>CM057454.1:49437500-51937500 GCA_016271365.2 Neoceratodus forsteri | reverse complement strand
GGTGCAAATGTACTATAAATCAGGACACATAAACTCTCAATTTAAAACCAACAGAAATGTTTTTATGATGTTATATTAGACCAAAAAAAGCCAGCCTGGTGTTGGACATCATAAGGTTTTAAAGCTTGCTGCAGGAAAATGTTGCACAGAAAGCTTGATGAGCAGTAGAACCACAATATGTGGGCATTTTTCTGGATATGCAGTTTTGCAATGCTAACTGGGTTGTTTGGGATATACTGTATGACCATGGCTATGTTAAGTGGTGTTTCATACTGTTTCACAAGTGTTTGTCATGTTGATTGGGCGAGAGGGCTGCAAAGCAAAGCAACCTTTTGTGGTTCTGTCAACCAAACCAATATGAAAGACTCTTGAGAAACAGTAAGAAACACCGCTGTAGTATATCCATAATCATATAGCAATGGATCACTATGATATGATTATGGGTTTAACTAAAAGTTGTTTTTCTTTGAGATTTGTACACCATTCATTGTTGTGCTCCTCGCTGTTTGGAAGTGATTTTGCCAATATCAGATGCTCTTTTATGTCAGCTGTTGTGGATGCAAATGAAGTTGTGGCATCCATTGGCACTTGGCATAACATTATGGAGGCCATATAATTCTCAGTCTGGTGCGGTACATTGCCATTGGAAAACACAATATAATTTTTTTTGGAGGGGTGGGGGTTATGAGTATGCAATTTCTTTTTGCTTTTGTTTTTTGCTTGGTGACTTTTCATGATAGGGCTGGTGTTGAGCTCGTGATTTGGCAATATTTCAAAGTTTTTATAAATGGGGACAAAATGAAGCTGCAAACTATCTGAGCAATAAGCATTTATTTCAAAACTTTGCAGGAATAATGAGCAATAAACATGTACATCTTCAGAAACAAGTAAAACTGATGTAAAAGAAATACACAACTATGAAAATCTCAAGAAATATTCCTTTCTGCAAGCAATGCTTATTCAATTAAATTACAATTCAAAGAGCTAATAAAGACTGCTGTAATATAATTAAACCTTGGATGTCAAAGAATGATGGGTTTTCAAATATGCATGAACAATGAACATTCTATCACAGTTTGCAAAAGACATAACATTTGAAAACACATCATTCTGCAACAGTTTGTAAAAGGCATACCAAATTAAATATAGTAAGGCTGCTGAAATTGTGCAGTCTAAGACAAGTAAAGATTTATATGCATCAACATCTCAGTAGCATTTTTGAAAACAACATCTTAAGACTGATTTCACAATTGATATGATTTTTTTTGTTTAACTTTAAGGCTTTAACAGTTCAGTCTCTATTTATTATTCAATATGAAAGTACAGGATGAGAAGTTTGATCCAGGGGCAATATAGTATCCTTTCAACTCAGTTTGAATAGTGCCGTGGACATTGCAGGTGCTACGTCGATCTTCTTCAGTATTCTCAGCAGGTTTTGTTCTATTATATTCCAGATGGTCCTGGTTGTAGCAGCCAGCTGTTGGTACTGTGCTTTTGGTCCTCCATGGTGGTACAGGGTGGCTGAATTTTGTTGGAGTCTTGTTTGTAGGATGTTGCAGAAACTGTCTTTTTGGCTATTATCTGACTGGCTGACATAGAGTTTTAGACTCATTTCAGACTTGTGGACTGACATGGCAATGACGTGGTGGTCTTGTACACCAGGGTCACTTAGGATTTGGCAACATGTTGCTTGAATGCTGCTATTCATGTATGGTCTGAATAGTCCTGCTGTCTCAGAGATGTTTTCATCATCCCTGCAATGTAGTACTCTCCATGCGGTTGCTTTTCAAACCAGGTGCTGTCTGGTTCTATGATATTGTGAGGCAACTGGAACAGTCACGGTTGTTCAGGCTATATAGGAGAAAACTTGACACAGGACAGCAAAGAAGACTAGAGAAAGAAGAAAAAAAAACAGAGAGACACTGTCAGAGAGACGTGTGTGTGTGTGTGTGTGTGTGTGTGTGTGTGTGTGTAGTGGGTTGTCACTTTGTAGCCTGCAGTAAAGATATGAACAGAAGAGGATTTTTTCTTTATTTAAGTTTTTATTGCTCCAATTTCTCCCCATTTTCTCCCAGCCCCTGTCCCAGCCATGTGCGTGCTTGTGGAGGCATGCACATGCCACAGTACCGGAATGCTGCTCCCGCTGCTTGCTGCCCTCACCCACCTACACTGACCATCAGACCATCACCCAATGGTAGTGGAACTACAGTGGGGGGTGACAGCCTCCCAGGAGAGGAGAGCTACCTTTCGGCTGCTTGATTCTGCTCTGTCTCTCCCTCCATGCCAGCCTTCCGATGACCAGAGTCCATTTCCGAACCTTGGTCATAAGCATGATGCGAGGTTAGACGTCCAGCACCTCAGCCCTCTGCACTTCCAGGCTGGCTGCTAACAGAAGAGAGTTTCAAGAACATGACTTCTGAAAAGTAAAAAAAAGAAGGCACAGAAAAAGCAAGAGCAAGACAGGGGTGACTGCTCAGACTAGAAGCTGTGTATTGTATACAAACGTGCACTGTACTGTCTGTCAGTGGCTACATCTACAGTGCACAACACAGCAGTCCACAACTGAAAGCAATAAACAATTAGAAAAATTATAGTAACATTATTTTAAACTAAGGAAGTTTTAAACATAGAAAAAGAAAATAAAGTTTACTGAAGAAAGAACAAAAAAAGGAGAAACTGTTTTATATGAGACACTGTGTGGAGGTGTGTGAAAAACCTTCTTGGAGGGAGAGGACAGCCACTGATAACTGGACAGCAGCTCCTGTTTGCAACATTGCCAGCCATTTCCCATCCAAGCAAGAATTTGGGAGGAATATTTTTTCCTTTGTGTAGCCGATAAAATTAAGTTCATGACCAGAACTGGTACAGGCTTGTGCCATATGTGTTAATGTGTCACATTATGATTGCCCATGTCCCAGGGTGTCAGTGTCATTCATTATTTTGGAGGGTCCATGTCCCAGGGTGTCTCACATTTTGAGGACCCATGTCCCAGGGCATCAGTGTCTCGCATTATTTATGATAGCCTATATCCCAGGGTGGTAGTATCTCACATTATGAAGGACCATGTACCAGGGTGTCAGTGTCTCAGATTATGTGAGCCCATATCCAAGTGCATCAGTGTCTTGCATTATTTATAAAATCCCATGTCCCAGAATATGTTTGACTTGAATGATTTGTAAAGGTCTAAATCAAAGGGCAGCAGTGTGTCACATTACTTATGAGGGCCCAAGTCCCAGGGTGTCAGTGTCTCACATATGAGGGCCCATGTCTCAGGGTGTCAGTATCCCATATTATATGAGGGCCTATGTCTCCAGTGCCCATATCCCTCATCATAAAAGGGACCATGTGTAGAGCGTCCATATCCCACATCATGAGGGCCTTTATTTTTTTTTTTTATTCGACTACAAAAGAACAATATTCCTGCTAGGCTGGATAAATTGTTAGTGACACTGCAGACAAGGATTACCCACTCAACTGCCAAAAGCTGCCCCTTACCTCATAAATACTTCATAAGCAGCAAAAGCATGTAAAGCAAGTACCTCAAGGGAATAAATAGGGTAAACATGGAGGGGATCTTTAGACTAAAGCAGGGAGGTATCACCAGAGGGCATGGTTTGAAGTTGGAAGGTGGAAGGGTGAGGGGGGGAAGAGGAGGAGGTTTTTCACTGAGAGGGTGGTGGACCCTTGGAATGCACTGCCTGGTGAGCTGGTTCAGAGATCCATAGTGGAGGGCTTCCAGAGAGGTGGGACAGACACAGAAAGTGGATGTATCAGATGATAGCCTGTCCGGGGTGGGGATGGATGATAGGGGTTTCTGGAGCACAAGGGATGGGAGGGCCTCGGCACCCAACTAAGGATCTAAGGTTCGAGCAGACTCGATAGACCATAAGGCCTAATCTGCTGGCAAATAGTATGTTAGTATATGACAAGTCCAGTATAATTTATTTTTAATGGGTTATGAAAAAAGAAGAACAAACTTCCTGTTTGCACACATGCAACTGGCTACATTGCCTCAGCTTGTGTCTCATCATTCAACATCATTCTTGCCACCTGTCATTTACCTTTCCTTGCCTTGTGTCAGTCACCATTTAGTGCACAGGTGGCTAACTAGGAATTTAGATATGAGCTGTGTGCTACAGTACTGTCTCAAATACGTTTCAAGAAGATTTTCCGTGAGCTTACCAACAGCTGGTGCTTGCTAGCTGCTGTGCTACTAAACTGTTTTCTACAGAACTTTACCTGTCTTCCTCTTTATTATACTTTATAATGAAGGTACAGAGTAAGATGTATATGGAATGCATATGAGCCATGAATCCAAAACCAGAATCAGCACCAAAACCAAAACCAGGGTGATTTGGTAAAACTAAAAGCTCCCCAGAATTGCACACCACTAATGTGTTACTTATTACTGTACATTGCTTATATGACACACACTGCCATAAAGCAGTGAAACTGCTACAAATCCATCAGAACCTTTAATAATAGTGTGCAAAGGTCTTGATGCATTTGACATGACAGAGGCTACATCCAAAATCAGCACCTGCACCTACATCATGCTGTCTAAAAATTCTGCCCTAAGTCTCTGGGCAGGATTCACAAAGCTTTGCCTGGGAGCAAAACAGTTTTCCCAGGGCAAGATGGGCTTTGTGAAAAGCTACCATTCACAAAGCCCAGTTTGCCCCCACAAACTGGGTTTGTGCCCGTTAAAAGCAGTGATTGGGCCGCAATGCAAATGAGTGGGAGGGAACCAGCATAGCCCCACAAACCTGTTCACAAATGTTTGCTCCATGCAATGGCCTTTTGCAAAGGCCATTGCTTGGAGAAAATTACCACCCAGAAAAACCTGGTGGTACTCCCTGCAAACCCTAGAGGGTAGTAGAAGCACTGAAGACCCCCAACTCTGGTCCCTGATACCTGAAATAATAAAAAAAAATCCCTTTTCCATAGTATGGTGGCCCCCCCCCCCATTTCCTGATCCCATTAAACTAAAAATACAAACACTTTCCCATTTCCATAGTGTTGTGGTCCCCCCAACCCCACCGCTCCAGTATCACATCCCACCCTGCTCCCCTATGCCATGGCCCGCTGGTCAGCAAGCAATATAACCTTCCACACACCTCCGCATGGCTGCCTGCTGACTGAATTGTAAATGACAGCTAGAGTGCACACTAGTAAGCCTGGTGGTTGACCCTGTCAGCCAGTGGGCTTGCAGTGTGAACTCTAGCTGTCATTAAGTTCAGTCATCGGGCAGCCAGAAGTGTAGTGCAATAACTGCTCACTGACCAGCGGGCTTCCAGTGTGGGAGCAAGGTGAGATGTGATACCAGTAGTGGGGCTGAGAGACCATTACACAATGGAAATGGGGATTTGTTTGTATTTCTATTTTAACAAGATTCGGGACCGGAGGGGGAAGGGAGGACCACTACACACAGAAAGGGGCTTTTATTACATATATAGTTGATCAGGGATTGGGGAGGGGGAGTGACCACTATATACTGAAAAGGTTGTTCTTTTTATTTTATATACCAGTGATAGGGGATCTGCAGCTTTGTGGGGCATGGGTTGGGGAGGTGCACACACCATACTATAGTGACACTCTATGAGGCTAGTGGACCCCCCCATCTCATTCTCTGATGCCTCCATACAAAAAAGTATCCCTGGTAGTCTACTGGCCACCCAATCCTGAGGCCCAATCACTGACACATGTAAAATAGATTCCCACACTATCCCTGGTAGTCTAGTGGCCTCCAACCTGTCCCACTGATTGCCAACACCTGTGGTAATCAATGAACACATTGTCCCATTAGTCTAGAGCCCCCCCTCATACTGATCACCCATGAGTCCTATTTAATACTCCCTAGTGGTCTAGTGGACAGCGACAGCCCCGATCCTTCCTATTGTGCACCACAAAATACCTGGTGGTCTAATGGACCCACCACCCCTGCTTTCCCCTTCAATAAATGAGCCAGCAAATGGCTCAGCCCACCACTCACCTCCATGGTCAGCTGCCCACTGAGTACTGAAGGAGCGTGTACTGTACAGTCTGCACTCCTTCAGAGCTCAGTTGGCTGATGGTCATGGAGGTGAGTGATGAGCTAGCCAGTCATCAGCTGGATTATTGAGAGGGTGAGCAGGGTCCCTGAACCACCAGATATTTTTGGGGGTACACAATAGGGGGATCGGGCTGTCGAGGTCCACTGGACCAACAGGGAGAATTAAATGAGACTCTTGGGTGATCAGTGTGAGGGGCTCTAAACAAATGGGACAATGTGTTCTGTGATTACTGCAGGTGTTGGCAATCAGCAAGAGTGGTTGGCGGGCCACTAGACTTCCAGGGATAGTGAGACTATCTATATTTAAATTCATCCGCAATCACGGTTGGGGCCCTATCAATACTAGTCTAATAGAATTAATATCCTCTTACAATTATCTCTGTGAGACGGTTTCTTCATCATTAATCAAATCAAATCAAATCATCTTTATTTTTAAAGCACCTTTCAAAACCAAGGTGCTGTACAAAGAGATCATAGATACATATAAATTTAAAATAGACATAAATAAATCAACCGCAGCTAGGATAAGCTAAACTAAATAAATAAGTCTTTAGCTCCATTTTAAATCTCTCGATGGTTGGACATTCTCTTAACCAGCGAGATAGAGAATTCCACAGGGTTGGTGCTGAAAAAGCAAAAGCATGAGATCCTGATGTTTTTAATCGAACCCTGGGAATCTCCAGCAATCCCTCATTGGTGGAGCGGAGAGGATGGAAGGGGCAATAGGGTACCAAGAGATTTTTCAGGTAGTCAGGTCCCTGATCATGTAGGGCTTTAAAGGTTAATAAACCAACCTTATAGGTGACCCGCCACCTATCAGGCAGCCAGTGCAGTTCACGGAGCACAGGTGTAATATGAGTGGATCTGGAAGTCCTAGTCAAAAGCCTGGCCGCCACTTTCTGCACCAGCTACAGGCAGCAGATATCAACCCCAGGTAGCCCTAGGTAGAGGGAATTGCAGTAGTCAAGACAGGAAGTGATAATGGCATGGACCAGTGTCAGAAGATCACCCGGGCAATATTCCTCAGATGGTAAAAAGAGGATTTGACAACAGCTGATACCTGAGATTTTAAGGTCAAGCCATCCTCAAAAATAACGCCCAGGTTATGTACTTGAACAGAGGTAGCGAGCGACATGCCACCGAGCAATAAGCCTGAAGGTTGTCCAGCCCCCAGACCTGCCCCCGGATGACCTGGGTCCACTACCAACACCTCAGTCTTATCCAGATTCAGTCTCAGCCAGCTGGAATTCATCCAAAATCTGATTTCAGTAAGGCAGTAATTTAGCACAGAGACAACATCATCTTGCCCAGGCAGAAAAGACAAATACAGTTGAGTATCATCTGCATAGCAGTGAAAACCCAAACTATATCGCCTGATGATATCTCCCAATGGTAGCATATACACTGCAAACAACATGGGTGCTAGAATGGAACTCTGTGGTACCCCACAAGGCAGGGAGTGAGCGCCAGAGGAATAAATTCCAATGGCAACTCTCTGAAACCTGTCCGTGAGGTAAGAATGGAACCATTTGAGGACTGTACTGGACAGCCTGCAATAGATCCGCAAGCGATCCAACAGCACAACATGGTCTACAGTGTCAAATGCAGCAGAAAGAATGAGAAGGACCAGAATGGTACATGCCTTTTGATCTCTAGCCATTAGGAGATCATTCAACACCCGGACAAGGGCAGTCTCCGTGCTATGCTTCTTCCTAAAACCAGATTGGAGAGTATTGTAGATATTGTGAGTTGTAAGATGATCATGCAGTTGCAACCCAACCGCCTTTTCTATAACCTTACCAACAAAAGGCAGGTTAGAGATAGTCCGGTAGTTAGCTAGACAGTCTGGGTCCAGGGAGGGATTTTAAGAAGTGGTCGAACTACCACCTCCTTGAGGGGGTCAAGAAAGACCCCCATCTCCAAGGATTTCCAGACAATGTCAGCAAGGATCGGGCAGATAACTTCTACACATCCTACTAAAAGGGGTGTAGGACCCGGATCCAAACTACAACTGGTTGGTCACAATGTTTGGATGATCTTCACAATGTCAATGAACTCCAGCCGGTGAAAATCTAACCAGACAGACTGAGTGCATAACACTTCCCGTCGACCACAGCAATCCCTCATAAGAGAGGTCGGACTGATGCCAGACCTGATGCTGGCAACCTTATCTGCAAAAATTCGAGTGAACTCCTTGCATCTTAACTGAGAAAAAGCTTCTCTGGGCTGGAGACAGATTGGATTGCACAATCTATCAACAGTCCGGAAAAGCTGAGCTGGTCGATTCTGTGCAGCAGAAATCTCCCTGGACAGGAATTCTGCCTTCTTATGGGTGATTTCTGATTGATAGCCATCATAATGTGCCATCAACCTAAGCCTGTCAGCATCATTGCCGGACTTCTGCCAGGCTCTTTACAACCTTCAGCTGACTCTCCTTAATTTCTTCAAGGAGCCGTCAAACCAAGGGCTCCTTGAACGAAGGGTGAGAGGCCGAACACAAACAGAAACAATCTTGTCCACAGCATCTCCCACAGCCTTATTATAGGCTAGCACGAGATCATCTGGACTCATGCATTCACCAGACAAGCTCGATAGGTCCAGCACCGCCATTAGGTCAGTGGGATTAATACCCCTTAAAGGGCGGTACCGAACCATCTCCATAGGGGCAGACCTATTGGGGGAGCCCTGAAGCTGAACCTTATGGTGTGATGGTCAGACCAGCTGACTGGTTCCACCCCCAACTCAGCAATCTCCATACCCAGAAGAAAGATCAGATCCAATGAATGACCCTTTATATGGGTTGAGGAGGTAACTACCTGTGTTAGGCTCAGCAACGTCATCAACTGGAGGAGATTTTGACCAAAATGCAGGAGTTCATCATCAACCCAGGCACTGAAGTCCCCCAGAATTATCAATCTGGGGGACCGCAACACCATGTCGACGATGAAGTTTGTTATCTCCTGTAGGAATTCTCCACCGTCTCCTGGTGGACGGTAGATGAGAAGAACTCTACAACCTACACCCACTCCCAGGATATATTCAAAGGATCTGGTACTTCCCAATGGCACATCTACAAGGCCCAGCTCAGTCTTAAACATAATGGCTACACCCCCGCCCCTACGATCCAACCTCGGATGGTGTATCACCGAGAACCCAGCTGGTGTTGCTGAAGCCAATATAGGGCCTGGATTTTCATCCAGCCAGGTCTCAGTGATGCAAGCCAGATCAGTTGACCCAAAAAGATCAGCTATAATAGCTGTCTTGTTTTTAATAGATCTGACATTGCATAATGCTGCCATGGTGAGATGAGCTGTCTGGGAAGACCTCGGCACCTGCCTACTAAAGCTGGAACCCTTGGATATGGGGAAAAGACAAGAATAACCTCTATCTTGGCCCTATTTCACCCAAGGGTGTCTCCTGGACCCCACCACCCCAATCTGCCCTCTCCCTTCCTGTCCCCCACCAGGCTCAGCTCTCCACCTTCTTTTACATTTCCTCAGAATGCCCAAAGCATGACACCTAAAATAGGTGTCGGATGACAATGGTGGACATTCAAAGTAGCATAGTTCCCTGAGTCTGGTGGGGGAATAATGCTCAACCATCACTAAACCTCCCCAACACATTATAATAAACAGATAATTAGAAAAGAAAAAAAAATGTAATAAAAATATTCAGTTACAAAAGAGAAACAAATTATATATAATCAAACACTTATTCAAAAATAAAATGGAGCATTAATACATTCATGAATCCTAACTGTCCAGCATTTCCTAGATACAGGTGACTTAAAAAACTGTTATCCTTTAAAATAACTAATTAAAACAATCCAAAACTCTAAAAATAAATCTTATGCATCAAAAAACAAAAGAAGCCCCATATAGATTCCACTCTAAAGAGAGTTCAAGTCCTGAAGAAATTAAAAATAAACTTCAAATAAATAATAGTAAATACAATTAATTTTCAACCCCTGGTACTCTCACTACCCTGGGAATCAGTACTAAACCAGGCACTGTTTGTGACTAGCTATTGTAATAAAATAAATATTTAAGGTTCCCATGCACTCACACTACCTGGAAAGTAAAAATAATAATAATTTGGGCACTCTCACTGGCCAAAAAAACAGAAAATAAGTTCAAACCAAAAATATAATAGAGCCAAAAAGCAGGAAATGTTCTCTCCAAGAGGGTGTCTTAATGGATTTAATTCTTCAAGCTCAAATATATACAGTCCCAAATCCTAGTGAAGTTAAATTTCATATCTCCTGTTTTTTTTTTTAAGTCAGCAGTCAGTCCAACTATTAAATCGGCCACTGAACTCCATTCAATAATCTTCCATCACAAGAAAAGGTCTTCCGGAAAGGCCAAAAGTATCCAAACCTCGCAGAAAAATAAAGGGATATCCCATTCCTCCCCTCTACACCACCCCAGACTGATCTAATTCCCCACCACCTGTGACCCACAGCTACAGATGCCCTAAAGGGATAAACAATAAAATACACCCCCAGGACAACTTAGGAGAACCTCAAATCCTCCTCTGGCTCCCCAAAGGCAAGTGAGGCAACTCCCGCTCAGTCGGAGGTAGCATAATGGGAGAATGGCCCAAGGTGTGGGTGAAGCATATACTGTAGAAATGCTCAAAGTGAAAGCCACCAAAACTATTCAGACATTTGAAAGATTCAGCAATAGATATGGGGAAACTTCAATTTTAGGGGTGTTGACAGTTTTGAATGCAAAAATCAGAACACCAGTGTTTCGTGCTTCTGAGACTATGGGCTGTTCTGATTCACCTTCTTCAGAAAGAGTTATAAACAGATTATATAGATATATTCTAAACCTTCCCCTTTTTGTTAGTGCCCAGATAATATGAACATAATTAGGTCAATATCCATTGGAAACTTTAATCATTGAAGGATTAGCAGTATTTCACATTGGAATGTTCAATCTACCAGATTATTGTATTTTAGCTAAATGTATGCAGGTGAAGGGCTATGATTCAGTGATGGGTTTTAAATACTGTACCCATAAATAGAAGTCCTTGAAAAGATCATATAACAGGCAGGTCTTGCATCAACAGTAAAAGAAATACATCTAGAACCCAGAGCCTTAGTAATATCCAAGATTAAACAAAGGCATAAGGATATACCAGGACAAAAGGGGCATCAGGACATTTACAGCTGAGGGGGAACTCTACACTACCAGGAATAGTAGTCTATTGTACATATGATACATAACTGGGAGATCTGAGGGGGGTGGCGCTAGACTACATGGCATACCTCCTATCCTCTTGCCACATGTATCAGGGACAATGGTTACAAATATCAGGGACAAACACCTCAGAGCTGGGCCACATCTTACATATTGTTACTATTCCCTCAGACAGCTAATGGAAAAGAGGGAAATGTGTTCTACTGCATTATCTAAAGAGGATCATGTCTGTCACTTTAATGTGTGACATTGATGTGTGCTTTTATTCCCCACTGTTCGGACAAACACAGGCACATTCTGAGGTACTATCAGGGATGTCCCTGTACATCAGGGTCGGTTGAGAGGTATGCTACCTGGGACAATGCTTTGGTATTACGGGGATCAATAGTCTGTGCTGCTGTGTACACTGGTAGCCTGCAGTTCCAGAACTGTTTTCCAGGTCTGACATACAGATGGAGCTGTGTGTACCTTCCAGCCTGTGGCTATCGACCTATAGTTCCTGTCAGACCTACAGGCGGAACACTGTGCTCCTAGCTATAGTGCCAGGCAAAGTACATCGGAGTGCATGCAAAGCAGGACATAATGAGATGCTAATGTGGTTGTTTGTCCATGGATTGCCTGATTAGGCTCATTTGCATAGAGGCTTTGAATATAGCAGACTTTTGCCCCAGGTTAACATGTTTGCACTGGGCTAATGTGTTAGCATTGTGCAATCGAGTTAGACCTGGGCAATCCTTTCAACTCCATAGCATGTTTCTGCTATGAGTGGCATTCAATGTTGTTTGCAGTTATTGTGTATCACTTCATTGCTATCACCCACATTGGCCTCCTACTGCAACTCTGCCATACCTCTGTGTGCACTGGGCTGCTGTTTCAGTTTGGCCTAACCAATTGCTATATTCAGAGCTGTCTTATTTGCTGGGCTATTTTTGCACTGCACTCTCAGCCCTGTTTGCACAGATTCATTTGCACACTATATTCAACTGATATAGCCCCGGGGCTATACCTTTGAAAACAGCGTGCAAGTGGTTCCAGGCTAATTTTGCATGCCATGTAGTGCTAATTTTGCCCAGGGGCTAAGTTTTGAATATCTGGCCCCAAGATGGCTGCATGGAAGGAGGCTCTGTTAAGTCCTTTGTTTCACTTACAAAATAATGAAGAAATACACTGGTAAATCTCTTAAAAAAACAGGAGCTGCAAAAATGCAAAGATGCTTCCTCATCTCCCACTGACAATATCCCTAAACTGCCCACATAAGGACTTATTCATAGTTTCTTTATGGTTGCTAAGTCATGCACAGGGTTTGCTATAAAGACTGCCATGCTGACTGCATCAGCCTCAGCCACATGTCCAGCCACAGGACCATGAGGGGCAGACCCATCGGTCATTTTTGCAGTCAAAATGGCAATGCTGGAGCTTCAGTTTCCTCAGGTCCTGGGGATGAAAAAAGCCAACTCATGCCTGTACAAGCAATGGCTGCAAACTTACTGAGTGAAGGAATGGATCAAAGCAACAACAATATATTGAATTGCAAGGTAAAATCAACTTTGGTTTTACACCCTGTGGCAACTTTCTGTGCTACTGAATCTGAGCCTGATAGTCTCACATGGGGTCCACACTTAAAATTCAGACAAAAACAAAGACTCTAAAGATACTAAAGATGATTTTAAGAAACCCAAAATGCAAACTGAGGTCAACAATTTTAAAAAGGTGAAAACTGTAGTTCACAGGTGTTTTCTATTCTTGATTGTATCGAAACAAAAATACTGTAAAAATGAGTAACTGGATTCATCATTATTCTCTTTTGTTTTTCAACACCAATTTCATGTGGTTATAATGGACAAGCATATAGCAGGCACTGCTCCATGACCATATGGGACAACAGGTATACAAAAACAACTGAAATTACTAATGAAAATCTGGTCTAAGCCATACAAAGATGAGTGCTCCTTTATTATTTCAAATGTGAAAAAAGTTCTAAAGCAGACTCCAAACTGAGAAAGAAGGGCCTCATACAAGTAAGGAGATAAGGGGCAATCTAAAACAGAATAAAAAACATAGGTCTCAGTTTTCACTGCTATCATTGCACTACTGCTATTAGTAAATGCAAACTGATAACACCAAAGCACAGCAGGATGTTAAATCTAAATAATTTATGGTACCACTGACTCTTTGACCACTGCCAATACTCAAACAATCCTCTCTCTAAATAAAAGAAATGAAATGTTAGAGAATGTGGCTCACCTTAAAAACTTAAGAGTGGTGTGCCATCCTCTCTCTTTAGGCAAGCAGCACCACTCCTTGAGGGAAATAATGAAAGAATGTTTTGAGTTTACAAAAATCCAATTTACCTTTTCTTACAAAAACACTTCATCTTGCTGCAAAACAAACAAGCACCATTAATACAAGCACTGATACTGAGTACAGAGCACAAGGAACTAAAGAATATTTTATGGATGTAAAAATCACAATTGTAATATCACTGCCGTTTGATACTGACAGAGAAATAATAATTTGTGCTGCAAGACTTTAGAATTGCAACCCAACACTTTCATGTGTTTCGTGATGTTTAACCAATGTCACAATAAAGGAGTAAAGCAAGATATGATGTGTGTCATGTTGGGATAACATCACACTTTGTGTGGTTGGACACGCGGCTGCAGGCCGAGTTCATCCAACACCCAAGAAATTATGTTATCCCAGCATGACACATACCCTGGAGTAAATTATTCCGATTATACAATGGCTCATTTGTAAGAAAAAAAAAGGTGAAAAAGTACATTAAAAATGACTTTATAATGTTTTTTTTAAATACTTAAGTATACTCTAAAAAATAATAATGCTAATTGACTACAGTGGCCAGTAGGTGGAGCTGCTGTTACTGTGGCCCTGTAGTCTGCCCCACTAAGCCCTCTCTCTGTTATCTCTGCATTGATCTTTAGGCGGCTCCCCCGTGAAAGTGACAGATCCCCCCCCCCACACTGCTGTCACAGTGGCCGGCATACAATTTGAAAAGTTGTTTGTGATTTGGATATTTGAACGTATGGACTCTCCCCTCCTCCCAAACTCACTATCACAGTTGAAATGTTTTAGGGAAAACTGGTGAAGAGGTAAGCGACTGAAGCACATTTTTACATGCTCAGCGGCAGTGAGAGGAGACCAGAAGGGGCTACAGTGAAGCCGATTGTAATGACAGCTTTACATTTGGCAACAGGGAGTGTGTAGATGGAGATGGGAGGGAGTGGGGATGCTTGCTTCCAAAGCCGATGTGATGGCTTTCACTGTAACTTTCTTTCTGTTAAATTAAAAAAAAATTAAAAATCACTTCTCTTACAGTGTTGTCACTGAGTGAAGACTGCCAGTAGAGATGGAGATTCCTTTGAAGCCATTTGCAAACTTGGCATCCACTTGGCTCATTTTTCCTTATTTTCTTACAGTAAGAAAATTAGCTTTTTAACTGGTATGCTCAGTCTGTTTGGGGTGGTCCGGGAAAGCTGTTCCCAGGAGCCGATGGTGATCGGAGCTGGCAGTTGAAGCCTGATCGGAGTTATAGGCTGCCAAGTGGAGAAACTGATAAGCATTAGAGTCAGGACTTTGCTTTCTTTTAGTTTAACTTTTTTTTAAAACTTGGCATTCAGTTTGGAAGTTGATAGGGGTTATGTATGGCCTGAACACTCAGGCAGAAAATGAATGTGTGCAGTACAGTCGTGGTGCTGTTTGAAGCAGTTGGGTGGTGTCATCGAACTGGCAGTGGAGAGTGATTTTTTTTTTTTTTATGTCATGCGGTTGTATGTGTGCTGGGGCTAGATCTGTGATGCTATGCTGGGATAACATCATGGATCCTGCCCCAGATGGACCAATCAGAGCCCAGCATTCTTTCTTGCCATTGTTCAATTAGAAATAACGTACTAGTGTACAGATAAGAAATTTTAGAACTGGAAGCAAGATGCATGTTCTTTTCCCCTACCCTGCAAAGTGTATCATCTTTTTAAAGGAGAAAAAGTTTGCTATCAGTGAGTCAGAACAAATGCAGTCCTTTATAAAAGACCAAAAGAAAGATAAAACAGAGGAAGAAAAGAATAAGAAAAGTGCAGTGGAAGCTGCAAGCTTGCACAGTGACTGGGAAAAAGAGTCGTTCAGATATAAGAATGTTATTCCTTTATCCTGCTGAATCATAGTGGTAGAGCAGGGGTTTCTTCTTTTTTGCTATTTAATATGCTTTATTAGACATACAAAATTATACACATAAATTATACATACAGTTGCATTGAGCTTTTCAATGATAAAAATAATACAACTAAAACTTAAAAACTAAACTCTATTCCCCTCCCTCCTCCCCCCGCTTCCTCCCTCTTTCCTATAATCTATGTTACTATGTAAGTGAACTAAGTTAACCCCCCTCTCAACCTCCCCCCATTCAACAAACCAGTACGCTTCAGGACTCCATGGCTTAAAAAAATGATCATAGTATAAACTAATACATTTCATTAGATTAACCGTATTGTTTTGATCTCCATCTACTACATCAAGAAGAGCTGGAGGTGTGACCATTCTGTGTTGACTCCCCACCTTTCAGCTATATAGGCTGTGAGCTGCTCCCATCTCTTACTAAAAAATCCAAGAGAGTGGTACTGTAACACTATTGCTCTTTCTACATTGATAAGATAGCATTATACAGTTCTTGAATCCATTCCGAGAAAGGAGGTGAATTTTCTTTAACCTAGTACCTCATTATAAGGAGCAGTGCTACAGCCGAAATTAATGTCAAATAGTATTTGAATTTGCTTGGAATAGCCGCTGAGAGGTGGCCTAGTACACATGACTCAATAGTGAAGTAATTGCTCTCCCCGAATAATGGGCTACAGAAATCTTTAATCTCCAACCAAAAGTCTTGGATCTTGGGACAAGCCAAGATCATGTGGCTAAGTGTACCCAACTCCTGTTTACATTTCGGGCAAGTTGAAGAATGCTGTTTCCCCATCAAATTCCTCTTAACCGGGGTAATATATAAATTGTGAAGAATGTTGAATCTAACTAACCGAAGCCTGTCCTGTTTCATGAACTTATAATTATTAGACCAAATTGATTCCCACTGAGCTAAATCATATGACAGATTCACAGCCATCTGCCAATAGATTGCTGTTGGCCTGAAAACAATTTCGCCCATAGAGACCAATTTTCTATATAAACTGGCTATTGGTCGAGATCGAGTAGCTATTTCTGCCATCTCTGTAAACACTCTATCTGCCTTTGAGGACCATGGGGATTAATTCAATGCCTTACCTACACATTGTTTAATCTGGAGAAATTTAAATATTGGTAATGTTAAAAACTGAAACGTTTGTTTAAACACAGAGGGTGAAATGAATTCCTTCTCTGCCACTATTTCTGATAGATTCGTCACACACCAGTCTACCCAAAATGCCTGAGTAATAACTCTACCTCCTATTGTTAAATTTAAATTATTGAATATTGGTTGCCCCAGATCATGGAGATGGTCCAATTTAAAGCTATTACACAGTTGAGCATGAGCTTTAATAGACCATGCTAGGGGTGTATTCCTCCAATTCTGTGGTATTTTCTTACCCTGCGTGAACAACAGGGATGCTAATGATACCTTATAAGTAGAAGTTGGGTGTCTCTCCATTTGTAGCCAAGCTAACTTTGGTGCATTATCTCTTAGTGGTTTCTGCCATTGAAAATACTTACTCCCCTGAAAGGCCAGATAATAGAAAAACAGGTTGGGAATACTGAGACCTCCCTACTTCTTTGGTCTTTTTAATTTTTGCATGGCTGTTCTTGGTCTCTTTCCTTGCCATAAAAAATCAGACCATATCGAATCCATCATTTTAAACCAACTGTGAGGGACAGTCAAGTTTAACATGGATAGAGGATACATCAGCCGAGGAAAGATAACCATTTTAATGATGTTGACCCTTCCCCAGAGAGACAGAGGTAATTTTTGTCATCTCTTCAGGTCTTGCTGCATTTGTAAAATTACCAGATCTAAATTTAAAGCTTTTAATTTCCCTATGTCCTTAGGGATTTCTATACCTAAAAATGAAATTGACCTGGGGGCCCAGCATAATCCTAATTCCTCTATCATGGCCTTTGTACACCTTGGGGTTAGAGCTAATACTGATGTTTTATTTGAATTCAATTTATATCCTGATAGAGCACTGAAGTCTTGTATAATATCCAAGGCCGACTGCAATAATAGGTGCCAAAAAGATAAATGCAGAAGAATATCGTCTGCGAACATTGATATTTTATATTCTTCTGCACCTATACTTATTCTTCTGATAGTTTTAACTGCCTTCATTTTCAGGGCTAACGGCTCAATATATAAATTAAATAACATCGGGGATAAGGGACACCCCTGTCTTGTACCTCTAGTCAACATGCAACTACCAGAAATAGCCCCGTTACAAAGCACTCTTGCCGATGGGGAACGATAAAGTATTTCTACCCATCGGATAAAATCAGTAGGTATGCCATATCGAGGCAAAAGGTCAAATAACAATTCCCAATTGAATGTCAAAAGCTTTTTCCACGTCCAGGGAGACCAGTACCATATCAGCATTGGGCTCCCTGTATGCGGATATCAAATAACACATTTTTCAAAAGAGATCACTAGAATGTCTACCTGCGACAAAACCCGCCTGTTCAGGTCCAATTAAGATGTCCCAAACCTGTTTTAATTGGAATGACAGAATACTTGTCAACAATTTTACCTCTATATTAAGTAATGAGATAGGTCTGTAGTTACTTGGACTAGAAGGATCTTTCCTAGGCTTTGGTAAAACTACTATTCTGGCTTCAAATATGGAGGATTCTTTTATTGAAGCTTCAAATAAGTTGTTAAACAATTCCTGCAAATAAGGAGCTAATTCATTTCTAAATGTTTGGTAGAAGGTGGGAGGGAAGCTGTCAGGGCCTGGGGCTTTGCCAACTGGTAATCTATCAATTGTTGCTAGTATTTCATGTATATTGATACTGTCTAAAAAAACAATTTTTTGTTCTACATTTAACTTTGGTAGCATCACATCTTTTAAAAATCCCTCCAGTTTGTTTATATATTCTCCTGCAAGTCTGGAACTGTATACAACTCTTGATAATAATTCCTAAAAATCTTAGAAATTACTGACGGGTCAGAGGTAAACTGTCCTGTGCTTTTATCTTCTAATGTTGACACCCACCTTGCCGCCCTCTGTTGCTTAAGTCTGTTTGCTAATAGCCTCCCTGCCTTCTCCCCATGTCTGAGATAAGTGACTTTCCACTTTGCATTAGCCCGTAAGTTAATATTTAACATATGGGAGGCATATTTCGCTCTAAGTGCTTGAAGTTCTCCCCAAACCCATTCTTCTGAGGGTGAACCCAAATATTTTTCCAAGACTTTTATTTGTTCTAACCAACCCTCGACTTCCTTTATCCTTTGATGTTTCCTAACTGTGGCCATTCATATTAACTCCCCCCACGTAGCTTTAAGGGCACCCCATTATGCTTGGATGGATGCATAATTCTTCTCCCATGAGACTTTTATAAAGTCTCTTATCCTTTCTACTAGTTTCTCATCTAACAATTAGGTGTTTAGAGACCATGATCTGGATGCCTTCCTATATCGAGTAAATCTCACCCTCAGCCAAGTCGGAGAATGATCCGAAAGGACCCTATGATAAATCTCAATGTCCTCTACCCCTGATAAAGCAAAGGAGCTGATAAGGAAAAAATCTATCCTTGAAAGCTTCTTATGCAGAGCTGAATAAAAAGTATACTCATGCACCTGAGGATTTCTAAGTCTCCAAGGGTCCAAGAGACCAGAGTCAGTCATCAATTCTCTGAATGCCCTCTGTGCTGGTGAAAGGCCCACTTGCTTAATATATGATCTATCCAGATCATTCGCATATACTAAATTCCAATCTCCTCCGAGGAGGCACAGAGTATTAGGGACTAAAGATATTATGGCTTCTAGTGGTGGAAAAATTCAGGGGTGTCCTGATTTGGGCCATAGATGAAGGCTAACATCACCTCCAGCCCCGCTAAACTCCCATGCACAAAAACAAATCTCCCCTCAGGGTCCTGCCACATCTTGATTTCCTTAAAGGGTACACTTTTATGGATTAAAATAGCTACTCCTGCCTTTCTGGGGCTGTTACCTGCACCGTATACCTGTCCCACGCAGGATTTGAGGAACTGACACAAGTTCCCTGCAATTACATGTGTCTCCTGTAACATAACAATGTGAGGTTGGTATCTTTTAAGATGACGTAATATAACATTTTCTTGAGTTGTCTTCCTCCTTAATATTTCACGATATTACTCTCCAACTCCCCATATTTCCACAACATAACTTTCTAATGTATTAATTGTGACCTGTATCTGTGTCCTGAAAGGTATAATAATATTAACTAAAATAAATTCCTGCCTATATCCTTTTCTCCCCCGCTCCTTTTCCCCCAACCCCTATTTTCTCTTCCCCACTGATTAACTACCAGGGCCGAATGCCCGCTCCCTAATGTTTTATCTGCCATGCCCCAAGAGGAGCAGCTCCACTGTGATCTCTTAAGCACCTACAAAAGAAACCAGAAAGAAAGAAGAGAAAAAAAAAACAGAAACACAGGTGCCTTAATAATTCTTCTAGACTTACATTATCTCCCCTATAACTCTATACCTCCCCTTCTTTCGCCCACATTGCTAGTTGCCATACCTCCTATAACCTTCTATTGTGAATTAACGATTTCTATTAACTCTAGAGGTCTAATTTTTTCATAACTGTCCCCCTTCATTCTCAAATATAAATATAAATAACCTACAACAATCAGATCTATACTTCATGTTCCCTAAATATTACAATTATCTCTGAAGCTATCTGTTAGTATTTCACAATAGCTCATCCTTTTCTTGAAAGCAAATGCCACTTTTTAGTATTAAACTACCATACTATTAATAATCGTAGGGATTGCAATGTTCCTATGCAGCCACACGATGGCGTCAGTTGTATTCTTTTCCCTATTTTAAATCACTATATATACTTTAAGTAGTGCTAGAGAAGAGTAAACAATATAATCAAGTCCCAAAGCTTTGATCATCCAAAACAAAGATTCCTGCTCTCCTCCCAAACTCCCCCAGTCCTTTTAGATGAAAAGTATTCCCCTCTTTCTTTCTTGTTCCCGTTTTCTTGTCCCCTCTGAATATGGGGCCCAAAACAAACTTTACCCCCCCAATATGCAAAACAGTCTCTGTTCAACTTATAGGCATAGTCCAATCTTCCTTCTCACATATATATCCTATATTCTTTTACTTGCTTTCTGCAGTATTCCATTTGCCTTCCAATTTGCTCAGTCCCCCTTCCCAAACAGTTGTGGCAACCGAACAGCCAGATCAGCCTTTGCTTGCTCTGCCGATTCATAGCTCTGTACCCCCGACTGCAAAGTAACTTCTAGTTGAGCTGGATAGAGTGTTCTGTGATGTATTTTGGCAGCTCAAAGCTTTGATTGAATTGGACAATAGGCAGCTCGATCCTGCCTTACTTTATATGACAGATCAGGGACCATTCTCAGGCGTTTCCCTTCCCATTCTATTTTTTCAGCACTTCTAGCAGCTTTTAAGATATGATCCCTGTCCAAGTAGTTTAGTACTTTGAATATTATAGGTCTTGCTGGATTATTTGGCTCGGGTTTTGGCCTAATCGCTCTGTGCGCACACTCTATTACATATAAAGGTCCATTTGGAGATGGGCCTGCAATCCTCACACAGAGCTTTTGCATGAAAGCGATGGAATTGCTGCCTTCATCCCCTTCTGGAAGTCCTAGGAGGACTAGATTATTATGCCTAGACCTCCCTTTTAGGTCATTGATTAATTTAACTAAATGATTTTTCACCGATGCTATTCTAGCTTCCGCATCTCCTATACGTGTACCCAGGCCCGACAACAATCCCTTCCATTCCTTAAATTCAACTATTAAGGAAAACAAGACTGTTTTAATGGTTCTGATGTCCTCCTACATCTGGTCTTGTGCTGTTTGTTGTTTATTTTGAATTGCTTCAGATTCCGGTGAAGTGCTTCTGTGGGGCCTTTTAGCTTCCAGCCCCACCGCGACTTCCTCATCTCAATCTTCTGACGGCTCGAAATCATACTTCAAAATCTATCTTCTGACTTTTAACTTACTCACTTCAGTAATCTTTCAATTCTAGAGAAGGTAAGAAACTGTTCTTCTTAGCTTCTGGCAGAAATTATTGAATTTCTTTGCTTCTAGCTAGCGGAGCTGCAACATTATGCTGCTACTCTCCCCAGGGCATCACATGATCTCTGAGCAGGAATTTCTTTGTTAAACCTCATATTTGCACTTTAATATCTTTGCAACTTTTCAACTGATTTGCACAACATTTTGCAAGCACGGTCTCAGGGGGTGGATCTCTTGATGTACCAAGTTTCCTTCCAGTCAGACGTGCAGATTCCGAGATCTGGATAGTGAAAAAAGTTTTAAAAATTGCTGTTTTTTTATCATCACCAAGCACCCAGACAGTTTGGAATTTTTTTCTGAAATGTTCAGTGTAGAAAGAGCATAACCCACAAATGTGCCTTTCACTGTTTGGTAAAAAAAAAAAAAAATAATAATCCATTTCAAAATTATTAAATTTAAAAATTTCAGTTCTAAGCATGCTCAGTACAGTCTTTTAGATAGCTGCTTGGAACAAAAACAGAATTTGGTCCATAGGAAAAAGGATCCTTTTTTTGTATCAGGGTGATCCTTTATCATGAGGAAAAAAATCTTTTTTCACATGGCCACCAACTTGTTTCTGTTTTTTAAAAAAAAGCCAAACTCACAAAAATGGCATCCTGGATACACACCAACATATGTTTCTTGCTAATTGGAACAGTGTTAGTTAGATTATGCACTTTGTATTAGGAAAAATTACCAAAAATGTATTTTATTCACATTTAAAAATCCTTTTTTGTGAGCTGATTTTTTTTTTTATAGACATACGAAAAAAGAAGTGGTCCATACAAAAAAAGTAAGGTAAGATTTATTTATATGGTGCCCAATTCTGGAGGGTCTGGGCACCTTACACAATTAAATACAGGCCAGGTAAGTAATAACAACATGCAAGCTCTAAAGGGTCATACAAGATTTTAAATACAAACATAAATAAGCTAAAATTTAAATAGTTAATAAACAATAAAACAGGTTAAAAAACACTATGGGTAGTCTGAAAAGTCCATTTTGAAAAGATGAGTCTTTAGGACCATCTTAAATACCTCCATCAAAAGGGCCTCTGTTATAGATCTAGGAAGCATGTTCCAGAGGGCTGAGCCAGCCACCTCAAAAAGCATGATCACCGGAGGTTTTCAGCCTGCCCCTTGGAACCACAAGGAGACCCCTGGTGGAGGAGTGAAGGGAAGTGACTGGAGTGGCAGTGGTAAGGAGATCCGTCTGGTACCCAGGGCCAATTCATACAGGGCCTTGTAGGTGAGCAAGCCACCTTGAAGATGATCCTCCAGAGCCAGTGCAGATCTCGCAGGACTGGGGTCACATGATATGAAATAGACAGGCCCATCAGTAATCTGGCTGCTGGGCTTTGCACCAGCTGTAGCTAGCTGAGGGTCTCTCCACAGACCCTGTAGTATAGAGCATTGCAGCAGTCAAGCCTGGAAGTACCAAAGGCATGTACTAGTGATGACAGATCCTCGGGTGGAACTAGAGATTTAATACGGGTGTCATTCCTTAAGTGGTAAAAAACACTTTAGACAACAGATGACACCTGAGCATCAAGTGTCAATCTGTCATCCAGGAGGATGCCCAGACATCTCACCCTAGGGGAAGCCTTAAATGGAATGGTTCCCAGGACCAACCTTGTTGCCATTCTGGATGCACTCACATCACACCCCCCCAGACTCAATCAATTATAACTCCATTTTGTTTGGATTAAGCCTCAACCAGTTGGAGGCCATCCAGTACTGTATTTTGGCCAAGCAATTGTTAAGCACTTCCACAGCATATTTTCCTCCAGGGGCAAAAGACATGTACAGCTGGGTATCTTCTGTGTAGCAGTGAAAATCCAAATGGCACTGTCTCTTTTTTTTACACCTCCTGACTCCAGGTTGGCCACTCCTTCATGTAGCCTAGGCCCTGCTGCACCCTGCCTCCAAGACCAACCAACACCATGCCACATTGACTGTATTGTCTAATGAGCTCTTCCAAGGGCAGCATGTACACCACAAACAGCACTGGTGACAGGATCGACCCTTGAGGAACTCCACATGGCAGAAGCTTCAGAGTGGAGGAGAAAGTCCCAATTACCACCCATTGCTTCCTGCCCAAGAGATAGGACTCAAACCAGTTGTTGACAGTACTAGTGAGTCCACAGTATTCTCTAAGATGATTCAGAAACCCAATGTGGTCTACGGTGTCAAATGCTGAAGAGAGATCTAGGAGAACAAGAATTGACCAGTTTCCTCTATCTCTTGACCTGAGGAGGTCTTTTTGCACCCTTACAAATGCCATTTCAGTGCTATACTTAGCCCTGAAACTGGACTGGAATGGCTCATAGATGTCATAGACCATGAGGTGCAGCTCGAGCTGCAGTGCCACTATTTTCTTAACAACCTTCCCTAAAAGTGGGAGGTTGGAGATAGGTTGATAATTTGCCAGGATAATAGGGTTGAGTGATGATTTCTTTAGGAGGGGCCTCACAAACACCTCCTTCAAGGCATAAGGGAAGATCTCCCTCCAAAAGCAACCACCAGATTATCCTGGAGAACACTGGGCCAATGATCCCAGCACATCCCACTAATAAACGGATCAGGGCTGGGTCCAGTTGACAAAAAGTGGGCTGCAGCTTTCAGATCACCTCAACAACTTCAGCCAGTTCCACTGGCCTAAACAACTCCCAGATAATAGGAGTGCCCATGATCCCACCAGGCCAACCACCATGGGAAAAACCTTGCCCAACTTGGAAGATCCCAGACTAGATAGAGGACATCCTGTCAGAGAAGAACTGAGCAAACCCATCGCACACTGAGACTGAAAATGTTTCTTTTAGCTACAGACAGACCAGATGAAGCAGCCTGTCTACAGTCCAAAAAAGCTGAGCTGGTTTGTTCCTCCCTGCAGCAATCTCCCTGGACAGGAACTCTGCCTTCTTACAGTCAGTTTCCCCTTGGTGCTCATGATAGATACATAGATACATAGACAGTGTCGGCAGATAAGGGCCTATGGCCCACCCAGTCTGCCCATTTGAGCTTGTAAGTTCAGTTTATGTTTTCCTAAAAGTCTGTTGTCCCTCACCCCTGACCTCCAGAATTCCTTGATGTCTATCCCATGCATTCTTAAATCCCGTGATTGTTTCAGCCCCCACCACTTCCTCTGGCAGGGTGTTCCACTTGTCCACCACCCGTTCTGTGAAGAAATTCTTCCTTATGTTTCCTCTGAATCGTCCTCCCTCCAACTTCATCCCATGCCCTCTAGTCCTGGAACATCTTTTTCGCATACAAATAGTGTATTCCTGCACCCTGTTCCTCCCTGTAGTGAGCTTGCAAGGCCAGTTTGTCCTCCTCAGAGCGGGTCCTTCACCAGTAATGGTTCAACTTCTGACCCTTCATCTTCATGTCCTTGAGAGCTCCATCAAACCATGAAGGTCTCAAGTGACAAGATCTGGATTGTGTACAGACTGGTGTGATGGCATTGAGCACTTTGCAGACAGCCTTATTATAGGCAGTAACTGCCTCAGCTCTGCCAATCGCACATGTAGTACTCACACTAGATATATCTATTACCACCAAAACTCCCTCTGGTGACAGTCCCCTCAAAAAATGTTAGCTGACCATTGGGAGGGCTCAAAATCAGAACTCTACAGTGCAATGATCAGACCAAGTGACCCAATCTGTCTTGAGGTCCATGACCTCAAGCTCTAGTGAGAACACCATGTCCAAGGTGTGGCCATGGTGGTGGGTAGCAGAAGCAACTGCTTGTGTCAGGCCCAGTGAAGTCATCAACTGGAGGATGTCACATCCAAAATGTGAGGATTATTCATTCACCCAGGCATTGAAGCCCCCCAGAATTAACCATTTGGGAAACTCCAACATCCTGTCAATGACAGAATCCATGATCTCCTGCAGAATATCTCCTCCCCACCTCAGAGGTTGGTAAACAGGGAGAATCTTGCAACCTGTACCTGGACCTCCACGCACCACCACACATTCAAAGGATGAGGTAAAACCCACAGGGTACATGGCAAAGTCCAGGCTGGATCTAAAACAGATGGCCACACCCTCACCCCTGCATTAACTCCTTGGGCAGTGCATCACAGAGTACCTGGCGGGGAGAGCCACATCCAGAAGTGGCCCAGCATCATCTCCCATCCAGGTCTCAGTAATGCAAGCCAGACTGGTAGATGAAATCAAGTCTGCCATAATTACGATTTTATTCCTCATCGATCTGGCATTGCACAGCACTACTCAAAGGGGACTTGTGGAGACTGCAGGCCCACCTGTTATCTGCCCACTTGGTATGGTGGGAACCTTGGGAATGGATACCAAACACATCAGGCCTCTTTCCTGGCTCCATTTAGCTCCTTATCACCGTGATCCTGTTCACCTCAACTCTGCCAGCAGCACCCCACCACCAGCCTCCATGCACCCTAGTTATAAAAGGAAGGCTTCATATGAAAAACTAATTTGGACTTAGGTTTTTTTACCAATTCTCTTTTTGTATGAAGGCATCTATTTTTTGTATGAGTAAAAAAAGCATATGAACAAGGTTGCCTTAATATGAAAAAAGAATGGGAAAAAACCTAAGTCCAAATTCTTTTTTCGTATGAAGACATCCTTTTGTGTATGCTTTTATCACTCATATGAAAAAGTATGCCCTCATAACAGAAAAGATTTTGACTTAGTTGTTTCCCCATTCTTTTTCTGTATGAAGGCATCCTTTTTTGTATGCCTTTTCTCTTTCATATGAAAAATGAATGCCCTAAAAAGATTGTGTACTTATTTTTTTTCTGACATTTGAACTTCAACAAGCCATAACTCCTGAAATGTTTGGACTTAAGGGACATTCTAACTATCAAAACAAAGGTCTTAATGAGTAGCACAAGAATAATACATAACCACCCCAAACAAAAAAATGGGACCCACATAACAAAAAATTAAAATGAAACAAATGCATTTTCTCATAGGATAAGATTGGAACTTTAACAAGCCTTAACTCTCACATTATTTGGACTTAAGGGACAATCTATATATCAAAGCAAAGGTCTTAATAAGTACTGCAAGAGTAACACATATCCCCACCATTAACATTTAAGGGCAATATAAAAATAGCATAAAAAATAAAGCAAGTTCCCATAGGATAACATTAGAACTTTAACAAGCCATACAATGAAGGAAACAAATTGCTTTTTTGGCACAAATGGAAGCAAAAGGCCCAGAGGGTCCTGCCTTCCCACAGCCAAAAGAGGATATGATTATACTATTGCAAAAGTACAGAAATTCATTGCAAAAAACATCATCAATGCACAAAGCTGACAAATGTAGATAAATGTGGTGTTAGGGTTCCCAACCCTAACGCCACACCCCCACCCTACTTGTAGCAACAGAAACAAACATTACTATTTGATCTCTCTTGCATCTTCACAAGTCAAGCATGGGGTGTGCCTTGGAGTTGTCAACCCTAATCCTCAGAGCATTCTCATATATTGTACACAGCTCAGCTTATTTACTGATGGAAAGGGGTGAGCATTAGGGTTGACAACCCTAAGGCACATCCCTCACCTGATTTTTGAAGACACAGGAGATGTCAAATAGTGATGTTTTTTACAGTTGCTGCCTGCAAGGTGGGGTTTGGGTGTTAGGGTTGAGAACATTAATGCCACATTTTTACATTTGTTGTTTTAACCCTAATTAGTGCATTAACAAAGTTTATTATAGGGCTGCAGTTACACCCCTGTAGTTAGTGTTGGTACAGTACGTCAATGTTAAATTCCAAATTTGCACCTTAATAACTTTGGCATATTTTGATAAAATAGCTCAGAATTTGGCATGCATGGTCATTCTGCCAGAGTCTCAAGACATGAAAAGTTTTGTGACAGCTTCTTAAATGGTTGTTTAGATATAAAGTAGTACAAAAAAAAAAAAAAGAAAACCCTTTTTTCCTACTGCTTAACATGGGAATTTTGCCATCATTGACAGACCAGACAGAATTAAAATTTTCTCTGAAATTTTCATGGATGATGGAGTTTGTGCCAAGGGTGTGCCTATGGATGGTTTGGTGAAAAAAACACATCACAGTTTTTAAATTATAACATGTGTTTGTGATAGCCACAAGACAGGCAGGTAAATGAAAACTGAACTGTAAATTTACTGGTCCTGCTTAGAGAAATTACTGTTTGTGATATTAGCTATCTTGTTTTTCTAACAATTTAAAAAATAGTGTTGTACACAACTACTGCTGATAAGGACAGCACAACACCTATAATAAGGTTTTAGTGATTTGCTTAGTTCAACCTTTATCTTAAAATGAGTATACCTACAGGGCAAATATGTGTCTTTTACTGACAGTTATCCATTACAGAAATAATTATATGAAATGTTTTCATGCTGCACACATAAAACTACCCAAGTGATATGCGTGCTGCAAATATGATTTAAATGCTAAATTAGGACAGATTGCATGCATATGGCATGCATGCAGCAAGCAAGTATGGAAAGCATGATTTTTATGTTAAATTGGAAAAGACTGCATGCATGTGGCATGCATGCAAAAAGCAAGTGGTCACTGATAACTGCACACGTAAAAGTTAAGTGACTTGCTCAGGATCATACCACATTCAAGTGGGGATTGGTGAGATTCAAACCCAGATATTCAGGCTTCCAAGTCTCATAGTTCAGTGTCTTTAACCTCTAAGCCATACTGTCTGCACACATATGGCTCACTTGTACATCAATACATATCTGAATACATCTATTCTGCATGCATGTGGCATGCTTGTAGCCACTTTACACTTTCAGTTTTCTTCTCTCTCTCTCTCTCTCTCACATCTCAGTTTCACAGTTGAACTGTAACACACATAGCAATGGAAACACATGTGTTTCTTCCCACCCCAATACACACACTTACCCACAAAACCACTTAATTATTTTTGTCTGGCCTGTACTCCTACTATTTTCTCACAATAGTTTTGAATGCTTCCTTACAAACAGACTTTAAGGTGCAAACACAAAGTACAAATAACTTGACACACATTCACTTGGACAGTCCCTCCATGCATACTCACTGTAGTAAGTATAGCCATGCTGCTACAGATAACCCACCAAGTATAAGCAAGCAAGCAAACAATTCTTTACTTATAAAATGCTACTCCAGCAGATCATAGTGTTCTACAGATATTATAAAAACAATTATCAGTCAAATCACTTCAATGGAACACATAATAAAACAGTAGAACATCACATATTTAAAAAAAGCTAAATCAAATAAATAAGATTTTAGGGTGGCTTTAAAGGCCTCAATATAAATATAAGTAAAAAGTCTCTTACTTGAGTACTAGAGAGCCAGAGGCAGGAGTCTGAAAGAGATGATGTCCATGGATCAGAGTGCTGGGGCGTACCCCCTTGAAATGAAAGGAGCTATTATTTATTACTATTTTATATGTCATTATGGTGAGTTGGAGTATAATGAAGGCAACTGTTCTACTAACAAGGCCCTTGTTGGTCAAGCAGTGGCCTTCATTAATCTCCAACTCTCCATCAATAATGTATAAAATAGTAATAAAAAAATACCCACATTCATTTAAATGGTGCACACCCATGTAGTCACCTTTCTCCTTTGTCACAATGTGCCTGAGTGTGGGGATGTAGAGGTCAGCTTCACTGGGGGGGGCATAAGCCTGACTATAGTGGGGCTCCAATAGTCTGTGCATACCATACCACTCACAGGGCCGTTGTCAGGATTTTTCCAAGGGGGGTTCTTTTTATGCAGTCTGCAACATTTTATTTATTTTTTTATATACATTTTTCATTTTTCCATTTTGTTCCCTACCCCCTTCCCCCTAGGGCCACAGCGTACACATGCATGTACACGCATGGAGGCACACGCCAGGATCCAGTGGCCTCTTCCACCCCTCCTGACTTCTGTCACTGCCTGTACTGCCTACTCACTCACCAGACCTCCACCCGGTGGGAGTGAGATTATGGGGGGGCAGGCAGCCACCCCTTTGGAGGGGAGAGCCATGGCTCAATCCCGCTCCAGCCCTCCCTCTCAAGCTGGCACCCCGGTGACCCAAGGTTGTTCCCAAACCCAGGTTGCCAGTGTAGCATGAGGTAAGGCACCAGCACCTCAGCCTTCTGCACTACTGGGCCGGCTTGCAGTCTGCGACCTTTAAAAAGAAGCTGGGGGGGGTTAGGGTTGCCAGGACTGCAGAAGCCATGTAGTCCTAGATGCTCTGTGGTGCATTTTGTGGCCTATTGTGAAGCTAAAGAAGTCATATCTGAGATCCCCTACACCCCTTGCTCTAAGCAAAATTATTATCTGGCTGGCTGCAGGGTGAATACATATATGTATTCAGTACCGGAGCGCAACAAGATGCTGCTACTGTAATATATCTAAGGCACTGTCTCACATATATTATGTAATCAGTTGTAATATCTGCAGCTGTATCTACTGGTGTGTAGGTAATGGGTCTGGGGGTGCCAGGCCCCCAAAAGCTCTGGGGTACTAGATGCTCTGTGGCTCATTGTGTTGCTTCCTAACTCAATATATCATTTAAGCAATTGAGTCAGTGCAACATGACCTACAGCAAAGCTAGCAGGATGCTGGGATGTATCGATAGGGGTATTGATAGCAGAAGAAAGGAAGTAATACTTCCATTCTACAGATCCCTGGTGAGGCCTCACCTAGAGTACTGTGCCCAGTTCTGGAGTCCTCACCTCAGAAAGGATAAGGATAGGTTGGAGACAGTACAGCACAGAATAACTAAAATGATTCAGGGACAGCAAGGCAGATACTATGAGGAGTGCCTCAAGGCACTAAATAAGTACTCATTGGAGACCAGAAGGGAGAGGGAAGATGTGATAGAGACCTTCAAGTTCCTTAAAGGAATTAAAGTGAACTGCGGGGTATTATTTATAAAGCCTGTGTACCAATTCGCAGTCACATGGATGCAAATGGAAATTAACAGGAGGTAGGTTCAGGAGAGATGTGAGGAAGTACTACTTTACAGAAAGGGTGGTGGAACTTTGGAACAGTCTGTCAGCTGAATTGGTGGGTGCAAAAACAATCAGAGTATTCAAGCAGGGCTGGGACATAATGAATTGAATAGTGGTTACTGGGGGCAACAGGACCAAGAAGGAGAATAGAGAGAGGATGGGGAGGGTTAGTACTCTGAAGAAATGGTAGGTTCCAGGGTCTTGGGCAGACTAGAAGTACCTCTGTCTTTTTCTTCCATCACTGTCTATGTTTCTGTGTTTCTATACCAGGCACCCTACTTGGAAAAAAATCTGTAACATAATTCTTAGTTCAGTATTGGGTACTACACTTGTTGCCCCCACTCCATTTTCCAATGCGGTAGGCATGACAAAGGGAGTGAGGGGAAAGGTAATTTTACAGTGGTGGGGATTCCCAATGCAAAGTTACCATCTCCTAAATGCCTACCTTCTCACCCCACCCCCACCATGCTTCCAAAAGTCTAGTGGGTATTTTCATATCACTGAACTGTAGCAACAAATGTCAATCTACTGACACATGTGGTCATCTGGAGAAAACGCTTCTCACAACTTATTTGTTTTAACAGCATCTGACACAAATGACACAGACAAAAGTGGACCTGAATGTCAATAAAAATGGGACCACAGTGAAGGCACCTCTGAACAGCACAATTAGTAAAGTGGCAGTGTAGATCCCAGACAGACCCTTCCAAACACTTGCATTGCCTTTCCACTGTGGTACCTCTTTTGCTTAACTTATGAAAAGTTAAAACAGGCATATGAAATATGACAACTTTGTATACAGGAGGATTTAAATAATTTATTTCTAAATCTTCAGCCACCCACCGAACAGCTCCCTTGCTCAACTGCACAGCCTATCCCTTGATATGCAGTTAAGGGACACATCTTCGGCAGTAGTGGCCAGCAAAATTTACCTGCTGGTGACTGATAATATTATAAGTTGAGGTCCTCTACTTCTTTTTTGCTGTCCTGGAGACATTGTCTCTAAGCTAGCCACCATGCTCCATCTTTCTCGAGTGCTAGCTGACAGTGTGAATTGTGGGCAGCGGCCATGCTGTATTCCAGTCACATTCACGATGCTGATGTGAGCTCAAGTTGGCCAGCCAGTCATAGGGCGATGGTGCGAAGAAAGACTCACAAAGCAGCTCCAGTCATCTTACTGGCACTGAGGGAGCTAATTGGTAGCAGATGGGCATGCATGCAGAGAAAAAGTTCTGGGGTTCATCATGTGTGCATAAGCACTCTGCGACAGTTACAAAATAAACAAAAGTAATGAAAAAAATGTTACAAATTATGAAAAAAAGGGGGGAAGTTTAAAAAGGGGGGTTCTTTCGAACCATACGAACCCCCCCTAGCAATGGCTGTGACTCAACTGTCTGTGATTAAAAGGGACAGGTCTAGAATGTCTGTAACATCTCTAAAAGGTAAAACCTATTTGTTTTGTCTGAAAAGAGATATGCAAATCAGGAAAAATTCAAATGTATAAGATTCATCTGTATATACCCTAGAGCAGTGAATCAGATTTGGGATTAAACCCACCCAGTTACCAATCATTTTTTTCCTGGCAGAAGTTCTGCCTCCCCCAAAAAAAAAAAACTTCATCATGATTTTTCTCCCCTACTCCATTCCACTCAGTACCCATTCTCTATGGGTACTGAAGCCACTCAAAGGTGCAGAAACATGAACAACACTTCAATACTTCAGTCCTTCCTCTTTCCCCAATCCCCCCGTAAAAAAATGATTTACTTTTACTTACCTGGCCACATGGCCAGAACTTGCAGCCTGGCACAGAGTGTCACCAGCCCAGTTTTCAGTTCGCTCCCCTTCTCTCCTTCTGCCAGAAGCTGGGTGCTAGAACTGACCATCACAGGTCCCCAGCGTGGTCCACAACCAAGTCACCTCACCAGCCAAACTCGCCAAACCTAGGTTGTTTGCTTCTTGCTTGGTTGCTGCTGTGGCTGCTGTCACACTGCACTGATCAAGGCCTATGAAGGCAACCCACACTGCTGTCAACACTGCTGCTAGTCCTAGCTTGCTGCTGTGGGGGTCTGAGCTGTTTTTATTTTTATTTTTAATTTTTTGCAAGGTGAACCTAGTAAAGTAAGTAGGTAACCTAGTCTTGAGTTAGCTTCTTGATCACCCTTTGCCTCTTCAGCCACCAGGGAAGATGGAAACTCACTAAGAGTAGACCAATGGATGGCCACTAGGGGCGCTAAATAGGATGGCAGCTTAAAGATCAGCTCCACAACCCAGAGGGAAATATCCTTTAAAATCCTTTTTCTACCAGCTGGTATTATATCCTCACTCTACTGTAACTTGTGGGGTAATACTCAAGCTACACTAATTTAGCTTCATTGATACAAAAAGCCTTCATTTGTTGTGTGGAAATTGTTATTTTACTGAAGAGCCTCCTGGACAAGGTAGGCCTGAAAATATTGCTGAAGGCTGCTTGCCACAAACCTGGGAGCAACCGTCAGTTGAGGCGATGTTCAGCCAACTTATGGCCCAGATGGCACAACTCACTGTGGCAACTAATCAGAACACCCAAGTGGTTCAAAATTTAGAAGCCAGGATGCTGTATGCCAAACAATGGGTCTCAGCGATGGAGGCGCATGTCCAGGACTTAAGGGCAAAATTAAGAGATCAACAAAGGACCATATAGATGCTGCACAGTAAGATGGATGACCTCGAGAATCGAGGTTGCCATAATAATCTTGGCTTCCTGGGCTTCTCTGAGTGTGTAGAAGGCAAAGATACTGAGGGATTTCTACAATTAGCCATTGCTGAATGCTGCAGTTGGACCCATTGATACCGCTCCAGGTGGAATGCGCACACTGTACATTAGCCCCCATGTCTCCGGCCCAGGACATACCACTACCTATCATAGCCTGATTTATTGATTTTAGGGACAAAGAGAAAGTCCTAACTAGAGCTCGTGAGTTACAGCATGTAGTGTGGAGATCGAATAGGATCCACATCTTTCACGACTTCTCTAAGGATCTGTCAGACAAACGCCGAGCATACTCTGAGGGAAGGCATAAAATGAATAGTATTGGACTGTCCTTCTCCTTGCATTACCCAGCCATGATGCGGGTTATGAGTAATGAGGTCCTGAACAGTTTTGAATCTCCTGAAGCACTCATGGATTTTTTTATGGTGCAACTGGCCACAAGAATTCACCACCATTACCCCGGGATCCCCTTCGGCAAAAACTGCTACCGACAGGTTGGATTGCCACTCCTCTCCATCAGTGAGCAGGCCTGCAGTTTGGCAAGACCTCAGGGAGTAACACTGGGAACTCCCCCCAAAAGCACACCAAAAGAGGCAATCCTCAAAAAAACATGGCCGCTGGAAGCATCCTTCAGAGAGAGGGCAAGATGACACAGAGGAGGCCACAAGCATTCACACTGTTGCTCCAGATCCAATACAGACCAACCACACTGCTAATAGATATAAAGCTTGACTCCCCAGCTCTCTGGATCAAACCCAGGCATTGTGGATTCAACTGTGGAAGGCAGGTCTACTCCTATGTTGCAGCCCAGCTACCTGTCCCCATCAGCAACTCCTCACCAGCCGCAGAACGGAGCTACAGATAGCGGAGGGCAGCATCCACCAAAGGCTATGAGGGAGGCCTCCACTACCAGCGGAGATCTCATCTTCAGTGTGGACCATCTTGAGCACTCTACATCTCCAGGGCAATCAATCTGAGAAAACCCACCAGTGTGGTCAGATAAGTAGTCATCCTTTTATTTTCTTTCTATTCCTGTTCTTTTAATCCCCAGGGGAGTTGTAGGTATGGGGCAAGTTTGGGGTGTCTAAATTGATTGTCAGTGGACAATCTCCTTGGCTGACCCATCTGCTACCCTTTCTCCATGTTACCCATGTAAGGGAACTTTTGAACCCCTTTTCACCCCAACCTTGACCCCGACTTGCACTGCCATATGGCAGAGAAGATGCCTCACTCCTAAACCGGGAGGGATTCAATGAGGCCTACCAACAAGCTCTCAGTGGACAACCTGATCAAAGGTCCAGACATGTCTATATGGCAAAGAAGGCCTTTTTTGTACAATTTGATTAAACAGCAGAACTTTTGCATGTTCTACCTCACTTACTTGTGTGTGGGGGGGTGAGGTCCGCTGGGAAGCTGTGTCATATAATATGAAAGTATTTGACAGCATGCATAAACTGTTGTGTTGAATGAGTAGCCAGGATGTGTTTTACGTGATGCCCTAAGTGGTGAATGGCACAGGCCTATACCCCTCTGGTATTTTTTTTTTTATTATTATTTTCTATCAAGGGGAGATCTCCCAGCCCCCACATTGGATGGCTTACAGTAAACTCTTCATAGGTGTGACAAGTCTGACCTCACCAAGATTTTTGTTGTGAGAACACGTTGGCACCCATCAGCAATAACCCTAGGCTTGCTGAAATAGTGGGCAGTTCCCCCTCACTTTCTTTCCTGCAAACTCCCATCTCATTAGAAGCGTTGAGTAGTCCCACTTTAACTACCCCAGCTTCAAAGCTACACTGCTGGAGCAGCTCTCTCAACCCTCTGGGGTTGCAATGAGCCACGTGGTCCAACCTTCTTATTGGGTTGCTCGATTCTCTCAGGGGGGAACCTCCTCCCCTGCACTCACCGTAGTGCTAAGGAAGGATGGATACCACTTGATAACGCCCTGGGAATAGGGGCTGGCCTACAGCAGGGCTCTATGGCAGAAGAGATGCCTCTATACCCCCAAATTGCATGGTACACTGTGCTCAATGTATATAGTTTGTTAATGTGTTTATGTATGTTTGTTTCACAAGAGACATACACAGATGTTTCATTATTTGTTAGTATAAGGTCATCTGATGGGGCAGGGTATATGGGCTTTACTCACTCTCTCCATATCTGGTGGCGCTCTATAGAAATTTTCCTCTTCTGGTTGGGCTGCCCTTGCCCCTTATCTGCTGGTTGTTCTTGATATATCTCTTAATTAAATATTTGCTCCCTATTATTAACAGGTGATATCACTTGTCTGACATGGAATGTCAGAGGGCTTAACACCCCAAACAAGAGGAAGCAAGTTTTGGGCCACCTTAAGAGGCTGGGAGCGAGGGTCACCTTCCTGCAGGAGACCAAACTTACCGGGGGGGGGGATCCTGAGAGACTGGAGAAGGAGTGAGTAGGTCAGGTCATTCATGCCTCTGCCTCCTCTAGAAAGAGAGGGGTGGTGATTCTGCTTCACAAGCAACTACAATGGAAATTGCAGAGACAAGTGAGAGACCCTGAGGGTAGATGGGTGGTGGTACTCATGGATACTGGGGAGGGCCCTCTGATTCTGGGTAACATATACACTCTGAATGAGGCTTCCCCCTCCTTCTTTCACAAGTTGGCCCAGGTGCTGGGATCCATAGCTCCGGAAGACACTCCCATTTTGTTAGGGGGTGATTTTAATCTTACTGTGGACCCTTTCCTGGATAGATCCCCTTCCAATACTGAGCCCCACTCCTGGGCTGTAATGGCAGTGACTCAGTTACAACAAGATTTGGCCCTTATGGACATCTGGAGAATATTTCACCCCTCCCAGCAGGACTACACCTTTCATTCCCCAGTACATAGTTCTCTTAGTAGAATAGACTTCTGACTCACTTCTCCTACTATTACTAGTAACACTGTTAATACCCTTATTCATCCCTTAGTTATCTCAGATCATGCCCCTGTGCATCTTGCCTTCACATGGGGCCCCCCTCTCCCTAAGTCTCCGACATGGAGGCTGGACCCTTTGCTACTTCATGACCCAGACTTTCCCCCTTGGCTTCAAAAGGAAGCAACATAATTTTTTTGGCATAACCTCATAACAGATACCTCTGCAGGTACCACATGGGAGGCATTCAAAGCTACTCTAAGAGGGGTGATAATAGGGTATGCGAGCCAGCACCGAAAGAGGAAGGAACAACATCTGAGGGGGCTTGAATGACAACTCCAAGAAGCGGAGCTTGCTTTTAAGGCCCTCCGTGTCCCTTCCCTTAGGTCTGAGGCAGGTCACAAGGTCACCTCTCTGAATATGCAAGTGAATGAGCTGGTCTCTAGAAAGGCAGAGATTTCGATCATTAGACTCAAGCATAAATATTGGGAAGCAGGAGAAAAGGGGGGTAAGCTGCTGGCATACCATCTCAAAAAGCAGCAAGCTGAAAAGCATATAGCGGCTTTAGAGGATGCAGGGGGTAGGACCCAGACCTTGGTGCAAGGTATTAATCAAATAATGATGGATTTTTACTCCTCGTTATATAAATCCTCCAGAGCCCTAGACTCCCAGGGGGTCCACCCATTTCTGGAGTACCTACATCTCCCCAAAATCTCAGAAGCCCAAGATAATACCCTAGATGCCCCAATCTCAACCCAGGAGGTGGCAGACACCATCCTGTCCCTTAAAAAGGGAAAGGCCTCAGGAGGGGAAGGTTTCCCTATTGAAGTGTGGCAGCTGTTGCATCCCATAATCTCTCCGGTATTGCAACAAGTATTTACTGAGTCACTGCAAACAGGGTCTCTCCCTTCATCCCTTAGGGAGGTGACTATCACTATCCTACCAAAAAAAGGTAAAGACCCTCTTAAAGCGTCCAGCTACCACCCTATTAGGTGTCAGCGTGGCTCAGTTGGTAGCACATCTGCCTCTGGACCAGAAGGTCATGGGTTCTCGTCCCACACCGGGATTGGATTTACACCTAAATATCGCTGGCATCCGAGTGCAGTATTGAGGGGTGCTGTACTGCTGGGGTGTGCTGTCCTTCGGATGAGACGTTAAACCGAGGTCCCTTCTGCCCATCCTGGTGTTGTCCTGGTGGGTGTCCAGGTGGAAGTAAAAGAACCCAGGGCACTCTTCGAAAAGAGTTGGGAACATTCCCGGTGTCCTGGCCAACATTCCCCTTCCCATAAACCGGTTCATGCAATTATCCAGGCTGTGTGTGGGTGATGATGTGCGATATGGCTGCCACCACACATTCAGTCACTTCACTACCAGTCTAGCATTGCTTGTAAAGCACTTTGGATGTATGAAAAGCGCTATATAAATGCTGATTCTTCTTCTTCTTCTATTTCATTATTGAATGCTGATAGCAAGGTGCTAGCTAAGATACTAGCTAATAGACTTAATCCTCTCCTTCCCAGTTTGATCCACCCATGCCAAGTAGGCTTTGTTAAGGGTCACTTTAGAGTGGACCATATTAGATAGTTGGTAAATTTAATCCATAAGACCCAAACATTATCTTCCCCGCTGCTGCCATTGCAATAGATTTCAAAAAAGCCTTTGATTCCCTGGAGTGGGACTATGTCCAACAAGTACTTTGCACTATGGGCTTGGGGGTAGGGTTTCAGGCCTGGATTGGGGCAATATATCCATCCCCAGCTGCATGGATACTCACCGATATGATGTTATCTCTCCCATTCATATTGGGTAGGGGTACCCATCAGGGCTGCCCACTTTCCCCACTACTTTCTGTATTGGCAGTAGAACCTCTGGCAGCTGCTATTAGGCAAAATCCTCTAATTTCCGGGGTCCAGGTGGGAACAAGGGCATACCCTACTCTTATGTATGTGGATGACCTGTTGCTCCCTATAACCAATATTGTCACCTCCCTCCCTCCCCTACTGTCCACCTTGTCAGATTTCTCTACATTTTCAGGGCTGAAGATTAAAGCAGCAGTACTACGGAAAAAAAAATTGCGCTTTTTTGTCAGTTTATTCCCTGTGCCCTGCTAATCATATACCTGGTACTCTTTCTCGTCGGCATTGTACTATCGCCGAGTAATTTGCTCAGTTATTCTCTGCTTTTGTTTACATTTCTGCCACCCAGCATGTTGCACTGGAACCCCCTCCACTGCCAACTGCACATTTGAATGACTTGCAGGGACATCAGGAATGGTCAGCAGAGGGTCCCTCTGCTGTTGTCAAAAGACGTGATGCGACCGGAAGAAAAAGCGCAGCTGAAATTAATCAGCCGCCATATTTGTTGTAGCGCTACAACACTTCAAATAAATTGCAAATATCTAAAAAACTAAGGATGACTGGGAAAAAATATTTACTGGTATGGAAACTGGAACTTTGGCCGCATGCTTACAGCTGAAAAACAGAATTTTGATTGGTCACTTCCTGATTTCGTAGTACTGCTGCTTTAACTAGACCAAGACAGAGGTCCTACCTTTAAACTCTAAGTGTACCTCTCAAATGGTTACTCAGCATGGGCTCCGATGGGCCCCGGAAGGGATTACCTACTTGGGTATTACTATCTCTCCTAATCTGCATAAAATCTGGAACCTGAATATGAAAACACTTTTTGCCTTCATTCATACAGAACTGGACAGATGGAAATCTCTTTGACTGTCACTTGTAGGTAAAATATCCACAATTAAAATGGTCACAGCACCAAAAATTATGTATCTTCTCTCCCACATTCCTTTGAAAATACCTCGTTATTGGTTTACTAAGACTCCCTGCTGTATTATCCTACTGCTTACCTGTCTAGTATATTCAGTTCATTACTATTTGACCAGCATGTTCCGTTCTCTGCTTCTACAGACATATGTAACAGTCTGTAAGATCTTTGCAATGTATCCGACTGTTTTAATGTTTGCATCGTCTTAATAAGTCAAATCAATAAAACTTCTTAACCACAAAAAAAAGAGTAGACCAACAAAAAAATGCTGCCACAACACTGCTATTCAAACTTCAGTGCTCAACAACTCCTCCTAGCTGTATTGTGCAGTCTGTCTACTCTGTGGTGGGAAAGGCAGCGTTGCACTTGCAAGACTCATGTGCTCTTTCTTGGCTGAAGCTCATCCACATCACATGTGATGGTGCCACCGCTAATTGGTGGAGACAATGGACAACACAATACAGACATAGTCGAGTCTGGAGAGTAACTGCAGTGTGAGCACATGCAGACCAGGTGGGCACTTATTGTGCAAAAGATAAAATCCAAATTTAATGCCATTATTACCATGCCATAAGAACAATCTAGGCACAAATACAGGGGGAAGGGTGACTGCCCACTCTGCCCTACCTAAATGGTACACTGCTTTATGGTAGAAATTCATTCTCAGCTGCTATTGCAATGGTTTCCATTGTGTTCTGAGGTACAGTATCGCCATGTTTCATGATGTTTCCTGATCATCATGTGGGTCAGTGTCCCTCATTTCAGTGACAACATGTGAAGTATAGTGCATGCTTCCAAGACCCTACTCAGCACAAAGAGTGCTGAGCATTGCCATAATGTATATGCTCAATACAGAATGATGAAAGGAATGTAAGTGAGCTGAAACAGTCATGGAGAAAAACATTTGTAGCACTAAATATGCATAAGGGATTTGAGTGGTCCAAAGCAAAAATGATAGGCTTCACAACACAGAGGCCCCTCTTTGTACATCTTGAATGGGGGATGTTGGCTGGCTATATCCTAGGCATTTAATGCAATAAGCAAACAATACTTTACAAATTAATGGTGATTTAATGACAAAAATCAAAACCCATTAAGCAACTTGCAAAAGGATCAGAATTAAGGAGTTTACCTAGTTTTTATGGGAATTCAAATAAAAATGTATTTTAATGGCTCTAATTACTAGTATAAGAAATAGAAACCGATGTGTTTTTTTAGATGAGATTTGCACCAGCCTAGCTGCTGCACACATGGTAAGCATGCAGCATGTGAACCTGATGTGAGGTTTTTAAATGATGTTCTACCCAGCTTAACTGCTGCACTCATGTCAAATGTACAACTTACAAACCTGATGTAATTTTTAGAAGATGTTCACATCAGCTTACCTGCTGCACACATGTCAAGCTTGCAGCATGCAAACCTGATTTGCTTTTAAGACCTGGTTCACTTAGGTTCACTTTATGTATGCAAACCACATGCAAACATTGCACAATTAAGCATGTGGCATGCATTCTGCATGCCTATAGCACACCTATATTTCTGTAAGGAATGCGCCCCATCACTCACTAAGTAATTACTTTTTGATTTAACTGTTCTAACATTACTGTTTGAACAGTAAATAACTATATGCACTTATTAATAGTTTGAACTTTACTGTTCAAATGGAAAATGATGTTGGTAGTCCAATGGTCCCTCACCCCACCCCCTCATTCTCCAATCACCCTCCTGTGTATTATTTTTTATTCTCTGGTAGTCTAGTGGTCCCTCCCCCATTCTCTGATCATCATCCCATGTATTTGGTTTTCATTCCCTTGTAGTCTAGTGGTCCCCCCCCACTTCTCTGATTGCCATCCCTTGCATTTGGTTTTCATTCCTTTGTAGTCTAGTAGTCCTCCCCCTTCCCCATTCTCAGATCACCATACCTCATATTTGTTTATTTATTTATTTATTGAAATGTTTCACCAGGAGGGCACACTAAACAACAAGTTGCTCGCCTCACAGTGCAACGTGGGTGGAGTGGTTACAAAGGGTTGTGAAGGATGAATCAGTTACAATAGTATGTGGGTAATACAAACAATACAACATTGTAAGATTGTGCAACAGTTGGAACACAAGGTATTGTACAATAAACAGCAGTGGAACATTGGGTAAATTACAATACATGTCCAAAATCATACAAAGGAACATATGAATGTACAAAACAGTAATAATGCTATAGAACCATTTATACTGCATGAGTATATCAGGAGCAGGCTCAAGGCAGTATGCAAGTGCTGTTGGATTAAAAGGGATTGGGTTAGGTTGCGCACTCTGGTGATCTAGAAGGGCAGGTGGAGAAGAGAGGTGGGGAGAGGTAAGAACTGAATATGAGGAGAAGGGGTAGCCATTTCCTGATTTCCCCCTTCAGGATGTTGAGAACCCTGCCGTGAGGTCAGGGTAGGAAGGCAGAAACTGGGGGTGGGTATTAAGGTGGGTTAAAGCAGAAACAGCTGATGGAAAGGTAATTGTGTAGGGCACAGGTAAGGGAGTAATTGGAGGAGGAGTGTCATATTTCAGGGGGGGCAGAATTCCAGATTTTAGGTAAATGATGGTCGAAACCAGTCTGACCAATGAGGGTGGAGCAGCGAGGGACTGTCAAGGTATGGGTGTCATTTGATCTGAGAGAGTGGGCAGGGGGAGGTGCAGTGGACAGAGAGGATGAGAGATAGGAGGGGAGCCCACAAACCAGAATTTGGAGGTTAGTTTAGCACAGTGAGAGATGCATCTGTGAGACAGTGGAAGGAAAGTTAGAGAGCAATAGAGTTCACAGTGGTGGGAGTGGGAAGGAGAGTTGACAGCAAAGTGGCAGAAGGAGTTAAAGAGAGTGTCCAATTTGGTCAGGGAAGATTTGGGAGCAGCACCATAGACTACACAACAGTAGTCAAAGATGAGGAGTATCATTTTCTGGACAGTTTCACACCTCACAGTCAGCGGGATGCAACTGCGATTCCTGTACAGAGCACCAAACATGGGGTGCAGTTTCTTCAGGATAGCATCGATATGCAGAGAGAAGTTGAGGTGCTGGTCCAGCCAAACTTCCAAATGTTGAAATGAGGAGGTGTTCTCCAAGATGGTCCCATCAAGGGTGTGGAAGGTGGGTAGGGCTGGGAGCCTAAAGAGTCTCTGCCTAGTGCCAAAGGTCATTGAGACTCTCTTCTTGGTGTCTAGAAAAAGCTGGTGAGAAGCAAACTAGAGCGGAACTTGACTGAAGTCATGCTGTAAACTGGTTTGCACAGCAGCAGGGTTTTTGCCGGAACTGTACAAAACAGTATCATCAGTGTACATGTGGGTAGAAGAGGATGAGCAGGCTGTGGAAAGATCATTAAGGAAAATGGAGAAGAGTAGGGGACCAAGCACTGAGCCCTGAGGGACACCAGTGTTTTTGGGGAGTGGAGGTGAGATGGAATCAAGGATTCTCACTGACTGGGTCCTGCCAATGAGGTAGGATTTAAACCAGTTGGTGGCTGATGGAGCAAGGCCAGCTGAGAAGAGTGAATCAAGAAGCAGGGGATGGGAAACAGTGTCAAAAGTTTTGGCTAGTTCAACAATGATGGCTGAGGTAATCAGGCCATCATCCATCCCTGAAAGGATGGAGTCAGTAAGCTTGAGGAGGGAGGTGGTTGTCGAGTGGTTCTTCCAAAAACCAGATTGGAAGGGGGTGAAGAAGGAGGAATCAGAGAAGAATAGTGATAGTTGAGAGAGAGAACTAAATTTTTATTCCCTGGTAGTCTAGTGGCCCATCCCTGCTCTCCTATCACCATCTCTTGTATTTGTTTTTTTTATTCCCTGGTAGTCTAGTGATCCCTTCCCTTCTCCCATTCTCTGATCACTGTTCCTTGTATTTGGTGTTATCCCCTGGTAGTCTAGTTATCCCTCCCCCCTACCTCATTCTCTGATCACTGTCCTGTAAAGTAAAAAATAATTGCTTCTTGTATTTGCTTCTTATTTTGCACTCCTGATGCTTGCACCATGCCAAGATACAAGAATACAAAGCTGCAGCACATCCACTGTGAGCTGGAGGAGGTTGCAGACTGAGGTGGAGGGGTAAGTGAAACAAACTGGGGGCAGATTCTCATAGAATAAAAGGTGTTCAAAGAAGTGGTGCTTAAAGAGCAAACATGAAACTATTTATTTTTGGATTGCTAGCTCCCCCTGGACCTTGATTGGGAAGGATTCTAAGCCTCCCACACTGTCCACTTCTCAGCTGCTACACAGTTACTGTCGTTAGTGCTCTGCACATAGTCCTTTTGGGGGTTGGGATGAACTTGGAGGAGAAAAGTTTGCTTTATTCATTAAGAATATGAATTTTTCCACCTAAGTGACAACAGACATGGCCAGAGAGAACAGGATTTGGGGGCTTCCCATTGCAGAACTGACCACTGCAACCAGTGAATGGTTAACTATTCTGGATAGTTTGGTAGTACCCACAAAGGTATGTAGAACTTTTGGGGGGGGGGGGTGTTAATGAATTTGTTGCAGAATTTGGGAGGTTGTAACAGGGTGGCAATGAACTGCTTATCACGGTATGCCCCATAGATGCAGCAGCTGCAGCTCAAAGGGGGATCAATCATTCCAGCCACTGGATAATAGATTTTGTTTTCTATTAATCAGGATGTGGAGTGTCTGCACTAGCCAGGGGTTCTGGGGAGCCATGTGTGCTGGTCCTTGATTGCTCAGTTGCACTGGGAACGTGGGGTGGGCCAGAGGAGGCTGCAGGGCTCACCCTTCACTTTGCTGCTGGGACCCGTTGATCTGTGTTGGTAGTAGATCACATTGCCAGACCTGAATAGCCTGACCTCCAACCATCTTTGATTTCCAACTAGCAAAAATAACTCTCCAGTCAGTAAGCTGGAGGACAGTTGGATATCTCGGGCAGAATTTCACTTCCAGCAGTGCGGTGAACTGGTTTGCCCCACTTTTTGTTAAACTGCTTCCTATTAAATGATGCAGCTGTGTGGTTATTTGTGTGATTGTGCAGCTGGTTGTGTAGAATTGCATAGCCCAGTTATTGTTACAACTCCAGCTGGACTTTGCATCCCGGACTAGGTGGATATTCTTTTCCCAATGATGTTCACTTTTGTTGCACAGTTTATTATTTTACAACCCCCTTCCTTCCCTGCACAGGGTGCTCAGAGAGTTACCCTTTTACTTTCAGCCCCCTTCCTGTCCCTACAAGTATTCCTGCCAACCAGAAAAAAAGGTCCCTTGTCGATCAGCCTCTCCACCCACATATCCCACTCAGCACCCACCTCCCCACCCTGTACACTCTCACACACCCTCATTTACCTGAATAGGACCCAGGTTCTGTAGCAACTCCAATCGAGGACACATCTTGCTGCTGGAACCAGCAACTGCAATATGAGAAACTAAAGTAAATGTGGTTCAATGTATTTTAATGGAGTTTTCAATTTTTATCCATAACTCAGCCATTTCTTTACATTTTGATCCCAAATTTTCAGCATTGACTTTTGGGGACCCCAACTCATAAACATTATGACTGTCATTATACAACTCCTGCCTGAAAGGTAATTTTGCATTCACTTGGCAAATTCACCTTTTAGGTGGGATTTAAAAATTTGTTCTAACCTTGTTCATGAGGTGGTATCATAAGAAGGCTATGCTACTTAAAAATGGCAGAGTTATGACCACTCATTTCAATTTTGCTACGTATACTCATAACTTCAGAGATTTTAAATATTTTGACCCAAACTTTTCAACATAGACTTCTTATCATCTGTCCCACCTTGCTCCACCCACCTATTTGCAACTTAGCAACAACTCCCTCACCAGTCCTCATTAGCTGGTTACACTACCGCTTCTGACCCAGTGCTACTCTCCTATCCATAACTACCTACCTCACCTTGCTACATGTATTAAAATTTCAAACACCCCCCTCCCAAGTCTGCTTATCTTTCTCTTCACTGACTAGATCACTACCATGGTTTACGAGTGTGAAAATCCACTTTTTGGTGTTTGCTCTCCTACTCTTATCCTCAGGTGATATTAACCCTAATCCTGGGCCTTGCCCCTCGGGTCTTCCTCCAGCTCAATCTGTTACTAATTGCTTATCCTCATACAACCCATTTGCACTTCCCCATTGACTAAAAATCCTGCATTTAAACATTTGCAGTCTGCTGCCCAGAATTTACCTACTTCAACCTCTAGTCACCCCAATTACTCCTGAAATTATCATCCTCTCTGAAATGTGGTTCAGTATCAAAATAGGAGATGCTGCCCTCTCTATCCCAGGTTACATTATTTCATGGGAAGACCATGCCACCGGGGTAAAGGAGTAGCAATATGTATCTCCATATCCATTCAGTTCACCAGCATTCTTGCTTCCTCTCTACCCAAAGCTTATGAGGTTCTAATTCTTAAACTTTCCATTCCTTTCTCAGTACCCATCTATGTTGTGGGTGCTTACTGTTGCCCTGGTCTCCCCCTAACTGCCATCACTGAACGTATAAATACCATAACCTTGTTCACTCCAGTGGGTGAAACTTATATAATGGGTGACTTCAACCAAAATTAGTTATCCACCTCACTTACTAAAACATGTAACAATATCTCTGCCCTTAACCTGTCGCAGCTCATCTCAGACCCAACCCATATGAACCATAGGTCCAGTAATCACTCCCTTATTGACTGGGTCCTCTCCTCCCACCCACACAGGGTAATCAAATCTGACATTCTGCCAGAAGCCATTAGCAATCACCACATAATCTTCAAGGTCTGTAAATTATACAGTGCTAAAGCCCCCCCAAAAATGCTACTTTTCCACTCCTTTAAATCGTACAACCTCACTCCCCTCCTCCAGGATCTGGCCCACTGTAACTGGGAGCTGATAGCTGAGATAAACTCCATAGATGCTGAGTATAACTATTTCCAAGCTAAATTTCTTGAGGTCTGGAATAACCATGCCCCACTATGGTGAGCTAGGGTGTGAGACAACCACCTCCCTTGGATCACCCCTGAACTTCTAGTGTGTCTAGGGGCTAGTGATCTAGCTTGGAAAATGTATAAATCTACCATGCTCCTTCATGTCTATGATAACTACCTGTCACTGCATAACAAGTGTACAAAGGCCAGTCACCTAGCAAAATCAGAATACTTCTGCTTGACCTTCCAATCAAATATAAATAAACCATCCAAATTCTGAAAAATAATCTACTCCCTTTTCTCCCCCGTCTCCTCCTCTCCAGCACCACTCCTTAAAATAAACAATATTTTAGTTGCAGGTCATCTTAGTGTTGCCTCTGAATTCAGCTCATATTTTACCTCCTGTGTTTCTGCTCTCCTATCTTCCTTGCCTCCACTCCTTCACGCTAAGCTCACCCCTTCCCCTCTTTTCCCAATCTACTCTCTACATCCCCCTCCTTCTCCTTCTCTAACATTACACCTGATGACACCATGGAGGCACTGTATGCCCTCAACCCCTCCTAAGCCAGTTCATCTGATGGGTTGAACCCCAAGCTGCTGTACCTATTGGTGCCTTCTATTTCCACTCCGCTATCTGTCCTACTTAACCACTTTTTCACCACTGCTTCTCTCCCATCTGCCTGGAAGCATGCCACTGTCCTCAACTTGCCAAAGGGGGGGTGACCCTTCCATTCCTGCAAACTATCATCCCATCTCTCTCATTCCTATCCTTGCTAAGCTCCAAGAGCATCTGGTCCTCTCTCAACTAACCTCCTTTTTCTCTGATTCTAACTTTTTCACTCCCTACCAATCTGATTTCTGGAAGAATCACTCCATCATGATCTCCCTGATTAGGCTCACTGATTTAATCTCAGGGATAGACAGAGGTCAAATCACATCTGCCAGTTTTGTCAATCTAGGTAAGGCTTTCAACACTGTCTCCCACACCCTTCTTCTTGAATTCCTCTCCTCGGCTATTCTTACTGACTTGGCCACTAGCTGGTTCAAAGCCTACTTAGTAGGTAGGACCCAATCAGTTAGAACAGATGAAGGGTATCTCCTCCTCTCCCAATTAACACTGGCATACCCTAGTGTTCCATACTGGACATTGTACTTTTCTCCATCTCCCTAAATGACCTTCCCTCAGTCTGTTCATCCACCTCCATCCATATGTTTGCCGATGATACGGTCCTCTTTACCTCAGGCCAATCCCTTGCAGATGTTGAAACCAGACTGCAGAATGACTTCAATAAAGTTCAGCTCTAGTTCAACTCCAACCAACTCTCACTCAATGCCAAGAAGACAGTCTCCATGACCTTTGACACTAGGCAGAGACTCTATCGGCTCCCCTCCCTACACTCCTTCCACACCCTTGGGGGGACAGCCCTTGAGGTTACCTTTCAGTATGTGGGTGTTTGGCTTGACCAACACCTAAACTTCTCTGGACATATTGGCACCATCCTGAAGAAGTTGCACCCCAAGCATGGCACATTATACGGGAACCAGAGCTGCCTCCCACTACCAACCAGGTGTGAGCTTGTCCAGAAGATGATACTACCTACCTATCTTTGACTACTGTGATGTAGTCTATAATGTCACTCCCAACTGCTCCCTAAACAGATTGGATTCCCCTATTAACTCCTTTTGTCGCTTTGCTCTGGATGCCTCCCCTCTCACACACCACTGTTCTCTTTACCACTCCCTGACTTTCTCCTCCCTAGAAAAATGCCACCATCTTCACTGTGCTAAATTCTCATCTAAATTTTGGTTTGGTTCTCTCCCCCTTTATCTTTTCTCCTCCCTATCTACTCTCCCCCTACCAGACCATTCCCCTAGGTCATATGACTCTCAGCTACTAAGAGTTCCTTGACGGTCCTCTGCGATAGGACAGCTTGCCTTCTCACATCACACCCTTAAGCTATGGAATGCCCTCCTCCCTCCCTCCTCATACAGTATTTGCTATTCTTCCTCTACCCACTCCATCTCTCTTACTTCAGAATTTTCAAAAAATGCTCAGTGCATGTTTATTCAGAGTAGGTGCCTCACAAACATCAGCCCTGCACTTCAACCCTTCAGTGGACATTCTAGGGGCATACTGTATCTGAGGTGTCAACAAACCATTGTAATTTATACTTTGAAATGTTTAAAGTGATACACATTATTTGGATAAATTCACAATAATCAGTTCAATATTCCATATTATTGCTCAGTAGCATTTAACATATAACTTAATAGTAATACCCTGGAACTTATTCAGTTTTCTAGTTAGGGAAAATGTACAAAAAATGATATCCTCAGTTTATCTCATACTTTTTACTGTTAGAAAAAACTTTGACATTATGAGGAGATTGCAAACCCTCCCAAAATTTAATTTACAAAATGGGAGGTCAAACTGACTGCAAAAGGTCAAATTAACTTAATGTATCCAAATAAGCTGTTTTTTATTCTTTTTGTAACATTTTTATTAGTATTGTGTTTTTAATTCACTTTGCACTATTTAATGAGCATCACTTTAAGCATTTCAAAGTATAAATGAGAGCAGTTTGTTGACACCTCAGATATGCCCCTAGAAGGGACACTGAAGGGCTGAAGCACAGGGCTGATATTTGTGAGGCACCTACTCTGAATTAACATGCACTGAGCATTTTTTGAAAATTCTGAAGTGAGTACTGCCTTTTTCTTTCATTGGATATAATAGCTGGCAGTTTTTGGACAGCACCACCATCCTAAAGTGCACCTATTGTCTGTTTAATTACATGTTTTTTTACAGCTGCCATTTTTCATATCCTGGTCAAAATGTATTTTCGCACATGTGGTGCGGAATGGTGTTGCAGTTGTGTAGAATTACTTTTTGGTGGGGATTCGAAAATTTCAAGTACCGGGTACATGAAGTGGGGTAATACGATGACTGCTTACAATTTGGTCACTGTTGTCCTATAAATGTAAGTGCAGGCCCTTCCACAGTTACATACATATATGCATTTATTGAGGGATGGGAGTGCAGGACCCAAAGAGCCCTGTCCTTCCTGAGGCAAATAAGGATAGGATTACTGTATCTCAAAAACTATACATGAGTTGAGGGGGGTGCCCTGTGCTCCCACAGGCAGATAAGGCTATGATTACACTATCTCAAAAAGTAAGGAAATTCATTGCAATAAAATTAATGCATCAGTTTGGGTTGAAGATAAAGTGACAAAGTTAGGGAAATAGGACATTAGAGTTTCCAACCCTAAAACACCTGCCCCACCCCTGAAGCAAATGAAGGGTGGAGTTTTCCTCAGGGTTGTGAACCCTAATGCTCACCCCATTGAATGCATTCAAGAAACACACACACCTATCTCCATCACATCTTAGCTTTTCTGTTACTGCAATGGTGTAAGCGTTGGCTTGACAATCTCTAGGAAGTCTCCACCCCTCACTGACTTAAGGGATAGGGCAATTGTTTTAGGTTTGATAACCCTAACTTATTTGTCACTTTTTCTTCAACTCTAACTGATGCATTAACATTCTTTTTTTTTTGGCGGTGAATATATATATATATGCATATATATATATATATAGAGACACACACACATATACATTTTATAAGGGCACGGTCACACCCTTAGAGTTGAGTAGGCAGTTTAATGTTAACCCCCAAATTTTGCACCTTAATAACTTTGCAACTATTCAAAGAATCTGCCTGGAATATGGTTGGCTCTGTCCCATATTGTAGATGTCTTGACATGCCAAGTTTTGTTTTGATTAGATGTGTGGTTTTTGTGCAATGTATAGTGAAATAAGTGCATGTTTTGCTTTTTTTGTGCCAATTTCTCATGAATTTTCCTCATTGCCCTGCACCCACACCATTTGGAATTCTAGCCTGACAATTTCAGGGTAGAAAGAGCTTATCCTAATGAATAAGCCAGCATTGGACTGGTGAAAAACTATTAATCTGATCAAAAGTTATTCAATTTTGAAAATGTGAGTTCTGAGCATGCTCAGTTCAGTCTTTTGAATAGATACAGAGCTGCGAACTAGGATTTCGGCTGACAAACGGGGATTTTGGCAGAAAAAAATCCCTGTTTGTGAGCCACCATTTTGTTTTCAGTTTTGCCCAAACAAAATGTGTTGTTACTTGTATCACGTCAATTAGTCGCAAACAAAACAGTTGCACGTGACATAGCAGACATAATAGCTAAAACCACTTAAGCTTAATCGGTATTTCATTGCATGTGTCAGCTCAGTGCAAGCAGCAGTAAACACTATGTGTCAGCTCAGCACAAGTCATAACAGTAATTCAGTTAGTTAGTCTAGGTAGAAACACTACTGCACAAGTCAGAACAGTAATTCAGTTCAGTGCAAGCAGCAGGAAACAATAGTGCACAGATCACACGGCACAGTAGTGCATTAATTCCACTGGGCATTCACAAGTCAGAATTGGTATTGGTCTTACCTTGTGTCAGTTCAGCACAGTGCACAGTAATCCATTAAGTCCATGGGGCATTTGTCGTGATAGTGGAAACATTCATATGAAATCCTTTATTAATTAAAAATTAAAATCATATAAAAGCAATACTGTTTCTTCAGACTTGAAGTTGAAAGTTATGCGCCACTCCTCACAGGTAATCAGTGATGGAGCAGGTGCCATAACTTTGATGACCACGACAGCTGTCTTGCAGTGTCCCTATACTTCTTACACTGTGCTGGAGGATCGTGTCCTGCAAGATACTGCTCAATACATATCTCATTCATATTTTGTTCAGTTCTCAGTGCTCTGATAAATTTCCAGATTGTCGGGTGACTGGATCCTAGCAGGCTACTGAAAGTGCAGTGCCACCCCTCTACTGCATTGTTTGTGCACAGCAAACCATCGGAGACAGCTGAATGGCACTTCCAGAACTGGATCGGGAATAGGGAAGCCGCAGCAGGAAACAATAGTGCACAGATCACACGGCACAGTAGTGCATTAATTCCACTGGGCATTCACAAGTCAGAATTGGTATTGGTCTTACCTTGTGTCAGTTCAGCACAGTGCACAGTAATCCATTAAGTCCATGGGGCATTCGTCGTGATAGTGGAAACATTCATATGAAATCCTTTATTAATTAAAAATTAAAATCATATAAAAGCAATACTGTTTCTTCAGACTTGAAGTTGAAAATTATGCGCCACTCCTCACAGGTAATCAGTGATGGAGCAGGTGCCATAACTTTTGATGACCACGCACAGCTGTCTTGCAGTGTCCCTATACTTCTTACACTGTGCTGGAGGATCGTGTCCTGCAAGATACTGCTCAATACATATCTCATTCATATTTTGTTCAGTTCTCAGTGCTCTGATAAATTTCCAGATTGTCGGGTGACTGGATCCTAGCAGGCTACTGAAACTGCAGTGCCACCCCTCTACTGCATTGTTTGTGCACAGCAAACCATCGGAGACAGCTGAATGGCACTTCCAGAACTGGATCGGGAATAGGGAAGCCTTCGACCACGCCATCCCACTGGTCTCCCGATCCAAGTGTCCTCGAAATAATCAAGGTATGGTGTTAGGACCTCCTCATGTTCCACTTAAAATTCGAAGTTTCTCAGGCATTCAAATGCTTCAAGCACATCATTTATGAGAACATATGCTAGGGCTGCTGTCATTCTTATGTTAAGTGCATAGTTCTTGTCTACAGTGTAGTTCTTTTAAATGTCTGGACAATCCTTCACCTTTCGCCACAATGCCTGACAAAGATGAAAAAAACAACCCCTTGCTTGAGCTTCAGGAAACTGGGATGCAAAAGCACGCACCGCTGCTTGTTCAAAGTCTGTCATCACCATATGCAGAGAGATTGCTGGACATAGGGACTTCAAAGTGGAAAGATGGGCAATGTAAGCTGAAGTTGTGTGTGCTGTCATGAGAGCAAAAACAGTTGGAATAGCAGCATTAAATCTAACACCATGAATTTTATATAGTTGTGTGAATAAAGGGGGAGTTACCTTAAATGTGCCATCTGCATACCAATTAGCTGATGTTGCCATATATTCCAGATTTTTTTGTGAGCTGAAAATTAAAAATCTTTCTTTGTCTTGGCAACCACTATCATGTAGCAGAAACTGAGCCACATTATCAGACACACAGTAACATAGAAACATAGAAATATAGAATTTGATGGCAGGTAAGGACCGCTTGGACCACCCAATATTCTGGAGATATTTGTAAATCAGCTAAACTAAAAGACAATGCAGGAACAACATATGCCTTTTGCCTCGCATGCTGTGCTGTTTGTTTCAGGCAGGTAATAGAAGCAATTTACCTGCAACAGCTCGATCTAACTCACCGGTTGCTCTGGCCACAATTTGCTGTGTTCCCTCTAGTGAAGTAATTGCCTTCTCTTTCATCACTGCAATTACTTTTTTAACTACTATTTCACCAGCATCTGGCACATGGTTATGGGAATTAGTGTAACATACAATATCATCGCCAATAGTATGTCATCTTGCAGTATACTTAAGTTTATCATAGCCAGCACATTTCCAATAAGTTTTGCCAGAGTGCACTCTCTCTTTACGGTATAGATATCCATGGTCGCAAGCTGCTGCTACCCTCGCTGGCTAAGCAGAAATGACAAAGGCATCGTAGCCAACAAGGAAACAAGGATACAAAGGAGACTAAAATAATTAATAGATTTTAATGAACTGATTGACTAATTAACTGACACCTGTGAATAATTAACTGTGCTTGATTATGTCTGTATTTTGGAGGACAATCAATTAGTGTGTTGCAGACTGAATGTCTAGAATATGTTTTAAATGAGATGACTATGTGGCGAATTAGTGATTATCTGGTTTTATTCGACAAGATGGCTATGTGGCGAATTAGTGTTAAGCTGTTTAGCATGCGATGATATTGACGTGTGGTAAATGTATGCGCTGAAATATTTTGCGCTGAGTTGACATGGAACCATTACTTGCCCCTTGGATGTATTCTGTGGAAACAGATGTGTGGGTTTTGTTCAGGGCCATGCCCTCTACAAAACTATGTGTTTGGTTTCCATCAGTTTATTAAAAAAATGGCTGTTTTTCAATTTGAAAATCCCCATTTGCGACTCACTTCCGATTCCTGTTTGTGAGGTGTCCAAATCCACATTCATGAGATGAAGACCAGATGATCAGATAGGGCCCTCTGGTCCTCATCCCACCTCACAAATGGGTATCAGCTAATGAAGGGGATCCCAAGGATAAAACAGCCCCAGCACTTATTTTTTAAATGTCAACATTGGGGTGCCCAATCCCCATGTTGGCATGTCTCTCCCCCCCCCCACACTAATATGGCACACTGGAAGCCTGCCCCAGTATGCCAAATAGATATCTATTTTTGAATTCAATTTTAATATTTTCAACATTGGGATGCCCACTTTCAGACCAGTTTCAGATTATGTCCCCCCAAAGCTGGTAGTCTTGAATTACTGACACGGGGTGCCCAATACTTGTATCGGCATGTATCCACCCCCTGCACTAATATGGCACATTGGGAGCCATTCCCAGTGTGCCCAAATAGGTATGAATATTTTAAAATAACCTGTAAATAAAGAAAACTGTCCCCCAAATGTCTTTTATTTTTTTTTAAACCTGCAAAAAAGAAAACGGTCACTCGTTGTCTCCCAAGTCCCCCCAACCCCATACCCACTCTCCCACTGAGCACCAACCTCCCTGCACCCTCCTTTAACCGTACTTACCTCCAGAGGTCAGTGGCTATGATCTCCTCTGGACCTGGACATGTCTGCACTCTTCAAAGCTGAACTTCAAACTGAAAAATCAAAAGTAAGCACAATATAATGGCAGGCAATGGTGGTTTCAACTTAGGTTGATATCTCAGACATGTTTAGGAAGTTTGGCCCCAAATTTTCAACATGGGGTTCTTGGGACCCCACCTTGTGAACACTGACACTGTTATTTTGTTACTCAGTCCTGAAAGGACATTTTATGGTTGCTGCATGAAACTACCTTTTGGGATCAACTAATGAAACAACAGTGCCATTGTTCATGAGGTGGGGTCCTAAAAATCCCATGTTGCAAATTTGGTGAAAAAAATTCCAAAAAAATTACTGCATTGTGAGAGTGCATTGTAAAGTTTCTATGAATGCTTGTAACTTCACCAATTGTTCATGTTTTCACTCCAGATTTTCAACGTTACCATTTTTTCATACCGTCTCATGAATAGTACAGCTTTATTGTTTTAATTCCTGTCAAATATGTTTTTCCACACCTGTGGTGCAAAACAGCATTACAGTTGTGCAGAATTATATTTCAACATGGAGTTGAAAGTTTTCTGTACTGGGTATATGCGGTTACGTGATAAGTAGATTATGTTGAACATTTGGGGTGAAACTTAAGATGGCACAGTTATGACTGTTGCAATTTTGCTATGACTGCTCATAACTTAATGCATAGAAGTGCAAGGGCAGGAGACCCCTGTGTTTTCATGGATAGTATGCACATCTGTGGAGGAATAGGAGTGCAGGGTCCAATGGAGCATGCTCAGTTCAGTCTTAGATTTATATGTATGTTTTGTGAAAGAGGATTGGGTTCATGATCAAAGATTTTGACACCTCCTGAATGGGGATTTATAAAATCCCCATCATAAGGAAAAATTTCCAATTCACGAGCTGCCATCTTGTTTTCATTTTTCCCCACAAACAAAATGTTGTAACTTGCTCCATGGATGTGTTTTGTCTTGTAACTGAAGCATGGGTTTTGTTCAGGGTAACACCCTCTACAAACACATGACTTTGGTTTGCTTCATTTTTGTAAAAAAATGGCTTTTTAAATTTAAGAAATCCTTGTTCATCACTCACTTCTGATCCTTGTTCGCGAGGTGACAAAATCCCTTTTCGCGAGCCAATCGCCTTTCGCTAGCTGACAAAATACTTGATCGTGATTTCAGGACCAGATGGCCCTATCTCAAGAAACAAAGACTGGTACACAAACAGGATATTGTCAGCTCACGAAGAGATAAACTCATAGGTTTGCCATATTGGAAGCGACTAAAAGTGATTTTGATCTCTTACGAGCGAAAAACCAGGAGCTATCAAAATCCTTTCATGAGCTGTCAAAATCCCTTTTGCCAAGTTGATCTCCTTTCTCAAGCTGAAAAAATTCTTGATCGATATTTCCAGACCAGATGGCCAAAATCTGATGAACAAGGAATTCACATGAACAGGGATTTTGACAGCTCGCAAATGGGGTTTGACCTCACGAATGGTGATTTTGACACCTCACTAACTAGGAATTTTAAAACATTACCAGTGCACTGCAAATAAATGGTTTGGTCTTCTGGCTTGAAATTTGCAGTCTATAAAGAGGGTGTCCAAGAGATGTGAATTGTGCTGTTTAGGTGCAAACATTTTTATTGGTTCCATAGCTATGCCATTATTAAGCTGAGATATTTCCTGTAGGATAACATTGTGATGCCCACAGCACTTTTCGGTGCCCATATCTTGGAAACTAATCAAGATATGGATTTTTCACTCCAGGCAGCTAAGCATGAGTGGAGGTTTCAAAGTCATGATTACAACTGCAGTGGAATTTTTTTTCATAGCTGCTACAGTTACTGAGATATTGGTAAATTAGTGTTACAAGGGTTCCTTTTGAGCCCTGTTGGGCTGCTATATGGCTCTGTAGTTATGTATAAGTGAGATCGCAGGGCTCAGAGGGCCTGCACTCTAACATATGCATATCATTATGCAAAAATGGGCATTTTGAAGGAACCATAGGGCCCAAAGGGCCTGCACTCCCACCAACACATATCAGTTACTAGTTACATTACACTTTCTCAAAAAGTAAAGGAAATTCATTGCAAACTTTGTTAGTGCATCAGTTATGGTTGAAGCAACAACATTTGGGAAATGAGGCATTAGGGTTGACACCCTAACACCACACCCCCTGACTTACCACTCCACCCCACCCCCACCCACCACAGACCAACAGGTGAAGGGGTGTGCCTTGGGGTCATCAGCCTAACTCTTACCCCAATTTTCTCCTATACTGTATCATGTGAACTTTGTTACATATGGAATGAGATGAGAGCTAGGGCCGATGACCCAAAGGCACACCCTGTCAGCTGCTGGTCTGTGGTTGGTGGCGGAGGGGTGTAAGGTGTGGGGAGTATTAGGGTGTCAAGCAGCAGCACATCTCAGACTGCCCTACAATCTGAGCTGCAGAACTCCTTCTCCAAACTCAAGGACTGGTTCTGTAGTCGTAAGTTGCTACTAAACTACAAGAAGACCAAGGCCCTGCTTATGTCTAGCTCTCGCAACGAAAATAAGCACCACCCTGTCATCTCCAACTCATGCAGTGAGCTGCTGGAACAAGTTCACTTGTTCAAGTATCTGGGAGTCATAATAGATGATAACCTCATGTTTGTACACCATATTATCTCTCTGGTCAAGACAGTCAATACCAAGATTGGTGTCCTGTACAGGCACAGGCAATACCTCTCTCCAGGGACCCTCCACCTCTCAGTCCTCAGTTCAATTATATCTACTATTGACTACAGACTAGTGGTCTATGGGGCAGCAATGAATACAGTGCTCAAGAGGGTTCAGATTGCGCTCAACAAAGTCTGCAGACTCACACTGGATGCTGAGCGTGGCACTCACACCTGTACTCTGTATGAACGTGCAAATTGACTGTCATTAAGAAACAGGGTCAAATTCCAGACTTGCATTCTAGGGAAGAAGGTTCTGTTGGGTAAAACACCACCTTGTGTAGGCAATTTGATCAATGTGGTCAACTCGTTATAGGTCAGCAGACAGAGGACTAGAGGGGCCTTGTTTATTTTTCATTTGTTTGTTTGTTTTATTTAAGGTAAAAAAACATTGAGTATTAAACTCATTTGCAATGGTAACCTTTACAAAATACAATACATACATACATATTCAACACTCATCACAATAAAGACAATCAAACATCAAACATAACTTCATAACCATCAATAATAATTACAAGGTTCCTGTACAGAAATCAGATGTTTTCTTAACTGAAATACAGACAAAGGCCTACCAATCTTTTGTCTATATTCACTAAGGAGTGCATTTCAACATTTCGGAATATAATTACTGAAAAAATATTGGGAACTCTTTGTTTTTACAAAAGAGACAACCATTTCTATAGCAGTCGAATTTCTCAGGGTTAATTCAACATTTCTAAATGAGATTTTGTTCTTTAAATATATAGGAACAAATCCCAACCCGCATTTATAAGCAAATACCTGTTTGTGTATCAGTTTTCTCTTACTTAATGGTAACCACCCAAGTCTATCATATAATTCACAGTGGTGAGTAATTTAGGACATTTAAATATTAATCTAGCAAGACGGTTAACTAGAACATCTAAACTCGATAGTCGATTCTTAGTAGCTCCGACATAAAGAATATCCCCATAATCAATTAAAGGAAAAAATCTGCATTTTAACATTCAAATCCAATGACACTGAGTCAAAACAATTTTTATTCCTAAAAAGAAATCCCACCCATTTGTTAACTTAGGAAATTAAATTGTCAACATGCAAATTGCCAGAACCATAATTATCTACCCAGTTTTCCAAATATTTATATTTATTAACTAACTCTAACCACACCCCTTTACTATCTACAATTTCCAAAACCATATCTTCTTTAAGTTTAGTAGGTGACACAAACAACATACATAGAAACATAGAAATATAGACTTTGATGGCAGATAAGGACTGCTTGGCTCACCCAGTCTGCCCATTTCCCCTACCTAGAGGATAAGCTGCAGATCCTATTTAACCAACAGTCTATTTCTTCCTACCCCCACAAAAATTGCCTTATGTCTGTCCCATGCATTCTTGAATTCTCCCACAGTTTTAGACCCCACAACCTCCTCAGGAAGGCTGTTCCATGTGTCCACCCCCCTCTCTGTGAAAAACTTCTTCCTCACATTGCCCCTGAGACGGCCCCCCTCTATCTTCAAACTGTGTCCCCTTGTTCTTGCACATCTCTTTTTCTGAAAGATGCTACCATCTTGGACTTTGTTGATTCCACTGAGGTACTTAAATGTTTCTATCATGTCCCCCCCTCCCTCCTTTCCTCAAGGGTATACAGTATTAAGCTCCTTTAGCCTCTCCTCATATGGCTTCTCTTGCAGACCCTGCACCATTTTAGTTACCCTCCTCTGAACTGCCTCCATCCTGTCTATGTCCTTGCAGAGATGGGGTCTCCAGCACTGGACGCAGTACTCCAGATGGGATCTCATCAACTGTCTGTACAGCGGGATAACAACTTCCTGTTTTCTGCTGGTGATGCCTCTCCCTATACATCCCAGTATCCCCCCAGCCCTCCCTACTGCCTTCTCACATTGCTTGCCAACCTTAAGGTCATCTGATATGATTACCCCCAGGTCCATTTCCATTTTTGTTGTTGTTACTACCTCCCCCATTGTGTAATCTTCCTCTGGGTTTTTGTTTCCCAGGTGCATTACTTTGCACTTCTTTGCATTGAATCCAAGCTGCCATACTTCTGACCATTCCTCCAACCTTGCCAAGTCCCTTCTCATCCTTTTCATGCCTTCTTGTGTATCAACCCTGTTGCAGATCTTTGTGTCATCTGCAAAGAGGCATACTTTTCCTTTCAGTCCCTCTGCAATGTCAATTATAAAGACATTAAAAAGGACTGGACCCAGCACTGAACCCTGCGGTACCCAACTAGTAACCCCTCTTTCTTCAGAGCGGACTTCATTTACAATTACCTTCTGTGTCCTGTTGTTCAGCCAATGTTTTATGCAGGCTACCACCCTGGGACCCACTCCAAGGTTGGTTAATTTGACTACTAATCTTTTATGTGGGACTGTGTCAAATGCCTTGCTAAAATCTAGGTAGACCATGTCCACAGCCCCTCCCTGGTCTACTACTTTGGTCACCCAGTCAAAGAAATTAATTAAATTCTTCTGACATGACCTTCCCGCTGTGAACCCATGCTGCCTAGGGTCCTGTGCCCCACTGGCCTCTAGGTACTCAAAAATTCTTTCCTTTAGAAGTGATTCCATCACTTTCCCTACCACAGAGGTCAAACTGACAGGTCTGTAGTTTCCTGCCTCTGTCTTGCTCCCACTTTTGTGAAGGGGAATCACATTAGCCTTCTTCCAGTCCTCAGGTACCACACCATCCTCTCATGATTTGTTATAAAGGGTAGTGAAAGGACTGGTATTGACCCCCCTCTCCAGAGTGCTTCTGTTAATTGGATTAGGCACCTTCCCCACTTCCTCTTTTGTGAATACTGAACAGAAGTATTCATTCAGTATCCCTGCTTTTTCATTGTCACTCTCTGCCCACCCACCATCCATTCTATTCAGCCTCACTATCCCTCCCTTTGTCTTTCTATGCTCCCTTATACCTATAAAAGGTTTTATCCCCCTTCTTAACTGAGTTGGTTATCTTTTCCTCAGTTTGTGCCTTTGATATTCTGACTACCCTCCCTGCTTCCTTCTGCCTTAACTGGTACAGTTCTCTGTCCTGGTCCTTCTCTGTTTCCTTATACTTCCTAAATGCTATCTTTTTCTCCCTAACCTTCACCGTCACTTCTTTTGAGAACCATTTTCTTTCATTTTGATTTGTTTATTTGCTTCACACAAAGGCTTGTTGCCTCTGTGATGGCAGTTTTGATATTTTCCCATTGTTTCTCCACCCCTCCTTCTAGCCTGTTTGCTAATGCTTTTCTAAGGCACTCTCCCATCTTGCCAAAGTCAGCCCTCCTGAAGTCCAGAACCCTCACTTTTGTATGGCTTGACTCTGTAGCTGAGTTTAATATGAACCACACTGTGGTCACTTGTTCCCAAATGGCTACCCACTTCTAGATCTGAGATCCTCTCACTGTCCCCATTTGAGAGTACGAGGTCTAAGATTGCTCCCTCATGAGTAGGTTCCAAAACTAGCTGCTGAGACATACCACCTGAAGGGCATCAAGAATGGCCCTGCTTTTGGATGTGACTGCAGCAAAGGTGCTCCAGTTAACATGTGGCATATTAAGGTCCCCCATCAACAGTATGTCCCCTTTCTCTGCCATCCTAAGTATGCCTTCTATCATATCCTTGTCCATTCCCTCTTCCTGACATGGGGGTCTGTATACAACCCCTTTGTGGATTGTGGTGCCATTTCCAGTCTCTAAGGTGACCCACAGTGCCTCCTCACCTCCCTGTTTACTCTTTTGTTCAGTTGCTTTTATCCTTTCCCTTACATAGAGAGCTACCCCCCTCTTCTTCCCTCCTTCTGCCCTCTGCCTTCAGCCCTCCCTACATTTGGTTTTTGATGAATTAAGTTTTAACTTAGAATTAACAAAAAAAATTCCATTTTATCAAAGCTTTCCTGCTGTATATGTTGCATAGCTGGAACAGATTCACCTGAGTAGTATAAAACAGTGTCATCAGCATATAGGTGGTACCGAGAAGCCCCCACATGATAACCTAGATCTTGTAAATATACTAGAAACAAAAGAAGACCCAAAGCAGATCCTTGGGGTACATCTCTTCCATTGCACCTCACTTGGGCAACGTACATTTGCCTACCGGGCCTCCCCCATGGATGAATGAACTTCCTGGGAACCTCTTGGCCACCAATTGTCTGGCACAATTTAAAACTGACTTCAAACAACACCTAATAACACTGTCTAAGTGCACCTGCCCCTGAGTCCAGCCAACCTGCTCTCTCTGCCCCCTAGCAAGCACTAGGCAGGCCTCAGGTACCCCCTCCCTCCCTCTGTCCCATCTCATGACTTGCCCAAGCAATCAATTTGCATCATGCTCCATTGGTATCTGCCACCCCTCCCCCAACTCACTGTCCAGTGAGTTTCCCAAACAGTTACTGCTAACGCTGGCTGCCTGACCATGCCCCCTCACACCCCACCATTTTACTGTAGCATCAGCCTCCTCTCACCCCACCATTTCTCCCTGTACCTTATTCCCCCACCATCTCACCTCTAAAGCCATACTTACCTCTCTCTCTCTCTCTCTCTCTCTCCATACCTCCCTTCTTCACCCCTCTGCTAGCTATCCCTGTCCCTCTGAACTACTGACAAGACACTTTGTGGCTGCTTATTCCCCTCCCCACCCTCATAAAGTTTTTTTTTTTGTTATTTAACTTGTACCTATGTTTTGAGTTATTCTGTAACTTCTGAATCCAAGCTGTATCATTCATTATAATGTACCTTTGCTTTCTCCTACTGTACTTCATTTTGCAATCTATAACAGGGAACCTTTGTAAAAGAGCATGTGCTCAAAGTTTTTTTCTGAATAACTAAATAAATAAATAAAACCCTAATGCCTCATTTCCCTGCTTTTGTCACTTCAACCCTAACTGATGCATTAATGAAGTTTTTGCAATGAAAATATATATATGTATATATATATATATATATATATATATATAGATATATACACACACATACACACATATAGTTAGGGTTGAGTAGGCACTTCAATGATAAACTTGGAATTTTGCACTTCAATAACTTTGCAACTATTCAGCAGATTTGCAAACAAATTCACATGCACCATTGCCCAGCATAGATCTCTAGATGTGGCAAGTTATGTTCTGCTCAGATGTTTCAAGGTTCCAAGGAGGTGAAAAATGCATTTTTTCAGTCATTGACTTTGCTGGGATTTTTTTCCTCTGAACTTGCCTACAGCCTAGATAGTTTGGAATCTTTGTCTGAAATTTTCAGGCAAGAAAGGGACTAGCCTATAGATTATAGACTATAGACTAGCCTTTTGCCACTCTGGTAAAAAAAATAATAAGCAGTTTTTAAATTACCATATTTTAAAAATTAAAAAAAACATTTCTAAGCATGCTCAGTAAGCACTAAAAGATAGCTGTATGAAATAAAAAAAAGAATTAATTTTTCATATAACATAATCCATTTTTGTTTGAGGAAAATCCTTTTTCATATGGCCACCATCTTGTTTTCAGTTTTGCCTGAGAAATTCAGATTTGGAAATTCCCAAAAATTATATTTTGGGAAGAAGCAACACATGTACCTTGCTTATCAGGACCTCTTAGCTGCATTCTGCACTTTATCACTCAAGAAATGCCCTTAAAATGTGTTTTTTTTACATCGAAATTCTTTGTTCATATCAGTGTCATATGAAAAAGATCTTGTTTCATATGACAACTCACAAAAAAAGATCATTTTTATATGGAAAAATCAATGTATTTCAATGGAATTTTCAACTTTGGTGCATAATTTTGCCATTTTTGCATATTTTGACACCACAGTTTCAACATACCCTTTTTGAGACCCTTCCTCATGAGAAATGGGGGTGTTATTATGCAACTCCTGCCTGAAAGGTGATTTCATGATCACTTGGTGAATTCACCTTTCAGCTGGGATTTGCATAATGACAGACATATTGTTCATAAAGTGGGATCATAAGAAGGCTACAGTATGTTGAAAATGTGGGGTCAAAATATGTAACAATGGCAACATTATGACCATTCATTGCAATTTTGCTATGCATGCTCATAACTTTGGAGATTTAAAAGACTTTGACCCCACATTTTCAACAAAGACTTCTTATTACCCCACCTCTTGTTTGTCACAACTGTCATTTTTCAGATTCTAGTCAAAATGTGTTTTCACACCTGTGGCATGGAATGGTGTTGCAGTTACATGGAACCACCTTTTGGCTGGGATTTGAAAATTTTCTGTACAAGGTACATAAGGTGAGGTAATAAAATGGCTAGGCTGGCAATTTGGTCACTGTTGTCCTATAAATGGAAATGCAGGGCCCTTCAGCAGCAACCTACATATACACATCTATGGAGGGATTTTGGGCACACTGGGCTGGGCTCCCAGTGTGCCAAGAGTTTAAGGGGGACATGATACCGACAGGGATTGGCCACCCCATCGGCAAATAAATTGAACTGGGGGTTCATGCTGACATAGGGATTGAGCATCCCTGATGTCGGCTTTGTGGGGATTGTGTGGTGGATGGCAGTAACCATCATATTTATTGCAATGTTTCACCAGGAGAGGCATGTAATGGAGGCTTGTCATCTGAGGCTCCAATGAGGGAACTGCACCTCATTGAAGTGGCAGATTTCTTTCAAGATTTTGGCTCTCTTTGAAGTTCTGCATCATCACTAGCATGCTTGCTAATTGGTGGCTGAGAGATGCACCCACTAAAGTGTTCTCTGCATTCGCCAACACTGACACACCTCTGAATGTGCTACTACAGCAAGATGTTGCTTGTGCATGTGCAAGACAACATAAAAAGGCTTACAAGTCTGTACTTTTTGTGTTCTTTGTGGAATGGCGTTGCAGTTACACAAAACTATGTTTTGGAGGGGATTTGAACATTTTTTGTACCAGGTACATAAGGTGAGATAATACGATGGCAATGGCTAAGATGGCCATGCTGGCAATTTGGTGTTCTTCATTTAATTCCTCTTCTCTCTGTCTCTCACCCCCCCACCCCCCATTGTTCCATCTCTCTTTCTTTCTCTCTCACTTTCTCTTATTCTCCTTTCATAACCTCCTCACTGTGTGCATGCAGTGGTTGCCTCAGTCTTCGATTATTGTAATGCTTTTTGGTACTGTACAGTGTATAGAACAAACTTGTGTTTCCTTATACTTTTTCTCTAGGCACATTACATCTCAACAACCAGAACTGGTACCTTTTTTTGGTACTCTCACATGAGATGTCATGGATTAAATGGGAATAATGTCTGAACCAGCTTCCCACCTACATGGTGGGTCCTCCATGACAGGACTGAGGCACAGTGGCAGTGCAGTTTTAGGGAATCTTGCATTGTACTCATCATGTTGTACAGTATCTGTTGTACTGATAAACAAAAGGTTCAGTCTTCAATGTTGTGACTCTGGAACTTTTCAGGACCAATAAGCTCATTAAAAAAACATACAGTATATTACTGTACATTTGACAGCTAAGTGCCAATCTTTGTGCTTCCCCAAAGCTATCCAAAGACCAGACTCTACCTTCACTATTTCATGGAAAAAAAACTTGCTTCTCCTTATACAGAACAATTCTCAAACAACTTAGTACATGGCAAGCCCCCCACCCTGAAAGTCAAGTAGCAGTGGCAGATCTTCTGGGAAAATCAGTTTGGCCAAGCTTGACGTTCACCAGCATATTAGTAGCAAAATCTCCTAGTACTAGCAGAATACACTGTAAACACATGCAAGCTAGGACTTCCATCACTCACCCACCTCACATCAATCACACTGAGTTTGGACTGCATTGCTGATTACTGATTCAGGATGGGCAGCTGCAGAAATAACAACAACAAAAGTTCCACTGTAGCAGCCAGTGGATCTAGAACACGTGATCCCATACTATTAACATGCCATTCCATAATTGTACAAGAAGTGAGGGCTAGGAGAGGTAAACCAAGTTACCGGAGACACCATTAGAGGGAGGTAGAAGGTCAAATGCAGACATGCTGGTGTTCAGGCCATGAATGTTCTGGTTAGTTCCATTCCTGGCTGAGGGAAAGAACAGGTGACTGAATTCAGTTCCTGTACTATTCAACCCAGTTTACCTATTTTACAGCTGTCTTCTACCTGCCTGGCTTCAGCTTACAGTCCACATTTACTCTTGGATCATTTTCCTCAATTGTGCTTTCCACTGTTGCACCAAACAGGATGTGTGTGTGACCCAAATTTCATGGGTGGAATTTTTAAAAGTGCAGATGCAGCACTTGCATCCACATTTCGGACACATGCCACATCCATACAGATGTGTCTTATTCACATACATCCAGATGTATTTGTGATATGTCCTGCAGTTCATGACAATTTTAGCTCCAACTGGGGTACTCACATCCATTTTCCTGGTGGGACATATGTCCATTTTTCTAATGCAAGTGCAGAATTCCATTCAGAAAGTTAGATCAGTTTTTTCTGGTCTAACTTCCCAGGCTAATAGTGGCACTAGTGTCCAAAAAAGAGACACAGGGCACTGAAAATCTCACCCCAATCTCTAGGTACAATACCTTGCACTTCCTCACATTAAATCTGAGCCTCCATTTTTCAGGCCATGCACTTAACATGTGCAGGTCTTGCTTTAGTTCATCTCCTTCCTTTGCTGTGTCCCCTCTTCTTGCTATGGACCTCCTCCAGGTCATTAATACATGTCATTACATATAATACATGTTTTCACCTCCCATATACTTTTTGGACTCTATATTGTGCTACATACCGTATGTGTTTTCACTGGTGTACAGCACTTTGCTGGAAGTCCAGGTTGACTTTATACAGCATCTAGCTCCTCTCCACATGATTAGTTACAGTACCACTTCAAAAAGACAATCAGGTTGATTTGGCATGATCTACTTTCTCTGAAACCATGCTTTCTGCTATAGGACAGTCCACTTTAACCAATTTCAGATAGGACATGATGAGACTTGGATTAACAGATGTGCCAGAAGAATAAACTGAGAAAGCTACTAGGGTATACTGCTTGAAAAGTTAAATTGCGGCATAAGAAATGCATTTGTATAGTATGAATGTAAATGCTCATTTTATCAGTGCCAACATGGTGATGAAAATCTAAATTTTATATTGTAGTGACTTTAATAATAAAGTTAATGTATAAAAGTGAAAAAGAATCAGAGACCCCAGAAATAACTTTTAAATCTGCTTTACTGGACAAGCATTGTACCATTTTGCCTGGGATAATTTATTTTTGCTGTTTGTTGTTATTTGCATCTACTGTTTGCAGAGCCCTGTAATTCCCAACATTTTCAGTTTGAGGGTTTAGGATTTTGGAAATAAAATATTGAGAGTACCTGGCAACATTGTTGAGAAAGCAAATGTAGTTTGTGCTGTAGTAGGCCTTAAGTCTTAGCCAAAATACACCAGTATGTAAATGTTTGTCCTCATCCAAAACTCTGTCCACAGCAGCTGTCATTATATGTAATGGGACATAGATGTCCACACGTTCCCAGGAGTACAATGATTATTTAGTTTACTCAGTTTTAGCCACGTTATTAAATATTCCATCTGTTACATTCTGTGATTAGTTACTGGTGCAGTATTAGCCACTGCTAAGTAACTGGAGTTGAGCAATTAGAAGCAATTTCCCATTACAGTTTGTGATGTGAGAAGTCTTATCCCCTTTAGTTATTTTTTTGATTTATTTATTGAAATGTTTCACCAGGAAGGCACTCCATACAACAAGTTGCTCATCTCAAGGTGCGACCTGAGGGGAAGGGGTACAAAGATGATAGAAAACAGAGATTCATGCAATTTAGCAGAAAACAGCAGTTACAATTGGTATACAAATAGTAAGCAGCGATAAACAGAGATACACACTATCTTACAGGAAACAAATAATTGCATTTGGTAACAGATAACAGGCCAACAGCATAGTTCTGCAATAGGAATGCAGGGGGAAGGGAGCAAGGGGACAAGGATGACAGGCATTCCAGTTAAATGAAATAGGAAATAATGCATCAGCTAAGAGCAACCAGACTGAATACTCATAGTACAACCAGGATAATGAAACATAATACAACAGAGTGCAATAAAATTACAAGTGATAGTAGCTCAGAGGAAAACAGAATTAAATGTGTGGGAGGGGGGAAAGGTGGGCAAGTGCTATATTTTGAAGTGATTACTCAGGTGGAGGATGTGCGTAAGGGTGGAGATAAGCAGTCAGCCCTATCCCCCGAAAGGATGATGAGAACCCCAAAAGGGGACTGGGAGCAGGCAAACAAGTGGCATTAAGTAGCCAAACCCTAACCACCTTCAGGATGATGAGAACCCTGCAATGGGGACTAGGAACAGATAAACAAGTGGGGAGAGAGGAAGTGAGGGAGAGAGAATAGCAGGAAGAGGCAGTTAGGGGTGCAGAGAAGTAAGGCACTAAATTGGGGAGAAATGGGGGAGAAGGCCAGGAGAAGGAAAGGTGAGGTTATTGAGGATGAATACAAATAGGAACAGGATTTAAGGAGGAAGTTAGGGAGGATTAAAACAGGTACAGCTAGAGGAGAAATAGTTTTGTAGGGCAGTGCTGAGAGAGTATGAGGAGGAGGAGTGGTGTATTTGATGGGGGAAGGTGTTCTAGATTTTAGGGAAGTGGTGGGCAAATCCAGACTGACCAATGAGGGTAGAGCAGTGGGGGATCACCAAAGTGCACGTATAATAGGACCTGAGGGAGATGGAGGGTGAGGGGGGATGGAGAAGGAAGAGAAGAGGTAGGGATGGAGTTCAGCAAGCCAAAATTTAGAGGTCAGTTTGGCACAATGGGAGAGGTGCCTATTTGCCAGTGGGGGGAAGGACAGGGCATGATACAGAGCACAGTGGTGAGTATGACAGGAAGCGCTGAGAGCAAAATGACAGAAGGAGTTAAAGAGAGTGTCAAATCTGGTCAGGGAGGATTTGGGAGCGACACCATAGACTACATCACAGTAGTCAAAAATGGGGGGAATCATCTTATGGACGAGTTCACACCTAGCCATAAGAGGGATGCAGCTGTGGTTCTTGAACAAGACACCAAGCTTGGGGTGCAGTTTTTTCAGGATGGTGTCTATGTGCCCAGAGAAGGTGAGGTGTTTGACCAGTTAAATCCCAAGGTAGCTGAAGAAAGTAGTGTTCTCAAGGGTAGTTCCGTCTAGGGTGTGGAAAGAGGGTAGGCCAGGGAGCCTACAGAGTCTCTGCCTGGTGCCAAAGGTCATCAAGACTGTCTTCTTGGCATTAAGGAAGAGCTGATGGGAGGCAAACCAGAGCTTAATTTGGTCAAAATCCTGCTGGAGGCTGGATGCTACATCAGAAGAACATGCACCAGATGCATACAAGTCAGTGTTATCAGGATACACGTGGATGGAGAAGGAAGGAGAACAGGCTGATGAGAGGTAATTTGGGAAGGTGGAAAAACAGGTGACCAAGTACTGAGCCCGGATGGATGCCAGGGCTGATAGGGTGGGGAGCGGAGATGGAGTCTGTGATCCTGACAGATTAGGTTCTTCCAGAGAGATAGGCCCTGAACCAATTTGTGACAGTAGTGTTCAGGCCAGCAATGGAAAGGGAGTCAAGAGGAAGGATGTGGAAGACAGTGTCAAATGCCTTTGTGAGGTCGTAAAAGATGGTTGAAGTGATAAGGCCATTATCCATCCCTGTTACCCTTTGGGCTATCCTTTCTTCTGTCTGCACTTTTACTCCCCTCACCATCTTACCTGCTTACCTCTGTTTTACTTGCTATATATCCCTGTCCTCCTTCATTTGCATTTTCTTATGCCTTCTGAATGCCACCCTTTTTCATGCACCACCTTGACCACTTTCCTAGAGAGTCACAATGGTATCTTTTCCTTCTGCTTTTACTCATGCCATGATATGCAGGTCCAGAAGATCCATGGAGGCATTCACTACAGGTGCACTAGCCCCTTGCACATCAGATCCCCAGCTACCCATACAGCTGCGTACTATGGTCGGTCCAGGGGCATGCAAGGAGACGTGCCTACACTCCACATCATTCACTTAAGAGCAGAGTGCCAGGCTTGTGGGGTGCACATTACGCAAGGGGGGACCCTGCCATAACTTTTATGTTCCCCTGATGGATACCCACCATCTGTGGTGACAACAAGAACCCACTCAAAAGGGCTGCTCCAGCCCACTGGGCTGCCAGGGAGGGATTGGGGCTGCCATTCAGTAATTTCCTGTCAGCGTCAGCTCACCGGGGTTCATACCTTCCCAGGATGCCCTGCACTCATGCAGTTCAGGACCCAGTTGGGCATCTGGCTAGATGCCAGCCTGTGTCCTGTGGTCCACTGACATGCAGCTGCACTCCACCCCAATGCAGCTGCATGCTGGGGGGGGACAGGGGTGAAGAAAGGTGATTGGTGATGGTGAATACTGTATATACAGCAGCCAGAAGAGTAGATGTGAGGAGGGTTGTGCCGGTCATGTATGCACCCACATCTCCACCTCTGTGGATATGGTGAGGGAAGTTCCTGGTGCTGCAGAGGTTGACCAGTGGATAGTAGGGAGGGGTTATGTGTACAGCAAGGCTGGGATCGGAGGGGAGGAGGGCATCACTAGCACTAGGGATACTATGTATTTCAAGAACGGGCCAGCGATCGGGGGAGGACCTCTAGCAACAAGGATACTATGTATTTAAAGAATAGGCTGATGATTTGTGCAGGGGTACCACTAGCACCACGGATAGTATGTAACTGAAGAAGAGGCTGGTAATTGGTGGGGGGGCACTAGCACCAGAGATATGTGTACACGGCTGGGACTGGGCAACTGGAGGGGCAGCTCCATGCTGGTGAATACTGGCTGGTACATGCCTGTACCAGGGTGCAGAGCTGTGCAGCCTCTGCATGCACAAATGGCATATACTACCTGCACTTTCATGAGTATAGCCCGGTGCTGGCATATGGGATCTCGTTGATTTCATTAGCTTTTAATTCGCTGCTAATGAGGAATGTGAAGACATAAAATGTGTGAGTTAATGTGTAACTAGTTAAAATCTGGGCTGCCTGTAGTGTGCTCTTTAAGTATGTTGGTATCAATCTGTTTCCTGATGAGTCAAGACAGTGCCATACTGCTGTAATTGTCAGGATAGTCTTTTTAGCTTATTGATATGTGCTGATCACATGGAACCACATACTGCTAAAATTATTTTAGGTACACTTTTAACTTGTATGGAAATACAGAAGAAAAAAGATTCCACTTCATTATCAGTTGAGCATAAGTGATATCCAAATGCAGTAAGAATGGCAGAGTAATCCTATCCCCGTGACACAGGTGGTGGAGCACAGTTCCACAACATGAAAGACCTGGGATCGATTCTCAGTCCCAGCTTCCTTAACCGGGTCATTGGTGTCTGAAAATTGATGCAGAGGCATCGCATGCTAATTTTGGTGGGGGAGCTGAGCATCCCAGACTCAGAGCACTACCTGCAGGTGTGAAAGAGGGATTGCCTTGATGCTCTGGATGATCATGCAGCATCAGCAGCAACCCACCTACAGGGTGGCACTGTGGCTTTCATTGGCTACATGCTGAGGAGGTGGATACCCTAACCTGAAAATATTTCTGAAAGAAGCAGCACGATATGAGGCACGTCCAGTCCTTGCTCTCCATTACATCCTCTTCAATCACACTATAGGTGTTTTCCACTATATTTGCAGGAGCTGTGGTGGATGCTGCCTGGCCCTGACCAAGTCTGACTACAGTGGGTAAACTGTGCGATTAAGTGGTCTTCTGGTAAAGCTGTATCAATGGGCCTTATGCACTGACTGCAAAGTTGCTTATGCACCACATATCTGAGGCATGTAGGCAATGTTAAGAGTGAATGCCACACAGCAGGGGGTACCGCAGACTCCTGGCAGCATTCACCAAGGGCGTATAAGGCACTTACACACCTGCCACCCAAACCACTCTATGAACACCATGCAGGGGGTGTGGTGGTCAGTGTGCCTGCACTATGCAGCATTCACTAAGCCATGTAGTGCCAGGCTCGGGGGGGCACTGGGTACACCAGCCAAGACCAGGCATAACCCATTATGTGTACCTTTGTTCCTCATCAGCTGGGTTTGGTGACACTGGGCAATGGACATCTGTGCTGCCCCAGACCACTAGGCTGCAGGGGAGGGGTGGGGCAGTGACTGGATGAGTGCCCAGCGGGTGGTCTGATGTTACAACAGTATGCGGCAGTCTCGTGGACTGTGCACCACCGCATGGGTGCAATGGATCCACTGAGGGACCTGATACAGGCATCTAACTGGATGCACACCTGGATCCATGGCTCCACCCCTGACTGCCTGTGTGACACTGTGCACTGAAGGGGCATGGCCAAAGACAGGCATCCCATGAGTGCTTGCCATCATGCATATCGTGCACCCTGGCCTATCACGGGCCACATATGTTCACATGTGGGGTATGCACCTCAGGCACGTATAACCCACCCTTTCAAGCATAGGGCCCAATATGAGCAAATACAAGTGAAACAATAAGTCAGGTTTTGAAGCTTTTTGAAAACATCTGGGGCCTGGTATTCAAATATGTGCAAAGTGCAGTCTGCCTTGCACTTGTTCGGGTGCCTGAAGATGTAACACTCAGTAGAATAGTGCACCAGCGCTATTCGACTGAATATAGGGCCATGTCGGCTCAGCACTAAGACACTTAGCACTGGCCGGACAGGGCTACCAAAGTATGCCACCAGAATGGATAGACCTGGAGCACTGTTTCCAATATTCAAAGGGACCTATGCAAATGAGCCCATTTGGCATGCAGGGTGCTAAGGGGCAATTTACATGCCACTGTGGGCTCACTTGCATTGGTGGTGAGATAGGTTAGCATGGAGCTGCCCCTCCAGTTGCCCAGTCCCAGCCGTGTACACATATCTCTGGTGCTAGTGCCCCCCCACCAATTACCAGCCTCTTCTTCAGTTACATACTATCCGTGGTGCTAGTGGTACCCCTGCACAAATCATCAGCCTATTCTTTAAATACATAGTATCCTTGTTGCTAGAGGTCCTCCCCCGATCGCTGGCCCGTTCTTGAAATACATAGTATCCCTAGTGCTAGTGATGCCCTCCTCCCCTCCGATCCCAGCCTTGCTGTACACATAACCCCTCCCTACTATCCACTGGTCAACCTCTGCAGCACCAGGAACTTCCCTCACCATATCCACAGAGGTGGAGATGTGGGTGCATACATGACCCGGCACAACCCTCCTCACATCTACTCTTCTGGCTGCTGTATATACAGTCAGGGAGTGAGCCTCTTAGTTATAGAACAGGGTGCATCACCCTGTGCTATAAATAAGAGACCCTGCTCCCTTACTGTACATACAGTGGCTGGCCAAGGAGGTGTTAGGAGGGCAGTGCTGGTTGCCATATGCAGGAATAGACCAGTAGCACAACCAGCATTAGGGATAATATATGTGATGCCTGGGATGGGATCAGAGTGAGGGGGGTTACCCCTAGCACCAGGGATAATATATGTGATACTTGTGATGGGATTGATGTCATGGGGTTGCTACTGCACCAGGGATAATATACATGATGCCGTAAATGGGATGCGGGTAAGACTAGCACCAGGTATACTATGTATTTCAAGAACAGGCTAGAAATTGGTGCGGCGGACCACTAGCACTAGGGATGCTATGCACTTCAAGAATGGGCCAGCCATCAGTGGGAGGGGGGAACACTAGCACCAGTGATACTATGTATTTCAAAAATGTGTCAGCGATTGGCATATAGGGTGGGGACCATTAGCACCAGGCATACTATGTATTTCAAGAATGGGCCAGTGAATGGTGAGGGTGTGTCTGCCAGGGACTATGGTGAGTGGGTGTGCTCCCCATAGTGGCCAACTGGCTAGGTGGCTGCATTACCTGCGGCAGCTGCTAGGGTTGCCTGGATTAAGTCAGGGTTTTGTTTGATGGCATTTGAGCTGTGGAAAAGGACAGCATAAACCCTTTTCTGCAGTGCAAAACTGCTGAATCTGAGATTGTGCACATATTCATGGCCATGCTCATCCTCATTGCCTGCACACATACTTTATGCTTTGCATGGGTGCTAACCCTCTTTGCCCATACAAAAGCCCCTTTTGAATATGGGTTTCCAGTGCAAATCCTGCTTTGCATGGGCAAAGACCCATTAATGTCCATGCAAACTTTTGAATATCAGGCCCCAGGTAGCATTTTGTAGCTACTTGTCAAGTCTGTAGGGAAGCTAGGGTAACAAAATGTAATGTCAACTATATGTCAGTTCTCTGTTACTGCTAAAGAAATCACTGTATGTTGCTTGTACAAACTGAGTAAAATGAAAAGATATGAATTTATGTTAGGCTTCTGGGAATACAACACTAGGGCATAACTCTCAGTTTGCATGAATCCACAGGGTACACTGCGTTGGGCTTGTTTGGGAGTGGTTGAAAGAAAGTAGCTGTTGTGTCATTCTAATAGCTTGTGATTTATGTAATGTTGGTAGCTCTACAGTATGTCAGCAAATGCTATTTTAATACTATCCTAAGGATGTACAGTATCTATATGGGTCAGTGAGAACTGAAAGTCTTCATTTCAAAGGCAGTCAATTTGTCAGCATATTTCCACATATTTCGCAATATTTCCAAAGGAACTCTCAGTGGTGTCCCTACAGTGGTACTGCAGGCAAGGAAGAAATGTCTCTAGAGATATTAATTTGAAACACATCAGTGGCTGCAACTGCTGGAGTTTTAGCCTGCTGATTCTCAGTCGACATCAAATGAATAAAAACACAGTACAGTAGATATAACAAAGACTAGCTTGTATATCTTTCACCACTGACAAACAATTTTAGATGTCATGCTTCCTAGCACAATATGAAATGTGTGGGGCTATCTCTTTCTGCTGACATGGTACCTTCAGTAATATTTTGACAAGCTGGTTCATTTATTATGCTATACAGTGGCATTTATGTATGAACCTTTGTTATCCGTGAAGCACATAGTATTGTAGCTTTCTTGTACCTTGCTATTCAACACACACTTCCAGAGTGTTATTTTGTCTTCCTTTTACTTTTCCTCTCATTTAGCTTGGCTCCTTAATAGAAGTATTGAATGAGGAGTAGGGTTCAAGAAGAAGAAATGTAAAAATAAATATAAATAAGATACTGAAACTCTGCTTCTTGAATTAAAAGGTAAAATAATCTCATATTCCAGTGAAAAATGTTCTGTGAACATTGGTCAGAGGAATCGATTAATTTGAATTTATTTGCTTATTTATTAATCAGGGAACGCTTATTAAAAAATTGTTCATTTTCAAGGAGGCCGTAGGGCAAAAAATGTAAGATTACATAAGTTATAGTAAAAAAGCAATACATGTATTGTACATACAATTAGATTATTTACACACACAAAAAATAGTATACAGTAGTTAATTATGGTTGCAACTTTGTGCAGCAAGATTGCAGTTTAAGACTTATAGTATTTTACAGAACCAGGATCTAAGTTTGCCTTCTTAAGAGGCATTGCATGCAAGTGTTTTGGCAATAATATTCAAAATGGTGAAATAGGTGTTCCAGGATTCTGATATTTGTTTGTTTTGAAAATATAAAATGTAAGAAGAAGAACAACAAAAAGGTGCTGCATTAGCATGTGGACTAAAAACAAAATAAAAGTCTAATATTTAAAGCATGATAAAAAAAAGGAAAGAAAAGTGAAGAAAACAGAGTTAGAATCAGTGTTTTGACCATAGGTCTTCATTAGGAATTATCTATAAAACAGAAAAAAGCAAAGTTAGCTAACCTTAACTAAATTGCTATCTTTGCTATATTCTCATTATAGATAATTCCTGTAGAAGTCCTCTGGCTGAAACATCAATTGTAACTATATTTTATATTTACAGTGGCTTTTAATATCAGCTTTTTGTTTAGTTTTTAAAAAGTATTTGCCTTACAGCACTCAACTCAAATGAATTTTGCGTGTAATAAAATTTGCTATCCGTGCACGCGTGTGTGTGTGTCTTTCTGCCTGTGTGCTGTGCATGCTGTATGAGTGTGTGTCTTGGTTCTGTTCTGCACAGTCTTCCTTCACCACCCTCCAAATCCTCACTGTCCCTTCCCCTCTTCTCTTCTCTTCTCTTCTCTTCTCTTCTCTACTCTTCTCTTCTCACTTATGTGTCTGAAGGAAGTCTTAACCCCTTTAGTTACTCCTTTGGCTATGCTTTCCTCTATCTGCACTTTTCCTCCCCTCAGCATCTTGCCTTCTTCTCTCTGTTTTACTTTGTGTAACTCCCTGTACTCCTTCCTTTGCATTTCCTTATGCCTCTTGAATGCCAGCCTTTTTCCTGCACCACCTTGGCCACTTTACTAGAGAGTTATAACAGTCTCTTTTCCTTCTGCTTTTACTCATTTCCTTCACACATATGTTGGTTGCCTTAAAATTATATAATTCCTTATTGTTCACTTCTGCCTCTATCCCTCCCTGGGAATCCCCCAGAACCATTTCTGAGGTTGTCTCCCCTTCCTTTGAAATCTGCTCTCCTAAAGTCCAAGACCCTCTTCCTCATGTGGTTTGCCTCTGCTCCTATCTTTATGTTGAACCACCCTGTAAAGTGCTCCCTGCTTGCTAGGGGACTGCCCACTGCAACATCTGCAATGCTGTCCCTGTTTGTAAGAAACAGGTCAAGCACTGCTCCATCTCCAACAGGTTCTTTGACAACCTGCCTGAGAAAAGCCCCTTGAAAGGATGGCCCTGCTCCTTGTTGAAGCCACTGTTGGAAGGCTCCACTCTACATCTGGCAGACTGAAGTCACCCACTAGCAGCACTCTCCCTTACCTGCCATTCTGATGATGCCTTCCCCAAGTGCCTTATCTAACTCCTCTCTCTGTGCTGGAGGTCTGTACACTGCCACGGTATGGACAAAAGACCCAGAGCTCAAATGACCCACATCACCTCCAGCCCTTCTTTTTCAACACTGCATGTACTGTTCTAGTACTGAAGCTGAACAACTCAGTGTACATTTGTGTTAACTATAGATTGTCCATGACTAGAGTATCCCATTTAAAACTGTGTCCTGTCCCAAAAAGCAGATTTGTTTACTGCTGTAGCTGGAGGGTAACTGCTTACAAAGTTAGACATGATTTACCCTTATCAGCACTTAGACATATAGGAAGAGCTCAACATTTATGTACTGTTACTATAAACACACAAGTGGCTGTTCAAATACAATCAGTTACCTTGAGGTCTAATCAGCCATGCAGTTTTCCAAAGGGTCAAGGAGGGGTTGCTCCAAGGCATCCCATAGATTACAGTTCATCTTCATGAGATAGTAATAATGCTTGGTATATCCAGGAGACTTGGGTTTGATTCCCAAAACCTCTGCTTGCATGTCAGTGTAAGTGGTTCAGCAGGCAGCACACTCACCTCTGAGACCAGAAGATCAGAAGGCTGTGGCTTGTGTCCCCACACCAGGCACTTGGGGTAAAATCCAAATACTGACACTGTAGTGCATCATGAGGGGGATGATGTAATTCCGAGGTGCCATATTTTGGATGAGATGTTAAACCGAGATCCTGTCTGCCTGTTCTAGTGATTGTTCAGGTGGACATTAAAGATCCCAAAGCACTTCTCGCAAAGAGTAGGAGAATTTCCCCAGTGTCCTGCCCAAATTTCGCACATTCACTAAATATAGCACCAACAGCTTAATCTGGTTCAGTGTCAGTTGGCTTCCATATGTACCCTCCTCCCCCTGGGACTGCCTAGTCCTCTTTTTCCAGTCAACAAAAACTAAATAAATAAATAAATGAATGAAATACTGTGTGACCTTGAGCAAGTCCCTTAACTGCACCAGTGCTCCCAGGTGGCCCTTGAAGACAGGACTTATGCCTAGTGACTTGAAGTGTGGGGCTAGTTGTAGATGAAGCTACCTGGTCAATTACACCACGAGCATTCTGTTAAACAGATTCTGAGCAATTTTGACTACAGTGTACTTTCTTTAGAACAGCTGTGAGTGCAGGGTTCTCTCTTGTTTTTGATAGTTGTCTCAGAGCTGGATGCCCTTTAACCTGCACTGGCCCAGCACTGCAGAGTTTACAGGCCTAGCATTTTGACTCTTGTGCCTAGTGAGATTTACTTGGTTACCAAAGAATAAAATAAATAAACGGGGACAACAGAAATAAAACATTTATGCAACACAGCAGTCATTCTAAATCAGCTAATAAAATCAGGTTTACATATAAATATTCACTTTGCATCCAAGGTACAGAACACCTGGCACCTGAAGTGATGTTCTGTGCCTTGGATGCAAAGCGAATATTCTAGTTTTACACTGAGAAAGCTAAATACAGGTATTTCAGGATACTCTTGAATCACAAACAATTTCAAAACACAAAGCATATATACCGTAGGTATCCTGAACTATAATGGCAGATTTTTTACCAAATGTGTATACTTCTCTGGCAGCACTGTTTACTTTACTTTAAAAATTAGTAAAGTGGAATGGGGCATAGCAAAAAACAAAGTAATAAGGACAACACCAGCCAAATTCACCTAAAGGAAAGCTTTTATTTTCTTGACACAAATTAATTTTGCTGAAGATCTCACTTTTTTACAGGGGGCATACAGTTGGAAAGGAACAGGAAGAAGATCCACAGATATCTTGGGGAGAACGACTGAATGACTAGCACCAGCAAATCTGAGCTCACCAGGAAGCTGCTTGGGGCTGCATAAAATGTGCAGGTCACAGTTTGGTGCACTTTCCAGTGGTGAGCTGTTAAAACTCTGCATAGGAACTCACTAATCCTTGGTATCTGGTTGTTAGCAGGTTTCTGCTGAACTCTGAATGAGTTTCCTGTCAACTTTCAGTTAAGTGTCACATTCTACAGCTGAGTCAGAAAAAGCAAACCATCTGCTTGGCAACTCATTGCAGTCACGTAAAATGAACGGGTTGTGACCTGCCTGCACAATAAGTTTAAAGTGAACTGTACTGCAATTCACACAAAGAATAGCCTTTTTTTTTTTTGCGTGACACTGATTAATTTTGCTTCAGATCTTATCTTTCTATAGGGGTAACAGGAAGAAGTTCCACAGCCATCTTGGGAGAATAACTGTGTAACTAGCACCAGCCAATTCAAGCTCACCAGGAAGCTGATTGGGGCCAGATAAATATCCACCATACCACTGGGTCCCAGCATGTGAATGGCACAGCACAGGAGTGGAGTATCTGCCTTAGGGGTGTCTGTGGAGAATCTACTTTAGGACTCCTAAATGGCATCCACTCTGGAGGTGTGACACCAGGTAGGAGGTAATATTAGGTTAAGGTAGGAATAATATATAACTGCTTATCCTATACTGCAACAACCAACTAAGGTACAGGTAGCCACAGCCTGTATCCATCATAAAAGTATGTAAAGGGCAGTGGACTCCCAGGGAAAAAGTATGAACAGGTAGAAGGGTAAAGAAAGAGAAAGCAGGATACACCCTATCTAAGGTAGGGTAACAAACTAGTATCAGGGAAGCAAAAGGGGAGAGGTAGGAGTATAAAGAGAGTAGAAAGGTGGTAGAAGGGTCAAACCAAGCTTCCATAGACACTAAACAAAGGAAAGGAAAGGAAACATCATGGGAGTGGTGCAGTCCAATGGTCCAATGAATTGGCTGGTGATCTATTCCCTTCAACAACCTGCTCTGGAAAGACAGAACTTCCACTAAAAGAGTGGGTGGCATTGCGATCTATTCAAAGAGTCACCTGCATCTCACTGTACTGAACACAGACCCCCTGATGCAGTGTGAGTCTCTTCACTCCCTCCTTACATTTGGGGCAAAGAAGCTACATATTATCTGTGCATACAACCACCCAAATGATGGCCACTGTGGCTTAGATGAGCTCCTCAACCAAACAGCCATGCTCTCTGGCAAAACTGAAGTACTCCTACTAGGGGATATAAATATAAATTGATTAGGAAAGTGCCAGGCCACCTCACTCTCCAAAATATAGAGCTACAACTTGCATCAAATGATCACCAAACCTACAAGGATTGCATCCAGCTCCAACTCCAGCACCTCAATACTGGGTGCTAGTAAACCATACTGAGCATATCCTCTCTGTCAGCACCCTTGCAGACGCCATCACAGACCATCATCCAATCTTTTGGTCCTGGGGGCCGTCTCCATCACCTCCACAAAAAACATGTTTCATCACCATCTGAAACTATGCTAGCCAGAAAACCGAAAGGTTTCTTCACAATGTAGCCAACATAGACTGGTCCAGTCTCTATCTGACCTCTGACATGCAGTCCACTCTCAGCATATTTATTGCAAATTTCTTTGCCATTCAGGACACTCATGTTCCTTGGATAACACATTGAGTCATAGGGAAGCCTACCTGATGTCTAAAAAAAGATCTACTAAACAAAATACAACAGCGTGATAAAAGCTGGAGCCATTTCAAGTCCTCTGGCCTATAGCAAGACCAAAACACCTACAGGGCACTTAGAGATACATGCAAAAAGGAGATCAGGGCAGCTAAAAGCTCCTATTTCAAAAGCTTATTAACCAGTGCATCAGGGGATCCTAAAAAATTCTGCTCTCACATAAAAATATTCCTGGGATCTAACCTTTCCCCTACCCCAAATGACATGGTAGTAAATGGTGCCCACTGCAGCAACCCTCAGACCATCGCTAATTTATTTAATGACCAATTTATAGACTTGACCAAATACATATCCACTTTCCCTGCCTCGAATCAACTGGGTTCTTAAACTCCCTCCCACCAAGCATCAAGATTGCCTTCTTTTGCTTTAAGGCTGTTACTCATAGGGAGGTCACAAAACTCCTCAGAAAGATCTCCGACAGCACAGCCCCTGGATCAGATGATATCAGGCCCAGGCTGCTAAACATTGCTGCACCTCTAATTGCCATACCCCTGGCTAGAATTTTTACACTCTTCTTATGTCATAGAAGTGTCCTGGACATTTAGGAAAAAAAGCGAGTGTCACCCCACCTTTAAAAACAGTGGCCCTAAAGACCCCTCTAATTACAGGCCCATAGCCATCCTATCAGTTCTAAGCAAAATATTGGAAAAGCTAGTTGCCATGCAAACCATTGAATTCCCCTGAGACAATGACCTCCTAACTGCTGCACAACATGGTTTTCGAAAAGGTCACAGCACCACAACCGTCCTACTCAAATTTACTACAGACACCCTCACTGCCATGCACTCACGGCTTCTTACGGGAGTGGTTTTCATCGATATGTTAAAAGCCTTTGACTTGGTAGACCACCCACTTCTCCTTGACACACTCCACTCTGTGGGCTTTTCTCCTAGTGTTGTCAGTTGGTTTAACAGTTACTTGTCAAACAGGGCCCAAACTGTTAAATTCAATTCTAGATGGTCTGACCTAAAGATGATGAACACTGGAGTTCCCCAAGGCTCAATCCTTGGGCCACTTCTGTCCTCAATTTTTATCAGCAGCATTACCACTAATCTCTTTGACACCTCATCTCTACTCTATTTGAATGACATAGTCATGTATGCCAGTGCGGAAGATGTGTCCGATATTAACCTACGTCTCTCCTACGATTTCTAACGCACACAAGACTGGCTATAGGAACACAAACTTGTTCTAAATGAGACAAAACACAGTCCATGCTATTCGGGACCATCCCTAAACTCAAGACATTCCAAGATAAGTTCAGGGTCTCCTACTTAGATGGCTCACTCATAATGTCATTTAAATATCTTGGGTTCACCCTTGACCAATCTCTAAATTTAGAACTTCTCATCATCAATGTGTGTAAATCAGTCATTTCCAAGCTAGGCATGTCATACCAGACTAGCTACATATTAACCCCTACTGCTATACTGGCTATACCTCGGGGCATACTCCTACCTACTCTGACCTATAGAGTGGCAACTTATGCTCCTTTACCAAAATCAGATCTTCAAAGATGGGATGTCACCTACAATATCTGCAGGTTTGCCTCAGCCTCCCACAGACTAAAACACCACTGTCTACTATACTCAGATCTAGACTGGTTGTCCCTGCACTATACTAAACTGTACTCCCTCACCTCCACAGTCAACAGCATCATAAGATCTCATACCCCAACAACTCTAGCTGAGCTACTCACCTACCAGACCACTATGGCCTTTGCTCAGCTGACAAATCCCTACTATGCATCCCCAAATACAGTACCTTCAAAGGCTATAGAGCCTTTGCCCACCCTGCACCTCAATTATGGAGCCCACTCCATCTGGACATCTGGCTAGCTCCTACACACAATGCTTTCATAAAAGCACTCCATCAGCATCTCAATTCCACCAACCTATGCTCCTGTTTCAAACCCTCTTAGTCCTCTGGGTATCATTGCCTATCCTGAAACTCTTATCTTTTCTCAAAAATACTTCCCTTGTGGTACAGGCTATCCCAGCTCTCTCTTCTGACACTAGCCCCCCTGAAGCCATCCCTTTCTCTCTTTGTCAGCTCCTATCTTATACCCTACCTTTCCTTATCCTGACCTGCTATTATCCCTCCTGTTCACAATCTTGTCTTTCCCCTGCCCATTATCCCCCTGCACTTGTCAGTATTTGACCACAGGGAGGCAGTATAGAACAGTAGTTTAAGGATCTGAGCTGCAAATTTGGTGACATCCAGCAGACTAGACCTGGGTTTGAATCCCACAGCTTCCACTTGCATACTGTGTGACCCTGAGCAAGCCACTTAACTTCCTGTGCTCCCAGGTTGCTCCTGTAAAAAAGCATTCAGCTTAGTGTGCTACTTCTGGTTAAACAACTAAAAAAAAATTTATCTGTTTTTATTGTACTTTCTAAATCGTATTTTCAGGACAACTGCTGCAATACTCTTGAAACTGCATGTTTTTTGTCATACTATGACTGTAAAAATGTCTATGATCCTACCAGGACCACCCTGTGTACTAGCTGTAATGCTTAGCTTATTGTTAAATGTTTTTGAAATACCCTGTACACTACCTGTGCTACTTAGCCTATTGTTTAATGTTTCACAACACCTTGCTTATGTATCTTGATGTAATCAACTGTTTGTTATAGCTGCAATGTCTGCCCTGTAACATCATGGGTCATGCCTGAAAACAGTCATCTTTATAGCTATTGCACCCACCCAGTAAACAAAAACTAAATAAATAAAATAAAATGGTTATGGGGTTGCAGTCTTTTGTGAGACCTTCTGGAGACTGAGGCACTGTCCCATATGTAATCACCTCTCTGGGTTGTGGGCACATGTTGCTGGATTCCAGGCCAAACTGGCAAGAGTATAGAAGACCTTCTACTCCAGCTAGGATAACCCAAATTTGCTGCAGCTCCCCCAAATGATGCTTAGGCAGAGGCAGAGTGGATGGACCTTGGTGACTCCAGGAGTGTGCAGGTGGGGGAAGGCTGCATGCATTTCCATTCATTCCATGGCAGAACTCCTTCACCATACTAAGAAGATGGACCAGCTGAGAGGAGACACCCATTGCAGCTGAATGGGAGGAGGTGAGGATCCTCAGAAGTGGAGGACCCAAGGAGGGATGGAGAGAACCACAGCCAAAGAGGAAGCAGCTGCTGGTGGGGGACTCTATTGTGAGGAGGTAGACATGGAAGCTCAGGGGGAGGATAGGGAACTGATATGCCTGAATGATATTTCAGTTGGGAGGCACAGAAAGCATGTTGAGAGGATCACTGGGGCAACAGAAGCTACTAGGGAGCTAGACATCATTGTCCATCTGTGTACAAATGACCTGGTAAGGGAGAAGGTAGAAGTAGTTTGGGGCAACTTCAGAGATCTTGGGAAGGTCAGGGAGAGGCAGTGTACTCCACACCAGAGCATTCAATGACTGGTTGAAGGCATGGTGAATAGAGGATGGCATTTGCTATATTTGGGACTGTGGATCAGCCTGGGTTGATATGGATCTCTGTAAAGTAGATGGCCTGAATCCTTCCTGGAAGGGGACCAACATTCTCAGTGGGAGGTTTAAATGCTAATTGGATTAAAATTTATACTAGCAAGGGAGAAGGCAGTAAAACTAGAGGAGGCAACAATTGCCCCCTAGATGGTGGAGCATCAGACACAGAGATCCCAAAAGGAGAAATCTCCCCTAGGCAGGGGTGTAGAAAGGCAGGGATGGGGAGCAGACAGAAGAAAAGGGGGTATAACTGAGGCAAGTGAGGGTAAAGAATTGCAGCAGACAAGAAATGGTGATGGAAAAAAGGGAAGAGGTGATTTGGGTGGCTTCAGGAAGCAACACAGGAAGGAATAGAAGGGGTAACAGGGCAGAAGTCCATGAGAAAGAAGGTTTTGAGAGTCATGTGAGCTAATACAAGGAGTCTTGTAAACAAATTTGCATATTTGGATGCCACCATGGTGGAGGATAACCCAGAATAAGTGGCCATAACAAGGTCATGGTACTCTGAGGACCATAAGTGGGATGTAGCCATACAGAGCTACTCTCTCTTCAGAAGAGAAAGGGTGGCAAGGAGAGGAGGAATGGTTGTGTTATATGTTAGGTACAGAATGAAGACCATGGAGGTAGAGAGGCACCAAGAGGAAAAAGAGGTGCTGGAGGTGCTGTGGGTTATCCTTGAGACAGGCTCTGAAGCCCCTATCCATACCAGGGTAGTGGACAGACCTCCAGCACAAATGAAAGATTTATATAAGGCACTTAGGGAAGACATCATCACACTGTCACATAAGGGAGAGATACGTCTAGTTAATGATATCTGTCTGCCAGACATTGAGTGGAACCTTCCAGCTTCAGCAAAGAACAGGGCTATTCATAACTCCCTACATAGGGCTTTCTCAGGCAGCACGTCAAAGAACCCACTAGGGATGGGACAAGGCTGAACATGGTGCTTATAAACAGGAAAGCATTGCAGGCATCACAATGGTCAGTACCCTAGGTATCGGTGATCACTGTACAGTATGGTTCAACATAAAGACAGGAGCAGAGGCAAACCACACAAGAAAGAGTGTCCTGGACTTTAGAAAAGTGGACTTTAAAAAAATAGTAACAGCCTCAGAAACTGCCTTGAGAAGGACTGCCAGGGAGGTGTAAAGGCACTGTGAGGAAAAAATAAAGGAGAGCATACCTGAAGCAATCAACATCTGCATGAAGGACATGAGTAAAAGCCAAAGAAAATAGACCATGATTGTTCTCTAAGGAAGTAGCAAAGTTGGGAGAGGTGTGGGAGCAGAGAGGTGGTGTTCTCATCGTTTGCTTGCTGGTGAGACCCTACTTGGAGTACTGTGTACAGTTTTGGAGACCGCACCTCAGAATAGACCTAGAGTGAAGGCAGTCTAGAGGAGGGCAACTAAAATAGTGCTGTGTTTGAACAAGAAGCCCTATAAGGAGAGACTAAGGGATCTCAACATCTACACTGTGGGCACATGTTGCTGGATTCCAGGCCAAACTGGTAAGAGTATAGAATACCTTCTGCTTCAACCAGGAGCAACCAAATTTACTGCAGCTCCCTTAAATGATGCTTAGGCAGGGGCAGAGTGGATGGACCTTGGTGGTGAAAGAGAGGAGAGAGAAAGAGAGAGAGAAAGAGAGATGACTTGACAAAGACCAACAAGTACCTTAGAATGATGCAGTGGGGAGTCTCTTTCAAAGAAGAAAGAACACCAAGACAAGGGAAAATACAATAAAACTGGAGAGGGGGAGTTCAAGAGAGATGTGAGGAAATATTTATTCACTGAAAGGATGGTAGATGTCTAGAATCAGCAGGAGTGGTGGAGACTAAAACAGTGGTGGGTTCAAGCATGTGTGGGATAGACATAGGGGTATGATAGAAAAGACACAGGGAGGCCAGAGGGTGGACAGAGACCAGATAGGGTCTATGGATACAGATTAGGCAGGGAACATCTAGGCAGACTGGATGGACCAAGCAGTTTGTTTCTTCTGATAAATTCTATGTTTCTGCAGTATGTAAGCCATCAATGGTTCTAGGAGATTGCTGCCATTTTCAGATCTTCTGGAATATTATCAGTCTAACAAAGACCAGATCCTCACATGTGATACATCTCTGTATGGAGTTAGAGTGGTCCTGGTTCACAGGATGTGAAAAGGTTATGAGAAACCAGTAGGATTAATGTTGGGAACATCAAGACTTGATAAGCAAAATTAGTTGCATTTGGGTTGAGAAGGATTAGCAGTGATATCTGTGGGTCAGAATTTCTACAAATATATTTATGGGCTGAGCGTTACCATCTGCACTGATTACAGACCTTTGACTTCCTTGCTTAATGAGATGCAGGCAATAAAGCATTTGAATACTGTGACAGGGTTGAATAAGGCCCTGTCCCATTTGTTACTCAGAAAAAGTTAAACACAGTTATCTGTTCTACACTCTCCTTTTCCATCTCTTGTCTGTCTGGTTGCTCAAACATATGTTCTCGTGAGACCTAGGAAATGATCACTCTGATGATCATGTGATTCTTCACCTCTCGCTGTCTCTCTGCCTTCACTTGCTGTTTCTGTCTTTTCTTCCCCCTAACATATCTGTGGTTATAAAAATATATGTGAAACTGGGATCTCTTGGTTTGAAAATGTATAAAGTTATACTGTTGAAATTATTACAAAAAGGTATTTGGAATTTAGGTGGTTAACCTGAGATGCAGTTTGAGCTCCTCTCAGGCTTGTTTGCAAACTCTTTTGCAGAGCTGTCAGCAGGAGACCAGCTTGGGACATTGTTCATTTGACAAGTCTGCTCTGCAAGAAAACTGACAAGAACATTTTGAGAAAAACAGGATGTCTTTTAACAAGTTCCCAGACAAAGTCTTATAAAAAAGAGCAGCAATGCTTTTGCAAGAGAGAGACAGTGAGAGAGAGTGAGAGTGAGAGAGAGAGACTGAAACTTGGAATTAGACATCCCCTCAGATGAAGAACTTTGTTTTCTCTGTTTGTACTGCCTTTGTAAATAGTTATACTAAACATTTTTTTTTATTTTACTGTTATTGGAAATACTAAAAGGTTACCTGTGAATTTTACAACTGTCCCTGGTCTTCCTGTGCTTCCTGACCTGTGCCTTGATGACAGATGGTGTCAGCCTAAGTGGGATTTACACCATGCATACTCTAATTGTGCATGGGTGCTAGATCACTATCAGAGAAGCAATGCAGAAAGGTATAGCTTATGCAGCAGCAAGCCCAGAACTGAGTACCAGAAGATTAGAAGCCAGACTAGCAGAGACAGAAGCCCAAGCTGATACTGAACAGTCAGCACCAGTGATGTAAAAAGAAGAACAGATAGTGACAGAACCTGAATCCCTGACTGTCTTTTTCAAAAGGTGGGCTTTACAACAAAAAGAAATGGAGAAACAGAGAAGAGAGGAGATGCAGCAGAGAGAAAAAGAGATTCAGCATTTAGAGACACAGAGAAGAGAAGAGATGCAGCGATAGGAGCAGCGATAGCTGAATGCCTTACAAGCAATCAAAGCTAGGGGATCTGGTACAGGTCCAGCAGAGCAACAAAACACAGAAAATTGTATCCCTCAGATGATATTGGAGCATACCTGACAACTTCTGAAAGGGTTGCCACAGTCTATCAATGGCCAAAGCAGTAGTGGACAATCAGGCTGGTACCTTACCTCATAGATAAATCCCAACTTGCCTACAGCAATATGGAGACTACACAGTCAGACAACTATGACCGTGAAAAGAGAAACCCTGAAAATATATGACATCTCAGGAGAGACCTACATGCAAAGATTCCAATCTCTGAAGTACAACTCAGTTGACAATCCTGGAGAAACCTTCACCCAACTCAGAAAACTCCTTATTAAGTGGCTTCAACCAGAGGGCAAAACAGTCCCACATATCATCAACACACTTCCAATTGAGCAGTTCATCAACATCCTGCCTACAGACATGCAGCTTTGGGCAAAAAAAACACTGACCAGAAAGTGGGGAAAAGGCCATTTCTTTGGCTGAAGACTACCAGATGGCCAGACAGGCACCACAGCAGCAAGATAACAGCCAAGCATTGGCAAGACCCTCTTTTCCCCCGATTCAATTCCAAGTCTGATAAGGACTGTGGTGGGGGGTAACAAATCTGCACCCAAAGACTTTTTTGCTATAGCTGTAACAAGCAAGGCCGTATTGCAAGAAATTGCTGTAGTAAGAAGAGTAGCACTGGATCAGATTTTCCCTTAGCAAACTGGGGCAAGTACATAACAGATGTTAAGTTTGGATCTAAGTCTGCGAAGGGACTTACTGATTCGAGAAGCAGACAGACCCTAGTGCATGTTGATGTGTTGGGAAAACACTGTGCAAAAGGATCTCACATGTGATTCTGACTTTTAATGGGCTGTTGCACCAAATGAAAGTGGGGATAGTACCTAAGTAACCTGTACCTGTGATTATTGGAAATGGCATTCCAGGATTCAGTGAGTTAATCACAGAGGAAGTAAAACCTACAGTTTCAGCAGCTTGATTACAAGAGCTCAGGCAAAGAAAATCTCAGATTGTGGGAACACTTCCTTTCGATGATTTTGATTCAAACTTGTTTGAGCATGGCTCCAAGATTCTCAAGTCCAGAAAAGAAAGAAGATGCCTGAAGAAGCATTGGCAACAAAAGACTGATGGACATAAGGGGTTCAAATTATGACAATGCTGACACTAAACTGATAACTGATTATGATTTTGTTTCAGAGTAAGATAACAATGTTTCTCTCCAGGGTTATTGTAAGCAGCTGGTGGTGAAACTAAAACAGGATGAACCAATGTTTAAAAAATGTAATGGGTTACTGTACAGAGTCTGGGTTAAACCTCAGACCCAGGAATAGACAGAACCATTGGTTGTACCACAAAAAGTATAGATCCTTGTTGATACAGATAGCACATGACAGTCCTATGTCTGGTCACTCAGGGAAGGATCACACCCTTGCCAGATTGCTGTACAGATTTTATTGGCCTGGAATTCATGAAGATGTTACTACCAATTGCAGTTCTTGTGCTGAGTCAGAAAGTAGCCCCAGTGACTAAAAAAGACAAGGTGCCCCTACCCTTGATAGATGTGCTTTTTGAGAGGATTGCAATGGATGTGGTTGACCCCTTAGACTAAAGTAAAAAGGGTAATTGATTCATTTTGGTAGAATGTGACTATGCTACTCAATACCCAGAGACAGTTCCTATATCTACTGTCACTGCTCCAAAGGTGGCAGTAGAGTTTGTCAAAGTTTTCAGCAGGCCGGGCATATCTAAAGAGATTACTGATCAGGGTAGTAATTTTGGTGCTGCATTACTGAAGGAGCTATGACTACTAGGTTCCACTGCCATAAGAAACTCCACTTATCACCCTCAGACAGACGGTTTTGTGAAGAGTTTTAATCAAACCTTAAAACACATGTTAAAAAAGGTTTGTAAAAATGGAAAGAAAAGAATGGGACCAATATTTACTTTACCTGCTTTTAGCTTACAGAGAAGTGCCACAAGCCTTAACAGGTTTTTCCCCATTTGAAATGCTGTATGGTAGACAACCTAGAGGGCCACTAAATATAATAAAATAAACATGGAAAGATAACCGCCACTCAAAAAAAATCTATTACATCTTTTACAGCATGTGTGCCCTAGGAAAGAAGATAGCAAAATATATTGAAATCACCCATAGTAATCAGGAAGAGGCCCAAAATGAGCATAAGGCATAGTATGACAAAGAAACAAAAGAAAAAAGTATTTGAGCAAGGTGAAGAGGTCTTGTTACTGTTACCCACTACATAAAATAAACTGTTAATGAATTGGTAAGAACCTTATAAAGTGCTTAAATGTACTGGCACAGTTAACTATGAAACTGAGACCCCTGATAGGAAAAATCTGACCAAGATACACAACGCTGCACTCCTGAAGAAATCTGTTGAAAAAACACCCAAAGGTTCTTTGCTAGTTTTACCAGAAACTGATAAAGAAGATATTGATATAACTTATGACAGACTGGAACAAACTGTAACTGCTGATGCTGTAAAGATGAATATTTCCTTAACCTCCAAACAAACTCCAGAAATTTGTAAATTTCTAAAGACATTTTTAAGAGTACATTTACCATAGTTCCAGGCCAAGTTAAAGGTGTCAAACATGTAATAGTGACAGGGAATGCTAGCACTATCAGATAAAAGACATACAGATTACCAGAGCGGTTAAGAGAAGACGTGGTTAAGAAAATACAAAACATTTAAGAACTGGGTATCATAGAAGAGTCAAGAAGTGCTTGGTCATCACCAATGGTGACTGTAAATAAAAAAGGAGGTGTAGGAATCTGCCTTGATTTTAGGAATCTCAGTCATGTGTCAGAATGCCCAGGATAGATGATTTGGTGGACAGACTGGGGAGTGCCAAGTACTGTACATCAGTACCCTAAATTTCACCAAGGGTTACTGGCAAATTCCCTTAGCTAAAGAATCCAGAGACAAAACTGCATTTGCCACCCCTATTGAATTCTATTAGTTTACCACCATGCCTTTTGGTTTACATGCTGCACCCACTACATTCCAAGGGTCAATGGATGTAATTTTATCCTCTCACACTACTTATCATGCAGATTTTAATTATTGTTATGTTTGTGTGTTTGATTATGTATAAGCACCTTGGACACGTTTTGGAAAGGTGCTTTTATAAATAAATGTGATTTGATTTGATTGTGCTGCATACCTGGACGATGTTGTGGTGTACAGTCCAGACTGGAAAAGTCACCTGGAAAACCTACAAGCAGTTACCCAATCTATCAAAAGGGTGGGTCTGACAATTAATCCTACTAAATATGCATTGGGCATGCAGCAAACCAGCTATTTGGGCTATGTTTTGGGAAGTGGAGAAGTCAAGCAAGAGATCACTAATATAGAAGCTGTAGCTAACAGCCCTGTCCCTAAAACAAAGAAACATGTCGTGTCATTTTTAGGGCTGTCTTGTTATTATCGGAGATTTGTTTCCAACTTTGCCCAGTTAGCTGCTCCATTCACTGAACTCATGAAAAAACAGTTCCCAAATAATGTGAAATGGACTCCAGAGTGTGATGAGGCTTTTCAAGACATTAAGGTTGCACTATGTTCAGCCCATGTTTTAAGAAGCCCATACTTTGAAAACCTATTTTTGTTACACACAGGTGCATCAGAGGAAGGCCTAGGTGCAGTCTTGAGTCAGCATATAGCTGGAAAGGAACATCTCATTCTATATATCAGTAGGACATTGCACAACAGAGAGAAAAGGTACTCCACAATTGAAAAGGAATGCCTTGCAGCAAATGGGCCATGAAGACCCTCAAGTTTTATTTGCTAGGAGTTGACATACTTAAAACAGATTGTAGTCCTTTCTGTTGGCTTAACCAAATGAAGGATACACATTCCAGAATTACACAGTGGTGTCTGGCACTACAGCAATTTAAATTTAAAGTGATGCACACATCTGGTAAAGAGAATGTCAATGCTGATTTTCTGTCAATATATTTATCTGGAACTGAGAATTCTGAAGGTTGAAAAGAAAATGTGTGAGTTAAACTTCTCTATTTTCTGTACTGCATATGCACTGAACTGTAAAGGTTATAAGCTAATGTTAAAAGAGTATTAAAAGCAAGTTTTGGAAACCTGTTTTTCATAGTAGATTCCCTTTTAAAGAGAGGGTATGTAACAGGGTTGAATAAGGCCCTGTTCCATTTGTTACACAGAAGCAGTTAAATGCAAGGATCTGTTCTGTCCTCTCCTTTTCTGTCTTTTGTCTGTCTGGTTGCACAGCCAAATGTTCTCATGAGACCTTGGAACTGATCACTCTGATAGTCTTGCCGTTCTCTGCCTCTCACTATCACTCTGCCTTCACTTACTGTTTCTGTCTTTTCATCCCCCTTGCATATCTGTGGTTATAAAAATATATGTGAATCTTTATGTGAAACTGGGATCCCTTGGTTTAAAATTGTATATAGTTATATTGTTGAAATGATTGTAAAAAGATATTTGAAATTTATGGGGTTAACCTGAAATGCAATTAGAGCTCCTCTCAGGATTGTTTGCAAACCCATTTTCAGAGCTGTCAGTGGTGGGCCAGCTTGGGGCATTGTTCTTTTTGCAAGCCTACTCTTCAAGGAAACTGACAAGAACATTTTGAGAAAAACACGATTTTTTGAAATTAGTTCTCAGGCAAAATCTTATAAAAAAGAGCAGAAATGCTTTTGCTAGAGAGAGACAGTGTGTGAGCGAGAGAGAGACTGAAACTTGGAATTAGAGATACCCTCAGATGAATGACTTTGTTTTGTCTGTTTGTACTGCCTTTGTTAATAGATATACTAAACCTTTTTTTATTTTACTGTTATTGGTAATAATAAAAGGTTACCTGTGAATTTCACAACTGCCCCTGGTCTTCCTATACTTCCTGACCCATGCCTCAACAGCAAATACACTAGTGTGCAACAATGGAACATGACTTCATAATACAGAGGCTTTGGACAGCTTGCACTTACCCAAGACTCCTACAAAGCAGCAAATTGATAAGAGTGCTTCTTTTCTCAACAGTATCACTGTATTGATTATGGCACCAGTTCTGTAATGTAATTTTACTTGTTTGTTTGCCATTTCACTTTGCGATTATCTCTAAAAAAAGTCTAAATAAAAAAGTAATAAATTAGTGAACTTTTGAATACACCTCTGTCCTGTGACAGCTGAACTGGTGAAGCTATGGATTTTTCAGGGTACAGTAAAGCTAAAGTCAAAAATTAGAGAATTTGTGTTAAGAGGATGGCATGATGTTAATGACGACCCTCTGCTGATGCCATGTTATAAATGGAGGACTGAACTTAGAGTTTCCACCTAAGGTAGTTGAACCCATGTTTTCAGGGAGGATAGCCACAAAGTTCTCAGGGCAGGATGGGAATGGGTAAGGGATCAAAGGCTGGCATGATAGGGTTAGATGTTTCCAGGGTTGATCAAGGTGGATATAAACAGAAAGTTTAAACAAAGATGCAAAATCTCAGGCGGCATGGGACTTGGGGAAACTTTCTTGGCAAGGCACTGCAATTGCTATCTATAGAGATTTTGCTCAAGAAACAGCTGCAAAATGGAGATCATTTGGCCCCATCAAACAATTTCTATATCAGCATGACTTTAGATTCAAATTTAAAACTCTTACTAGACTTTAAGGAGGGTCATGAACTCACAGTTGATCACCCTGAAGAGATTGAATGTTGGATTCACAGATTCTGGCCAGGCTTACAGTGTCCTACTGCAAATCCCAGAAGGCTCAGGGAGCCCTCCCATGTAGCACCTCCTGGAAGGAACCTTTTTCTAGTTATGGTTTCCTCATGACCCTGTTACCAGCAGGACAGGTTCCGCAGCACATCAGTCCCCCACTGAATGATCACTCTCAAGCTGTTCATACTGCTAACACTGTGGCCCAAAGCTTGCCCCCTTCCTCACCAATTTCTATCAAGCAACTCTCTTTCCCTCAATGCGAACTAAACCCTCCTCCTAAATCTAGGCAGAGACCTAGAATTGGGCATCAGCACTCACCTTCTAAACTCTCAGCAGCACTTCCTGCAAAGATCTCCAGGGAGGGTCTCTCTCTCCACCGACTGACCAACTTTACAATGACTCCCTCGATATGGATACAGGGTAGCAAACCGACTGGGCTGATCTGCCAGAGACAGCAGCTGTGGTGGTGAAGATGCCAATGGAACCTGGATGTACCCTTTGGGGCTCTCCAAGTCAGTCTAAGGCCCAAACATTGGACACCAACTTTTTCTATTTTTATTATCTGCTGTTCCATATCTGAGGGGTGGCAGGGCTGTGATTAAGATTTCTCCCCCTAAATGCCTCCTATGCAGTGGCCATAGTGGAAGTGGCTCCTTGATCTAACCCCCCCCATTGGGACACACAAGGCTACACACTCTTTACCAGAAGCATTAAGCCCCTAATTAGGTAGAGGTCTAAACCCCCCTTTCCGGGTGTGGTTTATATGCTATGCCTGGATAGTCAGTGTGGCATATACAATCTATTTGCCCTAATCAGGATGCAGCTCTTACTTCAAGAGCTTATGTGTGATTATAACCCCCCCTCAATCTGTGCCATATAAGGTCTTCCAATTTAGTGCTTAAGCCTCAGGCTTGCTTCTGGGCTTACGCCCCCCCTTCTCTCTCCTCACACCATGAAGGCTGGCTCAATGCTACTGATTAGTAACCGGCAGGTAGGTGTACCCACCATCCTTCCCCATCCCCCCTTCTCCCTCCATTTCCTCCTCCACAGGTCACATCATTCGACCTATGGTTAGGGTGGATCTAGGATGAATTGAGTTGATAACTCTCTCCTATACTACCCCCTCAAGTTGAGTGTTGAAGCTAGCACAGCAGTAGGGGACACATTCATGTGTATCACCCTCTCGTGCATTGACCTTCAGACTCACAGTGTTGTTATTGTAGTGTATTGTAGTGTCTCTTTCATTGGACACCTGTTAAATTTTGGGCTATTGGCCCACTTATCCTTGTTTTTTGTATATATCATTTATTTGTTTGTTCTCCTTCTCCTAGAACTGCTAATACTGTTACAGCCTCTGAATAGCTGAAGACCTGTAGTTGGAACATAGTAAGCAATGCTTACATCTTCCTCTGAATTAGGGCAGATACTGGTAGCCCTCCTCTTTTTCTGGTATCTTGTGGCTTTGGCACCTAATATCTCCTCCTCTGACTCTTTAAAGGGACAATCTGTAAGTACCTCCTCTTGTCTATTGTGTGAGAAGATGCCTGCTGCCCCTTTCCTGCCCCAGGGGTACCACTGGATATTCTAGAATGTAAAAGGACTTAACCATCCTGTTAAGCGTACAATAGTCCTTCAGCACTTGAAATTGCTATGGGTGGATATTGCCCTTCTACAAGAAACCCACCTGAAGGCTAAATGTACCAACTGGCTAAAGAAAATGTGTGGGGGGGTCCTAGCCAGCTCCCCTGTCACCAAATTAAAAGGTGTGGCCATTCTTATCCACCGTCCAACACCTTGGGTGGTGAAGGAGGTCAAAATAGATGCTCATGGTCGATGGCTTGTGGTGAAATTATACTCCCCCATGAGTACTGTTTTACTGGGGAATGTGTATGTCCCTAATATGGAGCATGTTGACTTCTTCCCAGCTCTAAGTCAGGCACTGTTGGATTTATAGCCGGATGGGTCGGCGCTCCCTGTAATACTAGCTGGAGATTTTACTATGGTGGGAGACATATTTTTGGATAAATCTCAACCCACCCCACATGCCAACCCTAGAGCTAGACAATCCCTGCAAACCATGATAGAGAAATGGGCCCTCACTGACATTTGGAATAGGGACCATCCTACCAGTAGGGATTTCTCTTTTTATTCAGAGCCACATAATTCCCATAGTCACCTAGACTTCTGGTTAGCCAATGAGCCCACAGCTAGATTCTTATCTGATGCAAAAATTGGCTTGTTATTAATATCAGACCACGTCACTGTCTCACTTAAGTTTTCCCCTCCTGACCTTCACCCACATGGCACCCACTGGCACTGCAATCCCCATCTATTTCAAGATCCAGATTTCCCCCATATACTACAAGAATACGGACTGTAGGTTAGCTCCAGGTAAGGTGTGGGAGGTGTTCAAGGTGGTGCTATGGAGACATTATATAGCCTTTTCAGCTGCTAGGGATCAGAAGTGTAAGACGACCCTTAGCCAACTTCAGGCTGAAATGGGGGTCCTAGAACACCATTTTAAATCTGCTGCCAATACCAACCCAGATAATCCTCTATGTCAACAAATAGTTGGTCTCAAGTGACTGTGTAAGACCAACAAGAAGGCGGCAGGTGAGAGCTGCATAAAATGCCAGTATAATATCCAGTTGGGACATTCTTTGGGAGAACTGCTTTGCTTGAATTAAATGCCTGTTACAAGCTGTACTTTTTACTACTGCTGCTAATTGAGTGCCTGCTTTTACTCTGGGTTTGAATGAACTGCACCTGAAACTCTGTCATTCTGCATGATGGGGTCAGTGATTGAATGAACTAGGGGCTCCAGCACTATAAAGCCTTGCTCTGATCCCCCCCCGAAGGTGCCCAGTGACTGTGTGAGACCAACAAGAAGCTGACAGGTTAGAGCTGCATAAAACGCCAGTATAATATCCATTTGGGACATTCTTTGGGAGAACTGCTTTGCTTGAATTAAATGCCTGTTACAAGCTGTACTTTTTACTACTGCTGCTAATTGAGTGCCTGCTTTTACTCTGGGTTTGAATGAACTGCACCTGAAACTCTGTCATTCTGCATGATGGGGTCAGTGATTGAATGAACTAGGGGCTCCAGCACTATAAAGCCTTGCTCTGATCCCCCCCCGAAGGTGCCCAGTGACTGTGTGAGACCAACAAGAAGGTGACAGGTGAGAGCTGCATAAAATGCCAGTATAATATCCAGTTGGGACATTCTTTGGGAGAACTGCTTTGCTTGAATTAAATGCCTGTTACAAGCTGTACTCTTTACTACTGCTGCTAATTGAGTGCCTGCTTTTACTCTGGGTTTGAATGAACTGCACCTGAAACTCTGTCATTCTGCATGAGGGGGTCAGTGATTGAATGAACTAGGAGCTCCAGCACTATAAAACCTCGTGCCGATCACTGGCATGAGCAATGTGAGTGATGCGAGTGCCACTCGGTAGAGAAATTGTTTTAACTTGTTTGGCAGTAAGAAGCTTAATTATGGGGTCTGTTTTGTATATATGTTTGGGGGTTGGTTTGTATGGGGATTAATAATCATGAGTACCTTTGAAGATAAAGAAGTTAGAGGTGATATGATGAACTTATCAGGTATGTATTTTATGGGAAATGTTCGATTTAATTGTGAAGATGGATTCGTTCGGAGAAGGAATCACTTTACAAATGAATCCCGATATTATCAAAAGAGTTCTGTGTTGCTAGGTTTTTTGTGGGTTAAAAGTAACAGGAAGTACAAATATGTTATGTTTAATGCTGTTAATTCAAAGTGGGGATATTGAGTTAAATCTGGGCCCTAATTGTAAAAAAATTAAGCAACTTTCGATGGTTCATGAGAACGTTAGAAGCATAGTCCATAAAATGGATGAGTATAGGGTATGGGCAATTAAAACTGAGTATGCTTTATTAGTAGTATCAGAAACATGGTTACATACAGGTATAATGCAGGAAGAAATTCAACTTTCAGGATTTTCTATAGAACATGCAGATAGAGGTAAAAGGGGGGGGGTGATGTTGTTTATTAAGTATTAAGTATACTCTTGGCCCCTATAAAGTACTGTTAAGTATGAACAAGGAAGGAATTGACTGTCTTATTATTGAATTAATTGCGATAAAATTAGTGGTAGGAGTGTTTTATGCACCCCCTAAAACAAAAAGTAAAACATTTGGGGCCAGATATTCAAAACTTTGCCCCAGGGCAAAATTAGAACTGCCCGGAGGGCAAACTTAGCCCGGAGCACAGAGCAAGCAATATTCAAAAGGAATAGCCCAGGGAAAACAGCTTCTGAATATAGCATGGGAATGAGGCCGGGCAAACTGGGCTGGGAGTGCAGGGCAAACTTAGCCCTGGAATAAGACAGCTCTGAATATGGCAACCAGGAAGTGCAAACCACAACAGCAACACAGTGCACAGTGATGTGAAGGTAGGTAGAGATGAACTATGTGGCCAATGTGTGCGCCAGCAAATGCGTGGACCCAGTACAGCTGCAGGCAGCAGTGTATGTGAAAGTACAGTGTGCAAAACTGTAAAACATTCCCCGAACTGTTAGCACAGCACTAACATGTTTGCACGGGTTTAGCGCAGGGCTAAACCGTTAGCCCGGAGCAAACACATTTGCCCGGAGCTAAACTTTGCCATATTCAAAAGTGACATGCAAATGAGCCTACTTAGGTAGTCTGTGGGCTAACATCCAGATTAGCATCTCATTATGACCTGATTTGCATGCAGTTTGCACCGGGCTAACTGTTTAGCCCTGCGCTAAACCCGCGCAAACGTGTTAGCACTGCACAAACAGCTTGAGGAATATTATACAGTTTTGAACACTACTTCCAATGCGCTGCTGCCTGCAGCTGTACTGGGACAACACAGCATAGGCACAGATGGTGGTGGTGCTGCATGCAACTGTCACATTGTAGGTCATGCTACAGTGCACAGCTGAAACTACAGTAGCAAGGGGGCCAGTAGTGTGTGGACACAGCATTGCCTCTGGTATGTAGGGCAGTGATGATGACTGCACTATACACAGTGAGAGGCCCAACCTGTAGGTGTTTACTGACAGTGGACATTACTGTTATGCTGTTGTGTGACCCACAGATGCTGTACCTGTGGCATGGGATGCTCACAGTGACATGTACATTTCTGGCTTTGAGTGCTGTGACAGTTGTACAGCTGTGCGGTATGTGGCCAGGGGGGCATATATTATCCGAAAGGCACACTGGTGTTGGGGTATTCCCAATACTGGCCCATGTGCACTGCATGTTGTGTCCCAGCCTTGTGGCCGCATCTGGTCTGTGGCACAGCCTCACCACCCATACATACTCCCCTCAACATCCTCCATGCCCACAGTGCTGCATGTGTGTGCTGGCATCTGTTGGTGTCCACAGAAGTGTGGTCCGCAGGTGTGTGCTGTATGGCCACACTGCCATGCAGTCCACTGGCAGCAGGGTCACCACTTACTGCCTGGCATGGCTGGGACTGGTGGCAGATGATGGCATCATTGTGATGGCATCAGTTAGCAGCATGCTTCCTCTATGTTTGGCTTTATCTATGTGTAATATTTCTTTGTTAGGGTCACGCAAAACCCACGCTAAACCCACGCAAACACTGCGCAAAGTCATAGTGTTGTGCAAAGCTGGTTGCCCAGGGTTAAGACAAGCTTTTTCTGGCGGTAATGTACACCGTGCTAAGTGTCGCGCTAAGTCACGCAAAACCACTTAGCGCGGCGCTAGTCACTGAATATAGCATTGCGCCTGTATTCATGTCAGTTTGCCCCTTGCATACATTATAATTTTGCCCAGCGCTAATGCAGTTTATCCGCACTATTTGGCCTTTTGAATATAGCAGACCCGCGCTAATCCCGCGCTAAACCTGCACAAATGGTTTTTGCCCAGAGCAAAGTTTTGAATATCTGGCCCTTGATGTACTAGCAGAGTTAATTTTAGAAAAAATAAAGGACAAACAAGTAGTTTTAATAGGGGACTTTAATGCAGATTGGTTTCAGATAGAGGGAGGAAATTGGAGAGTAGTTTTTCAATTCTGGGTTTGCACCAAATAATACAAAAATCTACAAAACCTGGGAAGTATTACCTTTAAATTTGGGGGATCATAATCCTATTACTTGTACTATTGAGTTACAACAGTGCATTACTCAACAATCAACTGTTTATTGGAGCAGAGATTTTAAAGGGTTTAATGAGCAATCCTTTGTAAATCATCTAGGGCAAATTCATTGGGATAGAATTTATTTGATACCAGACATAGAACTGGCTATTCAAGAGTTTAATGACATGTTTTTGAATGTAATACAGCACCATGCCCCATTGATAAGAAAAATTAAAAGGAATAAAGAAGCCCCATGGATCACCGATAAGATAAAAAAATATTTAAGGATTAGAGATAGGGTATGGAAAAAGGTGAGAAAAACAAAGAAAGAAGCAAATTGGAATACCTTCAGGTTTTGGAGGAATAAGTGTAAAAATATAATTAAAAACATAAAGAATAAATATTATCAGAATAAAATAAATAATTCCTCTGACTCCAAGCAGTTTTGGAAGCTTATAATAGAGCTGGAATCCCCAAATAAAGACTCCATAAGTCCTACTTTGGTACAAGATGGAAAACTAGTTACTGATACAAAGGTTATAGCGAATATTTTTAATATGTATTTTTTGGAATTACCGGATTTAAAGTTGCCAGATTTGAATGTGAATGGAATGGATTTCTCTACTGTATCAGACACGTTGGTAGCCCATACAGGAATATTTAGTTTGAAATTTTAAAAGAGAGGGATATACTGAAAGAGCTGAAAAATTTAAATAAAAGTAAATCAGGAGGTATTGATGGGATTGAGGCCCAATATTTAAAATTGGAAGCACATGTAATAGCTCCTATTGTGACCTATTTGTTCAATTGGGTTTGAGTACTTCTACTGTTCCTGAAATTTGGAAGATGGGAAAATTGTTTCCATTTATAAGTCTGGGATCGAACTATTCCTTCAAATTGTAGGCCAATAGCCCTTTTGCCAATTTTATCTAAAATCTTGGAACATAAAGTCTATGAACAGGTAAATAATTATTTAGATACAAATACTGTAATAATAGATGAACAACATGGTTTTAGAAAGGGGATATCCACAAACACTGCCCTGTTGGAATTCAATGACCTGGTTGCTACATCTATGAACCAAGGAAAGTACACTGGGGTGGTGTTTGTGGATCTCAGTAAGGCTTTTGATTTAGTTCAATATGATTTGCTTTTGACTAGGTTAAGCGCCATAGGGATTAAAGGCCAAATATTAAAATGGCTTGAGTCATATTTGACAAATAGATATCAATGTGTTCAATGTGGTACAATGATGTCGGCCCCTGGGAAACTAGAGAGAGGTGTTCCCCAGGGCTCTATTTTGGGTCCATTATTATTTAATATTTATGTTAATAATTTGGCTCATGAAATTAAATATAGGAGGTGAGAGATCAAATGACAACACTGTTTTAGTGGCGTCTGCTGACAGTCTCACAGGTATGATGAATTCGCTTCAAAGTGATTTGTTACAAATGCAAAAATGGTTCAGTAAATCTGGTCTTCTTTTGAATGCTAAAAAAACACAAACTATGTTGTTTTCGATTGGTTCATATAGAGCAAAAGATCCCAAACCACAATTACATTTACAAGATGGTACAAAGATTGAAAATGTATTAACATACAGATACTTAGGGTTTCAAGTAGATGTTAGAATGACATATGTAAATCATATATCAGTTCAGGTAAAGAAAGTGAATAAAAGATTAGGGGCTCTTAGAAGAGTTGCGGGAGCTTTACCTTTGGTGGGAAAGGAGCGATTGGCAAAACAGATGCTGTTACCCATATTGGAGTATGGTTCTATAATTTACATGAATTCGACTAAAACTGCTTTAAATTTGGTTAATCAAATATATTATAGGATAGGTAAATTTGCTTCCAGAAGTATTAAAAATGAGCATCATTCTATAATTTATAATAAGTTAAATTGGCTTCAAACTGAAGCAAAAAGAAACTATCTCTGGCTTACTATATGTCATAAGATAATTCACAATAAGTATAACCATCCTTTGTATAAGCAATTAAAAAGAAAGATAAATAACGAGTCATATATAAAGACTAGGAATCCATTAAGTAATATCCCAATGTATAGAAGCTTTAATAGACTAGGGGGATGCTCCAGAATAGAGTAGCATTAAGTTGGAATAGTTTGACTGAATCACAGAAAACAAATTTAGATTTTTTTAAATTTAAAAATGAATTGTTTAATAGTTTGTATTTTTTATGTATGTGTTTTAAATAATGTATGTATGTAGAGTGTGATTATGTTTGTTTGTATTAGTTTTGTTTGTATTAGTTATGTTAAATGTCAATTGTTAATTGGTAATTGTATTACAATCTACATGCAGGACTTTGTTGTAAACAGGACTTTGTCCTAACAAATGGATTTCCTGTGAAAAAGTAAACTTTTAATCAATCAATCAATCAAATAAATGTTATACTGCATCAAAAGACAGAATGGCACCTCTTCAGACAGAAGAAAGCCTTCTGGGCAGGAGGGGAGCATGCAGGGAAGCTCCTCTCATATCGTCTTCGCAAGCAGCAAGCAACCACATGAATACAAGCTCTCCGCACTTTGTCAGGTGTGATAGTAACTAGTCCCATGCTAATCAACACCATTATGTAGCAATTTTATCACACTCTCTATCAATCCTGCTACTCAAATACAACCCAGGAGTTTCAGGCTCTTGTGGCAAAATTTTGTCAGCACACTCCCTTACCAACCCTCACTACAGAGCAGGTCACACTTTTAGACTCCCCAATTTCTTGTGAAGAACTCCAACTGGCACTCTCCCAAATGGCTTGCAGGAAAGCCCCAGGCCCAGATGGTATGTGGTTGGAGTTATACCAGGCTCTGGGCACTGACATTATCCAGCCTCTTCAACATGCCCTCCAGTCGGCTCATGCTGCCGGAATTCCCCCCCTCCATGAAAGAGGCAATCATTTCTCTTCTGCCCAAAAAATAATCCAACCCATTAGATTGTGCCAATTTTTGTCCCAATGTCCCTTCTGACAGTGGACACAAAAACACTTGCCAAAGCGCTAGCCTCCAAATTAGCCTCCATTCTTCCCTCAATCATACACCCCTCTCAAACAGGCTTTATGCAAAGCAAGTCAGGAATTGACAATACTAGGCTTCTACTCAGTCTCAAGTGGTTTGCCTCTAAATCTCCCCTCCCTTTAGCAACCCTGGTGATTGATTTTTCAAAAGCCTTTGACTCCATCGAGTGGGGGTACCTTTATGAAATCCTCTCTAAATATGGATTTGGCACCCATTTCATGCAATGGATACATACTCTCTACAGTACGCCCACTACGCGCATTCTTACTAACAGTGAGATATCCCCTCCATTTGAACTACAGCATGGCACCAGGCAAGGCTGTCCATTATCCCCCTTACTATTTTTGATAGTGTTGGATCCTTTGATCAGGACCCTTGTGGCCTCCCCACAAATTCAGGGGATACTGGTTTCCAACAGTTCATACTTAGTAGTGGCCTATGTGGATGACCTGCTATTAATTCTGACCAACCCTCAACAAACTCTCCCTTTGGTACTCCAACTCCTAGATGAATTTGGAACACTCTCTGGGCTACGAATCACTCAAAGGAAAACCACTTTGGCTCCTTTAAACTGCCACTGCTCCAAGTCCTGTCTCCAAGGCACTAACTTGACCTGGGCAGATCATGGGTTTAGTTACCTAGGTATTTGCATACTGGGGAGCTGGGCAGTACTTGAATCTATCAATTTCTCTCCTTTAGTAGCTCAATTAGAAATAGAAATAGAGAGATGGTGAAAGCTGCAACTCTCCCTACCAGGACGAGTAGCAGCCATCCGTATGCTGATGCTTCCTCGAGTTATGTACCTTAGCAGAAGACACCAGGAGAAAAGACTGCTGTGTGACTGGACTTCTCTACTGGGACTATATTACCCTCCTTCCCACCCAAAGCTAGTTCTACTTTTATAGACACAGAATTTGACTGACAACAGGAACTTCCTGTTTGGGAGCAGGAAGTGAGTGATCACAGAGCCACCAAAGACCCACCATCCTAGAAGGGCAAGAGTAGCTCTCTGGCCTCCTCTAGCTGCTGGAGGTCTGCCTCTGAGCAAGTAAGGGGTCTACTGAGAAATATAGGATATTCTGGTCTCAGAACAGGACAATCAGAAGCTTAAAGGGCACACAGGCAGAAAGTAAGGAGAGAGAAAAACAAACAGAGGAAAGAGGAAGGATTGCAAACAGTTAAGAGGCCAGAAATAAGACATGATGGGAGTGGTGCAGTGCAGTGGCTGTGGAGCAGCAGGCTTCTGGGAGACATTCTGGAGGATGCAGTGTTGTCCCATCTGCAGGCACCTCTCTGGTCTGAGGGAGGAGGTTGCTCATCTCCAGGCTGATTTGTCCAGGATTTGTGGGACCTCCTCTTCCATCTGGGGACCACCAGTGCCACTGCTGTTGCCTCAGAGGTTGCCAAGAAAGAGGAGCGGTTGGACCACAGTGGGCTCAGAGAGGATGAGGGTGGTGGAACAGAGGTACATCCCTCCAGTTGTACCTCTCCACAGTTCCTATGCCATTCTGGCAAAGTGTGGTTCCTCTATGGAGGCACCCGCAGTGGAGACCAAGGAGGATGCTGGGAACCTCCACAAAGGAGATCCACAGGAGGGTGGCAGGGGACCCCGCAGAGGAACGAAACAACTCCTGGTGGGGGACTCCATTGTTAGGAAGGTAGAACTGGGGGAGGAAGGGGAGAGGGAGATAAGGTGCCTGCCTGACACCATGGCTTGTAGGGACAGGGAGCAAATCCTCAGGATTGCCAGAGCAGCTGCACAGGAGTGGGAGCTGGATGTCATTGTCCACCTAGGGACAAATGACCTGGCTAAGAAAGGGATTAGAGAAGTGCAGGAAGAGTTTGTGGAATTGGGGAAGGGACTTAGACAAGTAGCACACAAGGTAACCTTCTCGGAGATGGTGCCCATCTATGGCATAGGAGAGGCTAGGGTGTTCCACACCATGGGATTAAATCAGTGGTTGAAAAACTGGTGTGGAGCTCAGGGATTTGGCTTCATTGGGGACTGGGGATCCACCTGGAGTGATGCAAGCCTATACTGGCATGATGGGCTGCATCTGTACAGGAGGGGAACCAGGATCCTAGGTGATAGGTTTAAATGCTTCATTGGCAAGCATTTAAACTAGCTAAGGGGGGAGCACTGGAAAGGAGCAGGGAAATCCTAGCCCCCCCCAAAAAATCATGGTAGTAAGTGCAGTAAATGCCAACATAGAGGTGTCGATAGGGAGAAGGGCAGGGGTAAATGGAGAAAGTGACAAAGGCAAGAAGGACAGGGATGGGGCAAAAAGGAGTAAGGCTATCAGGAAATGGAGGGTAATGAGTACCAATGCTCGTAGTCTGGGCAACAAGCTCACTGAGCTGGTGGCCTTGATGGAAGAGGGATGCCTGGATATCGTAGCAGTCACAGAAACATAGTACACAGAGAATCATGACTGGGATGTTAACATACCAGGGTACATAACCTAAAGGAGAGTCAGGCAGGGAGAAGAGGGGGAGGAGTAGCTCTCTATGTAAAGGAAGGGATAAAAGCAACTGAACAAAAGAGTAAACAGGGAGGAGAGGAGGCACTGTGGGTCACCTTGGATACTGGAAAGGGCACCACAATCCGCACAGGGGTTGTGTACAGACCCCCATGTCAGTGGGAGGGAATGGACAAGGATATGATAGAAGGCATTTTAGAATGGCAGAGAAAGGGGAGATACTGTTGTGGGAGACCTGAATATGCCAGATGTTAACTGGAGCACATTTGCTGCAGCCACATCCAAGAGCAGGGCCATTCTTGATGCCCTACAGGTGGCAGGCCTCAGACAGATAGTTTTGGAACCCACTCATGAGGGAGCAATCTTAGACCTCATACTCTCAAACAGGGGCAGTGAGAGGATCTCAGATCTAGAAGTGGGTTGCCATCTGGGAACAAGTGACCATCAAACAGTGTGGTTCACGTTAAACTGAGCTACTGAGTCAAGTCATGCAAAAGTGAGGGCACTGGACTTTAGGAGGGCTGACTTTGGCAAGATGGGAGAGTGCCTCAGAAATGCACTAGCAAACAGGCTAGAAGAAGCTGTGAAGCAACAATGGGGAATCATCAAAACTGCCATCACAGAGGCAACAAGCCTTTGTGTGAAGCAAATAAACAAATCAAAAATAAAGAAAAAGCCATTATGGTTCTCAAAAGAGGTGGCTGTGAAAGTCAGGAAGAAAAAGATAGCATTCAGGAAGTATAAGGAAACACAGAAGGAGCAGAACAGAGAGCTGTACCAGTTAAGGCAGAAGGAAGTAGGGAGGGAAGTCAGAATAGCAAAGGCCCAAACTGAGGAAAAGATAGCCAACTCAGTTAAGAAGGGGGATAAAACCTTTTATAGGTACATCAGCAAGCGTAGAAAGACAAAGGGAGGGACAGTGAGGCTGAATAGAATGAATGGTGGGTGGGCAGAGGAGCACAGTGAAAAAGCAGGGATACTGAATGAATATTTCTGCTCAGTATTAACAAACGAGGAGGGGGAAGTGCCTAATCCAATCAACAGAAGCTCTCTTGATGGGTGGGGGTCGATCCCAGTCCTTTCACAGAAGAACGGGTTCTGCAAGAACTCCTAAAACTGAAGGTGGATAAAGCAATGGGGCCTGATGGAATTCACCCCAGAATTCTAAAAGAATTAAGGGGGGAATGAGTGAAACCACTGGCTACTCTTTTTAATAAATCATGGGAGGATGATGTGTTACCCAAGGACTGGAGGAAGGCAGATGTGATTCCCCTTCACAAAAGTGGGACCAAGACATAGGCAGAAAACTCAGACCTGTCCGTCTGATCTCTGTGGTTGGGAAAGTGATGGAGTCACTTCTGAAGGAAATAATAGTTGAGTACCTAGAGGCCAGTGGGGCACAGGACCCAAGGCAGCATGGGTTCACAGCTGGAAGGTCATGTAAGACGAATCTAATAGATTTCTTTGACTGGGTGACCAAAGTAGTAGACCAGGGAGGAGCTGTGGACATGGTCTACCTAGACTTTAGCAAGGCATTTGACACAGTCCCACACAAAAGATTAATAGTCAAATTAACCAGCCTGGAAGTGGTTCCCAGGGTAGTAGCCTGGGTAAAATATTGGCTAGACAACAGGACACAGAAGGTAATTGTAAATGGAGTCCACTCTGAAGAAAGAGGGGTTACTAGTGGGGTACCGCAGGGTTCAGTATTGGGTCCAGTCTTTTTTAATGTCTTCATAAGTAACATTGCAGAGGGACTGGAAGGAAAAGTATGCCTCTTTCCAGATGACACAAAGATCTGCAACAGGGTTGATACACAAGGAGGCATAGAAAGGATGAGAAGGGACTTGGCAAGGTTGGAGAATGGTCAGAAGTATGGCAGCTTAGATTCAATTCAAAGAAGTGCAAACTAATGCACCTGGGTAACAAGAACCCAGGGGAAGAATACACAATGGGGAGGGGGAGGTAGTAATAACAACAACAAAAAAGGAAAGGGTCCTGGGGGTTATCATATCAGATGACCTTAAGGTTAGCAAGCAATGTGAGAAGGCAGTATGGAGGGCTGGGGGTATACTGGGATCATAGGGAGAGGCATTAGCAGCAGAAAACAGGAAGTTGCTATCCCACTGTACAGACAGTTGGTAAGACCCCATCTGGAGTACTGCATCCAGTTCTGGGGACCCCATCTCCGCAAGGACATAGACAGGATAGAGGTAGTCCAGAGGAGGGCAACTAAAATGGTGCAGGGTCTGCAAGATAAGCTATATGAGGAGAGACTAAAGGAGCTTAATATGTATACCCTTGAGGAAAGAAGGGAGAGGGGGGACATGATAGAAACTTTTAAGCACCTCAGTGGAATCAACAAAGTCCAAGAGGGTAGCATCTTTCAGAAAAAGAGACGTGCAAGAACAAGGGGACTCAATTTAAAGATAGAGGGGGTGGTGGTTTAGGGGCAATGTGAGGAAGTATTATTTCACAGAGAGGGTAGTGGATGCATGGAACAGCCTTCCTGAGAAGGTTGTGGGGCCTAAAACTGTGGGAGAATTCAAGAATGCATGAGACAGACATAAGGCAATTCTTGTGGGGGGTAGGAAGAAATAGGCTGTTGGTTAACTAGGATCTGCTGCCTATCCTGTAGGTAGGGAAATGGGCAGACTAGATGGTCCAAGTGGTCCTTATCTGCCGTCAAAGTCTATGTTTCTATGTTCCTCAATAACCTCCCTATCACTATATCACCCAAGCTCTTTAACTCCTTAGAAAAGTTAATGGCTAGTTTTCTTTGGGTTTCTAAATTACCAAGTTGGAGTAAGCACAAACTGAGAGCGCACTGGTCACAAGGCGACCTGGGCGTCCTTTGGTTTGCTGCTTAACATCTATCCTGTATAGCTTCACAGGTGACTAAATGGTTTGTCCCTACCACTGTAGATCCCCCACTTTGGGTCCAACTAGAAGCTGACCTGGTAGGAGAAATACCCCTTTACACAATCCTAACTCCAATTGCAGGCTTGCCACACTCCCTCCTGCCAATAGTGTCTATCACAGCTCATTCCTGGAAACGCCTTAGGAAGAAAACATGCCCTAAAATGAAGTCCTGGACTCCTCCCATACAGTATGCTCCCTTATGGTGCAATAGTCTTATTAAAATAGATGGGGCACCCGTATACTGACCCTCATGGCACAACTCAGAAATCCATAGAGTGCAGGATCTCTCGGCTTCACGTACATACCCTTTGCTCCCTTTTCATCAGCTTCAGAGGCAATTCCAAATCTCAATACCACATAAGGACTTTTGGAGATACTTATAAATTAGAAGTGCACTGCAGCCTCTTCTCCCTGGGCACCAAGAAACTACACAATGGTCCTGGTAAACTAACCTGCACCAGCTCCCTACCACCCGAGGAGTCATGGGTCGATTCTATACCCCGTGGAAAGACTCACAACCCAATGCAACTCTGTCCAGCAAACAGAAATGGGAATCTTATATTGGTGCACCTATTACTGAAGTCCAATGGAATTCTTATCTTAAAGGCATACACCATACCTATGGGCATACCACCAGCCGCTTCTTGCAGCTTAAAATATTGCTGCTGTGGCATCAAATCCCAGCAGCCCTCTTTGCACGTGGTTTGCTTAGCCACAATAAGTGCTGGCATTGCTCACAAGCAAAGGCACACATTCTCCATATTCTTTGGTCCAGCCCTAAGTTGGCCCCATACTGGAAATGATAGTTTTTGATATTTCCTTAGTATTTAATCATCACATAGTCCTGTTGGACCCCAGTCTCTGTATGGAAGACACTACCCCTTTGTGTAAATTAGTTAAACCACATAGGGACTGGTGCATGGTAGCCATCCTAGGGGCCAAGTGTCTTCTCCTTAGATTTTGGCGTCAGTCAACCATCCCCACTCATTCTGCTTGGCATGCGGCACTGGTCAAACTCTCCATCTTTGAGAGACTCTCTCACCTTCAGAAGGGCAATATGCGCCTCTACTACAAGAGATGGGAACCTTATCTCAATTTTGTTTTTTTGCAAACTCCCAGCATCACCCTCCAACCCCCCCCTTTTGTGAATGGGCTCTCTTATAATTCCTCTATCTCAATTTTAGACTAATACTGTCCTAGCCTAGATATCGGAATCTAGATGTAAGCATCGGCTTTCACTTTTCATAATTCTTTTTATCTACTTAGAGTATATTTTCTAGTAAGTATTATATCCCAGATTAGAGGCATCATAACTGTTATGAAGTGAATAATTAGTATAGGACAGATTGTACAATGGATGGTACTCTTTATTGATGTTGTACTACTTCACTGTATCAAGGTCATTATGTGGCTGGTTGTACGGCTCATTATTTGTTGTATAAATATTCAAAATCACTCAATAAAATAATGTACGATAAAAAAAAGATGCAAAATCTGGAAACCATATACAAAATGTAAAAGCTGTACTATGGTTGCCCAGACTGTGCCCATCATGTTGACAAACAGAGGACTTCAGGCTCTAGTGCTGTCATTCGACATTTCATATACACTAAAAGGAACTGTAAACAATGAAAAACAAATGGGAGGAGGATAAATGGAATAAGAAAGAAAAAACACTTGAAATATATGGGTAATCATTTATTTCTTTATAGTGACACCCATTTCTTGTAATACCATAATTATCCTGCCAGAAGATGCTAATTTATTTCAATGTCAGGTTGATGGGGTTACAAGATGTGTGACTGTGTTAGTTTCTGATGGCTTTTAATTGCTTCCTCTTCCCCACCCTGAAGGGTGTGGATTTGCCAGTAAGTGAGCTGAGCTGGCAATTAGCTTTCAGTCCGAAGCTTGATCCAGATGAAAAGCTGAACCCCTACTGCACTACATTGTGGATTGATATGGAGAAGCAGTATGAAGCCAGGATTGCCATATTCTCACTGAAGGTATGACCTTTAAAACACAAATGCACTAGTCATTGGACTCATACCTCCCAGCCCACTATGGCAAGGAGGCAGTCAAGGCACACTAGTGATGTCTTCCTGGGGGGGGGGGGTGCATCCAGCCCAGAACAATACTGTAGCATTGGACTCTGTAGTTTTTAGAGTGTGATACTTCTGTCACAAATTCCACTCACCACTGACTGTAGAAAATCATGTTGAAGTAGCTTCTAGAAGACATGAATCACATCTAAACCCCAGCATGTTCCTTGCTTGCTCCAACTCTGCTAACCATGTGACTCAAAGGAAAGGCTGGAAGTGGGTCTGGGAAGGTGCACAATGTTGATGTGGAGGGGGGAGGGAGGTTGGGAAATGCTGGCTGGACCTCCCAGTTCCCCATTATGTAGCAAATAGGAATTTGGGAGCCAAATCACAACTCACAGATTGTATGTAGGCTTCATTACCAGAGCTCTAAGAAAAATGTTTTGAAAAGAATGTAAAACATTACTTGTTCTTCAATAAATACTGTACACCTTTGGCACCTTAAAACAGAATGAATGATCTAAAAATGATTAGTTCACCTCTCTGATCACCAGAAGTTGTTGGGGTTTGTTTTGTTATATTGGTGTAAAACCTTAAGTTACAATACTATGAAGTTTCAGGACAAGATACCAAAGCATAACATTTAAGTGCAGTAGTTGTTTGTTCTGAAAAGATGTAAATGCCAGTGTCTGGGATAGTCATACTGAAAGAAGTGGATGTGAAAGGCAGCTGATTTATTTACAAAAGGGAAAAACACTTAATTATTAACCGAGCACAGGTCAGTGTGGTGCGGTGTAGTGGCAACTACGCACAGAATGTCTTCCTTGCATTCCCTCATGGGGAGGTCATATTATGAGGATCATGGAGCATTTTGTCTTGGCCTCTATGCTGTTTCTAACATAACGGGACATTTATGTAATATGTCATAGTCAATCAGTGCTCAGAGCCCAAAGTAATAATGCATAAATGTTGCTGCAATGCCAACATAACTACATGTAGCTAGCAGTTAATATAAAAATCTAGAAATAGGTTGTAGTTCTCCTTTTTGGAATACAACTAGCATATTCCATGGTGCCACACATGAACACATGTTTTCTCTATACTTAAAGTCCTTCTATGCAATTTTACTATGTATGCATAATATAGAGGATTCTATAATAAGATTGTTCTGGGATTTTCAACATACCCTTTCACTATTATATATTTTGGGTTTGATTTTCAAAGAGCCCTTACAGTGACACAAGTCATGTCACTCTAAGGCTATGGTGAACTCCAGATGCTTCAGGAACCCTGTGCCCTATTTCATAAATAAGGGGGCCTTACACCAAAAACCTAGGAGTCATCACAGCAGCAGGCTAGTGCCAAATATTTAGAGCACCTGCGGAAATTGCTGTTGGCATCCAATCCCCCCCACCCAGCACAATATTAGAGGAGTCCACAAGGGTTTTTGGGTTCTGCATGCCTGGAGGGGGCTGGAGGCAGAAGAGTCTCAGGGGTGCCCTAGGAGATGTCATGGAGATGGCGGGCATGATGTGGAATGATGTGGCACCAGGCCGGGTGCCGGTTGCAGAGTTCTACAACTGCTCAGATGGAACCACTTTGTGGGGTGATTGCCAGGGCTGAACAGTGCAATGGCCCCAGGTGGGCACAGTCTAGACAGCTGCCTCATAGGTGAATAAATGCAGAACCCTGTAAGCAGGAGGCAGCCTGCCACATTGTGTGGAGGGTGGGCACTAGGAAACTGTGCCATTGCCTGAAGTATGGTTCCCCCATCACTGACAGATCTCTACCTGCAGCTCCAGTTTTCTGCTTACAGGATGCTGCATTTGTTCACCTATGGGCAGCTGCTAGGGCTGAGTCCACCTTGGGCCAAGTTACTGTTTGCCCTTGCAAACCCCAGTAAATTTGCCCCATCTGAGCAGTTGTAGAAATCTGCAAAGGGCACCCCCACCATGTGCCACATAACTTACCCTCATGCCCGCCATCTCCCCAACACCTCCCAGGGCACCCCATGCTCCTTCTGCCCTCAGACTTCACTCTCAGACCCCCCAATTTCCCAGACTGTGTGGCACTGGTGCAGGTCACTTAGACCACCTCATGGCTGGTCTGTGTTGAGCCCCTTGCTGTGTCCATGGTAAGGCTTCCAAAATACGAAAAAGAGGATGATGCAGCCCCACCGTGGTACAACTCCCCTTGCAAACCAGCAGATGGGTGCTACAGTCACAAGGGTGGTGCAGGGTGGCTTGGGCACAAAGCATTCCAATTTTGAAAAAGCCTGTGTTTAAAAATCAAGATTGCCACAAAGTTTGATGAAAGGTGCTAATTGCATCATAAACCTTTAGTAGGGAAGGGGGCATGGCTAGCAGCTGAGCCAAATGGACGCCTGAACTCTGAGCTCCCACTAAAATCCCTAAATAATCCTCACTAAATCCGTTCTTCTACTGATATGGCGCTAATACAGGGTTTTCAGTGCTTGTATAGCTATTGTCCATCGAGCAACTAGGTGTTTGATCCCTGGCTGCTATGCTTTTCTTCAAGTTTCAGCTGCCCCTGTCTGAACTACTGGGCCTCAACATTCACCAAGATGGATTCTGCTTCAGGACCCAACCTGCTGCAAGGCGATATGCCTGAAATTCGGCAGATGTTCACAGAAATTCTTCAGCACATGGAAAAACTTGACAAGATGGCTAAACAAAATTCAGCTGATATTATTGATCTTTCGCAACGAGCCTGTGTTACCAAGCACAGACTGGCCAAAGCTGAAGAAAGGGGGCATAAGATGAGTGCCCGGTTGCAAGAACAAGAGAGGCTTATTCTTGTACTTTGGGACAGGGCGGAAGATCTGGAGAACCGGGGCCGTCGGAACAATTTGCGCTTTGTTAGCTTCCCGGAGGGGTGCGAGAGGACTGACACAATTTCCTTCTTACAAAAGGAGCTGCCTGACATTCTGGACTGGTGATACATTGCCCTGCTAGAGAAAAACAGGGCCCATAGAACTCTAGCCCCCCCCCGGCCCGAAACCAGAGCTCATCCCCGTACTATTCTGACTTGCTTTCTCCATTTTCAGGATCGACAAACGATTACAAGGCTGGCACGTATAAAGATCTCCAATGGAAAAGGCACAAAATACAGATCTTTGCGGACTATTCCCAGGAGGTAACTATCAGATGCAGGGCCTTCACGGCAGCCCACAGACCCTGTGCTGAACTGGGCTTAGAGTACTCCCTACTTTATCCGGCCTTGCTGAGGATCATTTACAATGGAGCCCCTAGAGTCTTAGGAAATTCTCAGCCACAGTAGGATTATCAATCTGCTCAAGCTCCTAAATTGTCCTGGGGCCATCTGCGAGAGCCTTTAGACTCGCAGGCCTACTCAAGCCAGCTGTCTCCGATGGAGACCTCTTCGCAAGTTCCTAGTCATCTCTCCCTGTTACCCCATAAATCTCAGAGTGCTTCCAGCTGAATATCTCCACAAAAACCACCAGGTAGTGAAAGTAAGAGGTGGAACAGGAGACTGCAAAGGGTCGAAGGGGCACATGTCATCAAAACTCCACGTCTCCGGTCAAGAAGCCAGAGTGAAAGCCCTGAATCCTCAGCTTCGCAGAACTCCTCTCACCCTGACATGAGCAACAATATGTTTAAGGTTCTAATGGATCTACCTGCAGATAGCTGTCTTGTTGCCTCTCCCTTGCCTCCTCGATCCACGTCTTCAAAAGAAGCTTGGCTCCAAGCGGACAAAAACCTTGCAAGAGTGGAGGTAAAGGGTTCATCCTGGGAGGCCTCGTGTTCACCAGACGATAAGCTGCAACCAAAACCATTGAAGGATGTAACCTTAGTCGCTGAAGCAGTGGGCTCCTTCCCCTGTGTATTTTGCTTTGGTCTTCTTCTCGGAATGTCTAACTCTGGTGCTGGTCAGACAAGGGATTGTTTATGGGTCAGGGAAGGGGTGGGAGGATGGTTCTTGTTAATGTTGTTTTTTTGTTACACTTCATTAGTCGGTTCACCCTCTTGATAGGGATGTTTTCTGTCTATGACAGTACTTTTGCAAACTGTTACTCTGTTATTATGGCAATCTGGAAGCTAGGGCTATAAAATGCATCATGGCTATAGGTGGGGAGATTTGGCTTATTGGGCATAATCCACTTGAACTGTGCTTTCTTTTGCATCTTTCATCAGCCATGTTATTTCAATGGTCATATGGGGACTAGATTTGTATCTTGGAATGTCTGAGGGCTCAAGTCATCGATTAAGCGGAAAAAGGTTTTGCTTCATCTAAAGAAGTTGCAACCTATGGTGGCATTCCTCCAAGAGACAAAACTGTCCCCTTCTGAAGCCAGGAAGCTTAAACAGGATTGGGTAGCGGAAGAATTACATAGTGCAGCAGCATCTCATAAACAGGGTGTCTCTATTTTGTTTCACAATAATTTGGGGTGGAAAGTGAAGCGGCACAATCATGATATGGAAAGAAGGTGGCTCCTGGCAGACATGGAGACCCCGGAGGGCTCTCTAATTCTAGCTAACCTTTATGCCCCTAACCAGTACTGTCCTCAGTTCTTTTATACTTTTAACCAGGCTCTTAACGACTTTAATGAAAATAATGCTCCAGTGCTGGTAGGTGGAGACTTTAACTTGGTTCTGGACTTCCTTATGTACAGAAGTAGTAAAACCCCAGAACTTCACAGGAAAGCCCATAAAGCAGTCAAGACATTAATGTCAGAACACACTCTGCTGGGTGCCTGGAGAACAATGCACCCAGGGCTATATGACTATTCCTGCTTCTCTCAGGTTCATGGCTTATCTAGTATCTAGAGCTGATATGCACCCAATATATGTTTCTGACCATGCTTCCTTAGAACTAGGAATTAAAATGGGATTGGATCCCCTTACAACCCCTTCATGGCGGTTGGACCCCTTTTATTGGAAGATGGTGACTTTCTCCGCTGGTTGGGACCTGTTGTGCAGGAATACTGGGAAATTAATGATAATGGGGAAGTGAATGATTCGACCCTATGGGAGATCTTCAGGGTGAACCCTTCAAGGCAGAATCATTTCATTTGCCTCAGCCAGGCGGAAGCATCAAGAGGCTGACCAGAGAGCTCTAGAAAAACAGCTTGCCTCCTTGGAATCTCAGTATAAATCCCTTCAACCCCCAGCCCCCTCGCAGTCCCTATTGGCTCAACTAGCTAGCACCAGAGTTTCTTTAAATGATCACCTGACCCAGCAAGCTGAGTTAAATCTTGGACAGCTGCAACACTCCTACTGGGAAGGGAGGGGAAAGGCCAGCAAACTCCTGGCTTATCGGCTCAAGCAGCAACAGGCATCCCGAACCATTCATGCATTGAAGGACACACATAGGGGTCTATCACCTTCTAGCAAAGGGGTGAATCAGATCATGGCCCAATTTTATGAGGCATTGTATGCTTCCCATCATCCTCCTGATCCATTGACCACTCAAAATTTTCTGTATAAATTACCTATCCCCCATGTAACAGAATCTGATTCTAGACAGCTGGAAGCCCCATTTACTGTGGCTGAAGTGGAGAAGGCTATAGCCTCCCTAAACCCTCGGAAAACTCCAGGGAAATATGGACTGCCCATTGATTTATATAAAACCAAAGGAACAAACTTGTCTCCTTACCTTATCTGGATGTTTCAACTCATTACAGCTAGGTCTATTTCCCCCAACTCTGAGAAAGGCTACTATTATGATACTTCCTGAAAAAGGGAAGGATCTGCTTTCCCCTGGCAGTTACCATCCTATCTCCTTTATTAATGCAGATACTAAAATTTTGGCCAAACTTCTTCCAAGTAGGTTGGATGGCCTCCTATTGGATCTGATTCACCCTGCTCAGGTGGGTTTTGTACAAGGCCGATTGGGATCAGACCATCACAGTTCGCTGCTTTCACTATTGCACTATGCCAAACTATCTAATAAGCCCTCTCTAGCCCTTGCAATTGACTTTGAAAGGGCCTTCAACTCAATTCAGTGGCCTTTTTTGTTTCACACCTTCTCCAAAATGGGCTTAGGATCTGGCTTTATTTCTTGGATACAATTGCTGTATGCCTCCCTTAGGACTTCTGTTCTGATGAATGGGATTATGTCCCCGTCCTTTCCCTTGCAGAAAGGTACCAGGCAGGGGTGCCCCCTCCCCCTCCTTTTATTGGTCCTAGCAGTACAGCCCCTGGCTATTGCCCATGGAGAATCTCCCCAAATTCCCAGTATACAAGTGGGAGGTAATATCTTTAAAACATTTTTATATGCAGACGACCTTCTTATCACCACTGAGTCTTCCCCCAAGGTGCTTAGTAATATCCTGGACACTTTAGCCATCTTCGCCAAAGTGTCAGATCTTAAGGTAAATCACTCCAAAATGGAGGTGCTTCCCTTAAATTTCCAGACTCCAGGAGATGACTTTACAGTCAGAGGTCTCCACTGGTCCCCTAATGGTATAAAATACCTGGGTAATATTCTTCATCCAAACACAGGGAAAATGGTCTCTGCTAATTTTACAGCCCTATTAGATTCCCTTAAATAGGACATGGGAAGGTGGAAAGCCTTGAGATTGTCACTTGCTGATAAGATTGATTCTATCAAAATGATGGCTGCTGTGAGGATACTATAGTTGTTAGCCCATCTGCCCTTAGTAATTCCTCAGAAATGGTTTCAGAAATTTGAAGCAATAATGAGTAATTTTTTATGGGAAGGAGCCTTGCCTCGGTTTAGTAAAATCAAATTATGCCAACACTGGAGAAGAGGAGGTTGGGGTCTTCCTTGGCTTCAGTGATATCATATGGCCTTCATTACTTTGCAGACTATTAGATGGTTTTCTAAGATAGGTCAGGCCTCCCCAACTTGGCTCCCTCTGGAGGCTTCCATGACCCATGCCCCTTCTCTGGCAGTGGTGCTCTATAGTAAGAAAAATCTATCCGTAGATGTCTCTCCCCCTATACATGTCTCTAGTCTGTATTGGAAGCAAACCCTTTCTCTCTTAGGACATGACCCAAACCCATGGAGACATATGCCCCTGTGGAATAATCCAGCCCTACAGATAGGGAAGTCCCCAATATACTGGAAATATTGGGAGGCTCAAGGTATATCCACGATTCAGGATTTATTACTCCCAAATACTGTCATACTGGATACATTTGAATCATTTAAAGATAGATATGGCCTCACACCCACCTGCCCATTTCTGGAGATATCTTCAGATTAGGGATGCTATGCTCCATTTGCCAAATGTCCCTTTTGATGGGCGTGTGCAGAGTCGACCACACCCAGTAACTATATGGGGGAAGCAACTCAGGAGCAGGGCTAGTGGGATTTACTCTGCTCTGAGAGATGCTACTGTAGACCCAACCCCGAAGGCTAAAGCACAATAGGAAAAGGACTTTCAGGTTTCAAAATCTGTTCAACAATGGCAACATGGCTGGATCAGGGCTCACACTGCCTGATGGGATAGGCGTATGCATCTAATCATGAATAAGACCAGTCATAGATGGTACAGAGACCTGGCTAAGCTTAAGAGGATGGATCTTCTCCCCACTGACACTTGTTGGAGATGTGGCAACCCAGGGATGCAACTGTTTCATGTCTTCTGGAATTGCCCCACTCTGCATTCCTTTTGGGTATCAGTTCAAGGGATGTGCTAACAAATTTTCCCAGATATTGTTCCGGATGCACCTCTCTTACTGTTAGGATGCGTTCAGCCGCATGTGCCTAAGTTCAACCCAGGGGCAAAATGGGTTACTGCAGTAGGGGCTATTGCCAAAAGACTCATCTTATTACATTGGAAATCCCCAGTGATACCTTCCTTTCAAGAGCTTCTCCTGGCATTAACTCAGGGGGCTATATTTGAAAGAATTTCCAGTTTTGCAGCTGGTTCTTTGGCTGAATTTGAGAAATCTTGGCAACCCTTTCTCCAGTCCAAATATTGCCATAGCATACCTCACTGAACTGTTTCACGGTCCACCAATGCCCTTTGATTGGTTATTTTTCCCCCTACTGGATATGGTGCCTCTCCCCCTTATGGGTTTTAGCCTGTCCCCATATGTAGCTCCTTCCCTAGCAAAAGATTGCCTTCTTGTATATAGTTGATATGGTTACATGGATTTGTGTTAGGCACACTCCTGATCCATAACCTAGTGCTGTAATTGACCCGGCATGCTTATATATGTTTTACTCTTAATCCATTGTACCTAAGTCCTGTTAGCTTTGGAGGCTTCTCGGACTTAAATGGACACTTATCATTCTTAGCCAGTTATTTGTGTATTTCGGTCTTGGCCTGTATACTTTAATTGTTATTACTGAATGTACTGAGTCATTATCTGTAACTCTATGTGTTGCTGCATCCTCCGGGTCATACCAAATGTTGCAGCAATGACCTGGATTCTTAGGTACCATTGTAAACTCTGGGTGTGCCTTATCTAAATAAAATAATAAAAATTGTTAAACTCAGAAAATAAACCTTTGGTACGGGCACAGAGCGGCAAACAGACACTTTTAAAAATTAGACCCTATGTGTATAATAGTCGGGCATTTAATTTGCTTTGTTTTAAAAGTTAAGTGTGCAAAATATTGTGCTAGATAGTAAGAGTAGTCCTTTCAAATGAGTAATTACAAATAACAGATGTCAAGGAAGACAGTAGTCTCCTTTATGTTTGGATTTGCAGTGTTTATATGGATATGGAACAATTCTATTTCAGTATGCTGATGTAGTGTAAATATACTTATTGATATATAAATGTATTGCAATAAAAATATTTTAAGATAACATTAGAGTTGTGAAAAAAGCACAAAGCATCAGGAAATGTGGCACTTTATCCCCAAAACCCTAAACTAATTGTGTATTATGTAAGCAGTTTACTGGATTAGGGATTCCATAGTGTTGTTGCTTGCATTACTGTCAATGCACCAACATGCTATACTTCAGCTAAGTTTCCTTTAAAGTATATTTATCCCAGCATGCAGTGCTACAGTATGAAGTTCTATTACCTTGCTTGCACAGAAATCACTCTATATTCAGATCAACAACTACCAAGTGTTTCTGTTATGCTGTATTCCTATTACTGTAGTTACAGAGGTTAAAAAAGCTTTGGAAGACGTGATAAGGTGTCACTATTTATGGAGATTAGATCTACAATTCTTCATGAACCACTTAATGTATATGTGGTCAACGTCTTTAAAACAGCAGACATGGCTCTTATTAATTTAATGTAACAAAAACACAATTGAATTATATTCAGTACTATTAATCCACATTCTCAACACTAATGTTTTCCTGCTTTTCCTATCTTGGTCTGATCTACACCCCAGCCAGCATGCCATTGCCTCAGCCAATCAGATTTTACTATGCCACAGACTTCACTATTCATTCATGGTATTATGGGCACTTGCAGTGAACCAAGAGGAGAACTCTCCACTGGGGGGGGTACTTTTACAAATACATCGAAATTGGATCTTAGTATGTGCTCTGTGAGAGAGTGATATTGCAGTCAGAGGGGACTTGAGTGGGAGTACTTTGAGTCATGTTCATGGTCAGATAGAAAGGTGAGGAAAGTTGTTTTTGACACACAGGTGGGGGACAAGAATTTGTATAATTACATGAGCTGGGATTACAGTTTAGAATAACGAGCTGTGAATGAACCAGCAGACCTGGGTTTGATTCATACAACCTCCACTTGCATATTGTATGACCATGAGCAAGTCATTTAATCTCCACAGTACTCCTGGGTCACTCCTGAAAACTGGCCTTGGGACTAGAATATCTTTGTCAGTTATTAAAGAATAAAAAAAAAACATGCAACCATGACTGTATTACTATATTAGAGGCAAACTGTGCTGAGGGTGGAGTGTGGACTATTAATGCATAGGGTGGCATGATGGAGGTAAATATCATTACATGGTCTGCATGGTGGATGGGGTCCACTGAGTTTTAGTACAGTGGGTGGGGAGTGGCATAAGTTTTTAAAAGAGTTTAAAAAATAGATATGGTGAAGTGGGTACAGCCATGTGGAACTTCAAAAAGCTTCAAGATGTACAAAGTTCCTAATTTTGCACCAACTTCACTAGCAAACCAAAACTTTGCAACATCTCTTACTGTATGTACAAAAGCAACTCCAGTTTAGCTATCCCTTTCTCAGTGAATACCTCCCTCCTGTGGAATGTGTTCATCATTGATGCACTGACCATTTTGTCAGTCAGTCCCTTTTTTATTTTTTATTGTTACAACTTTATTACATATATTAGTCCAAATGAGATATAACATCTCGTTTACAATAGGGTCCTGCTTCTGCCCATTTTTGCAGTGGGGTAGATTGAAGCACTGAGAAATTAAGTAAGTTGCTTAAGGTCCAACAATGAGTTTTGGCTCTCCTTGGGTTTGATCCTGTGTTTTACCAGTTTCCAAGATGCTCTAACCACTACATATTGACTTCATAGCTGCTTGTCTAACATCAATGAATAATTATTTCTTTTAGGAATATATCACAGGGCACACTGAGGTCAAAGTAAGAACATGTGGTTAGGGGTTAGAATGGTACTACTTTCTGATACCCAACACAACCCTGCCCCTCATTTTAGACAAATAACTTTGTGGTGGGAACCCATTTCAAAAAGGTGACCATTGGAAATTATGCTGTTGCACGTACAGATGATGTAATTTTGGCAGTAGAAGGTTGTCCCTAAAGGTCAAGGTGGAGATGTGTGTGTGGGGGGGGGATCACTGCACTATGCAAGTGATGGTGAGGGAACCTGTACAATGTATCTATTATGCCAGGCCTTTGGCAAAAATGAGGCGTTTTTATTGGCTAAGTTAATAGACACAACTAGTTAGTTCTGTAAACAACACAGTTATATTGGAACTCTCCACATACTTTCAGTGGCAAATTAATGCTACGTCCCATGAGGATACAAAATTATTCCAGTTACTTGGATGCAGTAACTCATTGGGTCCATGAAAAGTGCAAGCTATCTTTTTCCTTTTTGCCAACATATTAAGCAGTGTTCCATGTGCACAGACAGTGCTTGAGTGGGGTCGGGGTACTCCAAAATTTACCTGATGTTCTGAATGTTGTTCTGACCTGGGGTGTTTTCAGACACCTTGGCCAGTTCTGAAATGGTGATATTTAGAATAATATATGGGAGAGTGTATGATATGAGTACTTTTTACATACTTTACACTTTTTACACTTTTGCCACATAAGCCATGTCCTCAAAGCTCAAGTGGTTTATAAAGGAAAAACACACCAAGCGTGTGTGTAAAAATGAAAACTCATGTGCATTTTCAATATTTAATATTTTATAATATTTTTTTAGGATCTGATATTCAATTTAGGGCAATTTAGATATACTCAGGAATTGGAAACACCAAAGTAAGTAATAAGAAATCAAGTGCATTTTCAATATTAAATTTTTTATAGTATTTGTTAGGATCTGATATTCAATTTAGGGCAATTTAGATATACTCAGAAACTGGAAACACCAAAGTAAGCTAGGAAATGTTGTTATAGCTTTTTCTTTCAGTTACCAAGACAGCATAATGACTTACAGAAAGACTGATAGACCTGCTGTGAGATTCTCTGCATCAGCCGTATGTGATGTCTTATCAACTTGGTGTGATTTCAAACAGGTTGATACTCAAAATAGAGGGAGCTGTATTTTCAAAGAGACATTTTTTGCCACAGTCTTTGGGTGCATCAAATATATGGAACACCAGACCTGTGGATAGAAACAATGATTTTTCATCCCATGTATCATAGTAATGCTGCTAGACCGCATTTATGTGGTCTAGAGTTTGTAAGTTCTGGCACCTCCCACAAGCAGTTTGTGGCAAACTTTGCACAAGCTGCCATAAAGGAGGTCCAAATGTCACAACTGCATCCAAGGTTTTATCATCTGGTGCCATGGTTTGGCCTTGGCACTGCTGCAGTGATGCAGGAGTTAGACTCAAGGCTTGACGCAGGCCCTGAAAAAAAAACTTCCAAAGTCTGGCACAGGGTGTGATTTCAAGGTTGTTATCAGATCTTAATAGTTATTACCATGCAATATTTAGTTTATATATGTATACGCAATAGCCTGACTCAGAATATGTAGTTTATCTTTATGCGTGTAGGAAGAGGATGGTAACTGACCAGATGCAAAGCCACGATAGAGTAATGAGGGTCCTGTTCACTCACAAATTATAACTTTCCTATTGTGAGTCAGGCATTAATAACAAATATCCCCACAAACTGTACAGTAATAAACATTTATTCTTCATGTGAGATTCTTTCATAAAAATGTGTAATTATTGTATTTATTGATATCAAGCAGTGATTGTAGAAAAAATGCCCTTGTACCTTAAAATTTATCTGTTTGAACATCATCTTTCCCATCATTCCCAATCTTATAACTCCCATGCTTCTCATTCAGATTTGTGGCCTGCTCACCCTAGTGAAACATGTCTAATGGGCCTACACTGCCCCACAGAAAACACTTTCCATAGGCAGGGCCCAGTGTGTAGCAGGGAATTTTTATTTTAGTGCTAGCCTTGGGGAAGCCGAGAGGTGGGATTATGCTGTCTGATGGATGCCTTATGAGTCATCAAACAGATGAGGCATACTGATAAGTCCTGGTAGGACGAAACACATGTCTATGTCTTCTGTTGGCACCCTTTGCAAACTGTGAGAGGCCTTTCGGCACCATGCATTTCTACTTAAAGTTTAACCAGCATAATATTCTGTGGTGATTTGCATATGCAGCCCATGATGCTTTGCATTGTGGGGGCATGTGTGATTTTGTATTTCTTTGAAACTTGGCTTCCCAGCCAAAAGCTCTTTGGGGTAACCATTGCCTCAGTGCTTGCACCCAGATGCTCTTTATCATGAAAACATAAAGTATTTATGCTTGTTTATTGAAAACTGGAAAGCTTATTGAGCTGAACAGCTCATTCTCAACACCATCATGAAGCAATGCAATGCCATACAGAAATACACACAATAAAATACACAAAATACATAAAATGGTACATACAATACAATTATATGAGTTGCAACTGCATTTCTAATTGTCAAAAGAAGGCCTTCTAAAATTAGTTTTACATGTCTAAGCAGTTTGACTATCTGAAATAGAGCCATAAGTTTTAATTGTATGATATGAAACAGGTTGTTGATCAAATGACACCTTTCTGAAGAGACACTTTCATTTACAAGGCCGTCAGAATCCTGGTGATAGTGGTCCCCCTCTGATTGCCAGCCACTCAATGACAAAAAGAATCCCAGGTGTCAGTGATCTCCCTCCCACTGATTGCCAGTTCAGAAGTGCAAAAATAAAATCTATCAAGTGTCTCATGGCTCCCCATGGCACCAGGCATACCCCCACTCACCTTAACATTATCTGCAGTGCTGCAAGATCATACAGTGACCAGCACAGCCCTCCTCATGCCTCCTTATCCACCCACCATATGTTCAGGCAAGGAGTGCACCTCTTATTTATAGAACAGGGTGACACACCCTGTCCAATAAATAAGAGGCACACTCCCTGCCTGGACATATGGTGGCAAGTCAAAGAGGTGTGAGCAGGGCTGTGCTGGTCAGCAAATGCTCCTGCAGCACCAGGGATAATACTAAGGTGAGTGGAGGGGGGTTTGCCCGGTGCCACATGGGGTTCATTGGATATCTGAGAGGTTTGATTTTTGTACTTACGGGCTAGCGATCGGTGACAGGGGAGAACTGATGGCACCAAGGACACTTTTTGTCATTGAGGGGCTATTGCTGAGTTGGGGGAATAACCACTACCACTTGGACATATTTCCTTACATTGGGGGCTGGTGATCAGTGGGAAGAGGGACCACGAACACCAGGGATTCAAGTTTTCAGTAAGGAGCTGGTGACAGGAGATGACCACTACCCCCAGGGCTTATATCCATATGTTAGGGTCTGGCAATTGGAAGGGAAAACCATTACCATCAGGAAATCATTTTGCTAGCAGTAGGGGCTGGTAATTGAAGGGCTGGCGATCAGGGTGGGACCACTACCACCAGGGATACTGTATTGTATATTAGAGTCTGGTGATTGGGGGGAACCTTACCACCAGGGATACTTTATTGTATATTAGGGACTGGTGATTGGAGGGAGGGGGAGAAACCACTAAGACCAGGGATTCATCTTTTGCATGAGGCACTGGCAATTGGGGGAGACCACTACCTTATTGTATATTAGGAACTGGTGATCAGAGGGGGAACCACTATCATCATGGTCTCTTTATTGTATAGACTGGTGATTGAGGGGTTGCCATGGACCACAGGGACTGGTATGATCACCCAGCATCCCACTGCCTGGTTGGCTACATTACTGCTGTTAGCCACTAGGGTTATGCAGAATAAAAGAAGATTTTCTTTGGTGGTAGTTTTGCAGCACAAAAGGACTGCACAAAACCATTGTATGCCACATAAATCTGCTGAATATCAGTTTGTGCCATGTTTTCTGTCCCTACCCCACCATTTGCATACCCCCCCATGTGTGCAGGTGCTACATCACTTTGCTGGCACAACAGATCCCTTTCAATACTGGGCTCCAGCGCAAAATCAGGTTTGCATGAGCAAACACTGGTTAGCCCCCGCACAAACGTTTGAATATCGGGCCCCTGGGATTTAGATCATTTTTTGGTAAGTTCATATTCTCTTTAAGGGCTGCAGGAGCAGCATGGTTTAACATTTTCAGCATTACTTACTTTCTAAATAGGTTACTCCAGCCTCAACTGAAATCTAGTTTAATTTTTAGATAGCTTTGGTACATTCTTGGACGTAAAGTAAGAAAAAAGATACATGCCGTATTACATAAAAAGTGTATTTTTGAACAAATATTATCAGTGGATGATCTTTGGATAGGGAGACAATATTTAATTAGGGTTTAAATTAAATTCTAAACAGCCAGTGTCTGTGCCACCTTTAAAGGGCATGTGCTTTGCTGGTACAGTATCCCTTAATGCCTGTTGGCGAATTTCACAATGTTATCAATACGATTCAGGTACTGTATGACAATGAGTAGTCTAATATAATTCCCAGGTAACAATAAGAACTCCCCGTTTCAAGGGGACTGTTGTTTACTGAAACAAGATCAATTATTAGCTCTACTATACTCAGTCCCATACCATTAACAACAAATGTTTCTTTTCTTTTTTTTTGTTACATTGAAAAATAAATATATGAAAACCACTTCTGCACACTCAAAAAATCAAATTGCAGGTGTATTTATTTATTTAACGTCCTTATTTTTGAGAACAACACTGCACTATTTGCATAGAGTAACATATTGGTATCTTTACACTTATCAAGTAACCCATTAATAAAATGACTAAAGGGACAACATAAGCAATCCTTCTGGCACCCCCACATTAATTTGCTTAGGAGACTACGTGACCAGTTCCAAACAAACTCTTTGATACTTAAGTACTCACTAACTGGAGTCTGAACATTTATAGAGAGTCTTAGTTGGGTTCATCTTCTTTATCAAAACAATGTGATCAACAAGGTCAAAGACTATGAACAGGGTGAAGAAAAGTGCAACTGCACATTTACTGTGTTACAATGCAGTTACCAGGAATTCTATAAAGCCAAGCAGGGAATTTATTTCCCTTTCCTGAATCCACACTGAGATGTCATATTTATTTAAATGATCTAATAGTTGGTTATAAACTTCTATTTTAAATGTTTTTGAGACCTGTGATAAGATGGAAATTGGCCTATAGCTGTCAACACATGAGGGCTTAGCATTTTTATAAATGAAAGTTATGTAGGATTTTTTTTCCAAGTTTGGGGAATGGCTGAACACGTACAGAAAAATTAATCAGTTTCTGTAGATTATTAATTACTTCACTTGGTGCAAGGTGCAATAAGCAGATGAAAATCAATTCCATCTGTTCCAAACCACAGTTTCTTAGTTACTTCAGTAATATACCATATTTCTTTTATTATTAGCCACCCCTCAATTCATGGTCACCCCCTTTACAAGCCACACCTTCAAAGAAAACAATGTAATCCAAGCCAATCTCATATACAAGCCACTGTTTCTAACAAGGGCAAAACTGATATATTACTATGTGACTGCACTAATGCAATAAACAAACTTTCAAACTTTCCATCAAACTCAATAACATCGATAAACTCTGCACACTCATTGCACACTCTCTATACTTTATTGTAACAAACCACACCCCACCACAAAAAATGTAACATCAAACTGACTTTTTATAAAACTAAGCATTTGTAGTGAGTTCATTTCTGGTCAGCAAACATTCCTGCTCCATGATCGGTAATCAGAAATATACAAACACACAAGTGTTCATTTTTGACTGTGTTCATACAATCACACAATATATGTATTTTTTTTTTTTTACATTTACTTTCTTACCTTACTGTAATTCATCTGTTGGGTCCAGTTCACAGCCATGACATTCCTTGTCTTCTCCCCCTGGCTCAGGTTCCAACAGCTGGGACTCATCTGAGATGTTGGACTGTTTCAGAGTCTCAATCTTTTTTACTCATTCCTCTCTTGCTTCACAAGCATCCCCTCTGGGCTATTACAGTGAATTATGTTTGGGTGACTAGATGTGATACTGCAAGCTTGGAATGACTTGATTATGATTTCCTTAGTGACACTATTCCATGCCACTTTCATGCACATATCCATTTGAGCTTTACTAGGTGCCCACAGACTTCCAGCTGCTGTGTGTTCTTGCTGTTCATGTGCAAGCCAGGAGCTGTAGTGCTCATGATACTTTAGTTTAAATGGCCCATTCCAAGACATGTCTGTGGGTTGCAAAATATTGATGATCCCGCATGGGACAGCAGCTATGTATTATTTTGTTTTTGACTTTTGCTTTAGTTTTTCTTGAGGGGTAAATACTGTATGTTCTCTAGCTTGCTCCACAAAGAATGACAATCTCCCTATCTTAGCTAGGTATTCAGATAATTTATAAAGGTGTGTTAAATTGATGTGTCAAAGGGAGGCAATCGCCACGTAAGGTAATACAAGCCACCCTCAATTAATAGCCACCCTCATTTGCTAGCTACAGCTGAAAATCAGTTAATGCAATATACGCTGTGGCTAGTAATCAAGAAAATACAGTACCTTTGATCTTCTATCTTAGTCATAGAAGTCTATGTATACAACACCAGTGGTGATACATTTACCCTTATGACTTTATGGTGATATCTAACCTCCAGATAAACATTTATCTAGAGATCAGATGTGACCCCATATGGAAAAGAAATATATTTCAAATATATGTTGTAAAATATATTTATAATAGTTTTTGAATTCCATACAAATAGATTTTCATAGTCGTTTCCAAAATATATAGATTATAACTCAGATTGGCTGGTTTTGTAATATTTGAGATATATCTAATGCCTATATTTCAGATATACGTTAGATGCTATTTTTGTGCATTTCATAGAAATATCTTGTTAATATTCTATGAATTTTTATTCTCCCATATGGAAAAGAAATATATTTTAGATATTTTTTATAAAAGAGTATTTCAAATATACATCTGTTCATATGTATGAAGTACTGTATATGTATATATCTCAAACTGGTTGGTTTTGAAATATCTGATTTATTTGCAAAATATATGTGACAGATATATTTAAGTCATATCATAAATGTATTTACATGATATATTTATTATAGGGGCATCATTTATATTTTGTATATCTGCTTATATATTTTGAATATTTCATAGATATACTTTTTATGTAGTTGACATATATCTAAAATAGTTTATTTAAATATATGCATTGTAACATTATTTAAAAATGCCCAAACAATAGATTAATCTTGATGTCACATATTCTCAAATGTATATTAGGAATTCCTCTTATTAGCAACCATTTAAATAACTATAGTACACTTATCATTTAATGATGCACCATTAGAAACATAGAAACATAGATTTTGATTTCAGATAAGGACCATTGTCCCACCTAGTCTGCCCATTTCCTTACATATTAGATAAGCTGCAGATCCTAATTAACCAACAGCCTACGTCTTCCTATTCCCCACCAGAATTGCCTTATGTCTGTCCCATCAATTTTTGTATTCCCCCACCATTTTTGATCCCACAACCTCCTCAGGAAGGTCGTTCCATGCGTCCACCATCCTCTCTGTGAAAAAATGCTCTGAGCCATCCCCCCTCTATCTTCAAATTGTGTCCCCTTGTTCTTGCACGTCTCTTTTTTCTGAAAGATGCTACCCTCTTGGACTTTGTTGATTCCCTTTGAGGTACTTCAAAGTTTATATCATGTGCCCCAGCTCCCTCCTTTCCTCAAGGGTATACATATTAAGCTCCTTTAGTCTCTCTTCGTATGGCTTCTGTTGCAGACCCTGCACAATTTTAGTGCCCTCCTCTGGACTGCCTCCATCTTGTCTATGTCCCTGTGGAGATGGGGTCTCCAGAACTGCATGCAGTACTAGAGATGGGGTCTCACCAACTGTCTGTACATAGGGATAACAACTTATTGTTTTCCTCTTTTATTGCCTCTCTCTGTACATCCCAATACCCCCCCAGCCATCCTTACTGCCTTCTCACATTGCTTGCCCACCTTCAGGTCATCTGATATGACAACCCCCGATCCCTTTCCATTTTTTGTTGTTTTCAATACCCCCCCACTGTGTACTCTTCCCCTGGGTTTTTGTTTCCCAGATGCATTATTTTACTCTTATTTGCATTGAATCTAAGTGGCCGTAATTTTGACCATTCCTCCAACCTTGTCAAGTCCCTTCTTCTCCTTTTCACCCCCCTTGTGTATCAACCCTGTTGCAGATCTTTGTATCATCTGCAAAGAGACATACTTTTCCTTCCAGTCCCTCTGCAATGTCACTTATAAAGACATTAAAGAGGACCAGACCAAGTATTAAACCCTGCAGTACCCCACTAGTAATCCCCCTTTATTCAGGGTGGACTCTCTTTACTATTACCCTTTGTGTCTTGTTGTCCAGCTACAGATTTACAGAGTACATATTTATACTTACACATAGAACTAAACTCTTCATCTTGTTATTTTGTGAGACTTAGATTGGTATTTATGACACCCCAGTTTGGTTCCTTTTTGTGTCAGGGTGAGTTCCAATGTGCGCTTATTGTTAACTCTTTACCTTTCCCTCTGGTCTGAAAGCTAATGCTGTCAACTCAAAACTGTTTTAAAAATAGAAATTACCATGATTTTGCTTGATAAACTGTGCTTTTGAAATATGCAAATTAGTTCTGCAAATCTGTACAGAGTACAATAGCCAGCATTTGCAAAAATATATTTGACATATACAGTATACAAAAGTATATTCTGCATATATTCTGCACATATTGTATCTTGCAAGCAAACAAGATTCATATTTTACTGTCAGCAGAAGTTAGGCACACAACACACACACACCAGGAGTTCCAGAAGGTAATTCTTGGACTTTACATAACAAAATATATGTACAGTAAAGGAAAAATTGAGAAATTAAAGCCAAAAGTTGCAACAGTAAAATAAAAAGACATTCCCACAGGACCAATATTTCACACTGTTCTTAAAAAAGCACAAGAACAGCACAAAATACAAGTCCTGTGGTGAGGTCTGACATTTACTATTGCAAGTTTTGGCTTTGGTTTTACAACATTTTATATATTTACAGAATGTAGTCTATTTATAATTTAAAGGTATTCATAACATACATTTTGGTCATATTTATAAACTGTATATTTGCTATGTAAAACATACATTTAAAATGTATTATCAGTATATATATATATATATATATTTATACAATGCATGCTTTGGGATAAATGTAAGTGTAAAACATGATATCTCAGGCAGCCAGTGATGATAACATTGATATCTCCATGTTCCTATACATCATGGAGATATTCACATTACTATACATCATCCTTAAAATAACTGCTTCATCCAGGCACCTTGCCCACTGTTTCCACACTACTTTCACTTTTCATACTACCCATGCTGCATGTAACACTTCCCAGCACTGCAAATGGTACACAAATGAACCAGTATCCATGAAATCACAAATAGCAATGTAAAGAAAAAACATTTTTATACCAAATACATAGTTGTAGCAAACAATTTCATCTACCACCTCCATAGTGCTGCACAACTTCAGTAGCAGTAGCAAATAACTCACAGACCAAACTCAACAAATCCATACTTTTCAGACACAAAATGCAATATCAATGGAGGCCTTTTTCTCAAAAAATGCATGGTAAAAATACAACTAAACTCACCATATGTTGCAGAACTTAAATAAACAAAACAGCTGTTAATCCAACAGCCCCATCCGAACGAGCACATCCTCATGCTTTGATCCTTGACACGCAGTGACACTTAACCAGGAACATGAAACAGGGCAACATGTACTTTGCAATATTCATTATTTTTCCATTGCAAAGCACTTAACATCTGCCATTCCATATTCCTTGTAAAACTGTAAAATGGTAACACTCAATGCACTGATGGTACGATTTTTTTCCTCCAAACCATTGCGATCATGCATGCCTCATTCTACCTCATGCCATTACCAGGGCAACACATGGCTTCTCCTCACTCACCTCATTCACTATATTGCAGCTGATCTTTTCTGTTTATACACCTCATAACTCTAGCAACATTGGAAAAACTTTTTCACCACCACACGTCTTCCCAAAACAAGTAGAAAAGCAAAAATCACATACATTAAGCACTCACTCCATCCTGCCTCCCTACTGAAATACAAACAAGCACTTTTTTTGGAGACCACCAGGAAACAATCTATAAACATCAAAAACAGAAAATTCAAAGACCGCAATTTTGAAAAGTTTATATTTTCTCTATTTTCTGGTCCTGAAGCACTTAAAACACTATTAGATTTATAAGCATAATACATCCCAAGTCTAAGAAACTTAGAAAATATGCATTACTTTCAACTTCAAACCTTCTACCTCATGAAACAGTTCAAACACTGCAATCTTTATCAACTTACTACTTTCTGTGTCTTTAAACAATTACCACACTTCAAATCATTTCATATTTATCATGTTACTACAATAAAAAAAACTTTTAAAAGCAAAAACTAAGCTGTCCCAGTTGTACCGATCTTACACTAAGTATTGTTATTAAAATTCTTAAACTACTAAACTAAACAAAAATCCCAAAACATACATTGTATAAACAGAACATGACAGGGCTCAACTGAAGATATCATATTTATCTTCACTCGAGGCCAATGATATCATGGTGTCTCACTTTGGGCCCTATGCTTCAACCAGTTTGAAACAAAATAAATTTTCATTCATCATAGTGGCATAACTCCACACTTGCTTACATTTTAGACACCTGGCCACTGAAAATTACCTCTGTAGCAGTAAGGCTAGCTGCCCTACAAATGTCAAGACACTACCACAATGGAGAACGCTATCCACAAAATGTAAACTGCATCACACAACATCTCCACAACAAATATATTTTATGACACCTAAACACCAAAATTCACATCTGCAAGACATCCCCTCAACACCCTCCAAATTTCAAGTTAAAACTCCAAACCGTTTCCAAGATATTTCATTTTAAAATTTTAGCACCTTTAAAAATTCTTTGATCATGAGAATCGACTGCGAATTCATGATCAAAGATCATCTTTTATCGTGAGAGGACATCTGGTTGTGAAATTTGGGCTATCTGATCCCTCCCAGAGACATCTGGTCCAGCACAAATCTGGCCATCTCGTCCCACCCTCACATACGAAGCTCGTGATCAAAGTATCTTATGATCAAAGAATGTGCAGGCTCATGACCAAAGAATTTGCAGGCTCATTATCAAAGAATTAAAAGATGTTAAAACTCCATGTTTTGACATAACTACATTAAACCACAGCCATGGCTCGATAGAGGGAAGCCCCCTGAGAAAAAAAACATCCTAGTTTGACTTCACAAGTCACCCCTAGGCTGAGATATCAAATTGTTTCCAACTGAAAAATCTGGCCATCTCATCCCTCCATCATGAACGAAGACCGTGATTAAAGAATCTCATAATCAAAGAATTTGCAGGCTCGTGACCAAAGAATTTGCAGGCTTGCGACCTAAGAATTTAAAAACAAAAATCAATTTTTTTACACAACTACATTAAATCACAGGCATGGCTCAAAAGAGGGAAGCCCCTGAGCAAAACCCATCCAAGTTTTAGTTCAAAAGTCAACCCTAGGCTGAAATATTTGATTTTTTCCAACCAAAAAATCTGGCCATCTCATCCCTCCCTCACGAACAAAGATCGCGATCAAAGAATCTCGCAATCAAAGAATTTGCAGGCTCTAGATCAAAGATCGTTAGCATGCCACGATCAAAGAATTTAAAAGATTAAAATTCTATTTTGTGACATACGTACATTAAACCACAGGCATGGCTCAATAGAGGGAAGCCCCCTGAGCAAATCCCATCCAAGTTTTACTTCAGAAGTCACCCCTTGGCTGAGATATTTCTTTTTTTCCAACCCCAAACTGAAAACAAAATGCCAGCCATCACGGTCAATAAATTTCTAATGAGAAAAGATTCTTTGATAGTGAGTCTGCAAATTCTTTGATCATGAGGAGTGAGCAGATGGTCAAAACCCCATTCTTCTTTCACAAAATAACCATATAAATGTTCCCTTAGACTTATAATGGGAGCTACAAAGTTTAATAACTTTTGAATGGATTAATATTTTTTCACCAAACAAAATGGGGCATGTTCCTTGACCCAAGCTCTTTCAATGTGCCAAGTGTTAGACTGGCAGACTACACAATGGCTATGCAGCGCCATGGACAAAATCCAAAAAACTGCCCAGAGAACTGGTGAAAAAAGCATTTTTCAGTGTTTTGGTGTGCAAAAACCATAAGTCTGACCAAAAGACAACTAGGCAAATCAAGAGATCTAACATGGCCCACCATGCATACCAAATTACATGCAAATCCATTGAACAGGTCCAAAATTATTAATGTGCAAAGTGTCAAGTTTAACATAGAAGTGCATTCATAATACTAAATATAAGGGCACAACTGTGCCCTAAAATAGAATATATATATATATATATATATATATATATATATATATATATATATTATGGTAGTACGGTAGTGCTACCATAGTTAGGGTTGAGGAGCCATTTCTATGTTAAACCCAAACTTTTGCACCTTAATAACTTTGCAACCATTTAATGGATTTGCCTGAAATTTAGAATATACAATCAAGAATCATAGGCCTTGGGATCTGCCAAGTTTCGTACTGCTCAGATATACGGCTGCAGAGTTATTAAGCGTGATCTGTGCGCGCGTTTACGCTTTTCTGGAATTCTACGGTCGCGCTTACAGGTTGTACGGTTTGTGCGAATGGTCCAAGATCTTCAGGGAGCATGCAGCTGGGGTCCCTGATGTGTCTTTCAAAGATTTCATGAAAAAATATTAAACGGTTCAAAAGTTATTCGAAAAACAGTTTCCCATTATAAGTCAATGGGAAAAGTTAACAAAAAGTTCGACAGTGTCGCAAATGCACTTTTTAGTGTCGCAAATGGCCCTGTTAGTGTTGCAAATCCACCATCTTGTTTTCAGTTGGTGATCAGAAAAATGGTTGGCATTTAAAATTGAGACCCTCTAGCAATCTAATTCTTTTAGTATTCACCTAGTCGGGCCCTGAGGATGCTAGCCATGTCTTTATTTTGGGGTAAAACACCCCAGAAATATGTTTTTCAAATTTCTGGAAAAAGCAGTGTAGCAAAGTAGTGTCGAACTAGCGAAGTGTCGCATTTTTTTCTAAGCTTTCAAATCATGTACACTACTTTGGTTACCTATGCCTAAAATAACTAATTCTTTGGCACTCGCTGCAAAGAACGGTTGGGAGTTTTAGGCTGAAATTTGGAGGGAACACAGAAGACATCTCACAGATGTGCCTTTCAGTGTTGTTTTGAAAAAATATTACATGGCGGCAAAGTTGCGGCACTCCAAAGTTGACAGTTTTTCCCATAGGATAACATTACAGCGCCCAACGCATTGCAGAAATCCTTTGGCACCCTGCTGCAAAATAACGGTTTGGTCTTTTTTCCTGAAATTTGGAGGGAAGACAGCCAACAGCCCACAGATGTGCCTTTCAGTGGTTTGGTGAAAAAACATTACAGGGAGGCAAAGTTATGACGCTCCAAACTTTTCTTTTTTTCCCATAGGATAACATTACGGCATTCGCTGCGCCTTTCAGGGCCCGTATCTCGAAAATGGTGTGAGATACGGACTTTTCGTCGGAAAACTTCTAGATCCAAATTAGCCAGGACAGTTGTAAATAATATGACTTTTAAATTTTTTTTCTACGTCATACAGTTCCTGAGATATAATGTATTTAGTATTCCAAGATCTCATTTTCTACGCCGATACTCATTATTATGCATACATTATTTGTACTCACTGTCTTTCTCTATGCAGGTTTTGGGGAAAACCAGCCTGTGCGCTTACATTACTGTTACTGTTGCCCTTTCCGCTTGTGGTTCTGTACCCGTTTCACTTATTATTGACGTCTATGCCACCATGTGCGTTATCCTTTATGCTTATTTATGCTATGCTTCTGTTATTTTTGCCATTTCTGTCTACAGTACTGTTTCTCTTTCTGTTTCACTTTGCGTCACCATGGCCATTGACATTTCTGTTTGCAGGCACCATGTTACTATGTGACGACACACATCACGTTGGCAGACCATTCCGTCTCGCCACCATGTAACGTTACCCTTTCTGTTCTCATTCGCACTTGTGTTACCATGTGCGGCTCTGTTAGCATCTCTGTTTGCATTGCTGTCCCTGTTAGTATGCCACAACACATCATGTGGGGGGAGCGCGGGGCCCAGAACCACATTATGCGGTGGGCCCTGCGCTCCTGCTGCTGCATTACATTCACTATTTCTCATTATCATTCTCAAAAATAAGGGAAATTAGAGGCAAACTCCATTTAATGCATTAGTTAGTGTTGTTCCACAGTGACAAAAGTGAGAAAATTTGCTGTTAGGGTTGAAAACCCACTTGCACCCACTCACCCCAACTGGCATTGGGGTGTGCATTGAGGATCGTGGTCCTAACTCTCACCCCATTCTATTATACTTCTGCTGCTTTACACATGTCATGGGGTGAGAGTTAGGGCTGATGATCCCAATGCACACCCCAATGCCAGCACGTGTGTCATCCTTTGCGTTTTCATTTGTGCTTGAGTTTCTGTTACTTTTTTGCCATTTCCATGTACAGTACTGTTTATCTTTCTGTTTCACTTTACATCAGCATGCCCATTGACATTTGTGTTTGCAGGCACCATGTTACTATGTGACAACACATCACATGGCAGACCATTCCCATCTACGCCACCATGTGCATTACCCTTTCTGTTCTCATTCGTGCTTGTGTTACCATGTGCGCCACTGTTAGCATTTCTGTTTGCATTGCTGTCCCTGTTAGTATGCCACAAGACATCATGTGGCGGGAGCGTGGGGCACAAAGAGTCCCCAGCTGCCGCTTGCATTGCATTCACTATTTCTTGTTATCATTCTCAAAAGAAGGAAATTCATAGCAAAAACTACATTTAATGCATCAGTTAGGTTGTTCCACAGTGACAAAAGTGAGAAATTAGCTGTTAGTTGAAAACCTAACTCAGATCACCCCCCAGTACCACACACACACACACACACACACATTCAAGTATGGGGGAGGACCAAGTCAACACAACCAATGACAGACATCCAGCAGCAGGTGACAGAAATAACAAACAATTGTCTAAATGTACTACGAGACATCCCCACCCACCTGACCAGGTACTGCATGCTCAGTGGAGATCAGCAGCAAAACTGAGGCCATGTACACCAAACGTACACATCCCTGATTGCAGCTGCACACAACGTACCACACTTAGTAGTTGCATGGCCTTACCTACCGATGCCCCACACCACACCACAACTGGTACTATGCCGTTATTCAATATAAATCCTGAAGGTTCATGATGACAGTTGTAGAAAGGTTTTAACACTAGTGAGTATACATTAATTAAGAGAAGCACATAAATTAACTACAAGACACTAGCATGCTCAAGATAAAAGTAGTGATACATTTAGTAGGTGATTTACATAGTAGTACATTTACTGCAATGGTTTACTCAATATAGAGAGGCTGATGTAAACGTATGGAAAAGCATTGCCTGTTCAACGCTGTGAAATTCGTACTGCCAGTATCACATGCATTCTTACCGATGAAGGTGTACTGCTGATGTACATACATAGACCTTCAGTGTGTTTCAATACTAAAGATGCAGTAAGTATTCTTTGTAAGAAACATTGTAATTGCATGGATCAGGCCAAGCAACTTCTAAATATCATAGCACTACTGAGCCAACAATGATGTACCTATATCGAAGATGTATATAGGATAGATTTTCCTGTAGGCACTTACTGAGTATGTTGTACCTGATAAAGACAATCTCATTGCATCTGTGATGACTAACTTATTCAAGTAGTAATACATTTACTATTGTTGCAATGAGTGATCTATGCCACTTATGGACACAGTGTGATTTTTTTTAACAGTTGTTTCATACTCAGGCTGTATGCCTACGGTTTGGGTTTGCCACACTTCTGTCACTGATGCTATCAAAGTGATAACTATGTTAATTGTGGTACAACAGGAATCAAGTAGGTATGGTGTAGATATAAACAGAATGTCTTTTAGTATTGATTTAACTCACAATGGGGTAAGTGTACTAGGACAGCAGGGGTTATCCTCTATCACTGACTCTGTCAGTTATAATCGCACCAGGGTTTCGATGACTGTAATGATCAAGTTACACTGTTCATATTCATGAGTTCATATTCACAGTCATTCTCCAGTAAGTAGACAGAGTATGATGTAACTGGGTGGGACACTGTGTTGCAAAGCTGCTGCAGTGCCTAGCAGAGGGAGAGTATCTACTCATAAAGACAATTAAGCAATAAGGCATGACCAACAGTTATGTTAAATGGTCTGTTAATCACTCTGTAGGGGTTTAATGTTGAATGAGGCATAGCCAAGTGCCACATGTTGCTAGACAGTGATAAACTGACCATTAACATAATACCTGGGAGTGGCTTATTGCTATCATAATAAAACTGTTTTTTAAACAACATTAAACCATGTTCATCATATGGTTAGGCTCTACATGTATGTTAAAAACTAGACATAAGGCTGTTACAATGTTTACAGTCAATTAGAAAGCTGCATTTCTCAAACCCTTGTTATAATCAGAGATATTATACCTGTACAACTCCTTGGTTTTTCTGAACTCTATTGCTCAGGTGGCCCACCACAAGTGGTATGGTCTGGTGTGGGGCATCGGTAGGTAAGGCCATGCAACTACTAAGTGTGGTACGCTGTGCAGCTGCAATCAGGGATGTTACGCTTGGTGTATATGGCCTCAGTTTTGCTGTTGATCTCCACTGAGCATGCAGTACCTGGTCAGGTGGGTGGGGATGTCTCGTAGTACATTTAGACAATTGTTTGTTATTTCTGTCACCTGCTGCTGGATGTCTGTCATTGGTTGTGTTGACTTGGTCCTCCCCCATACTTGAATGTGTGTGTGTGTCTGTGTGTGTGGTCCTGGGGGAGGTGAATTCAGAGTTAGGGTTTTCAACCCTAACAGCGAATTTCCTCACTTTTGTCACTGTGGAACAACCTTAACTGATGCATTAAACAAAGTTTTTTGCTATGAATATATATATATATGTGCAATTCTGCTTAAAGTTGAACCAGCATAACATTCTGTGGTGATTTGCATATGCAGCCCATGATGCTTTGCATTGTGTGGGCATGTGTGATTTTGTATTTTCTTGAAACTTGGCTTCCCAGCCAAATGCCCTTTGGGGTAACCCTTGCCTCAGTGTTTGAGCACAGAGGTTCTTTGTCTTTTCATGTATATATATATATATATGTGTGTGTGTGTGTGTGTGTGTGTGTGTGTGTATATATATATATTTATATATATATATATATATATATATATACACACACACATACATATATATATATATATATATATATATACAGCTTACAAGGGAAACAAAATACAAATATATAAATGACTCAGAATATAGATATTGGATAAATTTAAATATATGTTTACCTAAAATGCAAAATATGTAGAAACTTTAATAATGTGTATGCAGAAATAAGTATTTTTGATTTTAGTCAAGAACATAACATTGAAAGAATGAAAACTTAAATTTTGAAATAGTATAGCAAAAATGTATTTCAAATATTTGTATCAAAGATGTATCTCAAATATGATACATCTTGGATCATTATGCAAATATCTAGACTATATCTCAAAATATATCTGAAAAGTGTAAATGTATCTAACATATATTTGAAACATATTTGCGGATACAGGGATATATTTCTGATATTAAAAAAAGAATAGATCTTTTCCATATGGGTCACAATCACTTTCTCTGACCTTTGTGCAGAACAGAACCAATCAAAGAGCAGCTATCACAGTGTTAATGGCATCCTAATAAGCCTGCACAGCACTGAAGCCAGCAGTTCAAATCCTGGAAAAATAGATCTTCACACATAAAGCTGATTTAAAAAGTTATAACTGTTAAACTGATATTGTGTAGATTGAATACACAATTCATCTCCACTTGTGAGGGGACAACAGTGTTACAACTTACTCATGGCTTGTCCACTTGGGAGTTATGGTCTTGCTCACTCTCACTTGGAAATAAATTGCATAGTTAGAGTCAGGAGCAAAAGAGAGAGAGAGAGAGACAGAGAGTGAGAGAGAGAGAGTGAGAGTGAGAGTGAGAGTGAGAGAGAGAATTAGAGAGATTGTTGATTCGCTACATCAGCCTTCTGGCAGGTGAGCCTGTCACACTGTCAAGACTCCCCATTGTGCCATAGGAGATGCTCAGATGGTGGAAAATGTGTATTGCCCTGAACGTGCTGTCTCCATAAAGTACTCTAGGCTCCTCTGGGTCTGGGCAGAGTAGTTGGGCAAACAGCATGAACCCAGGTCTACCACCTGGAAGCACCACAGAGCCCAGAAGAAACTTAACTTTTTGACGGACATGGAACACCAGGCAGTCATAAAGTGTCTGCAAAAGTCAATATGTGTAAACCATTTCAGTAAAACCTATTTTTCAGATGCCAGCAAATTAAGCTTATTAGAAATATTGTGTAATAGAAACTTGTGTAGGGAACATGACTGTCACATTCATGTCTAGATATAAAGTTGATTTACATATTTAAACTGCTTTAGCAGTAACAATCTGTTAAGAACAGATTTTATTTTTAAAGAAATCCTAGCAGATATTACATTAAAATGGCAGCAAACCCATGATACATTGCAAATGATGCTTCAGCTGTATACGACAAATGTCGAATTTACATTCAATTTAAACATGTCAGAACCCCAGAAATAATGACCATGTCTTACATTACGTACAGCTTTAAAGTTCTCATAGACTTTATTCTGACAAAAATTTAAGTATTGTTAAAAATTAGAAACATGGACAGTGATGGCAGAGATAGACCAGTGGTCCACGAAGTCTGCCTGCAACATATTTGTATTCAAATGTAAATCCTTTAGTATTTTTAAAATTTTTACTTTTGTGTCTGTTGTAACAACTCTATCTCTTATTTCTCCATGAGACACTCTTGTGGTATTTAACATAAATGTGGATATTCCAGTGTGACACATTCTGAAAAAAAAAATACCAACAAACACTGAAATTCATTGGCAGTGGTTTTCTTTATTAATTAGTGCACCTAAAGAGAGCAAGTGCAGCTGAAAAAATAATATGCACAGGTCTGTTGTCAACAGGTTTTATTAGCAAAGACCTATGGCATGTTAACACTGCTCAGAATTTAGAAACAGCACATCTGTTTGTTTTCTACCTTTAACTGCATATCTCTTGCATAAAAATAACTAAGTCAGGTCAATTTGCCATCAATGTACATCCAAGAGTTATTAAAGAACTAGTGCATGTGCTGTCAGATCCAGTCACTGATATTTTCCAGAAATCCCCGGATGTGGCTGAGGAAACAGATGAATGGAGACAGGCTCTGGTTATTCCTATATATAAAAAGAGATCAAAAGAGGAGGTTGCATACTACAGACCCATTAGCTTAATCTCAGTCTTTGATAAAGTCTTAGAGAAAATAATCAGGGACCAGATCTTAGATTTTCTAAATAGTGAGGGTATCACTGATTACTCACAGCATGGATTTACAGAGGGTAGGTCATATCAGACCAACCTCTTGGAATTCTATGGTAGGGTCAATAAGGCCCTGGATATAAGTAATTCAGTGGATATTGTATTTCTCAATTTCGCAAAGGCATTTGATAAAGTGCCTCATGAAGAGTTGATAAAAGCTCTCAAAGAATTAGGGGTCCATGACAATTTGACTTATTGGATAGAGGCTTGGTTAAAAAACAGAAGACAGTGAGTGTGTATTAGAGGAATATGCTCTGACTGGGTGGATGTGACCAGTGGGATACCCCAGGGATCTGTTTTGGGCCCTTGCCTTTTTAATATATATATTATAACTGTATGTGTCAAAAATGGGGTGCGGCTATCTAAGTTTGTGGATGACACGCATGTGGGATTTCCTGTTAATAATATTGAAGAGGCTAAAATCCTGCAGAAAGCCCTAACCAATTTGGATGCATGGGCAAAAGCAAAGAGCTCCACATTTAACATGAAGAAATGTGTTGTTATGCATATGGGGAAGAAAAACTTGCAGAGTAAATACAAATTGGAGGCAAAGAGCTGAGGCAAGTACAGAATGAGAAAGATCTGGGAATACAAGTTGATAATTAACTAAAATGTGAAATACATTGTGGCCAGATGGTAAAGAAGGCTAGTGAAATACAACACTGCAAATTTAAGCACATTAAAAGTAGAGATAGAGCAGTACTAATGCCCCTGTATACCTCATTGGTGCATCCGCATGTGGAGTACTGTGCACAGCTCTGGGTACCAGACTATAAGAAGGATATTAGAGCCTTAGAGAAGGTACAGACAAGAGCTACTAAAGGCATAAGAGAAGTCCAGGGACTAAATTATGAGCTAAGATAACAATATCTTGGATTTTACTCCTTAGAGTTTCTTAGATTATGTGGTGACATGTGCCACATATTTATAGCACTCAAAGATGACCATCTAAGAGACCAACTAGGCCTAGTAATAAAGAAGCACACATACGATACTAGAGCAAATAGCCTTCAGTTATATAAAGCTAAATATAATAACAAAAGAAGGAAAAAGTGGTTCAATGTTAGAATCACTGGCGTATGGAATGCACTTCCTAATAAAGCAGTGTTAAATCCTACTATGGATATTTTTAAAAATAGGTTGGATGCATACCTAATAGTAAATGGTGTACAGGGATATTTCTAGAATAACAGCTAGCTATATGGACATGTGTCTTCTATGCTCAGATATAACCTATGAACCTATGAATGTTAGATTTCATAAAATTGGGAATAACTTTCCTTCTGACATAACTTGCTCCCCTAGTAATTACATGTTGGTCCAAACAAACGATGAAGCATACCAGATTCAACTGCATGGTCAGCGAGTTGATGATCTATTTGCAAACAGCCCTAAACCATGCTGGTGTACCTACACAAAGCAGCTGACTGCACCTTGCATACAGTATAGGTGTACTAGCATATTAGTAAGTTTGGAGATATAATAACTAGTGGTTATTGCCTTGCTAGTTACTGCCTCCCCAACCAAATAATATGGCCATTGCACCCACAGCCGCCACAACCTAACCCCCCGATAGTCCAGTCAATACAGGTATGACATACCTTGGTAATCCAGTGGTCCCCCACCCCCCTGATCACCCATCTGTTGCTTGTTACAGCAGCCCCAGTGGTTCAATGGCCCCCTGCTCCCCTGATCACTCATCTGTTGCCAATAAAATCTGCCCTGGGAGTCCAATGGTCCCACTATTCTCTCAATCATCCACTTTTGCTAGTACAGTAATCACCACCCTGGTGTCCAATGGTCTCCCCAAACTCCTGATTGCTCACAGTTGCTAGAAATATCTGCCCTGGTGATCCAGTGGTCCTCCTGCTCCCCCATTACATTAGCAGATTCTCATTCCATTCTGTTTACTCATGTTTTACCACAGCAACCTCCCCTTGCCCCCCAATCAGAGATGCTGCCCCTTCATAGCCCACTGATGAGATCAGTAGCTCCTCATCATTCACCACCTTAGCCAGTCACCAGCTCACCATCTGAATAAAAAGACATGATTGCATGCCAACTGTAGGAACACCTGTCACAGAAACAAGGACCACTGGATCAACAGTGCAAACATTTCTTGCAATCAATGGGCATTTCAGGGGCAGTTGGTCCTCTGGCTTACCAGAGTAGATATTACCAGCAAAGTATGGGAGATTTAGACAGTGACAGGTATGGAAGCAACACCTACCAGTGCTGTTGGAAGTTATAAACACAGTTTGCTCCTGGCATGTAATGAGGCCCTAATGAGATGCAAATTATGTCATAGAGGCTTACTAGTTCTATGTGGTAATTTTCATGTACAGATTCAGATATATCAGCTTCTCTAGAGAATAATCACCTTTTGCTGGCCCTAACAGCCAGATTACTCTCACAGTCCCCATAACACCCTATTGGACACACTTCCTATGGCCAGTAGGGCGCCAGAGATTCCTGGTACAACTGGGATATTGCCTGTCCTATACACTGAAACACACCTTAAGTGCTCACAGTGTGCTTCACTATGTTCTATGATACAGTACTATGTATTGCTTCAGGCACTAATTTGCTCTTGCAGCAAACATTTAGCAGGCCCAGTCCAAGATCTTCAAATTTCTTGGCCATAAAGTCATTATACTGGTTAATAATAGTTACTGCCATGTTAATTTAAATACCTCCTTACATTCACTACTGTAAAACCTAGCATAAAACAAATCTAAAAATACTGATCAATAGGCTTGTTCACATGACTGGCTCACAGTGGCCAGATCAGTGCTCCTGCTGATGTGAACTTTCTCATTTTGGCAGTTTTCTGTTGTGTGGCATTACCGCCATGATCCCTCTTTTCCTGGGTTTGCAGAGTGATGTAGGTGGTTTCCTGTGCCATATGAACAGGCAAATCACTGCATCTCTTCAAGGGCTTACCAAACCAACAGTGACCGGAACAACATCTACATCGCCGGAAAGCAAAAGATCACCGAAAACACTGGTGCCATGTGAACACAGCTCTCTATCATTTGAACTATTTGAAAGTGGCTGGTGCAGCAAGGCACAGTGTGAATGAGCCTAATGACTTCTATTGGTTATCTTTCAGAAACAAACTTTCAAAACCAACAAACTATTGTTTTTACCCATATAAAACTTTTGAAAAATTCTAGTTTATATTCTTTGCCTGCACTGTATTTTGTTTTTAACTTCAACACTGAATTGGCTAGATCTTCGGAGGACTGTGTGACAGACTACTGAGGTATGTGCTGTTGCTGCTGCCATATCTGCTTTAGAGTTTTAGGTGGTCAACGTTTTGCTGTATACAACCAAAATGAAAAAAAAATGCAGTATCTTCTGCTCTTTGAACAGAATATAGTAAATTCTTTATTACATTTGATTATCGTGCACACCATTATGGGAACAAGCTCAAATGAAGTCAGCATACCAGCAGTACTGATGGGCCACAAGCTGTCTGAAGCAGCAGCAGGACCATGCTGGGAATGAGATAAGGAATCTCAGCTATGCTGTCCTATGTAAATAATGCACTTATTTGTTTTATTTATTTATTTAAACAGCAGTTTGGAAAACCTTTGAGCCATAGGCTCATTTACAAAGGTACCTTGTCGCAGTAAGACAAACGAAAATACACAGTATAACAGTACAACACAGTATAGCAGTAACTTAAGACATAGATGCAAACAAGCTGGTACAGGTAGGATTGATGCAAACAATACCAGAGTTATGTTAGTCGACTATGGTAGATATAGTCAAGGATTTAACTACAGGCTAGGAAATGACACTCTGGAGAAAACAGCTAGGGAAAGGGATCTGGGTATCATAATAACCAATGACTTTAAGGCACATGGCCAAGGCAGTGCAGTGTTTAGGAAAAATAATGATCTGTTATAAATATGATTAATAGAAATTCCATCAGTAATTCCATGGAACTGAGACTACCCTTGTACAATACATACATCAGACCTCAAATAGACTATTGCTCACAGTTTTGGGGGACACTATGTAAACAAAATAGAAAGGATACAAATGAAAGCCACAATATCAATAAAAGGGCTGAAGAATAAAGACTACGAAGAATGTCTGAAAATACTGAAACTAAACACCTTACAAAATAGTTGTATAAGAGTAGACTTACTCATGTTATGTAAAATCTATGACAATCAGGAATTAAATGTAGGGACTGAACTTAAAGCGTAGCATTAGACTAAATGTGAGAGGGCACAGTAAGCAAATACAACCAATTAACTATAAAACAGATAAAAGTAAAAAGTATTTCACAAGTAAGTGGTGGGAAATGGAATGGACTGCTGGAGGATGTAGTGTGCAGTAATAATACTAACATCTGTAAGCACAACCTAGATAAATATTTAGCAGAAGGGGAGTTGGAGGAGTATTACTTCAATTAAAAAGGACAGCATATATGGGCTATTGTCTTTTGCTGCCTTGGCAAATCATAAGTCATAAGTCAACTACATTGCTTGTAAAGTACTTTGACATGTAGTACAATATATGAACAGTATAACATAAATAAATATAAATTCTGTACTGTTCTTGGGTTTGGGAACTACCAGAAGTTAATCAAAGTACAAATGGCACTGGAATATGATAAATCTTAAATGGCTATAAATGAACCACAGTTCATGCAAAACAAGAGTTGGCTACAGTCAACAAAAACTATTTTCAGTGGACTGAGTTGTTGTCTATAATTATGTGGTATGTGTCTCAGGAAACTAAGTATTGTTTATACAGTAATTGTAAGATATATGTTTTTTTTTAAGAACTTGCACAATCTTTGCCGAAAGGAGTGCCAGACCGATGTGCCCTGATTTCCACAAGGCCATCAGGCAATGAGCTGCTGCATTTTCCACTAGGTGTAAGGATCTCAGGGCAGGCCATTGTAGAGCTCATTAAAGTACATGTGGCATTATGCAACAAAAGCCTGCACCAGTGCTCTATTCAAGAATCACGTGTAACCTGCCAATTGAGAGCAGCAACTCAGAACAAGACCCAGTGCTTGGGATTGAAGAGTTGAACTTTCATCATGTAAACCTTTTGTAACATAAGCTGAATCTGATTCAGGATTGGTAGGTTTTTATTACTTTAGCTCACTAGGAGCATAGAAGCAGACACAAAACACTTATGACATTTTGTAGTTAGCTGAATTAGGTAAAGTAACTGAAAAAGAAGGACGAATGTGTGGGATGTATACATGGTAGAAGAAGACAGATATTGTCCAGTGTGTGTGGTTTCAGTAAACACATACAATCTAAAGCCCCAAACCTAGCATCATGCATCATGGGTATGCTAATCTATTGGAGGGGGTGGGAGGTATGCTGAATAGAAAATGTATGAACTGGTTCTACATTCTGATGACAATTTTATAATGGGATTATACCACACACCAAGAGGTAACATTAATTCTCCAAAAGTGCATAGCCTTTTCTTCTACTAAAATACACAAAGATGAGATGCAAAGTACTGAGTGAGGTCACCAGCTGCAGCAGTCTGTACCAGCTACAGGACTCAGCTCTGTCTGAGAGGATTACAACACATGAGGCAACATAGGGCTGCACTACTGTTTTCACACCTTTTACTTCAAGAAAGGGGCGGAATCAGGCAAAGTAAAAGCAGCCCCTTACTACAGCCAACAACTAGTATTCCAGGGTCAGACTTTTATGAGGAACTACTTCTGAACTGCTGACAGCTTCCTTTATATGCCAAACTAAGTCCCATACAGGTTTTGTGGCTACTTTTGCTTCAGTTCACTGGGATCATCAAAGCAAATACGTTTTGCACTGGTCATTGTCATTGCAAGCGGCAAGAGGTGATATAATTTAGATGCTGAAGGAAGAATTACCATATATCTAGGACACATAAATGATGCAGGAAGGCATATACTGTACATTCCAATTTGTGCGACTTCTGCAAACACACATACAATCAAAAGCTTCAAACCCAGCACAGACCATCATGGGTATGCAAATCCATATGTGTGTGGGTGGTAGGTGGGGTAAACTAACTAGAACATTCTTCAACTTGTAATACATTCTGCTTGCCATGTCACTATTTAGACCTCACCAAAGCTGAATCACCCACAATAAATGTAACAATAATCTTTAAAATCTGCTCAGACTATACATGACTGCAAGATGCAAAGCAAGCTATTGCTTCCCATCTAAAAATGATTAAAGTGACATGAGCACTTTTAATTGGAAGGTTATGCCCATGGTTCAGTGGGGTGAAGCAATCAGCCACACCCCCTTTCTGAGCTATATAAGCAGTTCCTTCCAGACTCCCTCAGAAGAACTTTTTCTTTGCCCCACCATCCTCCCCTCTTCCTCCAGTGGCACTCCTCTCTCTCCTGTGGGGGGGCTCCTTTCTAAAGTACCTTTAGCCAAGGGAATCCTTCCTACAACACCTCTAGGGGTGGAACCCTCTATGAGGGTTCCTTGCCTTTGGTACCCCTATAAAGTGCCAATTCTCTGTGGAATAGAGAGTGTGAATGGCCAAGCAGTTTATCACAGTTGCACAAGCATAACACTACACTGGTTGCGTAGGTCTATTGAATAAAATATTTAAAAAACAATATGCCCAATGCAGCTTATATTGTATGTTTTCTATATTTCTTTTTTCTTTGTTTTTTGTTAATATGTTTATTTGCACTGTTTATCATCTCCTGCAGCTTAATCCTTCACTAAAAACTACAATAGATTATTTAGGAGATGACAGCTGCTAAAATGATTATGATGTCACAAACCAAGGATTGTGATTCTGCTAAATAATTTATTAGCAGGGGTAGTAGATCAAATGCAGGGGACAATGATCCTGTTTCTATGTAAATTAACCTAGTAGAGATGATGAAACAGAATAGAAATATAGAACATATATAAACTACTGTATGTTCTAATGATGTGTGTTTCAAAGTTTTATGTGAAGTGACAATCTTACTTTAAGAAGACACCAGTGACCTACATGCTGCTGATTCCAAGAATGCATAAACTACCAGAAATGTCTCCCCATATAAGGCAGAGATTATAGTCTCCTGGCTGACAAACTTTGCCCTAATGCAGTCCCACAGCATGCATAACCTGTTGATTAAAAATCCATTTAACTACTGTATACAGACACCTAAACTGCACCAGAAATGGACTAATGACTTTCCACCAATAACTATCTTTAGCTTGACCATTAAATTCCAACAGCAATCATTAATATACTGCCACTTCTAGTCATCATGAGATTCAAAAGCCAGCTAAGCAATCTAAGAGCACTGATTTCTAAACTGTGGGTCATCATAACTACAGAGACATCACGTGGATGGTAAGAATGCCACTCATCACTACTTTTTGGCTCTGTAATAGGGCTGTTTAATATATTATTTGGAAGCGTTCTATACAGAACCTTCATTTATGCAAGCACAGTGTATACAGAAAGGAAAACAAAACATATGTAGCCCAATCACCACCCAAGAAATGCTGAGGGTTCTTACCTTGCACTCCCCTCCTAGGATCATTAGAGAATTACATTCCTTCAACTACAGGAAGAACCTGGAAGGAAGCTGGAGATTTGCAGTTGCCTGCAATGTTGCATTTCTTTTTCGTGTCTCTGTGGAACAGTAGAAGGGAATCAGCACCACAATGGAGGGTGCTGGCCCTTTCCTTCACACTTTCATTTTATAGTGGGACCTGCAGTAGTGGGTATGACAGCGAGATACCATCATACAAGAGTATAAACATTTCTTTGGATTCCACACATGCTAGGGTGGAGTCAAGGGTCATGGAAGAGAACCCAAAAATGTTTAGACCTATCAAAGAGACAGGCTAGCCTCTTAGCCCACCTACTCAGCACTTGAGCCAACTGATGTCTAAGAGATGAGATGCCTCTGCAATGTGGCAGTGTATGACAGGTGTGATTTACAGTAGGAGGAGAGAGAGCAACTTTTGTCATTAATTCTGAACTGTTGTTCCTATATTGTGCTGTAGGAATGAAGAGAGTAAGTCTGCCACCTGCTCATCTGACAAGGAGTAAATAAAACCCAGTTAGCATAACAGCCTTTAAGCTGTATCAAATTGTGGGAGGAAAAGATATTGTTGCTTGCACATTGTGAATCTAGAGTCTGTCTGTTAAAACATCCAGCAAGGGTCACCAGGCTGGACCACAACCATGAGTAAAGTCTTCTAGCCAGGAAGGAGTGGCTCATTATGTGAGGGATGGTATAAAAGCAACAGAGATACAGAGAATACAGGGAGGGGTGGAGGTACTATGGGTCACCCTAGAAATGGGGAATGGAGCTGCAATTCACACTGCCATGATCTACAGACCTTCAGCAAGTGGGAGGGGTAAAGGGATTGGACAAGGTTCTGGTGGAAACCATCCAAAATATTGCAAATAAGGGGGAGGTGCTGCTGGTAGGATATTTCAGTCTGCCAGATGTAGACTGGAGCATCCTAGCCACAGCTTCAGCTAGGAGCAGGGACATCCTGGACTCCCTACACTTGGCTTTCCTTAGGCAACTAATAAAAGAGCCCACTCATGAGGGGCAATACTGGACCTTGCACTCACCAATGGAGACAGTATTGCAGACATCACAGTGGGTGGCCACCTGGGGACCAGTGAACATGATACAATGTGATTCAATATATGCACTGTATCAGAATCAAACCACAAAAAGGTGAAGGTCCTGGACTTCAGGATGGATGATTTTAAAAAGATGGGGGAATGCCTCAGGGAGGCCTTGGTGGGGGGTGATGTAGGTAGAGTGGAGGAACAGTGGGCTAAATTAAAAGAGGGAATAGTGAAGGCAAAAAAACTCTTTGTCAGGCAAGTAAGCAAAAGCAAGAGGAAAAAGAAACTGCAATGGTTTTCAAAAGAGATGGTCGGGAAGGTAAGGGAATTAAAGTTAGCATTCAGGAAGTATAAGGAGAAGCAGAGTGCACAAGATTGGGAGGTGTATCAGGAGAAACCGAAAGAGGCAGGAAAGAAATTAGGAATGCAAAGGCACAAACAGAGGAGAAAATAGCCCAGCAGTAAAGAAAGGTGAGAAGACATTTTTCAGGTATGTAAGTGAAAAGAGAAAAACTAGGAAAGGGATAATAAGGCTTAGGAGGGAAAGGAGGAGGAGTATGTGGTGAGGCACCAGTAAATAGTAGACATTCTGAACAAATACTTTTGTTCAGTGTTCACAGAGGAAGGTTAAGGTGAGGAACCACAGATAAGTGCTAAGAGCATCGAAAGAAGGGAGGTGGAAACTAGTTCATTTACATAGGCCAGAGTCCTGAAGGAACTACTAATACCTATAGTAGGTTTGAAACACCCTGGTTCATACAAAATGTAGAAAATATTCAAAAACAGATGTGCCCTTTTGTGACCACCTATTCAAAATGAGTAGAAAAAGTGAAGGAGATAATTGTAGGCAATTGGTCGATTTTACAGCTTGAACCCAGGTTACAAAACATAGTCAAGAATGGCCCAGAAGTAGTATTCAGATGTTGTCAGACCATCATGACATGGTGGTGAGCAATATCACTCCTGGTCCTGAACCTGTAAGACCTAGTTACTTACTCCCACTCCCCCCCCCATTAGGAACCCACCGATGTGGGCATGTATGTATTGTAAATACTTGCAGCCCTGTAAATCTTCCCTACACCCTAGGACCAACAAACAGATAGTGATTAACATAGAAACATAGAAACATAGACTTCGACGGCAGATAAGGACCACTTGGCCCATCTAGTCTGCCCATTTCCCTACCTACAGGATAGGCCGCAGATCCTAGTTAACTAACATCCTATTTCTACCTACCCCAGTTTATCATTTGCAGCAGGTGTGTGTGTGTGTGTGTGTGTGTGTGTGTGTGTGTGTGTGTGTTATATTTAATGTCATGTAGCTGCAGGGCTTTCTTTGTGGGTCATACTATATTGTATGCCACTTCAAGCTCTGAGTAGGTGAACATGTACAAGCCCTAAAGAATGGTGATAAATCTTATGCCATTGTTAAGCATTTTAAGGGGTCCCCATGCCTAGAACACAACATCCACTTCAAAGGGATAGAATTGGTATCAGAGGGGCCAGAGATTGGACAATGAGAAACAAATTGGGAGCAGGGAGAGTTTCTCAATCTTTGACTTCGGGGCCAGAAAATCAAATAGATTAATTGATAGCATTGATCTAGTAGCATTCCTTAAAAAATGTAGATGCAAAATAAATGGAATGCATAGTATGAATGTGTTGTAATAGGTTTATGCCACCTTCCTTGGGGTTTAAATTAAATTTTATCTAGTCAGTGTGCCGAAATCAGTCAATTTATAAGTATGTGCCTGAACTGTAGCACATTGCATTTTGCCACCCAGTTAATTTATTTCAAACCTATTATAGGTATTGATCTAATGGAACTTATGTTTATGAACTATATATGGATTCAGAAATAGTTCAGAATTACATTATTTGTTAGATTGTGTATTATCAAATAGCAGTGGTGCTGATCCATGATATTATTTTTATTTAACAAGAACTTTTAAAGGAACTGCCTCATTTTCCTTGGAGGCTTGTGATTGGTGGATTGCTTATTGGTTTCACCTGTCATTACCACATATATAGGGCACTTTTACAATTGTGTTTTAGATCACTCTGAAGAAGCTTGGCAGGGGCCAAGTGAAACATTAGTGTTCAGCGTTGTACCGCACCACCAGTTTTGCTGGATCTTGTGTTGTATGTGTATTGGGCACTACAAATGTTTATTAAAAGGAATTTATCATTGCAACTGGATGAGTCTGAGTGTTTTCCTGCAGTCACAGGTGCTGATTTAAACTGTACTACTGGACCTCTGACTAAAGAAAGGGATAATAGCCACATGAAGGCACAGAACAAGCCAACTGAGGGGGCAGGAAGCATCCTGAAGGGACACATTTTGTGACAGAAGAGCACTGAATAATAAAACAAGGACAAGAAGAATACTTATAGTGGGAGATTCCATGATAAGGGGACTGGAAACACACCTAAGGGACTACACACAACCAGAGGTGATGGTCAGATGCCTAACGTGTGCCTCAGCAAAGCAAGACACCAAACCCATCAGGAAATTGGTGGAAAGTGCATGGGAGGACATCCTAACAGTGGAATACCTTGGGACAAATGGCCTGGTGAGTCAGTTGGTAGAAGAGGCCAAGCAAAACCTAATTAAACTATGTGATGATGGTTTGACCACTCATTCATCCTCCCTAGCCTTCTCTAAAGTCCTCTCAGGTGGGGAAAATATGGTAGCATGCAAATAATAAGAGACGAGGAAATTGAGGAATTTAATGCATGGCAACAGAGCAGGTGCCAGGCTAAAGGCTACCACTTCATCGGAGCATGGGGGAGACTTCTGGAAAAGGAAGTTCTTCAGATATGATGGCCTGCATCTGAGAAGAGGAGGAGTATGGGCACTAGGGCGAAAGTTTGATATCACTATCAGGCATTTAAACTGGGGTGAAGGGCATGAGGCTGAGGTCCAGAATGAGGAGAGGAACCTATCCACCACTCCTCTGAAAGCACGTATTTCAAATGGTACACAGAAGAAGATGAGCGGAAACATAAAGGATAGTCATAGAGCCCCAATCTGTAATGGAAGAGGTAAGAATGCCTACTCAGGGGAATGAGATGGGGAACCTAGCCATCACTCTCCCATCACTCCCCTAAAAGAAGGTATTTCACATGGTAGGCAGAAGAAGATAACTGGAAACACAAAGGGTGGTCATAGATCCCACTCTGTCATGGAAGAGGTAAGAATGCCTACTGAGGGTGGTAACAAAAAAGAGACTGAAGAGAATACACAAGGTTGTGGGTGAAAACACTATAAGGAAGGGAAGAAAGACTTGAAGGGCCATGTGTACTAATGCCCATAGCTTGGTGAATAAAATTCCAGACCCAGTAGCCTTAATGGCTGAGGCAGAACTAGACATTGTAGCTATCACTGAGACATGGTACACAGAGAGCCCTGCATGGTACATAACAACACCAGGGTATACCCTATTATGGAAAGACAGAGTGGAAAAAAGGAGGAAGGAGTGGCTATATACGTTAGAGAGGAAATTAAAGCAATAGATATACAAAGGTGTCAGGAAGGGGTGGAGACTCTGTGGATCACACTGGAGTCAGGAAATGGGGAACCAATTCAGATAAAAGTGGTCTACTGATCTCCGGAACAAGTAGATATGAAGCTAGTTGAAACCATATATAAAATGACAGAAAGGGGAAATGTACTAGTTATGGGTGACTTCAATATGTCAGACATCGATTGAGGCACCCAATCAACAGTCACTGCAAGGAGCACAGCCATCCTGGAAGCTCTACATGGAGTGGGACTCAAACAGCTTGTAATGGAGCCCATCAGAGAAGGCACTATTCTGGACCTGGTGCTCACCAATGGGGAAGGAGTTGCAGATGTACATGTAGGCAACCATCTAGCATCCAGTGATCACTGTATGGTGTGGTTTTCAGTAGAAACAGTGGAGGAGTCCATTCACACTAAGGTAAAAGTCATGGATTAGAAGAGGGTCAGTTTTGTGCAGATGGGAAATGTCTAGTGAAAGCATTACGAGGAATGGGGGAAGGGTGGACAAGCAATGGGCAAATCTAAAGGGTGCCACAGATGAAGCTACTATGTGCATTAGGCAAATAAGAATAAGAGAAGGAAAAACATGTTATGGTTTACTAAGGAAGTAGCCAGGAGGGTGAGACAGAAAAGGATGTCATTCAGAAAATATGAACACATAGGTTTTCATAGGTTTCATAGGTAATGCAGAGCTATATAGACAATAGTCCTTTTGCTCGTCAGTTCATGAAAATCCCAACATCTTATGCTTAATAAGGTAACTGTCCAACTCATTCTTAAAGATGTTCATGTTAGCACTGGTTAAAATCTTCAAAGGTAGCTTATTCCAGATATTAGTCACCCTTAAGGTGAGCCAGGATTTCCTTTTATTAGTTCTAGGACAGTCCACTATCAATTGTAGAGGATGGGCTGTAGTAGTGTATGGCGAATCCCTAAATTCCAAACCCAGAAGTTCCCAGAGACCCCAGTCAGTGAGTGATTTATAAATCATACACATGCCCCCCCATAATCGCCTGAACTCCAAGGAGTAGAGGTCCTAATTTTTAGCCTTGTTTGGTAATCATGACCTTTAGCTTCCAATATGTTACAAGTTGCCCTCCGCTGGACTCTCTGTAATGCTGCTATTTCTGCCATTCCACCTGGTGACCAAAACTTTGCACAGTAGTACAAATGTGGCCTAACCAAAGACGTGTACAATGGCAGCAGTGCTTCTCTATTTTTACATGTTATATGTTTATTAATACAAGGCAATATACCGCTAGACTTCTTGATGACCAAATTACAATGTGTTTCAAATGTTAAATCATTTGTGATCATAATGCCCAAGTCACTCTGTTGCTCTACTGTACTCAGTATCTGCCCACCAAGTGTATATGCCCAGTGTTTATTCAGTCTCCCAAAATGCATAACACAGCATTTGTCAACATTATAAGTTAATTTTTTATCTAGAGCCCAGATTTCTAGTTCATTTAGAGCTTCCTGAAGTCAAATAGCATCTGCTTGGTTGTTCAATGTGTACCCTACCCTGGTGTCGTCAGCAAACTTAGATACCCAAACTCCATTATTAACACACATTGATGCAATATATATGTTAAATAGACAGGGCCCCAATACAGAACCCTGGGGTACCCCACTAGTCACATCCTCCCTTGCGGAATGTGTACCATTGACACTAAAGGATTGTGTCCAAGAATCCAACCATGCTTCCAGCCATCTAGTTATTTTACCATGTAGGCCTTGCATGATTAATGCATCTATGAGTTCTCCATGAAGCACCTTATCAAATGCCTTCAAAAAATCCAAGTACACCACATCCACAGACTGCCCCTCTTCCATGGCTTTGCTGACCTGTCCATAAAATTCGAGTCAATTAGTCTGGCATGATCTTCCAATAGTGAAACCATGCTGTACTGGATTCCTCTTATCAGTGATTTGAAGGTATGCAATAATATAATCCTTAAGGATACCCTCAAAGATTTTACCCAGCATGGATGCCAAACTAATTAGCCTATTATTTGACACTTCTTGTCTATTCCCCTTTTTGTATATAGGCACCACTGAAGCTTGTCTCCATGCTTTCATGACATACCCTTTGTCCAGTGATCTTTGAAAGATCACAGCTGTTGGACCTGCCAGAAAGTCTGCCATTTCCTTAAGTATTCTGGGATGTATTCCATCCGGGTATTGAGATTTGTTAGGGTTTATTTTTCATAGTCTTTTAAGAATTTCCTGTCTAATACACAAATAGCTAATGTCAAGATCAGCTGCTAAATGAGGTAAAGTTTGAAAGGTTTTATTGTTAAAAACTGATATAAAAAATGTATTATACATTTGGGCTAAGTGGAATTGGTCAGTGACTATACTACCATCTGCTGCAGATAGTGGGCATATAGCATGACAGGCACCCTTCTTATCATTAATATATGCATAGAAGGATTTGTAATTATTTTGGACCTTAACAGCCAAACTCATCTCATTCTGTTTTTTGGCATCATAAATACATTTTTTGACTGTTTTAAGAGAGCTTTATAAATATCCCAGCATATACTACTACCAGATCTTTTTGCCCTATGACAAGCCTTATTTTGCTTTTTAATCAGATGCCATACCGGTTTTGTCATCCATTTAGGTACAATCTTAGAATTGCCTTCCATAGCCTTAACCAGGGAGACAAAATTCTGAATTAAAAACAGTATCTTATTTGCCAGTAGGTCCCACATTGAATCTAAGGATGTATCCAGGAAATCTTCTTCCCAGTTCCATGTGCTTAAATATAAGTTCATGCTATCAAAATCAGCCTTATTATAATTATATTTAACTGTCATGCTTCTAGTAGTATGTACTGAAAAGTCAAGGGAAAAACAAATCCTAGAATGATCACTGGACTCAACACATAGGGAGGAAGATAGGGAAGCAGATGTGGAAAAACTGAAGCAGACTGGAAAAGCAGTTAGAGGGGCCAAACCATGAACAGAGGAAAGGATAGCACAGTCAACAAAGAAAGGAGACGACCATTTTTAGATACATCAGTGAAAAGAGAAAGAATAGGGGAGGGACAGTAAGATTAAAAAGAAAAGGAGGAGGGCCTGCTGAGTAAGACTGGAAAAGAAAGAAATCATGAATAAATATTTCTGCTGCATATTTATGGAAGAAGGAAAGGGGAAGGGAGCACTATTGAGAGAAAAGGGATGTCAGACACAGGGGGTGGATACCAGTCCATTTACAAGGGAGAGAATCCTGAAAGAGCTTGAAAAACTGAGGAAGAGACAAGGCAGTGGAACCAGATGGAATTCATCCCAGAATACTAAAAGAGCTCAGAAATAAACAGGCAACACCCCTGGCAGAACTATTCAATAAATGATTAGTGACATGGGTGGTCCTGGCAGATTGGAGAATTGCAAACGTTGTCCCTCTTTACCCTCTGATGCCTACCTCTAATCAATTTCTTATCCAGCTTACCAACTTTTTACCCACTCCTTAGCTACCCAGCTTAATTACTAGTCTTCTATGTGGAATGGTGTCAATAGCCTTACTGAAATCTAGGTAGGCCACGTCCACCGCTCCATCCTGATCTAAATCCTTTGTCACCCAGTCAAATAAATCTATCAGATTAATTTGACATTACCTACCCACTTGTGAAGCCATGCTGCCTCAGGTCTTGAAACCCATTGGATTCAAGATATTCCACATTCCTTTTATTCAACAGTGATTCCATTAATTTTCCCCATACCAAAGACATGTTGCACTCTGCTGCCCCTCCTTGTCAGTTTAAAAAATGTTTTCCCCACAAATTCCTTCAGCTTGCCCTTAAGGATCCTTGTGCCACTTTTACTTAGATGTTTCCTGTCTGGTGCATACATGTCTTCATTCTCCCAGGTCCCTTTCACAGTCACCAACTATCCCATTCCACTCCACCTTTCACCACCCTCTGAGCCATACACTGAATTCCTCAATTCTTTTTTAAAATTTAAGGTTTATTGATTTTACAAGTACAAGTTGGGTTGACAGACATACAAGGACATAGCATATATCCCCTCCACCCTCCACCTTCCATCCCCCACTCCCACCACCTTCCTCCCATGTCTTCCCCTCCATGGTGCCATCTATAAATCTCAGAGCCAAAGAGGAATCATAAGGGCTGTCCCAGATACAGTAAGACTATGGACATTATAGTGAGTGGAGGACATGGAGTTTTTCCCATATCTGCTTGTATTTGTGGGTGCAATTGTAAGGGCTGGCTAGCATCTTCTCCATGTGAAGATTAAAAAGTAATTCCTGCACCCACTCTAGGTAAGAAATGGGTGTTGAATCTATCCAGTGCCTGAGTACTAGCTTCTTCATGGAGAGGGCAGTCATGGTGATATGATACCTATGATGATCACAGGAAACCCACTAAAATCACCCACCAGGCAAACTTCAGGAGTGAGGTATTCCTGAAGCCCCAGTAAAGGGTCTACTTTGGCCTGGATAGTTTCCCATAGGGAGGTAATTTTATTGCACTCCCAGAACATATGCTGCAGAGTGCCTATGTCCTCCTTGCAACGGTTACACAGGGGAATATTTGATCTTCCTATTTTGTATAATTTATACACCGTCATGTATATGTCGTTGAGAATCTAGAGTTGCATAAGTCTTAGTCTATCTTGGGTGATGTCTCAGTGGCAACCATCCCAGATTTTCTTCCAATTTGGTAGAATATGTGGGTATAGAGCAGCCCAATATCTCAGTATCCCATCCACCTGCAGAAACACCTTCCATACAGGTTGTCATATATGTTGAAGACAACAAGTGGGGCAGCAGCTAGATCAAAAAAGTCCTTCAGAGGTTGTTCAAATGTGGGGGTGTTACTGAATGCTTGAAATACTGAACAAGCATATGCCTAATTTGGTACACTCTGAAAGGCATTTTGTGCTCTATACCAAATTTGACCAGGATTTCAGCTGATGATAGTCAGTCCCCCTCATTCTTAACTAATTCCTCAACCTTAGTCTCTTCTATTTGAGATATCCAACTGCTAGGATTCATCTTCCCATCAATTCTGAAATGAGGGTTCCTGGGCTGTGACAAGTCTTTCATATTTTTGTAATTCAATGTATAACACAGTTGGGAGTGGGTACACACTGAATTACCAATTACTGTTTTGCGCAAACATGTTGGAAGCCCTTCTCCATTACAGTAATGCAGTGATGGGGAAATTCCATTTGCTTCCATCATTATTTTTTTTTATACTGAGCCAGGTATGAACATAAGGAGTTGTTTCCAAAACCTATTTCGGTGTGGTCACCTCAAATATTTACTTGCTTGGCTTGCCCAGTGATAAAGACCAAAGTGAGGCAGTTTCAGGCCACCCAGCCATTTAGGAGCTCTCCTCGGAGTCTTCCCCAACCTTATGAACTCAGTCATGCATAAATGAATTTTCTTAAACCAAGCCTTTGGTAACCATTGATTCATAAGATAAATGGAATAAAAGATCTGAAGTAGAACGAGGTAGAGCATTCATCTTTATTATGTTAATACACCATCACAAGGTTAATGGAAGGGTTCGCCAATGAGTTACGTCTTGTTGTACCATATTGAGTAATGTGTCCAAATTTAGTTTTTTTCATTTGGGAGTTGCTTTTAACCAATGATATACCTTAATACTTTAGTGATTTTGGGGTCCAGTTAAGCCCCATTGGCAAGATTTCCTGCTTGATTGTTCTGGAATTTAAAGAAAAAAACAGATGTTTTGTCAGAGTTTAAGTTATAGTTTGATAGGGCACTATATTCCTTAATTAATTTCAATACCCTTGGAATGGACTCCTTTGGTTGGGATAGGTGCAACAGTATGTCATCTGCATAAGCAGCTATCTTTTCCTCCCTGTTACCCAGAGGTATCCCACAGATCTTTGGGGATTTTTTAAGGGATACAATGAGGAGTCCCAAATAAAGATTGAATAATAAGGGGGACATTGGGCATCCTTGCCTTGTTCCATCTTTTAGAGTGAGAAAGGGAGAGAAAACCAGGTTGCAATAGATGTGTGCTGTTGGATTAGCAAATAGGGATCTGATCCATGCAATAAACTGGGCTGGGAACTCAAATCTGTTTAGGGATTTAAACAAGAATTGCCAGTCTACCCTATCACAAGATTTCTCTATGTCCAGGGAGACCAACACCATGGATTGAGGAGCATCCCTGGACACAGAGAAAATGTGTGCCAGTCTGTGGAGATGGTTGACAGAGGTCCTTCCCTTCATAAATCTGACTTGGTCAGGGCCAATGAGATATGGTAGCACCTTATCCACCCTCTCCGCTATCAATTTCGATAGAATTTTAATGTCATAGTTAAGAAGTGATATGGGTCTATAGTTAGTTACCCTAGTTGGGTCTCTCCCTGGTTTTGGAAGAACTATTATCATAGCTTCCAGTAGCCATTGGTAAGCATGCTCAGATGCCAATATGTGTCTAAACACTGCTGATAACCAAGGGGTATATTGGTTACTGAGTTTTATGAGGGATTCCTTTTCTTGGTAACATGTCCTATTTGAGAGATGTTTCTCAATGGCCCTAATCTTATATAGTAAGGATTTAGCCTCTTCCTTCCTTCCTTTTCCTCTTCTTAGCTGCCAAAATGTTAATAAATTCCCCTTGGATGTAACATTTGAGAGCCCCCATTCCATATCCGGTTTGTCTGTTGAACCCCAATTATCTTTCTTAAAGTTTTCTAAGCTCTCTTCAATGTGTTTAATGAATTCTTTGTCTTTCAAAAACTGGTTGTTTAACATCCAAATTTTGTCTGCAGGTATAAGAATGGAGCAGAAAAGGTGACAGCTAACTGACAAGTGATCAGACCACAACCAGGGTTCCATGCCGCTGTCCAAATCCCAGCCCAGAAGTGACTGACTCAAAAGAAAGTAGTCAATCCTGGAAGTCGACCCATGCACAGGGGAGTGGAAAGTATATTCTCTAGCTGAAGGATATACCACCCTTCAGGAGTCACATAAGCCAGTGTGGTCAACTAACTCACGAATTGCCCTCTGTGCCAGTGAGAGTCCCCCCCACCCACACTCTGATTTGTCTTTAGTTGAATCAAATGGGAGATTCCAGTCCCCTCCTAATATGATTGGTAGGGATAGGGAGGGTGATAGTAACATTAGGATCTCTGTAAAAAAGAAAGGTGAATCTGAATTGGGTCCATAGATACCACCTAAAATGAGTTCAGTGTTTAAAAGCTTGCCTCTGACTGAAATGTAGCACCCTTGTTGGTCACTGATGCACTGGCTGCAAACAAATGATGTAGAGCGAGCCAGTAAAATTGCCACCCCTTTCCTGGCTGTGTTGTCACCAGCTGTAAAAGCTTGCCCCACATGCTGCCTCCTGAATAAATTGGCTTCCTTTTGTAGTAGGTGGGTCTCTTGGAGCATGATGATATCCCCATTGATGTTTTGCAAGTGCTTTATTATTTTAAATCTTTCCACCTGTTGCCTTGCCCCCTTAATGTCCACGAAATTACCTTACTTGGATTTGCCATAGTGAATAGAATTTATATAGGTCTGCCCCTGAACTTTCCATTTATACTTCACTGTCATTGATTCCATCTTTAGTTGTATTAGGCACCATGAGGTCCCTTTGTCCCCCCACCAATGCCCCCTTTGAATCCATCGGTCTCTTAAACAAATCTGCCCCACATCCCCCTTGACAACCGCACTTCTCCCCCAAACATCATCTTTATTAGCACATAAATAATATAATTTATCCCATAACTAGATCATGTCAAAGCTAATATGCATGTTATGAGGCCATAAGATCTCCCCTTCCCCTCCAGAAATAGTATACTTTGGCCTGTGACATTCAGCCTCCCAACTATCCACCCTTCCCCATCCACTCAAGTTATGTATCTAAACTACTCTCCATATATGATAACTATTTGATAAAAACACATGCAGAACCTACAGATTAATGTGTGGATTAGAGAAATCATTCCTTTTCCACATTTTGCTGATTAGATAACTGAACGTCTTGCTCAAGAGATTACGTTAGCATGGCCCAAATTACTTGCAGACTGTCGGCTGGGCAGCTGAATCAGTGCGCTATTCTTAAAACAACAACCAAAGGAGCAAGTCTGTCCCTTTTTCACCATGCACATGCTAAATGTCCATTCTCTACATCTAAGAGAGATCACTCGCATATCTCAGGTCTTTCGTGTGTCACTTGATGAGCAGCCCAAATTCATAAACTAAATTCAGTATCGCAGAGTCCAGAAAACCAAATGCATGATGCAACTATAGTCAGCAATAAGTCCAAAAGAAGAAAAGGGCCCCTTCACTTGTTGCAGCCACAGGATTATAGCACAAGTCACAAACTCGGGGAAGGCCATAATAAGTCACATTGCCAAGTTCCATGAAAGGATGAAACATTCCATCTTCATACCCAAATCCAATCTATAGGAGGTTCCAGGAAGGTAGCTAATTGAAATCTTTGGAGGACTTAAATTAGGCCAACTAGTTAAATTACAGCATCTTCTCGTAACTACAAACTGCCCAGTTCTGCTAAAATACAAGGTGGTTCCTTTGCCTTCCAGGAGGGCACCAGTGTCACAAAGATACAAGATAATCACTTGCCCTGTGTAATTGTCCTAATGGGGAGCACACCCAGTGAAAATTTCAGCCCCTCATTTTAACAAGAGGAGCCAAAGTTTTTAAACATTCTGGTAAAATCCTACTGCAAATTAAGCCTCATACCAAGAGGAAGTGCCAGCTGACTCACCAGGCACCTTCAGCGATCGGTAAACAATGCCGGTTTAGCCTTCCTCAGTGCCTCTATAGCTGTATCCGCATCTTCGAATGTGGCCCAAGCTCAATCAATCAAGACTTGCAGTCTGGCGGGGTATGCCATTTGAAATGTTATTCTGGCTGCTATGCATTTAGACACAATTGGATGAAATAGGGTACATCTTTGCTGGACTGTAGTCGGAAGGTCCTGGGTGACCTGAATCTTCTTCCCATCCCAAAGCTTATTTAACACCTGTTGTCTTTCCTGAAAATTAAAAAAAAATTGAAAATAAGAGGGCTAGGAGCAGAACCAGGAGGTGGTATGGGTCTTAAAGCTCTGTGGGCCCTCTCAATAATGTAAATTGCTCCAAAACTAGAGGGCCCTGCTGACTTCACCAGCAGCTTTTGCATGAAAGTTATGCTATCAGTTCCTTCCTCTTGTTCTGGGAAGCCAATTACCACTACGTTATTCCTTCTGCTGCACCCCTCCAAGTCTTCTATCTTGGCTTTAAGTTTTTTTTTAATTTGTTGCCTGTTCACCATTATTTGCTGTTCCAGTTTGTCCAATCTTTTTTCCAGTGAAATTATCTTCACTCTTGCGGCTTGTCCTATGCATCTAGGAAAATTGTCCCCCGACTTCATAATAAACAAATCATAATTGAAAAAACAAGAACAAATAAAAGACAGCAATTTTTCAATATAAGAGCTCCGAGAGTGTGGAATTCCCTGCCGCAGGAAATTGTTGATTGTGAGAACATTAATACTTTCAAGATTAAACTAGATAGATGGCTTTTAAATAAATAACAAACTTATTAATGGTCCACATGTGTGGAGGACATTCTCGATGGGCTTCGGCCTTTTTATGTCCAGATTACCAAGTTACCAAGTTACTTAGTTATCAGTGGAATAATTACAGACATCCTCCAGTACTGCTGCCATCGTTTTTACTTCTGCACTTAAGGATCCTATCTCCTCCCTAAAAGGTTGGAATTCTAGTAGGTGAGCAGTGTTGCCTCTACTGCTGTGGATGTAGGAATACTCAAGGTCAGAGTGCAGCCTGCGCTTATCTGCTATGCCCAATGCTTCTTGGGCACCTTCTCTGGTGTTGTCAGCGGCTTGTGTTTGGGGGCCACCAGTCGCATTTCTGCTTTCATAACTTCATGCAGCAGTGTATTCCTGGATCCCAGGTACCTTTTCTTAATGTTTTGTGGAAGGTTTTGATAGATTTTAGACTATTAAATAGTTTATTTTTGTCAGGTGGATGGGGCGCGACTAGAGTGTGGCTTACGGAGTGAATTGCATCACGTGACTCCTGAATTTCTCAGTTCTTACTTTCCTTGCAGTGCTAGCCCTTGGGACTGTTAGAAGTCTACTGAACTCCCTACCTCACACTTGATTTTCCCTACCTCCCTGAAACTCTCTTGCACCACTGCAACCTCACATCTTGCAAGGTCATTCGTACACAGGTGCAATATTATGTGAGGTTGCCCATTCTCCTGCCCCCTGTGCTTGGCTATCAGAGATCCCACTTTCTCCGACATACATTTAGCCTCCTATGGCTTGATCTTGATCCCTTTCCCCCACCTCACCCTATACTACTGAATCCCTCAAAATCGCCATCCTCCTCCCCCCCATCCTCCTGGATTCCTCCCTCCTCTGTGCATGCCACTTCCCCCTACTACTTGTCCCCTTCTTCCCCTCCTGCCCCTCCTGTACTCACACTCAACACCTTGTACCAGTTATCCCCATCCTAGCTCTCTCCACCTAACCCAGTATTCCCTCTTGCACTCCTCCAACCTTTCCCTTCTGCTCACCCCTTGCCTATACCCTCACTCACCCTTCCCCACAGCCCTTTTCCTATTTCCCCTTCCCACTCACTTCTGAACTTTTTTCCTCTCATCTACTCTCCTTACCATCCCCAAAATCCTTATTCTTACTGCCTCCTCCCCCCTCTATCTCACTATCCTTACCAGTCCCTCCAAGTCCCACCTTCCCCTCTATCCAGTGGGAGAACCTGATCTGAACCAGCACCTCTAGTGGTGCTCCTACTGGACATTCTCCCAACCCCCATCATGCCCACTCCCTTGCCATTATCTACCCCCAGGCCTTCTTTCTTGCTGGGGGAGATGGACCCTGTGGACCTGCCTACTCCATTCTCCTACCCACCCAAGTGGACCCTTTCCCCACCTTGTCTTCCCTCCTGTCCTCTCACACTTGCCTGTATCTAGGCCCTGTTGCCACTTTGCCCCTCCCATATGTGCCCTATAAATCCCCTACCCCACCATCATACCTATCTACTGCCTCAAACAGCACTCCTCTGCCCTCAGTTGTACAATACACCTGCAGACCATACATTCTACCATCTTCAAGTGAGCTCCCAGGAACACTGCTGCCCACACACCCCTGCATCCTACAACTCTATCTGGCTCCCCCTGCCCCCACTGCATGCCTCCACTCCATATTTTACATTCTAGGCATTCCTTAGTAAGCCACTTAGCTATCCCCATTATCCTTATGAAGCTTTTAACCCAGGCTGGGTGGTTTAAGCACAATAATCCTTTCCCTCTCCTTTAATCAATTAGGACCTGGATGGAGGTAGCTGAAGAGCTGAACTCCCTTCCTTTCCAATTGACTACTGAATTAACAGCTGTGCTGCCTTGCTGCCTAGTTGTCTAGTTGGTACTGTCAGCATAGCTCCTACGTTTGCCTGCTGACTCCCTTGTAGGCTGACCTCAGATAGGGAGTAATTGGAACCAACTAATAACCTAGGTATGAACCACATGCTTTCCAACTGAAATCTCTACCTGCTGACTCTGCTGTAGGCTGACCCTAGAAAGCAATTAGCTGTGTTCCACTAGCAATATTGCTATCCAGTTCTAACTGAAAGATATCTGGCATCCCACAGAATTCCCTTTCTGATAGGGATTAGCTGCAGCCCTTACCAGTGACCCCTCTATATACAGACCCCAGACAGGAAATCGCTCCAGTTTCTATAGAACCCTCACCTACTTTGCTCCTTCTATCCTTGCCTTACCTGCTGTCCTTTGAGCAGTGTAGCCTGTGGCCTGCAGTCTCCCTGCAGATGCCTGCTGATGCTCCCAGATGACAGTAAAACAGATGGCACTAGGACAGATGCCACACTCTTGCTTTGCGGTTGTTCACACAAGGGGTTGCTAGGGTTTGTGTGTGTTACTACAAACTCCCTATAAGAGGTCTGAAGCTACATGGCCCACTGGGCCCACAATTATGCCAGCTGGTCTGTCACTATAACCTCCCTTGACTGGTGACCTCCTTCCTCCTGCCCCTGCAGAGTTGTCTAATCACAGCACTTTTACTATTTTTTGGTATACCCAGCAAAATCAAGAAGTTTAGAACCCTACTTAACAACCACTTTTCTGGCTGATTTTGCTCCGCTGTGTCCCATGCTCACTCGGTGGCAAGGATAACAAGGGAAGTAGACTACAGAACCCTGGATATTTTAACTAAAAAACTACAGCCTCCCTATTGGAGATCTGCAGCAATGTGGCTCACTAAGACTGTCAATCACACCATCTGGTCCAGCACGCCACCCAAACCTCAACTAGTGACCTCCATCTTCCCATCCTTGCACAGTTTCACAAGCACAGCATTTTTAAATTTTTTTTTGTAAACACAGCAAAAACAAACAATTTCAAACCCTTCCCAAGCACCATTTATTTGGCTGATCTTGGTCTGTCTATGTCTCGTGCTCATTCAGCAGTGAAGATTACAAAAGGAGTGGACTACAGGACCCTAGATATTTAAACTAAAAATCTACAGCCTACCTATTGGTGGTCTGCAACCACATAGCCCATTGGGCCCCCAATCACACTGGCTGGTCTGGCTCTACCCCCTCCCTCAACAGGTGACCTCCCTCCTCACTTCTCTGCACAGTTCCCTAATCGCAGCATTTTTACTTTTTGCTTTATAAATCCAGCAAAAACAAGCAGTTTCAAACCCTTTTCAACTGCCACTTATCTGACTGATCCTGCTCCATCCATACCTCACACTCGCTCGGTGGCTGTATATCCTATATATAATGGCATTATGTACTATAACTATATGTATATGCTATATTCATTGCAAGAAAGTTGTTAATGCACCAGTTAGGGTTAAAGCAACACAATTAGGGAAATGTGGTGTTAGGGTTCCAAATCTTAACACCCCACCCCCATCCTGCAGGCAGCAACAGGAAAAACCATTATGGTTTCACCTCTCCTGCATCTTTGCATATCAGGCACGGGGTGTACCTTGTGGTTGTCAACCCTAATGCTTACCCATTCCATCAGTAAATAAGCTGAGATGGGTAGAGTATATGAGAATTGGGTGAGTGTTAGGGTTAACAATCCCAAGAAACACCCCACACTTGATCTGTGAAGATGCAGGAGAGGTGAAACCGTAATGGTTTTTCCTGTTGCTGCCAGCAGAGTGAGGGTAGGGTATTAGGGCTGGGAATCCTAACATCACATTTCAATGCTTTTGCTGCTTTAGCCCTAACTGGTGCATTAACAAAGTTTTTTTTCAATGAATGTACTTTTTGAGATAGTATAAGCATATACTCAATTGCACATGGGAGCACAGGGCCCAGAAGACCCTGTGCTTCCACCCTTCCATAGATGCATACATTTACATTGGGGTGGATGCACAGGGCCCTCTTCAATTTCTGGCAAAACAGGATTTTATTTACTTGGTTATATGGATTGTTAAATGAGAGGCAAACTTATACTGCCCTTGTATAACTCTCTAGTGAAACCACATCTACAAACATGGTCTTCATTACTGGTGTCCACACCTCAAAAAGCACATTAAGCTACTGGAGAAGTTCCAGAGGATGGCTAAAAGATATAATAGTGGATCACCATGGTAAAGCATACTATGAGAGGTTTAAGGCACTGAACATCTACTCAGTACAAAGCAGGTTAAGTACAGCACATGACAGAGAGACAGGATATGACTGAGACCTTCAAGTACTACAAACAGATTAATAACATAGATACATAAGCTCTCTTTAACTTAAGTGGCAACCATAGCATGAGAGGCCACAGTTTTAAGATGCAGGCAGGGAGGTCTGGAAGCAAACTGACAATGCACTTCTTCACAAATAGGGTGGTGGACACTTGCAATGCATTGCACTTCAAGAGGGGCTAGAATAGCCATGGAGGAAAGTATTCTCCATGAGTAGCAAAGATGGGAAGCATGGGAGGGGTGAGGAAGTGGAGCAGACCCTGTACATCAATTTCTGGACACTGCAATAGGAGCAGACTAAATAGACCAAATCACATTTTTCTCTTAGCTTCTTCATACTTTCATATTTTCTATTTCACCAACCAAAAGTCAAGCTTTGAACCACATGTTGTGCTTCACGAACCAGAAGTAATAGTTTGAAGTAGATTTTTTGGTTCATGAACCACATACTAATTTGGAGCAGATTTTCTGCTTCAAGAACCAAAGGTATTATTGGAACATCATTTTCTAGGTTGCAAACCAGAATGCCAAGTTAGAATCACTTTTTCCGGGTCGTAAACTAGAATTAGTAGTTTGAACCACTTTTCCTGGTTTGGGAACCAGAACATTTTTTAGTTTGAACCAAAAAAGGAGGGTTGAACCAGAAATCACTCTGAAGAGATCATGAATGTGTTAAATATAACATTTGGGCAAATTTCCCTATTAACAGATTATAAAATCTTGCTTAGAGAAAACACTGTACCCCATAAACAGACTGTAAAATCTTGCTTAGGGAAAACATTGTACAACAGGGAGTTTTAGTTTTGCTAAAAACTATCCTTTTATAAGTGTTTTCTAACTCAGTAGTGCCAGAAATAAACAAGATGGCAGTTGTTGTGAACAAAACAAGGGGTTAATGAGGCCCATTTTTGGTTAATGATACATCAAATTTGTGAACCAAATTACACTCTCACAAACCAGAACTTTCAGGTTCACATGAGGCATAACAATGTTTTAATTCTTATAACTCAGGAAGTGTTTAATATTTTTTTCACCAAACCTTCGGAAAACACTACTTCAGCACAGAACACATGTACACTGAAATTTTTGTACAGAAATTCAGTACCGTGTAGCCGTGTAGCCTGTACTTGAGAGTGAAAAAAAGCAAAAAAAAAAAAACATTTAAAGTATAGGGAAAAATGTGACCCTTTTACAAAATAAGGGATATCCAGATCTCGGAAACTGCACAAGGTGCCATTGTGAAAATCTCCAAGTTATCACAACATGGCACATCAATGGTAAATGCAAATTTGTTGACTATTCTGACAAATCCCTCCAACATTATTAAACTTTAAAGTTGAGGGTTTAACACTGAGCACCCTATTCAGCCCTAACTATGTAACTGTATAATATATATCCTATCTATATCATATATATAAATATATGTGTATATATGTTATAGTGGCACAGTAGTGCCACTAAAGTTAGGGTTGAGTACCCCATTTAAGGTTAAATTAGAAATATTGCACCTTGATAACTTTGGCACCATATAATGCATTTGCCTGAAATTTGGAATGCACAGTTTGGTACCATAGATCTCTGGATGTGCTACGTTTTGTTATGGTTAGATGTATGGGTGTGGAGTTACAAAGTGACAAACAAAGCATAAATTACGGGGTTTTGCATGTTTCTTTGCTCATGCCTACAGCCCTCACATTTTGCACAGTCAGTCCAAAGACTTCAGGGAACATGCTGCCGGGGTCCCCAGTGTGTCTTTTGAAGATTTTGTGAAAAAATATTAAATGGTTCAAACGTTATTCAAAAAACACTGAATCTCATTATAGTCTACGGGAATAGTTAAAATATTTGAAAGTGTCACAAATGCAGTTTTTACTGTTGCAAATGACCCCTTTACTTTCATGATTCAGCCATTTTTGTTTTCAGTTGGTGGTCAGAGAAATGCTTGGCATTTAAATTTCGGGACCCTCTAGGGACACAATTCTTGTGTTCACCTAGTTGAGCCCTGAGGATTCTAGTCATGTCTATTTTGGGGAGTAAAACACACCAGAAATATGTTTTTAATTTTTTTTTAAAAAGTAGTGCCGTAAAGTACTTTTGCATATGTGACACTTTCGTGATTTGTTTTGCGAATGTGTTGTGATTTGTGAAAGTACTTTGCAACACTATGCCAAAAACAATAGGACATCTTTGCCACCCTGCAGCAGAACAACAGTTTGGTCTTTTGGGCTGAAAATTTGCAGGGAGAAAACCAACATCACTCAGATGTGCCTTTTGGTGGTTTGGTGCAAAAATATAACAGGGCTGCAAAGTTATGGCACTCTGAAGTTGATCATTTTTCCCATAGGATAACATTACGGAGTCTGCCGCACCTTTTGGGTCCCGTATCTCAAAAACAGTTTGAGATATGGACTTTTTGTCACAAAAATTCTTAGTCCCCCATTAGGTGACTTAGTGCAAAACTAGCCAGGAAAGTCATAAATAATATGAGATTTTAATTTTTTTTTCTGCATAATATGGTTCCTGAGATATAAGCAATTTAGTATTCCAAGTGCTCATTTTCCTGTCAGAGGGCCAGTATTATGCCCACATTCTTTGTATTCACTGTGTTTCTGAATGCACCTCTTTCGAACACAAAGCATGTGTGTTAGCATTACCGTTAGCATTAGTGTTTGCGTTCATGTTTGTGCTTGCGTTTCCATTACCGTTTGCATTAGCATTTCCATTTGCATCATTGTTAGCATTACTGTTTGCATTTGCATTACCATTTGCATTTCCATTTATGTTTGGTTCACCTCTGTCGTTACCGTTTTCCTTTCCGATACCGTTTGAGCTTCTGTTACCATTTGTGTTTGCATTACCCTTACTGTTAGTGTTACCATTACCATTTGCATCTGCGTTTATGATTGCATTTGCTTTACTGTTTGCATTTATATTTGCAATTGTGTCATTGTTACCGTTACCGTTAGCGTTTGCATTTATGTTACCATTACCATTTGTGTTTGTGTTTGTGCTCCATTTACATTACCATTACAGCTTGCGTTTACGTTACCATTTGCACTTGTGTTAGCATTTGTGTTTGCATTACTGTTAGCGTTACTATTACCATTTGCATTTCAGTTTGCACTTGCGTTTATGTTACTGTTTGTGTTTACATTAATGTTTGCATCACCGTTAGCATTACCATTACTGTTTGCATTTAAATTGCCATTTGCATTTGTGCTTGCATTTATGTTACCATTGCTGTTTGTGTTTTCATTACTGTTCGTGCTTGTGTTACCATTTGCATTTCCAGTTCCGTTATTGTAAAGGTTACCATTACCATTTGCATTTGCACTTGCTTTTGCATTACCATTTCTGTTTGCATCACTGTTAGACTGTCATTAGCATTTGCGTTTATGTTACAATTGCTGTTTGAGTTTGTGCTTGTGTTACCATTTGCATTTTCATTTGAGTTATAGTAACCGTTAGCGTTTGCATTTCCATTCACATTTGCATGGGCTTTACCATTCCCATCAATGTTTGCATTTCCATCGCTGTTACCATTAGTGTTTGCATTAACGTTTGTGTTTGCATTTAAATTTCCATCACCGTTACCATTTCTTTTTATGTTACTGTTACCTTTTGCGTTTCCATTTACATTTTTTTGCTGTTTGCATTTGTGTTTACGTTCACATCACCGTTGCTGTTACTGTTTCTGTTTCTGCTTCCATCTCCGTATGCTTTAGCATTTGCATCTTCATTCACATTTGCATTACGATTACCTTTATTGTTTGCGTTTGTGTCACTGTCACTGTTAGCGTTATCATTACTGTTAGGGTTATTATGCACAAATGGCCAGCATGGTGGGAATGTGGGGCCTGAAGGGCACCGCACTTTCATCCCCATATTCGATTCACTATTTATATTGCACATTCTCAAAAAAAAGGGAAATTCATGCTAAAAAACTCCATTTAATGCATCAGTTAGGGTTGTTCCACAGTGATAAAAGCGAGGAAATTCAGTGTTAGGTTTCAAAATCCTAACTGCGAATTCCCCCCCCCCACTCCCACCACACACACACAAACACACATATATATACATGCAAGTAGGGGGAGGACCAAGGCAACACAACCAATCACACACAACCAGCAGCAGGTAACAGAAATAACATAAAAGTATTTAAACCATGAAGCCACACACCAATGCTCCCATCACGCTGTGGCATGGGGTCATCACTGCTAACTCTGATCCCGGATGTTCCATGCACCGCAAAAAACATATCACTATGGACAACTGGGCATCTTGGGCCACATGATGCCACCAACACATAACACAGACTACACATATGGTATTTTGGGGTTTACAAGACCTAAAACAGGATTTTCCACATTCCCTGAAATACTTTCAAAAATAACTTTCACAAATGCGACAGTGTCATGCTATGCATTTGAGACACGCTCGTGTTTGCAGCAGTATTTTGTGACACTATTTTGCATGCTTTCACAAATGTGATACTGTTGCGTGTTCCATTTATGACACTTTGATGTTTGTGCCAGTATTTTGTGAAAGTATGCTCCTGATGAATGCACATCTTTGCCATCATCCTGCAAGCAAACAATTGGGTCCTTTGGACTGAAATTTGCATGGTGGCAAGCCCTGGTCCAACAGATGTGTCTTTTCCTGCTTTGATGCTAAAATACTTAAGCATGATAAAGTTACACTGTTCCAAACTTGAACAATTTCCCATAGACTAACATTGTGGCACCCATGACACCTTTTACAACCTATATGTCGAAAATAGAGCAAGGTACACAGTTTTCACTACTGCCACCTTGTTTCACCTTTAGGTGAACTAACCTCATGAAACAAATTTGGAAATATTGTATGATACCTGAAGTAAGATTTCTTACCTACTCGTTATGATAACACAGGTATACACCTCCTGCTGGTTGTGCGTGATTGGTTGTGTTGTCTTGATCCTTCCCCTACTTGCATGTATGTGTGTGTGTGGTGGTGGGGGTGGAGGGGAATGCGCAGTTAGGGTTTTCAACCCTGACACCAAATTTCCTCACTTTTGTCACTGTGGAACAACTCTAACTGATGCATTAAATTGAGGTTTTTGCCATGAATATATATATATATATATATATATATATATATATATATACACACACACACACGTATTGTATTCTATATCATATATTGTATATCATATTATGTGTATATATCATTTTATTTATTTTTATTTATTTATTTATTGTGATCTTGAAGAACACCTGTGAGCGGATGCTCATTAATAGGTTCCACGTCAGTTACAAAGTGGAGCTAGGTACAAAGACTGGGGACAATATACATAGTAGGTACAAAATTACAGACATAATGCAAAGGGAAAGGTATAATGAGGCATTGTACAATGTATGCCTGCCTCAGGATGAAAAACAGAGAAAGTAGGGAGAGGGGACATAGAGAGAGGGAGGGATGCAGGGGCAGTGCATATAGGATGGACTGTGAAGTGGGAAAGGAATAGGGTACAGGGACAAGGGGGGCAGAACCCAGGAGGAGGTAGGATGGTACTAGAAGTGCTATGGTTGGGCAATCCAGGACAGCCCAAGGTGAGGATTAAGTGCTGGTGGTGGTTTACTGCTCCATGCAGTGGTGTTAGCAGGGGCACATACAGTTTCTCGAGTCAGAGAGGTGCTAGAGCAGTCTGTGTTTAAACGATCCAATCGTTGGTGTGTCAGAGATGTCTGGAGGAAGTGCATTTACAGTACAGAGTACAAGTACAGAGGAAATGTGAGGAAGTATTTTTTCATGGAGAGGGTTGTGGATGCATGGAACACCCTCCCTGAGGAGGTCATGGAGTCAAGAACAGTTGGGGAATTCAAGAATGCATGGGACAGACATAAGGCAGTCCTAGTGGGGGGTAGGAGGAAGTAAGCTGTTGGTTAACTAGGATCTGCAGCATATCTGTTAGGTAGGAAAATGGGCAGACTAGGTGGGCCAAGCGGTCCTTATCTGCCACCAAATTCTATGTCTCTGTTTACCCAGAGGGTGGCATAGTGTGAGAACACACATTGTGTCATGGCAGTGCAGCATCCGGGTACATGGAAAACTTGAGTGGTGGAGCTTCTGGTATGTCTGGTACTCAAAGGAAGAGATAGTAGGTTCTGAACCCCTGATGGAAGCAGTTTTAATGAAACTTTTTTGACTAGTAGACAGGTTTGGTATTGGATTCTGTCATTCAGTTGAAGCCAGCCAGCCTGAGAATAAAAGTCACAGGTATGTGAGTCTTGGTGTACCGGTGAGTAGGCGACAGGCTTTGTTTAGAGTAACTACAATGCATTGGAGAGCTGAGTCAGTTGCAGATCTGTAGACAGCCAGTCCATAATCTATGATGGAGATGGCAGAGCTGTTGATTGCCAGATTCAGTGCTTCATGATTTAGACAGTGTCTATGCCAGTAGAGTATCCTGATTCTTGTATTAATAGCCCTAGTTGTGATATCAATATGCTGGGAGAAGAACAGGGAGCAGTCTATTGTTACAGTCAGATATTTAAAATGAGGAACTGTCTCCAGTATAGAGATGGGTGAAGTGGCCTCAATTTGCTACATGAAGTGAATCACGAAACGAAAGTGAATTCGCAGAGTGCTCCGAATCCTGAAGCAGAGTACTTCACGTTATAATGGGTAATGCAATGTCCATTGAAAACAATGACTTTGCATTATTCTGCCTTCCCAAACCACTACTCCACTAATTCTTAAGGCAAAGTACATTGAAAACAATGTACTTCACCTCACTTCACCTTGTTTTTAAGCTCCAAAGGCAAATTTTGCAGTGATTCATGGGATTTCAGGTCACATGGGCTGTAGATTGTTCTGCACAGCCTCAGTTCGGGGTATTGTGTAGAGAAAGCAGTAGGAGACAGTCTGCTCTGAGAGCTCTCTGTGATTTAAATCTTCTAAAAGCTATTAAAAAAGCCTTTTTGAGTAATTTATTTGCTGAAACTTTAGTTCACTGATTGTAGGAAACCATCCTGTGCTCATATCATCGAGTGTTTATTGTTTGTGTATGGATTTTGAATGTTAATGTATGACATTCAGTCTGTGTACTGAGAGACAGTGGAAGTGTGCTTTGGGGAGGGGCATATCTGTGGTGTAGGTAGATTAACTTGGAGAAAAAGACAGTTCTTTCTGTTTTGGTGATATTTTTCTTGTACAACTGTGTTAATGTACACACAGTAATATTTTCAATAATTCTTGCCTTTTTTGCTGATTGTTGTGGTGCAGCAGTGCATAATTTTAGTTTGTTTAAAATACATGGTTATATTACTGACGTTTTAAATTTGCTAACGCATTACTCAATGTCTGTGTGAGTATGTGTGTGATGCATGTCATCAAATCAGACACCTTTTATTGTGCCACATAGTAATTTCAGCAATGTAAACCTGCTGTCCTCTGCAGCTGTGTGATTTTTGTACTTCTTTGTGGTATCTTTACTGGTACTAGTACTAGTGACTGTTACTGCAGCAGTACAGTCCACTGCCCCCCCATGGCCTGCCCCAAATGGCAAATGTATTCTTTTCCAGATTTGAATTTTTGATGGTGAGCACTGGTTAGGTGTCATGCCTTTGCATCTCTTCAGTGCGCAGCGCAATCTTAATCTGTCTGTGCATTTATATCTCTTTAGGGCCCAATCTCCATCTGTAAGTTAAGTCACAGTTGTTTCTTTGGCTTCCCTTCAGAGAACTGCACTGGTGTAGTGCATAATTCTGCATGAATATTGTACTCATTAAAATGCATTTTTAAGTCAGGACCATCATCACGAGTCACTCATGATACAAATCACGTTCTTCATCATCACGATCACAAATGCAGTCACAAATCATGATTCAAGATCACGTCATGAATCACATTCATTTTTTCACTAGTTACTTGGATGTGTTGTAAGCCTGTTTTGTAGTATCTCTCCAGACTTCACCACCCCACCATTGTACTCATTAATAAGAGTTTTTAATTCAGGGAGTTTTGTGCTACAGCTCATCGGGAAAGTATAGCCATAGGCATTCGCGTTTCCAATACAGTTCCATATTGGTTATCTCACACCATCGACACCAAATCATGTAATTCATCATCACAGTCACAAATGCAGTTACAAGTCATGATTCACAATCACGTCATGAATCACAACATTTATTTTTTTACTAGTTACTTGGATGTATTGTAAGCTTGTTTTGTGGTATCTCTCCAGGCTTCACCACCCCACCATTGTACTCATTAGTAAGAGTTTTTAAATTGGGGAGTTTTATTATACAGGCTCAGCTCATCAGGGAAGTACAGTCATAGGCATTCACATTCCTTCCTGTACAGCATGTGAGTTACAGTACTGTAACCAGTATGGTGCCGCTGTCATTCTTTATTGCCAGAGATAGTTTTTAAGCTTATTTTGAGCCGTGTAGTAAAGCATGGTCTTTGTCTTTTTATAGTTCATCACCAGCCTTTGTTCCTTAAGCCACATTTCTGTGGAAGCAAAGCCTTTTTGCAGATCTACCTCAAGAAGTTCCAGACACAGGTTGCTGATACAAATGACTGCCTTATCAGCATATATGAGCATACGACAGTGACAGGAGGTGGGGAGATTGTTTAGGAACACAATAAACAGCAAAGGCCCCAGAATTGACTCTTGTGTTACTCCAGATGTGACAGGCCAGCTGTCAGAGAGAACTTCCCCAATCCTGACTTGCTGGGATTGGTGGCTCAAATAGCTGTTGAACCAGCTCATAGTTTCTGGAGCAAGATCAATGCCAGATAGCTGTTCAAGGAAGAGTGTATGATGCACCATATCAAATGCCTTCAATAGGTCAATGGAGGCTGCCCTTACCAGGTGTCCCTGGTCTAAGGCATTATGGATGAAACCTGAAAAATTTGAGTAATGCTGTATTGGTACTATGGCCACCCCAAAACCCATGTTTCTGTGGATATTGGAGTTGGTTAAAGCATTCAACCATCTGGTAGGCTACAATCTGTTCAAGAGCTTTGGAGAGCAGTGGTAGTATGGGAATAGGTCTGTAGTTGCTATGTAAGGTCCAGTCCCCACTCTTGTGTACTGGGGTTACTGTCATGGATTTCCATCATTGGGGGAATCTGGAGTAGCAGAGGGAAAGATTAATTATTTTGGTGAGTGGTCCCAGGAGTTCATTTGGTGCCAGGCAATCAAATTTAATGTCCAGGAGTCTCAGCTGAACCTGGATCTTCTGAGTGCCTTTTCTAGGTGTTTCCTAGCATCTGTTTCAGATACTTCTTTGAAGTGGAATAGTGGCTGGTTTGGGGGTGGTGTAGGCATCTGCTGAGTGGTCCTTGGGTTAGGGGGAATTGAAGAAGTCCATCAGGAGAATACTACTTAAGTCAGTGAACACATGGTTCAGGGAGTTGGCAATAAGCAGGGGGTCCATTGTCTGTGCACCATCAACCGTGAGCATGGAAGGGGGAGTTTTACGGTTTCTCCCTGTGATATCACTAAAGTTGGCCAAGAATGACTTGCTGCTGTTCCATGAGTTAGTGAGGGCATGTTTGTAATAAGTGCTTTTTGCATGATGGATAGCTTTTGTACAGACACTGTGGGCCTTCTTTTATTGTTGAATGTTTGCTGCAGTGCTCTGAGCTCAAGCATTTTGCCAGAGATGATCTCTTGAGGTAAGTTGCTCCAAAAGTTCGGGTGTAATCCAGGGATTAAAAGGCCCTTTGACTTTTCTCATAGTAACTGGTATATGTTTGTTGCAGATGGTTATAAGGCCACAAGCTCGAAGGGCAAGTGGCTTTATTGCCCTAATTAACCCCTGAGAAGGGTATACATCCTTGCATACCACCCTTACCCATTGTTTGTTGACTATAATACAGTATGATGATTATTGTAATGGATATAGCATTTATAATCACATTATGGCACCTAAATGTTTCGTGCAGCAAAGAAGGAATAGTGTGCAGTGAATACGGGTAGATGTTTAAGGGGTTTCTGGGCTTAGGAGGGTTTTGTGTAAGTGTCTTTCTTTCAGGTTCTTTTGCAGCTTGTTAATTAGCTTGGCTAGCTTGCTAATGAAGTGTTAATTGTGTTATTAATTGTGTTCTATAGTGTTTAATGTAGTGCAAGTGTATACTTTTTATTAGTGCAGGTATTTACTTTTTATTGTTTGATTAGTGTGGGTATATAGCTTTAGTTAGTGTAGTTATACCACTTTAAAATTGTTTAATTAGTGCAGATATCTATTTTTTTATTGATAGATTAGTCACAGGTATACAGGGAAAAATGATGGTATTTTCTATGAGGAAAAGTTCCCATCCATGTCATATGTTATAAATATAGATATAGATATAGATATAGATATAGATATAGATATAGATATAGATATAGATATAGATACAGATACAGATATAGATATAGATATAGATGTAGATATCGATATAGATGTAGCTATAGATATTATCATAGATATAGATATAGATATTGCCATAGATATATTCATAGATATAGATTAGTCACAGGTATACAGGGAAAAAATGATGGTATTTTCTATGAGGAAAAGTTCCCATCCATGTCATATACTGTAGATATTGATATAGATGGAGATATAGATATTGTCATAGATATAGATATAGCTTTTGTCATAGATACATTCATAGATATATTCATAGATATAGATGTAGATATAGTTATAGATATAGATATAGATATAGATATAGATATAGATATAGATATAGATATAGATATAGATATAGATATAGATATATGCAATAGGCATGGGCCCAAAAGCCTTCGTATATATCTTTTATCTGTGCTACTACATGTATAAATATAAAATCTTAGATTTATACATACCATAAATCTGTCACAGATTTATACATATACAAAACTCATCATCAGTAGGACCCCCCCCCCACAGTCGGACAGCCAACACTACTTCTTCCAGTTTCATTCTTACAAGAATATTCAATGTAACAGTAGTTCTTCACGCTGCTCCCAGCCAAAGCACCCAAACGACAATCCATCATAATGAAGCAATATCTCCAAAATGAACTTTTCAACATAAGTACACACACTAAAACACAGCAAACTTGACTATTCCTGATCTCTTGCCCTCTGGCACCCCTGCCCACCAGCTCAACTCCACCTCCCAAGCAGTAAGTACACTGTCCAGTCCCAGTACCTCTCTGTTATTCTTTGACTTTTTTCACTTTCCTATACCTTCATTAGCATTGTTGCCTTCTAAAATCAAAAAAAGCACCTTTTTTTGACTTTATGTCAAACTGCGCTCCCACTCTACTTCTGTTTTCACAACTTCCCACTTGCCTGTAATGTCCCTATAACTTTACAACCCATCAAGGACACAGACTAAACGTTCTCAGTGTCTTTTTACAGCCAGTGGTGTATACCATATTTTTTTTTGCTCCTCTCTTGCTCTCCGGCCGACAACTCCTTCGGGTAACCTAGGACCCCTGCCAGCACTCTACCCCTGCCACCACCCCACATCTCAGCCCCCTGGGTAACCCGACATAACCCTTCATCAGATGGGTTCCCCCCTTCAAGGGGAAAAGCACCAAAAAGGGCCACCCAGAGCAAATTATTTGGCCTGGGTGCTGCTGGTGTGGACTGGGCTAGTCCATGGGCCTTTGTGGTGGTTGGGGGGCTGGCAACCATCATTAAGCTGGCCAGGGAGACATTTCCTATTTTTTTCCCTGGAACGTGACATCCGAGATGTCAAGGTAAGGGCCAATGTCCATTGTTCTCCTACTTAGTGGGACCTGAGATGCTGTCATATGCCTGGCCTCCACCAGAAGTCAATAGAGAGTAGGCTGCAGACACTCCGACACTCCCTCCCACAAGGAGATGGTGAGCTGTCACCGGATGCTCACGTTATCTCCCCTGACTGGCCCTCTGACACCCAGGTCTGTTACTGAGTCTGGGTCATTGGAGTCAAAAGCAGAAATCCAACTGCTGCATTGGCAGGCCTTCACTTACCATACTTTTAAATTAAAACTAACATAGAAAACTGCTCCTCTTGCTTCACAACTCCTCTGCCACTTTCAGCTTGCAGATTCCTCTTTGCAGCTCTCCTTCATCCCTGTCCTACTCACTTACCCAGAACACTGTACTATAACAAAAAATATGTTGCTAGTCAGAATGTAAATCATTTTTTTAAATAAGCAACAGAATCTCCAAATAATGGCTATAAAAGTTACAGCCCAGTCCATAATATTATTGCTTGCTTAGCAGACCTGCCATATTGTTTTCAAAAATCAAGTCAAGTTCTACCACCAACCAATCAGCAAACATGTCCTCAAGTATGTTTGATGTCCTGACACGTCATACATAAAAATAGCCTTGACAACCACAACCTTAAAGCACATTTACATGTGCTATGACAAGAAAAAACACACAAAATCATAAATAATGTTATTTTTAAAAATGTTCTAACTAAATTAAAAGCACACACAATGTTTTACCCTATTGCATAAATGAAACATGCAGGGTGCATCTGTGTTATACCTGCTTTATCTATAATTATGCTGCTTGACCTTGGACACCTTAGTCATGGTTTATGCCACTTGTGAGGTTACCTGAGGTCAAATAGCACTTTTTTAGATCACACGGATCCCTCTGCATATCCCTTATATTATAGGGGTGTGGTAGCACCCGTATAGTTAGAGATAAGTGAAAGATTCTACAGTGTGTTAAACCCCTAACTTTGCACCTTAATAGTTTTAGCAAAGTTTGAAAAAATTAGTTGACATTTTTCATTTGTCATCTAGTAGTCAATGTCTAAATCTGTGGAAAGTTTCATTTTTGCAGCTTGTGTGGTTTCTGAGATCCATATATGTCATTATCCTCTAGACATCTAATTTTTTCCCTACATTTAACATAGGATTTGGGTTTGCTTTCATATACAGCCTACACAGAATGACATTTTTTTCTGGCACTTTCAGTTTAGAAGTGTACTGTGCCATGGTAGTGCCTTTGGAAGATTTCATGAAAAAATATTAAACGGTTCCAAAATTACAAAGATTTAAAGTTTGGTTGGTTTCTCTTCTGAGCATGCTCAGTAGGGCTTTTGGGACAACATTCAGATATGGCACAGAAAATTCCATGCCACAAGATCATTTTTGATTTCTCACCACTTGCTTCTTACAGTACAAAAAATAAATATTTCATGCTATAACAGCCACCATCTTGTTTTTCCTTTAACTAAAAAATATGGAAAATATATAAAAATGGTATATAATACATTTTAAAAAGTGAACACCTGAACCTAGATAACGGATACTTATTTAGCTACAGTCTGGTATGTTTTTGTTTTAATGCCCAGAAACATCTTTTCTGGGCACCTCAAAATACAAGGTGCCCAGCTTAGCAAAGGGAACCATTCAACCATATTTTCTATATGAGAACAGTGGGACTTTCTTGAATTCTGAGGCTGCAGCTGAAATTCATGCTGTGGGCTTCAGTTGAAGCAGTGAGCCAGCAATCTCCTGTCCTTCCTATCCATCCATCTGTCTGTCTGTCTATCTATCTAGCTATATATATATATATATATATATATATATATATATATATATGTGTGTATATACATATACACAGTATTCTTTGAAAAAAACTCTGTTTAATGCATCAGTTAGGGTTGTTCCACACCTACAAAAGTGAGGAAATTTGTGTGTTAGGGTTGCACCCCAAGCCCATCCCGTTCCCACCAACAGGCATCAGTGTGTGCATTGGGGTCATCGGTCTAACTCTCACCCCATCCCATGTGTAAACAAGCTGAGGTGATGCAGTATAGAGAATGGGGTGAAGGACCGATGACTAGCATACAACCCAATGCATGTTGGTGGGAATGGGGTGGGCTTGGGGTGTAAGGGGTGGCAACCCTAATACCGAATTTCCTTGCTTTTGTGGAACTGTGGAACAACCCTAACTGATGCATTAAATGGATTTTTTTGCCATGAATGTCCCTTGTTTTCGAGAATGAGCACTATAAATAGTGAATGTAATGTGGTGGTGAGAGCATGTGGCCCTCCCACCATGTGATTTTTTGTCATAGTAACAGCAACGGTTAACACAAACTCAAGCACAAATTGTAAAGCATATGGTGATGCAAACGTAAATGGTAATGCAAACGCTAAGAGAAACGCAAGCGCAAATGTTAATGAAAACAGAAATGGTAAAGCAAACAGTAATGCAAATGCTAACAGCAACAGAAACACAAATGTTAATGAAAACAGTACCGTAAATGGTAACGCCAATGGAAATGCAAATGGTAAGAAAAATGCAAATGGTAACACAAACACAAACAGAAATGCAAATGGTTAAGGCAATTGCGCCACAGAAGGAAACAGTAATGTAATCGACAAAAGAAACGCAACCGTAAATGCTAATGGCAACAGAAAGGCAAACTTTGACAAAGATGCAAAGAGTAACAGTAACGCAATCGGAAACACAAACAGTTACAGTAACAGCAATGATGATGCCAAAGTGAACAGTAATGCAAATGCAAATGCAAATGCAAGCCCGTATGGAAACACAAATGGTAACACACATGGTCATGGTACCGCAATTGGAAATGCAAATGGTAACAGTAACAGCAACAATGACATCAAAGGAAACAGAAATGCAAATGGAAGCATGTACACAAATGCAAAAGATAACAGTAATGCAAATGCAAGTGCAAATGAAAATGCAAAGGGTAACACACACGGTGGTGTAGACAGGAACGGTAATGCAAACAGTTACGGAAATGCAAGTAGGAACACTAACTGTGGCTGTAACGAAAGTGCACACCCTTTTTTCCCCCAACAGCTGTATAGAGAAACACTGTGAATACAAAGAATGTATGCATAATAATGGTCCTCAGAGCAGAAAATTAGCAATTGAAATACTAAATTGCTTATATCTCAGGAACCGTACGATGCAGAAAAAAAATTACAATTTCATATAAATTATGACTTTTTTGGCTAGTTTTTTACTTAGCCTGTTACTGGGGGGCTAAGCATTTTTCCAACGGAAAGTCCATATCTCAAAGCTTTTCCGGAGATATCAATACGAAAGGCACGGCAGACGCCGTAATGTTAGTCTATGGAAAACTACTAACTTTGAGCTTCCATAACTTTGCATCCCTGTAATATTTTGTCACCAAACCACCAAAAGGCACATCTGTGGGATGTTGACTTTCTTCCCTCCAAATGTCAGCCCAAAAGACCAAACCATTCTTTTTCAGCAGGGTGGCAGAGAATTCCTGTTATTTTGGGCATAGTGTCGCAAGTAGTGTTGCAAATCATGACACTTTCACAAAATAAATCATGAAAGTGTCGCAGGGGTGACACAACTGTTAACAAAAATTTCAAAAACATATTTCTGGGGTGTTTAACCTCAAAAAAAAAGACATGGTTAGCATCCTCAGGTCTCGACTAGGTGAACACAAAAATAACTGTGTCCCTAGAGAGTCCCACATTTAAATGCCAAGCATTTCTGTGACCACTAACCGAAAAAAAAATGGCTGAGTCACGACACTACAGGGGTAATTTGCAACACTAAAAACTGCATTTGTGACACTGTTGAACTTTTTGTTAACTTTTCCCATTGACTATAATGGGAAACTTGTTTTTTTAATAGCTTTTGAACCATTTAATATTTGTTCACGGAATCTTTGAAAGGCACATTGGGGACCCAAGCTGCATGTTCCCTGAAGGTTTTGGACTGGTCACACAAACCGTGTGACCTGTAGGCATGAGCAAAGAATGTGTAAAAAAAGCACAAATGCTACACAGAACAGTGCTTTATAGCTTCGCAACTGTATATCCGACCAGTACAATGCTTGGCAGATACAGAGATCTGTGGTACTGCTCCATGCCTGCCAAATGTCAGTCAAATCCATCATACAGTAGCAAAGTTATTAACCTGACAAATTTCACACTTTAACCTTAAATGGGGTACTCAACCCTAACTATAGTGACACTACCGTGCCACTATAATATACATCTACTGTATCTCTCTGTCTGCCTGTCTGTCTAGCTATCCCTCTATCTGTCTGTCTGTCTGTCTATTTAGCTAGCTATTTGTCTAGATCTAGTTATCTTAAATATTTAAGTGGACCAGGGTGCTCACCTTGGTACCACTTCTTTATACCCCTTCCCCTCAAGGTTGCAAGCCTGGCCTTTCCATTTTTTCATTTTAAATTATATTTTATATTTAATGTAAGCAGACCAGGGTGCCCACCCCCTTACTGCTTCTATTAACTCCCCCTTCCAAATTGACCACCTCGATTCCCTAAACAGCAGAACAGCATGGGGGTACCCAATACCCAGTGTTGGGAGGGACATGTCCCCTTGAAAAAGAAAACCAACCATCACATTTTTTTTTGTTAACCTATAACAATGAAAACAGTTCTTCACCAATCTGACCCCCAGCACACCCACCCACCCAACCATAACCTCCCACTCAGCAACCACCTCTCCACACCCCCAAACACTCTTACTCACCTGAATATGTGCCATAGCATAGATCCACTCTCTGATGGAAGAAACATCTTGCTGTTGAAACTGGCAACAGTAATCTTAGAAATTGAGGTAAATGTGGTTCAATGTACTTCAATGGGGATTTGCTATTTCTGCATATTTTTACCCCAGATTTTCAGTATGACCTTTCGGGACCCCAACTCAGGACTAGTGTCAGTGGAATTTTGGACATCTGGCCTGAAAGGTGATTTCATAGTCATTTTGTGAAATCACCTTTTGGGCAGGATCTGAACATTTTTACCACCCTTGTTCATGAAAGCTGCAGTCTTGTCTGCAAGGGCTCAAGTACCATATATTGAAGACATCTCTTATGTTGGCATAGTGCCCTAAGGGTACTGAGCATTGACTGACATATGGACTCTTTGCTGAGTACATCTGCATCTCTGGCCACATGGAAGTGCAGGGTCCTGTTGGTCATGCATTTATGCAGCCCACCAGACAGCCCCATGAATTCTTGATATCTCTTGCTGCACTTCTGTAGGGGGACAGAGTCTTTCCTTGTTGAAGGGCCCAAACAGCTTTGTGCATCTGCTTATGTTCACACAGGTTCCAAAGTGACTTGCATGAAAGAATGTAGCCATGTTAGGTCCATCCAAACAAAAGCTAAGGAACCATCTTGTTGCAAATTCCAGTTGTGACTGCTTTCAAAATCCCTTCACTCTTGCATGGATTTGGTACTGGATGATGTCATCTGTATGTAGGGAGGAAATCCAGAACAGAAACCAGAATTTATGAATTAGCTAAATGGAAATCAGTTGGGTTTGAAATTTACTCACACAGTGGAAAAACATGTCATCCCATTTTTGGATGTGGTGTTAGTAGGTACTGATGTGCAGAATGTAACTTCATGTAATTATATCAAAGAAACTGCATGTAATTCTTAATTGCATTTTAAGAGTTCACATTCAAAGAAGTTAAAAAAAACAATTCCACATAGTTATGTGCTTTATTTAAGAAGGAATTGTAGTACTATGGAAGATTATGTTACAGTCAGAAGAGATGATGAATTGTTTTTTGGACGGGGTTACAACTGGGCGCTTTTGTTAGAAACCAGCGACAGAGTTAGAACTCTTGATAGGAAAGACTTTCTTACTGTAAAAGAAAAAAACAGTGAACAGTGTAAGAAAGATCTAGTCACCTTGAGCATAGTGCATAATGATGTGGCAGGTAAGGTGCAATCTGAGGTCTTTAAATACTGGTCAGTTTTGACCTCAGATGGTAGATCAAAAGACATTTTTGGAGATAAATTGAATATTTATTTTCAAAGATCCAAAAATATAAAAGATTGTATAGTGCATAGTAAGTTTGAATGTAAAATTGAGACAGCTAGACACTGACTACAGCCACCCCCCAAAGGTTTTTGGAAATGTCAAAATTTGAATATCTGTCAGTATGCCAGAGAAAGAACATATCTTATACATCCTATGATATTGGGGAAATATTATATAAATTAATGAATTACTTGTATCACATTGTATGTTGTCTATGCCTAGGTTTGTCCCTGTGATTTAATTTATGTGGGTATGACTACACATCCATTAAAAAAAACAAATACAGAAGCATGTAAGAAACATTTTTAACAATAATCCAAACAGCTCTGTGGGGGTACATTTTAATGAAATCCATAGAAGGGATTCTGTGGGATTTAAATTTGTTGGTCTAGAATGTGCCAAAATGGCAAAAGGAAATGGATGCCACTAAAAACAAATTGGCACAGTTAGAGGCTATGTGGATTTGAAGGTTAAAGAGTCTAAAACCTAAGGGACTAAATTACATTTTGACCTTAAAACCCTTTTTGGAGCATTGAAAGTAGTAAAAACTCCCCTCCCTTTTCCCTTGTTCCCTAATATTAAAAATATGTTAACATGAAGTATAACTAAACAAATGGATTTAAATAATTTTTGGAAATGATGTGAATGTGGTGACATAAATTTTGCAGGTATATAAATTTAATGAATGTGCTTTTTATATTCCATAGAACTGTACTTTTATTACTGTATCAATAAGGGAATGTTAATCTTGGTGAGCTAACAAGCATCAAGATGAAGTGCTTTTTGTCAGCAAATAAGAACCTGACATTATCAAGCACAAGCAGCAAATACAATGATGATAAGAAGAAAATTATCTACCATGGACAGATATAAAACTTTAAATTGTAAATGACATATGTGTGTAATGTTCTTCTAAGAATTTAATTATAAAAGGACCTTTTGTTTAGACATTTAATCTTTTATTAGGATAACAGTCTAAATGATGTATTTTTGAAAGTTGTTTATAATGTTGTCAATGTATTCTATATATGCTGTTTTCTCTTTGAATGAGAGGCACTTAGAGTTAATATACTAATTCATTTAAACATCTTTTGCTGCAACAAAATTAAATGAGTTAATTAAAGAGAACATGTGAATGTTATTAAATAATTGTATTTTTTTCACGTACACTTTTTGTTATAAAAATCTGGTGGTTGGAAAAATGCCACACCCCCTGAGGAAGATAAGAACCGAAGCACTGGGGTGATTTGTACTGGTGGCTGGTATATAGTAGGGAACATTTTTCACATTTATTATTGCTTTTTTAATGTACTAAAGTGAATGTGCTATGTTAATTGTATTATGTACTTTGTTTATGTATTTTATGTACTTTAGCCCCTTAATGTTTATCTAACCTGTGGATTAAAGTATTTAAAATGAAAGTCTTTATTAGGAATCCACAAAATTGTTTGTGTGGGTGGGTTGAGAGATGATCTAAGTGTTTGTTCCCTGAGTTGCTCATCTTTCACAAAAAGGTTTTGAGTTTATAAATCAAGTACTGCCAGGTCTCAAGTAGGTGAAGCACCCTCTCTTTTTCTGAGCACAAGTATTTTTTCATTATGATACTTGATACCGTATACTCTTCTCCCAGGGCAACCCTTAGATGGCCCACAGTTTTTTCTACTCTTGGTTCCTAATTTCCTTGGCCTTCCAAAGCAATTTCCCCCTAGTTAACTACTCCTCTAATATATCGCTCTCTAGTCCTCCCTATATCTTCCTCCCAATTTTCATCCCTAAAGTTATCTGCCACCTGAACCTTTTTCCACAACTTGTAAATATATCCTCTTCCCTCTACCCCTTATGACAAAGCTTCTCTGGCTAATGTATTCTCCCTCCCCTATGTAAGTCTTCCTACCTATTTTGTATATCATAGCCTGTCTTACGTGTTTATTTTTACTACCCCTCATTCTCTTGCTTCTAATTGTATTTTTACATACATTGTACAATGCCAGCTTGATGTCCTATTACCTTACCTGCCTAAGTTTAACATTGCCTTTATAGTTTATTTCATATTTAATTCTTGCTGCTTAACAGCAATCATTTATGTTTACACTGTTTAACCTTGACATGGAACCTATGTAATGAGCTTGTTCTCAAAAGGTGTTAATCCGAGGTCACAATAAAAATAAGGATACAATTCCACTATCTCAAAGAAGAATTAAATATTGTGAAAAACAATTTGCTAATACACTGGCTAGGATTCAAGTTATTGCCACAAAAGTAAGGAAATGTGACATTAGGGTTTCCTAAACTAATCCCTCATCCCCACCCCTCAAACAGCAAAAGGAAAAAACATTAGGGTTTTGGGTCTCTGGAGTCTTGATGAATCAGTGATGGGGCCTTCCTTTGAATTGTCATCCATAATACCCACACCATTCCCTGAACAAAGAACATCAGACGTAATCTTGTTTTTCATGCAGGGCCCTGCTTGAAGAAAGCTACAACTGATTATATTGGCAACATGTTGTGAGAACTACTTCTCTACCTTTGAAGAATGTATCACAGTGAGGCACTGGCTTGGAACTGTACCTTGTACTTTGGACATAAGGCTACAGCCTGAGAGGGAAGAGTGACCATTAGGGGTTACAACCCCAAGGAAGACCTCACCATTGATTTGCCAAGACTCCAGAGACCCCAAACCCTAATGTTCTTTCCTTTTGAAGCTTTGGGGGTGGGGGTGGGAAGTTAGGATTGAAAATCCTAACACCACATTTTCCTACTTTTATGGCATTAACTTCAACCTTAACAGGTGCATTCATGAAGTTTTTGCAAAGAAGAAATATATACACACACATAGTTTGGTTTAAACAGGGTGTTAAACCCATTTTTGTACTGTAATTACTGTGGCACTGTTTAATGAAAATATGGGAACCTTGGAATGAACTATGTTGGTTGCAAGTTCACAAGACGTGGAAAATTCTATCATAGACAGAGGAGGGCAACAAAGATGGTGCATGGATTGCATCACAAGTCCTATGAGGACAGGTTGAAGGCACTGAACATGTACTCCCTGGAGGAGAGGCGGGAGAGAGGGGATATGATAGAGACATACAAGTATCTTACAGGGAGGAACAGGGTGCAGGAATGCACTATTTTTAAGCGAAAAAGATGTTCCAGGACTAGAGGGCATGGGATGAAGTTGGAGGAGGGCGATTCAGAGGAAGCGTGAAGAAGAATTTCTTCACAGAGCAGGTGATGGACAAGTGGAACACCCTGCCAGAGGAAGTGGTGGGGCTGAAACAATCACAGGATTTAAGAATGCATGGGATAGACATAAAGGAATTCTGGAGGTCAGGGGTAAGGGGCAACAGACTTCCTGGAAAACATAAACTGAACTTACAAACTTAAATGGGCAGACTGGGTGGGCCATAGGCCCTTATCTGCCGACACTGTCTATGTATCTATGTATGTATCTATGACATACATCCAGATTCCAGGATGCAGAATGTGAACAAACTTTGAAAAAAATACTTTTGGGCCATTTTTTCATTTCTTGTCTACAACAAAAAAGGGTTGGAATTTGGATGATAAACTTTTTAGGCAGAAGAGGCTTGTGCAAAAGTTGTGCCTTTTGAAGGTTTCATGAAAAAAAAATTAATTTGTTCTAGAGTAATACGGTTTTGAAAAGTGACTTCTGAGCATGCTTAGTAAGGTTTTTGAGTTAACCCTCTGATATGACTAAAAGTCTTCTTTCATGAGCTGTTTTCAGGTGGTGACTAAATGTGTTTTTGGGTCATGAGAAATGTTTTTAGGTTATGATGATCTCTATCTTATTTTTCTTGTTTTGTTTTGTTAAGTTGGAAAACACACAAAAAATGTGCATTTTAAAAAATAGTGAACCTAGCTAGTATAGTTTCTACCAGCAGCTGAAGAAGTGGTAGTGCATTTCTTCCTCTATGAATGTGTAGCTGAGGCTGTGGGGCCAGTGCCTGTGCAGCTGAAAGTACTGCTGTAATTTCAGTTTTTTGGGTTTCTCAAAAAAAAAAGAACATTTATTGCAAAAAATAACTGCATTAATACACCAGTTAGGGTTCAAATTAATTCCATAAGTGGGGAAATGTGACATTAGTATTCCCAACCATAACTCCCCCACACTCCAAGCAGCAAAATACATAACCACACAAGTGACCATAGACAGTTATAATCAGGTAAGAAACAACATGCAACTGTTTCCAGATGGCACAAACTGAGCAGCATTGATGGGCTACCTTTGAAAAATGCATACAGCATGCTGTACTTTAAAAATCAAACTCCAACAATACTGTATTTAAATGTAACTGTGTGGGTATGTATGATTTGCAGTGTTCATGTGTCTCTAGAGGGGCCTGTGCTTCTAGAGACTGTAGTGTTGTGCATTTGCATCTATAGCTAGAAAAGGATGTGTGTTTCTTATGCTGTGCATGTGTATCTGTGGCTGCAGAAACACTGGTACAGCTGGGGCCTGCATTTCTGCAGACAGAAGTAGTGATGTAGTGATGTGGCTGCAAAACTGTAGGCTCTACAGGAGCCTGCCTTTAAGCAGCCAGAAGTGGATGTGTATGTCTTACACCTTGCATGTGTATCTGTAGTGGCAGAAGCATTGGCCCCAGAGAAATAGTGTTGTAATTTAAGTATTGGGAATTTGTATCTGGAAGCAGAAGTGCGTGTGTATGTCTTACAGTGTGAATGTATATCTGTTGCTCCAGAAACACTGGTCCTGCTGGGACCTGTGCTTATGTGGACAGAAGTAGTGTTGTAGTTTAGGTATTGTGGATTTGTATTTGCAACTGTAGAAGGGCAGCACCTGCATTGGACTGCCCCTCTGCAGCTAAAGTGCATGTGTATGTCTTACACTGTGCATGTGTATCATTTGTTGTAGAAGGACTGGACCTTTTCTGCAATCGCTGGTATACTCCCCCCACACACAGTAACTATTGGTGGCACCCAGTCCAACTATTGGTATTCTCCTTCCCACTAAACTGTTTAAAAATAACACCCACCCTTTCCCTCCCTCTCTGCACCCCATCACCTGCCTCCCTCCATCACTGGTACCCACCACAGTCCCTAATCATGACTCCTCTGTCCTCGATGCTGACTCCTCAATGTCCCTCAGTGTACTGCTCCTCCATGCATGCAACTGTATTAAAATTCATGTTCAATGGACCTATTCATTTCAAAGGTTCTTTTAATCACAAATTTTTGCTTTTTAATATGTTTAGATATTTTTTTCTGTTGAGTGCTTCTTTAGCCCATCCCAACTAACCCTGTAGTTATGAACTTTCAAATCCCCTTCCCTGAAATGAGTGACCACAAACACCCATTTTGAGGATTTGAAAGTTGATACTAACATATGAACACACAAAGGTGCCAGCAGAATAAAGTCTATTGGTCTATCAAGTCTGCTCATATTGTAGAGTTCCCATTGCCAGCTAGGGACTCTGCTCCCCTCCCTGACCAATATTTCCACCATTCTGGTTACACCTCCTTTTGACCCTGACTTTACCCTTTACCCTGTTCCAACCTCTTTTGAAGCCATCCACTCTTTCATGTGATACCACTTCCACTGGAAACTCATTCCAACCTGTCCCCAACCTCTTCAAGAATAAATGTCTCCCTCCTAAACCTCCATACCTCCATCTTAAGACAATGCCCTCCCATATTTTTGTTCCCACTAAGCCTAAGCCAGAAGATATTTCCCTTGTCCACGCTGTTTATACCTTTCAAAAACCTGACAGTCTCAATCATTTCCCATGTTTTCCCTCTCCTCCAGGGAGTCAATTTTTGGGCCTCCAGCCTCTCCTCATATGTCCTGCCCTGCTGATTCTTAACCATCTATTTTTACCATCCTTTAGACCACCTCCAGCAAGTGTATGTCCTTCTTTAGGTATAGACACAAGTGCAGCATACTGTACTCTAAGTGCAGCCCCAACAATAACCTTTACAATGGCACTATGCCTGCTGCTGATCCTTCTAGCGATGCAGTCGAAAACAGAATTGACCTTTGATGCTGCTTTCCTTCATTGTGTAGAGTGCTTCAGGTCACTGGTGATTAGCACCTCCAGGTCCTTATCCTATTCAGGTTTGATCACCAGGACCCTACCTAGCTCTACTCCATCATCAGGCTCCTGGCTCCAGTATGCATATTCCTGCAATTTTAGCACTGAATACAAATTTCCAAATTCTGGACCAACTCTCAAGCTTAGCCAGATCTTCCTTTAGGTACCATATCCCTTCTGCTGTATACACCCTCCCACAATGCTTGATGTCATCTGTGAAGAAGCATGTTTTGCCCTTTATGCCCTCACCAATGTCATTGATGAAGACACTAAAGAGCACCGGACCAAGCAACATGCCCTGGGGGACCCTGCTGGTGACATCAGTAGCACCTAAGATCTCCCCCCAAAAACTATAGCCTGGGTCTTGCCTTTTAGTGATCTAGTTACCCACCCTGTCAATTTCTCTCCTTCCTCCAGACCCTCCAGAATCTCTTGTGGGACACAGAGTTAAAGGTCTTGCTGAAGTTCAAGTACAGGATATCCACTGATTGGCCTTTGCCCACTGTTTCATTGACCCAGTCAAAGAAGTTGATTGAGTTTGTCTGGCACTATTTCCCCACCAACAAATCCATGTTGCAACTCATCCTGAAAGTTATTAACTCCCAGGTGTCCTACTACCCTCTCCTTAAGTATGGCTTTAATGAGCTTGCACACAAGTCTGTAGTTGGCCCAGTCATCTCTGGGTCAGCTCTTATGGAGCGGTTCTACATGTGCCTTCCTCCAGTCCTGAGGTGCCACCTCAGACTCAAGTAAACTACTGTACAGACTAGCCAGGGGGCCTGCAACTTCCTCAAACAGCTCCCTCAGCACTCTTGGATGTATACCATTGGGGTCCAGGGATTTCTCCACCCTCTGGGCTAACAAACCTTTCCTCAAACTATCCACATCAGTTATTCCACCAGTGCCCCTCTCCCCATTCCTTCTCCCCACCTCCCCCTTTGTGATATTCGGCCATCTACCTCCTTAGTGAAGACCAAACAAACTCATTCAGTACATCTGCATTGTTCCCATTTGCTTACACCACCCACTCCCCCTTTCTGTGCCATATTATCACATTCTTTATATGCCTTTTCTCACCAATGAACCTGGGATAAAAAAGCTTTCTCTTAGTTTTTTAATCTCTTCAGCTAGCTGTAGTTCTTTCTGAGCTTTAGCCCACTGGACTACTTGACATGAATCACTAACTTCCCTGTGATAGCCATCCCAGTCCTTCTGTCTCTGAGTCCTTCTGAACTTCATAAAGGTTGTCCTCTTATCTATGACCATCTGGGCAATCTCTCAGCTAAAACCAGCTGGTTCATGAGGGTGGGGCTAAAAATTAGTTCAATAGAAAGAAAGGAGGTAAAAATACAAAAAAGTCATGCGTTAATGAATAAAAAAAATGATATGAAGCAGCCTATTCACAGCTGGTTGCGCTAAACTCTAGGCTATACTGCAGCACTAAATGGTTGCAGAAGCAGCAAAATGTAATGCTTCCTAAACCATGTTGTTATCAACATGCAGAGTGGTGCATGACCCCAGCTCCCAACAGCATCAGTGCCGATGACACCTGCCCCATCTCTTCCCGAGCTCTGATAATACTAAGCTAAACACCCTAATCATCCAGTACGTTCATACTCACTTATTTTCATTCAGATGATGTCTGTCTGTAGAAGTGAAAGGATGGTTCTTGCTGGTCACTATCTGTGACCCTGCTCATGAACCTGGTCTGGCTCTTGCTTGGTGAGTCAGTGGCAGAGGGGTAGGGGAGACAGATGCCTAGTGAGTGGCCAGGGAGATTGATGGGGGCATGCAACTATTATAACAGGAATTGGAGTGAGAGAGGTGTACCACTGGACTACCAGGGAGTGTAAAATAGTTCTAGTATGGGACATGGAAGTACCACTGGACTAACAGGAAGTTAAACTTAGCTTTATCAGGGAGCAGGGATGGGTGGGAGCATTACTAAACTACCAGGGAGTTAAACTTAGTTATGTGAGAGATTAGTGAGAGAGGAAGGGATATCACTAGGCTACATGGCAGTTATACTTAGTTTTCAGGGACTGGGTACAGAAGGTGGTACGACTAGAGAATCAGAAAGTTAAACTTAATTATATCAGGGATCAGGAAGGGAAGGAAGTAGCACTACACTGCTAGGGATTTCAGAATTAGGGATTGGTGAGGGTAGGGGTAATTGCTGAGGCTCTGCATAGTGCCTCTGCCCATTTGGACACAGATGCACTGCATGGAGCTTATAATGGCCACATAATATGCATACAAATGACCCATTGGTGCAGTGCATACCATATGTGGTCATTAGCATGCCCACCTGAATATGGCACCAAGGAGCAAATGTGCAAACCCATTCGGGGAATGCTGTCCCTCTTTGCTTCTGGGTATCTGGTACCAGCAGGGCTCTGGGCCTGCACTGCAAAGATGCACATTGCATGGCCCTAACACAGCTCAATATTCACATTGGCAGTGCTTTGCCAGGCAGGGAGTGTGGACTGCATGAATATGGCTCCCTGTTGGCCATAGACTAGATTTTGCATGGCATTGGCTTTACATGGTGCAAACAGCTGCAGCTGAATATGGGGGTCTCAGTGTGTTACAGAAACTCTGATTGTTGATATAAAAGTTAGACTGAAGTGAATGATAGTCTAGATATACTGTTTTAAGCTTGGAGGGGTGTGTTGGCAGAGTATTCTTCTGCAGCATGAAATATTCTGACTGGAGAGTATTCTCCAGACTCTTAGGGCTCAAAAGCTTAAACATCACCCAGTCACTTTTTGTAAGGACTGAGCTTAGTGGTATTGCTTCACAGGCTCCCACCAAAAATTAGGTAGTTTTGAGTGAACCTTTCCACCTGTTATGGAGAAGGTCATCACCAGTGTCTCATGCATCAAGGTGAAGTAGTAAAAAATTAGATAAGGGTAAATGGGGGATAGGCACTATTACAGGGCTGGGTACATGTAATTAGCACATGCTGGCCTGCATAGCTCTGCATCTGTGGACAGGCACACAGTACATGGTATGCATGACTGCGTGCCACAACAGTGCACCTATCCACAGCCCTGACCCCCAGCATGCTGCTTCTTGGGTTGCAAGTCAAGGGTAACAGGCAGGCAGGGGTTGCTGGGATGGTGAAGGAGACAACAATTTTAGAAGATGGCAGCCCGCCCTTGCTAACCAGAGAACTGGGGCAGCAGTGTGGGGGAGGGATGTGCTGTCCTGTAGCCTGTAGCATTTTTCCACAGCGGCATGCAAAATATATCATAGGGTCCTCCTGCTGTATCCTGTTGCCCCCATGCCTGGTGTTCCACGCCCCTGTGAATGGCCTGGAGTAGAGGCATGCCCCTAGACATTCCCTCAGATGAACCACACACGCATAGCTGTGTGAACAGCCAATGGATTCTGTGTGGCATGAATGCACGTCCCTTACATGAATGCATGCAGGGGTTCAAGATACCCTCAGTTTCCAGCATTCAGATGTATGTTTGTATATGTGCCATGGATCCACAGCACATAGGCATATGGGTGATGTGGTAATTCTCCTTAAACATATGCAGTAAGGTTAGTATGAAAAACAAAGGCATTTAAATTAAGCTGTACTCACTCTCTTACAGAACTCACAACAATCTATCTGTATCACTGTCTCAATAATGAAACCCTGACATTCAATGTTACAGAAGCAGAAATGGTAAAAGAGAGTCTGCAAGTTAACCACCGGTAATTGGGTGCTGCTAAAATGAAATGCTGTACCCAAATGGTGAGCCATGGCTGTATAGTTGAGAAGGAGAGTGCCACTAGAGTTAGAGTGGAAACTAACAGCAAAAAGATTGTTTCCTTCAATGAAAGGTTGAGAGCAGATGCTGTGCACATCTACAGCTGAGTACCTTTCATTTACCACAACTAAGAAATCCCTGTGAGAAATGGACTGTAGGAGGCAGAGAGAGTAAAATTAAGTCAGGAAAAACAATGCATTATGATGTGGCCAGTAGCTGAAACTGGTTGTAATTAGATGAGATCACAGTTAATTCATCTTTCAGCTCTGCATTGGTGGACATTACTATAGTGAGACACTGAGTCCCTAAAGTACATGAAATAAAAATAAATGCCAGCACTAGCTTTCACTACCAGTTAAATGAATTTTCTTTTTGTTTAAGCCATCAAGTTCTGCTGGTGTGCATTAGTTCCCCCATGGCTGGACAAATTTCTACCAAACTCTTTGCAGACTGCTGTTGACAAGGTACTTTCTCATCAGCATGGTTCAGCATGTTGGGATGTTAGTGCATCTAGCATTACTGCTACATCTAAGCCCATTATCTTCACCAGTTGCAACTGAGAAAGAAAAATGTTCTGTGTCAAAATGCTGTCAGGTAACATTTTATTAAAAAGAAAGTTTAACAGAGAAGTTTAATCTGAAGAACTCCATTGACCTTTACTGTCTTGCAGTTTGTTCTTATTATACATTCACATCTGTGCAGGGTAATGATCCTTCTTATAGTGACATATGGTCTGTCCTACCTCAGCCCCCAATTATGTCTAAGTTGCATGGACTACAAATCAACCCTAAAGAGAAAATGATGCTCCTACTAAAACGTCAAGCATTACCTTGCAATTTTACTGTTCACAAATCTTACTTCTCTTGCCAAAGTCATAAAACAAAGCAACTGATGGTTTGTGCTGCAAAGTTAAACTCCATCTGTTTACTGAGTATTTCTTCCTGATGTGTGCCACTTGTAAATGGTTCAACACAATATCTTTAAAAATCCACAAACTTTACTGGTTTCATAAAAATTAATGTGGATGCCTAAAGGTATCACAGGGGAACCATGAACTGTACCATTAGTGCAGGCCAAACACAAACATTCAGTAAATAGAGTTTAACTTTGTAGCACAAATTATAAGTCGGTTTGATATGGTGGTGGTAATAGTAGTAGTATAATTCTATTTATAAAAAGGTGCTCCTCCAAAGCTTGGCAGTACTGTACAAATTAGAACAACAAGAAAGATCAAGAATAGTATAAAAAAAAATTAAAAACACAATGTTCCATATTTCAACCAAAGGGCCCTATGCACTATGCCAACGTGCCACAGAAACTGGGCACGTAGGCATAGATATGTGGGAATGTCACACAGTGGGGGTCCAACGGATCCCTGGTGGCATTCAGCAAAGTGCACTGGCCAGGAGCACACCTGATTCCCTGGCCACATGGGCAGCTATGCAGCATGGTGGTCCACTGGGAGTGATGAGGCATGCTCACATAATGCGTCATTCACAAAAATGCATAGTGATGCACACAGCGGGGCAAAGACAAGGGCTGGATACATCGGGGGAATTCTGTTATAACTGTAGTATGCACCGCATGCACACAGGATCACTGATTAGGCCAGGCAGCCATTTACAACCCCCCACAACAGAACCCCTACTCTGTTCATATGCCAATTCACCCCAACACACATCAGAGACCTGCCCCAGTCAATTTAGTAAGAGCCACCCCCATCCACACATTCATATGTGCCCTGTCCCCATCTGTATGTGTGTTAACCCCCGTCACACAGCAGAGCCCCCATCCCCGTCTCTGTGCATAAACCCCACCACTACACAGGACAGCCCTGTCCCCATCTCTGTATATAAAATCCCCACCACACATCAGAGCCCCATTTCCATTTCTGAATTTAACCCCCCCACCACACATCAGTGCCCCGTCCCCATAGTTGTTGTAAACCTCCCCAACTAGAGCCCCACTGTGAAGGACCTATCCATGTACAACAAACCCCGACAACCCCCAACCCCTGATCTTGGTTCCCCAGCCTGCTCATTGGTAGACAGTGGCACCCCAACCCCTATGGCATCGACAACACCACCCCCATTCCCTGTACCTGCATGCTCGTGCCACAGCTATGGATGGCCAGTGCACATCCCTCCACACACCTCATTGGCTGCTGGCCATCCATCTGATTCTGGGAGTACACTGCCTATTATAGCAGCACACTCCATGCATCAGTTGGACAGCCAGTGCCCGGAGTGGTGTATGTAGGGATGTGCTGCTGGCCATCCATAGCTGAGGCACCAACATGGAGGTATGGGGGAGGTGGGTGTTGTTGTTGGTGCCACGGTGAATGGTGTGCCACTTTCCATCAATGAGTGGGCTGCATAGCTGGGACTGGGGTTGGGGGGTGGTCAGGCTTTGTTGTACATGGATGGGTCCTTCACAATGGGACTCCATTTGAGAGGGTTTTAACATCTATGGGGACAGGGCACAGATGTGTGGTGGTGGGGTTATGCACAAAGATGGGGATGGGGCACTGATGTATGTGTGTGTGGGGGGGGTGGTACCCACTAAACTAAAAGTGGCCAGGTCTCAGCTGTGTGTTGGGGGTTGGGATGGCATATGGGATGGGGTGCTTGCTCTGCTGGGAGGTAAGGGGTTTCTGCTATGCACCAGGATGTGCCATGGGGCAGTTATCGGGCAGTGAGGGACCACTGGATATTGGGGCATGGCCCTGCAGGCCCGGGTACCTCCATTAGCTATTGACACACCCTGACCCACACCTACCCACACAAGAGATCCACTTTGGGACCCAGGATGGGCAACTGATTGGCTGCCTCCTTGGTTTCGCAATTCCGCTCCCATCTGCCCTGCAGAGGGGGGAAGGTCATGGACAGGTGGCCGATGTTAGTGAACACCGGCATGTTCACCCCTGTCTGTGGGCACGGAGCTATGCAGGCAGGATATGCTTCTTTAGTGCATACATTCTGCCCATTCATACATAGCCCCCAATGTTCCTAAAATTCAGACTAAATGGAAAACATAAACTAACCATACATAATATTACAAATAGCATGAGATGTTTCTATTTAATTTTAAAAATGCTAACAGTATTTGCAGTGTGGAAGTCCTCATGAAGAGCATGCCAAAAGACTGGGCTGCCACCGCAAAAGTTCTTTCTCTTCCTGACTTTAGGTTGGCTGGTGGTGTTTGACACAAGCCCCACCATCGTGACCCAAGGCCCTGGTGGGCATGGAGTGAGTCTGGAACTTGTTGATAAATTTGGGACCCAGTTCATTCAGGGATTTAAATGTTATTAAAAAAACCTGGAAATAAATGTACCACCTAATAGGCAGCCAGCCCCGGACCAATAGCAATGTTGTAATATGATCCAGCCTTTGAATGGAGATCAGCATCCTCACTACTGCATTCTAAACTAGCTACAGGTTGCACATTTGACACCCTAGTAAGCCCTTATGGAGAGCACAACTGTAGTTGAGACATGAGAAAATGAGGATGTTACTAGAGTGTGCACCAAAAAGTAGAACACAGCTCCAGTTTATATGCCAAATCAAAAATTATTTTCAAGCTTTAATATACTATCAGTAAATACGCACTGACATTTCTTGGTTGCCCCACTTTTTTCAATGATTGTGTCATTCTTGTCATTCATGTTAATATTATTGTATATCTTCTCCTTCTTGCATGCATTTCTCTTTAAAGATATTACAGCTTTCCGGGCTCTTTTCCTTATTAATTTAATGTTGGAATATACCCCCTCTATTGCCATTTGGTAGTGTGAACATAACAGCTGGCTTCTCCATCCCAGAGAAACCTATTTACCAGAGTAGTAAGATCTGCAGTATCAAGCAGGAGGGGATAGTCTGGCAATACTGCTTTCATAATAGATTAACTAAGCATTTAAACTGGAGAACTCTATTTTTTGGCTAGACAAATGAGATACTTGGAACCTTCAAATTACAAGGTAATCCATTACGTTTAAAGTATTTACAATGTTGCACCTTTCCTAAAATTATTTGAGTGCTTACAGGCCAGATATCAACTATTTATGCATGCAAAAAATAAATAAATTCTCCTGGTGCAAATTAGTGCCTGGATCAAACATTGGTATACTGAACATGTCATAAGCACACAATATACACTAATGGTATGTTCCAATATACCATCTCAATTGAGCCAGGCAATATCACAATTGCTCATGCAAACCACAACCTCCTACTGGCCACAGGAGGAATGGTATCAATAAGGAGATATGGGATTTGCTAGAGCAAACAGGCAGTTAAGACACCCAAATGACAATTGCTCCTGTGGACCAATCTGCCATATTCATAAATCACTATGTAAATGACCACATAGAACTTGCAAGGTACTGTGGGATCATCTGCTCCCAATAAGGCCTCATTTCTGACCTGAAGCAAACAAGGTTTCGAACCCACACTCAATCCCGCTTCCAGTATATTTTATAATGTGCTTGCATCCAATGGTCCTACCACCCTCTGATCGCCACACCTGGCTGACCTAATCTTTTCTCTGACGTCTAGTGGTCCCTGACCCTCCTGATCACCCATCATGTCATATTTAAGGATGTCCCTGGCATCCATTGGTCCACATAGATCCTCTGTGGTGTCGTATTTAGTGATTTCCATGGAATTCACTGGACCCCGACCTTTCTGATTGCCCTTACTGGCATTAGTATCATAGTTTCTAGCATCCAATAGTCCCCCCCACCTCCCTGATTGTCTGTCCTGGATGAAATTTTTACTCCTTGTTGTCCAGTGGCCCCACACCACCAATTGCTGTGGTTGCTACCAATCATTCAGCTATCCCCCCAATCATAGGTCCATGGTGCTAGCCATCTCTGTAGTCATGCTACCCCCCCACCCTGAAAAGCATTCCAAACCCCCGATGGTGGCTGGTAATCCTCTACCGCTCATAGCCACTGTTGGTCATCATCTGCCTCATGCAACAAGTGCTTAGAAAGCACTGATTTGTGAGGCAGATGGTGGCTCACATTAAGGGATTGCTAGTCTCCATCAGAGGGGTGGGGGGCATTGGCATGCTGGCTGGGCAGTAGGGGGCTAATGATACTTCAGAGCAGCCAGCATTCACTGATCTGTAATCAGAAAACAAGGTCATAAAATTGGTAGTGATAGCAGGAGTCAGAGGGTTTGGCACCACTGGTCAACAAGGAATAAATAATTTTAGCCTGGATGTGCACTCAAGGAGTGGGGGTAGGACACCACTGGACACTACAGACTGTAACACTAATGCCAGGAAAAGTGATTGGAGGCTGGAGAGACCACTGAACCGCAGGAATATTCCTAAATATAACAGGATGGGCAAGCAGGGGGTGGGAAAACCACTGGATGGCAGGGAATACATCAGTTTAGCCAGAAGAGGTGATTGGGGAGAAGGGTAATCACAGGATTCCAGGGAATACATTAGTTCTCACAGCTAGATCACCTCTTTGTTAGATTCTTTTGTAAGAATGTGTCTTTCCATTTCAAAAAATGCACTGTTGTTACTGAGCTCAGCTGAACTGGGTGCAACTACTGGTAGCCCATATGGGGGTTCTTAGTGTTTAAAAAGCATTGGGATGTGTTTACAGCCTTGTACACTGTTGTACAGTATGTTTATTCAGCAACAGTAGGATTTACTATATAGTCTGCCTAGAATAGTAGTAAGAGAATGATGTGGTTTAATCTGCTGCCAGAGTATTCTTATCTATAAGCATGGTAACTTAACATGGAAGGAATAACATATGCAAACAGCACCAGCTAGGATGCCATACAGTAATGCTAAAGTATGTCTCAAAATGCTGCAGCATACTGCAGGGAACAGTGCAACTGAATGGCAATTAATCCCTTTTGCCATGTAGTAATTTGTGACATCTCATGTACTGCAAGTTACTTTGCTGCATTTTGACTGGCCCTGCTGCAACTGGTAATGCAGAACATTTTGTTTCTTAGCACAGTAAACATTTGTCTTGGTTATGTAACCCCTAGATGGTGCTATCCCAGGGGCTACTACCCCTGCCTGACTTGCCACTAACAGGTTGAGGGGCCTGGATCCGATGGCGGGTGCCTCCACCCAGAGGTCAGGGTTTGCAATAGTTAAACTAACTTGGTCACAGCCCTCTGGGACACTGCAACCCCCCTTTCTTCCCACTAGTGGCCCACACAGTATATCAGAATTACCTTCACAGTATACACTTACCCCCAGGACTGGTTCAGGCTTTGGGACCCCCTGTAAAATAAGAAGATACAGTGCAACAATCACAGTACAATACTTTAACATAGACAAATACCTCAGGCAGTATAACTTTTGCTGAAACAAGCAGCTCTGATTTATTTAGGGGAATATAACACGGACAGGGGGAAATCAGGTTAATTAGCTTATCACTTTACTCATCTACCTATGGCTTTATGCACAGGCCTATCCCTACCAGTTACTGTCCCTGGGTACCCAAGCCCTAGTGGCTAGTCCAAACCGTGGCAGCTGGTAGGGGCCCATTCACACAGAGAAAAGAAAAATTAGTTAAACAGTCAGCAGTACAGTAATTCCATTTGGATTCAATGTGGCAATTCAACAGGGAGTGACCCCTGAATTAGTACTCATGACCTCCAAACAAGATAGGGTCCTTCAACATCAGCAGGGCTACTCTTGAGCTCCACGAGACTCCTCACACATTTATATGACAAATTGCAACAGGCAAAAGTTCTTTAATGGCAGCAGGATTCACTTGAGCTACACAAGCCTCCTCACACATTTATATGGTAAACAGTAACAGGCAAAAGTCCTTTAATGGCAGCAGGATTCAATTGAGCTACACAAGCCTCCTCACACATTTATATGGTAAAAAAGAAAGTACTATACCAGGCAGGCTGCTTCTCTATTCCGATCGCAATTACTGCACAATACCCGGGAGAACACACAGCAGATTCAGTTCCTGACAGACCGAATGCAATTCAGCAATTTCTCCAGTCTTCTACAGGGTGAGCCTGGTTTCTACTCTTCAGATATCCTTTGATTCTCTTCACAGGATGGATTCAGTCCTAACAAGCAGTTACACAAGCTGCAGACCGGAACTCAGGGCCTTACACATGTTTCCCGACTAAAACTGCACACTGAAAAAGCACAGAGCTCTTTCCCTCGTCACTGCCAGAGCTCAACTGAAACTCCAGCAGACAAAACCTGGCATTTCCTTTGAGTTCCTCCCAGTTCTTGGCTGGATTGGCTGTCACTCACAATAGACTGCCCCTGTTGGTCCAAAAAGGCGCTGAAGTCCAAACTACATCTCCCAGAGTCACTGCCCATACAATCCTCTTGTGGCTGGCTCAGATTACGAGTCCAAGTTCTGATTCATCCAAGGCACCATTTTAGAGCTACCTTAACCCACACTGATTGGTCCAGTTCAGCAGTTCAAAACTAGAATGGGGAACTAGGCAAACACAGTTCTGACTGCAAAGAAAGCAGGTTAGACAAACTGTATTTTCATTATTACTCTAAATGATTTCTGGCAAACAGTTACATCTTTCAGATAGGTTCCCTTTGCACTCCTAGTGACTGCAAAATGGAGTGAATTGCAGCAGCTCAGTGGTACTCAAGCAGAGAAGCACACAGTCCCTCATACAAACTAATTATGTCTGCAAGCAGACAGCTCTTAAAGAGACAGTACCAGAGGCTCTAAAACACTCACTGATAAATGGCTTAAAACACCAAACACCATTCAGGCTTGGAGCATTCAAGCAAGCTCCTGGAAGTCTTTTGGGAACCCCCATTTGCAGGGGGGTTACACCCTTCCTGGCCTGGGAAAGCTTGACGTCCGCGTCAAGCAAGTACCTCCATAAGTTTCAACTGCAACCATATACATTTGCATTAGGCTCACACATGTAATCATCAGTCAATATATCATTTTACCAAGAACACATTTCTGAAACATTGCAGTGCGTCACTCTTTACACAGCATTACACACACATTGTACCATAACTCAAGTTATTACCTCTTGTACATGAAACCTGAAGAGAGGGAGCCATTCCTTATCAGTTACCTTGGGGCTGGACGGGGCAAGGGCACCATACTTAGAGGGCAACACAAGTAACTTGGAGTTGGCACTGACGCTCAGTTTGGGCAATGAGCTCGGGGACACATACATCCTTTATGGACAACATTGAGAGGCAACCACAGGCCTCCCAAGGGAATCATAACTGAGGTGCACCACAGGCTTTTATAGCTCTACCAGTCTTTCTAGGGGAACTGTTACAGTCTCTGCACTCTGTGCCTCATTTTCAGCATTGTCCTCACTTGTCTGGGGAGTCTCCATGGGGGTAGAGAGCTAGAACTTGGGGCACTTTCAGCTCCAGGAGTTACAGTTTCTGAGTCCACAACATTTGGCTCACATGGAGCTTTCGGACACTGGCAGTGGACTGTCAGGGCACTCAAAATACTCTTCTTGTTCTGGTGTATCACCAGTCTGCCCCAATCCATCATTTTCCTCCCCTGAAAGCTCAAACAGTTCAACTATGCACAATGATTCCATTTCATCTGATCTGATGCTTTGCACTTCACTTTCTGGGAGCATTGGCTCCAGGGACGAAGCTGGGGGCTTAGACAGTCCAGAAGGCCCAGCTTCATCTCCAGTATTGACTAGGGGATTGCCCTGAAACAATTGACTCAGTTCGTAAGAAGGATAGTATTCAAAGTCACTCTCACTTTCTTCTGATATGGACTGACAGTCATGCTCAACTGGGACTTGTGGAGGGGAACACTTTAACTCTGCTTCTGTAGGTGCAGACTTTCTATATCTTTTCTTAGCAGCAGCTTTAGTCACTGGTCCAGAGGGGGCATCTTCTGGGGGCTCAGACTCAATCAAGATTTGTCCAATGGGCAGTAAATGATTTCTATGCATTGTTTTTACATCTTCTGAATTATTCTCAGGCCTTACTTTGTACACTGGTAGATCATCTAGTTTGCCCACTACAATGTGAGAGAGATGGTGCCATTTGTCAGCAATCTTGTGTTTGCCATGCAGTCCCAGATTTCTTAGCAACACCCGATCTCCTCCTGGAGTTCCTGTGCTTTCACCTTTTATCATACCTTTCTTTGTTGGCCAGATTTCTTTTGGCAGCCATGGTTTGAGCCAGTTAGTACGCATGAGTTAGCTGGGCCTTTAACTTTTGCACATACTGTAAATAGTTGTCAGCTTGAACCCGATCAGAGAGACCCCAAACACACATCTACCGTAGTTGAGCTTCTCTTCCAAACATCAGGCGGTAGGGGGAGAACCCAGTGGCATCACTTTTGGTGCAGTTATAAGCATGTACCAGGGTGCTAATTTGTTGGCTCCATCTAGGCTTGTCCTTTGGGTGCAGGGTGCCTAGCATATCTAGCAAAGTGAGGTTGAAACGTTCAGGCTGTGGGGGGGAGATAGATCCCCCTGGGGTGGTAAGGAGTGGTTCTGGACTTTTGCACTCCCCACAGAGAAAGCATTTCTTTGATCAAACAACTCTCAAAGTCTCTCCCTTGATCAGAATGGATTCTTTGTGGAGCCCCATAGTGGACAAAAAAGTTTTCTACAAGTACTTTGGCCACAGTGGATGCTTTCTGGTCTTTGGTGGGAAAGCTTGGGCATATCTCATGAAATGGTCAGTGACCACCAGCACATTACTGATATTTCTTGATCTGACTCCAAACTCAGAAAATCAATACAGACCAGCTCCATGGGTGCCACTGGTAGTGATGTTAACAAGGGGGCAGCCCTCTGGGCAAAGCTTTCCTCTGTAAGCAGCGACTACAAGTTCGAATGTGTTGCTCCACATCAGCCCCCATCTTAGGCCAATAGAATCTGGATCTCACCAAGTCAAGTGTTCTGTCTATACCAAGGTGCCCCATGTGGTTGTGCAAGGACCTCAATACTGAGTCTCGAAAGGCAGTGGGCAGCAGTAGTTTAATAGCAGTAGTCTAATAGCTTGGCAGAAGACACCAAGAGAAAGGACTGCTGTGAGTGAACTTCTCTGCTGGGACTAAAGTAGAAGAACTTTTGCATTTGGACCTTTAATTTAGGGTAAAAAACTAACATACAAAACAAAAACAAAAAAAGTGTGTGTTTGGGTTAACTGAACTGAATGGGTAACTGAAAAGTCATCTAGGTGTAAATCTCAGGTGACTGAAAGGACTTAACTGCTGTGAGGTTTAAATTACTTGTAGAAAGATCTGTAAGTAGGGGTGGCTTAGCTAGAAGGAAGCTACATTTAAAGACTGCCTTAGAAAGATTCTGCTAATAGCTTGGCAGAAGACACCAAGAGAAAGGACTGCTGTGTGACTGAACTTCTCTGCTGGGACTATATTGCCTCCTTCCTCCCCTCCACCCCCACCAAAGCTAGTTCTATTTTTATAGGCACAGGATTTGACTGACAACAGGAACTTCCTGTTTAGGGGCAGGAAGTGAGTGATCACAGAACCACAAGGACCCACCATCCTAGAAGGGCAAGAGTAGCCTCCGGCCCCTCTAGCTGCTGGAGGTCTGCCTCTGAACAAGTAAGTGGTCTACTGAGAAATACAGGATATTCTTGTCTCAGAACAGGACAATCAGGAGCTTAAAGGGCACACAGGCAGAAAGAAAGGAGAGAGAGAGAAAAAAAACAGATGAAAGAGTAAGGATTGCAAACAGTTAAGGGGTCAGAAATAAGACATGATTGGAGTGGTGCAGTGCAGTGGCTGTGGAGCAGCAGTCTTCCTGGAGATGTTCTAGAGGATGTGGTGTTGTCCCATCTGCAGGCACCTCTCTGGGCTGAGGGAGGAGGTTTCTCATCTCCAGGCTGAGTTGTCCAGGATTTGTGGGACCTCCTCTTCCATCCAGGGTCCACCAGTGCCACTGCCGTTGCCTCAGAGGTTGCCAAGAAAGAGGAGCGGTTGGACAACAGTGGGCTCAGGGAGGGTGAGGGTGGTGGAATGGAGGCACATCCCTCCAGTTGTACCTCTCCACAATTCCTATGCCATTCTGGCAAAGTGTGGTTCCTCTATGAGGCACCTACAGTGGAGACCATGGAGGATGCTGGGAACCTCAAAAAGGAGACCCACAGGAGGGTGGCAGGGACCCTGCAGGGAAGAAACAACTCCTGGTGGGGACTCCATTGTTAGGAAGGTAGAAACTGGGCAAGGAAGGGGAGAGGGAGGTAGGTGCCTGCCGGCGCCATGGCTTGGAGGGACAGGGGCGAATCCTCAGGATTGCCAGAGCAGCTGCACAGAGGAGGAGCTGGATGTCATTGTCCACCTAGGGACAAATGACCTGGCTAAGAAAGGGATTAGAGAAGTGCAGGAAGAGTTTGTGGAATTGGGAGGGGCCTTAGTCAAGTAGCACTGCGGTAACCTTCTGGGAGGTGCTACCCATCTATGGCATAGGAGAGCTAGGATGTTCCGTACCATGGGATTCAATCAGTGGTTGAAAACTGGTGTGAGCTCAGGGATTTGGCTTCATTGGGGACTGGGGGTCCACCTGGAGTGATGCAAGCCTATACTGGCATGATGGGCTGCATCTGTCCAGGAGGGGAACCAGGATCCTAGGTGATAGGTTTAAATGCTTCATTGGCAAGCTTTTAAACTAGCCAAGGGGGGAGGCACTGGAAAGGAGCAGGAAAATCCTAGCCCCCAAACAATCAGGGTAGTAAGTGTGGCAAACACCAACATGGAGGTGTCGATAGGGAGAAGGGCAGGGGTAAATGGAGAAAGTGACAAAGGCAAGAAGGACAGGGATGGGGCAAAAGGGGGTAAGGCCATCAGGAAATGGAGGGTAACGAGTACCAATGCCTGTAGTCTGGGCAACAAGCTCCCTGAGCTGGTGGCCTTAATGGAAGAGGATGCCTGGATATCGTAGCAGTCACAGAAACATGGTAGACAGAGAACCATGACTGGGATGTTAACATACCAGGGTACATAACCACAGGAGGAGACAGGCAGGGAGAAGAGGGGAGGAGTAGCTCTCTATGTAAAGGAAGGATAAAAGCAACTGAACAAAAGAGTAAACAGGGAGGAGAGGAGGCACTGTGGGTCACCTGAGAACTGGAAAGGGCACCACAATCCGCAGAGGGGTTGTGTACAGACCCCATGTCAGGGGAAGGAATGGACAAGGATATGATGGAAGGCATTCTTTGAATGGCAGAGAAAGGGGAGATACTGTTGATGGGAGACCTGAATATGCCAGATGTTAACTGGAGCACATTTGCTGCAGCCACATCCAAGAGCAGGGCCATTCTTGATGCCCTACAGGTGGCAGGCATTAGACAGCTGGTTTCGGAACCCACTCATGAGGGAGCAATCCTAGACCTCGTACTCTCAAATGGGGGCAGTGAGAGGATCTCAGATCTAGAAGTAGGTTGCCATCTGGGGACAAGTGACCATCAAACAGTGTGGTTCACGTTAAACTCAGCTACAGAGTCAAGCCATACAAAAGTGAAGGTACTGGACTTTAGGAGGGCTGACTTTGGCAAGATGGGAGAGTGCCTCAGAAAAGCACTAGCAAACAAGCTAGAAGGAGGTGTGGAGCAACAATGGGGAATTATCAAAACTGCCATCACAGACGCAACAACCCTTTGTGTGAAGCAAATAAACAAATCAAAACGAAAGAAAAAGCCACTATGGTTCTCAAGAGAGGTGGCTGTGAAAGTCAGGAAGAAAAGATAGCATTCCGAAGTATAAGGAAACACAGAAGGAGAAGGACAGAGGCTGTACCAGTTAAGGCAGAAAGAGAGCAGGAGGGAAGTCAGAATAACAAAGGCCCAAACTGAGGAAAAGATAGCCAACTCAGTTAAGAAGGATAAAACCTTTTATAGGTACATCAAGAGCGTAGAAAGACAAAGGGAGGGATAGTGAGGCTGAATAGAATGAACGGGGGTAGGCAGGGGACAGTGAAAAGCAGGAATACTGAACGAATATTTCTGCTCAGTATTCACAAAAGGAGAAGTGCCTAATCCAATTAACAGAAGCACTCTTGATAGAAGTCGATCCCAGTCCTTTCACAGAAGAAAGGGTTCTGCAAGAACTCCTAAAACTGAAGGTGGACAAGCAATGGGTCCTGATGGAATTCACCCCAGAATTCTAAAAGAATTAAGGAAGGAACTAGTGAAACCACTGGCTACTCTTTTTAATAAATCATGGGAGGATGGTGTGGTACCGAGGACTGGAGGAAGGCGGATGTGATTCCCTTCACAAAAGTGGGACCAAGACAGAGGCAGGAAACTACAGACCTGTCAGTCTGACCTCTGTGGGTGGGAAAGTGATGGAGTCACTTCTGAAGGAAAGAATAGTTGAGTACCTAGAGGTCAGTGGAGCACAGGATCCAAGGCAGCATGGGTTCACAGCGGGAAGGTCATGTCAGACGAATCTAATAGATTTCTTTGACTGGGTGACCAAAGTAGTAAACCAGGAGGGGCTATGGACATGGCCTACCTAGACTTTAGCAAGGCATTTGACACAGTCCCACACAAAGATTGATAGTCAAATTAACCAGCCTGGGAGTGGGTCCCAGGGTGGTAGCCTGGGTAAAACATTGGCTGGACAACAGGACACAGAAGGTAATTGTAAATGGAGTCCACTCTGAAGAAAGGGCGTTACTAGTGGGGTACCACAGGTTCAGTATTGGGTCCAGTCCTTTTAATGTCTTCATCAGTGACATTACAGAGGGACTGGAAGGAAGAAATATGCCTTTGCAGATGACACAAAGATCTGCAACAGGGTTGATACACAAGGAGGCGTGGAAAGGATGAAAAGGACTTGGCAAGGTTGGAGGAATGGTCAGACGTATGGCAGCTAGAGTTCAATGCAAAAGTGCAAAATAATGCACCTGGGAAACAAGAACCCAGGGAAGAATACACAATGGGTAGGGAGCTAGTAACAACAACAAAACAGGAAAGGGACCTGGGGTAATCATATCAGATGACCTTAAGGTTAGTAAGCAATGTGAGAAGGCAGTAGGGAGGGCCGGGGTATACTGGGATGTATAGGGAGAGGCATCAGCAGCAGAAAACAGGAAGTTGTTATCCCTCTGTACAGACAGTTGGTGAGACCCCATCTGGATACTGTGTCCAGTTCTGGAGACCCCATCTCGCAAGGACATAGACAGGATAGAAGCAGTCAAGAGGAGGGCACCAAATGGTGCAGGGTCTGCAAGAGAAGCCGTGATGAGGAGAGACTAAAGGAGCTTAATATGTATACCCTTGAGGAAAGAAGGAGAGGGACATAATAGAAACTTTCAAGTACCTCAAGGGAATCAACAAAGTCAAGAAGGTAGCATCTTGAAGAAAAAGAGACTTGCAAGAACAAGGGGACACAATTTAAAGATAGAAGAGAGGCGGTTCAGGGGCAATGTGAGAAGTATTATTTCACAGAGAGGGTAGTGGATGCATGGAACAGCCTTCCTGAGGAAGTTGTGGGGTCTAAAACTGTGGGAGAATTCAAGAATGCATGGGACAGACATAAGGCAATTCTTGTGGGGGCAGGAAGATAAAGGCTGTTGGTTAACTAGGATCTACAGCCTATCCTGTCAAATAGGAAATGGGCAGACTAGATGAGCAGCGGTCCTTATCTCCGTCAAAAGTCTATGTTTCTATGTTTCTATATGTTGTTGTTTGTCTACTTGTCCCCCTCTGTCTACTGTTTCTCTGTATAACAGTTGTATTGTCAGTTTCAACTTGGACTTCTTTGTATAACAGTGCAGTTCTCAAATCAAGTGGAGCGTAATTTGGACACATCTTTTCCTGCACAGAGGGCTTCAAAGCTGATTTGATCATGGGATCGCGGGGACTGAGCCCGCCCGAATACTATCATTGTCCAACTGAGGCAGTGCACCCAATGTCTATTGCAGAAAAGTGACAATAAGCAGCAGGTATGCAATTCTCAGAGGTCCCAGGCAATCCACCATGCAGTCCACATCGTCCGTGGACATTTGTTCCTCCTGTCAAACTTCCGGCAGAGTGCCCGAATGTCAAGTTCTGCCAATCTGACCCAATCATTCTAGGGAACAGGCCTCCAGGAGGAGCATCAGCATCTGTATGGTTCAGACCTGCTTTCGGTATTCGAGGCATAGTCGTATGTAGATAATGCAGAAAGCCACCTATGGCCAGTGGCATCCAACTTAGCTGAGGTCTGCACATAGGTCAAAGGATTATTGTCAGTTTTACTAGTATTTAGCCCCATACCAGTACTCATGGAATTGGTCAACAATAGCCCACTTCAAAGCTAGGAACTCTAACTTATGTACAGGATAGTTCTTTTTGGATGGGGTCAGGCTTCTAATGAGCAAAGGGCCACTGGTCTCAGGCCATTCTCGTGCTCTTCCAGTACAATACAGCTCCAACCCTTGCAAGCTAGCATCAGTGTGCAGGATGTAAGGTTTTCTTGGATCGGCATAAGCCAGCACTGGAGCATGGGTAAGTTGATATATGATCTCATGAAAAGCAGTCTCACAATCAGGGTCCAGGGCCCCTAAATACTTCTTTCGAGACGAAAATACACTCTTCAGTCTTGAGGGCCTTTGACTTTTAGTATTTTCTGTGGGTTGGGGATACCCTTGAGTAAAGTTAAGTAAAGGGCAGATCACTCTTGAATAGTCCTTGATGAAATACCAATAATAACCTCAAGTCCCAGGAATCTTTTGCAGTTCTTTTAGATTTTTTGGGCTGTGGCCAGGTGGTCAAGGCCTCAACTTTACCTAGGTGGTCTCCTATTCACTCTGTGGATACTATGTCCCATACTTTACTGATGTTTGAAAAATTGACACTTATCAATGGACAGTTTAAGGCCAAAAGTCCTCCAGTCGGTCCAATACCTTAAATAATCTGCTCTTTTGTTCCTCCAGTGAGCTGCCAACACAATAACATCATCTAGGTATATCAGGCACTCTGGTAAGTCCATGTCCCACTGCACGCTCCATCAATCGTTGAAAAGTGACCGGGGCACCTAAGATCCCTTGAGGCATCTCATGAATTCATAGAAGCCAAGCGGATACAGATAAAGGCTGTCTTCTCACGGTCCTCTGGGGCCATCGGGATCTAGTAGTACCCACTGCGGAGATCCAACACAGAGAACCACTTGCTCCCATTTAGGCAGTCAAGTTATCCTGAATGCGGGCATTGTGTACTGATCAGGATAGTCTGCCGGTTTAAGGTGCGATAATCCATGCACATCCTTACTGTCCCATTCTTTTTCCTCACTACACAATGGGGAAGCATAAGGGCTTCTGGATTCTTGTATTACACCAACAGCTAACATCTGCAGATGCCGTCTCACATCATCTATGTCAGCAGGTGCCAGGCGTGAGACCTCTCACGAAATGGTCTTTCATCATGCAGCCAGATATTGTGCTCAGCTCCTTGCATGCATCCCACGTCCCATTCCTTTAAAGAAACACCTGGTCTCTCTGGGCAAGCTTCTCACTGATCCTCACTTTCCATTCAGCGACAAGAAGTCGCGAAATCAAACAGTTCAGGCCTACTCATTCTTCCTCAAACTCTTTGTTGCTGGGTAGCACTGCGTTCGCACAATGCACATTAGCCAGATGCAACCTCTATTTACCGAATGTTCTTTCAGACACATTATGAACTTGACCATTACCCTTCTGGCATAAGCATGGGCTCTAGCTGGCAAAATACTAGGCTTGACAGCAGTCCCTCTGGCAATTTTCCATCGCCTGTGCATCCAACATTAATATTTTATTCTTAACATCCTTTCTGATACAGACCTCTCCTGTAAGTACACTGGGCATTTGGCACCAGGATCAGAGACTCAGGATCCCTCTTCCATACAATTCCGACCCGGTTCCTCTGGTTCTATTTTTTCAGCATCTCTCTGCCTCATAGGCCTTCTTAATTAAAGCCGAACTCTCAAAGCTCTACTAGTCTTTACCCCTGTTTTCCGCCACAACTGTGCCAGCCTTCAGAACATATGAGCATTATTCCAATCAACAAAGGACACCATCATACAGTCCAGTGAGGGACACCTAAGGCTAGGGTCTCACTTGTTCAGCCACTCCATGCACGGAGGTGGGAAGACACAAATTCAGATATACCAGTAGTAGGGGAGGCCTTCTCACTTAACCCTCATACATGTAGTCCTTCTAATGGTTTGAAAAAGTACGTCTGACAAATGCTTCTGATACCAATCCTGGAACATAATTGTCACTTGGGAGCCACTGTCTAATACAGCTCTTGTAGACACTCCATTCACCTTACAGTGGTCTCCATGGAGGGTCCCACTATTCTGGACCAGTCTGGAGAGGTGGTAGCAGGGGTCCTGGGCAACTGACCTTGCCACAAAAGGCGTGAGTTAGCATTTTGGTGCCCTCACTGGATCATTTGTGCACCTCTTAACCACTGATTTGTTCTCAAGCTCTCCTTGTAGCCGCATATGCAACTTTGTCAGTGTCTTTTGGGACCGACATTCCCTCTTCATGTGCCCATCCTTCCCACAGTATAGCAAAACATACTTTCTATGAGTTTAGGCTGGCCGAGGGTGCCACTGGGAGCCAGGGCGGGGTACTACTAACTAGAAACCTGGGTGCCATCTCTGTCTGCGGCGTGATAAGCATTTGGAGACATCTCATCAGTTTCTCCACTTCCGTGGTCAAGGAATTGAGTTTGGAGCTGTTATCAGCAGGATATACATGGGTAGGTACCCCCACCCCTATAGCAGATGCAGTTGGATATAGGTCGGGGCCCGTACTTGCAGGCGTGGCCTTCATAAAGGGACTGTTTTTGAATTCTCGGATCTCTCTCAACAGTTCGCCCCATTCCTAGCATATCTTTTCCTTGTCAGGCACTCATTGACTGCCAACCTCTGCCCCTGAACTTTACTTGATGGGTCACCCTCAGTCACTCGGGTCATAGCCACAGCTATTGGTGCCAGGTCCTCCGAGTCGCCTTTTCTCAACTCCTCAAATTTCTCATTAACTCATCATAGGAGGGGGGGATTCCAGTCGATTTGCCAGGCGTAATGGAAGCAACAGCAGTTCTGAGAAGGGGGCAGACTTAAGGATCCTGTCCAGCCTGGTTCAATCCAGTTCAGTCGCTGGCAAACTACCCTTTCTGAGGCATTCTTGCAACAATTTTTCCAGCCGAGATACATACACAAACAACAACTCCCCTTGGTACTGTTGTGCATTTCTTACTCTCCACCATAGGTCCCGATCAGAATCTGGGCTCCCATACACATTCTCCAAGGCCTCGAGATAGGCCTGTGCAGTCACTTCAGGGTTACTGGCCCGTTTAGCATGGATGGTAGCCAGGGCAGGACCTCGGAGGCTCTCACTAACCCTCTCTCGCTTTCCGGCTTCCGAGCATTGCCATTCTAGCACTTGGGGCAACATAGTCTATCCAGGCCTCAGTCATCCTCCCTTGGGGTGGGAAGGTGCCAGAGAAGATCCTCAACCTCGGTAAGAGTCGAGGACTAATGGCAGGTGCAGAAATAGGAATGCATTGGTTCCAGCCACCATTACGGGTACTGGAGGCGGGAGAGGTGTTGGGGAGGAACACCCCAGGTGCAAGAATAGTTTCTTCAAGTCCTCCACAGTTTTCCCTTCCCCAGCAACCATTTCGCAAATTTCTCCTCAAAGTTTCAGACAGTGGTGGGGGCTCATTCCCCCTGGGTCTTCTCTCACCAGGTTATCACTCTTCAGGCAGTGAGGGCTCCCTCTGGGGTAATGGTCTGTGGCACTTTGGAGCTATCTGGGATCCTTAAACTCTAGTAGGGCCAGGAAAGTGTGGGTGAGCAGATTAGCATGCCGACCCACCACCACAGGGTTTTGTAAACCTTCCACCTTGGAAAGTACTCCCTGTACAGTGTCCGATTGATACCCAGGGGATGTCCAGGATAAGCATAGCATTTTGGAATTGATCTCCTCCCCAGTACCCTCCACCAGCGGTGCACAGCCACTTGTTGGGGTGCCCATTTTTTTTTTTGTAACAGTGGTTCATAAATATGGCCCACTAGAGGACACACAATCCCAGCAGTGAGCTCAAGATGTAACCCCTAGATGGCGCTATCCCAGGGGCTACTACCCTGCCTGATTTGCCACTAACAGGTTGAGGGCCTGGATCCGATGGCGGGTGCCTCCACCAGAGGTCAGGGTTTGCGATAGTTAAACTAACTAGTCACAGCCCTCTGGGACACTGCAACCCCTTTCTTCCACTAGTGGCCCACACAGTATATCAGAAATACCTTCACAGTATACACTTACCCCAGGACTGGTTCAGGCTTTGGGACCCCTGTAAAATAAGAAGATACAGTGCAACAATCACAGTACAATACTTTAACATGAGACAAATACACTCAGGCAGTATAACTTGCTGAAACAAGCAGCTCTGATTTATTTAGGGAGATATAACACGGACAGGGGGAAATCAGGTTAATTAGCTTATCACTTTACTCATCTACCTATGGCTCTGTGCAGGCCTATCCTCAACAGTTACTGTCCCTGGATACCCAAGCCCTAGTAAGCTAGTCAAACCATGGCAGCTGGTAGGGGCCTGTCACACAGAAAAAGAAAAATTAGTTAAACAGTCAGCAGTACAGTAATTCCATTTGGTTCAATGTAGCAATTCAACAGGAGGCGACCTGAATTAGTACTACACGACCTCCAAACAAGATAGGGTCCTTCAACGTCAGCAGGGCTACTCTTGGGCTCACAAGACTCCTCACACATTTATATGACAAACTGCAACAGGAAAAAGTTCTTTAATGGCAGCAGGATTCACTTGAAGCTACACAAGCCTCCACATTTATTATATGGTAAACAAGTAACAGGCAAAAGTCCTTTAATGGCAGCAGGATTCAATTGAGCTACACAAGCCTCCTCACACATTTATATAGTAAAAGAAAGTACTATACCAGGCAGGCTGCTTCTCTATCGATACGCAATTACAGCACAATATCCGGAGAACACACAGCAGATTCAGTTCCTGACAGACCAAACGCAATTCAGCAATTTCTCCAGTCTTCTACAGGGTGAGCCTGGTTTCTACTCTTCAGATATCCTTTGATTCTCTTCACAGGATGGATTCAGTCCTAACAAGCAGTTACACAAGCTGCAGACCGGAACTCGGGGCCTTACACACATTTCCCGACTAAAACTGCACACTGAAAAAGCACAGGGCTCCTTCCCTCGTCACTGCCAGAGCTCAACTGAAACTCCAGCAGACAAAACCGGGCACTTCCTTTGAGTTCCTCCCAGTTCTTGGCTGGATTGGCTTTCACTCACAATAGACTTCCCCTGTTGGTCCAAAAAGGCGCTGAAGTCCAAACTACATCTCCCAGAGTCACTGCCCATACAATCCTCTTGTGGCTGGCTCAGATTACAAGTCCAGTTCTGATTCGCCCAAGGCACCATTTTAGAGCTACCTTAACCCACACTGATTGGTCCAGTTCAGCAGTTCAAAACTAGAATGGGGAACTAGGCAAACACAGTTCTGACTGCAAAGAAAGCAGAGTTAGACAAACTGTATTTCATTATTGCTCTAAATGATTTCTGGCAAACAGTTACATCTTTCAGATGGGTTCCTTTGCACTCCTAGTGACTGCAAAAATGGAGTGAATTGGCAGCAGCTCGAGTGGTACTCAAGCAGAGAGAAGCACACAGTCCCCCCATACAAACTAATTATGTCTGCAAGCAGACAAGCTCTTAAAGAGACAGTACCAGAGGCTCTAAAAACACTCACTGATAAATGGCTTAAAGGCCAAACACCATTCAGGCTTGGAGCATTCAAGAAAGCTCCTGGAAGTCTTTTGGGAACCCCCATTTGCAGGGGGGGTTACAGTTAAGTTAGAAGTACATCAGGATATTAAAGATTATAATTTAAAAAAGCTATTGTATAAATACTAACTGAAGAAGGGGCTTCTGATTCTGATAGGAGCTGAAAAGAATTAAAGGATTATTCCTTCACTTTGATCAGGTAGGGACACTGAAAGCAATGTATTATTTAGGACTGAAGTAAATAACATTATTTTGATGCTTATGATATGAGAATTGTGTAACTTAACAGGTGCAAATCATGATTACAGGTTCATAGGGAGAACCAGCATTCATTTTTTGAGAAGAGACTCAAAAGGGTTGCATATTAGAAAGTTATTTTCTTATCATTATTGGAATGTAGTAAGTGTAAATACAAAACTTATGATGACTACCTTTAAATTCATAAGTTGACAGGTGGGTGAAGCTCCCTACAATTTAGAATGTTTATGCTTTAAGCGGTGGGTTACGTGCATGCCATGGATCCACAGCACATGAACAACCATAAGTCAAAATGTTGTGAACTGGGGTCCCGCATACACCTGTGTGTATTCACAGAAGGTACACACATCACTTGTGTATGGGATCTCCTGGCCAGTCATGCAACTACATGCACGGCCAGTCCAGGGGCATGTCTGGGGGCATGTCTGTACTCCATGACATTCACAGAGGCCCAGAGTGCCGGGCAAGGGGAGCACAGGATATGGCAGCATGGACCCTTCTGTATCTGTTGCAGACCCCCTTAGTTAAACTCTGCAAAGTGTGGGAGACCACGAACACACCTCCTGATGCTGGCCCGGCCCACTAGACAGACAGGGAGGGCTGGGGGCAGACATTTGGGCACGCAGCCGTACTTTGGCATTTTTCTGATCCCCCATGTTCCCAGAATCCCCTTTTTGTGCAGATCAGGGGATCCACTTCAAGACCAAGGATGAACATCTGACTGAATGCACGCCTGTGTCTCTTGATCTGTCCTCTGTGCAGCTGTGTGCTGGGGGGTGGGGCCATGGACATGTACCTTATGTAGCTGCATGGCAGTGTATACTGCACACCTTACACTGGTTGACTGGTGCAGAGCTACACAGTTTAGACAAATGTGATCTGCATGTACCCAGCCCCATAACAGTGCGTAGCTCCCACTGATTGTAATTTATAGACCGGAATCTTGATATGAGAATTTATGACTCATTCAGACATTATATAAAAAATTATGCCGCACTGAATATTAAATATATTTCCAGGATATACATTTTTTATGTGTTTACAGGACCACCAAGAGTCCTGAGGAAGTGGCCCTGGGGCCACAGTACATTAATGTGTATTTTAGGTGGTTATATGAACTAAATGACATACTACTTTGAAAAGTAATTTTCAGGTTGAGTCTTCACTCACTTTGTGCAAAATGCATTAGCTCAGCCAGGATGGGCAATTAGGGGTGTGGAACCACTGGATGCCAGGGAAAATATAATTTCAGCCATGACAGGCAGTTCATGGAGAAGGTACACTGACCATAAGACCAGGCTTGGGGAGGTGGTAAATAGCAAGGTACTAATGGCTATTACCATGGACTATGTCAGTGCACTTACAGTATGTGCAACAGCAGCAAGCTACTTTGCATAATTCCCACTTGGTGACTGGGTCCAAATCAGGCCATTGTTAATTTGGTAGCCTGTGGCAATTAGAAAGGATTTGTGCAAATTTTGAATCTGACTTTTATTCAGTGTGACTGGATCCATGGTGCCTTTGGAGTGTTGATAATTGTAGCAGGGGTGAGCTCCCTGTCTCCATCCTCCCATTTCTCCACAGTGGTGTGGTAAACACCTTTCCTGAAACTATTTTGCATAGGCACACGGGCATGTGTTAGTGCCACTCACAAATGAGTTATTGCCTCTCTAAATGTGCCTTCCAAACTGGCATAATAGTTTCTCCCCTCAAAATACCTGAGAGATCCTCCATATTTTAGGATACTTATAACAGAAGGCCTTCTGACCTTCTATCACCCTCATTTTTAATTGGTTCAAGAACATTTTATTGTTAGATCATAAAGACCCAGCATTTTCCTTGACTGTCACTAAATTATGCAAACATTTTTCAATTATTGTAACCAATATTTTGTAAATCTTGATTCATGTATCAAACTTATATTCAGCTTTTGAATTGAAGCAGCCAGTTCCCTTTATATTACTGTAGGTAATGAGCATCACCGGAGCCATCAATAAAATAAACCTTCAGTGAAAATGTTAATTTAAAAAAGGTTTGCTTTTACATCAAAAGTGACTTGGATCCTGAGCTACTGTAGTAATGACACTTCCATAGTTTAATAATGACAATAATAATGTTTTCGTAACTCTGCATCTTGAATCTTTATTTAAGCAACTAACTACCATATGAAGCATTCCTAATTTAATATGAATGTGTTTAATTATTTACATTATATGGTCTTCAAAACACAATTCCTGATGTATTCAAATTCCTAAATATTGAAATTAGGTTACCCTCTCTAATTAGTTTCCTTCTTTGTCCCCAGATTCCCTCCAATAAAGACACAGACAAGAATGTTTGTGGTTGCTGAATTCGGCAAAAGATTACTGAGACTCGAGTTTCCATCTTTACAATAAATGATAACTCTCATTGTCCTTTACACACAGTTCAATCATATTGATAATACTTATACATACATGCATCATGTCAATCACATTCTTGCTCTATTCATCCATCCCCCTTCTTCCTTTTTTCTTTTGTCCTCCCAGACGTACATCATGGGGGGGTTCCCTTGCTTCCTCTTTGTTGTCAAGGGTATGAGAGTACACACCATGCCCCTGCCTCTATTCTATCACCCTGTGTCCTTTGTCATGTTTTTATTTTAAAACTCCTCTGTTCTTTCCTGTCCTACTCTTCCTTTTTCATGCCACATATTCTCTGCCATCCACCTCCGCCAGTTCAATTGTAGACCACAAACCACTGTGCTCCACCTGCCACAGTGTTGCACTGTGTTCCACCTACCACAGCGCTCCCTTCTGCTACTTCCTATGGGGGGGTGGAGATTTCTTTTGGAGCAAATCGTGACCTCCTGCTCCTGTACAGCCCTTTAAGCCCTCTCTAGCCTGGCCCATTGCCCAGCCCTACCAATCCTTGGCTGCCAACCTACATTCCCTCTCTCTCCTTCCCTCTTCCTATCTTGTAGCCTCACTACGGATAATCCCTCCACCCTCCAGCCTCCACTACTTCTTGTCTGGATCTTGGGACAATGTGGTCTGCCCTTTAAGATGGGCAACCCTCCTTATCAATAATCTCAAATTGACCCTGATTTATGCTTAATTCCCCATAGTCCCGAACAGCATTAATCTGTTTTTATCAAATAAACATCAATGCATTTTACCCATCTTTTTAAATTTCAAAATGCCTTTCTCAAGATGTCATTTGCACATTATTTGAGCCAATAAACCAAATGGTGTTATAAGTTCATAAATAATGTACATTCTTTAACTAAGCTCATAAATTTATAAAAACTGGAAACATATTAGGCTATGTATGTGTAGTTTATTCAACATAGCTGAGCCTAACCTGATCATTTGCATTCGGTTCTTCAAGTTACTGGATAAACCCCCCTCTAAATTAAGTGGTTTATCTTTGCTCCCAACTGAGGAGTGTTACAGGACTTCTCCTCTCCTGAGCTATCTACTCTTAGAAATTTCTGCCATGGTCCCTATGGACTGCAGCTGAGGGACTGCACAACACAGGGAAACAGTTCTTCAGTTGCATGATGTTCAAGGGTTCATTTTAATACTACAGCCAGGGCTGCCCCTGAGTATTGAATTGCAGCCACCAAAGCCACTGGCCAGGGATGGAAAGTTTATATAAAAAAAAAACGTGGCTTCCTGCTGGAAGGTGACATAGAGACTGTCTTTGGAAGTGCAGCACAGGCAGCCCTCACAGACACACCTGCACTGCTGCATACCACTACTGGTATAAACTTAAGGTCATGACCCTGTATTGTTATTAGAGCAGACATGGTAGACCATGAAGTTTCCTTCTGCTGGCTATTTTCTTATGTACTTGTAAGTCAGATGGACAAACACAGGAGTAGGGCATAACAAAAATTGACCAGTTTTCCATTTGGTGCATGTAGGCATAAAAAGGATGGCCAAAGCTGCATGAAGCTGCAGACAATGTTACAAATAACACAAGGACAACAAAGGATGTGGGCACTGCCGTGCTGTTAACCATCTGACCACAGAACTGTGAGAAAGGATCAGAGGTCACAATTTAGACTACACTGTGGAGAGGCAGTCAGAACATGTTCTCAAAGGCTTTGGGTACACATCTCTAAGGCAACAGCCAATAAGAGGAAAATGTTCTGCAAGGGACTGTTGGACCATGGATTGTAGTACAGTAGGGTGCAGAAACTGAACAAATGTGACAGCTCCTTGCTGTTGCTGCCTTGATCAACATACACTGGAGCAGGAAGAGTGGGGTGTCTACAGAGTACCCATTGCAGTTCTGTAGTTCAGGCTGCCATTTCAGAGGTGCCTGATCCAGAGGAGTGTACTTATGTGCCTTCTGCAGCTTAATCATTTGGGCGAGCTCAGGTCAGAAATCCCTGCCTAGAATTTTCCAAAAAACAGATTCAGACTATGGAAATTATAGGAGAACTAAGGTCATAATTTACAAAAAAAAATTGTGCAGAATGTTTTCATTTATGTGTGTAGTCCCACCATGTCCTTTTCTTTATTTGCTCATTATGATTTTTTTTTCCAAATGTGTCTACTTCTTTTATTGTCCCTAGGGATCTTCATGTTTGCTTCTCATAGTAACTATCCTTTTCCCTTATGCAATTTCTTCCATGAGGCAGTGATGAGTTGGAGACCGTTGATTCAATAAGCACGGACTCATACCTCTCAATCTATTGTCACTGAAATAAGGGACACAGTCACTCAAAATGAGGTACACTGTGGATTATATGGGTCCCTCAAACTGAGGGTTGCTTCATCAAACATGAATACGTTAGCTCAAAACACTGTGGAAACCACTACTATTATTGGCTCAAAGTTTAATTTTGCTTTCGTATCATATCATAGAAAGAGTTTCTGCTTTAAAGTCTGAGTTTAAAGCATCTCCCCTGTGTTAACAGCAATTCTTCAATGATGGGTGTGGACAGAGCAATACTGAGGGGTGAATGAGGGATGTTCCTTATAATGAGAGACAGCTGAGAGGTATGTGCAAACTTTTTGCCCTGTCTGTAGCAGCACTGTGCATTTTAAGTGCCTGTTGCTCCAACCTCAAATAAATAACTCTTTCAAATCCAATCTTTTTAAAGCTGAAGGGGCGGCGCCCTGCAGACATCTTTCTATCACTTGGGAAAACAAGCATTTGTCAATGCCGAATGTTTGCTTGCTGGCAATGGCATTGGTAGTGTAGGAGTTAAGAGAGCTGCATAATAGGAATGGCAGTGAAGTATTGAACTGAAGCCAACCCCACCACCACTCTGCAGAGACTGACAGACATTGGGGTGTGACTTTGGGTTGTCAGGCATAACGGCCATGCCATTTCACCACACCCTACCCTGCAGACACTGACAAATGTCGTGGTGTGCCTTGGGGTCTTGGGTCCTTATGCTCACCCCATTCCATCAGGAAATATGGTGAGATGGGTCCTATATAGGAGAGTGGGGTGAACTTTGGGACCGAAGAGTCCAAGGCACACCTCGATGCCTCTCACTGGCTGCAGGGTGTGGAATGGTATGAGCATTACAGGTGAGCATCCCAAGTCACACTCCTGATTCCTCTCAATCTCTACAGGCTGGGGCGTTATGGTCAGAAACCCTAATGCCTCAGGCATTCATTGGCATTTTCACTCCAAATTTTCAACAGGTTTTATTTGTGTTGCCTACCTTATGAACAGTGGCAATATCAGTTTGTTAGCCAAAAGCTGATTTCGCACAGCGACTACGCCATTAGGCACCACAGGTGTGAAAACACATTTCGAACAGGATGTGAAAAATGAGAGCTGTACTGCTAATGGGGAGGTGCAAAATATGGCAATGTTGAAATTCTGCAGTGAAAATATTTAAAAAACTGGTCACAGGCACGCATAGAAAATGTGCAATGCAAACCAGTAATGCAATTAGTTTGGGGATTTTTTACAGCAGATTGTCAACACAGGGATTTTGTAACCTCCACTCATGAACAGTGTCACTGTGATTTTCTAATCTGTCCCGAACAATGATTTTACACAGCGACAATGCATTTCTGCGCTTGAAGTGCGAAAACACATTTTGGCCATGGTGTGAAAAATGACAGCTATACTGTTCATAAGGAAGTGTGGAAAAATGCCAGTGGTGAAAATCTGGACTGAAAATATTAGAAATCCATGAAGTTACGAGGGTGCGTGGAAACTGCGCAGTGGTCGCTCATAACACAGTCATTTTATGGATGTATTTCACCAGATTTTTAACATAGCCATTTTATCACGTCTGCTCATGAACAGTGTCACTGTGATTTTCTTAATCTGTCCCAAACATTGATTTTGCACACCGACTGTGCCATTGTATGCTACATGGGCGGAAACACGTTTTGGCTAAGATGTGAAAAATGACAGCTGTACTGCTCATAAGGAGGTATGGTAAAATGGCAATGCTGAAAATCTGGAGTGAAAATATTGAAAATTCGTGAACTTTGAGTGTGCGTAGAGACAGCGCAACACATGCTCGAAAAACAGTAATTTTTGGGAATTTTTTCACCAAATTTTTAACATAGCCATTTTAACACCTCTACTCATGAACAGTGTCACTGTGATTTTATTAATCTGTTCTGAACATTGATTTTGCACACCGATTGCGCCGTAGTGCGCTACATGTGCAGAAACACATTTTGGGCCAGATGTGAGAAATGACAGCTGTACTACTCATAAGGAAGTATGGTAAAATGGCAATGTTGAAAATCTGGAGTGAACATATTGAAAATTGTGAACTTGACGAAAGGCGGCGGAACAGTAACGCATGCTCAGAAACAGTCATTTTTTTGAATTTTTCACCAAATTTTCAACATAGGGTTTTTGGGGCTACCTCATGAACTGTGACACTGTCATTTAGAAAATCAGTCCCAAAATGTGGTTTCATGCAGTGACTGCAAAATCACCTTTTGGGGCCGATTAACGCCATGACAGTGACAGAATTCATGAGGTGGGGTCCCAAAAACACCATGTTGAAAATTTGGTGAAACAATTCCCCAAAATGCCCAAGATATGCACTAAAGTTGAAAAAATCCTATTTATTCCATTATGCAGCTTACCGGCATTTCCTCAGTTCGCAGTAGACTTTGAAGAGCGCAGACATGTTCCCGGTCCACCGAAGATCATCACGCCATACTCCGGAGGTAAGTATGGGGTGAGAGGTGATGTGTGGGGAGGTGGATGCACAGAGGGTGGCCGTGGGTGGGGGGAGATTGGGTCAGGACAGTCAGTGAGAGAAGGTTTTTTTCTTTCAGGCTTTTTTTTATTACTTAGACAACACGGGACGTTTGCCATGCTGGGGTGGGCCCCCAGCGTGGCTGCTGGAAGGCTGTTTTGGGGGCCAAGAAGCCCATCAGTCATACGATCTGTTGTCATGCTGGGGTGGGCCCCCAGCATGGCACCCTGTAGTCTCTTGGGGAGGCAGTGGAGCTGATGTGGGATTGGAAACCCCCGTCGGCCATACGATCTGTTGCCATGCTGGGGTAGGCTCCCAGCATGGCATCTGGAACTCTGTTGGGGGAGGGGGGAGCACTGCACAGCCGACTAAGGATTGGGCACCCCCATCGGCTATACAGTGTGTGCGTGGGAAGGGAGCACAAGCACACAGTATGTGTGCGTGTGTGTGTGTGCGTGTGTGTGTGTGGAGAGTGCCCATGAGCATGCGATATCTTATCACTGCTCACTAAAGTGTAGCTCTCCCTTTCAACTGTACAGCGCTGCTTTTTCAACTGCTGTCATAGACAGCTGTAGCGTTCATTGGAGAACTGCGGCCATGCCTGCAAACACACTGAATGAATTGGAAGACGGGTGCCACACCTCCGAAAACTCGGATGATGGCACTATGTTTCTTGCACATGCATGCAAGCAAACATAAAAAAGCACTCCAGACACCTTCTGAAGCATAGTTTCAGACATGAGCCATCATCCTTCCACTACCTGAAATCACAATACTGGAAGGGTAGAATTCCTTTTCTGCATGTAGCATTCTCCTGCCAGCTCAAATTACAATCAGTGGAGTGTAAACAACATAGGCAGCTTGTTTTAGTGTTAAAGAACATCTAAACCCTCTTTTTACATGTTTTTATCTAAACAATGCCTTGTTGGCAGGGTTGTAGTGCTCCCATACTTATTAAAGTCTTCAATGTTTTTTTTATGTAGTTCTTCAAGCAGCAGTCTTAAATCAGCACCTGAACAGTCTTGAGGCAGAGCTGTAAGGGAACTGTCCTTCATACTATAGCTTCTCTGCTGAATTCCTTCACTGAGGTGCACAAGTTGATTTGAGATCAGGTTTCAGCTTGTGGCAGTGGGGTCGCTGGGCTGGAACAGGCAGTCATTGTGATGAGCCTCCAATTGAGTAAAACAGGCAGTCTCATTTTTATGTTGGTGCACTTGCTCAGCCAACATCGTGGGACAGTGCAGCTCTGGTGGCTGGGTTGCTGTTGGGTAAATGCAGGGCACATACCAGTAGGTGTGTCCCTCATTCCCCAATCAGCCTGCATGCCGGCACCACACCATGCATAAATAATGTGGTGAGCACATCTAAGAAAAGGTCCCCTGTGATCTGAGCAAAGCTCATCATATGCAGTGGACCCTTCCTATGTTCTCGGCGACATTATGGAGCAGGGTTGGTGAGTGGGTGGCCGCCAACTACTGCCGACTCGGTATGCCCAATCCCCTGTCGCTAACCCCCCACCTTTTTGTGTGCCAACGGGAGCCCACCCCTGTCAGCATAACCCCCTAATTGTTGAATGCCAAGGGGTGCCCAATCCCCCTCAGCTCCCCCTCCCCCCACTTTCTTTGTGTGCTGACGGTGGGGGCCCAATACCAGTTGGCATTACTTCCTCATCCCCCCATGTTGTGTGCCAATGAGGGTGCCCAGTCCCCCATTGGCTACAGACACCCCTTCAAACAGTTAGGTGGCATGCTGGGAGCCCACCCCATTGTGCCAAATCCCCTGCAAAAAAAACTGTCCCGTGGTGGGTTTTTTGGTTTTTTCCTATAAAAGGAAAACAGTCCCTCATAGCCTCGATGCCCCCACTCCCCACCCGCACCCACTCTCTCTGCACCCTGCCTCCCCTTCCCTCATACTTACCTGTGGAGTCCAGAGTGACGATCTTAGGTGGACCGGGAACATGTCTGCACTCTTCAAAGCCGACCGCGAACTGAAGAAATGCCGGTAAGCTGTATAATGGAATGAATAGGGGGGTTTCAACTTTTATGCATATATCAGGCATTTTTGTGAATGTTGGCTCCAAATTTTCAACATGGGGTTTTTGGGACCCCGTCTCATGAACTCTTGCACTGTCATGGTGTTATTCGGTCCCGAAAGGTGATTTCGCAGTCACTGCATGGAATCACCTTTCAGAACTGAGTAATGAAATGACATTGCCACTGTTCTTGAGAGGGGCTCTCAAAAAGCCTATGTTGCAAGTTTGGTGGGAAAATTCAAAAAAAATGACTGTTTTATGAGCGTGCGTAGCAAATGCGCAATGCACGCTCATAAGTTAGCACATTTGCACTATTTTCATGCCAGATTCTGAACATTGGCATTTTACCACACCTTCTTGTGAACTGTACAGCTGTCATTTTTCACATCCCGGCTGAAATGTGTTTTCGCACTTCTGGCGCAGAATAGCACAGTCGCTGTGTGAAATCAGTGTTCAGGACACATTACAAAAATGACAGTGACACCGTTCATGAGCAGAGGTCCTAAAATGCCTGTGTTGAAAATCTGGTGACAATACTCCATAAAATGACTGTGTTACGAGTGTGTGTTGCGCAGTTTGCACGTACACTCCATAAGTTTGCAAACTTATAATATTTTCACTCCACATTTTCAACAGTGCCATTGTTCTTCACCTCCTAAAGTCCAGAACAGCTGTCATTTTTCACATCCTGACCAAAATCTGTTTTCGCAGTTCCGTGGTACAACAGTATGGTTGCTGTGAAAAGCCCGTGTTCAAGACACATTATGAAAATGGCAGTGACACTGTTCATTAGCAGATGTTCTAAAATGCCTATGTTGAAAATTTAGGGACAAAACTCAATAAAATGAGTGTTTTATGAGCGCGCATTGCGCAGTTTGCACGCACACTCGTGACTTTGAGAATTTGTAATACTTTCACTCCAGCTGTTCATCATTGGCATTTTTCCATAGCTCCTTATAAACAGTACAGTTGGCTAAAATGTGTTTTTGCACGTCCGGTGCAGAATTGCATGGTCACTGTGCAAAATCACTTTTAGGGCCACTTTGAGGAAATGACAGTCACACTATTCATCAGCAGAGGTCCTAAAATGCCTATGTTGAAAATTTGGTGGCGAAAATCCAGACAATGACTGTGTTGCAAGCGTGCATTGCGTAGTTTCCACGCACGCTTGTATCTTCGTCAATCTGCAATACTTTCATGCCACATTTGCACCACTGGCATTTGTGCATACCTCATTATCAACAGTCCAGCTGCCATTTTCCACAACCTGCCTGAAACGCGTTTCTGCAGCTCTGCCATACAGAGGTGTACTCACTGTGCAAAATCACCATTTGGGACACATTAACAAACTCACAGTGTTATTCCTCTCCACCTCTGCCACTACCAATGCCAGTGTGACAACATTCGGCATTGACAAATGCTTGTTTTAGTAAATCTGTTTGTCTGCTAAGTTAAAGTTACTTTCCCTACTAAGATGAATAAAATCATGTAACCCTCTGTCCAGGCTTTGAATTGACAATCCTGTTGAAGAAATTTGGTGGTTACACTTTATTTTCATTTGAAAGGAGGTTTTTTTTTTTTTTTGTGAAATACTACTTGTTTGATAATAAAGTGAGTTTTATTGGTGCCTGTGTCTAATGTCTGTCTTCCTTCTGTGACTTGCAAGATACTTTACGCAAAAGTCTCCTCTATTTAGTACTATAATCAAATATGTAAACAGTAAGATAGAGTAACTATGACATTAAACTGGGATTAAATTTAACTGATACCTGCCCTAAGGTGGTGCCTAATCATGCAATTGTGATAGCACAGACTCTGGAGTTGAATACACTACTCTGCTTTGACCTGTCATGTTGTCTCCTTGTGGCAAATAAAATAATACAAATTTTTTAACTTTGGTGTTGGCTTTTTTAAGTAAATGAGGTAGAGAGTGCCTGGTTTTTAATTCAGTCTAATTCTAATTTTCACCGTGAGCACCCAAACCCTGTGTGAGTCTTTTCATGCTTGGAGATTTACCCAGGATGCCCCAAGTGAGAGTCAATTTCTCTTTTTCAATGGGGTCCAGCTTTTGCTAAGTATTTTTCCAGGATAGAGCAGTATAGTGGGCTTATTTATTTAATTAACTTATTTAATGAGGCAAAGCAGTAGTGCATGTTTAAATGTCTTCTCCAGGAAGGATTAGTAACTTAATAACCTAGTAGTGATAACTTTGTTCTTGTCTTGATGGTGGTACTTTTTGTTCATGTGAAAGATAGATCTGTAGTCTGGGAAATGTCCTGCATAAATCTTCTAACCCAGCAAGCAGCTAGTTGTACCAGTATGACTGGAGGTGCAGCTGGTATTATGCAGAGTGCAAGCGGGGTGCAGCTGACTAGTTGCACCATATGAGCCTGTGAGGGATTAATTCTCATAAGTCGGGAGTCGAACTTGGCCAGGACCAAATGAATTAGAAGGTCGGTGCCAGCAAAACAATATGAATTAATAACCATCCTGGTTTTATTAAAAAAGGAGCATTGAGGTAAGTGTGCCGTTTTAAATTAATAATTTCATTTGTATTGAATGGCCTTTTCTGATGTTGAGGGGCTAGACTGCATCCAATGACCTGAGTGATCTCTCTTTAGCCCAAGCTTGCCCCTTGCTGCCAGCCACCCATCTCCCTGCTGTGAGCGTGCATGGGACCCATGAAGTGAAGTCCACATGCATCTGATGTTGGATGGCAATTGTTCAGCATTAAAGACTTTGCTGCATTCATATAAGGCATTAGGTCATGTGTGTTTTATGGCTTTGGTGTCTGGGATGACTTCTGAGTGGGTGTTTAGTGTGGGATGAGTCTATCACTGGCATTGCCCCTGCCCTTACCATGTGACAGGGCTGTGTACATGCCACTGGATGAGCTTGGCATTAGTCCATCCTGTGTTATAGTTGGCTGTGCACCCCTGTAGGTTGGCTATAATGTGTGGGTTATGCTGGAGTGCTTGATGGAGTTGTAGTCTGACATATGGGGATTTGGGAGTTGGCTGCCATGTACTGGATATGAATGGAAAACATCATCCTGCTGTAGAGCAATGATAATTATGGTCATGTCATTGTCTGAAGTCTTACACAGGTTGTGGAACCCCTGCTGCACGTTAAGTCTGTGGGCCTCGATGTCACTGTACAGTATATGCCCTATATTTCATGCAGCTTTCCCTGCTTAACCTTACCCTCCCTGCTCCAACCATCTCAGTTCAGGGTACACGCAGATAAATCATTCATGACCATGTTGTGTCAATGTTGGGCCTTGAGGGACCCTCCATTGGGTCCGTTGTATCAGTTCCATTCTCTGGCATGGATGAACTGTGTATGTGTCTGCTGTGTGACAGACACATTCACCTCCAGGCTAGTGTTTTGTATTCCCTTCTCACTGCCTTATATGTCTGACTGAGTAGTGCACTGTTGGAGGGGGGCAGAGTCTTCTGTTCAGGTTGCAAGGTAACAAGTGCAATGCCTGCTGCAGTGATAGCTGACTGTACTCAAGAGAAGTGGTGCATAGTTATATGTTTGAAGGGTGACTTGAGTGGGATTTTTTGCTTTAGTTTTAACAATTTTTTTTAAATAAAAAATAAAAAGTATTTATTTTGATAGTGATATTTGTTGTTTGTAACAAGGAAAAGAAGGCTTTAAAAGCAACCAGATAGTCTCAAAATGACCCTTACAATGCACCAGAATACATTTAAAACCTGATCACTTCTGGAGTCCTAGGTGGCCCCCAGACCCTATCCTGTGGGGGATTGGTGACATCGTAGTTCATGGAGAACCCACATTTCTAAATTTAGCACCACATCACTGCCTGTTGGTCAAAACTAAGTTTGTAATGAGATTGAATTGCTCCAGCAGACATTCAGGTTATTCTTTCTTTAATGAGGGAGCACGGGTTCAAATCCCAGAGCCTCCAGTGTATTTTCAAACATACAACTTCAAAGAAAGCTGAGCTCAACAGTTCAGGAAATGTAAAGTAAAAAATTGAAAATTTTGGATACGGTTAAAACATTTATCAATTTTATAAAATTCACAGCAGAGCAGCCCTCCTGCCGAGGTCTCACACAGGTTGCAGAACCCTTGCTGCATGTCAAGTCTCTGAGCTGTGATGTCACTGTATAATCTCTCTCTCTCTCTCTCCACCAGACTTATACAGGGAAATGCTGAAAGGTGAAGATGACCAATCGTGATAACTTACTTGACTTTTTTTTGTCAACTTAAACTTTGAAATTATTTCCCAGCCTTTTACAAACAACGCTCACTATGTGCACTTAATGGATGCTGATGGTTTGAATAAAAAAAAATCCTCCTTCATTTGGCTGAACCCTCTCTGTCCATTCAGCAAACCCTCTTGCCATCATTCCCCCTGCTCTGCCCTCTTGTACCACCTAAATGCCCCCAACTCCCCTCCAACTCCCTTCACTGCATTCCCCCTTTCCCTGCACGTGTTCTATGCTTCCTGGGTAATCATCCCCTTCCTGAGTGCTGCCTTGTACCCTTCCATTCCCCTCTTCCTGTCTAAGCCCCCCCTTGCCCCCTTGACTTGTACATGACCCCTCTCTCCTTCCCCCTTTACCACCCTCCCCAACATAAGTCAGTCTGAGGAATCTATTCCACAACAGCACCCTGCTAGGTGTTTCCACTCCAGTACCACCCCTCTTGACCACACCGCTACCACCCACCGCTTTCCATCCCCCTCCCTGGGCTCCCTTACCCTCTGAGGTAGTGGTGTTCACTGCATCTGGGTCCTCCCCTCCTCTTCCCTCCCTTGTCTGAATATCTCACTTTTATTGGTTGTCCCTACCCACCTTTCATCCCCTAGCACCATCCCTGCTCCTGGGTTCCCCACTAACCTTCTCAACTCCCATTTGAGCTGTTTCACCTCTGCCATCAGGTGATTCAGGTTTCTACACACTGGACAACCACTCACCTCCCTCAGTGTCCCCAGGAATATTTCTGCCCTGCATCTTCTACAGCATACCACCCCACTTCTAGTTGCTTCCTGCCAGTACATGCTCCAACACCAAGACTTAGTACCTGTTTCCAGACCTGCTTAGTTTCTGGACAGATTTGGTTATCTCTTCCCTAAGCCCAAACAATCCCTTCCCAACACACACATATGAGGCCTATTTCAAGGGTGTAGATGCACCCTCTCTGATTCCTTGTGAGCTGATCATAAATAGGAGTTAGCTGCAAATCTGCGATCTCTCAGATTACTATGTCAGCTAACTCTAGATAGGGGCTAGCCTCAATTCTTTTTTTTTAAGTTGATCCTCAATGGAGTTGGCTGCAAAGCTGCATCCCACAGTTTACTGTATCAGCTGACCCCAGATAGGGACTAGCTGCATCTTCTCAGAATCCCTTGTCTGCTTACTCCTTTGTAAGCTGACCCTAGATAGCATCTAGCTGCAACCCTTTACATTCCCTTTTTTTTTTACTTTCTACAGGAAATACTGGTTACCCTAAAAAGGAGTTTTACCACAATCTATCTATTCCCCTGTAGTTTTGGACTACTCTTGCTGGGATTACTGTAGCGGCCTTTACAAGTAGGATGTAGAGTGTCCTGTGTACGTCTATGTAGGCTTACACCTGATAGGGAGTACCACCCTATCCTCCTTCCTGAGCTGCCAAAGTGCCTTTATTGTGCTACTTTGTTCCTCTCCCCTACTTACTTCTCCTGCCCTCTGCTGAGCAGCATGATCTGTGAACTGTAATCCTTTCTGCAAATACCCTGTTGATGCTCCTGGATGCCACTTACAGTAGATGGATGCTACACTACTGCTTCATTGTACTCTCACTTTGGGGTCTCACACACGAGAGGTTGATTGGACCTCTGGGTAATTTAAAGTGAACTATAGCCACACTATTGTCAGACTGCAGCCACATAACCTGGTCCCTCAGCCCAATGGCTGAAGAGTCAATGTGCTTTTCAGCCCACCCTGACCCACCCTCAAGTCACTCCACCTCCCTCTTCCCCCCAACACAGCTCTGACCAGAAATTAAGCCAGAGAAGGAGAACTGGGCAGGACTTCATCACCCTCTAAAGGGTACATATCACAACAGGAACAGAGGGTAAAAAGACTCATACATGTGACTGGATTGAGAAAAGGTTCAAGCTGGCAAGCTTGCTAAAGGAGCTGGTAGCTGCATGAAAATGTTTTAAGAACAGATTACCTGGAGAAGGTGAATGAGTGACTGGAATTTTCTCAGGAAATAGATAATGTATATTATATTGAAGTTCAGCTAGTAGCTTGTTTGAGTGGTTGGTATTTGAATGTGAATGTTAAGAGCTGGTTACCCGAGGGGAAAGATTGGGTAGCAGCCTGTTTTGGGGTTGTTCGGATGAAGGCACCTGGGGAAAAGGGCTCAGTTCAGACTGGATTTGAGTTAGAAGGGTTGGATTACAGCCTGTTGGGGGGTATTTGGATAAAGGCACCTGGGAAAAGGGCTAAGACTGGAAGAGTTTTGGATACAAGAATACAACTGTTTGTGTCAAATAATCTTAGAGGGTGAAACATGGAATCATACTTGGGAGCATGGTACTAACGTGGCACAGGGGAAGGGAAAGGGAATGGACAAGGGGTGGAATGGGGTAGGTGGTGGAAGGGACAGAATAGAGGGAAGTGCCAGTGGGAGGGTCAGTGGTAGCCAGGGGGAAGGGAGGACTGGTGGAGGGGGGAGGTAGGGGACACAGAGTAGGGAGGATAGTGGGGTGTAACAACTGTGGGACAGCCATTTTCATGAGCACTCTGTGGAGGTCAAGGAAGTGCCCAGTTTGTAGAAGGCTAGGGATGATGGAGGCTGAGCTGTGATGGCTAAAAAGCCATGAGAGCAATTAATCTCTCACACACACCCATTGTCTAAATCTCCAACTGCTTCTGACTGCTTGGCTCTCTTCCCTGCCCACTGCTTTGGCCTACTTAACTTGGTTTTCTTCTCCCCTTTCTCCCCTTAGGAGGCAGTCCCTGACCCGGGCAGACCCGGAATCTCTACTGCTACCGAGAAGCAATGCCTTCCAACAGCCACTCTACCAAGCTCCAGGACCGCAAGGAAACTGAAAGGTACAGCTCTCTACCCTCACTGACTGATTCCTTTGAGTTTTGTCACCAGGGACTCGATTGGCCAGAACTGTAAAAATGGAGCACCCCATTGGCTACTACTGCAAGCCCGCTAAGAATCTGAACCTCTGCTCTCCCCCATTGAGTCCACGGCTCCACAAAACCCTTTAATTTGTCCCACCCACCTACTCTCCCCAGATACGACTTCTATTAAATCTGCTCTAGTTCCTCCTCCATCCATAACAGCAGACCCCCCCATTGTTCCTCCTGTCACCCTGTCATTAAAAAGGTACAGCAAACTACTGCGCAACCCTAGCCTTAAAGGTACAGTAGACTACTATCAGCCCTAGCACTCACCTAGCAGCCTAACATGTGAGTCCAGTCTCACCTGACATAACAACATACTCCCACTGCTAGAGGGCTGCCCCATGGGGCCCACCTTTCCTCAACCTTCCCTTAGGGCCTCTGCCAACTGCTTTTATTCTCTCTGATGGTAGAAGAGTAATCAATGCAAAAATGTGCCTCCCCTTCCACATAGTACTAGCTCAAACCATGCTAGCTGCAGGACCAGGAAGTCCCCAAAGATCCCACACTCTGCTCCTGCATCTTGACTCCTGCCCTGGCCCTGGTACCTTGTTGAAAATATCTGGTGTTACCTCTCCCCTGGGGACCTACCCTACAAACTATACTCCACCAACATACCTGTTAGTCCTAGCCTCCACCCTGACTGGGGCACAATTGCACAACTAGCCCCCACAAATACCCCCTAAAGATCAAGCTGCCCTTCCCTGGTAAAATCAGATCCTGTAAGGTCAGAACCATGCTTAACATCACCTTCTCTACTAGGAAAGCAATCCAAATTCTACTTCTCCTATCAGGAAATGTGCACCCAAATCCTGGCCCCACAATGCCCACCAGGCCCAGAGGATGTAAAGGTCTTTGAATAGCTACCATGTATATATGTAGCACCCTTGCCAAATTGGAGCAATTTCAGGCCTGGATGGCCCTTCACAACCCTGACATTGCCTGCCTAACAAAGTCTTGGCTAACTAGCAAGACAAAAAGTAACGAGATCACTCGGCCAGACTACCAAGTCTGCCAGCTTGACAGAAGGGGCAAGAAAAGAGGTGGCTTCCTAATCTACATCAGGGACTCTCTCCACTGTACTGTCCTCCCCATAACTAAGGTGGCTGATGACCACAAACTCCTAGCTGTGAGAGTCCAGATCAGGCAGCATGGCAAGTCCCTCATCATCGCTTCAGTCTATCTACCCCTTAAGAAACCCCGTGATGGCCTCCTGAAGGTCCTGGAGGCAGTCACCTCACTAAACAAGAATTGTGAACATATCATAACTGGAGAATTTGACATTAATTGGGACTGCAAAGACTCAACCCCCCCTCCGAGGGACACTGTGGGCAACTCATACCTATCACAGCTAGTCACTGAACCCACTTGGAGGAACTACAAAACAGGCAATAGCACTCTCATTGACTGGATCCTCTCCAACTCCCCCTCCTAGATAACAGAGGTCACTGTGCTGCCTAATATCCTGAGCAAGCACTCCCCTATCACCATCAGATGGTCCAACAAATTCAAAAACAACCCCCCCATCACAATCAACAGCAGGGTCCTAGGCAAAGGTCAGTTAAGGTCTCTCAAAGCTGCCCTCTCTCTCTCTCTCTCTCTCTGAATGGTCACCCATTGATGTGATGACTTACTTGGACCTTTCCCTGAAGTTCTTTGTTGATGGGTTCAACTGTATTTGTGATTCATATGCCATGGTAAAAAGGAGGAAAGTCCATGGAAGAAACAATATCTGGATCATGGGGGGGGGGGCTTCTTGCCCTGATGCATGAAAGGGACAACCTTTGGTCAAAAGCCAGGTCCTCAGGAAACAAGCATGATGACCAGTCCTAGAGGGCCTCCAGAAATAGATGTACAATGCTCATCAGACAAGCCAAAGCAAGATTTCGGAAGGAGCAGCTGAACAGTAGCTGGGGAGACGGCAAGAGGTTCTGGGAGAGTATCAAATACCTACTCAGGAAAGATGAAAAAATACACCTCCAACAGCTCCTCATCAATGGCACTCTCTCATCAGACTCGCTTTTAATAGCAGAGTCCTTCAACTCTGCCTTCACTGACCTCAGCTAGTTCTGCCCTCCACCTACCTATACCCCATGCAAGCACACCAGCACACCGACACTTCCACTCGCAACCTCCCGAATTTCTACTTCAGAAGGGTGACAGCAAAGGAGGCCTTGGCATACATAAAAAAAAGTTCTTTGGAAAACCAGAATGGGGAGTGATGGAGTGGACATGAAACTGATCTCTATCACACTGGACAAACTCATTGTTCCAATAACCAAGCTACTCAACAAATCTCTCACCATAGCAAACTTTCCTGATGTCTGGAAACAAGCACTGGTGACCCCCATCCACAAGAGGGGGGACAGGCCCAGCATTGTCAATTATAGACCCATCTCCATCCTCTCCTCCCTGGCAAAGGTGCTGGAAAAGATTGCAGCGGACCAACTCACCAAATACCTCAATAAATACCAATCCCTGTGACCCAACCAACATGGTTTCAGGCAGAACCATAGCACTACCACTGTTCTGGTGGAGTACACAGAATACGTACACAGTGCTATGGATGAAGGCAAACTGGTCTCATCTGTGTTCATAGATTTAACAAAGTCCTTCAACACTGTGAACCATGCCGTCCTGCTGGTGCAGCTGCAGAGCCTGCGGGTGGCTGCCAACACTACACAATGGTTCCAGGACTACCTGACAAACTGGACCCAGAAGGTTAGAGTTGGTCAATCAGTGTCAGGCCCCAGAGGCATCACACTGGGAGTCCCAAAAGGAGTAGATCCTGGGACTCTTGCTCTGCAGCATTTTTATATATGATCTTCCAAAGGCCTGCAACACCAAAATCATCTTATTCATTGATGATGCAGTCATCCTGAACAGCAAATAGCAAACTGAGACTCTACAATCAGAACTACAGCCATCGTTCTACCTGCTTGGGGATTGGTTCAGTGATCACAAGTTGTTGCTTAAGATAATGTTTCTCTCCAGTCCACAGCTCAAAATAAGGTTATCTACCTTCTCTATCTCAAACAATGTCCATGCACCATTGGATCAAGTGCACTCATTCAAATATCTAGGGATCACCCTTGATGACACTTTCTCTCTACTTCATTCAATGCATAGATCAGGTGGTCAAGACAGTTAGCTCCAAGCTGGGAGTGCTCTACAAACAAAGAAGTAGCTCACACTGGATGCCTTCCATCTTGCAGTCTCTAGCTTTATACTAGCAACCATTGACTATGGTCTGGTAATCTATGGAGCAGCTGCTGACAGGGCTCTAAAGCAGGTACAAATTGCCCTAATCAAGGTGTGCAGACTCACCTTCTCCACAGACCACCTCATTCACACCTGCTCACTCTATGAGCAGACAAACTGGCTACCGCTGGGTTGAAGAATCAAATTCTAAACCTGCCTGCTTGGCAAGAAGGCTCTCCTGGGAAAGGCACCCTGTTGTATAACTGATATCCTCCCAAGGGCTGGCTTGGTGTATGGCACTCAAGGCAGAAGGTCAGGGGCACTCTCAGTCACTTTTTGAAGAACTGCACATGGACAATGTGTCTTCTCATACAGAGTGCTTCTATGGCTCAATGGAATTCCAGAAGCTGCCCTTCAATACTCTCAGTGTCTCTAACTTCAAATCCAAACTCAAGCACTACCTTGCCTTAGATTCTGCCTGTGACTGCTCCATGAATGCCTAACACCACCTCCCCAGCAGTACACCATAATGGTCCCCCTGCAAGCCCGGAGCTGTACATTTTACCCCCCACTGATATGCCTCCCATTCCAGCGCCCCCTCCCCCTTCTCCCTTCCCCCCTTTTTTCCATTTGTTTTCACCAAAACTTGTGGCCCACCTTGGTACATCCTGTCCCCTGCCCCTCCCCCCGCCTAACCCACTGCTGCCAGACAAGGCCTTTTGCTCAAGGCTGCTCCTCACCCTCCCAAACCCTAACCAGACACCACCACTCATGGAGGAAGTGTTTTATGAATTCTACTCTCCTCTAGCTCCCTCCAACATCTGCTCATGTCTGGGGGTCTAGTGGGAAGTCTCCATATACCTACCCATTCTCCTACTTTCCTTGTCTCTTGTAATAGGTTATCACTGTGCACTTGTGTATACTACAGATCATTTCCTGCATTGCAATGTAATTTAATCTTTTGTTTGTATTTGACCCTTGTTTGTATTCTTATGTTGTATGATGTGGAACCTTTGTAAAAGAGCTGATGATCAAAGGTTGTTTTCAAATCCCTAAATAAATCGATAAAAAAAAAGGGAAAATGTCTTGGCTAAAAAGAGAAATGGAAAAATGAACCACAGAAGGTCAATGGGCAGAGGCTAGAGGACAGGACATCTGAAGGGAAAGGAGGTGAGGAAAGTAGTCCACACTGGGGACCTGCAGGGGAGGTGCCAGGACAAGTGAAGGGGATACAATGAGCATGAGGAGCTAACAGAAATGAAAATGATTGTAGATACACAATGGGCACAAACAGGTATTGTCTCTTAACAGAGATGATGGAACAGGAGGTAGAAGATAGGAGGGGAGCTAAAGTTAACAGGGAGCTGGGTGACGAAAGACAGACAAAACCAGAGGTAAGGTCAGATCTCATAAAGGGGGAATGACAAGCATAGCAGGGGTGGCACACTGCAGGAAGAAAAAACATGGAGGGACAAGGAGTAGTTGGCAAGGGCAGAAAGGGGAATTCAGCAGGTGTAGGTGAGTAAGTCATAGAGGGTTGGGGACAGCTGAAGGGGGCACAGTACAGGCAACCAGGGAGAGGAGGGGTTAGGAGGAGGGGGAAGTGGGAGTTGGCACAGAGGATGACTGGAGGAGACAAGGAGAGGGGGATAGACTAGGTTCCATTCTGGTAGGCAGGAGGATAGAGGGATAGCCAGAGTAGGAGTGGAGACAGGGGGTGGCTGAAGGAGAGGGGTACGGAATGTTAGAAGAAGCCAAGAAAAAACTGTGGAAGCACTTGTAGGGTTTGTGAATGAAAAATTGTGATAGTGTATGGGGACTCCATTATAAAGGGGATCCACTGGTTAAGGAAGGGAGTGGCTTTTAAGAGGTCAGTTTTTTGTTATCCAGGGATGGAGGTGAGCAGTACACTTCCAAGAATTAGGGATTGCATTAGGCTAACAGGAGGAACACCTCACCAGGTCTTACACCTCGGAACAAATAACCGGGCTGGGGAGGAGGTGAAAGAGGTGCAGAAGAGATTCATGGAGCTAGCAATAGCTTGCAAGGGGTTTGTCAATACCATAGCTTTTTCAGACGTTCTGCCGTGTACTGCACCAGCACAGCTAGATAGTTGAGAATCAAGGAGTTTCACCTCTGGCTGAGGCAGTGGTGCAGGATGGAGGGCTATGAATGCTTAGGAGATTGGGAGGGACACGGAGATGGATAGGCACCTGTATGCAAGGGATGGGCTCCATATAAATGAGAGGGCTAGACTGTTTAGGGGGAAGCTGCAGGGGTAAATAGAATAATGGGGGTGCTTTAAACTAGGAGGGGGGAGTACGAAGCTTGGGGTGGTCCAGAGAAAATGGATGGTGGAACTTACCCAACTCGCACTCCCCCACAGTTGGGGGCAAGACATGTTTGGGCAGGGGAGAATGGAGGAAGGTGGGGCTGGTGGAAGGGATTGCTAACAAATGCCAGAAGTCTAGAAAATAAAATGGGAGACCTACAGGCAGTGATTGCGGCAGACAACTTAGACCTAATTGCAGTAATGGAGACTTGGTGGACAGACAACCACAGCTGTGAGGTGGAAATACCAGGGTATGATCTTTACAGGTGGGTCAGAACAGGAAAGGGGGGGTTGCCCTGAAGGGGGACATTCGGGTGTCAGTGAGTGTAGGTGGGCAAAGATCAGCAGAGACCCTATGGGTCACCTTAAGCAAAAAGGTCAGGAAGGCAGTAAGAGTAGGCGTTGTCTACAGACCACCAAATCAGGGGTAGGAACAGGATAGCGGGATGGTTAAGGAGATACAGGGGATGGCCAGCAAAGGGGAAATAGTGGTGTTGGGTGATCTAAATCTACCAGATGTGGAATGGGAAGTCCGCCAGCATCCACTAAAAGGAGTAGGGAGCTGTTGGAAGCCATGCAGGAAGCATTCATACAGCAGCTCATTACAGAACCAACTACGGGACAGCCATACTAGATCTAGTCATGACGAATGGGGATAGTGTCAAGGAGGTGGAGATTGGGGAAAACTTGGGTGACAGTGACTGTAGGATGGTAAGATTCAAATTTAGAAGGAGGCTGATTAAGAGCAGATCTACCACTAAGGTTCTGGACTTTAGGAACACAGGTTTTAGGAGGATGAAAGAAATTGTGAGAAAAGAGTTAGAAGGGAAAGAAAACTTGGATGACATAGAGGAGCTGTGGGGGGAAATTGAAAGAAGAATATTGAAGGCAACAGAGCTATGCATTAGGACAGTGAGCAAGAATGAGAGGGGGATGGGATGTGGGGGGATGGTGTTTTTTATTTTTTTATTTTATTGTTTCCTTTTATTCTTTACCTATCAAGCATGTATGTGTAAAAACTAAGCAGATATATGTAAGAGTTGTTTTGGTTTTTTTTGTTTGTGGTCTGAACTGAAGAATTTTCAAATAGAAAATAAAATAAATTTAATTGCAAAAACAAAAAGGGGAAGAAACCACTTTGGTTCTCAACAGCAGAGATAGAAGTAGTTAGAAAGAAAAGGAGTGTGTTCAAGGCATATAAATCCTCCCAGAAGAAGACAGACAGGGAGGTTAATACGAAGCAGATGGAGGCAGGGAAAATGATCAGAAGGGTGAAGGCAGAAACAGAAGAAAATATAGCAAGGGAGGCAAAGAGAGGGGATAAGAAGTTTTTCAGATATATGAGTGACAGAAGGAAGGGGAATCTGGGGATTGTGAAGCTTAAGTGGGGAAGAGGGAGCACTGATAGAGGGGGATGTAGGGAAAAGACTAATATTATAAATGACTACTTTACATCAGTTTTGATGGTAGAGGTGGGGAAAGGGCCTGAGCTGAAAAACAGGGGACAGAATGGCAGGGAACTGGACTCAAGTCCCTTCACGGAGGATAGGGTATTGGAAGAACTAGAAAAACTGCATATGGATAAGGTAATGGGACCAGATAAGATTCACCCAAGGATGCTCAAGGAGTTAAAACAGGAGCTGGCAGTGCCTCTCATGAGGTTATTTAATATGTCACTGGACAGGGAGAGGGTTCCTGGGGATGGGAAAAGAGCTGATGTGGCACCATTACATAAAGGGGGGAGCAGGGAGAAGCTGGGGAACTACTGCCCAGTTAGCCTTACCTCTGTCAGTGGGAAGCTGATGAAAATACTTATTAAGGAAAGGCTGGTAAAATATCTGGAGGAGGAAGGGTCTCCTGTATGACAGCCAGCATGGATTCATAGGTGGAAGGTCATGTCAGACCAACCTGATTGAATTCTTTGACAGAGTTACAGAGATATGGGACCAAGGCAGGACAGTGGACGTGGCCTACCTGGACTTCAGGAAGGCCTTTAACACTGTCCCACAGAGGAGGCTGGTAGGCAATCTGGGCAGCTTGGTAGTGGGGAGCAAGCTCACAAAATGGGTTGAGCATTGGTTAGCGGGGAGGACACAGAGGGTTGTGGTAAATGAGGAGCACTCAAAGGAAGATAGAGTGGCAAGTGGTGTTTCACAGGTGTTGGTGCTGGAACCCATACTTTTCAACATGTATAGTGAGTACATTTCAGAGGGTCTACATGGGAATGTGTGCCTATTTGCAGATGACATGAAGATCTGTAATAGGGTTGATACATCGGGGGGGGGTGGAATGTATGAAGGAGGATCTGGTCAGGCTGGAGGTGTGATCAGAAAGGTGGCAGCTACAATTCAATGCTAAACAATGTAGAATTATGTACATAGGATGCAAAAACCCAAGGGCAAAATACTGGCTTGGAGGGGAAGAACTGAGGGCAACAGATCAAGAAAGGGACCTGAGGATTACAATTACAGGCAACCTGAAAGTTCAGAAACAGTGTGACAGGGCAGCAGGGATGGCAATCAGAATGCTGGCATGCATAGGGAGGGGCTTTACAAGAAGGAAAAGCGAGGTGATAATACCACTATACAAAACAATGGTCAAAACACACCTGGAATGTGGTGTACAGTTTGGAGGCCGTACTTAAAAGTGGATAAGGACAGGTTGGAGAGGGTTCAGAGAGGAGCAACCATAATGATAGCAGGGCTGCACGAGAAGTTATATGAGGAAAAGCTGGGGGAGCTTGACCTGTACACACTGGAAAAGAGGAGGGAAAGGGTGGTATGGTTGAGACCTTCCAGTACTTGAAGGGTATAAACAGGGTGATGATTCACAGCATCTTCAGAAGGAGTGAGAACAAATCCACTTGGGGACATGCACTCAGACTGGAAGGGGGCTAGTTTCAGAGGTAATGTCAGGGGAAAGTTCTTTATTGAGAGGGTTGTGGGGTCATGGAATAAACTGCCGGAATGGGTGGTGGGGTGAATGCAGTGGACAAATTAAAAAAAGCATGGGATACCTATATGGGCCTAATCAACAGTGAGCAGGCAGGGTATGGGGTGGAAAGTCTTTCTAGTGGGGAATTAGGGCAGACTGGACGGACCATGGGGTCCTTTTCTGCTGACAAATTTCTGTTTCTATGTTTCAATTTTATTAGAAAGTTAGCAGCAGTAATTACCATGTAAATGAAAAATCAACAGTCTGAATCACAAATAATCTGACAGTTATCAATTGCCAGCACATAAGAATCCTCGGTACCTCCCTTAGTTTGGCTCCCTGTTACTTTGCTCAGCGTCTCCCCTGAAGGGAACAAAGAAAGAGTTAGACTTTTTCAAAATGTTTTTAAGTGTCCTTTTCAATCAGCCATGACTCGCCCTCAACACACTCCACCTCCCTTTCCCCCCTCCCAACACAGCCCTAACCAGAAATTAAGCTAGCAATTTATTAGAAAGTCAGCACCAATAATTACCCTGTAAATGAAGTTTGCAGATTAAATCACAAATATGTCAGCACTCTTTGCAATCCCCAGCACACAAGAATCCCCTGTACCTCCTCTTGTTTGGCTGGCCCCCAGTTGCTCTGCCCAGAGTCTGCCCCAAAGGGAATGAAGAGAATGGTTAACTGGAGCTAACTGAAATCATAGCTGGAAATTAACTAGGTTTACCTGCCTATGTTACATGGAAACAGATTTTGATGGCAAAAAGGGACCCTAAGGCCCATCTAGTCTTCTCTAATCTGACGTACCCTATGTAGTAGCAAGGGGATCTATATGGACCCCCACTTCCAAAATATTCTGTGTGTGATTATGATACCCATGTGCTTGTCCCATGCATGCTAGAATCCCACCACTGCCTCCTCCCCACCACCTCCTTAGGCAACCTGTTCCACATATCGACCACACTTTGCATGAAGAAGTGCTTCCTCATCTCCCTCTTTAATCTTCCCCCACTAACTTCATTGTGTTCCCTCTTGTAACCACATTTTTTCTTAACCTAAAAAGCTTCCAGAGGTCATCCTGTGGATCCCTAGAGGTATACAAAGGTCTCAATAATGCTCCCTTGTTTCGCCAATTGTCTAAGGAGTACATGTTGAGGCCCTTCAACCTTTAATTGTAGGGCTCCCTGATATCCCATATCATATTGAATGCCCCCTTCTACACAGCCACCACCACCCCTTCAATGTCCATTCCATGGGGAGGGCTCCAGAATTCTACTCAGTACTCAAAGAGAGGTGAACTGATGACTTATACAGGGGAGGTATAGCATACCCCCTTCTGCATGCTGTTCCCTTCCCAATGCAACCTATCAGCCTACAGTACTTGCTCAACCTACCACACTTTAATACTGGTCTGCTACTTTCAGATCATCTGTAAAGATAACCCTGTAGTCCTATTACCCTTAGGTGCATACCAGGACTTCCTGTCCTGTCATGTGCACATTTCTGAGGTCATTTGTGTCTGATAGTATAACATTGCATATTTTAGCACTGAATCTCAGCTGACAAATTCCAAACATCTCTTCTAGCCTTTGCCGGTCCCTCCTCATGGCCTACACACCTTCCATTGTGACCACTCTATTTCAAAGCTTGATGGCATCTGCAAATAGATAGACTTTTCCTTCCATCCCTGCTCCTATGTCACCTATGAATATACTGAGGAACATGGTGCACAGTACCTACCCATGGGGTACCATACTCATGGCTCCATCTTCCCTGTGAATACTCCATTTAATATTATCCTCTGGGTTTTGTTCCTTAACTAAGTTACCACCTATCAGGTTATTTTGTCCCCACCCCTAGGCCTCTTAACAGCTGCACTAACCTCCATGTGTGCACTGTGTCAAATGCCTCATTTAAGTTATGTATGTTAGGCTTCTTTCAAGACATGGCCCATAACAAATGGATGATGGCCAATGTGGTTCCCATCTTTATAAAAGTAACAAAACACTTCTCTAACAATTATTGTCCAATTAGCCTTACTGCCACTGTATGTATGTTACTTGAAAGAACAATTAGACAATATGCCAATGATTCAAAGCTTGGGGGAACCTTGTGAGACTACTGCCCAGGTCACAAGTATACAAAGCACCTTGATAATATATCCATGTGGGTAGGGAAACGGAGCCTGAGTTTTAACATGGATAAAGGTAAGGTAATGCATTTTGATAGGAAACACAAAATGCACTTTTACACATTTTGTGGTCATACACTATTAGTTACTGAAAATTAGAAAGATTTGGGAATACACGTCTTTAATGATATGGGATATACAAAATAGTTAAATGTAGCCCTTGCCAAAACAAACAGTATTATCAGGGCAATTAAAAGAATTACAAGATCAAGGCATAAATCTGTCCTTATTCTGGGAGGCAGTATAGCATAGTGGTTAAGGGCACTGAGCTGCAAATCTGGAGACCTCGGTTTGAATCCCATCAGCTCCCACATGCATAACGTGTGAACCTAAACAAGTCACTTAACTTCCCTATGCTCCCAGGTCACACCTGGAAACAAGATCTGGCTCAGTGTGCCTTTCCTGGTTAAACAATTTCCCCTTTCCATTATGCCTCTCTCTAGGGTGTATGCATGTCCACATTTGGACTATGCCTCACAGTTGTGGTATCCATCAAGTAAAGGAGACAAAGCTAACCTTGAAAGAGTCCCTAGAAAATTTACCAAAAGTGTTTGTGATATCAAGGACAAGACATACAGTTCTCTGTATGTGGACTGCCTTGAGAGTTTAAATCCTCTGTCTTTGGAGACTAGACAAGTGAGAGGTGATTTGCTTATCGTGTATGAAATTATTAATGACACATATTTGCTTACTGTATTAAGTATTACATTTAAAAATTCTTCAATAGTTTAATAAAGTATATTAAAAGGCAAAACAAATAAAAAATACTTCAATATAGATACCAGTGGTCACCCACATCAGACTTTGGGTAAAACATTTCATACTGAATCACTAGTAGCACTGAATTAGTTAAGGGAATTTTAAGGATTATTGAAAATCCCTATAGAGAATTGTGAAACCTTTTGTTTTGAGTACTGTAATAGGAACTGGCCTCTTTCTGTAGGTATGACAAAATTAATTTTAGAGGATTTTTTTCCCTAAATGTGTTGAAGGATAAATAGGGAATCTCACAAAATTGCTTGACAAATTCAATGATATTACTTCAAAAAACAGATTAATTTTAAAACGATATACAATATGGGGAGGTTATTGTTTCTGCTATTATCTCAGTACAATATTTTTCCAATCACACTGCCAGTCCCTTGGGGGAGATGTTCACATTAAAAAGAAAACATTCTTCACCCAGTGAAATACTAACCCCAGGAACACCTTACTATTAGAGATCATAATAAGTAAAACAAAAATGGAGTTTAAAAATAAACTTGACAGTTATATATTAACAAGTGGCAAATTGCAATAGTATACATGTTAAACCTCTATAGGAGCAATGTTGGGCTACACACTTTCTCACTCCTTACTGTCCTTTGTATGAACATAGTTTATCTTCCAGCATTTTCAAATGCTGAACATAATTTGGGCATGACACAAAACAGATGCAGTATTGCTGGTATGTTGCCCATTTCTATAGTTCTTTATAAAAACTGACAAGAATGTGTTTATCTGATGTTTCTTAGAGAACTAAAATATGGACTGTACACCAGCAAAATCTTTCCTTGCAACAAGCATTTATTCCAGACTTTATTAACTACAGGAATCAGCTATTTTTTGAAGGTTATGTTCTCAATGATGTGAAAAAACCCAACAACAAGGAAATTGAGCTCATGATGAGAACAATTTAACCATGTTTTTATAACTTGTCTGTGATAAAGAAGTGTTGAAGGTGTTCAAAAGAGCCAAGAGAGCTGAGCAGCTGAAGTAATTATTTTTTTTCAGCTTTATACCCCATTAGTGTTCATTGGTTCTTTGAGAGCCAAGCACCAGGATGCTGTAATGTTCCATTATTTTTTGTGTTGCACCAGCTCTCTGGGCATGGCTTAAAGTACTCAATTGAACTTTCAAAGAAATAAGTTTTTCAGTTTTCTGGTCTTATTTTGGCTTTCATTCCTTATTCTGACTAATATAGCTGGCTACCAGGGCCAGCCTAACTGCATAAGAAAGATTTTCCCCTTTCAAGAATAGCTAAATTAAGCCATTGAAGGAGGAAGCATAAGTTATCCTTAGACAAGATTTGTAAAATTGAATGCCATTGTTTAAATTTCACATTTTGAAAGGATGCTATTTTTTATGAATTAACTAAATGTATTTTTGTGTTAGCTGGAGGTTCGCTAATGTAATAGAATACCTGAAACTACTTATCATTTTTTCACAAAGACTTTGTATTGGTCCATTTAGCTGACTGGAGTCCTGAAATGCCTGTGTGACAATTTTATTTTGTGAACAACATAACAAAGTTTCCCACGATGGATACAAACATATGAGAGAAATGCACTACAGCTTCCTAAACTGCACAAAGTTACATTTGCAATGTGTGTCAAGTGATACTCAAGACTGCTTCTGGGCAGAAGAGTGCACAGATTTAAGCTTACCTGTAGCACGCCTCATCTATTGCAGCAAAAAGACTATGGGCAGGATTCACAAAAGTCTTGAAAGTCCCACGGCTGTGTGAAAAACCCAGCGCAAGTTGGTTGCCACTTGCAGATCTGCAGTTTTCCCACAGCTGTGGGTATTCACAAAGGTGAAGCCAGATTATAACCAACTTTATGATTTACAGCAGCTTGCAGGTGGTGTTGCCAGGAAAAACCCCAAAGCTGTGGAAAACTGCTATGGTCAGTGAGACCAACTGTAACATTTCCCACAATTGCTGTAGCTGTGGATAGCAATCTGTGATTCTGGTCCATAACTGGAGTTGTGGTGTGGGACTTAGTCCCAAAAACGTTTGTGAATCCAGCCCAACAACAGTTTACCTAGTAATAACTGGAGGCTAGCAGATGCACACACAGATAATGAGATTGCCTCTTCATTCAGTTGTACACACCATAATCATTGTTTTGAATTTGTGTACAATGCACACTAAATACAGAATAATGTAAGGGCAATAGCACACAACAAGGGTATATTTCCATTGAGCGGTTAAGATGGCAGTAAACGGACCTGTGGAGATGCTTGAAAGGCCTATGCTGCTATCTGAAACTTGAGATGGATACAAATGCCTAGTTGTTTGTGGGTACCCACATTTTGTACAGCATGGGCTTGATTTTAAAAGGTGGACACAGGGCTTGTGTCAAGTGCAGTGTCCACTGCAAAGTCTGGCGCAGTTGTGCCAAAACACGTTGGATGCACTGTGGTCCAATTTTAGAAGGCCTGGAGCAGTTACGACACTTTCACCACTTTACGGCACCTTGTGCCAAAGGATTGGTGCAAGTGCTGTAATCTGGGATGCAAAGTTAGACTAGAGAGTACCTGGTCTAACTCCCTGTGTCCAAGGTTCTGGAATTGTGGTGAGCATTTGTGGCACAATTCTTTCAAAATCACACTTTGCCACAATGTTTGGAGCAAGTTACAAACTTGCATCAAATACACCACTGCAAGTCCACTGCACCACCACAACCCTTTCTAAAATCGAGCCCTATATGTGCTTTTTACACAGGAGTCATTGAAGCACCTCCCACCCAAGTAAAAGAAAAAAAAATGGTATACATTTAAGAGGCTGAAACTCAGAATCATGAAACTCATGAGACTGAGTACAGTCTCCTGACACCCACATGCCCAAAAGGACAAAAGACGATTTTGACAGGGGTAAGGTAGCAAATATGATGAACTGTTACCCTAACCCTTGTGAGGAACCACAACACACCTTAGAATGCAGATGCTGGCCGAGCTGCTCCCTTGGTGTGGAGGGCTAAGACACTAGCACTTGCTCCCCACTATTCCACCCCCCGTAACTTTGTTTTTTTACTCTGGGGTCCACTCTTCTTCAGAGTTCATTATTTTAGTTATGGGGGGTGCTGGAGGTAGAACTCCCCACGTGGGTTTGCCCCCCATATTACATCTAAGTACCTTTTGGTTTTTGAGATACAGTATCCCAAACTTGGTCTTGTAGGGTTTGGGATCCTGAGTTTCTAGATTTCATGGGGGTCCACTGCAGTCTACTGCCTTTCCCCCCATCCTGCAACCCCCACGGGAGACCAGAACAGCCACCTCCCCTTCTCTATCCCCTGAAAACTGTGATGTAAAATGACAGGGAGCTGCAATGAATGAGTGTGTGCATTCATTCATTCTGCTCAGTTGGTGGCAAGCTGTGGAGGTGAGGAGGGCTGTGCTGATTGTCCACTCAGGGATGGGATGGGGGCAGCAAGGTGATGATGGACTACCTGCCTGGGTGGGGGGTCCATTAGGCACCAAGGAATGAGGAAAGGATATATTTTATTTTTTGTATGTGGGGATGATCGACAGGTGGGAGGGGAACCACTAGACAGCAGAGGATGAGGATATTTTAGTATTAAAATGGATGGGTGGTGAGCCTGTGGGTGGAGGGACTGGACACCAACAATTTGTTTTTATATGAAGCAAATGATTGGTGGGTGGGGTTGCCAGGGAATGAGGATATTACTATTTTTTATATGGAGGGGTGATCGGAGGGTAGGTGAGGGGATTGGACATCAATAATGTTTTTCAGATGGGGCCGGTGATTAGTGGTGGGGCACAAGAAACCAGGGGCCAGCGATTGGCGGGTGGAAGCTGTATCACTAAATAATACATTAAACTGCAGATGGAATAAATTCCACAGTTTAATGTATTATTATGCAGTTCAGCACAAATACTCCACAGAAAACAGCAAAAATATGCTGGAAATGGTCAGAAGTTTTCAGTCTCACCATAGCTGAAAATGTGAAAACTTTTGTGGATTTTCTGAAATTCTGCCAAACGTTCCACCAAGATGGAATTTGCAGCTTTCGGCCAACCTACCATTTATTGATTTTTTTAATTCATTTACATTGTGAAAGTGTTGTGCTATAGAATGCATACATCAACATGAAAAATATATAACTAAATTAAAATAAAAACAAAGTTAATTTAGGATGGGGATCCCAAATGCCATATTTAAAATTAAGTAAACAACAAAACTGAATATAAGCAAATAGCTCCACCAGCGTAGTGGTAACAATTGCATGGGGCAGATTTATAACCTCACTGGGACCAGTATATCTCCAGTCATCCACATAATACCACAAATCAACTATATACAGTATAGATACTGTACTTGTATAGTACAGCAAGTATAGTTAGGGTTCAGAGGTATGTTCAATGTCAAACCCCAATCTTTACACTTTAATAACTTCAGCAGCATTCAACAAAATTGCACAAAATTTGGAATGTGCTGTCTGAGTGGCATGTTTTTGAGAAACAGGAATTTTCATGATGGCTGCTTAACTGGATTACGAGATCACAAACATCAAAAATACATAAACTGACTACTTTTTTTTTGCAGTTATCTATAGTCAAGACAGCACGGAATATCATTCCAGAACTTTCAGTGAAGAAGGTGCTTGTCTACAGGGTGTACCTTTTTATAGGTTTTGCGAAAAAATATGGATTGGTTTCAGAGTTATGTTTTTAAATTTGACTTCTGTGCATACTTAGTAGAGTTTTTGAGATAACCCTATAACATGACAACAAATTCTTCTTTCTGAAGTGTTTTTAGGTTGGGACTACTTATGTTTTTGGGTTGCAAGATTAAATTTTAGGTTACAATGGCTGTCATCATATTTTCTTTTTCTGGGAAAAAAAAAGGGAAAATATATAAAAATGAATTATTAAAAAAAAAAACATTACCAAATGAGATCCTTAAGCTCAATTCTGGTGTTTGGTTTTCAAAAAAGCAAGCCATAAATACTTTTCTTGGATTTTGTTAAGGTCTTTGACTGTTAGCTTAGTGAGATGGCAGTTTTTGTGTCACAAGCCATGAATTCTTGGGTCACATATTTAAGTGTGACCCAAAACTTGCTGGTGTGCTCCAAACATTTTTTTACATCTCACATTCTTGTACTCATAGCTTCGCTGTTTTGTCATATTTCTGGGCCAAATTCTGAATTTTTTTTGTTTGTTATTTTACCAGGAGAGACACACTAAGCTGAAAGCTTGTTTACAGGTGCAACCTGGGAGCACAATGAAGTTAAATGACTTGCTCAGGGTCACACAGTATGCAAGTAGGGGCTGTGGGATTCAAACCCAGGTCTCCAGGTTTGTAGCTCAGAGCCTTAAACCACTGTACAATACTGACTCATAAAAATATACTGTTTACATGACCCTATACATGAACAAGAATGATGGTAATTTCCAAAAAGTATTACAAAAGATGATTTCACTGTTCCGGTTATGCTATCTGTGCCAAGGCAATTGGAAGCTGGGCAGCCTGGGTTCAAGTCCCAGCTGAGGCATTTACCTCTTTTGTCTCCTCTGTTAGTATGTGTTCCATAAATATGCACACCATGCCCATGTGATTGAAAAAATGAAGTAATTATTTGTGCAGCACCAGGCTGTACATTAGAGAATGAGTAATATGTGCTCCAGGACAGCCCAGGCTCCAGTTGCTTTAGTTGTGCAGCTGGTTAGCACAAATGGAACAGTAGTCTGGGCAGCTCGGGTTTAAGTCCCAGCCAAGACACCTACTTCTTTCCCCTCCTCTGTCTGTATGTGTTCCATAAATATGCACACCATACCCATGTGACTGAAAAGTAAAGTAATTATTTGTGCAGCACCAGATTGCACATTACAGAAAGGGTAATGTGTGCTCTGAGATGGCCCAGGTTCCAGTTGTCTTGGTTGCTCAGCTGGTTAGCATGACCAGAATGGTATTCTGGGTGGCCTAGGTTCAAGTCCCAACTGAGGCACTCACTTCCTTCTCTCCTCTGTTTGTATGTATTTCAAATAAATGATTTTACAGTCACTTCAATGAAACCACCTTTCATGCAGAATTTAACACACTCTTGCAACTGAGTTACTGATGTGGAGTCCTAATGTGAAGCTAAACAAAATATGAAGGAATGTTGCATGCAGGGCTGGCCTTTGGCCCAGTGAGTAGTATGTTGCAATCTTGTGCAGGTGAGTTGAGTCTAAGGGAAAGCTCAGTTAGTCATCTGTATGGGCAATGGTGGGGAGATGCTGTTGGCAACACCCCCAGCCTGTGGAGAGACAGGCAGTGTGGGCAACAAGTTACCATATAGTCTTCTCTTGGCATAGCACCCAGAGGGCCCTGCACCTCTGCACACATAGCTGCATAAACATTCAGTCAGATGGACTCTCAGTCCTGCACATCTACATCTGTAGCCACATGGAAGTGCAAGGTTCAGAAGACCCTGTGGTTCTGCAGCTCCCCAGATAGCCCCACACATTCTTTACATCTGTAGCTACATGGACTTCCACAGTAAGACAGACTCTTTCCTTGGCACAGAGCCCAGAGCACCATGTGCATCTGCTTCTGTTCATACAGGGAATGAAGATACAATTCCATTATCTCAAAAAGAAAGGAAATTCATTGCAAAAAACTGCATTAATGTACCAGTTAGGGTTGAACTTAACCTCACAAAGGTAGGGAAATGTGGCATTTTGATTTCCAATCCTAACTCCCTATGCCTCCCAAGCAGCAAAAGGACAAGACCATGCAAGCAACCACAGACAGCCAACACCACCTAAGGCATACAACATACAGTACAACTGCTTCCAGATAAAACAAATGCAATAGCACTGACATGCTGCCTTTGTGCATTTGCATATCTTGCCGCAGAAGTGTGTGGATGCCTTACAGTGTGTTTCAGCACCTGTGACTGCAGACATGCTGGCCCCATAGGGAGCTGCATTTCTGCAGACTTCCTAACAACATGAAATAGGATGCACTCGGAAAAGTGGTGCCAGAAAGTAAAATTCAAACACTTAGAAGCACACACTTTGGCACTCACCACCTTGGTATAAGTAGGATGCCAAACTCAAAAAAGTTTCAGTTACAAAATCATTTTATTGAAACACAAAGCCACTCGGCTCGATCCTGCCTGACTTGCTTCAGACAAAGTCATTTATCAAAGAATAAAGGCCTTTGATAAAGGACTTTGTCCGAAACATGCTGAGTGCATTTGTGTTTCAATAAAATGATTTTGCAAATGAAACTTTTTCGAGTTTTCCATCCTACATATATCAAGGTGGTAAGTGCCGGAAGTTTGTGCTTCTAAATTTCTGCAGACTGAGCTGCTGTAATTTGTGTATTTTGAATTTGTATCAGTGGCTGCTGGGTCCTCTGCTTGTGCAGATAGATGTACTGTTGGGATCCGAGTATTGTGGATTTCTATCTGTAGTCAGAAGTGTGTATGTCTTGCAAAGTGGGTGCCACAGATACAAACCCCAAAAGTTAATATATCAGTGCTATAGAATTTCTGTCATCTAGAAACAGTTATATGTTGTTTGTCTTTTTTAATGATGGCTGTCTATGACTGCTTGTGTGCGCTTGTTCTTTTTCTACTGGGGGTTGGGGAGTTTGGATTGGAAACCCTAACACCACATTTCCCTACATTTGTTGGGTGAAGTAAAACCCTAACTGGTGCATTAACAAAGCTTTTTGCAAGGACTGTAAAAGCAATAAACAGAGAAACAGAGAAACAGATCGACAGACAGGTTCTTCTGTAGCTTGATCTGGGTCAAAAATATGCTCTTTCCCCTCTACTAAAACCAGACATTTTGCAAGTTGGGGGGAAATAGAAGGGACCCTTAATTCAATTAGATAATCCGTGTATTGTGCAAATCTTTTTATTTAGTACAGCATTACTGGAACTACGTCAAGGAAAACAATAGATTTTGTGGCCTTTAAAGAGGAGAAGTCCTTTATGAAAGGCTACTCATATCATTAAGTCCAAAACTGACACTGAAGAAGCTGAAGCAATCATTTTAGACTCCAGCACAATCATACATTTCTTTGGCAGAAGTATGTATGTGCATGAAACCAAAGGAATGTTTTCCTTGTTAGCTGCAGACTGTTTAAAAAATATTTACTATGAGTTCCCTGAGGTTTTGAGGCAATTAATCACATTTCAGTGGAAGGTTAACTACCCAAACATGGAGAAACCTGTTTGTATTTTCCAATGCCTCTAGTCTTCAATTAAAAGATGCAACTTTTCTAGTATTCATTTGAGACAGTGTTTCTATTGTTAATATAATTTTAATTTCCTCAACATCTTTTTTTAGTCACAACTTGTTGACCTTGTATCTCATCAACGTATTGTTCAAATTGGTTATTAGTTTCTTTTATGTAAGCCTCTACCAGTCCTGCATACTTTAAAAAAAAGTAATTTTCTTTTCCAATCTAGCAAACATTTCAAATTGACCTCCCATAACCCAGTTAAATTATTTAAAATAGTCGACCTCTTGTAGTTGTAGTTCACAGAAATAGAGGACAAGGATCAGCAAAAATGGTGCTCTGTTTATACTGCATGATTATGATACTGGAGACATGCGGAGTTGCTAAAAACAGAGGTAAACGTTGTTTCGCTGTAAGGGACTGAGGTGATGGTTGTTCTGCTGGCCAAAATTTAGGCAAGGCTATAGCCATCTGGTCAGTCTCAATTAGATTTTTAGGGCTACTATGCTGTGTTGCAGGATCTCTTACTGGCTTTGACTTCATGGACTCGCAAGACTCACTCAACCCTGTTTGTATTGCAATGAGGAATTTTCCAATCAGACAATGTTGTTTCCGTGGAGTACCAGCATCAGAAAATGAAGACTTTTTTTGTTGGCAGCTAGGCAGATTTCTGCTTAACAGGTTTTTAGCAGAAAGAATCGGGATCCTTGAAGAGCACAGTATCAGTGTGGCATCTACAGAGCAGTAATACTGGATCTTCAGATTGGAATTTTTTGTTGTTAAAATTGGCCGCCATTTTTTGCCTCCCAAGTGAAAAAGAGAAATGACAGACTTTATGGCTATAACACTTACCACACAGCCTACAATATAGTAAACATATTTTCCATGAATTTCCATTCTGGTTTCCAGTCTTATTATTCATGAAACTTTTACTTCATGAATTATATTACAAAAAGCTCCTGCCATGATAGCCTGAAAAGTCCTCTGTGAAAATAAAATTCTGCCAGTGGAACTAGTGTGAAAGTATGAATTTTGCTTCTGTGACATTTCAGAATGCATTTTGGCAACTTTCACATATATTTCAACATAGAATGCCAGAATGAATATATTACTTGTGGTGAATATGTTAAACTGCAGAAAGAAATTCAGCAGAACAGATCACTGACAGTGACCAGCAGCAGAACAGATCACAGATGGTGAGCTCTTCTACAGAATTTCTTTCTGCAGTTTAATGCATTAATCCACAATTCATACATTCATTCCACAGGTCAGTGACTCACAGAAATACAGAATCAATATATGAATTGTAGATTAATGTATTAAAGTAGATAACACATTTTACCTTTGATGATATCATTTTTGTAAGCTGGCAACTAGAACTGAATAAAAAAACATCATGAAGACTGTGTCCATTTTTAAACTTGCATGGCAGTCCTCCCCAAAATATAATCATATGAAGGATAGGTTCATTAAAAAGCAGGACATCATTCAAATTAACTATTTCCCATTTACATTGTCATCTAGCACATCCATAGATGATTCTGATTATTATGAATTCACATATTTGTACTGCTGCAATTGATAATGGTACTTCACAAGTCAGTGGTTCATAAATGGCAAATTAGTACCGTCTGATGAAGTAAACCTTGAGTTTTTCTTATTCAGCATGAACTGTTATAATTTATGTATTCAATTACATTAAGAACAAGTATCAACATATGGGATCCACATAGCAAGTGACAATCCTGCTCCAGATAGAACATGTGAGGGACAAAATCATATAAAATTACTTTGATAACAGAGAATATAAAAAAATATAATGACAAGCACTGTTTCAACTTGAAGAGTAACATGACTTTTATTATACCATTGTTATCCAAGTTATTGTAGAAAAATTCAAATTGACATCTTGATTTACAATCCCCTGCCCATCCAAAAATAGTGGTGTAATACAATAGTTGCAAGTAAAACAAATAATATTGCTTATCATCAGGCATACTGGACCATAATGCTGATATAAAATTACAAAGCAGACAAAAAATAAAATTAAAATACAACTCTGATTAAGGTACTTTAGCTACTGCAGGACATGAGAAATGAACTGAACCTTGCTTTTCTGTGTCCACAATGTGTTATTACTGTTTTATGAATGCTTGTAGTGGCTGAAGTCTTGTTCACAACATTTTTCTACCTAGTTTTTGGATATTTGTATCTAGTGGCAGTCTATATATGACAGGGGCCATCTTACAGTTAGTTAGCAATCAGTTGTGTGCACAAGTCTGCAGTTTTCATGACATCAGTAACTCATTTTGTCAGAGTGAAGTCAAATACTGCAAAGGCCACTGCTAAGTTTGGGATCAGCAGTCTTGATGAAAGGCTTGTTGTTTAAAAGAAGACTGAACATTAACATTTTGAATGTAGACAGAATGACGTCCCATAATAACAGCAAGTGCAAAATGGTGAAGAACAAAAACAGTGAGGACAAATCATCACTTGCCATTTCAGCAACTGTAGATTCTCCCCTCCTTGAGTTGCACCCCCCCCCCCGGAGTTGGTTATAAATAGTACGGGGGGGGGCGTGGGTGGTGAAGCTGCCTGAAAAAACTGTACTCGCTGTTTTGTCCTTGCCATTTTGGAATCACCATTATGCACTCTCTGTTATCACATGGAACTAAGAGAATCATGTAATCAGATATGTGTAAACATCTCCATGCATGAAATTAATGTGTTGTCAGCAGTGCCACTATTAGTAATGCTGGCCCTTCGGGAAACAAGAGAGTCAAACAGTTTGAATGTCATGGTGCTGTTGGCAGTGTAAGATTACTGTTCCTTTGCAGGGTTTATTCTTAATCTGTGTTTTATTTTAATTTTACTGTGTTTATTTTGTATGCTTTGAAGCAACATTATGGTCTAGCAAGCCTGATGATTACCAATATTATTTGTTTTATTTATGGCTACTGTATTGCAGCAATTTTTTAGATGGGCAAGAAGATGCAGAATCAAGATATTAGTTTGAGTTTACCTACAATAACTTTAGAAACCATGGTATAATAAAAGCAGTGTTGTTCATTAAGTTGAAATTGTGCTTGTCATGTATACAGAATATTGTTTTTTTAATATTATGTGTTATCAAAGTATTTTTATATAACTTCATCCTTCACATGTTCTGTCTGGAGTGGTGGATGTAATTTGCTATATGGATCCCATATTTTGATACTTGTTCTCATGGCTCATGATAAGGGGAGTACCAACCTATTTTAGTCTCCTTATGTGAAGAAATGCACTTCAGATTTTTTTTTATAAGTGCCAGTACTCACCCAACATTTATAAATGCTCCACACTCCATATTGCTTCCTAACATAACTGGTGATTCAAAAGGAACAGTTTTTTTCTAGACTTACAACTCTCATATGCATCCCAATTTTGTTTTGCTCACTATGTTTAAAACTGGTGAGTAAATTACCCATACCTGCCAACATTATCTGGAGCATGTTTGGCACCTGATCAGTTCTTATCTAGAAAAAAAAAATGACATTGTTTTTAACAATGTACTCCTCACTCCATTCCATCCAGACATTTGTATGCATCTGAATTTGGTTTTACTCACCTCACTTTCAAAATGAGGAGTAAAGTCGAGTATCATCCCAAAAAATATTATTAGGAGCTCTGCTTGTTCTTAATGAAATTAATTCATAAACTGTAACAGTTCATGCTGAATGAGAAAAACCCATGAATTACATTATCTGACAGTGGAGAATTGCCATCTTTGAACCGATGAATCATGAGGTACTTTTGTCAATTGCAGCAGTAAAAATATGTGAATTCATAATAATCAGAGGAGTGTATTGATGATCTTGATGGGAAATCATTTATTTAAATACTGTCCTACTTATTTGTTCCTATTTTGGTGGGGGGGGGGGCTTGCATGCAAGTTAAGAAATTGACCTACTGAATACTAATATTTTAATTATATCAGTCTTTATACCATTGTTTGTAGTCCTCATTGCCAACACAAAAAATGATATAATCAATGGTAAAATGTGTTATCTCGTTGTATACATTAATCTTCAATTCATACATTCATTGTGTCATTCTGAGTGTCACTGAACTGTGGAATGAATGTACTGTATGGATTGTGAATTAATATATTATACTGGGAAAGCAATTCAGCAGAACTGATCAATGAACTGTGCAATAATTACATGTACTATGTATTGATGTATTAAACTATGTAATGAAATTCTTCAAAACTATCCTTCCACAGTTCATGTGTATTATCTGCAGTTCAACCAGACAAGGTTGCAGAATAGGGTGAAAATTTGCCAAACACACTCACAAGATTGAATGTCTCCAAAGTTTGAATTTCATAAATCTCAGCAAAATTTGTGAAATTTCACAAAATTTCCATGAATTCAGAATTTGCTGATTCTACCCAGCTCTAATTCTGAACTGCCCGTTAACCCACTGCATGATCATATCACAAACACTGTAAGAGGATGTGTATTCTGCTTCAACCCATATAGAGTATTTACTATTTATTCTTCCAGTTTCTATTTTTTGTACTCAATATTTATACATTTATTAATTGTGTGACCATGTTGCTTTCACCTTCCTGCACACTCATGCTCACCCCTTGCTCTTTTCCTCTTTCACTCACCATCCCTAACTCAAAAACTTTGCAACTAGCAGTAAATACTTCCTGCACTACATTTTCTAACTTTTGCTGTAACTAACAAGAAAAATGATAAAGCTGTTGCTATAGGGAAAAACTGAACTCTCAAACTGGCGATTGTTAAAAATATACATCTCACTGAGGTGTGGTAAGCTCCGCCATCAAACTGACTATTCTATTTTAGCATATTTCTCACTGCAGTAGAGACAATCATCAGCCATACTGTGATTACCCCAGCCAGAAATCCATACCTCTTTTTGTTTGTTTACTGCTCATACACCAGTTCTCCTTTTTACTTAAATGTAATAAAAAACATCTGCAAACAATAAACACATCAGGTAAGCAAACTACTGAAGCATTTACTACTCAACACTCTGGTGCCACCTGGTGATAGTGCACCTGCAGCATGACTGTTTTATTTTCATTTTTACTTTAAAAAAACTGTTCTGCATTTTCCAAAATTTTCCTTAAAACATTTTATAAGTTAATTATGACACCTAGGAGTTGGTTGGGATGGTATAAATATACTTTCACAGGCTGAATGCACCGTGGCCTCTTGCCTCTCTATGCCCCTAGATGTGTGTTGATCCCAGCACAACCAACACCCAGCTGTTTCTTATTACATACAACACAGCATAACTGGATGTGTTAGCAATTTATATGCAATTATATCACTTAATGGGGCCACCTTTAGAGTTGTGTGCCCAAGGAAAACTGTGCTTGTACAATGTCAATTCTATTGCAAATTGCAATAATATTTCATGACTGTACAGTTCAAGTCACATTAAACTGTTCCTCCAATGAGTTGTTTTAGCATTGCTGTCTAAGTTGCATAAGTGTTGCTGGATCCAGTACAAAGACCTGCACAAACTGTTTCTTAAGAGCTAAAACTTAGTTTTGCATTTCATTGGGACTGGACTGCTGATGGAATCCAAATGAGTTCCAAAAACATTTTGCAAACATTGTTCTTGAGCTGGTTAAGCATTGAAAAACAATGCAATATGAGTTGCCAATGCATCACCAACTGCAAAAAACAATGCTAATCCAATTAATTGGTGGAACAGTTTAAAGCGACTTGTACTGTACACTTCAGACAGGAGCTCAGATTAGAGTCTATAGGTCCAATTTAACATCTGACCATATAACTTGACTACCCTTTGCCTTCAAAAAGGTGATTTCATGGTGGCCCACTGGTGCTGAGGGCTGATGCGCTGGACCCCTTACCTTGTAACACACCGGCAACCCATGTTCAGGAATGAGCATGGGTCACCAGGGGTCGGCTGGGAAAGAGAAGGATAGAATGCCCAACAGCTGCTCTCCTTCTCCGGGGGGAGTTAGCTGCAGGCTCCTGCTGCAATGCCGCCACCTAGGGGACCCTGGGTGAAAGTCATGGTAAGATGGAGAAGCAGTAAGGGCATTGGGTGGATGTCGGCAGATGGGCGGAGCAGGAGGTACATCTCAGCGTGCCTCCTAGCTCATTGCCCTCATTACACGCCGACGTCGGGGGAAGGAAAAAACTGGAAAAACACTTCGGTCCCTCCTAGGTGATGACACCTTTCTGAGGGGATCTTCAGGCTTGTCAGACAGACTCCATTGTGCCAGCTCTACACACATAGAAACAGTATGTTGGTTTGGGGAGGTAAGCATGGGGGGTCCCTCCCCACCCCTACCCAGGGAGTATACTGGGGGGGTCACAGGTGTGTGTGGAGCCAGGGTACTCTAGGGGCAGATCATGATGGGACTGGAGCCTGCAGACAAAGGAAGTCTGAAAGAGTGGAAGGAGGAGGCAGGTTGAGCGCATGAACATAAGGTAAAAAAAAAAAGGTGGTTGCATCAGTCCCCCAATTTCTTTTCAAGACAGACCTGGACCAGCAGGCAACCCATCCACAATCCCACCCTTTTTCAGCAGTCTGGGCCAGTGGCATGCTGCCATGAGTACTTTCTGCACATGGCTGACTGTACCAAGAAAGTAATGTATTTTTGCTGCAGGAATGCATTTACACAACCCCTCATGCTAACAGGAAACTCTGATTTATTTTTTTGGTTGCTTTTTTCTTCCCCTAACTAGTCCCTACCATCCCCATCACCAGCCCCATCAGTCAACATCTCCCAGAGTTACCAGTGCCCAAGGTGGGGTGGTGGAGAGTCTCATCTGATTTACTCTTTCCAGGCTCTGGTGAAGCCACAGTAAGGTCACTGGTGTGAGCCTACAAGATATCAGCAAATTATTCTGCCATCCAGGGGGATTTTCTCCCAGTTTCCTCCCTTGCAGCAGAGAAGTATGCAATGCTATTAATTGTATCACTATACATGCTCCTGTGTGAAGTACACTAGGTGGCTACTGCTCCTTTGCCCCTAAAGTTGCAGTCCTAACATTCTGTCCCTCAGCCACTGCTAGGAACCAGACTAACACCAGACACCATACAACCCTCACACCAGATAAGGAGAGCAGTCTTTGGAAACTCTGTCTTCTTCCCCAACCAGGTTGATACTCCAATGACCCAGGCTTGGGCCATGAACCAAGTTGCTGGCATCAGAAGCGTTAGCTCTAGCACCGCACCCATGGGCAACCCCCATAAACAATAGTTTCAGAAACAACTCAGGATTTATTTGATGTACAGTATTTTCTGCATTTAGTTTTTCTTTTTCTTACAACTGCAGATTATAAAGGCCATAGCCTGAAGGCCTGTGCCTTCATTTGAATTTAAACATTTTGACCAAATATGCCTTAACTCAGCTGGCCACTGACACCAATGTGCCCTGAACAGCACATATTTATGGCTGGGTCTTCATTTTTTGAAATCCTAGCTACTCCCTGGATGCTAACAAGTAAACAGGATCCCTTACTATTATAATTCTCTTGTTTGGCTGCATGTCTTTGCCTGGCATCATAATAGTTTGCGTGTGATATCATTAACATTTCTAAAGCAACATGCTGTGTTTTTACAAGCAGAGATTGATGACACAAGTGGGTGACAAGAAACTGGAGCAGATGAAATCTAAGTGTAGTCCTGGTTTCATATTAATATGCATAGCCTTACATTAAAATAAGGAGGCTAGATAAGAAAATGTATGCAGCACACTGTAGGCTGATAAGTGTCTTGAAATTATGTTTGTTCCAAGTAGCTCCCAAGGCATCAGTTGGTCTTTAAGACAGGCTGTTTGCTCATTTCACTGTCTCTCCAAAATGTTAGGAAGTAGGTCTCTTGTGTGAAAATATGGATTTGCTGACTTACAGCATTACACAACACACTGAGTTGCTTCAAATGAATATGAAATAGTTCTAGAACACCTACAGTGAGTTGCAGGCAAAGTATTCAGATTAATACAGTTTCATATTTTTCTCTATCAGACTGTTAGGTTAAATAGTATGTTACTGGCCCCACATATATAAGCAGGAAAGGAAAGTCTTAAGTCATAAATGCTATCTTGTCATGTCAGTCTTGAGACAGAAGGCTACTGACAGATTGCCATATTTGTTACTTGATGTTTACAAGAAACTCTCTTTTACCCAACAATTGAGATGCTACAGTTTCTTAGTTGTTGAGATACAACTATGTAGGCTATTCTGGCCAAGCAGATATCCTCCCTATTTGTACTTACCACACTATGTAGCCTTTAAAATTTAATTTACTATGCAAACAGCTCAACAGCTACAGCATCAGAACCATTAGTCATAGAATATGCATGTAAGGATTTCTCCTTTTACAATGACCTTCCATTCCGGGGATCCCCACACTTTCTATCTCCCTCATCCTCACTCCTCCACTGGGAAGATTAATATTGTCATCTTCCCTCCCTCTGGAACCTCCTCCCTTCTGCACTCTGTCTCTCACCCACCCTTTACCATCTCCCTTAAGCACCAGCTTAAACTCCTTCCACCACCTGTTCCACCTGTAAGCTGCCTTCATGACCTGCCTTTACCTCCTCCCCTCTCTAATTCATGCCCCTCCCATGGGATGGTTTTATAGCTCCCATTATCCTGCATTGTGATTTTCTAACAGTTACTTGATTCTGTTTGAGGATGTAGAGCATGCTCCTGATCCTGATACCCTTATCTTGAAAATGTTGCACTTTTGCCAGACTGCACTACTGATATTTGCATCTTATTTGTTTGTAAACATTTATTGCATTTGTTTGATGATTTCCTCTCCCCTCTCCCCCAGATCACACATGGAAATTAGCCTTGGCTCAGTGTGACTTTCCTGTTTACCAATCTTTAACTAATTAAATAGAGCAGAATGCATATGTAGGTGGTTGATAGGGATTTTATTTACACACCCAAGTTGTGTGATAATATGTGAACCTCGAGAGCGAAGCCCGAGAGGTTTCACTATTATCACACAATGAGGGTGTGTTAAAAAAAATCTGTATCAACCGCCTACGTATATTTTTTTTTTATAATGACTGGGGCAAAAAGAAATGTTAGCTGCATCTTAAACAGTCACCCAGCACTGTTGCATTATCTTGATGTGTCGGGATAAAGTTCATGACACAAAGCTAAACTGCATAAATAGGTCTGTAACAAAATGATTCTCCATTGTGTTTCCCTTTTTGATTAGGAGTTGCTGATCACTTAATTTGATTTTTAGTGATATGAAGGTTGCCACTGTGTGGTTCACTGTTGGAGAACTGTCTTGTGCTGCCATTGACTGTCTCATTTGTTTGTGATGCTTCTAAGTGTGAGGATGTAAAAGTCATATCAACCCACAGGTTGATATGAGTTTTTTCACATCAACCTGCGAGTTGATATGACTTTTGAAAGTTGCTGAAAATAAGTTGATATTGGGCATCACCAGTTATTATTATTTTGATAACATTACATATGTGAGCTGAATTACTCATTCATAACATGGAACTACACGCCTTCACTGATCTGGGCAACATCTTTTTCTTTTGAGCTACTTTCAATGATCTTACCCCAAAAAGCTAAGGGTTTTCCTGCTCAGTTTATTGTACATTAAGAAGGTAAAGCTCATAGTGATCTCATGTTGTTAAAAGCTATTTCTTGGCAATGTCATTCAAGAGTCAGATCAACTATCACAACAAATCACAAGCATAAACAATACTTCTACATCCCAAATAGTCTATGGTTATTCTGACCAAAGGACAAATAATTTTTTCACCCACCAATATATGAGTTAAAAACATTGAACTTTGCTAAGTTATGCTGGTCAAGTTTTCTACTTCTTGGGCTGCACAATACTCAATTTGAAGACTGCAAACATTTATTTGTATATAAATATTTTACTGAGTTTTTCCAAACAACACAGAGAAATGAGCAAAAATATAATAAACATGACTATCAAGAATAGTCCAGGATACCATGTTAGACCAATGCAATCATAAAGAAGAGATTCCAAATAAATTACAAAAATGTTAAGAGTTACAGCATGGCAGTTACAGCGAAGCACATTACCCTAACAGGAAGCTGAACAGAAAACTATCTTCTCAGCTAGATCCATGTATATCAGACTACTAACCAGCAACCATTCCAGTCACCACCCAAATATGAAATAGTAATGGTTTCCAAATCTCATGAAATTTTGATATAGCTCATTTCTTCTAACAATTAACCATATTAAAAGATGCCACCTTAAGAATGGCCTGCTCCCAATGGTTCAAAGTAGGAATGGTGTGAGAGGACCAATGTAAAAGGATTAGATGTTTAGTTTCCAGTGCTACTGTGTATATTAAGGATTTAAACTTTTTGCTTCACTCGAAAGTAGAGAATGGTCCCCCAACACTCAGCACTTAGTAGAACAAGTGAGGGGAATGCCAAATGCTAGTTCCAGCTTTACAAAAATAGTTAACCACCAGTCTTTTAGCAGCATGGAACAAGACCATATAATATGGAAAAGGGTGTCCTCTTTACCATATCTCCAGCAAAGTCTGGAAGTAACTAGACCTAGACAAAATAATCTATCAGGAGATCTATACCATCTCCACCGAAACCTTTTCTGAATCAGCTGTAATTTTGAATCTGGTGAAGTCTTAAAGGCAGCAGCCAACATAAATCCCATGATTTCTCATCCAGACCCTACTCTAAATCTTCCTTCCATTTTAATCTCTGTGCCCCCCACCCCTCAATCAGACAAAAAACATTCTAAGATTAACCCTTTGAGAACTGAATATGTGTGAACGTATATAGATTCTGGACGTATATATATGTCCACAGTCTTCCTTAAGCTGTAAATAACACTGTTATGGCATCTTCGGAGCAAAAGCCAGTTTGAAGCATATTTAACTAACTTGGAGTAAACAAGAAAATATTCAGAACTAAACCATTGGGAAGCAGGGTGTCTAATTTGAAGAAATTTCCAAAAGTCCTTAGAAAATAGCAAAAAAAGCCACTTGTAGCTGTTGAAAGGATTTAAAAGTTTTGAAACTTGATCCATCAAATCAGCAATGGTCTGTATTCCCTTGGAAGCCCTCCCATGCCAAATTATAGGGGAACCTCCCACCTTTATAGTGGGATTATGCCATAAAGCCTCATAAAGTCCAAGAAACTTACCATCCCAATTGAACATCTTAAGTACCTTATCCCATACCTCTTTAGTATACAACATAGGCCACTTACTATTAGTGTTGTTGAATACCACATCCCCTAGAGATGCTGCTAAAGGAATAAGACCTAACATGGATTGCTGTATCTCTACCCACATAGGAGCAGCAGAGGAACATGGGTTTAACCACCAAAGGGCTTGCCTTATTATGTGACTTAAATGATAGGCCCATGACCAAGGCAATCTCCATTATCCCTTTGAAACTGCTGCTCTAAGGGTTCCTCTTCCTAAGCGGGGATGTTTACCTTCCCAGATAAAATTAGAGAATAACCTATATAAATTATTCAAAAAAAAAAAACAGTTTTATGGGGAGAGGAAGATTGCTTAAACAGAAATAAAATTTAGGAAATGTCATCATTTTGATAGCTGCAGTCTTCCCAGTGATAGTCAGGTGTACCTTAGCCCATCTGTTCAGATCCACTATAAAAGAATCCAATAAACCATTCAAATTTATTTCTCACATATCCAAGGGAGAACTGGAGATATGCATGCCTAAGTACCTTATACTGGATGTGCCTAGAAACAAAATTTTTCTCCCAAATAGGACAGTTCAAATCTCCCTTATACAAAGCTATAGCTTGGTTTTGGACCAGTTAACCTTCAACTCAGAAATTGTACCAAATAAATCAATAACTTCCCAGGGCTTGGGTAGATAGGTTTCTACATTAATCAGAAAAATAAGTAAATTAGCTGCATACAGCAAAGTAGGGTATAAGCAATGTTTTATTTTAATACCTGTAATCTCTGGTTGTTGCCATACAGCTGCCTTAAGGGGTCCTATTGTAAAAAAAAGAAGGGGACCAAGGTGACATCCCTGCTGTGTGCCACTAAACAGAGGAAAGGGTTCTGATAAAATACATTCAGGTGATACCCTAGCCTTAGATGAAGAGTATAAGACTCAACTCCATGCTTGAAAGGTGGCACTTATCCCAAAAGCAAAGTCACAAATAAATACTCCCATTTGGAGTCTAATGCCTTTTCCATGTCAATTGCAATAAAGGCAGAAGACTCTCAACCTCTAGTTGCAATTTGTATTAAATTTAGCACTGCCCTAAGATTATCACTACCTTATCTACCCTTTAAGAAACCACCTGTGATTTATGGATCAAAGTAGGAAGAAAATTTTCAAACCGGGTAGAAAAGCTCTTAGCCAGAATCTTAGAATCAACATTGAGCAAAGAGATCGGTTGGTAATTAGCATGCCAAGATCTATCCTTCTTAGGCTTTGGTAAAACAGTAATAATGGCTTCTTGCAAAGTTGGGGACATGGTGCCATCCTTCAGCATGGACTGGTATAACTCTAAAAGTTTAAAGGGAAGATTCAAAGACCCTATACAAATCCAAACTAAAGCCATCTATGCCTGGGGTTTTGCCCTGTGCAAGACTCCAACTAGTAGCCAAAGCCTCTGCTAACATAATCTCCTGATCCTAAACCTCCACCACAGCTGAGAAGAAGCATGGTAAAGAGATCTTCTGAAAAATGGGTATTAATTCTGTTTTTTCCAAAGAGAAAGAGGATTTATATAGTGTAGAATAATAAGTTTAAAACAGATTAGTGATGCCCACAGGGTCAGTGATAAGTCAGCCATCCTCTGTCTTGAGGTAGGGAATCTGAGCATCCATTGATTTTTTCTTCAACCAATAAGCTAAGAGTGTTCCAGCCTTATCCCCAGATTCCCCATATGCCTGATTTAAAACAAATAAGGCTCTAGAGGCTTGTTGATGATAAATAGTATTAAGGCAAAACTTCCATTCATTCAACTGCTGAATTCAGGGGGTCTAATTCTGAGGGGACTTATAAACCACTTTCTCAGCCTGTTTTATTTGTGCAGTAAGTTCTGCCACCTCCTATTTGCATAACTTGGTTCTCCAGGAGGCATACAAAATAATACAGCCTCTAATAAAGGCCTTAAAGGCCTCCCATAAGGAGAATACATTAATATCTGAAGTAGAATTGGTTTCAAAATAGGAGATCTCGACTGAAAGCCAAGCACAAAAATCATCCAAATTTAATAATATGGGGTTGAAATGCCATTGAGTGGACCTGGCCACACTGCCCTGGAGCATCTACTGCATGTAAACTGGTGCATGATCAGAGATTACCATAGATAAAATATCCACTTCCGAAACAGAAGATAGTACTGTATAGCTGAACTACACAAAAAGAAATCTAGTCTACTACAAGTATGAAACCTAGCGGATCTACTATAAACGTGTATTGCCTGTTCTCTGGAAGATGGATTCTCTAACAGTCTACCAACCTAAGTTCAGAACATAATAGATTCACGCCTTTTCTAGACTGATAATGGGAGGCAGTTCCCTTTTCTAAGGGAGTTCTATAGAATCTTGGATCAAGAAGTAAATTAAAGTCCCCACTAATCACACTAGTGTCAACCTCTGACTAGAATCAGAGATTACTTGAGTCAACCCTGAAAAGAATTCTGTAGCATCATTACTGGGAGCATAAAGATTCACTAAAATAATGTGGGCACCAGACTGCAAATATATCTGTTTACAGCTTCCTTACAGATGTGGATGTTTATTTCTTTGATATTGGATTGTGAACTTTTCTTTTTATTGTTATTATAATGTTATTTATGCTATTTTTATTTGTTGTATGATTGTGTCATGTGCATTTTCTATGGCATAAAGACACATTAAAAATGGTAAAACTTCCTGACATAAAGTACTACTTTACAATGTTAGCTTCATTTGTTGTCTTTTTATGTTTGCTTGCACGCATGTGCAAGAAACCTTATGTGGCAGCTTAGGAGAGAAGCGGGTTTTGAAGGTGCATCACTGTGGTGGCCAATGCCACCACTGCACTCTTGGGCTTGGACCTCATTATTCAATGGTGTGGCACACTGCTGCTGACACTAGTTCAGCAAGCATGCCACCAACTTGAAACAAATTGGCCGCTGCAATGAGGGAGCGACCCATCATTCCAGGGTGGTGCCTTGCCTGGTGTAACATTTCAGAAAACATGGCGGTGGCTGTTGCTGTTCACCTCTCAGAGTCCCAATGAAAGCTGGCTGGGGTGCCCAATCTTCCTGTCAGCATGCCCCCCTCCCCAGTTCATTTGCTGACGGGGGAGCCCAATCCCCGTCGGCATACCGTCCCCCCATGTAACAGTTATATATGCTGAGGGGATGCCCCATTCCCTCGGCATCATGCACCCCCCAACACATTTTCTGTGCCGACGGGGGGCCCAATCTCTGTCAGCTTCAGTTGCCCTCCCAAACAACACTGGTGGCACACTGGGAGCCCACCCCAGTGTGCCAAAAACCAAACCTGTAAAGCAAAAACCTTCCTGCAATGTTTTTTAACCTGTTAAAGAAAAAAATGGTCCCTTATTGTCTCCGGTGCCCCCTCTTCCAACCCCCCCACCATCTGTGCACCTGACTTCCTCACACCCCCCTCATCCCATACTTAACTCTGGAGCCTGAGGCGACGATCTTCAGTGGACCGGGAACATGTCTGCACTCTTCAAAGCCAGCCGTGAACTGAAGAATGCTGACAAGCTGTATTATGGCATGGGGGGGGGGTTAACTTAGGTGGATATCTCGGCCATTTTTGCAACTTTTGGCTCCAAATTTTCAACATGGGGCTCTTGGGACACACCTCATGAATTCAGTCACTGTGTTTTCATTATTCAGTTCCAAAAAGTGATTTTCTGGTTACTGTGTGGAATCACCTTTTTGGATGGATTATTGAAATGACAGTATCACTGTTCATGAGGTGGGCTCCCAAAAAGCCTATGCTGCAAATTTGGTGAAACAATTCAAAAAAGTGACTGTGCTAAGAGCATGCATTGAGCAATTTCTATTCTCGCTCATAAGTTCAAGAAATGTTAATATTTTCATGCCAGATTTTCAGCATTTCCATTTTTTACACCTCCTTATGAACAGTATAGCTGTCATTTTTCACATCCTGCCCAAAATGTGTTTTCGCACATGTGGCGCACAATGGCGCGGTCACTGTAGGAAATCAATGTTCAGGACAGATTAAGAAAATCACAGTGACACTGCTCATGAGCAGAGGTCCTAAAATGCCTATGTTGAAAATTTAGTGAGAACATTTCAAAAAATGACAGTGCTACGATGGTGCATTGCGCAGTTTCCACGTGTGCTCGTAACTTCGAGAATTTTAAATATTTCACTCCAGCTTTTCAACACTGGTATTTTTTCACACCTGCTTATGAACAGTACAGCTGTCATTTGTCACATCCTGGCCGAAATGTGTTTTCGCACATCCAGCACACAATGGCGCGGTCACTGTGGGAAATCAATGTTCTGGACAAATGAACAAAATCACAGTGACACTGTTCATGAGCGGAGGTCCCAAAATACCTATGTTGAAAATTTGGTGGCAAAAATCCACAAAATGACTATGTTATGAGTGTGCATTGCGGTTTCCACGCACACTAGTAACTTAGAATTTGTAATATTTTCACTCCAGATCTGCAGCACTGCCATTTTTTGCACACTTCCTTATGAATAATACAGCTGTCATTTTTCTCATACTCCCTGAACTGTGTTTTCACACATCTGGCACAGAATGGTGTGGTTGCTGTAGGTAATCAACGTTCGGGACAGATTAACAAAATCACAGTGCCACTGTTCATGAGCAGAGGTCCTAAATGCTTTCATGAGGTGGGGGTCACAAAAAGGACATGTTGAAAATTTTGTAGTGCAAATACCAAGAAACACCCAGGGTGTTAGGGGTTTCTAACCATAACATCCCACACTGTACAGACTAACAGGCATCAGGGGTATGCCTTTGGATTGCCGGCTGTAATGCTTATGCCATTCCACCCCACTCTGCAGCCAGTGACAGGCATCAAGGTGTGCCTTGGACTCTTTGGCCCCAGAGTTCACCCCATTCTCCTATACTGCACCCATTTCAGCATATGGCCTTATGGAATGGGGTGACTGTAAAGTCAAATACTCCAAAGTATACATTAACACTTGTTGGTGTCTGCAGGATAGGGTGAGGTGAAATGGTGTGAGTGTTATGAGAGATGACCCAAAGGCATACCCTAATGCCTGTCCACCTCTGGAGGGTGGACGTGGGGTTGGCATGAAGTTCAATCACTGCCATTCCTATTCTGCATCTGTCTAACTCCTGCTCTTCCAATGCTAATACCAGCAATCAAACATTCGGCATTGACAAATGCTTGTTTAAATGATAGATGTATTCTAAATCTACTGGAACACAATTCTACGATACAGATGGAGGCAATACAAAAATGTCACCTCAAGCTCATACTATTGTCCTACTACCCAAAACTGTGATGTTCAAAAGAGGGTACCATTGCACATGTGAGGACACTTGCAGTCACACTTGTTACCCTGATAAAATTTAAATTGCACGGGCTGACATAAACAAAGTTTGAGCCTCCCAACACACTGATGTAAACTGAGAAACAAATCATTGCATGGCATGGGGTCCTCCCAAAGCTTGACTGTATTGGTAAAACCATTTACACCACCATTTAACCAACATGTGTCCCATTTTTCCTATCCCTACCATAGAACTTATTTCCTGAAGTTTAACCATCTCATACCCACCCCACCGCATTGAGTTCCCTTGATGGCCCAGTGGCCCTACTTCAGTTCACCTCCTTGATCATCTTCTAGATGAAGGTGAACTCTACATCTTGATGTTATTTTTCTGCTTATTTGTTGTGTCATGATTCTGTGTTGCTCTCTGCCTACACAACCATCTATGCCCAATGGCCTTTATGCTGTATCACCTACCTGTACCTATGTGATCATTGCCTGTAGCATCTGTATGTTACCTTGTATGTGTTTGATGCATTGTATGTACCTTGTAACCCTCCCGGGTCACACCTGAAAATAGGCACTTGGCTGTCTAGTGTGCTTACCTAATAAACAAAAGCAAATAAATAAATTAAGTTAATTTGGTAGGGTCTGAACCTCGTACAGCCATGCTTAGAGGTGGTAAGAACCATGGTCTACAAGAAGAACTTCCTTCATCTGTTCTTGATAATTGCTTTATGGACATTGCCCAGCACTGATGTCAGACTGACAGGTCTGGAGCTGCCCGAGTCTAAGCTTGTCCCTTCTTGAATACAGGACTATGCTGACCTTGTTATTGTCTTCTGGTACTGCCAGTGTCTGGACAGACACATGAAAAATTATTGGAACCCCACTAATTGTTTATGTAGCTCCACTATAATCAAGGGATATATCCCTTCTGTTCCTTGTAATTTATCAGGCTTGATGTTTACCAGGAAGTCAGCTACTAGAGTTAGTGTTATTTCTGCAAGCTGCGTTATTGCTTGCTATCATGTAATGAGCCCATCCCATAGGCACCCTCCCTCCTCGGGGTGCCCTTTGGTGAACACCAAAGCAAATTATTTTGTCAGCATCTCAGGCATTGCTCTTAGCTTCCTCACAAGTTCCTCCCTCCTGAAACAATGACAAAACACAGCTGAAGGACTACAGCAAAAGACCTAAGGAAGCCTATGATGATCCAGAAGCCAGGATAGTGGTAGATGCTTCACAGATCTACCAGGATGCTTGCAGCAACTACCACTATTCTGACTTCCAGATCACCACTGGCATCCTTACTTATTTTGTAGTGGTCCCTCAGTCATGCTTTGTACTCATATCAGGTAGGCATGGAGGCAATCCATCTCCTTCCACTGGTCACAGACTATATGTTCCAGATCAGCTTTCGTATGTCCTTGTTGAGCCAATGGGGCCACTTCTTGGCCCTATACACTTGCTAATTACAAAGATGCAGACATCAGCAGTTGCTTTGGGCACCCTATTCAGTAACTCTCACATGTGCTTTGCATTACCAGCCTTATTCAGCTTCTCAAGACCCTTGGACACTGAGGCCAGGATCTTCAAACTGCACCCAGAATGGGGGCAAGTGCTTGCACCAAGCTTATGAGTTGTGCCAGAGTGTAACATTGCTATATTCAAATGAGATGCACAATCACACATCTCTTCTGAATATAGCAAATGATGCAGGTGGCACAAAGGGGGCCACTGAAGATGTGCTGGCTCCTCCTCTTGTGCCATCAGGATACCTGTAATGGGGATTTATGGTGCATCCTCAGGATGCACCAGGCACAAATTCCAGATATTCAGACAGTGACATGCAAATGGGGCCATTAGCCATGTAAGGCACAAATGAGACCATTTGCATGTCATTATGGAACTGTTTGCATGTCTGTGGCAGGGATACACCTGGCAGAATGCGCCAGGTGCCCTGCAACCTCTGTGTTCCAAAAAAGCACTCCACAACTCCCTGGAAGTCTGGTGCCCTCCTGCCCATCCCTGATCATATGTCACAAAAAAAGGGCATCCTTTCCTGGTAGTTCAGTGCCCCTCCCCCGGCCATCTCTGATCATATAATAAAATAAATCACCCTTCCCTGCTAGTCCATCGGTACCTCCTCCCTTCCCTAAACATTGTTCAGTCAATAATGAACAATCTAGAATCCCTGGTAGTCTAGCGGTACCCCCTCCCATCCCTGAACGCTTTCTGAATGATTATGCATGATCAAAAATGCCTGGTAATCTAGTGGTATCCCCCTCCAAGCCCTGATCATGGCAAAACACAAAAGCCGATATTTCCCTGGTAGTCCAGTGAACCCCCCACCCACTGAAATACCTACATCCCAACCTGCTCCCCCATCCCAGCATGGCCATTTCAGCTGGCAGGCAGCAAAACCCACCTGTACACCTCCATGGCTGCCTGCTGAATGCTCTGTCACTAAATGACAGCTTACAGCAAGCACTGCAAGCCCATTGGTTGACATTGTTGACCAATGGGCTTGCAGTGAGTACTGTAAGCTTTCATTCACAACTTTGTGATTGACACACAGTTCTGAATGAAAGTTTACAGTACTCACTACAAGCCCATTGGTCGACAATGTCAACCAATGGTATTGCAGTGCTTGCTGTGAGCTGTCATTCAGTGACAGTGCAGTCAGCAGGCAGCTGTGGAGGTGTGCAGGTGGGTTTTGCTGCCCTCTGGCTGAAAGATCCATGCTGTGATGGGGAGCAGGGTGGGATGTGGGTGCCTTATTGGGTGGGATGGTTGGGGGTCCACTGGACTACCAGCGAAATATTGGCTTGCGTGATTTGCCATGATCAGGGCTAAGAGGGGGGTACCACTAGACAACCAGGGATTTTCAATCATTCATAATTGTGTGGACAAGGTTCGGAGACAGGAGGGGGTACAACTAGACTGTCAGGAATTCTGTATCTTTTATTATCAATCAGATGGGGCTCAGAGAAGGGAGGAAGGGAGTTCCGTTGGACTACTAGGGAAGGGGGATTTATTTAATTATATGATCGGGGATGGATGAGGGGGAACTGGACTACCAGGGAAGGATGACTTTTTTTTTGAAATGTGATCGGGGATGGGAGGGGTAGCCACCCAGGAGCTGGCTGCTGTGTTGTGCTGTGCAGTGCAGAAGCCCACCTGTGGGTGGCTACAAATTAGGCATGATTTTTCCATACCTAACTCTGCATGGCACATCTCTGAGATGTGCAGGCAGCTGCACCTCACATCTCGGCTGAATATGGAAATATGCTGCATATGCAGGGGAAGCCCCCCTCTGGATGCACCACATACATTATCTTCACACTGGGGCACACCCAGAATTGTGCAGTGGATCACCCCTTTTGAATATGACCCAGGGGTGCATTTTGGAGATGTTCCCATGCAACTCAGTTGTGCCGGGAACATCTCCTTTGAATATCTGAGCCCAATTTCTCATCTTGGTACAGTCTGCCTTTTTGATGTTCTGGATCATGGTAGCTAAGATCTGGTTAGTCTTACTTGTCTCTATGGAGAAGTTTAGCAAATATTGGTCATTCCTCCCTGTGGTTCTTTGGCATTCACAGACGAGATTACCTCATAACCACTACTGAAAGCAAATTTAAAAGTGGCTTTCAACATAGAAACATAGACTTTGACGGCAGATAAGGACTGCTTGGCCCATCTAGTCTGTCCATTTCCCTACCTACAGTATAGGCCGCAGATCCTAGTTAACCAACAGCCTATTTCTTCGTACCCCCCACAAGAATTGCCTTATGTTTGTCCCATACATTCTTGAATTCTCCCACAGTTTCAGACCCCACAACCTCATCAGGAAGGCTGTTCCATGCATCCACTACCCTCTCTGTCAAATAATACTTCCTCACATTGCCCCTGAACCGCCCCCATCTTTAAATTGTGTCCCCCTGTTCTTGCACATCTTTTTTTCTGAAAGCAGCTCTTAAAGGTAAAACTCTGTCTCAGGCCTGACATTAGCCCTTATAAGATCAAGTCTATGCTCAGGAGACTGAAATCTCTCTTGATCATCATGGCACATGGTTTGGCTGCATTCAGTTATTCCTCGACCACCTGGGCATCAAGCACTACTGGGCTATTTACTGGACTGTAGCACACCCCCAGAGTACATTTTTAACCCCACTTCCTCTAGCTTGAACCAGATGGACACTGTAACACTGTTTACCCTACTGATGTCCTCAACAGTGGCTTCCCACTTGTGCTGATGGACCCAGTTCCTCATTTTAGAAGACAAAAAACAGAGCCCAAACACCACCACCAAAGCTAGTAGTATACATGGCTGCCAGTATCACCATCAAACTCTAAGTAAAGAAGTCCAGTTCTAAAAAGCAGTGCCAAGCCACATTGCCTAACCAACACTGATCTCTCAAATAGTTTTAAATGCAGTAGCCCAAACTGTATCCCATTAGGGTGCCAACTGAATGCTGGTGCTATAATTAGGACGATGCAACAAGAGTGACAGTGAAATGGACATTCTTGATTTTAGATCTCCCCTCACTTATATCACCTATTGCACCCCCACTGTTTCTACCCCCTCCAGGGTGAAGCCTTCCACAAAAGTGATTGTTTCTTGGGAGGATACTTTGGTGCTGTTACTCCTGGGAGATGAAATGCCATGGCGCTGTAATGACAGGCAACATTTTGCCTGTGCTGTAATCAGCATTGGCAAAATTCATGTCGCTGCAGCGTGGGTGAACCCCACAGATACCCATGTTGTAAAAAAGTAAAAATAAAAAAGACTTACATTTTACAAATGTTTGAGGCACATTCCCCTAAACAAATTTCTGCAATGTCCCCTTGTCAGTGCTATCTCGATTAGGCAAGCCATGTTACTCCCTTTGGTGGCAGCAGATGTGTAAGGGAACACTTTGACAATATTTGGTTTAAATACATTAGGTCTTTTATTTTTGGATTTTTATTTTTTTAATTTTTGAAATTTCTATACATAGCCAAATTTATTAGTGCCTTAAGACTTGACAGGGTGTGGGCTGCAACAGGATAACCACACTTCCAGGGGCTGAAGGACTCAATCAGTGACCTCATGCATCATTACACCACTGGATATGTGGTAATCCCAGTACAACCTATACCCTGACATGTCTTATTGCTCACCTGCACTGACAATAATGTTTTATGGAGATGCTGAAATGCAGAACCTTTTTTTGGCCACATATGTCTCTTTATCAGCTGCATTAAAAGGTTATATACTATAACATGTTCAATAAAAGATATCACAGTCGTCAATGACTCCAGTTACCTAAGGACTAAGATGGCTACAAACAAGGAGATCACTAGAAATTCACTCAGGTATTCTTCTGCCATAGAAAGTATTTTCAGTTTAGCATGAGTAAGTCAACTGCATGTTAAGATATTTTGAGTATGCAGCACAAATGATGTGTTTCTATGTAGAATAAGCATCCCTACTCTAGAGCAGCATTAGACAAATATCCCTAAAATTATAATTTTATGATATATGTTATGTAAAAATTAGTGTTTCTTTTAAATGGCATTCAGTGTACATAAATGGCATAACTTCACAAAGGAGAATGTGAAATTGCTTTTGTTGAAATGTTTCAGTTTGACAATAGCACCTGATTACTTTTCTTCTGAGTACTGTAATGTACTGTAGTATGCATGTTTTTTTTAATATCTACTGTGTAGCACTTTTGGCATAAACTATGAATTCTAAAGATATTGAGGGGGAGTCTCTAGCATATGTTGTTTACATTTTGAGCAGATTTCTGTTTACTAATACATTTATATTGCTAGGTATTGCCTTGGCAGCCCAGGCTACGATTTTCCTGTCTGAGAGGCAGATTGCTCAAAATCTGTCATACAGGGTATGTGTGTTTTGTACAACAGACAAAGTAGCACAAAACATAGTTTTCTGCTCCTCTCCTCAAATACCGTCTGAAATAAAAAAAAAAATATTCTATGTTGCAAATGGCAATTTTCATGTTGCACAACTATAAACAACAATTGTTTAATTTCTAGGGCTTACAGTATTTTCTTTTTTTTTATAGAATCCTACAGAGAAAGGAGTCACAATGCCATTGATGAAGTTCCTAATCAGAGGCTAATCCACTGTATTTCCAGTGAAGGGAAATTTTTTCTGTCTTTAAATGTTTTCTGTAGATTGTACTAGGACAAAGGAGGGACAGTGTGTGATCTGGAAATAGAATACAAACAAGCTGTTTATCTCATACTAGCACTCGCCCTTTAAGTGTGGGGGCCATGTTCAATCTATTCACTGTTTATCTCTTACTGGCTTCGGCCCTATTAAGTGTGGGGGTCATGTGCAGTCTAGTCAAATCTGAGTGAAAACTGCATAGAGGCATCAATCACTTATTTCCTATTCTTGCTACAGGTATTGTATATCATGTTAGACTGTTCATTGCCTGAAAGCTCTGCATCTGCTTTTATATGATATTTTTTGCAAAATATTATTTAGCATCAAATTGGGGATGAAGCATAAAGCCTAATAAATAAGGAATTGTAACACTGAGGTTTAAACAGAAGTCCCCTGATCCTCGGTGAATTTTTGGTTTGGTGTTCAAGGTTCAAATGATTGTCCAGCACAACATTTGCATTACTATAACTCTGGCATGGTCTTTCAAGGCACAGACATTTACATATACATCAGTGCTTTGAGAGAGGATGCTAGAGATAGACTAACACACATGCTGCATTGAGTGATCATTCTCACTCTGAGGGAAACCAGATCACAGATTCACCAAGAGTCAGTGACCTCTTTATTACTCTAGCATTGCATTTCCCTACTTTAAAGGATTTCAACCTGAACTAATGTCCCAATACAGTTTTTTTTTTTTGCATTGAATATCCTTATTGTTTTTAAAAGGTTATTTCATAAAGTATACCTACAATGGGTTCAATGTCAAAACAGTGACGAGTCTACATCGCTGAAAATAAATGATGGTGATGTACACTTGTGGCGACTTCAAAGGTGGTGATGCCCTCCACACTCCCCTAACTAAAAATTCTCAGATCCAGGGGGGTGCATGTTGGGGGGGGTTAAACTGAAAAAAAATCGGCCCCCATGCAAAAAGCGACACACACCCCAGAACTGAACCCGGCACCCTCCCAACCCCAGCCGGCCACACTCACCACCATGCCACATGGCCAGCTCAGCTGCTGACTGCCACACTACCTCCCACATACCCTCCCTCCCTTCTGCCCCTCACGCAGTGTTGTCCCTCCTCTCATGTGTGTACTTCCCGTTGCCCTCCCTCACCCACTGTGGTATCCTGCTGCTGCCTTGCCAGGTAGCCCAGAACATAGGCGCTCTGACTGAGTTATTGCAGTCGCTCAATCATGGTCACTGTGGTCACAGGATAGCCCTACAATGTTGTACTGACAAACCACACAAAGCAAAGGCAGCACTCACAGGACAAAAAAGTATGAAAACACCAAATAGGTAGTTTTTCACAGCCAGCGCTCACGGCTACAACTCAGCGCTTTGAGTCCAAGGCATGACTCTTCATATTGCACTGATACTGCAGACCTTTGGATAGCATTGTTAATGCTTTCAATGGCAAGTGGTACCTCTTTTTTAGTTGCCAATGGTACTCCCTGTCTTCAACCCACCATCTGCCAAGCAATATGTGGAGTACAGCTGCACCACCTCTCACTTCAACCCTGTGCCAAGAAGTCATTGATGTCCAGTGCCACCCTCTTCCTCTCCCAGCCCAAATATAATAGGACCCTGATGTATTGTACCACTACTGTTATCCCCTTGCCTTAATCAAATCAGTCCCTGACATCCAGTGACTTCTGATACACACTTCATGTCCTAATCCAAGTATCTTTAGTGTTCAATGATGCCCCCTCTCACACCCTGACTCAATCTAAGCACAACAGACAGCCAGTGCCCACCACACTCTGCACCAGTACAAGCATCTTAGTGTCTAGTGGCATCCTTCCACAACCAGATCCAGTCAAAGCATCCCTGGAATTAAGTGGAATCCTCCCACGCCTGCAGTTGATGGTCAGCAATAGCCCGTTTCTCACCTCCACAGCTGGTAGCTGTCTGGAAAATGTAATCATAGGCTTGTGATTACTCACTTCATGTATTTCCAATATCACAAATTTTCAGTTGCATTTTCAAGACACCAGCTAGCTGTGGAGGTCAAAAATGATTATTGTCAGCTGCTTTTTGGGATGAGGGGTTGGTTTTATTAGGTTTAGTGGGAACAAGAATGGGCTCCTGGTGTCACCGCAGTCAAGAAACTGTAGCTTAGAAGGATGTAAAGGGGTTAGCAGCAAAACAAAACAAAACACTGCTGGGGACAGGCTTCCAGTGCTGTGGCTCTTAAAGTAACATAAAAAAAAAAAAGCCAAGGCTCTCGGTGTTGTAAATAGCTGAATAAATAAAGCCAACTTTGCTGTGGGATCCTTGGTGTCAAAAATAAATCAAACACACCAAACAAATATGACATCAGGAATGGCTCTCAGTGTCTGAATCTTGTGCCAGGCATCAGTGTGCACTGGGGATTAGCTCCCAATGGCACCTTTACTATCTACAAAACACTGTGGTTGTAGATTATGTGGTGATTCTCATGATTACAGATGCATAAAAACACTTTGAGAGGAAAAATGCTAAACTTTCTGTACTGCACATGTGACATTTGTGTTATTTTAATAACTTTCTTATTTTTACATATTTTGTACATCAAAACAACAACCATACAATCTGCAGGACACTATCCAATGAATCCGAAATTTCAGGCTTTAAATCTCTGCCATTTTGTCTCTACTGATGAGCAAACATTGTCTTAATTGTAGTTTTAGAGGTTTTTGACACTCTGAAATGTTAGAACTGCTTCCCAAGTTTTACAAAATATTTGGGATTTGCAGATCCTGTCACAGAGTGTATGCCTGCCAATTGTCAGATCTCTAGGTCATGCACGACCAAGTCATAAGTTGCTGAAAATAAGAATTTTACATGAAAGTGCCTTCTCAGTCATAATTACTGTCTAGCTGGAATATTATCACACTTTCCAGGTACAGCATTATTTGTTTTTTTTTGCTTCTTTAAATCATTGTGAGCATCAGTTAAATGCCACACTTACAGTAACTCCAGTACCAGTTTTGTATTGGGGGTTGGGGGCTTCTGCACAATGGAAGTTTGAATAATTTAGCAAGGTCTGGGCAATGAAGACACATTGAAACATACAATAACTAGCTTGTTATGCCAGCTACTGTAACTATGAGATCTTCAGTGATAGTCAGTTAATTCCACCCAGCTGCTACATGCAAGTCAGCTACCCAAACAGATGCTAGCCCATATCAGATGCCAAGCAGATTACCAACCACCAGCCTATCAGCAGTCAGCAAACAGGAACATCCAGTTTGTAGGTACCAACATTTGGAAGGTAGGGTAAGCTAGATTACAGGGAAATTAAAAATTCCAGATGTCTGTTTTTGGTTAGCAAGGAATTATTTCCAAAACAAAAGTGAGTCAATTAATAAGGAGCTGTCTGATTGTTGCTTTTGAATGGACTCTTGCAGTCATTATCAGCCCAACCTGAACTAAAATCAGCTTTTTCAGCTACAGAGAGGGTACCCAAGGAAATCTCCACTGTTGACATCAGGCAGCTACAAAGAGGGTAACCAAGGGAATCTTCACCATTGACATAAAGCAAGTTTGGATTCAGAACAAGGCAGGTCACTCTCAGACACTAGTGCTGCAGAAGGCAGTACAGTGGCTAGGCGTATAAACAGGAAACCTAACACTTAAACACTATACCCAAGCAAACATAATTCCCCAAAGATGAAGTATATAAAAAAATTACCTGCATGAAAATTCAAATACAGCTATAGGTGTAATGCCATGTAAGCACTAACAGAGCACTCTGATGCATTTTTTACCTTATGCCACTACTTTTTAGAGGGGAATAAGCTATAAAGCATATCATTCTTTAATTAATTGTGTTTGCCTGGGTGTAGTTAATATGTAGTTAATAACTGCTAGCTCAGTAGAACTATGCAATTGGAAAAAATACATTTTACTATCATACAGAACATGTTTCCTGGACTAACCTAATGTTGCCAAGCAGAGAAAGTTACACCTTAAATAAATGTAGTTTGAAGAATAAGGATTCAAGTTCAGAGCATAATAATTATTTTGTCCAAGGCCCACATTCATTTTGATGACAAAATGAACTCAACAATTAAGTGTAACTATTCTCTAGATGACAACACTTTGCTGAAAATGATTTTGTCAAAAAATATAAAGTTACAACATGATTTTAAACAGAATAACATTTTGGAGTATCTTATTGTAAAGACAAAGAACCTCTGTGCGTAAACACTGAGGCAAGGGTTACCCCAAAGGGCATTTGGCTGGGAAGCCAGGTTTCAAGAAAATACAAAATCACACATGCCCCCACAATGCAAAGTATCATGGGTTGCATATGCAAATCACCACAGAATGTTAGGTCTGGTCTTTGTTAGACTACAGGCTGAAGCCACAGCCTGCAAAGGGTGCCAACAGAAGACATACACCCTTTGCAAACTGTGTGAGAGGCCTTTCCGCACCATGCAATTCTGCTTAAAGTTGGACCAGCATAACATTCTGTGGTGATTTGCATATGCAGCCCATGATGCTTTGCATTGTGGGGGCATGTGTGATTTTGTATTATCTTATTGTAGCTGTACTGTAATATATGGATCTATTTGTGCAAACAATACAATGTAACAAAAATATTTTCTGAAGACAAAAGATATCAGGTAATAACCATTTTGCACCCTATACATTCATGCACTCTCATGCTCAATGTTGTTAACATATTTTTTGGGGGTATGGCATATCTACCGTGAGTCTACAACCTGACAGCATACAAAGATTTCTTGATTCTGCTGGCTTTTATTTTCTATAGAAATGCCCATTCCAATACTGGTTCACATTCTGTAATGATTCTATCTTTACTAGCCTATTAATAAATTCAGTGTATGTTTCTAATTTGCTTAAAACAGGAAGTGAATGGCCAGTTTTTGATATAATGCAATTTCAAAATAATGACAACAGACTACAGTCATTAATTGCTCCAACAGCAGCTTGTTCTCTTTTCAGAATCTCTATGGATCAAAAATTCAACTAAGGTGTGGAACAGTATACCATTTGGGATCATACAGTAGCGTATGCTTGTCTTTTCTTTTGATTTTTTTGTTCCTCAACTGTATCTTCTGTAATAACCTTAAAATGGCGTGGAACCTTTGTAAAAGAGCCTTGGCGCAAAGGTAATTGTAATCCTTGAATCAAATAAAATAAAAAAAAAATAAAAAAGAATGTAATGTTGTTGTTAATCATGTAAACTGTATTTCTATATATATTGTGCTTTTCCTGTCTGGGGTCATGCCTGTAAATGGTCTATGTGGCATAGAACATTTTACCTGGTTACCAAACTTTAAATAAAGAACACAGTTATTTATGTTTGCCACTACGGATCATTTTAGAACTGTGCAGTGTAATTTAAGCAATTGCTAAGCTCTAACATTGTTATTACAACACACATGTGTTCTACTGCAGAACTGTAGGATTTAAAGGGATATATAGTAAACTACATCAATATAGTTCTAAAATTGTCTTTCCCATCAGTGTGCCACACAAAGACAATCACTGAGGTAGTAAAACAGCCAGTTATGATGGATCAATGACAGACATGACAGACTCACACTCACTAACAAAAAAAGAAGAAAAAAAAATGAACCAAATAATAAACAGGAAGGGAGAGAGACATGTGGGGGAGTGGTGCAATGCACTGGCTGTGGGACGGTAGTCTTCTGGGAAACATTCTGGAGGCTGCAATGCTGCCCTATTTGTAAGCACCTCTCTGCTCTGAGGGAGGAAGTTGCCCTTCTTCAGGCTGACCTGGTAAGGAGTACAGAAACCTCCTCCACAACCCAGGGACCACCAGGGCCACCACCACTGCCTCAGGGGTTGCCAAGAAAGAGGAGCAGTTGGACCACGGTGGGCTCTGGGATGGTAAGAATGGTGGAACAGAGGCACATTCCTCCAGTTGTACATCTACACAGTTCCTACACCATTCTGGTTGAGCATGGTTCTTCTATGGAGGCACCCACAGTGGAGGCCAAGGAGGATGCTGGGAACCTCCACAAAGAAGACCCACAGGAAGGTGACATGGGACCCTACAGGGAAAGTAAACAGCTCCTGGTGGTGGACTCAATTGTTAGGGGGCAGAACTGGGAGAGAGGGGAGAGGGAGACATGGTGCCTGTCCGTTGCCATGGCATGGTGCCTGCCCAGTGCCATGGCTTGGAGGGACAGGAACTGAATCCTCATGATTGCAGGAGCAGCTGTATGGAAGAGGGAGCTGGATGTCACTGTACACCTAGGGACAAATGACCTAGCTGGGAATATCAGAGCAGTGCAGAAGGAGTTTGTGGAGCTGCAGAGGGGCCTTAGACAAGTAGCATGCATGGTAATATTCTCAGAGCTGCTGCCTGTCTATGGCATGGGTGAGGCTAGGGTACTCTGTACCATGGCATTCAATGAATGGTTGAAAAACTGATGTGGAGCACAGGGTTTTGGCTTCACTGGGAACTGGGGGGTCACCTGGAGGGATACAGGCCTATACTAGCATGATGGTCTGCATCTGTCCGTGAGGGGAATCAGGATCCTAGGAGATAGGTTTAAATGCTTCATTGATAAGCTTTTAAACTTGTCAAGGGGGACACTGAAAAAGAGCAGGGAATTCCCAGTCTCCCCCAAAAAACAGGGTAGTTAGTGAGGTAAACACCATTGTAGAGAGGTTGCTAGGGAGCAGGAAAGAGGTAAATGGAGAAAAAGGTGGTAAGGACAGGGATGGGGTAAAATGGGTAAGGCTATCAAAAAATGGAGGGTGATGAGTACCAATGCTCGTAGTTTGGGTAACAAGCTTCCTGAACTAGTGGCCTTGATGGATGAAAGACACCTGGATATCATGGCAGTCACAGAAACATGGTACACAGAAAACGATGACTGGGATGTCAACATACCAGGGTACACAACTTACAGGAGGGACAGGGAGGGTAAAAGAGGGGGAGGAGTTGCTCTGTACATAAGAGAAGGGATCAAAGTAACAGATCTAAAGGGTAAACAGGGAGAAGAGGAGGCACTGTGGGTCACCTTGGAGATAGGAAATGGCACCACTATCTGCACAAGGCTTGTATATAGACCCCCATCTCATGGGGAGGAACTGGACAAGAAAATGATAGAAGGCATCCTTAGAATGACAAAAAAAGTGGAGATATTGTTGATGTGTGAACTGAATATGCCAGATGTTAACAGGAACACATTTGCTTCAGCCACATCCAAGCGCAGGGTCATTCTTGATGTCCTACAGGAGGCATGTTTCATACAACTAGTGTTGGAACCCACTCAGGAGGGAGCAGTCTTTGACCTGGTACTCTCAAATAGTGATAGAGCAAGGATCTCAGATTTAAAGGTGGGTTACATCTGGGAAGAAGCGACTACCAAACAGGGTGGTTCATGATAAACATAGCTGTAGAGTCAAGCCATACAAAAGTGAGGGTAGTGGACTTCAGGAGGGCTGACTTCAGCAAAATTGGAGAGTGCCTAAGGAATGCACTAGCAGATGGTCAGGGAGGAGGGGTGGAGGAACAATGGTGAAAAAACAAAACTGCCATCACAGAGGCAACAAGCCTTTGTGTAAAGCAAATCAACAAAACAAAATGAAGGAAGAAACCACTATGGTTCTCAAAAGAAGTGGTGGGAAAGGGTAGGAAGAAAAAGCATGAAGGTCGTGTCAGACAAACCTAATAGATTTCTTTGACTGAGTGACCAAAGTAGTAGACCAGGGAGGGGATGTAGATATGGCCTACCTAGATTTTAGCAAGGTATTCAACACAGTCTCACACAAAAAGATTAATGTACAAGTTAGCCAGCCTTGGAGTGGGTCCCGAGGTGGTAGCCTGGATAAAAAAACTGGCTGAATGACAGGATGCAAAAGGTAATAGTAAATGGAGTCCACAGTGATGAAAGGAGGGTAACTAGTGGGGTACTGCAGGGTTTGGTACTGGGACTGGTACTCTTTAATATCTTTATAAGTGACATTGGAGAGCACCTGGAAGGAAAGGTATGCCTCTTTGCAAATGACACAAAGATCTGAAACAGGGTTGACACAAAAGGTGGGGTGGAAAGAATGAAAAGGGGCTTGGCAAGTTTGGAGGAATGGTCAAATACGTGGCAGCTCAGAGTCAATGTAAAGAAGAGCAAAGTAATGCATCTGGGAAACAAAAACCCAGGGGAAGAGTACACAATGGTGGGGTGAGTTAATAACAACAACAACAATCGAAAGAGACATAGGAATAATTATATCAGATGACCTAAAGGTGGGCAAGCAATGTGAGAAGGCAGTAAGGAGGACTGGGGGGGATACTGGGACACATAGGGAGAGGCATCATCAGTAGAAAATAGGAAGTTGTTATCCCTCTTTACAGACAGTTAGTGAGACCCCATTTGGAGTACTGCATGCAATTCTGGAGACCCTATTTCCACAAAGACATAGACAGAGTGGAGGCTGTTCAGAGGAGGGCAACCAAAATGTTCCAAGGTCTGCACCAGAAGATATATGAGGAGAGACTAAAGCAGCTTAATATGTATACCCTTGAGGAAAGGAGGGAGAGGGGGGGACATGATAGAAACTTTCAAGTATCTCAAGGGACTTAACTAGGTATAAGAGGGTAGTATCTTTCAGAAGAAGAGATGTGCAAGAACAAGGGGGCACAATTTGAAGATAGAGGGGGGACGGTCCAGAGGTAATGTTAGAAAGTATTTTTTCACAGAGAGAGTTGTGGATGCATGGGACAGCCTTCCTAAGGAGGTTGTGGATTCAGGAACAGTGGGGATAATTCAAGAATGCATGGGACAGGCATAAGGCAATTCTAGTGGGGGGCAGGAGGAAGTAAGCTGTTGATTAACTAGAATCTGCAGCTTATCCATCAGGTAGGGAAATGGGCAGACTGGGTGGACCAAGCGGTCCTTATCTGCCATCAAATTCTATGTTTCTATGCAGCATTCAGGAAGTATAAGGAATCACAGAAGGAGCAGGACAGAAAATTGTATCAGTTGAAACAGAAGAAAGCAGTGAAGGCAGTCAGAATAGCAAAGGCCCAAACTTAGGAAAAGATAGGTGGGATAAAATCTTTTATAGGTACATTAGGGAAGGGAAGAAAGACCAAGGGAAGGATAGTGAAGATTAATAAAGGGAAGAAGGTTGACAGATCATGACAGTGAAAAGGCAGAGATACTGAATGAATAGTTTTGCTCAGTATTCACAAAAGAAGAGAAGAGAAGAGGAGGTACCTAAATCAAGCTATAGAAGCACTCCGGATAGGGAGGCAATACCAGTCCATTCACAGAAGAAAGGGTCCTGAAAGATCTATTAAAACTCAAGGTGGACAAAGCATGGGGCCAGATGGGATTCACCCAAGAATTCTAAAAGAAATAACAGAAGAACTAGTGACACCACTGACTATCCTTTTAAACAAATCATGGGAGGATGGTATAGTATCTGAGGACTGTCAGAGGGTGGCTGTCATTCCCCTTCACAAAAGTGGGAACAAGGCAGAGGCAGGAAACTACATACCTGTTAGTTTGACCTCAGTGGTAGGCAAAAATGATGGAATCACTTCTGAAAGAAAGAATTATTGAGTACCTTGAGGCCAGCGGGGCACAGGACCCAAGGCAGCATGGATTCACAGCAGGAAGATCATGTCAGATGAATCTAATATATTTCTTTGACTGTGTGACCAAAGTAGTAGACAGGGGAGGAGCTGTGGACATAGCCTACCTAAACCTTAGCAAGTCCCACACAAAAGATTAATAAACAAGTTAGCCAGCCTGGGAGTAGGTCCCAGGGTGGTAGCCTAGGTAAACAATTGGCTGGACAACAGAATGCAGAGGGGAATATTAAACAGAGTTCACTCTGAAGAAAGGAGTGTTACTAGCTGGGTATCGCAGGGTTCAGTACTGCGACCAGTCCTCTTTAAAGTCTTTATATATGACATTATGGAGGGGCTGGAAGGAAAAGTATGCCTCTTTTCAGATGACACAAAGACCTGCAACCGGGTTGATACACAAGGGGGGCTGGAAAGGATGAGAAGGGTGTTGACAAGGTTGGAGGAATGGTCAAAAGCCTGGCAGCTTAGATTCAATGCAAAGAACTGTAAAGTAATGCACCATGGGAACAAAAACCCATAGGAAGAGTACACGGGGGGGGTATCAACAATAACAAAAATGTTAACCCTAAAGCTCACTAGTTGTGTATGTTTTTGGAATGTATAAAATGGAGTGAGCTTTCGGGTTGTCAACCCCTTGAAAGATTCTGCACTTGATATGCTTTAGGGGTGGAGTTGTGTTTTTTGGGTTGGAAACCCTAATGCCACATTTTTCTACTTTTTTCACTTTAGCCTGAACCATCAATATCATATTGATGCAGTTTTTTGCAAATAATTTCCTTACTTTTTGAGATAGTATAATCATATCCTTATTTTCATGTTGGAGTACAGAGCCCTCCCATCCATCCATACTTTTTCAGATACTGAAATTGTATCCTTATTCATCTGACAGAGAGGGCCCTGTACTCCCATCCCTCCATAAATACAAATATGTATGTATGTTTATGTAGAAGCACAGGGCTCAGAGGGCCATGTGCTTCTATCTGTAGGACAGCAGCAACCAAACTGTCAACATAGCCTTCTTAGTACCCCACCTCATGAACCCGGTAGTAAAAATTATCAAATCCCCACCAAAACATCATTCCATACCACTGCAGCATCACTCCACATCAGAGATGTAAAAAATAAATTTTGGGCAACATTTAAAAAATGACAGCTGTCATATTCATGAGTGGTGTAAAGAAATTGCTATATTGAAAATTTGGGGTGAAAAATTGAAATTATGCATGTTATGAGTGAGTGTAGTGAAATGGCAACGGATGCAAAAAGCATTGCCATTTTAACATATTTTGACCCCAAATTTTCACCTTATCCTTCTTCTGATCTCACTTAATGAAAATGTATGATTAAAATTTTGAAATCCTGCACCCTGAAAGGTAATTTTTGTGAGCCAACCACAAAATCACCTTTTGGGCTGGATTTACATAATTTCAGTGACATAGTTCATGAGGTGAGATGTCAAAAAGGACATGTTGAAAATTTGGTATAAAAATATGTAAAAATGGCAAAGTTATGCATCAAAGCTGAAAACCCCATTGAAAAACATGGAACTGGCATACAATAAACCTCACAAAAAAAGATTCCCATATGAAACACCATATGAATTGTAAGGCTATGCCTGTAGTTCAGTGAGGTGAGCAACCAGTCACACCCCCTTCCTGAGATATATAAGCAGTTCCTCCCAGCCTCCCTCTGAAGCACTTTTTCTTGCTGGCTGGAGGTGCTGTCATTCTGCCTTCTCCCTTGGGCCCCCATCATTGTTTATGACTGAACTCTGCTTGGTTTTGTGCTGTATTTCTGTTCATTGTTTTTCTCCAGCCTTTGGTTAGTATTGCTTTGCCTCTGGCTGTTACATGCTTCCTTGTGTGTTTGTTTCCTTCTTGCTACTATACTTGTGTTTGCTTTTCTTTGTTTCTTTTGGGCTTCTCTAGTTTTCTAGTGTTCTGTGTATATATTGCTTATCTCTGCTTCAGTTACATAGTGTTTCCTTACCTTAAGCTGCCCTATGCCATAAGCAGGCCCAGTGGCACTGAGGGCTAAGGGGCTGGATGTCACACTTCCCTCGACACCAGAGATCTGGGTTTGGGAGTGAGCTCAGGCCACTGGGGGTTGGCAGGGGAGGACAGAATTGAGTGTCCAGAGGATTGCTGTCCTGTCCTGGGAGGCAGGGGGAAAATGATTCCATGCTCTGTTGGTTCCTAGCGGTGGCTGGGGAGTACAGCAAGCTCGTAATCCAGCAACCAAGGGGATTGGCTGTGGCAGTGATCCTGTAGACATGCACAGGAGCATGTGTGCCCACGTTGGATGCATTGCATGTCCAAGCCAAAGGGGGAGGGCACCAATACAGGAAAAAACACTGGTTCTCGGAGGAGGTGATGGCACCTGAGTGACTTTGGCCCACATCCCCAACACCAGACTTTCTTTGCCTACTTCCCCTGAACTCTTGTCCTGATCCTGGCCTGGCTGTCTAGATTTCAGATGAGGACACCAGGTAAGTGGATGGGTGGCCCTGCCCTGGGGGGTACAGATCCAGGGGGCCAGTTGTGGTCTGGGAGCTAGGGTGAGGTAATCCTCGATTGGGGGTTTCAGATAAGGAGTTAGGTGATGTGAATAGGTGAGTTTGACTGAGAGATGCCCTGAGAATTCCAGGTGATAAATAGAATTAAAAAAAAGCTGCCTATGCCTGTGCACTCAGACTAACATTTACTCACTAGATTTGCAAGCCTGTATGCTCAGCTCTCTGCCTATCAATCCTCAGTTTTCTGCAATTGTAATTGTATGTAGTAGTAGTAAAACTTTATTTTTATACAGGAAGGCATGTCATTTGGGTTGTGCATCCCAGTTTTTCAAGACAGCCCTGTCAGTGTCTATGTTACTTATACTATACACCAGTAATAGCACATGATGAGGTGTGGGTTACGTGCTGATAAGAGCACGCCTAAGTGTGTACAAGCGCCTTGTGCCTTATGCACCTAGGCGTGCTCTTATCAGCATGTAACCCACACCTCGGACTGTGTTATTGCACTTATAAAATGGGCAAAATGAAATTGAGAAGTCATTTTCAAAGTTTAACATTTTTTTTATTGAATTGTGAATAAAGTTGATGAATTGAGAGGATGTTACAGTTTAGAGAAAACATAGTACCATGTAACTTTCTGTAACTGAGCACTTAATACTTTTAAAATAGTATTAAACAAACTGTTGAACAGCTTTTAAATTTATGCAGATATATTTTAAAGTCAATGTTTATGTACATAGACAAGAGAGATGCTTTTAAACTGTTTAATAACTTTTAACTGAACATTTTTGTAACTGTAAACGTATAGGACTTTTTTTAGTATTCGTTTTATTTGGACAGATTTATGAATTTAATGTTTTGCATAACACAGTGCTGAATTGTAAAGGGAAAGTTTTTTTTATAGCTTTAAACTCCTGGATGATACTGGTTGGTGGGAGGGTTCCTGATTCTGATTGCTTCGTTTCAGTGGAGGAAGTGATGTTATTTCCTTTTTCGGCATGTATGGAGGAGCTATGCATGGAGGAGCTGCAGGATGGCTGGATGTTTTCTTGAACTTCGGGTGCAAGTTGTGGTGGAGTTTCACTATTTTGAATGTGTTGAGAGGTATCTTGTGTCTTGTGCTGTAGTTTGGTTTTTGAAATTAAAATGTGGCTTCAGCACTGACGGTCTTCAGGAATTGCTGCCCAATATGATCGGAGGCTTGACTCAGCCTTATGCCCAGTCACCAACATAATTTCTCATGCTTGTAGACCAGCACCTGAAAGAAGTTGTACAGCTGTTGCTCGAACTGAATGGTTCATATATTTGCAACTTAGACCAGCTTCTTCACTGATTTTTGGCATAAGGTTTGATAGGTAGTTTATGCCTAAAGGTTCACAGGTGTACCATGTTTCTGCATTTGGAAGGAGGGTTTCTGGGAGTTTTTGAGGGTGACAGTAGAAAGCTGGAGGATTTGGAGGAAGTTTTGACAAATATGTTTTGAATGATTCTATGGGGCATAAAGGATTTTATGGCAAGCTATATATATAGCCGTGGTATTGCTGTTTGGAAGTATCATTTTTTGTGTGATTCTTGGTAAATTTGTTGAAACTCCCATTGAACAATATTCAGCTATTTTGAAGTGCTGACTGAGCGTACTCAGAACCAAAGTTTTTTTAAATTTAATAACTTTGGAATGGATTCATATTTTGTTCACCGAACCAGTAAATGGCACTTCTATGGGCCAAGCCTTTTCTACCCTGAAAGTTTCAGACCAAAATTCCAAACCATCTGAGAGCTACAATGGCAAAAAAGAGCCCAAAATCATGATTTTCTGCATTTGTTTGCTATCCATATCTCAGAATTTGCACATTGGACCAGAACGAGACTTGGCATTTTAAGAGAGCCACCCTACAAGACTGCATGTGCAAAACTGCATGCAAATCCTTTGAAGGGTTGAAAAGATATTAGAGTTCAAAAGTTGAGGTTTAACATTAAAGTGCCTACTCAACCTTAAATATAGTGGCACTACCATGCCACTGTAAGCTGTTTGCATGGAGCATGCATACCATGTCAGCTGTTTAGTTCAGCTACTTATAACTAAATGCAAATGCAAATAAATTTAGGTGATTTAATGACATATCTGAAAGGAAAAGAGAAGATTTGCTGCATTCCCAATTTATAATTGCTTACCCCTATTTGCCATCTGTATCCCTCTCTTTTATTGTTGTCTGTCTCCCTGATTTTTAAAACAAGTTCTGTATAAAGCCCTTTAATTGTGCCATTATACAGAAGTTGCCCCAACCAGTGGCATCAATAGTTGCAGTCAGTTTCCCCGACACAGATAATATTTAATTTACATAGGTTGTTTCTTCAATGAAACTGAGTGGAGTTGCTCTGTTCTCATCAGTGTAGCAGCCCATGCAAGTAGCAGTATCAGAGTCAAGAGTCACTGTCTGATTGTAACTGATGATGTCTCTGGTTGGACCATCCATACTGGCACAGTTGTGGGACAACCTAAAGAGCTGGTTCTAAAGGTTAGGGAGACAGCAAACAAAAATAAACAGGAACACATACAGTACAGAAAGGTCCCATTTGCAACAGACTGCTCCTTCCTAGACATATTGTAGCCTGTATCACTGTTACCAGCTTTCTCAATAATTTGGTAGCTGCCATCACTCAGCTTAGACACTCTTTGTAGAATCTCCAGGTTTGTGTGCCTTCAGGGCCATTGCTCTCACAGTACAGTACTCCTTGTTCAAGGTCACATGACCGCTTCCCTCTGTCACAGCTGAAAGCACCTTGGGGAAATATAGTTATTGTCAGTTATAAATTGGTTATCTGTACCTCAAAGAATTCTGTCATGGAACCATGAACTCCTACTTAACAAACTCCTTGGCATGTATATGTCACAGAACACAGTTAACTGGTTCCAAAGTTATGTCATCAATCATTCCCAGTGGGTGAGGATCAATAATTCTTTGTCTGACATTAGGGGACTACCTATTGGTGTCCCCCAAGGCTCCATCTTTGGCCCACTCCTATTTGGCCTCTTCATAAATCAACTGCCTGATGCTTGTCAGACAGCCAACAAGTTCTTTTTTGCAAGTGATGCTGTCATCTATTCCAAAAACCCAGACCTTGACAGCCTTATCAGTCTCCAACATAACTTAAGATCACTTGAAAGCTGGTTCTGTAACAACAAACTGGTTCTCAATTACAAAAAAACATCTTCTTTAGCATCCCAGAGAATAGGAAAGTTCTATACTTGGTTGACAGACTGGAGAAGGCATTAGCCTTTCGAGCCTGTCTCCCACCTCAGCAGGGACACTTTGAAACATTAGGGTTGGGAAGATATTTATCCAGCCTTGCTTTGAAGATTTCTATTGATTCTGCAGAATCAACCTCTTTTGGCAATGTTTTCCAAAGTTTTGGTGCCCTGTATGAAAAGTATCTACCTTTTGTTATCCAAAATGATCAAGGTCAAAACCTTGAACAGGTGGAGGTCTTCAAATACCTTGGAGTGACACTGGAAGGCACCTGGGTCTCAATTGTCAAAGGGTGATGCATGGCTTGAATCAAGTCCTGCAACAAATCCTTTCTTTGGCACAGCTGTGCTAATCAACTTTGCCCCAACTGTGTCCAATTTTGATAGGTCGAGTGAAATTGCATCACTTTACCTGATTTACGGCAGCCTCCACCAACTCTTTGGTGCAAGCACATATCAAAAGGTTCCCTGGGATTGCCATAAACTAGACCAGAAAAATTTGGTCTAACTTGAGGCAACTGGCACACGAGATAGAAAATCATGATTGCTAGCTGAATGATTGCTGCAAGTCCCGTGCACCATGTTTTTAGTGCACCAGTGGTTGCAGGCAACTTGGATTTTTGTAAATTGAGCCCCTTATCTTTTGCACCCCATGTTGACAATCCGGTCACCATAGCTAACAGAAGACTGTTACCTTGTACTGTAACAGGAAGGCATGAGGTCATAATGTTGCAAGACATTATGCCACATGCATATTTTGCACTGCCAAAACAGCACAATATAAAGCATGCATCATAAGTCTTTATTTCTTAAGCGTACAACATTTTGACCCGGTAGATAACAGGAACCATCTCATTGGGGATGCAAGACACCTTATTGTGGCAAGCTCTGTTCTGTCCCAGATTATGGGCTCCCTGTCTATATTACTGCCTATGACATGGTCCTAAAGAGAGTAAAGCTGATCTGTAATAACGCGTGCCACTTGGTACTTGGTGCAGATAACCACAGTCACAGTTGTACACTTTACACACTCACTAATTGACTACCTTTACCTAGCAGAATAATGCTCCAGACCTGTTTGCTAGCCAAAAAGGTGCTCTTAGGCCTAACACCCCCTAATTTAACAAATTGCTTTTGCACCATCTCCTACCAATACCACATCAGGAATATGGTCGGTAATGCCCTTAAACCACGTTTCCAGTGTACTCAGCTAGGAAAGTGGTCATTTTCAGCCAGGGCCACTAACTGGTTAAACGAATTGCCTGATAAACTGTTGAATCTTCATATGTTTAATCAGTTTAAAAGATCTTTACAGTATGCCTTTGCAGGCTAGTACAACTGTAACCATTAAACTCTTTTTTTTTTTTTTTTATTATTTAGTTGTTTAACCAGGTATAGCACACTAAGCTGAAAGCTTTTTTACAGGAGCGACCTGGGAGCACAAGGAAGTTAAGTGACTTGCTCAGGGTCACGCAGTATACAAGTGGAAGCTGTGGGATTCAAACCCAGGTCTAGTCTTCTGGATGGCACCAATTTGCAGCTCAGAGCCTTAAACCACTGCGATATACTGCCTCCTTTGGTTTTTCACTGTACGGAACCTGTGATTTTTTTAAATACAACAATCTATATCAATGTTTCTTTCAAAATGGTATGTAATTGTTCTGCCTTGTTGGGGGGAGATGGGTCACAAAGAGTCAGACAGGCACAAAAGTCCGGTTAAACACCTTTGGAATGGTGTATGCTCATTGCATCTGTTGAAAATATGAACAGTTCAGGACACAGTTCAATTTATTTCTGGATTATTGAGGCTGTTTTTATCATGTGACAGTTTTTTATCAAGCAACTTTCTTTAAATGTCAGGCAAATGTTTAGAGCATTAAGACAGGTAGCATTATCTCTTTAAAGAATAAAGATCTGAGGGCTGTGGGTTCAGGTCCCACATCTGGCACTTGTGTTAATATCCCAGTACTGACACTGTAGAGCAGCATGAGGGGGGTGCTGCACTTCTGAGGTGCCATCTTTCAGATGAGACGTTAAACCGAGGTCCCATCTGCCTAGATTGGTGGAAGTTCAGGTGGATGTTAAAGATCCCTTGGCACTTATCGAAAAGAGTAGGGGATTTCCCAGGTGTCCTGTCCAAATTTCCCCCATTTACTAAAAATTCCACCAACTGCTTAATCTGGTTCAGTTTCAGTTGCTTACCATCTGTATCCCCCCCCCCCCGGTCACCCCTGAAAAAGGGACTTCTAGTCCAAGTGGGCCAACCGGTTCAACAAAATTCAATACATAAATAAATAAGGCCTTTTCAGGGTTTCAATGTCTCTTTGTCTGTCATTGCAAAAAGCTTTGATCCTTTTCTCTGAAGAGAACATAACTCTCAGCATCTCTTAGCTTAGCGCTTCACTTCCAACTGAACTGATTTTTCCAACTTAAAAGCACTCCCCATTTATATCCCACAGGTAACATGATGGACTTGTCAAGTGATTATTACATCATTTTAAAACAATTAGGCTTTTATTTCTTCAAACATGATTTTTTTTTTCATTCAGTGTCAACAGCTATTCATTTAGGTAAGTATATACATTATTTTCATATTACTAACAATTTAGTAAAGTTATTCTGAACTCAAGCAAGATCTTAAGTATCCTAATTAAAGCATGAACTTGTATTATAGCTGCACATATGTGCATATCTTTTTGGATTACATAATATAAAACAGGTGAGTAATGGTCCATTCAGCCTTTATGCAAGCTAGATTTGCTTGGTGCAGGCAAGTTTAAGAGACACGGGGCCAGATATTCAAAACTTTGCCCAGGAGCTAAATTAGCACTGCCCGGCGGGCAAACTTAGCCCGGAGCACAGAGCAAGCTATATTGAAATGGAAATAGCCCGGTGCTAATCCTGCTGAATATTGCAGTCTAAGGAAGCCGGGCAAACTGGTCTGGGAGTGCAGGGCAAAAATAGCCCGGGAATAAGACAGCATTGAATAAAGCAACCAGGAAGTGCAACCCACAACAACAACACAGTGCACAGCAACGTGAGGGCAGGTACAGAAGAAATACATGGTCAATATGTGTGCCAGTAAATGCATGGACTCAGTACAGCTGCAGAAAGTAGCAGATGTGAAAGAACAGTGTTCAAAACAGTATATTATACCCCGTACCATTAGCGCCACGCTAACACATTAGCGCTGAGCTAAGCAGTTAGCCCAGGGCAAACACGTTTGCCCGGAGCTAAAATGTGCCATATTCAAAAGTGCCATGCAAATGAGCCTACTTAGGCAGTCTCTGGGCAAACAACCAGATTAGCATCTCATTATACTCTGATTTGCATGCAGTTTGCCCCGTATTACTGCAGGGTCCCACAGAGCCACCTGTAGGTCAGTCTGGAAGTACAGGGACTGACCAGGTCCAACCGCAGCTTCACCTGTAGGTCAGTCTGGCAGTGCACGATGATAGCTGCAGGCTACATGTAAACAGTACAGCATAGCATAGCATATTGTACCCCAGGGGACAAGACAGCATAGCCACAGGTGGTGGTGGTGCTGCATGTAACTGTCACACTGTAGGGCATGCTACAGTGCACAGCAGACACTACAGTAGCAAGGGGGGCCAGTAGTGTGAGGGACACAGCACTGCCTATGGTGTGTAGGGCAGTGATGCTGACTGCACTGTACACAGTGATAGGCCCAACCTGCAAGTGTTTACTGACAGTGGACATTACTGTTACACTGTTGTGTGACCCACAGATGCTGTACCTGTGGCATGGGATGCTCACAGTGACATGTACATTTCTGGCTTTGTATGCTGTGGCAGTTGTACAGCTGTGTGGTATGTGGCCAGGGGGGCATATATTATCCGAAAGGCACACTAGTGTTGGGGGTATTCCCAATACTGGCCCATGAGCACTGCATGATGTGTCCCAGCCTTGTGGCCACACCTGGTCTGTGGCACAGCCTCACCAATACACGCTCCCCTCAACATCCTCCATGCCCACAGTGCTGCATGTGTGTGCTGGCATCTGTTTGTGTCCACAGATGTGTGGTCCGTGGGTGTGTGCTGTATGGCCACACTGCCATGCTGTCCACTGGTGGCAGGGTCACCATTTACTGCCTGGCATGGCTGGGACTTGTGGCAGATGATGGCATCATTGTGATGCCATCGGTTAGCAGCATGCTTCCTCTAAGTTTGGCTTTATCTATGTGTCATATTTATTTGTTAGGGTTGCGCAAAACCCACACTAAACCCACGCAAACACCACGCAAAGCCAAAGTGTCACGCAAAGCTGATTGCCCATGGTTAAGACAAGCTTTTCCTGGGCGGTAATTTGCACCGCGCTAAGTCACGCAAAACCACTTAGCATGGCGCTAGTCACTGAATATAGCATTGCGCCTGTATTCATGTTAGTTTACCCCTTGCATACATTATAATCTTGCCCGGCGCTAATGCAGTTTGCCCGCGCTATTTGGCCTTTTGAATATAGCAGACCCACGCTAATCCTGCGCTAAACCTGTGCAAACGATTTTTGCCCGGCGCAAAGTTTTGAATATCTGGCCCACAATGTTTTAATTATCTTTTTCTTTTAATTTCTTTAGGATTTGCAGACAATAAATCCTTTTTATAATACAGACTGTGTCTTTACTTATAGCTAAGCAGTGCTATGCATATATACATAGTGAGTTATTTTATGCCAGCATTCCTGCTGTCTTTACATTTTATACAAACACTCAGGGTAGAAAAAAACACCACTCAGGCCTCAGGGCTGCAGGATCCTCTGTTCTAGGCTAAGAGTGTCTGTCTTGTTCTGAGCAACTGCAGTCGCTTGTCCATTTGTAAGGCTCTGCATTCTGGTCGGCTTGCTAAGTGAATGGCATTTACAATCACTCCCTTGTGAAGGTGGAGGGGGAGCAGGTTACCAACCAGGAGCACATAGCTCCCTTTTACTTTCTCTTTTAGATGCCCTACACCCTGCTCTGGCATAGACAGTCTGAGGGGAAAAGATTCATTTTTATGTTGGTGTGCTCGCGCAGCCAACACCAGTAGCAGATTTGGAGGTGCGGTCATTGTTGGGCAAATGCAGGGCATGCATCAGTAGGTACATCCCTCATTCCCCAATCAGCCTGCATGCTGGTGCCACACCACGCATACCAATATGGTGCTCACAGCAAAGGAAAGGTCTGCTGCAATGCGAGCAAAGCTTGTCATACGCAGCGGACCTCCCAATGTGCTTGCCCTGATGTAAAAAAAATAATAAACATGGCGGCACACTGCCTGCCATAATGCTGACTTCAAGGGGTGCCCAATCCCCCTGTCAGCATGCCCTGTTACAACGTATGTGCTGACGGAGGAGCCCACTCCCCATCAGCATCATGCACCCCCCCATTTGTTATGTGCAGAGGAGGTGCCCAATCCTCCTCGGCTCTTGTGCCACCCCGCTTTTTTTGTTTGCCAATGGGGGTGCCCAATCCCCCATCAGCTACAGCATCCCCCCAAAAACACTTAAGTGGCATGCTAGGAGCCCACCCCAGCCTCCCAAATCGCCCTGAAAAATAAAAACTGTTCCACAAGGTTTTTTTAATTTTAAACCCTGTGAAAGAAAAAAACGGTCCCTCGTGGTCTCCCTGCCCACCTCTCACAACCCGCGACCACCCTCTGCGGACCTTGCCTCTCCATATACAACCCTCAGCCCATACTTACCTCCAGAGCCAGCAAGACGATCTTCGGTGGACTGGGAACACGTCTGCACTCTTCAAAGCCAACCGCGAACTGAGGAAATGCAGGTAAGCTGTATAATGGTAAAAATAGGGTACTTTCAACTTTGATACATATCTCGGCCATTTTTTGGAATTTTTGCACCAAATTTTCACATGGAGTTATTGGGACACCTCCTCATGAATTCTGTCATTGTCATGGCGTTATTCGGTGCTGAAAGGTGATTTCAAGGTCACAGCGCGGGATCACCTTTTGGGTCCAAGTATTGAAAAGACAGTGCCACTGTTCATGAGGGGGGCTCTCAAAAAGCCTATGTTGCAAATTTGGTGAAACAAATCCCCAAAATGGCTGTTTTTACGAGAGTGAGTTGCGCAGTTTCCACACACGCTTGTAACTTCGTGACTCTGTAATATTTTCACTCCAGATTTTCAAAATTGGCATTTTCACACACCTCCTTATGAATAGTGCAGCTGTCATTTTACATATCCTGGCCAAAATGTGTTTTCGTATGTCCGATGCAGAATAGCACGGTCGCTGTGCAAAATCATTTTTGGGACAGTTTGAGAAAATGACAATGACACTGTTCATGAGCGGAGGTCCTAAAATGCCTATGTTGAAAATTTGGTGCTGAAAGTCCATAAAATGACTGTGTTACAAGCGTGCATTGCGCAGTTTCCATTCGCCCTTGTAACTTTTCGCAAATTTGCAATATTTTCATGCCAGATTTTCAACACTGACATTTTTTCACACCTCTTTATCAACAGTACAGCTGTCAGTTTTTTACAGCCTGCCCAAAATGTGTTTCTGCACCTGTGGCACACAATGACGTGATCGCTGTGGGGAATCAACTTTTGGGACAGATTAACAAAATCACAGTGCCACTGTTCATGAGGGGAGATCCCAAATTGCCTATGTTAAAAATGTGGCTATCATACTCCCAAAAGTAATTGGGCTATGGATGTGTGTTGTGCAGTTTCTATGCATGCTCGTGACTTCATCAATTTTTCATATTTGCACTCCAGATTTTCAACGTTGACATTTTTGTACATATCCTCATGAACAATACAGTTGTCATTTTCCACATCCTGCTGAAAATGTGTTTTTGTCCCTGTGACGCCAAATGGCATAGCCACTGTGCAAAACCACCTTTCAGCTAACACACTCATAGTGCCGTTCTTCATGAGGTGATCTCACAAAAAGCCCATGTTGAAAATTTGGAGTGAAAATACTAACACACGCCTACGGTGTTAGGGTACCCAACTGAAGCACCCCACCCTGTACAGACTGATAGGTGTCAGGGTTGTGACATGGGATCATCAGCTGCAATACTCATGCCATTCCACCCCCAACCCCACCCTGCAGCCAGTGACAGGCATCGTGGTGTGCCTTGCAGTGTTTGCCCATAAAGTTCACCCCATTCTCCTATACTGCACCCACATCAGCATATCTCCTTATGGAATGGGGTAAGTATAACACTCAAAAACCCTAAAGCACACCACAACACTTGTCAGTGTCTACAGGGTAGGGTGAGGTACAATGGCATGAGCATTATAGCTGACAACCCAAAGGCACACCCCAATGCCTGTCACTCTCTGCAGGGTGGAGACGGGGTTGGCGTCACTTCTGTACTTCACTGCCATTCCTATTATGCATCTCTAACTCCTGCACTACCAATACCAATGCCAGCGCGACATCATTCGGCATTGACAAATGCTTGTTTTATATACATTTAATTGTATGCATTAGTCTCTTTTTGGCTAATTGTATGGCCCCAAGAAGTAGAGCACAATCCCTCCAGTGTTTCACTTGTCTGCTGCTGATTTATGTCAAGCAGCATGGACAGCTTAGGATCCCAAAGTTAAGACCCATTCCCATTTCCGTGCCCTACTGGCTACATGGATTTAGATGCACACCAAGCTCGTAGACCAAAGGTACACTATTGTTTTAAAAATTTAAAAAGTAATTCTTTGAGGCATATTGCATGTGTCACCTTCTGTCTCTCTCTCTCTCTGTCTCTCTCTCTCTCTCTCTCCTCACTCCTGCCACTAGCAATGCTGGTGGAGAGTAGAAAAGAGCACATTGTACCATATTTTGTTTTATTCTCCCAGTAGGTTGACCATATTTAAATAATCCAGTCACTCCTGCCAGGCCAGTTTAGCGGCCACCAGGGCAGGGGTTACCCTTACCACTTGTCTGTTCCATTGGGCTGGGGGAGAACTCAGAGAAGGAAAGAAGAAAGACTGCAAAGACAACAGGAGATGACAGGAAAGTGAAGCAGAAGACCAGTAAACACAGGTGGGACAGATACAGGCAGAACAGAATATTTTTTACTTTTTAAATAGCATCACAGGAGGGGACCCTTTTGTGATGATCCCATTTATCACCAATCAATCCCAATCCATAACCTGTGATAGGTGCATCCTCACCCTATCATATGCCTCAAGTGCTTAAAGCTTGACTCAACTGCATTTCCACTAGAACTGTTTAATTTTCTCGTAATGTTTTTGTTTCTATGCATTTAATGTGGAACCTTTATAAATGAGCACTAATGCTCCAATGTTATCTCTAAAGTTTTCAAACATTCAAACATCTTAAGGGCATTAACAAGGTGAAAGAGTCTAACATGTTTTGATATAAGAAAAATAGCAGGATAAGAGGACACAGCATGAGATTAGAGGGAGGCTGATTAAGGGGGAATATGAGGAAGTTCTTTTTCACAGAAATGGTGGTGGATGCATGGAATGGCCTACCTCAGGAAATGGTGGATATGAATACAGTGCAGGGCTTCAAACAGGCATGGGATAGGCATAAGGAAGCAATACAGATGAGTATGAATAGACAGACCATTGACAGAGCAAAGACCAATGGCACATTCATAAGACAGAAAAAAATGGGCAGACTGGATGGGCCTTGCAGTCCTTATCTGGCATCAACTTCCTTGTTTCTATCTTCAATAAATAAATACAATCTGATCTGTGACTGAGGCAATGCTTCCCTTGTCCTTTAAGGAAAACCTTTCCTGCTGTTTTGCATCTACATTACTCTTAATCGCTGTTTTACCATGTTTCCGCAGATCTGAGATATTATTACAGAAAGACAAAAGCTGACCTTTGCAATGCTGTGAAGCTGAACAGATTGATGAATACCATTTCAGCAATGCATACTGCAGCTTGTAAAATTAAAAGCATTCTGGCAAAATGCCAGTTTTCATAACGTTTTGCATCCACTGATCTCTAGAAGTTAGTGTTAATGGAAAATCTGCAAGATGTCATATCATTCAGCACAAACTGAAGAAACTAACAACTGAAAAATATACTAAAAATAGTATATTTATTACTGCTATAGAAATAACTTTCCATGAAAATGAGGTAATTTTATTTCTATATAGTAGCACCATTTTCCAAAGGCTTGAGGAGGTTTGCAGTTAAAACAATTATTAAAGCAACATAAGCTGATTCCATCCATCACAACACAAAATAAACAATGCAAATGTAAATTAAGCAATACTCCCCAACAGGGTGTGTGTCGTGCTGGGTTAATGTCACGCCTCAGGTGGTTGGGCACGAGGCCGCAGGCTGAGTGCGTCCAACAACTGAGGTGTGACGTTATCCCAAATGACTCACACCCTGGAGGGCCTTATTGCTATTATACAATGGCTTGTTGTTATATATAAAATAAAAAAATAATTTTAAAGAATGTTTTTATTAGTGTGGAAAAATATTTTTCTTTCTTAAGAGGAAATGCAAAAAAAGAGGTAATCTAGGTCCAAAAAATCATCTAGCTCTAAAAAATCAAGAGGTTCACAGTGAGGCTGAGACTGGACCCATGATGTTGGACTGGGATAACATCACGGGTCCAGCCCAAGACTGACCAATCAGAGTCCAGGATTTTTTCTTGCCATTGTATAATATACAATACAGAATTAAATCTAGCTACAGTGTTCCCTCCTTATAGCAAGCCTCACTATAGTGAAACTCTGGCTATTATGAACAAACCCTGTGGCTCCCAATGTTGTAAGCTATGCTGTACTTACAATCCCCGGCTCAGTAAATATGAGTGTTGATGAAAAGTGATGAAAGTGACTGATGACACAATGAGGTTTATTTGGTACAGTAGATAGAGGTTTGTAGCCAGAGTAAAAAAAAGTAGTAGTCATTTGCAGTCACTCACTCCACAGTAGCACTTACAGTAGCAATCACTCATACCCAGCACTCACAGCAGTCCCTTGTACCAGTCACTGCTAGCAATCAGTCATTCACTCCTTCCACTGGTTTACATCCACATCCAAAGCTCAGGCAGGCAAAAGTAAAGCAGATCAGCATGTCTCATTAGCTGTTAGATTATATTCTTTTAGAATTAGAATCCAGTGTCCCATGACTTGAGACTCACTTCCAGTTTTTGTTTTGGGAGGATTGTGATGACTTAAAAAAACTGAAGTGAGACAAGTGATTCATTTTTGAATGTTAAGAACAGTGGTTGGTGGATCATACTGATCTTGCTTTTAAACTTCCTGTCTGAGCCATCAGGTGGTATTGTATCTGCCCCACAACCATGCTGTTACTGGGTACAGGAATCTGGGGCTCACAGTCACGTGATCATTTGTTCCCATGACACTGACCAGTATCTGCTAATGTCAAAATAAAAAATAAAGCAAACAATAATTAAAAAATGCTATAAAAATTACTGAGTGAGCTAGTGCTGTAGAGTGATGTGCATTTAGGGATGTGATGAGAGGAGACAGGGATTGCACTTATTGCTGAGCCTTATTTTTTTACTGTTTCTTGGTATAACAAACAACTTACTATAATGAATGTCTGTCATGGCTCCAAAGTCATTCATTATAGTGAGGGACTACTACATCTAAATCTAATACAAAATCTGGGAAAGTGCGAGCCAACAAAAATGCTTTTAATTATATTGTTTTGTTTATTTTATCATTATCCCCAGCTTTACATTCCAATGAATATATGGTGTCAGCAAATTCCAAAGGAAAGATGCTGCCAATAAAAATGCCCTGCCTCCTGAGGTCTTCAAGAAGTAGCAGCAGGTTTTTATTTTTATTTATTTATTTATTGTAATATTCAGAAAGACCTTTGAGTCAGGGACTCATTTACAAAGGTTCCACGTCATACATAAAATAGTACAGTTACGAGACATGAGATACAGATTGCAGCACATAACAGATAACATTCACAATAAGTTACACAGCTAAGTTAGTAGATGGCTAATATAGATTCGGGTACATTGTTAAGGGCAGTCACATATTCATATTCATAGCCTGAAGGGATGCACCATTTAAGGATGGATCAATGGCATCACCTCTAGTCTTCACCAATAGATAAGGGTTTGGTCTACCCAGTAGCATCAATATTTCATCAGGCTTCAAACTGGCAGGTTGCAGCCCTCCAATAATTTATTTCACACATGCTTCAGTTTATCACAGTCACAAAATTAGACCTGTCAGGTGTAAACAGTAGGTAGAACTGAAAGCCATCCACATAGCCGAAAAAAACTTTCAGTTGTTCCATCTATCAGTCTCAGCCAAGGGCAGCATCTACACTGCAAACAGCATCAGGAACAGAATCAAGGCCTGAGGCACACCACAGTTACATGCTGCCAGCTTTGATGATAATTCTTCTATCATCACTTGCTGCTCTCTGCCACTAAGGAAGGACTTGAAATAACGTGCAGTAGTACTGTTCTGGTGAGTCGCCCATAGTGCTCTAGGCAGTCTGTCAAAATCCGATGGTCGTCTGTATAAAAAACAAAAAAAGAGATCAAAGAGAACAGTAGCCAATGACTCCTTATGCTTTGTAAACAGGAGATCATTCAGTACCTTGAAAAGAGCTGTGCAGTGCTTTGTTGAGTTCTGAAACCAGACTGGACTGACTTTATTGACATCAAAGCATTCAAGGTGAGCCTAAAGGTCTCAGTCACCTTCTCTGAGAGGAGGTTTTAGACAGAGCTGTTGTTTGCCAAAATCTCAGTTTCCAAAAAAGGCTTTCTGAACAGGGGTCATGACAACCTCTTGTTAAGATGATAGGAAAAGTATCCTCTTTAAGGGAACACTGAACTATTTCAGCAAACACTACACCCATTATATTCTTACAGTCTTGTTTTGTACAGTATCAATCAATCAAAACTTTATTTAACCAGGCAGAGTCATCACTGAGCACACTAATTTTCAAGATGGTCCTGGCAGAAGGGAACAGAGCAAGGAATAATACAACTGGACACTTTGTGCAGGCAGGTACATACAGTAAAAAAAAAAAATAGCAACAACAACATCGGATAATACAGAGTGTGCAGATTGTTAACAATTTAAATTAAGGGTACACCAACATCTGGGGTGAATACTAAACAAGGCAATAGAAGTAACTGGCTGTGGTTAGAAGATTATATTAACAATAGACCAAGAAGGCATGAATGGACTGACCAGGAGGGCCAACCCTTTGTGGCGAAGGATGGGGAGAGAGTGGTTTCAGTAGGAGGATGTCAATACTAGAGGGAGAGAGACATGAACATAGTAAGGCCAGGGGGTAAGAAGAGTATACAGAGGGAGATGTGCAGAGAAGTGCTGGAGTTGTAAGTAAGTGCTAAGTAAATAGAGAGCAGGGCAGGGATGCCAGTAGGAGAATCACCTGTGGCAGGTACATATGGCCTTCAGGATGCATGTGATAAACAGCTTAAAGGTATGGTGACCTGGCAGGGATGAGAACCTTAGTGTCTTTTGCATGTTGTTCCAAAGGGAAGGGAAGGAGAAATTGATAGAAGCCATACCATACTGGGACCTCATTCTTGTCACCTTGAAGGATGCAAGGAATGTGCGTCTTAGACCATATGCTCCTGTTATGCGTACAAAGAGAGCAGAGACATAACCTGGTAGCTTATTGGTTAAGGCCCTGTAGAACCACAGGAGGGCATTTTTTTGCCTCCTCAATGTAAGAGATGGCCAGACGAGCTTTTGGCAGAGCAAGCAGTGGTGGGTACGACTGGGCATATCCAGAGTAAACCACAAGGCAGGGTGATAAAGGGTGTCCAATTTACATAATGCCTGATTTGAACAGTGGCTGTAAAGAATGTCTGCATAATTAAGCAGAGGAATAAATGTTGTAAGGACCAGTGTCTTTCTGACTTCTAATGGGCGGAGGTGTCTTATACCTAGACATTGTCTTGGCTTTTTTGATAGCTCATTCAGATGTACCGCAAAATTAAGCCCATTATCCAACCAGACACCCAGGTACTTAAACTTATCGACTATTTGCAGAGGTTCACTTAATAGGGTGTAAATCAGGTGGTTCGATGGTGGCCCCAAGGTATGAGAGGCAAGTGGAGATAAGTTCATTACCTTGTTTTTTTTTTGTGTTAAGCAGTAGCATGTGCTTTAGTAAATTGCATTGGAAGGTGACAAAGTCATGTTGTAGCTGGTCGTAAGCAATGTCCAGGGATGAGTTAATAGTGTAGAGAACCGTATCATCAGTGAATAAATTTATGTAGCCTGAGCGTATGTGAGAGTCGATATGGTTTATGTATAAAGCGAATAGGATGGTGTCCAGGATGGAGCCTTGTGGCACATACCGAGGAAGGGTTTTAGGCAGAGACAGTTCCCCTCGAGCTTTAATCTGTTGCAGTCTGTTGGAGAGATAACATTCAAACCACTTTAGGGCAGTATTGTCTAAGCCAAAGCTGTTCAGGACATTAAGCAGAAGGTTATGATCCATGGTATCAAAGGCCTTACTAATGTCCAGAAAGATGGCATGGATGTGTTTTTTTGTATCCAAAGCATTTTGCCAGTCATTGGAGACTTTGGCAAGGGCAGTTATAGTGTTGTGCTTGGGCCTATAACCTGATTGGGCCAGGTTCAGGAAGTTCTCTGATTCTAGATAATCCCTAAGTTGGTAATTGACAATTTTCTCCAGGATTTTTGACAGGGTGGGAAGCAGTGAAATAGGATGGTAGTTGTTCAGGCCTGCTGGATCACCAGACTTGAAAAGGGGAATGATGTGCGCTGTTTTCCAAAGAGGAGGTAATTCACCCTGAATCAGGGAGTTATTAATTAGGTGAGTGATTTGGGAAGTCAGATGGTAAAAGCCGGTTTTCAAGAAAAATGGTTCTATAAGATCATCACCGCCACACTTTTTTGTGTCCAGAGATATTAGAAGGTCCTTCACCTGTTTGAACTGGTTGAAAGCAGAAGGAGGAGTGTCTTGGGTTTGTGGCAATGTCAGAGGATAAGCCATCAGTGGCATTGCAGTGGACATTTAGCTTGCTGAGGGGTGAATCATCGAAAGCAAGGCCTGCTTTGGCAAAATGATTGTTGTGTTGTTCAGCTAAGTTGTTCAAGAATGTCAGTTCTGGTCATGTGAGAAATGCTACCTGCCACTATTCTAGTGGTCAGGGGGTAGGCTGGTGAGTGAAACTTCAACCTCTTTAAGAATGTTCCAAAAATTGCAGAGCAATATTTATTTTCTTCAAGGGAAGTCAGGAAATAACGTGAATTTTTTGCCCTGATTAACTTGGTACAGGCATTCCTAACCACCCAAAAGGCAAGCCAGTTGGCTTCTAACTATGTTTTCCTCGCTCTTTTCCACAGTACATCCTTGTCCCGGAGGGTTTTTTTTTCAAGGTAGGTGTGAACCAGTCAGGGGACCTTTTCCCCTTGTTTTGATCCTCCTAAGTGGAGCATGTTTATTTGCCAGTCCCACTCGTAGGTTTTGGAAAATATTGAAAGCCTCAGTAACAGAGGGGGCAAGATAGAAATTCTGCCAGTTGATGTTACCAAGGTCTGTCAGGAAGGCAGTCTGGCAGGAGTATTTTAGGCTTCTTTTTAGCTTGAAGGTAGAAGTAGACAGCCTGTTATGGGACCAGTGAATACAGGCAGTGGCACAGTGATCAGTAAAGTCACTGTGAAAAACTCCAGTTTGGGTGATGTTGTGAGGCTTACTGACAAGCACAAGATCCAGTAGGGTACTGTGGCTGGGGTTTTTCTTGTTTAGTTGGGTGTTCTCCAGGGTCATCTGGGTTAACCTGTGTACATCACAGAACTCTTTAATCTTGTTAGTGCAGGTATCGTTCCAGTTCAGATTGAAATCTCCCATTATTATGCTTTCTAGGTACACTTAATCCAGTATGGAGTGTAGGTGTTCTAGAATGCCAAGTGTCACAGAGGGTGGCCTATAACAGGCAGATATTAAGAGGGCTACTTCAGGTGAAATGGTTAGCTTAGGGGCAAGGCATTTGAATTCCTTAGGTAGGGAGGTCCGAACAATGTCTGAGACATGGTATTTGATCTTGGCATAGATAGCGACTCTTTCTCCCCTAGTGGGTCTGTCACATCTGAACAGGTTATATCCATGTATATTGACCGTTTTGTCAGGGATATGGCTCAAGAGCCATGTCTCCGAAATCATAACTATGTCAGGTACTGTGTGTAATAGCCTGGACTAAGTCAAATTTTTTTTGGAAAGCTGCAAACATTCATGTGCGGGAAACTAAGGCCCTTAACTTGCAAGAGGTCCATTGGGGCTCCAAGCAGAAGGGTGGGCCAGGGTTAAGTTCCACATTCCATGAGCAGAGTAAGAGAAGTACTAACAACTTCCTGAGACAGGTTATATTTGTTTTTAAGGCAACTTTGTTTTGAAGTTTGGTACTTGAAGCTTTGTGCGATGTGTTGCTAGGGGCGGTGAGATGGTGGCAGAGAGACAGGGCATAGAGTGCCACTCTAACTGTAAGGAGGAGTGGTATACAAATGTAGATAGAAGGTCTGAGCTTGGGAAAGAGAGTGGTGCACAGGAAGTCAGTGCTCCTTGTGTGGGTAGAAAATTTTGCGAAAACAATCTTTGGCAAAACATACTGCCTAGGTGGGTCCTGTTGGGGTGGACCATCCACATTTCCTTTAAAGCTGTTATTTAGAAGCAGGATCCATCCGTAAATGATAATGGCTCTTAGTGCAGCCATCAGACTGGGGGACTGCACACAGCAAGGGCACAGGCTGTAAAAGAGCTGCCAAGACAGTGGTGCAGAAACCCTTTAAGGAATGAGTACAATGTTTTTTTGGGGCAGAGGAACAGAGTCCCTTTAAGGAGGGAGGTAGCCAGAGATGTAGCCCAATGGGAAAGCATGGGGGAGTGGCAGGCTCCCTAGTAAGAGTATTTAATTAAGGTAGGAGGAGGGGAAGGGTGGGGGGCCAAAGAACTGCAATTAGTAGCAGCTAGAAAAGCTAAAAATGGCAAGAGGTTTTTTTTTTCCTAAAGCCAGCAGAATCATCTTGTCTAGCGTTGCCGCTGAGCAACAGATTTCAAAAGTCTAAAATGCTAGCTCAGTCCCACGCACCCAGAAAGCCCCAATTAAGCCAGTGAAATAGTTGAGGCAGCCAATGGGGTCTGGGAAGCAGCCACAGAAGAGCCCAATCGCAAATGTGGATTTCAATCATTGGGTGGTCCAGGGCTAGGAAGGGAAAGTATCTTTTATCTGAAACTCTGCTGGTCGGCTGTGTGAGGACCCATGGCTGGCAGAAATTATCTGGGGCTGTGGAGCTTGAGAGCCTTCTGAGGGCTGAAATCTGCAGGAGAAAGTGAGATACTCCAATTAATATAATAGGGGCAGGCACACAGGGGTATGTGTAATTTGTTTGACCAGGAAAGGCACAATTATCAGTGTTAGCTAATTTTCAGGTGCATCACTGGAGATGGATTACATAGACCTGTTTTAATGACAGGGGGCATGTTGGCCATGACAATCAGGAATGATAGCTCATTTTTAGGTAGGTCCCGGGAAGTCGTTACATGGGCCTATTTTATTGACAGGGAGAATGGTGACCATGACACTCTGAAAACTTCCCCTACTGTTCTTTAGTAAGTACCATGGGATCATTTACTTTCACCTGGATAGTGACCAGAGATGAGCAGAAGGGACTTTGGTTTAATGTCTCATCTGTAGGAAGGTGCATCACCAGTAAAACATCCTCTTGTCCTGCACTACAATGCCAGTTGTGGGTGTTACCCAAGTACCTCTTCTGGGGCTAGAACTCACAACCTTATGATCTTCTGGCCCCAGAGATGAGTGTGTTTCCTACTGAGTCATTGGCACTTGTCCAAGTCCCCCAACCAGGTTATGCCTAGATCTAGAAAACAGTCAGTAGGACACAGGAGGGCTACAACCATGGACACACATTTGTGATTCAGCCCATGGTCTTGAGGTGTTAATAGCATCACTGTCCTCACCACCACCAGGTATCAGTTCACCTGTGAGAATCCAAGATCTGAAGGGCAAAACCCTAATGATGAAGAATCTGTCAAACTCTTCACACCTCTCTGTAGTAATACCTCATCTAGATCACAGTCAGTTGTAATGTAACAGCCTATCTATGGTGCAAAAGAGCTGAGACAGTCCTTTTTTCCATGTAGCAATCCCACTTAACAGAAGTTCTGCCTTTTTAATTGTGTTTTCCTTCTGGTAATCACTGTAGTAAGCCTTCAGAACCAATCTGTTAGCCACCAAGGATACCATCTAGATGCACTTCAACATCTGCCGCAGCATCTTTTAATCACCTCAGCTAATCACCATTTTATGGCAAGCTTTGGTGAAAGGCAAGGGAGTTGACATAGACAGGCACAAGGATTTGGCCCACTAACAACATAGTCATATTATAACTCCCAACTACCTTCTAGATATCTCTTGCACAGGTAGGCACCAGGCCTAGAATATCCAGTACTGATCTGAGCTTATCTGGGTCAAGGTTGCACTTAGACAGATACTAAACCATTTCCACAAGGTAAGAAGAGCCCCAAGGTGTCACAACTTTGAAATACACCACATAATGATTCAGTCAAGCTATAAAATCAACACTGACATCAGAAATGTCCAACGTTGGAGTGAATATTAAACCAAATATGCGGGACAGCAATTGGTTAAATTGTTAACTTCATGTATGAGTTTAAGTGATAACATCAACAAAAATGTGAAGATTCATCACTGATCCAAGTACTGAAGCCACTGATGACTAAAAGCCTGAATTATCCCAAGGTCATGCCAGTGATGAATTCTGAAAACTCCTTTAGGAAGTCACACTTACATCAGGGAGGTCAATACGAAAGGGACACCCTATCTATGTAAGACTCCTAACAGCTACACATTCAAATGACTTGATCTTCCTGAGCAGAACATGTTGTATCTGAAGATGGATCTAAAGCAGATTACTAACCTGCCTGCCTGTGTACCAATCTCAGAGAGCGCATCACAGGGAATCTGGCTGGGATTGCAGACTTCAACACAGATCTACTATCTTGAGTGGTCTTGCTGCTGCAGACTGGACATCCATATCTTCTGCCACTGATAAATAGGATAGTGTATGGCAGCCCATACACAACAATGTTATTTGTGCAGTGAGTGGTTACCATGACATTAAGGACCTTGACAGTGAAGCTCAAGAGGTCCATTCATTATCATGGTAATGACAATGTGTGAGAAGAGCGTTATTGTGTCTCGGGGCTACCATACCCTATCATATATAGTATATGGTACAAAACAGCCAAAATCGCTTACTTTTTGTGTTAACACAAGCAGTCCTTACATTCTGCCAACTGCAATTAATTGCCATTCGCCTGCTGACCAGCTTGTGCATGTGATGCTTCAACCACCCATTGTCCTCAGAACAGCGCTGACAGGGGCGGTTGCATTGTGACATAGCTACTAACACAGAACAAAAAGTCATTCTGCATTAGTGGCTATGTTAGTACTGCAGCAGAGCGACTTTTTCAAGTGTATGGATCTCCATACACAACAGCATTCCACATACACTGTATTAACATTGTCCTCTCCCTGCTTCACTCCAAATTTTCCTCAGTTTGGGAGAAGCATGCCTGCTCAGAAAATCCAAAGTCAAAATTCACCTTCACCCTTTGAAAACCCCTAAAATTATTGATTAGTGTAAGTACCATGATCTTGCTTGGATACCATACAAATGATTTCACTCCCTTCCTGATTTTCTTCTATACTGGACTATCAGGAACTCCTGTACAAAGGCTGTCTGGGGTGCAAAATCATGATACTTGAAAGTTAACCTTCACAAAATCCTAAATGCCCCTTCAAAGTTCTGGAAGTCAATTCACTCCCCCTTCAACCCTTCAAACCAGTTCACCCCTTTAGTCCTCCTGATAAATGGCTCACAGGTGTCTGATCCCTCCTCTGTTGCTGTTCACTTCAATGAGTTCTTCACCACATGTGCTATCCCTTCCACTTATCCCTCAGCCTGCACAATTCCTCCTCACATTCCCTCTCTTCTCCACTCCAAAGGTTTCTTCTTTCCCCATTCCTATTCAGACAACCCTGACTGCTGTTTACTCCCTAAACCTGCACAGATTCAGCCCTAATGGGCTGGCTAAGTTATTTCATGTTTCCACTCCTGCCATACCATCTCCTCTGACTCACCTACTCAATCTCTTCTCCCACACTGCTGTCCCTCAGTGCTGGAAGTTAGCCAACATTCTTCCTCTCCACAAAGGGGGGCAATTTCCTCCCTGAGGAACTTCCAGTCAATCCCCTTGCTCCCCTCCCATGCTAAGCTGCAAGAGAACTTGTCTACACCAGATTCTCTTATTTCCTTTAATCCACTGATTTCCTCTCCCCATTCCAGTCTGGCTTCCAGAAGCATCATTCCCTTGTCTTCCTTTTGCAGGTAGCTGACTCTGTCTTCTCAGAAGTTGAGCAAGAGCACATCACAGCATCTATTTTCATCGATCTGAGCAAGGCCTTTGACTCAGTGTCCCACCCACTCCTCCTGGATAAGCTGAGTTCTGTTGACTTCTCAGTTCCTGGTGTTGACTTGTTCCATTCTGACCTCCAGGGCTATCTGCAGTCAATACTGGTTAGTAGTGCTGTGACACCTCTACTTCCCATCCAGGCAGGGTTCCCACAGCTCCCACCTGGGGCTCATCCTGTTCTCCATCTTCCTCGACATGCTTCTCTTGGCTTGTGCCAGCTTGCATATATATGTGTATACATATGACACAGTCATCTACACCTCCGGTCCCTCTATCACAGCCATAGAAGGTCTTGTCCAGCATTATTTCCACAATGTCCTGTGCTGGTTCAGGTCAAACCATCTCTGGAACAAGACAAATAAAACATGTCTATGACCATTGGTACCAACAAGAAATTTACCACACTCCCAACTCTATTTTCTCCACCTTGGATGGCACACCTCTATAAGTGGTTCATCCTTCAAGTACCTTGGTGTGTGGCTAGACTGCAAACTTTACTTCTCTGCCCACATCAACATCATCCATGTCAAGCTCTGTCCTAAACTTGCTACCTCATATCGCAATAATTATTGTCTGCCTCCACAGGTCTGCTGTGAGTTTGTCACAAAAATGGTGTTCCCAGTCTTTGACCATGTGGATGTGGTCTGTGGTGCAGCTCCCTCAACCTCTCTGGCCGGACTGGACACCCTCTGCAACTCCTTCTAGCACACTGTGAACAACTCCCTCTCTTGTACTCATCATTGCTCACTTCATTCCTCTTTAGCCATTCCTCCTCTACCCTCACATCACCATATCCACTGTGCCTCACTCATATCCAATTTCCAGTTTGGGTCCCTTCCCTCTTACCTCTCATCAGTCCTCTCTTATCCACTCTACCTCCTAATCCCTCCACTGTAGGTATCCTCACACCATTGCCAATCCACATCTCCAGTCCTATACTGGGCAGTCAGCCTTTTCTGATTGTCTCCCACCGTTTTGGAATCAACAGCTCTCTTCTCTCCACTTCACTGCCTCCCCATGTTCCCTCAGGTATCAGCTGAAACTCCTTCCCTTTCCCTCTGCTCCTGTTTTCCCTCTACTTGACTGTTCCCTTGAACTTGGCACCTACCCCTCAATAGGGATGGCTGACATGCCTCATTCAGTTGTTTCTAACTTGATTGCTCATTTTGCACTTGCTCATATAATTAATTTTTGTTCTTTGATTGTTCTTTATTGTAACTGTGAATTACGTCTGTGTTATGTATTTCTTTCCCCTATTCCTTTCCCTTGGTCACACCTTGAAATGAGCTCTGGCTCAGTGTGCCCTTCCCAGTCACCAATTTTCTAATAAATAAATAAATATCTGGAGTCATTCCCTAGCTTGGTCTCCTTAATGCTCACCATATCAACTGAGGAGTCTGCGATGAAATTCATTGTCACCATAGCTTTATCCCTCATGCTTGGAGATTTGCATAGTATTGCCAAAGCAGGAGAAACCAAGCTGCTGATTCCTGCAGCTACCACTGTACCAGATGTTTGGGGCTCCCTTGGGACAGGAACCAATCATGAAGACCCATCCTACAGGTTTTGTTTCCTTCAAGGGACATATTCAGACTCTTGCACCCCTGTCCAGTACTCACACAATCCTGCAGTACACACATCTTTAGAATTCCCTGCTCCTACCAGTGATGGAATAGTGCCATCACTAAACAGGGTTTATGGAAAAGTCATAGCCTATTTAGCTAGCTGGGCAAATCAGTGATGGCAAAGCCAGGCTCAGGGCTCAGGAAAGCATGTAATACTTTATCTAAAACTACCAGACAACTAAATTTGTTTATCCACAGTACAAATCCCCAACCACTCCATAATCACTACACTCAAAGCCCAGCTTTCCATCCCAAATTCAACCCCACACTATTATAAAATCAGTCAGACCCTGACCTCACACATCTTTACATAACACAAAAAACTAAGAACTAATACAATAAATTATCATTTGTGTGTTAACTCATTAATGGAAAGAAGGCCTTTTGAAGCATGAGCAAGGTCATCATGAATCATGAAAAGACCCTTAGAGATGGTTATAGCCACATACAGCACTTGGTTAGGATTTTGAACCATTCATTGGTATAAAGGTGTTTAATTGTCTGAAAGGGAAAGGGAAATATTATGACTGACAACAGATGCAGTAACAGACTGGGCCATGATGGAGTACTGTGAGGTAAAATACGAGTGTAATTTACTGGTAACTAAACAATAATCTAATTTTATTTACCAATGTTTCTGTCAGATAATGCTTAAAGTGACAGTTCAGTGACTAGGAGCACTTAACATGAACTAAGGGCATCATATGACAACAAGATCTGTTAGAAATCAAAGGATTTGAATTGCTAACCAGCCTTTTATACATTAAAATGTAAATGTTTACAACATTTATAGATAATTGGGAATGGAAGAGACAGTGCAGCCATTTAGAAAAGATAATCATTCTGGCATTCTGTCTCACTAGGTCTTGTTGTGAGATACAACCCACTAATGGAGCGATCTGATTTATCATTGCCAATCTAAGGCTTGCAATTCTGAATCATTCAAATAACTAAGAAATTAGAAGCATCATAAAAATTAAATGTCTTAAAGCATTAAGAGGTAAGAATAGTGTACTACTGACCTGGCAACTCAATGATTCTACTTAACAGCCTTGATACTAATCTAATTCTGAGTTTCATGAACCACATTGCTGTTCCCAGGATAATGAGGCATAAACTTGTAGCTCTTATAATGTTACTACTATACACTGGTGGCATGTGCTGTATATTAGGAATTGCAATCTAGCTGTATTATTATCACTTATTATGAAACTGATGGAAGGAATCTAGAAACCTGATTTGCTGAGAGTTACTTCCAGATATGGTGTTATCCCATTACAACAGCATATCTGAAATTACTGGCTGCCAACCGTACAATCCACAGTGACTCCATTAACTTCCCCACCACTGATGTCAGACGGACAGACCTATAGTGTCAGCCTCTACCCTGCTACCACTTTTATGAAGTGGGACTACAACTGCACTCATCCAGCCCTCTGGAACCACTGCTGTTTCCATTGAGTTGTTGAGTAGGACTGTGAGAGGTACAGTCGGTACCTCCCTGATCTCCCTCAGTACCCTTGAGTGTACCCCATCTAGCCCCATAACTTTGTCCACTTGCAGATTTATGAGTCCCTTCAGGACTCTCTCAGCTGTAAATGAACTTCTGATTACCTTTCCCCCCAGTGCTCCTGCTGTTCTTATGTGGCCCATATCCTTCCTCTTCCTCTGTGAAGACTAACAAAAGTATTTATTCAGGATATCTGCTTTTTCCTGACCTCCTATGCACAGTCCCTCCACCCTTTTTAACCTCACTGTCCCTCCCCATCTTCCCCGTTTCACTTGTGTACTTAAAAAAAGGTATTGTCCCATTTAGTTACCCCAATAGCTAGTCTTTCCTCAGTTTGTGCCTTTGCACGTCTCACAATTTTCCCTGCTTTTCCTGATACACCTTTCTATCATCTTCCCTCTGTGTCTTGTTATACCTCTCATGTGACCCATCAGTAGCCCTGACAAAATGCCCAGCTTCTCCAGCAGCCTAGTGGCTGCTTCACTCTGTTCCATAATCTCAACTGCAATTAGTTGAAGCAGGCAGTATGTGGGAGGTAATATGTGACTTGTAGATCTGAAAATCATCATATTCCTGAGTCTTTCAAAAACTGAAATACATATGAATATCCTTTACTCTACTGCTAAAGCCCAAGTCAATTTTATTAAGTAGATTGGCTTTGTCTCAACCTATTGATCAACACATGCTTTGACCCCTGCTCAATATGCCCTTGACCCCCCTCCCTCTATCCTGCTGCCCCACACTCTCCAATTTGGTATATGACAATGTTTCCTTGCAGACTGCTTTACTTTTGGATCCACCTCCCCACTCTCCACTCTGGTGCATGGCAAAGTCAATATACTTATTGGTCTGTTGTCTGCTCACCTTCCTTCCAGCCCCCTTCCTCTACCCCTCTACCCCACTCTTTCCAAACTGATACATGACAATGTCTCCTTGCAGACTGCTTTACTTTTGACTCCACCCTCCCTCCAACCCCATTCTCCACTCTGGTATGTGACAAAGTCAATTTACTGACTGCTCTGTCATCACAACAGTGCACAATTATTGCACCTGCCTGCAATCTGTAATGCCTTTGCACTTCTCACAATTCCCCCTGTTTCTCCTGATACACCTTTCTATCCTCTTCTCTCGGCATCTCTTTATGCCAGACAAGTTAGGGCTGAGAAAGCAAGAGATTTTCGGACAGCGCTTAATAATTCAACAAACTGCATGGCTAAATTCTGGTAAATCCTAACAAAAACATAGAAGGCCACAGCTCCACTAGTTCACTCCCTCTTAAAGTTTTCTTTAGCGGTTCATGCTTTACTGACTAGCCAAAGATCTTAGACCTACTCAATGACCATTTTTCCACCACAAGACTAGCATTCCACACTTCACTGGCCAATAACCTTTGGGCGCAAATGTGTACTCAGGTCTCAAACAACCTAATGTTAAATACACCTGGGCATATACCAGGCTTCTCCTTCTGACCAATCATGTTTAAGCAGGTGAAGGTCTACTTTTAGCCTTGGATATTAGGAAAAGAGTGGATGCCAATTATATCGAGCTCTTCTACTTAAAATTAAGATATTGTGTTTTAGCTGCCCCAATCACTCATCTTTTTAACTTACCACTTGCCCAGGGAACCATCCCCTCTGTCTGGAAAACTGCCCATGTAATTCCTTATTTAAATCTAGAGACCCAAGTGATTTAAATAACTACCATCTAATATCCCTTCTTCCCACACTATCTAAACTATTAGGGAAGGTTGTCAACACACAGCTCAGGCAGTATCTGGAGAGCCAAAACCTCCTTAATCCACTTCAAGTCTGGCTTTACAGCACAGCACAGCACTGTATCAGCTCTTGCCAAGGTCTCAAAAGTCTGACTATATGCACTGGACTCAAAAAAACATGTATGCACTTTGTTCCTTGAACTGAGCAAAGCTTTTGATACTGTGCACCACAACCTGCTGCTAGCTATACTAAAGAATATTGGGTTGGACTGCATGGCACTAACCTGGTTTACAAACTACCTCATTGGGCACCATCAGCAAATTAAGGCTGAAAGAGAACTCTTTCCACTAAAAACAATACAGAGAGGAGTGTTGCAAGGGTCTACTTTAGGCCCTTTACTATTTGCCTTTTATATTAATAACATTAATGCAGGTATTAAGTCAGCAAACATGCATCTGTTTGCTGATGACACTGTTATTTATTTAGATAGGCCTTCCCCAGAATTAGCTTGTATTGACCTCCAGATGGAATTCAACCTACTGCAGAAAAATCTATTATATCTAAAGCTACTCCTAAATACCAAAAAATCTAAGACTATGCTCTTTTCCCCATCGGTCAATACATCCAATAAATGCAACCATGGAAATGCATCCCAAATAACCACACTTTTAGGTGAGACACTAGAAACTGTGGACAAGTTTAAATATCCAAGTGTCTGGATAGACTATAAACTCTCATTCATCTACTACATCGAGGAGCTCTCAAAGAAGCTTATGCAAAGGTGTGTCTCTTTTTTAGGAACAGACACCTGCTAACCTTGAATGCAAAAACTAGGTTGGTCCAAACAATCTTTATGTCATTGCTGGGCTATGCTGACTTTCTGTATGGCAAGGCCCAAAATCCGTATTGTCTAAGCTTGGCACATTATACCAGAGAGCACTTAGATTTATTATGGGTGCACCCAATTCCACTCACCACTGCTCCCCTTATTCAGCCTTAGGTTGGAACTCAGTGAGTTTTAGATGCCAAAGGAACTCAATTCTATGGATATATAGAGCCATTATCAATATGCTGCCACAAAATATTTCAGATTGCTTGCCTTGTTGTGTAGTGGGTAGCTACCCACTGAGAAGTTTATCTTGTATCTCCCTTGTCATCCCCAAGGTCTGATCTCACTACGGTAAATTGGTAATAAGTTATGCCATTCCTGTCCTATGGAACACCATTAAAAAATTACTCAAACTACAACCCCTGTGAAGCTTTCCATCTTTAAAACCCTGCTTGATCGCTCTGCTGAAGACATGCAAATGTTTTTGCTAATGACCGTCTATTCGAGAGAATGGCACACCCAGAGTTATTGTTCTTCTCCACTGTTTCTTCCCACCTGCTCTCACTGTGCCTTAACTTCTGACTGCACTGCATTGTCACCCTGAATCACTTACTTGCTACAATAATTATCTGTCTAGCTGCTAAATCTCGAACCTAAGTGTTTTTTTGCATATATGTATATAGATTACAAGTTTTCAGTTCCACAGTACTGTATGTCTTTTCTCTAGCGAGACTCATTGTAGATTCTCTTGTTTTATAGGTACATATGTGTTCTCAAGCTACTTTACTCTGTTAATCTACTGTATTTACCTCGACCTACCAGGTCCGCCTTGTAAATGAGTTTTTTCTCAATGGTGCTTCACCTGGTAAAATAAAGATCTGATTGACTGATTGATTGATTGATTGAATGCAAAACTGTAATATTTACCTGTAACCTACCTAACTGTTACCACTGTTACCTTTACATTGTAACCTCAATTGTTGCTTGTATTCATTTAATGGGTTGGTACCATTTATACTGTTTGACAGTGTCATCTTACTGACTGCACAATTGCTGCTACACATTTTCACTGTAAGTGCCTTTGGTTCCAAATGTACCTATTGGCTCCACAAATGCACAAATTCTATTACTTGATCTCACTGTCTGTGCCCTTGGGTTCCACAGGTACTCAATGGTTACACATGTTAACTTGTTAACCCGGAAAGTTGTAATTTTCTCACCCACTTGTTGTTGCATTAATCACTTTGTTCTATGCTGTTAAACTGCTGTCTACTTTTGACATGTACCCACTGAATCCACTTCTATATTGTTACCCTGTTATGTGTACTGTCTCTTGTCTACTTAGTTGCTAGGTTTACTCAACATCTTCCATTGTTATTAATTTAATGTTCTTTCTGACATGGAACATTTGTAAAAGAGTCTCTGGTTCAAAGGTATATCTAATCCTAGAAATGAATCAATTAAACACTAAAATATCACTTCTTTCATAGGAAGTATTTTGCAACATGACATTGAAAATCTCACTAGGGGAGCAATAAACACTGAGTTTGCAAATGAATGTTTGTCTAGGTCAAAGAGATCATTCTAAGTGACAGCTGTTTCCAGTGGGACTGATACTATGTGCTAATCCATAGACAGGTAATGCATAACTGAGCCACTTTGGCATATAAACTTAAATTAGTATGATTAACCCCTCCCCTGTCCCTGAGAGGTGTCCAGACCAAATAATGAATATGGGGGCAACTCCGTACCAAAATAAATCTGGGAATTATATATTTTACTTTCTTTCATTTAAACATTTGGTGACCGGGAAAAGCACAATGAGCCAAGGCTCATTTACAGGTGCAACCCGGGGGAGGGGGGACAAGGGACAGATATACATTTCATGATGTACAGTATACAAAACATTAATTCAACACATAGACTGGCAACTGCACTGTACACGGCAGTAGCACAGAAGGCATAACAAATTTACTAGCACATGGCATGTAGAATGCTAAAGTGCCTCATGCATACATATCATGAACTAATACACAAAGTAGGCTGCTTAGATATATAGGATATGTGGTAAGGTATGGGTGAAGAGGGAGACAGAGCTCAGAGTAAGTGCAATTGCAAGATACAGTGCAATGCTAGATTAAGTTGTGCAAACAGGTGGGGTGAGGTAGAAGGTGTGGCTGAGCTTTAACAGTATAGTAAGATGGAGAGTTGCATAACAGGGGGCTGAGAGTTACACAGAGAGCGGAGGCAGTAGTTGAAGGCAGATTTGCCAAAGTTGGAATATGGAGTAGGGAGTGAGAAAGTGTATGATTCTCTAGATCATACGGAATAGGTAGAGGTAGGGGTAGGGGCAGGTGAGAGGAGGTAGGAGATGTAGGAGGGGAGCAGGCTGAACCAGAATTTAGAGATGAAAGATACAGAGTGGGTGGGATGTTTATGTGAGAACAGAGAGAGAGAGATCCAGACAGGAGAGAGGGGAACAATGATGAGTCCTGTAAGGAGAGTTTGAGTCAAAGTGAGAGAAGGCATAGAATAGGGAATCAAGGTGAGACAGCAAGGTGGAGGAAGCAGTGTCATAGACAATGTCTCTATAATCAAAGACTGGCATAATAAACTTTATCAACAGTTCACCATGTACTGGGAGGAGTAGAGAGTCTTTGTTTTTGTGTAGGACTCCTAGCTTAGGGTGAAGTTTGGATGCAATGCAATCAATGTGTAGAAAGAAGTTTAGGTTAGGGTCAAGCCAGATGCCAAGGTATTTGTAGGATGGACCACGTTTATTGGGGGTGCCATCAGGGGAGGTGATAGGTGGGGTAAGATTTGTTTTAGCTAGTCTTTGGGAAATGCCGAAGGTCATAGAGACAGTTTTTGTAGTATTTAGTTTAAGCTGTTCAGAGATAAACCAAGCATGAACAGAGTTGAAATCGTGTTGAAACTTTGAGTGTATAGTGGTAAGGTCTGGACCAGATGTGAACAGTATGGTGTCATCCTCATACATATGGATGAGGGATGAACAGCAGGCAGATGTGAGGTTATTGATGAAAACTGAAAACAGAATAGGGCCAAGTATGGAACCTTGAGGGACACCTGCCAGGATAGAGAGAAGGGAAGGAGACATTTGTGATTTTAACTGACTGGTGTCTATCTATTAGATAGGAATCAAACCATCGAATAGCAGGAGGGGCAAGCCCTGCACAATAAAGTGAATTTAGAAGTAGAGGGCGGGATATGGTGTTGAAGGCTTTAGCTAGATTGATGAAGACTGCAACGGTAAGGTGGCCTTTATCAATAGCAGATTGGATGTAACCAGTTACATGGAGAAGGGAGGAAATGGTGGAGTGTTTTTTTCCTAAAGCCAGACTGGTAGGGGGATAAGAAATTTGTGGATGTTAGGAAATCAGAGAGTCTGGATAGAATGAGGAATTCCTGTAATTTTGCTAGGGCAGGTAGAATGGAACTAGGGCAGTAGTCACCAGGTGAGGTGGAATCGCTTCCTTTGTGGAGGAGGATGATGTATGCCAATTTCCAGGTTTTCGGAACTATGCCTGAGGAAAAGGATAAATTTATGATGTGGACAAGGTGGGGGGCAATGGCAGGGGAAGAGATAGACAGGAGGCTATGATGTAGCACATCAGGGTTTGATTTGGATGGGATAAGTGATAGTATGGTGAGTAGGACTTCTGTTACGGACTCTGGAGTTAGCAGGAGTTTCTCATTTTTGGGGGCATAAGGGAGGGATTTGAGGTGGGTGGCAGGGCAGAGATTGGGCTGGAAGAAGCACAAGTGGTGCGGTAGGTATTTAATGTATCTGCAACTTGTATGGGATCTGTTATTTCAGCACCATTGTGCTTTAGTATAGAGGTGTTGGACTTGGAGAAGGTTTGACAATGGAGTGTACTATGTTCCAGAAAGAGGAGATGTCTACAGTGCTGAAGCCTGAGCGGAAGCATTCCTCGCAGTACTATACACACATCTTGAGTTAGGAATTAGAGAGCTTTTTTAGGTGGACCAGGCTTTGTCATGGGCCTTGTAGACTCTGACTATGTGGGCAGTGTTCCAGGGGTAATGGAGCTTCCTAACCCTGGCTTTTGTAGGGGGGGCGTGGAGATCCCAGATGCTGTTGGAAAATTCTGGTGAAGTGGACTAAGGTAGTATCAACTGTGGCTGCAGAGTAGACTGGGAACCAGTGTGCATGATGAAGGACAGAGAGGAGGGAATTTGTGTCCAGTGAGCTTAGAGTGAGCTTTCAAGGTATGTTGAAGTCGATTTGGGTAGATGTGTTTTCCTTACACAATAGGTAATGCAAAGGTCACTTAAGGATGGGTTGATTAGTCTGTCCATAACCTAAAATACATATGATCTGGCATGATTTGTAAGGTTTGCAAATAGTACAATATTCCAGGGAGTATATTCTGTTGGATTGTATAAATCTTTGTTAAAAAGTCTAAATTATAATTTACAGTCTGATTGCATCATTAGCCCCATCATCTTCAAGAGCTCACTTTGGGGATCCCAGTGTGTCCTGGTGGTTAAAGCACTTTACTGTAAAACAAGAGATCCCAATTTCAAACTCCACCATTGCCATTGGTTTCCTGTGTGACTATTAACAAGCCACTGTAATTCCCAGTGCTCCAATCCTCCTAGCTGAAAACTTGATGGATTCAGGACCTCTGAAGAAATGAACTGAGTGATCCAAATACATTTGGCTTCTAGCAGACTCTTAGCACTTGAGACATTATTTGTTTCACTTATTTTCCTGCACAGAAGTCAATAACCTTTCCTTGCAACATCAAAATATTTATAGTGGCAAACAGGATGTGTTGTCACCACAGTGGGAAACAGGATGTGTTGTCACCACAGAGGATTATGACATCAAAGCAGTAGAAAAAGATGAACTCTAAGGGATTAAGTGGCTGTTTGTCTGCATGTGCATTTACAAATAAAGTATGCAGTGTCCTTAAATAAACAATTTTAAGGAATGTTATGAGATTTGAGTCATGTTGACACTAACTATCATTGTTTTGCAAAATGGAAATGGACATCACTTTAAATAACTAAAGCATATTAATTTGCTGTCAGTTTCACACAGTCCCTGATGCCCTATGCTACTATCTGCTCTCACAGCAATTCCATGCAAAGCAGTCTCAGGCACCCACTGGTAGCACCTGCCTGACACATCATCTGTTACAAGCAGTCCCAAAAGTCCAGTGGGCCACCACCTTTACTATTGCACCATGCTGAGCAGTCCAGGGCATTCAAAGGCTCCCCTTCTCTCACCCTGCTGTAACCCAAGCAATCCATAACTTCCATTGAGGCCCCTACAAATGGTGCCCCATGCCCAACATTCTTGAGTCTAATGTTACCTTTTCCCACACCCAGTCCTATGGCAAGCAGCCAGTGGTACCCCCTCATTCACCATACCCCAGACCGAGTAGTCCCTGGCATTCATTGGTACCCCAACAACACCTTGCCTCAATCAAAGCATTCCCTGGCATATTGTGGTATCCCTATCCCACACCCTGGACCAATCCATGAAGCTCCACATCTAGTACACCCAGATAGCAGCCAGCCCAACCCTCTGATCACATCCTCAGCTAGCCATGACTTGAATGCAGTACAGCAGAATTAGTGCAATTTAAGATATATATTATTACTTGGTGCATTTGACAAAAGTCCTATTAAATCTAGGGTTGGGTGTGTGAGTAATTCATGACACACACAGTCAGCATGTATTTCTCAAAACATACTTTGTTTGCAATATTAAGTTCAGAAGCTTGCCAGCCAGGGAGGTCAGTAGAGTGTTTTCCCTAGCCTCCACTGGTATGTGAAGGATGTTCTGGGCTGGGGTGGCATTCTATGGCACAGAGAATGGGTTTCCAATGCCACCTTGATGAATTTGGAGTGGAAGAAGCAGGGGTCATGTATACAGTATTTTCAAATACTGTTACTTCCTAACACCAAGAATGGCCTTGTAATGTCTCAGTGGGAGAGGCATAGGGGTGTTAGGGCACAGAGGAAGTAGCAAACAACCGAGGATGGGCATCCGATGGCCAATTTATTTTATATTTATGGTGGAATCTGGTTCTGATCTGAAATCAATCTGGTGCAAAATATTGTTCAACTACACTAGTGATGTCTGTAGTGCAGCAGAACAATTTTCATTCTGCTGCAGTACGGGCATCACACTCATATGTCCTGTAGCTTCAAAGCTGTAAAAGAGACCAATCCCAATTCTGTTCTATTCCATTTTCCCATGTTAAAAAAAAGGATGTTCTAATAAACACACAGTAGGAACAGGGCCTTGTCAATCGCTCATCAAAGTGACCAGAAATGTTGTCCAATAATGTTATAAAAAAAAAATTACACCAAAGCACAATTGCCATGTAACCATGTCATGAGTTTTTTTTTTTTAACCATCTTCCAATCTACTGATAAAGAGTTTTTTCCAAAGGAGGTGGTTGGGTGTGGAAGGAGATGGGGATGTAGGTTCAGGAGAGCCAAAACTGATGATGAGGTCATGGATCAGTGGGCACCTGTGTCTCAGAAACTGAGTGTGAGGTGTGGGAGATGTTAAGTAAAACAGAAGACAACTGAGGTATCGGAACCAAGAGGCATCAAAAAGCACATCACGGGGCATAGGAAGATTTTATGTAGAAGTAAGTCACCAATCATGTTTTCTTTATTTTTGTCTTTTTTGTCTCTATTTCATAGATCGGTAACCTATCCATTATCAGAGGCTGACTGAAAGACACCACAAATGTGGTACTAAGAAATTGTTTTTTTTTTTTTTTTAAGAGCAACTGACACCACTCAGAAAAAAGTGCTTCACTGCAGAATTAGTATAAGCATAGCCCCAGTAAATCTCATACCAAAAACTAGATTTCTGTGTTACTTCATTTTAAAGTTATGAGCTATTTTGTAACTCTGATTTCATTACCTGGTCAAAAAAGCCTGTTTCAGTGAAGAGCTGCTGATGATGTCATCTCAGGAACTCACAGTCTAGTACTCCCTGCCAGCAAACTTATATGACGTGTCTCCAAAGTTGTAAATAATTATGTGCAATGGTTTTCACAAGTACAGTACAAGTCACATTAAACTGTTCCCTCAACTCACTGGTGTAGCATTGTTCAATGAGTTTCCTAAGCTGTGCAGGGTTTAATTCAATGAGTTAGTAAAAGCTTAGTATTGGTTTGCATCTAGCTGTTATGTGCTGTAACTTTATTTTCAGCTGAATGCTTATGAGTTTCATTTCAGAAAGCAGACTAAACAACACTTAAGGAATGCTGTGATATTTATAAACAATGCTCTAAAGGTATGCTGTGATATTTATAAACAATGCCATGAAAATGCAGCTACTGCCATTTCACTAAACAGTTACATGTGAGCTGAATAGGCAGTGAAGGATGGTTGGAAATTAGTTGAAAGCTTCAGCAATTTGAGTTGCCAATCCAGTAGCATCACACAAAAAAAAACAATTCTACAGCAGTGAGATGATGGAACAGTTTAATGTGACTTGTACTGTAAAACAGGTAGCACCATTCAGTAAACATTGCTTTAACATAGAAACATAGAAGTTGATGGCAGATAAGGACCGCCAGGCTCATATAGTCTGCCCATTTATTTTTCTACCTTATGAATGTGCTATAGGCCTTTGCTCAGTCAATGGCCTGTCTATTCATACTCATCTGTATTGCTCCCTAATGCCTATCCCATTCCTGTTTGAAGCCCTGCACTGTATTCATATCCACCACTTTCTGAGGTAGGCCATCCCATGCATCCACCACCCTTTCTGTGAAATAGAACTTCCTTACATTACCCCTTAATCAGCCTCCCTCTAATCTCATGCTGTGTCCTCTTGTCCTGTTATTTTTCTTACATTGAAATATGTTGGACTCTTTTACCTTGTTAATGCCCTTAAGGTGTTTGAATGTTTCAATCACATCACCTCTCTCCCTCCTTTGCTCTAGGGTATACATATTGAGTTCAGGTAATCTGTCCTCATATGTTTTCTGATGCAGTCCCTGCACCATTTTGGTTGCCCTTCTCTGGACTGGCTCAATTTGGTTATTGTCCTTGTGAAGGTGTGGCCTTTAGTACTGCAAGCAATACTCCAGATGGGGCCTAACCAGTGTTTTGCAAAGAGGGATTATTACCTCCTTCTTCTGACTTGTGATACCCCTACTAATACACCCCAACATCCCTCTAGCATTACCTATTGCTTTAGAGGTCTGCTTGGATGATTTCAGGTCACTGGTGATGATGACACCCAAGTCTCTTTCTTCCCTTGTGACTGCCAGCAACTCCCCTCCCAGCCTATAGGTGGCTTCAGGGTTTCTCTTCCCTATGTGCATGATCTTGCACTTCTTTGCATTAAACCCCAATTGCCACTCTTCCAACCATTTTGCTAGTTTATCCAGATCACTTCTCATTCTGCCCACACCATCTGGATCATCTACTCTGTTGCAGATCTTGGTGTTATCTGCAAACAGACAAATGTTACCCTTCAGTTCATCTGCAATGTCACTGATGATGATATTGAAGAGGACTGGCACCAGAACTGATTCCTGAGGTACCCCACTTGTGACTTGCATCTCTTCTGACTGTATACCGTTTACCACCACTCTCTGTTTTCTGCCCGTTAACCAGTTTGCCAGACAGCTGACCAATGTCTGACCCACCCCGAGCCTACCCAGCTTATTAATCAATTTTCTATGTAGAACAGTTTTGAAAGCTTTGCTGAAGTCAAGGTAGGCAACATCAATTGCCCCCCCTTGGTACACTTCTCTGGTTACCCAGTCTAAGAAATTTATGAGATTAATTTGACCGGACCTTCCTTTGGTAAACCTGTGCTGTCTTGGATCCTGTGCTTCAATGGATTGCAGGTGTTGCACTATCAGTTCCTTAAGGAGTGTCTCCATAATCTTGCCCATTACTGAGGTAAGACTGACTGGTCTGTAGTTCCCTGCCTCCTCCCTGCTACCACTCTTGTGGAGCAGGATCACATGAACCCTTCTCCAGTCTTCTGGGACCTCTCCTGTGCTCAGATACTCACTAAACAGTTCTGATAATGGCTTTGCTAGTTCCACCCTTAGCTCCTTTAGTACCCTGGGATGTATGCCATCAGGTCCCATTGCCTTGTCCACCCTGAGCTTATTGAGCTCTTGTAGGACCCTTTCATTTGTGAAGGGACTAGTGCACACCTCCCCCCCACCTGTGTCCATGGTACAGAGCTATGGACCCTTCCCTACCTTCTCTTCAGTAAATACTGAGCAGAAGTATCTATTTAGGATAGATGCTTTTACGTGGTCCTCCTCCTCACATGCCCCCTAATCCCTTTTGATCTTAGCAATACCCCCTCAGGACTTTCTCCTTTTACTAATGTATCTATAGAAAGTCTTGTCACCTTCTTTTACTGTTCGTGCTAGTGTTTCATCAATTTGGTTCCTTAGGGAAGTTTGGTATGCCTCCCTATCTTCATCCTGCTGCATTCCCTTATATCTCCTGAAGGCCAGCCTTTTAGCTCTGACCTTTTCTGCTACTGTGTTTGAGAACCAAAGTGGTTTCCTTCTTCTTTTACACTTCCTTTTCTCACTAACACAATGGGATGTTGCTTCAAGTATTGCATCTTTAATGCTTGCTCACTTTTCCTGTACACCCCACCTGTATTTCTTTTTTCCAGGGCTAGCTTAACTCTGTTGGCCATCTTATCAAAGGTAGCTCCTCTGAGGTCCCATATATTTGCCTTGGAATGGAATGATTTTGTTCTAGTGGCCAAATTGAACCATGCCATGTGATGGTCACTGGCCCCCAGGTGACCTTCTACCTGGAGATCTGTGATCCTTTCCCTGTTAGTCAGTACTAGATCTAGGACAGCCCTGTCTCTAGTGGGTTGTTGTACCCATTGTTTGAGGCTCTCCCCCTGCAGGGAAACCACCATGTGTCTAGTTATGGCAGATGTCCCTGCTGGTATTGATCAATCTGTATCTGGCACGTTGAAGTCTCCCATTATCAGAACCTCCCCTTTAGCTGTCAAGTTTTATATATCTTCTAATAGTAATGTGTATATGTCCTCCCCCTGGTCTGAAGGCCTGTACACAATCCCAGTTTGTATGGCTGTCCCATTTCCTGTTTCCAGGGTGACCCACAGTCCTTCTGGCTCCTTATGTGTATTCTGAATTTCTATAGCTTTGATATTTTCATTGACATAAAGGGCCACCCTACCACCCCTTTTTGCATCTCAGTCTCTTCTGAACAGTACGGCCAGGTAGTGAAGTCTTCCAAGAGTGGTTACTGGTAAACCATGTCTAACTAATGGCTACTATGTCCAGTTTAGCCTCTGTCATTATTGCCTTCAGGTCTGGGATCTTGTTTCCTAGACTGTGAGCATTTGTGTACATGATTTTATATTGGTCAAATTTCAGTGTGTTAGGTGTTGGGTGAGGTCCTACATTTAAAACTACGTGTGTTTCAGGTTTTGTAACAAAGCTGACATTTTTTTGCGGGGTGCCTTTTTGTTGTGCACCTTTTTTCCAGGGTTGCTGGATGCTGGGTCATATAGCAAACTGTTGTGAGGTTTGCAGACTGAATATGTTTCTGATGTGGTGAAAGGCTGATGTCATTCACACCTATCATTGAATTGAGGTGATTTCTAAGGATGGCACTTTAAAACAATCATTCCATCTCCTTGTCAATGGGGGTGGGAGAGGCAATGCTGTTAAACCTTACTAGGAGTTTCTAATTTAGCCAGCCCAATGTGTTCTCCCTGTCAGTCTGTTTTTGACGTACATTCAGTGGCTCCAGGGCTGCTGGATGCTGAGTCAGCATGGCTCCAGGCTGCTGATGCCATTTGAAATGCTACTATACTGTGCCTATTAGGAGGTTGTATTTCTACTAGTATTTCAATGTTGGTAACTTCACTGCTGTTTATCAGTGTCTTCATTACAATAAGTTTTAATTGGGTCATTATATGTCTTAATTCCTACTGGGTGGGAAAAGTTAGCTCTGGTAAATTGAACATTTTAATTTAGAGTAGAACATAGATGAGTCTGGGGTTGTCGTCCATAACACTTACCCCATTCTCTTATGCTGTACCATATCAGCTTCCTTACACATGTAATGGGGTGAGCATTAGGGTTGATGACCCCAAGACACACCCAACATCTGTTGGTGTGTGTGGATGGTGGGGGTGGGTGAGATGGTAGGTTTGGTAGGGGGTGGGATGGAGTGTTAGGGTTGGGAACCCTAACATCACATTTTCATACTTTTGTCGCTGTAACATGAACCCTAACTAATGCATTAATGGAGTTTTGCAGTGAATTTCCTTAGTTTTTGTGACAGCATCACCGTAGATGTAGTGGTGCCCCTATCTATCTGTAAGTGTAGGAACATTGTAATTAACCTTCCTTTCCTGTTGGAGTACAGGGACCTTCAGGCCCTGTGCTCCCATGCTCTGTAATGTTCTCTATTTTAATGTGGAAGCACTGGGTTCCTTGGATCCTGAGCACCCATCCCTTCACAGATGCATGAGTAAATTGTCACCACAGCCATCTGATTACCCCAGGACATGTACCTGGTAGATAAACTCTTATAATCACTACCAAAACATAATTCTGCACAAATGCAGTGCCATTCCATGCCACAGGTGGGAAAACACTTTTTTGGGCAGGATTTGAAAAATAACAACTGTGACATACATGAGGTGGGGGAATAAGAAGGCTATGTTGTAAATGTGGAATCAAAATAATGTAAATTTCCATAGTTATGAGCAGGTGTATCAAAATTGCAACAAATGGTCATAACTTTGTCATTTTTTCATATTTTGACCCCAACTTTTCAACTCAGTCTTCTTATAAACCCATAGGTGAACATTTCTAAATCTGCGGCAAAACACCAGTCCATGCCACAGGTGCAGAAACACATTGTGGGCAGGATGTAAGAAATGACAGCTGTACTGTTTATGAGGTGGTGTGAAAAAAATGTCTATGTTGAAAATTTGAAGTGAAAATATTAAAAATTGCCAAAGTTATGCACATGCGTAGAAAAATTTTAATGACCATGCTTAACTTAGGTGTTGTTTTTCATATATTTGCACCATTTTTACCAAATTTACCATCGCCCAAATTTTTAACATGGGCTTTTTGGGACCCCACCTCAAGAACACTAGCACTATCATTTTGTTACTCTGTTGAAAAGGGTGATTTTGTGCAGCAACAATAAAATCACCTTACAGGTCCAATTGCTGAAATGACAGTGTCAGTGTTCATGAGGTGGGGTCCCAAAACACCCATGTTGAACATCTGGTGCAAAAATATCTAAAAATGGTCAAGATATCAACATAAATTAAAAACGCCATTGTCAGCCATTATATGGCACTTACCTTGATTCTTTAGCTCACAGTTCAGCTTTGAAGAGTGCAGATGTAAGGCACTGGATGCCACATCTCACACCATGCTGGTGTCCTGTGTTCAGGAATGAGCATGGACCATTGGGGGTCTGCAGGGGAAGGAGAGGATTGAACGTCCAAAGGACAGCTCTCCTCTCCCGGGGAGGGAGGACTGGCATTCCCACTGAAAGACTACCCCCAGGTGGAGGCTGGAGGGAAGTGAGGACCAGTGGGGCCAGACATAGGGAGAGTGCTGTGGGACTGCAGATGAACACACACCTCTATGTGCACACATCTAGCACAGAGGAAGGGAGAAAAGAGGATAAACGACTGCCGGCTTACTGAAGCCATGCGGCACTCCACAGTGTCATGGCCACACAGCACTCTCAGGCCCACTCCAGATATCACTTGGGAGGAGGGACAATGGCCCTCCCTCCTTCCACCCTGCCATGGGGGGTAATCAATGAGGGATCACAGGATTTGGGATGCCGGGATGTCATAGCTACTGGAGACTGGTGGTAGGGCTGAAATACACTGCTAGGTCATAGGAGGATAAAAAAATCTCAGTAGAAAAGAAGAGTGCAGATGTGTCCCAGTCCACAGAAGATGACAGTCAACAGTCTCCAATGGTAAGGATAGGGCAAGGGGGTCATGTGGTGGGTGCTCAGTGGGAGAGTTGGGATGGGGAAGGGACAGGAAAGATGATGAGGGATTGTTTTATTTTTTCAGGCTTTTTCGGACTGTTTTCTTTTTTTTACTGGTACATATTTAACCAATATTTTGGAACACTGGGGGTGGACTCCCCAGTGTCCCATAGTACTGGGGGGCAGGACATATCTGGGGACACTGGGAGTGGGCTCCCCAGTGTCCCACACTGTCTGAGGGGTTTCTAGTTCCGACACGGGGATTGGGCACCCCGCCATCAAAAAAAAAGCATTTGTAAACAAATAAATATTTTGGGACACTGGGAGTGGACTCCCCATTATTCCACATTGTGGGTGGGTTCTAGTGCCAAAAGGAGGCTTGGGCACCCTGATGTTGGCAAAAACATTTTTTTTAAATAAATATTAAACAATATTTCAGGACACTGGGGGTAAGCTTCCTAGTGTTTCACAATATAGGGTAGGACATAACTGGGGACACTAGGAATGGGCTCCCCAGTGTCTCACGCTGGCAGATGGGATGCTAGTGCCAACACTGGGATTGAACACCCTGATGTCAACAAAACTTTTTTTAACAATTAAATATTTTGGGATACTGGGAGTTGGTTCACCAGTCTTCCACTGAGATGGGAATTGGGCACCTCAATGTCAGCAAAAACAGTATTTTTTATTAAAACATCCAATTCTGGTTTTTATTTTGGAAAAAAATGGCCAACACAGTTTTGAACTTTTAGAAGGGGCCAATGTTTTTTTTTTTTATTGAACTAGTGTCGCAAATTGTGGGCTGTTATTGCAAAATAGTGCCATTATTTGCACCAAAACTGCTGCAATTTGCAGTAATTTTGCAAAAATACAGCTGCACATTTGTGATACTACCAATGGGTGAGGAAAAAAATCACATTTCCGGCCACTATTTTTAAAAAACAAGGGCAGAATTGTGCTCCTAGGGCCCCAGATTAGGTAAACACAACTGTTGGCATTTACCAAGAGGCAATATTTTTTGAATTACAGCATTTTTTCCCAGTCACTAACTGAAATTAAAATGGTGGCAGCATGACGCTACTGATCAATTTGCGACGGCAAAAAGTGTTTTCATGAAAGCAGAAACTGCTTTTGCACGGTGCATGTAATTTTTCCCATAGGCTATAATGAGAAACTTAAACATTTAAAAAATTTTTGAATGGATTAAACATTTTTTCACCAAACCTTCAAAAGACACATCTGCAACCCAGACCCCATATACCCTAACAATTTCAGAATAGACCTGCAAGCCATATTGGAGATGCAGCATGGCAAAGGATTTATACTTAAATGGTAATTTTCACATTTTTTGACACTCCGAATCTCCGCAACTGCACATCCGACTGGAAAGAAACTTGCCACATGAAGAGATCTATTATACCTGATGGTGCATGAAGCATTTCTTGTGCATCTGTCATACAGTTGCAATGTTATTAAAGTGCAAAATTTTGGGTTTAACATAGCAATGGCCCTTGAACCCTAACTATACTGGCACTTCTGTGCCTGTATTTTACATATAGATAGATAGATAGATAGATAGATAGATAGATAGATAGATAGATAGATGTGTGTGTGTGAGATAGATGTGTGTGTGTGTGTGTGTGTGTGTTTGGGACACTGTAGTGTATAGCTATCTGACCAATGTAGACCACATTAGAAAAATCTGTAGATCCTAACACAATGGGTATTCCTGCAGTTTTCACATCACTAGATAAAAAGCAGCTGAACTCCAGTATAATGAGCCAAAAAAAGGGTTTAACATAGAAGTGCCTACCCAGCCCTACAGAAACTACTGTGACCCTGCTAAACCACTGTAATAAAGTTATACTGTCATGGCAGTGGTGGATGTGCAAGAAACCCAGTATAACTTCTGCTCCTGACTTGCACTTAATGGAGTCAGATATATCTACTGCAGATTTCACCTGCTGCTGCTACAGAAGATATCTGTACTACTTAGTGTCCATGCCACGCAATTGTTAGCACTCCCACCTCTGGGCCAGGAGGTTGAGGGCTCAAGTCTATACTGGATACATGACCTAGAACACAGATGCATTGTCTAGCTAATACTGCTGTGCAGTAGTAAGATGGTGTCACTTTTTTCCCCCATAAAACATCTTACCTTGTTGGTGCAGGTGGGTAGGCTTTCAGCCCTGTCCCTTCTCCCCTTGATTGGTGTCTACCTCCCCCAACTCACAGGTGCTAAGTTCCTCATGGTGGCGCCAGAAGACGGAGGGCTATCCTCCCCAATACAAAAAAACAGATGCCCCACTGGTGGTCAGGTAGTGGTGTGGGCTGAAGGAGAGCATTTTCCCATTTTCTGTTTTTCTGTCCCCTCTACCCCTGCCATGGTGACATGTTAGAATGAGCCTGTGGAAGTGGCATGCAATGCAGAACCACAGCCACTCCCTCCAAGCCACTCACTGACCTGTACTATCATTTGACCTCTACCCCATGGCAGTCAAAGACTGACAGATGTAAGTTTGCATCATGGCAGTCAAGTAAATGAGGGCTGTGCAATACTGGCCTGCACAGTTTTGGTTACATTTTTGAGAAATATCTAAGCTTTTAAAAAATGATAATTTCATAAAACAGGTATGTAAAAAATCACAATATTAAAGTGAAAATTACAGTTCCTGTGTGCTATTAGCAGCCAGAGACTGTGCAGAGCTGATGGCCACTGTCATGCCTATAAATGTAAGGGACTGCAAAAAACAAGTAACTCTGGAAATGGTAGTCTCCATTGGAAAGAGGAGAGTCACAAGCTACTTGTTAGAGACAGTATGCAGAGTAGAGTTTGGCAAAGTGGCAAAGCTGTGATTCATGAAGTGCTTTGTGAAGGTAATACAATTTGTGAATTGCTGTGCCACTCAAAGTGACACTTCCTAAAGTTTAAAACGGATAACCTTGGAACTTGTTACACATTGCTCTCCCTAGTTTATTACCAGTTCTTGACTGTGCATCCCTCATTTTACTAAAGGCCTTCTCAAACATTCATCATAAGATAACAGTACTCCTGAATCTAATTGGGCATTTTGTGCTGTCAGAGCGTACAGTAAGTAGAGGCATTACAGATGACTATACTCTGCATTAAATTGGCTATCCCCCCCAAAAAAAACATATTTATACAAAACATGTGTACTCTAGAACATATGTCATTGTCAATAACACACTGAGTTTCGCGCTTTAATATTTACTTGTACAATACATAGCTAACACAAATAAAATAAAAAAAACCTTGAGAGTGCAGTATCTTTGAGGAAGACACACATGGGCCAAATGCAGTCTTATACATAGCAGCTGAAATCTGGGATAAATTATCACTCAGATTAAAACAAACTGAATCCAATGACCAGATAAAGTCCAACTTGGAAATATTCTTACTTTTTAACTGTCAGCATAACTGCTTTTTGCTGTTGTGAGTTGTAACGTGTGCATTCTACAATAACATGCACATTTTTCTTCCTTGTACTGTGCACTTCTACTCTTCATTTGTAACTACCCTTACCATCTGGGTTACTCATGTTAAAGGAGACTGTATCTCTAGTGAGCTTTTATCTGGTATGATAATCTAAGCAAATAGTGTAAGTCAGAAATTACAAGTTGTTTGCATCATGCAGAAATAACACCACAGTGATAGTAGGTACTATATATCAGACCACACAAGTATCCAGTGCTCTCAATCAACAGAGATATTATGGATAAGGATAACTGCCCTATATAAATGAGTTCAGTAATGAATATAATGCAAGGTTTCATTGTTATACTACTAGTGGTGTGTCTGCATAATAATAATGCACTGTATAAGAAAAGGCTATGGAGATAACAGCATGACTTTATTACAATTCAGTGACGAGGTAAGACAATCAAAACACAGTGATTGGAATACATTATGGTCAATATGGTTTAGTTGCCTTGTGTCCAGATTGACTGGTAAGTCCCATGTTGAATAATCAATAGAACAGTTATAGTCTTTCTTAACCATGCTTCTTAGTCAAGCTGCTATGACAATGTCAGGGTATCATGCTGTTTCCATAAGACTCTGTGGATCCAGCTCCATGTTTGGTGCTCGAACTAAGGATCAGTTTTAGCTACCTAGTACTAGTTCTGCCGTGTTTCTTCTTAGCTTCAGGAGAAAGTGAAGGACTCAGAGGTGTTCCACAACATACATATATGTGAGAAGGTTAAGACATTCCGTAAGGATGAAAAGACTGGTGAATAGAGCTGGTCAAAAGCTGCAAATTCCACTTTTGTGGAACTTTAGTGAAATTTCATAAATTTAGTGACATTTTCCAAACTTCCACCATTAGTGAGATCAGATTTTTGCCTCGTTCCACAGAATTTTATGACTGAACTGTGGAATAACAGTCATGATCTGTAGAATGACAGTTCTGAGGAATTTTATTCCATGGCTTAATGGATTATTCCACAATACGTGTAATTATTCTGCAGTTCTTTGATCAGTTCTGTGGAATTTCTTTCTGCAGTGTAATTCATCATTAGGGAGCTTCTGGTGATGGTGGGCTTGCCTAGCAGATTCAGATTCTTTGAGTGCTGTTTTGTTGGGTTGGCTATTGTCAGAGGCATGAACAGTGTGTTTGGCCCTTTTTTGTTAGCTAGGTTAACCACCTCTCCCTGCTTGTTGGTTTTCCACTGTTTGATGGCTACTGCTAAGCTGGATTGAGAGTGCCATCATATGTACAAGAAGGGAAACTAAAGGCAGCTCAAGAACTATGGTGCATTGATTTAAACTGGCGGCAAGAAAAAATAAGAATCCCACACTCTAAGCCAGGTAGAAGGTGCTCACGTATGTTTTATGTAGCAGACAAAATCACAGCAAACTGAAGCAGTCAAAAAAAGTTAACATCTTGCACAAGCATGCTTTATCAAGAAGGTAATGTGCTTAAGAAATAAACACCCTTTTAAACCCCAAAGTGTCAGGTGATGATCATTACACATAATCATGCATAAAATCCATTACACAGACAACCCTAGGTTGATTAATCATATGGCATGATTAAAATTCAGTCCTGAAGCCTGCATAGCATACATATTAAATAGACTAATAGCCAAGAGTTGATATGCAGCATAAACATAAGAAATACAGTCATCATTCAATACTGTGATTATGATCCACTGTTTTATCTGAGTCCCGACTGATACACAGGTACTAAATAACAATAAATAATTACCATACCAAAAACAGGCACTACTAATAGTGGTCACTGTGACCATAGAAACAACTGCTACCCGTAGATAGATACAGTGGGTGAGAACCTTCTCTGCAAGTCTCAGTAAGGCTCTGTAAACAGTTCTGTTTATCCAGCCAATATCAAACTTTTATTAATTCATTAAAATGCATACCACGCCCTTGAAGGCATACATCTGGCAAAATACATTCCATATTCAAGCAGCTTAGCAGGCAGGCAGATTCCTCAATCTTTTCATTCCAGAAGCCATTAATTTTATCCAAAGTTCTGATGCATGCATCGCTAGAGTGGCAGTCAACAAGGCGTTCTCCAAATGAATTAATGTAATGTATATGTTATGTGATTAGCCACGGAGTAGTATGCATTTGAATGAATTAATAAATGTTTGATATTGGTTGGATAAATTGAAATGTTTACAGACCCTTACTGACTACTGGGATTTGTAGAGAAGGTAATGACCTTCTGTGGCTACCTACAGATAATGATTGTTTCTTTGGTTTGAACTTGCTCCTCTTGATATTGGTGCACTTTTTTTTTTTAGTTGTTTAACCAGGAGTAGCACATTAAGCTGAAAGCTTTTTTACAGGTGCAACCTGGGAGCACAGGGAAGTTAAGTGACTTGTTTAGGGTCACACAGTATGTAAGTGAAGGCTGTGGGGATTCAAACCCAGGTCTGGTCTGCTGAATGTCACCAGATGTGCAGCTCAGAGCCTTAAATCACTGCGTTATACTGCCTCCCAACCACTGCGCTATACTGCCTCCCACTTCTTGCTCTGCTGAACTCCTAGTCTGTGTGTTTTTGTTGTGGGGATCATTGTGACTCATACAGCATATGCACTTCGATTTATCAATAACAATGACAGTCACCACATCGATGCTAATTGACTGGTTAAAAAATTAACTCATATTGCATCACAGTGCCTGCATAAAATGTGGAAACTGTGGCTTTAAAAACAGCAGAAACAGTGAAATTGCAATCACTGTTATTTGCTGTTCAATCTGCTATTGAAATAAGGTCCCAGCTTGTACATAGGTACTGAATCACAATAACTGCAGGCCATATTGAGAACAGACAATAATAATTGTGGAGTACCAACTAATCACTGTTATATAAAGTTGAAAAATTTCACCTAATCAGTAGGAGTGACAGCAAACAAACAAATGGTTAGTAGAAAAGCTCATATTGCATCACAGTGCCTGCATAAAATAAAACAAATAAAAAAATGAACTTAAAAAAAAGCAGAAATAGTCAGACTGCAAACACAATATGTGATACAGGACTGTGTTTACAATTCACTGTATTCCTGAGATGTAATCCTGCGTATAGTGAATGGGTACAGAGTTTGAATAATAAAATATAATTTATCCCCTATTTGTGAATTTTTAATATCACAGACTCAGAAATAGGTGATTATCAGAATTAATTCTATTTGCTGGGTGTCATTATGATTTTTTCAATGTTGTATCTAATAGTAATGTAATGTTGCTACCATCTGAGCTGTTTTTCATGTACGGTGCATGTACCTGCATTTTAAAATAGAATATTACTATGTTTGAATCCTTCCCTTTCTGGTGTATGTCATCTTTACTAATTGAATCATTCAGTTAATATATTCGCCACCATGTCTATTTTCAGGTCGGTACTAATTAATTATGTGTGGGTTAACATCTCAGTCATGCAGTTAGTTGTAAACACAATTTTGCATAAAATAATAAATAAGATCTCACTGTCTCTGCTGTCATCTCCAAAGCACAGGCCTCCAACCTGGCAATTAACTACTGTACACTAGGTGACAAGGTGCTACATATCTTCACTGGCTCCATTCAGAAAATGGTAGCTACTCAAAAACAGCATTTGCCATTACTCGGGGTCTTCTCTGCAATCACACCTCTACTGTAAGTGATTATTTTTTGCCCTGGTTCATAATCTGTTCCAGCTCAAGTAAACAGTTTTCCACTAAAGGGTCATTGTCCCCAGAGCCCTGCCCAATAAAAACACAGACTATCATTTGTGTGGATGCTCAGTTGGCAATTAATTTATTATAATCTCTTCCAAATGTCAACTTCCACAATATTTTCATCCTCATATCTTACAACCTTATGTCTTTATTATACACAATTTCCATAAATCACATTTTTCCTTATTGTTTTCCCTTCTTGTCCCCCGACATAAATCCAGGGAGCTGCCACAATATTCATAAACAACCTTTTCATTCTTGTTTTCTCTTCTCGCCCCCCCCCCCCAGATATACATCTGGGGGCTGCTGTCTTCATTTTCTTCTCTCTTGTTGGGTATGTGTGTACACACATACCACTCATCTGTCTGGTATTGTTCTGCAGACCTCTGAGTCCAATTTGCCCACTCCATTCTCGTCCCCCTCCCCTTTTTCTGTGCCTCTTCTTCTCTGCCATCCACCTTCGGCAGTCCTGGCAGACCTGCTGTCCACCTTCAGCAGTCTGTCCCTCTCTAGTGCACCTACCCTTTCTTTTTCTCTCCTGTTCTTTCCCTTCTTCTTAGGGTGGGTGGGTGGGGATTTTACAAGCAAATTGTGAGCTCTCTCAGCCTTGCCTGCCCCTTTTAAACCCCCTTTGCTCACCTATCTCTCTCTTCCTTCCCCAATCACATTCCCTTCTCCTGGCATAATGTCATGAGGCTCCACCCCTCTCTGAAATCCCCCCTGCCTATCTCTCTCCCTGAGTGACCTGCCCTCAGTTCAACTCCCCCATGACAACCACCCCTCCCACCCTTACCTGCTGCTTGTCCCATGCCTAGCATCCACCCTATTATTCAGGGCCTGAGACAAATGAGTGTGCCTTTTTAGGAGGCAATCTTACTTGTCCCCAGAGCCCTGCCCAATAAAAACACAGACTGCCATTTGTGTGGATGCTCAGTCAGCAATTAATTTATTATAATCTCTTCCAAATGTCCACTTCCATAATATTTTCATCCTCATATCTTACAACCTTATGTTCATCATATCTTTATTATACACAATTTCCATAAACCACATTTATCCTCATTGTTTTCCCTTCTTGCCCCCTATGCAAATCCGGGGGCTGCCACAATATTCATAAACAACCTTTTCATTCTTGTTTTCTCTTCTCGCCCCATCTGGGGTCACACTCTTCATCTTCTTCTCTCTTGTTGGGTATGTGTGTACACACATAACACTCATCTGTCTGGTGTTGTTCAGCAGCCCTCTAAGTCAGATTAGCCCACCCCATTCTCTTCCCCTCTCCCCTTTTTCTGTGCCCCTTCTTCTTCTCTGCTGTCCACCTTCGGCTGTCCTGGCAGACATGCTGTCCTCCTTCAGCAGTCTGTCCCGCTCCTGTACACCTACCCCTTTCTTTTTCAACTAGCCCACTTCCAGCTTGCGATGGACGGTGGTCTCCCCACCCCTCCCCCCTAAGTAGGTGCGCTCCTCCTCTTTTTTTTAATTTTTTATTTTATTTTCAGAGCCGGGCCCTTCAATTCCATTCACGCTTGTGGCTGAGGACTGTGTCCCCCATTCCTGTTTCCAACCTCACCTGCTGCAGGGGCACGACTACCCTGCTCGCATGTATTCACCTACCCCCTTCCAGGTAGACATAATCTGTATCAGACATTTCTGCCCCTCCTGGGCCTTCGGGCTCATGTCTGTCAGTTTTGCATAAGAGAGAGAGTCCCCTTCAGGTCAAGCATCTGAACTCCTCTTCCACCCTGTAGTCCAATGCCCTATTTCCCATTCAGCATACACAATGTAGAGGAACTAATGGCCACTCTGGGCTATTTTGCCTCCCACCCCTTTTCTCAGCAACCTCTGCCATTGCCTTATCAACTGGGGAGAGAGGAGTTACCATAGGGACCTCCCCTGGAATATGAAGTACTGTCTTTAATAAGGGAACTAGAACCCCCGAATCAAGCATGTCCCACATCCCCAGATGTTCTGTGGTGCCCTGTTCCCCTTCCTGTTGCCCTTTTTCCCACTGCCCACTAGGACTGTGTCCCTGTTCCTCAGTTGTCTCGGAGCACACCCCTGGATCATACCTACAGGGCCTGTGCAGTCAACTTACTATTTACAATATGGTGCTACCCCACTGTTCACCTGTGCTTGTCTGTCATTTCCTACGTCATGCTGCTTTCCTTAACTCCACATTTGAGACCATTTGATCTCAGCCCCCAGAGGATGCTGTCAGCCCTTGTGGTACTCCTGCCAAAAAAAACTTTCTTCCCGGGCATTGCCAACTGACTACTAGTTATGCTCTGCTAACCATTTGAATCCACTTCTCCTTTCTTATTCCATAGAAACCACACCATAAATGATTGACCTGCCCCCGCCTCAGCATTTTGGCTTTCTACATACTTTATACCATTTTGCCACTTTGCACATAGCCTCCTATATCAAGAACCTCAAGCCAATACTCAGTTTCCAGCAGACTGGAAGGGCATGTGGCTCAACAACCACCTAGATGTCTAAATGGGTAAACACCAAGGGGCAATTTTGATGTGTTCCTGCCCTACTGCAGGACTTCCCACTGCACAATCAGACTTCTGCAAACCCACTGCCAATTACTCTGACCCCTACTTGGGCCGCTATCATTCATTAAAGTGGCAGATTGAAATGGCCTGTCCCGGGGCATGGAAAGAGTAACTAAAGTCGTTCCACTAATCTGCCCTGTGCACCGGGTAGCTTTTATCATGTTCTTGTGCCCTGAAGATAACCCAAATGGTTGCTCTCAGTTAGATTTTCCTGTAAGCCCCTAAAAGCTCAGGCTAGTGAGTAAACAATGGTGCCTCAGACCAGCTATATATATATATATGGTGCCCAGTGTACACCTAGATTCTGACACCTCCCTTAATGTTGCTTGTCATTCTTCCCAACCCTTACATCCCTTCCCAGATTGAAAGGATTATTGTCCCTGGCTGATTGTTTTCTGATTTGTACCAAAGGTAACTCATTTCATGACCCCACCCCCCTCCAATAATGCCTGCTCCCCCTCTTTCCTGCTCTGCAGGGGTCCCTTCTCTGAGTGGGGGAGAACTGAACCAGGTAAGGGTTGGTGCCCTGTACCCACACTACCCTCCTGTGCCAACACCCCACGCCGCCTCTCATACACCTTTCTTGTAGAACATGCATTGGTACACCCCATTGGCCTTCCTTAACACCCCAACTGTGTCCCCTACCTGGCATTAAACCTGCCGCCTCAATACTGACTTTTCTATAGGAAATCTCCCAGGCCACCCTTAAAGAACTTACTGCCTCTTCTGTCCTGTTGTGCTTACCCCTATTCCCCCCTGTGCAAATCTTTGTACAAAACCCCCCGTAACTAACCCCAACACACATCTTTTTTATTGAATACCCCCTTGTGGTAAAAGGGGCACTGCCCCCTTATTGTACTTTCTTCAGCCTCCCTTTTATATTTAAGTTTTTTTTTGAGTACTCTGTCCGCTCTTCTCCAAACCTGTAGGCTGAAGACCCCCACCCTGTTCAAGAAAGACTCCCACGTCCATCCTGCCAGGCTTCTGTCATATTGACACCAAACCTTTCCTTTCAACTAATGCCTGCCGGCCACCCAACACATTTTCACACCCACTGTTCCATCTACTAAGCACCCTCCACTTACATACCCTGACCTTTCGCTTCTTGTAAGTTCTCCTAAAAGGAAAACCACCCTTTTTCCCTATGGAACGGATATATTCATCCCCTATATCCATATAATCAAAAGGGTCCCCCATAGTTCCTGCTAAACCTTGCTACCCCCCCTTTTTTTTGGTCCTGTTGCCTGTGACCCCCTGAGTCCTTATTCTGTCCCCTGGTGAGCCAATCTTATTCCCCCTCAATTATCCCTGTTCTCCTCTGCTTGTCTACTACCCAGGTGCCTCCCATCAATCTTGCTTCTGAATCCCCAAGGACCAGCTCCTTCCTGGCCCTATACTTTTCTCTGGCTTAATTCTCTTCCCTCATGCCCTGAGTCTGCACCCCCCGATTCACCCCCAGGTACTTACCAACTGTTCCACACACCATGTAGTAATACCTGCTGGTGTGAAGTCCCTCATTCTTGTGGTGAGGGGGCAGCCCAGTCCTTGTTCTGAGCTAATGGGCTTATTGATGACCACTATCCTGAGGCCTGGGGGTTGCCATAGGCACAGGAGGCACCGATGCCTCTATAGTGGCCTGCGGAGTCAGAGGGGTGGTTGAGATGTAAGGCCCAGACCAGGGCACTGGTTCTGCAACTGTTGTTGGTGGTGGCACTGGACCTGCTGACCCCCTGGCTGTAGGAGCCTTAAGGGCCCACCAGCTACCATACCTAGTAGCCCTTTTCAGCCCCCCTTTTCACTCTTGCCCCCCTCTGGCATTCCTCCATGCTCCAATGCCTTGGTTGCCCCTCCCCACCTCTGTCCATAAAGACTCTGCCATCTTCATCTTCAATGGTGTTCCTTCCTGGGCGCCATGCTGTGCGGAGCTGTAACTTGAAGCTGAAAAAAACTGCAGAAACTGTTAATGTTGACCACCAAACTTTTCTTTTAATTATCCCCCCGCACCCCATCCCCAGGTTCCTTTAAGTGCGCTCACCCTATCCCCAATGAAATTCTTAAATAACATTTTCATTTTTTTTTATTTATTTATTTGAGTATGGCCAGGTAAGTCCCCTGCAGTCCAAATGGTTCCTTGGCTGAAGCTTCCCTTCCTGCTGCCTTATTTTCCTGTTCATTTATTTCCATACCATTTGATGTCCCTTTGCACGGGGAATCATCACTATGTGTTGCCCCCACATGTCTGGTCGAGTGCTTTTAACACCCTCCCTACCAATGGGGCTGGCCCCTGCAAGAGGTACTGTCCTACTCAGGTAGCCCTTCCACTACCTTAACCAACCAATAACCCCAGTACCTGCCTGTCTCCCACCCTGTAACAAAATAACCAATTCCTGCCCCACAGACCACATACCACCGTACCATGTTGGCCCCCCATTTCCCACTTTATATCAGTTTTATATAGCATTAATGTATTTATTCTTATTATTATTGTCTGTTATAGTTCCTATGCCCTAGGCCTGACCCATCCCAGTCACAACCCCCACCACCACATGCCTATCTTAAAATGGAGGCTGCCATGCGGCCAACAAACCAGCTAAAATGGCAGTCGGGCCAGGAGATCATGGTCTACCCACCCATGGGCACTCTCCCCTGCTGTACTAGCTGAACCAACTAGTGGTCATATCCTATGCCTGGGCCCTCCTCTGCCCCCCCCTTTTTTATATATACTACTCAAGTTAATACTCTTTGTTTCCCTCTTACTTCAGTGCCCTTGGCTATGTGTAGTCCACCGGCCTTGCTGCATGCTCTGAGTCCACCGTGGAGTGGCTGTCATTCGAATAATTACTTGTATGCTCATGTGCTATTTTGCTCAGTTTATTCCTATCAGATAGCATTGCTGGACCGAAGATCTCTTCTCCTGATGCATGACAAAGCACCCGTCTGCCACTTGTCCCATGCCTAGCATCCACCCTATTGTTCAAGGCCCGAGATAAATGAGTGTGACTTTTTAGGAGTCAAACTTACTTAGCACCAGTAGAGGAAAGATGTTCACAAGTTTAAGCATCTTTCCTGGAATCTAAAACTTAGACTGGCACTACCAATCCAGTACTGTGACGGGTGCACATACCATGAAAGTTAGCAATCTATTGAGTTTCTAGTTATCCTTAATCCAACAACACAACCAGTTACTGGAAAAACAATGTTTCTGAGTAAATCTCTCTCTGCAAAATGCAGTATAAATACATTCAATAAAATTATCTAATTTACTAGATATCTTGTTTCCAGCTGAGACCGTAGGAAAATGGATGAGGGATATTATACACAACCCTCACTAAGATACAAGCAGGGGACTAGGCACACAGTTTGTGTCTCAGACAATAATAAGTTCAAGTGGAATAGCATTCGGGGAACCTGGATCTGCCAGGTGAGCCCACTGTTGTTGAGAGCTCTTTAATCTGGGGTTTGTGCATTCATTCCAGAGTTCAGTGTGACTCACTGAGCTCTGGAATGAATGTATGAATTGGGGATTAATGTATTAAGCTGTGGAGGAAAATTTTGCAGAACTGACAAGTGACAGTGTTCAGTTCTAAGGAATCCCCCCACACACACAATTTAATACAATAATCTGCAATTATTCCACCATTCTAACTCAGAATTTCCATGAAAGTTGCTAATTTGATTTCTGATCTTTCGCAGAAGCGAAAGTCTGACTTTCTTGCAAATTCTGCTGGTGAACTACTGGTGAATGTGGTTAGGCTCTAGTGGAGGACACCAACTGACATATCAGATGTTACTTATGTTATTGAGTCCACAGATGTCTTGTCTAGCTCTATAACTTCCTTTGGGCTCTACCACATCCCCCCAAAAAATCAAGTATATCCTTCACTGAAGAAATGATCTTATGTTCCTGATCTTCTGTCTCAGACATCTAGAGAACAGGAGAAAACTGTTTTCTCTTGGACTATGTTTGGTCTAAATGAAGTGACTGCCATACTTCATTTTTTTGCTGAGCCTGACACATATTGTGTCTTTGGTTTGCTCAGCATAGCTCAGCATAGCTAATTAAAAGAAGAAAAACTTGATGATTTGAGCTTAAAGGGACACTCTCATCCCCCTTAGGTCTCAAAGTATCTCTGATTAAAAAAAATATTGTCCAGTGAGTTATTCTGTTGAGATTGCTGTTGTAATGGGTGGTTTGATTCTGATTCTTTTCTTCTTTCTAAAAGGAAACAACTGACTGACTATCATACTGATGTCACCACACAAAAACATGTTTGTTTATAGTATTTGTTTAACTCCCACAGCATCTTTCCTGGACTTAGGAACACCTCAATAAGTCTAGCCTCTCATGATGCAGTCAGACGAGATGAGACTATTGTGTCATGAGTGGCTGCACTGTTCAGCATGCTCCTAATAGCCAAGAAGTATGCATGAAGAGCAGATCAAGGACTTGAAACAAAACAAGGATAAGTATAATTACACCATTATCATGCATTTCAGTTGTACTAAGATAGGGGGCAGATAAAACAACCAGCAGCATCAATTACGTCTTAGAGAATGTAAGCAATCACACAATGTGGGTTTTCAACCAGAAATATCTTGAAAATGGGATTGGCAGTGTCCCTTTAATTATTTTTAATTTATTAGCTGCTTTAAGAGGCCATCAGGTTACAGAAGTATGGAGGTTCTTGAAATATGTATTCAAAACTACATGAATGCCTCAGAAAAAATAATCCTTTTTACAGAGCTTCAGCAGGTACAGTTACCAAGTACTGTACTGCAATTTCTTTGCACTCGGAGTTGTGATATCCTGCCTATAATTTTGTTCTTAAGAGACACGTTTTCCCATCAGTTGCCACACTCAGTCTGGCATAATAAAAACAACAAGGTAGCAAAAGGCAGATAAAAGGCATGAGCAAGTGAACAGATACCAAATAAACACTGTTGCCTTGAGGATAGGACATAGAGATCTTGAACTGCACAACATAACTTTCAAGAGGTAAATACGCTTCAAAGCAAGAGTTGCCTTCAAGCCAGCCTGTTTCAATTTATATTGCTGTTTTAAACTTTGTTGCCTCTCTTTACACTTGCTGGAATTATTGTGTACCAGACAACTACAATTGGCCATCATGCTTTAACACTATTGCAACATTGAGGCTGTGGTGTAGAGGCTGCATAAAGTCTTTCATGTGGAACAGTAGTGCATATTTAGAAATAAACAATGGGCTCATATTTGTCAGTCAGAATTATATGTAGGTGTTTATACTGCTAGTTTGTGCCTGGGCATCATCTTGCCCAACTGGAATGGGTCAGTCATAGTCTTGGGAGGGGGGCCTGAATTGCAATACAGGCACATTCAAATTATTCAGCTATGTTGAATCCTATACCAGTAAGTTATTGCCCATGCAAAGTATTACATATAGATTACAAACAGAAATACCATGGTAGCCAGTGTGCTGGTAGCCCAATCTGCTTGTACAAACCCTGAAGCACAGTAGGGTTATCACCTGTATATGGGTCTCCAAAATATCCACTTTGGGTCTTATTGCTGCATCTTGAAGGAGATCAGTGGCCAGACTGTACAAACTCATTTGGACTTATCCAGATCACATGACAGCCTGATCTAATTACACAGCTCAGATTAACTTTAGAATGACATAGCAGCGAGGTCAGACCCATGGTTGCTGTATACTGCAGTCTGAAAAAATCAGCTTTTTATCATGAGACCATTGATGGACCTGTCACATTGATCTCTGCTGGCTCTACTGGTGAACCACAAAGTAACATTGTCATTGTATGGAATAATTGCTGTTCTGTACCTCCCAGTGGGTGGAACAACCATGACTGCAGCTTCTTTCATGAAGAGGTTGGGGGAGGCAGGGAAAAATGTGAAGAAACTGAGTTTGGGCCAAAATGAAACATATAAGTGTATACTGTGTACCAAATGTGCATTATTGCCTCCATCCAATATAATAAATAAATAAATAAATGTGTTCTTTAAATTAAAGTCAGTATGGCTTATTGCCTGGATCACTGGTTTGGCAGCCAGATCACAGGTTCATATCCTCCTGGAGCCAAATACTCATTCTATGAACTTTTGCAAATCACTTAACCTCTCAGTGCTCCAGTTTCCCCAACTGTGCCAATGGGTAGAAGCAGCATCCCACTAGAAATTAGATGTTGCAACTTAGTTGCACTATCCTGGGCAAATTAACAGGAAAAAATGCACATGTGTATGCTATTAGCTATAACCACTAGTTTTCTTTAACAACCAGTACACAAGATGTGGAATCCAGAAGCAGAATGGTGTGTGGTGGGACATAATACAAGTAACTGATACCGGTACTCAGGAACTAGATTGATTAAATACAGCTAAGAGTTGTACATAAGTTATTTCAAATCAAAGATGGATGATTTTTCTAAGAAAAGTTTTTTTTTAATGGCCCACTCCCTGAAAAAGCAATACACTGAAAACCACAAAACAAGGATTGATTAGTTCATAGGATTTATGGACATATGAGAATGTCCACCTCTTAAAACAGTGGTTGTTGCTGCTTGTATGTTTATTAAATTCTAAGTTACAGGCCAGAGAGCTGATGCAAAGTCACTATGGTATTATTTGGTCAAGATAGGCATTGTAATTAAACAAGCATACAGTAATAATGTCTAACAAATCCAGCACAGTGGAATAACATAAATTGATTAGACAGAAAAAAAACATACTTACAATATGATTATCATAATATTACTGTCATTAATGCTTCACAATTATACAGTTGGAGTAATAACACATTACAGTGATACTTTAATTTACAGTATGTCTGAGCTATTTTAACAGGATAGAGGATAAGAGGCCTGAACACAGAACCAGTTGGTTCAGGACTTTGAAGAGGGATAATAATCAGATATAGGTCTCCAATTAAGAGGTAACCTTTTTCTGGCTAATTGACCAGTGTATATAAAACTGCGAAGGCCTACAAATGGCCTTCATTATTGGTACTGTAAATTCATGACCAGTGGTCAGACAAAGACCTTTTTGTATAAACTAAGGTTTTAAGAGGTTCTGAAGGCACTAAGGCACTTTAAACAAACCATATTTGGGCAAAAAACTGAGTTACCTGTAGCTGCCTGCAGTTGTTTATGTTTGCCCATCCCAGTCTACAATATAGCTTACAGTGGTGAATATCATGAGGGCCCCCCAAGAATTAATCTAGCCATTACATTTTAAGGAACATCCAATTTACTTTGCAACATTTTTTTCTGCAGCATCATAAAATATCACTGTAGTCTAAGACAGGGAGAAGTATTACATGGACAAAGCTGTTTATTGTGAAGTGCAAGGTGAAATACTGCCCCGGCGTCTATGTAGAAAGACTATCCTGGGGTCCAGCTTTCTTACCAGTTTAGTAATATGAACATCACACTTACTGTAAAGCCACAAAACTAGTTAACAGACATGTAAACACTTTGATTGTCAGTTAGGGCAAACCCAAACTCCACATATTTGATTTTGCTTTTGCTTTATTTCATTACCATGGCAAGACAGAGGATTTTGAAGTTATTATAAATTTGCCAGGCCTACCACCATGCTTGTAAGCAGATCTGAGTGCTTCTGTGCTGTTGGTCATCAGAAATAGTTGCCGGCTACACCCTGACATATCTGCATTATAAATACATCTGGTGCAGTGAGTATGTCATTTCTCAAGAGATTTTTTTTAAAGTTGCTGGGGACTGCCATCTTTATTGTGGAGCCACACAAATTACAAAATATGTACTGCAATTAAATATGGTTTTACAAATAGCTGATTGACTTTAAAATACCTGAATGAGGAATCCAGGATTATCAGGAATACATTATTGCTAAAACAGGTAGGATGATATTTTTTTACAAGTGCTGCTGTTTTAAAGTTTGAATGAAGCAATAAGCCCAAAACACCACTCACAAATTATGTTCATCCTAGCAACAATTTATAAATTATCATTTTCCTTTTTTTTTTTTCCTAAAAGTATCTTTGTAATAAAAATGCAATTGAAGTTGGGTTTAGAGGTCTGAATATAACTTACTTTTTTCTACTAGCATATTTTTGTACTATGAACAGAAAAGTGGGTACTCACATTTCTGGTTAGGAAAACAAAGCTATCTATACTGTACACAGTGAGAAAAAAAATGGGTCCCATAACCAACCCCTATTGAAATGCAAATTTAATAGACATAAGTTGTGACTTTGTGCTGTTGACTAGGACCTGCTGCTGTCTACCAGATACATAATTTCTAAAATTGTTAAGAGAGTTAATATGAAAACCTAAAAATGTAACTAGAATGGGGCAATTGCTGAAGCCAAACATTTAGGTCAAGTCAATAAAGATTGTTCCTACATACAGACTTTTGTCCATTGTTGAATAATATTAAAAAAACAGGAATAGGGTGGTTGTTTTCTTGTGCCTAGCAAAAATCCCACACTGCACACTATCCATTCAGAATGGCATATTATACAGAAGCTTTTATCTTCATTGATTTAAAAAAAAAATCCAAAATTTTGGAGATGGCAAGGGGTATTGAAATAAACCTGGAGTTAGAGTGATAGGCTTGATTAATAGAGCCAGATTTAAAAATTGTGGGCACCTGTGCTATTTTCTGCTCAACATATAGTTCTCCACTGTGGTTTGTTAAATATACTGACCTGTAGTAAATAAATCATTGGGGAAGTATACTGGAGTAGTTTGTTAGGAATGTCATTGAAATATATGGTTTTGTTTACATGTAGGGCAATGAGTTCTTTGAGCACATCATTAGCCACCGATGCCTGTAATATAAATTTAGGGTGTATTATAAAAATAGTTATTTTCAGAGGAGGAGTCAGATATAAATAAGAGCACACTAATCTTGTTGTGGGATGCCCAGCTTAACAAAAAAAATAAAATTATTAACCTCATCTGCAATAACTGTCAGATCACTGTCAGATGCATCGTTGTTAATAATAGAGCTAGGCAACTCTGAATGAGTTGGGTCTTTCAGTTCATGGAATTAGTGACCATTCAACATCTATTCAATAAAAATAAAATGAAAGAATCTCTAACTATATTTGGTGAGTGAGTGGGACACATTTTCTTCTTTACTACTGGTACACTATGTTTAAAAAGTCATTTTTATCCAGCAAGGATACTGAGTAGGAGGTCACTAATCTGCACATTGATTTATTGACTGATGTATTTATTTATTTAACTTTGTTGACTGGGTGAGTGCACTGCCAATGAGTGCCTTTTTCAGGCATGACCCGGTTGCAGCAACATGGGCACTGATGAAGAAATTAAAGTACGTTGGCAGAGAATACATAAAAGAAAGATTGGTATACTATGGATTTGATAGATGTGCAGATAAGTTTGGAAAGGTGGGATGGACATTTGGAGCACAACATGGGGTTACAACAAAACAGATTGAAGGAAACAATGTGGGTAACATTACTGTTTCATGTGAGATTGCAGTTACTAGAGAGAGTAAGAAAGAAAGAGGGAGGGGAAGAGAGGAAGGAAAAAAGGTAGCGGACACTTGCATGAGAGAAAAAAGGGACAGAGGTGGAGATAAATGCTTATCTTGTTAGCATATGGAGGGGGTTAGTGGAAGTAGTTATAGGCTTGAGATGAGGAATAATGTGCTTTTAAGGGTTTGGCAAAGGCTGAGAGAGAGAGTGGAAGATTTTGTGACAGGAGGGGGCAAGGTGTTTCAAGTCAAAGCAGCTTGACGGCTAAATGGAAGACTTGGGTTTAGAAGCAAATTCAGACCTCTTGCTATTTGTGAAAATGAAGGACTTGGGCATCAGAAGTGAGACATCCAAGATGGTCACTTGGCACATGGGACTGCCAGTTTGTGCTAATCGTCAATAAACAACTTTTTGTTGTTCAAGTTATGATGAGTATGGCTAAGAAAGATTAAAAAGGAATGTACACTTTTTGGTTAAAAAGACTTCCTTCATTGAGGCTGGCCCAATCAATAAGTATTTTGCCAAACTACTCTATACCTAGATGGGACTGGGTCAATGACTTTAAGATTGCTTTATGACATCTTTCAAAAATCAAACTTACCTTCCTCTCAAAGATAGGATTTAGTGCCCTATTCACAAAAGAGCTTCACCCATCCTGTCCCTCAGGCAAAACACCTTTTATGAATTGGGTCCTTTGTCCCATTAGCAAAACCACTTTCATTTTGTCATAAGACACAGGCAAAGACTTAGCATAATCATGTGAGTTTTTGATTCAGTACTTAAATTATTTAAGCAATAAGGTATGTACAGGGGTTAGCTTAACAGTCTGTTAATCTCGCTGGGTGCAGCCGAGTGCAATATTATCCAAGGGGGTGATTAACTGAGTATTAATCTTACCCCTGTATATATTGTATTACTATTATTATAACGTTAAACTTTTTTTTTGTGGCAGAATGTATCAAAAACATCCATTTTGATGTTAAATAGTCCCTCTGACTTGTTATTGTGTGGTAGATCTGTAGACATGTTGGCATAAAACTGGTTTAGTGGCATTCATGATATTTTAAGGTGCTTCTTAGACCATGTGTTCTGTAGCAATGTTTAGTATGTATGACCTCTTGACAGTAGAATAAAAAAATGAGAATTAGATGTATTTGTTTTAATAAATTTAGAAAACTGAGTTTAACAATGGGCATGCACAGTTCCTTAACTGAGTAACCTACTGTGAAAGCATGTTGAAGAAGAACTGCTGAATGCATGGTCTGGCTCAACAAAAAGTAGCATTTTTTTCAAGTAAGAACAAAGGTTACTGTGCATAGGGGAAGGGGCACACTGTGAATCAAATATTCCTGAGATACACATGCCACCAAGAAAGGATTAACTTTAATGAAGTCTGTGGTTCTACTGTTTTCTAAAATGTGACAGAGAGGTGCTGGTCACGTGCACGGGTTGCGCACTTCTGTGAAGAAATGGATATCAATTGGTTACCACTTACATAGCTGTCAGCCAAAGAAAAGAAGAAACCAATACACAAAACAATTATTGTATTTAACTTTTAAATAATCAGAATGGGCACGGGGTCATAATGTCACAGGCAAAACCGTACACTGCAACAATGTCGCACACAAAGCAACGTGCAGCAAAATAATGCCAGCACAATATGCCGACCAGTGCACACAGGGCGCACACTACAGCAGCAAATTAGTTTTTGTGGGGGACTCCTCCCCCATACCCCCTGACATGGGGGACTTTGCCCTCACACCCCCCAGACTAATTATTATCAACTCTGGGGGATGGACATCGAAGGTTAAGGAAAACTAAGGTCAGGAAAATTTTAGCTTTTTGGGCCCAAAAACGCCACAGCAGAGTTGGACCTGTGGAGAACTGCACCATGGCCCCAGGTCCCTGATGCTGCCAGAGACAGATGTTCTAGTTGCTCCACCACTGGAGCAGCTCAGCCAGGCACTGCCACGGTGGCATCCTTTACCTTCCCTGCTGGCAGTCTACAGTGACAGGGATAGCAGTTTCTCCCACATGCTGTAAAACCCCGGTTGAGGTAGAACCAGTAGCACTTCCTGCAGCACTACATTTCATGCATGGTTTTATCTGTACCATCTTAAGCCTATACCATTACAAAGTGCTACAGCATGATTACTTTCTTTGAAGGGAACTGATCAAAGGAGCAGCAGGGTGAGGGAGGCAGGAAATATATGTACTGTGCCACAAAGCTGGTTTAACAATTTTTTCACTCATGAATGGGCATAAGATTCAGTGTGATGGCAGTTCTGATTGGGTTTGTTTTAAGAGATGGGGAAGGTAGTTAATAATGGGACACTTTCACTGGATAGTTACAGATAGCTGGAACTTCATTCAAAGAATACCTGTGCTGCAAAGATGCTCTACATGGTAGGGTTACATAGGTTAATGTGACCCTACTAGAACCCTGGAAACCAATTAGACCGCTGAACATACTGTTGCAATATAATAATAATGGATATGATTATTACACAGTATAAAAAACTCAACCACTGGCTGTTGACAGTTTGGGAGGGAAGATGTAGAGAAGGGTACTGTGGGGTACATATACTGTATCACAACATGGTTAAGTAGGTGGTCAGGAAACCCCTTTTTTGTGTATCATGTACTACACTGACTTACCCTCCCCCTCTGAGTTCTTCTCACCTTCTTTCTCCCTTTTATTTCTTGTAGCCACCTTGTAGATGTCTCATTTTGTTTTGAACCCTGATGTAGTTACAACTTTTAGCACATTGCAGGGCAGTCTATTCCATCTGTACAACAAACTCTCAGAAAAAAATTTTGTTGATTTTTTTTTATTAATTGTCCTACTTAATCTTCCATTTTGTTGTTGTAACCCCTCATGGATGTTTGCCCGGCAATCTGGGAAGTAGCAGGTGCCTACATAAGGACTAAGCCATCAAGCCACCCCACATTTGAAGGATCAACATGCAAGGAACGTTGGAGTCTGCCCACCGGTGTCAACCCAATGAGGCAGCCAAGCACTCTGCACCTCAGCTGACCTGAGAAGACCAAGTGAACCCCTACTATTCAGATCTCAGGTATACTTGCCGAGTGTGGAGGTGCATTGTGGGGGGGGAGCTAATGTGAACTATCGACTAAAGGTTGCATGATGGTGGTCAGTTGATCTGGGGTGAGTCACACTGTGGTAAGAAGCCACAGCTCAGTTGCTGCACAGTGATGTAGGGATACTACAATTGCTTAGGTTTAGTGGGACACTCTCTGGTTCAGTGGTTTTAGAGGTTGTAAGGTAGTGGGGGATGAAATCTTAGAACTGTGGCATTGTGGTGCTTGAAATGCTCCCCTCTGTTGCTTTGGAGGTTGGTTCTTGGGATCCTGTGGGGCTGATTATCTCAGGTCTGTGACTGTGGTTTAGCCTGAGCACCTAACAACTCTGGGTCGTACTTGTACACTTGAATTATTACTGTCACCTTACAGTTGGTTGTTACTAGATTCTTCTACCTAGGTAGGAAGTACATTCTAATCTGAATTGGTACTGCTTAAATTTCTGTCTTACCAATACAGTTCTTTGTAGGATGTGGCTCAGCAGTGAGGCAATCCACAGTAGGAACTGTGGAGCACTCTTCTCCAGGGATGTGCTCTGGACTGCGGGGGCACTGACCCTTCTGTATGACCACAGCACAGCTCCATGCACAGCTTGTAGCAGCTGGGATAGAAATTACCCAGTTGTGGACTCAGCTGAGCAGGTGCCCACCCCCATCAACCCCACTCCCTCAGAGACCCACTGGTCCAGGAGTTTGAAAACAAGTGGGGTGTGGGAGCAGGAAAAAAGACAGCATTAAAGAGGTTGTCCAGCCCAGTTATGTCCAGATGGTGAATTGCTTCACACTCCTGGAGGAAGTTCAAGCTCCTTACTCCACAATGGGAGACTCCAAGTCAGTCCCAGGTAATGGGTAGGACAGCACATTGGCATCCAGGCAGGGTAAAACTGAAAGGAAGGCCATAGTTATCAGGGACTCAATGATTAAGGGGACAGACAGGGTACTGGGGGCAGATTGAAGAGGGTTAATCCAATGACTGCCTGGAGCATCAGCCATCCATGACTTAGAATAGCTAGGATGGTGGAGAAAGAGAGGGAGTTGGGGGTGCTAGTGCACCTAGGTACTAACAATCTGGCCAGCTAGTCCATGGACACGGTGAAACAGAGCTTCAACAGACTGGGGTGCAAGTTTTTGGCACAATCGGCTTCCCTAGCTTTCTCTGAAGTTGGGCTACGTGGGAGAACAGGACATCATAAGGTGTACTGAGATAGCAGAATTCAATACTTGGCTCAAGGGATGATGTCAGGACATGGGGTACCACTTTTACGGGATTGGGAGGATTTCTGAGACAGATGACTCTTCAAAGGTGATGGGCTTAATCTGACAAAACAGGGGGCCAGTGCATGGGGGAAGAAGTTTTATATCTATATCACGCATTTAAACTGACTGTAGGGCAGTCCAGGTCTAGAGGATCCACAATGAAGGGTGAACAGAAGGGGATCCAAGATAGTACTCCCAAACACCCAGGGGTTAGTAGCAGAATACAGGTTACAGGGAATGCTGTAGGATTTACAGGACAATGTGGAGGGACCATAGGCGCCGAGTTATATGGGCCCATGAGACATGGGCCCCAGCAATATTTTGTGAAGCGGGCCCAGCCCCAGCAATAATTTTAAACATTAAAATTGTTTTGTCTTTTTTTTTCACTTCTGTGTGCATGAACCCACTCTGACACTGAACTGTGGTGGTCTTTGATGGGCTTTTCATGGCATTTTGAAATTAGAGCCATTTGGGTGCATGGCATGGGCACAGCACACCCTGTGGTGAAAACCGCCCCCATCCCCCAAGATCCCACTCCCATTAAAATTCAGCTTCTCGTCACTCATTGGTGGTCCATGGCATTTTTCCTGTCAGGTGCATGCGCCAAAGAAGAGAGGGAGACAGGCAATACAATTGGCTGGCTAGGAGGACTTTAAATTGAGGCAGGAATTGGGTGATGAGACACGCAATTAGGAGAGACAGACAGTCCCAAGACCGGGACGACGTGGGTGTGAGGTGGCTGCGCCAGACTGCAGCTAGCAGAGATGGTGATATCCTCAATCCAGACCTCCACCATGCAGACACTATCTGGCATTGCAGGGAGAGTGACGGCTCTAGGGAGCGATGAGCGAGTGTGACCACCAGGCCCAGAGGCAGTAGCACGAGTCCTGCAAGAGAGCGCCGGGTTCCAGGATGCATGCCATGCAGCTGAAAGTGGTGGTCTGAGGAGGAGGAGGACACCCATAGGCCAAAGGACAGGAGCCAGAGAGGGGACCACACCAGTCCAGCAGCAGGGGAGCACAGAGAGGGCAGTCCACCAGCAGGAGATAGCAAGCAGCAGCAGGCCAGGCTCAGCAGCACCATGGATGGTGGTAGGACCACAATAACATATACCCTGGCCAACAAAACCATCAGGACTGGAGTCTACCACAGTCAGCAGTAGCCAGGTAAGGTAGTGGGGACAAGGAGCGTGGAGAGCAGAGCCCTGGCAGGCGGGAGGAGGAGAGAGCTTAGTTGTGTTCCAGAAGTTCTGACCAGACCAGGCTAGCAATGTGAGACAGCATGCCCAGAGGGGATGAGACCATCATTCTCTCACACACACACACACACACACACACACACACACACACACACACACACACACACACACACACACACACTAGTTCATAACAAAATAAATTGTGAGGGTTTGTGCTGGGGGTTCTTCTGGCATACAGTCTTAATCTGTTCAGTAAAGTTCAGGAGACATGCATGCATGCAGGCTTGCAGCTTTACCCGATTGGGAGGGTGGATATGAAAAGAAAGCATTCACTCTCCTGTGACCTATAGATGAATCTCTCAGTTTTAATATTTCTCAACAAACCCTGTGCTCTTGACCTGATTTTGGGAGGGGAGTGAGTAATGGATTGCAAGCATTCACTCTCCCTCCATCTACAGGAAGCATCTCTATAGTTTAATATTTCATACCCCAGAGGTCACGTGATGCCTGCTTGCTGAGTGGCAGATGAGGTCTGGAGCTCTCCCTCCCTGCTAGCAATTTAAGCTTATTTGGTGTTTTCCTGATCAAATTAAGACCTAAGTGTGTTACTACCGACACGTTTACACTCCGTTTGTCGGTTTTTGGGAGTCTTCGGGGGTGTACCTTAGAGTCTGCAGTAGGATGGAGGTGGACAAAAAACAGGCCGCAATAAGGCACACGCCACCTGCTACGCCGGAAAAGCTCCCTAAAAAACCTCGGAACCTGCCCGGGCCCACCTCGGATAAATCGGGGGATAAACTTCAAACAGCCAGTCCCCTATCAGAGGAGAGATTCCTGGAAGAGATCGCCTTTAAAGACGATGCTACAATCCATCACAACTGACACAATCCATCGGGATCTCTCTGCACTCACTACAGAGGGTATCTGACTCGGAGGCCAGGATACACTCACTTGAGAAGTGGAAGCTTACCATGGAGCCGAGATGGTCTCTTTAGCCCAGCAAGTTAGAAAATTGCAAGCAAAAACGGTAGACTTGGAGGGCCGTAGTCGGAGAAATAATCTCGTGATCTTAGGCCTCCCGGAGCTCGAGGAAGGGGCTGATCTTATGGCGTTCCTCCAGAAGTTCCTGGTCAAGACTGTAGGCCCTTCACCCCTCAACCCTCATTATCACTTGGAGCGGGCACTTAGGCCCAGGCCCCCACCCGGCTGTCCTCCATGTCCCATCATTTTGAAATTTCTAAGCTACATCGAGCTACAGCATGTGTTCAATAAGGCCCGAGAGCTGCAGGCTATAAGCTTGGATGCATCTAAGTTACACATTGCTCAGGACTTACCAAAAGAAGTCAGAATGAAAAGAGCTGCCTTTCATCCTGTTGTTCAGAAACTGGTGGCTGCTGGTATTCCCTTTCGCATGCTCTACCCGGCTACTCTCAAGGTCACGATTAATGGAAGTCCCCACAGTTATGAATCCTTGGACTCAGCCTTAAAAGACTTGTCCGTTAAAATGCCTAGCCTGTTTTCGGCTAATGGATGAGTGACTGTCCCTGAGCTGGACTCTAAGCAGACCTCTCGGTGGACTTTTGGATTTATGATATTACTGCTGGTTTTATTTTTCCTTTCTCCCTCCCTTTTGGGTTTTTCCCCCTGATAGTAAGATTGCCAATTGTCCGGTTTAGACTCACCTGCCCGGCTGTTCTTGAGGTCGCTGGGTCGGCTGGGGGCTTCGAGCAGCTGGGCGGAGGATAAATTAGGCCGCTTTGGCCTCCATTATCTTTCCTTCCCTTTGTGAGTTGGTTTGCCCGCAACGCCCCTGGGCGGGCTACTGTTTCCTAGTATACCGATTTGGGGAGGGACGGTTTGGTCCTAGCGGTATTTGGCTCCCCTGGGAAACCACCTGTACTTATTGCGATGGTGCCATGATACTGCAGTTCATTTCGTGCGCCTCCTAGCCTTTTGCTTTTCCCCTCGCCGATGGTGAGTTAGCCCTAATCATTGTTTTAGTAATCTCCTGGCTGGTAGAGGTGCGGGTGTAATTTCAAGAACCATCTGGTTTCTGGACCCTGACTGTACTGTTGTTGGAGGGGGGATACTCCTGGGCCTAGCGGGAGTGCTCACAGCTGCATTATGCACTGATGGATGGGGGGGTTGCAAATCTTATCCCTGGATCTGGGTTTCTATTAAATGGTTTGGGATGGAGTGGGTGGTTTCCTGTGTGATCATTGGGCTTTGGTTATTTTCCAAGCTTCTGAGCCCCTACAGCCTGATGGGTTATGGATTTGCATTGGGAAAGTGGCTGCCAGAATATCATGGTTCATATATATATTTTGGGTTTGTTTATGTCTGGGGCCGAACTGTATATAGTTGGATGCTTTTTCTTGGGGAGGTAGCGGGGTGGGTAGTTCCAGTCTGTTTGGGTTTATGTGTGATCCTAGTAATGTTAAGCATACTCCATTTGGCTAAGATATCCTTTTTTTGGCAAGTACTTCTTGGTATGCTATGGGGAGCTGGAGCTGGGGGCGGGTAAGTGTGCCTGCTATACTACATTGTACCTGGTTGCTTTAGTATTTGACATGTACTTGAAATGGCTTTAGGTGCTCTCAAATTTGCATCGTGGAATGTGCGTGGGCTCAGGGGGAAAGTTGAGAGATCTCAGGTTTTTAAACATTGTGACTTAATTCAGGTTGATATCTTATTTTTGCAAGAAACCCATATAACCAATGCAGAATCGAAATGGTTGATTCGATCTGGTTTTTCGCAGGTTTCTGTAGCAAGTGGAACCAATACTAAGGGGGGTGTGGCGATACTTATTAAAAGATATGTCAATTTTTTGGTCAATAGCACAATAGCGGACCCTGAAGGAAGATACGTACTGATTAAAGGTTCTCTTAATGGAGATACTATAGTACTAGGATCTGTGTATGGCCCAATAGGGGCAGTCCCACCTTTTTTATGTCCTTAGCAGATAAAATCAGTGCTCTGCTTCCTTCTCAAATTGTGTTGGGGGGCGATTGGAACCTTCCACCTTCCCATTTGTTAGACAAGGATCCCAAATTCAACTCTCCACCTACTCCGGCTCAAAGATCGTTACTAGATTTTACTCACATGCTAGGGCTTTGCGATCCTTGGCGTCTCTCCAACCCATCCCTCCGATCCTTCTCATTCTTTTCTCAGCCCCACGGGTCCTGGTCTAGAATAGATTATATTTTGTTTAGTAAAACCCTTTTTCCGGATCTTCTCCAGTCTGGTATTGAACCGATTATTCTTTCTGATCATGCAATTGTGTGGGTAAATATATCCCCTGGTTCTAAATTTCAAAGGGACACTGTTTGGAAGCTTAATACCCAACTTCTAAAAGATACTCAAATTGTGACTCAGATTAAATCCCTTATTTTGTCCTTCCTGGAGAATAATCTTGGATCTACCCCTAGATTTGATTGCATTTGGGGTTCCCTGAAGTGTTATATCAGGGGGCGAGTTGATTAAGATTGCCTCAGCTAGGAAAAAGGCTCGATTGGCTAGAGCATCCCTCCTTATGACTAAAATTAGAGAGTTGGAGAGCTCTCGCTCCCCTTCCTCTCCCTTGTCATCCTTAGAAGCTCTAATGGCCGCCAAAAGTGAGTATACCGATCTTCTGAGGGAAAGAGTTGAGTACTGTCTCGTTAAGACTCAGGCCAAATATATTGAGCATGGTGAGAAAGCTGGTAAACTCTTGGCTCTGAGACTTCGAACATTGGAGAGTTCTAGGTTGATCCCCACTATGCAATCCTCTTCTGGTTCCATTGTATCCTCCCCTAGGGAAATAGCAGGAGTCTTCGAGAGGTATTATAAAAATCTTTTTAGTGCGCCTTCCCCTCCAGCTTCTCTAACTGATATATCAGCATATCTAAATGGTATTGATATCCCAAAACTCCTGCCTTCACACATATCTACTCTGACCGCCCCTATTTCACTCTCTGAAATTGAGGCTGCTATTGTTTCTATGGCCCCGGACAAGGCTCCTGGTCCAGATGGTTTCCCCGCCAATTTTTTACAGGACCTTCTCCAAGGAACTTGCTGCAATATTCCTCAAGCTTTATCAGTATCTTTTCTCTGCTAATGTGGTGGACCCTGCACTACTTGAAGCTACAATTATCTTAATTCTTAAGCCGGACAAAACTCCTATGGATCCCGTGAGTAATCGGCCTATATCACTTCAGAACTGCGATATGAAAATTCTCGCTAAAGTTTTGGCTGAACGGATTAAGAAGATATGGCTTTACCTTCTTAGTCCTGAGCAAGTAGGATTTGTCCATTCTCATTCTCCTTTGGACCACCTTAGAACCCTTTCTCATATCTCACATCTAGCCCAAACATCTCATTTTCCTATGACCCTGGTCTCACTAGATGCTGAGAAAGCTTTTGACAGTGTAAGCTGGTCCTTTCGCTGGGCTACTTTGACCAAGATGGGATTTCCAGTCTCTTTTCTCAAATGGGTACAGGTTCTCTATGATTCCCCTTCGGCTAAGATATACTGTAATGGGGTTTTCTCCTCGAAGTTTCAATTATTTACTGGAACCAGACAGGGCTGTCCCCTATCACCATTTCTTTTTAATTTATATCTCGAGCCTCTTCTCATCAAACTCAAGTCTTCCCCACTTATAAAAGGGTGCCAAGTGTGTCAGCAGGATTTGGTCCTCTCAGCATATGCGGATGATGTACTCCTGCATGTTACCCATCCTGCTGAATCTTTAGAACAAGCAATATTCCTTATTAACCAGTTCGGTAAATTTTCTCAGTACAAACTAAATATAACAAAGTCTGTAATCTTTTCCTTAAATGCATATACATATAAACTTGACTTTGTTAAGTTTGGGATGCACTGGTCCCCAAAGTCGATTAAATATCTGGGTATTCATTTCTCTTCGGATCCGGCCCAGCTTAAAAAGCTTAACCTAGATACTGTCAAAGTTCAGGTTCAGCAAGATCTATTAAGATGGTCCAACCTTCCTATCTCTCTCTGGGGGAGGATTAACATTATCAAGATGAATGTTCTTCCTCGTATTTTCTATCCTCTTAACCTGTTGGGTCTCTGGTTGCCACTCTCTTACTTGCAACAATTTCACACGGCCTTTTCGGAATTTATCTGGCGTGGGAAGGGGGTTGGATGTTCCTTCCTCAAACTGTCCCTCCCCAGAGATAAAGGTGGTCTCCGGCTCCCTAACCTTCTGTTGTACTACTGGGCCACTCATTTATCCAAAATAGGAAGATGGATCTCATCTCATCATGATCCCTTTCCCCCGATTTGGCTCCAAATTGAGAAATCGATCCTTTCGGAGTCTAAGTTAGATCCTTACGCCATTTCCTACACTCCCATCCCCCACCTCTCGCAGTGGATAACAGACCAAACAATCCTTACGTCTCTTAGGTCCCTCTCTCAGTGCCTACTGTTTCTAAAGATCCCTCCCAAATTGGACTTAGGACAGCCTATCGTATTAAATCCTAACATTAAGCTTGATAACTCGATAATTGCCCCCAACTGGCTCCCCCATATTAAAAATACTAGTTTGGATCAGTACTATAATCAAGGTTCCCTTCTCTCGATGTCTGGCATCCTTGCCAAATTTGGTATCCCCATTGGCAGAGTTTTCAAAGTATATCAGTTAAGGCATTTTGTTGCTGAGAAGTTTGGTACTCAGTTTAGGGAATCCCCGGTTCAACCCTTCCTGTCTCGCATTTTCACTCTTGCTTCTAAGCCTCATTCCATCTCGACAATATACTCCTTTCTATTGGATTATAAGTTTCCAGAGCCTACCATGGGATCTAGTGTTTGATCCTCTCTACTTCCGGATGCTACTTTGAATTGGGCCCGGGTTTGGAGGGACCTGCATAGGTACCATACTCAGGACAGGCTTAAACTTACCCAATATTATATTGTAAATAACATACCACACGCCCCAAGAAACTTCTCCGCTCAGGCTGGCTCTCCCAGTGCACCAGGTGTTCGTAGGGAGAGGGGAATCTCCTTCATATTTTCTGGCAATGTAACAAAGTAGCCCCGCTTTGGTCAGCCATCCAGGCCAATTTAGACCCCCTATTGGGCCTTACTACCTTTTTTACTCCTGAAATATGTATTTTAGGGGACTATAGTGCTATTGATTGTGTTGAGCGTCGATATCATATGGCCCTTGTGGCTGGTGCAGTCAAGAGGTTAGTTCTTAGGCATTGGACTGACCAATTGTCCCTAACCTACCCGGAGTGGTTGACAGAGCTCTCGGCTTGTCTTAATGTCGAAGGCTAGCTGCCAGTGTGCGGAATCGCATGGACCTATTTCAGAAGAGGTGGGTGCTCGCTCTTTATTTGCACTGCTGATCTCTTGGCTTTCTTTGGCGCCAAGATAATTTCCTCTGTGTTTTCTTTCCTCTGCTTTTTGAGCATGGTCCTCCTTGTGAATGTTGTAATAACGTTAACTTTGCTTCAGTTATATATCTAGCTGGCACACTTGGGTGGGAGGGATGGGGTGAGGTAGGTGGGATGAGAGGGGTGAGGGGTTGTGGGGGTTGTGGGTGGGGAGGTGAGGTAGGGGTTTTCTTTCTCTTTTTCTTTTATTTTACTTTATACCAGGTGTAGATTATTGGTTGGATATGTTCAATGTAACTGTGATTTTTTTTCTTAGTCTGGAAATTTAATAAACTTGAATTTCAAAAAAAAATATTTCATACCCCTTACAAAACCCTGTGATCTTGTCCCATAGAAACATAAACTTTGACTGCAGATAAGGACTGCTGGCTCACCTAATCTGCCCATTTCTCTATCTATTGGATAAGCAGCAGATCCTAGTTAACCAACAGCTTACTTATTCTTACACCCCTCTAGAATTGCCTTACATTTGTCCCATGCATTCTTGAATTTCCCTACTGTTTTGGACCCCACAGCCCCCTCTGGAATGCTGTTCCATGTGTTCGCCACCCTCTCTGTGAAATTCACCACCCTCTCTGATAATCCCTATATCCTTCAGGAAGCTTAGCCTACATTTAACTACTCTTAGCCCTCACTTCCTGGAGCTTCAGGAGGGCCAGTAGTTAGAGTTTATTTAGCAGGAATTAAGAACAAAACTAAATGATCCATGTCTGGGTCAGGGATAAAACACAGTAGTGTGTGTGACTTTAAGCGATTAATGCATACTTGGGTAGTTGTGAAACAATCAGATGCTGCAAGCACCTAAGAAATGCATTACTCCTGGATAATCACTCACTTTGGGGTATCTAAATATGCTTTGCAATAAGCATTTTTTTTTGTTTTGTTTTGTTTTTTTAACCAGGAGAGACACACTAAGCTGAAGCTTCTTTACAGATGTGACCTGGGAGCAGAAGGAAGTTAAGTGACTTGCTTAGGGTCAAATAGTATGCAAGTGGGGGCTGTGGGACTCAAACCCAGGTCTCCATGTTTGCAGCTTAGAGTCTTAAACCACTGCACTATACTGCCACCTAAAATAAAAGCTATTATAATTAAAATGAGATGTGCTGCTGTAAGAGAATAACCAATGGCCATGTGTTATGGTTTGAATGAGGAGGTTATGATTTAGCATGCTGAGGCTGCTAGGAAACCTGGTTACAAGTACATGCATGGCTCACTGTTGTATCATCATCCTTAGGCTGAGTTCTGTGGCATCCCCTACTGTGGTAGGGTGTGGATATATTTCCCTTATAGACCAGACCACCTCAGTAGTACCTGATCTAGGTGTGCATTCTCATTGCTTTTCTTTTTTTTTATACTTTATGTTTATTTATTTGTAAAAACAAACATACAGTCAAGACATCTTCATTCAGTCTTAGGTATATAAAGTAGAATGAGGTCTGTTGAATGAAATAAGATACATCCTTTGAGGGGATAATCATATACTATTAAGCGTTATCTGGTAATCCGACTGCTGCACATGAGTCCCAGAGCTGCATTGTTATTAAAATAATATTCAAGTTCACAATATAAATGATATCCACCAATTATCCCTATAACAGGGAAGTAGTCACCATGCTCTAGCAAAGTAGTTACACTAGAATTAGTGTTAAACCAAGTAATAAGATACGGATTCCCTGATCTCAATCAAATCATCTGCTGCCCCAAATCTATCAGACCAACATCACCCTGTTTGGAATTAGGCACTTATTGTAAACAACATCAAATTTAAAAAGAAAAACTTTCCCCAGCAGTTTGAAAGACATTCTCATTGTCAAACTGGGCTATAATTTGTGGAAAAGGGCGAAACTTATATGACCCAGATCTGTTATAAAAAGTCCAGACCAACTGAAAACTAAAATCAGACAGAAAATTCTGCTTCATATTGGTCAAAAGAAATATTTAGGCAACATATGGGAACAAAGATCTCCCCCTCCCACTTTAGCCATTTATCAAAGAAAAGTTATCTAAATGTCCAAGTCCCTCAAGGCACTTCTTCCTCCAATGAACAGTCTTCATCTTCTTGTTCTCTTCTACAAGATGGGGCATGTTTTTGACACCATTTCAGGGTGTCTGGTGGTTCAGAGAAAATAAATATCTTGTTCTGGTGCACAATTCACAGACACGCTGGAAAAATTAGGCCTGAGGAATCTCCACTTCTCAGAATATCGCTCTTACCCCGTCAAAACATTTTCTTCATTGCCTGGTTATATAGGCTAGATCAGGAAAAAGTCACATGGTTGCCTTCATGAAAAAGTATCCTCTTCCTCCCAGCCAGGGCCATCAAATTGTCTCGGAGCCCACTCCATCTAATACCATCGCCACAGTACGCAGGGCCTCAGGGTTGTCCTGCAATCCCCTAAAGGCCACTCTGTAAGCTTTCTGAATCTGCTGTACCAGTGGAGACTCTTCAGGACCCAATTGTTGAGCTATCCACTCCTGCAGAAACAGAGACAGGTGGTCTCCTTCACTTCTCTCGGCTATGCCCAGTATTCTATTAATCGAAGCTCTCGACTGGTTTTCCAACATTTCCAGCTGAGAGTGCAGCTGTCCATTTTCCTTGATGACTGATGCCATAGCCCCCAATGCTGCATCAGCTGTTTTCGATGCAGACACTGATGCTAAGGTGACCGATTCCAAGAACAATCAACTGTGGTAACTCGTGCAGTGAGTGAATCAAATTTATTAGACAGACCTGTTACAGAGGCAATAAGATGGTTTAATTTCACTCCAAGAGATTGTAGGGTTTCTTCCTTACTATTTGCCTCATGTTCAGGCTCATGGCCTGGCCCTCTCCATGAAGCAGACACAGACAACAAAACTTTTGATTTTGCACCTTCACTGGACTGTTTTTCTTTCTCGGGATTACCCATGTTTGTTCCCCGATGTTTCCTTTATCAATCCCTTTAGAGCCTGCTAGTCCTGTTGAGGGGAAGTCTGATGGTTTTCAGAGATCTAGGAGTCTGTGGCCATCTTGCTCAGGCTCCACAGTGCCCCCATCCTCATGCTTTTCTCACTGCAACTGAGCATGGGATGTAAACAGAGAGACTTGCAGAACAGTTAACCTAGTAGAGTAGTTAGAGGTTGCTCATTTGCTGAGATGACAACAAAGTGCAAATTGAAACAAGTTTTGTTCTTCTTTTTGGATCTGGTGTTGTGTGCCACAGTGCAAGTCTCATCACTATGAACACTTAAGTAGTTAACTGGTTTTATTTGTTAGGGTTGAGATTCAAAATGGCTGTTATATTCATTTATGTTTTCTCCTCAAAAATGCCTGTGGGGAAACCTGAAAGGGTTGTAATTTCATGGCATCCTGCACAGATGCTGCAGTGATTCTTGTAACAACAAGGAGCTTAATATGTATACCCTCAAGGAAAGGAGGGAGAAGGGAGATATGATAGAAACATTTAAGTACCTCAAGGGAATCAACAAAGTCCAAGAGGGGAGCATCTTTCAGATATGCAAGAACAAGGAGGCACAATTTGAATATAAAGAGGGGTCAGTTCAGGGACAATGTGATGAATTATTTTTTCACAGAGAGGGTGGTGGATGAGTGGAACCACCTTCCTGAGGGGGTCGTGGGGTCAAAAACAGTGGGGGAATTGAAAAATACATTGGACAGACATAAAGCAATTTTAGTGTGGGATAGGAGGAAGTAGGCTGTTGGTTAACTAGGATCTGCAGCTTATTCAGTAGGTAGGTAAATGGGCAGACTGGGTGGGCCAAGCGGTCCTTGTCTGCTGTCAAAGTCTATGTTTCTACGAAAAGCTTTTTTTGTTTGTTTCGTTTCAGCTTTCTAAACAGGGCCTCCAATGGCACAGATCTCAAATTCTCAATTGTATGAGATGTGCGTGGGTGTGTGGGAGTGTGTGTGGGTGTGACAGCACTGGGACAGCTGGTAAGATTCTGAGCTGCATATATTTTTGTGCTCTAGTAGATACTGTTAAGTGATAATTCTGATTATTATATGAATACAATCATTTTATTAAGAGAAAGATTTAGATTGTATTTGTTAAAAATGAACATGCTAATAACTGGAAGAAGGACAGTTACTGCAACCCTATCATGGTGGAACCTGAGTGGTATACTGGGAAACTTAAATGTGTCATCAGTCCAGGCTTAATGGTGAATGAATGTTTGTTATAAAAGATTTCAGCAGCAACATGAAGCTGAAGTCAGAAATGTGTGACTGATACAGCAATAATAAAAATATTATATTTTACAAGCTTCAGGAATTGGGGGGCAAGACTCCATGAGGGTCTTACTTTTAAAACAGCAGTACATTATTGTGGTGGAAATATTGGCTTATACTGTTTTTTCCTTTTCAGATTACTCCTTATTTTCCATTTGTATAACACACTTCTTTCTCCATTTTGACTCTTATTTAACTCTTTTTGTCACATTTGAAATATTAAAAGGACTAAAGGAGTGTTCCTTTTTAATATGGCTCAAACCTGGTATATCCAGTAGATTAGGCTGTTTCTCCACATTCTTCTTGAAAGAGAGCTGTGTCTGCTGCATGATAGTTCATGATAGGTGCACAAAAAGTGATGTTAACATTAGAGTACTGATGAAAACCCAGTCCAAGACATTTTTAAAAGAGCTCTCCTTTCATTATTTCAACTGTAAAAAAAAGTGACAAAAAAAAACAGACGTGTGTTGTAAAATGTGTATCATATAAGTCAGGAGACAGATGGCACTATAAAATAAAATAAAAAAGGTGTAGGTCAGAATTTTCACCTTTATCATGCAATACTGCTTTAAACAAGCCCCCTACCTTATCTCATTATAAGACAATGGCACCGAATCTGTGAGCTCACCAGTGCTATAGAGGTGCTGAGCCCTAGAAAATCCACTGTAATTCCAGGAATTTCCAGCACTGTGAGTCCTCTCAGCTGGCTACCAGCCCACCTTGAAAACTGAAAAGATGTGCTTAAATTTATTTATTCTATTTTCTAATTTAAAGAGATTTCTGGAGGAAATAGTAATATGCTGTGCATAGCAAGTAAGTAAGTACAATGTTTAATGTGCACACACACACACACATACGGGTGCTGGAATGGTCTGAAAAGTGGTAGGGCCAAGGATGTAAGGGGTAAATTTTCCTCCCTAGTAATAAATTAATGATTGCAAAAACTGATAGGGCTACTTCTGAAAGTGGTAGGGCCATGGCCATAGTCCCCCCCTCCATTCCGGAACCTATACACACACACACACACAGACTGCAGCAGCAAATGAAATATTAAGTTTATTTGGGAAATCACCCCCAAAATGCCTCCATCCCCCAAAAAATGATGGTTCCTCTCTGAAGTTTTAAAAACAAAGCTTTTAATAAGCATTTTCAAAATCTTTTCTCATGTCGGAGGCCAGGGGCTTAACCCCCAGACTTCTCATTACCACACAAGGGGCTCCTTTCCCATAGACCCCTGCTGGGGGACATTGACCTCTGACCCCTGGGTCAGGGGATGGGTTTTGACTCCTGACCTCTGGGCCCCACCAAAAATGTTACAAACCCGGATCCTATGGGAGGGACAGTTGTGAGAGAAAAGCTTCAGGCAAATATACTAAGGGAGTAGGGGAACATAGAAGGCAGATGGACAGTAGCAGAGTCAGAGCAAGGGTCAAGTGGAATGGGATACGCATTAATGCCTGGAGCCTAGGGAACAAAGTTAGTGAGCTCCAGGCAATGATGGCACATACTAAGGTGGACCTTGTGGCCATCACAGAAATGTATGCCACAGAAAACAATGAATGGGAGACAATGGTCCCTGGTTATAGATTTCTGAGGAGGAATTTAAGGACATTTGGTGGGGTCACCCTCTATGTCAGGGAAGGCAATTAAGTGGCTGAAGATGGCGGAATTAGAGGTAATGATTGCGAAACTGAGTTTATATTGGTGCAACTCACAGTTGCTCCAGGCAGGAAAATAAGATTGGGAGTAGTCTATAAGCCCCCAGGTCAAGTGGAGGAAAGGGACAGAGAACTTAGGGAGGAAGTTTAAAGAGGGGTAGCAAAGGGGAAGGTGGAAGTGGTGGGGACCTAAACTATCTGGACATCAATTGGGAAATCCTGGTGGCCAATAGCACTAGAAGTCAATCACTGCTTGATGCCTTTCAGCACTGTCCACTGCTACAACTAGTTAAGGAACTCCCCCAGCAGTCCTCAGTTCTTGATGTGGTACTTACTAACACAGAGTTAGTGTGTGCCATGAGAGTATGGAAACTACTGGGGAAGAGTGACTCCGACTCTGTGTGGTTCAAACTTGTGGGTGGTAAGCCACACTTGAGAACTGAACTCCTTGAGAAAAGAAGGGTAGACTTCAATAAGATGAGGAAACTGGTCAGGGAGAAATTAGTAAAGGTGGAGGTCATATGCAGGGTGGAGGAGAAATGGAAGGTACTTAAGGGTGCTCTCCTTGAGGCATCAAAAGCATGTGTAAAATCAGTGACAAAGAAAAATAGGCTTGAAGAGATCAGTATGTTTCTCATCTAGAGTCAGGGAAGCAGTCAGGGCCAAAAATAGGGCCTTTTATAAATATAAGTGTAAGCAAGGAGAGGCAGAATGGGAGTAATATTTTCAGAAAACCAGGAAGGCAAAGAGGACTTTCAGGGAGGTAAAAGCAAACACAGAGATTTGCATCGCAGAGGGGCTAAAGAATGGAGAAAACATTTTTTTAGATATATTATTGAAAAATGTAAAAAGGGGGGATTGCACAACTGGTGAAGGGGTAGGTTGATACAAGAGGATGAGTAAAAGGCTACCATTCTGAATGACTGTTTTTGCTCAGTCTTCTCTAAGGAAGAGGGTGAGCCTTTGCCTGGCAGCAGCATTAATGTGGCAAAAAAGACAATCTTAGAAATGTGTCAGCTATTGTTTACTTGTGAGAGAATCCCGAAAAGGCTGGCAGCCCTCAAGATATATAAGACCTTGTGTCCAGATACTAAGAATCATACTAAGAATCAAAGAGAAGCAGAAGGCTGAGAGGCCCATGGTGCTTCAAACCTTACATATAATACTTTAACAGCATTCCATATCTCATATAAATGTCTAATTTATTTTTAATGATATTCTTATTGTCACTAACAATGATATTCAAGGGCAACATGTTCCATGGCCTTACAACCCTTTGAGAAAATTAGTATGTCCTTTTATTTGTGTTACACTTGTTCTTTGCAAGTTGCAGCGGATGACCTCTAGTATTAACCTTAATCTGCTTTAAATCTAACCCACATTCTGCTGATAAGTATGAGTCATGAATGATGTCCCATGTGAGTAAGAAATCATCCCTTACTCTCCGGTCTTCTAGTGACAACAGATCAAATTTAGAAAGTCTATTCTTATACAAGAGAGATTTACTGGATTCTTCGAATTCGGTAACTCTTCTCTGAACTTTCTCAATTCTAACTATATCTTTCATTCTAAATGGACTCCCTAACTGTGAAACAAAGTCAAAATGAGGTCTCATGTATGCTCTATACACAGGTAATAAGATAGCAGGGTTTTTTGATGTTATATTATGGTGAATAGCCCACCATATCTTGTTTGCTTTACTGATAGTGTTTGTGATATGAATATCAAATTTCAGACATGTGCCAACAGTAATCCCCAAATCTCTTTCACTGTCTTTACTTGCTAAGATATTGTCATAAAGACAATATTGATTATTTGGATTATTTTTTTCCAAAATGCAGAACACTGCACTTGGAAGTATAAAAATGTAAATTCCATTTCATGGACCAGGTCTCTAGCATCCTCAAATCCTCCTGGATAATTTTGTGATCAACTGTGCTCATACAGATGATGGCAATTTTACAGTCATCTGCATATTTAATGGTATTACTTTGAATGTTTGTGGACAAATCTGATATAAAAACCTGGAAAATTAGTGGCACCAAAACAGATCCCTGTGGTATACTGCTCTTTATATCTTTCCAGATAGATGCATGGCCATCTATCATCATTCTCTGCTTCCTATCAGTCAACCAATTTGAAATCCACTTGATATATACGGGCTCAATATGGCAAAGCTGTAACTTCTGGATCAAAGCCCAGTGTGGTGAAAAATCAAAGGCTTTTTTAAGATCCAGAAACATAACATCACAGGGTTTACCTTTGTCTAAATTTTCACTAATAAAGTTGTAAAAGCTCACTAAATTTGTTGAGCAAGAACGACCTTTCATAAACCCATACTGGGATTGATTAAGTCCTGGCACTGCTGGATTTAGTTCATCTTTAATAATACGCTCTAATATTTTACAGAAAATATGTGCTAAACTAATGGGATGATAGTTGTCCGGTAAGCTCTTAGCTCCCTTTTTAAACAGGGGAATCACATTTGCTTGTTTCCCTCCAGAGTAAACAGTTCCTGCATTTAAACTTTTGTCAAAAAGTATTTTAAGAGGTACATAGAGATGGTCCTTAATTAAAGAGATCAAATCTCCAGAAATACCATCAGGTCCTGCAGAAGAACCTTTTTTTATCAATTTTAATTTAGTTTTAATAATATCAAGTGGAATATCTACATTGCCGGTAGATTGACTGTCTAAAACAATATTTTTAGCATCATTATTATCAGTACTAAAGGCTTTACGGAAATGAGCATTGAAAAATTCAGCCATTTCCCTTGGATGGGTTCAAGGTTACTGAGGCAGTTGGCAGCAGAACTGGCTGAACCAATAGCTGGGCTGTTCAACAGCTCACTGAAGACTGGGGAAGTCCCAGGGGATTGGAAGTTAGTGTACATTGTGTTGCTTCATAAGTGAGGACATAGGGAGCAACCAGGGGATTACAGGCCTGTTAGCCTGACCGCCATGGTGGAGAAATAGATGGAATCTCTGATTAAAGAGGACCTTGTAGAATAACTTGAGAACAATGGACTCCAGGAAAATAACCAACATGGTTTTGTTGCAAAAAGGTCTCATCATACCAACCTGATACTTTTCTTTAGTGGGTGATAAAAGAAACAGACAACGTCCATGCAGTGGACTTACTGTACTTTGACTTCAATAAGGCCTTTGATTAAGTACAAAATAAGAGATTGCTTAAGAAAATGGAAGACCTGTGTGCAATTAAAACTCTAGTGAGTTGGGCTGGTAACTGGCTAACAGGAAGGCAACAGAGGGGTGGTGGTTAATGGCATGAAATCAGAAGAGAGGGAGGTAATGAGCAGGGTTCCACAGGGATCTATCCAGTGTTCGGTCTTCTTCAACATGTTCATTACTGACATTGATGAAGGAATCCAGGCCAAGTTGTGTGTCATTGTGAATGATACAAAACTATGTTGGAGAGTGGATTGTAAAGAAGGAATAAGGAAAAAGCAGAAGGATCTGCAAAAGTTAGAGGGATGGTCAAAAGTCTGGCAGTTAAAAATCAATATCAGAAAGTGCAAGTTAATGCACCTAGGGAAATAGAACCCCATGATAGAGTACTGGATGGTAGGTGAGAGACTTAGCTCTACAGATGAAGAATGGGATCAAGGAGTTATCATCAGCAACTTCCTGAGACAAACAGGTCAGTGCAATAAAGCCTATAGCATGACCAACAGTATGCAGGGATGTATCAGAATGGGGACTGATAGTAGGAGAAAAGAGATAATAATACTTCCCCTTTACGGACCATTAGTGAGGTCTCAACTGGAAACCTGTGCTCAGTTCTGGAGCCATTACCTCAGGTAAGAATAGGATGGAAACAGAGTTACACAGAGTAACCAAAATGAATCAGAGATAGTAAGGTAAATCCTCTGAGGAGCACCTCAGGGCATTGAATTTGTACTCATTGGAACCAGAAGAGAGAGTGGAGATATTATTGAGACCTTCAAATTCCTCAAGGGAATACATAAAGTGAATTGTGGGGAATTATTTAGTCTGAATAGTAACTAGCAGTCATGGGGTCAAGAGTGGAAGTTGGTCGGCAGGAGAGTCAGGAGAGATGTGAGGAAGTATTTCTTTATGGAAAGAGTGGTGGACCCTTGGAACAATTTGTCAGCTGAGGCAGTGAGAGCGAACACAGTGAGGGGATTCAAATAGGTGTGGGATAGAATAAAGGGAATAGTGGTTACCTGTGCTGACAGGTAGAAATGCAATAAAGCTTTACTTCACCTGCCAATTATCTGCAAAGTCATAAAATTCACCTCTGCAGATCAATTCACAAAGTTTGTCCCCTTAAGTGATAATTCACCATTTGTAACTTTGCCTTGTTTTTGTGTTTTTTAAGTGCAGATTTCCCCTAGTGTCCCCACCACACCCCGCCAATAGCCAGCTAAAATGTAAAAATATGCATGTTAAGTCCCTAGTGTCTAGTGGTCTCCCCCAACTGATCATTGGCCCCAATGTAAAAATATATTATGTTAAATCCCTGGTGTTTAGTGGTACACCCCCTCCCCACCAATCATTGACTGTTTGCCAAAATGTACAAATATATTTTAAGGTGTCTAGTGGTGTCTCCCCCTCAGCTGATCACTAGGCAAAATGTTATTTTAAATCCCTGGTGTCTAGTGGTACTCCTCCCCTGCCAAGTGCATGCCAAAATGTAAAAATATATTTTAAATCCCTGGAGTCTAGTGGTCCCCACCCTGCTGATCGCCAGCCTCAATGTAAAAAAAAAAGATATGTCAATGAAATCCCTGGTGTCTAGTGGACCCTCACTCCATTGAGTTGTGCCCCACCACCCTGCTTCCCTCCCACCCTGACCCTGAGCAGGCAACCAGCAGAGCCCTCCACTCTCCACCATGGCTGGCCACCCAATTGACCTGAAATGAATGAGTGCGTGCTTGTACAAGTACACGCTCATTCATTCCAAGTCAGCCAGATGGCCAGCCATGGTGGAGACTGGGAGCTGTGCTGGTTGCCTGATTGGGGTTGGGGTGAGGGGGGAGGGGTGAGGCACCACTTGATGGGGTGGGAGGTGGAGGTCCACTACATGCTAGGGATTTCATTGATTTTTTTTTTGTAGATTGGGGCCAGCAATTGATGGGGTGGGGGAGGAACCAAAGACACCAGGTATTAAAATATATTTTTACATTTTGGCAGCAATTGATGGGGTGGGGGTGTGGACCACTAGACACCAAGGGATTTAAAATAACATTTTGGCCAGTGATCAGGGGGAACACTAGACACCAGGAATTTAAAACATATTTTTACAGTTTGGCCAGCAATTGGCATGGGACTACTAGACAGCAGGAATTTAAAATAGCATTTTGGCCAGTGATTGGTGGGGGCCGGGGGACCACTAGACACCAAACATTTAAAACATACTATTACATTTTGGCCAGCAATCAGCAGGTGAGGGGACCACTTCTTGCAGACTGCCATTTGCACCATCAAGTGTTGAATTTTACCCACAAAATTCCACACTTTGCAGTCGATTCGTGCTCCGCAAATTGCCCTTCACAAACTGAATGCAATTCCTGAAAGATTTTGCAGAGCGAATTATGCCAACTTCTCATATCTCTACTGAGAGGACCTGGGAAGAGGACAGGGAAAGATATGAAAGGGTTAATACCCTGGAGGAACATTAGGTTCCAATGAAGGTTCCAGGAATTTAGGGTACCTGGAAGGACTGGATGGACCATCAGTCTTTTCCTGCCTCACTGTCTATGTCTCTATTTTTCTATGGATGTTCTGTACCATAGCTTAATTAGCTCTGTAGCAGTCACCTTGTTGAATCCCCAAGTGTATATTTTTGGTTTTATCATACTCCCACCCTCCTGTTTTCTAAATAATACATATTAAGCATTCCTGTGTCTCATCATGGCCTTCCTTGCTGCCCCTGATATAATTATTATAACCCTTCTCTATACAGTTTCAACTTTTCACTATTCTTCCTTAGATTTGGGTTTCAGAAATCAATACAGGATTCAGGCAAGGTTTAAACAGTGACCTATACCCTTGCTGGCTTCTTAAAAAAATGACATCATGTAAAACAGGACGATGAAGCGATTACCAAGGACTGAGATTTGGAGTTATCTTTGGTTGCAGAAGTAGCGGACATCTCCTTAAACTAGGATTTATGATAAGTCCTGAGAGAAAGAAACTCTTTTGTAAAGACGTTAGTAATAATTTTTTCTTCTCTTTATCTTAACTACTTGAATACAGTGAGTTAATCTTGTTATGAATTTGAATCATATTGCTCCAAAGGCTGGCTTCAAACCTCAAAGATATTAAATTTGATGTTACATTATTAATCTATTTGAAATATGTCTGATCTCCTTCCATGACAATTCATGTTCTATTCTGCATATTTTAAAGGTTTATTATAATGGGAATACTCAATCCATGGAAAGATATTGCTCTAACTTCTTTTTGCCTTAACCTGTAATGAATGGTGTAGTGGTAACTTAACAATATCAATTATTTTACAGTCTTATTCAGTACTCAGTCAAGATGCAACATAGAACCTCTAGAAGACTTCAGAATTAACCACATATGACTTTATATTCAAACATAATATGAGTTATTTGTTGATGACGTTGCTCCTGATACTACAATGATAACCAGTGATATAATCCAGATACCTTATATCAAAACATATCACAGGAAATCCTCATTTATTTTAATTTGTGGTGACATTTCCTAGTATATCTAGATAACATATGTTAGTGTATCTTGTCAGTGATCACCACTGGATGGTTGCCTCAACAGTATTACTGAACTAAATAGCAAGATATTAACTTTTTAATCATATCATTTAGAAAGTTCAATGGTGTAATACTTTCTGGCAGTGTTATGATCACATCTAAACAGTTTCTGTTTCTTTCAATTTGAAGTTTTGATATTACCTGACATGGTCAAGTTCTTTCATTTCTTTATTTTAAACATATTTTACCAGGTAATTAAACAGAGTCTGGAAGGGCTTTCTCCAGTTGTTACCTTTTATAAGTGTTTTGCATTTGGTGCAAATGTAATTGAAAGGCTCTGCCTGCAGTTCAATGGGTGAACAACCAGCCATGCCTACTTCCTGAACTAAATAAGCAGTTCCTCCCAGCCTCCATCTGAAGCACTTTCTCTTTGTGACTCAAACCTGCTTCCATGCATTGTCCCTAGTCTTATTAGTGAACAGCCCTTATGGGGTTTTTAATCTGCTTCCTTATGTCATGGAGGTCAGCTCAGCTTCAGCTGTTGCTGCTAACTAGTTTTTCTCTTCATGTAGGTTATGGCGCTTTACCGTGGCTTCTTTGTTTTGCCTACAGTGAAGGACTGAAGGGTTCTAGTGGGGAGTTGGGGCCCCATGTGGTTCATTTACCTCGTGTTCATATACTGCCTTTGCCCTGAGACCTGTTGCCTTGTCTCCTTTAGCCCTGGGAACTTCTGCCTTGTTTCCCTTATCCCTGGAACCTCCTGCAATATCTCACTTACCCCTGGAACCTACTGCCTTGTTTCCCTTCCACCTGGAACTTACTGCCCTGACTGCCTTTCCCCTGGAACTACTGCAGTGTCTCCCTTTCCCCTGGAACCTACTGCCTGTCTCCTTTGCCCTGGATGCTGCTGCTGCCTTGTCTCCCTTTCCCCTCGGGACTGCTGCCTTGTCTCCCTTCCCTGGGAACTGCTGCCTTATGTTCCTTGCCTTTGGAACCTGCTGCAATGTCTCTCTTACCCATGAAACTGACTGCAATGTCTCCCATATGCCTGGAAACTATTGCCTGTCTCCCTTACCCCCAGGTACTGCTGCCTTGTCTCTCTTATCCCTGGAACATACTGCCTTGCCTCCCTTGCCCCTGGAACTTGCTGCAATGTCTCCTTTACCCCTGGAACCTACTGTCTGTATCCTTTACTCCTGGGAACTACTGCCATGACTCCCCTATACCTCGAAACTCCTGCCCGTCTTCCTTCCCCCTGGGAGCTGATGCTTTGTCTCCCTACCTCTGGATCTTGATGCACTGTCTCCCTTGCCCTTGGGACCTATAGTAGAGTCCCATATCCCTTCCCTGTGTAAAAAATATATGTACCTCTTTTGGCCTTTGAGTCCTTATTACTTCACCATCACTTTTGCTTTGCCCACAGAGCTCAGTATGCTTACTGCCCCATTGGGGTTTGTAATCTGCTCAAACATGTTTATTTGTACTCAGTGGGACTCAAACCAGAGTCTAATGAACTTCTATATTACTTGCCCCTGAGCAAATCTGTATAACTGCAATTGTGCCAAGCAATATATCATTATTTCAGTGCACTACTGCACTTGCCTACAAAATCCCCTACTTATTAAGCTCAACTACTGCTGGATGCTATTCACTATTTGTACACTGTTTCATCAGACCCCGGGGGTCAACTCAGCTACAGCTGTTGCTGTAAGCTAGTTCTCAAATCTGCATGTGGGTCAGGACACTTTAATGTAGCTTCTTTGTTTTTCTTATAGTGGAGGACTGCAGAGGTTCTATAGTGGAGTGTCATGCCCCAGCATGGTCATTACCTCATGATCATATCCTGCCTTCACTGCAAGAATCTTCCAGGTATTTATGTCACCTTTAATTAGCACTCATTGATGGACTAGATAGCTAGCCGCACTAAGTTACCATACTGCTCATTGCTTGTTATGGTCTGCTCCATTGATAAAGTGTTTCTCATGCTGCTCATTGCCAGTTATTCCCTGCATTACCGTGTCTGGCCTTACCATTACTAAAAAAGATCACTCGATGCATATTGTTTGAAGTTTTCTACTTTACTATGTATGGCCTGCTCCATTGCTAAGGGTTTGTTGCAGAAGCCAGGTCTCTCCACCATCCCTGTCACTCTGTTTGAGGGAAAAAGTGAGTTTCCTCAAAAGAAATTGTAATATTTTCCACTCCCCTTGATTGGGTTTCAAAATGGCAGTAGCAGAGTTATCAAAAAATACAATCCTGAGCCTGGAGGGAAGGTGATCTCAACCTTGGATCCCCAGAAATTTCCTCCTCAAAGGGTTTTTTTCTCCTATGTGCCGCAGGTCAAAATGTTAATTAGTTTATCAATATTCCCTAGCTCACTTAGGTAGGTTCTGCTGTTGAATGGAGATGGATGGTGGCCTTACTAGCCATTCCCTCTCTCCTAAGGAAGCCCCTTGTGTCATCAGTTCAAGTCCTGTTATATTGGATCCCTCCTGCTAACTTTTTTGTCTTATTTATGTTTCATTAAGCTGCCTATTTCTGTCAGTCTGATTCTCTACCTCCTAGTCATAGATCACTGCTACAACTCTTTTGGGTTCCTTCCTAATGTACTTTTAACCAAGGAACCTTTCCCATGGTACCTCTAGGGGTGGAACCCTCTTATAGTGTTCCTTGCTTTCAGTACCCCTACAGGGTGTTAATTCCTACTGGACTAGAGAGTGCAAATGGCCACACACGTTGTTCTATAGTTGCACAAGCATAACATTTTTCTGGTTGAGAAAGTCATTGAATTGGAAAGCTCTGCCTGCAGTTCAATGAGTGAGCAACCAGCCACGCCTACTTCCTGAACTATATAAGCAGTTCCTGTCAGCCTCCATCTGAAGCACTTTCTCTTTTCCCCACCATCCTCCCCTTCCCTTCTCCTCCAGTGTCTCATCTCTCTACCCCAAGGGGGTTCCTTCCTAAGGTACCTTTAGCCATGGGACCCTTCCCATGGCACCTCTAGGGGTGGACCCCTCTTTCAGGGTTCCTTGCTTTCAGTACCCCTACCGGGAGATAATTCCTACTGGAATAAAGAGTACAAATGGCCACAAATGTTGTTCTACAATTGCACAAACATAACATTATTCAGGTTGAGAAAGCCATTGAATTATATGTTAAATAATCCAAAAATGGCACTTTATTGCAATAATTGGAAATTCTACAGGTTTGCTATTGTAATTAATCAAATGTGTAGGCACAATACTGCATTCTAATTTGTCAGCAAACGTGTACTGTAAAACCACAATCCATGGTTTAAAAGAAGGGCTGTAAATCAGGACACAGTTCATTTAAAAATAAATCAATGAATCATGATGTATTACTTAAAATTGAAATGAAATCCATTTTCCCCTTACAGTCATGCAACTATTTTAAAAGACACTATTTTAAACATACTGTACATATTTTGCTAATAAGTATGTCTTAAATCTTCACTCTTCATGTTCCTATTAATTGTTTATATTCAAGGTGAAAATATATCTTATTTTATTTTTATTTATTAATCATCCTGCTTACCATTACTGTCATAGGCTCATAGTTGATTATTATCCCATCACCTAACTGCCTGTACACTTTTTAAATTTTGATAATCACTGTCTCCATATCATCATTAAATCATGTTATTTTCTTGCTGCACACATTATTTTTTTTCAGGGGGTTCTGTCAGTCACTCAGCCCGCATACTGAACATATCACATGCTCTGTATGTACTGTTATTTTAGTTGAAATAATTTTTTGTCTTGATACTTAATATTGGAAAAAATAAGAAAATGATAACTTCAGTACTGTTATTTACTGTAAAATAGGATTCTGATATGTAATTACTGTAGGGCTTTATTCAGGACACCACTGGAAATGTGCTTTTGTTCAATGGTTTTTGTACACCTCATGTTCATAACTAAAGCTTAATTACTTACTTACTAACTGTACCTGGCCCTATATCCTCCTCTTTTTTAAGTTTTAAATAAATAAAATAGTATCTGCTCACCCAGCTGCTACACTTTACTGTACAATGTATTGTCACCTTCAAACTGGAGCAGGAATTGAATGGCTCACTCATTACTATAACTCTCACACCCAACCTCATAACAAGTGTTTAACTCCACTGTTTCTCTTGGAGAAGAGTGATGTTTCCATAAGTAGCACTCTCAGAGACGGAAATACACTACTAGCAGAGGTCCTTTGTTACACATATCATGATCACAGGATCTGGCTACTTCGTCTGTCCATAGAACATGGCAATGAAACACTTCCTGCAAGTCCTGCCAAATAAAACTGATTGAGGACAACCTACAAAACCCTGCAGTACAGTATAAAGCCATTTTTCAAAAGCTAATAACTTACATAACACAGGTCTTTTTTTCCAAGTATCTGTGAGTGTGCTACTATGTCTTAATTGAAATTTTAATGAATCTGCATTAATATTTAAGAATGTAATACCTTGTCATGTTTTCTATTTTCTTGCTGCATAGAATCCTACTTAATAAGTGCAATAGGATGCTCCAGGGCATTGGTAGTTGTGTTGCAATTGCACTTTCAGAAGTGAAAGGCATGCGGCTGTTTACTGCATCACTAGGCATGCAGTTGCGGCACAGATATCAACACCCTGTCATGTCTTATGTCATACATAATGGCACATACCATATTTAAAAAATTTATATACAAAATAAAATTAGCACAGCTGAGAAAGAAAAACTTACAATGACTAAACATTGGCATAGAGTGGTAGTAGCATAGAACAATTTTAAAAAATATCATAAGTAATCATTACAGTTTCACAAGCCACAGTGTCCAGCCAACCTGAGAACTGAGTAAGTGGGTTCTATCCCCACACCAGGCACTTAGGTTAATATCCCAATAGTGACACTGCAGTGCAGCATGAGGGTTGGGTGCTGCACTCCTGAGGTGCCGTCTTTCAGATGAGACATTAAACTGAGGTCCCATCTGCCTTTTCTGGTGGTAGTTCAGGTGGATGTTAAAGATCCCATGGCACTTCTCAAAAAAGAGTAGGAGAATTTTGTGGGGAAGAAGGGAATACGAATTCAAAATCAGAGCAATACATCACAGTCCTAACCTCCAAAAACTATATCAGAACAGAAAGTCACAGTGTTTCCAAAATTGTCCCATGCAATTCCTAGAATAGCAAGTCAAGTCTTTGGCATATACTTTCTGCGTCTCCACTTGAATGGTGTTCAATAAAACATCATACGGTACAAAATGCTGCTGTAGGACCCATTTACATCTTACTTGCCAGAGGTAATATTTCAGAATAGAAAACAAGACCTGTAAAATGTCTTCCAAAAAGCTCTGCCAAACTGGGGTCTGAACCACATAAATCAAATCCTGATAAGTAAGCAATCGAAACTGAGGAACTCCCCATGAATGTGCTAACACATCTCAAAACTGTCTAGCATATTCACATTCTAAAAATAAATGTTCCTGTGTTTCTAAGATCTGACAACAAGACTGTCTTAAACAATATCTATCCTGTATGGCTTTATGCTTATTGTTATTTTTAACATTTACTTTCCCATGAATGGTCAACCAAAGGACATCCCAAACAAAGATAGGAAGCCTCTTATTAAATACTTGTTGAAACATAGTGACACTGTCTCTAGGAGTACAATATGATAAAACTATATTATCTAAACATTGTAGTCATACCAACCAGTCATAAATTACAGTCCTAGATTTCAATTCATCCATACCACAGTCTAATTTCCATGTTGAAATCAGCTGAAATAGTTCTTTAACTTTTTGCAGAATTGCTTGTATCTTAATAATCTACCTTTCTTCTATTCCCATGCCCTTAAACAAGGTCTTATCCATTATAACAATAATACAAACCACACCTTATTATGCTTTAGGTCAGGTTCAATCACATTAGAATAAAGAAAAATGCTGTAATAGAATGCAATTGGATGAAGCGTTCCCAACCCTCCCTCTTTCAAACTATGATATGTCACAGTCCTCTCAATGGGGTTCAGTCTACTCCCCCATAATGCTCTGAAAAACAAACTAAATAATCTAGTATGAAGGGCTTTAGGAGGGAGGAATATAACTAACATAGAACAAAATTGGAACGAGTAATGATTTAAGTAAAAAATCAATTTTTCCGTTGAGAGGGGATTGTGAACCCATCTAGCCAAAGTCTCTTTTGCTTTCTGCTATTTCTTATCCCAATTGAGAAAATCAGCATTCGCAGGCCCTAATTGCAGTCCCAAGATCATAATCAGATCCCTTGACAGAGCAATACCAGCAAGCTGTCCATGTAGCAAATGCTCCCCCCCAACTGATACCCAATACATTTATCTGTATTAATACAAGATCCTGAGGTGTCAGAAAAATCTTGAATTATCTTTTGTACTGTATGTTCATCAGTTTTTGCATCAACAATCAACACCACATCATCTGCATAAGCCAAACTCTTAAGCAAAGGTATGGAGGCCGACAAACTCACTCCTAACATTCCCAGATCCCGCTGAACCAACTGAATCAAGGGATCAATACCAACGACATAGATCAGCAGACTCATTTGACATCCTTGTCGAACTCCACAGCAGACTGACACTCTAAAATAGATCAGGAGACTCATTGGACATCCTTGTCGAACTCCACAGCAGACTGACACTCTAGTACCCCTCCATCCAATCACCTTTGATATAATAGAAGCAGATCTATATAAAGATTTAATCCATGAAATATACAGTAAGGGAATACCATACTGCTGCAGAACCAAAAATAAATAATCTTGAGACAGGGAATCAAAAGCTTTCCTTTGATCAAGGCTCAAAACATAACAGGGGTCTCCCCTCATAGAAGTTCTACTAAACAATTTCCTGAGGAAAATCAAATTGTCTTGAATGCACCTATTAGGAACAGCACATCCTTGGGTAGGGCTAATCAAAAACTCAGCACATTTAGCCAAACAAGTGCATAATATTCTACTTAGTCATTTTAAATCAGCATTAAATAAACAAATTGGTCTCCAATTCAATAATTGAGACCTATCCCCCTTTTTAAATAAAAGAACTAATTTGGCTTCTACAAAATTAACCGAAATATCCTCAGACTACAATAGCTCATCAAATAGCGCAGTTAAATCTTTATACAGATCATCACTAAAGACTTTGTAAAACTCAGCAGAAATACAGTCCAGTCCCAGAGTAGCATTAGTTTTAGCCGAATTAATAGCAGCTCTAACTTCATCTTCAGTAATCAAACCAACCATTTGAAATTCCAAAGTCTTAGAAGGGAGATGTCTTCTCTAAAGAGGAAACAAATTGCTCTGCATGACATGTAACCAGCAGAGTACCAAAGGTATCAGTAAGATAATGATGTATAATTCCCAAAAGGGAATCTTTGTCAGTATGCAATACCCCATTCCTATCTTTCAATTCAGATATATGCTTTGTGTTAGTTAAATGTTGGTTATCCTTAGAAGAGTCAAAAGTCTGTTTTTTACTGACTGTGCCAAATTGTATTTCTTGTTTCAAAGACTTGGCCCTATCATACTGAAAACAATACATAGATTGCTGAATTCAGTGTATCTGTGAACTAAAGTCTTGTCCAGAAACATCCGCCAAAGAAAGCAACCTATGTAACTGTTTCCGATACTGCAAATAAGTAAAATAAGCATCCCTGTTTCGTTTCCCAGCCCAGCGCTGAAAAAAATATTTCACATCCCTTTTGGTGTCTAACCACCACTCTTGTAAAGAATCATACAAGCATTGAACTGACAAATGGGCTGTCCATAAGGTTTCAAAACCAGAAACAATTTCCGGATTATCTAATAAAGAAATATTCAATTTCTAAGCAGGCTTATCATGCACCTGTTCTGGATTCCAATGACAATCAACATAAACAGCTGAATAATTAGAACAAGCCAAATCTTTAACAGCCGCATTTATAAGCTCAACAAATTGTGAGACCCAGATATAGTCTATCCTGGCATGTAGGGAACCCTTTCGAAATGTGAAACCGCCTGTACTATGAAAAGAATGATAGGCATCCCTCAGTTTAGCAGCAACCACAATATCTTTCAAAGCATTGGAATCGCAGAACAGTTTATCAGTGCATAAACCCCTGTCTTCCCTTTGAATACTACAATTGAAATCACCCCCCCATATAATCATCTGAACAGTACACAAAAAAGGCTGACTTTTATGAAAAAGCAACTCTTAAAGCTTTCCATTGAGGTACATATAAATTAATCAATCGCAATCTGTGCTGCCTAAATAAGACATCCAACAGAAGGGATCTACCCAGTTCTAGGCCAATTAATCTGGTAACCTTCAAATCTACATTTGAAAACAAAATACCCAAACCATCACACCTGTCCTGGCCTTGAGGCCAAAATGTAACCCCATGACACCATTTGTTAATACAGTTAGGTCTCTCCCAAAAAGTTTTAATCTGGGTATCCTGCAAAAATACAATATTGGGGTGTAAACTTTTTAATTCATGGAAAACCACATCCGTCCACATATCATTCTTAATGCTTTTAACATTGAACTTCAAAATATGGAAGGCAGCCACGGGTCAAAATTAGGGAAGACAAAATCAACGTTTAGATCTAGTAGCCCAATGCTTTCTTCTGGAACACCCTTCATCCATGCCTGAAGAGGTACCCATTGAGGACATAACCAATGATATATCAGAACCAGAGTCCTCATCCTTAGATATAGATGGATCAGTGTCAAGAAGTAAAGGGGCATATTTATTAGACCGTGAAGTGAGTTCATATTTCAATGATTTTTTTCCTCTCTTTGCCTTTAGGCTCAATAGGGAGTCCCAGTTTTTCCCTGGATTGTTTCTTGTAAGAAACAGTTGTAAAGGGAGACCCAAGTGATGTAGTCAGGGGGAGGGGAGGTATAGAGGACTGTCCTGAAAGAGTTCAACCATCACTCAATTCTTGTGCCATATCAGTAGACACACCCTCCAAGTCCAAAGGATTATGGTGTCCCCCAACACCTGGTACCTCCACAGAAGAAGCAGTTTGCACAGCATCTCCCTGGGGCTCTAAAGCTGAGGAAGCAGTGATGTCCATGGACAACTGTTGGCTATCACCAACAGGAGGGTCCGATACTATATTTGTCTGGGCAATAGAAGGCTCAACCTGTGGTGTCACAACTATAGGGGGAGTAGTGACTGAAGAAACAGTAATGTCAGTCTGCAGATCCCTCACATATGCCTCTCTGAGGCCTGAGCACAACCCTGTTTCTGCACCTGCATAATCAAGTCCTCCTGGGATGGACAATCCCCAGAATTATGAGAGGCCCAAGGATATTTAATGTAAGGATGACCCCTTTCTTCATGAAGGTTACAATGAAAGAGGTTTTTACAAGTGGTCAAAAAATTACCAGTTTCCAAACAGTGGGTACATTTAGGGGTATCACAGGCATTACTTAGGTGAAGACGAGAGCCACACTTATGGCAGGACTTCAGTTTCCCAGGGTAGAACAAGGAGCTCCATGTCTTTCCCCCAGAAAAAAACAACCTGGAAGGTGTGCAATACCACTGTTAATCATGAACAATTTACATTTTATTTTTCAGGCCCCAGTCCAAAATTGCTCAGATTCAATTATGGGTACAGGATGTTCAAGTACCTCACAATGTTTTTTAAGCCAGTATAAGATATCAGAAATGTTTGCCCCTACATTCTTAAAAAGAACACTAATTGTCCAAACAGCAGGCTTAGTAATAGGAATCACTAAAAGGGGGTCCACAAGGGAGAGTCTTTCAAAGAATTATACTTAAGCCAAAACCTAACCAGTGCTTCCACTGTCTTAAAACTAATATCATATTTGCTGTCATCCATATGAATCAGAGCAAAGACTTCAGAAGCATAGAACTTTAAGGAGTCTTTTAACAATTTCCTTCCAATGTAAACACGATCTGGGGGGGGCAGGTAATCCTCCTTTATACATAAGTCTAATAGCATTTCTACATGGAGCAGGCTCCTTTGTAGAAGATTTAAATAAGTCAGCCATCTGCAACAGAAGCTTAAATACATTTTGTTTATTAGGGTCTTGCAAAAGAGTAGGGCCAAACCCCACCAGTAAAGTGTCTGTGTCAGGTAAGGATGTAGGCAAATTTAAGTTATAAACCTCATCAACAACTGCAGTGTCAACCAGCTTCTGTGCACTTGAGCCAGGGATTGAAACAGGCTGAACAGAACCAGGTAACAAAGTCACAGCCGAACTAGAACTCTGCACAGGGGAAGCACGCCCTACACTCCATTCAACACCCAAGGGACAGTCCACAGTGTCCAACAGCAAAGCCCCAGAGTCATTAAACCGCATCACAGAATATTCAGCAACCTCTTAATCAGCAGGATCAGGGGACCAACCTGGCCTAGTGTGAACCCAGCCTGCAGCCTGCAAAGCCTGTTCCATAAGTTGGTCTTGCTCCCGTACCACCGTAGTAGAATTGGAGTGCAACAATTTCTATTTTGCCAGTCCCAAAGTCTTACCTAGTAATACTCCTTGGGAGATACGAGAATCCTGTGAAGAAACCGCGTGGCTCGCAACATGCAGGGAATTCACTGAGGTACCAGCGGTCTCTTGAACCTCACATATGGGCAATTGAGTCACCACAGTCACTCCAGCAACAGCAGCATGCACACCCATCATCATACAAGGTGGCCCTGCAAAACACTCATGGTCAGACAAAACACCCGCTGTTTCCAAATTTGGACTTCAGGAGATATCCACAGGAAAAGCCATATCGTGGGGAACAACTACAGAGACATCCTCTAAATCAGTAGCAACATGCATCAAACAAGCAGCATCAGTGAGTCCAGACACATTCGGTGAAAAACTCACATCTTCAGCATGGGTCTCTGGTGTAATTGAGGCCGGGGAAGAGACCCACTCCCCTACCTCACAAACCTCCTCACTCCTCAACATCAGGGACAAAAGTGGCAATCCACTCAAGGACAGCAACTCCCCCTACAGCAGAGTAGGGGGAATTTTTATTCATATCACAAAAGAACTGATGAACAATACAGTATTACTTCATACAACAATAAACAATAAATAACAAAAACCTCAAACAAGGTATTACTTCATACGTTAGAAACAGGAATGTACAAACATAAGGGGAAAAAAACAAATGCCATCATAGATAGACAGATAATAACCTCAGTCAGAAAAGAAAATATACCCTTAAACAGTGTTCAAACACAAAATAATACAAATCATATAGTGAACAAATAATATGTTTTTTTTGTAAAGCACACTAGGCTTTTTAAATATAAAAAATGTGAATCATAAATTAACTTCCCATTTCTTTCCTAACTTCAGCTGAAAAAGAAAATTTATTTAAATCTCATGTCTCACTATAATACTCGTACAAAATAATCTTTAAAAATTAACATTTAAATTATACAATCAAAGGAGTACCATAAATTCTCCCAGTATTCAGGTGAAAACATAGATTTCTCAAACAATTTAAATCTACCTATCTCAGTTTCCAGTATATGGAACAAATTAATTGGATGAATTCCTTGCTGTTGCAATAATAATCTACATCTACTAATCCATATACAGTGAAGAAAAAAAATATGAATAACTTGCAAGGTACTATAAGTGCCTTGAGACAGATCAGCATCGAAAGAACCATAATATAAATTCTCAGTGGAAGGAGGAATTGATAAGCAACTCTTCCAATGGTGCTATACAATGTCCCAAAATTCCATAGCATAACAACAATTAAAATATAAATGCTCTATTGTCTCAGGAATGAATTAATACACTTCCCTCTCAGGCAATAGCGATCTTGTAAAGTTTTGTGCTTTTGATTACTACGCACATTTATTCTCCCATGAATCCCCAACCATACAGTGTCCCACATATGTAGTGGTATACAAGGCTTAGTGATATATTTTGAAATATTCAAACATACTGCCTTGGAAAGCGTTGAAAAGGGAAATTTGTGAAAATAATGATTTAAAATATTATCGTACAAATCCTTTCAGGAGATACTCATAATCACCTCCCAACTAATATTCCAGCCTTTTATTCTATCAAATATATCACTCCATCTACATGTATCCACCAAGCATGGACACCTTTTATTTTTATGCATAAAATTTGCATTTTTCCATTCTTGCATCTCTCCTTGTAAATGTGTATTAATTAGTGAACCCAAAATCTTACAATTATCTTTAACTACTGGTATCAGATTTGAATATAAAAAAATAGTAAAGAAAAAAAGAATCGGGTTAACCATTTTCAAACCTCCTGCTTTACTGTCTAAATACAATATATTACGTTTAATCGGATTCAATCTGCTTCCCCATACGCCATAAACAAAAAAAAAAATCTCATTAATGAGGTCTCCAAGCTTTTTGTTATAAAAAATGTTATTTATATATAAAAAAACAGGTATTAAAAAAAGTTTTAATTAAATAAACTCTCTTCTTTTTTGAAAGTTTACTGCAATTCCAACAGGTTATTTTTGAATTACCCTCTTGTAAAGCCGATTTCCAATTATCAATTGCACTATCTCGACCTCCAAAATATATTCCTAAGATTTTACAAGGTTGTTGTTCGATCTGGAAACCTCCCACAATGGAAAGAGTATCTGGAAAACCTGCAATACTTAAACACTTACTGTAGTTTTAGATTTATTAATCTGAGCTCCCATAAGTTTACCTAACTCTGTGATAATCATGCAAGCTACCCTTACAGAAGCCTCATCAGGTAAAATGAGACACAAATCATCTGCATAAGCAATAATTTTTATCTGTATTCTATTATCCCAAATAATTCCTTTAATTAAAGGGGAACTATTAATTATCCGTCATAAAGGATCAAGAGTCAAAACATATAGGAGTGGGCTTAGCGGACATCCCTGTCAGACTCCTTTTAATATTCTGTGTTTCCCTTCTCTCCATCCATTTTCTAACAGAATTACATATGCCAAAGCATAGCACATCTGTAACTACTGGACAAATATATCAGGAAGACCAAATGCCAACAAGCATTTCCTTAAATATTCTTGCAATAATTCATCAAATGCTTTGGCTTGATCTAGACTTATTAAAAATTCCTCCAAAATGCCTAAATTCCCTGTCCCTGTGGCCATAACTTCTCAAACATAAATCAGTGCATCATATATCTTCCTTCCTGAAACCGAGCAGAACTGAGAATCACTAACCAGATCAGGCATCACCATAGATAATCTATTCCCTTAAAATTTTGAAAAGATCTTAAAATCTACGTTCAATAGTGTTAATGGACTCCAACTTCCTATATCCGAGTGATCCCTTTTTTAAATAAAAAATTAATAACCCTCATACATTTGCAGTGGTAAAATCATATCAGTAATAAGAAAATTATACACTGCCAATAACTCTTTAGGCATCAATTTCCATATTAATTTATATAATTCTCCTGGCAACCCATCTGAACCAGGAGAAACTTCATTTTTAAGAGATAGAATCACTCTTCCTAATTCTGCTTCAGTAAATGCTTCTACCATTAAATTTTGTAAATCTGTTGCTAAACAAGGAAAATCTGCTGCTTCCAAAAATTTAGATATACAGTAAATTTGGAATCTAAATTCTTCGTTCCAAAACTATTTTCTATATGATAGTCTAGAAATTCCATAATTCTGATGTTATCTGATACCACTCTATTATCTTTATATTTCAAGCTTGAAAAAAGCCTTTCTTCCGTCCTAGTTTTGCATGCTGAAAAAGGATTAACCTGTGCTGTTTTACCTTGAGTTCCAAAGGACTGTTCTTTAATAAGTGAGTGTAATCTATCATATTGATAATGTGCCATATCTTCTTTTACAGTAGTGATATTGGTAGATAAATCGACCCCACTTTCTGATTGCATTGAAATCAGGTTTTGTAAAGTATGCCAGAAAGTCAGATCTTCCTTGTTCTGTGTTTGTGCTCAGGATCTACCTTGTACCTGAAAATATCCAATCAAACATATTTTAAAGGCTTCCCACCAACCAACCATATTTTCATGTAAATAAATCATAGTGATTTGATCTCTAATAATTTGTTCCAAATCCCTTAACACTTCCGCATTATTTAATGTTGAAGCATTCACTTTCCAAAACTCAAGGCCTTTTGTCCTGCGTGGGGGATTATCTATATTTATACCAATCAGTATGTGATCTTGGGAATCTATTGGTATGTAAATCAAACTAGAGATTAATAAAGATTTCTGTACAAAAATAAAATCAATACGGGATGATAGAGTTCCTTTAAAAAAAGTAGGTTTAGCTCTATTCCGGCCCAGTTGATGTGAATCACAGAGACCTGCTAGGGAAAGAAAGGATTTTAAAAATGTTTTATCACAATACTGTTTCCCCATTTCATGTTTTTGCTGAAAGTTTACATTAAAATCCCCACACAGAAATAATTGCCTACTCGTCTATAAATAAGGTTGGATCTTTTTTAAGTAATTTGATCCGAAGAGCTTTCATCTGAGGGCCATAAATTGTAATTAATTGAAACTGTAAATCTTTAACTAGGACATCCCAAAAAAATGCCCTGCCTGATTCAATTTCAACCAACCTATAAATCTTAACATCAAAGGTTGAAAAACAAATTCCCACTCCACTACACATTTCTTCCCCAGAAGACAAAAATGATTTACCCCAATGCCAGTCTCTGGCAGCTATAGAAATTTCAGACAATGTATGTAAGCATGTTATCTTGTAATAAAAATATATTGCATTTCAAATGGGAAAATATCCCAAACATCATCTGATGTTTCTGATGTGATTTCAAACTATTCACATTTAATGAAACTACTGATAGTGTAGAAGGTTTCAAGGAGGGGGTTTAGGGTTTTTTACACTGGATCTAGTCACTCGTTTTTGGGATTCTAACTGTTTGCTCCCTAATCGACGCTCCAGATTAGGTAATGTTATTGTTGAACTACCCAAATCAATTGTAGGTTCCAACATAGGGTGGGCCTGATCTACCTGTTCCCCCATGATGAAAAGACTGAAAATCTACTTTCCAATGGTAATGGAGAAAGGGGCACATTCCGACTATCACTACATTCAACAACCCCATTAAAAGGAATGGGAGATAACATTCGGCTTCCAGAACCGTGCAAACCCTCTTGTTCCCCCTTATCATTTGGTTCTACAGAACTTAACAAGATGCAGGAATCAAGACCCATGGATTTTAAAGGCCTTTGTGGGGATCCTTATGGGGTCACAAACGGTGTTTCTCGTTACTCCCTACTTATCCCCTGAGTAGGATCTAAAGCGAGTGATACTGTCTGTTCCATGTGAGATAAATCAATAAAGGACTCATTAGACTGTAACGTGCTATGTGGGACAGATGATTGAAATTGTCTACTATCTCCATTGAGTCCACCCCATCCTCTACCTCTTTGCCTACCTCTAAATATGTTTTCAGTACTTCTCCCTTCCTTTTCTTGGTACAGTTTTTTTGCCTGTGCTAAAAAGTATTCCTGATAAGAGGAATCATCAGAATCCGTAGTTCTCCATGGACAATCTGAAAGAAAAATGATTAATTTCACTACATAAATTGCATATTGGGGGAGCTACACACTGTGTTGCTGAGTGCCCTAGCATACCACACTGGAAACACTTCATCTGGTCACATGACATGTTTAAATGCATTAATGAACTGCATTTAAAACAACTTTTAGGCTGGCCAGCATAAAAAATGATGCCTCTGTCTCTCCCCAAGAAAAAGGAACTCGGCAGATGTTGTATGCCATTGTCATCCTGGTTAAGTTGTACTCGCACTGTCCAACCACCTGTACAAAAGCCGTTTTCATCAATAATAGGCTTAGGTTTGTCTTGTATTAAACATCGTCTTTCCAACCAAAAAAGGATGTTGGCAATATTTACCCCTTCATTCTGGAAATGAATGGTAACAGTTTTAACTGTGGGTTTAGTGATTAGGATGGCCTGGAAATCCCTCCATTCCTCTTGATCTTTGATATCATAATAAAGTCTCCAGAATTTATGTAATGAAATAATAGAACAGAAACTGATATCATAGGTGTGTTCACCAGGTGGGTGTATAAAAGCATACACCTCCAGAGGAGAAAATCCCATAGAGTCAATTAGTAGTGACTTTCCCAACCGTAGTCGATCTGGTACTACTGGAGCTTTGCCCCAGTGTCTCAGCCATACCAGAAATCTGCACCTGGCTGCCTCTGCTGGTTTCTTAAATAAGCCTGCATAGGATTTGGGGCCCATTATTCCCGGTTAGTGACAATCGAATTCCTATGTGCATCATTATTCACATCAGAATCAATAGTTTGACTTATATTCTTGTTTCCTTCAGGAGTTGAAGAAATTGTGGAGTAGTCCATGGAAGAAACTTGTTTTACCAAAGGAGATGTTGATTCAAGATTGCCACCAGCGTCTTGCGTATCAAAAAATTCAGTAGCCTGTCCCTGATTTTGTGCATTCGCATTAGGACCAGCAGAGGACTTTGATTTTTGGCTAGTTTCAGTTATAATAGATGAAGCAGTAGGTATAGCTATTCCTTTTTGATTTAAGATGGTCATACCAAGTATAGGAATCAAAGGGTCAGGAATCCATTTATCTACTACCCAAAGCCATCTAGCTTGTCTGAGTACATCTCCTGGGGACAATGCTGTCAAGGTACAGGTTTGTGAAAATGTAGTATCATGTATTATTTCTCCATCAGTGTGTTCAAAATTATTTTGCAAATCATTGTCATTCATTAAATCCTGCTGCTCAAAATGATTCCCTCCAATTTTAAATGGACTAGTGGGAGAACATTTCCGTTTATTACGTTCTGCTTCTAACTTCTGCCTACAAGAATTAAAATCTTGTTCTGCAATTGAAATTAAGTCCAATAACTGGTGTTTTTTCCTTTCAGTTTCTTGCTGTAGTTTTAACTCTTCTGCCAAAGTTCCCCCATCTGTAGACTGGAAAGCTAAAGAATCAACAGGTACCTGAGCAATTTCTTGATCAGTACTCAACAAAGGTTCTTCCATTCTCTGAACTGAAATATTCAAGAACTCAGGCTCCAACAAAGCATGACAATTCTCCTTCACTGTCTCATCCAAACTGGGATTCTCCATCCCTGAAGACAGATGGATAGTGCCACCTGCCTACAGAGTAGGGGAATTTCCCTGGTGTCCTGGCCAAATTTCCCCCCATTCACTAAAATACCACCAACTGCTTAATCTGGTTCAAAGTCAGTTGGCATTCATCTGTATCTCCCTCCCCAGGGGTCGTGCCTGAAAATAGACAGAATTTGTCTAGTGCACTTACCCAGTCAACAAAAACTAAATAAATAAAATAAAAAAATTAAAATACAAAAGATTCAGCAAGTTACAAATTGCTCCCAAGAATTATGTTAGTGAGTGAAGTAACTCTTAGAGGATTCAGGGACAAAACATGTAATGGAAGATTGACTCAACTTGACAAATTTCCCCCAGGATAAAACTGATAGAGAATCTTTTGGCTCTGGTTATTTATGTGACCACCATTTTTATGTTGTCTTGCGCATGTGCAAGCAACATCTTCTGGTAGTAATAGCACAGTGAGAGCTGTGTCAGTGTTGGCGAATGCAGGGCATGCTTTAGTAGGTGCGTCCCTCATTACCCAATTAGCCAGCATGCTAGTGCTGATGCAAAATTTATGCAAAGTGCCACCAACTTGAAAGAAATGTGCTGTTGCAATCAGAGACAAGCTCATCATGCAGCGGAAGAGATGACATGCCTCCCATTCATGCTGTTCCTGGTGAAATATTTCAATAAACATGGCAGCAGCACACAATCACCAAACAAAACCAACTTCAGGGGTGCAATCCCTGTGTTAGCATGTCCCCCACCTCCCCACATTGTTTGGCAGGCTGGGAGCCCACCCCAGTGTGCTGTCACTCACACAAAGCTGACCATGTTGGCATGATCCCCCCATTGTGTGGCACACTGGGAGCCCACCCCAGTGGGTTTAACAAACCATGTCTCAATGTCCTTTTTTACCTGAAAAAAAGAAAACGGTCCCTCGTTGTCCGCAGCACCCTCCCCAACCCGCACTCCACCCTCTGAGCACCCCACCTCCCCACACACCCCTCACCCCATACTTACCTCCGAGGGCTAGCACCGTGGATCTTCGTGGAGCGGAACACATCTGGACTCTTCAAAGCTGAACTGCAAAATGAAGAAATGCTGATCAGCTGTATAATGGCATCAATGGGGGGTTTCAACATAGGTGGATATCTCAGCCATTTTTTTGGCTTTTGGCTCCAAATTTTCAACATGGGGTTCTTGGGATCCTACCTCATGAACACATGCACTGTCATCTTGTTCTTTGGTCCCAAAAGGTGATTTTGTGGTCACTACACAGAATCACCTTTCAGGACTGATTAACAAAATGACAGTGTCACTGTTTATGAGGTGGGGTCCAAAAAATCCTATGTTGCAAATTTGGTGAAAATTCAAAAACATTACTGTGTTACAAATGTGCATTACACAGTTTCCATGCACACTCGTAACTTCAACAATTTTTTATATTTTCACTCCAGATTTTCAACATTGCCATTTTTTCACACCTCCTTATGAACAGTACAGCTGTCATTTTTCACATTCTGCCCAAAATGTGTTTTCGCACATCTGGTACACAATAATAATAATAATATTCTTTATTTCTAAAGTGCAATTCAAAATATCAAAACACTGTGCAAATCTAACATTGAAACATAAAAAAGATAAAACAATAAAACACAGTGCAATCCAGCTTTCACACCAATTTACATTAAAATGATATATTACATAAAATCCCCGAAGGCAAGAAAAAACAGATGAGTTTTTAAGGCCTTCTTAAAGCTCTCCATGGTCTGGCACTCTTGAATATGATGAGGTAGAGAGTTCCACAGGGTAGAGGCTGCATACATAAAAGCTTGTGACCCTGAAGTTTTCAGTTGTACCCTGAGAAACTCTAGCAATTCCTCATTGGCTGAGCAGAGAAGTTGGAGAGGGCAGTAAGGAACCAGGAGCTCTTGCAGGTAGCCCAGACCCTGTTTGTATAGGACCTTATAGGTCAATAAACTGACCTTGAAGGTGATCTATGACTGCACAGGCAGCCAGTGCAGTTTGAACAACACAGGCAAGATGTGACTCACATAAGAGGCCCTGTCAGTAACCTGGCCACCACGTTCTGCACCAGCTGTAAGTGGTGGATGTCGACCCCCAGAAGCCCTAGGTAGAGGGAGTTGCAGCAGTGAAGGCACAAGGTCACAAAGTGTGGGTCAGTGTTGGAAGGTCACTAGATGGAACAAGATGCCTAATCTGGGCAATGTTCCTCAGTTGATAAAAGGAGGACTTGACTACTGCCGACATCTGTGAATGCAGTGTCAGCCCATCATCAAGAATCACCCCCAGATTCCACAAGTGTTCAGAAGGCAGCAGCTGGCTACCTCCAAGCCAACGTCCAGAGGAAAGCTCTGCCCCTGCCCTCTCTATCTTGTGACCCGGATCCACCACCAACACCGCAGTCTTATTGAAATTCAACTTCAACCAGCAGGCCTGCATCCAATCCTGGATTTCTGTAAGGCAGCTATTAACGACTGAGACTGCACTATCCTGGTTGAGCACAAAAGACAGATAGAGCTGGGTGTCATCTGCATAGCAGTGAAATCTCAGTCCATGCCATCTCACAATATCTCCCAATGGCAGCATATATACCATGAACAACATTGGGGACAGCACAGAGCCCTGAGGAACCCCGCATGGCAGGGAGAATGAGGCCAAGGAATAAATCCCTGACACCATACTCTGAGACTTGCCAGTGAGGAAAGACTGAAACCATCTGAGGACAGTACCTGACAGACCACATATGTCACTCAGGCACTCCAGCAATCCCCCATGAACCATGGTGTCAAAGGCTAAAGAGACAACAAGAAAGACCAAGACAGAGTGGCACTTCTGATCTCTTGCAATCAGGAGATCATTGAGTACCCAAACCAGAGCAGTCTCAGTGCTATGCCTCTTCCGAAAAACAGATTGGAGATGATCATAGATGTCACGGATGGTCAAGTGGTTCTCCAGTTGCAGGGTGACTACTTTTTCAATCACCTTCTCAACAAAGGGAAGGTTAGAGATTGGCCTGTAGTTAGCAGGGCAATTTGGGTCCAGAGAAGATTTATTAAGGAGTGGTGTAGTCATGGCCTCCTTCAGGGAATTAGGAAACTCACCGAATTGAAAAGAGCACCATACTATCTCTGCTAGGACTGAGACGATGGTATCAACTTACCCCAATATGAGGCACATAGGACCCAGATCCAGACTACAGCAAGTTGACCGCATGATCTGGACAATCTGCACAACATCCAAGATCTCTGGCCCGTCAAAGTGTTCAAAAGAAAATCGAGGAGTAGTTACCATGCACCGACCACTGATAGACCCCATAGACCAGGCTGATCAGATCTCTGCTGTGATGTCAACCACCTTATTAGCAAAGAATCAAGTGAACTCATCACACTTATCCTGTGAAAATGCTCTTTGAACTTGTAGACAGGTTGGATTGCACAACCTGTCCACAGTTCAAAAGAGCTGAGCAGGTCTATTCTGAGCTGCAGCAATCTCCTTGGACAGGAACTCTGCCTTCTTATGGGAGATTGCTGATTGATAGGAATGATAATGTTCCATCAATTTAAGGCATTTGGCATCCAGGGCAGATCTCTGCCAGAACCATTCTAGCCTTTGTCCAACTCATTTCAGCTCCCTCAAGGTCTCATCAAACCAAGGGGACTGACAGCAAAGAGTAAGAGGATGAACTCAGACAGGACCAATAGAATCCAGAGCACCTGCCACAGCCTTATTATAGACCAGATTCTCTGGACCCTCACTGGCATCTGGCAATCCCGATAGGTCTAATACTGCCGAAAGACCATCAGGGGTTACATCCCTCAAAGGGCAGTTTCTGACCAACTCCACAGGAGCAGGCCTATAGGGGAGGGCCCAGAAGTTGAACCTTATAGTGTGATGGTCAGACCATCCTACTGGTTCCACAACCAAATCAGAGTCCTCCATCCCCAGGAGGAAAACCAGGTCAAGTGAGTGACCCAGATTATGGGTGGCAGAGGCAACTACCTGTGTGATGCCCAACAAATTCATAAGTTAGAGGAAGTCCTGAACAAATTGCGAGAGTTTGTCATCAGTCCAGGCATTGAAGTCACCCAGCACCATCAACTTGAGGCACTCCAATGCCATGTCAGTGACGAACTCCGCAACCTCGTGCAAAAGCAATTTCTCACCCCTGGGTGGATGGTAGATGAGAATGATCCTACACCCCACACCTGTAGCTGCAGTACACTCAGATGATCTTGGTTCCTTGATTGGAACCTCTATAAGGCCCAATTCCATTTTAAAACAAATGGCTACTCCCCTGCCCCTGCCATCCAATCTCGAGTGATGTGTCACTAAGAATCCGTCAGGAATAGCCACCTCCAAAACTGAGACAGCATTCTCATCCAGTCAGGTCTTGGTGATGCAAGCCAGGTCTGCTATCCCAACAAGATCAGCTATAATGGCTGTCTTGTTCTTTATAGACCTGGCATTGCATAACACCACTCAAGATGGATTAGTCTCTGAAGCCTGGCCGGACTACCAGCCCTATAACACAGGAGCCCTTGGGTATGGGGACCAAATATGGAGATCCATGATCAGGAACCCATTTCACTCCAGGGTGTCTCCTGGACATAACTACCCCAATCCAACCCCCCAAGCTCACCCCCTCCCCCAAGGTTCAAGGAGCCCAGTCCCCTTCACCTCTTGCCCAATATTCCCAGTGCCCCACAGCATCCATAGACTGCTGCAGGCAGTGGAGGGTAATTAAAGGGGTGGATGTCATGAAGCTCAGAGGAGGAGTAGTGTCTGACTGGGAGAGCTACCTGCCAGCACATCTTTATATCAGCCAGAAGCTCAAACAATAAAATGAATATATTAATAAAATTAACACTATCAAATCAACCCCTCCCCTTCACCCACAGACTACTAGAAAAAAGGAACAAATGAACAGAATTGCTAGTCAATATAACTGCAAAAAAAGTTAGTGGAGTCAGGTCGAGGAGAAAAAAACAGTCACTATATGTTAGTCCAAAATGGAATGAAATCTGGACTTGGAAAGCTCCCTCCACTCCGGGTAAATCTCAGAGAAATTTTCAATCCCAACACCACCTTTCACGTAGTGAGGGAAGAATTAACAGTAACATTAAAAGTTAAAAAAAGCAACATGCAGGGCACTCTCACCACCCCTCCTAGGTCTACGAGATTGAAAAGGATATGGGCTAATGGAATCCAGAGGCACAGTTCTTAAACATTAACGGCCAGTCAGGGAGAGTGTGAAAATAGACAAATCACAGCTGTAAGAGTTCCAATGTCCTCTCTATAGGAACAGGACAGGTCTTCAGCAAAAAAAAAAAAACTAGAGCCACCAACAAAGAACTCTGAGGTCCCCAGTTGGGATCTTACTTATCTTGAAAGCCCAACATTGAATGAAACTACACCCACAAGTCAGCATCCCTGCCTGCAGAGGAGAGCCAATGGTGAAGAGCCCAGAGAATGTGATAAATTGGGAAAAATACAGAAGCTCCTGACCACACTACCAAGGAATTCACTGTTCCCTGCTCCACCCGCAACCAGTAGCTACAGGTGCTAGGAGGATCATTCTTCAAGCCGACCCCCCAGGCAGCTTAGGAAAACACCGCACTCCCCTGCTGACTCTTTGGAAAATAGATATAAGCACTCCTGCCCAATCCCAAGCACAGCGAAGGAACAGCCACCCCCAGATAGGTGACAGATAGGGCCTTCCCCCAACACCTCCCTCAACAGTCCACAGAGCCTGCAGAGTTCCAGTGGTGTCCTCACTGCAAAGTTCAGTTCCACCAGGGTCCACCAACCAACTGCAGCATAGCCCAGATAGTTTCACACACTCTCTCCATACCGACTCCTCTAACAGTAGGAAGCAACTCTTCCAACAGAAGCAAGCAGAAAACAGCCAAAATACAGCCCAAGGTCCAATGCCAGCTCCCACCTCAAGACAGTCAACTGGCTCCTCGACTCTCTGTCCCCCCAGATGATGCAGGTATGGACAGGCAAAATGGAGAAAAATTCAGCTACACTCCTAACCTTATTTTCTCACTCACAATCCCTGAACTAGCTACAACTAAGTATGGAAATGGAAACAAAAATAAACAAAACAACGGAAACAAAAAAAGTAATGAAGCAAACTAAACAAATCAAACAGATTGAACGAGTCAAACAAATAAGAATGTAAAACAATTGGGTCACATGATGGCAGCCTAGAGGAAAGCAGCAATCTCGTCTTGCTCCGTTCCCTACCCAGCTTAAATCCTTATGTTTATCAGCACCATTAAATACCGTTCTTTGAAATCATCACATAATATTCAGAGATCCGTTCTGGTGGCTCAGATACTTCTTCAATGGAAGCATACGTCAAAAAGCAGATCCCAAAGCATACTCCGCCACCTTCCCCAGAGAAGGAGCAGGCCTCAAAGTGACCTCGGCAGAGGCCTAATAAATCAACCCCAGGACTCACTGCTTTAACTGAGGAATGCTTCCTCGAAATAATTATGCCTCTGCAAAGCGCGATCAAAGAGATCTCAACAGAGATACACAGTTTCAAAGCATCTTTAGATTTTCTAAACACCAGAGTGGGAGATAATGAAGCGCGCGTATTAAATCTGTGGAAGCTAAGATGGATAAACACGAGTTAGATTGTGTCACAATGAGCAGGAGAGTTAAAAAAATTGAAGATAAACTTGAGGACTTGGAGGGGAGGAGCAGAAGAAGTAATATCATCATTATTGGGATTCCGGAGAGAGAGGAGGGCGCATCTCCGATTCAGTTTGCTCAGAAATTATTCAAGAAAGTAGCTGGCCCGTCCCTGAATGGAGCAAGCTATGTGGTAGAAGGAGCTCACAGACCTCTCCATCCCCCCCTCCACCAGGTGCGCAACCTAGACCGATGGTATGCAAGTTATTAAATTATCTCAACAAGCAACATATCCTAAGCAAAGTCAAATCATTGCAAGAAGTCCTGTGGGAAGGAAAATGGATCAGGATAACCCATGACCTACCACAGTCTGTTCGGCTTAAGCGGCAAGAAATGCACCCGCTGGTTTCGAAATTAATTGCGGCTGGCATACAATTTCAGGTTAAATACCCTGCTTTACTGCAGGTGAAGGTTAGCAATCAGTGGCATTCGTTTGAGAGCCTGGAAGTGGCACAGAAAGAGCTCAAAAAATTACTGCCTGAACTGGTCAAGTGATTGGGCAGAGCTATAAAAAATGCGGCTAAAAGCCTTAATTAAGCCACTGTAAGCCTCAGATGTATGACTTGTGATAAATTGCTATTGTTTGAGTCATGGGACTGACTGAAATATGCTACTTCAGGAAATGTCCCCAGTAAAATGGTTTAAAAGGCTATTTATAGCATTTATATGCAAGCCCCCTCTCTGAACAATGTCTAGTTTTGTTGTCTCCCCTCTTGCAAATTTGGAGTTAGAAATTCTCGATCCTTAAAGAGAGAGCCAGATTAGTGCAACCACTTTTCACGAGTCTCCATATGGTGAAGTCCTGAGCAGCTCTCAGTCCTCAAGTTGTTTCAGGTTTAATGGTTAAATGTGCATGAAAGATTAGCTGTTTCAGAAGCTCGCACAAGTCCTGCACATGCGATCCTGCAACTTATGTCCCCCAGGTGGAATCGCCAGCATATGCACCCTAACAGACTGTGACTAGCACTATTATATCCTGAACGGCGATTACACTATTTGAGTGAAGTTTAAGTAGAAACACGAAAGTGATGAATAACTGTTTATACTCCCCCTTTCCTTTTCTCGCTCGTGCTGTCAGCTTGTTTTACTTGGAGTGCAAGACGAGTCTTCACCCGTGAACGCTGTGTCTGAATCTACATCAACAGGGGACAATAGAGATGTAGATAGAGTTGTGTAGTAATTGTAAGATGCTGGTAATTCTCCCTCTGCATATGTTCTCACTGTTTATCTAAGTTGGGGGGAGATATGATATAATAATAACCAGAACTGAGGTATGGCTTTCAGAGGGAAATACATTTTAGTTAAGCAAATGCAAAGACCTGCTCATGGTTTGCGATCGATTTCTGGGCAAAGTGATTGCTTTCTATATAATCTTAGAGTTGGATTTTGCCTGATTAATAGGCGAAAGAGTGATACAGAGTACACTCATTTTATTCTTCTGCATTAAACGAGTAGCATACAGGTGAATGAAAACATGAATATGTGGTTCAAAGATGCAAATAAGATATAGTTTGCGTAGCTTCTGTCTGAAATGTTGAAAGGTTGTTATACCTCTCCTCCCCCACAAGAGGGGAGTAGAATTCCATGGAAGGTTTTCTCCTGTCAGAAATTTTGTCTCACAGTTATCATTATAAGCATAGAAGTTTCTTTTGGAATTTTATAAATTATTGGACAGAACTTGTTCTAGTTGTGCAACGAGCAAGATTATACAATATAGACAAATGCTTCGTGTTATTTAGTTAAGAATAATGGTTAGTTATAATATTTCATTTTAATTTGGAGGGATAAGATAAATATGGTGACTTGTATTATCTGGCTTTGAGACTGGGATTTGGGGGTGGGTGGACTTTCTGCTGGGTTGGTATTTACATCACCTGACTTTTAAGATGGGTAGTGCAGTTGTTAGAACTGGGGTAGTAGTTTAATTTTTTTGGTTTTGAGGAGATGTTTGGGGAGGGTGTCGGGAGGGAGAAACATTATTTCTTTAACTTTATTGTGGGATAGAAAGAACCATATTCAGAAGTACGAAGGGATACGCATGATTTATTTTCTACAAGGGGACCTACCATCTTGGGTTAATGGGCAATGTCAGGAGTGCTTAATATTCTAAGTTGGAATATTAAGGGGGCTCGGAATCAAGGTAAAAGGCAAATAGTGTTAAGGCACCTATCTACTCTAAAGAGTGACGTGGTCTGCTTACAAGAAACTCATCTTAAAAGGGAGAACATTCATATGTTTCATAAATATTGGGTGGATCAGGCATTTGGAGCAGGGGTTTCCATGAACAGGGGTGGAGTAGCTATCCTATTTAATAAAAAAGTATACTTTCAATTAGAAAAGGAGATATGGGATACACATGGTCAATATATTTTGTTGATTGGTACTCTCTTATCACAACATATACTTATAGGGTCGGTATATGGTCCAAACGTCGATTCCTCACAATTTTTTACGCAACTGTTAGACAAATTAAATAACTACTCGTCCAGGATAATATTACTGGGGAATGGAATATTACGCAGCAGTTACAACTTGATAGATTGGATAATAGATGTGTGGGGTTATCTCCTTCCCAGAGGGCACTCAAAGAACTCATGGAGGGATTAAGTCTTGTTGACATCTGGAGAATCCTCAATGCAGAATCCAGACAATACACCTTCTTTTCAATGCCACATAAGACCTGTTCTAGAATTGATTACTTTCTAATTAGTATCAAATCCCTCACTTCTATTTCTGATGATACCAGGGTCATTTCAGATCACTCCCCAATCTCTATTTCATTCACAATTAGTCCCGGGTTTAAGAGAGACTTCATGTGGAGATTTAACAATCGGCTATGGCAGGATTCCTACACTCATGAGCACCTGAAGCAATTCATATCTCACTTCCTTGCCCATAATATAGGTTCAGTCCCTAAAACTGACATTGTTTGGGCAGCCCTGAAATGCGCGTTGAGGGGGGAATGTATCCGAATCACTTCTACCAGAACTAAAAAGAATAGAACACTGCTCAATGATATTACTAGTGCTATTAAGAACATTGAGGGCAACATCACTCAGTGCTCGACTGAATCAGACTGGATTCAATTACACCAACTACAATCACAGTTCTCCTCAATTATGTTGCAAAAAACAGAACTCGCCCTCCAGAGAACTAGAATTAAATATCTGGAAGCTGTTGAGAGGGCAGGCAAGCTTTTAGCTTTAAAACTTCATCAGTTAGAATCTAGCAGATATATCACAGTTTTACAAATAAACCAGGATGGAACTATAGTTAAAGATCCTAGAGAAATTGCGGCAATGTTCAGAGATTATTTCCACAAGGTATATACCATTCCAATTGCAGATAGAGCAAAGCCAGATGAGATCCAGGGCTTTTTGGAATCAGTAATCCTCCCCCGGATCACTAATATAGAGGCAGTCAAATTGGAACTTCCTATACAAGTATGGGAAGTGAAACAAGCTGTCACCCAACTTGCTCCTGATAAATTCCCAGGACCTGATGGTCTCTCTACTAATGTGTATAAAGCATTCAAGGAAGAAATTATCCCTGTTTTAACTAAAGTATATAATTTCTGGTATTTGGAGGGATTTTCAGAAGGGTTTTTTTGGGACACCCTTATAACTCTTATCCCCAAGCCGGATCGAGATCCTTTATGTCCTGGTAACTACCATCCGATATCACTTCTAAATGTGGATGTTAAAATACTAGCCAAATTTTTAGCCAATCGGCTCAGTCCCTTAATGTGTAAGATGGTTAGTGAAGTGCAGGTAGGTTTCATGAACGGTAGGTTGTCCAGTGATCATATGCATAAACTTTATCATTTAATAATTCACACTAAAACCATACAGATTCCGACTGCCCTGTTAGCTCTAGACGCTGAGAAAGCATTTGATCTGGTCTCCTTGGAATTTCTATTTGCTACATTGTCTAGGTTCAGTTTTCCGGATGGATTTCTGAGATGGGTTAAACTATTATACAAATCTCCAATAGCATGGGTCTGGTGCAATGTTGTTCTGTTGGATTCATTCCCTCTGTCTTGTGGTACAAGACAGGGCTGCCCACTCTCCCCACTCTTATTTAATCTATATCTGGAACCCCTGATCGCAGGTTGCTTGCAACACAGGATATAAAGGGGTTACATATAGGTAACAAGAGATACTTAATTTCAGCTTATGCAGATGATCTGCTTTTGCATATTGAAGAGCCAGAAGCTTGCATACCAGTTGTTTTGCAAGAAGTTGGACAGTTCTCCAAAGTTTCGAATTATAAACTCAATATATCCAAGACAAAGCTTTTTCCTTTAAATGGTAAATGCTTGCCTGGCATAGCAAGGGAGCTGGGTCTCAACTGGGAACCAAAATTCCTGATGTATCTCGGTATCAAAGTCTCAAGGAATATGGCCATTATGATTAAAGAAAATCTCAATAATCTGGTTAAAATAATTAAGCTAGATTTAGATAGATGGAACCTATTGCCTTTATCACTGTGGGCTAAAACAGAGACAGTGAAAATGAACATATTACCAAGGATTTTTTACCCCTTAAATATGCTGGGACCTTACTTACCTAAAGCATGGTTTGGAACCTTGCAAAAATTACTCAATAATTTCATCTGGAAGGGGAAAAACGTTAGGAGAGCATACACAAAATAAATAGGTCCTAAGAGACAGGGAGGCCTTGCGCTCCCCTCCTTTTTTTAAGTATTATATAGCATCGCATGTTAGTAAATTATTTTTTTAGAATCGGCCGACTTTTCCAACGGACTCCAATTCTTACATGCCCCTTTGGGTCCCCATTGAGAAACATCTGGTCACTAAGTGCTCTTTAACTCTCAACTCAGTAATGTACATTACCTTAAGACTTCTCCCTAAATCACTCAAAAACACACCTATTGGCTGGTCAATAAAAGCCCTACATCAAGCACAGGTCTCTAGGTGTGAATTGGCACAAATCCCTGGAGCAGCCTCTAATACAAAACATGCATTTTCAAATTCAGAAAGCTCCGATCCCCCCTACATTTTGAGAACCATTAGTTGGGTTGTGCCTGGGAGATTTAGCTCCACAGGGAGTGCTGTTATAGTATGTGCAAGTTTGCTCTAAGATACCTGAGGCAAAAGGGAATGCTTTTAAATTTTGGCAAATTTGTGATGCAATAAAAGCTTATTTTCAGAGTTTGAAATACTTGGAAATAAATAGGATAGAACTGTCTTTGTTGCTCCAGATAGCAGATCAGCCTCACTTGGTCTCCAAACTATATCATGAAATGCAGAGGATTGACTTAGGATTGCCTTCCGGTATCTGCTATTATTGGAGGCAGAAATTGGAAATAGATGAAGACCAAAGATTAGGGACCAAATTTAGAAAAATATATATAAATACATAAGGCAAGATAGGTATAAGTTACAATAGTTCAATATAATGCACAACTTATACTACACTCCCGCTAAAGTATACAAAATAGGCAAATTAGCACCTTCTAAATGTTATAGATGTAGAGCTGATAATGGGCATTTATGCCACATGTTATGGGTATGCCCTAAAATTCAGACTTTATGGAAAGCAATTCAGAAATCATTACACTCTATCATGGGATTGGATTCTTTTTTTCACACCTGAAATCTGTTTGATGAATCATTTTCCCAGGGATATGAGTAAGCAGAAGAAAGCGTACATGGCTATTATTTCAGCTGCAACTAAGGCAATTATCCTGCGACACTGGATTGATGTGTCAGCACCTTCAATTATTGAGTGGTACAAGGAAATTCTGCTTGCCTTGCAGCTGGAATTACATATAGCAAAGATGAACAATAATTCATATAACACCAAATGGGGCCTCCTAGACGCTGTTTTAGTTACTTGGAAAACTTAATATACCAAGGCGGTAAGGTCTTCCTTAACCTGGGTAACCTTTAGAGTCTTACAAAGAATGTTTGTGGTCCTTTCTATAAATAAATGTATATTGGGAGGGGGGAAGGGATTAGGGTGTGGATTAGATAATGTTGTTCAAGTAGATAATGTTAAAAGACAATGCTGTAATTGTCCATTTATACAGTATAGGCCTCTAGTATGCAAATGATTGGGATAAATGCTTGTTTATTTCCTGTAAAGGCCTGGTCAAGGTCTTAACTTCATTGTTATGAGGCAATGTAATTAAAATATATTGAATAAAAAAAAAAAGAATGTAAAACAAAAGTACCTCTGACTCTAACTACAGCTTATTGACTGCTGACCCAGCGTGGCTGCCATCGTGGATCCTCACCTTTTGGCCTGCGGTCACTGTGGGAAATCAACTTTCAGGACAGATAAACAAAATCACAGAGCCACTGTTCATGAGTGGAGGTACCAAAATATCTATGTTTAAAATTTGGTTTAAAAAATCCCAAAAATAATTGCGTTACGGGTCTGCGTTGCACAGTTTCTAAGCACACTCATGACTTCACCAATGTTTCATATTTTCACTCCAAATTTTCAACATTGCCATTTTTTTACACCTCCTTATGAACAGTACAGCTGCCATTTTTCACATCCTGACTGAAATGTGTTTTTGCACCAAATGGCACAGTTGGTTTGCAAAATCACCTTTCAGCTAACAAACTGATAGTGCCACTGTTCATGAGGTGGGGTCACAAAAACCCATGTTGAAAATTTGGAGTGAAAATACTAATAAATGCCAGGGGCATTATGGTTTCCAACCATATTGCCCCACCCTGTAGAAACTGACAGGCATCAGTGGTGTGACTTGGGATTGTTGGCTGTAATGCTCACGCCATTCCACCCCCACCCTACAGCCAGTGACAGGCATTGAGGTGTGCCTTGGACTCTTCATACCCAAAATTCACTCCATTCTCCAATACTGCATCCATCTCAGCATATTTACTTATGGAATGGGGTGAGCATAAGGCCCAAAACCCCCAAGGCCCACCGCAACACTTGTCAGTGTCTGCAGGGTAGGGTGAGATGAAATGGTGTGAGTGTTATGGCCAATGACCCAAAGGCACAGTCCAATGCCTGTCAGTCTCTGTAGGGTGGGAGGGGAGATGGTGTCAGTTCAATACTTCACTGCCATTCCTATTATGCATCTAACTCCTGCACTACCAATGCCAATGCCAACAAGACAACATTTGGCATTGACAAATGCTTGTTTCTTCCTGGTAGCATACTTTTTTGAGGCCTTCCATTTCTCAAATCAAGAGACATGACTTACTTAAGTTTCCAGTTGCTGACTGAATAAAATCACTTATACATCTTGGACTGGAATTTCAAAGGAGCCTTTGAGATTTGGGACACTATTTTAGTATGATTGAGCAACTTGCAGTGATACATTACACCACATAAAATGTGGTTTATTTTTGCCACAATTGCTGTAATTTGCACACATAAAATGACACATTCACTGTTTGTTTGGATGCAATCATCTCTAAAGAAAGGACATTGTTGCAAATCCATCTAATCATTTGAAAACATTATTCAAATACTTTGGCACATTTCAGATGATGTAGATGCAGCCAAAAATCAGGAATTGCATCAGCATTATCAATTTCGGAAATCCAGACCCTTATCTCTTCTATAAACAGCTCCAAAGCTAAAAAAAACTTTAGCAATTTATCATTATGCAAATCAGTTATTAGTTATTGTAACTGCCCCATTCTGTACAACATCAAGGGCATTACATTGATCATTAATTAACTCCTAATGCAACAAATGGCTTCAGTACTTGAATGACAGACCAGACTAAATGCTTGAAAAACAACCTTAGCTCCTTTAACACAAGGATAGCTCTCATAAGTGCATTAAGGAAGTAAATTATTTTTAGCACTCTTCAGAGCGATATCATTTTGGGAGTCCATTGAAAATCATCTGAGGAGATAGCACCTGATCTGAGAAAGCTTATTGATTTCATTGTATAGTCAATCTCTTTATTTTTTAATTGATATGATAGTCACTTTGGCTTTGGAGCAGTTAATCTGCTAATCAAGATCATATATATATATATATATATATATATATATATATATATATATATAATGGATGGGAGAGGCTTGTTAGGGATGGAATTCAATGAATTCCCATCCATGTTATGTTGTCTTTGTAATGTCAAGAGGTTGTTATATCCTCTTGAGTATGACACAATGATACCATGATAATGCAAACAGCTCTGCTCATCTAGTGAACTACCTGGTTACGATGAACAGCCATGGCGGTGAGAGCTGGCACTGAAGAAGAGCAGCGCAATGGAAAAAAAAGTAAAGTAAGGACAAATTTTGCTTAACTGGTGCCCATACACTACTAAAGACAATGGGTGGGCACCAGTTAACAACAATTCAGAATTCCCATCTTGAGGTCACCATGCCATAAATAAACCTCTCAGGCTTCATGCTTGAGGTTTACTATGTTGTCCTGACAACCTCTCAAAGCGAACACAGTATTGTTGTTAACTGGTTTGCATCCATTATCCTCTATATAACCCACAACTATACATGCACATACTGAACAAGTGAACCCGCATTTTCCCAAGAGAAAAGGGTAAAGTCCACCTGTCCAGGTCAATCTCAGAAGGGGAGCTCCAAGAAGAACTTGCAGAGCTTTGTAACTGTGCTAGGTGTTGTGATGAACTCTATGAGCATTAGGCATGTGGGGCAATGAGGCAACATAGAAATTTAAGGTCAGAATAGATTCTAGGTTCATCATGACCAACCCTCCTTCAGAAGCAGGTACTGTATGAATTTACATACATATACTAATTTGAAAAGGACCCACTACCTGGAATAAAATAGGCAGAAATTGCAGGCTATACCACATAAGAAAAAGTCATCTTCTGTTATACAAACTCATAAGGGTGCACAGATGAATGCTATATTTTAATCACAGTCCCACATTTTCATAACTGTATATCTCTGTGACATCCCTGATTATCTTTGCTTAAACAATACAGCAAGCTAGCATTCAGCTCTACCTCATGGTTGTAAGTGCCTTTAGTTAATAGATTCATTTCTCACTGAATTAATGGAGTTGTGAAATTAAAGATTCGGATCAGTTATATGTTAATACCTGTTGTATGTAAAGATTGGAATGGCAATGGGGGCCTTTTTGGAGTGGCAATTTGTAAAGGCCTCTCTCTTCTGAAAAATGAAGACTTTAATCCAAGCAGCCATGCTTAGGTGGCAAAAATCACCAATTAAAACACTGTGTAAAATTCTATGATTTAGCACACAAATGTTGTATCATTCATACAGATGAATATGAAGTGCTCTTTCTTCTGCTTTTCCTACTTATTTGTTCACAGGGAAAACTGTTGGTTACAAAACAGATAACAATATGAGTATGTTTCAAAGTAATGGATCTGCCTTTTTATTTTATCTATTTTCCACTTACTGTGTCACAAATATAATGTTTTATAGTGGTTCTTGAGTCCTGAGAACTGATTTTATGGTAAACCTCTTTCAACATGCATTGGTAATCACAGATTGATTTTTTTTTAAACAAAAGATGGCAATTGAGTAGATGGCTCACTGGATTTGCAGTGGGTTAAACTTTAGAGCACACTGTTATAACATTTTCCCATGGCTTTGAAAAGTAATCCTTAAAATATGTCAAGAAATATTTTCTCAGAATGTTAAGAATAACTCTGAATGTGAGTTCTGCTGCAATCACAGCTATTCATAGCAAAACCACACACTAAAACAAACTGAACCTTTAACTTGTAAAAATAGTCACTCTTCAACACCTTGCCTCACAGTCAACTTTGCAGAAAAAGCCAATTTTCTTCATTTCTCCTGACCTCTTTCCCCACCCTCATCGTCACTTCCAGACCCTGATCTTTCTAATTCATGGTGTTAGGGAGAGAGAGAAAGGAGTTCTGATTGGCTCTTGGGTTGTGGTGTTGTGGTGGTGCCAGGAGAAAAATGTACATTTCCCATCCCTGGTTTGTAACGGTGCATTGGGACAAGGGGAATGTACTTCACTTGCAGCTCCAGTCATGAAGACTGTGGCACTCAGTGCATAGTCAGGCTGTTTACCATGTAACAGTGGAATATACTGCTGCATTCTGCCACTTTATCACTTGTCCATCCATTATTGTGTTTCATTTGGTCTTCAACTGACCAAATTGCATGTGTACCAATCACTGTACCTTGTAGTACAGTACATAGCCATGCTGGCATTTTGGAGCTTAATAATGCTTGATACACACCCCTGGGTACCACCGCCATCATGGGAATTCACAGCTACCCCCGACCCATTCTCTGCCACCCTCTGTCCCTTTTGCCCCTGCAGCCCAATGCCCACCCTGTCTCTTTGGCATAAGGCACTTAGACCAGATCCTGACTGGTATAAATAGTGCCTTGTCCTGCGGCTATAACCAGGCTTTTGGAATCTGAGAAAAGGGGATGTTGAAGCCCCACCATGGCACAAGCCCCCTTGTGACCTGGCACACCCAGCAGTCAGTGCTAGGGTGGCACAGTGCCACTTCAGCACAGCAGCTCCCCATTCTGACACAGACAATTTTTCAGAATAGGAAAAGCTGCATCTTTTGATGCACAGTGCCACTTGCAACATTAATGCTTGATGCAGGCACCTTGCATCAATCTTAGGGCTATGAGAACTGGGCCCTTCAAGTTCATGATGTCTGCTATATTGTTCCCAGAATTTCTCAAGCCTTTCAGAATGCATGGAGCCCACATCCTACCTTTGTTTCTAATTTCACCCTTACACTGTACATATCATATTGTGATTTAAACCCTGAGGTAGCTTTAGCTTTAATCACATTACTAGGTACATTGTGCAATCTAGCCACAATCTTATCTGAATATCCTAAGTCCTCCTTGAAGTGCATCCACCAACTAGCTTGAGTTTGTGTCCCCTAGCAGTTATATTTATCCTTAATTTAAATATATCTCAAGAAAATACATTGCTGTGCCACTATGAGTGTCAGTAGGTTTCTATCATGCCCCTCTCTCTCTCTCTCTCTCCTATTTTCTAGTGAGTACTTGTTTAAGTTGTTTAACCATTCATGTTAGATCCCAGCTCAATGCCTCTGGATCATTTTTTATTGCCTTCTGCTGAATAGTTTGTATCATTTCCATATCTTTTTTTATAATTATGCTTTATTGAACATTTTCAACCAGCAAAAACATATGAACAACTAAACAAACTGGAACAATATCTAAAAAATCATCATCCCATCTGACTGTAATGTATAAACAGTAAAGCCAAACACATAAAATAAATTCCCCCATTCTCCCCTCCACCCCAACACCCCAATACCCTCACAGAACACATTAGCAGATAGAACATTCTGTTGCTGACAAAAGCATAAATGATATCTATACGGCAGAGCAAACATCAACCAGTACTCTAACTGGAATCATCCGGCATTCCCAGCCCCCCGAAGGCCAAGCTTCCTGTTATCTCAAGTGATCCAGTGAGGTACTAGAGGTCCAAGAAGAATTCCACTCCTGTCCAATCCCACCTAGTGCTCTCCCAATACCAGTAAGAGTGTGTGAAAAGTTTCCCACTCCCATTTGTAAAGGTTGTCTCTTTGATGCATCCTTGCAATTTGCTTCTCCACCACTAAGGCCTGAGTTATCTCCATGTGCCATTCCCTAAAAGATGGAGTACTATTACTTAGTCAATATCTATGAATAATCATTTTGGCTGCCATTGAGATTAAGGCTATGTAGACCCTACGCTATCTAATTAGGGAGGGTGGGAAATCTCCCACAAGGCAAATTTCGGGAGTGAAAGCCCCCCTAAACTCAAAAGTGGATCCAGAGATGATTTAATTTTACACCAAAAAGGCTGCATTTTACCACAATCCCATAGCATATGTTTAAAATTACCCTCCAGTAGACAGCAGAGGGAACAGACAGGAGAAGGGACCCTACCCATCCTATATAGCCTCATAGGAGTAAAGTATAAATCATGCAGAATCCTAAATTGGATCCATCTGTACCAGTCTCTTTTCACAAACTTGTAAAGATTATGCCATACTGTTTGCCAGTGGTGGGAATCATGGTTCAATTTAAGTTTTTGCTGCCAGAAAAATCCAATTCCCAATAAGGAGTTGGGGTTGGCTGATTGTAAACAAGAATATAAACATGAGATCGGATGTGGCTGAGTAACTCTGGAGAGGAGCTGGGCTAGCACTCCATCATCCAATGGTTGCCATGAGCCAGGCCCCCAAACATCTGGAAGTGGGGATTGCCCAGCACAGTATGGGTAAGTGCCTTACTCCAGTCTACCCTCAGATAAGTTTGTAGCTGTAAACAAGACTTTAGAGACCAGATAAAGGGATGGAATCTAATCAAAAGCAGTAAGCAGGAGGATTTGAGATATAATAAATGACTGAGTTGCACTCCTGCCTGTTGGCACAGGCTGGTTTCTAACTGAAGCCATGTGGGTTGATAATTCCCTGAAAAACTACTGGCTACCCCCTTGCCCCATTGCAACCACTTTATGCTGTATAGGGCTAAGTAATATAAAAAGAGAGCAGGTACAGAGACCCCCTTTCCTTTGGCTGTGTAAGTTTAAAATAGGCTCGATGAACTGACTCTCCCTTCCACAAGAACTGGTTAATAGAGCTCTGGAAATGTAAAAACCAAGATTTTGGTTGAAAAATTCCAGTTGTTCCCAAAGGATACAACAATCATGGGAGAACATTCATCTTTATAATACTAACTCGGCCCCAAAGTGACAGGGGTAGAGCTGCCTATCTCTGATGGTCTGACCTAATAGCTTTTATAAGGGGATGAAGATTCACCTTACTTAAATCTGAAAGGAAATGGGGTACCCAGAACCACAAACAGCATAGTGCCTTCAATTCCCAAGTAAGTCCTAAACTTTGTATCTCTGCTTTTGAAACTAACCCATTCAGTGCCATAACCTGGGTCTTATCCACATTTAACTTACAGCCCGCTATATCTAAGATATTCCGTATCTTCATTAGTGCAGCAGTGATGGAAGAGGAGGGGTCTTCCATGTGTAACAACAGATAATCCACGTAGGCAGAAACTGTGTACCTTACCACTCATACCAAAATCCCTTTCATGGCCAAATTATTCTGCAAATTAAAAAGAAGAGGTTCTAAATACATATTGGAAAAGAGAGGGGAGAGGGAAGAGGGGACAGCCCTGTCAAATACCCCTCTGAAGTTGGAAAGGAGTCAAGGAAAGCCTGTTTCAGTGGATCTGAGCCATAGGATGTGTGTGCAGAATCCATATCCACTCACAGAAATTAGATGGAAGGACACATTTTTTAAGTACTGCAAACAGATATGGCCACAAAACTCTATCAAAGGCCTTTTCTGTATCCAGGGAGACCAAGTCTGTAGGGACCTTGCTCTCCCCAGATGCAGTCATTAGATGAAGAAGTTTTCAAAAATGATCACTTGACAGGCGACCTGACATAAAACCTACCTGAATGGGGGAAATCAATTCTCCCCAGACCAACTTTAATCTAGTTGCCAAAACCTTAGCCAGTAACTTCACATCTGAATTTAATAGGGACACTGACTGATAACTAGACAGGAGCAATTTATTTTTACTCTCCTTGTGAATCAGCGAAATCCAAGCCAAAATTAAGGAGAGATCGGTCAAACCCTTGGCAAGCAAGATATTAAATAAGTGATTAAGGAAGTGGGGGAGAGCTCGTCCACAAATGTTTTATAAAACTCATTAACAAAACCATCCAGCCCTAGGACCTTATTTGCAGGGAGCAGACCAATCGCCTCCCTCACCTTCAAAACACACATAGAGTTTCATAATATCTCCTGCTGTTCTGGGGATGAACAGGGAAAGGGGAAGGGCCTCTAAATTACTCAAACACTTACATGTCCCTTGTATTATATACAAATATGTTCTCCTGAAGTTTGTCTCTGTGCCCTCTCAGGTCACGCCTGAAAATAGTCTTTTTGGCTAGTGCACCTACCTGGTAAACAAAAACTGAATAAAATAAAATAAAATACTCCCCGATGCTAGCCTGCAGCTTTGGAGTGGCTGGGATGTCCATGTATAGGCTACTATAATATGACTGACATGTCTCCATAATGTCACGAGGGCGAGTAAGAAACTTCTCCATCAGATTCAGCCTAAGCCTAGGAATGATTCTTGCTGCCTCCAGATGTTTAATCCTCCAGGTGAACATTCTTCTGGCCCTCTCTCCCGATTCAAGATAACGAGTCTTAGTGCAGAACAGGGCTATATCAGTTTTTTCCATGAGCAACTCATAATACTTCACCCATAGAATATCCAATTGTCTCCAGTATTCTGGGAAAGAGGTGGATGACATTTGGTGCTCCATACTCCTAATCTCTGAAGTGAGATAATCCTCCTCATGTAGGCGACTCCTCTGATGCTTGACCATGAGACGTATACATTCTCCCCTAACCCTGCATTTTAATGCCCCCAGACATAATCTTGCTTTGCCACTGATCCCTCATTCTCTACTAAGAATTTAGCTATAAATTCCTTGATATGTTGAGTGGTGTCCTTGTTTTTAAGTAACTGGGAATTTAATCACTATATCCCATCCCTTTCTACACTCTCGGCCAGTGCCAGCACCAGGAATACCGGCGTGAGATCAGAGTTAACGTGCAGTAATATGTCACTTGCTATAAGCCCAAAGAGGGAGGACTTACTCAAAAGGAAATAGTCCAAGTGAGAAGAAGTCCCATGCAATGTGGAATAAAATGAAAATTGCTTCTCCGTAGGATTCAAAATCCACCATGGGTCCGTGAGCACCAACTGATCCATGCATTCCCCGAGTCCCCACTGGGCAGAGGAAAGTCCTTTTCTCTGAGTCCCATGATCTATCCAAGTTGTTTTGGTGTTCCAAAATCCAATCACCACCCAGAATGATCAGTAACCCAGGGAAAAAGGTAAGCTGAAGAGCCAACTCCAACAAAAAAACTGGGGAGTCAACATTCTGCCCATAAATACTGTAGATCCTAGTAGAACTTCAGAGATGCCTAATCAAGCATGGGTGAGAATACACTGTCCTGTGGGGTCACAATATTCCTGGATTAATAGAAACGGTAAGCTCCTTGCTACAAGAATAACTGTCCCTTCCTACATAGAGCTGGATCCAGCCCCAATATCTTTTTTAAAATGAAGGTTTCACTATCCCATGCAGTCCTTCATTTGTGATATAACTAATAATGATCTATACATCAGTAATATCAACTTATGGTTTCAACTAGTGATACCCTACCGTATACATGTTATCATCCTAATAGCTTTCCCATCTGCTGCTTCACAATAAGGAAAAACTTTAAACTGCTTCTTATTAAAAGCACTAGGTCCTTCTCCTTTTCTGAATGCTTTAATGATGATTTACTTTACCTGCAGATTTGGTTTTGCTGCCAATGTGCAATGTGTAGGATAATGTATGGTCATCGATTGTTAACCAATTTGTTAACCATCGAGAGGTTGCCAGGGTGGCCATGTAAACCTCAAGAGTGAAGTTTGAGAGGTTTACATTGCCATGGGCAACCTTGAGATGGGTTAAAAAAAACGACTGACGATCGATGCACCATACATTATATTTTATAGTGTATGGTACCATTTATGTTTAAAAAATGAGAAAGCAGTTCCTTACTGCAGTTTTTTGTGCCACCTCTGCTCTGCTCTGGGTCATGCTCTCACCCCGTGGTCGTTTCATGGCTGCCTAATCAAGTTGCACGCATGCGCAGCCTGTTCCTGGTTGTTAACCCATCGATGTGACGTACCATCAATGGGTTAACAACATTGTGACATCACATCAATGGTAAAATGTTGTTATAAAAAGGTAGATTTCTACCTATGACAACATTCTACCATATATTATAAACACTTTACATTTTATGGCACTGAATCATAAAAGGGTACTGTCAGCTTTGCCTCTTCATTTTTTGGCAAAAGCAAGCAGTGTTCCTATTGCTCACACAACAATCAGTATTGTACTCAGAACACCCCAAGAGATTTAAAAGATCAGGATTTTACCTGCTTTCCCCATTTTTTTACATAAATATAGTTTCAGTCCTCTTGATGCTAAGTCTCCACAAACCGGAAGCACGTCCAGGTAGGGACCACACATCTGCCACAAGCGCTGACCCGAAATACGTTTTTTTCAGAAACAGCCCTTGTAGTCATATTGCCCCATCCCTTGTGTTATTTTAAAAGGTTGCAGCTATCTGCTGTCACAAAGCAAGGACTAGGAAGTTGTATTATTCATATTTGTACACTGTGGCTGAAATCCCCAGCATATCTTCAAGATCCATGAACAAAATATCTTACACATGCATAAAAGCATGCCATTGATGTGCATGCATGGGATTTTAGCCGTGGTTCACAAATACAAATAATGCCACTTCTAGTGCTCGCTTTGTGATGATAGATAGCTGCAACCTTTTAACATAACATAATGGACAGGGGCAATATGACTCTATTGGCTGTTTCTGAAAAAATCTTACTTCGGGACTGCACCTGTGGCAGATGTGTGGTCCAGACCTGGAAGTGCTTCTGGTTTGTGGGGGCTTAGCATCAGGATGACTGAAAGTATATAAATATGTAAAGAAACAGGGAAAGTAGGTAAAATCCTGATCTTTTAAATCTATTGGGGTGTTCTGAGTACAATACTGAGGGTTGTGTGAGTAATAGGAACACTGCATGCTTTTGCCAAAAAATGAAGAGGCAAAACTGACAGTGTCCCTTTAACTACCATGTTATGGACTACCACTCCATCTTTTCTACATTCTTTGCTGTGTTGGTAATCTCTAATCATTATCTACCCTCCCACAGAGTTTTGTGCAGTCTGTGAACAGACTTACTTTACCTTATAACCCCACTCCATGTCATGTATATACATATCAAAGCACACCTGTCCATGGACTGATTTCTCTGGCACTCCATATGTGACACTCCTTTCATCAGAAAATTTACCATTCAAGACTACTCTCTGAGTTCGATTTGACAACCAACTGCTAACCCACTCAGTTAATCCAACCCCTAGTCCTGTTTCTCTCACCTCCTGGATAAGCCTCCTGTGAGGAACTGAAACAAAGGCCTTTCTGAAGTCCAAGCATAGAATGTTGATGGCCTAGCCTCTACCAATCATTAATATTTCCAAGCTAAAAAAGCCAATCAAGTTTGTTTGACATTACAGTCCCTTCATAATACCATGCTGAATTCTGGCTGAAAGAATATTTTCTATAAGGAAGTCTACTATCTGTTCCTTTATGAGTCACAGAAGCTTACCTTTGTCCAGTTCTTAATGGCACCAGTTTTTGTTAAAATAGCCAACACATTGGACATACTTGTTTGGAATCTTGCATGAGTGGTCTTCGACTGAAAGTGCATAACTACATTTTTCCCCTAAGTAGTTGTCCCTCAATGATAGAAACAAATATATGGAGAAATATTTTGAGTGTGAAGAAAGTAAACTTGAGTCCATAAACCAAAGACAACAAGGTTTAAATGACAGTAACTGCTGATATCAAAAGTGATTGTACATGCCTTACTTAACAGAGCAGAAGAAGTAGGCAAAAGGGATACCTAAGAAACTAAATCCATTTTCAATGTTTTATACAGTATAGAATGATTGTATTAGGTATCTGCCTCAGGAAGGGCACATTTCATGAATAAATACCATGCTTGTTCTGCTGGCACGTCCACTGTGCCACTGCTTGAGCTTTGTTTGTACAGTAGCTTGGTTTTCAGGCCATTGCAATTGCATACTCTAAGGGAACTCTAATCTGAGGTTTTTGATATTTGTTATTTAATTTTCTATTTACAGTTTCTACACCCATGGGGACTTTGCCAGTTTCAACTTAAAACTGACAGCAATATATCGTACACTCTAGTCATTTGGAGAATGTTTTTATTCATTGTTTTGCCTGTTTTCTGATATTGGTCTCATCATGAGATTTGATTCTAAAAAAACAGAATTATATGCAAATAGTACATGCTATATATCGCAATGTTTCTTCATGGCAGTAATTTATTCATTTTGCCAAAAACAGGTTGGGTCAAGAGAACATAGATAGTTGCAATATTCTAACAAAGAAAATTAAATTTCTCTGTACCTCATACAGTATCTGCACTTTAAAAATTGTGGTGAAAAATGGAAGAAAATTATTGACTGAGACATGTCATTTGACCATGTCAAAAATTTATCTGACGGCATGACTGATTGCCAGTCAAATTAATAGTTGTCCTTTAAACTTATAACTCATTTCATAACTAGTTATTTATCTATTCATTGAAATTTGATAATTGGGAAGGGCACACTAAGCTAAGGTTCATTTCTAGTTGTGACAAAGGAGAAATGGTATTACAAAGAAAATGTACATTCAGAGACAAAGTACGGTCAATGCAAAATATGCAGTACAATACACAAGAATATATTAATATCAAGATGTTATGTGGTAGTAAACAGTCTATATCAAAGGGAATTAAACCATCATTCAGGAATTTATACAACTAAGCAAGATGACAATTAATAGATAACTGTACAGAGAGATGAGGGTAGCGAGCACCCCATGGTGTCTGCTTTACAAACCACTTGGGGTATGCAGTAAGGTGTCTTACTGATACCATATTATGGATTAATAATTACATGAGAAGTGATCACTTTTGGCTAGATATGACATTTGCAAGCTAGTTTAGGTGCATGTTGCTATACTCCATGATGAATAAAAATAGTAAATGTACATGTAGTCTTTCAAGTTATTCTGCAACATGACATCCTGTCAAAGGACATTAGAAATTAGTGTTGTTGCTGTTCCTGGATATGCATTCTTCTTGGGCAGATCCTGTTCCATATTTTGCTTCAGCTAATGTTCCATTCCAAGGTCTCAAAAGCAAAGAAGTGAAAGCCAAATTCAACGTATTTACAAGTTACATTGTAATAATGTTTTCTTCATTTTAGCAGCACTACATTACTGTATGTCTGAGTTGGAAGCAGCAAAAATGTAATAATTTATTGCAAAAATATACATTAATGCAGAAGTTAGGGTTTGTTATTATAGGCAAATAAAAGTAAGTAAATGCAATGTTGTATTTTCTTTACCCTATCTCTGCCCACCCTTTGCACCATCCCCATGAACCATGGAATATGATGGCAGAAATGCAATGTTGGGCTCACTTAATCTGCCCAAGTGTTCCCAGCCTATTCTATATCCACAGACCCTATTTGGTCTCCAGCAACCCTGCCCCTGTCTTTGCACTAATATACACCTATGTTTATCCCATGCATGCCTGAAGCCCCCCTACCATTTAGCATCCACCTCATTGGCCGGCAGTCTGTTTCAGGATTCTTTAACCCTTTCAGTGAGGATACATTTTCTCAAATCTCTTCTGAACTCCTCCCAGACTCAGCGCATGTTTCCTAGCCTTGGTGCTCATCCTCATACAGTAGGAAAGAGACTCCCCTTCTGTACCCTGTTCACCCCTGTGAAGTACCTGTATTGTACATCTTGCTCATGTCCATTCTCTTTCCTCTCTTCCAGGGTGTATATGTTGAGATCCCTCAGTCTCTTCTTGTAGGGCTTCCCTTGCAAACCCTGAACCATTTTAGTTACCCTCTTCTTGCCCACCTCATCCTTGTCTTTGTCCTTTCTGAGGTACAGTCTCCAAACCTAGATGTAGTACTCCAGATGGTGGCATATCAGGGAGCAATACATAGGCACTGCCACTTCCTTCATTCTGCTGGAGATACCCCTCCTTATTTATTTATTGTAAAGCTTTACCAGGAAAGACTTACTGAGCTAAATTGCTTGTTTCCAGATGTGTCCTAGGAGAGGGGGGCAGGGAGAGTACAGCAATAAGTTACAAAAAATAGGGTAGGAGAGAGAGAGAGAGAGAGAGAGAGAGACATAGTATATGGAAGCTGAAGGAAAAAACTTGGCCTCTGGAGAATTTTAGTGACAGGAGAGCCAGGAAGCAAAGGCCAGAGGAGGAAGTAGGAGGTAGAAGAGGGAAATTGATGAGGTATAAAAAGTAGGAAGGAAGGGACCTGAACCAGAATTTAGAGATTAAAGTAGCACAATGAACAAAACTCCTGTTCTCAAAAGAAGGCAGAGGGAGGGAGGAACACAAAGAACAGTGCTTGGTTCCAGGGCAATCAAGGACAAAGTGGCAGAATGATTAGAAGACAGGGTCCAGTCTGGCTAGGATAGACTTGGTGGCAGCACTGTATATAACATCACCATAAATTATGATGGCAAGAATCATTTTTGGGGCTGTCATCCTATGGGAAAGAAGCAGGATATATGCTTTATTCCTGTAAAGTACACCATGTTTAAGGTAGGGTGAAGTTTCTAGTGGATAGCATCCACATGCACTGAGAAATCAAGATGATGATCCAAACAGACTTCAGGGTATTTAATGGAAGAGACATCCTCAATCACAGCACCATCAAGAACAAGGATATAGAATGAGGGATGGGAGAACTGTCTAGCAAATCTCTACCTCATGCCATAAATAATGAAGACAGTTTTCTTGACATTAAGAGACAGTGAATTTACCCTGAACCAGTGCCAGATGTTATTGAAGTCCAGCTGGAGCAGGGCCATGAGGTCAGAGGCAGAGGCATAGAGTACCATGTCATCTGCATATGAGAATGCAGAGGGAAAGTCATTCAGAAATCTAGGGAATAGAAATGCAACTGACCTTTCAGCCCTGCTTAGACCCTTACAGAAATATAGGTGTGCTGTGTACATGCAGAATGTGTGTCACGTGCTTAATTGTGCACTGTTTGAATGCGGATCATATACACTAAGTGAACATATGCAAACCAGGTCTAAAAGGCAAATCAGGTTCACATGCTGCAAGCTTGACATGTGTGTAGCAGGTAAGCTGGTGTGAATATCATTTAAGCATCACATCAGGTTCACATGCCGCATGCTTGTCATGTGTGCAGCAGCTAAGCTGGTGCAAATTTCATCTGAAAAAACATATCAGTTTCTATTTCTTATACGTCTAGCAAATAGCCATTAAAATACATTTTTTATTTAAATTCCCATAAAAATTAGGTAGACTGATTAATTCTGATCCTTTTGAAAGTTGTGTAAAGGCTTTTGATTTTTGTCACTAAATCACCAGTAATGTGTAAAGTATTGTTTTCATATTGCATTAAATGCCTAAGATATAACCAGTTGATATCTTCCATTCCAGATGTAGAAAGAGGGTCCTCTGTGTTGTGAAGCCTGTCCTTTTTGTTTTGGACCATGCAAATCCCATATCCATATTTTAGTGCTACAAATGTGTTTCTCCATGACTGTTTTATCTCACTTACTTTCCCTTTGCCATTCTGTACGGAGCATATACACTATGGCCATGCTCAGCACTCTTTGTGCTGAGTAAGGTCTTGGAAGTATGCACCATATCTCACATTTTGTCACTGAAAAGAGGGACATGGACACTCAATGTGAGGGACAATGAGGGACACTAACCCACATGATGATCAGGACACATCATGAAACATGGAGATATGGTACCTCAGAATATAATGGAAACCATTGCATTTGCACCTGAGAATTAATTTCTACCATTAAGCAGTCATGCCATTAGGTAGGGCAGAGGGGTGCAGTTGCCATATTTGTACCTAGGTTGTTCTTATGGTGTGTCAGTAATGGCTTTAAATTTTGATTTAATCTTTGCGCAATAAGTGCCCACCTGGCCTGTGTGTGCTCACGCTGCAGGTACTCTCCAAACCTGACTGGGTCTGTACTGTGAAGTCTACTCTCTCCATCTATTAGCGGAGACACAATCACAAGTGATGTGGATGAGCTCCAGTCAAGAAAGAGCACATGAGCCTTGCAAGCGTGACACTGTCTTTCAAACCACAGACTAGACAGGCTAAATACTACAGCTTGGAGGAGTCAGTGAGCACTGAACGCTCAGTAGCAGTGTTCTGGTAGGATTTTTTTTTTGTTCTACTCTTAGTGAGTCTCCATCTCCCCAGGTGGCTGAAAGGGCAGAGGGTAAACTAGAAGCTAACTCAAGACTAGGCTACCTACTTACTTTACTAGACTTGCCTTACAAAAAAACCACAGCACAGACCCCCTGCGGCAGTAACCTAGGCTTAGCAGCAATGGTGACAGCAGTGTGGGTGACCTTAATAGGCCTTGATCAGTGCAGTGTGGCAGCAGCCACAGCAGCAACCAAGCAAGAAGGAAGAAACCCATGTTGAGTGGATTTGTATGTCGAGATGACTTGATTGTGGACCACATTGGGGACATGTGATGGTCAGTACTAGCATCCAGCTTCTGGTGAAGGAGAGAGGAAGGTGGGGGAGTGAACTAAAAACTGGGCTGGTGGCACATTAGGCCAGGCTGAAGGTTCTGGCCATATGGATGTGTAAGTAAAAGTAATTAATATTTTTTTACAGGAGGATTGGGAAAGGAGGAAATACTGAAATATTGATGTGTTTTTCATGTTTCTTCACTTTTGGGTGGCTTCATGACCCATAGAAGATGGGTATTGAATGGAATGAAATCAGGGAGAAAAATTGGGACGCAGTACTTTTTGGGGGACTTCAGCCAGGAAAAAAACTGATTAGTAACTGGGTGGGTTTAAGCCCAAATCTGATGCACTGTTCTGGGGTATATACAGATGAATCTTATACATTCGAATTTTTCATGATTTGCACATCACGTTTCAGTCAAACCAAATAAGTTACACCTTTTAGAGATGTTACAGACATTCTAAAGCTGTCTCTTGCATTCACAGATAGTTAAGCGGTATGGTATGCACAGACTATTGGAGCCCCACTATAGTCAGGCTTATGCCCCCCTCCCCATGAGGCTGACCTCCACATCCTCACGCTCAGTCACATTATGACAAAGGGCAAAGGAGACTACAGGGGTGTGCACCATTGAAATGAATTTGGGTATTTTTTAATTACTATTTTATGCATCATTGGTGGAGAGTTGGAGATTAATGAAGGCTGCCACTTGAGTAACAAGGGCCTTGTTAGTAGAACAGTGGCCTTCGTTATTCTCCAACTCACCATCATAATGTATAAAATAGTAATAGAAAATAACTCCATTCATTTGAAGGGGATATGCCCCAGCATTCTGACACATGGACATCATCTCATAAAGACTCTTGCCTCTGGCTCCCTAGTACTCAAGTATGAGACTTTTTACTTATATCTGTACTTGGTGGGTTGCCTGTAGCAGCATGGCCATACCTACTACAGTGTGTGTGGATGGGGGGGCTGGATAAGTGGTGGGTGTGTGTGCCAAGTTATTGCTACATTTTTGTTTGCTCTTAAAGTCTGTTTGCATGTAAACATTCAGAACTATGGAGAAACAATGGTAGGAGTGCAGGCCAGACAGAATTAATTAAGTGGTTTTGTGGCTAAGTTTGCGTATTGGGGGGTAGGAAAAACATGTGCTTCCATTGGTATGTGTGCACAACAGTGAAAATGAGATGAGGGAGAGAATAAATCTGAAAATCATACACTGGCTACAAGCATGCTGCATGCATGCAGATGTATTCAGATACAGTATGTATTGAAGTACAAGCGAGCCATATGTGTGCATACAGTATGACTTAGTGGGGAAAGGCACTGAACTGCAAGCTAGGAGATGTGGAGGCCTGGGTTTGAATATCATCAACTCCCACTTATGCATGGTTTGATCCTGAGCAAGTCACTTAACTATTACATGTGCAGTTATCAGTGACCACTTGCTTTTTTGCATGCATGCCACATGCATGCAGTCTTTCCCAACTTACAGTAACATAAAAATCATGATTTCCACATTTGCTTGCTGCACACATGCCGTATGCATGCATTTGGTTACAATTTAACATTTAAATCATACTTTCAGCACACAGATCAGTTGGGTTGTTTTATGTGTGCAGCATGAAAATATTTCATACAATTATTTCTGTATGGGTAGCCTTTAACTTCACTGAACTCAATGCCAAAACCAAACCCAGGTTTCATACATATGTTTTAACATCAAAAATAAGTAACATAGTATGAGAAATACTGTTACCCTCCATGACAGACACTGCAATGATATATTATGAGACACAAGGCTACAGAATATAGGCTTGGGACAATGAGTGAGTGTCATTAGCAAAGTAACAGTATCATCACACACATCAACCAAGGCATACAGTAGACTTAAAGAGCAGCTGCATCATCACACAGGTTGTCCCAGTCCTGAAGAAGACTTTTAGTGAAGCAGCTGCAACATCACATGCATTTCTACTGGACTGTAGTGGATTGCGTGACTAAAGCATCTGCATCATCCCACACATTGCCTCAGACCTGTAGCTTATTTCATGAATGGTCATGTTAGCCACTTGTGAAGCTCCAGCAATGTCATACACACTACTGTGCCTACATGACGGCTGGCCCATCTAGGCACCCTAAAGTCAACCGCTTCAGAGGGTGAGCTACATATGCTAGGGGATTTCAATTCAAACTGACTTGCAAACTCTAAACTTCGCAGCCCAGTCACTGTCCTAAACCTTACCCAGCAAATCTCTGAACCCACTCATCACAAATCACAGAACCATTCCCTTTTGTATTGGGCACTTATCTCACAACCACATTGGATCATCACATCTGGACTTCTCCCGGACTCCCTAAGTGATCACCATATGATCTTTGTGGTAAGGAAAATATTCGGGACCAAGGCACCTTCACCGCAGACACTGCTCACTAGGTCATACAAAGCCCTCAATCTTGAGGATCTTCTAAGTTACCTGACACATACTGAACAGTCTTTCATCCCCCAGGCACCTTCCCTCCACTCAGCCCTAGAATTCTTTAAGGATACCTTCCTTGCTGTATGGAACACCCATGCGCCTCTGAGAAGGACTCGGGTGAAGGGTGCCCACCTGCCTTGGGTCTCTGCCAATATCAGCGATCAATTCCATGCAAGGGACAAGGCATGGAAAGCGTACAAGGTAACTGGCACCCTGCTGGCACTCTAATCTTACCTTCGTAATTCCTACACAAGACAAATCCATCAGGCCAAAGCAAACTACTTCAAAGCATCCTTCTACACAAACCTAAATCACCCTACAAAATTCTGGAAAACAATCAAGTCACTTTTTTCTCCTCCAGTCCAACCATCCACACCCACTCTAAATGTAGATAGCTCCATTGTCTCTGAACCAGAGAAAGTGGCATCCATTTTTAATACTTTCTTCACTAGTTGTGCATCCTCTCTTCTAGCCTTCCTACTGCACCCCTCCAAGGATGCTCCACCCCGAAGACTACATCCGCCCAGGCTACCGGCTTCTCTTTTCACTGGATTACCCCAACCATTGTGCTGAAAAACCTTTGGTCACCTAACCCCTCCTAGGGTAAATGCCCCTCAGGAATTTATTCTAAAATGCTACACCTATCTGAGCCAGCCATTGCCACCCCGCTGGCCTCTCTGTTTAATCTCTCATTTTCACTTGCCGATTTACCTTCCGACTGGAAGCACACCACTGTCATCCCCCTTCCAAAAGGTGATGACCCCTCCTTCCCTGGTAACTACCACCCCATCTCCCTGCTCCCCATCCTTGCCAAATTACAGGAGCATCTTGTCCTAGAACAACTCTCCTCCTTCCCTGACTCCTCCTCTTTCTTCATGCCCTACCAGTCAGGGTTCAGAAAATCACATTCCACCACTACCTCCTTGCTAAGGATCACTGATGCCATCCTCACTGGCATGGACAAAGGGCACACCACCTTAGCCAGCTTTATCGACTTCGCAAAAGCTTTCGACACTGTCTCCCACTCACTCCTCCTCTCCAAGCTCTCTAATGCTGGATGCTCAGATGCTACCACTAGCTGGTTTCATTCTTACCTGGTTGGTAGATCACAATCAGTAAGAATTGGACCCACACCTCCACCCCCCCTCATCTCTATTGGGGACTCCCAAGGCTCAGTCCTTGGCCTGTTACTCTTCTCTATTTTTTTAAATAATCTCCCTTTGGTTTGTCCTCTCACATCCATTCATTTGTACGCTGATGACACGGTACTGTATGCATCAGGCCCCTCCTCCGTGGAAGTGGCCTCTACGCTCCAGAATGATTCCAATGCAGTACAACTCTGGTTTTGCTCCAACCAGCTCTTCCTTAACTCCAAGAAAACAGTCTCCCTAATGTTTGGAATGAGACAAAGGATCTGCCGGCTCCATTCTACCCCTACTTTCCTCACCCTCGAGGGGACCACTCTAGAGACTTGCACCTCCTTCAAATACCTCGGAGTCTGGCTTGACCAGCACCTTGACTTTTCCACTCAGATTGACTCGATCCACAAGAAACTGCACCCAAAAATTGGAGCCTTATATTGGAACAAGGACAGCATCCCTCTGGCTACCCATAAGGAAATTGTTCAGAAGATGATCCTCCCTATACTTGACTACAGTGATGTAGTCTACAACGCTGCACCCAAGTCTGCCCTATCCAGCCTTGATCTGCTTTTCCACTCCTTCTGTTGCTTTGCCCTTGACTGTCCTCCTATGACTCATCACTGCAACCTATACAAGTCCCTTGACCTAACAGTGCTCCAGGATCATAGACACACCCACTGCATTAGGACCACAGCAAAATTTTGGGCTAAATCTCTTCCCCCCCATCTTGAATCTGCCCTCTCAGCCCTGTCACAGCCCTCTTACTCCCTCAGGCGTGGAAACTCCCAGCTTCTCCATGTCCCATGCATGTGTACTGCCAAGGGCCAAGGAGCCTTCAAATACCTCATGTCTAAGCTCAGGAACGCACTTCCTGCAGGCATTCAGGAGTTTACCAATACTTCCCATCTAAATCACCTCTTCAAGGCACATGTCCCCTCAACATGCATTTGCACATAAGGCATCCAAAGGGCTGGTGCCCCAGCTCCTCCTCTCCTATCTTAGGGACTCTTAAATGTGCTGCACCCAATGCTACTTGTCTAGTGCTGACTGTTTTAATTCCTTTTCATGCAATGTATTTGCATTGTCTGCCATACATAGCCATGCATATGACTATATAGTTGCTCCTGTTCTGTTGCACCTTTCTATGCCCAGACTATTTTTCTGCATTCTGTATTATTGGCTGTACTTCATATTTTGCCTGTCACTCCTGTATAATTTTTTGTCTATCAACTGTTGTGTATATCTGTATCAGCATATCTTGCACATTACTGTGACTATTATATGTATGCTCCATGTCCCTTTCCCCCAGGACACATCTGGAATCGAGTGGTACCCAGCACAGTACGCCTTCCTGGTAAAACTCTTAAATAAATAAATAAATTACTCTATACCTGTATTGTATGGCCTTGTGTCTAACAATATTCAAGTGCAGTAGTCATCCTGGGGTGTCACTGTATTCCTCATAATATAATTATATAAGAAAATATTATAGAGGCGTGGTTGTGCCTCTATTGTTAGGGTTGGTACAGTACTTCAATTACAAATTTAATTTTTACAGCTTAATAACTTTGGAATTTTTTGCCAAAATAGCCCAAAAATCAGGATACATGGATATTCTGCCAGTGTGAAAAGATCTGGAAAGTTTTGTGATGGCTTCTTGCATGGTTTTTGAGATATAAAGTAGTGAACAACAGTAAAAATGACATGTTTTCCCTTAGGTTAAAATGGGATTTTTTGCCATCATCTACAGCCACATGGATTGAAAAATTAATCTGCTATTTTTATAGGTGATAGAGTGTGTGCCAAGGGTGTGTCTTTGGATGGTTTGGTGAAAATATACATTACCAATTTTGAATTGTGATGATTTTTGTGATAGCGCAAGACAGGCAGGTAAATGAAAACAGATAGAATGGTAAATAACTGTTTGAATGGCTGTGGATTCTCAGACAAACACTGTTTGAGATGTCAGCCATCTTGATTTTGTAACAATTTTCAAAATACTGTTGTACATAATCACTGTGTGGTAAGCACAGCACAAGACTTGTATTTAGGTCTCAGTGATATGCTTAGTTATATCTGCGTCTTAAAATCAGTATATCTCCATGGCAAATATGTGATTTTCACTGAAAAGCATGTCCACATTCTTTGCTAAACAATTGCTGTTTGACTTGTTATTTACCATTTGAACGTTACTGTTCAAACAGTAAATAACCGTTTTGACTCATTAATAGTTTGAACTTTACTTCCAATTTTTGATAGTCACATGCATTGAAGAAGAAGAAGAATCAGCATTTATATAGGCTTTTCACACATACTGTATCACAAAGCACTTTACAAACAAATGCTTGCCTGGCAGTGAAGTGACTGAATGTGTAGTGGCTGCCATATGCACATCATTGGTCGTACAGTGGTCCCTCCCTCTTCTTGTTCTCTGATCATTGTCCCTGATGTTATAATATTTGACCCTGGTAGTCCAGTGGTCTCTCCACCATTTTCCAATCACCATTCACAATGTAACAATTAGTCCCTGGTAGTCTAGTGATCCCTACCCCTTCCCCATTTTCAAGTCTCTGCCCCGATGTTAAAATTAGCTGGTCCTGTTAGTCTAGTGGTCCCTCCCTGCTCTCCAATTGATGTCTCCATATTTAGCAGGAAACAAAGTTGCCTAGTATTTAGTATAGCCTCCCCCACCTAATGCCTCTGGCAACAATATGATTTTCACTTCATGTCCCATTCACACTTTGTGCCCAGTGAGCGTTTTTTTTTATGTTTTACCATACCCCATATCAGGTCACGGACAGTACTGCAACTATTTTCAAGCCAATCCATGTGAGTTGAAGTTCCCTGCAATCAGTCTCTTTAAAAAAAAAATAAGCTCAGTATGTCCTATAGTACTCTTTCTACCACTGATGTCACATCATCCTGAGATCCTTAAGTAGTAACACAGAAAAACCCTGGGCAGCCACTCAAGCCACACCACCATTGCTAGGCAATCTTTCAAGTTGCCTCGCAGTGGTCGGCATCTCAATCCAGCATCCCAGCTTGACTTAACGTTAACTTGCCACATTGAAGAATTAACACTAAATGTTATTTCCTAAAGAGAAAAAACTCATCTACATAAACATTCTGGTGGAAACCTCTCCTGTCCTGTACTTCTCCCAGTGAAAATGTGAATGCAGCCCTAGCTGCAGGGGAAGGGCATGTTTTCAGTGTTTCTTGCCATTGTAAAACTGCCCCACAGGACAGTCTCCGTAGCTGCAGCTCTCCAAATTACTTTGCTCTGTCATGATCCATAAGGGGTGATAGGATTGCTGATAATTCTGTAGCACAGCAGTAGCTGTCATGAATAGAGGTAGTGGTGAAACCTGCATGTACTGTGGCTCTGCAGCAGTGATACTGGCACCTTGAGCATGCTGCTGTGAAGATACAGTAAACTGGCCAAAACTGTTTATTCCCAGACTGTCTTTTACAGTCACTAATGCTGTGCAGATACAGGAATGAAAAGCATGGAGCTTGCTGCAGTGAGTTTAACCCTCACAATACACACATTTTCTATTGCACTATATAGTCAGTCTTTGATAGACACTTAGGAAAAATATGTACTTTACTGAGAAGGGAAAGAGTAGAACAGGAAACAGAATCCAAAATATGGAAGCAGTAAAACTAATAATAGCAGTGTTTTATGATTACGGGTGTGCTGTGTGAAAGTGCAGATTACTATCCTCTACTAATACTACCATGATGCTATTGTGTTTCAGTGGTACTCCTTCCAAGAGAATTACATAATCTTCTGTCATTGTATTTAATACATTTCAATTTTGTGATAGATTATTGTATTCTTTTTTCTTCCTTTAGTAAGAGGTAAGTTTTACCTTTATGCTCATTATATTAAACTTATTTTATTGTGTTTTCTAAATTATTAGTTTGTTCTCAGTTTTCCATTATAAACTAAAGTAAAGATGAGTTTTCCTGTAATAATAGTTTTAAATGAGTCCCACAAAATTATTAAGAAATGAGAAAGACATAGACCTGAACTTTAAAAAAAGTTTTAATTTATGTCAGTCTCTTGAGCAATATTTCTTTCAGTAAAAGTGTGTGGTGCTGCTCAGTGGCTAATTGGCATTTCAGTTTACCACACTGACAAATTGGGTTCAGATCCCAAGATTGGGTAACCACATCTCAGGTGCTGCAGGGCTTTGTGTTTCCCCCCATGTTGTTCGCAGTGTGTATACTGCCATTGGGAGACATTATTAGGTGGTACGCAATGAGTTTTCACTATTATGCAGATGATACCCAACTGTACCTGTCCTTTGTGCCTGGGCAATGTGATGCTTCTACAATATTTAACAACTGTCCTTTTCTGAAATCCAGGATTTGATTGATGCCAGCTGGCTTAGGCTAAATCCAGATAAGACTAAGGTGTTGGTTGTGGACACAGGTCACTGAGTGGTTGGGCTATCAGCAGGACAGCCATCTGGGCTTTGACTGGGGGGGCAACCAGTTGATGACCTCTAACCAAGTGCAAAATATAGGTTCCATACTTGATAGTAGACTGACACTTAAGACTCAGGTGTCAGCTTTTGTCAAGTCCTCTTTTTATCATCTGAGAAATGTCACACAGATAAAGCACCTGGTACTGCCCAACAATCTTCCAATGTTGGTCCACACCTTGGTGACCTCATGTCTTGATTACTGCAGTGCCCTATACCTAGGGCTACCAGGAGTGGACCTCCACCACCTGCAACTGGTGCAGAATGCGGCTGCCAGATTGTTGAGAGGTTTACATAGATTTGATCATGTCACATCTGTACTCTGTGCTCTGCACTGTCTGATGGTGTGGTGGAAAATCTCCCTTAAGGTTGGATTACTGACCTATAAGGCCCTACACAGACAGGAACTGCAGTACCTGCAAGAGCTCATTTGTCCCTACCACCCCTTCACCCTTTCTGCTCCACTGATGAGGGATTGCTCGAGATTCCCAGGGTCTGACTAACAACATCAGGAGCTAGGTCATTTGATTTTGCTGCTCTGACCCTGTGGAATTCTCTATGTCATCAAGTAAGGGAATGCCCATCTGTTGAGGCCTATAAGTCAGCCCTGAAAAAGTACTTATTTGAACTGACTTACACCAACATTTAGACTCCTGCTGTGTTTGTTTTTAAAAATGAGACCTGTTCTTAAACTGATTTGAATGTTTTTGTGTAAAATGCTATGATCTGTTCTTGGAATAGCATTCTTTAAATAAAGTTGGTTTGGTTTGGCATTGTTTTTGAACACTGTATTATTTTTGTATCATTTGTTATACTGTGTTTACTATTTGTATGTTCAGGACTTTCTTGTAAATGAGCCTGCTCAGTGGAGTATTTCCTGTCAATAAACTTTGACTTTTGACTTTGACTTTCTCTTAGAAACAGAAGCATGCCTGATATCACCCTCTAAAGGGTTACACCTGCTTTGATGAGATCTGTCTTGTGCTAAAAGGAAGCCAAGAATGTCCCCTGAGGGGAAGCTCCTTAGTACACTCACTACCTCCATTAGATTCCTTGCACTCCGACACAATTAATGGTGATCCACTCTGAATAGCCTCAGCCTCCACAATCCCAGAACCTTCACATCTGTCCTGGTGTCTGTCTCTGGAGGCTACCAGATGACCAGACTGTGAGTTCTGTTGGTCTCATGTACACTGGATCTATAGACAGCTGTTACTAGTGATGGTTCTCTGCTTACTCAGGTAGCCTGGCGAGCAACTTGAGGCAGGGTGCTCAAGTGGCACACCTGTACTCTTCTTTCCCTATGCCATTCTGATATACATCTTCCAGCACCCAATAACTGGCAGTCTAAATCCACCTACTGGCTGTTAGAGACTCCACCTATCAGTAAACTCCAAGGTCTGGCACTCAAGTAAACACACTCTCACTTCCTACTGGAAGGAGAGGGTTGTTACACATTGTTTTTATTATGAAGTAAAAACCTATGCAGAGTTTGCATAATCTTCACTACAAAGTATGGGGGGAGGACTTGGGGTTGTATCACAAGAATGACGTTCATTATACTTCATGAAATGCATACTGGAGAGCAGGTCACATAACTGATTTGCTTACCAAAATGCAGTACTGCTAACCTACCAAGATTTCAGACAGGAGATGTGCTGCTAAGCAGAGGGAGAAAATTCTATTAACACAATAGGATCCAGCCAAATGAAATTTATAATAGAGAGGAAAGATGCAAAAATAGATAACATTCACCATCCATGGTTGTGTCAAGTGAAGAACAGTGTGATAGCAGAATCCCACTAACAGAAATAACATGATCCATTTGTTAGAGGAAGCAACAGCAACCATAGAGAAAAATCAAAACAATTAAAAATAAAATATAAAATAAAAAAAATGCAAAAAAGATATGACAGGACAAAAGAGGAGGAGGAAGAAGGATAAAAAAAGCCAGGTTCCTCAAACTGTATTCTGAGGGGCAAGAAAGACAAACCCAAAAAGCACTTCATTTGTCCTCAATGTATTAACTAAAGTACAGGAAAACATTTTGAGAAAATGCATATCCTTTGTCCATACTACAGTTACTAATAAATGTGACATCAATGTGTATCTATGTAAATTTTTTAGGAAACTTTATGTGCAATGTGATCTGTGAGGAAGATCGTACAGAGACCAGGGATGATCTCCCATTTCTTGTTGAGACCCTTAATAGGGCTACTAATTTAGAAGATCCTCAAGGTAATCAAATGCCCTAGAAATTCAGGAAGATCATTGTTTCACAGAAAAGATTGATTTGGGCTTAGCCCTACACACATTACAGCAGTACAACAGATGTTCAGGGTAACTTCAATTCAGAGTACTGACAAATTAATGATTTGAAGAAAATATTTGACAAAATAAATTTAGAAAGGAAAAGATGGCAAGTTTAATACAAGTACTGGTGGAAATGGAGCATTAGCTACACATACCAGACAAGAGTCAGCTGCAGCTAACAACTCCTGTAACATATACATTGTGATCTTGAATGTTCATTCCAACATGGTGAAGGGTTATGCAACACAGGCAACAGTAACAGAAAAGGATGGGATGTGACAGAAGAACCCTCTGGATGCCAGAGTCAAGGACAACCGATTCACAGGATTCTAGGAACAACTGAACCAACAAGAAGAGTGAATGATATATGGAATAAATAAACCACTCTGAGGTGTGGAGTCACGCTCTGATATACACATGATTTGGTGTGTGTTGTCACACATGAGGTCGCTTGCCGAGTGCATCAACCACCCAAGGTGTGCATATATCAAAGCACAACTGCACACCTAGAGTGGGTTATCTATCTTATAAAATGGCAAAATTGTTTTTGGAGGGGGGTAAAAGTGCAGGTGTGTGGTCATGCTCTAATATACGCATGGCCATGTGATGCTTTTCATCCAACAAATGCTAAGCAATTTCCCCTATCCATTTTATATATATATATAATGGTAGCACAGTAGTGCTACCATAGTTAGGGTTGAGTAGCACTTTTAAGGTTAAAGGGTGAAATTTTGCACCTTAATAACTTTGCCACTGTTCAATGGATTTACCTGCAATTTGGCATGCATGTTTGGGCATAGTAGATCTTGGGACATTTCGACTTTTGTACTGGTCAGATATACGGCTGCAGAGTTAAGTGACAACAAAAAGTGCAATTTGTTTTTTTGCAAATTTTTCATCATGCCTACAGGTCGTACGGTTTGCGCGACCGGTCCAAAAACTTCAGGGAATGTGCAACCTGGGTCCCTGATGTGCCTTTTGAAGATTTCATGAAAAAATATTGAACGGTTCAAAAGTTATTCAAATAACAAGTTCCCTTTATAAGTCAATGGGAAAAGTAAACAAAAAGTTTGACAGTGTCGCACATGTAGTTTTTTGTGTCACAAATGATCCCAGTAGTGTAGTGAGTCAGGCATTTTATTCAGTTAGCAATCACAGAAATGCTTGGCATTTAAATTTGGGACCCTCTAGGGACACAGTTCTTTTTGTGTTCACCTAGTTGGACCCTGAGGATGCTAGCCATATCTTTATTTTGGGGTTAAACACCACAGACATATGTTTTCAAATTTCTGGAAAAAGTAGTGTCACAAAGTAGTGTCGCACTCACGACACTTTCGTAAAATTTGCAAAAGGTGTCACAAATTGAGACACTACTTTTCCAGACTATGGCCAAAATGACAAGAGTTTTTTGCCACCCTGCTGCAAAAGAACGGTTTGGTCTTTTGAGCTGAAATTTGAGGGAATGCAGCCAACATCTGACAGATGTGCCTTTTGGTGGTTTGGTAAAAACATATTGCACAGCTGCCAAGTTACGGTACTCTGAAGTTGGCTTTTTTTTCCATAGACTAACGTGGCATACGCCATGCCTTTTGGGGCTAGTATCTCAAAAACGATGCGAGATAGAGATTTTTTGTTGTGAGCTGCATAGCCTTTGGGCTACATAACAGCAAAAACTTAGCCAGGAAAATCATTATTTTTGTGAAATTTAAATTTTTTTCTACGTCGTGCGGTTGCTGAGATATTAGCATTAAGTATTGTACTTCCAATGCATGTTTTAAGCTTTGATACCCATTACAATGCATACATTCTTTGTACACACTGTGTTTCTCTATGCACCTGTTTGGCAAAAACAGGGTGTGCTTTTCTGTGACTGTTACAGTTACTGTTTCCACTTGTGTTTATGTCCCATTTTTGTTACCGCTCCTGTGTATGCCATTGTGTGCATTACCCTTTGCATTCTCATTTGTGCTTGCGTTGCATTACTGTTAACATTTGCATTTCAACTACTGTTTGTGTTTCTGTTTTCGTTTGTGTCACCATGCGCATTGCCATTTTCATTTCCGGCAGCCCTTTTGTTTGCATTTCCATTTCTCTTTCATTTTGTGTCTTTCTTGCTGTTACTGTTACCATTTGCATTTGCAACTGCATTACTGTGCCTGTATGCATTATGGTTTGCGTTTCCATATGCGCTTGCATTTCTTTTTGTGTTTCTGTTTCCTTTGCTGTTATTGTTGCTGTTACCATTACCATTTGCATTTACAATTGTGATACTATGCCAGTGCACATTACAGTTTGCCTTTCCGTAGGTGCTTCTGTTCCCATTTCTGTTTCCTTTGGCATCATTCTTCATTTTAACTTTACCATTTGCATTTACAATTGCGGTACCATGCCCGTGCGCATTATGGTTTGTGTTTACATGTGCGCTTGCGTTTGTGTTTCCGTTTCTGTTCCCTTTCACGTTCTTTTTGCTGTGACACTTAACATTTCCACTAAAAATACTACTGCCATCACTGTTCATGTTACCAGTTGCATTTTTGTACATGCTTGAATATCCATTTGCGTCACTGTTCACTTAGGTGTCACTTTGCGCTTGCGTTTCTACTAACGTTTTCTTCACCATTTACGTTTGCTTTACCATATGCACCACTGTTGGCACTTGTGTTTGCATTGCTGTTCTTGTTACTATGTCACAAGACATGATGTGATGGGAGCATGGGGCCTGAAGTGCCCTGCTTTCCTGCCACCACATTCCATTCACTATTTATTGTCCTCATTCTCAAAAAGAAGGGAAATTAGAGGCAAAAAACCTCTGTTTAATGCATCAGTTATGGTTGTTCCACAGCAACAAAAGTGAGGAAATTCAGTGTTTGGGCTGAAAACCCCCCTTGAACCCCCCAGCCCTGTCAAAATCTCCAAGTGGGTACAGATGGATGCATAAGCCAAGTTGTAGTCTTGCAAAAATAACTTCTTTTATTACACAGGAACAAAAATAAGCAGACTTGTTTCGTCAAAATAATAAAATAAAATAAACAAATCAAGTAAGAACTTAAGTAGCTTAGTTTCAGCGTTAACACACTCTAGGAAAACAAAACAACTAGTAAGCACTAGTTCCTCTGGATGCTGCGGCTTCAACACTCCAACTGCATCTGACTACATAGAGTTAAACATCCACAGATATACTTTGAGAAATGCCCAGGATTGGTTCAAATCAGCTGTCAATCAACTGGGGTTATATAACATGATTTAAAGTTTGTTTAACAACTTTATTATTTGTTCAACTTCATTGTATTAGTTCACTCTCATTCAAATTCTGCTTTGGAGTGTAGCAAAACTCATTTTAATTCATTATTTTAGTTAATTCTAGGGGTAAACACTCTAATCATCCCTTCCACCAACAGACTGAGCATAAATATGGCTCTTCAATGGCCGGCCAGCTCTAAAAGAGCTCTAGTTGCAGAGGGTATTACACAAAGGCACTTGTAACCTGTTTTAGGTAAGCTTTTAATTCCTTCTGTTCCAAAAGTCCTTCAATATACTTTTATTTGACAGTGTACACAGTGGCTGTTTGGATTTGTGACTAAAGAAATGTGCTTAAGAAGGATGTGTAATGTTAACAAGCTCTGTTTTAACTCAGGAGCTCAGCAAATTGTTTTTCACAGTTACAGAGGGTTTTTCAGTTATCTGAAAGCTCATTTGAAGCAGCTTGAAAATGAACATAGGTGCTCAATGGATTCTCTTCTTCAAGGAAGTCACCTATCACAGTGAAAACTAAATTTAGGGCAGCATATGTTTCTTAAGCCCCCAATTTTTATAAGGGGGATTCCTAAGTCCTTCTAACCTGTCAGGTATGCCAAGATGAAAAGGGGGGGACAGACACAACACCATACAATAAATACATGGGTGGCCAATCCATGTAGGACAAACAACAGTGCACATACAAGAAACAAGAATAACATACAGAAAAAGAGGAATAGACACAAAAGGGAACCCCCTTCTTTGCAGACATATACAGTCCTAGCGGACTCATTCATATTCCTCCCTACCTAAGATAAAACCTATTTAGGTTTTGTCTCCATATACTTACAGAAACATCAAATCTCTCTAACAGAGAGATGGAGCCATAGACCACCCATCTCCTAAGGCTCCACCTCGGGGTCCCTTATTACTTGTATTTGAAATAACAACAATAAAGCTTCCTTTTTTATCTAAAACAGGAAGCTCCACATCTTGTCATTACCCTGAGGTTTGATGTTTCAGTTTTTACTATTTGCTATACCTGGATAGGTAATCGGCATTCCCATGGCTTTTCCCCTTTTGATGCTTAATTGTAAACTGGTAGGGTTGCAATGTAAGATACCAGCGCATTATTCTAGGGTTCTTATCTTTCATTACCTGGAGCCAACACAAGGGATTATGGTCTGTCCAGATTTCAAACTTGGTACCCCATAAATAAAATCAAAGGGCTTCTACTGCCCACTTGATCGCTAAGCACTCTTTTTCAATTGTAGAATATCTAGTCTCTCTAGCATGTAGTTTGCGACTAATATATATTAAGGGGTGTTCTTCACCATGGATTACTTCCATAAGTACGGCTCCTAATCCGCTATTGGATGCATCGGTTTATAAAAGTAAAGGTTGGGTGAAATCAGGCATTTTTAACACAGGTGAAGAGCATAATCTTGCTTTTATAGTCTGAAATGCCTCTTCACATTCGGGGGTCCATTGTATTTTTTCTGGCCTATATTCATGGGTTAACTCTGTAAGGGGGGTAGCCAGGGTAGAAAAGTCAGGTATAAAGCAACGATAGTAGCCAGCTAATCCTAAGAAAGACCTGACACCTTTCTTTGTTTCAGGTCGAGGACTCTCGGCTACTGCCTCCACTTTACTTTTCTCAGGTTCCACCTGTCCCTGTCCTATTTGAAAACCCAAATATTTTGTGTGTTGCGTAAGTAATAATACCCAACAGGGTGGGTGTTATTGGGATATGACGGACCGCCCAGGGGTGTAATGAGGCCCGATGCCACAGGAGGAGGGCCTTATAGCCCCTGGAAGGTCCGTTATATCCCATAACGCCCACCCTGGAGAGTATTATTACACTTAGAAAATGTGCTTTAGCAGTCTTTTTTTTTTTTAAATTTATATGATAATAAATATTTATATATTTAAACAAATGAACCAAAAAAGGTCACTTTTATAGCAAAGTAATCCCTGTTCTGCAGGAATTACCACTGGAGGGCACTGCATTTTTTTTAAAGCTCTAATGATCCTGTTCTGTTGCTTACTATTTTCACCCCCACTCACAGAAATGAGAGCTCGTTATTTTAGCTCTTTGGAGTAGCAGTGTATTACAACTCGAATGATGCTCGATGAAAGTCAGATTATTTTAAAAAAATTTACATGACGGCTGAAAAAGATCGCATGGTTTGCGTTACTAGGGTGGTACTAGTATATGAGCTACTGACTGTCAGGCTAGCAGGCGAAGCAGCGGCCAGCGAAACAAGGAATGAATATGAAGTACTGTTCAGCATTCAGGTAACTGAGTAAGCGACAAATGTTTGAAATCACTATTAGGAGAAAAAAAAAGAGAGTAAATCTGAGCAGTGACAGCTGCTATTACTTCCTGGTTTCACTTTCTCCGACGTGAAGGTAGCTAGTGGAGAAAAACTGTCGGCTGGCGAGTTTCAAAATTCAGGGTGCCCAAGGATAGTCTTAGTAATAGGGCACCCTGAACTGGGACTTGTTTTACACAGGGCATTGTTAAGAAATAACAACCCCGGTGCCAGCGTCTGTCAGACAATCAGAATGCTGCATTTACGATCTTTGCAGGGTACCCATTTTCTAAATAGCTATAGAACATTTAGCAGGGCTGATAGTAGGCCCTGCTTTCGAAATGGCTGATAATATCTGGGCTAGATGTTGCATATGATCATCCCAGGTGGGACTAAATACTATGACGTCATCTAGGTAAGCAGTGCTATATGCACATGGGGAGCTAAAATCTTATCCCTTGCCCTTTGAAAGGTGGCAGGGGCACCATGTAGGCCAAAAGGCATTACCATAAATTAAAACAACCCCAAAGGGTTGCTAAAAGCATTTTTTTCCTTCGCCTTGTCATCCTAAGGTATCTGCCAGTATCCTTTCGATAAATCTAGCGTACTAATGTACCAGGCATTGCCTAGATGATCCAGAATATCATCAGTCCTATGCATAGGATAGCTGTCAAATTGTAAGATATTGTTAAGACATCTAAAGTCTAGACACAGTCTGACTCCGCCTTCTTTTTTTTCTACTACCACCATAGGAAAGTTCTATTCACTTTTAGATGGTTCAATGATGCCTAGGTCTTGCATTTTCCTCAATTATTTTATCACTTCAGGCTTCATCTTTACAGGGAGATGATAGGGTCTTTGTCTAATGGGGGTTTCAGAGGTTACTGTGATATCATAAGTTACCTCTTTGGTCCTCCCTGGAATCCCTGAAAAGCTGTCTTCATATATATGAAACATGGTCTGTACCTCAGCTAACTGTTGGGAAGTCAGATCTGGATTTATGGTGATCTCATTTAGACTCCCTGGCTTTTACAACCTCTGGTATGCCTGTGTTAGGGCATTATCTGGTTCTTCTATATAGATAAAGGCACATATAGGAGGAGTTCTCTCGGACCATGGTTTGAGCAAATTTGCATGATAGATTTTCTTTTTAACACCTTTATCATGCATAGTGATCTCATAGGTGACAGGACCCATTTGTCTTAGAACTGTATAGGGTCCCTTCCACTTCATTAAAAGCTTATTGTCTGAGGAAGGTAATAATAACAAAACTTCATCCCCCTATTCAAATGTTTTAAACTTAGTTCCTTTATCATAATGATACTTTTGTACCATCTGCTGTTTTTGGTTATGGGAATGTGCTTTCTGGATAAAGTTTAGTAGTCACTTACGTATCTGACACATATACTCAGAGGGTGCTATCCCCTTAGGTACTTCCCCAGCTTCCCATTGTTCTTTTATAACATCTAATGGGCCTCTGGGATTTCGGCCATATAGTAATTCAAAAGGTGAAAACCCAGTGGATGATTGTGGCACCTCCTGGTAGGCAAACATTAGGTAGAGTAAGTACATATCCCAGTCCCTTCCTTCCTCTTGTACATATTTCTTTAACATTTTTTTAAGCATTTGATTAAAACGCTCGACCAAGCCATCGGTCTGGGGATGGTAATGGGTTGTATGTATAGCTGTTATCCTCAGGCTTTGGTATAGGTGTTTTAACAACACTGAACAGAAATTGCTACCAGTATCTGTTAAGATTTCTTGTGGTATGCCTACTCGACTGAATAACTTGCTTAGTTCTTCAGCTAATTTTGGGGCAGTTACATTACGCAAGGGAACAGCCTCTGGGTACTTAGTGGCAAAGTCACTGATCACTAAAATATACTTATTTCCCTTTTTGCTTCTTATCAAAGGACCCACAATATCCATCGCAATATGCTCAAAAGATGTCGTTATTAGGGGGAGAGGTTGTAGAGGTACCTTATTCCATTTACCCAGTTTAACAACCTTCTGACATTCCGTGCAAGTATTACAGTACGTGGTCACTTGCTCATGAATCCCAGGCCAAAAGAAATGATATAATAATCACTTCAGGGTTTTTTCTCTGCCCAGATGTCCAACTAATGGAATATCATGTGCCACCTCTAACAAATGTTGCCTATATACTTGGGGGACCATAAATTGTTTCACCTCTTCCCTAGTTCTTGGATTTATACAGTTTCTATACAGCAGTTCATTTACTAATACATACTTATGACCTGCACTAGTAATGTCAAGGAACTGACCCTGTGAGAAAAAATGTTGTAAAGTGACATCACTACACTGAACATCTCTGAACTCTTGCTTTCTGAATTTGTGTCAAAGAGTCTGGTACATCAATACTATAGTGTTTATTAGTACATTCTCCTTTTTCGTTCCTCTTCTGTTTCCTGGTTTTCCTATCTTTACCAGGGGTCTCCATTAGTTCATCTGAAAAGGGGAACACTTGATCCAAAGTCTCTTTAAGGGCTTGGGACTGAGTTACCATAGCACATAAGCTGGCAGTCAATAAAGTCTCAAAATCCGGATGATCATGTCCCAATAATATTGGTACAGGCAAATGTGGTACTACTCCCACTGGTAACTGCTGGGTATGGCCTTGTATAGTTATTGTAATGTCCTGCAATGGATAATGATGAACATCCCCATGTACACATGTCATGCCTGTCATTGGCCCTCCTACCTTAGGCATACAATTTATAACATCTTTTTGTACCAGTGTCTGACTACTTCCAGAGTCCAGTAACTCTTGCACGGTTTTCACTTCTATTATGACTGGAACTATATACTGTCCCCAGTTAGCCAATGCCAAATGAGTTGGTTCAGTTTTCTTTTTAGGGCAGAACCTTGCAATGTGCCCTTTTCCTTTACACTCATGACAGATGATCTTGACATTATACCCCTTTCCTGTTTTCAAAGGCTGTCTGACCCCAAAATTAGTTCCCCCTGTATCTGGTCTTACCAGAGTTGGATGTACAGTGGTGGGTGTTGTCCCTCTTTGTCTATTTGGTCTTTCAGCCAGATAGTCTTCTGCTAGTTGTATGGCCACTTCAGATGTTTCTGGGTTATGTTCCTTTACCCATAATTACACATCAGGGTTCAATATCCAGATAAATTGTTCCAAAACAACAGCTTCAATTATCTGGTCTTTTGTTTTAGTAGCAGGCTGTAACCATATGAGACATAAATCCTTAAGGCATGTGTAAGCATCCTGGGGGGTATCTGCTACTTGAAACTTACCTGTGTGAAACCTCTGTCTATATGTCTCTGTATTAATATCATATCTCTTTAATATGGCAAACTTTACCCGGTCATAATCGTTAGCGTGATTTATGTCCACATGGCTGTAAGCCAATTGTGCCTTTCCAGTCAAATAAGAAGCCAGTCGTATTACCCACTGATCTTGGGGCCAGGCACATGCAAGGGCTACCCTTTCGAATGTCATTATATATGCTTTGCTATCATCTGTCTCTGATAACTTTACTAATTTGATGTCTTTATGTACATTACATGGGGAAGCAGGGGGCTGATGGATGCTCATGGCTTGTATAGTCCGTAAAGTATCTGTCCATCGGGCCTCATTCTCTCTCTTGTCCCTCTCCCTTTGCTTCTGTAACTCCACTTGCTGTATACATAACCATCTAAGTAAGTCCTAAGACTCCTAAGGGGGCTCTCCTATTTCCAGGGGCTCTCCTCCAGTAACCTGTTCAGCTTTCTCATCTTCTTTGCGTTCCACCATTATGGGCTGTTGCTTCTCCTTTCTGCTTACTGCCAGGGGAAGCCTGGATAACAAGGGTATTCTATATGCTGTTGCTGCTGCCCTTGTGGTAGTTGCCCCTGGGAACCTGTTGTTCTCCACTTTGTCTTGTGACATTAGCTGCCCACCAAAATCTTCTCCAGATCCTTCCAGTGGAACTCGCTTAAACCACCGTATCCCACTTCTGACACCATATGTCAAAATCTCCAAGTGGGTACAGATGGTCGCACAAGCCAAGTTGTAGTCTTGCCATAATAACTTCTTATATTATGCAGGAACAAAAATAAGCGGACTTGTTTCATCAAAATAATAAAATAAAATATACAAATCAAGTAAGAACTTAAGTAGCTTAGTTTCAGCATTAACACACTCTAGGAAAACAAAACAACTAGTAAGCATTAGTTCCTCTGGATGCTGCTGCTTCAGCACTCCAACTGCATCTGACTACATAGAGTTAAACATCCACAGATATACTTTGAGAAATGCCCAGGACTGGTTCAAATCAGCTATAAATCAACTGGGGTTATATAACATGATTTAAACTTTGTTTAACAACTTTATTATTTGTTCAACTTCATTATATTAGTTCACTCTCATTCAAATTCTGCTTTGGAGTGTAGCAGAACTCATTTTAATTTGTTATTTTAGTTAATTCTAGGGGTAAACACTCTAATCGTCCCTCCACCACAGACTGAGCATAAATATGGCTCTTCAATGGCCAGCCAGCTGTAAAGAGCTCTAGTTGCAGAGGTATTTTACAAAGGCACTTGTAGCCTGTTTAAAATAGCTTTTAATTCTTTCTGTTCCAAAAGTCCTTCAATATACTTTTATTTAACAGTGTACACAGTGGCTGTTTGGGTTTGTGACTAAAGAAATGTGCTTAAGAAGGATGTGTAATGTTTAACAAGCTCTGTTTTAACTCAGGAGCTCAGCAATTTGTTTTTCACAGTTACAGAGGGTTTTTCAGTTATCTGAAAGCTCATTTGAAGCAGCTTGAAAATGAACATAGGTGCTCAATGGATTCTCTTCTTCAAGGAAGTCACCCTATCACAGTGCAAACTAAATTTAGGGCAGCATGTTTCTTAAGGCCCCAGTTTTTATAACGGGGGGTTCCTAATTCCTTCTAACCTGTCAGGTGTGCCAAGATGAAAAGGGGGGGACAGACACAACACCATACAATAAATACATGGGTGGCCAATCCATGTAGGACAAACAACAGTGCACATACAAGAAACAAGAATAACATACAGAAAAAGGGGAATAGACACATAAGGGAACCCCCTTCTTTGCAGACATATACAGTCCTAGCAGACTCATTCACAAGCCCACCCTCCCAACCGGCATCAGGTGCATGTTGGGTTCATTGGTCCTAACTCTCACCCCATTCTCCTATTCATCTGCTTCTTTACACATGTGACGGGGTGAGAGTTAGGAACTAATGCATGCACACCAGATGCCAGCTGGAAATAAGCTCTAGAGGTCAAGGGGTTTTCAACTAACTCGAATTCCCTCACTTGCTTTGTGTGGAACAACCCTAACTGATGCATTAAACATAGTTTTTGCCTATACATATATCTATATCTATATATATCTATATCTATATCTATATCTATATATATCTATATATATATATATATAGTATGCAAAAACTTTGTTAATGCATCATTTAAGGATAAAAGCACAAAAAGTCAGAAAATTAGACCTTTAGGGTTGCCCCATAACCCCCTCGTTGACCCGCCTATCTTCCTGAGATTGATAGCTGACGTGGTGTGTCATTGGGGTTGTGAGGCCTAAATGTCATCCCATTCCATCTGTAATCATATTCACAAGCCACGGTAAAGAAGAATGGGGTGACATTTGGTCTCACAACCCAATGACAAACCCCATCAGCTATCAATCTTAGGATGATAAGCGGGTCCCATGAAGGATGGGGCAACCCTAAGTCTCATATCTGACTCTTTTGTGCTAACTAAATGATGCAGTAACAAAGTTTTTGCATAGAATATATATATATATATATATATACACACACACACATATGTATATATGTATATTTATACATATATATAAAATGGGTAGGGAAATTGTAGCAATCTCATTAGCTGAACAGCATCACATGACTGTGCGTATATCAAAGTGTAACCACACACCTGCACTTTTACCTCCTCCAAAACAATTTTGACATTTTATAAGATAGATAAACCACTCTGAGTTGTGTGGTTGCGCTTTGATACATGCACGCCTTGGGTGGTTGATGCACTCAATCTGCGGCCTTGTGCGTAATAATGCACACCAAGGCGTGTGTATATCAGAGCATGACCGCACACCTCAGAGTGGTTTATCTAATACATATATATATATATACATATATATATAGTATGTACTGTACATATTGACACAGTCATCAAGGCAGTACAGGGCAAGTGGAACAACTTTGGCACTTGAGCAATGTGCCCAGTATATATATATATATATATATATATATATATATATATATATTAGAGGCAAAAAACTCTGTTTAATGCATCAGTTAAGGTTGTTCCACAGTGACAAAAGCGAGAAATTCGATGTTAGGGGATGAAACTCATTTGCATCCTCCAGCCCACCTCCCAACTGGAATTGGGGTGCGCATTGGGGTGATTGGCTAACTGTCACCCATCACATGTGGAAAGAAGCTGAGGAATAGGAGAATGGGGTGACAGTTAGGACCGATGACTCCAATCGCACCCCAATTCCAGTTGGGGGGTGAGCTAGAGGGGTGCAAAGGGGTTTCAACCTAACATCAATTTCTCACTGTCACTGTGGAACAACTAACTGATGCATTAAACTGAGTTTTGCCTCTATTCCCTTCTCTTTGAGAATGATAATGAGAAATAGTGAATGTAATGCGGCAGCAGGAGCGCGGGGCCCTTGTCACATAGTAACATTGTGCCCGCAAATGCAAATCGTAATGTGCATGGTGATGCAAAGCAAAACAGAAAGAGAAACAGTACTGGAGACAGAAATGTTAAAAAGCAATGCAAATGCAACCACAAATGAAAACGCAAAGGGTAATGCACATGGTGGCGTAAACGTGAACAGTAAGTAAAACGGGTACGGAACCGCAAGCAGAAACGGTAATGGTAACAGTAATGTAAGCGTACAGGCTGGTTTTCCCGAAAAGCTATATAGAGAAAGACAGTGACTACAAAGAATGTATGTAAAATAATGACTCTCGGAACACAAAAATGAGGACTTGGAATAGTAAATTGCTCATATATCAGTAACCGTACGACACAGAAAAAAAATTTAAAAGTCATATGAATTATCACTTTCCTGGCTAGTTTTGTGCATAGCCCCTCTTAGGGGGCTAAGAATTTCTTCAACAAAAAATCCGTATCTCGCACCGTTTTCGAGATACAGGCCCTGAAAGGCGCTGTGAACGTCGTAATGTTATCCTATGGGAAAAAAACAGAAGTTCAGACTGGCATAACTTTGCCTCCCTGTAATATTTTTTCACCAAACTACTAAAAGGCACATCTGTGGGTTGTTGACTTGGTTTCCTGCAAATTTCAGCCCAAAAGACCAAACCGTTATTTTGCAGCAGGGCGGCGCCAAATGATTGCTGCAATGTGTCGTATGCCGTAATGTTATCCTATGGGAAAACGTGTCAAATTTGGAGTACTGTAACTTTGCTGCCATATAATATTTTTTCAACAAAACACTGAAAGGCACATCTGTGAGATGTGGGCTGCAGTCCCTCCACATTTCAGCCCAAAACTCCAAACTGTTCTTATTATTGTTATTTTGGGCATAGTGTCGCAAAGTAGTGTCGTGATTTGCAAAAGCTTTCGCAAAAATTTGCAACACTTTCATGAGTGCGACACTACTTTGCGAAAGTACTTTTTTCCAGAAATCTGAAAAACATATTTCTGGGGTGTTTACCCCAAAATAAAGACATGGCTAGCATCCTCGGGGCCCGACTAGGTGAATACAAAAAGAATTAGGTTGCTAGAGGGTCTCAATTTTAAATGCCAAGCATTCTTCTGATCACTAACTGAAAACAAAATGGCGGATTTGCAACAGTAAAAGGGCCATTTGCGACAGTAAAAAGTGCATTTGCGACACTGTTGAGTTTTTTGTTAACTTTTCCCATTGACTTATAATGGGAAATTGTTTTTTGAATAACTTTTGAACCGTTTAATATTTTTTCATGAAATCTTCAAAAGACACATTGGGGACCCCGGCTGCATGTTCCCTGAAGACTTTTGGCTGGTCATGCAAACCGTGTGACCTGTAGGTGCGACCGTAGAATTCCAGAAAAAGTGTAAGCGCACGCGCTGATCAAGCTTAATAACTCCGCAGCCGTGTATCAGACTGGTACGAATCTTGGCAGATCCCAAGGTGTATGGGTCTTGATCTTGTATTCCAAATTTCAGACAAATCTGTCAAACAGTTGCAAAGTTATTAAGGTGCAAAATGTTGGGTTTAACATGTAAATGGCTCCTCAACCCTAACTATAGTGGCACTACCGTGCCACTATAATATATATATATATATATATATATATATATATTAATTAGAGCAAAAACTCTGTTTAATGCATCAGTTAGGGTTGTTCCACAGTGACAAAAGTGAGAAATTCAGTGTTGGGGTTGAAAACCCCCTTGGACCCCAGCCACCCCAACCGGCATTGGGGTGCGCTTTGGGGTCGTCGGCCTAACTCTCACCCCATCACATGTGTAAAGCAGCAGAAGTATAGGAAAATGGGGTGAGAGTTAGGACCAAACACCAATGCACCCCAATGCCGATTGGGAGTGGCTGGAGGGTCAAGGAGTTTTCAACCCTAACATCGAATTTCCTCACTTTTGTTGCTGTAGAACAACCCTAACTGATGCATTAAACAGAGTTTTTTGCCCCTAATTTCCTTTTTTTTTTGAGAATGATAACGACAAATAGTGGATGTAATGCAGTGGTGGGATCGCGGGGCCCTCTGGGCCCCACGATCCTGCCATGTAAGGCAGCGGCGGAAGGGCCCCGCGCTCCAGCCACATGATGTCTTGTGACATAGTAACAGGAACAGCAATGCAAACAGAAGTGCTAACAGTGGCGCACATGGTAATGCAAGCACGAATGAGAACAGAAAGGGGTTACACACATGGTGGCGTAGACGGGAACAGTCCACAACATGATGCTTGTCACATAGTAACATGGTGCCCACAAACAGAAATGTCAATGGGCATGGTGACGCAAAGCGAAACAGAAAGAGAAACAGTATTGTAGACACAAATGGCAAAAAATAACAGAAACGCAAGCGGAAATGAAAACGCAAAGGATAACGCACATGGTGGTGTAGACGTGAATGGTAAGTAAAATGGGTATGGAACCGCAAGCAGAAAGGGCAACGGAAACAGTAATGTAAGTGCACAGGCTGGTTTTCCCCAAAAGCTGCATAGAGAAAAACAGTGAGTACAAAGAATGTATGCATAATAATGGGTCTCGGAGCAGAAAATGAGGAGTTGGAATACTTAATAGCTTATATCTCAGGAACTGTATGACGTAGAAAAAAAATTTAAAATCTTATGATTTATGACTTTCCTGGCTAGTTTTAATGGGGGCTAAGCATTTTTTTGATGAAAAGTCCGTATCTCGCACCGTTTCCGAGATACGGGCCCTGAAAGGCACGGCGAATGCCTTAATGTTATCCTATGGGAAAAAAAGAGAAGTTTGGAGTGTCATAACTTTGGCTCCCTGTAATATTTTTTCACCAAACCACTAAAAGGCACATCTATGGGATGATGGCTGTCTTCCCTTCAAATTTCATCCCAAAAGACTGAGCCGTTATATTGCAGCAGAGGGCCAAAGGATTGCTGCAATGCATCAGATGCCGTAATGTTATCCTATGGGAAAAAGTGTCAACTTTGGAGTATCGTAACTTTGGCATCATGTAATATTTTTGCAACATAACACTGAAAGGCACATCTGTGAGATGTTGGCTGCGTTTCCTCCAAATTTCAAATCAAAGCACCAAACCGTTCTTTTGCAGCAGGGTGCCAAAGAATTGCTGTCATTTTCCCACAGCCTAGAAAAGAACTGTCGCAATTTGTGAAAGCTTTCGCAAAAATTTGCGACACTTTCGTGAGTGCGACACTACTTTGTGAAAGTACTTTTTCCAGAAATTTGAAAAACATATTTCTGGGGTGTTTTAACCCCAAATAAATACATGGCTAGCATACTCAGGGCCGATTAGGTGAATACAGAAAGAATTAGGGTACTAGAGGGTCCCAATTTTAAATGCCAAGCATTTTTCTGATCTCTAACTGAAAACAAAATGGCAGATTTGTGACAGTAAAAGGGCCATTTGAGAAAGTAAAAATGCATTTGCGACACTGTCAAACTTTTTGTTAACTTTTCCCATTGACTTATAATGGGAAATTGTTTTTTGAATAACTTTTGAACCGTTTAATATTTTTTCACAAAATCTTCAAAAGGCACATCGGGGACCCTGGCCACACATTCCCTAAAGATTTCATCCTGGTCATGCAAACCATGCAACCTGTAGGCACAACCATAGAATTCCAGAAAAAGCGTAAACGCACACGCAGATCATGCTTAATAACTCCACAGCTGTGTATCCAACTGGTACGAATCTTGGCAGATCCCAAGGTGTATGGGTCTTGATCATGTATTCCAAATTTCAGGCAAATCTGTCAAATAGCTGCAAAGTTATTAAGGTGCAAAATTTTGGGTTTAACATGTAAATGGCTCCTCAACCCTAACTATGGTAGCACTACCGTGCTACCATAATATATATATATAGATATATATATATTCATGGCAAAAAAATCTATTTAATGCATCAGTTATGGTTGTTCCACAGTGAAAAAAGTGAGGACATTTGGTGTTAGGTTTGAAAACCCTAACTGAGCATTCCCCCTCACCACCACCACCACACACACATACATGCAAGTAGGGGAAGGACCAAGGCAACATAAGCAATCACACACAACCACAGAAGGTGTATATCTGTGTTACTATAGCAAGTAGGTAAGAAATCTAACTTCAGCTGGCAGTTGCGAAAACGGTGTACCTCACTTCGTTTTTGAGATATGGGTGGCAAAAAGGCATCAGGGGCATTGCAAAGTTAGTCTATGGCAAATTGCTCAATTGTGGAACAGTGTAAGTTTGTCATGCTTAAGTATTTGAGAAACAATGCAGGAAAAGGTAGATCTGTGGGACTCGGGCTTGCCACCCTGCAAATTCCAGCCCAAAGTATGCAACTGTTTGCATGCAGGATGATGGCAAAGATGTGCAGTCATCAAGAGCATACTGTCATGAAATACTTCTACAAACATGAAAGTGCAGCAAATGGAAGAGACGAAAGTGTTGCATTTACAAAAGAATATAAAATAGTGTTGCAAAATACTGTCTCCAATGAAAGACACAACAGTGTTGCATTTGCAAAAGCCTGGAAAATAGTGTCACAAAATATTGTTGCAAAGACGGAAGTATCACAAAGGCACATCACAACACTGTGACATTAGCAAAAGTGATTTTCAAAAGTATATCAGGGAATGTGCAAAATTCTGTTTTGGATCATGTGAACTCCAAAATACCATATGTGTTGTGTGTGTTATGTGTTGGTGGCATTGTGTGGCCCAAGATGCCCAGTTGTGCATAGTGATATGTGTTTTGCGGTGTGTGGAATGTACAGGATCAGAGTTAGCAGTGACAGCCCCATGCCAGAGTCCGACAGGAGCGTGGGTGTGTAGTTTTGTAGTTTATATAGTAGCATGTTAGTTCTGTGACCGGCTGCTGGTTGTGTGTGATTGGTTGTGTTGCCTTGGTCCTTCCCTTACTTGCATGTATGTGCGTGTGTGTGTGTGTGGTGGTGGCGGGCATGGTGGGGCATTGCTGAGTTAGGGTTTTCAACCCTAACACCAAATTTCCTCACTTTTGTCACTGTGGAACAACCCTAAGTGATGCATTAAACAGATTTTTTTGCCATGAATTTCCTTTCTTTTTGAGAATGTGCACTATAAATAGTGAATGGAAAGTACTAACGGTAATGCAAACGCAAGTGCAAATGGTAATGCACATGGTCCCGCAACTGTAAATGATGATGCAAATGGCAAGAGAAATGCAAGCGCAAACATTAATGAAAACAGAAATAATGCAAACGCTAACAGCAACAGAAATGTAAACAGTAATGAAACAGTAATGCAAATGCTAATGCCAATGGAAACACAAACGGTAACGAAAATGCAAATGGTAAGAGAAACGCATACAGAGATGCAAATGGTAAAGGCAACGGTGATGAAAAAGGAAACAGTAATGCAGTTGATAACAGAAACGCTACCGAAAACATAAATGCTAAGGCCAACAGAAATGAAAAAGGTGACGAACACGCAAACAGTAACAGTAATGCTACTGGAAATAGAAATGGTTATGGTAACATAAACGATGATGGCAAAGGGAAGAGTAACACAAACAGAAATGCAAATGAAGTGCATATGCAAATGCTAATGGTAACACACAGAGTCACAGTAACGCAACTGGAAATGCATACGCTTACGGTATCACCAATTATGATGCCAAAGGAAAGAAAGCATAAATGAAAGCACATACGCAAACACAAATGGTAATACACAAGGTGACACAAATGGAAACGCAGACAAAACCAATAATGGAAATGCAAATGGTAACGTAATGCAAACAGAAGTTCAGAACTTAAACACGAGGGTAATGCACATGGTGCCATAAGCGAGCCGCTAACACAAGCGGTAATGGAAGCATAGGAGACACGCTGACTGTAAGAGTAATGCAAAAGCACACACTGTTTTCCCCAAAAAGGTGCATTCAGAAGCACAGTGAATACAAAGAATGTATGCATAATAATGGCCCTCTAAGCAGAAAATGAACACTTGGAATACTAAATTGCTTATATCTCAGGAACCGTACGATGTAGAAAAAAAATTAAAATCTCATATTATGTATGACTTTCCTGGCTAGTTTTGCATTTAGCTCCCTAGTGGAGGGCTAAACCTTTTTCCAATGAGAAGTCCATATCTGGAAGCATTTTCAAGGAAGGCACAGCGGGCGCCATAATGTTAGCCTGTGGGAAAAATTGTCAACTTCAGAGTGCCATAACTTTGCAGCCCTCTAATATTTTGTCACCAACCCATGAAAAGCACATGTATGGGATCTTGGCTTTCTTCCCTCCAAATTTCAGTGCTCTCACCATGTGATGTCTTGTGACATAGTAATAGTAACTTCAACGCAAATGCTAATGGTTACGCACATGGTGACCCAAACATAAATAGTAAAGCAAACGTTAATAGAAAAGGAACCACAAAGTGACACCAAAGCAAAAAGTGATGCAAACGTAGATGCAAGCATGTATGGAAATGCAACTGGTAACATGCACGGTCTTGGTACCACCATTGTAAATGCAAATGTTAACTGTTACAGCAATAATAATGTCAAAGGGAACAGAAACGCAAACGTAAGCGCATACGGAAATGCAAAGCATAATGCGAATGGTCATGGTACCACAATTGCAAATGCAAATGGTAATGGTAACAGCAAAAATAACACCTAAGGAAACAGAAATGGAAAAGCAAACAAAAGCACATACGGAAACACAAACCATAATGCACACAGTCACAGTACCACAATTGTAAACACAAATGGCAACTGTAACAGTAACAATAATGCCAAAGGAAACAGAAACAGAAACACAAATGCAAGCATGCACAGAAACACAAACCATAATGCGCACGGTTGAAGTGCCACAATTGGAAATGCAAATCGTAATGGTAACAGCTAAAATAACACCAAAGAAAAATGAAATGGAAACATGAATGTAAGCATGTACAGAAATGCAAAACATTATGTGCACAATCACTGTACCACAATTGTAAATGCAAATGGTAATGGTAACAGCAACAATAATGCCAAAGGAAACACAAACGGAAATGGAAATGCAAGCACATACAGAAACACAAACCGTAACACGTGCAGTCAGGGTACCGCAATTGTAAATGCAAATGGTAATGGTAACAGCAACAATAACACTAAAGGAAACAGAAACACAAGTACGTATGGAAATGCAAACCATAATGTGCATGGGGATTGGAATGCAATTGGAAATGCAAATGGTAATAGTAACAATGACGCAAAACAAAAGACAAACGCAAACACAAATGGACAAGTGGCTGCAAACACGAATGGTTATGCACACGGTGATGCAAAGCAAGACACAAACAGAAACAGTACTGTAGACACAAATGGTAACAGTAATGCGAATGCAAGAGCAAACAGAAATGTAAATGATAACACGCACAGTGGTGTACATGGGAACCCTAATGCAAACGGGTATGGAAACACAAGTGGAAATGTTATGTGTAACAGTAACTGCAGTGCGCACCCTGGTTTTCCCCAACAGCTGCATAGAGAAACACAGTGACTACAAAGAATGTATGCATAATAATGGGCCTGGGACCAGAAAATGAGGTCTTGGAATACTAAATTGCTTATATCTCAGGAACTGAATGACTTACAGAAACAATTTAAATTTCATAGGAGTCATGACTTTCCTGGCTAGGTTTGCAGTCAGCATTTTCCAACGAAAAGTCCGTAACTTGCACCATTTCCAAAATATGGGCCCCGAAAGGCATGGCGGATGTCACTATTTTTTTTTTAGTTGTTTAACCAGGTATAGCACACTAAGCTGAAAGCTTTTTTACAGGAGCGACCTGGGAGCACAAGGAGGTTAAGTGATTTGCTCAGGGTCACACAGTATGCAAGTGGAAGCTGTGGGATTCAAATCCAGGTCTGGTCTGCTGGATGTCACCAGATTTGCAGCTCAGAGCCTTAGACCACTGCGCTATACTGCCTCCCCAATGTTAGTCTATGGGAAAAAGCATCAACTTTGGAGTACCATAACTTTGCATTTCTGCTATATTTTTTCACCAAACCACCAAAAGCCACATCTGTGAGATGTTGACTTTCTTCCTTCCAAATTTCAGCTCAAAAGATCAAACTATTCTTTTGCAGCAGGATGGCAAACAAGTCCTGTCATTTTTGCTACAGTGTTGCAAAGTAGTGTCGTGATTTGTGACACTTTTGCAAAAAAGTCACGAAAATGAAGCAGGTGTGACACTAGTTTGTGACATTACTTTTCCCAAAAATTTCAAAAACATATTTCTGGGGTGTTTAACCCCAAAATAAAGACATGCTAGCATACTCAGGGCTCGACTAGGTAAACACAACAAGAAGTGTGTCCCTAGATGGTCCCAATTTTAAATGCCAAGAATTTCTGTGACCACTAACTGAAAAAAAAAAACACCTGACTCATGACATTACAGGGGTCATTTGCGACACTAAAAACTGCATTTGCGACACTGCCAAACTTTTTAACTTTACCCATTGATTATAATGGGAAACCTGTTTTCTGAATAACTATTGAACTGTTCAATATTTTTTCATGAAATCTTCAAAAGGCACATCAAGGATCCCGGCCCCATGTTCCCTGAAGTTTTTGAACTGGTCACACAAACCGTACAAACTGTAGGCACGAGTAAAGAATGTGCAAAAATGCATAAATGTGCTCCAGAATGTCACTTACTAACTCTGCAGCTGTATATTTGACTTCTACAAAACTTGGCACATCCCAGGATCTATAGTTAAGCCCCATGCTAGCCAAATTTCAGGCAAATCCATTGAATGGTGGCAAAGTTATTAAGGTGCAAAATTTCACGATTTTACCTTAAATGGGGTACCACCGTGCTACCATAATATATATATTTATAAGCACACACACACACATATATCAGTTAGGGTTGTTTCATGACCGACAAAAGTGTGGAAATTCCACGTAAGGGTTACCATCACCCCACCCTCCACACCCCACTAGGCATCAGGGTGTGCATTGGGGTGATTGGCTCAACTCTCACCCCATTCCATGTGTAAAGGAGCTGTGGTGGTGCAGTATAGGGGAACGTGGTGAGAGTTAGGTATGACCACCCCAACGCACACCCCAATGCTTGGTGGTGTGTGGATGGTGGGGTGAGGTGGGAAGGTGATAACTCTAATGTGGAATTTCCACACTTTTGTCAGTCTGGAAACAACCCTAACAGATGCATTAACAACATTTTTGCAAAGAATGTCCTTTCTTTTTTTTTTTAAATGTAATGTAATGTAAGTAATATGGCTTGATGAGAGCACAGGGCCCACCGAGCTGCCCATGTGTGCATAATGGAATGTGTGTGGGAGCATGGACCCTCCGGGCCCTACACTCCCACTTACAGTTAAATATGGTGCCATCACGAGGCAGTCCCTATAGGGCAAGGCCCTTGCAACAGTAATATGCCCATATCTCGTGAACCGTAGGTGGCAGAAAAAAAATGCAAGTGTCACTGTAATCATGAGAGTAAGTAGTGCTCGCAACAATGTATCGATGGAACCAGTAGAGTGGATCATTTCTGAGTCAGAGGCACAAAACAGCACTGTGACTGCTAACTGTGAAGGCGTAATAATCTGGCACACACATGAAAATGTCCAATTCGAACAGTGATTCGCAAATATTTCAGGAACTGTACATGGTAGGAAAAAAATTCTAATTTCGGAGGTTTCATGGTTTTCTAAGCTAGTTCTGTGCCTAGCCCCCCTGTGAGGGGGTCTAATAATTTTTTTTGACGAAATGTCTGTATCTCGAACTGTTTTCGAGATACGGCCCCCGAAAGGCGTCATGGGTACCACAGTGCTATCAAATGGGAAAATTTGTGAACTTTGAAATGATGAAACTATGGCCCTGTTGAATGTTTTCCTACCAAACTACCAGAAGGCACACCTGTGGGAGTAGGCCTTTCCACTCTGAAACATTCACGGCAATACCACAATCCACGTTGCCACAACATAGTGGCAAAGAAAAACCAGTGCCGCAATGTTATCTTATGGGGAAATTTTCAAACTTCACAATGCTGTAACTAAGGCCATGTTCAATGGTTCCGTATCAAACCACCAAAAGGCACACCTGTAGGGCTAGGGCTTTGCACCCTGGAAAGTTCTGACCAATAGCCCAATCCATGTTGCCGCAATGTAGTGACATAGGAAATGACTCCCACAATATCATCCTATGGGAAAATTCATAAATTTGAAATGCTGTAACTATGTGCCTGTTGAACGTTTTCAAATCAAACCACTGAAAGGCAAATCTGTCACACTAGGGCTTGCCACCCAGAAAATTTCAGGCCAATATCACAATGCAGCTTGCCACAATCAAGTCACAAAGAAAACAGCATGTAAGTAAATGTGGTTGTGCAGTGCTAGAACAATCATTTACAATATGCTCATGACACTCTTCTCTTGATAATGGGAATACAACTGCAAACGTAAAAAATAGTGTCACGATTATATTTTTAATGGTCACGCATATGTGCATATAGTGCCACAGTAATATATTACAGTAGCATGATAAAAAAATGACAAAATGGTGAAAATAAAGTGGAAACCACATTTCCAGACAAGATGCTGACAAAATAATGCCAGTTTCCTGTTCCTCAGGGTCTGATTGGGTAAACCCAATGAGCGTTGTGTTCAAAAGTGCATTATGTTTTGAGTTATATGTTTTTTTCTCTCTTGCTAACTGAAAACAAGATGGCGGCAGCATGAAACTATTTTGGGCAAGCTCAACACAAAAAATATGATCGTGGCAATTGTCAAGCTGCACATGTAAATGTTCCTATAGGATATAATGGGGCGCTAAAATGCTATAACTTCTGGACGAAACAAGATTTTTTAATGAAATCTTCAAAAGGCACCACTGCTAGCCAGGACACATGCAACACACCCAACTTTAATCCACTCAGCTGCATACCTCAGTTCAATATGTGCGTCTAAAGAAAACGGAATGTTGGGAATTTCTTACTTTTTGAGCATGCTATGATTCCACAACTGTACATCTGACTGACACAAAAATGCTCAGATCCAGAGATCTTTTTACATTCTGAATTTCCTTGTTTTTGTAGCTCTGGAACACCCCTAACTGATGCATTAAACAGAGTTTTTTTTGCCATGAATTTCCCTTCTTTTTGAGAATGAAGACTATAAATAGTGAATAGAATATGGTGGTGGAAGCGCGGGCTCTTTGGGTCCTGCGCTCCCACCACGTGATGTGTAGTGACATAGTAATGGTAACTGCAATGCAAACACAAGTGGTAACGGTTATGCACATGGTGACTCAAACGTAAAAGTTTAATAGAAATGCAAGTGCAAAGTGACAGCAAAGCAAACAGTGATGCAAACAGAGACACAAGCGCATATGTAATCACAACTTATAATGCGCACAGTCATGGTACCGCTATTGTAAATGCAAATGTTAAGTGTTACAGCAACAGTAATGCCAAAGGGAACAGAAATGGAAAGGCAACCAGAAGCACATACGGAAATGCAAAGCGTAATGTGCATGGTCATGATACCGCAGTTGGAAATGCAAATGGCAATGGTAAGAAGTAAATAACGCCAAAAGGAAACAGAATGCAAACGCAAATGCAAGCACGTACAAAAATGCAAACCATAACATGCACGGGAATGGTACCACAACTGTAAACACTAATGGTAATGGTAACAGTAACAATAACTCCAAAGAAAACAGAAACGCAAATGCAATCGCAAGCACATAAGGAAATGCAAACCGTGACACACACGGTGATGGTACGGCAATTGGAAACACAAATGGTAACGTTAACAGCAGAAATAATGGCAAAGTAAACAGAAATGGAAACGCAAACACAAGTGCGTACACAAACAAGAACGCAAAGAGTAAAGCACACGGTGGCGTAAATGTTAACAGTAATGTAAACAGGTGTGGAAACACAAGTGGGAATGGTAACTGAAACAGTAATGGAAGCACAAACCCTGTATTTGCCCAACAGCTGAATAGAAAAACACAGTGTGTAGAAAGAATGTATGCATAATAATGGACCTCAGAGCAAAAAATGAGCTGTTGGATTACTAAATTGCTGATATCTCAGGAACCGTATGACGTAGAAAAAATGTAAATTTCACATGATTCATGAGTTTCTGGGCTAGGTTTTCACTGAATGCATAGCCTATTCTTGCACCGTTTTTGAGATATGAGCCCCGAAAGGTGGGGCATAGGCCACCATGTTAGTCTATGGGAATAAAAAAATGTCAACTTCTGAGTACTGTACCTTGGCATCCACGCAATATTTTTTCACCAAACCACCAAAAGGCACATCTGTGAGATGTTGGCTGTCTTCCCTCCAAATTTCAGCTGCAATCAGGGATGTGTACATTTGGTGTACATGGCCTCAGTTTTGCTGTTGATCTCCACTGAGCATGCAGTACCTGGTCAGGTGGGTGGGGATGTCTCGTAGTATATTTAGACAATTGTTTACTTCTGTCACCTGCTGCTGGATGTCTGTCATTGGTTGTGTTGACTTGGTCCTCCCCCATACTTGCATGTGTGTGTGTGTCTGTGTGTGTGTGTGTGTGTGTGGTGCTGGGGGGGGTGAATTCAGAGTTAAGGTTTTCAACCCTAACAGCAAATTTTCTCACTTTTGTCGCTGTGGAACAACCCTAACTAATGCATTAAATGGAGTTTTTGCCTCTAATATATATATATATATATATATATATATATATATATATATATATCACACACAACTCAATAGGAGTGAAGGATAAATGAGTGTGATAAAAACATGTATCTTTACTGTGGTGACATAACCACAAGAGATATTTCATGTTGTGACATCACCATTGTGAGTGACATTTCACTGCCTGCAGCCAATTCAGTTACCATGGCAAAATATCCTCAGGTGTTTGCTAAACTTTGACTCACTCCCAGCCCATTGCTGTGATACTCTCAGTTTGACTGCAGCCAGAATTCTAAAGCAGACAACTTCACAAAACAGTTTCTTTTTCACTGCTGCTTGCAGCTAACTCAATTACCATGGCAAAATATCATCATTTGTTCCCCACATTCTGTCTCACTCCCAGACCAATATTGTGATGCTCTCAGCAAATCTGCAGCCATAATTCTAAAGCACACAGCTTCCTAAAACAGTCTCTTTCTCACTGCTGCCTGAAGCTAATTTACTTAGCATTGCAAAGCACACTCAGCTTTTCCCACAGAGTTCGTGACACTGCCAGCCCATTCAGAAAATGTCACACACAGAAACAGCAACAGAACACAAAAAATCATAACGATACTTCTGAAACTCATACCCCTATTGTATAAATAGAACACATGATGTATAGATTGTGTGCTATGGAAAACATCTTCACTCCTGCAGAGCGAGCTCTGGATACTCTCACTCATGCCTTCAGCACTCTATTTAGATATATATCTATCTGTCAACATATATATATATATATATATATATATATATATTAGAGGCAAAAAAACTCCATTTAATGCATCAATTATGGTTGTTCCACAGTGACAAAAGTGAGGAAATTCGATGTTAGGGTTGAAAACCCCTTGCACCCTCAGCCCACCCAACTGGCATCAGGAGTGCGCATTGAGTCACTGGTCTAACTCTCACCCCATTCTCCTATTCCTCAGCTACTTTCCAAATATGATGGGGTAAGAGTTAGGAACGGCAGCAATAGGCACCCGATCTTGATTCGAGGAGTGGCGAGAGGTGCAAGGAAGGTTTCAACCCTAACATCGAATTCCATCACTTTTGTTGCTGTGGAACAACCCTAACTGATGCATTAAATGGATTTTTTTGCCACTAATTTCCCTTCTTTTTGAGAATGACAATGAGAAATAGCGAATGTAATGTGGCGGCGGGAGTGCAGGGCCCTTGTCACATAGTAACGTGGTGCCCGCAAATGCAAATGGTAATGCGCATGGTGAAGTAAAGTGAAACAGAAAGAGAAACAGTACTGTACAAATGGTAAAAAAAATGAAAATGCATGCTCAAATGAAAATGTAAAGGGTAACGCACATGGCGCGTAGACGGGAACGGTAAGTGAAGCAGGTATGGAACCGAAAGCGGAACCTGTAAGGGTAACAGTAATGTAAGCACACAGGCTGGTTTTCCCCAAAAGCTGCATAGAGAAAGACAGTGAGAACAAAGAATGTATGCATAATAATGGGTCTCAGAGCAGAAAATGAGGAGTTGGAATACTAAATTGCTTATATCTCAGGAACCGTATGACGTAGGAAAAAAATGTAAAAGTCATATGATTTATGACTTTCCTGGCTAGTTTTGTACTTATCTCCAGCTAGGGGGCTAAGCATTTTTCTGATGAAAAGTCCACATCTCGCACTGTTTCCAAGATACGGGCCCTGAAAGGCGTGGCGAACGCCGTAATGTTATCCTATAGGAAAAAAGGAGAAGTTCAGAGTGCCATAACTTTGTCGACCTGCAATATTTTTTCACCAAACCACCAAAAATAACATCTGTGGGATGTTGGCTTTCCTCCCTCCAAATTTCAGTGTAAATGACCAAACCGTTACTTTGCAGCAGGGTGGCAAATAATTCCTGTCATGCAGCGGATGCCGGAATGTTAATCTATGGGAAAAAGTGTAAACTTCATAGTACCGTAACTTTGCATCCATGCAATATTTTGTCACCATACCAGCAAAAGGCACATCTATGAGATGTTGGCTGCCATCCCTTCAAATTTCAGCCCAAAAGACCAAACCATTCATTTGCAGCGTAGTGGTAAAGAATTCCTATTATTTGCGGCATAGTATCACAAAGTAGTGTCATGATTTGTGAAAGTTTTCGCACAGATTTGCAAAAGTGTCGTGAGTGCAATACTACTTTGCAACACTACTGTTTCCAAAAATTTTAAAAACATATTTCTGGGGTGTTTAACCACAAAATAAAGACATGGCCAGCATCCTCAGGGTCCGACTAGGTGAACACAGAAAGAATTGTGTCCCTAGAGGGTCCCAATTTTAAATGCCAAGCATTTTTCTGATCACTAACTGAAAACAAAATGGCGGATTTGCAACACTACTAGGGCCATTTGCGACACTAAAAAGTGCATTTGCAAAAGTGTCGAACTTTTTGTTAACTTTTCCCAATGACTTATAATGGGAAATTGTTTTTTGAATAACCTTTGAACCGTTTAATATTTTTTTCACAAAATCTTCAAAAGACACATCCGGGACCCTGGCTGCATGTTCCATGAAGCTTTTGGACCAGTCACACAAACTGTGTGACCTATAGAGACAAGCAAAGAATTCAAAAAAGTGTAAATGCACATGCAGATCATGCTTAATAACTCTGTAGTCGTATATCTGAACAGTACAAGAGTTGGCAAATCCCAAGATGTATGATTCTTGATCGTGTATTCCAAATTTCAGGCAAATTCGTTGAATGGTTGCAAAGTTATTAAGGTGCAAAATTTTGGGTTTAACATGTAAATGGCTCCTCAACCCTAACTATGGTAGCACTATTGTTACCATAATATGTGTGTGTGTGTGTGTGTATATATATATATATATATATATATATATATATATATTAGGGTCAGTACAGCACTTCAATGTTAAATCCCTGTTTTTATACCTTAATAACTTTTGCATTTTTTGATGAAATAGCCCACAACATGGCATGTGCCATCATTCTGTGAGTTTCTCAAGATCTGGAAAGTTTTGTGATGGCATCTTGTATGGTTTTTGAGATATGAAGTGTTAAAAAAACTGAAAAACATTTTTCCCATAGGTTAACATGGGATTCTTTTCCATAATCTACAGTCCACACGGAATTACATTTTCCTCTGCAATTTTTAGGAATGATGTGGTGTGTGCCTTTAGATGATTTGGTGAAAAAATATTTAACCATTTTTGAATTATAGTGACTTTTGTGATAGCTGCAAGACAAGCAGGAAAATGAAAACAGTTTGAATGGTAAATTTACTGTTTGAACTGTAAATTTAACAGGTCCTGCTAAGAGAAAATACTATTTGTACTATCAGCCGTCTTGTTTTTAGCAATTTACAAAATATTGTGCACAACTACAGCATGGTAAGGACAGTACAACTCATGTATTTAGGTCTCAGTGATATTCTTGGTAGTAAAATGACTGAATCTGCAGGGGTAGCCATATGCCACATCATTGGTTGTACAATGGTCCCTCCCGCCTCCCTATTCCCCAGCCTTACCCTGCCCACTGATTTCCCCTGTAAACTGTTCCTTTTCTTTTTGCCCCCTCTGTTCATAGCTGTCCCAGTGCCCCTGACCAGGTACAATGGTCCCTCTGAACGGCAGCACTCCTCTGTGGAGGTGGCAGAAGAAGCAGCAGCTCCCAGCCGCACTTGGATACCAGCCGGGCCACAGTAACAAGCAAAGTAACAATCCTCCTGGACCTATAATGCTGCAGCTTTCTGATTGGCCAATTTATCCCAGGACAAGGCTGTCACTGGCTAGTTTTCCCTGCCCAAGCTTCCGACTGGACCGGCGCTCCCTCTGGCACCGAGTCTGAAGCTCAGGCACCCCTGCTGCCTTTATCTGCTCCGCTGTGCCAATTAACATTTCAGCCTCCATGAGAGCTCCTACACACTGAACTTTTTTGTCCGCCTACCCCTCCCCCACTCCTGGCACTCTTTATATTGGCTTCCCCCACTTTTCTGCCCTCCCTCCTTATACTGATTGGACCTTACGCTTTGACCTCCCCATTAAAGGAGCAAGCTCCTCTTCTCCTCATCCCACTTCTGCTATCCTGACCAGTTGTCTCATCAGTACTTCTGACTTCTCCCACTGCTACTTAGAGGGTAGTGGTCTGCCCTCCTGCCCTCCTGAACTCCCAGTCTTGCCTTTTTGCACCCACCATGAAGTCCTCTCTCTTGCTTTGCATGACTGCTGCCCTGCTATGTACCCTCCACTCAGCCCCCCCACCCCTACCTCCCACTCATCAGTCACCACCCCACCACCCACACCCCAGTACACCCCTACACACTCTCACTCACCTGAACAGGTCCCAGATTCAAGCTCCAATCTCCCAATCGGAGACATGTCTTGCTGCTGGAACCAGTGACTGCAATATGTGAAACTAAGGTAAATGCAGTTCAGTGTCTTTCAAAGGGGGGTTTCAACTTTAATGCATAATAATTTAAAAATATTGACCACATATTTTCAACATGGCCTTTTGGGGACACCACCTCATGACCAATATGACTGTCACATTCAACTACTACCCAAAAGCTGATTTCATGATTGGTTGGTGAATTCACCTTTTGGACAGGATTTGACCATTTTTCCTGACCTTGTTCAAGAGGTGGGGTCATGAGAAGGCTATGTTGAATGTTTGGGGTCAAAGTATGCAAAAATAGCAGAGGTATGGCATTTCATTGTAATTTCACTATGCATGCTCATAACTTTGTAAGTTTTATATATTTTGATCCCAAATTTTCAACATACACTTCTTATTACCCCACCTCATGTATGTCACAGCTGTCACTTTTCAAATTCTGGCCAAAATGTGATTTCTCACCTGTGGAGTGGAATTGCATTGCATTTGCGCAAAATTACATTTTGGTGGGGATTTGAACATTTTATGTACTGGGTACATGAGGTGAAGTTATGGGAAGTCTATTTTGAAAATTTTGAATCAAAATACTGTATGTTAATGCATCAGTTATGGTTGGTATTAAAGCATCAAAAGCTGGGAAATTTCAACCCTAACTCCCCACCCCCAGCCCCCCAAGCAGCAAAAGGACAAGACCATACAAGTAACCACAGTCAGACATCATCAGGTAAGGCAAACAACATACAGCTGTTTCCAGATGACACAAATGCGTAGCAATGATGAGCTGACTTTGTGGATTTGTATCTTTGGCATGCAAACTGCAAAATATACACACTCACTTGTTGCTGCAGATAGGAACCCACAATACCGGTGGATGCCTCGAACACCCTCCCTATGTAGGTAGCAGGAGCAAAAATGGCAACAGGATTCAAGAATGCATGGGGTAGGCATAAGGGAACCTTGGCTGTATGGAAAGGGAGGGTGAATTGGAGATCAGGTAGGGACTGCAGTTTTACAGTAGGTAGGAAAATGGCAGACCAATTACAAGCCAACAGTGAGGCTTTATAACTGCTCACAGCAAGGCCAGAAGGCTGATGGAGTGGGAAGCAGGTGGGCTAGAAGGGAGTAACCTGCATTCCACATAGGAGCAAAGCAGTGAGAGGAACCACAGGCAGAGCGAAATGCCTTCTGCTGATTGTTTTCATAGACAAGGTGTTTAATTCTCACTCACCCTCCCCTCAACCCATCCAGCTCTGGGCTCTCCCTCCTTTTGTAGGGTGTGGACCCACACAGTACATCACCTTCCTGCTGGCCTGATTCAAAAGCTGATGCCTTGCAGTTTATCTCTCCTGATAGTCCAAGACCACATCTACATCAGGGAGCGTTTAACTGCACTGTTGTGGATGAAACACAAATAAGCAGCATAAACAAATGAGCAGCTCCTCAGTTAACTATTGCAAGCCAAATTAAACCAATTCAGAACCCCTGATTGTAAACTGGATGCCTGTAAATCAGAAAAAACAAACAAACAAGCAACTCCTCAGTTATATGTACAGCCCAATACAAATACAATGGCACAAATTGAAATACGGAGCAACCCCCACAACATGCACCTTTGGGGAATCAATTATCTGCACCTTCCCAGTCCAGCACCCATCAGCAGCCCCCTGCTAAATCCACAAGCTTAAGTAATAGAACTTAAGTTACCAGCAGCACGACTGCCCACAAACAAAAGCGAAATAAAAAATGATAACTGAGTTTTAAAAAAATGCTCCCCTCTACTGTCCCGTTGTAGCACCAGCACATAGCAATGTCTTTACAGCACCTCAAGAATGTGACAGCTGTCATTTTTCAAATCCTGACCAAAGCATTTTTTCACATCCTGAAAGGTGATTCCGCAGACCCTGCATGAAATCACCTTTTGGGCAGGAGTTGAAACTTTTATTTGTCCTTCTTCATGAGGTGGTGTTATAAGAGTGGTAGACAAATTCAACAGATACTTTGTTTCCATGGATATGCAACTAACATCTAATAATACTGTAACATAATAGTGATACACCTAATAAAGGGGGAACACCAGTGACTATACAGGTGTCCTTGGATCAGAATACCATAGACACAACAATAACACTGTAGCTACACAGTCAGTAGAGAAGTTTAGTTTTCATTTAATCAAACCAAAGAAGTACCGGATGCACCACTAAAACTAAATACTAAGAAAGCACGTAGACTGGATGAAATACATACATTATTAATAAAGTATGTGGCACCTGGTATTGCTTACTCAGTGGCTAAAATCTTTAATATGTCACTTACACAAACAGAATTTCCCGTTTTATGGAAAACAGCGAGCATAGTACCAATTTACAAACCTGGGTTAAAAACACTAATAAAGAATTATCAACCTAAATCTCTTTTACTGATTTTAACTAAAACATTTGAAAGATTATTGACTACTCAACTACAACATCATTTGGAGAAAAACAAGGTCACTAACAAGTTTCATTTGGGGTTTGGGTCCTACATAGTACATTGTCAGCATTGTTGAAGGTAACTAGGGGCATTACAGAGGCACTGGACATGGGGATGTAAGTGGGGGCAGTCTTTATAGACTTATCTAAAGCATTTGACACCTTGAACCATGACATCCTCCTGTCTAGCCTCAAGGTTATTGGCATGTCCAACACCATGGTAAAATGGTTCAAGCTATATCTTGATCAAAGAAAACAAATGGTAACCATCAGTGGATGGCCCTCTACATTGGGGACCACAGTGTTAGGTGTACCACAGGGTTCAATATTGGGCCAGAGTTTTATACAACATTTACATGACTAATTTTCGACTTTCAGACCCTAGGGTTAGGTATCACTCATATGCTGATGATACCATTGTTTAATAATAATAATAATCTTTATTTCTTTGAAAGTACAATTCAATAAATATTAAAGCTTTTTACAAGGATTTAAAATACTAAAATTTAAAACCATATAAATAACAAATTCCAAAACTTAATCATCTGGAAAAGCAAGAGAGAATAAAAAAGTTTTAAGAGCAGATTTAAAGCCAGGCAGTCCCGTATCTGATGAAGTAGAGAATTCCATAGGGTAGGAGCCGTAAAAACAAACACACATCCCCAGAGGTCTTCAAATGAACCCTGGGAATCTCCAGCAATCCCTCATTGGCAGAGCAGAGTGGTCAGAGGGGGAAGTAGGTACAAAGGAGCTCTTGCAGATAACCTGGTCTGAGTCCATATAAGGCTTTATAGGTCAGCAAGCCAACCTTAAAGGTGATCCTCCACTGAACAGGCAGCCAGTGCAGTCTGTGCAGCACAGGTGTAATATGGCTGGTCCGAGATAGCCCAGTCAACAACCTGGCTGCAGTGTTCTGCACCAGCTGCAAGTGACGGATATCAACCCCCGGAAGAGCAAGGTAGAGGGAGTTGCAGTAATCAAGGTGGGAGATCACAAAGGCATGTACCAGTGTTGGAAGGTCACCAGGCAGAACCAGATGCTTAATCTAGGTGATATTCCTCAGATGGTAAAATGAGGTCTTGATGACAGATGAGACCTGAGATTTTAAGGTCAACCCCTGTCAAAAATAATCCCTCTGGGTGAGTGACCAACCTTAAGGTAGGCTTCCAAGGTAATTCTACCACAATAGTGCCATCAGCCCCTGACAATTGCTTGTTAAAGCTGCAAAACACTGTGTTAATATCTATGGATTCTTTGCCCTGTGCACCACCTCTGTGCTGTCCTGTCACAGTGCTATGCAACTGGGGTGCATTAGTAAGTATATCAGCTTCTCCAGCAGTTCCAAACATGCTAGTCAAAAACAGACACATAGCTTCCCCAAATGGATGTCTTCAAAAACAGTTGCGGTCATAACTGGGGGAGGAGCAAACCCTCATGTGGAATAACGAAAATGGGAACAGAAAGGTTTATTGATATAAAACAAGGTCTGCAGCTTGCAGAACCAAGCCAGTCAATGTTACCCTTCCAGACAGAATGGGAACAAAAGTGGCTAGTAAACACATTTTCGAAAGTGCCATATGCAGTCAGCAGTGAGAAAGTAAAATAAGTAATACTAGAACACAATACAGCTCCACTGGAATAAAGTGTGTATGGGGAAAAAAAGATACAAGTGGAAAAGCAAAACCAGCGTTACTTCAACTGTGTACAGTATAAAAAGCAACTTTATTCAAGAATTACGTTCTGCAACAATAATTCAAACAAATGAGTCAACACTGAACCTCAACTGGCTTCACACCTAGTGCATCATCAGGGAGATGACCAGCAAGTCACAAGGCTTATTTTTAACTATAGTAAAATTTAAAGAGGCAGTACAGTCACTAGTGCAATGAGTGCTAAAGTGCTCGGTACATTAAATATCAGAATTATGACATTAGTTAGTTAGTTGCAGACTACTAAATCTATCTGCATTTTTAAAATTAATTAAATCTTGTGTTTGGTAGTTCTTATTATACTTGTTTGTAATAATTCTGATATTTTTTGTACTCGGCACTTTAATACTCATCGCACGACTGATTGTACCGTCTCTTTAAATTTATTTATTTAATAATTATTTATTTATTACAGTCTCATAATTTGACATATCTTTGAGTCTGAGACTAATTTACAAAGGTTCCACATCTACAAGAAATCATAACAATTAACTAAATACAACAATGTAACAAAAACATGACATGGATATAACAATAAAAAAAAACAATCAGAGCAGTCACTATATCAGAGTTTGTTAAAGTTGGCAAATAAGAACCAAAAATAGATACCTTGGTAAAAGCTAAGATAAAATACAATAATGTATTAGTATGTGGCAATAGATGGTCAGGAATAACTTTGTCGAAGTCAACAGTTTAACATGGGTCAGCCAAGACAAATAAAAAGGAGCAGTGAAAAAAAAAGAAAAAGATAGGAGGGAGAACAGGTGGAAATCAGGGTTCAGGAGCTACAGAGTGAGGTGAAGTAGAGAGGAAACACATGAAGAGAGAGATACCTATGGGGGTGTGGGGGGAAGGGAGTGGCGAGAGTGGCAGCTGTTTAACTAGGAAAGGAGGGTATATATGAGGGTGAAATAGCTTATGTTGAGCAGTCACAGTGGTTGAAAGAAAAAATATTTTCTGAGGTTGCATTTAAACTGCCCTAACTTGTACATCAAGAAGGAGATCAAATAGCCAGGTGGGAACTCTGTAGAGAAAGGCCTGCTGCACTTGGTTAGTCTGACAGAATGGGGTCTGATAGGTAGGTAGGTATAGTTGTGCTTCTCATCCCTCGAGGATCGGTTACTGGGATAAGGAGGTGCTGTGTTGTTGGAGGGATTAGACCCAGACAGGTCTTCTTACCTAATAAACAGGTCTGGTACATGATCCTGCCACTAAGATTCAGCCAGCAGGTTTGGGTATACAGATTGCAGGTGTGGGTGTACTTGTGAGCCCCAGAAACTAATTCATTGGCAGGCCTTATTGTGTGCAACTTTAGTATGTTTAAGTGAAGTGTCAGTAACTGCTCCATAAATGACTAGCACATAGTCTACAAGAGAAAGGACAGAGATGTTGACAGCAAGATGGAGTGGATTGGGGTAAGGCTTTGATGGCATCTGTAGAGGAGCCCTAGTTGAGTATTAACAGCTTTAGAAATTATGTTTATATGGTCATTAAAGGATGAGGTGCTGTCAAGTGTAATGCCTAGGCACCTGAAGTTGCGTACTTGCTCCAGAGGATCACGACAGTTGTTAAGGATGGTGAGTTGACATAACTTATGCTTGTTGTGAGAATTTGCAAATAACATCACCTTAGTCCTTTTATAGTTCAGGATTAATTTGTGTTTTGTAAGCCAGGACTTGACCAGGGCAAAGCTGTGCTCCAACTCTCTAGTAAGGAGAGAGGGGTCTGGCTGGCTCATGAATAAGATGGTGTCATCCATGTAGAGGACGAGTTGACTGGGGCAGGTCTAGGGGAGGGAATTGAGGAAGAGACTAAAAAGAGGGGCCAAGAATGAAACCTTGCAGTGCACCAGAGAGCACAGTATGGGAGGTGGAAAGAGTACCCCTAATTTTCACCCGTTGTGTTCTTCTAGCAGGGTAGTTCTGAAACCAGAAGGTAACTGCATGTGAAAGACCAAAGATGGAAAGAGAGTCAATAAGTAGGGAATGGTTAACTGTGTCACATGCTTTAGTTAGATCAGTGTTGATGGACCCAACTAGGTGGCCACGGTTGAGTGATCTGTGAATGAATGTAATATATTCAAGAAGTGCAGTAGTGGTGCTATGAATTTTTTCCAAACCCGTGTTGCTGTGGATATTGAGTGTTGTATTTGGACAGGTAATCGGACAGATGATTAAAAACTATATGTTCAAGCTCTTAGGAGATGGGGGGAAGTATAGAGATGGGATGGTAATTAGAGTGCAAGGTCTTGTCTCCACTCTTGTAGACAGGGGTAACTATGGCTGCCTCCCAGAAGAGAGGGAATTGACCATACACTATACACTTTTTGAGTTTTCCCAAATTGCACAGATGATTTGTATGCTAATTTCTTTTTCTTACAAATGCAATATTTTGCCATTTTGTCTGTACTGCACTCAATGTATGCTGTTGTGGCAAACTCATTCTAACACAGCACCTGACTGTATTTTATTTATAATTGAGCTTCCCTTTCCCCAAGTCACACCTGGAAATGAGCCTTGGCTCAGTGTGCCTCTCCTTGCTAACAATTTTTAAATAAATAAATACTTAAATGCATACATACATACTTGCATATATTCATAAATACATACATACATGCTCACATACATACATGCATACACACAGACAGCCAGACATTGACAGGAACTGTTAAGCAACATTCCCAGGTATTTGTATTTATTAATGTTTGCCAGTTTAGTGGAAACTATACGTAGCTTACAAGGGACCCTTTGGGTGAAATTAAAATTAAAACATCAGAGCTGGTTCTGAGAGGGTCCCAGACTGACTGGCAGGAGATCTAATTAAGCACATTTCCTGCAGTCATTGTATTTTACTATCTTCCAAAGATCCACAAGGATATTTTTCAACAGTCAGGGAGAACCACAATGTCCGGCTTAAAATCAGTACTAGAACTCCTGTCCACCTATGTAGACTTTTACATTAGGGACTTTGTAAACAAAATGTCCATTTTGTTACAGGACATGAGGGACATACTGAATTTTATTGAAGACATTAATAAACAAGGTTTGGATATTTCAGACACTTTGCTTGAGTAAGGATGTAGCAGACCTGTATAGATATCCATAACCCACACTGAGGGGTTGTCTATATTAGAATTGGTCATGCATTTGAGAAATCAGGGGGATTTTCCCCTTACCTCCTTCTTATGTGACCTGGCATCAACTGTGTTACATAATAAGTATTTTAGATTTGGTGATACCTTTAACCATCAAATCGGGGCAATGCTATGGGGTCTACAATGACCCGATCGATTAATGTGCCAATTTATTTATGGATGAGTTTGAATCCAAACTTTGTACTTGATCCAGAAGTGAATAAATTGACTGACCAACTTTTAGTCTATTAGTGATACATAAACACTCTGTGGAAGGGCTCACCAGTCTCCCTATGTGATTCCATAAATACCTGAATTGCGGTAATCAGAATTTGAGGTTTACCCTAGATATGTTTGATGAAGTAGTGCTCTGTTTGGGTTTTGAATTGTTTGTTCATAATCATAGGTTGGAGAGTACAGTATACAGAAAACCTACTGAAAAACAAATGTGGTTTTACGCAATGTTGTTGTTACCCTAGGAAACTGACATGTAATATTCCTTACAGGCAGTTTATTGGAAAAAAATAAATTGCCCCATGGAGCAGGATTTCGAAAAAGAAATAGAGTTGATGATAGAAATGTTTTTCTGCAAAGGAAATATCATAAACATACACTGCAGCAGGCAGAAATGAGATCTTTAAATGAAAATAGGACTGAGCTGCTGCTGGACAAGAAAGAACAAAGGGCAGCTGAGGATATCCAGGCTGAGCTGTGTTTTCCACACCATATTCTCATCTATTTGGTAAGATAGGAAACATGATTAGAACTAAATGGAATATATTAAGGGTCAATGAGAGAGGCAATGGTATTTTTGTAACAGCACCATTGGTGGTAATCAGATGGGCTAGCACTCCAAAGGACAAATTGGTCTATTCAGACCGACAGAGAAGAAACCCAAAATAGGTTTAAGTTGTGAATGTCCATTACCTGGCAGTTACCCATATGGTAACAAGCTTCAACACATGTAGGATACAGAGTTTTAAAAACCTACAAAATGATGACACTATTCAGATTAAGGAGCATATAACCTGCAGCACTTCACAAGTCATCTATTTATTTATAGTAAGTGTACTTGGTTAAAATGTACATGAGAAAGACTAGTCAGGAATTGAAAAAATATGTGTCAAACCACAAATCAACTATAAGTCGTAATTATAAAACTCATGCCTAGCCAGATGCTTTACTGCAGAAACACACCACATAAATGTTTTACACTGTCATGACATTGAAAAAGTAGAGCCACCACATAGGGGTGGGAACTGGGAGCATCTCCTGTTTGTCAGAGAGGCATATTGGATATAAATATTAGGGGCTGTAAATAAGAGGTGAGAATTGAATAATGAGCTGGATTAGATACCCATCATTAAAGAAAAAAATGATTGCTGATGGTGTATGGATATGTATGGGTGGTGGGACTCAAACCACAAACCACTAATTTTAGAGCCCTATCCATTTCTAGCAGTGCACTAGTTCAGCCTGTATAAAGAAAAAGTGATTGTTATTACCATTGTTCCAACAGCACACTTTTTTCTGTTTCAGTGTTTGTTTTTTAAAGTTTTTCATAAACACTCTAACACCTTAATAGATCTTTTGACTAAAAAGGATACAGAGCAAGTTTCACTCTGCATTAATGCATTATTTTATATTGCGTAACATATACCAGGATATGCATTGCTTTATTCATTAACTTAATTTTTCTTTTGTAGCTTAAAAAGAAGTTAACTGGAAGACTGCAATGGATATATAAGGGGGAGTGCTATCAGGACCTAATTGGGGATGGTGTGCCTTTTGGGCATGCTTACTTGCAATACCTCTGATTCTGGAGTGCAGATCCTATACTTTTTACACTCACAGCATCAGATGTGATGACATTACATCCATATCCAGCATGATGATGTCATCATTGGAAGACCAGCAATGAACTCAAAAGGATTAACTTCACACACAGCACATGTATTCAACACTTCCATGAGGATAAAGATCTAACAGCTCCCTTTTGTGACACCGCTAGCTGAAGAGCGGCCATGGATGTAGTGAGGATCATTCAGGAATTATGGACAACCTTCTGTAGTTTGGACCCAGGACCAACACACCTCCATGTGGGGTGCCATTGGCCTGGTCCTAGCTAGGATAGTCCAGAGTTCCCTAGTATCAGGATTTTTTTCCAGAACCCCTGAAGAATGCAGTTGTTAGACCACTCCTGCAAAAACATACACTGCACCCAGACTGCCTGGCAAACTACAGACCAGTCTCTAACCTTCCCTTTGTGGGGAAGGTTATTGAGAAAGGGTTGGCCATTCAACTGGAGACCCATTTAACAACCCATGACATATACGACCCACTCCAGTTGGGTTTCAGAAAAAGGCATAGTACTGAGGCCACCATGGTTCGGGTGTTTAATGATGTCCTGGTGGTGGGGGATCAGGAAATATGCTCCATCCTTGCTCTCCTCAATCTCTCAGTGGTGTTTGACACCATGGACCTTGGGGTGCTGATGGAGCACCTGCAGGTTTGTTGTGGACTGGCTGGTATAGTCCTCAACTGGTTTAAATCTTTCTTCACTGGCAGGAATCAGTGAGTGATGTTTGGAACTTTTTCCTTTGCACCCTTACCCCTGTCACGTGGGGTCCTACTGGGCTCCATTTTGTCCTCTATGTTGTTTGTGGTGTATATGCTACCACTAGTGGACATTATAAGATGGTATGAGCTGAGTTTTCACTGTTACGCAGATGATACTTAGCTATACATGTCTTTTGAGCCTGAGCAGCAGGAGAAGGTCTTGGTGCTAAATTGCTGCCTTGCTGAGATCCAAGACTGGATGAGAGTGAACTGATTGAGGTTGAATCTGGACAAGACTGATGTACTGGTGCTGGAACGTGGTCACCAGGGGGAGAGGGTGCAATTAGATTGAGTCTCTGGGCTGAGGCTCTGGGAGTCCCAGTTACTTACCCTGGACCAGGTAAAGAATTTTGGCATTGTTCTGGACTGTGGCTTGACACTTAAATCACAGGTGTCAGCCATGGTCCAGACCTCATTTTACCCTCTGAATAATATCGCCAGGATTAAAAACCTGGTACCACCTGGTGATCTGCCAAAGCTAGTACATGCTTTTGTGACCTCTAGTCTTAAATACTGCAATGCCCTGTACCTAGGGTTTTTGGAGGTAGATCTTCACCGCCTGCAGCAAGTGCAGAATACAACGGCTAGGCTATTGACCAGTCCACCTAGATTGTGTCACATTATGCCTCTGCTGCACTCTCTGCACTGGCTGCCAGTTAGATGGTTGATCTCCTTCAAGGTCAGTTAGCTGATCTATAAGGCCCTGCATGGTCAGGGGTCCAGCTAACTGCAAGACCTGCTGTGCCCCTATGACCCCTCCCATCCCCTCCACTCAGCAGATAAGGGATTACTAGAGATTCCATGTGTTTGTTTAAAAACACTGGAGGCCCATGCTTCCTTTTATGTGGCCCCAACCCTGTGGAATGCAATCCATTACTATAGTTGAGATTCCTCAACACTTGAGAAATTTAAACAGGAGCTAAAAACTTTTTTGTTCATGCAGGCTTGTTTTTATTGAAGATTTAAAATGTATTGTTTTAATTGAAGAACAGGAATTATTTATTTGTGTGTATTTATTGTATTGTATGCTAATATTTTTAAATGTTTTAGAAACGATATGTAAAGTGCATTGAATCATAATGAAAATTGTGCTATATCAAACAATATTTGATTAATTGATTGATTGAAGAGCACTTTGATAAGTGATTTTTTTTACTGTAGACACTGATTTACAAATGATTACAATAACTTATGAGTCACAGAGCCATTAGTAAGTAATGTTAATCTTTCCCCCTTCACACGAAATGATAAGTAGTATATTGAAATCACGCAATTCTCTGCTGAATTTATAAACTGATTTTAGATTGTGTAACCCCCTTGTGGGGGTTTACGTTATTTTGCCCTACTCTCTGAGGCCCTCGCATGGCATCGATGGGGCTGCAGGACTCTATCAGTGGGACCACTGATAGGGGTTTTTGTTTTTGAAGAGGTCAGCCAGTCCGTGCATGTACAGTAGCACATTAGGAGTGCCACTGAGGCTTCAGCATCTTCAACACTTCCCTGGTGGTCTCAATCACCTAGCTAAGGTGAACAGGGGACCAGCCACCTTGGAAAGGTGAAGAGAAGAGGCCGGCAAGGGTTTTGAACTGTGCCTGATAGCGCTGCAGGAATGGGGGGAGTTTGCATAGTCATGAGGGTCATGAATATTAATGAGCCCAATTGCTGCTCTGGGGGGACAGCTGCTAACGGAGCTAGCGACCAGTTCTAGGAGGGCTGATAATTGTTAATTTTGCAGTCGCTTGCTAAGGAACAGGGACTCCTTACCAGATACTGGGGAAACTGAGTTGAAAAACTGCTTTGTTTGACTGCACTAGGGCTATGAAGTCAGGACTGCTATAAAGCTGCTCTGGGACTGTGTGTGAGAAGTCATTTTATGATCCTTTGACCCCTAACAAATAGCCAATCAGTTAACCAGGTGCCTAAAACTTTGTGAGAGGACTCATGGGAGGAGGTGTAAACTATTTTTAGGCACCAAGTAACTTTCCCAATCAGTAATCAGAGAGGGTTATGGTTGTGATTGATGACTGAAACTAACCAATCAGAGGGCAGGATTCTCGGGAGAAATCCCAGGGGCATTGGGTAGTTGAGGCAATCTGTTCTGGGCTCTGATTGAGTCAAGAAGGCTCAGTGATGTGTGAAGAGAAGTCTAATGCCTTTCACAGGGCTTAAGTGGAGATTTTACTGTTGGAAGGAACTGTGTATCTTTGCTGAATGGACCAGGTATCTGGTGAATATTTCTGGTTTTGAGGAGAATTTTTACTGCTGATAACCTACATCAGAAGGACTGAGAGAAACTTTTAAGCTGAGAAACAGACTTTCTGGAAACCATGTGTGAGCCAGAGGAAAAGTGGATGCTGTTTGAATCGAAAAGACTGTAAAAGGAAAGAGGTGAGCAGGTGCTCTATGCTTCAGGAACCTGTTGGTGCTACCAAAATCCAGCTGAGGAAAGGAACTGTTTATATACACTTTGGGAATCTGTTGCCAAATGGTACTGGAAAGTGGAAAGGTTTGAGAAACCCTCTGGCTCCACATCAAAGTTGTTTTTCTGTCTGAGAGATGAAAAGAAACTGGGAATTTTCCAGCTGCATCTCAAAGCCAGGCGGGGAACCTGCTAACCCTCACTGAGTGGGGTCTACTGGCTACAGGGGGGGGCCAGAGCACCTGTGACATGTGAGAGATCCAGGCTGTGGAGCCACTCCTAAGTCTAGGTCCTCTGTGGTTGGGTGGGCTTTGTGAGGGAGCTCCACCATGGGCCTGAATAGGCTGAAGGGGACATGCTACAAGACCTCCAATCAAGGTGACAAGCAGCCAGACCTTCAATCAAGTCCAAGTCTATGCTTCATTCTCTATTGCCCATTTGTGTTTGCCCACTCTGAACTGAATTTGCAGAGACTGAAATGTGGGAAGCCCTCCACTCTAGGAATTTCTCAACTCTTCACAGTCATGAGTACTCAGGGCATGCCCTGGAAATCAAGGGGAGTAAAGGTTTAATAGTTCATATTTTGGTCTTCTTTGCTTCTAGGGCCCCATATGCCGACCAACCCATGGCAACAAGCAGGCTTGTGAACACCTGGGTACCCAGCTAGGACAGAAAAAGATAGTCACTGGTACCAGTGAGGGTGGGCATGGGAGTGGCCTGGCCTATGAGCTTTGTTACTGATAATTGCTCTAACCTTTTTTTCTTCCTTTCACAGCTATCCCTGTTCCTGGTACCCCTTCCCTAGCCATTCCCCTAAATAAAGCTGTGCTCTGTTGTTGCAATTGCTATGTGAAGGGCTCTTTGTGGAAACAACTGTTAAGTGTATGTGGTATATGGTACTGGGGAACTGTTTGGTATCCAGTGTATATGGTGGCTGGAAGGGAAGGTGGGTAGGTACAGCATCCCAGGGGTTGTACCAATCAAGTACCTGGCCCACTGCAATTTACTCTGGGTGGAGACACCACACAATTTAATTAATTTCTTTTGGTTAGAACCCCCCAAACACCACCATAGCAGGACCTAAGCCCCTTATCCTGTGTGAGGGTTAACAGGCAGAAGTAGTAACCCACTGGCACATGGCACCTGGGCTACAATTGTAAAGAATTTAAATTGCTTATTTTAATGAAGATTTAACCCTTTCTATGTGAGCTGTGGTTGTTAATTTCAGATTTCATCAGTATGTAAGCTGCTTCTTTCAGGTTAAGGGTTACCTTGTGACCTGTCCATTGTGGTGATAAATGTTGATGATGCACCAGTCAGTCAGATAAATAATGTATACAATGTAGGTTACAGTCAAATCTCACCGATAAAGGATTCATTTTAGTCACTGAAACATTCTAAATAAAAAAATAAAATCAGTATCTTGATTTAAGTAATTTATCTCCATTTTAGACAAATCACAAAGGAACCCTAAACCAAGGGGAGCTCAGTTTGAACAATGCCTGATAACATATCAGTGGCATCTGCTGCATTCAAATCAGAACAGTAAAATCAAACAGAAACAGTTGAATATTCAGAAAAAGCAACTAATTTATAAGTTTTAAAATTTAAAAATGCATTATATGAATTGTGCACACAATAGCCTGGCTCAAAATGTTCCATTTATTGTCATTTGAGAAGGCAGGACTTTCAAAAGTCACCTGTGGCTCTTTGATTCATGAGTTATGGTATTGCCCCCCCAGTCATGAACATAAATGGAATAGTCTGAATTAAGCCATTTTGTATTCCATATCTATCTTCTTTTAAGATTCACCAATGGGTAAAACAAATCCTTTATCGTTAATGTTTGACTTTCACCTAGATATTAATACCTTATAATCACAGATGTCTGACAAGATGTTCTGAGGCAGTAGCTTAGCCCATTTGAAGTGGCAGTCACTATTCAGAGATTTTCTGATTTCAGTTTTATAGAACATATTTTTATTGAGGGGGAATAGAATTTGATAACTCCGAGCAGCTCAATTGAGATTCAGCTTCTACATTTCAGCTGCATCCTCTTTCTACCCAGTTTTACAGCTAGCATGCCTGGCACACAAAGAGTTCGAATGAATCATTATTATCTCGTGCTATGCTAACAGCCATATTTTGATGTCAGAATTGTGCCTCCTTGTTTCCAGTTCTGTCTTCTAACCACTGTGCCCCCAATGTCATATAATGTCATTCTAAACAAACTCTGGCCAGAGCTGATAGAGCTGTGAAGTGCTATAAAGTGAAAAAAGTTACACATGTGCATAGAAATTATTCAACCCCAGGTGTAACTTGGCCATATGTTGGAGGTGTTGCACCAAATTTTCAACATGGCATTTTTTGGACCCCTCCTCATTTGCATGGCTTCCTTTGTAAATAGGAAATAGAGCCCCTGCGCTATTCCTTATGGTGCCATGCTCCTGCCTGCATGTTGGGGCAATATTACTGGTGTAGCGCTGGCAGTGCTGGGGTTACTGCTGCCTTGGACTACCCCATTCACAGTTCAATAGCGCATCAAAGTGGCATTGAACTATGTATTGCAATTCTGGATGCCTGGGCAACTGCAAAGTGGAATGCCCAATTTTGCATTGCCTTTGCAAATTTCTGTGACTCAGGCCATGGTACAGTATCTTAGGCTTGAGAACACAAATTGGAGAAATGCTTCATAGATGAGTTAAATGCTCAGGGACACTTCAAAGCAGACTGCAGATGTTGAAAGACATGTACGAGTTTAATTTCTACAGTTTCTATAAAATCATTTAAAAAAACTGACCATGATAAAAATGTAACTGACATTGAGAAAACTCTACAAATTTAAAACACTTAGAGCTGAGTTACCAGAATCTGTACTGCTTTCAAATATTTACAAGTTTAAGACTTAAATTAAAAAATAAATGGAGACAAAAATACAGTTTGCTAATTGTGATATTATTACTGAATATTCTTCTTTACATCTTCATATCCAAGCATAAAAAGTGAGGCCTTTACTTCTCCTCTCTCATCCATGTTTTAACATATTTTGTTGCCAGTAGGGAAATCAATCAGTAGTTCAGCACTCAAGGTATGTTAATAAATAGTTTTTTGAAGCCTTAGATAATATAATAATAAAAAAAATAACAATATGAAGTTTAATAACAGACATTCTCCTTTAGTTCCCGAAGCTACAGTATGTAATTAACCAGACAGAAGCACCTTGGGTGCATCAGGTCAAAGCTTCTTTCCAGTTTGTCCTTGATAAGTGAGTGACTGAGGGGAAAGAAAAACAACATTTTAAAAAGCTGCTTGAAACAATATCTCCAGACTTTTAGTGAGATGTATAATAAGGTGTATTTATCAAACATCCCTCCTGCCACTGCCTAATCAACAGACACAAGACTTCTGCAAATTTGAATGACAGATGTTTAGTCTTGTCCAGGAATCTAACTACATGCTGCTACAGCAAGGTAAAATGAACAATGTAGAAGACTAAATGGTTCCAGGGTACTAGAAATTCAACAAGATGTAAAGTGACAATGACTTAATCAGTATACCCCTATCCTTGGTCTGACATGACAAAGCACCATCTTAAATTGTAAGATAGCATTAAAAGTTGTCACTTTCAATTTTTGAATGGCCATATGTCTTTCTAAATGTTATCTCCTCTTTTTCAAGTAATGCAAAGATCCTTTATGTACACAAAGTTTTCCATAATGTTCCAATGTGAAGTTACTATATATATTTTTATGTTCATTGACTTCACTTGAATGATAATGTTTTCACCAAAGTTAGCATGTTCAAACAGCACCATGATATAAAGGCACACTAAGCATGGTGGTAAACTGTTTGCACATGACTACCATGTGTGCATACAAATTGGGGGTGCTTGCATGAATACAGCACACACTGATATATTCAGATGGTTTGGGGAACATTAACAGGTTGCACTGGCAGCACTGTTTAATGCTTTCAGAACTCTACTTTTCCAAAGGGGCACAGCAGTGTCCTTACCCCACCACGCAAGCATCACTATTGCTTGTGTAAATGAACATAATAACTGGTTACAGTTTTCTCCCATAGGGAAATGGGGTTATAATTCTGTCCTTAAAACCAGCTGGTTATAATGACATTCACATGCCCAGTTTCCCTTGTACTGGACACGTGCCAGCTCTGGTTCTTCCCTTCCTCACTGCATCTGCCACTTCTCACACTGCATATTCAAGGTCCAAAACTTGGCGTCGGCATGTGCCCCCCAAAAAACGTCATTTCCAAAGTTGTAAACAACACTGCTTACAATCAAAAAAACCTCACTCTTGTGAAGTATCACACGCTAACCGTGTACTTCTGCTTCTGTGCCATTCGCTGCCGTCCTGCTCCTCAACAGTCTGTAGGACTCAATGCCTGACTTGGCAGTAAGTTCTCTTTTGGAAAAAAAAGTAAAAGGGCACGAAGCTGCATTTTTGGTCAAAAATCTTAAAAACAACAAGTGTAAGAAATGCTTTACAGCAGGAGCTCTGCGGCCACAGACCGTGTTCAAATCCCAACAGTCTGCAGTTCAGCCCCAATCACAGATACATTTATTGTGTGTAACTGCTATGGTGAAAAAATGTCCCCCCAGCAATTATACAAAATAAAGGATGGGTAGGTGAGTAAAACTCAGATTTTACACACCCCCTTTGGGTGGTATGCCTTAACAAACCCCTCGAGCTTCACTCTCAGGGTTTATGTGTCATCCTACCCCTCAGAGGTGTGAAAAATCATTGTTATAACCACCTATCCATCCATTATATGCTATAGAGAATTCAGGCAGATTAGTGTTTCTCCCTCCCATCCAGATCCTTCTGCCAATGATAAATATTGAAGATCTCCCTGACAGCCCAGTGGACTACGCTCATGCCTCTATCTCCATACCTGTAAAAAATAGAAAATTAGTCACAACTATTTTAATGGACCCCTCCCTCTTGACTAACAGAGAATGATATTCTATTTGTCACTGGCATGGGGACTGGGCAAGGAACTGAACTACACTACAAGGGAGTTCTTTAAATATTTATCACTGGCATTGGGACTGGAGCAGGAGGTGCACTGCACATCTTGGGATTTATTTAATATTTATCACCTGCATGGGGACTGGAGCAGAAGATGAGCTGTACTAATGGGGATTTATTTAATATTTATTACTGGCATGGTGATTGGGGCAGGAGGTGCACTGAACTATTGGGTGTTTCTTTAGTATTTATCACTGGCATGAGAACTGGTGCAGGAGGTGCACTGTACTACTGGGGATTTCTTTAAAATAAATGACCTGCATGGGGATTTAAGCAGGAGATGCATTGTACTACTGGGGATTTATTTAATATGTATCACTGGCATGGGAATTGGAGCAGATGGGGCACTGTACTACTGGTGATTTCTTTAATATTTATTACTGGCATGGGGACTGGAGCAGGAGGTGCACTGTACTACTGGAGATTTCTTTAATATTTATCACTGGCATGAGAATTGAGGCAGGAGGGGCACTGTTTTACTGGGGATTTCTTAAATATTTATCACTGGCATGGAGTCTGGGGCAGGAGGTGCACTATACTACTGGGGTGCTTCTTTAATATTTATCACCTGCATGGGGTCTGGGCAGGAGGTGCACAGTACTACTGGGGATGTCTTTATTATTTATTACTGGCATGGGGATTGGGGCAGGAGGTGCACTGAACTACTGGGGATTTCTTTAATATTTATCACCTGCATGGGGATTTGGGCAGGAAGTGCATTGTACTACTGAGGATTTATTTAATATTTATCACTAGCATGGGGATTGGAGTGGGGGGCACTGTACTACTGGTGATTTGTTTAATATTTACTTTTTTTTATTTATTTTATTTTATTTAAAATTGGTGACTGGGAAAGGCATGTTGAGCCGACACGCGTTAATATTTATCACTGGCATGGGGTCTGGGGCAGGAGGTGCACTATACTACTGAGGATTTTTTTAATATTTATCACCTGCAAGGAATCTGGGGCAGGAGGTGCACTGTACTACTGGGGATGTCTTCAATATTTATCAGCTGCATGGGGACTGGGGCAGGAGGTGCACTGTACTACTTGGGACTTCTTTAATATTTATCACTGGTATAAGGACTGGAGCAGGAGGTGCACTGTACTGCTGGGGCTGTATTTAGTATTTATCACTTGCATGTGAGCCTGGAGTAGGAGGTGCACTGTATTACTGAGAATTTCTTTAATATTTATCACTGTCATGAGAACTGTGGCAGGAGGTTAACTGTACTGCTGTAGATTTCTTGAACATTGATCACTGTCATAAGAACTGGGGCAGGAGGTGCACTGTACTACTATGGATTTCTTTAACATTCATCACTGGCATGAGAACTAGGGTAGGAGGTCTACTGTTCTACTGGGGACTTCTTTAACATTTATCACTGGTATGAGGACTGGAGTAGGATGGGCACTGTACTACTGGAGATTTCTTTAATATTTATTACTAGCATGGGGATTGGAGCAGGAGGGGAACTGTACTACTGGGGAGTTCTTTAATATTTATCACTAGCATGAACATTGGGGCAGGAGGGGCACTGTACTACTGGGGAGTTCTTTAATATATATCACTGGCATAGGGATTGGGGCAGGAGGTGCACTATACTACTGGGGAGTTATTTAATATTTATTACTGGCATGGAGACTGTGGCAGGGGGTGCACTGTACTACTGGGGATTTCTTTAGTATTTTTCATCTGCATGGGGAATGGGTCAGGAGGTGCACTGTACTACTTGGGATTTATTTAATATTTATCACTGGAATGGGTATCAGGGCAGGAGGTGCACTGTACTACTGTGGATTTCTTTAACATTTATCACTGGCATGAGAACTGGGGCAGGAGGTGTACTGTACTACTGGGGATTTCTTTAACATGTATCACTGATATGAGGACTGGAGTAGGAAGAGCACTGTACTACTAGGGATTTCTTTAACATTTATCACTGGCATGAGAAATGGGGCAGGAGGTGCACTGTACTCCTTAGGATTTCATTAATATTTATCACTGGCATGAGGACTGGAGTAGGAGGTGCACTACACTACTGGTGATTTCTTTAAGGGGAATCCCTCCACTTGCAGGTTAAAAACTCCACGTCCCACCTAACTTTTAAGCGCTCACTGTTCTCTCACCTCTACACCCTTGGTAACTGCAAATGCACTTAGATGAAACTGCCACTAGGTCCCGTGCAGGTTTGCAGTCTTTGTATAACTTACCTCATGGTATATTATTTATAGTGTTTTAGTTTTTGTTCACTAGATGGGCTAAGGATGGATAATGTGCAAGCTTATCCACCAGCCTATTCACACCTCTTATTGTGCCTATATAATTGTCTATTTTTCCTATCCTAAGATGTATCTCAACCTGTATTATATTGTTTGTGCTATGTTGTTGTTATTATTTACGATTTTTTACAATTGTGCTCATATGTATTCTGTCTTGTACTCCCCCAGGTCGTGCCCGAAAATAGGCAGGATTGTTGCCTAGCACACTTACCCAGTTACCAAAAGCAAATAAATAAATAAAGTGGTAGGCCAGCAAGGGGCTTTGGACATGGCCTACCTAGGTTTTAACAAGGCATTTGACACAGTCCCACACAAAAGCTTAGTAAACAAATTAGCCAGCTGGGGAGTAGGTACCAGGGTGGTAGCCTGGTAAAGAATTGACTCGACAACAGGACACAGAGGGTAATAGTAATTGGAGTCCACTGCAAAGAAAGGGGGGTGACTAGTGGGGTACCGTAGGGTTCAGTACTGGGTCCAGTCTTTTTTAATGTCTTTGCAAGTGACATTGCAGAGGGACTGGATGGAAAAGTATGGCTCTTTGCAGACAACACAAAGATCGGCAACAGGGGTTGGGGTGGAAAGGATGAGAAGGGACTTGGCAAGGTTGGAGGAATGGTCAAAGTATGGAAGCTTAGATTCAATGCAAAAAAGTACAAAGTAATGAACCTGGGAAACAAAAACAGCAGGGGAAGAGTACACAATGGCGGGGGGGTATTAACAACAACAAAAATGGAAAGGGACTTGGGGTAGTCATATCAGATGACCTAAAGGTAAATAAGCAATGTGAGAAGGCGGTAAGGATGTCTGGGGGGATACTGGGATGTATAGGGGGAGGCATCACCAGTAGAAAACAGGAAGCTGTTATCACTTTGGAAAGACAATTGGTGAGACCCCATCTGGAGTACAGTGTGCAGTTCTGGAGACTCCATCACTGCAAGGACATAGACAGGATAGAGGCAGTTCAGAGAAAATGGTACAGGGTCTGCAACAGAACCCATATGAAGAAAGACTAAAGGAGCTTAATATGTACACCCTTGAGGAAAGGAGGGAGGGGGGACATAATAGAAACATTCAAGTACCTCAAGGGAATCAACAAAGTCCAAGAGGGTAGCATATTTCAGAAAAAAGAGATGTGCAAGAACAAGGGGACACAATCTGAAGATAGAGGGGGAAGGCTCTGGGGCAATGTGAGGAAGTATTTTTTCACAGAGAGGGTGGTGGACACATAGAGTGGCCTTCTGGAGGAGGTTGTGGGGTCAAAAACAGAGGGGAAATTCAAGAATGCATGGGACAGACAAAAGGCAATTCTAGTTTGGAGGTAGGAAGAAACAGGCTGTAGATTAACTAGGATCTGCAGCTTATCCAATAGGTAGTGAAATAGACAGACTAGGTGGGCCAAGTGGTCCTTATCTGCCATCAAAGTCTATGTTTCTATTTTTCTATGTTATCACTGGCATGAGGACTGGAGCGGGAGATGCACTGTACTACTGAGGATTTCTTAAATATTTATCAAGGGCATGAGGACTGGGGCGGGAGGTGCACTGTACTAGCTGGAATTTCTTTAATATTTATCTTTGGCATGAGGACTGGGCTCTGAGGTGCACTGTATTACTGGGGATTTCTGAAGGTCAGAAGGGACTCTAGGTCCATCAGGCACTGCCAGCCCGCTTCACAGAAGGTATGAAATAAGTACTGTATGCAGTGCAAACGTGTACCAATTTATAGTGATCTCCACATAAAAAACCTCTAATACGCTGCAGGGCAGTATTGTGCCATCTCAATCAACGGCAACTGCTATATATAGAATAAAGTATGGGTCGGGGTGTGTAACGAGATTTTACACACACCCAAGTTGTGGGATGCTACATAAACCCCGAGGACCCAGGTTGTGAAAAGCATCTCTGCAATAGGGTGTGTTTAAATCGAGTTTGACACCTGATCTATTTTTATTTTATATAATTGCTAGGTTTGCCTTTTTTGCCTCAAGCAATTATATAAATAAAGAGGTCTGTGTCTCCTGCCAGTGTATGCCACGGTCGGTCCTTTTACTGCGGTGCCGAGATTTTTATATTTTAAATTGTTTTTTTCCCCCCTGATTTGTTTACGTCTTTCTGTGCAGGGTATAAGGGGAGAGAAAAGAAAAGGACTTACCGCCGAGTTTTTCTGGCGGTTCGGTAACATGGAAGCGAAGAGTGCTGATGGCTGGTAGCGCTGCTGCATGAGCATGCACAGAGGAAGGGAAATCGTGCGCGTGTTTGCCATTATAAACGCTTCTTTATAACAGCAAATTACGCCATGGTTTCCCTATGGGAAAAAGGCAGAGCCGGTAATTATAGAATAATTACAAACACATCATAAACATCTACACATCAAGAATGATCCTTTCAGATTCTGACAAGGGAAAATAACACTTTGGATAGTGCTAATTAAAGTTACCAGTCTAGTCACCACCTAGTGTCTATTCTGAAAGGAGCTTTAGTGCTTCTGGTTGTATTGCTATTTGCTACAAACTGCAGAGCCAGTCTGTCACCAAACAATGATGAAGGAAGCACGAACTGAATTATCTATAGTTACCACCCACTGGTAATGTGAATTTCCCTTTTTAATTGTGTCACACATTCGTACGTGGTTAAATATTTTAAAGAGCATTTTGTATCCATCTTTTGATTGGAAAAGGGACACCTGTTTTGTGTTTCAGGTTTCTCATTTTAAAAGTTTTCACAGTCAACATGTTCTGGGTTTAGTTGTCTGTTAGCATACAGTATATCTGGAGCAAATGCTTGTTTTGAGCATAAATCTGTTTTGTTTTTTGTTTTGTTGTGTTTTTTTGTTTCATTTTGTTTTGTTTAGGATCTGGCCTCAAGGCACTTAAGGATCTACTCATAGGAAAGCATTACCCCCTTCTGGCCACAGAAAGGTATGTGTTATATTAACAGAGGCTTTCAAGCAGCAGAAGTTCAGCATCTCAAACCTGTTAATACGTTTGCACTAACTTGCTATATATTAACATATTCCCCGGTAGTTAGCAGTCCCTCCCCCACCCAATCACCCCAATATATAATAACATATTCCCTGGTGGCTAGCGGTCACTCCCCCCACCCGATCATCCACCCAATATATAATAACATATTCCTTAGTGGCTAGCTGTTCCTCCCCCCACCCAACCACCCACCCCTTATATATAAAAAACTGTCCCTGGTGTGGATCCAGTGTTACCCCATCCAACCCCTTGTATAAGAATGTGAAACAGTTCCCTGATTGTCTAGCAAACCCCCTCCATAGCCCTGATACCTTGTATAGTGAATGTAAACAGTATCCTGGTGATCTAGTACCCCCACCCACCTTGTTAGGGAGTGACGCACCACTCTGCTCTTCCACAACCCAACCCCTGACGGTGACTAGCACAACCCTCCTCTCTGGACCATGACTGGCCACTGACTAAGGTGTCACTGAGTGAATACTGTATACAGTATGTGCTCATTGACATTGATTGACAGCTCAGAATGAGCTGTAATTCAAGGAGCGTGTACTGTATACAGTACATGCTCAGTTACAGCTCAGTCTGTGGCCAGCCACAGTGGAGAGAGGAGGGCTGTGTTAGTCACCATCTGGGGGTCTGGTTGGGGAGGAGTTGGGTGGTGGGTCACTCCCTGCCAGGGTGGGGGTCCACTAGACCACCAGGGTAGAGTTTATATTCATTATACATGGGACTGGGGATAGGGAGGGGGGAGTTTTTTTGGACCACCAGGGAAATGTTTCACATTCTTACACATGGGGTCAGAATGGGGGAGTGACACTGGACGGACACCAAGGACAATTTTTTATACGTATATTGGGCATGGGATTGGGTGCAGGGAGGGACCACTAGCCACAAGGTAGATATTTATTTTTCTAAATGGGATGGTGATCTGCAGTGGAGGAAGAAACACTAGACCACTGTGGAATATCAGTATTTAATATTGGGACAGCGATCAGCGAGGGAGGAACACTAGACCATCAGGGAATATTAGTATTTAATACTGGGATGGTGATCGGTGAGGAGGTAAACACTAGGTGTCAGGGAATTATATATGTTTGACTGGGGCTGGCAATCAGTGGGGGCAGGGGCGCTAGTACTAGGGAGACTGTTCTTTTGTGTTCCAGCCAGCGATTAGCAGGGGGAGGATACATCGCCTGACACAGGACTTCCACTGGGACAGGGGATGGGGGGTGCAATAAACTGAATCACAGACCATGTAAATGGGCCTGTAATGGGCAAGCAAATGGCCCCATACCACCTTGCATGCCCAATGGGCTGAGTTGCATGGCTGCTTTAGTGAATAGGAAATAGCGCCCCTGTGCTATTCATTGCTGGATCATGCTGCTGCCTATATGTTGGTGGGGATGCTAATGGGGAGGCATTGGCTGTACTGGGGTTACAGCTGCTGAGGTCTAGCCCTATTCACAGATGGATAGAGGTGTGTACTTTTTGACTGTGAATAGCACTTTTCATCACCTGGGCAATCACAAAGCACAATGCAAAAGGTTGTGTTGCCTTTGCGAATTTTTGAGAATTTAGCCCCAGATGTAGCAGTTGAAGAAGAAAAGCATCCCGCTTCAAGTTTCTGTTAAAACACTGCTTTTATATTTCTAATATTTTCCTCAGTACTAATATCAGTGAAAGAATTTGACTAATACTGGCACTGCCTAACTTTACTTTGCGTGAGGCTTCCCCAGATGACTACAGTATCTGACAATGATTGACTTAAGTGATCACTGTGCTAAATTTAGTGCAACATTCCAATCATGTGCTTCATTGTATACTCGTATACTGCTTTACACTGCTCAATAAAAGGTTATATTCCACTAAGTTAATTCATGACTTCTTTGTGTTTGTTGATGGTGTTAAGGAATTGTTCTCTGCCAGCAGAAATAATATGAGGAATGTACAAGTTTTCAAGGTAATTCTGGACGAAAAGAGCGGTAGGTAATCCCTATAAATAGTGCATATTTTTGCAGCATACTTATTCATCCTTGCTCATGAAAGGATGAGGGCAGGGTGGCTACAATGATTCTATGGTCTCATGTGACCTTAAAGTACTGTCACTACAGTATGTTACTGCACTCTGTCTACTCTCCAGGGGCTACCCTTTCATCATGGTTTAGTGTACACTGTCATTTCAGTCTCACAGTGCATGTGGCTCCATCTTTACATGACTGGGATATGGTTAGGACCTTCTAAACATTTGTGAGGGTCCTGGATTCAGGTGTTATTTACTGTGGCTGAGCAATGTATTATTAGATGCTCAATGCTTCCACTTGAATCAGTCTCAGAATACTTGATGGCGCTCAAGGTGTTACCCCAGGTAACACTGTCTTTAGCAATCCCAACAGTCCCATACCACAGGGCAATCAACAGCAACCAGGCAATAAACATTATCACAGTGATGTAAAATGCACACAGATGATACAGTGCACTATGGAGGCCTTGAACGTGGATGTAGAGTAGGACAAGGTTATTTTATGTAACCAAAAATACACTAAAGTGTGTTAATTGTGCTATAAAATGCATGCCCTGGGACATTGTGAGTCACAATGCCATATTCTGAGAGCCTTAAGCCCCTGGAAATGCATTTATCCCAGCACAACAAACACTCAGGGCTCGCTTTTTTTATTTTTATAAAATTGCTATTTAGAGATTAAAAAAAAGGCAAAATTATATAAAAGAAAACAATTAAATGGTTGGAACATTAATGTGGAATAATATCATTGAAATGATCACTGTCATGTGTGCCACTAGGGGGTGATATAATTATGAATAGCTTGGTAATTGTATGCTGCTAGAGCTGTTTTTGTTTGGTTGTATTCTCCCCCTCAAAATCCCCATCTCCACTATAGAATTTCTTTGGGTGAAGGTGTGTGTTTTTGTGTGTGGGGGGAGGGGGATTTCTAGAGTCAGTTTTCAAGTATGGACATAGGAGCAAATTGCATCTACAATATGCCCAATTTTTAAAGCTAAGACATAGATAGGTCTAATTTTTAAAGCTCTGATGTACTTACAGTATGTCCAGTTTTTAAAGTTCAGATATACAGAGGAGCTAGCTAGGATGCAGCACAGTACCTTGCAGTAAATGACATGTTTCAAAATACTGAATGACAAAAGGGCTTAATTGCCATTGAATTGCACTGTTCCCTGCAGTATGCTGCAGCACTTTGCAAAAATACCGCAAGGTACTTCACTGTATCCTGGCTAACTCTGCTATAGTTGTGTCTGGGAACAGCTGCCAGACCACATTTAATCTGGTCCATTATCTAAGCAGTAATACATGTTGGGGAGGTGCCCACCTGTCCAGGAACATAGTGAGGCCCAACACTACAGGCAAAGGGCCTTAAAACCCCTGGAAGGGCAAGTATAGTATAACACTGCTCACCCTGGTGGGGTTTATTGTGCTTTGAAAATGGTGTTTGTATAGCATATTAAAGAAATAATAAAATGTTCATAACATTAACAAATATAAAAAACAATTAAAAAAAATTCTGAATTATAGTCTTTCCAATGTTAGATTGGTAGTAGAGATCATTGCTGTTAACAGTAGTGCTTCTTCTTGTACTGAGATCCTTTTTCTGTTTTGATTTTTTTCTTACTGTTTTGTTTTATACATTTTTTGTGAGTAGTAGTACTATGTAATGGAAAAGTGTTTTGAATGATGGCAGCTGGGAGGAGTGCAATCAGAAGATACTGTGAGCATGGTGGTCAGGAATGCATTCCTGTTGCAGAGTGGTATGGCATGGTTCAGGTGAAAACAGGCATGATGGAGGTGGCGGCAGTGCTGCAGTAATGAAACTGCAGCAACACTCAGCTTACTTTTGTTTTTGTTGCTATGTGGATTTTAGAGAGTGATTGGTCACAGCTGGAAAGCACCACATTGTTGGACTTATTTATGTGTTTTTTTTTACATGTGCTTGTGAGTGGGCTAGATGAGGAAAAAAAGATAGCTACTGCTCAGTTTTTACCATTCTTTGATAGACTCAGTGATACCACTGTGTAAAAAGTCATGGTGGCACTGGGACATAGAAACAGAATTTGATGGCAGAAAAGGGCTGCTTGGCCCATCTAATCTGCCCATTTTCCCTACCCTACTTATTTTTTGTGGTCAATCTGATAGATTTCTTTGACTGGGTGACCAAAGTAGTAGATCAGGGAGGGGCTGTGGACATGGCCTGCCTAGACTTTAGCAAGGCATTTGACACAGTCCCACACAAAAGATTAATATATAAGTTAGCCAGCCTGGGAGTGGGTCCCAAGATGACAGCCTGGGTAAAGAATTGGCTGGAGAATAGGACACAGAGAGTAATAGTAAATGGAGTCCACTCTGAAGAAAGGGGGGGGTTACTAGTGGGGTACCGCAGGGTTCAGTATTAGGACTGGTCCTCTTCAATGTCTTTATAAGTGACATTGCAGAGGGACTGGAAGGAAAAGTATGTCTCTTTGCAGATGACACAAAGATCTGCAACAGAGTTGATGCACAAGGTGGGGTGGAAAGGATGAGAAGGGACTTGGCAAGGTTAGAGGAATGGTCAAATGTATGGCAGCTTAGATTCAATGCTAAGAAGTGCAAGGTAATGCACCTGGGAAACAAAAACCCAGGGGAAGAGTACACAATGGGGGGTGAGATACTAACAACAACAAAAATGGAAAGGGACCTGGGGTAGTTATATCAGATGACCTAAAGGTGGGCAAGCAATGTGAGAGGGCAGCAAGGAGGGCTGGGGGGGATACTGGGATGCATAGGGAGAGGCATCACCAGTAGAAAACAGGAAGTTCTTATCCCTCTGTACAGACAGTTGGTGAGACCCCAAATGGAGTACTGCGTGCAGTTCTGGAGACCCAATCTCCACATGGACATAGACAGGATGGAGGCTGTCCAGAGGTGGGCAACTAAAATGGTGCAGGGTCTGCACCGGAAGACATATGAAGAGAGACTTAAGGAGCTGAATATGTATAGCCTCGAGGAAAGGAGGGAGAGGGGGGACATGATAGAAACTTTCAAGTGTCTCAAGGGAATCAACAAAGTCCAAGAGGGTAGCATCTTTCAAAAAAAGAGGTGTGCAAAAACAAGGGGGCACAATTTGAAGATAGAAGGGGCGGCTCAGAGGTAATTTAAGAAGTATTTTTTCATAGAGAGGGTTGTGGATGCATGGAACGGCCTTCCAGAGGAGGTTGTGGAGACAAAAACAGTGGTGGAATTCAAGCATGCATGGGACAGTCATTAGGCAATTCTAGGGGGTTGGGGTAGGAAGAAGTAGGCTGCTGGTTAACTAGGATCTGCAGCTTATCCATTAGGTAGGGAAATGGGCAGACTGGGTGGGCCAAGCGGTCCTTATCTGCCATCAAAATCTATGTTTCTATGTAAGGGCTGCTTGGCCCATCTAGTCTGCCCATTTTCCCTACCCTACTTATTTTTTGTGGTCACTGTTGCCTGAAAAACGCATGGATATAGAGTGCTGTCAGCCAATAAGAACTGAGGAATTTATTTACCCAGTTTCCAATTACAGCTACTGTATTTTAAGCAATTTGTATTGCAAAATTGTTCCTATGTATTTTATAAGCATGAAACAAAACACAGTTGATAATACTCATAATACCCTCTCTATGCCCTATCAGTTCCATGGGGACTTTCAAGGTGAACTAGTGCACCAAGATTACTTCCCCATGTATCCCTTAAGAGCTCCCTTAACCCTTAGGCTGCTGGAAGATTTAGAATGCATAGGTTTTTAGGACAAGATATCTTGTTGGCAGCAGCCTAAGAGTTAAATGTTACTGGGTACCACAGTTGTTGAATCATTGGAGGTCCTATGGATACAGCTGTGGACAGTACATGTGCAGTCACTAGATTTGGGAGAAAAAAAAAGCCCAAACAATCTGTAATCACAAAAGGCTAATATTTCAGAAGACAATAAAATTAACCATGTACTGTACTAGTGTTGTGCAGAATTTTAAAATTCCGGTGACACAAAATTCCATGGAATATTCAGAATTCCACTCAAAATTCTGCCAAATTCTACTGGAAATGGAATGGCAGAATTCTGCAGCATAAAACAGTTGCCAAATGATTTTCCATGGAAAAATCACTGTTCCACAGAATATTATTGTGTGTATCTCAATATTTCCCTCGGAAATTATTGTTGTGGAATAATTTTCCACAGAAAAAATGCTGTTCCATGGAATATTATTCCACAGATCATAGTAGACGGAATTCCACAGGTGAACAAGTGAAACTTGGGTGGAAATTCTGCCGGCAGAATGGTCATTCTGCAGTAATCCTACCAGTGGAATTCCGCATTCTGCACAATACTACACTGTACATAAAAGTTTACGTGCTCAATATTTGAAATCCAAAACAGGATCAAATTTCAGGTATTTTGTCCAGACACTCCCAAAGCAAGCATACCCCTGCCCTAACTGACTTTCTTATTAAAAGGTTACAAAGTTAAAGCCCTGTTTGGGTAGTCACAATTTGCAGACCAACTCAGACCCTGGTAGACCCTTGATGCTGGTCTCTCTGGTGTGCAGCAATTGTTTTCCAGATGGTGTCTCTCTGTTTGGTGTCACAGTGGTCACTACAGCATGAGAGGTTTACAGAAACCAACTGTGATTTAGCACCCCCGTTCTTTCCTATAGTTTCACCTTGCATGGGGAGTTGTTTCCTTCCTCTTCTTCCTCAAGTGGGGAGTTTCTTGAAAACAAAGCTGATGGCTGGAGTCAGCAACTTTAATATGGTCTCCTCCCACTCTCTGGATGAGCTCTGTCTTAAACATATGTTTAGCAGGCATTTGGCCTTAATATGAATCTGCCAGGCTGTCAGAAAAAAAAAAACTCACTTGAGAAAAGTCTTTTAGGCAAACCAGCCAAGCTCCAAACAGTTTGGGATCAATCCTCACCAGTTTTGGAATGGCACTGCCTCCTCCAATGGATCTAAATGTATACAGTGTTTCTCTGGCTACCAGCCCTTGTGGGACAATGGTAGCAATCTGGTTCCCAACAAAAAGGAACAAGAAAACTCCAGAATATCTTCTCCCACAGACTTTTATAGACTCTGGCCTTGATAAGGCAAAATTAATGAGCAAAACAACATGCATGGAGCATACATTAAGCATACCTTGCTACAAAGCTCCCTCAGCTCCTAATTAATTATAAGATAATAACACTAGTTGTTGTATATGCTCTACCAGGCTCACAGGAGGAGGGTTTAAGATTGTTAGGTACTATTAAGGGATCACTCCCTGTTAATAAGGAATTACTAGTCATGAGGGACTTGAACATGAACTGGTTGGTAAGGGATTGGTAAGGGATTCATTGGAAGTAAAGAGAAACAGTCACTAATCTCAGGTTGACCCAAGTAATTGAGACCCCCATGAGAATTTACTATAAATCTGGCTCTTCATCTTTATTGGATTGGATTCTGGTCTCTTGACACCAACAAGGCTGGAGTGTTGTCTGATAGTGTCAGTGACCATAGTCCTGTATATTATTGTTGGTCAGCTAGAAGGAAAACTCTCCCCCGGTATTTATTTTTTCAAATAATTTGAAAAATTTGGATGTTTGTAAATTCAAGACTGCCATAGCCTCAGTCGACTGGACAGGTGTGAAGTAGTCGACAGAGGTGAATGAAGCATTGTCCATCTTTTGTCTTCTTTTTAATGATGTTTCAGATAACTTTGTTCCTTTAAAAAGATCCAGGATTAGGGGTGACAAACATCAGTGGGTCACCCTGAACTTCTGAAAATGATGAGAGAGTGTGAAGTTATGGAAAATATATATGAAAACACTTAGTCAACACATGCTAATAGCATACAAGTTGTTGAAAGGCAAAGGGAATTTGAAGCAAAGAACACTTCTGAAACATGGAAGTAAATTAATGATTTCATAGGTAAAAAATGCACTTCTAGTATGCAATGCCTTAATACTTCTTCTGGGATAGTTACAGATCCATCTTTGACTGCACAAGAATTTAATTATTTTTGTTTCTGACTTGTCAAAATATATACCAGTTATGAATTCTGACCTGACAACTTTCATCTCTACTGATTTGGACTTAGCTCATCCCAGTTTTTATTTCAGATTACTTAAACCGGATGAGGTCCAGAGTTACCTGTTGAGGATGGACCCTCGTCCTTCCATTGGAAGGGATGAGATTGATTATCTTCTTGTGAGGATCACTGTAGACATTCTGTGTTTCTCTCTATTATTTTTAATTAATCTCTGTGTTCTTCTACTTTTCCTACTACTTGGAAAGGTTCTGTTATAGTTCCTATTCTAATATCTGGAGATTTTACTAATGTGCAAAACTATTGTCCCATATTACTTTTGGTTCCCTTATGTAAGGTACTTGAGAGAATCATTTTGGATCAAATGTTCAAGTACTTTTCAAGATATAATATTCTTGCATCTGAGCAGCTCTGCTTCAGATCTGGCCACAGTATGATGGTGGCCTTGGTAAGGTTCACAAGCACAGTCCAGGCAGCCCTGGATAAAGGGACACTACACTGGGGCTGTGTTTGTGGACCTCACCAAGGCCTTTGACCTGGTTAGCCATGGCTTATTATTGACACCTCTTGGTAGACTGGTCCTGTTTGGAGACGTTATTGGATGGTTCAAGAGTTACCTACCCCAACGCTCACAGGTGACAAAAATAAGTGGACATTATTATCTGTCTGCTTCTATCTCACTGGGTGTTCCTCAGGGGTCTATGCTGGGTTCTCTTTTTCTAGCCTTTTTTTGAACACTCTTCCTTTGGCTTGTTCTAACTCTCAGATTTTACTTTATGCAGATGATGCAGTGATCCTCATGAGCAGATCGGATCTCAAAATAGTCCAAAATAATTTATGTCATGACTTCCTAGCTGCTTATGATTGGTTTATTAACAATAAATTAGTGTCAAATGATAAGAAGATGAAATCTATGTTTTTTTCTTAACTCTAGACATAGAATTAGGGAGGATACAACTTCCTCTTTATATACTGCACTGGGAGCAAAAATAGAACAGGTCCAGCAATTCAAATACATGGGCCTTATAATTGATGAAGGCATGACAATTGAACCGCACATCATCATTATGATTAAAGCCACTCATCAAAGACTAGTGGCACTATATAAACTAAATCCACTTTTGGTTCCTTCTGCCAGGAAGCTTCTTTCTCAAGGCTTCCTTACGCAACTTCTAGATTATGGTTTGCTTTTCTATTATTCAACTTGGGAGATCCTGCCACTCTTGAGGACAGACCTTTTCTTAAATCTGTTGCAACAGTTCTGCTATTTTTTAGCCTAATCTATTCTTTACAATTTCTATTCCATAAGGTTGACCACCTATGGGCACCCTCCTCCCCTTTCTTGACTATGTTACAGTGTCCTCTTTCATTTTTCTATTCCCTGTCAGGTCCTTGTACAGGGAGTTTATTGTTGTGACCTCCGAGCTGATGTAAAACAAAAGGCTGTGTTCTTCTTTGCTGGATTTAGTATGCAATAGCACTATGTCATAAAATACCTTGATGTATATACCTTGGGTGGGATATTCAAAAGGGTTGCGCCATGCGCAATAGGGTTGCAACTGCGCAAGTCCAAAAGTGCGCCATTCTGCGATATTCAGCAGGAGGCAGTTGCACCACCGAAAACATGCTGAGCAACAGCGCAATGCAAATGACAGCATGCGCAACCGAAGGGGGTGGATCCATGCATAAAGAGCGCAATGCGATATCCAAAGACTTGCGCAATGTGCAACAGCAGACCAGCTTGAAGTTGCGCCCCCAGCCGAAATGAGCCAAAATAAAAGGCTCAAGGAAGCGGCGCAAGAACACCACAGGATGCTGGCAAGAGAGAAAGAGAAAGACAGACAGTGACAGGCCAGGGCAGGCAAGGAAGCAGTGTGGGCCATAGGCTGCAGAGGCCAGTGGGGGTGCCGGTGCAGTGTAAGTAGCAGTCAGGACAGCGGGGGTAACAGAGCAACATCAGCCGAGGGGGGCACAAGCTAGGGAGATGGATAGTGGCAGCTTCCACATGGAAGCTGTAATGAGAGGGGTGAGAATGCAAGGTGTAGGGGGACATGGCCGTGGATGGGCCCATCGGCTGTACACCCCCAACAGGCAGTACCGTGCCCGCATCAGCTTTGAGTTGTACACAGATGTAGAGATCGTGGACCGGTACCACCTGAACAGGGCAATACTGAGGTGGCTCTGTGAGCTGTGCAGTGATGTGATGCAGGCACCCTCACGATGGAATCATGCTCTGTCAGTGGAGACCAAGGTGACAGCCTGCATGTGCCTGCTCACCACGGGCACCTTCCAGAGGCCAAAAGGGGACACCACAGGCATCACACAGTTGGCCACGTCACGCATCCTCACCCAATTCCTCAGCGCACTGCTGCCACATGCTGCGGAGCACATCCATTTCCCCCAGCACCGCGGCAGAGTGTACAGCAAACATGCAAGCGTTCCACAGGGTAGCACGTATGCCTGGCATGCTAGGGGCCATAGACTGCACCCATGTGGCCATTTGCACACCACCTGGCCCCGATGGGGCCGCATACAGGAATAGAAAGTGCTTCCCAAGTGTCAACTGCCAGGTGGTGTGTGATGCCACTGGGCGTATAATCAATGTCTGTGCCACACACCCTGGTGGAGCACATGATGCCTTTATATGGCATCAGTCCACACTGTGCCATTGATTCGAGAGTGGGGACATCCCACAGGCCATCTAGTGGGTGAGTACGCATGTATAGGAAATGCAAACTCGGGGCAAGGGTGAGAATGCTACAGGTGCCATGGTAGTGGCACACAGGGATATGGGCAATATGGACCTGAACATGAGACTGATCTCCACTATCTCCACACAGGTGACAGCGGATACCCACTCCGTTCCTGGCTGCTCACACTACACCGGCGCCCCTTGACCCCATCGCAGCAACGCTATAATGAGGCACATGCCGCCACACGCAACATCATTGAGCGGGTGTTTGGGATGCTCAAGGCATGCTTCTGATGCCTAGACACCTCCAGCAGTGCCCTACAGTACAGCCCCTCAAAGGCTTGTGGGATATTCCTGGCCTGTTGTATCCTGCACAACATGGCCAATGACTGTGGGATAGCCGTACAGGTTGAAGAGGGGGACAGCAATGAGGACGCCAGCAGCGCCGGTGTTGATGGTGATGAGCAGCCCCCCCTTCGACGGCGGGACCCCCGACTGATCTGGCAGGTCCAGCTGCACCAGGACACCATCACGGAGGAGCATTATGCACAACACAGGTAAGTCAAGGGGCCATGTGCAAACAACACTGTCCTGGTGCAACCCACAGGCACACAGAGCAACACACCAGGGGTGCATGATGGCAAGGGGGGGTGGAAGGGACCAGGCACACAAACACACCATCAGGGAGGGGCGAACAGTCATATGGACACACACACACACAAACACACCAGGCACAAAGCATACATGGGCAGGTGCACAGCAGAGCAGGAACAGACATGGCAAACACACAGATCCACAGACCACACCACCACCTGTACTGTCCAAGCACGTGTGTCAGATGCTGGGCACCCTTGCACCTTGGTGTACAGTACAATGGCATCATCATGCACACGCACCTGTGGACAGCAGTCGGGATGGTGTGCAGGTGGTCCATATGTCGGTGTGATGGGCAGGGCACCCACCAGTGCACTGCCCACCATGACACACAGTGCACACAGGGCAGCAGCAGACAGGGCCCACACTGGGAGACAGGTCAGTCATGTTGCACCATTCCACGGCCACCACGGATGCGTGGGCAGCCCCGCCATGACCCAACAGCACTGGCAGGCTGAGCAGGGGCCACATGGGGTGGCACCGATGGACCACCAGGGGTCCCACTGCGCGATCATGACCTTGTCTGCACTGGGGTCTGTAGGATGCCAAACATACCTGCACCAGGGGTGCTTGGGATGCCACAGCAGAACCCGCGTCGACAGGCCTGGTGTCGCACTGCTGCGCGGGAGCGGGGTGGAGGCGTGCTGTGTGGGGTGTTGCGTTACAGGAGCACCTGCGTGTGTGCCCAATGCAGCCACGACAGCGACCAATGCCTGGGTCTGCCTGTCAATGGCGGTGGTCGCATCCATCCACATATGGACCATCTCTGCATGATACAGAGCACACTCCCTGCTGTGCTGCTCCACAGCTGCACACAGTGCCTCCACAGACGTTGCAACCCACCTTTGCTGCTGTACTGATTCCCGCAGCAGGCGGGTGTGCTCGTCCAATGGGTACTCTGCCACAATGGCATCCTGTCCCCCAAGGTGTGGAAGGTCCTGATGCACAACACCCCTTGAGGGTGGGCACTGTTCGCCAGGACCAGGAATGGGCATATCAAAGGGTGGCGGGCATGTGCCACTGCTGGACACTGTACCCCCAGACCTGGTGGGTGACTGCTGCTGCTGCTCCTCCAACTGCTGTGCCCCAGGGACCACTCGTTCCACCGCTGTGGCCGCAACAGTGCCAGACACCTGCACAGCCACTGGTGCTGCCCCACCGGTGCTGACAGACACAGCCTGGGACTGTGCTGACATGCTGGCACACAAGTTGGAACCAGCAAGGCCCAGGGGCATGTGCTGGCCTGCTGTGTGTCCATCATGGGACACACACACATGTCACTGCCCATTGCAGTCCTTGCATCATCAATGGTGCAGGTACGTGCTACAGCCACAGTCACAGTGTGCTGGCATGCTTGCATGCCAGACTGCTGAGACACAGGCTGTGCACCCCCCACACCTGAATCACCGACATCAGAGTTGGCAGCCCAGCATGCATGCTGGTGCAGTGCATGCTGGCTGGTGACAGAGGTGGATGGACCCTCCTCCATGTCCAGCAGGTCTTCCTCACTGCCTGGACCCACCACCATCCCCTGAAGATGAACAGGATCTGTAACAGAAAGAGAGGACATGTGAGTGCATGTGAACAACCTTCCCCCAACACCACCACCATGTCATACCATGCAGTGATGGGCTTCACCTGTCTGGAATCCACCTCCTGGTACGCCTCAGTAGCACTGCACTGTCATTGATGCAGCCAGTGGGTCCTCAGCCGGGTCAGCTCCACCACCGCTGGCTGGCCCCACCAGTGCCAGCACGCGCCACCCTGAGGGCTGCCACCTTCTCCTTCACCCTCCTCCGGTCTGTCCCAATCTTCTTTTTGCAGTCCTGCATGGAGCACTGGTGGCTTCCGTGCAGGTTCACTGCCTGGGCTACCCCCTCCCATGCAGCCGCATGGGCCTGAGGGGTGCCCCGCCATCCACTCAGTAGTGCCTCCTCCTCCAGGTAGGCCTGAAAGAGGGCCTCAGTCTCTGCCATGGTGAAGTTGGGCCTCCTCCTCCTTCGCCCACCATCCTCACCCTCACCTTGGTTCTGCTCGGTCATGGCGATCTGTATGGGTGGAAGTGGACACCTGTCACTGTGCAGTCTACAGCGTTATCCCATGCCCATTGTCCAGAACATCCCACAGCATGCAACTCACCTCTCACCTGCAGTAACTGATCTGCCAGCGCAGCCCACTGTCGCAGTTTTATAGCGCATGCATGCAAATTAGGGTGGAGCAACTGTAATGAGATGCAAATCGCGCCACTGTGCCTTTGAATGGCTGATCGGATGATTTGCATGTGTCAGCTGAATATCAGCATACATTGCGCTTTCGCAATACGTTGAGCCGGCTGGAGCCAATAGGCGCAGATCTGTGATTCGCGGTACACGCATTGCGCATGCCCAGGTAGCTTACGCAGGCGTCTGCTGTGCTGATGACATGCTGTGCACGATCGGCAATTCAGGCCATGGCCACCATTGTGCCAGTGGTGCTACAGCACTGGGCCCTATATGGCGCTCTGGCACTACTGCGCAATAGTCCACTGTGGCACTGGCATGCAGGTGGTCTGTCACGCAGGATACGTAGATGTCAGATGGCACTGTGCGTGGCCTTGCATCATAGACCCCTGACCTGGTGTCCGACCTTTGCCCCCTGGCGCTGTTCGGATGCCATGTGTACGGCCCTATTGCGCTGTCTGGTGACAGTGCTATGTGGACCGATGGCGCTGTACGAACAGCATGATTGGAACCTATGGTGGTCTATTGCGCAACATTTCCATCGCAATATACGCCTGTGGGTGCCATATTGTCTGCTTTAAAGTTGGAAGAATGGCACGCAGGAGGGCACTCCAATGGAGCCCGGTGGAGGTGGCCAACCTGGTGGCCCTGGTAGAGCCCCACTATGGGGCACTGTATGGGGAGGAGTCCCTGACCATGGCTCGAACCCAGGTCTGGCTGCAAGTGGCCAATGACCTGGTGGGGGTCACTGGGTGGTGCCCGTCGGCCGAGCAGTGCCGGCACAGGTACAGTGACCTCTGCAGGAGGTAGCCGGACTTGCATGAGAGGCTACGGTCACATGCCAGGAGGGGCATTGTACCTAGGCCAGGTGGGTGTACCATCTATACACCTGTATTCTCCATAGGGGTGTGAGTGTGTTTTGGTGGCTGTGCATGGGTGATGGCTCTGACATGGTTGGCTGTGTCAGTGTGTGCAGGTGTGAGATGCATGGGTCTGGCTGTGTGGGCAGGCACTCTCACTGGGGCAGGGGGCAGTCTGCTTTGGAGTCACACTGATGTTTTCCTCAACATTTGTCTCCCACAGGCCGGGCAGAGGGGATGCAGGCACAGGATGAGGAAGGGCCATGGCAGGGCCCAGGTGGCGGTCGGTGGTGCTGCGAGGGGTGGGCCACAGCAGCAGCAGCAGCAGCAGCCACAGCTGCTTGCGGAGTGTGAGTATCATTACATCATGGATGCTATTGCATGCTGGAGGGGGTGGGCATGACCACCAGCCATGCACAACACAACCATGCACGACACAGGCGACATTCATCACTGTCCAGTGTCACTGCACGCCTGTGTGTGAGTCACTGGTGGTCCATGCATGCACTGGGCACATGGCTGTGGAACTGGCATCGCACCAAATTGCCACGTCACTTGACAGCCTTGTTTGTGCTGTGATGGACATGGGCAGTGTGCGTGCAGTGGTGCACATAGCTGGTGCCGCCTGGTTGGGCTGGCCATGTGCATGTTCACTGTGGGTGGGTGCATACCATCACAGGTGCGGGACATTGGGCTATATGGCTTGCAGGTTGGTTGGTGTTCAGGGCTGTGGTCAGTCACAGCCATTGACTGTGTTCCCTTTTCCTAGGCCTCATTGTGCTCCGAAGAATTGAGCAGGCACTGCAACAGCTGACCTGGGTGTCCATGGAAAACAGGACCATCCTCCAGGATATACAGCGCCATGGGCTACGGAGGAGGCACAGCCATGCACAACGGCACCAGGCAGTGAAGGACCAGCCTGCTAGGCCTTAGGCCGGCTTCCCCTTCCTACTTCACCCATCCCTCCCACCCTGCCTTCCCTCTCCAAGTTGTTCATCCCTAACCCTTGCCCACCCCTACCTTGTACCCCTACCCCCCTCTTGTAAATAGTTTTGTTGTTGTTCATTTTGTACTTTACATTTTTCTAATATATATATATTTTGATATGAATACTGTGTTGGTCTCTGATTTGCAGCTGCCTATGGTTGCTCAGTTGCAGTGGTGTGCATGCCATCTGGGGTGGTATGGTCCTGGATGTGTGTGTGTGTGTGTGTGTGTGTGTGTGTGTGTGTGTGTGTGTGTGTGTGTGCATGGGGAGGTGTCTCCTGTGTGGCAGTGACTTTCTGTTGGTCTTGCCATCTGCTGCCACCCACTGCTGGGTGCACAGGGTGGGTCTGGCTTGTATGGTTCTCTGCTACACAAGGTTGACGCATGCCGGGGGATGCATGGTGTTTCCTGCAGTGCCAGTCACTGCACATGGGTGGTGTCTTGGGGTCACGGTGCAGGGTGTGTGTGCATGTGGGGCTGATGTGCACTGTGGTTGTCAACCCTGTGTGTGGCAGTCTCAGCCTGCCAGTGGTTGTGCTGGGGCATCATGGCCCTGCTGTGCTTTGTTGGCTTGTCCCCATGGGCCAGTAGATCATCTGTCCCACCCCCAGTGATGCTGTGCTTGGGGTGTGCAGGTGTCTTGTTGGTTCTGCAGTGTGTTCCTGTGCCCATGTGTGGCATGGCTGGCGGTGGGCCCCAGCCTGCCTCCCTGGTTGTGCAGTTCCATTGCTCTGCTGGGGGGGGCTCTGCTTGCACTATGGCACCTCTGGACTGCTCAGCTGGGCTGGCCTTGTTGCACTATGGCGCAACCTTTCTGCTCAGCTTCCTCTTCCTGGTTGCGCTATGGCACAGTTTGTGCGATATTCAGGCGTTGGCTGCTTATAATTTGTTCTGCTCCATGTTTGAATATCGCGTCTGTTGCGCATATGCTCAATTGAATTGTGCTTGCTCCTGCTGTTGCGCACATTTTGGGAGCAGTTTGAATATCTGGGCCCTTATGTATATGAAACCTGTAAATGTTGAAAACACCATGGCACTAGGTGTTTTTGATAAAGGTAAAAATGACTAGGTGACTATTATAGAAATTAAGTTACTGGGGTAGAGATATCAGAAAACTCCATTGTGTTATTAAATGCTTGTAAATTGTAGATTGTTGGAGAGACCTTTTTGGTACCATGCAGTCCTGCTGTAAACTGAGCCAGTCTGAAATGTAAGGGTGATTTGCCTATACATCCTATGTTGCTTTTCTTTATTGCAGTGTGTGTGATGTGGTGTTTCTTTGAAACTCGGCTTATTGCTAATGCCCTTTGGGGTAGCTCTTGCTTCAGTGCTTCTGTACTGAGGTTCTTTATCTTTAGCTTGTTTTTCTTTTAATTATTATTATTTGAACCCTCTACCACCACCACCACCACTCAAGCACACAAGACAAAGACAGGGATGAAGTGGCTTTCACTAAAAAGTTAGGTGAGTAGGTGCTAAGTGCAGAGGAAGGACATGCATAGTCTGTTGGTGCAAACTGATGTATTGAAGAAGTGATATGTCATTGCTGAAGGTTATCTCCAATATTTTGAATAAACATCACACAGAGATTGTGTGTTGAACCTGAAGTTCTGTATCTTGTCTGTCTGTTATCCTACAACCCCTCCAGAGGGGATACTATCTAAAGTTAGAGTTTTACTGAACCAAATAGCTAGATTTTCAACACAAATGTCAGTTGGGAACCACTATTGTAGTTTGTCAAAGGGGAACTATCATCAACAGGGTTTCTTAATGTCTGAAAGACCATAAACAACTAGTCTGAGTTAGTGAGTGATTGTGTTTATCTGTGAGTCTTTGCAGTATAGAATTATTCATATGTAAATCAATATGTAATTAAGGGCTGGGGGCAGCCATATGTTTTAGGATCCTGACAGGAAATGATGTCACTGAGGATCTTGGCCCTCCAATGACTGTAAGTTGAATAGGAAATTGTCTGTTTTATTAAGTGTGTTTTAAGGTGTCATTACAACACTTTCTACATTTATAATAACTGTTTTGTATGTGCATTGAAACTGATGAATTATCACCCTTAATTTCAAACTGATAGTAAAAATAATCCATCTTTAGGATTGCTTTAACCTCTAGGCTATACTGCCAGCTGATCATTAAAAACTATACGTCTCCAGGCTGGCTCTGTGGTGCCAACAGGTATTGGGGCCCTATACTGTATCAGGATTTCTAAATCCTGGCTGTATTCATGTCAATGCAGATTTCTGGGGCTGCCAGAGCACTAATGTCTGTCCGTTCCCTCTCTTATAGCCATTTCTCTTACAATTTGGGGTGTGAACTCAGGTTTACAAGATGCAAATGTGGCTACGTACCTACTGGCCTGGCATCATGGGGCCATTCTTGAAATGTGTAGTTTTTGATTAACAGCTGGCAGTACAACCTAGAGGTTAAAGCAAAGAGCTGTGAACAAGCTTCATTCATTCAGCAGAATGGGGTTTGATTCCAACATGCTCTATTGTATATTGTGTGATCAGAGTAAGTCATGTATCCTCCCTGTGCTCCCAAAACACACCCAGAAATAATCTGTAGCTGTGTGCCTTTCCTGGACAAAGACAGTAAAAACAATCTAAGCATGGGTTATGATTCTGAAAATATTATGCATATTTTGCAATTAATAAATAAGTAATGGTGCCCTAGTTTTTTCTTTTCAAGTCGAATCTGGAGAGAAAGAGCATAATATTTTCAGAATCATAAAACATGCTCAGATTGTTTTTACTGTCTTTGTACAGGAAAGGCACACAGCTACAGCTCAGTCCTGGGTGTGTTTTGGGAGCACAGCGAGGTTAAGTGACTTGCTCTGGTCACACAATATACAAGTACAGCATGTTGAAATCAAACTCCATTCTGCTACATTAATGAAGCTTGTTCACAGCTCGTTGCTTTAACCTCTAGGTTATAGTGCCATCTGATAATCAAAAACTTCACATTTCAAGAATGGCCCGATTATGCCAGTCCAGTAGGTATGTAGCCATATTTGCATCTTGTAGACTTGAGTTCACACCTGAAATTGTAAGAGAAAAGGCTATGAGAGAAGGAATGGAAAAGACAGAAGTTAATGCTGAGACATCCCCAGAAATCTGTACTGACATGATCACAGACAATGGTTAGAAATCCTGATATGGGGCCCCAATGCCAGTTGGCACCACAGAGCCAGCCTTGAGATGTGTAGCTTTTGATGATCAGCTGGCAGTATAGCCTAGAGGTTAAAGCAAGCCTACAGATGGATTATTTTTACTAACAGTTTGAAATGTAAAGGTGATAACTCACTTGTTTCAGTGCACATACAAAACAAGTATTATAAATGTAGAAAGTGTTGCAATAACACCTTAAAACACACTTAATAAAACAGACAATCTCCTATTTAACCTACTGTCAAAGAAGGGCCAAGATCCTCGGTGACATCATTTCCAGTCAGGAGCCTAAAACACATGGCTGCCCCCAGCCCTGAATTACAGGCTGATTTACATATGAATAACTCTGGATTGCAAAGACTCACAGATAAATACAATGTCTCACTCAAATTAGCTGTTTATGGTCTTTCAGACATTAAGAAACCCTATTGATGACAGTTCCCCTTTAAGATCATGAGGTTTACTGCCCCTTGATTTTCATTATAAATTGTAGTTAGGATTACTGGCCAAGAAGGTAACGATCAAATAAGGCTCCTACTACCCTAACCTCAATATTCAAAAAGCATGTTAGAATCGAGTGTCTACTAGGTTGTCTGATAAAACATTCTTTGCAATACCAGGGATGAAGACATCAGTTGGTCAAAAGTCACTTCCCTATGTTCTTCCACACATTTTAATTCATTGCAATCCATCTTTGCAAATTTTAATAACTCATTACTGACTTTTAGACTGAAGTTAAAAAGGTGTCTATTAAATGAAAGTGAGTGCAAATACTTTTCCTGATTGTACTGTATATGCATGATTTTGTAAGCTTTTGTATAATATTCTATTTTACTTTGTTTTTAATGTATGAATTGTTTTTATGTACACTGGCCAACGATGAAAACACAGGACTTTGGCCCATGGAATTTCCAATTTAAATAAATAAAACCTAATTATCTTCAAGAACCCTGGCCTCTCTTCCCTGATGTTACAAGGGTTAGATGTCATGATTCACGCTGGTGCTATGTTTGTATAGTGTACATATTTTGTTTTCCTTACTGATAGTCTCCAGCTGCTTTCCTAAACCACCCTGGGTTGCTGTTATTTTATGTCCTTATCCTGCTGCCTGCCACTGGAGCAGGGACGGTCTTCCACCAAGGGCCTCTTGCTAAATTGCTCCCTTGTCAGCAGCAGCAGAGTTACATTAAGATGAGCAACTGACATTGTGCACATCAAAGGTTCCTCTTGCAAGTGGAAATGTCATCAGCTTTGACAGGCACAATGTCAGTGGGTCCCCAGAGGGCCCTAGAGTTAAGGCCACAACTTGGAGGAGCTACATTTGTATTCAACTGTAGGACAATTTAAGCAAGTCCATGTTTTGTAGACCATAAATATTGAATTTCATTGTCTAACACTAGATGAAATACCCATGCCTAATTTTGCATGAAACCTAGCTTCACAGCCCCTTCCCTAGCCTAACCCACCAACCCCCAAATATTTGTTTGTGTACTGCACCCTCCTCAACCCTGATCAGTGATTGTGGGTGAGGCAACAGTAAAGCAAAAGAACCCCTCTAGTCAAGTTACCCCTTCTCACAGAATACCCACTGCATTGTAAGAATTGTGAGAGATGTGAGTTAGTGGCCAGGCAACTGGGAGGGAGGGAGAGGCAAAGTGATACCATCACTGATGATGCTCAGCAGACTGATGGATCAGTTTGCTTTGCTCATCAATGGTGCAACTGTTCCACTCCATCTCCCACTTTCAGGCCTTCTTGCTTCTGTTGCTACACATTCCTTAAAAAGGAGTGAGCATGTATTGGGAAGAAGCCAACTGGGACAGAGTGATAGTCTGGAGTTACTACTGCCCCACCAAAACTATCATCTATTACAAACTGGGGGAATAATCACACAAACTGTTGAGGGAGGGAATCATTAGGGAAGGGGAATCCCATAGACTAGGCTTGTGTGTATGCTTAGGTGGTTCACATTTGAACAACACAACCACACATTGGTGAGCCTAGGTAATTATATAGATGATGTGATTATTCAGAAAACAAATAAAGATTTGTTTAAGGTTTAAATCTCAGGGACAATAAATGAGGTGGCAAATATTTGCCATCTACCCCTGCTTAGTAATTAAAATGCCCAAATTGCACCATTTGTTGATTAGATTACTGCTTCCATTAAATGCCATTTTTCTATAATTACTAAGAGACTGAGAAGTATCTAATATGTAATCACTTACTTAATAACATCAAGCAGCATTTCAATCAGTTTCTTCAGTTTTAGTATTTATTGTATGGCTGGTTAAGCCATTACAGTATTCTTGAAACAAATGCAAACATACTCATACACAACATAAAAACAGAGTATTACAATTGAACATTATATATATAAAAATATAAACACCCCATTCCCAGCTAACTTAGACTAAAGATAATTCTGTCCTGAATGGGATTGGATAGATTCACGTTACAAACTTTACTTATAAGGTTTTTAATTTATTTTAAATTATAATCTAAAAAATAGCCGTGAACTATCACTATAACTTCCAAGACCTTTTTCCAACCATCACTATCCTGTATTCTACTGTATTGCCCCACCAAGTCAACCAGGCCAGAAACAGGGCAACTTTAAAAACATCCCCAGGAATCCAAGTCAGTGTCCATCCATAATACCCACATTATGTTATCACACACATATAACCATTCAGATGTTTGTAATTAAATAGTCTGTCAAGTAGGCCTTTGTTTTCTAAGGACTCCACATGCCCTAGAACCTGCTACAGTATGTGTCATTAAATTGCTCTATATGTTTACTCCATAAGTTCCTATCACACTGTCTATTTTAGACTCTAGCTACCAGTTTTCATCAATAAGAACTCAAGAACATTCAGTACTAACAAAATACAGAAAACTAAGAAAAGTCCTGTCACCTTATTTACAGACTTGGTCACTAGACATTTCTTTATTCCATACTCTTCATTTTGGTATGTATGACTGGGACACAAAATGTTTATACAGATGTGCCCCACCCAGCCCTTGACAGAAATTAAAGAACAACCCTGAGCCTGACCTGTCTTCCTTACCCAGACACCAATTAGGCACCACATTTATGTAAATGATTGAATAATGGCCTTGATAAGATGGGGCATCCACCTGCCTTAAGTGTCCTACCCCTTCAAGAGTAATACAGAATCTAGTGGAGCCAAGCAAAAACTGTGGAACTCCATTTATACACATCGGTCAGTCAGACACATACTGTAAATTACTCAGCTAAAACTTACATATCCTAATGGATCCAACAATTTATCTATATTACTCTGTGTTTAAGTAACACGATTTATCGAGATATATATATATATATATATATATATATATATACCTTATCTAAAATATATACTTAACTGTTAGAAACATTAATAGGCATGATTAGACTGACATCACAATGTCATATTAATAAAATGCTTATATAAACAAGATTGACAGCTCAGGGCAACCTAAAAACAATTTTAAAAGTAATTATAGAGCTTCTTAAAAATAGCAAGTTAAAAAAAACATGCTCACTCAAGGGTGAGTTCAGTATTTCAACCAGTACAAATGTAGCAAATGGTTCCATTTATAAAGAATGTAAGTACTGGTTTTCTCAGTTCTAAATGGAAACCTGGTATTTTTTAATATGTTAATCAGTTTAAAATGAGTCACCTGATTGTTCTTTGAAATGGACACAAAAATTGGAACATCAAAGGCATCAATAGAATTACTTAGAAACCTGGGCTCTAGTTCATTCAAAAGAATGTCTGGCAAACGTGCCCATATCAGTGTTCAGGGCACTGAATTGTGTGACAGGTGCAAACACCTGGGGTTCCTGCAAGTCAGACAAATACTGTGATCTCCGAAAATGTTAACAGGTGTTTTTAATCTTTTTTGTCTGTGGGGATCTATATGTAAATTAATATTTAAAGGAATAGATCTGCATAGCAGCATAGCACCCTCTAGGTATAGAATCCTCAATATCAAACAGATTCAAGGGAAAAGTATTATAGAATGCTCGGTAATATGTCTGTCAGTAGCACTATCAGCTCTATATTCAAAACATTGTTAGTGCTTAAAGGCAAATATCAGTTGTTCACTTTTAATCACTTCTGCTTACTCTGTATTAGATATTGGCTCCTAAATCCAGGAGTCCCTCAAAAAAATCTTCACTCCACAGCTCCACTTCTACAATCCCTAGTGCTCATGTCAGTACTCATGTCAGTTTTGGAAAAACGTTTCTATTGACACTGATACACATTTCAATCATACAGCCACGGAAGCTTTGCTCCCAATATATAAATCTTACATCAGGCCTTTGACAGTTTACTGTTCACAGTTTTGAGGTGGCCTAAACCAAGGAAACAGAATCAAACTAGAATGCATTCAAAAAAAGGCAATACGGATGATGGGGGTCTTTAACATATGGATTATAGTGAAAAACGAATTATACAATGGCAAAAAAAATACCCAGTTCTCATTGACCAGCTGGCACTATCACCCTGTTGTAAAATCTAGCATCACCAACAGGAACAAGTGCCAGCCAGCCGCATCTCACTAACTGCAAAAAAAAAAAAAAGTAAAAATCAGTCTGAGCCGCCATGTTGTTTTCCTCGCTAAACATTGCTATGCCACCAGCACCATTCTGACACCAATTCGGCCTCTACTTCTCCAACCAGAACAACAAAAAACCGGAGTGCTGTGTGCCCATAGATAACACTACAGAGCAGGGATCCTGACTGCCGATGGAAAGAGCGACATGAAGAGGCTGAATTCCCGCCACCTGCACCGTTCTGACACCACCGCTGTATCTCCCAAACTTCTGAAACCCTCCCTGAAGACCAGGAGCAGGTACACCACAACTCTGATCCAATCTTCTCTCTGATTTACCAAATCTACTAACTGTGTGTGTCCTTCACTAACATTTGCCTCTTACTCACGGCAGCCAGTTCCGACTCCATAAGGACGGGTGTTTTCTCGCCATCGTACCGTCTTGTACAGATTCGGCTTACTAAAATGAGATGCTGAGAGAAAGCAGATAACAATCAATTTTAACAAACTGGGAAAAAGAAGAAATTTGCAGATTATACACTACAACACAGAATGAAACTAAATCAACGTTTTTGTTATCGTAGGATGTTTTAATGATACAGGCTTTGCAATAGGACCATGGCTCCACCAACCTACACTTTTTTTTAAACAAAATACACTGCACTATATTTTGTAGTGTAAGAACAAATTCAGTACAAAGCTATAAAAAATACAAAAATAATTATTTTTCTATTCATTTTTTTTGAACAAAAAATTAAGGGACACATTGTATAATTGCAATAAACCACTCCAGGGTGTTGGTGATGCTGGTTTTACCCACGCCTGGCGAGGTTTACTCATTCGGCCTGCGGCCTCGTGACCGAACCACACCAGGCGTGGGTAAAACCAGCATCACCAACACCCTGTCGTGGTTTATTGCTTAAATCCATTATCATTGCACAATCTACATAGAAGAAGAGTAAGGAGGAACCTACTATTATTGTATAACCCACATAAGGATAGATAAATGATGGGTGATCTACAGTGGGACTTAGTTTCTGTACTGACAATCACTATACAAAAAGTCACAACAAGCAGGTTAAAATAAACAGTTAAAACAGACAAAAGAAAAATGTATTATGCACAAAGAATAATAGACATACAGAATTCCTTACCAGCAGATATAGTAGATAGTAAGAACGTAACATCATTTAAAAACAAATTAGACAAATAAATGGCTGGGGATATTCTAAAAATATTATTCTTGGATCTGAGACAGTATAAGCATAGATAAACACATCTTCTACTATTTCCAAATCCCAAGAATAGGGAGTGGTCCTGATGGGTGTCATGGCCCTGTTCTGTCTGAGATGCTTCTGTTCTTATTTTTCTGTCTTTCTTTTTCTCATATCTGCTACGCACATCTGTTTTGTCATAACAATCATCCACTGTATATCTATTATTGGGGGTGCTGTATAATTGTTACGGTCTATATACTATAACAGTTTTGAGGTTTGCTGTGTTACATTTCAGTATGATGCCATGTTATTCAGAAATATCACTTGCCCCCTCCTTGGATGTATTGGGTGTGATCTGTCAAGTATTTACAGAATATATAATAGGTACAGTACTGTGGGGTAATCTATTGAATTGATACATACGAACAGACTAAATTACCAGCAGATACAGGCCTATCAGTCTACCAAGTCTGCTCGACTGTGCAGCACTTCAGTCTTTCAGACTGCAGCTGCCTCCCCCCCCATTGATTTTGCCCATGTATCCATCACAAAATAAATACAACAACAAACACACCCTGTCATGTGTCACATCACTCCCAGTCATGCCCAGCTGTCTCCCCAACTCTCCCATGCCACCTCCCATGCCCCTTCTGCCCCCGTCCCCCATTCCAGCAGCATCACCACACCAAAAGCCATCCTGGCCCCTCTAGTGTTCCGCCGGGTGGGGGGCTAGATCCCTGTGACAATTCCCTCAGGAGCACCGACTGTTTGACACTAGCCTGCAGCTGCAGCAACTCCTGGGTTTTTGATACAGGGACCCCCTTTTATAAAATTGGGCACAGGGTCCCTGATGCACCTAGAGTTTGGTGCAGCCTTAAAGTGAAATAACTTGTGTCACTCTAAGGGCTGTTTGAAAATCAAGCTCCCAGTCTCCTTTTAAGCTCTATGAACATTTCAAAATTGATTATACAGTGCTATCTAGTTTACTTACTGTTCCTGCAATCTGGCTGCATATAACTTAACCACTTCTAAGACTAGTGATCTGAAGCTTTGCACACTGGCTGATCTGATATAAAGTTTTACAAACCAAAAAAATGCTGCAATTCAGATGAATGGGTTTAAGATGAGGTGGAACAAGCAAAAATGACATTTTGGCAAAATGCTGTAAAAATCTTGTAGACATTTCATGAAATTTTGCAGCAGTGGAAACGCATTGTTTGTCAAATTGTATTAGTGGAATTTCAATTTCACACAGCACTACTTCAGTGTCAGTACATCCTGCAGCCCTGCTGCAGCATTATGATTGAAGTACTATTTTTATCTCCCTGACTGCCTCTGTACATTTTACAAATGACTTCCTTCTTGTAGAAGACAAAGGTCACTACATTAGTGCAATAGTTGTTGCCCTGTAAAAACATTTGACCTTGTGGACCACACTCTGTTGCTGCACATGTCTACATGCATCAGTATCAGACACACTGCCAAAAGGTGGCTTAAAAACTATCTGAATGGTCATGAACATAACATTTTTCTCAACAGTATTAACTCTGACCATTTAGGGAAAAAAAAGGTAACCCTGCATCGTTTGTCTTCTTCTTGTCTCAGTATTAATAAATAACTTACCTAAAAAACCTGGAAGTTTCAGTTGCCTTTTTATGCATATTATAAACTGTCTGCACAATCATTTAAACAAAGCATTGACTGTGGCCCCTCCACCCAAAGCCTGGCATGTAGGTAGACAGGTAGGGTTCTACCCACATAGGTAGGGAGGTGACCTGGCATTACCCAGGGAGAGGAACCACTTGGGCCACCTACAGGGTGGGGTATCTGACTGGTGGAAGAGAGTGTGGAATTAAGAACAGCCTAGATCAGATAGCTCACTTCTCTCTCTCTCTCTCTCTCTCTCTCTCTCTCTCTCTTTCTCCTCCATAATCTCCTCATATTAAATTTAAGGAAAACCAAATTTATGGTATTTGGGATTCATAACCTTCTGAAAAAAAACTATGGAGAGTATTTCTATTGAACAGACCAACAAGAACAAATATAAAAACTGTTACTGGACCATCCCTTGACCTTCAGCAGAACTGCTGACCACATCTTATCCATTGTGGACAACTGTGCACTACAGATTAAATTAGTGTCCCAGTACTCAGGCCAGAAAGAAGACTGTGTGTTTCTTTTTACTATCCTTGATTAATTATGATTATATTGTCTTTCATACTATGTAGAAGTCAATTGCGTAGCCAGTGGAAACTCAATGTTTCTTAGAGGGAAATCTCTTGTGTGGATATTATCCTACTAATATACCAAATGACTTACCAGTTAACACAAGTACACAATGATGTAAAACTTGGTCAGGCATATTTATTTGTAATCAACATGAACTGTTTACACAGCTTGTTGCCTGCATGTACTTTAGCTATTTTGCTATTTGCATGCTGATGGTGCCCTGAGATACTCAGAAAAAATAGATGTTTTAACTTGTAGGGCTTTTCCAAATAAGAAAACATTTTAATTACCAAAAAGTAAAGAATAATAAAAGTTAACTATTTTTGAATAATTACTTTTTTAGGACTTGAATATAAGAATATCCAATAGTTATAAAAATATCAAAAACATCTTTTATGAATATAATTAGTGGACTTCATTTCCTTTAACATATGAGAAGATTTAGTTCATCTTATGCCCTGGTTAGCGATGTCTGGTCTGAGTTTTTCACTGTGAATATCTGTTGAGTATGTTTTTTATTCACCTCTTGTGCATTGTTATACCTTTCTAATATATATGTATATATATATATATATATATATATATATATGTATAGAGAGAGAGAGATAGAGGACTCATTATGGGCAGGAGTGTGATATGGAAAATATTCTCACTCCTGTAGAGTGAGCTCTTGATACTCATGAGTGCCAAAAGCACGAGTGAGAGTATGCAGAGCCCATTCTGCAGGAGAATATTTTCTATAGCACATGACCTACACATCATGTATGCTATTTATACAATAGGGGTGGGAGCTTTAGAAATATTTTTTCTGTGTCCTTTTTCTGTTTCTGTGTGCTTTCTGCTCTTTCTTTGTATGGTGTGAGTATGTGTGAGTTTTTCTGAATTGGATGGGAGTCTTAGAAATACAATGGTACACAGGTGAGTTTCCTTTGCAATTGTAACTAAGTAACTTGCAGGCCTCAGTGAGAAAGAGAAACTGTTTTGTGAAGCAGTTTCATTTAGAATGTAGGGTGTAGTGAAGCTGAGATAAGCACATTAATGTGCTGGAAGTCTCAGAAACACTAAAGCACACATATAAGTGTACTTTGCAATGCTAATTGAGTAAATTGTAGGCTTCAGTGTGCAAGAGAAACTGTTTTGTAAAGCAGTTTCATTTAGAATGCAGGTTACAGTGAGTGAGTGAGTGGTGACATCAGCACAGTGTGGATAAATGACATTTATTATCACTGTGCTGATGTCATCCTCATTTATCACACTCCAGTGAAGATATCTCCATTTATCACACTCTAGAAGCTCCCACCCCTATTGTACAAATACATATTATATATATATTTTTTTTTTTCATTTATTTTATTTATTTATTTCAATCTAGAATTACAATACCTTTGAGCCGAGGCTCTTATACTTTTTAACTGTTTACATTTAGTAATTGTTTATATGCATAGTTACTGTGCATGTTGTAGTTATATCAGTGCCTTCCATGTTCTTTGGACGAGAGAACTGTGAGGCAAAACTCAGCAGGTCAGGCACACAAAGGGCTTGACAAGAAATGTATAAAACCATAATACAGCTGTAACTGTACATAAAAAAAATCTTATAAATTATGTTAAAGACCTCTTCTTTTAATTTAAAATGAAACAAATGTTGCTTTGTAGAAACTTTAAAATGTCCCTGTCTGAGACATGAACTACGGCAACTGAACTTAGAATTTTAAACATTATGCAGGAGAGACCCTCTTCTGTATGTTATTGCCACCTAGGAGACCAATCTTCAAATTATAAAAGTGATTTCACAGGCATTCGTTGGGTACAAGGACATCAAACCAGAGGTGAGCAGTTTGATATATCCTATACATGTAAATAATACAACTCTTACAACCATAAGAGTAGTCTCCTATGCTATATTTATATATTATAGATCAAGATTAGTCTATTATATATTAAAACATATAAGAAATCCTCCTCTGAATGTGCTCATTGCCAGGGTACCAGTATGAGTCACCCATCATAGACTAACAGTGTCTCATAGGCAGAAGAAAGGAGTGCTCTGTTTGGTCAAAAGCACTCCTTCAATCTATAATGATTATAAGAGTGCCTGGAATGTTTGGACATTAACAGTCAGATTGGTTCACAATGACGTAATGATTGCAATTACTGGGAATAAGATAGCTTAATAAGATGCAGTTGACAATTTGATGAGGGCCCAGGGAGGTAGCAGGTAGACATACAGTATTTCTACAATGAAAACAGTACATAATAAGGACACGTGTGTGTGTGTGTGTGTGTGTGTGTGCATACAATAAGATAGGTGTGTGTGTGTGTGTGTGTGTCTTGGATGAACTAAAAGTGGCCTGAAAGTATGACAAGGCAGTAGGGATAGCTAGTGGGATGCTGGGGTGTGTAGGGAAGGGTACCACTAGCAGAAAAGTGGGGTGGTGCTGCCTCTGTATAGATCACTAGCATGTCCCCACCTACAGTACTGTGTCAAGTTTTGAAGACCACATCTCCAGAAGCACAAAGACAGAGTGGAGGCGGTCCAGAGGGGAGCAACTAAAATGGTGTAAGATCTGCATCAAAAGACCTACAAGGAGACACTAAAACACCTCAGTATGTACATCCTAGAACAGAGGAAGGAGAGGAGGGTTATAAAAGGAAGTATTTCTTCACAGAAAGAGTGGTGGACTACTGGAACAACCTTCCAGCAGAGGTGGTGGGGGTAAAAACAGTGGTGTGGTTCAAGAATGCATTGGTTAAGTACAAAGAAATCAGTGAAAAGGAAGGGGGAAGAAAAAAAGAGTCATAGATTGGGTACGGTCTTCAGTAATAGTGTACATAGGGAGAAATTAGATGATTGTATGGGCCAAGCAGTACTTATCTGCCCTCAAATGTTATGTTCTACAGTATGTTTCTATGAAAGGGAAATCTATAAGACAGTCTTGATGGTTGTTTGTACCTAAACAAATAAATAACAAACAAAACTGCTTTTAACATAGCATAGCCATGTAAATTAACTGTTTTTTACATTTAGGGCATTGAGGTAAAACTGCTGTCCATGCTTGACATATTTTGCATTTGTGCTTCAGTTTAGATGCCTCAGCATGGCAGACAAACATGACAATTGGTTATTTTCTAAGAACAAGGTACATCTTACAAAAACAACCATATACTGAAGGTAATTAACATAGAAAGGTGATGTCAACATCAAAATATAAACTTTTTGTAAATACAAAAACATAATTCCTTGTTTTATGGATTTCAAAGATTGGGTAATAATGCAATTTTGAGATTCATCACTGTGCACAAGAAAGCTAATATGAAATTTGTGTTATTACTACTATGGTAATAAAATAGTTATGGCATTTCATCTGGCAGCACTGCAAGAGAACCTGATGATATATTTTCTTGTCCTTATTTGCAAATAAGACCTTTCCTGGTACAATAATAGGAGATCAGGCAACCTTATTATGAAGCTCTATCTTCAAAGGCCAAGGCAGTAAAGCCTTATAAAAATTGATGACATGGGTGTTCAGACTCCTTGGTACTTCTTATCTGCAGTGTATTTGGGAAATAACTCAACCAGCAAAAGAGTAAGACTCCATTATCTACTTTAATGCAGATTTTAAAAAAAATGATGGGTCTGTATGTTAACCTCTAAATACAGACTGACATTTTATTATCTTTCAAAAATGGAGGATTACGACTGCTGCTAGTGATTGACAATCATCTGACATCATTCGAGAAAAATGAACTAGCTGCAGAATCACAGGTCATCAAATCTGCAGTGTTAAAATTCTGATGAGTTTACATCCTGTTTCACAGCACTCCCCTAATTTTTTTGCCTTAAGGACTCTTTTCTGTTCATCTTTTATTTTAAATGTAAACCAAAGGTCAGTAGCATTCTGGAAAGCATTTTGTAGAGCTGCTTTTTCTGTTTCATGTGAGGGATGTTTAAAGCTGTTTGTTTAATGTCATTCCATTCACAGAAAGTACAAACAGCACTTAAATAGTGAGTTTATGAACATTATTCTGTGGAATCAATATAATATCAAATGGCAACTGTACCCATTGGCAATGGCAACCACAGAAATATGGCATTCTGAGATTTAATGACAGTGTTATCCACCTAATAGAAATGAAGAAAATGGCAGCTAACACACTGTTTCTTAGTTTTCTGAAAATATATTATTATGATCAGCTCTGAACATCCTTGCAGAATACCTTATTAAGATTATTGGTTTTACTAATGGCTCTCACAAGCTTTTGTCGTTCAACAAAAACATTGATATTCTTGTTAGTTCTAATTCTTGTTTTGACATTTGGTGTACTGATGCAGCTGTCATCTAAAAGGGCTGCATGGCTCACAAACCTGCAGGCCTAGTGTGTGGCCAGCTTGGGGTATACTTAGAATCCAGAAGCCTATTAAACCAAGTTCAGTCTGGATTCAGAGCAAAGCACAGCACCATAACAGCCCTAGCTAAGGTGACCAATGATTGACTCCTAGACCTTGACAACAAGGAGCATGTCTGTGCCATTTTCTTGGATCTTAGTAAGGCATTCGACACAGTCAATCACAGACTGCTTCTTTCCTCCCTAAGTACCTTAGGTCTGGACCATAAATCTATGTGCTGGTTTGAAGACTACCTCAGAGAACGGAAACAGCAGGTTAAAGCTCAAGGTGATCTTTCTCCATTAAAACTTATGCTGAGGGACGTGCCCCAGGGCTCTATCCTTGGTCCCCTCCTCTTTGCAGTCTACAATAACAACATCAATGACCCGATCAATAAAGCCAACATCCACTCATTCGCAGATGACACTGTACTGTACTTCAGTCATCCCACGCCTGAAGCAGCCTGTGAAGACATACAAGCTGAATTTAACCTTCTACAATATCAGCTCATAAACAAAAAGTGTTTGCTCAATGCAAAAAAGACAAAAGTCATGCTCTTCTCCCCCTCCTTGCATGCGGAAATTCCTGCTGGGGGGGGCTACCCCATAAATTACCACTGTTCTTGGAGAAACACTAGAGTATGTAGCTAAATTCAAATATCTAGGAGTTTGGCTTGATCATAAACTTTCCTTTGCCAACCATCTCGAAGAACTACAGAAGAAACCAAGGCAAAGATTAGAATTATTCTACAGAATTAACCACCTGTTCACAAAGGAGGCCAAGATTCAACTGGTTCAAGCTACCTTCCTATCTTTAATAGATTACGTGGGCCTGCTCTACAGCCACTGCACTGCCTCTGCACTGGCTAAGTTGGACACCCTCTACCACAGAGTTATCAGGTTCATTACTGGCCTTCCACTTTCCACACACCACTGCTCCCTGTACTCATCGTTAGGCTGGACTTCCCTTCACTACAGGAGGAATAGAAATGCCACCCTACAAGCTCCCCTTATATGTCTCAGATTGTATTCCCAGGAGTGTGTTAGGGACCTATGTTCTATTCCCTAATTGCCCTCCAAGTTCCAAGGGTCAACACTCATATTGACAAAGCTGCTCTAAGCTTCTCTTTACCCACATTGTGGAATGGTTTACAAAGGAACTTGAAGCTGAGCTGCCCTGTTAGCCTGAATATCTTCAAGGTGCTCGACGATCGCTACATGAAAGCACCTTGCAAATGTTTTCCTTACTGCTAGCCCACTAATTCCCCAACTCCCCCTTTCCATCCTGACGCTCACCATGTTTCTGCCCCTGGTTCTCACTCTTTCCCTATTAACTCTTCCTGCTGCACACACCCTTCTCTGTCCACTCCAGCCTGGCTAAAGTCCCACCCCATCCATAGTAGTGTGCCTATTATCTACCCCTCCTCTGTCATTATCTTAATAAACAAGTACATGACAGCCATCGTCACTTTCTGTGGTTTTAGCCCAATTTTTCCCCCAGTTGTCGGTTATATATCCCTCCGCTTCTTTACCTTTTTAACCTGCCACCCCATACATGGCCTCTTTCGCCTATTTGTGTAGTTGCCAGCTGCCTCACTCAAAAGATCTCTGCTTATAACCCCTGTATGCTTATGGTTGATTGTACATCTGGTGACTTCTTCAATTGTAAAATAATGTTTTTTTATTTATTTATTTCAGCCTTGTACTGTACTGTATACACTGTATATACTTTTTCTTTCTTGTATATTATTGCTTTTTGTATACCTGCTTCTGTACTGTACTTTGATGTATTCATGACCAGGTCCACCTTGCAAATGAGCCTTGCTCAATGGTGCCTGCCTGGATAAATAAAGATTTTGATTGATTGATTGATTGATATTTCACTGTATATTCTGCAGCATTTAGACTTTGATCATGTGAAATTTCATTGCTGACAATCTTTTCACTGCATGCAATTTTTACAAAGCCTTGAATACAGGGGTTGGGGTAGATGTTCTACATATTTTCCAAACTCATAAAACTCATATACACCTAAAGCCAGTTGCTATTCATTTCAACAGTATGGTCAAGTCAAGTCCCGTGCCTCATTTTTCTTTCAGTTTGGATAGCCACTGATGAGTAGAAAGAGCTACATATTTTTTTAAATCAAACATGAACCCTATTTCTATGCTGTAATACACTTGTAAATTTGGATATGTGCAAAGTCTGGTTAATCACACCAGTGTATTATTTCACGTGTTTGTTTTAAGCTAGTCTGTTTTTTCCTTATTTAGGACCACATATTAATATAGCCTTTTTTCCAGCCCAATATTTATATTTTAATGACATAGCAGATCTATAACCCAGTAACATCAGTTGAGCTGAATACTTTTTATTTATTTTATTCTTTGGTAACCAGGTAAGGCCCACTTGACATGAGTGCTTGTTTTCAGGGGTGATCCGAGACCACTCGGGAGGTTAAGTGACTTGCTTAGAGTCACACTGTATGCAAGTGGTAGGCTGTGGGAATCAAACCCAAATTTGGTAAATGTACCAAGCTCATGCATAGCTTGTTACTTTAACCTCTAGGCTATACTGCAAGCCTCATACTGCCAAGACTACAATGAAGCAGAACCCAATGATATCAGCTCAGTCAGTATAATTAATGTATACTTTATCCTGTAATGTTTTCATTTTAGGTTGAACAAAATACACATTTGCAGATTCTCTCAAACCTTAAAGTTATGAGAAAACAACATATCAAATCATCTTGGAGAAATTACAAGGCACAAATAGCAATCACAGAGCCAACAGTAAAATGCATATGATACCTCAAGTGGAAGTGTGGATAGCAAGAGGTAGTTTTTTTAGTGCTGTTGGGAGGAAGATCTTTATTTTTTGGTACACAGTGTGAGGAAGCTAAACCATTTAATATCCTATTACTGGCTAAGTGGTTGTTGCATGTGAAGAAAATGTCTGATTGAGAAGCAGCTCAACAGAATTAATGCATTACAACAAGGACAAGGATATTTAATGATAAATTATTTCTAGGAACAGTCAGGTCAAGAGTGTGCACATTAGGTAACTGAAACATGCTGCATAAAGACGGAGCTTTGTGTTTCACTGCCTTGTAAATCAGAAACTGAGCAAGCTGTGCATGGTCAAAAGGCAAATTGAGTTGGCAGGCTGAGAGGTGAGCTAACTGGAAGTGTGTTAGGACACTAAGAACTGTTTCCAGCAGTGAAGGTTACCAGACAAGATACTGTAGAAGTGCACTTGGAAGCTGGTCCAGTGGCATGGAGGGCTGAGGTGTCGGCACCCTACCTCCTGCCATGCCAACACCCTATGTTTGGGAATGGACTAGGATTGCTTGGGGGCCAGCTGGGTAAGAGAGGATTAAGCATCCCAGGATGGCTATCCACCCTCAGGGAGGGGGGACTCTAAGTCCTGTGACTTGCTTTCCACCTAGCAGAGGCTAGGTGGCAGCACCAGCAGGACCAGCAGACGTGGGGGGAATGCATATTGGCACAGCATGCATGTATATCAATACGCATGCATGTGCATGAGTCACTCAAAGATATCCCAGTGGAGAAAATGAGGAAAATCCATTGGCTTTCTAGATACCTGCCACAGGTGCTACATAACCCTATGTGGCTGGCCATCTGCCAATACTGCTCTGCATAAGTGGTGATTAACATGTAAGTCCATGAGATTGGGGCTGTGAGGATGCTTTCAGTAGAGATCTGCGGTGTCTGCGAAATCCACGCCACAAGGTAATTCATAGTTTTAATGGATTTCGCTGAGCAATTTCGTGAGATTCGCTGCCACAAATTTCATGGAATTTGCTGAAAAATGTGAAATTTCACTCATGAAATTCATGCTTTGCAGTAAAAAAACTAGGAATTTCAGTGAAAATTTTGCATAAATCGAACAAATAGAAGTTCCAAAGTTTTTCCAAAACTCTGCAAATTCCACGAAGCGCAAATTTTCAGTGCTTCATGAAAAATTCAGGGGGCAAAGTTTAACTTTACAACATCTATAGCTTCCAGGACCAGGGACACAGGTGGAGAAACAAAGAAAACAGAGTGCACTTGAAGTGTTGCTAATGATGAGTGATGTAAGCCATACAGCCGAAAGAGAGCAAATGTGGTACATCTGCAGTGAGCATGTTGCTCCTTTTGGGGAGGCATGTTATCAGTCTGGAATGGTAACTAGCTGTGCTATCAAAACACATGGAGTAGGGACAGAAGCTTGGGCAACTCTGAGAAAAGGTATGGTTGACAGGCTAGCATGCAGAACACTGGGAGTGAAGCACATCTGGTTCATTGCCAGGGCTGTGTTATGCACACCATCCTACTGATGGAGTGCAGAGATTATATAATTGTGGTCACGGCAGAGTGGGTGATGCTCATAAGAGGCATGTTGCTATTCTTTATTAGCAGTTGGAGACACCAAAGAGTTAAAGGGCAGTAAGGAGGCAGCTGAAAGGAAGGGGTGAGGGTGCTAGGGACTTGGGCAGTTAGTCTTGAGTAATAATTGGCAGGGGCAGGAAGGGAATGATGGAGGATGGTGAGAACTTTGACCTCTAGTGGTACAGATGGGGGATGGATATGAGTAGTTAAGGAAGTATCCAGCATTATCAAAAGGTGGCACCATCAGTAGCAGACACCAGCAACAGGTATTAAAATTTGATTGACAAGGCTGGGGGTTCAACAGGTGACTGGAGCTGGGGGCAGTCCAGACACCAGGACACCTGACTTGCCAAGGAAGGAGAAGATAAAGGCTAGGCAGTGGGTCTGAAAAGTTTCATACCTGTAGTAGCAGTTGAGATTTGATAATTAGGGTGATGTATGAGGTAGAAGGCTTACTGCTGAATTAGGATGTATGCTAGCTTGGATGTAGAGGCTTGCCTGCCTGGAGCATGGGTCAGATTAGTGTCATCTTGGTAAAGCAACAGAGGATCATACTTAGGAATTCAGAGCAGAAGAAGGTGATGATGCCCTTAAGATTTGCCATCCCACTACACTTCTTAGCAGATGTAATAATTAAGATTGTCTAACACCTGTCTAAATTTCTTTTAAAAAATGGTTTTGACTTACTGTAAATGAATTGTTCTGGTAACACCTTCCAACTAAATATTGGGAAAAGAAAAATGTTCTCTTCTCTGTTTTAAATTATTTTAATTTTAACAGCAGACTGTGACATGTCACTTTAAAATTACTCCCTTTAATTTACCACTCAGTTACTCTAATAGGTCTTCATCCTTTGAAATATCAAAAAGGAATAGGAGGTCACCTCTTACCCTCCATATTTCAAGACTCATATTTAATTTAGACAGTCTATCCTCATTTGTCATGTTTTACATTTCATTAATTGCTTTAGTTGTTCTATGCCGAATTCTGTGTAGCCTCTCTATTTTCTTTTCTCAGTAATGCGGACCAGACCAGAACTGTGAGCCATAATCTAAGATAAGTCTGACATGGCTTCTATATAGTGGCATTATAATCTTGTGACTTTTGCTATGAATATACATTTTAATGATTCCCAGTAACTTTATTTGCTTTAGCATACTATACATATTATCACACTGCCTACTGTGTTTGAGGTCTGGTGTTAAGATATGTCTCAAAACATTTACTTCCACTGTCTTTCTGACACATGTATATTCTGTTTATGTGATATTGTCTGCTTAGGTTTTATGTCCTAAATACATCACTGATCATTTATCGATATTTAGATTCATGCCCCATTTTTAACTCAAATGTCAATTTTATTTAGGTTTTCTCATAAGGCATCTCATCACTGAGATTCTTCAAGTGATTTGGGGATAAATTGGCCAGTCTTGTGGATTTGTTTTGAACAATTCAGTGATTTTTAATGTGTTCCTTTATAACCATGGCTGTTAACTGGTGACTGCTGAAAGGTTATCCTCCTGTCAATTCTTATATAGAAAGGGGTTAGTGTTAACTAATCTGTGGAATTCCACATGTACCGAGCAAAAATATTTGTTGAATCCTGATATTCTCTGTGCATCTTTTCTTAGTAGCTTTATAAGCAACCACATTATCTCTGTTAAGTATATTAATGGGCCATTGGACATTATTCAGTCTACTTGACCCTTATTTGGATCTACTTGTAATTTAGTTTAAATGTTTCTTCACTGCCCAATATATACTATTTCTCAGGAGTCTTGTCCCCCTTCTATCCAAATGTAGTCTGTCACTGGAGCACAAATTTTCTCTATTGTGGAATGTGTCCCAGTGTCTTTAAAAATGAATATCTCATTTTCTGATCCATTGTCTCAACCAGCTATTGATGGCTCTAATTGCATTCTGCTTGCCTTTCAGTGTTCTTGGCTTAGGTAATACTTCTGAAAATAATACTTTGCATCCTCTTCCCTTAAGTTTTTTTAACAAATGTCTTAATTTTTTTTTGATGGTTTCCTATTTCTGCCAATGTCATGTGTGCCTATATGGGCTATGGAAAACATTTGCTGTCACCATGTTGTAGTATTCAGTCTGCTCACTGTAATAGGTGTCATAATCTAAGATAGGTCTACTAGGGCTTCTATATGGTGCACTAGGAAATTCCTTGCACTAGGAAAGCTAGTTACCATCATATTTTCTTTACTGTCTTTACAGATTGTGTTATCTGTGAACCTCATTATGTAGTCTCTCATAACCATGACCTGTCTGTCATTTTCCTTTGTGTCTGTATTTTCTTTTTGTTGAGTATCTTTGTTATGCTGGTATTCATCCCTTTCCAAAATTTCAAATCCATTTTGTGTTGCAAGTTCCTGGTTAATTGGACGATCTGTCCTCTGACCCCTTACATGTTTTTGATGATCTGACCAATGTCCATTTTAATTCATCTTCTTCATACCAACTTTTCTCAATATATTGTATTCCATTTATCCATGTTTATTTTATCCAGCCTCTTACCTGAATTTTATTCAGTCTGAGGTGTTTCTTCTTTTCCTGGCTGTCTATTTCTTTGTTCAGTACTGAAAAAGAAACAGTCTAACTAATAATCAATCTCCTGATTTCATTGAGGCTTTTTAACTTCTCTTGTATTTCTGCCAATTCATGATTTACGTTTAAGTTCTTACATTTAGAACAGGAGATGACAGAATAGGACCTGACATGATTTTTATAGCACTTTCATGGCTCAAAGCAATTTGCAAATTAAAAATAAATCTCACAATCATAAGAGTAAAGGATATGAAACCTAGCTCAAATTATAACCATGAATCTATATTCAAACCTGCTTAACCACATACATTCTGGACATCCATTTTTTATGCATTTAAGCGGGCTATGCAACCATGCAATATCACATATTTTAACATGTGGGAGATCCAGCAATGTAAACAGGACTTTGAGTGTAGTGTTTTAGACATGCTCATGTACTTTATTGTGGGTAAGTAAGGGGTTGTTAAACTTGTTGAACTGCTAAAAATGCACTTTTGGCTTTAAAGCTTATTTTAAGCATGCCATGATTTCAAAATATTTAGAATATTTTTTTTTCCATTTTAAGCTTGTATTAATGGTCAGAGTATAAAGGGACAAGGCAGGAAGAGTCTGTGAAAAATTTCCATGATCTCTGTCAATCACTGAGTGCATACTGTATATAGTACATGCTCATTCAGATGTCAGTCATCAGCTTTCCATGTTGGTGAGTGATGGGCTATGCCAGTCACCAGCTCAGTGATGGGTTGGGGGAGTGGGGTGGTAGGGCACTGGGGGTCCACTAGACCAGCAGGTACAGTAAACTTTGATATAATGGGGGATCAAGGCTCAGGTGGTCCACTATAACACCAGGATTGTTTGATTTATTATTAGGGGAGATCAGGGCTTGGGGGGGACCACTGGACTACTGGGGATATTTTTATATTTAATGGTAGATTGGGGCTAGGAAAGGGTCACTAGACTTCCAGGGCTATTATTATATTTATAATGGGTGATCAGGGCTTGGGGGGGCAGGACACTAGCAGGGATATCAGAAAGATTATGGGAGATTGTGGCTTTGGGGGAGGCGCTAGACTACCAGGGATATTTGAAAGATTACAGGAGATCTGCGATGGGGAGGTGCTAGACCGAGGTTCTGCATCTGCACATTGATGCAGGCTTGTGGCAACCTGTCCAGGTGTGCACTTTATTTGGTGCAGTGCTAGGGTTGCTGCAAGCCATGGGACTTTGCCACCGGGACCCTGCCTGATAGAGAATTCGGAACAGAGTCCACGGCACATGGGCGATCAGCGCAAGCTGCCTTTGGAGCAGCTTGTACCAAGTTTTGAGAATCAAGCCCTATGTGTTTAAATGAGATTTACATTTAAATGGTGTGCACTTATGTGGGCTTGACTGTATAACTATATGAACTGTCTGTCCCCTAAGAAAACCTTGTCTAAATAGCCATGTCTTTAATTGCAATTTAAAACTTTCAACTAAAGAGGCAGAATGGATGGATTTCAGGACAATATTCCAGAGTCTTGGAGCAGCAACAGAACATGCTCAGTCACCAACAGATTTTAGTTTTGCTGGTGGGTCTATGAAAAGTCTCTGTGTATCTGAGCAGAGTACTGCATTGCCCAGATATTTTTCCTGGCAGGTTGCTAGTAGCTTATGAATGTAGAAGGGGCCCAGTCCATTAACAGCCTTATAAGCCAGCAAAAGGATTTTAAATTCAGAACGCTGTCTTACCAGTAGGCATTGTAACTCTTGCAATGTGGTAGTGATGTGATGAAATCTGGATATTCCAATTAACAACCTGGCTGCTGAGTTCTGTTGTAGTTGAAGATGCAAAACTGAGTAGCTGGCAGGCCATAGTAGACAGCATTGCAATAATCAATTTGCGAGGTATTAAACTCTTGCACTAGTGTGTACAGATTACTTTGGTCCAGGAAGGAACACAGTCTGGATAGATTTTTAAGTGGTAAAAATATGTATAACTGCAGATATTTGAGATATTAGAAGTAATTGAGTGTCAAAAATTACCAGAAACAGGACGGTGTGCAGATTGCCTTGTCCTATCTTATGAAGGCAATCAGACTCCTGGTCTTGGGTCACACAAATGACTAATAACCAAACATCAGGTGAAAAATAAGGTGTGATATCAAACAATCCAATTTCTTCTTTTTATTGTTGTTCCCTAACATATCCGAAGGCTGGGCAATGTTTCATGGGGCATATCATCTGGCACATGTTGTGTTATTTCTGTCAGAAAGTATAAAATAATAATCACTACTCATAGAGATCTGATGTCAAGTTCAACACACCACTGTGCCACCTACACCAGATTCTATAGTGCTTCCAGTACCAAACATAATTTTATTCTAACTGCCTAAAAATGTAAATTGTTACATCTTTTAAAATTCAGGAATGCAACACAGTTCTTTAATTGCCCATAGTACATAATATGTTGCATAATACATAGCTTTTAAGTTTTATAATAGTTACAATCATGCATACCATCTTTCCTCAGTATCAGTTGCATTTCCCATATATCAACTTCATTTGAATACATGGCCATTTAAGGTGGTCCTGGTACAGGTTGAAAAATCATTCTTGTATACTGTCCACCCTTATATGCAGTGTCACTCAAGTCAATCCAGTTCCTGCAGTTTTTGGGGGTCAAGAGGTTTCAGAAGCCATTGCCTGTGCTCTCCAACTGCACCTCACCAACTGAATGTACCTTTCTGCTATGTTCCTGAGCCCGGTTTGTCAGCTGCATTTCCAGTTTCTGATGGCCAGCAATCATCACCAAGAGCAAGTTGAAGCTCTGCCCTTGCTGCTCTTCATGCACCAGTCAGTGACATGTATGCATTTCAAAGGGAACTGGAGCTGGAGATGTGGAATTGGAGCTGGGGGGGGATTAAAGCCCTGTTCTAACTCACTGCTCCAAGATCCAACTGATCCAGCTCCTGTGATTCACCCAGAGTTGAAAGGTTCTGAAGCAGTTGTCTGGGCCCTCGCCCCAACACTTCATCACCTGAAGATACCTTTCTGCTATGGTCTTGAACCCTGCTTGGCAACCTCACCTTCAGCTTCCAGTGGTCACCAACCAGTGCCAAGAACAGGCTAAAGTTACACTCCATTCTTCTCCATGCACCAGTCAGGTACCGCTGCTGGCATCTTAAAAGGAAATGGAGCTTGTAAGGTAGCCTGAAAGATGTACTGTAGTTCATTGCTCCATGCTCCAGCTGATCCAGCTCCTGCAGTCTGCCTGGGGTCGAGAGGGCTCTGAAACCAATAGCTGTGCCCTCCCCCTGCACCTCACTGACTGAAGATACATTTCTGCTTTGGTCCCAAGCCCTGCTTGGTAGCTGTGCCTCCAACATCTGATGGCCACCAACCTATGCTAGAGATGGGTGAAGTTGGCAAAATCTGCTCCATGAATTAATCCATTAATTTAGTGCAATTCATGGAGTGCAATCTTCTGCCCACGAACTGCTGAATTTTGTCCATGAATGGTGGGATTTTGCCAATGAACAGTGGAATTTTTCCATTCATGTATAAAATTTCATCATTCATTGGCAAAATCCCACCAATCATAGTGAAATTCCTGGCAAAGTCACATAGGTGAATTTTTAAGTTAATACCAAACAGTTGCAGATTGTTTTATGGCAGCAGAGTAGGTGACTTCTCTGGAACATCCCCAGTGAATTTAAACTTCACAACATCTCTAATCAATGCCAAGAGCTGATTGAAGTAGCAAACCAACAAGCACAAACAACTGCATTCAAATCACATAAAAAAATAACAAAGTAGCATAGCAAACTAAGGCGAATCTTGTGGGACGCTGTAGATTGGGAAAGGGAAGGGTAGCAGTAATGGGGGACCTCAACATGCCAGGAACAGACTGGGGGATTATGACATCACCAGTGGCCAGACAGCAGATGCTGCTGGATGTCTTCCAAGATGCGTTTCTGACACAACAGATGGCTGAGCCAATTAGGGAGGCCCGGACACTGGACATGGTCCTGGCAGACAGTGATCAGATTAGGGGCCTAGAGGTGAGGGGCCTGTTGGCTGGGAGTGATCACGCCACAGTCTGGTTCTTCCTGGACCTGGGGGGCAGAAAAGCCAAACAAGCGTGGTAGTAACCGACTTTAGGGATGCAGACTTCAGGGAGATGGGAAGGATCCTTAAAGATCATCTGGACAGGATAAGGCTGGATATGGATGTTGACAGAAGGTGAGGGATCATTAGGAGGGGAATACAGGAGTTTACCATATCCTGTGCAAGGGAAAGGTGTAAGTTCAGTAAGGCCAGAAAACCCTGCTGGTGGACCCAGGATGTACAGGAGGTGGTGAGGGAAAAGAAGGCGGCCTATGGGCCCTTCAAGTGCTCAAGGAGTGAAAGGGATCAGGAGGAATATGAGCTGAATACCAAGAGAGTCACCGAGGTGGTGAGAGCAGCTAAGACAAAAAAGGAACAGTCCATGGCCAGTGGGATCTGGAGGGGGGACAAGGGGTTCTTTAGATACATAGGGGAAAAAAGAAAGTAAGAGGGCAGATCAGCAAGATAAGGATAGGGTAGGGTTAGGCACAGGAGGTGGTGGAACAGGCAGAAGTCCTAAATGAGTACTTTGCCTCAGTTTTTATCAGGGGGCATGGAGGGGGTATGTCTTGTGAGTGAACCAGGGGCAAACTGGAGCAAGGGATGGGACCAGTAGGGACCAGGGTCCCTGATGGGTCTGGGGAAAGGGAGTGGCCACCACAGACAGGTGGGGGCCCAGCAGTGCACAGTGAAAAGGGGGAGGACGTGGAGGCTGAAATCCCACTAGAGAGAGTAAGGGAAGCCCTAAGGTCCCTTCAGATGGAGAAAACACCTGGGCCAGGTGAGATACATCCCAGGGTGCTGAGGGATCTGGCAGATGTCCTGGCAGTCCCTCTAGCAGAGCTTTTCAACATCTATCTGAGGACTGGGTGGGTGCCCCAAGACTGGAGGGTGGCCCATGTCATGCCGATCCACAAGGGGTTCAAGAGAGGAGGCGGAAAACTACAGGCCGGTCAGCCTGACATCGGTGGTTGGCAAGGTGATGGAGGGTATTGTCAAGGAAAGGCTAGGGGGGGTTACTGGAGCAAACTGGGTACTTGAACGATAGGCAGAATGGCTTTGTCATGGGAAGAACATGCCAGACAAATCTTGTTGAGTTCTATGACTGAGTGATGAGGGCCCTGGACCAGGGTAGGCCAGTGGACATCCTCTTTCTGGACTTTAGCAAGGTGTTTAATTCAGTACCCCACAGTGGCCTGCTGTCTAAGATGAAGGAAATGGGAGTAGGGAGAAAGTTGTTAAGATCGATAGGAAATTGGCTCTCTGAGCATACTCAGAAGGTGGTGGTTGGAAGGTTAGCCTCATCCCCAAGGTGGGTTATTAGTGGAGTTCCCCAGGGGTCAGTGCTGGAGCCACTCCTGTTCAACACCTGTATCTCAGACATCAGGAGGGGATCAGGAGTGAGATGAGTCTCTTTGCAGATGACTCAAAGCTGGGTGCAGTGGTAGATGGGGAAGAGGGGAGGGTGGCTTTACAGGAGGACCTAGAGGCTCTGGAAAGGTGTCAGTAAAATGGAATTTAACATTCAGTGTGGGGAAGTGCAAGGTTCTGCACCTGGGAATCAGAAATCCAGGTCAGGGGTATACCCTGGGAGGAGACATGATTCAAGTCACGGAGGGTCAGAGGGACCTGGGGTAGTGGTAGATGTCAAAATGAACAACTCAGAGACCTGTAGGAGGGCAGCGGTAAGGGAAAATAGGACTCTGGGATGCATCACCAGGGGGATTATCTCCAGAAAGGCAGAAGTGATCCTTCCAGTGTACAACTTCTTGGTTAGGCCACACCTCAAGTATTGTGTACAGTTTTGGAGACCACATTTAAAGAGGGACATTACACTCCTAGAGAGGGTCCAAAGGAGGGAAACCAAAATGATCTGGGGCCTGGGGTAGAGGACCCATGAGGTGAGGCTCAAGGAGCTCGACATGTACACCCTGGAGGAGAGGAGGGACAGGGGGCATGATAGAGGTCTTTAAGTACATGAAAGGGATCAATAAAGGAGGCCCAGTCAGGGTGTTCCAAAGGAAGGAGGGTGGGGCAACAAGAGGTCATGGGTGTAAGCTGGAAGGGGGCAGGCTCAGAGGGGAGAGGAGGAGATGTTATTTCACTGAAAGGGTGGTGGAACCATGGAATGCACTGCCCAGGGAGCTTGTAGAGATGGAGACTGTGGACAGGTTTAAGAGGGGATGGGACAGGTACAGGGGGAGGGTAAATCTGACCAGGTCCAATACAGGTGGAACATCTGGGACTGGGGACAGTATAACCCAAGGAGGAGGGGGGACACGAAAATTGGCCCTCAGTGTGGGTGCTGAAAATCGAACAGACTCAAGAGACCATTAGGTCTATTCTGCTGGCATTTTAGTATGTTAGTATAATCTGTGAGAGAGTGCAGCACTAATTAGCCCCAGTGCTTTGGGTCTATAGCATGACCCTTCATAAGGGGCACAGCTAGCAGTGTTAGAAAAAAAAACATACTTTGGAGATTCATGTAGTGTAGGTTCATACAGTAGATAAGGTAAGATATCATTCATTCATAAAGTGCTCAAAGAACAAAAGAAAGCCAGACCATGTTACAGATCAAAAATTCTTTAAGTTTACATGTGAGCCAGTATTTGATTTAAGCATAACCTGGGTTCCATTTGCAGACAGTGTGACTATCCACTACATGTGAATGGCTCTTGTTAGTTTCAAAAGTGCCTACAAAAATTGCTTCTGCTGCTTTACCTATATCTGCATCTACAGCACATAGATGCCTGTTGGGCTTCTTCTTGCAGCATCTTTTAAGTTATTATTCCTCACCACAAGGCCTGCTAGCTTTTCCAAATGATGGACATGGCTTGAGCCCATCTTTTCTGTTATACTTGGTGCAGGACATGATCATATCTTCTTTTCTATACTTCTTAAACTGTGTCATATTTTTATGTTGTTGTTGGTATTGCCATTGTGGCCAGATTGTCTGGTGCACCTTTCACCAAACTATATCTACTGTACTATACTAGTACATGTTGCTTGATACAGAGCTCCTTTGCCTGGACTCTTGTAGTGTCTACTGCTCTCCCCAGGTACAAAGTTCTTTTTAATATCAGCTCTGGGTCCCTAAGGAGTCTCTCACTCAGTTCCATTATCTTAAACACCATGCAGAATCATGTGTCAAATAAGTGAGTCTGTATGCTTCTTGAACTTACAATCTTTGGCAAGCTTCCACAAGTCTTTCACATATTGATCAATATTTCCACCAATCTTTTGGAACCATTTGAAGAAAGGTAATCACAAAAAGCACATATGTACATCAACACCAGGAAAACATCTCAACTGTTGGGAATGTTAATGAAATAATTTATTAATTAAGAAGGTAGTAACACCCCCTCAACAAACAACTTGTTGTTTCTTGGGGAATGCTACCTTTTTAATTAATAAATTATTTCATTAACATTCCCTAGAGCTGGGATTTTTTTCCTGGTGTTGATGTGCAGCCATGCCTTTTGTGATTACCCTATGTGCCTGCGTTTCTGCTTGGCTCCATCTGTTATTTCCTTAAGCCTACTGAATTTTCTGCTGACTACATGTGAAAAAACAATAGCTTGCCTATATCACACTTCATTTTAGTGCACATTAATCCTCACTTTGCACATTCAGACCTCCAAAAACATGTTTTCATCATCACGGATCTCAGAACTGTGCTTCCTCATCTGTAGTATGTAGGAAAAGAGAGGCCTGCTCCATTTCAGTTCTGCAATCTGCTCTACTTCAGAAGAGTACAACTCATACCTCAGTTTAACATTCATACAGTTTTCCCCTAGGCTAACCACATTCTCTTATGTGTCCAGAAACAAATCCAGTAGCATACCAAAAAGGAATTCTAACTTAATAACCTTAGTTTTTCAGAAGCTCCCCACAGTACAACACCCAAGTGCTTTCCTGCCTTGTGAACTGTCACACAGTTTCAAACATCAAGCAATCATGACCAAGTACTGGACTTATCCATGTTAAACAGTATACATAACAATCCAGGAATCCAAAAAGGTGTGCTATTTACTTTACTTTCAAGAGCATTTTTGAAGAGGAGCTAAGGATCAAAACATTCCTAATTGTTACCTTTTTAGTATGTATTAGAAATGCAGTGTGTTCTGTTTTTAGAACAAATGAAAGTGCAGTTTGTGTTCAATTGACACTCACTTAGTTCATATAGTAGTTAATGGGTGTTTACTCACCTGGTAAAGGTGATTGTGTTGGTTGACATCCATGGCAGTCCAAACATTACCTCATGGGTTTTAGCCTACCTGATAGGCTAGTGATGAACATGACCTTAGGATCAAATGTCTAGTCCCCAGGTCCCAGAAGCCCCTGTTCTCCAGTTCGAATCTTCCATAGCTGAAAATAAGGTTAGTAATACCACACAATGCTTTTAGCTGCTACACACACACTGAGACGCCTTCTGAATTTCTTGGCTGGAGTGGCCCCCTTTTTATTCGCCTATTGATACAATACTAATCCTCAGCTCCCTAAGTGGCCAACAGTAGCCTTCCTGGATGACTCAAGCAGTGAGATATATGTACACATTGCAATTTCCCTCTGTTCCCCTATTCCACTAACACAGATGTCCTCCTAGTCACTTTGATCACTCTGAGGGAGGGTTGTGGAGTACCATGGATGTCAACCAACACAATCACCTTTACCAGGTGAGTAAACACCCATCATGTTGGTTGGCCATCCATGGCACTCCAGACATTACCTCATGGGTTGCTAATCAGCAGTACTATACCCAATGGGTGGGACAGAGTGATCTAAGAGTGAGGAGAGGAGGAACTGGCTGATGAGAGAAACTGAGTAGCAAAAGGGGTCTGTAATTCTTACAAGCAGTCCAATCTATAGTGTCTCGCAAAGGTGTGGATGGAGGTCCAAGTGGCTGCCCTGCAAATGTCCTCCGTAGACACATTAGCCCTCTCTGCCAAAGAGGTGGATACTACCTTGATAGAGTGAGCTCTAATACCCTCTGGGGGCGTTAGGTTCTTTGCCTTGTATGCTTCTAGAATGGTTCCTTGAGTCAGCTCGCTATTGTGGATTTGGATGCTGCCTTACCCTCTTGTTGCCCTTTAGCTACATAAATAATCTTTCTGTCTTATGTATCGGCTTGGTTCTAGATGTGTACATGGCTAGGGTGCCTCCCCGGGGATCTTTCAGACAGGGTAGGCAATTCGATGGGTTGTTCCCTATGAAGAGGGATGCAACCTTGGGTTGAAAAGCTGGAACTGTCTGTAAGAGTACCCTTGTGGGGCGAATATGGTGTAAGATTCTCAGCAGGGGAGAGCCCCCAGTTCGTGATCCTCCAAGTGGAGCAAATGGCCATGAGGAAGCAGGTTTTCAAACCTGCCCAGAACAAATCCACCTGACTCAGTGGTTCAAATGGCACTGTGCTGATGGAGTCTAGAACTAGGGTCTGATCCCAAGGAGCGATGAGCGTGTGAACCCTGGGATGTAGCACTTCTACCACCCTGAGAAAGTGAACCACGTCCGGCTGAGCTCCCAGACTGTGTTGCCCCACAGTGCCAGTGGCAGTGCTGATGGCGGACAGCTGTACTCGGAATGAAGAGTGTGATAAGCCTTTGTCTACACCCTGCTGTAAATACAGTAGAATGGTCAACATGTCGACCTTTTCAGGTTCTACATCCTTGTCCCTGCACCATGCCGTGAAGATTGCCCACTGCCTGCCATAGGTGGAGGTAGTGGAAGGCCTTCTGGATTGTAGCAACGTAGATATGACTGATGCATGGTACCCTGCTGTCAACAGTCTCTGCCTCTCAGGAGCCAGGCCATTAACTTCAAGGTCCCTGGTGCAGGGTGGACCATGGGTCCCTGCATTAGCATGTCTGGTCAGTACGGTAGTCTGTGTTTGTCCTGTGCCATGGCTACCACTGCTGTGAAGCATGCTTACCATGGCCAGTATGATGCCACTAGGACAACTGTTTTCTGAGATTGTCAAATCTTTGCTAGTACCTGTGGTAGGAGAAGGATGGGGGAAAAAAGTAGGGCCGTTCCTGTGCCCAGGTCTGGGATATGTGGATCGGTCCCTTGAGAGCAGTGATCCCTGTACCTGGAGAAGAATCTCCTCTCCTCTCCTGGGAGTTCTCTTATCAGCTGGAACAGCTCAGGGTGCAGGTTCCACACTCCTGGGTGAATCTGTTGATGAGTGAGCCAATCTGCTCGGGTGTTGAGTTTTCCTGCCAGGTGGATCATGCCAATGTGCCTGAGGCTGGTCTGGGCCCAGGTCAACACCCTCGTCACCTCTTTGCATGGCCCTGCTCCTGGTGCCCACCCTGTGTGGTGATGTAAGCTATGATGACCTGATTGTCAGAGCAAATCAAGACCGACTGACCATGGATGGTAGCTTGAAAGGATCTGAGGGTGTGGTAGATTGCCCTCATCTCCAGTACACTGATGGACAGTCTTGCCTCCCGAGTGGTCCAGTGGTCTTGGGCTGAGAGACATCCCAGGCATGCTCCCCAACCCAGGAGACTTGCATCTGTTTCAATGGTGACATCGTAGCTGGTCTCCAATGGGACCCCTCATGTGAGGGACCGGCTCGTCGACCATCAGACTAGGGAGCATCGTACCAATTCTGGTAGCGGTATCCTGAAGTTCAGGTTCCGCTCGTTCGGGGATCCCCTAGTCAGCATGTAGTTCTGCAGTGGTCTCATGTGCCACCTGCCCAGGGAACCAGGTTGATACATGATGACATACAGCCTAACATCTGGACTATTTGCCCAATGGTAAGAAGGCTGCTAGCTCTCAGCTGTTGTACTAAGGCCTTCACGGTTTCCACACTCTTCTGAGATGGTCTGGCCCACCCCTGGGATGTGTTTATCTCTGCTCCTAGGTGTTCTATTTGCTGTGTTGGTACCAGGTAACATTTGGCCTGGTTTACCACCCAGCCATGTTCCTCGAGTGCCCATAATGCCAACAGGGTGATCTTCAGTGAGCGTTCTTTGGAGCGAACTATGATCAGCCAGTCTTCCAGATATGGGATTATGTCCACCCCTTGCTCCCTCAACCTGGAGACCAGGACTACAGATACCTTGGTAAATACCCTTGGTGCTGAGGTAAGACCAAAGGGAAGAGCCTGATACTGAAAATGTTGCCCTAGGATATGAAAACGTAGATACTATTTGTGACTTGGCCTGACCGGGATGTGTAAATACACATCCTTCAGGTCTATTGATGTTAGGTAGTCGCCTACCCAAATGCTGCAAATGGTTGACCTTAAAGTCTCCATCTTGAACCTCTGTGAGTTCACATGTTTGTTGAGGTGTTTGAGGTCTAGGATGGGGCGGAGCTCCCGTCTTCTTGGGCATGAGGAAGAGTATGAAGTACACTCCCTGTTCTTGCTCGTGAGGGGGTACCACTTGGATCGCCCTGTTCTGCTTCAAATCCTGCAGAATTTGTTGGACTTGATGGGCTGATGCCTTTCTTTTTGAGATGGGAGAGCTGACAAACCTGTGTGGGACTGGGGAGTGGGACAGTTCTATGGAATACCCCTGGGACACCACCTCTAGGAACCATCTGTCTGAAGCTGTACCCTCCCACTTTGTTGGAACAGCACTAGTCTTTTGCTCACTTGTGGTCAAGGGTCCCACACCGGTTTCTGAGACAGAGATGACTCGTAGTCATTGTTTATTCCTGTTTCCTCTCCCTCTGCTGCTGAATTTGGAGCCTTGGCCTTGGAAGGTGGAGGCTCAATAGGTGGAGTTGAAGGAGTTATGTGCTCCTTCCTGAGCTCCTCTGCCCCGAAAGGAATTGTTCTGGTTGTAGTTATCTCTACATGGCTGTTGTGATCTGTTGCCCCCCCCCAAAAAACCTTTGTTTGTTTCATGGGAGATAGGTAGGTCTGTCCTTGTTTTTAAGGAGGTCCTTTCCTTCTTCTTTCTGCTTTAAGTACTCCTGTAGGCCTTCTCTGAACAAATGCTGCCTCTTCATGGGCAAATTCTGTAGCAATGCCTTGGATTTGTTGTCTGCGTCCCACAATTTAAGCCACAATGCTCTCCTGGCACAGTTTGTTAGTACCATTGCCCTGGCATTTACATAGAAACATAGAATTTGATGGCAGATAAGGACCACTTGGCCCACCAAGTCTGCCCATTTCCCTACCTAACAGATAAGCTGCAGATCCTAGTTAACCAACAGCCTACTTCCTCCTACCCCCCACTAGAATTGCCATATGTCTGTTCCATGCATTCTTGAATTCCCCCACTGTTTTTGACTCTACAACCTCCTCAGGAAGGCTGTTCCATGTATCCCCAACCCTCTCTGTGAAGAAATACTTCCTCACATTACCTCTGAGCTGTCCCTCCTCTATCTTCAAATTGTGCCCCCTTGTTGTTGTACATCTCTTTTTCTGAAATTCAAAGTTTTATTGTTTTAACTCATAATAAAACCAAGCTTGTGATACAATTGGTAAAGCAGAACAGAACCAAAATCCATTTGTATACATTGAATGTACAGAGCAGTGATCCAGTACCCTCCCCCTCAACCCCCCCCCCAGAAGGTGTCATCTTTATCTCCAGGTGGACCTGGAGAGCTGTGCATTAGTGCCATGGAGACATACTCGACAGAGAAAAAGTCGTCACATAGAACCATCCCTTCCCAAATCCGTCAGGGACACTCGTTCACTAAATCAATGAAGGTACAAAGTGTATAATTTGCCCCATTTTTTCTGGAACGTAGGCATGGCATGCCTAAAGTCAACAATTGATCTTTCCATCTTGAAGCATAAGGAAATTTCCTTCAGCCAATCATTATAAGAGATAGCCACTTGGTCTAGCCAGTGTTTAAGCACTAATCTTTTAACTGCCATTGAGATTATGGCTATATGAAATTTCCGTTCCGTGCATCTGATATTTGAATATAAACCAAAAATGCAAATTTCGACTGTAAATAATTCGTCTAGACCCAGAATTGGATCCAGACTGTTGGTTGCATGCCATAATGGGGCAACTTGGCGACTAAGACCAGAATATATGTACTAAATCACCCACTTCTAAGCCACATCTGGTACATCTGTCCGAATTGGTTCTGTCAAATTTGGCCAACTTCTGTGGTGTGTAATACATATTGTTTAAAATGTAGAACTGAATTAGCCTGTTCCTATCCAAAGTAAGGTATCTGTATACATCACTCCAAATATGGGTCCAAGAGAGGGATAGACCAGGTAAACACGAAACCCATGTTCTGGATCCACCCAAGGGATCAGGAAGCTTTGTGGTTAGTAAATAATTGTATAGCCTGGCTATACAGTGGGAATTAGTAACAGAATTCTTAAGCTGCTCCAGGAAAGGCCTAACCTGAGAGGGTAGCTTTTCCAGGCCGAAATTTTTACCTATTAGGTGTCGCATTTGATAAATTTTAAATATATACTGGGAAGATAGACCCAAGTACGTTAGGATATCCCTAGAGGAGCCGAGGGATCCCTGAAGGTAGAGGTCTTCTACCTTGAGGTCCTGGGCATGTGGGAGCCAAGTCACTGGCAATGTGCGTCCGCCTAATCTAATGTTGGGGTTGAGAACCAATGGTTGGGCCTGGTCCCTAGTATACAGGACTTTAAGGAAATCCCAGATCTGTGATAAAACTTTAATTGACACCCCTATCACTGAGTTACGGAGAGCCTCTGGAAGGGAGGAAGAGCTATAATAGAAGACATGTTGAGGAGAAATATTATGTTCCCTCAACAGTTTAAGCTCCAGGTCTAACCATATGGGCGTGTATAACTCCTTCTGGGGATCGATCCACCTAGCCATTTTGGTTAACTGACTGGCCCAGTAATATAGACCAAAGTTAGGGATCCTAAGACCACCCTTGTCTTTAGGTAGACAGAGCTTGCTGAAGGATCTCCTAGGCTTTTTACCACACCAAATAAATTGGGTGACCATCGAATGTATTTTCTGGAAGTATGATTTAGGAAGCCAGATGTTAAGAAGAGTCAAGGGGTAAAAAATTCGAGGAAGGACATTCATTTTGATTATGTTAATATGACCCCCAATTGCAAGGGGAAGGTTATCCCATCTGTTGAGGTCTTTTTGAATATGATCTAACAGGTCATCTAAGTTGAGCTTCTTGGTCATCTCCTCATCCTGCGTCAAATAAATACCTAAATATTTGAGGTAATTAGGGGCCCATTTCATGCCAAACTGAGAGACATTAACCTGAAATAGGTGTGTATTAAGTGGGAAAATCACCGATTTAGATAGATTTAGTCTATAATTGGCAACACTGCCAAAAGGTTAATTATCACAACACCTCCTCTATGGATGTTTCGGGATTTGAAAGGTGTAAGAGGATGTCGTCCACAAAAACTGAGAGGGTCAAAACTCGTTGAGCAATTAAACAGCCGGAAATTTTGGGAGAATTCTTGATATGAAGCAGTAGAGGTTCTAGGTATAAGTTAAATAAATAAGGAGACAAAGGACATCCCTGATGTGTACCATAAAATAGAGTAAAGCGTGCCGAAAACACCCCGTTGCAGTAAACCTTCACAGAGGGTGAGCTATAAAATGCCTTTATCCAACCAATAAACTTTCCAGGGAAACCCATTTTACTAAGGGTGGCCCACAGGAAATCCCAGCTAACATGGTCAAAGGCTTTCTCTGCATCCAGAGCAACTAGAGCCATAGGTTCCTGGGATTCCTTTGCCATGTGAAAAATGTGGGAAAGTGTACGCAGATGATCCATAGCTGACCTCCCTTGGACAAAGCCCACTTGCTCTTGACTCAGTAACACCTGCCATACCTGTTTGATTCTTAGGGAGAGAATTTTAATATCGTAATTAAGTAATGATATAGGCCTATAGCTGGCTGGGTCCAGTTTCGGTTTATCTGGTTTTGGGATAAGAACTATAGTGGCCTCCAGCAGTGAGGGATCTAGTGGCGCCGATGAAAGAATGTAGTTAAATAGCTTAAGAAGTGCTGGGGCTATCTCTTTACAGAATACTTTGTAAAAATTGGGGGGAAAGCCGTCGGGTCCTGGTGATTTATCGGTGGGCAGGTTTCGGATGCCTTCCTCTATTTCCCCTAATGTAATAGGAGATGAGAGTACCCCGCAATGGCCTGAGTGCAGTTTCATGAGAGGGAGCCCTGCTAAAAAGTTTTCCGGATTCGCCACTGGAGCTGAGACAAAATTGTTGCTATATAAGTCTTTGTAAAAATCTTCAAAGATTTTAGCTATCTCTCTTGGTTTAGTTTTGATTGACCCGTCGGCTGCCCTTAAGGCTGGGATTAACCTAGAACTTTCTACCTCCTTTAATCTAAGAGCTAGTAGTCTCCTGGGTTTCTCACCCTGGTCAAGGTAGCGAGTTTTAGATTTCAGAATAGCATATTCTGTTTTTTCTTTAATCAAGTCTTCATATTCATTCCGGATCCTGCATAGGTTCTCTAAGTCAGTTTGAGAGCTGGAGGAAGCGAGAGCACCCTCAGCCAGCTTGATTTGGTTGGCTAACTGAGTAGTTCTCTCCTCCCTCACCCTCTTCCTTTTAGTGGCTATTTTGATAAACTTGCCTCTGAGAAAACACTTAAGCGTGCACCATATTAGATCGTCTCTGGGAATTGAACCTTGGTTGATTTCAAGAAAGGATGATATCAGAGATTGAAGATGAGCTACAGTCTTCTCATCTTTCAAAAGTTGTGTATTGAGTTTCTAAGAGGTGTCCCTCTGACCAGGGGGATTGAGGGATAGCTTTATCAGGCCATGGCATGGTCTGAAATGACAATCGGCTCTATGCCAGAAAGAGATATGTTGCAAAAGCCCTGTGCTCACCAGCATATAGTCTAGCCTTGACCAAGACCTATGGATTGGAGGTAGTATGTATAACTACAGCTGGAAGGGTTTAAGATTCTCCAAGGGTCGCTCAAACCCAGCAAATTACAGAAGTCTTGGAGGGCCAGTTGGACAGGTGTGGGTGGTCGAACAGGCCTATAAGTTTTATCGAGAAGCTGTGAGGGAGCAGTATTCCAGTCCCCTCCCAGGATAAAACCCATTGGCAAAAGTTCACTTAATCTTGTCATCAGCTGCATAATAAAGTTAGGGTCCCCACCCACTGGGCAGTATATGGCCCCCAGGACTACTCCCAAGTTATTGAGCATACCTTTAACTAATACAAATCTGCCCTCCATATCTTTAATACATTTCTCTGGAACAAATGGTATATTACGCTTCAACATGATAGCCACACCCCTACTATTCGTGGACCCCTCTGAAATAAACACCTGGGAAAAGCCGTGACAACTTAGAAGTTTAACTTCAGAGGCTAAGATATGTGTTTCCTGCAGAAATAAGATATCCACTCCCGTAAGCATACAGTTCAACAATATTTGTCTTTTCTTTAACACCTCCCTGATGCCCCTGACGTTTCATGTAGCCAATTTAATGTGACCTAAAGCTATTTAATAGTCTTGGACATAAACAATATAAACAGTTAACATCCATGGCCAAATAGATCCGATCCCTGAATAGTGGCACCTTCTGCCCTTCCACGTAACCCCCATTGAACATTCAAACAATACAATAGAAAGTAGCCATCCACCAACTAAGGCTGCACTGCCCTTAGATGTAGTCAGAAACATAGGTAGATTTAAATTAAAATAACCATCGAACACGCCATAACATAGTACCTCTCCTAGCCCCCCCAATGAAACTATAACATGACCAATGTTATCAGATCTGGTCGTAGCCCCTTCCCACCCTCCGCCCTGAAATTTACTCAACCCATCAACCCAACAGCCCCACAAACTATTTACATGAGGTCCAAAAACTGTCCCCATCCAGTGAAGCACCCAGATATGGCCCAGAACCGGGACCCCCCCAAGGGTACCCTAGCCCGAAATAAGCTTCCTGGTGTTTAGTTCCTTGTACAGGCCTATAGGACCTCCCCGATTTGCTTTTGCATCTAGGGTGCAGTAACGTATTTGTTCCCCCATAACTGGGCCCAGGTATCCCTAATTCCCCCCTAAGGCCACAATACAGGTTTCCCAGAGCCTACCCTCCCATCTGAGCCCCCCCAACCCAAAATTGACTAGCACTGTAATCGCCCGATTCACTATCCAGCCTAAGGTCTTCCAACAACCTCTGCCATCCAATTAATTTGACAGTTTGAGGAGGCCTTACCCCATTAAATCCAGTCCATCCCACTCGATGCGAGGCAGTAAAGGGTGACTCCTGTCGCAGGAGATCTTCACTTCTTTAAGTCAAACCCTGGATGCCTAGAGATGGATTATCGGGACTACCCGACGACACAAGGAAGGCCATAGCGAGTATTAGTCGACGGAGCCCTGACGGTCCCAACCTGTCCAACTCCTAAATGCGTCCCAGAAGCCATCCCCCATTATGCTGGTTCCACCTACCCCCAGCCATGGTGTGCAGACAGGACTCCGCGGGACGAACTAGGCCTCGCAGGCCCTGGAGCCTCCCTCTACCTCACCACCATCCTGCACCCTCTACCCTCACCCCAACAAAACAGGTAAGCCGACCCTGGATACTAAAACCAAGATATCCTAATTGCAGAAGATCAAGTAGAAAAAAAAAAAAAGGGGTCCCAACTTAGAGGTATAGCCTCCATTTGTAGCCAAACTCATCATATATATTAATCAGTCTCCATGGAAGAGATTCGGAAGCCTCTTGGTAAGGTCAGGTAGCGCTAGTTCAGGTGATTCGTAAACCAGCCATGAGCCATCCAAGGATACAAGCAATTTCGCCAGATAGTTCATTCTGAATCTGATGCCAGCTGCGATTAATTTTTTCACTATAGGGTGAAAGGCTGCTCTCTTCGGACGAATCTCGTATGGTAGGTCCTGCGTGATTCGGATTTTGTTTCGTTCCCATTGAATTGACTCTAGCTCCTTAACTTTAGATATAACGTGTTGCTTCTCGACGAAGCTAAGGAACTTGATGATGATCGGTCGGGGGGGCACCTGGTGGGGGCCTCGGCTTCAAGGATCGGTGTGCCCTCTCGACGTGGTATTGCTGATTGAGTAGGAGAAGGACCAACTATTTTATTAGAAACTGTTGGATGAATTTAATAGTATAGCCACCTTCCTCCCGATTCAGGCAGGCCCAGTATTAATATGTTGTTCCTGCTACTTCTGCCCTCAAGGTCTTCAGTTTTTAATTGCAATTTCTGGAGTTGTTGCCTGAGCTTGGTTAATTCTGGGTCGTCCTGTCTTTCCAGTTTTCTAAAGACGTAGTTCTTGCTTCCATATAAGCCCACCGCCTTGATAAAGCCGCCAAATCGTTTCTGATTGTTTTAATTTCAGGAGATTTCCTGGAGAGTTTCGAAGGAAGCTCCTGAAGGAATCTGTCTTCTGTAAGCGGATTGCTTTGAGGAGTAGAAGGCGTTTGCTGACGATTGCCTGAATTAATGTTCCTGGCCTTCTTGGCGCTTTTCTCAGGCGGCGTGGGTGGAGTATGCCTTACTCAGGTGCCTTCATATCTGCATCCATGCCGAGATCTCTTGATTTTGCAGTCGCCTACGTTATGGTTTATATCTCAGGGATCGGCACTCATTTAGGAACGCTCCGGTAGTGTAAAATCGCTAATCTTGTAAAGTAGGGCAAAAAAAGAGACGTTTAGTTGGGTTGTAGGTTGGAAGCTCCAGAGAAAGCAGCTACCCGCCACACTGCATCACGTGACTCTCTACATCTCTTTTTCTGAAAGATGCTACCCTCTTGGACTTTGTTGATTCCCTTGAGGTATTTGAAAGGTTTTATCATGTCCCACCTCTCCCTCCTTTCCTCGAGGCTATACATCTTTAGTTCCTTTAGTCTTTCTTCATATGTCTTCTGATGCAGACCCTGCATCATTTTGGTTGCCCTCCTCTGGACAGCCTCCACCCTGTCTATGTCTTTGCTGAGATGGGGTCTCCAGAACTGTACACAGTACTCCAGATGTGGTCTTACCAACTGTCTGTACAGAGGGCCAACAACTTCCTGTTTTCTACTGGTGATGCCTCTCCCTATGCACCCCAGTATCCCCCCAGCCCTCCTTACTGCCTTCTCACATTACTGGCCCACCTTTAGGTCATCTGATATGACTACCCCCAGGTCCCTTTCCATTTTTGTTGTTGTCAGTATCTCACCCCCATTGTGTACTCTTCCCCTGGGTTTTTGTTTCCCAGGTGCATCACTTTGCACTTCTTTGCATTGAATCTAAGCTGCCATACATGTGACCATTCCTCCAACCTTACCAAGACCCTTTTCATCCTTTCCACCCCACCTTGTGTATCAACCCTGTTGCAGATCTTTGTGTCATCTGCAAAGAGACATACTTTCCCTTCCAGTCCCTCTGCAATGTCACTTATAAAGACATTAAAAAGGACCACCCCCAGTACTGAACCCTGTGGTACCCCATTAGTAACCCTCCTTTCTTCACTGTGGACTCCATTTACTATTACCCACTGTGTCCTGTTGTCCAATCAGTGTTTTACCCAGGCTACCACCCTGAGACCTACTCCCAGGCTGGCTAATTTGTTTATTAATCTTTTGTGTGGGACTGTGTCAAATGCCTTGCTAAAGTCTAGGTAGGCCATGTCCATAGCCCCTCCCTGGTATACTGTTTTGTTCACCCAATCAAAGAAATCAATTAGATTTGTCTGACATGACCTTCCCACTGTGAATCCATGCTGCCTTGGGTCCTGTGCCCCACTGGCCTCTAGGTACTCAACAATTCTTTCCTTCAGAAGTAATTCCATCATTTTCCCTACCACTGAGGTCAAACTGACAGGTCTGTAGTTTCCTGCCTCTGTCTTGCTCCCACTTTTGTGAAAGGGAATCATATCCACCCTCCTCCAATCCTCAGGTACCACACCATCTTCCCATGATTTATTAAAAGGGGTAGTCAGTGGTGTTACTAGTTCTTCCCTTAGTTCTTTTAGAATTCTGGGGCAAATCCCATCAGGCCCCATTGCTTTATCCACCTTCAGTTTTAAGAGTTCTTTCAGAACCCTTTCTTCTGTGCAAGGACTAATATCAACCCCCCTATCCAGAGTGCTTCTATTGACCAGATTAGGTATTTCCCCAGCTTTTCCATTGTGAATACTGCGTAGAAGTATTCATTCAGTATCCCTGCTTTTTCACTGTCACTCTGTGCCCAACCACCTTTCTCTTTGTTCAGCCTCAATATCCCTGCCTTAGTCTTTCTTTGCTCCCCAATGTACCTATAAAAGGTTTTATCCCCCTTCTTAACCGAGTTGGCTATCTTTTCTTTGGTTTGGGCCTTTGCTCTTCTGACTGCCTTACCCGCTTCCTTCTGTTTTAACTGGTACAGTTCTCTGTCCTGCTCCTTCTGTGTTTCCATATACTTCCTGAATGCTCTCTTTTTCTTCCTTACCTTCCCCGCCACTTCTTTTGAGAACCATAGTGTTTTTTCTTTAATTTTGATTTGTTTATTTGCTTCACACAAAGGCTTGTTGCCTCTGTGATGGTGGTTTTGATGTTTTCCCATTGTTGCTCCACCCCACCTTCTTGCCTGTTTGCTAATGCTTTTCTGATGCACTCTCCCATTTTGACAATATCAGCCCTCCTGAAGTCCAGTACCTTCACTTTTGTGTGGCTTGACTCTACAGCTAATTTTATCATGAACCACACTGTTTGGTGGTCGCTTGTTCCCAGATGGCTACCCACTTCAAGATCAGAGATCCTCTCTCTGTCCCCATTTGATACTACCAGGTCTAAGATTGCTCTCTCCTGAGTGGGTTCCAAAACTAGCTGTCTGAGGCATGCCCCCTATAGGGCATTGAGAATGGCCCTGCCCTTGGATGTGGCTGCAGCAAATGTGCTCCAGTCAACATCTGGCATATTCAGGTCCCCCATCAGCAATATCTCCCCTTTCTCTGCCATCTTAAGGATGCCTTCTATGATTTCCTTGTCCATTTCCTCCCCATGAGACTGGGGTCTGTATACAACCTCTGTGTGGATTTTGGAGCCATTTCTAGTCTCCAGGGTGACCCACAGTGCCTCATCTCCTCCCTGTTTACCCTTTAGCGCTGTTGCTTTGATCCCTTCCCTTACATAGAGAGCTACTCCTCCACCTCTTCTTCCCTCCCTGTCCCTTCTGCAGATTGTGTACCCTGGTATGTTGACATTCCAGTCATGGTTCTCTGTGTGCCATGTTTCTATGACTGCCACATAATCCAGGCATCCTTCTTCCATCAAAGCCACCATTTCAGGGAGCTTTTTACCTAGACTATGGGCAATGGTACTTATTACCTCCCTTTTTTATGGCTTTTCTTTCTTTTTGACCCATCCCTGTCCCTACTGCCTTTGTCTTTTTCTCCATTTACCCCTGCCTTTCTCCCTATCGAACTGCTCTATCTTGGTGTTTACCTCACTAATTACCCTGATTTTTTGGGGGGGCTAGGATTTCCCTTCTCCTCTGTCACTGAATTTGGAGCCTTGGCCTCAGAAGGTGGAGGCTCGATAGGTGGAGTTGAAGGAGTTATGTGCTCCTTCCTGAGCTCCTCTGAGTGTCTACAGCCATGTCCACCAGGTATATTGCTGCATCAAGAGTGAATTCTAACAATTCGGACTCCCTGGTCTTAGGGTCTGCTTACTCCAGTAGTTCTTCGAGCCATCAAATTTGGGCATGAGCAGTATAGACTGCAGCTGTGGAGGCTTTGGCTGCCATACCCTCTATTTCAAATAATTTCTTCAACATGTCCTCTACCTTTTTATCTGTAGGGTCCTTTAGAGATCTAGTACTACAGGGTAGTATGGTCTTCTTGTTAAGGGCCACTACCTGGGGGGTCGATAGTGGGTGCAGTGCACCAGGTGCTGGCCTTGTCCTCCTGTACTGGGTACATGCATTCTAGGTTTCTCTTATCCGACATTTGACCCAGTTCTGTAGACTCCCATTCCTTGCTGAAGATGTCCTCAATTGCTGCACAAATGGGAAAGGTGTCCTTGGCGATTTTTCTTTGCTGGATCATGGGGTCAAGTTGTGATTCAGGATGGCCCTCCTCAAGTTCCAACCAGGTCAAATGAGCACAGCTTGGATGTAAGAGATGGTGCTGATTGTGTTTCCATCTCTTCTTCATCAGAGGGGACATTCTCCCCATCATCAGGGAGGTGTTTATCCCCCATGTCCTCCCCTATGTCTGGTATGGGGGTACTTGGGGTGATTCGACTACGTCTGGGTGAGTTCCAGTGGTCCCACCTTGATTCTCTGGTTCTGGTGGAGGCTTTGGAGACTGTGGAAACTTGGACTGGGTCATGGCCTCCAGCCTGTCCATGACCTTCAAAATAAAGTTTTGCTGGCTCTCCATCATGGCCATTGTTCCTTGCTGATTCTGCAAAAGAATGGTTTCCTAGTCCATCCAATTAGCTCCACTGGGTCCTGGAGTGTCCAAAACCCATCCCTGGAGATTGCTCCAGTGACAGGTCATCTTCGTCATGGAGGCATGTGGGGCATTGAGGTCCCATGTTGTGGGGCATCAGGGTGGCACTACATGAGGTGCATTTTCTTGCCTTCACCATCTGTGGAGAGAGAAGACAAAAATTGGAGGATTGCTAGGGGCAGAGACATAGTGGGCTTCCAGAGGGAAAAAAAAACTGGATGCCCCAATGTGATGTTACTGCCTCTGTTAGCTAATGTTTAAGTATGCACCCTTTTGGGATGGCCTTAAAGGGCAGGGAACTTTCTCCCCCCACAAGTGCACCATTACATTGCCCCTCCCCCCATGTTGAAACTGGCTGGGCTGGCTGGGGGAAATTGACTTATTCAGGTCTATCTAGCATGCAAGAGGAGGTTGTAAGAATCAAATCCATTAAACTGCAGAAAACTGCAGAAAGTACTGTAGAACATATTAAGGCAGGCTCAAAGCATTTTGACTCAAAAGTAAAATATTTTTCCTGTGGAATCCACAGGCCTACCTTGCTGGCACAATACAGGGACTCCTGGGGTGCTTGTTGCCTTATCAGATGCACAATTAGAAATGGAGAACAGGGGCTTCTGGGACCTGGAGACTAGAAATTTGATCCTAAGGTCATGTGCATCACTAGCCTATCAGGTGGACTAAAACCCATGAAGTAATGTCTGGAGTGCCATGGATAGTTAACCAACACAATGAAGGTCTTTGTCAGTGTGGGGAAGATTCATGACCTCCTTTGTAAACTATAAAAGTATTTTGCTAGTAATGAAGGCTGGGGATGATGGGGTTCAGCAAAGGGGTAAGGGATAGCAGAGACATGTTCCAGTCATGCCTAAATCATATATTATAATGGAATTATGCTTTTTTTGTTTCTAGCTTCAGGGTTATGCTCTGCCTATAGAGAATCACCCCTCTACAGCAAAACCTAGCAATTTTTTTGGTCACTGAATAAGGAGTGTTCATTGTTTGTTTCATTGTTTATTGTGTTGTAATATATGGATAAGCCTCAATAATACTATATTAAGTTATACAAAAATTTCCCAGTAATACATCACTAATCTCAATAATACTATCCTGAAAAGTGATAATACTATCGTTTTTGCTGATAATACTACAGTTCAAAGGTCATCTCCAACTGTGGTATCATCAATGGATCCATATATTATAAAAAATAACATAAAGATAAGTGTTTTACAAGGCAGTAATATGATCTTGAGGTTTTGGTGACTTCAGGACCTCTCGAGCTTCACTCTCGAGATTCCATGTCCCCAAAACCTCTTGATGGTATTACTGTCTTGTAATACACACTTATCTATCTATTATTCTATTTTTATGTCCTTTTGAAGATACTAAAGAACTGTACTGACTGAATAGACATTTTGATACTTTGTTGAAGAGAACATTTAATGAATTTAAAATGCTTTGAGAAAGGTTTGGTGGACCTATATTACAGTAGCCCAAAAATGTACAAATCATTGCAATTGTATTAGCAGTGCTAATGGTGAAGTTATGTCTACATCTACAGTGAATGAAAAGTCCAACTGAGCAGAAATCACATCTATCATGTAATAAATGTGCTCACTAAATGAGAAGGTGCTGTCAAACAAGAATTTAGATGATGTAACATCTCAGGATAATCTTATTAGAATTTAAAGATTATTACAATTAAGACTTTTTTCAGTTCTTGTAAGTTTATGATCTGCTTAAACAACAAAATTTTGTGATAGGATGCCAAACTTGCTACCTTAAAGAGTCAACTACATTTTTTGAAGCTCTAGCATGCCTAATAAAGAATGGAAACAGTGTAACCTGGTTCAATATGCCAGTCTGCATCTGTATCCACCAGCTCCAAGAATGAGTTTGAAAAAAAAAATTGTTTGCCCCTCCTTTCCCAGTCAATGAAAACTAAATACAATAAATATTAAATATGGTTATGAATGTTGAGAATGGCAAAATGGTTGACATCAATATAGAACATTCATTATTCACATAGCTACTTTTTATTTTGTTAATTTATACCTATGGCCTACCTTGTATAACTTGTATTCACATATCATATGCTGAAGTGTTTCATGAAGATATTGCTTTTAAGCAGTTTTTGTTGACAGTTATTTATGCTTTAAGACATACATTGTTAGTTGTACTTTTGTAAAGAGGGGCATATTTTGTTTTAAAACAAAACATGTTTTAACTAAAAGATAATTTTTCACTCCTACACCCTTTTAGATTTTGACAATAAAGTCCTTTCATCTTGTTTTGAAGTAAAAAAAAAAAAAGATTACTTCTGCTAAAGCACATAATGACTTCCACAAGGTGTTTTACTGTATTTCCACCCCCTTCAAGCCAGGGTAAGTGACACATAGGAGACTGAAGAAGAATCACCTTCTAATAAACCTCTGGAAGTGTTATCTAATGGAAGGAGCCAAGAAGGCTCTGCCTGAGTATTTATTGTTTGAAACAATATGCTTGTGCCTTTTTCTTTAAGTAGAATAATCTAGACAGTGAGAGTTAGTCTTTAGCTGCTGGAGTTGCACTGATGTGACACTACACTTAACCACTTGATATGAGCTGATTTCATGGTACAGATGACTCCTGAAATGAATTTGAGATTTGATTTTGGGGAATGGATGGGGAACTTGAAATTACTAATGAAGATTTGTCTTGCCAAAATAGGATACCAGATGAAAAGTATGAAACATAAAACAGCAATGAAAGCAATCTTTTATCCTGAAAAAAGGTTATTACTGAAGAATATTGAGGATTATTGCAGGATCCCTGTTTTTTTAATAACCTATATAAATGACTTAAATTATGGCATTGAAATATGATTTTTAAGAAGGATTTAAAGATGGCACTGTGCTCTAATGGTTATAGAATAGACTTGGAAACAAGGTGACTGAGGTTCAAATCCCATCTAGGCCACTAACTCACTTTATGACTTGTAGTAAGTTACTTAACCTCTCTTTACTTTAGTCCTCCAAGCTGTAAAATGGGTAGAAGCAGGACTAAATAAAAATATTTTGTGTGTCTCAGCACTCTCCTGGATAAAGAAATGACACACATTGGTTTACTGTTGATCATTTAAGCACGTAGGCTGATAGAAGGTTGAAGACAGTGGGCAGCTTTAAGAAAGGCTGGGATAAACATAGGGGGAAGGTAAGGAACATGGGTAGGTAGGATGGCAGGAGTGGGGAGGAAGGGGAGGGACATTAGCTCAAACCGTGGACCCTGCAATATGAGCAGACTTGATAGACCAAATGTCCTTCTGCTGGCTTCTTCATATGTATGTTTGTATGTATGTAAGGTTGATGGAAAACTATGAAGGTAACCATAAGTTAATAAGTATATTAAGAAAAAAATACATAGAGAAGGATGCTGAACAAGCCAAACAAAAAGTTGCAAATTATTGTAGACAAAAGTCCCAAAGCCACTTATCCAACTGCAAAGCTACCATGACTAGAACAGACACTGGCTTCATTGCATGAGAGACAGAATTCAAGTCAAAGGAGATGCAAGAATTGCCACATAAATGGATCAACAGGGAAAATGTGAAATATTCACTAGACATTTTGTGTAGCCTGTTGGTTCATTGATTTTCTTAATTAGTTTTCAAACTATCAGTCCTTATCCCATTCCAGAAATGGTTGTCTGAGGGTTTGTCTTGGGACATCATCATCCAGCGGTGGTGGAACAATATATCTGCTTCCATGTCCTATACCCCATATTCCACTGTTTTTTTGTTTTTTTATTTGTTTGTTTTGAAAATTAAAAACAGACCAGAAGGTAATAAATTAGTTTTGAAACATATATTTGTATTATAACAATGAACTTCATGCACACATATTAGGCAGATAATTACTATTGAACAGTAGTCATTAGTTTCCTGCTTAAAAGGGGCCCATTAACTCCTAAATCAGCAGTGCTAGTTACACAGCAGGAAAATATGTACATATTTGTTTAGCAGCATGTGTTTCTGGCTTTTCTGGATTCTTCTTTGATGTACTTTTGCAATTCATTAAACCATTCTTAAAACTGATGTCATTATTGGTTTTGCAATTAGTGTGCATCTGTAATAAAGATAGTATACTCCCACTTGTTTTTTACAATCTTTTTCTATGAGTGTGCTCTTCATTTGTGCATGCCATAATCATAATTCAGATATATGTCAGGGTGTTTATACGGTAGCAGGCTGACAAAGAGCAGAACCCAACCCTGATTAACACACAGTACATCTATAATAGCAGATGTAGCTTAAAAATCTTATCACAAACACCAGCCTCACCTTATGGATGAAATAAGCAGAATGAAAAGGGGTGTGCCATGGATTTCACTTCTTCTGTTTATTGGATTATTTACATTTTTAGAATGAATAAAGGCTAAGAAAGTTAGATTTGCACATGAATACTACCAAGACAGAGACTTTTTGAGAGATCTACACTTGGTAAAAGGCCACCCACCTTCAGTATACTGTTCAGTTCAAATGCTAGCTGGTCAGTCTTGACCCTGGGCCTGAATGCAGCATTCATCAAATGCTCAAAATTCTTTGGACCCTCCAAAGAACCCAACAGAGTCTCTGGGCAGTGTAACTGTCAACAGAACTGTGCAGCAGGATGAGGTTGGCCTTGCAGATGCACATGAAGGGGCCTGCCCAGCAAAGTGGTAATGCTACTTGTGGGACCCCAGCTCAACCTTGAAGTGCAGGGGCCACAGGATGATGGGCAGCTAGTGGAGTGACATGTACAGCAGAACTGCTCACTGGACCCTGGCTTGCCACTCCCATTGCAGTTTGAGGTGGCCAGCAAGAGTGTACAAGACAGACTGGGTGGTCAGTAGCAGTCTCCACACCCAACCATAGAACACAGCCGGTGTAATGAAGCCCAGAGACAGAGTGGTAAGCAATGAATTAAAAGATAATAACTTAAAATAAGTATGGCACAATATGTTTGCATCTTGAGTTCTCAGATATTTGGAACAGTTTTAAATGTCAGGGACTATTTTTTGCAATGTCACTGTAGAGAATCACAGTAAATGAACCAACAGCTGATTGATCTACTAACTAGAGAGTCACCATAGGAAAGGTTAACTACATTCAGTACTGTAGGTGAGGAGATTCCTATGGCAAATACCAGACAAGGTTAATTTTTATGTTAATTGAGCCACTCTATTGCTTTATGTTGGAAGTTCTATAATTGTTACTGCTCTGATTTCAAGAATAGCTTAAAGAACAAGCAATAAAGAGAAAGGCCATCAGAGTTTCAGATATACACAGTCATACTAAGAAGTTCACTTACACACACACACACACACACACACACACACACCTCAGTTTCATTTTGTTCTGAAATAAGAAAGTAAGACCAGCACAGGCTCAGTTTACCAGAACACTTCTCCTGTACTCAAAACTCTCAGTTTTTGTTTGTACAGTCTACCTTCATTCACACTAACTACAGCGATTGTTGGTTGTGATTGCAGTTTTAGAGGATAGAGTGGACTGTACAGGCATAACCACAGAAAAATTGAGGTACAGACAGTTTTTCTTAGTTTGAACTATTTGCCTCACACCCCTTTAGCCACAGCAAAAAACAAGAACACATGACGTTAAACAATGGGTGTCCAATAACAGCTAAGAATACTGCTGAACACAAGGGTTCTAACCCTGTGATAGATTTAATACAGTTTGATAATACAAAAAATTTTGTCTGATACAACAAAGTGCTGAATATTTTGCTCATTACTGACTAACTTGATAAACAGGTTTTATTATAGTTAGATTAGTAGTTTTAAATGATAAATCAAACTTTTTGCAACAGACCTACTGTACATTATGTTGTGAATTCATTAAAATAGCTTTATTTATTTTATTTATTTGAGAAATCGGAATTACAGCCCTTTGAGTTGTAGACTCATTTCCAAAGGTTCCACATCAAGAAATAGTAACAATAACAAAAAATAAAAGTACAACAGTGTACAAGCAGGTAAAATAGACCAGAGAAGCAAAATAGTGCAACCACACATGTAGGTTCACTTAGTGATTGGTTACAATTGGTAGCTAGCAGGGTAAACAGTGAGCAGACCTAAACAATTGGTAGCTAATAGGTGTACAGTGGGTAGGCATAAGGAATTGACCTATACAATTAATGATAACAGGCATCAAACACATTGAGAAGATCTATCTTATGGTGAGCAGCCCACCAGGGCTTTGTCTGGAGAATAATAACCTGAGAGTCAGACAAAAGTCCAAGTCTCAGTGAATGTCAGTGTTTACCAAGGAAGACAGAGAGCCTCAGGGGTTGCTAAGGCATTGGTAACACAGGGCCAGTACCTAAGGTAGTTAAACAATAAGCGGTGGTAGGGTAGGGCTGTGAAGAGGTTAGTGGTTACACTGGCAGTTACAAGAGGATAGGATATATGTTCTTAGGGCTGCTTTAAATGCACCTAATTTGGTGATGGCTGTGATGGTGGGGGAGGGTGTTGTACCAGGATGGGGCTCTAAACAGGAAGGATCTGTACAGAAGACCCACCCGGGCATTGGCAGTGGAGATGAGGATTTTGATGTGCTCATGAAATGAGAGGGTGATGTCAAAAGTGATGCCCAGATATTTATAAGTCTGGACTTGTTCCAGGGGGAGGCGGGTGCTGTAGTGTATTGTCAGGATATAGTCCTTAACTCTTGATTGGTGGTGGGTGAAGAGCATAGTCTTAGTTTTTTTGATATTGACAACCAGTCTGTGATCAGCAACCCAGTGCATCATCTGAAGGAAGGAGCCTTGTAGGGAGCTCTGAAGCGTGGAGGGGTCAGGATGCGAGGCATAAAGAACTGCATCATCTGTGTGAAGAAGCAGATTCCCGGAGCAGATTTTGGGCAGGGCATTGAGATGTACACTGAAAAGCAGGGGCCCCAGGATAGAGCCCTGGGGAACACCAGAGCAGACAGGCAGCATGGTATATAGGGCATTATTCATTTTTACACACTGTGTTCTGGAGGAAAGGTAGCAGAAGAACCAGGAGAGGGGACCTTGTGAGACCCTGATTTGCTGTAGTGTGTTAAGGAGGGGGGATGGGAGGCCATATCAAAGGCCTCATAGAGGTCTATGAACACAGCCCCTGCAAGCTGATCTTTGCTGAGCGTGGAGTGGAGAGAATTGGAGAATTCCGTTAGTGCGGTTGTGGTGCTATTCCCAGCTCTGAAGCTATGTTGCTCCCTGCATAGGAGGTTGTGGGAGAGGAGGTAGTTGTTGAGCTGGTCAGACACGATTTTTTCAAGGGCTGTGGGGGGGGGGTACAGATGGGGTGATAGTTATTTGGGAAGGAGCTGTTGACATTTTTTAGGATTGGAGTTATAGTGGCCGTCTTCCATGTTGACGGGAACTGGTCCCTGCACAGGGACAGGTTTAGGAGATCAGTGAGAGGGGAGAGAACCAAGTCAAATACACGGTATAGTATGCACATGTTAGTGTTAATGCACAAATTTAAAACAAGAGGTAGCCAGGGCCGGTCTGTAGTGATCAGCCTTGGCCTTGCGGACAGCCCAAGTGCATTTATTGTGGGTGGCATTGTAATTCTGTCTATCACTCTGCAATCCCTAGGCCATGGCTCGGTGCCAGAGGTTGTCCCTTATCTTGAGCTGCTGCAGTAGCTCTAGGATAATCCATGGGGCAGTTCACTTCTTGGCCATCGATTTGGAAATGGGGGCATACGTGTCATAGGCTTTATTGAAGGTACTGGTGAAAAGTGTAAGGCATCATCTATATGCAGGGCCTAGGAAATCGGGGACCAGTCACAGTTACTCAGATGTTGCATGAGCTTGGATGGGCAACCTGGGAGTAGTCGGAGGCAATATGTAACACTAGGGAGTGGCTTTGGCAGCTGACAGGACAAGTTGAATAGTATTGGGGAGTAGTCGCTTAAGGAGTTGATTACGGGGGGAATGTAAGCAACAATGATAGTTACAGGGGCATGGTTTGGGTCAGGGGAGAGTTTAACTAAGAAGGCTTGGGCAGTACAACCAAGTAAGGGTGCGGGTAGGGCCTGGTAATGCAGTTAGTTCTTTACATAGAAAGCATAGCCCCCTCCTCTTTTTCCCTTATGCTCTTCCCAAAGGAGGGAGAAGCCAGGGATGGAGACAAACGAGTCAAGAGTCTTATTGGACAGCCAGGTTTCAGTTACGGCCAGGATATCAGGCTGGTACTGAGTTATCCAGCATTACAGAAGTGCAATTTTTTTTAGGTAAGCTGCACTGCAGGTGGTCATGGTGGGTGTACGAAGTCCTGAGGGTGACCCCAGTTGGGGGGTACAGCTGGACCAGAATTGGGGGCACATTGCCTGAGAGAAGCAGAAGCATGTAGGAAATTCTCAGGAGGGCACTGAACAAGCCTCGCCAGGCTGGGCAGTGACTAACCAGTTTGGTTGGGAGTGAGCTTGGTATGGGCAGTTGTGTAAGTGCTGGGATGGTCTGGTGGAGAAGTGGAAAGAATGGGACCATGGCCAGGAGAAGCAAGAAGGAGGTTTCTGGACCAGGGTGCAGGGGATTGAGGGGAGTGGTAGGGTGGGAGGGTGGTGGTGCAGGGTGAGGTGAGCCCCCAGTAGTGGTGATGTGTTCATAGATGGTGGGTCTGGGTGTATGTCCAAATGCAGAGCAAGCAAGGGTAGCAGCAGCAGTATCATTAGTATACAGTTGTAGGGGCTGTGAGAAACTGCCCTGCGGAGGGGACTTCCCAAGGATGAGTATAAGGGAGACTTACTGACACCCATCATTGTGGCTATCACTGTAGTGCAGTGGTAGGGTGGCTGCCTTTGGTGCGTGACGTACCTGGTTCAAATCCTCAGAGGCAATACCACATATGGTGCCTGTTGGCAGCCTGAAAGACAGTGCAGTGGCAATGAAGAAAGGGGCAAGAGACCAGAAAGTGGGTGTTCTGTAGTGACCTATAGGGGTGATAGTGATAGTGCTTAAAAATGAACAAAAGTGTGTCCCTCATGTCATCTTTTCTCACATTTAAGTAACAGAATGAAGCTGCCGACTGTAGGCAGAAGAGAGTGAGGATAGAATGAGTGAGCCAGCAGATTTAGAAAGCTAGACGGACCCCAGAGCGAGAGTTGCTATAGGGTTGCACTCTGGGCAGCTTAGTTCACCTTTACTAAGCATGCGTGGAGGTTTCATAGTCATGATTACAAGTACAGTGGAATTTTTTTCATGGCTGCTATGGTTACATAGAGAAACACAGAAACATAGAAGTTGACGGCAGATAAGGACCGCAAGGCCCATCCAGTCTGCCCACTTCTTTTTTCTACCTTACAAATGTGCTGTTGGCCTTTGCTCTGCCAGTGGCCTATCTATTCATTTTCATCTGTATTGCTCCCTTGTGCCTATCCTATGCCTGTTTGAAGCCCTGCACTGTATTCATAGCCACCACTTCATGATGTAGGCTGTTCCATTCATCCACCACCCTTTCTGTAAAAAATAATTTCCTCACATTCCCCCTTAATCGGCCTCCCTCTAGTCTCCTGCTGTGTCCTCTTGTCCTGCTATTTTTCTTATATTTAAACATGTTAGACTCTTTCACCTTGTTAATGCCCTTAAGATGTTTGAATGTTTCGATCATATCACCTCTCTCCCTCCTTTGCTCAAGGGTATACATATTGAGCTCTGTCCTCATATATCTTCTGATGCAGTCCCTGCACCATTTTGGTTGCCCTTCTCTGGACTGCCTCAATTTGGTTAATGTCCTTGTGAAGGTGTGGCTCCAGTACTGCATGCAGTACTCCAGATGGGGCCTAACTCAGTGTCTTGTAAAGAGGGATTATTACTCTCTCTTATGACTTGTGATACCTTCTACTATTACACCCTAACATCCCCTAGCCTTACCTACTGCTTTAGAGGTCTGCTTGGATGATTTCAGATCATCAGTGATGATGATGCCCAAGTCTCTTTCTTCCTTTGTGACTGCCAGCAACTCCCTCCCAGCTTATAGGTGGCTTCAGGGTTTCTCTTCCCTATGTGCATGACCTTGCACTTTGCATTAAATCCCAGTTGCCACTCTTCCTGACCATTTTGCTAGTTTATCCAGATCTCTTCTCATTCTGTCCACCCCATCTGGATCATCTACTCTGTTGCAGATCTTGGTGTCATCTGCAAACAGACAAGCCTTATCCTCTAGTCCATCTGCAATGTCACTAATGAAGATATTGAAGAGGACTGGCCCCAGGACTGATCCCTGAGGTACCCCACTTGTGACTTGCATCTCTTCTGACTGTATACCATTTACCACCACTCTCTGTTTTCTGCCCGTCAACCAATTTGCCACCCAGTTGACCAACATCTGACCCACCCTGAGTCTATCCAGCTTATTTATCAATCTTCTATGTGGAACAGTGTTGAAAGCTTTGCTGAAGTCAAGCTAGGTGACATCAACTTCTCCCCCTTGGTCCACCACTCTGGTTACCCAGTCAAATAAATCTATGAGATTAGTTTGACAGGACCTTCCTTCTGTAAACCCATGCTGTCTTGGATCCTATGCCCCTATGGATTCCAGGTGTTGCACTATCCTTTCCTTAATGAGTGCCTCCATAATCTTGCCCACTACTGAGGTAAGACTGACTGGTCTGTAGTTCCCTGCCTCCTCCCTGCTATCACTCTTGTGGAGCGGGATCACATGAGCCTTCTCCAGTCTTCTGAGACCTCTCTGTGCTCAGAGACTCACTAAACAATTCTGCTAATGGCTCTGCTAGTTCCACCTTTAGCTCCTTAAGTACCCTGGGATGTATGCCATCAGGTCCCATTGCCTTGTCCACCCTGAACTTAGAGAGCTCTTGTGGGACCCTTTCTTTTGTGAACGGAGTAGTGCTCACCTCCCTCCCCCCATGTCCATGGTGCTGAGCTGTGGGCCCTGCCCTTCCTTCTCTTCAGTAAATACTGAGCAAAAGTATCTATTTAGAATAGATGCTTTTACAGTGTACTCCTCCTTACATGCCCCCTTTTCTCCTTTGAGCTTAGCAATACCCCCTCTGGACTTTCACTAATGTATCTATAGAATGTCTTGCCACCTTCTTTTACTGTTTGTGCTAGTGTTTCCTCAGTTTGGGACCTTGCCTGCCTTACTGCCTTCCCTGCTTCCTTTAGGGCAGTTTGGTATGCCTCCATATCTTCATCCTGCTGTGTTCCCTTATATTTCTTGAAGGCCAGCCTTTTGGCTCTGACCTTTTCTGCTACTGTATTTGAGAACCAAAGTGGTTTCCTTCTTCTTTTGCACTTCCTTTTCTGCCTAACACAATGGGATGTTGCTTTGTGATTGCATCCTTAATGCTTTCCCACTTTGCCTGTACCCTCCCCTGTGTTTCTTTTGCCAGGGCTAGCTTAACTCTGTTGGCCATCTTATCAAAGTCAGCTCCTCTGAAGTCCCATATTTTTGCCTTGGAATGGGATGATTTAGATATAGTAGCCAAATTGAACCATACCATGTGATGGTCACTGGCCCCCAGGTGACCTTCTACCTGGAGATCTGTGATCCCTTCCCTGTTAGTCAGTACTAGATCTAGGATAGCCCTGTCTCCTGTGGGTTGTTGTACCAGTTGTTTGAGGCCCTTCCCCTGCAGGGAATCCACCATGTGTCTAGTTCTGGCAGATGTTCCTGCTGGTATTGACCAATCTGTATCTGTATCGGTTTAAATGCTTCATTGGCAAGCTTTTAAACTAGTCAATGGGGGAGGCACTGACAAGCAGCAGAAAAATCCCAGCCTCTCCCTACAAAACAGGGTACTAAATGAGAAAAAGACCAAGGTAGAACGGTCAGTGGGGGATGCTGCAACAGAAGGTAAGGCCATCAAAAAATGGAGAGCAATGAGTACCAATGCCCATAGTCTAGGTAACAAGCTTCCTGAATTAGTGGCCTTGATGGAGGAGGAACATCTGGATATCGTGGCAGTCACAGAAACATGGTACACACAAAACCATGACTGGGACGTAAACATACCAGGATACACTATCTACAGGAGGGACAGGGAGGGTAAAAGAGGGGAGGAGTAGTTCTTTATATAAGGGAAGGAATAAAAGCAACAGAACAAAAGGGTAAACAGGGAGGAGAAGAAGCACTGTGGGTAAATTTGGAGACAGGCAATGGCACCACAATCCGCACAGGGGTTGTAAACAGACCCTCTTCTCAGGGGGAGGAAGTGGACAAGGAAATGATAGAAAGTATACTTAGAATGGCAGAAAAAGGGGAGATATTGCTGATGGGTGATCTGAATTTGCCAGATGTTAACTGGAGCGCAGTTGCAGCTGCCACTTCGAAGAGTGCAGTTATTCTAGATGCCCTACAGGGGGCATGCCTTAGACAACTAGTACTGGAGCCCACTCGAGAGGGAGCAATATTAGACTTGATACTCTCAAATGGAGATGGAGAGGATCACAGATGTAGAAGTGGGTAGCCATCTGGGAACTAGCAACCATCGAACAGTATGGTTCAAATAAACACAGCAATAGAGTCAAGCCATACAAAGACAAAAGTACTGGACTTTAGGAGGACTGACTTTGCAAAATGGGTGAGTGCCTAAGGAATGCACTAGCAAATGGGCAGGAAGGAGGGGTGGAAGAACAATGGGAATAATAAAACTGCCATCACAGAGGTACCGAGCCTTGTGTGAAGCAAATAAACAAAACAAGACTTGATGTAAGAAACCACTATGGTTCTCAAAGGAAGTGGCAGTGAAGGTTCAAGAGAAAAGAAAGCATTCAGGAAGTACAAGGAATCGCAGCAGGAGCAGGACAGAGAACTGTATCAGTTAAAGCAAAAGGAGGCTGGGAAGGCAGTCAGAACAGCAAAGGCCCAAACTGAGGAAAAGATAGCCAACTCAGTTAAGAAGGGGAATAAAACCTTTTATAGGTACATCAGGGAGCAAAGGAAGACCAAGGGAGGGATAGTGAGGCTTAATAAAGAGGAAGGAGGGTGGGCAGAGGGAGAATGTGAAAAGGCAGAGATACTAAACAAATATTTTTGCTCAGTATTTACAATGGAAGAGGGGGAGGTACATAAAACAAACAGTAGTTACACTCTGGATACAGAAGTTGATACCAGCCCATTTACAGAAGAAAGGGTTCTGAAAGAACTCTTAAAACTGAAGGTGGACAAAGCAATGGGGCCTGATGGGATTCATCCCAGAATTCTAAAAGAACTAAGGGTAGAACTAGTGACACCACTGACTACCCTCTTTAACAAATCATGGGAGGATGGGGTGGTACCCGAGGACTGGAGGAGGGCAGATGGATTCCCTTCACAAAAGTGGGAGCAAGGCAGAAGCAGGAAACTATAGACCTGTTAGTTTAACCTCAGTGATAGGGAAAATGATGGAATCACTTCTAAAGGAAAGAACTGTCACGTATCTAGAGGCCAGAAGGGCACAGGACCCTAGGCAGCATGGATTCACAGTGGGAAGGTCATGCCAGATGAATCTGATAGATCTTTGACTGGGTGACCAAGTAGTAGATCAGGGAGGGCTGTGGACATGGCCTACCTAGACTTTAGCAAGGCATTTGACACAGTCCCACACAAAAGATTAATATATAAGTTAGCCAGCCTGGGAGTGGGTCCCAAGATGACAGCCTGGGTAAAGAATTGGCTGGAGAATAGGACACAGAGAGTAATAGTAAATGGAGTCCACTCAGTAGAAAGGAGGGTTACTAGCGGGGTACTGCAGGGTTCAGTATTAGGACTGGTCCTCTTCAATGTCTTTATAAGCAACATTGCAGAAGGACTGGAAGGAAAAGTATGTCTCTTTGCAGATGACACTAAGATCTGCAACAGAGTTGATGCACAGGGTGGGGTGGAAAGGATGAGAAGGGACTTGGCAAGGTTAGAGGAATGGTCAAATGTATGGCAGCTTAGATTCAATGCTAAGAAGTGCAAGGTAATGCACCTGGGAAACAAAAACCCAGGGGAAGAGTACACAATGGGGGGTGAGATACTAACAACAACAAAAATGGAAAGGGACCTGGGGGTAGTCATATCAGATGACCTAAAGGTGGGCAAGCAATGAGAAGGCAGCAAGGAGGGTTGGGGATACTGGGATGCATAGGGAGAGGCATCACCAGTAGAAAACAGAAGTTATTATCCCTCTGTACAGACAGCTGGTGAGACCCCATCTGGAGTACTGTGTGCAGTTCTGGAGACCCAATCTCTGCAAAGACATGGACAGGATGGAAGCTGTCCAGAGGAGGGCAACTAAAATGGTGCAGGGTCTGCACCGGAAGACATATGAAGAGAGACTTAAGGAGCTTAATATGTATAGCCTCAAGGAAAGGAGGAGAGGGGGACATGATAGAAACTTTCAAGTACCTCAAGGGAATCAACAAAGTCCAAGAGGTAGCATCTTTCAAAAAAAGAGGTGTGCAAGAACAAGAGGGCACAATTTGAAGATAGAGGGTGGGTGGCTCAGAGGTAATTTAAGGAAGTATTTTTTCACAGAGAGGGTTGTGGATGCATGGAATGGCCTTCCGGAGGAGGTTGTGGAGTCAAAATCAGTGGTGGAATTCAAGCATGCATGGGATAGTCATAAGGCAATTCTGGGGGGTGGGGGTAGGAAGAAGTAGGCTGCTGGTTAACTAGGATCTGCAGCTTATCCAGTAGGTAGGGAAATGGGCAGACTGGGTGGGCCAAGCGGTCCTTATCTGCCGTCAAATTCTATGTTTCTATGTTTCTATGTATCTGGCATGTTGAAGTCTCCCATTATCAGAACCTCCCCTTTAGCTGTAATGTTTTGTATATCTTCTAACAGTAATGTGTCTGTGTCCTCCCCCTGGTCTGGGGGCCTGTAAACAACCCCAGTTCTTATGGCTGTCCCATTTCCTGTTTCCAGGGTGACCCACAGTTCTTCTGACTCCTTATGTGTATTCTGAATTTCTGTAGCTTTGATATTTTCATTGACATACAGGGTCACTCCACCCTCTTTTGCACCTTGGTCTCTTCTGAACAGTACATAGCCAGGTACTGAAGTCTCCTAGTGTGGTTACTGGTAAACCATGTCTCATTAATTGCTACTATGTCCAGTTTAGCCTCTGACATTATTGCCTGCAGGTCTGGGATCTTATTTCCCAGGCTGTGAGCATTTGTGTACATGATTTTCCATTGGCCAGATTTTGGTGTGTTAGTTGTTGGGTGAGGTTTGGCATTTCTCCTGTCTGTCGTATGGGGAGATGGACCTTTTTTCTTACCTGGTGATGCAAATGAACTGCAAACATGCTGCATCCCTGTTTGACCCCTAGCTGAGGTGGGAGGGGTGTTCTTCCCATTCGACGTATGGGGTGTTGCACCCATCTCCCCATTTGCTAGTTTAAATATTCTGCAAAGACGTCAAGCTTCTGCCCCAATGCACTGACTCCTTCCTTAGTCAAATGCAGTCCATCAAATTTAAAGAACTTTCACTCCCAGAACTGTTGCCAGTTCCCTACAAATCGGTGTTCTTTTTTCTAGCACCAGCCCTTGAGCCACATGTTTAGCTCCCCTATATCCCCTTCTCTGATCTTCCTTCCATCTTCCCCCCTCTCCCAGACTGGCAGGATCTCAGAGAAGGAGATGTCAGATGAAATGGATGATAGTTTGTCACCCAGCCTGCTCAGATGTTCCTTGGTCTCCACAACTGACCGGCTAGTGAGGTCATTAGTCCCTATGTGTACAAGGACGTCAATGTTTTCTCCTGCTTTGTGAACAGTTTTAGCAATGCGGTCAGTGTCTCTCCACACTGATGAAACTGGGAGACATCTGACCATTACCCCTGGCTGGAGATGGGTATCAACTCCCCGAATCATGGAGTGTCTTATGATAAGAAGTTTTTTGGATTTCCTTTTTGCTTTTTTTGTTTTGGTTCCTGATTTGGGTGAGTTTTGTTGTGCTAGCTTTTGTGCTGCAGTGTACTGCTCTGCAGTGTCCTCTGTCCCTTTGTTTGATTTCAGAGATAGAGGCAGATACCTGTTTGTAGTGTTTATATGGTTTTTGTAGGTAATATGTTGGAGAGCACAGAGTGATGGGGCACCCGATTTGCTCCTCCTAACCACCTGCCAGCCTTCTGGACAAACTACCCTCTGCAGTCAAGGTTCTTCTGCTGGATGTTGGGGAAATGGCGGGTGGTTCTTATAATGTATTTCCTCTTGAATATGAAATTTGAGGTGCGTAATCTCTGCCCATGCTGCCCGGAGCTGAGCCCTAAGATCTACAATGGCCCAGCATGTAGGACAGTGTCCTAAATCCTGTAAGACTGTCCTTCTGAAATGTGTTCCACAGTACCTGCAGTTAATGATATCCATTCCAGATAAGTTGCTGGGTTTATAACCTGATCAGAGTAATTAGAAGGAAAAAAATGCAAGTAATGGTTTGATTTTGTGTTTTGTTTTTGTATGACTTGTTATAACAAGTTAAATTACTGGAGCCCCTGTAAATGAGCTATCCTTGTGGATGCCCCACTGATCTGCCCCTTCTTGTTCTGCCACAGGAAATGTCACAAATGTGGCACACTATAAAAGGAGTGTAGTGTGGGGTGGTTGGGGATGGGGGTGGGTGGCTGGGCCCTTCCCCTACCGAAAAAGAAGAACCACGGATGAAAGAACAAGGAGGTAAGAGCAGAAACAATCAGTCAACAACAAATGCAGTAACCCTGAAAGCTTATCCTAATGTTAGATAAAACCGTAAAACCTGTAAAGCACCACCTGTAATAATTTTAGAGAAGATATACCCTGTAAGAAACACTTTGCTACAGAGAAAAATAAAGCAGTAACAGAAGATATACCATGCAAAAAGATAATTTGAATCAGAAGATTACAGCAGTAATCTGTTAGCATACACCTGTAGGCACACCTTGTAATAATGCAGAAGAAGGTATACCAGCAACAACAATTTGAATCAGAGAAAAATAAAACAATGAAATGTTAGCAACAAATAGTAACATTCCCTGTGAGTACAAAATAAAAATAACAAAATACAATAAATCTGCTTAGCCAAAATAAGTCTTAATCCTTTTCCCTTGCTCTGGTAAGGTTCTCTGCTCTGTTCTTTCAAGCAATCTTCAAAGGAAAGAGCTCGGGGTGAAGCTAGGTGCCTTGGCCAGCAAACCAAGTCTTCTACCTCCAAGATATCAACTAAACTGACCTTTTAACCCTTCTTTCTGCTGGAAATTACTGACATTTTGCCAGATCCACCCCCCCCCAATACACACCTAATCCTCTGGAAGAGCTGTGAGAGGAAAGCAATTAGCTCCTTCAATGTGAGAAGGAGACTGAAACACCTCTGAGACAATAAACCTTTTGATGAGTAGTTAGTATAACATCAAAGAATAAACTGCTATCGGTATTTAAAGTATTGATTCTAGTCGGTTCGCGCACTATCTGGGCAAGGCCGACTTTGTCACAGAAGGATTTCAGACAGCACAATTTGGGGGTAAGCCAGTCCATATTAAATTCCCCAAGAATTATGGTTTCGGTGTTGGCAGAGGCGGTTAGGGATTTGAGTATATTAAGGATATCAGTGCCACTAGTTGGGGGCCAATAACCACCAATAATAGTGACACATTCAGTAGATGGAAGGTGCAACTTGAAATATACAATTTCATATTCCTTAGGTGTTGATTTACAATAGCTATCACTGACTGTAAACTTAGATTTGGTGTAGATTGCCCCTCCACCCCCACCAGCTTCCCTATCTGCCCTGTACAGATTATAGCCTAGGAGGGTGACTTGTTGGTCATTGTTGGCCTTTTTAAGCCAAGATTCAGTTATAATAATAAGATCTGGCTCAGTATGTGCAGCCCATACTTGAAGCTGATCAAATTTTTTTTGTAAGGCTCAATATATTGACTAGCATTAACATTAGTCCGGGCACGGCTGCAAATTCTGTGGGACATGTGAGTGATAGTGGGGGTCCAGAGTTTAACTCCATGTTACCTGAACAGAGAAAGAGCAAGAGAAGCAGTTTCTTTATCGAACTTGTATGGGATAGGAGCACTTTTTTCCTTTGTGACCATCCGCAAGATGAGGATGGGCGCAATGTACTGCTAGAGCAGCAGTGTAGGGAAGCTAGGGAGAGTGCTCTGATCGACATGTGTGAAGGGAGTAAAAAGTGGAGGGGTGAAGAATATGGGCCAAATTTAAAGGGAGGTGGGCATACTAGATAAGAGGAAGTGCAATAGAATGGGATACCATTGACAGGACTGGATACTTTCAGAGGTGGACCTGATCCTTGTTCTTCATTGTGGTAACCCGTTATGGATGTGGTGGTTAGATATAGGAAGAAGCTTAGGTATATGGAATGTGCCATGGCACCACAAGTATGTAAACTAGGAAAGTTATGGGCACAGCCAGTTAGGTAATAAGGAAAAGACAGGATTGAATAAAAGTTCAGTGCCTGCCAGAGATAACAGACCAGTTGTGCAAATCAGTAGCTCTAGGTAAAAGTAACACACAGAGAGATTGGGCAGGAGCATGGCCGGTTTTAGCCAATAAAAGGGTAGATCATAAAAGGAGCGGTACAAAGGTGTATTTAAAGGAGGCCTGGGAGGGGGTGGGGTGGTGGGACAAAAAATGTAGAGACTATTATTTTAACAAAAACTGAGCCTAAGTTAGCTCAGGGACATTAGGAACATTAAAGAAATAAGGCTGTATCCAGGGACCAATCAGGGCTTACTTCAGCAGAGCGCCCACGATCTGGTTGGCTAGGGAGGCACGTACCTTCTGAAGGAGGTAGTCCAGGCGTCTGGAAGTGGTTGGCAGCTGTAGGAATGCCGCCCGACCATGGATGAGGCTCCAGTGAGAGCAAGAGCTGGCCCTGTTCAGGGGACGCGGCTATAGAAAGAAAGGGCAGAATTAAAAGACTGGTTAGACAAAAGGCAGGTGGGGCAGAGGGGGGCCGAGGATTTGTAAGACAAAGGAAGGATTAACTTTTAGGCTCGAAATGGCAGAAAGCAGTTCCCAACAGTTTAACTAATCTTAATTGAGCTGTAATCACTAGCTAAAATGTTCAAGCATACAGTACAATTCAGCAATGCAGTTATTTTATGCAGAAACTATTATTTTAACAAAAACAAATGAACCAAAGTTAGCTCAGGGACATCAGAAACATTAAAGAAATAAGGCTGTTTCCAGGGACCAATCAGAGCTTGCCTCAGCAAAGTACCTGTGATCCGGTTGGCTGGGGAGATGTTGTACCTTCTGAAGGAGGTAGTCTGGGTGTCTGGAAGTGGTTGGCGGTGCAGGAATGCCACCCAACCATGGATGAGACTCCGGTGGGAGCAAGAGCTGGCCCTGTTCAGAGGACTCAGCTTCTGAAGGAGGTAGCCCGGGCATCTGGAAGTGGTCAGCGGCTGCAGGAATGCTGCTTGACCATGGATGAGGCTCTGGTGGGAGCAAGAGCTGGCCCTGTTCAGTAACGAAAATCATACATTTAGGGCAATGCATGAAGTCACAAGAGATATGAGTTACGAAACAAAGTTGTTTTATATTCAAACTGTCATCACCTGTAGAAAATAGGTTTACCATCCTGAGTTAGCACCCTGCTCTCCATAGGGGCCAGCAAATGTACAGTTTATATGTTACTGGTCCATCAGCTCTGCAGCATGCAACTGCTGCAGAGCATGCAGGTGCCTCCAACATGCCCCCATCATGACTTTCAATGTGTCTATCAGTATAGCACTGTAGAAAGGCTGGAACTGAGTTGAAGAGGGCAAATAATGTCAAAGCATAAGAGGGGGGTGAATACTGCAGATGCTTTCTTCCCAAGTGCATGTAGACTTCAAGCACAGAGCCCTAAAACTTAAAAAGGTGGACACCTGTTAAAAGAAAAGTGTTCAACTATTATGCACAGAGCAGTTATATTTAACTACAGTATTGTGAATGGGTTTGATTTTTTAAAAGTATTTTTATTCAAGCTAATTTCCTCCCCTAATTGTACAGTACACGTTTCTGCTGTATGATTGTGGCATCAAGTACTGCTAAAAATATAAGTACTATATCAGGAAGGCACTGTGGTCTCATTCTGAAAGCATTTAAGAGTAGATATGTGTGAGGTGGTCCTGCTTTTCTGAGTTTTTCATGAACTCTCCTCACTTTGCAGTTATTTGCTTTTCAAAGTGTATAATTTGGGCGTGGGCTGCAAATTGTGCACTTCATGGAGAAAAGTCTTGAAGTGTGGATTTGTGCCAAAACTGCATGAGGTTATACTTTGTAGCATTCTTGCTTGAAATTTCATGAATTCTCTGAAGCATGAAGTTCCCCATTTTTAGAGAAATGCACCCACAAATAGAAAATGCGCTGAATGTTCATTGAACTGTGAGCTGTGAGAACAGGAGGTCACAGGCTGGGATCAATCACACTTCGGGCAAATAATGTACAACCTTGAGCATATTTTTAGTACTTCCTATGTTGTGACCCCTCCGAGGTGTAAAAGTGAGAAGAAACAGAACCTTATAGCAAATGAAATTCTATATATAAGCTGGTTATTTAGTAATAAATACATATGGTTTTTGTTATTAAATACTGTATAACAGCTGAAACACATAGGTGCAAATTCTTGTTTTTTTACTTGGGTCTGATCTCACACTATCAAAATTAAAAAAAACATGAAATCATCCCCTCCTCCCAAAATGTAGTTCTTAGTATGTATTGTAGCTGTGGAGGTTTCTTGTTTGGGTACTAGTCACTAATGGAATTTAAAGTGAAATCTGTACTGTGATTGTGCGTGAGAAGGTATTTTAAAGAGAAAAAGGAGACAAGTAAGGCTGCCATCATCTGGAGGCAATAAATTATGGAGCCAACGTGAGTTTATGGCAGTGTCCTGGGACTTCAGATTGGCAGTAAGCCTTTTGTTCTAGTATCCAGTATTAATTAGGCTATTCATTTCTTATTCAAGACAAGGTGTATGGCAATGTATTTACTTTACCTACAACATTTCATTCAAATCAATCTTCAAGTCAATGCTTTTAGCTTTTAGTATGCCTTTTGTATTACACTACTCTGCTTTTGTTTTTGCAACTGGATTTCATGTTGGGTTGGAAAACTTCATTGTCCAGATGAAAATCTAACATTTACTCTGTGGACTGCCATAGCAGTAATAAAAATATGCAATTTACTTTAAAGAGGTGTCTGAAACAAGATAATTACTATTAAGTCTAATCATCCCAATGCATATCCGGAATGGTGGCTCAGCACAGGATGATGTTGAGGCTTTAATTGAAGTCTTCCCCTATGGGGCCACATAAGAGCTGGGGGTCTCACCACATGGGCCAGTCTAGAGCTTCCTTATGGGGCTATTAAGTGGTTTGTAACCCTTCGCATATTGTATGAGGCCAGACAGCAGCAAGAGGTCACACTCTCATTGCAAAGAAATCAGTTGCAAGTGGCAGGAGGTGCAGTTCTTCAGTGTAGGGTTTTGAGGGACTCTGGGTACAGGCCTTCCCCCACCAATCAAATTCAGGATTTTGCAAGTTATGTTTTTCAGTACTTGGAGCAGTGCAAGTCAGTCAGTCAGTCAGGCTGCTTAAAGGGGTAGCAACACCCCCCAAACTTTTCCACCCACATCAGTGGGCCATTTGTCTTTTGTCTAGTCAGAACATAGCCATCAGAGCAACAGGAGGCATAGTTCTAAGGTGAAGAGTATTGAGGGACTCAGGGCAGGTGCCACCCCAAGTGCAATTCCAGTCCAGTCCTTTGTCACTGCTCCTTAGTCTCTAGTCCTCACCAAGTTGTATGTAGTTTTTACTACTGCAGCTAATTTTAGTGGTCAGTTGCCTGGGGGTCATCACTAGCTGGTGCTTTAGATGTCTTCTCCTCTTGATGCTTTTGTTTGTTATAGTATTACTACTTATGTGCCATAAACATGCTTTCCACACTGTCTCCCTCCATTTCTCTGTTTGTATCTCCTCTCTTTCCACCCTTTCTTCGCCCTAAATAGGATCTTGACAAGAGAGGGGGTGGTGAGCTGAAGTACATCCTCAGTTCATCCTCCTTACTGATGTAGCTCTGTCCTTTTTCCAGACAATCTTTGCATTAGTAGCAGATAAGCACCCCCCTTTCAAGGCAGTCAGGGTGTATTATTACCACTTGTCCTGAGTTACCACAGATCTTATTTCCCTCTTCAGAGCTTGTGATTCAATGTGGTCTTGCCACAAGGCATCAGGGTGACCCCAAAGACTTTCTGAGTTACAAAGAACTCCAAAAGTCCAACATAAAGTCTCTCAGAGTGGCAACGGTTGCCTACAGTACTTTGCCTCAAACTTGCAAATCAAGTTCAATTCCCACCTCAAATATTAGTCAGACTGTTAACTCACTTTTTTTATCCCAACCCAGTCAGCCTACCAATCATCAAGCTTGAAGACTTTCCCACTCCTCTCTCCTCACCCCAATGTCACAACTGCCTTCAACCACCATTTCACTATTTGTGTTGTCGCCACTACTCCTGTGCCCTTCCCCTCCTTTCCTCACTCTTTCCTAGCATTACTTCTCCTTCTCCTCCTCCTCCTCCATCTCTCCAGATATGGACCTGTCTGCTGTGTGCTTGCTTAATCCCTCCTAAGGGTTGCAGCCTAGATGGTCTGGGGCCCCATAGTTCTTCATCTCTCTGTTCCAGGTATTGCTGCTCCTCCCGCTGAATGCTTTGTTCACTCTTTTCATCTCATGGCTGTTACACATACTAGGAACCAGGCTGAAGATCATATTCTTAACAAGGGGGTTACTCTTCCTCTTTTATTAACAACCACCTTATCTCCCTTCTCTTTACTCTGGGTAAAATCCAGGAGAAGTTGGTTCTATCCCATCTCTACCTTCCTTGACTCATCCTACCTCCTTATCCCCTTTGTGACAGGCTTTTGGAAGGCTCAGACCACTGTTTCCTCCCTTCCTTCTCTGCATCACTGATGTCATTCTCAAGGGGATAAGCCTTGGCCATGTCACTGTCGCTATATTCATTCACCTAGGTACAGCCCTTCATACTGTGGCCCACCATATTTTTGTGGTGGAACTGAGTGCTGCTGGACTGCCTAACCCCATTGTGGGTTGGTTCCAATCCTACCTCACTGGCTTACACCAGTCTATTCAGGTTGGTGATGACTTATCCCTTCCCTTCCCTGCCTCCTTTGCAATGTACCAAGGCTTCATCTCGGGACATATCCTGTTTCACTTGCTCCTCAATTACCCACCCACTGTCTATTTCTCCTCTAACATACACATGTACATGGACAACACCATCCTCTTTGCCACTGGTGCCTTGGTCCCAGTGCTGGAAAAGTCACTACAGTGTGACTCTGACCACGTCCAATGCTAGCTGTATTCAAACCTTCATACCTCAAACTCCAAAATTATGGTTACCATGTCTTTTGACACAAGGCAATGCCTTGCCAGACTCAGTTAACTCCCTGTCATTTGAACACTGGCTGTTGCTCCACTTGAAGAGGTGAGCCACTTTAGGTACCTTGGTGTGGATGGATATAAACTTAAACTTCTACACTCATGTTGATTCTATACATAAAAAAACACCCAAAGCTTGGCACCTTATATGAGATGTGATCTTGTCTGCCTCCCCCACTCTGTTGCAAGTTCCTCCTAAAGATGATCTTATTAAAGATTATGTGGATTTGGTCAATGGAGATACCCTAAAATCCACCCTGGTGATGCTGAATCATGCCTCTACTCCGTCTACCTGTTTGCATTGATTCACACCTATGCACTCACCACTGTTCCTAACAGGCCATCTCTATCCTTTTTCTCTAATTTCATAATCTCTTTCACTGTGCCACCTTCCTTTCAATATACTGGCTCAGCTAACTCCCTTTTTACCTCTCTGCTCTTCACTCAGCCTATTTTGCCTCCTCCTACTTACTCCACTCCTTGGATTGGCAATCTTTCAGAATTACTTTCTGCAATGACTTTGATGGCCAATCTTCTTTTTTTTGGTGTGACTGACAACCCTTTGGGGCTCCCTTCATCCTAACAACCACCACTACACATCCCACCCCCTCTGTCAAATCACCTCAGATATCAGTACAAGTCAGTATGCTCCTGCCTCTAAGCTCTACTTACTGTACTCTTACTCTTGCCTAAATCACATATGCACTACACTATTGACATGTTACACAGCTGGGTTCCAAGGTTTATACTATAATCTAGGCTGTCATTGGTGGTTTTATGCCTTGATTATTCATTACTGCTTTTTCTGGTTACTGCCACTTGTAATTTCTTTTTTTGGCCCCATCTCAGCAATGCTTTCTGTATCCTCAGGCTCCGAGGGCAGCTCCTCAACCCCTCCCCCCCACTGAGGTCACTCACCTCTGTGGAGCTCTAGCATTGCCCACCAGGTGGAGTCAGGATGGGGTCAATCCCCTGAAATTCAACATTTCATTGGGTGAATGCCACAATCCGGTGGGTGATGGAGGCCTGGAGAGCTCCCACAGGCCATCAGCATGGAGGTGCTAGGGCCATTTTCCATAGTTTCTTCCACTCCCTGTGGACATCATTGACATGAACATCAATGCAAGTCCCACACATGCCCATGCACACATCTGCCTGCAGATGTCAGCAATGTCTCCACACTCCTCCCCTCTGCCTGCCAGTGACACTACTCCCTGTGATCACCCAGGTGGCAGTACTGCAGAGGAAGATGGAACTCTCCCTCTCCTGGAGGAGGCAAGCATCCTCTGGGACACTCAAATCTCCTCCCCTTGACTGGACCCTGACAACACAAGCTTGTTTCTGAACTCAAGTACCCAGTGTCAGGAGTGGTAGTGCTACCACTATGCTGATGGGCTGGCCACCACTTGTAATTTCAAATGCACACTCCTCTTATCTAACTATGGGCTCCCTAATGTTGTTCTTACTCTGTGGTGTTATTGTACATCTTCTCTTACTGTGTGCCCCTATCCAGGGTTGCACCTGAAAGTGAGCCTTAGCTTAATATGTTTTATCCCTGTACCAGCAGCAGTGGTGGTGCAAGACATATTGATGGAATATTTCATTTCATTTTTATGTTTGCTTGCATGCATGTGCAAGAAACATAGTGCCACCATACGAATTTTCATAGGTGTGCCACCCCACTTCCAATGCCCTGCTGGTTCTTGCAGGTGCAGCCTCACTGCACCAATAAATGTCCAAGCTGTCTATGACAGAAGTTCAGATGCAGTAGCGTACAGCTGAAAGTCAAAGACCACTACAATCAGTGGTGGTAACGGGTAGGTAATTTGCATATTGCCATCAGCAGTATGCAAAGTGCCTACACTCAGCACTGCATGTGAACAGCTGTCATAGACAGCTCCATTTTTTCTTCTCCCCCAAACAAACACCCAAGTAGCACACTGGGACCCCACCCCAGTGTGCTCATGTGCTCCCTCCCACACACCATATGGCCAATGGGGGTGCCCAGTCCCCCATCGGCTCCACTGCTTCCCCCCCAAACAGACTTCCAGGTGCCACACTGGGAGCCCACACCAGTGTGGCAAAAGTCTGTATGGCTGACGGGGGTGCCCAATCCCCCTTCAGCTCCACTGCCCCCCCAAAAAAACTTCCAGCTGCCAAGCTGGGAGCCCAACACAAAGTGGGAAAAGTCCTGTGCCATCTTCCTGAAAAAGAAAAAAAAACACCAGTAAAAAAAAATGGTCCCTCATTGACTGTCTTGCCCCCTTCCCCAACCTGCACCCACCCTCTGTGCACCCACCTCTCCACACCCCCTGACCCCATACTTACCTCTGGGGCCCAGCGTGATGATCTTTAGTGGACCAGGAACATGTCTGCACTCTTCAAAGCCAACCGCGAACTGAAGAAATGCAGGTAGGCTGTATAATAGCATAAATGTTTTTTTTTCAACTTTGGTGCATATCTTGGCCAGTTTTGGGAATTTTTTTTTACCAAATTTTCAATATGGGGTTCTTGGGGCCCCACCTTATGAACTCAGTCACTGTCATTTTGTTATATGGTCCCAAAAGGTGATTTCATGGTCACTGCGTGGAACCACCTTTTGGGACTGAGTAACAAAATGACAGTGTCACAATTCATGGGATAGGCCCCTCAAAACCCTATGTTGAAAATTTGGTGAAAAGATTTCCAAAAATGATTGTTTCATGAGCCTGCATTGCGCAGTTCCTACACATCCTCGTAACTTTGCAATTTTTTTATATTTTCACTCCAGATTTTCAACATTGCCATTTTACCACACCTTCGTATAAGCAGTACAGCTGTCATTTTTCACATCTTGCCCAAAATATGTTTTCGCACATGTAGCACACAATGGCACAGTTGGTGTGTGAAATCAATGTTCAGGACAGATTAAGAAAATCACAGTGACACTGTTCATGAGCAGAGGTCTTAAAATGGCTATTTTTAAAATGTGGTGACATAAGTCCATAAAATGACTGTGTTACGAGCGTGCATTGTGCAGTTTCCACGCACCCTCGTAAGTTCACAAACTTGTAATATTTTCAGTCCAGATTTTCAACACTGGCATTTTTCCATACCTCCTTATGAGCAGTACAGCTGTCATATTTCACACCCTGGTTGAAATGTGTTTTTGCACCTCTGGCGCAGAATAGCGTGGTCGCTGTGGGAAATTAGTGTTTGGGACAGATTACGAAAATCACAGTGATACTATTCAGGAGCGGAGGTCCCAAAATGCCTGTGTTGAAAATCTGCTGCAAAAAATCCTCAACCTAATTACATTATGGGTGTACATTGCACAGTTTCTACACACTCTCATGACTTCACCAGTTTTTGTATATTTTCATTCCAGATTTTCAACAATGCCATGTTTTACACCTGCTCCTGAACAGTACACCTGTCACTATTCACTTCCTGTTCAAAATGTGTTTTCACACCTGTGGTGCCAAATGGCACAGTCGATGTGCAAAATTACTTTTCACCTAATGAACTGATAGTGTCACTGTTCATGCGGTGGGGTCACAAAAAGCCCATGTGGAAAACTTGGAGTAAAAATAACAAGAAATGCCCAGGGCATTAGGGTTTTCCACCATAATGCCCTACCCTGTAGGGACTGACAGGAATCAGGGGTGTGACTTGGGACTGGCGACAGTAATGCTCATGCCATTCCACCCCCACCCCCATCCTGCAGCCAGTGACAGGCATTTAGGTGCACCTTGGACCCTTTGGCCCCAGAGTTCACCCCGTTCCCTATACTGTGCCCATTTCAGCATATTTCCTTACGGAATGAGGTGAATGTAAAGCCCAAACACCCCAAGGCACACCTTGACACTTGTCAGTGTCTGAAGGGTAGGGTGTGGAGAATTGTCATGACCATCATGGGCGATGACCCAAAGGCACACCCCAATGCCTGTCTATCTCTGTAGAGTCAGGGTGGAGTTGGCGTCACTTCAATACTTCAATGCCATTCCTATATTGCATTTTTCTAACTCCTGCACTTCCACTGCTAATGCCAGCAAGCAAACATTTGGCATTGACAAATGCTTGTTATATTATGTTATCAGGGTAATAGAACTCAGTGGAGTAAGAAATATTTATTTTGCATGAATGACTTGGGGGGAGCAGCATCAGGCTATGGTTACATATAACTAAGAGTATGTATGTGGACTCCTCTGAGCATCTATATATTCTAGAACAAATCATTTGAATTGTTTTATTCCTGTTAAACAGCATTTGATTGACAGACCTCATGTATGCAAACTCTGATATGCTTTTTAATTACCATTTTACCTTAAGAAGGGTCATCTATTACTTCCCAAAACTTGTATAAAAAAAATTCAGGTAATTGAATAAAACATATTATTGGAAAACTGCATTCTGGATTTGACCCTGAGTACAGTAATACAACACCTGAGAGTTGCAATGCAATACAAACAAACAGACAAACAGACTAATCGTGCAGCAAGCGGGACTAACCAGGGATGGAAGGCAATGTGCATTAATGCTCATAGCTTTCCAAACAAAATCCCAGACCTCAGTGCTATGATGGCTGAGGCCCATCTTGATTGGGTTGCTGTCATGGAGAACCACACCTGAGATGTTGCTATCCCTGGATACACTCTTATCAGGAGAGACCACAAGGGAAAGAAAGGTTGGGGGGAGGGCTATGTATATCAGAGATGGGATCAATGAAACTGAAATCCAGGGACTGCACAGCATTGCAGAGGCCTTATGGATCACTCGGAGAACTGGTAACAGGGACCCTATCCAGGTAGGAGTTCTCTACAGACCCCCGACCCAGGAGATTGAGAAGGATAAAGACCTCCTGGAAAACATACTGAGGATGGTTGACAAAGGTGAGTTACTACTGGTTGGGGACTTCAATCTACCAGATGTAGCCCAGTCCACCTTCACTGCCTCCTTAGAGAGAAGTAGAGAATTCCTCATCACACTACGATGGGGCGGGACTTAATCAATTGGTAGAGTCACCCACTAGGGGAATCTGCTATTCTGGACCTGGTACTCACAAACAGTGCCAGGCTGTCAGACATGCAAGTGGGGATCAACATGAGTACCAGTGACCACAGGTCAGTCTGGCTCTCGAGTAACAACACAGAGAACCTTTGTCACACCAAACTCAGGGTGCTCAATTTCAGAACAGCAAATTTCCCAAGAATGAGGGAAAGTATCAAAGAACTGCTGGTAAACAATGCCACAGGGGAATGTGGAAGACACCTGGATAAAACTGAAAAATGCTATAACTACAGTCACAGCACAATGCGTAAAACAAGTAAACAAATCCAGAAACTCAAAGAAGCCACTCTGGTTTTCCAAAAAGAGGTGTCAACTATAATTAAAGATAAGAAAAAAGCTTATAGAAAATACAATGAGACCAAATCCAAGAAGGATAGAGAAGAATACAGGATTAAACTGAAGGAAGCAGGAAAAGCAATTAGGGTAGCCAAGGCCCAGACAGAGGAAAGAATAATGCAGGGAGTGAAGAGGGAAAACATAACATTCTTTTGTTATATACAGGAAAAAATAAAGAGTAAGTGAGGGATAACCAGGTTAGCAACTAAAGAGGGACAGCTGGTGGAGAATGACAAAGACAAGGTGGAAGTACTCAATAAATTCTTCTGCTCAGTCTTCACCCATGAAGACAAAGGTAATGGTCCAGCACTAGCCAAGGCACATCTCCATGACCTGGGAGTAGACACCAGCACCTTTACAAAAGAAAGGGTCCTTGAAGAGCTGTCAAAATTAAAGGTGTACAAGACAACGGGACAAGATGGAATACACCCAAGAGTTCTGAAAGCACTGCAGTAGAAACTTGCAGCCCTACTAGCCAAACTATTTAACAAGTCAGTAGAAGATGGCATAGTGCCATAGGACTGGAGAAGGGACACACTTGTGCCATTGCACAAAAGTGGTAGCCGGGAGGTAGGATATTCCACCCAGTCAGCCTAACCTCAGTGATGGGTAAAGTAATGGAGACATTGCTTAAAGAAAGGGTAGTGGAGTACCTGAAAGAAATTGGGAAACTGACACAAAACATCATGGCTTCATGGCAGGATGCTCATGCCAAACAAATATGATAGAATTCTTCAACTGGGTTACAAGAGCAGTGGACCAAATTGCATCTGTGGACATGGTATATCTGAATTTTAGCAAAGCATTTGATGTGGTTCCACACAGAAGGCTAGCAAATAAATTGGAGCAAAGAGGCATAGGTCAGAAAGTGGTCAACTGGATAAATCGCTGGCTGTAGGACAGGACTCAAAGAGTTTTATGGTAAATGGCACCTTGACACATGAGGGGAGAGTAACCAGTGGGGTTCCACAGGGATCAGTGCTTGGCCCAATCCTTTGCAACAGATTCATCAGAGACATCACTGAGAGACAGAAAGGGAAAGTCTGCCTGTTCACAGGTGATACAAAGCTCTGCAACAGGGTGGACACACAGGAAGGGGTCCAAGGAATGGAGGCAGATCTAAGAAAACTGGAGGAATGGTCTAAGAACTGGTAGTTGAGATTTAATGCCAAAAAGTGTAAAGTAATGAACTTGGGTAAGAGGAACCCAGGAAATAACTATGTCCAGGAAGGGCAGCAATTGGAAAAGGCAAAGATGGAACAGGATCTATGAGTTATGATATCGGATGATTTAAAGGTAGGAAAGCAATACAAAAAAGCAGCATTAAGGGCAAGAGGCATCCTTGGATGCATAGGTAGGGGTATTACTAGCAGAATGCATGAGGTAATCATCCCACTCTATAAGTCTTTGATGAGGCCTCACTTGGAGTACAGTGTACAGTTCTGGAGGCCACACCTAAAAAAGGACATGGAACATCTGGAATCCATGCAGAGGAAAGCCACAATCATGGTGTAGGGGCTACACCATGAACCTTAAGAAAATAGGCTCAGCCAGTTAAATCTATTCTCCCTAGAGAAGAGAAGGAACAGAGGAGACATGATAGAAATATTTATATTTGTTAAAGGGATAAATGCTGTACATACTGATAACCTCTTTAAGAAAATAGGGCTGCATGTACAAGAAGGCAAAAATTACACCTGGTTGACAGTAAATTTAGAACCAATGTTAGGAAGTACTTTTTCACAGAGAGGGTCGTGGACCCTTTGAACAGCCTGCCACCTGCGATGGTGGCAGCTAAGACTGTCAGAGAATTCAAACAGGCATGTGACAGTGAATGTAGTCATATTGGCAAGAGCAGTAGATGGAAGGGGTAGACATCGCGGGTAGACTAGACAGACTGAACAGTCGCCTTCTGCCAGCAAATTCTTATGTTCTTATGTTCTAATACAACTGGAAGATACTTCAGTTTTCTGTACTGTATACACTACAAAATCATTAGCATGAAAAAAGAAAATATCTCAATTGGACAGTGTACCTTCTCCTACAGGAAAACAAGAAAAGTAACTTAATCCCAACAAGACTCAGAATAAAACCTATTGACCTCAAAATGAAGCACATGATTTCACACCGACTCTGCCAACTAATGTCAGAAAGTCTTCAGAACCACCTCCTACATGTACAGTAATGCATAAAAAGAACTCTGAATAACAGCATCAAGGAGTGTACTAAAATCCTTATGGATAATAGCATACTAGCAGAATTCACAAAACAGAAAGCAGGCAAAATCATTTAATTGCCTTGAGAAAATGCATAGTAAAGAAGAAAATGAAACAGAAATGGCTACAGCTCATTCTACAGTGGTAACATTTACTAAAAGGGGTCCTATTCACAATGAATGGTTTATGAACACACTGACTATAACTCTGAACTAGAGCTCCCAAACAGCAAAGAAATTACCATGGACAACCCGTTAACATACATAAATCTCACTAGCAGAAACATTAGTAATTTCCAGAGGTCTCATTTTCTTCACAGTATCACAACTGGCCCACATATAAATATGTGGAGATTTTGAGGAATTTCTGTCAACTATGCCTCCAAGAATTCTTCTCTGGCAATCAACAGATGATACAGCCAAATACATTAAGAGAAAATTCATCTTGGACACCATCTGCTGGTGGCAGCCTCAGACTGCAGTCCCAGCTCTTAAGGCTGACACAATGTACAATGTATTTTGCAAATTTGGACTAAAATGCTACCTCAGAATACATCACTGTGACATGGATAGTAAACTAGGCAGGACCTCCCTGAAGTCCCAGCATCTAGCCCATGGGGTATACTTTCCTTACAAATACTAAGTAAATGAGCTCCTCCAGCTATCTGTCCAGCTCAATTATCACTGTTGCAGCAGTCTAGATACTTGCTAATGGCACCAAGGTATAGGTGTTTCCAACTCCCAAGACATGCCAGCTCTACAGGCTAAGCAGCCTTTTCTTAGAGGTTAACTGCACATTGGGACTCTGTTTAACTCAGAGAATCAAGCTCTGCTTATGTCTTTAAAGAACTGCTTTGCTTCCATGTAATGCACAGGTCTACCTGCTTGTCATAAACTAGCCAGAAATGATTTGTATACTCATTACTGTATTAATTACATAAGCAATGAGACACAACAGGGTGCGCATTATGGTGTGATAACCGCACTTCTAGGGGTGTAGTTAGGTATGTGGCCGAAGGCCGAGTGCCTGTTGTCTCTAGGAGTGTGGTTATCACATCGCAATGCACAACCCCCAGAGTGTCTTATTGCACTTATAAAAAGGCCCTTTATTTTTAGAAGCAGTTTTTTTTATTTTGAAACACATTTTTAAATAAGTAGAAATGTAAGTGAATCTGTGCTTTTAACATAAAATAATCCTTCCGTCTATTGATGCTAGATTAAAATTGTGTTATACAGCGTGTGCCTTTCTGCCCACTTAAGCTTCATATTCCCCTGCCAGTAACAACAATTCACAAATGCTGTTTTTCTCATTCTAAGTAGGACACTTAACCCCATTACTTTATTTCATTCTCTTCACTCTGTAGACAAAACTAAAAGGAAGCCATAACAGAGGCTTCTCAGTTCTCCGATGCTGCAAGCATGAGTGTGGTTCAAAATTGACACACTCACTGACAACATCATGAACTGCTCACTCTGTCCTAAAAGCTAAACAGCAGAGTGAGTCATTTATCACCATTTCCCTTTGTTTATATAGTATTATTGCTTACATTTCTCATTCTGTGTTTTTTTTTCTCTCTGTATTTCCCCACATTCAAGAAATGGAATGTTTATCATGGAATGGTTGCCATGGAATACAGGTATTCAAACTTCTGTTCAGTTCCACTGGCTGAATGTTCCCATCCTAACATTCTGTATATATACACACACACACATACACAGACACACACACGCAGGCCTTTTCTAAAGCCACAGACTCAATTATCTCACTGTCAGGGAAAGCAGAAGAGATTTCCCCAATGAGCATGGTAAAAATAGAAGGAGGACTTTTTAGTCTCAGCAAAGAAACAGTTGTAAGGAAAACTATAAACAATACTTATTGTTTCTAATTTGTTTATGTGTGTAAGGAGAATGTGATGATGAAGGAAAAAACATTTAATTAATTTGTTTTACTTTTTATTTAAGGTAGTTTTATTTTTAGGGCCCAGTTGAAGGTTTTTACAGTGTAAAGGTAACAGCCATGTTTGTGATAGAAAATCAGTTCTGGATCTAGGGAGACTGATGGAAGATAGTTCTGGTTGTAGGAGGACTGATTTGCTTATTGTGTGATGTGGTTTAGGACCAGGATGACTGTGCATATATAGAGACTTAATGTACGGTCAGCTGATGTTATCTTGGCCAATGAGATTTCTAGATTTTCTCATGCCATTTTATAATTGACTGCAAATAGTGTTACTACGTTCATTTTGATGTTGAGTTTTGCTCTGTCTCTTATTGTTGGATTGGTTGTGCTGTATCATGTATTTGCTAAATTTAAATACTAAAACAGGAAAAACAGTGCAGTTCAGTAGTGCAAAAAGCAGGTAGTCTGTAGCCTATGTAGAAATTTTTAAAAAAGTAACAAGGTTTTAGGTGGCTTTGATTGTTGTATTTATTAGCATTGTGGTGTATGTATGCACTGTCACTTTAAGTATCACCATTTATAAGGGTGTAATTTACTAAGCCACCTCAGCCTTGAGAAAATGTGAGGTTTGGCGTGAAAACGTCTGGCTGTTCGTGGGGAGAGGCAAGCTCCATCAGTGTGCCTGGCGTCTTTGTGTGCAATAAAAGTATTTTTTTATGCATTTATCCTGCGAATGATCTGCATTTATTTGCCAGCAGTGATGTGTAGCCATGCTGCCATCTGCTCTGAGTGAGTACACTTGCATGTTTTAGCTCTGTCTTGCTTAGCAGCCGCCTGTCTGTGTTGTTGAAGATTTTTGGAGCACTTTACAGAATATATGTCAGGAATCATCTTGATTACACATTACGATTTGGAGCACAACATTATAGAGGTGACAAAAAAGGTGGAAAGTATTGAGAGTAAGGCAACTAAAACTATAAATGGACTAAAAGACTATGCAGATCACCTGAAACATCTGGGGATATTCAATCTAGAGACATGGAGACTGTGTGAAGGTCTTTTGCTTGATCTCTTGCTTCTCTATGGCATACTCGGGGACAGCTAGCTGATGCAAAATGTGAATACTGCATAAAGTTGTTCTGCAGAACACTTAGGACAAAACAGGCATGGCATTCTGGTTTAAACAAAGACAGTACTTTGATGTGCAGAGATTGGTTGGGATTTGGAACAATGTACTCTTTAATATCATAAACTGTACATCAAAATCTACATTCAAAAACAAACTTTACTACTTGAGGGGAGAGTGTCACAACAGGCTATTACCACTGAGAAGTTGGAGGACAGCTTAATATGAACACTGTTCATCACCTTCACCTGTCTTTATTACCTTACAATTAACAGTAGTAGTAAATTCTGCTTGGCATTTCTTTCCCTTGCTAATCACCGAGCCTCACACTATTATTCTGTTTTTCTTTTAGTATGGCCTCGTTATACTGAAAAGCAGAGAAACACTCTTTAAAGGTAAAAAAAAGTTAAGTGTGCCAAAATTTATTGTGCAAAGCAAGACCTACCAACCTGATGTTTCATGCAAATCCATGCTCAAATGCTCATGTCATAGGTGGGATGCCTGTTTAAATAAATAGAGGTATAAAAGTGACAGTGTTGAATAATATACTAGGCACAGTACTGCTGATCATGATTAAAAATAATCCAGCCAATACCTCCTATAACAAAATCCCCACTACCCTATCACGCTTAATATTGGGAGCTAGCACCAATTCAGATTTTATGGTGTAGAATTAAGGAATAATGCACAAGAGAGTGTGTGTCATTCTGGGTTAATGTCATACCTCAGGTAGTTGGACGCCTTGTGTCCAAGCACCTAACACTTGAGAAGTGACGTTATCCCAGAACAACACACACTCTGGAGTGCATTATTCCAGTTATGCAATGGCTTGTCTGAAAAAAAAAAGTGCATTTAAAGCAGATTTTTAGTCAGTTTTTAAATGGGTAACTACACATACAAAAAATAGTGCTGATTCCTTGTTTTGTTCAGTAGGTGGAGCTGATGTGCTGTAGGTGTGCTTCTGTCCTCAACCCATGAACGGGTAATGACTTTAGGCTTTGCCTCCTCCTCCCCCCCAGACAAATGTACATCTCATCTGTCTGTCATCCCTTTTACTTGTCGATCACAAGCTTCAGATTCCTTTTCTGCCAGTCATTTCAGGGCCCCCCCCCCGCAAGTAGTTATGGTTACGGCACTTTGTGGCCATCATTCAGTTCTGCTACCATACCACCACCACTACAGTGACAGTTATGGCACTTTATTTCTCACAGTGGTTTGGGTGTGTTTTTAGTTATCTCAGTGCAGTCAGTGGGTGTTTGTACTGGGGGAGAATTCTGAAAAAGACAAATGTTTGGGTAACAGCAGTGCTGATCATGGTGTGCTTTTTAAAAACACACTAACTCTTCAGGCTGGGAGTGGGGACTGCACTATAGGGAAGCGGATGACAGCTTCCTTTTCCATTTTATTTAAAAATGCTCAGAAAAAAATTATTTGCTTCTGTACTCAAGAGAACAGTACTTCTTTATCAGCATAGCTGATTTAATCAACTGCCATTGATGTGCTTCCAAGTGGGAGACAGTAAACTTGACAGCTGAGCAGGGGACAGTGAAGCCAATCACACTGATGGCTTCACTGTTGTTTTTGAATCTGCCTTAAAACAGGGGGATAGGCAGTAGGGCTGAGTGTAATAGTTGAATGGGAAAATAATGAAGGGGTATTTACTTACCTGACATTGTGGGAGGGAAGGATTTACATAAAAAAAAACTGGGAAGTACAGTACTGCAAACTCTCTGGCAGATATGTCAAGTGTGGACAACTAAGACATGGACTGTGGAGTGATTTTTGTTAACATTTGATGCAGTCATGTCTGTGCTGAAACTAGAGCTGTGATGCTGTGCTGGGATAAAATCATAGGTCTAGCCCCAAACTGACCAGTCAGTGCCCAGGATTCTTTTTGGCCATTGTATAATGGGTATTTTTAATCATGATCAGCACTACTGTGTCTATTAAGTTATTCAGTACAGTCATTTTAATACCTATACTGAAACACAGAAACATAGAATCTATTGGCAGATAAGGTCTATGCAGCCCACTTAGTCTGCCCATTTCCCTATTCACTGCTGCAGCCACAGATCCTATTTGATCTGCTGTTCTCCTGCTCTGCACATCTCCAGGGCACCCTTATGTCTATCCCATGCACTCTTGAACTCCAGTATTGTTTTTGTCCCCACCACTTCTGCCAGAAGGCTGTTCAATGGCTCCACCACCCTCTCAATAAAAAAGTACTTCCTAACATTACCCCTGAGCCTTCCAGCCTTCAGCCTCATACCATGCCCCCTTGTTCTTGTGCAGAGTTTTCTCTGAAATGCGCTTTCCACCTGTACCATGTTTATTCCCTAAGGTACTTGAAAGTCTCTATCATATCTCCCCTCTCCCTTCTTTCCTCCAGTGAATAGATATTAAGGTCCTTAAAGCAAAGCTGTGCTGAACAAGAACCCCCCCCAAAGCTGCACTGTTTGATTAAGCTTTTCAGCCACAAGAGACATTTTTTTTAAAGCAACTTACTTTATTTTATTTCAAAAAAGTCTGTGATGTCCTATCATGGCAGACGCTGCACGGGTCCATTTGCTAAGAAAATGTGGCACTGCACCGCTCGCCTCAATACAAAAGTATTGAGTTGAGTGGTGCAGCATGGTGCTTTCTTAGCAAATGGACCCAACAGCATCTGCCTTGATAGGACATTGCAGACTTTTTTGAAATAAAAGTAAGTTGCTTTGAAAAAAAAAAATCTCTTGTGGCTGAAAAGTTTAATCAAGCAACGCAGCTTTGGGGAGTGGGGGTTTCTTGTTAAACGACAGCTTTCCTTTTAGTCATTCCACATGGGGCTTCTTGTGCAGTCCATGTACCATCTTTGTTGCCCTTCTCTGGACTGCATCTATTTTGTCAATGTCCTTCTGGAGTGTGGTCTCCAGAACTGGACACAGTACTCCAGCTGAGGCCTCATCAGTGATCTGTACAGTGGAATCACTACCTCTTTCCTCCTGCTTGTTATGCCCCTCCCTATGTACCACAACATTCTGTTTGCTTTCCCCACTGCTTTTTCACACTGTTTGGTCACCTTCAGGTCATCAAATATGATAACCCCCAGGTCTCTCTCCTGACTTGCATTGGCCAGAATTTCCCCACCCATCCTGTAATCCTCCCTTGGATTCCTGGTGCATGATCTTGCACTTTTTAGCATTGAAACTCAACTTCCAGACATCTGGCCACTCCTATAATAGGCTTAGGTAATTTCTTATTTTTTCACCCCCTCTGGTGAGTCCACTCTGTTGCAGATCTTGGTGTCATCTGCGAAGAGGCACACTTTTCCCTCCAGATGTTCTGTAATGTCACTAATAAAGACTTTGAATAGGATTGCCCCAGTACCAATCTCTGTGGCACCCCACTGGTCACCTCCTTCTCCTCAGATTTAATGCCATTTACCACCTCCCTCTGAATCCTGTCCCTTAGCCAGTTCCCAACCCACTTTACCACTGTAGGACCCCCTTCCAGGCTCCTCAATTTATTTAGCAATCTCCTGTGCAGAGATTATGTATTTTTTATCTATGTATTTAAACAGCCTACCTATAATGCAAGCCTTTGATTAAGAGCACGGATTCTGCATTAAATGCTAGACTGGTACGAATGACTGCTTCTGTTGATTTTTTTCTCATTTTGAACAATACATTTTGGCACATTTAACTTATTTTACATATGAGGAGTGTTTTTCTGCTTTCCAGCACTATAAGGCCATACTATTTGTATGAATTTGGACTGTGGACATAATGGCATTGTTGGTCTCTCCTGTGTTGTCTTTTTTCAAACATTTTCTTTTAAAAGGCTTCCTCTCTCATCCTTCACCCCTGTTACAACTTTCCTCATCCTTCCTGACTAGGGTAATTATTGCTTCAGCACTTTTGCACCTAGGTTTCTTGTCTTTTAGCTCACGTTCTATTTGGGATTCACTATGACCCAAACCAGTAAGACCATCTTATGGCTGATTTCACCTTCCTATTGATTGGGCTGTAGATGAGGCACACTGATGAGTCCTAATAAGGAAGAAGCATGTGTCTGTGTCTACTGTTTTTGGCCTTTTTGGATTGTATGAGATATTTTTTGGTTCCATACCATCCTGCTTAAAGCAGAACCAGACTAAATCGTTTCAGGATAATTTGCATGTATTTGTTTATTTGTCATTTTTGGCCATGTAAGGGATATTCAGCTAGTACAGTTTCTTCCCAAGTGCATCCTGGAGGCTGCACGTATCCATTTTATTGACATGCGGTACATTGGCCATGACACTGGGGAAATTTTCCTACTCCACTTTAATAAGTGCCATGACATCTTTTACTTTTACCTCGACAGTGACCAGAGATGAGTGGAAAGGTTCTCAGTTTAGTGTCTCATCTGAAGGATGGCACCGCATCAGTGCAGCAGCCCCCCCCCCATACTGCACTATGGTGTCAGTTGTGGGTAATATCCAAATACCCACTGTGGGGTTAGAACCCAAAACCTTCTGATCTTCCAGCCCCAAATGCAAGCATGTTACCTACCTTCACATGATGCTATGCATTGAAGTATGTGTAATGTTTTTTTTTTAAAACATGATTTTACTGTCAGTGCCCTTCCAGTTTAAACATCATGGTAATTTGGTTATACTTCCCATGATACTCTGCATTGAGGCATGTGTATTTTTTTCTTTGAAACATGACTTTACTGCCAATGCCTTTCTAGTGTTTCTCTTGCTTCTGTGCTCTATACTGAGGCTCTTTGTGTTTTAGATTGCTTTCCGATTTTGGGCTCACTATTACCCAAACCAGTAAGATCATCACATGACTCCCCCCCTTTGGTCTGAAGTACAGATGTGGCATCACTGATAGTCCTAACAAGAATGAAACGCACAACTATGAATGCTGTTTTTCAGCCTTTGCAGATTGTGCAGGAGGCATTTGACAACATACAGCATGCTCATTCTTTAAGCAGAACCAGAATAAATTGTTTTATGGTCAGTTGCATGTGCTTCACATGGTGCTCTGCATTATGAGGTATGTGTACTTTTGCATCCCCATGATTACTCTGCAGTAACTGATAATAAAAAAAACTTCAAAACATCAGCAAAAGTATATAGACAATTGCAAACCTTAGCAGAACATTAGTGAGAAACAAAACTCCCATGACACAGGAGTCCATTCTGGGATCAAGGAAATGCAATATATCCATGTGTAATATATGCATAATTATTAAAATATATGACTGTTTATTTCAAACACCAGTGTGAAATACAAAATTAAAATGATAATTCACATGTGGCACCAACAATGTGATCTACCTGATCAGATGCCACAAATGCAGTATGAATGATACAGTATGTGAGCAAAATAGCTGAGGACTCAGGAAATGAATGAATGAACATAGAGTTTCGATCTGGTACCCAGACATACCTCTCAACCTCCTGCCTCATAAATCAGGGACAAGGCTTAAAAAAATCAGGGACAAGGCACCAAAATCGGGGACACATCTTAAAACTTGGTGGTATCCACTCAGGAAGCTGGTAGAATATGGGGCTTAGTGCAAAATGCATTTTCTAAGGAAGAACAGCTCTTTAGCTTTAATGTTTGACATTATTTTGTGCTTCCAACCTCCACTGTTTGGTCATAGAAACACAATTTTTAGGAGGGACAGAGTAATATTTTGAGGCAAAATCAGGGACGTTCCTGAAAATCAGGGACAGTTGAGAGGTATGCCCAGAAAAACAAACTCCCGTAGTTACAGGAGCCTATTTTCTGGGGGAATCTTACAGTGACAACCCTTATTGGGAACTTCAGGGACATTTGGGTTTGGTTAAAGTTGGAGACGAGGAGCAGTATTCACAAAATGACTGACATACCCACAGCTGCAGGACAAATCCAGCACAAGTGGGTTGCCATTTGTGGATCTTCAGGTTTCTGCAGTTGTTTTGCAGCTGTGGGTATTCATAAAGGTGGAGCCGGATTACAACTGGCTGCATGATTTATGGTCGCTTGTGAGTGGTGTTGCCAGGGAACACTCTGCAGCTGCACAGATCTATTATGGCCAGTGGGACCAGCCATAACATCATCCCCAACAGCTGCACTGTGCGTAGCAATCTCCATAGGTGCAGAGATTTCAGTCCACAACAGGAGCTGCAGCATGTGACTTAGTCTTAGAAAGTTAGTGAATCCAGACCCAGATTTATGAGGCATCTTTCCCCAAGTATTGTTTTTAGTAAATCTAAGACTGAATTTAAAAACAAGTTAAATAAATAAGGTTGCCCCTAAAATGCAGCCCAAGTTGTCAGATGCCCCCCCAGGGAAGGAGACAGACTAAGAAAGTAGGAAGAGGATGGAGGGGGGGTGAGGTCATCATGCAAGTGACATATGACATGGCGGGAGGAAGGTATGCCATTGGCCAAGGGGGAAGGGTTTGCAGGAAGGTTGGGCGGAGGGGCCTGGAAGGGTGTAAGAGTTCATACAGCCCTCTAGTGGCCCTCTTTGCTGAAAAATTTTTCTTAGGAGGTTTCTCAGCACATCATTGGCACAATCAAGGTAAGGCATGTAGCCGCTGACTTTGTTGGAGCCTTTGGGCCACAGGGAGCCGCAGCTGGTTAAGAGATTTTGTAATTGTTACATGGTTTCATAGTGGTGAGAAATGGAATGTTTGGAGGCCCCATTCATGAAGTGAGCTGTGGCTGGGGGCCAGTGGGCCACTGGGGATAGCAACTGAGCATGAGGGACCGAGTTTTGGTATTAAACTGTGTTGTGGCCAAAGAATAGTTGTGGTAGTCTAACGCCCAGCACTAGGCATGTGGCCATGGTGGAGCCACAGTGTTTTTGGTTAGAGAGTGCAAGGGAAAGAATATGCAGGATCTGGTGTGCCAAGGGCAGCGAAGGATGTTTCGCCTAGTGAGGCCCTAGTTTTTTAGGAGAATCTGTAGTAAGACATGAGCAGCCTAATTGAAAGTAGTGTGTTTGTGAATATAATAAAGATAATTTTTAAAGGGAGAATTTTCTGGTTGTGCTGGGTAGGCCTGCAGGTCATGTGGCACTGTGTGATTGGGCTGTGGTGTCATGGAGGCAATCGCGAGTCAGTTTGGTTTTTCTGTGGTCGGGGGAGGTTGTGGCTTATCGGTATCTTTATGTTGATGGATGTGAATTCTAGTGGTTGGGGCAGATCAAGATGACCGTGGTCCAGTGGGTCACAAGAGGAGATGGCTGGCCACTGGGACACATAGCTGGCATGTGAGTGGGCCATCCAAGAAGGCAGCTAAGTTGTGGATGGTTTGAGGGGAATGCTGTTTGTGGTGCATTGAGAGTTTTCAAGGCAAGGAAAATGCTGGTGGTCTGGGCAGGCGGAGACACCCATGGTGGTGGGCCGCAAGTGGAGTCAGCAGCCCACGTGGACCCACAGTGGTCACTTGCGAGGTTGCTGCTGGCATTGCAGAGGTCTATATGAGTGCATTCACCATGACCCAAACCAGTAAGACCATCTTATGGCTGATTTCACCTTCCTATTGATTGGGCTCTAGATGAGGCACACTGATGAGTCCTAAAAAGGAAGAAACATGTGTCTGTGTCTACTGTTTTTGGTCTTTGTGGATTGTATGAGATATTTTTTGGTTCCATACCCACCTGCTTAAAGCAGAACCAGTCTAAATCGTTTCAGGATGATTTGCATGTATTTGTTTATTTGTCATTTTTGGGGAGTGTGCAGGCGGGCAGTGCTGGGTGCCTCAGAGGTGGAAGGACTGGAGGGGAGGTGGTTTGAGCTCCCTGCTGCTTGGTCTTTGTGGAGCATCAGTTGGTTGGGTGATGGGGAAGAAGGACAGGCCACTTGCCATAGGCCAGGCTGCAGCAGGGGGAACCTGTCACCTGGCTGCCGGAGGATGAGCGGCATTGGTTCCGGCCTAAATTGGGAAGGCTGGGTTTTTCATTGGGGGGAAGGACCAAGGCACGTGAGGGACAGGAGCACAGATGGCCAGCAAGGCCATGTGGATGTGCGGAGAGGCTGAGAAGGATGGGCCTGCCAATATCAGGAGGTGGGCAGGCCTCAAGGGGACAAAGGGAGTGTTCCGGTGCAGGGAATGGCTGAATGGCAAGGGGAGAAAGAGTGCTGAAATAGGGACACCAAGGAAGCAGACGGTCGGAAGGACCACGCTGAGGATGGGTAGGGGGATTTGCAAGCGAGGCTGGCCCGGAGTGTGGGCCCAGGCATGGGGAGACGCGGAGGAGTGAGAGGGGCAGGCTAGGCCCAGTTGGGCCTACCACAAAGGAGGAGCAGTGGGCATGAAGCAAGAAACCTAATAAAGCAACAACAAAAAAAATATGATTTAAAAGCACAGCACTGAACTGCAAGCCAGGAGTCTAGGAGGCATGAAGACCTGGGTTTAAATCTTGGCAGCAGAAATGGATGGTGGAAGGGGAGGACCAGGGAAGAAAGTGGGGTAGGGGGTAGTGACAGTGGTCCAGAAAGGCTGTAGTCATACAGACTTGGCTTTAAGGGGAACCAGTGCAGAAGGGTTGGGGGAGCCAGTTGGCCTACCGGGGGAAGACTAAAAAAAAAAAAAAGAATATATAATAATATATACTTGGGGACAGATATAGATAGGAATGTTACCAGGGTGGCTCAAGTGGGGAATACAGGCTAAAAGGGAAGACAGGGGGCCTGGGCTGGAGAGGCACCCTGGGGCAGCAGCACCAGAGGGGGACACAAAGAGAAACGGAGGTTGGGATGGGCTGGTTGGACCAAAGAAGGGGAGAGATGTAAAGCAAGTGCCACTCATGTTGACATTTTCCCCCTCATAGTATTTGCAGCAGGTTCAGATGGCACCAAAGAAGGCAGCAGTCTCCAGCACCAAGATGATGGAGGAGCCGTCCAAGTTGATGGAGAAGATGACAGAGCTTGTTGAGGTGGCCAATCAGAGAGAGGAAGAGGAGGAGGTGTCGAAGAAAGAGAAGGTGAGAGATGGAAGGGCAGGGGAGGCAGGGGAGGGAAGAGGCCATAAGGCGCATGGCCCAGCCCCATGCCTGTCCCACCACCCGAACCCGGACCAGCACCAGCTGGGCCAGGCCTGAACGTGGGTAAGGGCAGCGTAGATTTTACAAATGAAGGCAATCTAAGGGAGTATTTGGAGGGGTTGACAGGTGACATGGGGGAAGAAGGGATGGAAAAGATGGAGAAGGCACTGCAAGCAATAAAGGGTGTAGACAAGGGGGGAGAAGGTGGCATGGGAACCCCACCAGGGAGGAAGAAACTATATGATGGACCCCCAGGATTCTCACTGGGTGACCACATGCCATCATCAATAAAGGAAAAAATATGGAAAGGGGAATATGTGGACATTTGTAGTCTAGTGGATGAGAACACAGCCAAAAAGTATGAACAGAAGGAATCAGTGGGTAAGTCAGAGATGGTGGTGTCGCTAGCAGTAGTGGGGCACAGGGAAGAGGAAGCAAAATACAAAGAGAAGAACATAGATACGTGGCAGGAGGTTTTTCTTATATGCAGCTTACTGATACTGGAAAAGCAGCCGGAGTTAACAATTCCCCTACTGACTTACACGGCAATCATCAGGGATGCCTACAAAACTAAGTTGGGGTACGACTGGTTAAAGTATGATGAAGCCTTTAAGAAAAGGATGGCAGCAAAGGGGAACCTAGGTGGGACTGCACACACTTGGAGTTATGGGTGTGAACACTGTCAGGCCCAGCTGATGGACCCAGGGAAGATCACAGCAAGAAGGGTACCCCCACTCTGGTGGCAAAAACATGCTGGGGTTACAACAAAGTCTCATGCATGTGGGCAAACTGTAAGTTCTGGCATGTTTGCTCCCTCTGCGCAGGCCCACACCCTGTGGTAAACTGTCGTTGGGAGTGGAGAGGAGTACACAGCAAGGGGGACAGTACCAGGAGCAGTCCTTTCATGGGGGGAGGGGAGGAGAAGGGAACAGGGGCAGAGGGGGACACAACAAGGGAGGTACAACTCCAACTATGGTTGGAACTAATGGGTTGGAGGCAACAGGGTGCTGGGGTTTTCCCCTACCATGCACCCCCATAGCATGGAAGGTTGTGGATGCCTGGACACAGAAATACCCAGATGTAGTCAGAGTGGAATTCCTGCAGAAAGGTTTCAGGGAGGATTTCAGGGTGGATTTTGAGGAGGGTGCAAGGCAATGAAGGCAAAACATTTAGGGTCGGTGAAGGGGAAGGAAGACACTGTGTGAGAAAAAATTTGGAAGGAGGTGTTAGCCGGGAGGGTAGAGGGCCCACTTGCGGAACCTCCCTGCCCTCACTTCAGGGTGTCTCCTTTAGGTGTCATCCCAAAAAAGAAGGAGGGGAAGTTTAGATTCATACACCACCTCTCTTACCTGGAAGGGACCTCGGTGAATGAGGGTATCCCGGACAATTTAAGTGCAATCACATATGCATCCCTGGACCAAGCGGTGGTGATGATAAGGGCGGTGGATGGGGGCCTGGTTAGCAAAGATGGACATCGAATCCGCATTCAGGCTACTGCCAGTGAGGCCCAAGGACTGGGACCTGCTGGGTTTTCAATTTGAGGGAGGGTTGTATTTTAACAAAGCCATGCTGATGGGATGCTCTGCAGCCTGTTTAACCTTCGCGACCTTTAGCTCCTGGGTGCAATAGGTGTTCAAGTAGAAATAAGGACACAGGAAAGTGGTCCACTATTTGGATGATTTCCTGCTCATATGGGGGAGTAAGGAGAAGACATCAGGGATGTTGTCAGATTTCAGGAAATTGTGCAGGCACATAGGCATCCCACTATCTGAGGGAGATATGGAGGGCCCAAGCCGGCAGTTGGAGTTCCTAGGGATTGAAGTGGATATTGCACAGGAGTGTTTCTGCCAGCCGGGTGACAAAGTGGCCTGGCTCAAGGGGCTATTAGCACAGGTAAAGGAGAGGAGGAGGGTGCCACTGGTAATAGTACAACATCTACTGGGGCACCTTAATTTTGCCTGTAAGGCCATAAACCCAGGCAGGACCTTTGCAAGAAGGCTGGCAAGGGCTACAGGGGAGGCAAAAAAGCCCCATCATGGGGTAGACATTACAAAAGGGGTACTGGAGGACTTAGGGGTTTGGGGAGAGTTCCTTGCCAATTATAATGGGGTAAAATTTTGGCAGGATGAATGGGCATACAGCACGGAAATGGAATTATACACCGACACGTTGGGGCACTGGGATGGGGAATGGATCTCAGATGCATGGCCAAATTCCTGGAGGGAGAAGGGTTCACTGAAAGATATCACCTTTCTGGAGATATTTCCCATCTGGGTAGCACTGAAGGTTTGGGGGGACAGGATGAAGGGAAAACACATTCTGTTTTGGTGTGATAATAAAGGGGTAGTGGTGATGATAAACAGACAAGGGGGATCACCGACTCAGTAGGAAGGGTCATGCATTGCTTGATCCTGTTGGGATTGCAGCCGAACATGTCATTTAGGACACAGCATATTGAAGATATTCAGACTGAGTTGGCTGACAGTCTTTCCCGTTTACAGTTGAACAAGTTCCAGGAGCTGGTGCCAAATGCAGCGGAACCCAGGACCTGGGTCTCGGACCATCTGTGGGAAATTGGAGGAAGAAGGCCAAATGGTTTTACCAGAAATCCTGGGCTCCCAACACGCTGAGAGCATATGAAGGGGTGTGGGTTTTTTTTCAGGAGTTCCAGGCTGGGGCAGGCTGGAATATGGAGGAGCAAGTATCAGAGGAGCAGGTACAGCAATACATAGTAGTTAAGTGAGAGGAGGGGATGGCCCATACCACAATGGCCGTGCATCTAGCCGGCATAGGGTGGATGTATAAGGATAGGGCATGGCCAGATGCCATGGCAGAGAGGGCTATGAGGAGGATGGTGGTAGGTTGGCAGAGGGGGCATGGGGTAAGAAGGGACAAGAAGAGGCCGCTCATGGGGCAGCTGCTCAAAAGAGTGATGGGGCCCTACAGCATGTATGCACCACAGTGAAAAAAACCTGCCTATTTAGAGCAGTTTTCACTGTCATGGCCAAAAGTGGGTAGGAGAAATGGTAGCCCCATGGAAGTCAGTGATGGACCAGGGTTTACAGGTGAGGGAGGTGGAATTTGGGCAGGATAGGGTAGTCATACACTTGTCCCAGTCCAAAACAGATGAAGAGGGCATGGGCAAGGCCATGACTTTGCTCAGACAGGGGCCAGGTGAGGTATACATGGTCAGTGAAATAGAGAAGTATAGGAGAATTCGGGGAACAGGGGGAATGGTTTGTATTCACCATGGGGATGGGAGCCCGGTAATGGGTTTTCAGTTCAGGCAGTCCTTAAGAAGGCACTCGCCTTCATCTGGGAGGACCCTGACAATTTCGTCCCCCACTCATTTTGCATACGGGAGGCTTCGGAGGCCGTGGCCAGGGGTGGATTGGAGGCAGAAGTGAAGCAGGTGGGGAGATGGAGGTCCAACTGCTATAAGAAGTATGTGAGGCAGTGACTGTCTGGGTTGCTCACTGTGGTATTTTTCTTTTATTCCCTCAGGACAGAAGTGACAGGTCTGGTTGGTGGGGCACTCCTTTATCTATTGGGAGGAGAAATTTGAGGCTTCAAGAAATGGTGGGACCCAGCTGCTCACAGATCTGGAACACACAAGGGTGCACTGGAAGGGCACAAGGGGCATGAAGTGGGCCCAATTGATGCCCCTACTGGAGGAGCTCCGAATATGGTGGAGCAGGCCAGATTTGCTCATCATACACCTAGGGGGAAATGTCCTGGGAGAGACACCATGGAGGGCCTTAGTGCAGGCCATAAATGTGGACCTGGAAAGAGTAAAAGGGTGGTGGCCAGGGGTGGTCATCGGCTGGTTCGAGATCACATCCTGGAGGATGTGGAAAGGGGTCAAAGACGTTTGGGCAGTTGAAAAAGAGAAGAAAAGGCTCAATAGGAAGGTGGCAAGGGTGGTGATCAAGATGGGGGGAGTGCAAATTCAGCACAAAGACATCTCTTTCGAGAGGGTGGAGGTATACAGGTCAGACGGAGTTCACCTGATGGAGTTTGGCATGTGTCTTTTTCGGAGGCCCATGATAGAACTGGTGGGGGGATAAATAAGAAGGGGCCTAGGTACTAGCCCGCAAGGAGGGGAACTCCATCTTCCATCACCAGCAGGAGATGGGTCAGTGGAGAAAGAGGGGGGTGAGAAATGGGAATATGGAGGGGTAGGCAGAAAAGGGGGAGGGGTAGGTCAACACGTGCTGGGGCAAAGGGCACCCAGGTGGGGGAGGTTTAGAGCCTAGGGGTCAGATCATAGTGTCCAGACCTGGAGGGGGTCTGGAGGTTCTGATAAGTCAGTACCTGGTACTGGTGATGGTGTGGGGGGGTTGGATCTCAGTGTCTGGACCCTGAAGGTGAGACACGCAAGAAGAAGACCAAGAAGGGAAGAAGTTCCCACAGCAATAATGGACCTCTGTGTTGACTGTTTTGAATGCAATGTTTTGATTCAAAATTGAGATGTAAACAGTAACTAGTGCCTAAAATAAATTGTTGCCAATGAGCATCCAAGCTAGCAGTTGTGGAGTAAGTTTTATTTCCCAGGGGTGAGGGGATCACATGACAAATAAGATTGCCCCTGAAAGGCTGACCAAGTTGTCAGATGCCCACCCCAGGGAAGGAGATAGACTAAGGAAGTAGGAAGGGTGGAGGTTGGGGAGCGGGATGAGGTCATCAGGCAAGTGTCATTTGACAGGGAAGGAGGAAGGTATGCCATTGGCCTGGGGGAGGGGTTTGCATGGAGGTTGGGGAGGGACCTGGAGGGGTATAAGAGTTCATGCAGCACTCCAGTGGCCCTCTTTGCTGAAAAATTTTCACCACCCATCCACCCAGAGCAGGAATTGGATGCAGCAACTGGGAGCAACAGGGGCAAGTTTGCCCTAGGTCAGCAGGGGCCTGAAGGGGGCCAGGGCATCTGCAGAAGGGCAGCAGGATCATTGTGGGGGCTGTCAGAGCCCGGTTTATGGGCAGCAAGTAGCCCGGATAATGGGAAAGGGAGAGAAGGAGTATAGAAAATAAAAGGGAAGGAAAGGGGAATATAGGGGAGGAAAAGAAAGGGGGGAGCGAGAGATGGGAAGATATGTGGGTAGTCAGAAAAGGGGGAAGGGCAGGTCAACACGTGCTGGGGCAAAGGACACCCAGGTGTGGAAGTAAAGTGGGGTGGGGAAGTTTAGAGCCTAGGGGTTATATCGTAGTGTCTGGACCTGGGGGGGTGGACATCCTGGTAAGTCGCAACCTGGTACCGGTGATGGTGTGGGGGCTTGGATCTGAGTGTCTGGACACTGAAGGTGAAGCACGCAAGAAGAAGAAGACTAGGAAGGGAAGAAGTTCCCACGGCAATAATGGACCTCTATATTGACTGTTTTGAATGTAATTTTTGATTCAAAATCAGGATGTAAATAGTATTTAGTGCCTAAAATAAACTGTTGCCAATGAGCATCCAAGCTAGCAGTTGTGGAGTGAGTTTTATTTCCGGGGGAGTGAGGGGATCAGATGACAAGTATATATTGTCTGGAGGTAGTTTGAATTATTACAATCATTAGCCTTATAAAGGAGCCATCATGGGCTAATGCCTTTTAATTTCCAAATTACCATAGTATGAACCATAGTACTCTTTGGAACTGATGAACACGTACATAAAGAAATAGGCTTTCTCACTCACTACCAGATCCCAGACTGACTTTTAAATGAATACCCCTACTAACAATTTTACTCAATATAAAATACACAATTCTGTTTCTATAGAAGATGCATTCAAAAAAATAATAGGACCTTCTGAGCATGCACCAGTATCAACCTTTCTTATTATCCTGATCACATATTTACATAAACCATCTTTTTCAGGCAGGTCTAAGTGATGTTATGCCTATCCAAAAATGAGCATTTATGTGAATTCCTCTGGGCAACCACATCTGCGCTAACAAACCACTTTTAATTGTTTCTTTCTGTTAAATAGACTTTAATTAGCTGGCCCGGTGGCACTGAGGGTTGAGGCGCTGGATGCCACACCTCGCGCCATGCTGGCAACCCATGTTCGGGAGTGAGCATGGGCTGCAGGGGGTCAGAGGGGTCAAGGGGGGGATGGATTGAGCATCCAATGGATTGCTCTTCATCCCCGGAGAGGATGGCTACCTGTGGCCGCTGTGTGCCTGACCCCTAGTGGAGGCTGGGAGGTGGTGATATGGCCAAGACTTCAGGGGGTGGGAGCTCAGCAAAATGCTTGAGGCGGAGTATGCAGGAGCATGCACAACCATGTCATAGGTGTCAGTGCCTGCCATATGCCACAAATGGGGGAGAAAAATGGCATCCTTGGTCGCGGTGGCTTGATGGCCATTTCACAGATGCCCTGGCTTCAGGGGCATCACTGGAACTGGATCCGAACTTGGCAGGTGAGATGGGGGCTCCCTGCCACCCCCCCATGGGTGGAAAGCCACAGCAGAAGAAGATGAGGGCCCTACAAGAAACCAAAACCAGAAACAAGAGGGAATCGCAAATGAAAGGTGCTGACCAAGGAGTCAGTGGCAGAAATAGAGTAAAAAAAAAAATAGACTTTAATTAATATAAGATATGTACATACGTTCTGAGGTGCTGGTTGGTTACCATTATACCTGAAGAAGGGCTCTATGTTAGTCACAAAAGCTTGTGTGTATAACAAGTACTTTAGTTACTCTAATATGACTTAAAATGTTAGGTACCAAAAAGGACTCCTGTATCATTTTAGGGATTGTTTAGATCTCGATGTTAGGCTGAAGATTACTCAAACCCAGGTGTCACCTGTCTTAGATTATGCAGATATTAGTTATGAGTATGGTAGTATAGAAAAAATGCATAAACTTGAACACTTGTAAAATAGATTGGCACGACTAGTACTTTAATGCCCAAGGGATGCATACCGCTGCCTAATGTATAAAAGACTGGGAATGGATTTCACTACCTGAATGTAGATTACTGCATAAAATGATGTTTTTTAAAAAGTGTTTAAGGACATGTCTCAGAAAATCTTTTGGAAAGGTTATCTATTAGAAAAACTAAACTGAATTTAAAACTGAGACATTCCAGTGGCATGGAACTGGCCATGCCTAAGGTTAAAACACAAAGAGCTAAAAATTACTGTAATTATATGGTGCCGAGTACATGGAATGCCCTTCCTATAGAATTCTAGAATAGGAATAATAAACTGTATTCAGTTCAGAAAATGAAATCTGTGTTTTTGAAATCTAGGCTTATTTGCACTTTGACTCACTGAGCTGTCAATCAATGAGCGTGTACTGTATACAGTATGCGAGCACTGACAGCTCAGTTGGTGGCCAGCCGTGGTGGTGAGAGGTGGGCTGTGCCAGTCACTGGCTCAGATTCAGGATGGGAGGGAATGGGTTGGTGGGGCACTGCCTGCCATGTGGGGGTCCACTGGACCACCAGGGGCAGGTCTAAGTCACTATACAGGGGATTGGGCACAGGGAGGGGAGTCCACTAAACCACCAGTGAAATGTCTCTATTTATTATACATGTGATCAGGATGGGGGGTTACACTAGAAATCGAGGAATATGCTGGCAACATCAGGTGGGTGGCCAGGTGGAGGGAGGGACCACTGTACACTAGGGATACATATTTCCAGCTCAGGCATGAGTGTGGGTGGTGGAAGGGACCACTGGACACCAAGGATACACATTTCTAGCTTGGCCATCACTGCCAGTGGGTGGAGGGACCACTAAACACCAGGGAATAAGATTATTTTTCACCTGTCAGGCCAGCGATCATCAATCGGGGGGGACCACTAGTACCAGGGAAGAAGATAATTTTTTTTACCTATCTGGACGGTGATCAGTAATTGGGGGAGGAACCTCTAGCGCCTGTGAATAAGACTATTTTTTTTAACTTTTAGGCCAGTGATCAGCGTATGGGAGGGCATGGTAAACTCCAGCTGCAGTCTATGTAAATGGGCCATAAATGGACATGCGAATGGCTACATAGTGCCTTGCATGCCCAGTGAGCTTATTTACATAGCTACTTTAGTGAATAGGAAATAGCACACCGGCACTATTCATTGTGGGGCAATTCTTCTGGCTGCATGCCGGATCAGCGCTAGTGGGGTTATTGGTGTCAGTACTGGGTTAGGGCTGCTCCATTCTGGACCTTTTCACAATTGGATAGTGTGGTGCACTATCCAACTAGGAATAGCAAGATTTAACACCCACACAACCGCAAAGTGCAGCACAAACCTTTGCACTGTGCATTGTGATATTTTGCAAATCTGGCCCCTAGTGTTATTTCCAAAGCAAGGTATCTGACTGTTGAGTCTGCTCACATGTTAACATTTTAACAGTTTGATGAGTGATGGGCTGGGACTGCATTAAGAACTATCTTTAAGAATGCTCTAATGTTCCAAGTCTGATCAAGTATATCACAACGGAAAAACTTACCACACTTTAATTAAAAAAAAAAAAAAAAAGAGTTTAAGTTCCCCATGTCAAGGTACTGTGGCCTCTATGTGTGAAAGTTGAGAAGTAAATGCACAGTCTCTTTATATTAAGCTGTTTTCCTTTTGCAAACTGCCAGATAATGAAACTGTGTTATTTTACACTGTGATTGAACCACTAGGCAAAGTAAGTGTATGCCCTCAATTTGACAGACTTTTCTGTAGCAGAGTTTGTTCGCGCTCCAGGCAAAGTACAAGTATGCATATATTAAGATCAGTCCAAAATGTTTTTTTTATGTAGCACTCACCCCATCTCATGCCTGGCCCATGATACTGTAGATTAAAAGAAATCACTAAGTCCTACTAAGATCATGTTACCCAGCTTTGATTTCTACTGAAGTCCTCTGCTTTTCTTTAAATTCAATGCTCTACATAAAGGAACACAGCCACCCATACACAGAAAACACAAATTGTACATACCCCAGTAATGCAAATCATCATGGGAAGCATATGCAAATGCCCATGAATTAATTTGGACTAGCTAAACTCACCCATACACAGATCTGTTTGTTTTTTTAATCTGTATATAAAATATCTAAATTAAAATAGTTTTTGAAATGTTATTAAAATGAGCTTGACAGTGTTATACTATAGCAAGCTAAGACCAGAACTGTTTACATGCCAGATCCTACGCAATATGACTTAGTAGGGCATTGTGTTTAACTGTGATTACACCATTAACCCTATCCCTATTTTATTTAGGATATAGTAATACATTTTAATTTCCATAAAAATAGTCACAGACCTTCATAGTGCTGCACACAACCTCTAAGAGCCAATTGTGGATCAATGAAACTAAAGATGAGGATGACAGTTTTATTTATTTATTTATAAATCTGTTAACCAGGAAAAGCACACAGAGCCAAGGCTCATTTCCAGGTGCGTCCTGGGGGAAGGGGAACAAACTAAGCAGCAAAACACAATTAAACAGAAGGTCAAAAGACAGCAATAAATTAAGGTGCTAATACAGTAGCAGCAAAAAAAAGTGATGGTAGGAATACATTAAGGTAAAAAAGGAAGCAATTTTGAGTGATGGAGTCAAATGACGATAACCAGGGTGAGCTGGGGGGGACAAAAAGACAGGAAGAAATTCAGTGAGGCAAAGCCTTCAGAGTGGAGAGGGAGAGTGAGGGAGGCCAAAAAGGTAAAGTTAGGGTGATGGGGAAGAGAAGAGGGAGGGGGAGGGTTGGGGGAGAAGCAGGCGCAAGTGTTGGGGGGTTGGCTTTAGCAACCACTCCAGGGATAGTAGGGAAGGGGCATTAAAAAGAAGAGGAAGGAGCCAGTTCAAATATAGGTTTTGTAACCATAAATATTACAGGCTTCTTTTGGAGACCAGCTTGTACTTCAGAATTTACTTTCATAAACATAATGATTCAGCTACTGTAATTCACCAAAGAATATTTTTTTTTCTAATATTCACTTTTTCTCAGGGTGTATAAAGCATCTTGTTAGATAATTTTAGAAGTATATATAAAAAGCAATTGATGGTACCCATCTGACCGCAAAGTGCCTTTAAGACATCATTGTACTTACAGTATCTCAGGCAGCTGTGGGGGATAAAGGACAAAATAGTATAAAATCAAATAACAAAAAAGGAAATCTTGGTGCCATGAGAACTAGAAAATACATCCTTAAACCAAATACGATCTTTAGTGTGGTTTGAAATAATGTATTTATACCACCAAATCTGCACAAGGACATAAACAAGGTGCAGGGCTTGCACCACAAAACACATGAGGAGAGACTAAGGACCTCAATATGTACTCACTGAAGGAGAGGAGAGGAGAGGAGAGGAGAGAGAGGGGGGACATGACTGAAACTTTCAAGTACATCAAGGGCATAAACAGGGTGCAGGTGGGGGACCTTTTCCAATATAGAAAAAGTACTATAACAAAGGGGCACAATATGAAATCGGAGGGAGGTAGATTAAGAGGTAATGTGAGGCAGTATTTCTACACACAAAGGGTAGTTGATGCTTGGAATAATCTGCCACAGAAGGTAATGTGGGCAAGCACAGTGGAGGGGTTTAAGCATGCCTGTGACAGGCACAAGGGAACCTTGAGAGAGGAGGGAGTAACGAAAAGCCATTGATCACATAGGGTCAGTGGCCACATACAATGTATATGGCCTATGGGCAGACTGAATGGGCATGGCAGTCCTCATCTGCCAACAATTTCTATGTCACTATAGAACTATTTGTATGGAAATTAAGGCATATGAACAATATATTTGTATTTCTCTAGTTTACAGTATAAAAAATTGTATTAGTATGATAGAAGTAGTAATGTTAGTAGTTTTAATTCTTTAGATACCCTTCCCTAGAGGCCCAGGGTGCTGTACATAAAAGTAGACAGCACACATACAAGGAGAGAGGACAATAAAAAACAAACTCTGGCCAGAGCCAATAGGGCTGCAGGTGAGAAATCTGAGGTAGAAATACTAATAATTACCAGAGTTATGAGCCCGCATTCGTAAAATGTAACATAAGATCGTATATAAAATGGGCAAAGAAATCCATGTGTCCTGACTGACTGAGAGTTGGTTCTAGCCATGGCAGTAAGTGAGTACCACCAATGGCACAAACAAGTCCCTGCCAACCAGGACAACTCACAGAACTCATAAGCCACCTACAGTATTTCTTAATTTCCATCGCAAACATGGTTGCAGTCTTTACTCATATACTGTAGTAAAAAACTTCAGCTAGGCCCTAAAAATAAAAGTCCATTAAATTAAATAAAGTACATAATTGAATGTTATTTACACTCATGAGCCCCCCCCCCCCCCACAAATACACAAATTTTTAAAAATCAAGTATTATTCAGAGTTTCCACTGCTGGTGTTTCTTTGGCGACCATGAAAAATCCCCCATTCCTGCCACTTTGCCATAGAACTCCCTGCTCCTTACCTGGCAACAGATACAATTGAGGATATGGCTCCACTTCAGGCCTGTGTGTGTGTCTTTGTTTGTATACCAGTTGAACTCTGAAGAACTTTGAATTCATGTATTCCATATTACCATTCTGTGTGTGGGGGTGGGTGGGGGGCATTCTACTACTGGAATAATGCAGAGCTTTGAATTCTTATATTCCATGGTAAATGATCACATAGTTTATTGAGTGTGAAGAAAGACAGATGACTGACAGGTGAAACACATCTGTGGAGGGACTATTTTATATTATTTAGCAACATTTTAGTATTTGTTTTTGTAATTTTGAAAACTTTTGGAATGTTCTTTTTTTTAAAGTTGTCTATGGGCCCAATTTATATAAGAATAAGACATGGCTAGGTCTTGGTAGTACTGAGATACCTGCACACCCAGAGGCTGAAGGCACTTAGCCTGCAGCCTTATGCCTCACTATGCCTCTGGGTGTGCGGGTATCTCAGTACTACCAACACCCAGCCATGTCTTATTGCTTACACATTTGTTGTTTTGTAATCTTTTTACACCAAATTTTCAACATAAGCTTATTATGACCCTGTCTCATAAAGAAGGTCAGAGAAAATGTTCAACTCCTGGCCTAAAGGTGATTTCACACAGGAACTGCAAAATCAATTGTTGGGACACAAAAACACATTTTGGGCAGAAGTTATAAAATGACAACTGTCACATTCATGAGGTGCTGTAAAGAAATGGCTATGTTGAAAATTTGGGGTTAAAATATTGAATATTACCAAACTTATGAGCCTGCATTTGCAAAATTCAACATAGCCTCCTAACTTTTTTGTTTTTAAATATTTTTACATGGAAATTAGAACATAGCCTTCTTATGACCCCACTTCATGAACAATGGTAGAGACAATTTTCAGCCCCTGCCTGAAAGGTGATTTTGCACAGGAACCGCAAAATCACATTTCAGGATGTAAAAAAACAAACATTTTGGCCAGGATTTGAAAAATGACAGTAGTCACATTCATGAGGTGCTGTAAAGATATGGCTATGTTGTAAATTTGGGGTACAATATTAAAAATTATCAAAGTTATGAGCCTGCATGCACAAAATTCAATGTAGGCTCATAACTTTGGTGTTTTTAAATATTTGTATACCAAATTTTGAACATAGTCTTCTTATGACCTCATCTCATGAACAATGGATGAGAACATTTTCAACTCTTGCCCAAAAGGTGATTTCATGCAAGGACCACAACATCACCATTCGGGATAAAAAATAAAATTTTGTCCAGGATTTGAAAAATGACAATTGTCAAATTTATGGGGTGCTGTAAAGATATGGCTATGTTGTAAATCTGAGGAAACATTTTTAAAATTATCAAAGTTATTAGCCTGCTTTTGCAAAATTTGATGTAAGCTCATAACTTTGTTTTTTTTAATTGTTGCACCAAATTTAGAACCCAGCATTCTTATGACCCAACCAAATGAACAATGCAGAGAACATTTTCAACTCCTGCCTGAAAGGTGATTTTGTGCAGGGACCATGAAATGATGTTTTGGGATGTAAAAAAACACAACATTTTGGCCAGGATCTGAAAAATTACAGCTATCACATTCATAAGGTGCTATAAAGATATGGCTATGTTGTAAATTTGGGGTACAAATATTGAAACTTACTAAAGTTACAAGCATGTGGATGAAAATTCAATGTAGGCTCATAATGTTGTTGTTTTTTATTATTTTTACACTAATATTTCAGCATAGGCATCTTATGACCCCACCTCATGAACAATCATGGATAAAATGTTCAACTCTTGCCTGAAATATGATTTCTTGCAGTGATCACCAAATCACCTTTCAGGACAGATGTACTTAACGTCACTTGCATTATTCATGAGGTGGTGTCCCAAAAAAGGTCTGTTAAAAATTGTGGGCAAAAATATTGAAAAATGGCCAAATTATGCTTATAAATTCAAAACTTATTAAAATACATTGAAGCGCATACGTGTTTCTTCAGTTTGTGCACCAGCTTTGAAGAGTGAAGATGCATCTGTGGTCCAGAAAGGATTATGGCGCTGGACTCTCGATCAGTAAGTAGGGGCATGTGGTGGTGGGGTGGTGGGTGCTTAGTGGGAGGGGTTGGGTGGGGGATCTAATGGCTGCAAAAGACATCCATGGATGGTTTTCTTTTACAGGGCTTAAAAATCAAACAAAAACCCCAGAGGATTCTGAATCGCAACACTGGAGGATTGGGTGCCCTCACTGTCATTCATCTGTTTTGGGAGGGGTGCACATTGAGGGAGGGGTTGGGTGGGGACAATAAAAGAACAAAATACAGAGGGCTCCTGATGGCAACACTGGGGGACTGGGCACCCCCAGTGTCACTCTTATGTTTTTGGGGGATGCATAACATAGGAAAAAATGATATTGATTTGTGTTAAATCATATTCTTAACTATACCAAACAAAAATTCTCAAGTACTGTATGTCAGCTAGAAATAATGCGTGGGCTCATGCTTAATGAAAAGTGATCTGCGGTGGCTCAGTGGTTGCTAATGAGATCCAAAAAACCTACACTGAACCACACTGGAATGTAATACAAATATGCACCTTTGATAGTAAACATTGATGCTTGTTTACTAAACAAGCATCAATAGGGGTGAACAAAACTGGTGCATTCAAAAGAAACCAATGCAGCATCTTGGTGTATTGAAAGAAGTCTATACTAGATGCACTAAAAGACAAATAATTAAAGCCATGTGCCATAAAAAATGAATAACGATAACAATCTGTTGTTGCACATGCATATTTAAATATGTTTTTATAATCATATATAAAAAACAATCCCTACAGCTGCAATAAAGAAAATAGTCCTTCTGTGTCTTTTGTTTGTTTGTTTTTACAACCCCAATCACTTCTTACTTTGCGATCCTAATAGAATTAAAAGTCTTGATAAATGGCTTCAACTACTCATTTCATCCCGTTCGTGCAGGATGTTTGTTTATGAAACTGACAGTTCAATTTATTCTATAGCCTCCCCCGAAACACATAGCCTTTACTAGAAAACACCCATAGAAACAGTGCAACATCATTGTTAAACAAGCACAAACAGTACTAAAATCCATCTCTTCAATAAATGTGGTTAACCAACAATCAGAGACATTCCAATGAAAAAAATGTTTTACTTTGCCAGTGATCAGCTATGACACTCGCTAAAGTTATAGTAAACCTGAACTGGCACTCAGGAGAAACTGTAACTAAAAACTAGCCTGGAATGCTGCTCTGTGTTGCACATGTGTTTACACTGTCGCGTAATATGGTTTTAGAACAGTGCTATTCTTTCTGATGAATTTATTGGACTTTGATGGCCACTAAAATAAACTGCAGTTGCTATTGCTGGGAACTAAAATGCCAAAACTGAGTTGTAACATCGGGATTTTGTAGAGATATTTTCAATATATCTTTAAACCACTATGTACATTACTAGTGGTTGGTTGGCTGTTCTTTAGTGAGCTTCACTGGGAAGTTTTACAAAAAACGTCCAGATGTTTTTCATGGAGACTTTGGCTGGTTACATGTACAAAGTGGCTATTGAATGTCATGTGTTGATGCTGGCTAAAAATAGTGCAGTGCCACTTGAGACAAGGAGTGGAGTGCTCCAGGGACATCACGGTTATGGAGACAACTGCTCCATGTCCAACATGTTGTTTGGTCAGAAAGAATGCAAGGAATGAGGAGTTCTCTTTTGAAAGCAAGAGGTCTGCAGGGCTCCACCCATTGCAACCCAAAAAAGCATGCTGACCACTGTCGGTAGCATCAAAGATATGCACTATCTATTAACGGCTGCAAACACAAAAGCAAAGTCAATACCACCGCTCTGGTATTGTTATGTTTGTATCCACTGATACATCATAAATATCTTTGACTCCTCTGTCAGTGTTCAGCTTTTTTTTATTTTACTCTCTCCTTGTGAGTGAACTGATTCTAGTTTATTTACTTCTTATTGAGGGGTGCTTCCCCTCCAGCAGTAGCAATGGCCAGCACCAGGGATGGTGGGCCAATTACTGGTTTACACATAAAATTAGACATCTAGTGTCAAATAAAACTTACAGGAATAAATAAAAATAATCACACACATGATAAAGCACTGTATCATATAGCTTAGGCAGTATATCACAGGATAGAATGCATGAAATAAACTACAATAAAAAGGGACAAAGTCAAATAGCTGTGAATGCAACAGGGCCACCACCACAAATGCCTAGTCTCTCAAAATCCTCAATCTTACCTTGAGTGAGGAGACAGGAGTTCAACCAGGCAGCCCTAGCTCATACCACATAGGGCTTTATAGGTTAGCACACCAACCATGAAGGTTACATGCCACCTTAACAGCAGCCAGTGCAGCTCATGCAGCACAGGAGTCACATGGCAGCTAAAGGCAATGTACCAAACCCCCAGTTACCCTCAGGTAAAGAGCATTGGAGTGATCAACCTTGGATATCACAAAAGTATGTACCAGTGTTGTCAAGTCCTCAAGGAGGAGTTAAGCTTTAATGAGGAAGGACACAAACCCACAGATGGCCATCTCACTGAGTCCACCATACTCCATAAATCAGTCCAGTAACAGCCCATGGTCTGCAGTATTAAAACCTGAAGAGATATTGAGGAGAATGAGAATGGACCACTCACCCTCTCTAGCCCTGAGCAGGTCATTATGCCCCCCGACTAACATAGTGTCAGTCATTGCCCTGACCTAAAGCCAGACTGGAGGGGCTAAAAGATGTCATTGGCCATGAGGTGTGCCTGAAGGCAATGCCACAACTTTCTCTATAATCTCACCAAAAATAGTTAAGTTAGAGACTGGTTGATAATTTGCCAGGATCTCTGGGTCCAATGTTGATTTTTTTCAGGAGCTGTCTCACCACAGCATTTTTTTCAATGCACTCAGAACCCCCACCACAAGAAGCACCAGACAATCTCGGCAAGCACCTGACCCACTGGCCATATGCATCCCACCAGTAACTCCGCTGGACCCAGATTCAGTTCATAAAAAGTGAGTTGCAGCTTCAAAATCACCAGCAAAATCTCTTCAACTGTAACCAGCTTAAACTATCCTCAGCGAATATGGGAACTACTAGAATAACCAGAGTCGACACTACAGAGCAGCTATAGCCTGGTTTGGAAAAGACAAGCGCTGGTATACGAAACCCTATCTGAGAAGAATCTAGCAAACTCTTCACTTCTTGCTGTTGACAAAGTTCCTCACAAGTCCAAACAAGCATGATGTAAAAGCCTGCCTACAATCTGGAAGACCAGAGCTGATCAATTCCTCCCAGCAGCAATCTTCCAAGATAGAAAGACTGCCTTTTTATGGGTGATTGCCTCTGATATTCTTCAAAAATGAGAAATCAGAGTCACCTTGTTACCCAGAGCCTTGGACTTCCTCCAATGACACTCCAGCCTCTGACCCCTAGCCTTAAACCTCCCCAGCTGCTTATCAAACCATGGTGAGCCTTGCAGTATATAGTATTTACAAAGAGGACTTGGATATACAAAACAAATCTAAGGTTTCATTGTATTGTATAATAAAATAAAAATTACATTTCTACCGTAGTAATGCAGTAATGGGGAAGTGCTGTAACACAGTACCTTAATGCAGTACACTATTTTGTGGTAAAGTTGAAGATTAGGTTAGCTGCCACTGTATAAAATGGTGAAAAAGCCAAAAAAGCTAAAAAAAATATGAACTGTGTGATTATATATTAATAATTGCATGGCCATGTGACTGGACTTCAATCACAGCAAATGGTCTCTCTTTCCCATTTTAGAAAAGCCTCTTAAATATTGACTTTTTGGGCATGTTAGCATTATATATTGTAAAATCTGAGGCTAAACAGCTTAAGTAAAAACATTGTATCCATAGCAAATGGAAATCGCTGACAAAATGATGTGTACAAAGGTTCACGATGATGTACAATCATGGATGAAATTTCCAAAGGGGGCTGTACCAGCAACCATAGTTACAACAGATTTCTTCCACTCTTCAACAAAAACAAACAAGCATTTTTCAATGCTGAATGTTTGCTTGCTGGCATTAGCATTGGTAGTGTAGGAGTTAGAGAAATGCATAAAAGGAATGACAGTGAAGTACTGAACTGAAGCCAACCACACCACCACCCTGCAGAGACTGAGAGGCATTGGGGTGTGCCTTTGGGTCATCAGGCATAACGGCCATGCCATTTCACCACACCCTACCCTGCAGACACTGAAAAGTGTCACAGTGTGCCTTGATGTCTTTGGACCTTATGCTTACCCCATTCCACAAGGAAATATGGTGAAATGGGTGCAGTATAGGAGAATGGGGTGAACTCTGGGGGCAAAGGGTCCAAGCCTTGATGCCTGTCACTGGCTGCAGGGTGTGGGGGGGTGGAATGGCATGAGCATTACAGGCAACAATCCCAAGTCACACCCCTGATGCCTGTCAGTCTCTACAGGGTGGGGTGCTATGGTCATAAACCCTAACACCCCAGGTTCTCGTTGGTATTTTCACTCCAAATGTTCAACATGGGGTTTTTGTGACCCCCACCTCATGAAGACTGGCAATATCAGTTTGTTAGCTGAAAGCTGATTTTGAACAGCAACTACAACAAAAACACATTTCGAACAGGATGTGAAAAATGGCAGCTGTGCTGTTCATGGGGAAGTGAAAAAAATGGCAATGTTGAAAATCTGGAGTGAAAATATAAAAAAACTGGTGAAGTCATGAACGTGCAGAGAAACTGTGCAACACACACCCATAATGTAATTAGTTTGGGGATTTTTTATAGCAGATTGTCAACACAGGTATTTTGGGACCTCCGCTCATGAACAGTGTCACAGTGATATTCTTAATCTGTCCCGAACACTGATTTCCCACAGCGACCATGCATTTCTGCACCAGAAGTGTGAAAACACATTTCAGCCAGGGTGTGAAAAATGACAGCTGTACTGTTCATAAGGAGGTGTGTAAAAATGCCAGTGTTGAAAATTTGGTCTGAAAATAGTACAAATTCGTGAACTTATGTTGTAACACAGTCATTTTATGGAATTTTGTCGCCAAATTTTCAACACAGTCATTTTAAGACCTCTGCTTATGAACAGTGTCACTGTGATTTTCTTAATCTGTCTCAAACATTGATTTCACACACTGACTATGTCATTCTGCACTACACGCATGAAAACACATTTTGGGCAAGATGTGAAAATTGACAGCTGTAGTGCTCATAAGGAGGTGTGGTAAAATGGCAATGTTAAAAATCTGGAGTGAAAATATAGAAAATTTGCAAAATTACATGCATGCATTGGAACTAGGCAATGCACACTCATAAAACAGTTATTTGGGGGAATTATTTCACCAAATTTTCAACATAGGGTTTTTGGGAGCCTACCTCTTGAACTGTGACTCTGTCATTTCATTACTCGGTCCCAAAAGGTGGTTCCATGCAGTGACCAGGAAATCACCTTTTGGGACTGAATAACAAAATGACAGTGACTGAGTTCACGAGGTGGGGTCCCAAGAACCCCATGTTGAAAATTTGGTGAAAAAATTCCCCAAAAAGGCTGAGATAAGCACCAAAGTTGAAAAAAAAACATTTATGCCATTATACAGCATACCGGCATTTCTTCAGTTCGCAGTCAGCTTTGAAGAGTGCAGACATGTTCCCAGTCCACTGAAGATCATCGCGCTGGGCTCCAGAGATAAGTATGGGGTCGGGGGTATGGGGAGGTGGGTGCGCAAATGGTGGGCGCAGGTTACGGGAAGGGGCAAGACAGGCGACAAGGGCCTTTTTTTTGTACAGTTTTTTCTTTTCTTATTTAGGAAGATGACGCGGGACTTTTGCCACACTGGGGTGGGTTCCCAGCATGGCAGCTGGAAAGTTATTTGGGAGGCAGTGGAGCCGATGGGGGATTGCGCACCCCCATCGGCCGCTGACTTTGCCATGCTGGGGTGGGCTCCCAGCGTGGCACCTAGAAATCTGTTGGGGGCAGTGGAGCCGATGGGGATTGGGAACCCCATCGCTCATAATGTGCGGGGTGGAGGGAGCTCAGCGAGCATGCTGGGATGGGCCCCCAGTACGCGAAATAGTGTTCAGGGGGGACAACAAACTGTCTATGACAGTTCAGATGCAGTGCTGACGTACGTGTAGGCAATTTGCATACTGCTGATGGCAGTATGCAAACAGACTACATGTTACCACCACTGAGTGTGGTGGTGTTTTCCTCAGAACTGTACACCACTGCATCCGAATGGCTGTCATAGACAGCTTGGACATTCATTGGTGTGGTGCAGCAGTGCCTGCAAAAGGGAGCAGGGTATTGGAAGTGGGGAGGCACACCTAAGAAAACTCATATGGTGGCACTATGTTTCTTGCACATGCATGCAAGCAAACATAAAAAGGGTAAAGACCTAATCTTCCTGCATCAGCAGGCTACTCTGAAAGTGGTGATGCAACAGGGAAAAGGCAGCAGGAGTAACAGTATATGCATTTTTTATCCCTCACACCAAATGTTAGCCCTTAAGGACAGAATGAAAAAAGTAACAGAATTTAAGATTGATTAAAAAAAGTTTTAAAAATCTAGTAAGCATATAGGTGAAAAACGATAAGGCTTATTTCATCTAATAGCCATAACTGCAAAGTCTCTGTTGGATTGCATATATAGAGACATTTATTTAGATTTTGATAACCGGGTAAGCCCACTGAGACCAGAGGTCCCTTTTTCAGGGGTGACCCGGAATTAGTACAGAAAAGACATTTCGAGACAATAATTTTTTTACAGTAGTTACATATGTTGCACAAATAGACTTTAGCAACAGAAATATTATCGACAGTATACAGGGGCAAAGGATACACAGTACAGACCCAAGTATCATTTACAATAGTTACAATATGGTACACAAGTGTAGAGTAGTAACAATATACTGAAAATGATTCACAGATAGGCTCTTATGACATCAAGTTTCATCTCCATTTCGTAGGGAAGAAGGTAACAACAGTAAATTGACATAAAAGCTTAGGAGATACTTCCAGGAAAGAGGGGAGGTTCAGGCAGTGCAGAGGAGAAGAGACCTGGGCTTGGGAGCTAACGGTTACAGCCACAGAGACTGAGGTTTAGAAGATATAGCTTGAGCCCAGACTTGAATTGGGTAAGGGTGGATGAGTCAGCCAGGCTAGGTGGAAGAGAGTTCCATAGGTGGGAGGCAGCAAATTTGAAAGAGCGTTCGCCTTGGTTAGAGCGAATCCTAGGGATGTTGAGGGGATGATTCGCTGATGATCGCAGGATTCGGATTTGTTCTTTGGAGGAGGGTAGTCCTCTAAGGTGGGGAGGGGGATTGAGGGTCGTGAACTTGAAGGCAAAAAACCAGTCAGCAGATAAAGGCATATCAGCCCATTTAGTTTGCCCAGTCCTATTTATGGAACTGTGCCACTGTCAGTCCTCATTTCTTTGCCTCCATCCTGAACTGCGCCAGATGCACTTTTCCCATGTGCCTATCCTACACACTTTTAACCCCCCCATTGCAGATGAACTCTTCCAGTGTTTGTTCCAATCTGCCACCTTTCTTTCCAAAAAAGGTATTTCCTGACATTCTTTTTGAAGCCCCCCTTGCCAGTTTCCTGGAGTTCCTCCTGGTGCCTGCATTACCACTCACTGTAAACAACTCACTGCTGTCCACCTGGTTTATCCTGCAGAGGTACTTGAATATCTCAAACATATCTCCCCTGTTCCCCCATCCCCCTTTGTGTACACATTGGAATTCCCCCAATGCTCATCGTAGGGCCTCCCTTGATGTCCCCATTTTGGTAGCCCTTCTTTGCACTGCATCCAACCTATTACTGTCCTTGCTCAGGTGTGGGCTCCAAAACTACACATAGTACTATAGATGAGGTGGAACAAGGGATTTATACCCAGTACTCTTGGTGTAGGGGAACTAAGGATTTATAGAATGAAAGTATTACCTCCCACTTTCCGCTAATTATCCCTCTCCTAATGCATACCAGAATCTGATTCACCTTCCCCACAGCCCTGTCATGCTGTGCCCATGCCTTCAAGTTCTCCATTATTATCACCCTTAGGTCTCTTTCCTCTGTTGTGCTCTCCACTTCACAAGATATAGAATAGTGGATGGTTGACCATCCACAACAAGGCTTCTTTTCCATCGAGGGAGTCGATGGCGTCATTGAAACCTCAAGAGCGAAGCTCGAGAGGTTTCTGTGATGCCATCGACTCCTGAGATGGAAACAAAGCTTTCATTGTGGATGGTCAACCATCCACTATTTTATATAGTACATGGTTACCCATAATTCTGCAAGGTTCATATCTTGCGTTCACATTTCTGTTTTTTTTCCTTTCTCTTTCTGCACTCACGTACCTGAGGATTCCAGTGCTCAATGCAGTCCTGCCCCAGAAGGTACTGGTTCACCTGACTCCTTACTACCATCCCACACCACACTAACAAACATAAACTGTGGCAGTAAATAAAAAAAAAAGGAACACTGAAAACAGTTTGGACACACAGAGCTGATCACACAGTCCGTGTCCAAACTGTAGTTATAAACTGCTCGACTGACCGAGCGCTAAATGACAACACCACTTTCTTCTGTTTTTTTTTTAATTTCCTGCTGGGAATCAGCCGATCAGGTGGTAGGGCAAGTCAAAAAGCTGTTGTACTATCGATGTGACATCAGAACGATAGTACAACAACTTTTTTGACCTTTGAACTGTACTACAACAAGATTTTGAAAGTCATTGTTTTCCATCCACAATAAACCCTAACCATATACTATAAAGCCATGCAAGATATGTACTAGTCTCAATTGATGACTACAAGGGTACTAAGGATAGTACATACTCTTTATGTGCTTCACTTTCCTAACAAATGGATTTTGAATTCAATGGCCTGCTATTTGGGGGTGAAGTGGGTTAATTCATTTTCTGTGTTTTCAAAAAACAGAGATTTGTGGGAGCATAGATGGAGAGTGTTCATTTGGTAATGGACTGTCACTTTGGGACATACTGTACTTGGGGAAAAATTTGTTATGCCATGACACATTTAAATTTGTTATTTTCCTTCCCATCTCTGTTAATAACTGACATGTTTGTTTACCAATAATACATTTTCCCTTTCACCATCCATCTAGTCCTGCAGATTGAGCATAAAGTGACACCATACAGTAGCTCTATGTTTGTGACCTCATAGTTTGATGGCATGGAAATGAGTGAGATATCAGAAAAAAATGGGTTATGATGCCATTCCATAACTAAACAACTGGAGTTAGTGGACTGCAGGGACTACTTATGAACACAGCTATCTTTAACAATTAGCACTGGTGGAGAGAAAAAAGAAAAGTACATAATAGAGAACTGAATAGCGGTTTAAACATAGTACTTTTACAAAGTTTGTCATGGTATGAGAGTTCTATTATTATGTAGCTTTTAGTAATGTATAATTAATCATTTTTTTATCTACCTGGAACTTCTCTTCAGATCTAATCTTTACTGCCTTATAAAAGCCCCATGGATGCCAACACCACACTACACCTAGCTCCCTGAACTGAAGCAGTAATGCCAGTGTGGTGTAGAATACGAAAAAGCATGCATCTCAGAAAGCCAAAATCATGACTGCAATATGCAGTTTGTAATACTTGCCATTTATAGTGCTATGCTTCCATGACATCATTAGCTAGTTTTAATTCTTGCCATGTCATTGCCTCCCTTCCATAGGTTACAGCCAAAAACAGATCACTCAAGATCCACTAAGTGCCTGTGTAGTCAAACAAAATAAATGTATAAAAATAAATAACCCTCATCAAATAGCTGGATATGCATCAAGACTTAAACACAGTTATGTTTACAGTACATAAAATAGAGTTTCAAATCCTCTAGGCTGGAACTTTTTAAAATTGATGTTTTGAAGAATTTCTACAGTGTATCTGAATTTTCCATAGATGTCACAAATTTCTATGAAAAGTAAACTGCTACAAAAAGTGCAATTTCACCTGAGAACTATGGATTCCACCATTTTCTTTCTGTACAAGCATTATGGGTTGCCATCTGCCTGTAAGGGCGAGACAGACAGTCCAGCAGGCAGTAAGCAATATTGTAGAGTGCATTCTTTTAGTAGAAAGTATGATCCACTGGCAGAATATTGCTCACCTTAGCTCTCTAATTCTGATTTTGCTCTGCTGTTCAATATGGTGGTTTTCCTCCATGACAGTAATTATTATTTAGAAAATGGGCAAGATGCCCAGCCCAGTGGTGCTGAGGGCTCAGGTACTGGACACCACATCTTGCACTACACCAGCGACCCATGTTCAGGAGAGAGCATGGGCCCTCGGGGGTTGGCAGGGGAGGAGAGGGATTGAGCATTCTAGGGACAGCTGTCCTTTTCCAGGGAGGGGGGATTTCCAGACATCAGTGCATGCCTGGTTCCTAGTGGTGGCTGGTGGCTGGCACACCAACACGCACCTAGTGGGGTAGAGGTGGAGCAGACACTTGATGGGGTGCATGCATCATTGCACTCTCAACCTCTGGGGAATACAGAACAAGGGAAAATTGGCTCCTGGTCTGGCATCATGAGCTTCTGACCTCTGCGGCCTGACCCTGAATGGCACTTCCTCTGTCTCAATCCCTCAAAGGTGAGTTGAGCTTGGCAGGGGCTCCTCACCATCCCACCATGGGGGGGCAAGCCATGGGAGAATTGAAGAGTGGCCTGATATAGGGGATGTGAGCCAGGAGGTCGGTCGGGATGTACAGCTGGCCAGGAGCCATGGGGACAAAAAGGATAGCAAAATAAAAAAAATAAAAAGAAAATGGGCAAGACAAAAGCTGAACTCTGATTGGTGAAAATACCCTGGCACAGGTGTTGTTATTTCTTAACAATGCTCGCTAATAAACGTGTCCCTCCTGACACCAGTAATCACCACCTGTGCCCATGCTCCCTGTTTTTCTTTTGCTTAGCAAGAGCTACTGCCCCCCCAACACTCCTTAGTTCAGTGACATCTGCCTGTAAACAGAAAAAGAGAGAGCACACACTGCAGTCATTTTGCATTCAGGAAGAGTGAATGAACAGCTACTTCCCACAGCTGTGTTCATTTGCAAGGGCACCACTCTCCTGACCGCACTCTCGCACTCCCTCCTCCAAATGCAAGCACACTGAGTACAAAGAAAAAAAGAAAGCTGTCAGACTCAGTCTGATCAGGTTCATGGTGGGAAGTGCGAATTTCAAAAGGGCAGCACGCGACTCCTTCACAGCACAATGCCGCCACAGTCAGTCACACTGCTGCTTAAAATTTAAAATAAATAAATCATTTAGATCATGACTATCCTCATTGCAGATGAAGGTATCCACTTCTTGGTTTAACCAATTGGGGTTATGCAACATTGTGGACTTAACAGACAGATCTTCCAACAGCAATCAAGTGAAGAAAAAAAACAGTCTTGCAGAAAGGGGATAGAAGTCAAAAACAATGACCAGAAACTGGTGGGAGGAATGATTTCTAGACACTTCTTTTCTTTTGGAGGTGGCAGTGTGTGTGTGGTGGTGGTGGGGGTATCAATAGATCAGAATGATTCTGTAGGGAGGAGCAACAGGAGCTGGGACAGCCTATAAACATATAGACTACTTTTCCAATAAAATGTTTTTTCCACTACTTCTATTCATTTTTAAACTCATTTCTTCTCTTATTTTACCATTTAATTAACATTTACTCTGATGCTCATTTTCTTTTTTTTTTTATATTGATGTTTTATCCTCCTCCTCCAGGGAGACTCTCCTATTGGCAGCTTTGGCCATCCTACCTGAGGGACACTTTCTCTGGATCTGCCCACACCTGCTGACCCTGGAGTTTCCCTGAAGATTCCCTCCATAGAAGGGCTAGGAAGGAAGCAGCATGCTACACCTCCCCCTGAAGACCCAGTCCACAAACTGGGGCCAGCCCTTGGATGCAGCAGTCATCATTGAGCATCAGCCAGGGTTTCCTCCTTTTCCACTTTTCTCCCTCTCCCCTCCCTACTGATGCAAGAAATTCAGAAACATACCTCCCACCCTGTACTGCCCCCTGGCTGATGCCATGGGACAGTCAGTGAACAGAATGTCACAACACCCTCCTCCCAAGAGAGGACAGCAGTTCTCTGGATGCCCAATCCTCTCTCCCCCCTGCCAACCCCTAGTGGCCAGAGCTCTTTCCCGAACCCGGGTCACCAGTGTGGCATGAGGTGTGACGTCCAGCACCTCAACCCTTAGTGACACTGGGATGGCCAGATTCCCATTTTCTAATCACAATAATACCCTCCAGGTTGGACATTATGGGATATAACAGATCTTCCAGGGGCTATAAGGCCCGCCAGTGGCATCAGGCCTCATTACACCCCTGGGTGGTCTGTTATATCCCAGTAACACCCACCCTGTTGAGTATTATTATTATTTACATATGTCAGTCAGTTCACTGCATGTTTTTGAAGGTAAAAGTGTAGGCAGGGGAAAACTGGGCAGACTGAGGGGGCCAATCAGTCCTTATGGGCTGAAAAATTCTACGTTTCTGTGCAAGTCTCCTACAGTGAACTTAAAAAATAACTTGTTTTTACTGTCTATTGACCCAGGATAACCCTGCTGAAAAGCAATGTCTTGCTTACAGTTGGGCCCTGATCATGTGAATTTGGTTTGAACGATGTTTACCAGTTCAAAGACTGATAATTGTGAAGACTTGCAGAAGTTGTGCAAGTGTCGGACCACATTTCTTTTTCCAGAAGCTGTGGACCTGCAGAAGAAACACAACATCCACAGCTTGTGGAAAGCACAGCTGCAAATTGTGGACTGGAGATGCTTTAACTTGTCCAATTCTGATCCATTTTTTAGATTTAGAAATTCAGGAACCTCCAAATCCTAATCTGATTTTGATTACAATCCTAAATGGACCTAACAATCTGAATCACATTTAAAATCCTAAACCTTAAATCCTTGTGTAAAAACCGGTTTTAGGATTCATTTTATGAATTAGGATTTTCAGACTGCAGTTCCAGGAATCCTAAATCTGAAAATCAGGACAGAATACAATGAAACTGATTCCAGTCAGTGTGTTCTGGGCAACCTATTGTGGATTCAGCATTTTTCTAATCATGGCCACGATTTATGAAATGTATACAAACACTGCAGATTTTGTCCTTATTTCACGGAATATGCAGACACAAACATCTATATGCTTGGCCTGCCCTAACCTTGAAAGATATGTTTGCAGTATGCACACTCCTGTGTACACATTTTAGTATAGTATTTGTTTTTTATTCCCCCAGAGGACATGGAGCACAGTAAAAAGATGGAACAATAACATCCATGTATAAATCTGAGTGGGGCATATCTGAAATTGTGCATTATCTGTGGAAAGAAAACATTCCTTGGTGATGAGGGCTACAAAACATTACAAGATATGTAGTAACATTTTGAGAGGTTAGATTTTACTGCTTATCTTTATTGAGTCTTATATGCAGCCTTTATTTTCAAGAGGACTGTGCCAAAGGGATGAAATTAATCAATGAATGTAACAAATGTGTTACTAGATGTTTCTGTGGGAAACTTCAGTGATCTGCTTTGTAATGCAACATTTCATATTTTGTGGTGTTGTTTACTCAGGTCCATAGATTAACTACCTCAATGACGGCACAGCTGAAATGAGTGCTAAAAACAAATGATAATGTATAAAATAGGTACTGTATAATTACCTACCAACTCCAGCAGCCCTTACTTGAAGCGAACCATTTCATTATTTTATGAATTTTGGCACTCAGAGTGCAATTTACCTTATGGACTGAAAGTAGATATTGTGGTGCAAGGTTTCCATATTATTGATTTTTATTTTCTGGGATTATTTAAAAAAAACAATTTTAAAGAGACTTGTTTTGCCATTACAGATAATCATGTGATCTGCTGCCTCACTACAAAGATTTCATATTTTTATCTCTAAACTATTCAGATATATATCTTTTGCTAATTTTCAATATGAAATATTATAGTTGTTATTTTAGTAGTAATAATGATGTAATGGTTAACTCTTATATGAATTTGTTTTTCCCTTCCTTTCCATACTGTTTTAAAATATTTTTAAAAGAAAGAAACCATTCATAAGTAATATAACATTTCATAATTCATGGTGGTTTTTGCTTGGGCAAGTGCACACCAGAAATAAGTACCAAGAAGAAATGAGTTTGCAAAAAAATATGGATAATTACTTTTCAACTCCAGCAGACCTTACTTAAAATCAGACTGCAGCCCTGACACTCCCTCACTATTTCTGTCATTCTTTCTTTTACACTCCAACTCATATATTAGCTTTCACACCTTTTTTCATGTCTACAAAAAAACAAGATGTAAAACTGAAACTGTTTGAATGAAGGCTATGCAATGTGGAATGTAGGATAAAGACAATTGAAACTATAGTCTTAATTGATTGGATATGATCAATATATGTTTTTGAAAATGGTAGTGCCAGTCATGTGAGTCAATAGTCACTTTTACATGGTGCTGACTTGTGCCGCTCAGTTTTGTCAGAGTCCTGTAATGTTCCTCCCACTGCGCTTCTATGCCACTTGTACACAGCAGTGGTGTTTCAGCTGTTTGTCTCTTCTTGCGATTCAGTCACGTTTCCAGCCATCCAGTGTTTGGTGACATCTTGGAAAATTAAAGGAACTCTGGGCAGCATTCTACCTTGATAACAAAAAAAAAATTAAGTTCAATGCAGAATTCGTTTAGGGCGAATTTTCCCTAACTAATTCTGTTGAAAAAAGTAGAAAATGCATCCAAAGTTAAGTGGAGAAAGGTAACTCACAAACCTTTAAGTTATTGAAATGTATTAAGGGGCACAAATCAACAGGGATGATTTTTTAAAATGTTTCCAACAGAAACCATAAGGGAAAATCCTCCCTAAATGAATTCTGTATTGAAGTCAACATTTTTTTAATGTTAGTAAATATAGGCATTTTTCTTTGCAGATCTAGCCATTCACCAAAATGAACAGAAAACTGCTTTTACGTGCCAGGGCACAATGGAACAGAAGCCAGTGAACCCATTCAAACAGGGAACGTGTTTTGGGGTGAACGCTCACTTTTGTTGTGAAATGGGTTGCTTGCACACACATTTTTTGCATTGGAACAGTGAGTCTGTAAAGCCTGTTTTGTTAGAAGGCACTGCATGTAGCCTAATAACAACATTTAGAACTGACTGGAAATGTTAGACTACCACATTATGCAAACATTTAAGAAGTGTAGGCTATCTCATGGAAATAAAGAAAATGACTATACTACCTTTTAAAACAGAGCTCTGCTAGGCATCCAGTGTAGAAGATCCACAAGATGTTTACTGGAATGATATGTCTCTCTGTAACTTGTCTACCATAGAAATGCATTGTTGTTTACATACTTACCTACTAAAGGACAGAAAGAGTGCTGTACACTTGAAGAACAGAAGAATAAGAGACTATGATATTAGAATACGTGGTCAGTAGATTACCATCTATCCAAACTTCAGCCCTTATATGAGGCAACAAAGAATCTTCATAGAAAAATACGGAAAATGTAATATTGATAATTATTTGCGAAATCCTGCAAAGTTAAAGTTACTACACAAAGGGACATTCATTATCTCCAGGGATCCAGCAGCTGAAACTCACTTTGTACTTGCTCAAAACTCTGATCCTGGTGGAACTGACAAAGCACTGGATGAGGAAACTTGAACATGTTTAACCTAACAGCCACTTTCAAGGATCTCAGATAGTAATTAAACCTTGGGGGTCCAGGCTGAATGAGGAATAACTACTGACTGCCAGGATTTCATAGCAAATGAATCCTTTTGATGTTTAATATGTTTCCTTCTGGGATAGTGTTTCTATATTAGCCGATAGTTTTGGGTTGACATGAATTAATTGCCTACGGATCCTTTTGATGTTTAACATGCTTCCCTCAGGGATAATACTTGTTTGTCAATTTCTGTAACATATTCTGTACTCCTGCAAATCCCTAAACTTATGAATGACACAACAGTACTATGTACAGAGTAATATATAGAATAGTGAAGGACTTGCTTCACAATATGGTAAAGGGTTTATCTAGTTCTGTTAAGTGTGCATGAGCAGATTATTCTTATATTGAGGCAGGGCAAGCAGTTTTACTGAAAGGATTGTGTGGAGTGGCAGGAAGGAAAAAGTATCCAGGGGTGATCATTTCCAAGATTGTCCTGGTCCTGAGAGGTAATGAGAGGAGTGTCAACAGACTGTTTAGTAGGCTGACACATGGCTAAGGATGTAGAGCAAGACAGGATTTCTTCTTCCTTTTTTATTTTTTTTTTAGGTTAAAGTATAGCAAGATGCATTTACATGTCATCTGTTTTAAATAAAGAAAACAAATAAAAAATGTATATAATTATAAAGTAAAAATACAAAAGAAGTACTTCATGCCTGAGGAAATATAATAATAATGATCATAATTACAACAATAATCTTTTTTAACACACTGGAGGACCTTTTGGAGCAAGGGGCACATGTGCACTCATGATTGGGTGCAGCAACAGTATGCCAAAAGGGAATGAGAAAACTGACCAGGAGAATAACCAGAGCAGTCAATGGGGATTTGAACTAAAGGACAGGATGTTCATGCTGGGAACCACCCAGGGTAGAATATAAATAGAGGGGTACACAAAGGGAAGGACAAAACAGCAGGGGATAACCAGGAGGCAAGACTCCAAGGACAAAAGAAGCATAAAGGGGTAACTACCCCACTTTCCTGAAGCCCAATATGAGAACCTTGAGTGCCTAATCAACTTTAAGAGGCTTGTCTTAGGCCCTGTCCCCACTACACCAGAAAAATCCCTCTGTAATGTTACAGAGGGTCCAAACCATTACTGTAACAGTTTGCGTTTACACTGGAAACATCACAGAAAGCGGTTACAAAATTGTTGTTGAAAACTGATATTTTGGGCCTGTCTACACTACATAAGTAAAATCCTGTAATATTATCAGTAGTAGGGTGGATGCACTGTAACATTTTGGGCCTGTCTACACTGCACTGAAAATCTATAATATTTTGTACAGACTGAAAACATTGCAGTGCATCCACACTACCACTGAAAGTGTTTTGAAAATGTTACAGGATTTTACTTGTATAGTGTGGACAGGGTTAAACAGAGCTTTAAAACCATTATAGAAACTGTTGCTGAAACCACCTCACAACAGGTTTCTGTAACAGTTATGAAAACACTTTCTGTAACGTTACCAGTGTAAGCGCAAACTGTTGTGGTAACTGTTTGGCCCCTCTGTAATGTTAGATAGGGAATTTCCAAGGGTAGTGTACACAGGGCCTTTCAGTATGTAATGGTTTCAAAATGTTACAGATTCTCAGTGCAGTGTGGACAGGGCCTAAGGGGCACAATCAGAGAGCATGGGTGGGCAGGAAAATTAAGACACCAGGAAAGAGGGTAACATACTGTTCTACACAGGTAGCCAGACAGAAAAAGTAGGTGTTGCTCTCTTTGTAAAGAAATGGAGTCATTGTGGTGGAAAAGGAGGAGATGGAGGGGGTCAAACAGTTCCATTGAGTTCATCTGGCTTGGGTTTGGGGGACTAGGAATCAAAGTGTCACACAGGGCTGTGCAACAGCTCAACATATAACTTAATAAAGCACACTGCAGAGATGGTTGGGGACATTAAAACTGAAGGCATATTTGATGCAATAGTGATCATTGGGGGTCATTTTTGAGAGTACTAACAGGACTGAGATTGTGCTCCCATCCACCATCAAGGACTGCTTCCTGGAACAGCATGTTTAACAAAAGACTAGGTTTGGGGCCACCCTTCCCCCTGTGCACAGTAGTAGCAATCGGGTATCTCTAGTGTAAACATCAAAGAACTGGTGGGAGCCAATAATCACAACCAAGTGACCTTCTCCATGATGACAGAAAGGTCTCATCCACCAGGAATTCAGAAATGGGGACTTTGTTAAGATGAGTTACCTGCTGAGACAGGGTCTTGAGTGGAGATGGGTGAAGTTGGTAAAATTCACTCCGTGAATTTAGTACAATTCACGGAGCATGGATTAATCCACGAAGTATGAAGTTTCCACCACAAAGTGCAGAGTTTCACCCATGAAGTATGGTATTTTGTGGGTGAAATTCCACACTTTGAGGGTAAAATTCCACCATTATTGGGCAAAATTTCACACTTCACGATGGAAAAATCATGATACCAGTGTAACAGAAGTTGCTGAGTACATGGAAAACTTTGTGAAACTCCATGAATGTTAATTTTGGCCACTTCGCAGCAACTTCACCAGTGAATTAACACTTCACTACATTTCTAGTCTTCAATCAATCAATCTTTATTTTACCAGACGAAGCACCATTGAGTGAACTCATTTGCAAGGAGGACCTGGTCATAATACATAGGACAGAGTAACAATGTAATAAGTACATAATTAATAGTATTTACAACTAATTGAACAAACACAACAAAAGGAAAGACTAGAAGTCAACAACCTGTTTAAGATCACACAGCAGCTAAATACAATATATACATACATAAATACAAGTTCAGTTAATATGTACAATATTACACAGGAAACTCGAATAGGGAAGTAAGAAGCTGGGGTTAGAAAGCTGAAATATGAGGAGTAAAATTAGAAAGAGAGACAGCAGAGGTTCACGCTAGATAGGAGACCCATGCCCTGGGTTTTTCTGCTGTCAGTGAAGCAATTACAGTATTCCTTGTAGGAATGTGTGAATAACATTTTGAAGGTGGACAGTTTTACAGGGAGTGCTAACTTTCAGGTATTTTCCACAGTACTGGTAGTGTAAGACTTATGGACAATTGACTTCAGCAGCTGCATAAGGCTGTTAATGTGGAATGCATTAAAGAAGGTGCCTGAAACTGCCATGGAGGACAGCATTCTAGTAAGCAATAAGGCAAAAAAGGCCAAGATGTGCCTCCAATCCCCCATTCAATGGGGACCAAAGTCTACTGATCCTAAGCTTAAAGAGGGTATAGCTAGAATAGCAGTAGTAGCTGCAGACAACAATGTATTATACTAGTACAACACTGAAAATAAAGGGTGATGCAGGGTGCCTGAAAATAGGAAATGCAGATTATAACCAAATCCATTACTGGTTCCATACTAACAAACTCACCCTTAACATCAAGAAAATGGTCTCTATGACCTTCTGCACCAGGCAACAACTTAGCACACTCTAGTCTGCTGAAGTCTTCAAGACTTTGGATGGCTAATCTCTGAAAGTTGTTCCCAAATTTAAATACCTGGGTATTTGGCTGGATTGTCATCTAGGTTTTTCCTTTCACATTGACACCATCCAAAGAAAGCTTCTGTTGAAATTCATGGCAACTTACCACAGCAAATATTTTCCTGCCTCCCTGTAAGACACAAGTTATTGTAAAATAATCCTTCCGCCTTGTGTTTATGTGGGTGTTGTGTATAGTGCTGCTTCCAAATTCACCATTTCTGACTGGATCCTCTCTACTACACTTTTTCTGCTTTGCCCTACATTGCACCCCTCCTCAATATACCATCACTGTTTCCTCTATTTCTTCTTCTCCCTCCCATCTCTTCCCCTGAGATCAGTCATCTTTCTCATAATGCCTCCCTCATTTCCAAATCCTGGCTCATCTATTCTCTTTCCTGCTCCTTGATCAGTTCTGACTCTTGCTCCTTCAACCTGCACTGTCCCAGACTCCACTGTCCCAAGACACTTGAGTGGTGTCATTAGACAATATGGCTTATAATTTCACTATTGTTCAGGTATTATAGGTATCATAGGTAAATTCTGGCCAAGCAGGCAAATGCCCGTAACAGTTCATCAACTAATATCAATAACCTCTGATCATTTTTCTGTTGCAGTAGTCATTTAATCTTTTTTTTTAATCTTCATAGTCCCACAAACAACCATCATGCATGGCAAAGAATTCCATAGGCCAATCACCCTCTGACTGAACCATGATGCCCTCCTCTTTGTGTTAGCAATTTCTCCTTGTAACTGTAATATGTGTGCCCTAGTATTGCACCTGTTCTCTTTTGTCCTCAAGTCCAAACAATCCCATAAATCTGTGTTAGTAAAAGCTTTGTATACCAAATGCAGATCACCCCTTAAATGATGATACTCCAGAGTGGATAGCCCAAGTTCTTCTAATCATTCTTCTTAACTCAAATGTTTTACAGGTGATCTTCACCCATACCTGTGATTTGCTCCTGGCATACAAAATATAGTCTCTGTAAGTAACACATGTCTAAATAAAATCAAAGACTGGATGGCCTCCAGCTGGCTTAGCCTCAATGCAGGCAAGATGGAGTTGTTTCTGGTTAAACAGGGCTTTGCTTTCATAGGTTGGCAGGCACAAATGTGGAGAAGGACACTGACTTGCTGCTAAATAGCACCCTGCTAAGAGCTGTGTATAGGGTGAAGGATATGGGGGTTTTGTGGATAGCAAGCTGACATTAGAACATCATGTGTCAGCACTAGTCTGCAGTCCATTTTTCTACTTTTGAAACATCACACATATTAAATCCTATTTCATGTGTAAGGACCTGATGACACACGCACACGTTTAGTTATGTCAGGATTGGACTATTTTAATGTTCTTTATCTAAAATTGTTTGGTGGTTTGATGCATTTCCTATAGATGGTGTGGAATGCCACAACCTGGCTGATAACTGGAACTGGTCATTTCAGTCATATCACATCAGTATTGTAGGAGTTTCCCTGGCTGACAGAGTGATGGTGCAGATAGATCTGTTAACATATAAGGTTCTAGGCTGGCCCAGCAGCATAGTGATAGCACTAATGCTTATGCTGCTGGTCACCTGGGTTCAGGAAGCCTAGAGCACCAGAGGGCTTTCCAAGGGAAGGCTGGATGAGTGTCCCATGGACAGCTCTCCACCTCCATGGGGGAGGGAGGTCATTGGCTCCCAGTGTTTAAGTGATACCCAGTAGTGCCTGGCTGTACACCAGTTTGGGAGTACATTTTAATTGTGGAAACAGCAGTGAACATCATAAGGGTGTGTGGGGGAGCACGTACACCTGTGCACTGATGTCACTGCATGTCCAAATCTCTGGAGGAAACTAACATATGAAAAACCCTATACAGTAGTTGTAGCATGATGCTTCCTCTCTTTAGCCAAAAGATGCCATGGCCTAAGTCTCAGATGAATTACAGGTGGGTCTTGGACTCTCCTTCAGGAGCTCCGCCACAGGAGTTTAGCTACGGGACTTCCATTCTAGGAACTTGTTGGGTGGCTATGGAGGGTCTGGTAAGGAGTATATCCCTGCCAATGTGCATAGTAAATAAGCAGAATAAAAAAATACAAGGTCCTATGTGGTTTGGGTCCTGGCTAACTGAAAGAGTTCCTGACTTTATATACTTCTGTTCACCCTCTGAACATCTATGAGATGGGTCACCATCTACTGTACTTCCACGATCCCAGCTGAGATTATTAAGAGATTTAGCTTTCCTTGTTGCAGTGCCCTTTTGTTTGAACTCATTACCAAGTTATATTTAGGAAGCCCTCTCAGTTGAGGCCTTTAAACAGGGGCTGAAGTAAGCCAGACCATCAGTGCAGTGACAGTGCTACTGCTCACAACACCAGTGACTGATGTTCAGAAGCAAGCCCCGATCATCAGAGGCCCACTGGGTGAAGGACTGAGAATTTCAGTGTGGATGTGCTCCTCCTCTTTGAGGGGCAGATGGCAGGTAGGTAGGGCTGGAGCTTAGCCATTGCAATTCTTGCATGTACAGTGCATGCATTGCTGCCCTGCTGATCCTTGTCAGCTACAGCTCAGAGGTGAGGAATTAAAGCAGAGAGGCTGAGCAGAGTGAAATCCCAGGACTCTTATAGGCCTCACATCTGAAGAGTAGGGACCACAGCTGGCAGACTAGCATCTCAGTCCCCCATCTCTCTCAGGGATTCCCTCCACCTCAGTTGGGTGGGGCATGAGGCAAGCCATGGTCTCCCTTTAGCTGATGGTGAGTCAGTTAGGAAGGTGAGATGACAGGGCTAGGCAGTCCCAATGAAGGGAAGATGGGGTATATTACTGGATGCGGGCAAGGAAGGTGATAAAAAGAATTAACAACAAAATAAAAGGGCTGAAATTCCATCTATTTAGGATGTCTTCAGGGGCTACAATTACAATTTTATGCTTAGTCATATGGGTATTATTGTCGTGTAAATATATTTTGTGATTTAGCTGCTGATGTACTGTGTATTTGTAAGTTCAGTAATATATCATTTATGTTTTCTGCTGACCGGAGCCCTGAGCCTATGGGAAAAGGTGCCAAAGAAATAAAATTACTACAACTACCACTAACCAAGCCAGGCCACCTTCTTTGATAGACGCCCTGAAGAGTCATTTAAACTCCTGTCCGTGCTCCACCTTGCCACATGCACTAAAAACCTGTTTACTGTAAACGTATTACTCACATCTACACATGCTTCCAACCCCACAGCTCCACCTTCCCACATATATTTTCTTCTCCTCCCTCTTCCCCACAACTTCTCAGACATTTTGCACCAGTGCTTGCTCTTCCCCTTCCTTTCTTTTTTCCTCTGTTGATCTTGTTTCCCCTTGCCCCTTCCCCATGCAGAGTTATTACATTGGTTGATCACTTTCTTTGTATTTCAAATTCTAATCTACTTTTAACAATTCCTTTACCTAAGTTAGTAGCGTACTTAAAATTGTTTTGTGTTTAAAGTCATTTGCCAGTTTCCTGCAAAGCAATTACTTTTGACATCAGCAAGACTTCAATCTTATTACAATTCATAAATATTAAATTTCAGGACATTCCATTCTTTATTACAAAAGACTTTCATGTGAAACCAAGTTCACTACCCCTTTGACTTCATCTTTTCAAATTGCTTTTCCTGCTCTAAAATCTTAATCCTCTGCTTGTGACATAAAAATAATTTCCATGGCAACAGCTTTTGATGTCATATGCAGGGGATTAAGACCATGCTAGGACTGAAAAATGGAAGCAGATGAGAGTCTAAGAAAAAATATCTTGGGGAGGAGGGTGTCAAAGGCTGTGATACAAGTGCAATACCTCTCTTTTTACACAGCATGCATCATACCAAATACATAAAGCCTTTGAATGCTACTTTCAAAGTTTTGATGGAGTTGCAAGTTTCAGTCCTGTATGGCAGCTTGCATCAGAAAAGTGGCACATGCAGCAATTTTGCGACCCTAGTGGGGCAAAGAGTACTGCATTATGTGGGACTTGCACACCACAGTTAGATCAAGTTATAGGGTGGTCTAACTTTCCAGTACAATTCACAGGACCGCATTGGAATCATGGTGCAAAGCCCCAAATGGGCTTTAAAAGCCCCTCTCATTTTCACATAAAAATGTTTTTAGTAATTAATACAGGAAGGTTCAGAAATTTAAATGTGTAAGAAATCTTGGGTAACTGAGTTCTGGTGATGACAACTGTATATTTTATGCTGCAAACTGGAAAATATATTTAATTACTGCACAATTAATACATGTATTTCCCAACATGTTATATATTTAACTCTATTGTTTCATTATTCTGTGTCAATATCCCCTTCCCCCAGGACAGCTGGATATGGGCTATTTACAGTAAGTCCTTCTGGCCAAATACTCTAGATAAATATCTGTCAACATACTACTTCTTTAATAATTCTTATTTTGTGTAATTTTTAGATGATTACGTACAGAACTTTTTCTGTAATTAATTTGGATAGATGCAGCTAAACAAAAATGTTCTGATGATAATATTGATTTATTTGTAATTGTAATCACACATTTAACATACAGAAGGACATCATTTTCTAGTACTCAGAAGAATAACCTGGAAGCTAGGAGATTGTGGATTACTTACAGACACATGGTTATATCCTGTGCATGTCACTTGACCATTACACATCAGCCCTCTCACACATAAAAGTTAATAGTAGCAGAATATCTTTGTAATTAGATTCTGTTAAATTGGACAATCCTTGATAAATGTGAATATTGGACTCAACAACCTCTACATCACATTTGAGAAGCCACATAGAATGAAAAACTTCTTAAATCTCTTTCAAACCAAATGTTCTCAATACTCATAAGTATTAAGAAAGGAAAGTCACCAAGGTGCTAAGGAGGTCAGCGGGAGTTGGGGGTATACCTTATAGTCAGTTGTTCTAATATAAAAGAAATAGTGGAGATGAAGAAAAAATTGATAGAAACAAAACAATTAATCTGGAAGTTTGAAAAGAGAGATTACAACAGGTCTTTACTTGAAAAAACAGCACAGAGAGTGGAAACAATTCAACGTGAGCAGATTTTGAATAAGGGGTGTAGAAATAGAGTTCAACCAAACCAAATTTTCATGATTGAGACTTTTAGTGATAAATTTTAAAATGTGAAAAAAAATCATTCTCAAACACTTGAACATTTAAAGAGTATAGAAGCAGGCAAGAAGAGTTTGACAGCCAAACCTTGAGTAACTGACAGAAAATCTCAGAATATCAAACAAAAATTAGTTAGAATTCAACATTGCAAAGCACCACAGCCACATTCCCTTTACAGGGACCAGTATTAAAGGGGTTTTACAACTGTAGAAATTGTGCACATTTTTCTAATGCTACAAAAGTAAAATAAGTTTTTAAAGCAAGCAGAGATGAGAAATTTGTTATAAGAAACTTTTTGACCTGTGATTCTAATCACATAGTCCACATGAGCAAGTGCCCATGTGGTCTCATATATGTTGGAAAGACCACTAGAAGTTTTTTTTTATTTTAATTATTTGATCTCGGATTGATACCTTTGAGTGCAGGTGCTCAATTACAAAGGTTCCGTGTCAGTGGGGGGAGGGTAACATACAGACACAGAAATTTAACTGGAAACTGAAACAACATTAACAACAGTATATCTATGATTATACATTGATAAATACATGAAATAAATACGGTTTCATTAATGGGAACAGTAGCAGAAATGACATTAACAACAGTAACTGTAATTGATAACAGTGTTAGATTCTCAAGTAAAAAAGTACATAATGTTTTACAGGGTGAGAGAGGCTAAAGAGGGGGAGGTAAGATGGGTAGTGTATCAGAGGGAGATGGTTCAAGGAGAGGTGCAGGCAGAGCATTGTCAAGCATACATTTTTTAAGGGTGGCGAGGAGGAGAGGGAAATGCAGAGGTTCCTATCAAAAGGGGAGGTGGGAGGGGGTGTAAGGAAAACCAAAGTTAGGATGAGGCAGCAAGGTCACTGAAATTACTAGAATGATCCTAGTAGGGGGTGCAAGAGGCAGATATTAAATAAAGCAGTCACAAGAGCTGTTTGCCACAAGGATTTGTTTTAGCTTGGCCTTGAAGGTGCCCAGTTTTTGTTGGTTGAGTCTTCATAGCCCAGAGAATTGAACCATTGAGGAGCTCTGTAGGTGAAGAACCACTGGCTTTGCGATGTCCAGCATCTAGGAACTAGGAGAGACTGGTGAGTGGATGATCTGGTGATTTTAGTGGGTCAGGAGGGGGTATGTAATGCTACAGTTCCAGGTGGCATTAAGACAAGGAGCACCTTTTTGACTAGTAATCACGTTTGATATTTAATCCGATTTTTCAGTTGTAGCCAACCGATCTGTTCATATAGATCACAGGTATGAGTAAGGCAATCAGACCCTGTAATTAATCTGCAGGCCTTATTTTGTGCAACAGTTATCCTGCAAAGCAAGGTGTCAGTAGCTGATCCATAGATTATGAGGCCATAGTCAATGGCTAAGAGAATGGAGCTACACACCATCAGTTTGAGCTCTTCAGGGGTTAGATTATGCCTGATGCGATATAGTAGACCAATGTTTATATTTACCACCTTTGCTACTGCTTCGATATGGTGTGAGAAAGAGAGGTGATTGTCTAGTGTAGCCTCTAAATATTTGAATTGTTCCACTACCTCAAGGGGGACACCTTGTTGATTTTTTATATTGAGTGCATGCACTTTAAATGTATTTCTTTTGAAGCGGAACAACATAACTTTAGTATTTTTGTAATTCATAACAAGCTTTTGATTAAAGAATCAAATTTTGACTTCATCAAAGTGACTTTGAAGACAATCCTCCAGTAGAGCAGGGTTAGGTTGGCTTGAGAAAATGATGGCACCATCAGCTTATAACAGCATATGCTGGTGGCAATGAAGGGGAAGGTTTACAAAAATACTAAGAAGTAGTTGGCCAAAGTTGGATCCTTGTGGCATGCCAGAGTGGACATTTCATCAGTCAGATAAGATGTTGGAAATTTTTACACACTTAGATTGATCCTCCAGATAGTTTTTGAACCAAAGCATCACTTCATTTTACACGCCAGTGCTGGTTAATTGTTGCAGAAGCAGAGGGTGGTTGACAGTGTCAAGGGCCTTCGTTACATCAATAAAGGCTGCACCCACAAAATTCCCTTGATCGAGATCATGGTTTATGTATCCAGTAAATTCCAGGAGGGCAGTTGTGGTGCTGTGCCCTTTCCTAAAACCATGCTGTTGAAGGCACTGAATGGATTATTTTTCAAGGTATTCAATTAGTTGATCTGCAACTTTGTGCTCAAGCACTTTGGACAAAGAGGGGGTGGATGGAAATAGGTTTATAGTTGGTATGGGAAGTCTGGTCACCCGATTTGTGGACAGGAGTAACTTGCACTGACTTCCAGAGGAGAGGGAATTGGGATAGCCTTAGAGAGAGGTTGAAAATACTTGTGATGGGGCAATAACCTCATCCAGGGTAAGAGAGATAAATTTTAAGTCCAGGGAACCACCACTGTACTGAGACTTACCTAGGACCTTGCACATGTGTTTTTTAACAAGGGGAACAGTTACTTTCTGAAAGTAGAAGGGTTGGATAGAGTTGCAGTTCCCATCATATTCATGAGAGGCCCCGACAGTCGATTGTTCAGGGGCAGGTGTGGATTGATTAAAGAAGTCTGGTGGGAGGACACCACTTTGGTTGGTGAAGGCATTGTTGAAAATATTTGCGATGGTGAGGGGGTCCATAGTAGGAATACTGTCTATGTCAATCATCGATGGGGCGTACTTTGAGAATTTTCCAGTAACATCTTTTATATTCGATCAAAAATGTGTACTATCCCCCCATGACCTGGCAAGCAATTCTCTGTGATGTTTGCATTTATCTGACTGAATGTCCCAGGTATAGGAATTCCATGAAGTTTTATAAGCTTGTACATCAGCAGGATTCCCAGAAGCTTTAGCCGACAGCCACAGGAGATCACACTTTCATCTTGGATAGAAGTTCTGCTGTAATCCAGGAATTTGACGTGCCTTGGACTTTCCTAATTTTCATTGGAGCATGACTGTCACAGGCCTCATTGAAGTGTGAGATGAAAAGCTGTAGGGCATGATTACATCCACCGTGGAGTCAATGTTGGACCAATCAATGGAGAGCAGTGTGGTAACCTTAAGTGATCAGGTGCATGTTTTAGCACTCTGTGTTTTTACAGTTTGTGGAGGAGGCTTGAAGAATTTATTTGACCAGGAGCATGATACTGGGGGAGTAATCACTGAGGGAGTCAGAGTGAACTTCAACAATATTAATGTGTTCAGGGCAGTTTGATAGAATCCAGTCTATTAATGTGCTAGTTCCTGTTCTATAGTTGTGTCTGGTTGGCAGGTTTACAAGTTGCAAGAGGTGGAGAGAAGATAGGGTATCCTTTGTAGAGCTGTGTCAAGGTGCAAGCCAGTTTTGGTTGAAATCACCCAAATGTATAGCCTCTGTGGTGAGAGAGTTCCACCCAAAGAATTCCAGTAGGCTACGCAGACCATCATCCTGATTCTTAGGTGGAACGTAAATTGAGAACACAGACAGTGTTTTGTTATGAGCACCTAGAAGGCCTGCGCATGGTGCTGAAGGCACAGTGTCAGGAGGGCATGCCCTATAAATGTGTCTTTTAAATATATAGCACATCCCCCCCACCTCTTTTAGCTTGCCTATCCATCCTGAAAATATTATACCATGGAAGAGTAATGGCCCAGTCTAGAATAGACTGGGACAGCCTTGTTCCCACTACAGACAAGACATCCGGTTTATGCAGAGTGACCCAGGCAAGTAGGGAGTCTATTTTCAGGGGAAGGCTGCAAAATGTTTACTAATGCTATGGAGATAGTACCATTACTTCTGTTTGTGTGGTTAGGTATAGTTCTAGTAGGGCCAGAGTTCGGATGGACATCACACGAGCAGAGAATTAGCATTTGGATGATCAGACAATGTAGTTCATCTAATTTCCTGGGCATCAGATACACTTTGAACCTTATTTCTTGCTTCATTTTTTAAAAGTAACCAGGAAGGAGTGAGCAGTTTGAAAGATTGGGTTGCCACCATTGTAGTAATCAACATATACACCCCGGTTATACAGCCGCAGTGGAAGCCAGAGTGGTGACCAAACTCCTTTAGTTATTAGAAAGAAGTTTCCAGAGGCCAAACCCAGGTCATAGTGCATATGCAAGCCAATTTTAACTTGTGGGCAAGGTAGTTTAGTCAGAAGGTGAATTGAGCCCCCACTTAGGATGGCATCTATCCTAATTAGCTTAGTTAGTGGGATACAGAGGCTTGCCATCCTGTCGCTGTACATTTGTATTTCACCACGGATGTCAACAAGTGCTGCAGAGTTGGCAGATGATGTGCAGAGTATTGCTCCAGTGACAGCAGCATGGGACAAGCAATGGGCAGAAATAAGAAGATAGGAAGGGATTAGAGATAGGTTTGAGAATTACCAAGAGTAAAGTGATACAACAAGGAGTATGGCAGCAGAGATATGTTGTGATGTTTATTGGGCAAAGTACAGTCCCTCTAGAGGCTGCTCCATATAACCAGCCAATGGGAAACTGGATACTTAGAAAACATGTGACCCAGTATATTTATAAATTAAAATGCCGAGCTGGGGCAGACAGGAGGGAGGTGAGTGGGGAGCCGGCGCCCAGCGCCAGCAGGGTTAGCCAAACCTGGCAGGAGCTTCATTCTGGTGGCTAGGCCTGCGGCTTGTGTCTGGGGTGGCAGGTGGTGGAGCTGTGGAGGTGCCGAGCTGAAGCAGCCCGCTCAAGGGCTTGTCTGAAAGGGAGGAAAGAGGAGGGATTAGATAAGCAAGAGGGCTAGAGACAGGTGGTGCCTGCAACTCAGCAGGGGATAGGAATGAGAATAGATAGCTAAATCAGTGGAAGGGACAATGAAGAGGTGAGAAGGAGCAGGGAAATTTAAAAGTCAAAACAGTAAAGTAGGAGAGATTAAGTGGCAACTCCACCACTTAATTAAATTATACAATAATTCCCTTTGTCTAGCTAAACTGCTGGCTTCTACAGTAAAACAGTTTTTTTACATGAGCAATATCAGATACTAGCAACAAAACATTTTATAAATGATAACAGAACTTTTTAGCAGAAATTTGTTCAAGAAGGAGCTGTAATCCTATGTTGCCATATTGTGTGAGCGAGCACTTAGAGCGGATTCTGCAACCATCCAATTGGTGAGTAGCAGGGAAAAAACTGGCCAGTCAGAGGCAGTCAGCACTCTAACACCAGATTTTCAAAGTTTGTCTGGGGGAGCTAGTGAGCCCGTACCTTTCAGCAGCTGAGTATCCTTTGCCCAACCTGGCAGGAGCTTCATTCTGGCTGCTAGGCCTGTGGCTTGTGCCTGGGATGGTGGGTAGCAGAGCCATGGAAGTGCCATGCCAAGGCAGCCTGCCCAAGGGCTGGTCTTTCAGTGACTGAGGATTTTTTACTGAACCTGGTAGGAGCTTTGTTCTGGCTGCTAGGCCTATGACTTGTATCCGGGGTGGCAGGCAGTGGAGCCATGGAAGTGCAACGCCGAGGCAGCCCACTCAAGGAGTAGTCTTTCAGCAGCTGATGATCCTTTGCCGAACCCAGCAGGAGCTTCGTTCCAGCTGCTAGACCTGTGGCTTGTGTCTGGAGTGGTGGGTGGTGGAGCCGTGGAAGCGCTGCACCGAGGCAGTTTGCTCAAGTGTTGAAGTTTGAAAACTAGACTCCCTGAACATAAAAGTGACATAATATCACAATATTAAAAGGCAACAGTGGCAAGACATTTTATCACTGAAAGACATAACATCAGTTCACTAAGATTTATAGCTTATGTAAAATGAAAAAAAAAAATTTGGGTCATGACTGGAATAAAGCATTACTGAAGAGGGGGGCTGGTGGATAGACAGATTGAATAGTTTGAGCCCAAGACATGGTCTTAATGAAGAGATAGACTGGATGGGCTTTATGTGAATGCATTCACATTTGACTCAGTTTCACCATGGTGCCCACATATTATAAGTCTTGGGTTTATTTTTGTGCATATAATGTAATTGAAAGGCTCCACCTGCAGTTCAATGGGTGAGCAACCAGCCATGCCTACTTCCTGAGCTATATAAGCAGTTCCTCCCAGTTTTAATCTGAAGCACTTTCTCTTGCCTGCCATGCTGGAGACTCTGTTGGTCTATCTTCTCTTTTGAGACTGCTGTGGACTTTGCCTGGGGCCTGCTGGGACCTTGCCCCCCCTCCAGTTTATTCATGCTCCAGACTCTGCATGGTTTCTGCTGAAAGTGTTCATGTGTTTCTCCTGCTTTGGTTAGTCTTTGGCTTGCTTCCAGCTACTGTGTGCTTCCTTGTGTGTTTGTTTTTCCGCTTTTCTGTGGTCATGTTTTTGGTTTGTGTTTTCATTTTGGAGCTTTCTGCTGTTCCTCAGCATATTGTTGTCCCTTGTTTGCACTGTGTGTATCTTGTGCCAGTGCTCAGGCTCCTACCAAATCTCAGTTTTCCTGCATTTGTTATTGTTTGTTTCAGCTCTCACTGCAGTTGCTACCTCACATGCTTCACTAATTGCTTGCACCTGGTTCTGGCTGTGCTGCTCAGCTAGCTGCTTCACTCTGTTTACCTTAACCTACTGCATTTTGTGCAAGACAGTCCATATTTTGTCTTTGGCTGCAGTCTGTATTGCTTCTCTCTTAGTAGTTTGTTTCTCCATTTTGCTCCAGTGCTTGTGTTTGCTTTGTTTGCATTTAGGGATTTTGGTTCTAGCTCCCCTTGTTTACTTTGTTATGTTCCATACAATTTCTCTCTTTCATCCATACTTGTTACCTGTGTGCTCTCTGTTCCAGTTGTTCTTTCCATGCAGTCCCTGTGCTCATCGCCTTGTTTCCACCTGCCTCTCTCAGTACTGGCTCCCTGTTATGCTGTGTCTGTTCTGCAGCTCTGCTTTTACTCATTCAGTGCTTGCTCCCTGTATTCCCTGTGTTTGTGTTATCCAGGCTGATATGTTGCTATTTCAGCATAGACTCCTGCTTCTCCCAGGCCACTGGCTTTGCATGGCCTCTTTATCACTAACCTGCTACCTTATCTACGGACTCAGACTTTTCCCAAACTATGCTTTTCCCAAAGGCCTTGGAGTCCATTTCTGACCATACTTGGCCATGCCCTCAGCTGTCTGTATCTGGCTTGTACAATACTGAAACTTCAGTATTTCACTCGGCTGTGTTATTTTGGGGAGATTACCCTATCAACATTATAGTTGCTGTTTGGTGTCATGATGCTCATATTGTGACCTCTCTGTTATTCCCAGATTGGGGGGCAACTGTGATGTCACGATGGAGCAGCGTGGCTCCAGATAGCAGGAGCATGCTTTTATCTAAGTCACTGAATCCTGCTCCTTTGCTTACATGACATATTGGCTATCAATGCGCCTACTTAAATGCAATCATATCAAGCAGTTACTACTTATTTCTGGAATTGCACTTACCCCAGTTTTTGAATACTTATTTCTGGTATTATAATACCCCTGTTTTAAATACTTATTTCTGGTATGAACATATCCTAGTTTTGAATACTTATTTCCAGTATGAAAACAGCCCTGTTTTGAATATGTATTTCTGGTATTAAAAAATACCCCAGTTTTGAATTCTTATTTCTGGTATGTAAATACCCTGGTTTTGAATACTTATTTCTGTTATGAACATACCCCAGTTTTGAATACTTATTTCTGGTTTGAAAATACCCCAGTTTTGAATACTTCTTTCCAGTACAAAAATATCTCTGTTTTGAATACTTATTTCTGATATCAAAATGTCCCTATTTTGAATACTTATTTCCAGTATGAAAATACCCCAGTTTTGAATATTTATTTCTGGTTTGTAAATACCCTGATTTTGAATACTTATTTCTGGTATGAAAATACCCCTATTTGGAATACTTATTTCCATATAAACCTACCACTGTTTTGAATACTTATTTCCTGCATGAAAATTCCCCTGGTTTGAATACTGATTTCTGGTATGAGCATACCCCAGTTTTGAATACTTATTTTCGGTATGAAAATATCCTGGTTTTGAATTCTTGTTTCCGGTATGAAACTACCCTTTTTTGAATACTTATTTCTGGTGTTGAAATACCAAAGTTTTGAATACTTACTTCTGGTATTGAAAATGCCCCAGTTTTGCATTTTTCCTTCTGGTATTGCAAATACCCCAGTTTGGCATTCCTTTTTCTGGTATAGAGCATACATTTTATATTGTGTTCCAGCCTTCATTATGTCTGCTGCTCAGTCACTCTTAATGCTGCTGGTTCATGCTTCCTTATGCTGCCTCTATTTTGGGGGGGTCCTACCCTATCAGTGCTATCAATCAAACCCTATATGTTTGCTGTTTGGCTCCAAGTGCTCAGCTTGTAGATTCCCTGTTATTCCCATGGTGGAGGACTGGGTTGTCTCAGTGGGGCATCGTGGTTTCAAGCGGCAGGAGCATGCTTTTATGCAAACTATGATTTAGCCTTCTCCTTTGCCTCAGCAGCTTTCAGTCTTCCTGGTCTAAATACTTTAACCTCACAACCTACATGGCTTCAAGATATCCATAGCATTCCATTACAGTGTTGCAAATGCTCCTTACAGGACAAACCTAACTCAGCCTTAATGGCATTTAAACTATTCATGCTAATCATCTCAATTCACTATTCTTGTTGACATCATACCAGTCAACTGCTTTCTGTAAACTGTATGATTTTTCTTCTTTTTCCTATAAAGAATTTCAGTACACTTTATGCCTTGACCAGCAAGAAACCTTTATTGCAATTGCTTGTGCTACCTGGCTAATATAAAACTTCCTAAATTGCTGTGCTGGCATTCCATCAGTTATAATACCTTCTCCTCCAGAGTAAGGAGGCATTCCCTTTTCCTATGGTGAGGAGGCTTTCCATTCTGAAACCATCACTAAGACAAATAAAGTAGCCTAAGCATGGAGGGAAGGCGATCTCGACTTTGGTTCCCCAGAGATTTCCTGCTCAAAGGGTTTTATTCTGTCCTCCATGCCGCAAATCATAATAGTTAGTTTAGTAACATTCTTAGCTTATTTAGCTAGGTTCCATGAAGCCCTATAGACAGGGTGAAGTGCTGGGATAAGAGACGTAGTTCTTTGGCTGTGGATTTTTCTTTACAGCATGCTGCTTGAATACATCTATTTAGATGCAATTCATCACTGTCAGGTGAATTATAATGTTATTAGACCAGAATTCATTGATTACTAATATGGTCATTTTGTTTTCTTTTATAGAATTTAATTGACTCCCTGATATTTTTGATGCACTGTGTCCAGGAGTCAATTCCATTGAAATTTGAACTAAGGGCCTGGATTCCCCCCCTCACCCCCATTCATTATATGTTGAAATTATTTTTTTTTTCCTGTTGCTCCTCTGTTACATAAATTATAATGTTATTAGAACTGAATTCATTGATTACTAATGTGGTCATTTTGTTTTCTTTTGTATAATTTATTAGCCTCCCTGATATTTTGGATGCACTGTATCCAGGAATTAATTTCACTGAAATTTGAACTAAGGGCCTGGAATTTATTATTTTGTTTAAACTGTATCAGTTTGTATCCATGTTACTTAATGTGCTTAATGTGATTGTTCTGTTTAAGCTTTATTTGCACCTTTTATAAGCTAAAATTGTATTTTAAGCAAGTCACTGGAGCTATATAAGTAAGGCAGTTAAACTGAGTTGGTTTACTTACTTTATGGAGTATCCCCTCTTTAGGAGAGCCCTGTAACACAAGTAAAATTGATTACTGCCCAAAAGGTTTACATATAGCTTATTGACTGGTAGGCTTCCTATTCTGCATTTTTTCTGTGCTTTCTGATGTAATTATGAACATGACATTTTTAAGTTTTAAGATATGGCATTTATTACTGCTTTTGTTTAATTAAATCTTTTTGATTAGTGTGGTAATCAAACTATTAATTGTGATGTCATGCCTTTGATGTATAAAGTGCACTGCTAATCCTTGTATGGTTCATGCCCCTTGGAAGGTTTGTAGCCAAGGCACTAGGGGCTCACACTGCTGGAAGTAAAATACAGCATTAGTTGTTAAATTTGTTGGACTATCATTCTTGGAGTGCTTTTGCTTGGAAAACATATGTGTATTCAGGGCTGGCTGCCCACTTAGTGCACCACCTCATCTTTGTAGTGCAGGACTTGTGTTTTGGAGTCTTTACAATGTTACAAGTAAATGTGCATACCTGAAACAATATTTTAGGTACTGTAGAGTTTGAGTCATGCAAAAATACACTATTTATAAAGAAAAAAGTCATCATAACAGTAAGATTATCTGCATGTGTTTTAAATGTGGTGGTAATTAATACGTGCTTAATTGATTTCAGCTAATCTCTGATGACGAGACCAGCTGTAGATCTCAAAACATTGAATTATAATTAAAATAAGATTATTGGCAAAGAAAATAAACGTTGTGCACAAAAAGAATCTTCAAAAGAAACAATTGGTCCCTTCGAGTTCTTATTCTGATTTTCAAATCTGGTTGTATGTGTCCAAATAATTTTTATTGGTTTAAAAGAATATTAGGTATCCTGGATTCAACATTTTTGATATTTTTAGTTAGCCAGTTGCATGTGTGACTTATACAACAACAGTACCTCTCTGGCAAGACTGGTTCTTTTAAAGAAGATTGAGCTGTTTCTCTTTGGTTTCCCTGCTCTGTTTTAAATAGCAGCAGGAGAGATTGGGATGCCACCAGACATTGGTTAAGCTGTCTTCCCATATGTTAAAAGCTCCTTTGTGACCAGTCTAAAGCGGATAATAAATGGTAATGACCCTCCTAGCATTGAAATGATTTACTTACACTTTAGGAATGTCATATGTCAAAAAAATGCATTTATATGCAACATTTCTCAGTCATTGTATACATATAAATATAAATTCTAAATAAAATAAAAGAATACAATATGCCTTTATTTTGCTCACCCAGTGGCGCTGAGGGTTAAGGCACTGAATAAGTGTCTTATTGCACACCATGTTGGTGACCTGAGTTCAGGAATGAGCTCTGGTCTTGGGAGGTTGGCTGTTGGGAGAGGGCTAAGAGATAATCAAAGAAATGCTAGGCAACTCTCCTCTCCCGGACTGGAGTAGTGAGTTTCCTTGCTCTTGGCTGACACCTGGTGGAGCCTGGGTGTCACAGTGGAGGTGTGGGGGCCTGACGTAATATGAAGAGGGTGGATGTAGGTTATAGTTCTGGGAGCATATATGTGCTTCCATGCGCATGTGTCTGCCATGTCACCACAGCTCTGCGATCAGTGGGAGAAAAACAGAAATGTCAATGCCTCTCCATTCCATATGTGATGGCCCCTGGTGCACTTGGGCCCCACTGCATGCAGATACCCACTGGTGAGATTCTGAGGGGTGCATCAGATGGAGCTCAAGGCTGATGGATTAAAGGCCCAATGACAGGTGTAGGAGGCAACAAAGTGTAAAAAGCTCTATGATAAAAATACATTTATTTTTATGCTTCCAGTCCCTGCTCCACCCATGTTTCTCATCTGTCATTGCCAAAGGTGATGGCCACAAACCACCTGGTCAGAACTAAGACACTGAGACTTGGATTGCCCGATCTGGTTTTCCATCACCTGCTTCATCAATGACACCTTCTTCTGAACCTCTACTATAGTTGGCATTCTGTAGAGCAGTGGATGCACTACACTGATAAAGCTCCAGGTGGCTAAGTGGTGGTGATGTACAGGTGGGAATAAATGTGTTTCCTTCCTTAAAACTGGGTATATCAATTCTGCAAAGTTGCTCAGACTATAATAGACTGTTGTGCACACCCCACGGTAGGGACACAATCACACATCTTCCAAAATTATGTCTCAATGAACTACAGTCCTACCATCTTCTGGCCATTGTTCCAAAAGCACTTTTAAGGAGTACTGCATACATTATTCCTAGCCTCTGGGAATTTAATTTCACAGATGTTCTCAGTGTTTAATAACCCTTCATAGAAAGGTTGCTGAATCAGGAATCATTAACTCAGAGGGTCATGTACATGAAAAAAACATATATGATTTCTTCCATCACCGTTTCTTCTTTGACATACTGAGCATGCATAACTGTCAAACATCTTATCCTAGAAAAATAAGCTCCCAAAGGAAGAACTAGATAATGAGTTCTTACATTTACACATACCAGCACATTGCTTGATTAACCATGTTTTTCTAACATATTTTATGATAAACATCTTTTGGATGCATAAGTGTTCCTGATCCATTGCCTAATTAGGCCATTTATGGTACTTAAGGTTCTCTTAGCAAGCTCTTCCCTCAAAAAGGGCAAAGCTCTGGGACCAAACCCTCTTCCTGCAGAACTCTTTTTTGACATCCACTTTACTTTGGTCAGATTTTCTTCTAGTACTCTTCAATGGTTGCATAATAGAGTTTTTTTTTTTCAAAACTCTTGGAAAGGGGCAAAAATAATACCTGTTTTCAAAAGAGGAAATAATCTTATCCAAAGATGTATCACCCAATAAGCCTTCTGGATGTATCTGGAAAGCTCTTCTCTAAGATTATTCTAGAGCAGTTACAGGTAGAACTAATGTCACTAGGTGGGTTATTGTCCTTTCAATATGGTTTTAAAACAAATTGTTCTACCCTAGATAATTGTTATGTACTTAGGTATATTTGGGAGAGATATTGCCTTATCTGAGGACAAAGAGTATATGCTGCTTTATAGCTTTATCATCAGCATTTGACTTGATTGATAGAAATAAACTATGATAGGAAATGCTGGACCTTGGCATAGATTATGCCTTGGTGACTGTGATCGCCATCTCTATAACAATAACTGGGACATAATTCAAATCGGCCCATCAGGAGTTGATTCTTCTAAAGTAGACATCAAGAGAAGTGTAACATGGGATGCCTGCTAGCACCAACCTTACTGAACATATATTCAGATAAGGTACTGAGGGCTTGTACTGGCCTTGCCTTTGGTTCTCCAAGGGTGGGCTCCTTTGAAGTCCTCCTATTAGCATACGCAATTTAGTGCTGCTTTCTTTATCTCAAATTTGCCTGAAAAAAAAAACCTACAATTCCTGATAATAGGAACTCAAAATCTCTCTCTAACTATTAATCCTATAAAAAGTCAGGTAGTTGTATTTGGCAATAACAGAGCAAGCACTCTTAGATAGGGGTTATAGTCAAAGACACTTGGACAAAGTGCAGATACAGGTCAGTGTGGTCCCAAGAGTAGAGCTTTTAAAGTATAAGACCAGAGAAAGGACATCACCTGGTGAAATGTTTTTCATCACTAAAAATGGGGCAAACAGCGGACTCATTAGGGAGACTATGACCAAATTCTGGTGTTATTGTGTCCACTGAACCTGCCCTTTCCGATGTTGCTAATGTACAGCCAAAGACTGTATAAAAATGTGGCACTAATCTTAAAGATTCTCTTGTACACAGCTATCTACCTGTTGGTAAATCAAAAACAATGGGGTAGATTTCAGAACCACCAAAAGGCTGTTTTCAATGTGGGAGTTGTTTACAATGTAAAGTAATTATGAAGACCAAAATGTTCTCCTCCCATAATAACAATGACCCCTTTCAGATCAGATGCTTTATAAATTGTAGCACTACAAATGTGATTTACTTGACCACTTGCTCCTGTAACTCCTTCTATGTGGGGAAAACTAGCTGCTCTCTAAAGACAAAGGTCTGTGAACATCTTACTTCTGTCTGGCAGGGTGATGGAAAGAGTGCTTTAAGCACAAATCTGTTACAACAAAGTGATGGGCAAAACCACAATTTCACTTTTTGTATGATTGATCATACCTTCACAGGACCAAGGGGTGGGAATGTGGGTGCCATTTTAGCAGAAAAAGAATCCTTTTGGATCAATATGCTAGGTGCTCTGAAGGCCACTGGTCTTAATGACTGAATAAACCTTTCTGTCCATCTACACAAAAAAGATGTCCCTCTTTGCTTTGTGCTAATGCATCCTTGCAACACACATATAATTGCCTCCTGTGTCACTGGGATGCAGTATGGTCTGCCTTATACTTGGTATGTGCATGGGACAGGTATTTTGGGGCAGTGTCTTTGATGAAGTTACCATGGCACAACATATGATTTAACTGCAATAGTTATTTATTAAATGAATTGTTCCTTTGGGACATTAAATCCAGTATTTTCATCAGTTGGTAATTTATTCTTCCCTGTGCAAAATGAGATTGAGGGTAGTTATTTTAAGATAGTGAGTCAGAATTCTATTATACTGTCTGAAAAATATACCATAGAATGAAATAATTTGGATTTTCCTATTAGGCACATTTCCATTTTAGGGATTTTTTTACCCCATTTACATGAGATGTGTGCAATTTATTCCACAGCGATCAGTGCTAGTCTAAAACAGTGCACATCAAGTGTGCCAAAGGTCAGGGACCCTGGTTTTCCATTTTTACCGGTAACACTGGTAACGATCACGGAATCCTGCTTGATTTGCAGATTTTGAATTCTTGCACTGGTGCCTCATGGAAATTGCATGTCACTGCACAGAATCTCTAAGAGTTCAGTATCTTTTTAATTTTTTTTTAATTTCTCTTTCTATGTCCCCTTCTCCCTCTTCTCACAGCATCAGTCTCCACTTTTCAGAGTTCCCTAGGCTGGGTATCCCTTAGCTTCACCCCCAGGTAATGCTCAGGAGCTCCTGTGGGCCTGCCCCTATCCTGTCTGGATTGTACCCCCCCAGGTGGGAAGGGAGGGTACCCCAGGTCATCACTCCACACTCCCTTAGTGTGTGTCAGGCAGCTCAGTGGGTCCCTCATGGAGCCTGGATATGAAGTCTGGGGCACCTGGGTCCCTTCTGCCAGTGGCCGATGTGGGGTGATTGTTCCTGGTTTTCTGGTCTCTGTCCCTGAGGTCACTGGCACTAGAGATCCAAGGAGGTAGGTCACATAGAGACATGCCACTGCTCCAGATCCTGGCTAGCATCCTCCTCTCCTGATCACTCTGCAGCACCATTGCACCACCACCCATGGTCACACAGGTGGTGGTAAAGAAGCAGGACCTTCAGTCCACCCTCCCCGGAGGAAGACAGCAGTGCCCCAGGTGCTCAATCCTACTTCCCTGGCCAGACCTCCATCAACCAGAGTTTGCTTCTGACCTGGGGTCAATGGCATTGCAAGCAATAGTGCTACTGCAGCCCCAGTGGGCCAACACAGATTTCAGCATCTTAAAATGAATGCTGCTGTGCTTTGCATTCTTTATGCTTTGCTGCATATAGAGTCAGTAAGGAAATCACCCACACTGCTTTGTTGTAATCAGCCATTCAGTTTAAGCACCCATACCTAGTGGCTAGAGTAACAAACAGTGATTGAACTGGGTACATCCAGCAGACTTCGGTTTGAGTCCCACAAGCTCCTCTTGCATACTGTGTGACTCCAAGCAAGTCACTTAACCTCTCCAGTGCTTCTAGGTCACTCCTTAAAACAGACAGTTCTGCCTAGTGGGCCTTACCTGCTTTACAAAGAATATAAAAAAAATATCAATATATATTTACTTCATCATAGAATAGTAGTCAGGGTAAAATGTAATTTACCTGTGTTTCACTTGGGCTGTAATGATTTTGTATAAGTAAAGATAAATGTTCAGTTACATTTTATCTGTTTTATAAGCTTGTTTTTAGATTGTAGTCAGGTTTTTATTGTATTCTTTGCATATAAGCATCTAGGTTGTAGATTGCTAAATGCAGGATTACTGTTACCAATTAACTTATTCAAGTTTATAATCAGTAGGGCCATCCAAAATCCTCAGTTGTTTGAATGAAAACTAGTCGGAATGAAAGTATGTTCACAAAGAAGAAACTGCCTTACTACTTATGAAAGGACTTCACAGTTAGCACCCCATTTAGGTGAAGTGGATCATTTGCACCTTTTCCCCCACCTGCTGTTTCAGTCTCTGTGACAACAAAAAGTTTTCTGATAGACTGCTTCAACAAAAAGCAGATGTAAAGTATTTAAGAGTACTTATGTTTGGCCAGTGGATTTTGAAAGAACAGTCAATGATATACAGAAGGTAAGACCCCAGGGGCTGTATGATGCTGGTGGGTAGAGTAGTGCTCAATTCACATCTGAACAAAGACATGAAAACTGGGAGACACCCTTTTCATGGACACCAAGTAAAAAAAAAAGCCTCCACATGTCTGGGGGATGCATGAATCCATTTGAAGGTCCTCCACTAATCACTTGTGGATTTTTTAGGTGACAACACTTTATTTCAAAGAAGCAAATTCAAGCAGTTTTTTTTTTTGCTCCTCCTACTCCCTGGCCATCCACTCATTCAGGCCTGCCAAGTCCCCCTACCACTGTTGCTGAGTCTGACCACCATCCACTACCCCTTACTGCTGTGCTACCAGAAAACCCAAAGTAATCCTTCATTGAGTGGGACCCTACCCCATGGGAGGCTACCAGGAGAGGAGAATTGCCCCAAAGAGCTTCCTGTGTATCCTGGGCATGGCAGGGGTCAGAACTGACACATGTCTGGGGCTTCCAGATTATGGAGGGACCAAAAGCCAGTGGGTGTTTTACCATTTTCTTGACAGGCCACATGATGTCAAGGCACAAGCCAACATCTGTCATGCTCCCTCCTGCAGTGAGGGCTGATGTTGTCGTGCTTCTCTGGCCTCCACTAGGGGCCAGCAAATTCTGAGCCATGAATCCACCTTCCCTCCCAGGAGAAGTTGAGTGATCATTGGACACTCAAGCCTTCACCCACCAGCTGGCCCTCCAACACCCAAATCTGTTCCTTAACCCTGGTCAGTGGTGTCACAGGCAGAAATCCAATTTAGGTAGTTAAATTATAGATAGGAAAAAACAAAGGTAGTCCACCTTAGTGGTGATGGTTCAGATTAATTCACATCCGAGTTCTAACAAGCAAAGAGACCAAGTCATTAGTAACTTGTGAATGTGGGGTGTGGGTGTTGAAGAAAGGGATCATAGTGCTGTCACTACTGCCATAACCATGAGGGATGTGATCTGCATTATTGCTACTGCCATCACACTGAAGGGGTGGGGGCTGTAGTGCTTCTACCATCACCATTGGTGAATGGGGAATGTAGTACTGCTGCCATCCCACCTGAGGGATGGGGGCCATAATGCTGATACTGCCATCACACATGAGGAATGGTGAATGTAGTACTGCTGTCATCATACCTAAGGGATGGGGGCCACAGTGCTGCCTCTTCTGTCATACCTGAGGGAGGGAGGTTGTAGTGCTGTTGCTGCTGCCATCACACCAGAAGGATGGGGGCTATAGTACTGCTTCCATCACACCTTAGGGATGGGGGCTGTGTAGTGTTGCTGCCACCATCACATCTTGTACCTAAAATAACTTTAAATTGGTACAAGGATGGAAGGATGTGTAATAGTGGAGGTCAAAATTGCTAAAATGCATGTTAGCAGAGTTAAAAATTGTTAAACAAAGTACACAAAACTAAACAACGGTAAAACAGGATTTTGGCTTAGCAGACATTGGTGACAATACCATTTTATTACAATGTGCAAAATGGAATATGACCTTTCTCAATCCCGGTAAACCAGTGTCCCTGCTAAAGGTGTATATATCATATCACGTTCATCTACAATTTCTCTCTTTTCATTATTTTGTAAATGGATCCCCTATGCACTTTATACAATGTGGATGTTTACATACATTCCATGCCAACACCAGTATGGTTCAAATGAGTCTATTTGTCCACTTATGTAAAGTTTTGTTTTTTTTATTGGTGTTTTTTTAATTAGCATTCTTTTTAACCCTTGCATGGCCATGGACTAATATATCAGTCCAAAATCCCTATACATTCTAATTCTGTCGGCAGCTTAAGGGTTAATATGTATGTATTATAATCATTTTGATAGATCACATGTGCTTTGCATGAAATATTGTTTAGTATAAAACTTTTGTAACAACGTGGGATGTATTCAATCATATTTGAGCACTGTGTATTTAAGAGTTTGATTTAAATAGAGGGAGGATACACTTGTGGGACACTTACTCATGAAGCATCAGCGAAACTGGTTGAAGTCTATTGGGGTCCTAGCTGTTGTTCCCTGGTCTGTGCATGTGCACTTTTGATGTATGCACTTTATTTACTGCCTTATTAAACTGCTGTGATATACAGTATTTTCTGGCTATGCTATGTTTGCGGTGGATAGTGCTGGAATTCTGTATGCTAATCAGTATACAGTACATACCTTGGCTTAAATTTCTCTGCCAATGCTCTTTGGCTCCCACACAATCTGGGTACTATCACAAAAGCAAAGAAAATCTCTAATGGACTGAAAAATTTTTTTACTATAAATATGGAGGTTGTAGTATTAGGCTACTTACTCTGAAATTAACTCACATTTGCTCTTACCTCAGAAATATGGGCCCCTTAAAGGTTAAATAATCTGGGAAAAAATTACAATTCAACTTCTGAAATCCTCCTTGGAACTGAATAAATCTTATCCTTCAATATATGTTACATCGGAACTAGGAGTAGACAGTTTTCAGACCTTGTTGGACTCACTTTTTAAAGGATACTGGATCAAATGTACAAGGATTACTTATGAGGGCTTGAGAAGAATGTGCCCTGAAGAAAAAGAAAGATGGACAATACTTGGTATCTAAAATTCTCCAGAGCTGTCTGATTTGTATAACTTTCTAGATAAATATAAATTACGATATCTTCACAATTATTATATACAAGGCATTACTATCAGCTGGAAATACAAAAGATACATTAAGAATGAGATTTGAATCATTAATCAGGGGGTTGGTGATGACATAATTTCCCGCTCCAGATTATCCCCATGGTATGTGGTCAATGAGTGTTAGTTTGACTACAGATCATATCTAGATTACATCCTGGATTCAAAAAAAAAAAGAGCCACCTATAGTATGTGATGTATAAGTTTGAGCTATTCCCTAGTTACATCAGGGTTGCTAGATTTGCACACATAACAAAGGCTTCAGAAACATCATGCTTTTGTCAGTTGGGAGGCTCTGAAAACCTAGAGCATCTTATGTTTATCTGCCCCTGGTACTCTAAACCCCATAGCACTTGGGTTTTTAGTGTGCTTTCTGACCTAAGTAAATTACAGCAGACCTTCTTTTTTCCCTAATGACTGTCAATGATGCCCTTGTGAATAAAATTGCTAATTATTTTGGTATTATATATAGAATCTGAAGGGCTAAATTGTTTGAATGTTTTTAAAGGAATTATTGCAACGTTTTCATCTTCCCTATATATGAAACTGTGTGATTGGTTCATGTACCCTGTGTGTGTTATTTTGGATATTGTAATGGCATGTTGCCAATTAAATAAACTTGAAATAGAACTAGAATATTTACACAGAGGTTCATGCCCACTCTAAAACCAATGCAAAGTCAAATAAGGTGCAACTGAACAGAAGCCTTTTTTAGAAACAGTAATGTTGACATATGATTCGGTCTGATCTGATTCTTTTTTTTATCAGCTACTGTACCTCGGACAGCAGGAAACAAATATCTGGTATTTGGTTTATTACTGCAGTAAACAGAGGACTTTGGCCAAGTAATGAGAAAATGCTACTTAGATGTTTAATTTGTCTATGGTTATAAAGCAGAACATGTATGTGTTTCAATAAAAAGTCATCATGAAGCTGAAAGCAAATAAAAAAGCAATACTTACTGCAGTTTTAGTTACTCAAAAGAACATATAAATAATTTCTTTGTCCCAAGATTCTATTAGCACAGTGTGCATCTGAAAATCTGAGATTTTAAATAGATGCTATAGCAAACACTTGAGGGAGAGAAAAACAGGGAAAGAAAGAGACAGAGAGCAAGAAAGCGATAGAGAGAGAGAGACTGATGCTGTGTTTATTTAGTATTGTGAATGCGTACATTACTAAATCCTTCTGCTTTTCTGATAGAGACTTTTAAAAATTTGGGAAAAACTTGACTGAAATGCAAAATAATGCTTTTGACAATAATTAGGAAATATGGGTGATATGTACCTCCTAGAATAAAATAGCAATATGAGGAGACATGCAGAGCTGGAGGAGATGTTGGTATAGAAGGAGAGCTAAAGTAGGAAATAAGGATTCAGGCAGGAAGAGAGGAGATGGCTAAAGGGACTAGTTACCTCTGTTTTTTTCCACGTTGTTTTTTGTATGAAATGTCAATGGATTGAGAACAACAATGTTTATTATTCAAATGAGTTGTCAAATCATTTTGAACTATAAATTACGTATTTGATGGAGTATGTTAATAAAGTGAATTAGTGAAAAAAACTGCCTAAGTTTTAATGGAAAAAGAAAAGTCAAGACATCTGACATAAGAAATAACACACAATGACCTGGATATTCAAACTGCGCCAGGCTATGGTGCAAGCCTGGGCGCAGCTCAACTTTGTTGTGCAGGGGTGTGGCCTGGGCGATATTCAATGGATCTGCGCTATGGCGCAGCAGCTTTGAATATCGCACCCTGGCCACCCCTACTGTGCATGGCACAGTGGCACTGTGCCAGCGCAAGTGGCCAGAGTGGAGCATGGAGATGTGTTAGCGCAAGTGCCATTGCGCCTTGCACAGCACCTGCGATATTCAAAAGGGGACATGCAAATGGGGGCCATAATTTATGCAAGGCGCACATGGGGCCATTTGCATTTCATTATGGCCCCATTTGCATCCCATTAGCATGCAGGTGCACCGATCCCCGACAACTTGCGCCTGGCACCCTGCCAGGCAGCAGCCATCGGGGACCGATGTCCCCTGCAGCCCGATCTCAGGCATTTGTCTACAAGAATAAGCCTCTGTCCAATATCCCTGGTGGTCCAGTGGACTGCTATGTGCCCAGTTGCGGGCATCAGTATTATAACCCCCCCATCCAATATCCCTGGTGGTCCAGTGGACCGCACTCTGCCCGATCGTGGGCATTGGTATTATAACCCCCCCATCCAATATCCCTGGTGGTCCAGTGGACCGATCACTGCCCGATTGCGGGCATCTGTAAATCATAAAATAATCCTATTCCGGATGATCTAGTGACCCCCTCCTACCCGCCCACTGAGCTCCACCACCCGCTACCCCCGGTCAGCCAGCAGGCAGCAGCACCCCACCCACCTGCCACCCAGCTGCCTGCCGACTGACAGCTAGAGTTGCACAGTCTGGGATATGTGGAATGAATTAATTCACATATCTGACCGAGTGGTACGGGGAGGGCTGCATGTGCCCATTGGCTCATGCTGTGAACCAGTGGGTGTGCAACCCTACCGAGCTGTCAGTCGGTGGGTGGCAGGGTGGCAGGTGGGTGAAGTGCTGCTGCCCGCCGGCTGACCAGGGGGAGTGGGGCGGTGGGGCTCAGTGGGCAGGTGGGGAGGGGGGTACACTAGACCACCAGGGTAATAGGACTATTCTATGATTTACAGATGCCCGCGATCGGGCAGCGATCGGTCCACTGGACCACCAGGGATATTGGATGTGGGGGGGTTATAATACCGATGCCCCAGATCGGGCAGAGTGCAATCCACTGGACCACCAGGGATATAGGACGGGGGCTTCTTCTTGTAGACAAATGCCCGTGATCAGGCACATAGCGGTCCACTGGACCACCAGGGATATAGGAGGGGGGAATTAGCTAAATGGATGCCCGTGATGGGGCATGGGGGGGTGCCACCAGGTGCGGCAGGAAGTCGGGTGGCCACCCACAGGTGGCAGCTGCCTTGTTGTACCCTGCAATGTGGCAGCTCACCTGTGGGTGGCCATCACTTGTTCCTTTTTTTTTGGCTTAACTTTGTGCAGGCGCAGGTAGGGGTTGCGCATGCATGACTCTGCACACTCCTGGGCTGAATATTGGGCTGTGCAGGTTGTGCATGGGCGCGCCCCACCTGTACCTGCATACGTGCTGATGCGCTCCGGTGCATTGGGATTTGTCGGCGCACTTTTCCTTTTTGAATATCAGCACAAGAGATTAGTGGTTGCATGGCACAACACTTTTGCACCATGCACAACCCTTTTGAATATCTGGGCCAATATGTTTTGCAGTGATTCATTTGTAACTGCATATCCTTGATGGGTTGTGGGGCATGAGGCCCAGCCAAAGGCTTCAACCACATGGGATGAGTGGTTACTAAAGCACACAAAATACCCTTGATTTTGTTATTCTAGGATATATAACAAGCTCAGGTGTGTCATAAGGTGACCTAATATACCTTCTTGTTAGTCATAGAAGTCTGTTATAATAAAACCTGCAAAAAACAAGATTTTTCTCTACCCTTGGAATTGTTTACCAGCCCATTACAAAGTTGTTGTTTTTTCAGCATAAATACTGCTTTGAATTGATCACATACTTAAATAGTAAAGCTACAGTATGTGATCTAAGGCAAAGGTTCAACTCACAATAACCCCAATCCCAATTCATCTTGGATAACCACAATACCATTCAGCTGTTTCACAAAAAAAAAATGATTATGCACATTATGTAGAAGGGATTTGTTTTAAGCACTGTTTGCTGTTAGAATGTTATATGTGAAGAGACTCATTAGAGTAGTTTATTGGCATAGCAATAGGCAGCATCAACAAGCTGCATGCAATAGGAATTATCCAAAAATCATCACAAGATGGAAAATAGGTGGTATGACTATGGCAAAGGACTATTTGAACTAGAAACATATTTTAGTCTTTTCTGAAACTGATACCCAATACTTAATGCCCCCAAAAATATGACATTTGGAACATTTCAGAGGCTTGCCAATCTTACTTTTCTCCCACAGTTTAATACCCTGATGGTGCCATGATTGAATATGCTTCCTCCTTGAAGTACCTTAGGGTTGGCCTTTATCCAGCATCTTGGTTTCTCATAGCATATTTATGCTGTTCACAATAAACTTTACCCTAAGTTTGGAGCTTTGTAATGGAATAAAATTAGTATTCCATTCCCTGCCTGACAAGAAATTATATTATAAATTATCCTTCCTATATCTGACTACAGTGACTTAGTCTACAGGAGTACCCCTCAATCTTCCCTTGCCAGACTGGAACCTCTTTTTCATTCTTTCTGTCATTTTGCTTTGTAGCTCACTTCATATTCACCACTGGTCGTTTTATTTAGCCCTTTATCTCCCCTCTCTTGATGCTAGCTGCCTTTCTCATTGTGTTTCTTTTTTATCCAAATTCTGGTTTGGCTCTGTTCCCTCTTATCTCACATCTCTCTTATCCTCTCCTCCCCTTCCTCTTCCTCCTATCCTGTTTACACAATTACTTCCCATTCTCTCGCTCTTCCTTCTAGAAAACTACTGAATGGTCAATCTGCTTTTTCTTACCACTTTCCTAAATGTTGGCCCTTGTTTCCCCTTTCTATTTATTCTGCTTCTTCTCCTTCCCCTCTAAAGTCTCTTTTTTATGACTTTTGTTATCCTTCCTGCAACTGTTTATGCCACTTTTCTCTTTTACTCCATCATCACATGCTACATGTTGTCCTATTCTTACTCCCTATGTCTAGTTGTTGACTTGTTCATACTGTTTAACTACATTTTCCCTTCATTACATATATAGATTTAGTGTTGGGCAAAATTGGAATATTTCACTGGGTGAAATATTTTGCTTAATTATTGCATTATGAAAAATATTTTGCCGGGTGAAATGCAAAATTTCGCCCGTGGTTGTGAGTGAAATTTTATCCCCAAGCAGGTGAAATTTTGCCTGTGGGTGAAATTTCACCACTGTGGGGAAAATTCTGCCACTGTTGGTGGAATTTTGCCACCCACTGGTGAAATTTTTCCATTGCTGTTGGAATTTTGTCACTCACGGGTGAAATTTTGCCTTTGTTGGGGGACTGCTCTGAGGCTGAAAATGTTGGTGAAATTACAAAATTTTACCACATTTTCATGAAACATTTCATGTGGTGAAACTGCTAATTTCACTGCAGTTTCGCTGGTGAAATTTAATTTCGCTGTATCCCTATATAGTTAGTTATATCTCTATTTTCTAATTTGCATTTCATTACTAAATTGCCTATATATTTGTTCATTGCAAAAAACTCCCTTAATGCATCACTTAGGGTTGATTTCACACCAACAAAAGTCTTTAAATTCAACATTAGGCTTACCAACACTACCCCCCACCCTCCACAGACCAACAGGCATTGGGGCGTGCCTTGGGGTCTTTGGCCCTAATTCTCACCTCATTCCATGTGTAAACAAGCTGAGAAGGTACAGTATAGGAAAATGGGATGAGAGTTAGGCCTGATGACCACAAGGCACACCCCAAGCTATGTGGTCTGTGGATACAGGAGTAAGGCCGGTAACCCCTAACACTGAATTTCAGACTTTGTTGGTGTAAAATCAACCTTAACTGATGCATTAATGGAGCTTTTTGCATGAATTTCCCTTCTTTTTGAGAAAGTGAAATGTTACTCAAATGGTACCCATAGGTAGGAGCATGGGCCCTCTGGGCCCTGTGCACCACCCACCCATAAGTGCAGAGGCATAGTGCAGAAGTACCCTGTGCTCCCAGTTTTGCATAATGGAATCCATAGTTGGGAACACAGGCCCTCTGGGCTTTGCACTCCCACCCACCCATAAGTGTAGCGACATAGCACAGGAGGGACTTGTACTCCCAGTATTGCAAGAGGGTATCCAAGGGTGACAGCATGGACCCACTTGTCCCTGCACTCCCACTGACCTATAAGAATAGAGACATAGCACAGGAGGGTCCTGTGCTTTCAGTTTTGCATAGTCTGATCCATAGAAGGGAGCGCAGGCCCACCCCCCCATGAGTGTAGATCAACAGTTCTTAGACTTTGTCACAGTGAGCCTCCCCAAATTCATGGAAAAGATTTTGAGCCTCCTCAAAAACTGAAATAATCTTGGGCCTCCCCAAAGAAAATTAACATACTGTACTTTGCACAGTACACCATGAATAAATTGAAACCCCTTTGAGTACTTGGCTCTCATTCAGTTCTTTGTCTTTCACTGATGTGGAACCTTTAAAAAAGAGCACCTGTGCTCAAAGGTGTTATCTGACTAAGAAATAATTCAAAATAAATGTTATTCAGCTTACTGTAATCCCCCCCACCACACACACACACACACACACACACACACACACACACATACACATCCACACAGGCCAGCCTACTTGCTCCACTATTTTGATTCTTGAACCGTTGTTACCCCTTGTTGAAGTATCTTCATGGGGTCAGACTACTTTCTCTGTTTCCTCTCTATCTGGAATAACCTTCCTACATACCTCGCCCTACCCCCACTTTCCCTGCTGTTATGCAACTTCTTAGGGATTACTTTGCTCCTTCCTACTATTGCTCTTAGCACTTCTATGCTCAACCCTTGTATTTGGGCTGTCCTGCCATCACTCTACAAATTGATCAATTACCACCACTCATCATTAATTTATTCTTCATATTTGTTTGCACTATTCATTTTGTATTGCTTGACTGCTTTGCAGTTACCTTTTGAATTGTATTCACTCCCTACCCTTCTCCAGGTACACCTGAAAAAAGCCTCGACTCCTTTACCTTCTCTTGTCAATGATTTGTAAATAAATACATAAATTTCACCTACTATTATCCTCTTTCAGTTTGCTTCATCCTTTCAAACAAAATATATAAAACTCAAAATTTAAATACAGTTCTTTTTCAGACTTGCTTGAGCCTCCCCTTGAACAGGTTGGGGCCTCCCCAAGGAGGCTGACCTCACCATTTGAGAACCCCTGGTGTAGATGCATAGTGTAAGAGGGCCCATTACTCCAAGTTTAGCATAAATGGTATGTATAGGTGGGCGCATGGGCCATATGGGCCCTGTGCTCTCACCTATCCATAAGTACAGATATATAGCGCAGGCCTAGAGGCATTCCAAGTATTCTTTTTACTGCAAATGTGGCAATATCTCAGTAACCATAGCAACTTTGTAAAAAATTCCTTTGCAGTTGTATTCATGCATGACCTGGTCACCTTCATGTGTGCAAGCTGAGCTTAATAAAAAATCTATATCTCGAACCATTTTCAAGATATAGCCACTGAATGGTGCCACGACCATGACAATGTTATCCTATGGGAAAATATGCAACTTCAGAGTGCTGTAACTGTGGAACCGGTGTCAATTTCTGACCAAACCAGCTAAAGGCACTTCTGTGGGGCAAGGGCTTGCCACCCTGCAAATTTCAGTCCAAAAGTCCTAACCATTTTTTTTTGCTATGAAATGGCATTTTGGGGCCATTTACCTGTGGAACTTTCACAAAATTCGACAGACTTTCATGAAAGTATCATTGTTTTAGATGAGGGAGCTTTCTCAAAAGTACTGTGGGACTTTCACAAAAGTCTCACCATTTTAGAAGCACGATGTTCACAAAAGTTCCACACCTAAGATGGTGGAAAAACTTGAAAACATATTTCTGGGCATCCTAACAAAAAACTGATGCCAGGGTTGTGTTGCTGGGGCCTGATTAAGTAAACCCAGCTGTTGGTAAGTTACCAAGGGCAGTACTTTTCTAAACCAATATTGCTTTTCCTGCGCGTTAACTGAAACAAGATGGTGACAGCACAAAAGTACCAAACCCATTTCCAGCAGTAAAAAGTGCTTTCGTGAAAGCAAAAAGTACTTTCAAGGGTGACATATATTTTTTCCCATAGACTATAACGGGAAACTTTAAACTTCAATAACTTTTGAACAGATTAATATTTTTTCATCAAACCTTCAAACATCTCTTCCCTGACCCAGTCCTCATATACCCTGAATATTTCAGACCACATGGACAAACCATTCAGGCTGTAGAGATGAGCAAAGAATTTGCCAATAGTTGAGGATTTTTCATACTTCGCAGCTCTACAACCCAACACTTTCCAAGTCCAGAGAGCTATGGTACCAGACCACACATGCAAAATTTCAGGCAACTATATAAAACAGTTGCAATGTTATTAAAGTGCAAAATTGTGATTTAACATCAAAGTGCCTACTCAGCCCTAACTATACTGGTCCTGCCAGGCCAGTATAATGATTCTCCTTGCAATTCTATATCATTGTATATGTATTGTAAATTGTATTTGACTTCATGTACTTTTATTTTTTGTTAGTTAGCTCCTTCTCCCCTCTCCCCCAGGACACATCTGGAAATTAGCTTTTATAAGCTTAGTATGTATTTACTCATAAACTGTTAACTAACTAAGTAACTAACTAAATACCCAAATGTGCACCATTATGGAGGAGTTGTGAGCCTATACAGGAGGTATTGTTAAGCAAAAATAGTTGAAGTTTATTTATATTTTAACAAGATTGGGTACTAGGAAAGGCCAGTTTTCAGGAATTGTCCTGTGTTTAGGTATACAAGGTTATACTAACATACTAAAATGCCAGCAGAATAGGCCTAATGGTCTTTCGTGTCTGCTCGTTTGGTCAGTCCCCAACCTGGGTGCTGACCTTGCTGTCCCCCTCGCCTTCTCTGGCTTCTCCCTTCCCAGTTCCGGATATTCTTGCTGCATTGGATTTTGCTTCCAGAACCCTTCCCCTGTACCTGTCCCACCCCCTCTTGAACCCCTCCACTGTCTCTGCCTCCACCAGCCCCCTAGGCAGTGCATTCCATGGCTCCACCACCCTCTCAGTGAAGTAGCACCTCCTCCTTTCTCCCCTGAATCTTCCCCCCTCCAGCTTCCAGCCATGCCCTCTAGTGGCCCCTTCCTCCTTCCTTCAAAGCACCCCGACTGTTCCTCCCCTATTTACTCTCTTCATGTACCTAAAGACCTCTATCATGTCCCCCCGGTCCCTTCTCTCTTCCAATGTGTACATATTTAGCTCTTCAAGCCTCTCCTCATAGGTCCTGTCCCCCAAGCCCCAAATCATTTTGGTTGCCCTCCTCTGGACCCTCTCCAGGAGGTTAATGTCCCGCTTTAAGTGTGGCCTCCAAAACTGCACGCAGTACTCAAGGTGCGGCCTCACCAAGCAGTTATACAGAGGGAGTATCACTTCCCTCCTTCTGGAGGTGATCCCCCTAGCGATGCATCCCAGCATCCTGTTGGCCTTGGCTGCTGCCCTCCTACAAGTCTCAGAATTGTTCATCTTGACATCCACCACCACCCCCAGGTCCCTCTCAGCCATCGAGACTTGTAGCATTTCTCCCCCCAGGGTATACACTTGACCTGGGTTTCTGGCCCCCAGGTGGAGTACCTTGCATTTCCCTGCATTGAACCTCAGCTTCCACTTTCTAGACCATCTTTCCAAATAATATAGCCAAATAAAATAACAACATACATGAAAAACATAACAGATATAACAAATATTTAAGTGCAATAGCATACAAACACAACATAGACCATTTAACAAGTGCAGCTTTGAAACTACTATTAGTCAGAAGGTTTTGAAATTTAAAGCTATGGTTTCAGCTCTGATAAGACAACCTCCTGATTTTTGCTTCAGTTATATGTTAAGAAAATAAAATCTCCCAAACATATCTAAGGAACATACTTCTCACAGGCTACTGCTAAAAAAATTTGTCCACATTCTGCACAAAGTTGATTACCATTATTTACTGTATTTCTGCAGTGTTAAGTCTTGACAAGTAAAAATTACATGGACACAGGCAAGTTAATCATTCCTAACACCCCAGTAGGCATAGGCAGTCTTCTTAGCTAATTCTGTAGGTATGACAAGCTCGGGAAAGATGTAAAGTATGTGACTTCTTTAAGGACATACAATCTGTCATGATGTAGCAGATTTCTTCTGGCTGAAGACTCCAATCACCCTTATTAACTGCTGGGAGACTGTAGCACTCATGATGATAATGATGCTAACAGCTTAGGTTATATCCTTCCATCAACTGATTTAATTAAATCACAGCATAACTGAGACTTGAACTAGATGCATTTAGATCTTTAGAACTATCCCAGCTGGTGAAACACATGGAGCATCTCATTGAGCTCAGTCAGTTGGAGAATTTGTGGTACTCAGATCTAATCAGTTACAAAATCTTCAAAAAAGTATCATGTTGCCAAAGATGGATCCAAGAAAATCCTAATGTATACAACTGTCATTAAAATAAACAGTGTAATCTAAATCATGTTAGTGCATCTAGGCTGAATTCCACATGCCCACTATATGAACAATACATTTGTATTTTTATGTATGTATGTCATCAATGATATTCATACACAAAAATAGATTTTTATTTCTAATGCATACATGTGATAATAACATGCTTAACCTATGGGAAAGTAGCTTTGACAATGGCTGAGGACATCACTAAGGCACTGCTGAATTAAAAGTTTTCAGCAGCAGATCAGAGACAGAAACAGTTAAATCTTTTCAACTAAATAGTTAATTTACAAATGAAATCCCTTTTCAAATGTTGTTGTAGAAACAGTGCACATAATGGGCTTCACTAAGCAATCACATTCATGCCTTTTAGTGGAGAAGAATCTGGATGCCTAGTACCCTTTGAAGGGAGAACAATGAGTCTGCCTTTGTGGCACTGACATCAAGAAGTGTAATGCAGGTGAAGAAGGCTCAACCTCCTGAAATGTGCAAATTAGTTACTTCATTGTAATTAGTAACAAAATACTAATATGTAATTAGTTGAAGCCAATGTTTTGTGGTCAAGGGGCCAACTCCATAGGGCCCATGGTGGTCAGTGCACTTTTTGTTAATTTTTCATGACCATTCAAGGTGCAAGAATATTTATTTTTTTCTGGTGAAATAAGGCTTTACTTCTTGATAGAGACTGAACAATGCCTCACAGAGTGCAAGTGCAGTACTGTTTTTAATGGTGCTGTGTGCCTTTGCATGGATCTCGAACAGGCTCACATTTAAGAAAAAAAATGAAAGTAACTATTTTGTAGCACTTTTGGTGTTTAAAGATGCTATTTTATCAGAATGTTTTACTGAATGTAAAGCAAATATGTTTGTTGGAAATGCCATTCATTGGACGCATTATTGTTTCTGATCTTCGATCAATTCCTAATAAGAAAACAATATAACATACTGTACATGTGAGCATTAACTAATGAAGCAGTCACTTTGGAAAGGTGTTCTGTTTGTGAAAGCAGTGGGCTAAATATATTAGCTTTGACTTGCCCTTTTTAATTCATACAGGTGTTTGAGTAGACACATAGTCAGTAGGTGTGCACCTATTTTGATTTATAGCACCTTTTGGTATGTTTTTTTTTTAGTGTGTGATGCTATTTGATATAAGGATAAAAAAAATAAGAGTTTTTGTTTAATTGATGTTTAGATACGCTTCTCACCCTGAAGAAGGAGTCAAATGCACATTAAAATGTTGGTGGTTTAAGGGTGGTACTATCTGCATATGTATTACTAAATTTACACTTCTTTTACCACACACACAGGTGAGTGGTCACTCATTTTTTCTATGTCATTGGGACATAAAGCTTTTCCACCTATGTCACTGCACCTACCAGTAGTCATGTGGTCCTCTTTGTTTTCTGTTGCTTGTGACACTGGCCACTACTAGTCACAATTTGAGGATGGGGCACAGGGCTGCAAAAGATTGGATTTGACTAATTTAGTGGCAATATATTATCAATCACAATAAAACAATTAATTGGCAGATTTCAAGAGTCTGAGCCCCAGAGCAAAGCTTGAGGGGTATATCAACCATCACACACTGAGAATGTGTACTAAATTGGAGTATAAACTGTACTCCAGGATTTATTTCATATAATTACTGTCTATCAATTTTTTTCCTCACCCCCTTTCCCCTAGCTGAGTGGCAGAACCATGGAGAGGGGAGTTATGTTGTAGTGTGGTAACAATAGCGAGGGGGTTGTCCCAGTGACACTCTGATAATGTCCCCACTAAAAATGAGCTTCCAAACTTTTTCTTACAGTGGCATATCTTAAGGGAAAGTGAAACAAGTGGTTGTTGTCTCACACACAGTCACAGCATTGAATGTATGTGTGAATGTCATAATAACCAGCCATCATTATTGAAAAAATTGATGGCCAGTTATTATACTATAATACAAGCTATCTCTGGTTACCACTGTAAATGACAGCTGGCCATGCATACAGTAGTTTAAAATAGTATCAATTTAATCTTAAAAATTCCTTCAACAATCTGAAATGTAGGAATAAATTAAGACCTGTTTAGACTATAAAAAAAATTCTAAAGAATCATTCTCAAAAACAGTTTAATTGAATCAGGTTAGAACAGTCAGGTATTAACACAGTTGTTTAACTGAACTATTACACTACAGCCTCTAGACTGTTGCTGCTTTTAAGTTCTTTATTTAGGTTATACCCTGCTGTTATAAGGTCTAGGAAGAACCATTCTCAGGAGCAGTTTTATGTTGACTGGGTGTAAACAGTACAGAGAAAAGTGACAAAAATGATTCAGGGTCTGCAGTATGTTACCTATGAGGAAAGACTTAGGGAACTGAATATGTACTCCCTGGAGCAGAGAAGAGAGAGTGAGGGGACATGATTGAAATATTCAAGTACATAAAAGACATTAACAAAATACAAGCACAGGACCTTTTTCACTTCAAGAAGGGCTCTAGAACCAGGGGACAGGACCTCAGGCTGCAAGGAGGGAGGTTATCTACCAACACCAGGAGGTTTTTCTTCAGAAAACAGAAAGAGTGGTTGATGCCTTCAATAGCCTGCCCCAAGAGGTTGTGGGGGGATTCAAGAATGCAAGGGATAGACACAAGGGAGTCATGACTTTATAGGGCAACTAGAGTGTCAAAATAGGTCTAAAACAAATGGACAGACTAGATGAACCTAGCAGTCTCCTTCTGCCATCAACTTCTATGTTTCTATGTTTTCCTTCCAGACTCTCTGAGAACAGTTTCATGTATTGGGATACTTAAGAAATGTTCTCTAGCTTAACTCCATAGGAGGATTTGGGAACAGGTCTACAGAATGATTCTATTAGTATAAAAGTCGGGATGCTAACTGAGTTAAACACTTTTAAATGTTTGAAAAACCAAAGTCTGGAAAGGGCCTAAATGGCTTTATGTCTACAGTATATCACAATAGCAGATCTTATCGTCCCACATCTTCAGATACATCAGAACAGTATAAAAAAGAGGTACATCCCCAGATACTCTGATTATCAGCATCCTACCAGTACCAAACTGTAAGTGTCAGATAACCTTTCAGCAACCAAAAAAGCAGTGGAGGTTACAAGACCCAGTGACTCTATCTCACATTAAAAATGTGATATAAACACCTAATGTAAAAGAAGAAAAATAAAATAACATTCTGTTTGGAGCTAAAAACTATTCTAAAACCTAAGTGTAGGTAAATAGATAGACAAACAGACAGAGAGACAGACAGACCGACAGACAGAGAGACACAATCTTTCTAATGTTAGAGGTGCTAAACAATATAACAACACTTACAGTATCAAATACATACATATAATAAATATAGAAACAGAACCAGTGACTGACTGAAATGCAATATTCAAAATGTTACTACTATTTGCCATGCTCAAACAAAACTGGTTGGCTTTCATCAGAGGCCCAATATTTCTTCATCTCAAATTGCAGAAAACATTTGCTTCTTAATACCAACCAACTGCAGTATTCTAAAACTACTGAACAAGTAAAACAGAAGGGGGAATAAAACCACATGGTATATACAGACAGCAGGGTAGGTGGGTACATACTGTTTATATTCCTGTATATATCTTTTGTATATAATCTGTGAATTTTTGATATTCTGTATTTTGTATCTCTGTCTTTGATATGTATCATCCCATCCCCAACAACTCCCAGGACGCATCTGGAATCGAGTGGTAGTCTGCACAGTATGCCTTTCCTGGTAAAACTTTTAAATAAATAAATTAAATAAATACAGGTCTCAACAGTCAGAACCCAAAAAACACTGGCTGCACTGCAACAAGAAGAAGCAAACTAAATGCCTGTTTGTGTGAGTTGGGGGAAAAGTGTTAGCTAGCATGAAAAAGAGATATAGTGCTAACCTGTGTATACACAATTGCAAATCCAACTGCAGTGCACTAAGCCATGTGCAATATATACAATACACAGGGGGTGGGTGATTTAAGCAATAAGCCATGAGGGGGTGTGGGTTATTGGGGGATTTACCATGGCTGGAGTGGTTTGCCCATGAGATGCAGCCGAGTGGGTAAATCCCCGCCACCCATGGTAAATCCCCCCCAATAACCCACATCCTCTGAGTGGCTTATTGTGATTATACCAAGGTTCATTTTTTTACTACGATAAAATACAACTTTTAAAGAGGTTGCTTTGTTTTTTTTTTATTTTTGTTGTATTTATTCCTGTGGTGCAGATGACCTCCTACATTTGCTCCTCAACAGCCAGTGATTATCAGAGGATTTATGTTCACTTATGTCCATGGTATAATCCTCAATAATTTCCCAGATACAGTGATTATTCATACACAATACAAACAACACTTCAGATAGCACCAAAGCCATCCTAGCAGGAAATTCTTCAACTCTTCTCTAGCACATGGCATGGTAACCAGTGATATGAGGTAGATTATTCATATTTTATACAAATACTAACCAGATGTGCAACCCATCCAGTCTGCCCTTGAGTTGCTAATGTTATTATTATTACCCCATAGGGCTACTGCTATTTGGATCTGCTGTAGCTCCCCAATGTCCCCTTTGTCCTTATCAGATCCCTAAATCTGTCACACCCAGTTCTGAACACTTTTAATGTCACTGCCTCCAGCATGCCCATAGACAGCTTAATCCGCTGCTTCGACACTGTCTCACTGAAGAACTTCCTGACATCCATCCTAAACATCACTTCCCCATTCTCCAATCATGCCCGCAAGTTATTGAATTCCCATTCCTGGTGAACAGGTCCTTACTATCCTCCCTATTAATATTCCTCAGGAACCTTTACCTCTCCATCATTTCTCCCCTCTCCCTCCTAGCCTCTTGTGACTTGAGTAACAGTGGGAAAATATTAGCCCAGGAGATGAATTACTACCTGAAGGTAGTTATATTTCATTAGAATAAGGTTGAGGGCAATCTGACTATTGGAAGTCAGATAGATCATCTTAAAGGTTCATGATTTTCAAACTATATCTTGTAACACTTCCAATACATATCTGTTTTATTGAACCATGACTTAGTAACATACTCCCTACAGTAATCTTTCTTCTTATGTTAAAGAAGAAACTAGCAAAAGGAAAATCACATGTGCCACTGGAACCCAGTGTTCAAAGAACCCATTAAAAAATATGTACATATATATACAGTATATATATATATCTATATATATATATGTATGTATATATTATATATATAGGGTATTTCCCAATGCCGTGCAGGGTGAGCAAAGTAATACCAATATATAAGGGTGGTGATGCAGCAGAAGCAAGTGATTATCATCCAATAGCTATCCTGCCTATTGTATTTAAGTGCCTAGAAAAGCTTGTTAATAGACAGATTTGTGAATACATGGACAGGTACAAGCTGCTTACACCCTACCAATCAAAGTTTCCATAAGGGCTATTCAACAGCAACAGCCCTAGTGGAGTTTAACGACCTGATCTGTACTTCCTTGAACTTGGGTAGAGAGACAGCAGTTGTTTTTGTCGATTTATCCAAAGTTTTTGACCTGGTGAACCACTCCATTTTATATGAGGAACTACAGGACCTGGGCTTTTCTGAAGATCCCTTACATTGCCTTAAATCCTACCTAACCGGGTGTACTCAGAGGACTGAAGTACAATGCCATCTGTCAAAACCTTGTAAAGTCCTTGGGGGGGGTTCCCCAGGGGTCTACACTGGGATCCCTTCTGTTTTTGATTTTCAATAATGATTTACCCTCTGTGATAAAGCATACAGCCATTAGGTTGTATGTTGATGATACAGCAATAACAGCCTCAGGGGTAGACATTTTGGACTCCTCCAGATAATGCTCCAGGCCAATTTTGCTAGGGTAGAGGAGTGGTTCACAAGGTCACAGCTACTTATAAATGCAAAGAAAACAAAACTGATGCATGTTGCCACTAAAAGTAAAAATATTTCACAATTACAGATTTTCACTAGTAATCAAACTCAAGTTGAATTAGTATCCCATTATCGTTATTTATGTGTACTTATTGATCCACTCAACCTTCAATGACCATATTTCTATGATGATTGGAAGGACAACTATGAAATTAGGGGCACTAAGAAGAACTACCAGAGGCTTAAAACTCCAAGATCAGAGAAGGATAGCAGAGCAACTCATGTTGCCTACTCTAAGATATGGGGAGCTAATCTACCAGACAGCAAACAAATGTATGTTGGATAGGTTAGACAAATTACAATATAATATAGTGAGATATATCTTGCAGTGTAGCTATAGGATACACCATTGTTTGTTATTAAAGAATTTGGGTTGGCAATCCCTTGACATTGAGTTTTCAAGAATTTGGATAAATTAATTCACAAATACAAAATACAACATCCTGAACATAATATTTCACAAATTCTTTTTCCCACTGTCATTGACTTAAAGAAAGGATTAACCAGGTCTGTTTATCTAAGCAAACTCCTTCAAGTAAAATGCAAAAATAAATACTGGGATCAAACTTTGACCTCTCTAGCAGCAGTATATTGGAATAAACTTCCACCAATATTATGTGCTGAAACTGCACACAGGGCCTTCACAATGACAATTAAGGACTTTTTCTCTTTTTCTTGTAAATGTACTTAACACTTTATTACCTAATTAATTTCAATATTGTACTCTGTAATTGCTGCTTCTGATTATTGTATTTTATTCTTTGTATTGAAAATTTGTGTTGTATGTTACGTAATTTTAGTGTAGTCATTATATGTGAAACTTTGAAACTAGAACACAGGACTGTCTTGGAAACTGGACCTAACAGTCCAAATGACATGTTTTCTCCTGTTTAAAAATAAAGTTTTACCTACCTACCATATATATGTGATACGTCATGGGGGGACTGGAAATATCAGTGATATTTTGCCCGAGTGCAGTTTGACCATATGACCTCACGAGTGGCAGGACCACAAGTGAGGTCACAAGATTAAACTGCACAAGGGGAAATATCATTGATATTTCTAGTTCCTTCATGACATATTTGATTTATGTAATGGTACTTTTTCCTTTTTCATGTGTGTTGTTTTTAAAGTTTTAAATATTTATATATATACATTTTACATATATATGTATATATATATATATATATATATATATATATATATATATGTATATATATGCATACATATATATATATATATTAGAGGCAAAACTCCGTTTAATGTATTAGTTAGGGTTGTTCCAAGCGACAAAGTGAGGAAATTCATGTTAGGATTGAAAACCTAACTCGAATTCACCCCAGCACACACACACACAGACACACACACACACACACACACACACATGCAAGTATGGGGAGGACCAAGTAACACAACCAATGACAGACATCCAGCAGCAGGTGACAGAAATAACAAACAATTGTCTAAATGTACTACGAGACATACCCACCCACCTGACCAGGTACTGCATGCTCAGTGGAGATCAACAGCAAAACTGAGGCCATGTACACAAATGTACACATCCCTGATTGCAGCTGCACACGCACGTACCACACTTAGTAGTTGCATGGCCTTACCTACCGATGCCCCCACCAGACGACACCACATGTGATGGGCCACCTGAGCAATAGAGGTTGAGCAAAACCAAGGAATTGTACAGGTATAATATCTCTGATTATAACAAGGGTTTGAGAAATGCAGCTTTCTAATTGACTGGAAACATTGTAACAGCCTTATGTTTAGTTTTTATTAACATACATGTGGAGCCTAACCATATGATGAACATGCTTTAAGGATGTTTAAAAAACCAGTTTGATTATGATAGCAATAAGCCACTCCCAGGTATTATGTTAATGGTCAGTTTATCACTGTCTAGTGACATGTGGCACTCTGCTACACCTCATTCAACATTAAACCCCTACATGGTGATTAACAGACCATTTAACATAACCGTTGGTCATGCCTTATTGCTTAATTGTCTTTATGACTAGATACTCTCCCTCTGCTAGGCACTGCAGGAGTTTTGCAACAAGGTGTCACACCCAATTACACCATACTCTGTCTACTTACTGGAGAATGGCTGTGAATATGAACTCATGAAGATGAACAGTGTAACTTGATCATTACAGTCATCGAAACCTTAGTGTGATTATAACTGACAGAGTCAGTGATAGAGAATAACCCTTGCCATCCTAGTACACTTATCCCATTGTGAGTTAAATCAATACTAAAAGACATTCTGTTTATATCTACACTATACCGACTTGATTGCTGTTGTACCACAATTCACATAGTTATCACTTTGATAGCATCAGTGACAGAAGTGTGGAAAACCAAAATATTACTTATACAGCCTGAGTATGAAACAACTGTTAAAAAAATTACGCTGTGTCCATAAGTAGCATAGATCACTCATTGCAACAATTGTAAATGTATCACTATTTGAATAAGTTAGTCATCACAGATGCAATGAGATTGTCTTTCTCAGGTACAACATAGTCAGTAAGTGCCTACAGGAAAATCTATCCTATAGATATCTCCGATACAGATACGTCATTGTTGGCTCAGTAGTCCTATGATATTTAGAAGTTGCTTGGCCTGATCCAAGCAATTACACTGTTTCTTACAAAGAATACTTACTGCATCTTTAGTATTGAAACACACTGAAGGTCTATGTATGTACATTAGCAGTACAGCTTCATCAGTAAGAATGCATCTGATACTGGCAGTACGAATTTCACAGCATTGAACAGGCAATGTTTTCCATACGTTTACATCAGCCTCTCTATCTTCAGTAAACAGTTGCAGTAAATGTACTACTATGAAAATCACATACTAAATGTAACACTACTTTTATCTTGAGCATGCTAGTGTCTTGTAGTCAATTTATGTACTTCTCTTAATTAATGTATACTCACTAGTGTTAAAACCTTTCTACAACTGTGATCATGCACCTTTAGCATGTATATTGACTAACGGCACAGTACCAGTTGTGGTGTGGTGTGAGGATTCGTTAGGTAAGGCCATGCAAACTACTAAGTGTGGCATGCTGCAGTGGCTGCAATCAGGGATGTGTATGTTTGCATGTGGCCTCAGTTTTGCTGTGATCTCCACTGAGCATGCAGTACCTGGTCAGTGGGTGGGGATGTCTCGTAGTACATTTAGACAATTGTTTGTTATTTCTGTCACCTGCTGCTGGATGTCTGTCATTGGTTGTGTTGACTTGGTCCTCCCCATACTTGCATGTGTGTGTGTGTGTCAGTGTGTGTGGTGCTGGGGGGGGTGAATTCGGAGTTAGGGTTTTCAACCCTAATAGCGAATTTCCTCACTTTTGTCGAGTGGAACAACCTGAACTAATGCATTAAATGGAGTTTTTTGCCTCTAATTTCCCTTCTTTTTGAGAATAATAACGAGAAATAGTGAATGTAATGTAGCGGCGGGGGCCCCACGCTCCCGCCACATGATGTCTTGTGGCATAGTAACACGAACAGCAATGCAAACAGAAGCACTAACAGTGGTGCACATGGTAACGCAAGTGCGATTGAGAACAGAAAGGGTAACACACACGGTGGTGTAGCCAGGAATGGTCTGCCACATGATGTGTTGTCACATAGTAACATGGTGCCTGCAAACAGAAATGTCAATGGGCATGGTGACGCAAAGTGAAACAGAAAGAGAAACAGTACTGTAGACACAAATGGCAAAAAAAAACAGAAAAGCGAGCGCAAATGAAAACGCAAAGGATAACGCACATAGGGCCCCGCGCTCCCACCACATGATGTCTTGTGGCATAGTAACAGGAACAGCAATGCAAACAGAAGTGCTAACAGTGGCGCACATGATAATGCAAGCGCGAATGAGAACAGAAAAGGTAACACACACGGTGGCGTAGACAGGAATGGTCTGCCACGTGATGTGTTGTCACATAGTAACATGGTGCCTGCTAACAGAAATTTCAATGGGCATGGTGATGCTAATTAAAACAGAAAGAGAAACAGTACTGTAGACACAAATGGCAAAACATAACAGAAATGCAAGCGCAAATGAAAAAGCAAAGGATAACGCACATGGTGGCGCAGATGTCAACGGTAAGTGAAACGGGTACGGAACCGCAAGCGGAAAGGGCAACAGTAACAGTAATGTAAGCGCACAGGCTGGTTTTCCCCAAAACCTGCATAGAGAAAGACAGTGAGTACAAATAATGTATGCATAATAATGAGTATCGGAGCAGAAAATGAGAACTTGGAATACTAAATAGGTTATATCTCAGGAACCGTACGATGTAGAAAAAAAATTTAAAAGTCGTATGATTTACAACTGTCCTGGCTAATTTTGTACTTAGCCCCTGAGAGGGGGCTAAGTAGTTTTCCGACAAAAAGGCCGTATCTCGCACCGTTTCCGAGATACGGGCCCTGAAAGGCGCGGCGAACGCCGTAATGTTATCCTATGGGAAAAAAAGAGAAATTCAGAGTGCCATAACTTTGCCTCCCTGTAATATTTTTTCACAAAACCACTGAAAGGCACATCTGTGGGCTGTTGTCTGTCTTCCCTCCAAATTTCAGGAAAAAAGACTAAACCGTTATTTTGCAGCAGGGTGCCAAAGGATTCCTGTAATGCGTCGGGCACCGTAATGTTATCCTATGGGGAAAACCATCAACTTTGGAGTGCCGTAACTTTTCCGGCGTGTAATATTTTTCAATACAACACTGAAAGGCACATCTTTGAGATGTCATCTGCGTTCCCTCCAAATTTCAGTCCAAAACTCCCAACTGTTCTTTTGCAGTGGAGTGCCAAAGAATTACTGTTATTTTGGGCATAGTGTCGCAAAGTAGTGTCGCAATTTGTGAAAGCTTTCGAAAAATTTGCAACACTTTCGTGAGTGCAACACTACTTTGCAAAAGTACTTTTTCTAGAAATCTGAAAAGCATATTTCTGGGGTATTTTACCCCAAAATAAAGACATGGCTAGCATCCTCAGGGCCCGACTAGGTGAATACAAAAAGAATTAGGTTGCTAGAGGGTCTCAATTTTAAATGTCAAGCATTTTTCTGATCACTAACTGAAAACAAGATGGCGGATTTGCGACAGTAACAGGGCCATTTGCGACAGTAAAAAGTGCATTTGCGACACTGTCAAACTTTCTGTTAACTTTTCCCATTGACTTATAATGGGAAATTGTTTTTTGAATAACTTTTGAACCGTTTAATATTTTTTCACAAAATCTTCAAAAGGCACATAGGGACCCAGCCACCACGTTCCCTGAAGATTTAAGGCCGGTCGCGCAAACCATGCGACTTGTAGGCGCGACCGTAGAATTTCAGAAAAAGCGTAAATGCGCGCAGATCATGCTTAATAACTCCACAGCTGTGTATCTGACTGGTACAAAACTTGGCAGATCCCAAGGCCTATGGTTCTTGATCGTGTATTCCAAATTTCATGCAAATCCGTCAATTGGTTGCAAAGTTATTAAGGTGCAAAGTTTTGGGGTTTAACATAGAAATGGCTCCTCAACCGTAACTATGGTAGCACTACCGTGCTACCATAATATATATATATATATATATATATATATATATATATATGTGTGTGTGTGTGTGTGTGTGTGTAGAAAGAGAGTTGCTTTTTCTCCAGTGTTTGTGGCTTCATGGTTTAAAAATGTAGTTAGGATTAATGCAAGCTTTGCTGGCAGTGTGGCATCTGATTGGCTACCAGTTGGCAGTGTGTCATCTCATTGGCTGCCTTTTTTTGTGTGGGCAGGTGTCACAGTTTTAAAAACATGGTGGTGGCACCACTCACTTAGCAAGGGAGACAAGTTACCATTCTGAAGTTGTTGTTTTTTTTATTTGTAAAGTAAATGTTTCAGACATAAGCAATGTGGTTGATCCTGCTTTTTTGCGGAGTGATCTGATTGATCCTGCTTTGCCAGCAGTACGAAGCGGTGAGGGAATGCCATTTGGAGGAGCTGTGTACTGTTGAGGAGGTAGCTGCCAGCCAGAAAAGTACTCAAAGATGGTAAGAGGTAGTTGGTTGCCAGTGCTAGGAAGGGAGGGAGGGAGGTGTTGTTCTGTAGTTCTGAGGGCACTGAAAGATAAGAAAAAAGTTAAATAGAAAAAAATAATGAAGTAAACCACTCAGTGAGAATGCTTGTTTCACACTGAACAGGTTTACAAATGGAGCTGGCCCACAGGTAAAGTCCATTGTTCAACATGTACTTTTTAGTATGTTGTGGTGTGGTGTCAATGCCAGTAAGCTGCAGGCTGTAAATAAATGAGTTAGATAGAATGTGCAGAGACAAGCAAAGTAAAGAAAGAAACACCGTTTTAAAACCTCTGATGTGGTGTGCCGTTGTGCTGGTGGAGTGCTTGGAGCAGCTGTGTTGTAGGGGACTGGGGAGTTGATGGTATGGTAGTTTAAATGTGCAGCCGCGATTAAAAAAAAAGTCTGTAAACCTGTAAACCTCAGGTGGGGTGCGGGGGGGGGAGGTTGGAGATGTGTTCTGTTTCCCTTTTTTTGAATCACCTCTCCAAGGGTTATATCTGGTGCTGAAAAGGGATTTGGGGAGAAAGTGAAATTGTTCTGTGTGCTGCAAGTGAGAAATAAAACTGCCAGTGGGAGCTGGCATGCAAGTGAGCAAGTGGATTCTGATTGTGCTGCTCATGCTGCCAGTTCCCATGAATCAAAACCTTTGTGAGGAGCTGTGGTCAAGTACAGATAGTGCCTCTGTATGACCTACTGTGAGGATAAATGACCTACAGTGAGGATAAATGCGATATTCTCACTGTAGGTCTGACCACCCAAAAATATTGCTGTTATTTGTCAATTTTTATTCCCACCCCATTGCATATATATATATATATATATATATATATATATATATATATATATATATATATATATATGTATATATCTATATATATCTATCTATATATATATATATATACACATACATATATTATTTGCAAAATACTTCATTAATGCATCAGTTAGGTTTGTTCCCACAGCGACAAAAGTGTGGAAATTCAAGGTTAGTAATCATGACAGCAAAACCTCAACATGGCATCAATCGACTGAATCCATATATCGCATCATTTCTGATATACAGGCACTGAAAAGCACTGTGAGTGCTAACTCTCAGGTCATAATAGTGGCCTATGGACATGAAAATGAGGAACTGGAACACTAATTTCCAAATACCTCAGTAACCATACAAGGTAGAAAAAAATTCAAAATTCATGGTATTAATGGTTTTTCAACCTATCTCTGTACTTAGTCCTAAGAATTTTTGCATCAAAAAAATCCATATCTCAAACTGTTTTCGAGATACGGGCACCGAAAGGCGTAACGGGTGCCACAATGTTATCCTAAGTGAAAATTTCTCAAATTCAGAATGCTGTAACTATGGGCCTGATCAATGTTTCATACCAAACCAACAAAAGGCACATCTGTGCGACTAGAGCTTGCCACCCTAAAAAATTCAAGCCAATAGTACAATCCACCTTGCCACAGTGAAGTGACAAAGAAAACAACAAATAGCAAAATGTGTTCATGCAGTGTTACTGCGATTACTTTAATGTTTTCGCAACTTTCCTATCTCTAAAATAGGAATGCTGTCACACAAACAAAATTGTTGCCACAGTTACTGTTGTTCCTGAGCTCGATTGTGTGGCAATAAAAAATGTTACCGTGATCAAAATACAGTAACATTTTTAAAAATATATTTGCAGACAACCTACACAGAAACTAATGCCAGGGTCATGTTCCTCAGGTCCTGATTAGGTAAACATAACTATTGGTGTTTATCAAAGTGGATTATTTTTTTAATTACATTTTTTCTCTGTAGCTAACTGAAAAACAAGACAGCGGTATCACGAAAACAATTTCAGGGAGCTCGACAACAAAAATGTGATTGAGAAAGTTTTCACAATGCACATATAAATTTTCCCATAGGCTATAATGGGACATGAAAAAATTTAATAACTTTTAAACGGAGCAATATTTTTTCACCAAATCTTCAAAAGGCTCCAGTTCAACCCAGGACACATGTCAACAAATAAATTTGAAGCCACTCAAATGCATTCTTCAGTCCATTATGGCTTACTGAAAAATGTACAAAAATGCATGATTTGTCACATTTTGAGCACCCCACAGTTCCACAACTGTATATCCAACCAGAAGGAAACTTTCCAGATCCAAAAATCTATGACAGGCAATTATGCATTCTAAATTTCAGGCAACTTGGACAAACAGTTGCAAAGTTATTTAAGTGCAGACTTTGAGGTTTAACATAGAAGTGATCATGCAACCCTAATATATATATATATATATATATATATTTTCCCTAGTAGTCCAGTGATATACTGTGTATATATTTATGCAACAGGCGTCAGGATAAAAAGTGTTGTATAAACGCATTTATCTGAGTCACTGTGTAAATAAATGGAGGATGATGTAATCACTATGGGAATAACTTCAAGTTATTACCATAGTGATTACATCATCCCCCATTTATCCACAGTGACAACATCACTGCCCCCCCCCACACTGGAACAACTTCACTTTCACTCACACAGCATTTAGCAACTCAGAGTACAGTCTCCTTGTTCTCGCCTCTCACATCAACTCCTAATTCTGTCCTTATCCTATGACACCTGAAGGACAATAAATGTATCACAAACCACACAAAAAACAGTGTTTTATTTTTCATGGAACTGCAGCAATCTGCTATTTATCCAGTTCTCACCGACCCAGTCTGTACCTTACGTTATCTCCATCACTTGAACTGCCTATTCTTTTTTCTCTCCTGAGATCCAAATAAATATTACAAACATTTTCTCCCCAGTAAACTGCATTACCATGCTTTTCGTGCTCCAACTTCTCTTTGACAAGGTATTTCTATTCTAGTTAGTCGTACGCTGCCACAAAATGTGCTGCTATTTCCACTCCCATTTATCAAGCGCTGCTACTCTCCATCACACAAAGTGAGCCTAATGTTAAAAAAAAGTCTCTTTAAACATAAACAGCAAACCGGTTCCCCATCTTCTTCACCAGCTCCTTTCCGATACCAACACTAAACACATTCACTACATCTTTGCACTCGCCAAACGTACCCTCCAGTTTTCCTATATATTTTTAAAAACCCTCATACTGCACCAATCATAACTGAAGTCACACATCAGGTCCTTAGTAACCTCTCTAACAACCAAAGGTGCAGTAGCACTCTCTGACTAAATAAACCCACAAACTATACTGAATACTGAAAAAAAATAATAACACATCTTAAGAAAAAATCTCCAACAAAGTCCCTGCCTGTGCATAAATCCAATATGCAGGGGGTGCATGTTGGATAATGAAGATCTCTGTACAGTAGCCTATGACCTCTCGTGAACCTCACTTGTGGCTTTGCCACCCATGAGGTTACTCGAGGTCACAGGCTACTGTACAAATAACTCCATTATCCAACAGGTGCACCCCGTATATCCCATATCTATCTATTTTCCCACCCCAGTTGTCCAGTGGCTCATCCCATTTCCAGTATCCCTCCACACTCCCCCCCATCTCATGGTGGTGGACAACATTCACTTTCCAGTCACTTTGCTGCTGGCCGCCACTTCATGCAAATACTGTCACTTGTGTTAGACAAGTAACTTTGACTGTATTGAACTAGTGCAAGTGCAATAATAACTTTTCTTCTGAAACTAAAGTGATTGCACTTGCATGAAACAATGGCTGTCAGCGGAGGTAATCTGAGAGTAAGTGTTGGCTGCCACCTTGGGGCTGTGAGTTGCATACATACAGTGATAATGGCAATCTATAGTTTTTTGTACTACTCCCCCTCATCATGAACCATTGCCTGCTGCTAGGGAAAAGCTGGACAAAGTTCCTACTAAGTACGGTCATGTGATTTGGTTTTGACCAATCACATCACATGACAGTATTTATAGTCAAGGTTTAGTAAAACACAGTATACTCTATTACAAGGTATCACCATTCAGGTCAATGGGATTAATATGATATGTAAGCAGTAAGACATGATGGAATGTGCATTAAACAGTTCTAACACATGGCTAAGAGTCATAGTGAGGCACAAGGCCACAGTCTAACACACACCCTAGCTTACTGAGCTAATAGAAATGGTCATATAAATTTCAGATACATGTTAAAATTAAAATTATTAGGACAGAATAATAAAAAAGTTAAACTTTTGTTTTAGTTTTGAATAAAATAGTTATTCTGCTTTTAGTTGACTTTGTTTTTTTTTTCTTAAAGACTTTTGTCCTACTAAGGCTTCTGTATTTGTAGTTTTTTTGGTTTTTTTTATGTTGTTGTCATGGCAGTAACCCCTTCCCTCACCAAGCCTTTTCAGTTCCACTTTGTTTACATTTTGGAGATCTTAGTAAATATATTGACTGTTTTATTTATGTGTTTTACTTGTATATGTTTTGGCAGCAGGCAATGCCAGGGAGAAGACATCAGTACTGTTTTCCTGACATGGGTAAAGCAGGTAATGAAATAAGTGGGGAATGGCAGAGCAGTGTGTTACGTAAGAATGTGGGCAGCATGTTTGAGCAAAACATAAAAATGAGCAAAGCTGAAGAGCTAAGGGAGGAAAGCACTGACTAACTGGTAGATCAGCCATTGAGGAGCAGAGCGAATGAGTGGGCTGGAAGGTGGTGTTGGGGAGTCGGAGATCAGGGCTGAATGGGATGGATTGGTTTTTTGTGGGTTTTTTTTATGACTGCCATTCCAACTTATTTAGTTGGTGACAAAATCAGAACTATGTGAAAAGTGAGGCAAGGGAGGGAAGTAACGAGTGACTGGCAGATAAGCCATTGAGGAGGACAGCAATAGAGTGGGCGGTGGGGTGGGATCATGATAGGCATAGATTTCCTTTTTTTTGGTTTGTATGTGAGCTTCATCCAGCAGGAACTAAAGGAGATCATTGTCTGTGTGTTCTAGGTGAAAACTGCATGAGGTAAAGCCGTTATGGTGTTTTTTGACAAGTAATTATAATTTTATAGTTTGGGCTACAATGGTTAGTGAACCCAATATGGCTGCTGTTTCAGGTAGCAAGGTTTTGAGGGGGAGTGATACCTCAGGGTGGGTGAGGTTGTTTGTACCTGGACTAATTTCAAGCCACGTGCTAGACACTTCTTATGCATGGCTAGGAACCACACAGACTGCTAGAAAGTCACTATCAATTTTATAATTCTCAGTAGTGCATATTGTCTTTGGTTGCAATTGCAATATACAGTCCAAACTCACCATGAATCACAATATGCATGCATCTGGACACACACACACACACACACACACTAACACACACACACACAATAATATAGGCAGTCCAAATATACAGTGGAGCCCAACAAGATGCAATGCAATACTGCAACATTCTGCAAAAAAGATACTGCAGTAGACAAGGGAATTCCAATGGCAGCTAGGGCTCCACTGTAGTTAACAGACTGATTTGGGGTCTTCCATCCCACTAGTACTATTTGACCCCACAAAGCTACCTGCCAGTGTGCTTCACCAGGATATATACTTATATAATAATCCAAAGCCATGATATTTTTGTAAGCAAGCTGTTTCTAGTCATACATGTTGAATAGCCATCCGCTCTGGCCCTGTTTCCAATGTATACATACAGTAGTCACTAGCATTACCATGCTTGTGTGTATGAATGCCTGCTGATAGTGGCTAGTTAACAAGAATGCTGAAACAGTGAATGACTCAGTGCTCATTAAAAGTGAAGTTGGAGTAAACTGAACCTTCACTTCTGCACTCAAACATGTACACGGTGCCACACATTACCTTGCAATATTACTGCAAAATGCTGTAGTGCGCTGCAGGGGACAGTGTAATTCAATGTCAATTAAGCCTTTTTATAATTAAGCTTGCCACTAAAAGGAAGGCCAGGTTGTGCTGGGACCCAGCCAGGAATGAATACAGATGGGGAGAGGGGGGAGGGGGAGTGGACTGCAGGAAAAGGGGAAGGTGCTATGACCTCACAGTTGGTGTCATATGACCAGGCTTGGAGCTAGCTGGCCATTGGCCAAGGGGAGGGGCCAAATGGGGTCCTGATCTGGGGTCCTTAGGTGCTACTTAAGGGCATGTAACCCTTAGTAAGCCCTCTTTCTTGCTGTAAAGTTCAAATTGAAATACAGCACATCACTTGGCAGTTAAGGTATGGCAGTATATTCTAGAGGTTAGAGGAACAAGGTGTGAACATGCTTGGTACATCCAGCAGCCCAGACCTGAGTTTCATTCTCACAAACTCCTCTTGCATACTGTGTGACTCTGAGCAAGTCACTTAACCGCCCAGTGCTCCCAGCTCACCTCTCAAAATAGGCACTTGTGCTTAGTGGGCCTTACCCGGTTACCAAAGATTAAAAATAAAAAAAAATAATTAAAATAAAAAAGGTAAGGCACTGAGAGGTTTTGTCTGTGATGGTACGCAGTTGGCTAGAGCAATACAGATTGGTGCAGCATGTTATGTGTACTAAGCAACTGAATTATTTAGGGATCTGTGGCTCACATGGATAGGCACTGGCCTGTAATGCAGAAGGTTTGTGTGTGGATTGCTGAAATTGGCTTGAGCTAATTTGGGACAGCAGTGATTGTGTGGAGGTAGAAGTGGTGGGGCAGTATGTTCATGGTTTGGGCCTAGCTGTGGGCATGGTGTGTAGGCACGTGGTTGCTCTGAGACTTGCATAGGTGGTGGTTGAGTGCATTGCTGGCCCCAGGAGATCATGTTAAGAAGTGCATTGGTCCCATCAATCCAGATGGGTAGGTTGGAAACTTGGTGGCTGGAAGGGTCTGGAGAGGCCAGAGCAGTTAATGTTTGTTGGGGGAGGTTGGGTGGCATGGCCCAGGCCTCACAGGCATTGTCAGTGTGATCCCCCCCAAAAAAAGCAAAAGCCAAATGTACAGGGAGCAGGAGGTTTTGGGGCTATTTGCCTTGGGAGCATCTGGGTTTGGTAGCCAGTTAAGTGGGTGTCCCAGCAGTACTGGGGGAACGGAGGTTTGGGCAGGATGGTGTGTATCTCTGGTTGGGAGGCCTGTGGGAGGGCCCATCATATGACATGGTGGCACTGTGAGCATTTGGCCTTGGCACCACAGAGATGATGGTGCCATGAGTTTAGCATCGGTGCCACAGAAATGGTGGCACCTTGAACATTTAGCCTCAGTGCCACAGAGGTGGGGGCACCATGAGCATTTTGGCACCATGTGGAGTGAGTACCAGAATGGGGGTGGCAAAAAGGTGACATGCATGGTGTGGGGGGAAGGAAGCATGGTTCTGGCCTCAGGGATGGGGCAGCAGGCCCAGATGGCATGGGGAGAGCGCGAGGACCATAAATTGGAGGTGAGAGACTCCTGCAGGTCCTTTACTGAAGGGGGTGGTGGCAACAGGCTATTTTTGGGCCAGGAGGCCAGGAGACAGGTCAGGGCCATGAAGGCCTGATGGAGTGGTGCAGCCACCATTGTGAGGCTGGGGGATCACCACAGCAGCAGGCCTTGCTGGGCCAGGAGGCCTGGATGCAGGTTGGGGGTTGGGAAGCCTGACAATGTGGCATGGCTGCCAGGTGGAGGCTGGGAGTTTCATGCAGTAGCAGGCAATTTCTTGGCCAGGAGGCCTGGAGGCAGCTCAGGGAGCTGGGGAGGCCTGGCTGCATTGTGCGGCCACTATTTTGAGGCCGGGAGATCAACAATGGCATGGTTAAGGGGTAGGGATGAAGTTGAGGGCCAACTCAGCCACCAAGAATGCCAAAGGAGGAGCAGGCCCAATTGGAGGCCCAGGACAGTCAGGGTGGTGGATGGCAATGTCCCTGGTTCAAAAAAAAAAAAGAATAAGATATAAATAAATAAACACATAAATAAATAAATAAATAAACATAAAGCCTGGACATGGCTGCAATAGCATGCCTGAGGACACAATGGAGTGCAGCGGGGAAGGCAAGGAGGTTATTTGGCCCTGCAAGATGGGGTCACTAGTCCACTAGCTTTATGGGCAGGGAATGAAACCAGCGAGCTAGATTTTAGGCAGCAGCAACACAGGCAAGTGCAACTACAAGGTGGGGGAGCCAATGGTGCCCCTAATCTTCTAGTCTCACACTTGTATGTGCAAGAGAGAAAAGGAGGCTGCTGTGCTGGGAACCCTTAGGCTTGGTTGTAAGGACCTTGTGAACCAGGGTGGTTCATTGTTCTGTTTGGCACTGAAAGGCATGGGCCAGTAGGCCAGATAATGCTGGGGGCTGCATAGGCCTGTTCATGCAGTGCAACCACCATCTTGGACCTGAAGGCCGAATGGCGGTGTCAGGTGATGGGGGGAAGAGTTTTGCCTGCCAGTAGCTATATCACAATCCCAACAGCGGCACCATAAAGTATTGGGGATCTGTGGACGAGAGAGGTCTATGGTTGGCAGGTTCCCAGTGGAGTTATATTTCAAGCTGTGGGTTCGTATATGCACAGAACAATCTGATAATCATGGTAACCCGGCTGAAGAACAGAGCATGAGTAGGGGAGAAGGGGGGTGGGTGGCAGCTGGCTGGTTTATGGTATGATCATGTGGTGTTTTTATACAGCCTAGGCACATGGCAAAAGAGATGGCACCCAAGAGAGCTCCAGTGTCAAGTGCTACCATGCTGGCGGAGGCAGCAAAGCTGATGACACAGATGACGGAGTTGGTGGAGGCTGCAGAAAAGAGGGAGGTGAAGGAGGAGGAGGCCCAGAAGAAACAGAAGGAGTGAGATGAGAGGGCAGGTGCTGGGAAAACAAACAATAGACCAAAGAGGGTGGGACCCAGCCCACCGGTGGCACCAGGAACGGGGGGTCAAGTCCACTCCTATCCCGGCAGAGCCACAGCTGGATGGTGGTAAGGACAATGTGGATATGAACAATGAAACAGATTTTAAGAAATATATATAAGGATTGTTGGGGGACATGGGGGAGGACGGGGTCTCAAAGATGGAGCGGGCCCTGCAGGCCATTAAAGAATGGGGCAGGCCAGGCAAGGCAGGGGCGGTCACCACAGGGGGGGTTGCAGAAACTGTGTGATGGACTGCCAGGTTTCACATTGGGCGACCATATGCCAGCCTCAATAAAGGAGAAAATATGGAATGGGGAGTACGTTGACATTTTTGGACTGGTGGATAAGGAGACAGCCAAAAAGTATGAGCAAAGGGAGTCGGTAGGCAAGTCAGAGATGGCAGTGGTATTGGCAGTGGTGGGGCACAAAACAAAGGAAGCCAGGTTCAAGGGGAAGAGCATCCATACATGACAGGCTGCTTTCCTGATTCATGGTGCGCTGGTGTTGGAGAAGAAGTCAGACCTGGCAATCCTGCTACTGACTTATATGGCAATTATCAGGGACGCATACAAGGTGAAGTTGGGTTTCGGGTGGCTTAAATATGATGAGGCATTCCGAAGGAGAATGACAGTGAAGGATGACCTGAAGTGGTATTGCACCCAGTTCAGAGTAAGGACCCTTTTGGGTCCAGTGGTTGGGCAGGTGGCGGAACAGAGGAAAAGGGTGGTAGCAGCCCAGGGTGCCAAGGCCTGCTGGGCTTTTAACAGGGCATCGTGTACATGGCCTATCTGCAAGTTTAGGCACATGTGCTCGCAGTGTTGGGGTCACACCTAGTGATGATCTGCAAGCAAGGGGTGACAAGGCTGGCCAAGCAAATGGGCAGCTTCAGAAACAGCCCTTTTGGGGCAGCAGGGGGGAGTGGAAGGTGCTGGGGGGCCCTGGGAGATGGGGATACAATCCCAACTATGGTTAAATTGGGACAGAACCAAAGGAGGGGAGGTGGGGCTATGCCCTGGCCTGCAGCCCCATAAGACTAGGGGTTGTGTAGGTCTGGACAAGAGACTACCCCAATAAGAGAATTGCTGAGATAGGGTTTTCAGGGAGGTTTTCCACTAGTTTTTGAGGGTACACAGGTGGGGATGCGGGCTAAGAACTTGGGATCTGTAAAAGGGAAGGAAGACATAGTCTGGAAAAAGATTCAGAAAGAGGTCAGGGTGGGCAGGTGGAGAGGCCGATGCATGAGCCTCCCTGCAGGCAGTTCTGTGTGTCACCCCTAGGGGTGGTGGCTAAGAAACAAGTGGAGGAGTTCATACATCACCTGTCCTACCCTGAGGGGGAGTCGGTGAATGGAGGGATCCCGGAGTCATTGAGCATGGTCTCTTACACCTCACTAGACCCGGTGGTGGAGTTAATCCGGGCAGCAGAGGGGGCCTGGCTGGCAAAAATGGACACTGAGTCCGCATTCCATCTTTTACCAGTCCACCTGGCAGATTGGGACCTGCTCAGTTTCCAGATTGAGGGTGAGTTGTATTTATATAAGGCTATGCCCATGAGCTGCTCGGTGGCATGCTCCACGTTCGAAGCATTTAGTTTATGGGAGCAATGGGTGTTTGGGTGCCGGCATAGGAACATGAGGGTAGTCCATTACCTGGATGATTTCCTGTTGATTGGGGCCAGCCAGGTGGAGACCCAAGGGATGTTGGTGGACTTTAGGGACATGTGCATCACCATAGGGATCCCCTTGGCAGTGGAAAGACTAAGGGCCCAGCCTGAAAGCTAGAGTTCCTGGGGATCGAGGTGGACACTGGTCATGAGTGTTTTCAGTTGCCAGAGGACAAGATGGCATGGTTAATCCCCCCTCAGCTAGTGGTCAAACAGGAATTCAGCATGTTTGCCATTCATTTGCATCACCAGGTAAGAAAAAAGGTTTGTCTCCCCATACGACGCACAGGGGTAATGCCAAACTTCACCCAACAACTAACACACCAAAATCTGGCCAATGGAAAATCATGTACACAAATGCTCACAGCCTGGGAAATAAGATCCCAGACCTGCAGGCAATAATGTCAGAGGCTAAACTGGACATAGTAGCAATAGTGAGACGTGGTTTACCAGTAACCACACTTGGGAGACTTCAGTACCTGGCTATGTATTGTTCAGAAGAGAACGAGGTGCAAAGAGGGGAGGAGGTGGCCCTGTATGTTAATGAAAATATCAAAGCTACAGAAATTCAGAATACACATAAGGATCCAGAAGAACTGTGGGTCACCCTGGAAACAGGAAATGGGACAGCCATAAGAACTGGGGTTGTCTACAGGCCCCAGACCAGAGGGAGGACATAGACACATTACTGTTAGAAGATATACAAAACATGACAGCTAAAGGGGAGGTTCTGATAATGGGAGACTTCAACATGCCAGATACAGATTGGTCAATACCAGCAGGAACATCTGCCAAAACTAGACTCATAGTGGATTCCCTGCAGGGGGAGGGCCTCAAATAACTGGTACAGCAACCCACAAGAGACAGGGCTATCCTAGATCTAGTACTGACTAACAAAGAAGGGATCACAGATCTCCAGGTAGAAGGTCACCTGGGAGCCAGTGACCATCACATGGTATGGTTCAGTTTGGCTACTACATCTAAATCATCCCATTCCAAGGTAAAAATATGGGACTTCAGAGGAGCTGACTTTGATAAGATGGCCAACAGAGTTAAGCTAGCCCTGGCAAAAAGAAACACAGGTGAGGGGTACAGGCAAAGTGGGCAAGCATTAAGGATGCAATACTTGAAGCAACATCCCATTGTGTTAGACAGAAAAGGAAGTGCAAAAGAAGAAGGAAACTACTTTGGTTCTCAAATACAGCAGAAAAGGTCAGAGCCAAAAGGCTGGCCTTCAGGAAATATAAGGGAACACAGCGGGATGAAGATAGGGAGGCATACCAAACTGCCCTAAGGGAAGCAGGGAAGGCAGTAAGGCAGGCAAAGTCCCAAACTGAGGAAACACTAGCACGAACAGTAAAGAAGGTGACAAGACTTTCTATAGATACATTAGTGAAAGGAGAAAGTCCAGAGGGGTATTGCTAAGCTTAATGGAGAAAGGGAGCATGTGAGGAGGAGGACCCTGTAAAGGCATCTATCCTAAATAGATACTTTTGCTCAGTATTTACTGAAGAGAAGGTAGGGCAGGGCCCACAGCCCAGCATCATGGACACAGGGGGGAGGGAGGTGAGCACTACTCCTTCACAAAAGAAAGGGTCCTACAAGAGCTTGCTAAGCTCAGGGTGGATAAGGCAATGGGACCTGATGGCATACATCCCAGGGTACTTAAGGAGCTAAAGGAGAAACTAGCAGAGCCATTAGCAGAATTGTTTAGTGAGTCTCTGAGCACAGGAGAGGTCCCAGAAGACTGGAGAAGGGCTCATGTGATCCCGCTCCACAAGAGTGGTAGCAGGGAGGAGGCAGGGAACTACAGACCAGTCAGTCTTACCTCAGTAGTGGGCAAGATTATGGAGGCACTCCTTAAGGAAAGGATAGTGCAACACCTGGAATCCATAGGGGCACAGGATCCAAGACAGCATGGGTTTTCAAAAGGAAGGTCCTGTCAAACTAATCTCATAGATTTCTTTGACTGGGTAACCAGAGTGGTGGACCAAGGGGGAGCAGTTGATGTCGCCTACCTTGACTTCAGCAAAGCTTTTGACACTGTTCCACATAGAAGATTGATAAATAAGCTGGGTAGGCTCAGGGTGGGTCAGAAGTTGGTCAACTGGGTGGCAAACTGGTTGACGGGCAGAAAACAGAGAGTGGTGGTAAATGGTATACAGTCAGAAGAGATGCAAGTCACAAGTGGGGTACCTCAGGGATCAGTCCTGGGGCCAGTCCTCTTCAACATCTTCATTAGTGACCTTGCAGATGGACTAGAGGGTAAGGCTTGTCTGTTTGCAGATGACACCAAGATCTGCAACAGAGTAGATGATCCAGATGGGGTGGGCAGAATGAGAAGAGATCTGGATAAAGTAGCAGAATGGTCAGAAGAGTGGCAACTGGGATTTAATGCAACGATGCAAAATCATGCACATAGGGAAGAGAAACCTGACGCCACCTATAGGCTGGGAGGAGTTGCTAGCAGTCACAAAGGAAGAAAGAGACTTGGGCATCATCATCACTGATGACCTAAAATCATCAAGCAGACCTCTAAAGCAGTAGGTAAGGCTGGGGGGTGTTAGGGTGTATTAGTAGGGTATCACAAGTCGTAAGAGGGAGGTATTAATCCCTCTGTACAAGATACTGGTTAGGCCCCATCTGGAGTACTCGCAGTATTGGAGGCCACACCTTCACAAGGACATTAACCAAATTGAGGCAGTCCAGAGAAGGGCAACCAAAATGGTGCAGGGACTGCATCAGAAGACATGAGGACAGATTAACGGAGCTCAATATGTATACCTTGAGCAAAGGAGGGAGAGAGGTGATATGATCGAGGCATTCAAACACCTTAAGGGCATAAACAAGGTGAAAGAGTCTAACATGTTTAAATATAAGAAAATAGCAGGACAAGAGGACACAGCATGAGATTAGAGGGAGGCCGATTAAGGGGAATGGAGGAAATTCTTTTTCACAGAAAGGGTGGTGGATGCATGGAATGGCTTACCACATGAAGCGGTGGCTATGAATACAGTGCAGGGCTTCAAACAGGCATGGGATAGGCATAAGGGAGCAATACAAATGACTATGAATAGATAGGCCACTGACAGAGCAAAGGCCGATGGCACATTTATAAGGCAGAAAAAGAAATGGGCAGACTGGATGGGCCTTGCGGTCCTTATCTGCCGTCAACTTCTATGTTTCTATGTTCTATGTTAAAGGGTTTGCTAGTGCTAGTGGGTGGGAGAAGGAGGGTGCCACTGGTACAGGTACAACAGCTGCTAGGGCACCTTAATTTTGCCTGCAAGGACATAAGCCCAGGCAGAACTTTTGCAAGAAGGTTGGGGATGGTCACGGGCAGGGCGAAACAACCCCATCACTGGATGGACATCAGTAAAGGTATGAGGGAGGACCTTTGGGTCTGGGAGGATTTTTTGGAATCATACAACAGGGTGACGTTCTGGCAGGAGGAGTGGGCCTGCAGTACAGACATGGAGCTGTACACGGACATGGCTGGGGGGCCTGGGATGGGGGCTTACTTTCAAGGAGACTGGATCTCGGAGGCATGGCCAGCCCAATGGCAGGAATGGGACTGAACCAAGGACATCATGTTCCTTGAGATTGTCCCAATATATGGGTGGCTTTGGAAATTTAGGATGACCGGATGACAGGGCGGCGCAACTTATTTTAGTGCGACAACAAAGGGGTAGTAGAGATGATCAACAGGCAGAGTGGCCATATGAAGTCAGTGGGATGGGTACTAAGGTGCATGGTGTTGTTGGGTCTGTGTTTGAACATGTCTTTTAAGGCCCAGCACATTGAAGGGACATGAAAAATGAGGTGGCTGACTGTCTTTCTCATTTCAGATGAAATAGTTTCAGGATTTGGCACCGAATGCCGTACCTACCTGGACCAGAGTCCTGGACTGGCTGTGGGAGATTGGAGGGACAAAGCCAAGGCTTTGTACAGAGAGTCATGGTCAACCAACACCCTAAAGGAATATGAAGGGGCTTGGGAATGTTTCCAGGCCTTTCGGTCCAGGATGGGCTGGGAGACAAGGGAACCAGTTCAGGAAGAGCAAGTCATGTGGTACATAATGAAAAAATGGGAGGAAGGGGTTGCTCATGCTACCATGGTGGTTCAGCTGGCAGGGATCAGCTGGACATGCAGGGATCGGAGGTGGTTGGATGCTGCAGGCAGCTGGGCCATCAGGCAGATGGTCATGGGTTAGCAGAGGGGGCAGGGCATGAGGCAGGATGGGAGAAGACCCATAATGGGGCCCCTACTCATGAAGGTGGTAAGGGTGTTGGACCACATTTGCCATTTGGCGAATGAAGCCTGTCTGTTCCTGGCCATATTTGCCATTATGGTGAGGGGGGGCTTTCAGAGTGGGAGAAGTGGTGGTGCCCAGAAAGGGGGTGGCTGTGGCAGGTTTGCTGGAGGGGAATGCGAGAGTGGAGGCAGATAAAGTGGTCATCTGGCTTCAGAAGTCCAAAACAGACCAGTGGTGTAAGGGCACCACTGTAGAGATATGCAGACAGGCAGGCATGGGAGTCTACACAGTCCAGGCCATGATGGAATATAGTAGGGTGTGAGGCTGCATAAGAGGGGCCAGGTTCATGCACAGGGACAGGTCACCAGTGATGGGGTTCCAGGTGGGGGTGGTACTGAAGAATGCAGTGGCATTTGTGGGGGAGAACCCCAGCAACTTCACCTCACATTCCTTCAGGATTGGGGCAGCATCAGAAGTGGCTGCTGTAGGAGGGGGAGAGTGAGGTCAAGTGGCTGGGTAGATGGACATCAAACTGTTACAAGAGATAAATGAGGTATTGACATTGGCTAATGGGTGTCCCTTTTTTTATTCCCACAGCAAGTTCCAAGAGACAGGTGTGGATCATGGGGCACTCATTCATATACTGGGCAAAGAGATTTGCAGCCGCCACAAGGATAGGGACACAGTTGCGCCTGGGAGCAGAGCACACCAGAGTGCAGAGGAGGGGCCTGAAAGGCATGAGGTGGTCAGAGCTACTTTCCCTGCTGGAGAAGCTTCAGGTGCACTGGGCTAGACCAAACTTTATTATTGTTCATTTGGGGGGCAATGACTTGGGGACATTGCCTTGGAGGTCACTGATGAGGGACATAATTGCAGATCTGGAGAAGGTGAAGAGTTGGTGGCCAAGGGTGGTGATCAGATGGTCTAAGATCACTTCCTGGAAGGTATGGGGGAGAGCAAAAGGCCCCAAAGTGGTAGAGGTGGTGAGGAAATGCCTGAACAGGAAAGTGGCCAAGGCAGTGATCGAGATGGGGGGGGGAGTTCACATTCAGCATAGGGACATTTCATATGAGCAGGAGGAGGTGTACCAGGTGGATGGGGTTCACCTGACAAAGTTCAGCATCAGCCTTTTCCTCTGGCCCTTTGGGGAGCTAGTCTGAGAAACCAACAAGAAAGGCCTGAGGGGTTAACTCACAAGGGGGAAGGACCCCATCGTCCATCACAAGCTAGAGATGGGTCAGTGGAAGGGGTTGGGAGCAAGGGGAAAAAGGGAAGGCATTCAGAGGGGGGAGAGGGTAGATACCATGGTCTGGGGACAAAAGAACCCAGGTGTGGGAGTAATGAGGGAGGGCGGAGTGATATAAAACTAGGGGTGGATCGCCGTGTCCACACCTAGTGGGGGAAGTGGTCCAGGTAAGCGTGGTACCCGGTTATGGTGATGAAAGGGGGGGATCACAGTTTCCAGACCCTGAGAAGCAATGGCGAAAGAGGAGGAGAACAAGATGAAGAACCAAGAGAGGGAAGACAGGACTGTTATGTCCTAGAAGTGATATGGGACTGATACGTCTGAGTTGTAAATACTGATTGTCAGAAATGAATTGTGATGTAAATTGATGAATATAAATTGTGCCTTTTAAATAAACATTGCCAGTGAGCATCCAAAATGACAAAGCAGTTTATTTCTGGGTGGGGATGCAGGGACAATGCAATATTTTATGACATGTCATTGTCTGCAAATTATTACATTGCATCCTAGCTGGCTCCACTGTAATTAACATTCAGAGTTATTTGATATAATTCAAAGCCCTGAACTGATCTATGAACCTTGTAAATAGATGCAGAACAACAGATTCCCTGATCTTACCTAGCATAAAAGAACGAGTCATCAGAGCATAAAAGAGTTTCTGTTTTCTTATTTTTGCCATACCGTATGTACAAACATTTTTAGTAACATAGGCTGCTGCAGTGTTGCAAGCTGCCACTGTCTTTGAGTGCTGCTTGTTGAAGTGATCTCATATTAACCACAGAATGCCTTCAACAGCAATTCACAATGCTAATATCAGATTATGACTCAAACCTAAGCACTTCCCATGGGTAACTGAGAAAACACAAATAAGGGAGTTGCTGACATCTCTGACAATGTTATGTGCATCACATTAGACTGCTATCAGAATAAGAACATAGTGGAACTCTGCACAGATATATTAGTCCACAGCAGCCAGACTGTACTCAACTCATAAGAATGCCCATCTTTCAAAATAACTGAAGTACCTTGGTGTAATGCTCCAATCCAGAATAATCCATTTGATATGAATATTATAGCTAACAGCAACATGCTATATTTCCTATGGATAAAAAGCTGTTTTCAGTTTTTATTCTGCTGTTAGAACTTCAATTGTAGCCCCCCCTTAAAAAAATCTTTATTAAAAAAAAGGCTAAGAAAGTAGGACTTACAATAAGGAGATTCTTTTTGTAATGCCTCCTACTACCTGAGCGACTAGACCTGCTCCTTCTGCTCACCTGATGATGGTACTGCTGCTCAGCAGAACCAAAGAAGTCTTGTTAGTTCAAAGCCTGCCTCTGCCCTTATTGAGTAATTAAATTTGGCCACCAGATGGCAGGATGCAGGTAGTCAACAGTTGCAATAATGACTGCAGCCTTCAAACAAAATAATTCAGTCCCACTTCATTCATCCTCATCAGCAATTCAACAATTGTACTGCCCACGTTTGGCATACCCATGAGGACGACTTTTAAAAACAGTTTCTGTCTTGTGGGGTGTTAGAAATCAGCAAACATATCTTTCAATACTGCTCTTCTTCCAGTCAGCCTCCCTGGTATGCTGCTTCTGAGTGTACTTAATGCCAGTTATGCACACATGTTGTAATAATGTCCTCGTTCTGCTGCTTGGGGACAAGAAAAATTAACAGTGAACAATATGCTGATTGCACACTGATGGTACATTAACTCAAATGTAACAAATACTAATGGGTCAAACATCCAGTAGAGATAAAAATGTGTTCTATGCACAAGAAACTTTAAGTAATAGACCTCAAGATTGATTATTATCATTTACAAGAGATTGCCTGCATCTTCATGGAGATCAGTCTGTATTTTAAATCCAGAAGCCAGAAATGAGAAAGATGTTTGCTGTGGCTGCCAACAAAGAAGAATCTGAGCATCACAGCCTTTCAAATGCAATGAAGTCAGCATCAATAATTTAATTTAATGTTGTGTCTAGTAGTTGCCAAGGAATCTTTTTTTTTCGTTGTTTATCAGTCTGTTACAAATAGAATTTCTGCAAATGATCTCAGATCCACCATCAGTTCTTGCAAAAGGCCTGGTGTAGTCCTGCATGTTTAACATACCATTAGAAGAGCCACAAAATCATAGCCCTCTGACTTAGATTTCATCATTTCCTTTCAACCATCTGTCAAGCAGTGGTGCTATAAAATGATGTTTCTGGGAATAAGGTCACGTGTTAATGTTATGTTTGTGAGAATAAGAACTTTGTACAATGATGTCATGTTTGTGGGTATGTGGAAGCTGGATTTAACTGTATAAATTGAATATTGGATCTAATTCAACAAGGTTAGGCAGAAATTCTTTATAACAAGGGAATACAAAGAGGAATATTCAGTTTCATAATTCAAATCATTTACATTTGGCACCACAGAGGAAGGCTGTGTTGAACTGCTGACAGAACTTTGGGGCTCCCATATCTATAAGGATTCCTGTATTTTACAGGAAAATTGAAACATTTACAGGGACATTATTCTCATAGACTTGCATTGGTTATATGGGAAAACAAAGCAATCTGGCTTCCTTAGTAAAAAATGTAATCTACAGGAAAACAGGAAAATTGCCCTGGAGCTACAGGGAAAATGCAGAATAACTCTGGAAGTACTGGAACTTTCAGGTAGTATGTGATCAGCAAGGGTCTCTTGAAGTTCACAAGGGACAGCCTTTCAATAACATTTCAGATGGGGCAGTTTGGTTACAAAATTAAATCCTGTGGTTATAGTAGGATAATCCAAACCACACTCTGATCACATGGCGGAGGAGGCATGTTCCTAAAGTTCACACATGCTTCTCATTGCTCTGAAAACCACATCCTTGATACTCACAAGATAAACAAAACTGACTTGCTTGCATGCAATGGTGATGTGATTGTGGGGGCTTTAAGCATTGTGGGTGGGTGTCTATGATAGAAAACAAAGCTGAAAAATACCCATAAAAGTAAAACAAAAGCAGAACTGTAGCAGTAGGCACTCGGGTGACAGCAAGTACTGGGTTTAGCAGGCAGAGGAAAACCTTAAGCAGTGGTGCTAGGTTCAGGCAGGGAGAGGAAGTGGATTTGTTGACTCAGTATATACCCACTGCTGGTGAACAGTACCCCCACAGCCATTCTTTACCCAGTCTTTAAATCTGATGGGAGGGTGCTCAGCTCTGCCTCTGATACACAATGTATTCCCACCATCTCTGAAGCCAAACTCTTTATCCATCAACTGATTGCTGATCTCCACTTCTGGTACACATAATGCCCCACCAAACACTCTGGGCCAAACTCTAAATCTGGCAGTCAGGTGCTTATCTCTGCTGCCAGTAAACATAGTATCCCCTACCAACTCTATGTCCAAACTCAAAATTATACCATCTCCTCTGGCTACACCATGGCCAAATATCAAACAATGTGTTTGGGTGCTCATACACATCACTGGTAAAGAAAAAATCCATCAGCTACTCTGGGGGAAAACTTCAAATTCAGTGCTCAGGTGCTCATCTCTGCTATTGGTAGACAAAGTGTCCTCCCATCTGCTCTGCAGTCAAACTAGAAATCTTTCAGTCAGTGAATTTTGCTGCTTCATGTGTGTTGTCAACATGTCCAAAAAAAACCCAAAGATTAACATAATGTTTTCTGCAATATATAACCTCCTAAAGTATAGATTTATTTTTGTTTACTTTTGAATTACTATATTTAAGTTCCATAAAAATGGCTATAGTGCAAAAGAGTCAAGTGAAAGGGAAATGATTACTTTAGTCAGTCTTTATTCTCTAAGCGACAGTGAATTTTAAGGTTGAGTTCTCTACATAATCAAAAATACACAGCAATTGCAGTAAAAGTGCCCTTCTGTCACTAAAATGTGAGGGTAGTCAGCAGGCAGAATAAAGAAACAGTAACACTTAATTTGTCCCCTTGCCCCAAGGCCTAGTTGCTTCTTGCCTCTCCTAGCCCAATCTTCATCTAGCTTTACTATAGCTAATAACCACTTGGAACTTTACTGTATTAATACTGTTGTCATACATAGTCACCAGCTAGCCTAGCACATGCTTTAGCAATGCAAGAACTTATTTAAAAGCAGTGCCACAGTGTTTGTTAGTCATCATCACGTCAACTTTTTAGTAATAAAGTACTTCAGAAAAAATTCCATACATCAATTTTGCTTTTCATTTTCTTTTATTCCTGAACAGAGATATGTGTTTTTTTAATTGCTCTTAAAGGTCTTGCTCCTTGCAATGTGCATCATGAAAAAATTAAACATCCTGGTATGGTGTGGTGCTGCATACCATCAGGAAGATGTGGTCATGTCATCATGATATATCCACAGTAAAAATCCAGTATGCACAGTCCAAAGATACCCTCAATGGAAAAGATTTTCAATATTGCATGTGGTGGCCATTTTTATTGACTTAAGTCACTAATTACAAATAAATATAAAATGTGCTTTCTAAGTACCTGGGCAATTTAAAAGGATACTGATTATTAACCTAAGGTGTCAGAAATACATTTTTGCTAAAAAAAATGATGAAAATGTGCGATGACTAACAAATACTACTGCTTCAGATTAAATTATCCTCTCACTAGCTAAGCATTACAGTTTCACTAGTACAGCTTGTTTATTCTTGTATCTTATAGGCTGCACTGCTGGTGGTATATTTGCCTCTTGTTTCCTCAGGACACTCATAGAAACAAGATGTGCGTCATCTCATAAGCTATCTTCCTAGTTACACAACATTTAAAGATCATTTGCAATGGTTTCAAAATGCATCATTTACCAACCTTTAAGGCAAAAAGTTTGTATTTATTGCAGCTAGAATGTAGGAATTGCCTTTTCTTTTGTATAAATGTTATTTTTTTGCCTCTCTTATTTGATGGTTTCACAGAAAATTCCATATATATTTGTTCAGGCCAGCTGGCAGAATCTTGGGTCAGTGTTGATACACAGTAATTTAAACAGGAATTACATCATTTTCCTCAAGTTCCTGTCAGTTCAGTACACACACAGTACATCAGACTATAAAATGGAAAAAACAGCCTTTGCTTCCAATGTTCTAATGAGGACTTTTTATTGGAACTATACCAGTAAAACTCAAGCCTTTCAAACCAAAGACCTGAATTTCGGCCTTAACTCAGACTGCAAGTGAAATGAGCTTAGTGCATTTTAGCTGAGGTTGCCAGTGGACGATCTACAGAACACCAGAAAAGTACCAGGGGAATGGAAGGAATTTGGTTTATTCCTTTTATACATGCTGTATCCTCAAAGGATTATCAACACAACAGCAGTTACTTGCATCTGCCTGCATCTGCCATGAAGTACAGAGGGGCTAAGAGAGCTAGAGGGAGGTTAATGAAAAGCTAATTAAGGTTAAACAGGGAGAAAAAGGGAGAGGGAGTCAGCTAAGCACAGGGGACAGATTTTTCAAGGGATAGACCTAGGCAAACTACTGGCTTAGTCCATTGTCCATTCGTATGGGGTGACCAGAGGGTTATTTTCAAAATGAAGTCTGATTCACAACAGCTGAATGCAGTTTCTAGCAGTATACATCACACACCTGATGTGTTTTGCCATGTAACACTGTATGGCTAGAACATGAACAATACAGTAACTTAATAATTTAAGGAAGAAACTCTAGGTTCATCATGCCCCCCAGGGTCATAAGCAGGGATGAAATAAGTATGTTGTGCAAACACTTATCAATTGATAGGCATTCTGTATTCATTCTAAAAGCTAGGGTACCTGGTGATTCGCTTGGTAATCAAAAACTTGTCCAGACTTACTATACTTTAAAGGTATGTACTGTCTTCATGTCCACTGTCTCCACTGTGGTCAGGCTTCAATGGACTACATGGGCTAAATAATGTAGCCAAAAGCTAATGTCCTTGCAGGTAATCACGGTGGTTATGTAAATCTCTGGGTGGAGCCGGCCCATGTGAAGAACAGTGGGAACCAATGTACAAAGGTGGGCTGCTCAATGCAAAAAAACAAATGAAAATAACCTTTTTTCATAATGCACTGTGTGTGGAGGAGCACACAGCCACAACTGCAATTTAAGGCATCCTAAGGAAACATTAAAATGCTAGTGCATATTACTGCAGCAGGGCTACTGAGCATTATGAAATATGGTTAAGACTGTTTTCCTGGTGATGGAATTCTAAATGAAGTAAGCAGTGTGTCTCCCTGAAGAAGTCACAGAAAAGGTGGTGAAACATTGTTGAAATTTTACAATAAATGAAGATATACAAAAAATGCTATATGTCTAGGATTTCTTTGGCTTTGAACAGCCCCCCCCCCCGGTACTTTGGCTAAATAAAGTGCCTACTTGAGAGAATACTTTCTTTCCATCCTACAGTGATTTCAATAGCTCACTTTTGAAACTAAGAGTACCCCTCATCTTTGCTGCACTAGCCTGTGAAGGATGCAGAAAGTAGCCTCTCCCACTTAACAACTAATGGTGCTCTGGACCTATATGTCTATTTCCATGTGTATATGTAATCATTTCTTCAGCAAGGTGCCAACTATCAGACAGCAGAATCATCCACTTGACTGTCTGCTGATGTTTTCCTGTTTGTTACTTGGGTGTGATATATTGTTTGGCTGTCAGTCTCGCTGAGAGGATGATATTGTTGGTTACATGGATCTCATTTGTTGTTTTTGATGCAAATGTCACTGTGAAGCTGATTTGTGGCCAAATACAGTAAAGGTCATTCCAGTATTAGATCTGGTGTAACTGATGGTCAAAAGACTAAAAGTCCATCCAGCCTTATCCACCTTGCTCCCATCTCAGCTGTGCGCTCTACTGCAAGTCTCCAAACTGCTTTGTTTCCTTTTTTAAAACCCACTCAGCTTCCATCTCAGCCATGTCTCCCAACCCCAATTCCCCAAACTACTCCTTCTTTTTTGTAACCTCCATTCCCATTTCATCTGTCCATCACAACCTCTATTCCAGAAACTTTTCCTTTTTTAAATCTACCCTGCTCCCATTTCCACCAACCGTCCCAACCCTGATTCTCCAAACTGCAGTTTTTCTTGTTTAAATCCACCCTGCTTGCATCTCAGCCATCCATCCCAAAACTGTATAATTAAAAAGAAACATTTCCACCTCAAAGTGGATCTGCCATACACAACCTAAATTTGACTCCCTAAACCCAGTCCACCAGTATGCTTTAACTCCAACCTACCTCCCTGACTCTACAGTACCTTGATTACTCTCATCAAATATCAGCTCTAGCTATGTCTACTTCTCCCTCACAAGCCTGCTTTAAACCTTGTTTTCTTTCTTTTATCACAACCACTGCCATCTGCAGTTGGCCTTGGGCTCACACTGCAAGTTCCATCTTTTACATCCTAACAGCTGTACATAATAGTGCTACTATGATTACTGTATATGACTTGAATATTAGTTATGCTTTCTTTATATGACCAATGTAATATGTTCAATTCACACTAGTATGTGCTAGTGTTGCATGTAATCTACTTATGTATTGCATACTCCTATAATTGTATTGTTATATTTTGCATTGTTATCCCCTCCACTCTTCCCCAGAATGCACCTGGAAATGAGCAACCCAGCTCAGCATGCCTTCCTGGTTAAACTGTTAAATAAATAAATAAGACTCGAGACTCTCTGAGCAATTTTTATTAAAATGTATCTCATGTTATTGCAACTAAAGCCAAAGCTGCCTTTTTCTGTTCATTTATATTTTGTATACAGCCACAATAGAAGTGGATGTATTAGTTACACACATTACTTTCCCCATTTTTATGGCAGCAAATTCAGCTTCAGTGGTTGCAGCAACAGCTAAACACCAAAGGATTTCAATTAATAAAAGCATTCTCCATTTTTGCATATTCAGCCACAACAGAAATTGTAGGAGTAGTAGTCACCAGAAATCATAGCAGTGTTCACACACAAACTTACTTTGCTTGTTTTCCATGGCTACGTGAATGGCAGCAGTGGGTGTGCCAACGAACGAACATCCATTAATTTCAGTTAGCAAAGGAGTAAACTAATTTACAGACTTGTGTGTTTACCGTTCACCCGTCAGCTGCTCAGAAATGTGGGTGCTGGTATAGGGGGCAAAGATGCATTCACTTTTTTCAGACAATTACAGAAAAAAACAAGAAACTTACAAATGTCATGCACCCAAATTACAGGATCTGATACCAGAATGCAGCACAGAGGTGTGGTTAAATCAATCTGTGTTTCTGTGTACAGTAATTGCCATCCCCATTTTGGAATCCGTCCATTCCTTGCTCAGTTTTGCTCTGCCCACAGGGAATAAAATACTACAGAAGTGGTTCATCGATTCAGTTGTTTGAGGTACCAATGTCACTGTGAGGCTGATATGTGGATGTCAGCAGAAAAGAACTGCTTTGCTCAATTGTTCCATGACTATTATATAGCCGAAGACCCTATCTGGTCCCCAGCAACCCTCCCCTCTCCATGCCTCTGTTCTAACATACCCTTATGTTTTAAGTTTATTCTGACAGTTTGTAACATTTTATTGTCATGAGTTCAGTTTGATAGTCAAATGATTACAAATCAATAATGTACTCTCATTTAGCTACTGCATCATGTAGCTGGAATATATATATATATATATATATATATATATATATATATATATATACACACACACACACACACACACACACACATATATATATACTCTGAAATATATGGAAAGCTGTCAGTGCAATACAGCTACCTTATGTGCCTCACAATAATTCAGATTTCATATTAGCTGTTTCTGCTTTGAAGCAGCATTGTTATCTGGAACAGAAGCACTTTGTCAAATACCAGTCTGTGGAAATCTCCCAGTATAGGTACAGTATACAGTATAGGTGTCCAGGTTACAAATAGACCCAAATCTCTTGCACTATATTCTATAGTGCTTAACAAGCTAACTGAACAGATGTTTTGAGATCACACTGTATATTGTGATGGGTCTTCTGTGGCTTGATAATATAGCACACTGGCTTGAGGATTTACATTACTCCACCTGCTGAGCAGTACCTGAGCCCCTTGACAGAGGCAAAGATAATTAAATGTACTATAAACTAGACCTTTCGCTGTTTCCCTTTTCTGTCCACGATAAGAAAAGAAGCTGCCAACAAAGGAGACAAGAAGCATTCATGAGTCATTAAGTAAGAGACTAACCCCAAACTAAAACTCCACTTTAACATTGTGCTCTGTTTTTGATGGTTAAGAAAACCTGAAGCTACATCAGCACAGGAGAGGCAGTTAATACCCACCCAACTCCCATCTCATCTGTCCCTCCTAATCCTATCTTCCCAAACCACTCTCTTTCTTTCTTAAACCCACCCGGTTCCCACCTCAGCCCACCCTCCTGACTCAAATTCCCTAAACCACTCCCTTTTCAAACTTACCTGCTCCAATCTCAGCCATTCCTCCTGACACCAATTTCCCAAAGCACTCTTATTTTTAAACTCACATCCTCCTACTTCTGATGTCCCTCTCAAACCCAGTTCTCTGACCCAATCTCTTTCCCTTTTAAACCTACACTTCTCAAATCTCAGCCATAACCTCAAAGATGATTCCCTGAATCACTCCTTTTCTTTTTGAAACTCACCCATTTCCCATCTCAAATGTCCCTTCTGATCTCAGTTCCCCCAAACAAATAATTCTTTTTTTAAATATACTGCACTCCTGTTTAGCTGTCTGTCCTGACCCTGATTCCCCAAACAGCTCTGTCACTTTCTTCCCCAACTAATAGACAGATTGGAGGTGGTCCAGAGGAGGGCAACTAAAATGGTGCAGGGAATCAAGGGTTATGGGTATGGCAGCTGGCTTTCAATGTGAAAAAGTGAAAAATAATGCACTTAGGGCACAGAAACTCTGGGGCAGAGTACAAAATGGATGGCGTGGTACTGATTACTACCAAGCAGGAAAGAAACCTAGGGTAATCATATCTGATAAACTAAAGGTGGCCAGGCAGTGTGACAAGGCAGTCAGAAGGGCTAGTGGGATGCTGGGGTGCATAGTGAGTAGTATCACCAGCAGAAAGAGGGAGGTAGTGTTGTCTCACTATAGATCGCTGGTATTACCCCACCTTAAGTACTGTGTCCAGTTCTGGAGACAACATCTCAGGAAGGACATAAAGTATAAGTGGTCCAGAGGAGGGCAGCTAAAATGGTGCAGGATCTGCATCAAAAGCCATATGAGGAGAGAGTAAAGGACCTCAATATGTACATCCTGGAAGAGAGGATGGGAGGGGGATATGATAGAAACCTTTAAATACCTCACAGTGGTAAATAAAGTATAGGATGGAAGTTATTTTCAGAAAAAAGGTGTTCAAGAACAAGGGGACATGTTATGAAGCTGGAGGTTGTAGATTAAGGAGTGATGTGAGAAAGTATGTCTTCACTGAAAGGGTGGTGGATTTCTGAAACAGCCTTCCAGAAGAGGTGGTGGGGGCAAAAATAGTGGCAGGATTCAAGAATGCATAAGATAGGCACAAGGGAATCATAGTGGAAAGGAAGGGGGAGGGAGAAAGAACTGTACATCAAAGAATGGTCTATGATAATAATGGTAGGGAAAAATGGGCAAACTGGGTGGGCCAAGTGGTCCGTATCTGCATTAAATTCTGTGTTTCTGTATTTCTAAGTCTCTCTTTACAGGATTCCCCAAACTGCTCTTTCTTTTTCAAACACACCTGCTCTTACCTCAGCTGTCTATCCTGATCCTGATTTCCTAAACCACTCTCATTCTTTTTTAACATACCAGCTGCTATCTCAGCTGTCCCTCCCAACCCCAATGCCCCAAACCACTCTTTTTGGTTTTCACTGCCATCCTGCACCCATCTCTGCCATCCTTTACAACCTTGTTTCTCAGAACTGCTCTCTGTTTTTTTTTGTTTGTTTAAACAGACCATATTCTCCTCCTTGGCATTCCACTATCAAATTTAAAATACTGGTAACTGTATGATATCTAATGTAAAATCACACATGGAGCTGTAGTACAGTATACTTACATACCAGAATGTATTGATACAGCAGTTTACAATATTTGTACTTACAGCAGGATATCACACAGACCACTCTGTGATCTTCTTAGTCAATATCTGCAGTCACAATAAAGAATCACATGACTTACTGCAATGACTGCTCAAGCCAGCACTGCAGGCGTGGCATGTCTGGGTTGGATGCTGGGGGAGCCCTACCACTAAACAACAGTGAGTATTTCATGGGACTTGGTGAGAGACATGGTTGGCAGTACACACAAGGGGAAAGCCCTAAGTCCTCAGCATGCTAGGAGCCACAAGAGCTGTAAGGCTGGCCTGGCTGCTACTTCACATAATGCAGACCCTCCTACCACTTTGTTCAGCTACCATCTGAATGAATAAAACTGCACACACTCATAGTAACTGCAATGAGCACACACACTTTCATTCACTCAGAGAATGGCATGCCAAGGTGGTGTGTGGCTCCGTCCCACTTTAATAATCTCCTTCACTTACTTAGCGTAACATTTTTTCTAGTAATAGTGGTTAATTAACTTGACCTGTTGCCTTGTAGAAAAAGGGTTATATTCAAACTCCAGTAAGCCAGATTCTATTCTATTCTGTTCTAGGGAGGCAGTTTAGCGCAGTGGTTTAAGGCTCTGAGCGGCAAATCTGGTAACAGTCAGCAGACTAGACTTGGGTTTGAATCCCACAACTTCTACTTGCAGACTGTATGACCCTGAGCAAGTCACTTAACTTCCCTGTGCTCCCAGGTCGCACCTGCAAAAAAGCTTTCAGCTTAGTGTTGTCCTTAGTCCTGGTTAAACAACTAACAAAAAAAAAAGTTCTATTCTATATCTTTTACACTACTGGGATCTGTTTCAATGCATTGTGTTCTATAGCCTGCACTATCAATATCTATTAATTGCTTTATATAGGAACATAGAATCTGATAGCAAATAAGGGCCAACTTGCCATCCCAGTCTGCCAATTTTTTCCTAACTACATTCTCACTGCCGAAACTACTTGTCTACAACTCTTTCTCCCTGCCCCTTCCTTTCCACTATGATTCCCTTGTGTCTATCCCACGAACTCCTCCATTGTTTTTGTCCCCACCATCTCTGCTGGAAGACTGTTCTAGGAATCCACTACTGTTTCTGTGAAGAAGTATTTCGTCACACCTCTCCTGAACCTACCCCCTTCCAGCTTCATATTATGTTCCCTTGTTCTTGAGCACCCTTTTTCTGAAAAGTACTTCCCTCCTATAGCTTATTTACCCCTGTGAGGTTCTTAAAGGTGTTTATAGTTTCACCCCTTTCCTTCCTATCTTCCAGGGTGTACATGCTGAGGTCTTTAGTTTGTCTTCATATGGCTCTTGATGCAGACCCAGCACCATTTTAGTTGCCCTCCTCTGGACTGCCACAACTCTGTAAATTTCCTTCCTGAAATGTGGTAACCATAACTGGACACAGTATTCAAGGTGGGGTCTTACCAGTAATCTATATAGAGGCAACAGCACCTCACTTGTTCTGCTTGTGATACCCATTCCTATAGACCCCAACACCCCACTAGCCCTCCTGACTGCCTTGTCGCACTGCCTAGCCACCTTTAGGATGTCCAGTATGATTAGCCCTGGTCTCTTTTCTGCTTGGTTGTTGACAACACCACTCCACTCATTTTGTACTCCGCCCCTGTATTTCTGTGCAACAAGTGCATTATTTTACACTTTTCCCATTGAAACCCAGCTGCCATACCCCTGACCACTCCTTAAATTATCCCAGGTCTCTGCTCACACTTTCCAATCCCCCCCTGAGTGTCCACCCTGTTGTAGATCTTGGTATCATCTGCAAAGTGGCAAACCTACCCTTCCAGCTCCTCTGCAATGTCACTTATAAAGATATTAAAGAGGGCCAGCCACAGCACTGATTCCTGAGGTACTCCACTGGTCACACTCCCTTCCTTTGAAATAACTCCATTTACAACCACCCTCTGTTGCCTATCCTCTAACCAGTGTCATATCCAGTTAACAACCTTTTTACTCATCCCTAATCTACCCAGCTTGCTCACTAGTCTCCTATGCAGAACAGTGTTGAAAGCCTTACTGAAATCCAGATAAGCCACATCCACCACTCCTCCTTGATCTAATTCCTTGGTCACCCAGTCAAATAAATCTATCAGATGTATCTGGCATGATCATCCCCCCATGAATCCATGTTGCCTTGGATTCTGTAATCTGTTGAATTCAAGATATTACACAATCCTTTCCTTCAGCAGTGTTTCCATTAACTTCCCCTCAACTGATGTCAGGCTGATTGGCCTATAATTTAATGCAAAATCAAACAGGAGCACCAAGAAAATATGATGGTGCTATGTGAATAAAGTAAGAACAAAAAAATTAAATGTAAAGCACCCATCAATATGTACTTAAAGAATGGCACAAAAAAACAAAACTCTGATGAAGCCCAGTAGTTTACAGGGTGAAACACAAGTTTCATTCTACTATTCTCCAGCTGATGTTGTTGGTTGCTGAGCCTAGTGTGCCTGTTAAATAAAAAGATTTTTTGGCACTTCATATGTTTTTTGTGCCATTCTTTAAGTACATATTGATGGGTGCTTTACATTTAATTTTTTTGGCCTATAATTTCCAGCCTCATTCCTGCTACCACTGTCATCCCCCTTTGGAAGTGGGACTACATCTGCCCTCCTCCAGTCCTCCAGAGCCACTCCGGGATCCAGTGATATGTTAAACAGAGCTGTCAGAGATATAGTCTGAGCTCCCTCAACACCCTTGGATGCACACCATCTGGCCCCATTGCATTGTCCACTTTCAGATTAATGAGTGCTTTCAGGGGTCTCTCCTCTGAAAGAGAACTAGTTTCCACCACCCTCTTCAAGGATCCTGTTATTTTTCAGTGGTCCCTCCTCTTCCCCTTCCTCTGTGAACACTCAGCAGAAGTATTTAAGACGTCTGCCTTTTCCTGGTCCCCCTCTGTGTAGCTCCCTTTCACTTTTTAACCATCCATTTCCTCCCTTGGTCTTCTTCTTCTTCTCACTTACATATCTAAAACATGTTTTGTTCCTTTTGATACTGTCTGGGCTACTGTCTCTCTTTAGTTTGTGGCCTTGTGCTCCTTATTGCTTTCCCTGCTTCCCACTGCTTCCCCTGATAAACCTCCCCTTCCTCCTGCTTCTGCATCTCCTTGTATCTTCTGAATGCAACCCTTTTGCCCTTTACTTTTTCTGCCACCTTCTTCATGAACCACAATGGTCTCTTTTTCCTCTTGTTGTTGCTCACTTGCTTGATGCAGAGGTTTGTTTCTTTCACTATGTCCCTTTTAACTTGAACCACAGTTCTTTCAGCCCCCCAGGTCATCCCATCCCCCACTAGGTGATACCTTAGGCATTCACCCATCTTTATAAAATCTGCCCTTCTGAAATCCAGGACCCTCATTCTTTTGTGGCGCGATTCTGCCATCATCCTTATATTTAGCCACACTGTACAGAGATCACTGGTCCCCAGATGACCTCCCATGTTGACATCTTCAACATTGTTTTGTTACTGAGTACAAGTAAGCATTAATCACCGCCAGATGAGGGCTCTGCCGGTGGATTAATGCCCGCTGGGGGTTGGTGCCCAAGGCGCCCGAGAGTCCAACCGCCCAGCGGGCATTATTCCATCGCAGCATCGAGGCCGGAAGGCGCCATTAACGCGCTTGTAACATGGCAAGCGTGATGGAGACAGTGTGCGAGCTGTGGATCACTCAGAAATACACAGGAGTTGCCAAAAGTGATACTGCTGCTACCTGTTGTATGGTGCTGTTGCTTGGATTCTACTCACTGCGATCGTCTGACAGCATGCATGCTCACAACTGATGGAGGACAATCTTTTACATAGTGGCGCCTATTTCTCCAGAGATGGGAACAGCATATTGCTGTGTAACAGACTCAAGAAATGCAGATTTGTGGAATTTCTCACGACCTGTTTTATGGATTTGGCTTAGCTGGCATACAGCGCTCACCGATGGAAGCAGTGCACCATGGGACACCTATTGACTCGCAGAAACAAATACTCAGAGACTTACTGTGCTCTACTGTGCTTCCGTGGGTTCTGTCTTTGTGTGCAGCAATATCTTTATGTTTCATATTGCTTCCCTTTTCTCAACTGTTCTATAACTAATTTGCTGTGTGTGTGTGTGAGACCATCCGCCTGGGGCGCGTAACCCACCAAAGATTTCCTTGGTCCTTGATTAGTGCTGCCATCTACAGGCTTCTTGGGGTACCTAGTGCCACTGGCTGTGTCTACCACTGCTGCCAGGTGCGGTCCCGATTCCTGCTTTTGGTCTCTCACCTGTTTTTCCACGCTCACAATAGGAGGTGCGCTCTTTCTCAGCCACATGCACTAGCGAGCGGGCTCTACTGCTGGATTAATACGCACTCTGTTTTCCTCAGCTGATGCCTTTGGACCAATCTGGTAGCTCTATTTCATCATGATGTTTTCTGCCATGTTACAAGGTTTGTTATTGCCCCATCATGAGTGGGATCACTGACTAGTTGCTTGAGGAAAGACCCCTGCAGGGAGTCCAGGATGTCCCTGCTTTTAGCTGATCCCACAACTGGGAGGTGCAAATCTACATCTGGCAAACTGAAGTCCACCACAGCAGCATCTCCCATTTTCTGCCATTTTCCCATTAGTTCCCAATTATACCTTATCTAACTCATCTCCTGTGCTGGAGGTCTGTAGATCTCACCGGTACAGACAGTGACTGTTCCCAGCCTCCAGGGTGACCCATAGTACTTCTGCTCCACCATGAATTCATTCTATCTCTGTTGTTGCTATGCTTTCCTTCACATAAAGTACCACACCCACTCCTTTCTGTCCCATCTTGTCCTTCCTGAACAGAGAGAAGCCTGGTATGACCATATCCCAGTCATGGTATTCAGTGCATCATGACTTGAAAATGGCCACTATATCCAGGTTATCCTCTGCCATGATGGCTTCTAAGTCTGGAATCTTATTTCTTAGACTTCTAGCTTTTGTACAACTCAGTAAGTTGTAAAGCAATTTGAAATAGTGTATATGAAAAGACTATAACAATTCAAATATTATTCTATTCTACAGTCCCTGCTTTACCAGTATCTAGCTTGTTACTTTTTAGGATTCTTTGGGATAAAGTGTGTATATATAACCCTATATCAAACCAAATTCTATTCTGTTTTGCAGTCTCTGTAGTATAAGTATCTAACTCATTGCTTTGAAAAGCACATTGGGATAGAGCGCTTTTGACAGGTACTACAGAAATCCAAAATGTATTCTGTTTTACAGACCTTCACAACCAGTATCTAACTTGTTGCCTATAAAGCACTTTGAAATAAAGTGTGTAAAAAGGTATTATATCTAAATCCAAATGATATTGTATTCCACTGTTCTTGCAAAACCAGTGTCTAGCATTTTACTTTTAAAGCCCTCTGTTAGGCTGTTTAATAAAGATACTATATTAATACAAACTAAATTCTACATTCACTGCTCTACTAGTATCTAACTTATTGTTATGAAAATACTTTGGAATACAGCAGGCATGGAAGACATTATATAAATATGTATTCTGTTCTATTTTATTCTACTGTATTCTATGGTCCCTGAGGACCCTGGGGGTGGATAGCATGAGGGAAGATCTATAGAAGCTGGAGGACTGGTCAAGAGTTTGGCAGCTGAGTTTCAATGCTAAAAATTGCAAAATAATGCACATGGGGCACAGAAACCCAGGGGCAACATGCCACCAGGGAGGGGAGGAAATAGCAACCTCATAGCATGAATGGAACCTAGGGTAATTATCTCAGATGACCTGAAAATAACCAAGTGATGCAACAAAGTGGCAGAGAAAGGTAGCAGGATGCTGGGATGCAGAGGCAGGGGAATCACCAGTAGACAACGGGAGGTAATAATTCCACTGTATAGATAATTAGTGAGGGCTCACCCTGAGTACTGTGTCCAGTTTTGGAGGCCCCATCTTCAGAAGGACATAGACAGGGAGGGTGGAGTCAGTTCAAAGGAGGGCAACCAAAATGGTGCAGGGCTTACAATAAAAACCCTATGTGGAAAGGCTAAGGGAATTACATATGTACTTCCTGGAGGAAAGAAGGGAAAGGGGTGATATGGTTGAAACATTTGAATATCTCACAGGGAAGAACAAGGTACAGAAGGGTATCATATTCAAAAGAAAAACATGCACACAGACAAGGGGGCACAATATGAAGTTAGAAGGGGGAGGTTCAAAGGAAATGTGAGGAAGTACTTCTTCACAGAGAGGTTGGTGGACAAGTGAAACAGCCTGCCAACAGAGGTGGTGGGGGCAGAAACAGTAACAGGATTCAATAGTTCATGGGATAGACACCAAGGGATCTTGCAACCAAGGGGGGTACACCTGGGGCCAATCAAGGCCTGCAGTGTCACAAAAGGTAAGGAAAATAGGGCAGACTGGGTGGGCCTGGAGGCCCTTATCTGCTGACAACTTCTATGTTTCTATGTTCCATGTTTCTAACAGTATCTAACACATTACTTTTAAAGCACTGTGAGATACAGTGCTTATGAATGGCACTAGAAAGATCCAAATGTTATTGTATCCTACAGTGCTAGTACTACCATTATATTATTTACCTCATTGATTTGTAAAGCACTTAGGGATACAGTGCGTACAGGATACTCTATATGAATCCAAATGGTATTATATCCTATAGTCCATGTTCTACCAGTGTCATAGATAGATTATTGTTTTGTAAAGCCCTTTGGGAGGCAGTGTGTGTAAAGTAAGCTACAGTCAAGTGGTAATAGTGCCAGCACTGGTAGGCTCAGAAGTAATAGTGCCACAGCAGGGCTAGTAGGCCTAGTGGCAATGAGGCCAGAATAAAGCTGGCATGTTGTAGGCTATAGAGTACTGGCAACTGTCCCAGAAAAGTGATAGTATCCTTTGGGGTAACAGCCCCAGAGCTGGGCTAGTAGCCTAAGAGGTAAAGATAGGGCTGGTAGCCTTGTGGGGAAACTGAACCAGAGTAGCACTGGTAGCCTTAGGGGGGAAACAGCACTAGAACAGGTCTGGTAGCTTCAGGGAGACTAGCACTAGAGCAGAGCTGGTAGCCTCAAGGGTAAAATCACCAGAACATGGCTAATAGCCTTGGGGTAATAGTACCAGCACAGGGTTAGTAGACTTAAGAGGTAATTGACAGAGTGGATTGGCATTTTCAAGGGTTTATATTACCAGTGCAGGACTAGTAGGCTCAGCAGTTCACTGGGCATATGCAACCAGGTGAGAAGTTGTGCTTGTGCATCATTACTGATAGTCATAATGTTTAGCTGTAGGACTGAGTGTTTGACTGTTATACAGTATGTGGATGCTTTGGTCATTCTCACTTTCTGTTCCCCTATCAAACTATCACCATTGGGGTACGGTAAAGGCAACATTACACCCCTACAGATCCATGGGAACATAATTCCTTTAGGGCAAAGATACCATAGGAAGGTTCCCCAAGGACAAACGTGAGTCATTGGAGGAGGGGAGGATGGCAGGAGCACAGCACCAGTGCTACTGATTGAAGCTGAAGGAAGCTAGTTTAAAAAAAAAACATGAAGAGGGGTTGCTGGTTTCTCCTTTCTTTGAACTGCAGACATAACCTTTTAATTACAGTGCCAGAAAAGAGCTGGTTAGTGCATTAGTAACAGTGTCAAAGCAAAGCTATTAAGCTTGAGGAATAATATCAGCAGAAAAGGGCTGGTAGACTCTGAAGTAATTGTTCTAGATTAGGCTGGTGGGCTCTGTAGTGGCGGATAGGCTATGAGGTAATAGTGACATAGCAGGGATGGTAGGTTATGGGGTAAAAGTGCCAGAGCAAGAGCTGGTAGACTATGGGGTAATAGTGCCAGAGCAGGGAAGGCAGGCTATGGGGTAATCGTTCCAGAGCAGTGATGATAGGTGTGGGAGATAAACTGCCAGAGCCTCACTGGTAGTCTATAGGGTAATGCAAGGCCCCTAGAATAGTGTGGCCAAAGGAATTTTGCACAAAACTTGCAAACTACCACAGAATATCTGCAATGCCACAGAATTCACTGTTCTTGGTGATTCTTTATTAATATTTCCAGTTTATCCATATCACCTGGTTCCCTTCCCCCTCCTATATCCAAAACCCATCTATGCTCAGCATGTGATGTTAGTGCTATCACATCATAGATTAGCTAATGACAGGGCTACATTCTGCCACAGAAATGAATAGTCACTTATCTACCACAGCTCCTGCTCCCAGAGGAAATGGCACAGCACATCAGGTACTGTGATGTTTGTTCAACCTGTACTACAGTCTAATAACATTTTCACTCTTGAGTTATTACTGTAGGGCCAACTTTACAACAGCATAGACCTGTTAACTATATACCCTACTTTGTAAAGATTTATTTTTGCCTTTAAGGTATAGGGATGTCATCTGAAATGAATAACTGGTAAAATAAGTTAACCTGTCATTTTTAAGAAACATAAAGTTATTATGCCCAGAAAGGTAGCATATAATACTGTGTAGACCTTTTGAAAGAACAGATCTACTAAATGAATAATTGCAATGTATACATTTTTGCCAGGGTTATTGATTACATATTATCACTGGTTGACAGAATTACCTAAAAGTTATGGAGAAATGTTTTGTGCAGGGCCAGCTGTTGGGCCAGCAGAAAACATGTTGTGTTCTCGTGCCGGCGACTCAGGTTCAGGGATAAGCTCTGGGAGCTGACTGAGCAGCACAAGGATGCGGGGCCAGCCCTGTTGCATACCACCGCGCTGAGACTGGAAGGTATGGTGCAGTGTTCTGTAACACAGGTGACACCTTGTGATGGGCTGGGAAGCCTTCTCTCTCAGGGGGTTCATGTGTATGTTATGGTCTGATGCGGTTAAGTAGTGTGTCAGGAGAAGTGGGCTGGCATGAAAAATGAGTCTTGCAATATTTCCTCTGTTCTGTTTATTCCATTTCAAAATGGACCTGTATGAAAGTGGATACAATTTCACAGTCACAAAAAGGGAAAATTATTAAAAAAATATGTTACAGATAGCATATAAATATATAAGTGATACAAAGTGGGGACCTCAAGAGTGTTGTAAACAGCATGAGTATATAGATAGCGTATTTATCATATAAGGTCCCTTCTGCATATTTCATTTATGCAATAGGATGGGGCCTTAAGTGATAGATTGTTTTTAGCTTCTTTTAAAATAAAATTATTTGTAAAAATCTGTGTTTTTTTTAACTAGCGTTGCTCTGCATTCACCTATCCTGATTGCTGTATCCACTGTCATAGACATGAAGTCAGGATGACAAGCTGATGCTGTGATGTGGCAGTTCAACAGTGCCGCAGAACTTCCACAGAAATTACAAACCACTGTCACAGAAGTTCTGCAGCAAATAGTAATCCTGCCACAGAACTTGATCCCAAAGTGCTGCAGAAAAGTAGAGGCCTTGGGGTAATGATGCCAGATATGGGAGAGTAGCCTGTGCGATAATCAACAAAGAAGGACAGGGGGCCTTAACGCTAAGGAAGGAAAGGGAGGGGTATGTGAAGAGGAACCAGGAAAAAGCAGGCATCCTGAAGAAATATTTGTGTTCAATGTTAATGGAGGAAAGGGAAGGTGAGGGACCACAGTTAAGTGATATGAGCATTGAAGGAAGGGAGGGAGGTGGACACTAGTCCATTTACAGAGGAGAGAGAGTCCTGAAGGAACTCACAAATCTGAAAGTAGACAAGGCAATGAGGCCATACAGAATAAATCCAAAAATACTGAAGAAGCTCAGAGTGGTGCTGGCTGCACCTCTGACAGTCTAGTTCAACCACTCACTGGAGACAGGAGTGGTCCTGGAGGACAGGAGGAGAGCAAATATAGTCCCACTTCACACAAATGGTAGGAGGGAGGAAGCTTGAAATTACAGTTCGGTCAGTCTGACCTTGGTGGTGGGGAACTTAATGGAATTACTGCTGAAGAAAAGGATTGTGGAATATCTTGATAACAGCAACTTACAGGATTTGAGACAGCATGGATTCACCAGGGGAAGGTCATGTCAAACAAATCTGATAGATTTAGTTGACTGGGTGACCAGGGAAGTAGATCAGGGTGGAGTGGTGGATGTGGCCTACCTAGATTTCAGTAAGTTCTTTGACACCGTTCCACATAGGAGGCTAGTAAACAGCTGGGCAGCCTGGGAGTGGGGCTGAAAGTGGTAAACTGGGATAGGCATCAGAAGGTGATGGTAAATGGAGTTCACTCCAAGGAAGGGAGGGAGGCTGACCACCGGGGTGCCACAAGGATCAGTACTGGGATTATTCCTCTTTGATATATTTATTAGTGACACTGCAGAGGGACTACAAGGGAAGGTGTGCCTTCTTGCAGATGACATTAAAATCTGCAGTAGGGTAAACACTCCAGCAGGGATGGAAAAAATAAATAGGGATCTAAAAATGCTTGAGGAGTTGTCAAGAATATGGCAACTAAGTTTCAAAGCTAAGATGTGCAAAATCATGCACTTAGCACATAGAAACCTAGAGGCAGAGTACAAGATGGGGGGGTGGTGGTACTGACAACCACCAAACAGGAAAGAGACATAGAGGTAATCATATCGGATGACCTTAAGGTGGCTGAACAGTATGACAAGGCTGTAGGGAGAGCCAGTGGGGTTCTAGGATGCATAGGAAGGAGTTATCACCAGCAGAAAGAGGAAGGTGGTGATACCACTGTATAAATCATTGGTGAGACTGCACCTGGAGTGCTGTGTCCAGTTTTGGAGCCCACATCTCTGGAAGGACATAGAAATTGTAGAGGCAATCCAGAGGATGGCAACAAAAATGGTGCAGGGTCTGTACCAGAGACCCTATGAGGAGAGACTAAATTACCTCAACATGTACACCCTAGAGGAAAGAAGGAAAAGGGTGGATATGATAGAGACTTTCAAATACCTCACAGGTATAAATAAGGAACAAAAAGGAAACATTTTTCAGAAAAAAGGATGCTCAGGAACAAGGGAACATGCTTTGAAGCTGGAGGGGATAAACTCAGAGGAAATGTAAGGAAGTACTTCTTCACAGACAGAGTGGTGGATGGCTGGATCAGCCTTCCAGCAGAGGTGGTAGGGTGAAGGTTATCGCAGGATTCAAGAATGCATGGGATAGGCATAAGGGAACCTTAATTATTAGAGAAGGTAGGGCTTAGCCAGAGATCAAGTAGAGTCTATGGTGTTACAGCAGATAGGGAAAATGAGCAGACTGAGTGGGCCTAGCACTCCTTATCTGCCATCAAATTCTATGTTTCTAGTGGCAGAGCAGGGCTGGTTGGCCATTGAGGGAAGTGCCAGAACTGTACTGGTAGGTGCTGGGGAAAAAGTGCTAGAACGGGCCTGGTAGACTATGGGGTCTTGATGCTAGAGCAGGGATGGCAGCCTTTAGAATATTCAACAGGGCAGAACTGGTAACCACAGGGGTAGTAGATCCTGAGCAGTGCCAGCAGTTTCAGAGATAACAGAACCAGAACAGAGCTGTTTGTGTCAGCAGCAATAGAGAATGAGCAGGGCATATAGCCTCAGGTGTAATAGTACCAAAGTAGGGCTAATAGTCTCAGGTGTAATAGTGCCAGAACAGGGCTGGTAGCCTTAGAGGGCAACAGCTCCAGAGCAAGATTTGTAATCTCAAGAATAGTAGCATCAGAGTAGGCCTGGTAACCTGAATGGTAACAGTGCCTGAGCAGAACTGGGAGGCTTGAGGAGTAACTGACAGACTGGGTTTGTATGCTTAAGGGTAACAGCACCAGAGTGTTGCTAATATTGGCATTGGTTATAGTGCCAGAGCTGGTTGGTTGGCTTGGAGGGGGCAGACAATAGTGCAGGAGCATTGCTAGGAAGCTTGAGGGTTAATAACAGGATAATACCATTATAGCAGTGCTGGCAGGGTCCAAGGAAATAATGCCAGAGTTCACTTGATAGGCTTGGTGCATATTAAGTCAGAGATGGGGTTCATAGACTGAGGTTAAACAGAATGGCCAGAGCAGGGCTGGTAAGATCCAGAGTAATAATTTGAGAGCAATGATGGTTAGCCTGAGGAGAAGTGTTTCAGAGTAAGGGTTCCTAGGTTCAGAAGTAAGATATCCCCAGATTGCAGCTGATAGGCATGTTTGTTTTTATTACTTCTTTCATTATTTGAATTGCCCCATCGCTTCCTGATAAGTGAGTTTTCCCTGCTGCCACTTGTGGTGACTCCTCTAGTGCCCACTGAGTGTCATTTTCCTGCTGCTGCCTGTGACAGCTTCTGTACCCTCTTTCTTTACTGCTACCCTTGGAGCATCTGTACTGCCCACCAAGTGGGTTTTCTTTGGTGCTACCTGCAGCAGAAGCTCCTTTTAGGTCAAGCATTCCACCAACTAACTTATTACTTGCCTCATTAGCATGTAAATTCATATTTAAATTAAGTCACCTTCTGTCACCAAGCATAATAATTTGACTAATAAAACCCACAAGGATATAGGTATTGTCTAATGCTTGATGTAATTCAGTTCAGCACAATATTCTGCTGTCTACAAGTCCTCTACTTTCCCAAGAATAAAAAAAAAATAGCCTTCATGATTTGCCAATTTCACACTTAAATATGTCAAAAAAAAACCTCTACAGTATATGGCTAGTGAAAACAATTCCAGTAGTGGCTCTATGACCCAGAATAAAAGGATGCACTGGCATGCTACAAAATAATGGACTGGAAGTTTGCCAGAAGTGAGAAATATTATAATTTCGAAAATATCCCATATGATGGGCATGGTTTATTCACTTCCTGTCAGACACAGCTCTGTCTGGAAAAACACACAGTATCATGTTTTCATACACAAAAATGAAAGTAATTTTGCTGCAAAATCCATACAGCACATTATCTTTGTCTACAATTGTGCTGCATACATTGGGTACAGGGTAAAGGTAGCATATTTTTGTGCAGAAAGCTATCAAAATTGCAATATTTTTATTCACCTGCACAACATTCTTTCGGAACAATGGGTTAAGTATGACATTGTCAACTTTTCATGCAAAGCAGCATCAGGGTTTTTGGCTTTAGGGGGAAAAAGGTTTAGAGACAATTTCTGTATCAGAGTAGAGCTTAGCCGATGCTGAAAGAAAGAAAAAAAAAACACTAGAGTCTATGTTCTGTCGGTCCTTGCCCGAATCAAGACATGGAAAAGTTTTCACATGAAATCTTTCCTAATCAGGGAAACTGCTGCAGTGGACAAATCAGCTTCCATCTAAATGTAAATATATATAGTGTAAGAAGTTAGAATCATACCCATTCCCGTATTCATTTTCTAGAAGCACTGGTGGCCACCAGCCATCTGAGACTTCAGGCGGATGCGGCTCCGGTAATGCTGTCAGTAATTGAATTGTAGCAGATACTCTCGATGAAACTACATAGCAAACATTTGTTTTCGGTTGTTAAAGTTAGTTGCTAAAAGAGAATATAACTTATCCACGACTGATGCTTGGCGCCTGTCTTTTGCATTAAACATTCCGAGTCAAGAAAGATTAGTGAATATACGTAAACTGTACTGTACTGCGTGTGTGTGTGTGTGCGATGAGTGAGGAGAGAGAGCACCCTCTGCCTTGCTGAGCAAACGGGTAGAATGCACTATAACTCAACAGCATCCTAGCCATACCTTCTCTGTATACAATACACCAGGAATACAATCTCAATGACCGACTATCAGGTTCATGGCTAACAACGTTCATGAGAGACGAAAAAAGCATCAAAGCCAGCTGCTGCAGAATTAAATGAAACGAATTAAATCAGCGCCGGTAACGTTTGAAGCAGATGGCTTATGCTTCACAAAAAAAAAATCCTCAACACCAACAATCGGAATTTTTACTGAATCCCCTTTCCTGCCAGACCATCTAAGGTATGGCATAAGTGCTTTAAATCGGGGACCTTCAGCAGAATATTGTTGTCGGCAATCCCAAACTGGATTGTCACAGAAAAATCATGCCTATTACGCAATACAGAAATATAAAACAGAAATGAAACAATACACTCAATTCAAATAGTGGTTTATTACGTTGAACTGGATCCTTGTTTTCCCGAATGCTTTGCCAGAAAATAGAATTATAAAAATACCACAGATTACATTTTTGCAGTAAACAAAAATGTTTCAACTAGAAAACAAAAATGGACACACCAACATGTATTTTATACGCTAGGCTACTAACACTAGTTGATTCACAATTCTTAAACTACCTGCAAAAGTAAAAGGAAAGGTCGTTTTAACTCGTATGGTTCCACGCAGTCCAGAAAGAAGAATCTCAGTGTCCTTTGGCTAAGCACAGTTCTTCTCCTTGTAAAAAAATCTTACCTCCTTAAGTTCTTTAGCCACGTCCTTCAGGTCTCCCAAGACTAGTTCTAAATCCTCCACAATAATCTTGATCTGTTCCTTTACTTTGGCTTTTGAGCCGGAACCTTCCGATGCTGAAGACGCCGTTCCCTTTGGTTTCCCTGACATTCTTGGATCCAGGTCAGGAGATCTTTAATGGATCGCGATTTCCCCTCATTCCCGTTTGACACTCGGTTTCCCTCATTTTAGGAACTCCGTAGTACTGCACAGTGCCAGCAACTGGAGAGAGAACTGCATTGATCCAACGCTGCAGACTCAGGTCCAGTACGCCTGCGTCATTGTGCATTGCTCTTGTGTTTGGGGTGCGAATCAAACAGGACAAAGCATGCAGATTTACTTTCAAACCATTATAACCATGAAAACTCCTTTATTTCACTAGGCCTTTGACTGGAATAATACTTTCCTGGGATAATGTTACATTTCCTCTGTCTAGCACCTTCTACACATGTGCTTCACAGTACACTTGCATATATAGCGTATGGGTTTGTGCCATCTAGTGGTCAAACCCCATCGTTAAAAGACAGGAGAGAACTCTTAAAGAAACAGCACCTTAACCTATTGTCAACATACACAGGAAGAAAACCCTAGAGAGCACAATAGTGGTGAATATTTTAACCAACACTTTCTATTCTATTATATATTGCCCCCGATCTCCTGACTTATATCATATCCTTCTTCCCCATTTTGAGTTTGCTTTAGCATTTTTCATGTTTAAAATACTAAAAAAGTGCTCTTTTTAAAATGGCTTTGTTGTAGAGACACACCTCGGGAAGCATAGGATGATCAGCAGCAGGTATAAACTCCGCAATGAATGTTTTATTATTAATAATTGTTCAGTATAACTATATGCAGTACAAAGAGAGAAAACAAAGTCCTTCTTCTGAGAGTATCTCTAATTCCAAGCTTCAGTCTCTCAGTCTCCCTCTCCTAGTCTCTCTAGCAAAAGCATTGCTGCTATTTATGTAAATCTTTGTCTGGGAACTCATTAAGAGATCCTGCTTCTAACAGAATGTTCTTGTAAGTTTACAGAATGTTCTTGTCAGTTCTCTTCCTTGCAGGAGCGGCAAAACAGTGATGTCCTAGAACGGACCTCTTGTTGGCATCTCTGCAAAGGGCTTAAAAACTGCATCTCAGCTTAACCCCTTGAGTTTCAAATATCTTTTTGCAATCATTTCAACAGTATAACTATATACAGTTTTAAACAAAAGGATCCCAGTATAACATACAGTTTTACACAGAGATTCACATATATTGTTATAGCTGCAGATATGAAAGGGGATGAAGAAATAGCAAGGGAAGGCAAAGATATAGTGAGAGGCAGAGAATTATGAAACTGTCAGAATGATCAGTTCCTAGGTCTCACAAGAAAATTTGGTTGCGTAACCAGGCAGACAAGAGACAGAAAAGGAGAGGATAGAACAGATCCGTATGTTTAAACTCTTTCTGCATAACAAATGAGGCATGGTCTTATTCAACCCTGTCACAGGCTTGAACCAGGTTTTCATCAGTATTCACAGCTGTTTTTGTATACCAGGTCAGGGAGAGCCATCTACTGTATGCTAGTTCATTATAGTCATAAGATTTAGTAATGTTAAACAATGGGTTTTCAAAAGCAACAGACAATACTGATAACACCCTGGACTGAGCCATATTAAAAGTAGGTAGCACACTTGTCTCTTAGGCCTGGAGATCAGAGGGCTGTGGGTTCAGTTCCCACATCTGGCACTTGGGTTAATATCCCAGTACTGACTCTGTAGTGCAGCATGAGAGGGGTGCTGCACTTCTGAGGTGCCATCTTTCAGATCAGACATTAAACCGAGGTCCCATCTACCTGGATTGGTGGCAGTTCAGGTGTATGTTAAAGATCCCATAGCACTTATCGAAAAGTGTAAGAGAATTTCCCGGGTGTTCTGGCCAAATTTCTCTCATTCACTAAAAATACCACCAACAGCTTAATCTGGTTCAAGGTCAGTTGGCATTCATCTGTATCCCCTTGCCCCGGGTCATGCCTGAAAATAGGCAGGATTTGTCTAGCGCACTTACCCGGTCAATAATGCAATGTGAGAAGTCAGTAGGATGCAATGTGAGAAGTCAGTAGGATGCAATGTGAGAAGTCAGTAGGGAAAGCCAGGGGGATACTGGGATGCATAGGGAGGGGCATCACAAGTAGAAAAAGGGAAGTGGTTATCCCTCTATACAGACAGTTGGTGAGACCCCATCTGGAGTACTGCATGCAGTTTTGGAGACCTCATCTACGCAAGGACATAGACAGGATGGAAGCAGTCCAGAGGAGGGCAACTAAAATGGTGCAGGGTCTACATCAGAAACCATATGAAGAGAGACTGAGAGAGCTTAATATGTATACCCTTGATGAAAGGAGGGACAGGGGGGACATGATAGAAACTTTTAAGTACCTCAAGGGAATCAACAAAGTCCAGGAGGGTAGCATCTTTCAGAAAAAGAGATGTGTAAGAACAAGGAGGCACAATAAAGTTAGAAGGGATCGTCTAGGGTAATGTGGAGAAAATTCTTTTCACGGAGAGAGTGGTGATGGCTTTGGAACCGCCTTCCTGAGAAGTTGTGGGGTCTAAAACAGTGAAGGAATTCAAACATGCATGGGACAGACATAAGGCAATTATAGTGGGGGGTTGCAGGAAATAGGCTGTTGGTTAACTAGAATCTGCAGCTTATCCAGTAGGTAGGGAAATGGGCAGACTGGGTGGGCCAAGTGGTCCTTATCTGCCGTCAAAGTCTATGTTTCTATAATAAAAACTAAATAAATAAATAAAAAGGAGTGTTCTTTTAATTATTTCTGCTGTTAAGAACAACAAGTGGAACATGAAAATACACTAATACAGCTTTGATTACATGTTTTTCCATGTTCAAACTAGCATTTATTTAACATTATGAATTCAAACCCTGTATAATTCCCCTCCCCCCCAACTTTATAAGCATCTCTAATGATGTTGATGACAGAACGAGTATACTTTGAAGGAATACTCCTGACCAATCAGAGCACCCATTTTCTCAGCATATGAGACACTTTTATTCTGAGAAGAGTGTCTCATACTCAGCTGCCCTGGAAACAGGAACATTCTGGTATTGGTTTTTTAAAAAGATTAATGTATCATTTGTTGAGCTTTATGCTTTTAATATTACTGTAACTGACAGTTAGTTGTGCACTTGAGAAATTTATTTTAAGACAATTAATCTTACTTTATTGAACATCAATTAATGTGTAATATGCATCCAGAAATATTTTTATAGATGTGCATTTGTCATTAATATGGAGTGGGGCTCTAACTGTGTACCTTTACTACTCTTTCCTCCTAAGTGGGAGACCAGTGTTTGCAATTAACACATTGGACATTCACCCACATTATATGAAATAAAGTAGCCAAGTGGCCAGTGGCTACTGCAAATGTAATCAGTGACAACTAAAACAAATAATATTGTTGGATTATTGCCATGTGCTATTTTTATATGTACAGTATGTAGTCCATTATTGATAACCAAGTAAGTATGATTAGCAACAAAGGGCCTATTTTCAGGAACATCTTGGGATAAACAGAGTGGTTTATTGAACTATGTATTATTTTCATATGCATGTCACTCAATTTTGGCAACCAGCTAAGTATGCTAGGCAACAAAGTGCTTATTTTCAGGAACATCCTGAGATAATGAGAGTTGATAACAATTAAACAATAAACATAATGCCAGATGCCAGCCAGCAACCAGCCCACACACACAGCTCCCTCCTGGAGTGGGACCAACACGTGAGTGCTAAAAGAGGCCTCCTGCAGTCTTCCTACTACTCCTATCGGGTAATATACATCCAAACCCAGGCCCTGCCCCCCCAGCCCACCAGCTGGGTCCACCAGTCTCCACATAGCCTCCATGAACATATGCAGCCTACTGAAAAAATGTGATGCCCTCCAGTGCTGGGCCATGCTACATTAACCAGACATCATAGCCCTGGTTGAAACCTGGCTGTCCAAATCCACCCCTGACTCCTTTGTCTCCCTCCCAGGCTATACCCTATACCGAGAGGACCGAGTAGGAAAATGTGGGGGTGGCTGTGCAATCTATACCAGGGACACAATCATTGGACAAGTGCTCCCTGCCCCTGCACTTGTAAATGGAGCACAGGTCCTTGCCCTCATACTTGCCCCTGACCCCTCCAGGGGCCCTCTATATCTCACCACTGTCTACATTCCCCCAAAGAACTAGAACCCGGCACTGATATCTTTAACAGAATATCTTGCCATCCTCCACCACAAGGCGGAACAAATCCTAGTGGGGGACCTTAACGTGAACTGGCTCAGTGCCTCCTCTTCCACCACCCGAGATTATTTCACTGCCCTAGATCTGACACAACTCATTTCCCAGCCCACTAGAGTAAACCCAAAGAGAGGAACCAGTACCCTTTTGGATATAATTATCACCAACTGCCCCAGCAAAATCCATAACATCCAGGTCCTCCCAGACTCATTAAGTGACCACTCCCCATGCTATTCCTTTGGGCGGCCCCCATTCCCAAACCCTCAGCTCTGACCTCACTCCACAGGTGCCTCTGACCTTGTGGGCTGATAAAACTCAAACAATTTCTCACCCAGATTAACTGGTCCCCCATCCATCATCCACCCGACATAGACACTGCCCTCGCCTTTTTCTCCCAAACCTTTAACAAAGCCTGTGACTTCTTTGCACCCCTCACAAGAATTCGATCCAAAAAATGCAATGCACTCTGGGTTACCCCTGCCCTACTACAAATGATCAAAAATAGGGATAACCTCTGGCACCTTGCCACTGAAACAGGCTGAATGGCTGATAGACAGGCCTACAATGCTGCACGGAACAGGTGCACATGGGCCATCCATAAAGCCAAGGCCGACCATTACCAGGCCACCCTCACCTCCTCCTGGGGGTGTGCCCAGACTTTCTGGGACAGTGTTAAACAACTAAATGGGAAATCATGCTCCCCTCCCCCATCCCAGCTCACTATTGATGGCTCTACCTCCACCAACCCTGCCTGCATAGCAAACTGCCTTAACACCTCCTTTACTGACCTTAGCTCTGTCCTCCCCAGTAATTTCTTTGACCCTCCTCCCACCCTACCTCCCCCTGTCCTCCAATGCCCCAGCTTCCACCTATATAAAGTATCTGCCCAGGAAGCCAGTCCACTCCTAATCAAAGCACTAAATAGCAACAGTCCCGGCAGCAACTCTCTGGATTCCAGTATCCTCCGGCTGGTGCTGGATGAAGTCCTTGCCCCACTCACCAGCCTACTTAACTGAACCCTCTGTCTGGGGCAGTTCCCCACTGCATGGAAAACAGCCATAGTCACACTCATTCATAAAGGGGTGAGAGGTCCACCGCCGTGAACTACCAACCAATCTCCATCCTCCCCCCCTCTCCGAAGCCCTATAAAAAATGGTGGCCATTCAAATCTCCGAATATCTGACTAAGCATAACGGAGCAACGCGGTTTCTGTGCAGGTCACAGTACCAGCACTGCACTAGTTGAGTTATCCAATCTCCTTCACTCCTCCCTGGATGCCAGCTCCCTAGCTGGTGCAAGTGTTCCTTGACCTCTCAAAGGCTTTCTACACTGTCTCCCACCCTCTTCTGCTGGATGCCATCTGCCACACTGGTTTCTCTGCTGGCCCTCTCGCCTGGTGCACTAGCTATCTATCCACTTGCTCTCAATGTGTAAAAGTCAATGGAATACTCTACAAAACTCGTCCTATCTGCTTAGGGGACCCTAGGGCTCCATCCTGGGCCTCCTACTCTTCTCACTCCATCTAAATACCCTGTCCAGTGCATGCTTTGGAAAAATTCTTATGTATGCAGACGATGCTGTCATCTTTGCCATGCACCACAATCCCATCTCTCTCCAGGACACCCTGCAACAATCCTACAATGATGCTGAAGACTGGTTTAATGAGCACAGGCTCATCATTAATCTCAAAAGAACCAAAACAATGCTTTTTGCCCACCCCCAAAACAAAGCCTGCAACTTCCCACTCCATATCCTCCCCAGTACCAAACAACCACTAGAACAAGTTTGCTCCTACAAATACCTTGGGGTTACTTTCGATTCAGCCCTCACCTACCACTCCCACATTGATGCCCTTGCATCCACCACTAATACACGACTTGGCATCCTCTACAGCTATAAAAACTGCCTCCCCCTAATGCTCTTTGACTTGCGGTTTCATCTTCAGTACTATCCCTTGTTGATTATGGCCTGCCAGTTTATGGTGTTGCTGACACTACCGTCCTGAACAAAATTCGCCTCACCCTAAACAAGGCCTGCAGGCTGATTACTGATGCCCCTAGGCTCACACATACTTGTCAACTCTATGATGAGGCAAAACTGCTTAACCTATATGAATGGCTACATTATCAAACCTGCCTCCTCACAAAAAAAACTCTACTTGGGCTATCCCCTCCCAGGGTGACAGCCTCCATCCGACATGCCCAACCCACTATCACAACCCGAACCTCCAACAAGACCACTCTACTGGTCCCCAGATCCAGGACCACCCATGGTCAGAGGTCTTTCTCCTACAGAGCTCCATCCTGGTTTAACTCTTTCCCTGCTCCTATCTCCAATGCCCTCACAATCTCCAACTTCAAAACCGCCCTTCGGAGCCAACTGTTTAACACTCGCAGCTGCTTCTGTCTCTAAATGGGGCCTCAATCTTCTCCACTCTTGACAACGCCCACTGGGTGGCACACCATTTCACCCCCCCGCTTTGTCCCTCATAGCTTATTTCCTCTGTTATTACCAGCATGTGGTCAGCTGTGTTCATTATAATTGCTACTAAATTGTATAAATGTGTTGAAACCATACTATGTAACTTTAAGTCAGTAGGCTTTTATGCTGTAACTTGAATTCTGTTTTGTCTGTCCTCAATGTGATGAGGTACCTATGGAAATGAGCCTCTGGCTCAAAGGTTGTAAACCGATGTACAAATAAATAAATAAATAAAAATAATATAGGTCTGTGACAGTGACAATATTGTTTAACACATTATAGTTGCTGGATCCAGAAACACATACAAGAGCACAACAGATCAGTAGAAAGTTTGGGTAAGTAAGTAATGGTAGTGGCTAAGGAGGGCCAGTTTAAAGAGAACCTTTCCTGTCATTTTTAGAATCCCCCTCCAAATAAAAAGAGGATGCTGCCTTACCTCTATAGGAGCTCATTGGTGCCACTTTTACACTTGTTCAGAATAACCCCCAATGAAGGAAAGGGATCATAATTTGCTACCAAGGGGCTAGATGCACAATTTCTTTCCACTTCTTTATTGCCAGCTCCGCTCTTGTTCACCAATATTTTATGATGTAACTATAGCAAGAGCATGGAGGCGTGCTCCATGCAAGTCTGTGGAGCATGATTTTCAAAAGCTGTTTTTAGATGTTTAACTCAACAATTTGTAAAATCAGAGTCAGGGTTCAACTAATGCAAATGCACCGCTAATAACAATATTTTTGATTTTTTTTTAAAGATAATATAAGATTAAATAAAGTGAACCATGCATATGTATTAGCTGCAATTATTACATTTTCAGGAGTTATTGACCATCTGGCTACTAAATTTCATGCAACTTGCATAAAAGTCCAAAACACTGGTGCAGACTCTAATACCTCAAATAACAGAAAAGGGTAGTAACAGTTTACTTTCAGGACATTACTACATTTTAAATGGCAAATGGAGTTCTAATGAAATATGTCTGATTGCTTATCAAACAATAACTATTGGTAACATATAACATGTACAGTTTTTAAACATTTTCAAAGTCCATGCTACATGAGTAGCAATACACAGTTTGTACTCCCTCAGTTATCTGCCAACTGTTGTTCAGATCGAAATATAACAGTACACTGAATGTGACAGATAATCCAGGTCTATAAAAGAAATAGACACTTTTTCTTTTTTAAGAAAATTGTTCTTTATTGTGTACCAAAAAATCAAGAAACATTCTATATCACAGAAGGGAAAGATCCCAAATCAGAGATCTTGATTGAACACTTACAGAGAGTGTTAGAGAGGCATAAACACTAGGTTGCTGCAGTCCTTCTACTAAACATTTATAGTTAAAAATAAAATATATTCTGAGCCAGCCCGGTGGTGCTGAGGGTTGAGGTACTGGATGCCACACCTCACGGCATGCTGGCGACCCAGGTTCGGGAGCGGACTCAGTCATTGGGGGTTGGCAGGGGAGAGGGAGGATTGAACATCCCATGACAGCTCTCCTTCCTCTGGGGTGGGTAAAGGGTCTATGTCACTCTGCAGTGGCAAGTGGGGGAAGTCAGGAACACTGCAGGCAGTGGCATACAACTGAGGGTTGGAGCATGGCAGGCATCGGCATGTAGTGCTCTGATGCCATTGCACATTCAGCTCCAAAGGAAGCAAAATACAGGTGGAAAACTGCAGGTCAGTCATGGCAGCTGATGGCCATGCACCATGACCCCGGACCTGAGAGGTGTGCCCCCCAGGTATCAGGATCCAGGTCTCCACGTGGGGGACTCTGCATATAGGCCTGCATGGAGGAGAGCATGTCTCTGGCCAGACTGGGTCTGGAGGTGCTGTTGCTGGTGTCTGGATGACCTATCAGCCTGCTCCACAGTGGTGAGGAGATAAAACAATGTTGTGATAAAATATATATATATATATATGTATATATATATATATATATATATATATATATATATATATATATATATTTATATTCTGAATAACCAACAGTCTTTAACACATTACCTCCTGGGTGGCCATTTTGTGTCAGATAAACAGTGGATAGTTCAGACTTCATATGGAACTATTGGAGGTAATGAGTTAAGTCTCAGCTAGAAAGTTCTGAGTACATGGAATAGACCATTATAAATGAATTGAAAATAATCTAAATTGGGCCCTGATAAAGTGACAATGTAGTCATGAAACACTGGCATTTTTATTTTCTTCTTATTTCATTTCATTGTAAAAGAAAGCAAGATCATATTTTTTAAGAATATTTCTGGGTAAGTTAGTCTTTACTTCAGTCTAATAGATTGACTATTAAATAAACACTATTTTTTAGAAAATGTGTTCTGCACTTTGTGTCAACACATTAATAAACAAGCATTTGTCAATGCTGAATGTTTGCTTGCTGATATTAGCATTGGATGTGCAGGAGTTAGACAAATGCAGAATAGGAATGGCAGTGAAGTATTGAACTCATGCCAACCCTACCTCCACCCTGCAGAGATGGACAGGCATTGGGGTGTGCCTTTGGGTCACTGCCAATAACGCTCATGGCATTTTACCTCACCCTATCCTGCAGACACCAAGAAGTGTTGAGATGTGCCTTGGGGTGTTCTGCTTTACAGTCACCCAGTTTCATAAGGACATATGCTGAAATGGGTGCAGTATAGGAGAATGTGGTGGGGCCGAAGCATCAAAGGCACACTTCGATGTCTGTCAATGACTTCAGGGTGGGGGTGGGGGTAGAATGGCATGAACATTACAGCTGTCAATTCAAAGGCACACCCCTGATGCCTGACAGTCTGTACAGGATGGGATGTTATGGTTAGAAACCCTAACTCCCTGGGCGTTCATTGGTATTTGCACTACACATTTTCAGCATGGCCTTTTTGTGACCCCCACCTCATGAAAGTGTTTGGAGCCTCTGCTCATAAACAGTAGCACTGTGACTTTGTTAATCTGTCCCAAACATTGATTTCCCACAGCGACCGTGCCATTCTGCGCCAGATGTGTGAAAACACAGTTCTGGCAGGATGTGAAAAATGGCAGCTGCACCATTCATAGGGAGGCATAAAGAGATGGCAATGTTGAAAATCAGGAGTACAAATATTAAAAATGCTCGAACTTACTAGCGTATGTGTAAACTGCACAATGCATGCTCACAACACAGTCATTTAGTGGAATTATTTCACCAAATTTTCAACATAGGCATTTTGTGACCTCTGCTCACGAACAGTGTCACTATGATTTTCTTAATCTGTCCTGAACATTGATTTCCCACAGCGACAGTGCCATTGTGTGACAGATGTGCTAAAGCACAGTTCGGGCAGGATGTGAAAAATGACAGCTGTACTATTCATAAAGAGGTGTGCAAAATTGACAATGCTGAAAATCTTGAGTGAAAATATTACAAATTCTTGAAGTTCTGAGTGTGCATGGAATCTGCACAATGAACACTCGCAACATAGTCATTTTTTGGACTTTTGTCTCCAAATTTTCAACATAAGTCATTTTGGGACCTCCACTCATGAACAGTGTCACTGTAATTTTCTTACTCTGTCCCAAACACTGATTTCCCACAACAACTACACTACTGTGTGCCGGAAGTACGAAAACACATTTCATCCAGGATGTGAAAAATGACAGCTGTACTGTTCATAAGAAGGTATGAAAAAATTACAATGTTGAAAACCTGGAGTGAAAATATTACAAATTCGCTAAGTTTCAAGTGTGCATGGAAACTGTGCAATGCATGCTCATAACACAGTAATTTTTTTGGAATTTTTTCATCAAATTTGCAACATAGGCTTTTTGGGAGCCCATGTCTTGAGCAGTGACACTGTCATTTCATTAATCAGTCCCAAAAGGTGATTCCACACAGTGACTGAGAAATCATCTTTCAGGACTGACTAACCAGATGACAGTCACTGAATTCATGAGATGGGGTCCCAAGAATCCCATGTAGAAAATGTGGTGCCAAAATTCAAAAAATGGCCGCGATATCAATCTAAGTTGAAACACCCCCCCCATTTATGCCATTATACAGCTTACCAGCATTTCTTCAGTTCACAGTCAGCTTTAAAGAGTGCAGACATGTTCCTGCCCCAGGGAAGATCATCACGCCTGGCTCCGGAGGTAAGTATGAGGTGACGGGGGTGTGGGGAGGTCAGATGCACAGAGGGTGGGTCCTGGTTGGGGAAGTGACACCAGGGACAATGAGGGATGGTTTTCTGTTTTTACAGGGTTTTAAAAAACAAAAAGACCTCACGGGATGATTTTTCTATTACAGGGACAATGGGGTGTTTGTTTGGTTGGCGCTGTAGCTGACAGGGATTGGGCACCCTCTCAGCACATACAGAGTGTTTGGGTGGACAAATGAGCAGAGGGGGACTGGGCACCTTCCTCAGCACACAGCAAAGCACAGGGAACATTATGCCAATGGGGATTGGGCTCCCCCATTGGCTAATTAACCTGGGAGGGGGCATGCCAACAGGGGGATTGGGCACACCCATTGGCTTTCATGGGGACTGTGAGATGTGGACAGTGATAGCTGCCTCCATGTTTATTTAAAATAAATGAGGTGGACATTAGGCTGACAGGGATTGGGCCACCCCATTGGCAAATGAACTGGGGAGGGGGCATGCCAACAGGGGGATTGGGCACCCCATTAGCTTTCATGAGGACTGTGAGAGATAGCTGGCAACAGCTGCCCCCTTGTTTATTGAAATGGGACACCAGACAAGGCAAGTTGTGATTCACCGCTGGAATCAGGGACTGCCCCAGCAGCAAAAACAGCCAATTGTTAAATGATGGGGCACTCTCTGATTGCAGCGGCAAGTTTCTTTCAAGTTATTGGCATGCTACAATACTGCTGTTATCAACACCGTGCTCCTGTATTGGTACCACAGAGACCAGCCCCAAAATGGAATGCTGACATTGGCCACAACACTGCCGCACCTCCATAACTCACTACTACAGCAAGCTGCCACAATATGTTTCTTGTGCATGTGAACAAGCAAACATAAAAAGAGAATAGTGGATAGGCAAGTGTGTATTATGGATTTTTTTTGCACACCCGAGGTGTTTGTGATAACCCATAAACATCTAGTGTAAGGCTCGAGAGGTTTATGTGGTCATCACACACTGAGGCTGTATAAAAAATCCATCAGTATACACTTGTCTATTCTTTATTTTTTTTATAATTGCTGGTGCATGGCTTTCATTAAGTTTCAGTTTCCTGCAGTGTTTCTGATGACTGTAGCAATACTAAGTGGTGTTTGATCTTCTAAACAATATTGTACAAACTGTAGAGAAAGAGCACTGTTCAGTACAAAAAAATGTCAGCTTTGTTCTTTTAGCTTATTTTTTTTAGTTTCCTTGGAAAGAAGCCACCAAGTGTAGAGAGAGTGACTCAGCAGCTTCAGAACACTCGACAGAAGCATTAGCGAGCATTGCTATAGCAATACTCAGTAACACTTATGTCAAGTCTTCTGATGTCACCGAGTCACTCACTCTCCTCACTCTATACTCAGTGGCTTCTTTCCCAAGAAACAAAAAAAGTAAGCTAAAAGAACAAAGCTGACATGTTTTTTACATTGAACAGTACACTTCCTGTACAATTTGTACAATATTGTTTAAAATACCGAACACCGCTCAGTCACGCTACACTAAGAGGGAAAGTGCAGGAAAGTGAAAACTGCTTGTAGCACCGTAATAACCAGATTTCAGGTTATTATGGCATCAAATGTCATAATAACTGGATTTTGGGTTGTTACTGAGTGGTTGATTAATAGGGTCACCACTAATTATACAGAGATTAAAGGATGGGGTGGTGTGTGTTACGAGATTCTACACACACCAAAGATGTGAGATGTTACATAAACCCTGAGGGTGAAGCCTGAGGGGTTTATGGGAAGCATCCCATGCTGAGGGTATGTGAAAAATTAAGTTTTGCACATTACCTTATATTTTATTTTATATAATTGCTGGGAAGTGTTTTCTCACCACAGCAATTATATAAAAAAACAATATTTCTATGGAGCCGTGGACTAGTCGGATTTCAGTGTGGCCCACAGCTTGTGGTAAAAACAACTGCTCAGGTTTTTTATTTTTGTTTATTTCCCTCTCTTACTCTGCGGATGTAAAAAAAAAATGGCATGTGTTTTAAAAACTTACTGCACTGACTCCAAGTGTGGTGAACTGTGTGGAACTGGGGACTGGTGGCCGGCACAGAGGAGCGCAGGAGCGATGGCTGCACATGCTCAATGCAAGAGAAACCCAGTGTGTGTTCATCATTATCACCCGCAGGGCATAACAGTGAATTATAACCAGGTTTCTCTATGGGAGTAAATGTTCCCCAGTTATTATAACCAGATTAAGTATAGTAGTGTGTCTGTCTTTATTTTCATTTCATCCTAAAATAGGTAAGCAATAACCCACAACTGGACATGCATTTCTAGAGAATCAATCCATGCCATGGGTGAATTAGAAGACAAAAGGCTAACTGTCGACAGACTGTCAACATACCCCAGAAGTACATTAATTCTTAAGAGACTCATTCACTGGAGTGAGTTATTGTGCTTATAAAATGGCAAAGGTTTTCTAATGCAAATATGTTTTATGTTCCTTAACTTAGGTTGTTTGATTGAATATTTGAGTAAAGTAACAAAGCCTGGGTTCGTTCGAATGAATCTGACAAGTGCATTTCTCTTAAAGAAACATGTACTCTGTTGTGGGGTTTTGTACTTAAAAAGTAGGCAAGTTTTTATTTTTGTGGAAAAGAAGGTTTTATTTTCATTTAAATAGGCTGTTGCTAGGCAGATTAGGACAGATTAGTTATGAACTGCTGGTATGTCAGAGATTAATGAATGGTTAGGTGATGTGTTTAGACTGGATAATTTGTGAGGATGCTGTAGGATTCTGATCACCATTTTATAATATGTTATAGCTTTCTTTCTTTCTTGTAGCACATATCTCAGGGAGTACTGAAGTGCTGTGCTATATCCCGTTGACTGGTATCCATGTCAGCTGTAGAATAAAGCACAATTTTATCATGATCCAGCACTGCATGATTTCTTCTTTCAGCAGCGGTAGCAGCAACCATGACTGGTAACTCTGAGCAGCATTACTTGAGCAGTGATGATGCAGGTGACAGAGGCAGTAGTAAGTGTAGCAGAGTTGAAACTGGAGGTACTTTACTTCATAGCATCTCAGCTGAACAAGAGGAGCAGAGTGGAATAAATCTGAGGCTTGAGCCATAATAGTGTTTTCACTGGTGAAATTGGGCAAGAGGAGCAGAGGCAGTACTAAGGCAGCTGATTTCATTTCCATGCTCTTTACAGTATTTTTGCTATGAAATCAGGAAGAGGAGTGGGGACAACACAGAGTTTGCTCAGCAGAGTGGAGCCAGAGAGAAAAAACAAAACAAAAAAAAAACATTGCAAGTCCTGAATGAAGAATGCTATTGAAACCAGGCTGAAAGAGCAGAGACAGCACCAGAACAATTGATTTATTTTTTTCACACTACTACTGTATGCTGACTTTCTGAGTTTTCCTTGTCAAAACCAAACATAAAGAGCAGGACAGCTGATTACTTTAGTCCTGGATGCACATGTCAGTCAAGGCAAAACATTTTTACAATGGGCACAATTAAAGCAGTACTGCAGTCAAAATTTGCAAAAATATGTGTTGTGCAGAATGTTTTGATTTGTGTGTGTAAATCTAGTGTGTTCTTCCCTTTGTTTGCTATTAGGATTTGTTTTTAATTTGATTACTAGTTTTGTGGTCCCTGAGAATTCACATGATTAAATGTTGTTATTGTTATTCTTTTTCCTACTATGCCTCCTGTCCCATGTGACAGTTACGAATCCAGTACCATTGATTTAGCAAGTCCTGGTTTAGATTATTGAAATTTACACCAGTAGAGCTGTGATTTTAAGTAACTTTCCTTATCCACTAAGGGGTATGTTTACAATTTAGTAGACACTTGAGGGATAACTGAGTGGGCTATTCTGTAAGGAAACAGCTAGAGTCTTCACTAATTGTAGCATTTATTCCATGGGGTTATTTGTGTGCTTTTTATGAGTGCATGTAGTCTAATGAAATGAAAAGCTTTAAAACAAAACATTTACTCTTGTTAGGTAGAACTAAACACATAAAAGTACTTAGAAAACTGAATGATTGAATTTGAAAGAGTTATTTATTTGAGACCAGAACATCAAGCTCCTAACAGTAGATTGCTATTTCAGCAGCTTTAACTCATTCAGTGAGTGGGGATTGGATGCATCACTGTCACATAGAACCATAGAATTAAGGCAGACTAGAATGGAAGTCCACCCACCACGTACACTCAACTACAGTTTAAGCTACCCGGGCATACACAGTTTCGGGGTGCCTTATAAAATTGCCCAAAGTTATTTTTAATACCAGTGGGAGCTGTGTCATATTGAAACAATATAACCACACACTGGAGCTGTAGTGAAGCTGTTTCAGTCATAGAAAGGCAGATCAGCAAACTTGTATAAAGCAAAACTCTTATTTTTCAATTCACGACAGCAAATGCTATACTAATACACACACAGCACAATTTATTTGGACTACAACAACTAAGGAGAGATTGTGGTTAACACATTTACAATTTCATCTTTTATTAGTTGTTCATCTTTGTCACCTAAGTTTACATTCATTGTTCATAATATATAACACAATATAAGTGTAAAAGTAAATAAGTAAGAAAGCTTTTGTCAGTGAATGAAATTGACACTAATTGCTAAATAGTCTTATTTAATTTTTTATGTGTTGTTTTTGGATTTTTTGGGTCCCTCTTTAATAATTTCCCAGTTTTTTCAAGTGTATCCACATACATTTGTATATTAATGGTTTTAGTGTTCCATGAACCAGTGTGATGTAATTTTATGTGAAGCATTCTGGGTATCCTGAACCATTGTAATGTCAATTGATGCTATGTATTCTAGGTATATAAGTGAAGTCTGAATCACAGTATAGCACAACCTGAGGAAGCTCCATAGAGCGAAGTGCTGGGGTTACTTCCATCATAATACTTGGTTCTCTGTGTGTGTATTAATGAAGTGTATGATGTGAATTAACAAATAAGCATTTTGCTTTATAAAAGTAGGCTGACTTGCCTTTCTGTAACTGAGACAGCTTCACTACAGCTCCAGTGTGTGGTTACATTGTTTCTTTGTGAATTATTTGGATAGCACACCCATAACCTGCACCACCTCATTCCTAAGGTGTAGTATCACCTGGATTCAGGGAACTGTGTCATATTGCTGTGAATGTCCAGGTCTGTAGAGATGAAGTACTGCTTGACTTGTCACATTGTGAAGGAGCTACAGACCAGTAGTCCTACTTCACAGTTCCTGGACTCATAGAAATGTTTGCCAGGAATATCTTAGGAAACCCTCAATATTAACCACCAGCAGCTTATTAAGGGCAGCTTTACACCTGTCAAGGCATGCCTAGACTTCTTCATTTAATACACTTTTGTGCTCTGTTTCCAAGTGAATCAATCTGGCATCCAGGTCCAGTCTTTCTTTCTCTCTTTCCTTTTTTAATCAAGAGGACATGGTATGGCCTGTTATGCCTGCCTTCAAGCCATTCCAACAGGCTGCTGTTCAGGATCCCCCCCCCTGGTTTGGTGCATGAAATTCTTCCACACAGGCCTCAGCTATGACTTGTTTTTCCAACTGGCTCAGGGGTGAAACATTAAGCCTCCAACTTGATGTCTTTGGACACTCAGCCAGACTGAGGTCCAGTGTGACCAAACCATGATCCAAGAGAGTTATTGATTTTACCTCACAGTGGTCCACTTTGTGCACCCACTTCAATGACAACAGAATGAAGTCCATTTGGGAATAGACCTAGTTTGAGGGACTAGCAGGTTTCTTCACACACTGTGAGGTGTAGAAATTACCACAACTCCTCAAGGCACATTTCCCATGTGAGTCAACATATTCAGTCTCCCACTTTAGAGTTGTGGGCTCCCTCCCGATTTTGATCTATCCACTGCCTGGTTTATTACCCCATTAAAATCTCCTTCTACCACCTATAAATCTGTAGAGGCTGGTACATGTACCTGTATTTGCTTTTTAAGGAATGCAATGTTCTCTTCTTCCAAGTTAAGGGCATAGATATTTAACAGCACACATGGTATCAATTTCCACATTCCTTTGGAGCAAATAAAACATCCCTCTTTGTCACGTTGAACCTCTGTAATCTCCAGTGGACAGAACTTATGTGCCAAGAATAACAACCCCATAGTGGTGGGGGTGTTCATCAAATGTCATAGAATATATTGCCCCCACCCAGGCCTGTTTCAGTTTGGTCTGCTTTTAGCCATGAGGTTTGCCTCCTATTGGATGGCCACCATGGTTCCTTGCCTACACAACTCCTGATGCACCCTGGTGCATTTAACCATGCTTTTAAGGCCTTTAAGTTTATAGGTTACTTCCTGTCTATCAATATGTAATGGTTTAAAGTAGTATATCAACTGCCTCCCTTGATAGCATTTCGTTCCCTCTCCCCCTTCCCCCATTGATCCCCATAGGAATTGCAAGCAAAACTAAGCCGGAAAACTATGTACAGAAATAACATGTAAGTTAGATGACTTAAACTAAAAAATGTATTTTATTTTTTATTTATTTAATGGTTCGGAAACAACTTTTGAGAAGGATCTCTTTCACAAAGGTTCCACGTCATGAACCCACAACCAGTAATGCATACATGAAACACAAAATCCAGTAATACATACATTGAATCAAACCAGGTACTACAGAATAAAATTACATCAGACTGCTCCTATTGGCAGAAAACCAAAAATTGAGAGGAGAATTATAGAAGCTATGTATCAGTTAAGCAGACTTGGCAAAGATGGGAATCCAGCAAGAATTGGGGAGCAGCCTCTCAAAACAGAAAGCCTTGTCATTAAAGGAGGGTGGGGGTGGGAGACAAGGGAAAACAGTGATTATGGAAGGCAGGGGCACCAGAACTGGAGGGATTAAAAACTGAGGAAGTCATCCACCAAGAAGGTGGTGGCAGGTATGGGAAAGGAGGGAACTAGGGTGAAGGGGGTCAGAGAGCAAGGGTAGTATGAAGGTATCCATGGGGAGGGAAAAAGAAAGAGCACCAAAGAGGGTTGTCTCGGTGCTCAGTGAGGTCAGGGGTATAGGGAGGAATACAAGTGAGGAAACAGAGTAGTTCACATAAAAGGGAGAGTCAAGGAGTAGCAGAGGGAGGGACTAGATGGGGCGACTTGGTACAGGATGGTCAAGGGTTTAGGGAGGATAGTGAGTAATGGAATACAGTAGATTCACTCTGAGAGGGGTCTGAGGAGTGGCAGAGGAGGCATTAGGTGCCCAACAGACTGTCGCACACACACACACACACACACACACACACACACACACACACTCCTGCTGATGAGGTGCTGTTTCAGATCAAACTTAAAGGCCCGGAGACTTCCTTTATTGTTTAAGGACTACAGGAAAGACAATTAGATGGCTATTTGTCCACCAGGTGGGGCTAGCACACTGCCAGCAGGACACACATTTTGTTCAGTAAAGTCATCATCTTGGATCTGTCTGTTAAAGGCTCAGCAAGAACCCCTCAACTGCATTCTGCAGTATTGTTCTTTCCCAATTTTCCAATTATGAATTCGTTGTTTTGGCAGAGGCCTCCAGGGTCACAGGATCAGGGCTCTCTGGAGCTACCCCTCTTACCCCATGCATGTTTCTTCTGATGGATAGGTGCTATTACATTGTACTCATTTCCTCTTTGGTCAAGTATCCCCCCTGTTCAATTAGGGGGTCATGGGGCACAGTATTATTTCTGCTTTAGCTGGGGGTCTGACTTATGGCTTTTTGAGTGCCCCTGCCCTGGACGTGTGATCAAATTTGAAGAGTGGGCTAGGGTCTGTCCCATGTGATGCACCCCCTCCCCAGTTACTGGTGCTCCCACACCATATACCTCTGTGTGCCTCTCCTTAGAGATGTTGTACAATTCCCACTCCCTCTCTGTCCCTGACCTGTCTCCAGTAGGCCATAAATTGGATGCTGCTATGCCACTGTTATCCTAGCTCAGTCTCATAGATATGCCATGTCCAGTGATATGCACTGTTTTTAAATTATTAAACTGACTGCAGTGTCCTGAGAGGGGCCACAGTTGTCACACTGTCCATCCACCTCCATTCCACTACAGCACCAATTTCTCTGTCTTTGCCTGTGCCACCAATAATGTCACAGCCACCTAGGGAAAAGGAAAGTTATGGACTGACATGAAGAAGGCAGGAGAAGGGCATATCCAATGTTCCACCTCTGCAATGCATCAACAGTAGAACTCTGTGATGTGGGGCCAGTGATTAGCCAGCATCAGCAAGATGACCCCTGCAGGCCACTCTGATCCCCAAACATGGTAGCATGTGCCCTACAGCTGCAAGAAGGTTCTCAGGAGATATAGTATAAATCAAGATCAGAGAAGGGACATCCCCCTTCATCTGCTCCCAACCCATCCTAGGAGCAGTGTGGTTTACTATTTATCATGCCCAGCTAAAGCCATGCCATGACCCTCTGTAGGCAAGCAAATTTAAAAGGTTTACAGGAGCTACTGGGCCTAGTTTTGCAAGGGAAAATGATCTGCCCTTGCCATTTTTCCACCCCCCACAACATCCTTCCCAGCCCCACTGATACAAATTAGAGCCCATTGATTATGTTTCCTGGAGATTATAGATGGGTTCCCACCAAATATGGGAACCTCCCTATATGATAAACTTAACTAACTAACCACCAACCAAAAAGCATTAAACATTAGCCAAGCCAGTCTTTAGTAATGGATATCACTTGAGGCTGACAAGAATCTGAGCTTGAATGTAGTGCTGTATTCTTCAAGCGAGGCAGCAGGCCTCCTGCAACAGGTCCCCACAGATTCGCTGATTGCAGGAATCAACAAAATTCAGGCAAGCCTTTCAGTGCAAATCTTCCTGTGTCATCCCAGCTGTGGTGCTGGTAGCTATTGCTTCATCTTCCCATCTACAGCTAGAAGCTAGACATGTCTGGGTTTTTCTCTGTCAGATTCCATTTCTAACGTATTAGACTGTGGTCTACGAGGTGATTTCTGGCTAGGCCCCCAGTGCCAGGTCCATGACAGTAACAGTTCAGTAGGTACTGCCAGTTTTTTGAGTAGTGGTTAAGCATCAGCTAAGGTGCAAACAATGTTGGTTCCTCACTGGTATATATCTGAAACTGGGCTGGTTCAATAAGCTGACATTTAATATTTTTTGACCATGAGTTTTTTCCTGATGCAAACTGGGTCATCGCTTAACATATTAGAGATGTGTATCTCTGAATGTAATTTGGTGTTTGGCCCAGGCTACCTGTAGTACCTTCATATTCACTCTATAATCTATTAACTTAAAAATGACAAAGCAAGGCCTCAAATTTTGTGTTTTTGGTTTTGGTCCTAGAGCCATGTGGACTTGGATTATGTTTAAGGGGTTGCCTTTCAGTCAGTCCAGTAATTCCCCATCTATAGACTCCAAAAAGAATTCCATGGCCCCTTGCTCCAGGAGTGGAGTTTTTGGTCATCAATTTTCTCTGTGAGGTCCTGCTCCCAGAAAGCACAGAAAATACAGAGCAGTGCTTTGTTGGTCCACTGTCTTTAAGACTTCTGTCAAACTACATTCCAGCTCAGTTGTATGGGGAATCACTTCTTGTATGCCTTTTTTTGTGTTCCCACCACTTGCTCCAGCCATTCCACGGTGGAGCTCATCTTCATTAGTTTGTAAAACAGTTGTTTTGTACGCAGTGGTAAATTTGCCCTCTACACTGTCCTTACTATGGTGGGTGGTTCAGTGGTGATGGAAGTGGAGTGGCTGTGACTGGGGACCCAAGTGTTGTGGCTCTCTGAGACTTGAAAGAATGATTTTTCTACCATTGACTGTAGTTCTTTCGCTCTTGACTTGTTCAGCACTGTAAGCACAGTAGTTTGTGTTGGTTTTTAGTCTGATTTGATAGCCCCAAAGAGGGAATGGTGATAGAGTATATCCTCAGGGAGAGCTTGAGCCATTCACAGTTACAGGGAAGAGAGCTGAGAGCTCAAAAATTCTGAAGTTAGAAGTTTAGTCAGCACAGTCAATTGCCCACACAGGGGTTTCTCTAAGTTTCTACAAAGAAAACCATTTTGAGTTTCAGTTTAAGTTCCAGTTTTAGGATGGGAACTTTAGGGATTTAAACTTTATTTATACAGCACCTCTCCTGGCTCAAAGGGATTGACAGTAAATAAATAAATATAAATTACAAGTTGTATTAAAAACAGAAATCTTCAACATGACTTATATTATGTTTATATGGACAGTTCCTGCATCTCTCGTGGTTGTGCTAGCTTCTTCTCAATTCCTTTGTGTACCAAAACTATTCAGTTTCACTTCACAGTTCTCTCACCCAAAGAACTTGTGGATGCACTCTATGATCATAAGAGAGGCACAAAGTACAGTATACATATGCACATATATTAACATCTTATTAAGTAGCAATAAGATGTTAATATCTTATTAAATAGCAATAACTTTTTTGATAAATGTTTATTAACCATTATTAAGGCCACTTAATTTAAATTGATGCTAAATAAAGTTAAGCAGCCCCTATTTTGGCCTGCCAGTCAATTCTGCATATGCCCTGATACAGGTAGAAATGGCCCAGGGTGAATCCTGTGTCTAGGAGTGTATAGTTGACACAACTTGGCAGGAGTCCCCTTGCAAACAGTTGTGGCACAGCTCCATTTCTTTCATACTCTTCCCCTGAAGCAGTATTTTTTTATTTTATCATTGTGGTGATCACTGGGATAGTGGTGCTAACTCCAAGGAACCTACAGGATACAGTTCGTGGAGAGCACTCACCGCTACTTAGCAGAAAGGTAGAATAAAACTTTACACACACATAAGTGTTAGTTACTCATTTTCTTCTTCTTTACTCTCCAAGCAATGGCAGTACAACAATCAGATCAGCTTACGTTTCCCCCTACCACTAGGGTTTCTTCGGAGAAGCCCGAGTGGTCGAGTGAAATGTAAGCTGATCTGATTGTTGTACTGCCATTGCTTTGAGAGTAAGAAGGAAGGAAATGAGGAACTAACACTTGTGTGTGTGTGTGTGTGTGTGTGTGTGTGTGTGTGTGTGTAGTTTTATTCTACCTTTCTGCTAAGTAGGGTTGAGTGCTCTCCACGGACTGTATCCAGTATTTTTTTTTATTATTCTTTGGTAACCAGGTAGGGCTTATTATGTGCAAGTGCCTTTTTTTAGGGGTGACCTGGAATCACTGGGGTGGTTAAATGACTTGCTCAGAGTAAAACAGTATGCAAGTGGAGGTTGTGGGAATCAAATCCAGGCTTGCAGGATGTTTCAGGCTTATTCATAGCTCATTACTCTAACCTCGAGGCTATACTGCCATCCAGCCAATATATTTGGGAGACATTTGTGTAAATAATTACTCAGCACCCACAGTGGCAGTTTGTATATTGTCCAATTATCTGGAGGAGATTTTTTTATAGCAGTTCATTTAGGAACTCTGACATTTTGCTGCACTGAATATCAGTAATTATGGTACTGTAACACTGCAGCCTCTTACTACCATCAGATCGGGGGCTTCTACTCATTCACAGATTCTCCCATCCCTGTTATCTGTTGCATGGATTACTAGACAATAAAAAGGTTTCCTCCAAGGCTGTGGTATGAGCCTGCCTGCTTTATTTATTTACTTTTTATTTAAAATGTGATGACTGGGAGAAGCACACTGAGCTGAGGTTCATTCCCAGGTGCCACCTCAGTGAGGGGATACAGAAGGGAGTGAAACAACAATAAGTAAGTGACAACAATAGGTGCATGAACATATACAGCAAAATCACAGTACAAGTCATTAGCTTCAGAAAAAGACAAAAACAATGTAAAAAGTGGACATGTACATCAGTTATGGGGTTGCCAGGTTGAGCTATTGGAGAAAGCCACTAATGTATGGCAATATATTTGTACAGAACTACTGAGGCATAAAATTCAGATTACAGAGTATGCTTAGTTGTAAGTTATATGATTCAGTAGGCAAAAATGGGTAAAACAAGCAAAAGAGAAGAAAGGGATGGATAGGACATGAGTTGCTGTAATGTGGAGAGATGAGGGTTAAGCTTAACTACATGTGCTTCTTTTAAGAAGTGTGTTAGTAAGACTAGTTAAGAGAGAGTATGTGAAGAAAAATAAATGGGTGGGGATAGGGTGGCTGTTCCACAGTGTAATAAGTCAATTGGAGAAAGTCACAGACCTGCTACAGATTTGCTCTGAGGGATATGAGCAGAATGAGCAGATAAATGAAGGGAGTAGGAGGAGGGGCTTTCAGGGTTAAAATGAGGGTGTGCGCTTTTTACAACCAGTTTTGGGCTTCATTGCCATCTACTGTGTGGCAACGATAGTCCCTCCAATTCAGAATTATAACTTGTGCTGCTGTCCTGTAAAAGAGGGAAGGGATTGTAACTCTGGCCAAACTGCTAGTCAGCCAATCCCTTCCACTTCCTGGTCTGCTCACCACACTCCCATGCTTGGACGTTTTGTAACATCCTATCAGGGAGAGCACAGGGACGTACCCCATTGAATCCTATGGGGAGAGATTTTCAAACCATTATTATGCAGCTTTAACCAACTTTTTCTGCAAATGAAAGCCACCGGGGGCACTATTAGTAGAGCAGTTGCTTTCATTTGCAGAAAAAGTTGGAAAAAACTGAATAATAATGGTTTAAAAATCTCCCCCCATAATAATGGTTTGAAAATCTCCCCCTTAGGAGTCAAAGGGGTGCATCCCCATGTTCTCCCTGGTGCGACATCACAAAACACCTGCACATGGGGGCATGGTGAGCAGACTGGGAAGTGGAAGGGATCAGCTGGCTGGCAGTTTGGTCAGAGTTATGATCTCTTCCCTCTCTTACAGGATGCAGTGCAAGTTATAATAATTAGTCAGAGGTACTATCACCGTCACACAGTAATGGGCTATGAAGCCCATATACGTATCCAACACATTTACTTTAAGGAGAGATGAGGTAAATGGCAGTAGTGTCAAGGCAGTATTTGGCCATGAAGCAGGAACAATGTGAGAGATACCATTCCTCAAGAGAGGGGGAAAAGAGATTAGCATATAGGGAGCAGTGATGGATGAAAGATGGAGCACTAAGGGCAGAGCAGCAGAAGGAATGAAAAATGGGATCCAGACTGGCAGTGTAGACTTTGGGGCAGTGCTGTAGACTACATATTAACATACTAAAATGCCAGCAGAATAGGCCTAATGGTCTTTCGCGTCTGCTCATTTGGTCAGCCCCCACCCTGGGAACTGACCTTGCTGCCCCCCTCTCCCTCTCTGGCTTCTCCCTTCCCAGTCCTGGATATTCTCTCTGCACTGGTTTTTGCTTCCAGAACCCTTCTCCTGTCCCACTCCCTCTTGAACCCCTCCACCGTCTCTGCCTCCACCAGCCCCCTAGGCAGCGCATTCCATGGCTCCACCACCCTCTCAGTGAAGTAGCACCTCCTCCTTTCTCCCCTGAATCTTCCCTCCTCCAGATTCCACCCATGCCCACTAGTGACTCCCTCCTCTTTCCTTCGAAGCACCCTGACTGCTCCTCCCCTATTTACCCCCTTCATGTACCTGAAGACCTCTATCATGTCCCCCCGGTCCCTTCTCTCTTCCAAAGTGTACATATTTAGCTCTTCGAGCCTCTCCTCAAAGGTCCTGTCCCCCAAGCTCCAAATCATTTTGGTTGCCCTCCTCTGGTCTCTCTCCAGGAGTTTAATGTCCCTCTTTAAGTGTGGCATCCAAAACTGCATGCAGTACTCGAGGTGTGGCCTCACCAAGCAGTGATACAGAGGGAGTATCACTTCCTTCCTTCTGGAGGTGATCCCCCAGCGATGCATCCCAGCATCCTGTTGGCCTTGGCTGCTGCCCTCCTACAAGTCTCCAAGTTGTTCATCTTGACATCCACCACCACCCCCAGGTCTCTCTCAGCAATCAAGACTTGCAGCATCCTCCCCCCCAGGGTGTACACTTTGCTGGGTTTCTGGCCACAGGTGCAGTACCTTGCATTTCCCTGCATTGAACCTCAGCTTCCACTTTCTAGACCATCTTTCCAGAGCCTCCAGGTCCCTCTGTAAGGTCACCCTTCCCTCCTCCCCATCCACCACCGCCCCCAGTTTTGAGACATCCGCAAAGAGACTCATCTCACTCCTGAGACCTGTCCTTATGTCAGAGACGTAGGTGTTGAACAGGAGGGGCCCAAGGACTGATCCCTGTGGGACCCCACTAATGACATTCCTCGGGGATGAGACTATCCCGCCAACTACGACCCTCTGGGTCCCGTCCTGGAGCCATTTGCCTATCCATCTGATCATCTGGTTCCCCACCCCATTGTTCCCAGCTTATCCAACAGGCCTTCATGAGGAACAGTGTCAAATGCCTTGCTGAAGTCTAGAAAGAGGACGTCCACTGGTCTACCCAGGTCCAAGGCACTCGCCACCCAGTCATAGAACTCCACAAGGTTTGTCTGACACAATTTCCCTGGGACGAATCCATGCTGTCTATCATCCAGGCACCCTGACTTTTCCAGGTCCCCCCCCAGCATCTCCTTGACAATGCCCTCCATCACCTTGCCCACCACCGATGTCAGGCTGACAGGCCTGTAGTTCTCTGCCACCTCCCTTGATCCCCCCTTGTGGATAGGCACTATAAGTGCCACCTCCCAGTCCTGGGGCACCCACCCTGTCCTCAGAGAGATGGTGAAAAGCTCTGCCAGGGGTTTGGCCAGGACATCAGCAAGTTCCTTCAGCACTCTGGGATGTAATTTATCTGGCCCCGGTGCTTTCTCTGTCTTAAGGGACCTGAGGGCTTCCCTCACTCTCTCTGATGTGATTTCCACTTCCACCACCTCTTCTCCCTGCTTAGCCTTCCCCCCTCCTGCCAGTGATGCCTCCCCCTCTCCCCAGACCCGCCGATTGGTAAGGGACCCCCTCCTCAGTATCACTGTCTCCTCCCATGTGTGATGCAGCACCCCCATTTTCCTTGATGAAAACTGAGGTGAAGTACTCATTTAGTACTGCAGCCTACTCCCCTGGGTCTTTTGCCCATATCTCCCCTGTTTTAATCCTGCTAATCTGCCCCTTCACCCTTTTTTTCCCCAATGTATCTAAAGAGCTCCTTGTTCCCTCTCCTAATTTCCCAGGCCAGGTTCTGCTCCTTCCTTGCCTTTGCCACCCTCACCACCCTAGTGGTCTTTCTAGCCATCAGCTCGTACTCCCCTCAATCCCTTTCACTCCTTGAGCAATTGAATTGCCTATAGGCTGCCTTCTTTCCCAGCACCACCTCCTGGACCTCCCTGGTCCACCAACAGGGTTTTCAAGCCCTACCGCATTTTCATCTTACTCTTGCACAGGTGCTGGTAGCATCCTGCACCCCTCTCCTGATGATTTCCCACCTACTATCAGCGTCCATGTCTGACCCAATCACATCCAAACGCTCCTTAAGGATCCTTCCCATTTCCTTAAAATCTGCCCCCCCTGAAGTCAGTTACCTCCGTCTTTGTGCAGCTTTCTACCCCTCCTAGGTCCAGGCAGAACCAGACCATGGCATGGTCACTCTCCGCCAATGGGTCCCTTACCTCCAGGCCCCCATTCTGGTCACTGTCTGCCAGAACCACATCCAGTACCCACGCCTCCCGGGTCGGTACCCCCACCTGCTGAGTTAGGAACGTGTCTTGAAAGACATCCAATAACCTCTGTTCCCTGGCCACCGAGGATGTCATAGTCTCCCAGTCTGTTCCTGGCATGTTTAAGTCCCCCAACACCACCACCCTTCCCCTGCCCAATCTGCAGTGTCTCCCAACATCTGCCACCAGACTCTCCTCCAGCTCCTCCGCCAGTGCAGGGGTCTATACACCACCCTATTTTACCTCTTGCCCCTTGTTATCAAGGTGACCCAAATCACCTCCACGGTTCCTCCACCTTCTCTACTCCCCCTATGCCAATGCAGTTTTTGACTATCATTGCTACCCCTCCTCTCCTTCCCTACCCCCTGTTCTTCCTGAACATAGAGTAACCCTCCAGGTTCAGCTCCCAGTCATGTCCTGTGGTGGCCCAGGTCTCAGTGACCACTGCCACATCCACTGCTCCCTCAGTTAGCATCACCTGGAGCTCAGGCATTTTATTGCCCAAGCTCCTGGCCTTAAGCAGAACTACCTTCCACCCTTTCCCTATACTTCCATTTCCCCTGCTTGTGTTTCCATGGGGATTCCATTTTCCCCCTGGTCTGCACTTTACCAGTCGGCCTTTTCCCACATTCCTACAGCTCCCCAGAGGGGTGGAGACAGAGTCCTTCCTTTATCGGACTCCCCTCGACAGCCTTTTCTCCCATCCCTCACCCCTTCACAAGTTTAAACCCCACTTTTCACTAATGAACCCCTCTATCTTCAACTTAAGGATTCCCCTCTCCTCCAGACTGAGATGGAGCCTATCTCTAGCATACAGCTCCTTATCCTCCCAGGTCTCCCCCCAATCCCCCATCAACCCATACCCTCTGGCCTCACACCACTCCCTGAGCCACTGGTTCATCTCCCTAATCTTCCTTTTGTGTTCCCCACTAGCCCTTTGCACCGGCAGGATTTCCAAGAAGGAAATTGTGCATCCTGTGTCATGACAGACCCGGGCAAGCTCCCTGAACCTTGTCTGTATCTCTAGCTCGCTGTTTCTCTCAATGTCATTTGTACCCAGGTGGACCAGTATGTCCGGGGAACCTCCACAATCCTTTGCCAGCTAATATACCTTTTGCTTGGCCCTGTGCACCGTTAGTCCAGGGAAGCATTTAGTTCTAACTGGCCAGGCTTCTCCCTCCCTATCCCATTTGATACCCCTGATCATAGAATCCCCCAACAGGAGCACTCTGACCTCTCATTTTCCTCCATTCCCCCCCTTCCATGTCCCTCATCCTTTCTACTGGCCCCTCCACCTAGCCGGCTCCTTGTTCCTCTCCCTATCTGGGTGCCACCGGCCACCCCCTCCTTATTTACCCTGGCCACCCCCTCCTCTCTGATCCTATGCCTCTCCTTCTCCCGAGTATCCTTCTGTACCTTGCTAACTCCCCCCTCAAAGATCGTGACTGGTCCTTCTCCCCCATCTGCTAAACTAGCCTGTCTCATCCTCCCTTCCTTCCTGTCTCCGTTTAGTCCCTCCTTGCTTGTCATGCTCCCCTGGCCTAAACCCTCAGCTCCCTTTACTGTATCCTCCTTGTACTTCTGGTCCTTCTCCTTGTCTTTTCCTCCCAACTGGTCCTTCTCCTTGTGCTTTCCTCCCTCTTCCCCCTGCCCCTCTTGCTCTGATTCACTGCTCCCCCCATTTTCCTGCATTCCAGGTTCCCCCCTGTTCCTCCTGCTATCTGGCCCCCGCCTCCTGCCCCCCACTTCCTTTCCATTTCTAACCACCCTGTCATGGCTACATCACCCCCCTCATCCTCAAGCAGAAGAAGAGAATTGAAGCTGTTACTGAGCATAAGGTCCGATCCACCTCCCCGCCTTGCTTCCTTCTGTCCAGCCCCGGCCATCTGCCTACTTCCCTGAGGATTTTGTCCCTCTGGCCCCCCTTTGTGAGGGTCCCCAGTTACCTGCCTGCTTCCTTGGTAGTGTCCTCCTTTTGGGCCCCCTCTGCCAGGGTCCCTATGTGATCCCAGCATATTCTCCTGCACTCCTTTCCCTAAGCCCCCACCCCTAGTGCTAGGTGCAACTCCTTGGGAGATCCCCTGCCCTCTTCCCCAACCTTACCTCCCCCTTCCCCCAGCTGTCTCCTTATCCCCGCAACCTCCTCCCTAAGCTGTGCCAGCTGGTAGCACACTGGGCAACCACCAAACTTCCAAGCCCATTCCAGTATCATGACTGCCCCACACCCTGTGTGCCCCACCACCCTCTCAAAGATGCCAGCCCTAAAGATGTGTGGTCCCATCCCCCCCAAGTAAGTTTCCTTGGGTGAGCCACTAGGTTCCCTACTAGTCCAAGATACACACCACTGCCTAATCAGGTCACCCACTAATCCTAGATACAATCTCACATTAAACCGGTAACCCTGTTACTAGGTGCAGTATAACACAGTAAACTTATAAGGGAAGTGAACAACTCCTGAAGCTCCTCTCTCCCAGCCTTTAAATCCAACCCCCAGTGGTTAGAACTACATGAGCTGTACCTGCAGCCTTTTCCTCCAATTGCAGGGCAGGTGATCCCCTATAAATAAACAGAGCTCTGGGGAGGGGTGGGGTCGGATTTGGGCCTACACCCGACTCTTGAGAGAGTGTATCAGCCCTGTGTCTGCCCCTCCAAGCCCTGCAGCCAAAGAACCAGCCCCAAGCAAATCTCACCAAATAGGTTTTAAATCAGGAGAAATAGGCCTCCACCAGTGCAGCCTGTTACACAGTGAAACATCCAACAAATGAGCCCACTTACAGCCACCAAACCAGTTTTCAAACTTCCAACAGCCCCAAAAACAATACCTTGCTAGCCCGTTAGAAGTAAGAAAGAAAAGAAATAACCTTCTACCAAGTAAAATCCACAAGAAACCCTGTAAAAACAACAAGAAGCAGCTACTTTTACTGGAACACAACTGATCCTGTCCTCTTCTAGTTCCTTCTGAGAAGCCAAAGCAACTAACACCACAAACCTGATTCAGCTCTGCCTCCAGTCAATTAACTGAGTGAGACCTGGCCAGACCATTAACACACTTTCCCCACTATGCACTAACCTTTGCAGCTAGTGAAGTCAGCAAAAAAGAATCAAAATTCAACTCAAAGCCCCCAAAATGTGTTTGCTGCCAAAGGAAACAGGTCTCCAATTCAATCAGCTTCACTAACAACACATCAAAATAGACTTGAAATTAACAGATATAGGTCTCCAATTCAAATAACCAGCCCCAAGCAAATCCCACCAAATAGGTTTTAAATCAGAAGAAATAGGCCTCCACTAGTGCAGCCTGTTACATAGTGAAACATCCAACAAATGAGCCCACTTACAGCCACCAAACCAGTTTTCAAACTTCCAACAGCCCCAAAAACAATACCCTGCTAGCCCCTAAGAAGTAAGAAAGAAAAGAAATAACCTTCTACCAAGTAAAATCCACAAGAAACCCTGTAAAAACAACAAGAAGCAGCTACTGTACTGGAACACAACTGATTCTTTCCCCATCTAGTTACAGCTGCATAGTCACACACTTGCAAGATCACCTTAAGGATGATCTTTTGGTGGACTGGGAAAGAAACCCCTAATTTGTTACAGTGTAGTGCACCAATCAAAGGGTGAAGTTTCTTGTGCTTGGCATCAATGTGGGTAGAAAACCTAAGATTCTGATTCAACTACATACTTGTGTACTTGAATGGGGGAGCCTGTTCAAGCAGATTGACTTCCAGAGTTGTGAAGACAGGTTTATATTGGAGGATTACAAATTTCTGTCTGGTGCCAAATGTAAGATACACTTCATTTTGTTTGATATTTAGTGAGAGTTGGTTTGAACATAGCCAGTGCTGGACAATGTGAAGACTTCAACATAGGAACCAAATACAGTGTTTGGTAAGCTCATTTTTCTATTACTTTCTATTATGTTTGGAAATGTGTTCCAGGAAGCTCAGTACTTATTTCATTTTATACAAAAGCAATACAAAAATAATAAATAACTTTAACAGATTACATTTTTTGAAAGTAATAGGTTAGTTACTAGTTACTTTCAAATAAATCTAATCAGTTACAGTTATGCATTTCTTTTGTATAAAAAGACATAAGTAATTGTAACTGTAAGGTGTATTTCTTTTTCTAGTACTTCTCCATCCTTGCTGATGACAGCACAGAGCTTTCTGGAACAAGTTTCCAAAAGTAATATAAAGTAATAGAAAAAGTAACTTAACCAACACTGACTAAATGCTAGAAGCAAATATAACTATGTCATCTTTATACAGTACATGTGTATGTGGGATAGACATACTGTAGGTGGAGGGAAATCATTTATGAAGATGGAGAAAAGGAATGGGCCAAGAATGGAGCCCTGGGGGACACTGGACTTGATGAGCTGGGCCACTGATAAAGAATCACCATCTTGGAGTAACTGGAACTGATCTGAGATGTAGGAGTGGAACCACTCAATGACCAGGTGGGATAAGCCTGTGGCATCTAACATCCAAAAGAGGGTGATGAGCCACACTTTCAAAAGCCATTGTGAAGACTAAGAAACTAGTCATGGTGAACAGGCCCTGGTGCATGCCTTTGAGTACAAAGGCAGTGAACTGGAAGAGGAAAGAGGTGTTGGAGTAGTGCTTGTGGAAGGCAGACTAAAAAAGGGAGAGGAAAGAAGAGGAGTCAAGGTAGGTGGATCACTGGGAGAGAATACATTTTTCCTGCACCTTTGTCAGGGCATGGAGTGTGAGATGGGCCAGTAATTGCCTGGGAAAGAAGAGGTACCACCTTAGAGGTGGTGGAGTACTTTAGCCTGCTTCCAGAAGTGGCGAATGGATCCAAGTTGAAAAGAAAGGTTAAAAAGGGGGCAAGTGGGTCAGTGATGGCTGGCACAAAGAATGGAGAAGATTAGTATCCAGACTATCTTGGCTGTGGCTTTTAACATAATTAATAGAGAGTAAGGCAGCAATTGTGGTCTCTGTAGGGACAATGGAGAAGGTAAAAAATGCTGGGGTTGAGGGTGCAGAATTGAATGGAATTGGGAGAGAGACATGGCTGACAGGAGGAGGAAAAGGAAGAGGAGAAAGAAATAGAGAGAGGGCACAGGAAGTGACAACATTTTTAAATGTGTTAGCAACCTCAGCAGGGTCAGAGATAGATGAGATTCCTACTTTGAGGATGGGGAGGTAAACTGTGTAGGTGGGTCAGGAAGTGAGTGAATAACCTTCAAGAAGGATTTAATGTAGTTCTGCAGGTTGCAGGCAAAGTTCATTGATTTGGCTTCTCTAGTGGCCTTCATACAGGTATTATGTAGTTATTTGTGTCTCAGCAAGTCCTCAGAGGAGCCTAGGGTTTTGTGAAGAAGCCAGGCAGAAACATATGCTTTGAGCAGGTCAATGACCACTGCAAAAATCCAGGGAAGGTGGGATCCATAGACACAAGACCTCCTGAAAGGGGCAAGATCCCATATTGCAATAAATTTGGCAATTGAGGAGGTTCACAAAACATCTGTATCAGTGGATGAAGTGAGTTCTGACCAGCCAGTGGCCTGAAGATCATCTAGCAAAGATGGGAGCTCTAGAGACTTGCATGACCTAGACCAGGAACATTTTGGTGGTGATTTAATGTGACAGAATTTATGGATGCAGTAAACCATGTGATGGTCACTGAAAGCACCTGGTAGGGTGCCAACTGAAATACTGCAGTGGGTGGGAGGACAGGACAGGACTCAATCAATGAGAGAATGATTTAAGGAATTGGGATTGAGACTGGTTGGTTCAATAATAAGCTGTGTGAGACTCAGGAACTCAGTTTGGTGAATTTTTTATTTTTTTTCGCAGAGTGGAAGGGTCAATTTATATTTAGATCCCCGATGATAAAGAGCTGTCCTGAAGCTGAAAGTGCTGAGATGGATGATAAGGTGCCAGGACAGGTGTCAGGCATGACATTATGGGAGGAGCAAATGCTACTGAAGAAAACAGGAATTGAGCAGGGGAAAGTGAACCTGCACAGGTGGCATTCATGGGAAGAATGGATGGCAGAATGATTCACAATGTCACGCTTAAGGATGTGACATATGTATAGAACTCCACCACCATGCTTCCCATTATCAAGCCTGTAAATTGTGTATCCTGAATGTCATATATCAACATAATTAATTCAGGGAGAAAGCCAGGTTTCAGTAATAATCAACACATTGGGACTGTAGTGTATGGCCTGCAGCCTTTGCTGGTCAAGCTTTGGGAGTAGACTCCTGATGTTCATATGGAAAACACTCAGTCATTTGGGAAGGTTGGTAGATGGGAAGGAGGGGGCTGGGTTTAGATGCCCATCACCCCCCAACAGTAATAGAAGGGTATGAGGAACATAAATGTGTAAGACTTCCCAATGAACAAATACTTTGGAAGAGGGTGAGGCTGAGTGGGTGGTGGGGTAAGAGAGAGATAATGCAGGAGAGCATAAAGACTAAGATAGGGAAGGAGAGGAGACTAGGGTGATTAAGTAAAGGGAGGAGGCTGAGAGGTAGGGAGGGGCAGAAGAGGGGGTAAGAGAAGGATTAGGGGAGTAAGATGGCGGGAATGGTGAGGGGGATGGAGAAAAAGAATAGGAGGCACAGAAGGGATGACATGAAATGGAAGGGGGTGTTTAAGCAAAGTCAATAAATGCTAGTAAGGACTAGTAGAAGGTGCAAGTCTTATCAGCTAGCTGACAGAGGTAGCAGGGCAACTCTTATCACGCAGGTTAGCAACCAGCACAGGTGGAGACCATTCAGAGGGTTCTGAAAATCTAACATTTTAAGGAATCTTTTGGTTTTGATTAGCTGCTGGCACTCTGGTGCCGCTTTTCAGCAGATTTTAGTTATTGCTGCAGGTATTTATTTATTTAATAAGTTATTTTTGTGCCATTTAAAATATATTTGTGACTGTTTTATTTATTAGCTTTTCTGTCTGTAAAGTGCTCTGAACATACAAGAATGTGAGACCAACAAATACAAATACTGCTAGTACTTCAACTAGTAAAGGTAGTTCACTTGGCAAGTTTGACTAACAAATAAAGTGAATTACTAGAGCAGATGTGACTACACATTCAGCTGGTAAAAGCAAGTATAGTAGTCATCAGCAGATAAATTATCAGTGTAAAACAACAAAACATTTAATTAAGCAAACCAGAGGGGCTGACTGACCTGGATCATAACTGTGCATGGGAAATACAATTTCACTAAGAAGACTAGACGAGGCACAAAAACAGGGCCAGAAAAGGCTAACTAGGCCTATGCAGTCCAGCAGTAAACATTATTCAAGGAATGAGATTAATGAATACCAAAGTCAGCAGGAGGTATCAGTCCAGTAAGCTAGAAACATCATGGAGATGAAGGGAAATTAGAGGTCTTGTTTGAAGTCTGTAGTGGATATGGAAAAATATAGCATGAGTTTTTGTGGTTCAGGTCAGTTGTTTACAGTCCTGTAGGGGAAGAAGAAGTCTTTCAGGTCAATAGCTACTGGGTCCTGACCACAATTAAAATGCTAGAGTCATGCAGGAGCAAGGTTGCAAAGTCTTAGAGGCAGGCAGGCAGTGGGAAGCTGTAAACAATGGTCATGGTAGGCATTCTGCAGGCCAGTGTTTATACGGTGTATCTCTTGGGTTCAAGTACTAAAGGCAGAAAAGGGATCCAGGTTCAGCCCAGATTTAAGACTTAAAGGCAAGCAGACAAGTAAGCAATTTGGAGTCCTAGTGTCAAGTAAAGGATTCACAGAGCAGTGGCTTAGTTCAAAGTTGAGAGTCCAGCAAATCTGATTGAAGAGACTTCTAAATGCTTCCCAAAAAACTGTAACCCCAGTCCTAAGCAAGTCACCAAGTTAACATAAACAATGTACAGTATTATCCTAATTAGTGCCAGATGAGAAAGCAAGGTTTCATACTGCATTATCCTTACAGCATGCCCCATCCATTACCTCTTATTTATCTCCACTTCATACGCTGCCGATGAACATGTGACCAGATGTTGAAATCTGGTCTGCCTAGGTCCTCCTTCTTGCTATAGGACTCCAGTTTCCTTATGTGCATTGCAGATGATGCAAACATTTTTGCCTAGCTCCACAGATTCCAGTAATAAGGTAAGAATTCTACCAAAAACATACATTCCTATAATTCTTCAAAGGGCAGCTGTGAGCATAGAGCAATTACTGGAGCACTGGTTACTCTGTGATGCAATTACTGTTATTGTTGTTATTATTGTTATTATTATTATGCATTACCTTGGATTACTCTAGCTTTAAAAAAAATGTTTTTTCTGAAGGGAGTTTCTTTAGGTTAGCTGTTGCCTTACAGAGGCAGTAATATAATCCAAACTCTCATTTTCAAGCTGCCTTCATAACTCATTCCACAAATGCTTGTTGTGTATCAGATATATTGTAATGCAGTTAGTGACTGTTCTGATTCTATGCCTTAGCTAATCTGCTACAGCAGGTTCACCACGTGGAAGTGTATGGTTAGTTCAGGGTTCTTCAACTTTGGTTTATTTTCAGACATTCTCTTAAGTATGTTACTGAGGTTTGAACATGCTCAAGCATTCCATCTGGCCATTTAAACATGGCATAATAGACCTCACCTGTACCCTTCTCCCCTCCCCCCATTGCCTTTCATTCCAACCCTGCAAGTGAAGTCAGCAAAATTCCTGCAGATTGAATGCTGTGATGACCACATTGGGGATTTCATGAAACATAGAAACATAGACTTTGACGGCAGATAAGGACTGCTAGGACCATCTAGTCTGCCCATTTCCCTACCTACAGGATAGGCCGCAGATCCTAGCTAACCAACAGCCTATATCTTCCTGCCCCCCACAAGAATTGTCTTATGTCTGTCCCATGCATTCTTGAATTCTCCCACAGTTTTAGACCCCACAACTTCCTCAGGAAGGCTGTTCCATGCATCCACTACCTCTCTGTGAAATAATACTTCCTCACATTGCCCCTGAACCGCCTCCTTCTATCTTTAAATTGTGTCCCTTGTTCTTGCAAGTCTCTTTTCTGAAAGATGCTACCTTCTTGGACTTTGTTGATTCCCTTGAGGTACTTGAAAGTTTCTATCATGTCCCCCTCTCCTTCTTTCCTCAAGGTTATACATATTAAGCTCTTTTAGTCTCTCCTCATACGGCTTCTCTTGCAGACTCCTGCACCATTTTAGTTGCCCTCCTCTGACTGCCTCTATCCTGTCTATGTCCTTGTGGAGATGGGGTCTCAGAACTGGACACAGTATTCCAGATGGGGTCTCACCAACTGTCTGTACAGAGGATAACAACTTCCTGTTTTCTGCTGCTGATGCCTCCCTATACATCCCAGTATACCCCCAGCCCTCCCTACTGCCTTCTCACATTGCTTGCTAACCTTAAGGTCATCTGATATGATTACCCCAGGTCCCTTTCCTGTTTTGTTGTTGTTACTACCTCCCCACCCATTGTGTATTCTTCCCTGGGTTCTTGTTTCCAGGTGCATTATTTTGCACTTTTTGCATTGAATCTTAGTTGCCATACGCCTGACCATTCCTCCAACCTTGCCAAGTCCCTTTTCATCCTTTCCACGCCTCCTTGTGTATCAACCCTGTTGCAGATCTTTGTGTCATCTGCAAAACGCATACTTTTCCTTCCAGTCCTCTGCAATGCCACTGATGAAGACATTAAAAAGGACTGGACCCAATACTGAACCCTGCGGCACCACTAGTAACCGCCTCTTTCTTCAGAGTGGACTCCATTTACAATTACCTTCTGTGTCCTGTTGTCCAGCCAATGTTTTATTTTGCTACCACCCTGGGACCTACTCCCAGGCTGGTTAATTTGACTAATAATCTTTTGTGTGGACTGTGTCAAATGCCTTGCTAAAGTCTAGGTAGGCCATGTCCACAGCCCCTCCCTGGTCTACTACTTTGGTCACCCAGTCGAAGAAATCTATTAGATTCGTCTGACATGACCTTCCCGCTCTGAACCCATGCTGCCTTGGATCCTGTGCTCCACTGACCTCTAGGTACTCAACTATTCTTTCCATCAGAAGTGACTCCATCACTTTCCCTACCACAGAGGTCAGACTGACAGGTCTGTAGTTTCATTCATTTCAGTCATGCTCTGACTAAATTTTCTTCCATACAGAGCTTAATGACTGACTACTTGAACCTGGAGCCCCTTGCAAGCAGCTCCAGTTCACCTAGCATGGGTCAGGTCCCCTTGAGAGCAGACCCCACTGAAATGCTGGAATAGCACTCATCTCCCCTGCTGATTGTGCTTTACAAAATGCCTCAAAGAGTTCTCCTGACCTTTACTCGGGCTTCGGTATCCATGGCCACTGGTTTCTCCACTTCTGTCCAGGGATGTAATCCTCTCCCTCTCTGCAGGCCAGTAAATTCTAGCCTGAATGGCAATTTTTTCACTCCCTGACTCACGCCTGAATGCTGGCACTTCGCCTCACATGCACACGTGCTATTTCATCACAGAGGCCATATTGTGAATGTCCATGGCTGCTATGCCCTACACTATGGGCTGGATGGCACTGCACGCAGGAGATGGAGTGGACATCACATCCTCCATTTGATAAGCACCGCCACCATCTTATGTAGGGTGGACAAGAGACAGCACTCCACACTTAAAGGAGCTAACTCCAGGCTACAGGCACAATCAGGCAATACCTGAAATTCATGTTTCTTGCCCCTCCTCAATAGCAAGGTTCCAGTTTGCCCTAATATACACCATTCACCATCACAGGAGAGCCTGTAATGTTGGAAATTGATTTTGGCAGACTCCTGTATGTAAAAAAAAAAAAAAAGGAAAGCTGATCAATTCACTGCACTCTGCTGACAAATGAGCATTATACTTATATGTGTCTCTATATATACCTGCCTCTGTGCCACCAGGTGGCTTATAAAGATATATATATATATGTTTATGTATATATTTTATTACTGTGTATATCACTTGCTGACTAGTAGCCGATAAGGATGCATCTCCTATTTAGTCATATGGTTTCTATGTACACATGCTTAGATATTATAGTGTGTACACAGACAATTACAAGATTAGTCATTACCTGTTTATGTACACACACATATATATATATATTTTCATGGCAAAAAACTGCATTTAATGCATCCGTTAGGGTTAAAGCAACAGAAGTGAGGAAATGAAACGTTAGGGTTGAGAAAATAACTCCCTCCCCGCACACCCCACACCGCTATCCTCCATAGTCTGACAGATGCTGAGGTGTGCCATGGGGTTGTGTGGCCCAACTCCCACCCCATTCCATGTGTAAGCAGGTTGACATGCTATAGTAAAGGAGAGTGGAGTGAGAGTTAGGCCTCATGGCCCAATGGCACACCCCAGTGTCTGTCAGTCTGTGGAGAATGGGGGTGTGGGGGGTTAGGAGCTCAACTCTAACATTTCATGTCCTCATATTTGTTGCTTTAACTCTAACTGATGCATTAAACTCAGTTGTTTGCCATGAATTTCCTTACTTTTTGGAAAAGTGTAATATAACCAGTAAATAACGTGTTAGTGGGAGAGTGGGGCTCTTCAGGCCCTATGCTCCCACCAAGTTGCCCATTTCTGCATAACAATATGCATCTGTGGGAGCATGGGTCCACTGGGCACTGCACTCCCCCTTACACATAGCTACAGAGCCATACAGCAGCCCTATAGGGCAAGCAACCCTTGTAACATTAATTTGCCAATATCTCGGGAACCGTAGCAGCTAGAAAAAAAATTCAAGTGTCATTGTAATCATGACAGTGTGGTATCCACAAAAAATAATTGGCTGAATCCATATCTCACATTGTTTATGAGCTACAGGCACCAAAACACGCAATGAGCACCACAATGTTATCCTATGGGGACAATCTCAACTTTGTGATGACGTATCTATGGAATAACTTAATTCCCCAACACCTATACAGTGTAATTCACACCTGTAGGGCATCCTCTCAATAACCTGAAAATTTCAAATAAAAAGACCAGCTTATTAGCAATGCAATGGTAGAGTTTTTAAAATCCTAGTCTGTGAGGTAGTAAAATCCTTGACTGTGAGGTCATGGACTCAGATTTTGGCAGCTCATGGACTAGAATCATTAGCGAGTCATGGTCAAAGAATTTTTAAATTTTAAAATTGTTTTGAACAAAATGAGCAAAACTAAAGGCATGGCTTTGTAGATGGGGTCACCCTGAACAAAACCCATGCCTCATTTGCCCCAAAAGTCACTCACGGAGAAAGCTATATTTTGTTTTGGGGAAATACTAAAAAAACAAGATGGCTGCTTGTGGACAAGGAATTTTGTGGCAGACCAGTTTCCTAGTCCGTGAGCTACAAAATTCTTCATAGTGAGCCAAATCTTTGTCTGAAAAATAACCATATAAATCTTGGAGTGAGATGAGCATGCTCAGAACCTGAAAATTAAAGATTTAATAACTTTGGAATGGATTAATATTTTTTTTACCAAACCAATGCTGGATTGATACTTTACCCAACCTCTTTATACATTCCAAATTTCAGACCAAAAGACCACACGGTGTGGTCACAGCGCCACAGGCAAAAAACATGTCAAAAGTGGCGAAAAACAATTTTTAGCATTTTGCTGCTCAGAACCTGTAAGTCCAGCTGAAACACAACTTGGTAAATTGAGAGATCTGCCATACCAGACTGTGCATCCCAACTTTCATGCAAATCTATTGAACGATTGCAAAGTTATTAAAGCACAAAAACTGAGGTTTAACATTAAAGTGCCTACTCAACCATAACTATAGGGGTGCGACCGTGCCCCTATTTTATATATATACATATATATATATATATACTGTATACATATAAAATAGTGGCACAGTAGTGCCACTGTAGTTAGGGTTGATTACCCCATTTAAGGTTAAACTCTGAAATTTGTCAGCGTAATAATTTTGCCACTGTATGACAGATTTGCCTGAACTTTAGCATGGATGGAGCGGTACCATAGATCTCTGGATCTGCCAAGTTTTGTAATGGTCGGATATACGGTTGTGGAGCTACATAACACCTGTAGAATGTGGCAATTATGCATTTTTGTGCCTTGTTTTCTCGTGCCTACAGGTCGCACGGTCTGCAGGACTGGTCCAAAACCTTCAGGGAACATGCAGTCGGGATTCCTGATGTGCCTTTCAAAGATTTCATGAAAAAATATTAAACGGTTCAAAAGTTATTCAAAAAACACGTTTCCTATTATAGTCAATGGGAAAGGTTAACAAAAAGTTTGACAGTGTTGCAAACGCAGTTTTTAGTGTTGCAAATTACCCCTGTAGTGTCGCAAATCCACCATCTTGTTTTCAGTTGGTGGTCACAGAAATGCTTGGCATTTAAATTTGGGACCCTTTAGGGACACAATTCTTTTTGTGTTCACCTAGTTGAGCCCTGAGGATGCTAGCCATATATTTTTTGGGGGGTTAAACATCCCAGAAATATGTTTTTTAAATTTTTGGACACAATAGTGTCACAAAGTAGTGTCACACTTGTGACACTTTCGTGATTTTTTTTTGCGAGAGTGTCGCAAATCACAACACTGCTTTGTGACACTATGCCAAAAACAACAGAACATCTTTGCCACCCTGCTGCAAAAGAATGTTTTGGTCTTTTGGACTGAAATTTGGAGGGAGGAAAGCCAAGATGCCACAGATGTGCTTTTTGGTGGTTTGGTGAGAAAATATTTGAGGGTTGCAAAGTTACAGCACTTCAAAGTTGACAATTTTTCACATAGTCTAACATTACGGTGTCCGCCGCGGCTTTCAGGGCTCGTATCTTGAAAACGCTTTGAGATAAGGACTTTTTGTCAGAAAAATGCTTAGCCCCCACTAGGGACTAAGGCGTAACCAGCAGAAAAGTCATAAAAAATACGAGATTTTATTTTTTTTCTATGCCGTACGGTTCCTGAGTTATAAGCAATTTAGTATTCCAAGTGTTCATTTTCTGCTCTGAGGGCCATTATTATGCATGCATTCTTTGTATTCACTGTGCTTCTGAATGCACTTTTTGGGGACAAACAGTGGGTGCTTTGTGTTACTGTTACAGTTAGTGTTTCTGCTTGCATTTCCATAACCGTTTGCATTACTGTTTACGTTTACATCGCCGTGTGCATTAATCTTTGCTTTTGTGTTTACGCTTGCATTTGCGTTACTGTTACTATTTGCATTTCCATTACTGGTTTTGTTTGCATTTCTGTTTCCTTTTGCATCACTGTGTGCATTGCCATTTGTGTTTGCTTACGCACTTCCGTTTGCGTTTCTGTTTCCTTTGGCGTCATCGTTGCTGTTACCATTAGCGTTTGCGTTTCCAATTGCATTACCGTGACCATGCGCATAACAATTTGCATTTGCTTACACGCTTGCATTTCCACTTCTATTTCTGTTACTGTTCCCTTTGGCATCCTCCTTGCTGTAACAGTAACCATTTCTGTTTCCAATTGCATTACCGTTACCGAAGAACCCTGCACTCACACCACCACATTCTATTCACTATTTATACTGCACATTCTCAAAAAGAAGGGAAATTCATGACAAAAAAACTCCATTTAATGCATTAGTTAGGTTTGTTCCACAGCAACAAAAGCAAGGAAATTGGATGTTAGGGTTGCCACCCCTTGCACCCCATGCCCACCCCACCCCTACCAACAGGCATCAGGGTGTGCGTTTGGGTCATTGGTCCTAGCTCTCACCCCATTCACCTATACTGCACTGCCTCAGCTTGTTTATACATGGAATAGTGTGAGAGTTAGGGCCAATGACCCCAACCCACACCCAGATGCCTGTTGGTGGGGGCTAGGTGGGTGTGGGGTGCAAGGGGTGGCAACCCTAACATCAAATTTCCTTGATTTTGTTGCTGTGAAACAACCCTAACTGATGCACTAAATGGATTTTTTTGCCATGAATAGATAGATAGATAGATAGATAGATAGAATATATACATACCCCTGCGCTAACAGCGATTAAAGGGAAATTATTAAGCATAACTTTGTGCATAATTATTACACTAGCCAGGGTCTTCTGAAAGACATACAAACCCTCCCACACTTTATGTTTCACCTGTCATCCACAGATTAAGAGACATGGCAAAGAATATGAAGTTTAAATCATGCCAGATCACCCTCCTCAGCAATCAGACAGGCCCTCATTGCTCCACATGCTCACAGCAGCAAGAGGACTAGGAGATAACAAGTGAGCCAGTGCCCCAAGACACTTCAGTGGGAGAAATGCCCTTCACAGCCAAGGAATTCTTTAAGACACAACAGGCCATGATGCTGAAGATTCTAGAATGCATGGAGGAGATGTCAAAGGCAAATACAGGGGGTCAAAATACCCCTAATATTAAGCCAAAAAATACAGACAGAAAGAACCAGCCTGACACTGTGCACCCAGATGGTGTAGAGACCGATGACATAACCAATGTAGTGTCGGGCAACAAAGCTCCAAGCGGAAGAGGAAGATGAGCTTACCTTGACAAAAAAACTCACGACTGAAGACACTCTGCCAGAACCTCTATGGGCTGTGAAAGAGACGATGGGGTTCAAGGTCCAGGAACCACCACAGCAATCTAAACTAAATCCACTCATCAGAGCAAAACAAAAAAAGGATGAAGTATTCCCCATCTGTGAGTCTCTGACAGAGGTCATCAACAAAGAATGGGAGTCACCCAACCCATCTAGAGTATCAGAAAGGCACATATTTGATAGGTTTTATCCTATCCAGGAGGACATAAACAGAACCTGGTGTACCCCGCCAATGGTAGGCCATCAGGTCATGGGACTATGTAAGAAGACGGTCCTCCTTTCCAAAACCACCACACCACTCTGGAACCCTACTGACAAGAAAATGGAGGAAATTTTGAAGAAGTGCTTCAAAATTATGGGCTTAGCTTGCAGAGCTAACACCGCAGCAACATACACCGTCAGGGCCCTAGTCACATGGCTCAAGGAACTGGTGGCTTCCCTAGACCCAAAGTCAAAACAAGCAGACCTAGTGGAATACACGATCCAGGTGGCAAAACATGCGGCTGACGCATCCATAGACACATTAAAAATGGTGACAAGGCTTGCAGCCTTAACTAACAGAACAAGATGGCTCATTTGGTTAAAAATCTGGAATGCAGATTCGGAATCCAAGACCATGCTAAACAAATTACCATTCAATAGCAACTTGGTGTTCGGTGAGGGACTAGAAAAATATGTAAAGCAGAATGGTGATGGCAAAGGTCTGGACAAAGATAAGCCCTCCAGGAATACATACCTACCGGCCTTTCAAAGCAGATTTAATCACAACAGAGGCAAACAAGACAGGAGGCAAACTACTCAGTACTCCCATAGAAAATCGTACAATTTCAAACCGGCCTACTTCAAGAATACCAACTACGGCAGAGCCCATGGCAAAGGTCAAAGAGCCAGATATAACACCACATTCACACAAGGTAGGTCCAACTCTAATTGACCATCACTTACAAATGTTAGCCACTCAGAGCAACCAGTCACCATCACTCCATGTGCAAATAGAGGCCAGACTACTCAAATTCTCTCATGTGTGAGTCAAATAACATTGGCCAAATGGATTCTAGAGGTTGTATCACAGGGTTACTCCATAGTGTTCGAACAGAAACCCTTCACAAACAGGACAATAGTGTCCCCAGTATCTTGTCACCCATCAAACATATGGACAGTGAGATCCACTCTCCACAATCTTCTCACCATCAAAGTGATAGCTACAGTGCCACCAGAAGAGACAGACAAGGGAATCTACTCCATTTTCTCCCTCATTCCAAAGAAGGCAGGAGACATGAGACCCATGCTAGACCAGAAGTTCATCAACTACTTTGTACAGTACAAGAAGTTCAAAATGGAGATGCTGCAATCTACCCTATGATCCACAAAAATGAGAGACTTTCTCACATCCATAGACATGAAAGACACATACCTCCACATTCCCATCAGGCCATCCCACTTCAGATTCCTGAGATTAAAGATACTGGGCCAACACTATCAGTACCAGACCCTTCTCTTTAGTCTAGCTTCGGCTCCATGTGTGTTCATCAAAATCTCAGTCACCCTGGGCACCAAAACTCAGAGAATTGGGAATTTACATAATCCCATACCTCAACAACTGGTTGATCAGAACCAGAACACCACTACTGGCTCAACAGTACAGTCAAGTGGTGGTAGACACCCTACAGTCCCACAAGTGGGTGCCTGACTTGGACAAGAGCAGCCTGATATCCAGCCAGATCATAGATCATCTGGGAGCCACCATAGATATGGCAGAAGGCTTAGTAAGACCATCACAGAAGAGAGTGGGCAAGATCATAATGCAAGCCTGGGCTCTGAACATGGCTCTAAATCTAACCCTGAAAGCCATCCTGCAGACACTAGGCTACATGGCCTCGTACATTGGCCTAGTGTCTTGGGCACTCTGGAACATGCATCCATTACAGATCCTAATGATACAAGCAGGATATGAGCTGCAGTATGGTCTGTCCAAGGCAATCAGCTTAAACCCATCCACCATGAAATCACTATCATGGTGGACAAGACCAACATTCTCAGAGGAACATCTCTACAAATAGAACACGATGTAGTGATAGACACGAATGTGAGCCTAACAGGCCGGGGAGCCACAATGAATCACACAGAAGCACAAGGAAAATGGTCACCAACAGAATCAGGCATGCAGATAAATTTATTGGAAATGAGGGCAGTTTACCATGCCCTACATCACTTTCAAACATTTATCAGACACAAGAGAGTGCTCATTTGATCAGACAACAGAGAAACGGTTGCCTACATATCCAATCTGGGAGGAACGAGATGTGCCTGACCACTACGTGAAATGAAGAAAGTAATGGACTGGGCTCAAACTCACTTGAAATCTATTGCAGCCATTACCTGGCAGGAAAACTGAACATAAATTCAAATTGGCTAAGTTGACAGGAAATAGCACCCGGGGAGTGGTCTCTGAACCCTCACATTTTCCATCAATTGAAACAAAGGTGGGGAACTTTGGAAGTAGACCTCATGGCATTTGCAAGAAATGCTTGTCTTCCAACATACTACTCCAGAAACAGAATCAGGAGCACTGGGAACAGACACCCTTTCACAGAAATGGGACATCGGGAGAGCATATGTGTTTCAACTGATCCCTGTCATTCAACAGGTCCTAAACAAAATTCAGCAGACAAAATACACTGTCATGATGGTGACTCCCAATTGGCCCATATGGCACTGGTTTGCAATGCTAGTATTCATGTCAATAGACACACAGTGGAGACTACCCCTCAGACCAGATGTACTGAATCAAGGCCCAATCAACCACCTGAATCTACTCCCACTGCATCTCACTGCCTGCTTACTGAGAGGAAGACACTGTTAGACAAAGGTTACAGCTAGAAGGTGGTGGACACAATGCTCCAGTCCAGACATACATCCACTACCACCATGTACAGAAGGCACTGGTTTATCTTTGAAAAATGACGATCAGACAACTGTATGGGGGACCAACCAATCTGCATCTCTCAAGTCTTACTCTTCCTACAGCAAGGAGTAAATAAAGGTCTCTCGGCTTCATCATTGTGGGTTCAAGCCACAGCAATTGGTGCAGGTGCAGGCCTCATTGAAGGCTATTCCCCAGAATCACTCCTCAATGTTCTCAGATTCTTGAAGGCCATCACTAACATTTACCTGAAACACAGGCCAACATTGGTGCCCTGGGATCTGAATACAGTCCTCGACACAATAGCTTCTGCACCCTTTGAACCGATAGCAAATGCAGACATTAAATGGGTTTCCTTTAAAATGGTATTCCTCCATGCCATTTGTTCAGCAAGATGAATAGGTGAGATCAGAGCACTGTCCTGCAAACCTCCCTTTCTGATTATGCACAATGATGGAGTGACACTAAGGACCAACCCACCCATCACTCCAAAAGGGGCCACACCCTTCCATACATCCCAAACTATCGAACTACTGGCATGGACTGCACAAACTACTCAAAAGCAGGATGAGCAGACCAAACATTAGGACATGAAAAGGGTAACCACCACATATTTAGCCAGAACAGAGGATTTCAAAATGCCAGACAGCCTGTTCGTGGTACCAAACAGTCCAAGAAAAGGTGAAGCAGAAGCTGCCTCCACACTAGCCAGCTGGATTAAACATATCATCACCGAAGCGTACAAGTTACAAGGCCTATCACCACCTCAGGACATCAAGGCACATTCCACCAGGGCAGTATCTACATCCTGTGCTGAACATAATGAGGCCTCCATACAGGACATTTGCACATCAGCAACTTGATCCTCAGTACATACCTTCACCAGACACTATAGACTGGATGTAGCTAATGCTGAAAAAGTGAATTTTGCAATTAAAGTTTTGTTTAATTATGGTGGACCTTAGATGGAATGTCATCCGACCCCTCCTGAGATATTCTCATTGTTTCTTACAACCTAGAGGCAATGGATGGGGGGATGCTGTAAGGTGATGCAACATGCAATGGTAGTTTACTCACCTGGTAAAGGTAATTACATGAGCATCACTGTACAGCATCCCCATGTCCACCCAGGCATTTTCTCTTCAGATGAAAATCCAGCTAACGTTTGTGTAACACGACTTTTTATTACTACTATTATTACTTCAAAATCATAGTTCCTGAACATTCCAGTATGCTATATGGGCCGGACAACGTTAGTATGTAGCTAATAGGAAATAAATCTACTAGTAGGAACCTATATTTACAGAATGCCTTTTACTACTACCTTAAGCTTTAAACTCTATATCTATAGATCTTATCCCTGCATTATATTTGTTACTGTGTATATCTTAATATCTTGACAAACCCTGTCACAGTGGCTCTGCAGGGAATTCAGCACTGGATAAAGCGAAACTGGAGTCCTATAGCAAGGGGGGGACCTAGGCAGATCAGATTTCAACATCTGGTCACATGTGCATTGGCAGCCTATGATGTGGACGTAACCCAGAAGTAATGGATGGGGGATGCTGTAAGGTGATGCTCATGCAATCAACTTTACCAAGTGAGTAAACAGTCATTTCCAGCTCAGACAAGTAAGCACTGCAGAACAAGGATTAAGGATACATAGTTGTCAACAAGCAGGAATCAGGTTACTGGAAAATAACATCTCAGTTGTTAACACATTGTTAGAGAAAAGAGAACAACAATGACCCCATTGAGTAGCAGAATGGAAATCTTACAGCCTTAGGAGTTATGCATGGTTGTAAATCACCAAACGAGAATCAGGTTTCTGTAACCAGACTGTTGGAATGACTTGAGACATGAAAACTCTTTGTCAGAGCAAAATATTTAAAAGTAATTTCTGAAGAAAGTACACATATTCAGTGCTGTATTGGCCAACATGATAATTTATGTGATGTTCACTGATGATGTGGTAAAAGCTAATTTAGTTACTCAAAGTCTGAAACACAAGAAAAGGCAAGAACTGAGAGACACAGACAGAAGACACAACACACTATCTAGGTAGTCATCTTGGAAGCATTTATAGCACACATATTTCATAATGAGAACATATTATTATCTTAATGAAGCTGAGATATTTAACAGGGTGGTCTTCCACCACCTAGCCTTGATGCCCTAGGGACGCCAGGTCCCCAACTTCAACATGGGGCATTACTGTCAGGCCCACTGGAGGAATGGACACCAGCCATATAGAATTGCTGAACAGGATCTCCCCCAGCTAAATGGTACAGACAGACCCTAAGTTCAGGAACCCATATTCTAGTATCATGCTTTTTACATTGATTGGAGAGGTTCTTGGGTACTTACCACATTTGATGCCCTGATTCTGTTTTGTTATTATTTTTGGTGCCAGATCTTCCTGTTTGCTCAGCTTCAGTTCCCCTGGCCTCCACTCACCCCCCCAGGACTTACCTCAATGGTGGTCCTCCCAGACTTGCCCTCCTGGACAGGGATGGCAAGCAGGTGCACCCCCACAAAGACTGGCATTGGTTCTTGGCAGACCCCGAGCTGCCAATGTTCTTCCCTGGCTTACCCACCAGGGCAGTGCCATGAGGCCAGGATATATCTGAGGACTGTACTCAGTCACCAATGGCATGTCATGGGTGGATACAGTGGGAACAGAGGAGCAGGACATCATCAATGTTGAAAGAAATTAAATATTACATATTTGTATCTAATTAACAGTTCCCCAGAAGAAGCCACTGGTTGGCAAAATGTTGGGACACTACTAGAAAAAATCAAGAAATGAAAGTTGAACATTTTAGAGGAACTTTGTACATGTTAATGCTGAATGGCTAGAGCAGTCATTGAAATTTCAAGTTGGTATCATCGATGTTGGCCTGCATTTTTGGTTGCTTGTTCCCTGGGAGGTGTGGCTTGCAATGACATATTATGCCAAAGTGCTGACATCCAGCACATCGCCCTTATGACTCATCTCATGCACCTGTTCCCTCTGGCCTCCGCCAGGGATTGATAATGCACTGGATGCTCACCCACACACCCACCAGAGGAGAAGAGTGGTCCCGAGGATGCTTAATCCTCTTCCGTCCGGCCAACCTTCAGACTCCTACAGACTATTCCTCATCCCTGGGGGGGGTGGCATTGCAGGCAGTAGCCCTACCAGTGAACTGGTGGGCCAGCCAGTCCCCTGATTCTCTGCCCTTCTCTTTGGTTATTTGAATCTTCAACAAATCTCTCTGAGTCTGAAAGCCTTCAGTGCACACTCATTAAAGGGGTGCCCACCCGGGAAACCCACTTTGTATCACTGCTCCACAATAGAATAGTCTGCCCAGAGGTTCCAGTGGCCAATGCCCAAATTTGTTAGCAAACTTAAAGGGCTGCAACTAAAGGTGAGCATCCCATATAATGCAGAACCATGTCAACTAAACTATATTGTTAGAAAAATTACCCATGCATGAAATCACTCCGTGTTTACTTTACACTGCACCTTAATGAACTTATTGTCAAATACTCTAAACATAATATTTTCCATATAAAAATGAAAAGGTTGGAAAATATTGGTTAGATGACAATATCTATAGATTCGATATGCTCTCTTCAATGTTCTTTAATTATAATTTGTATTGCTTTTTAAATGTATTTATTTTATTTTTTTGCACACAAAATCCTCTAGGCACGGCCTGTTTTCAGAGGATCTAGAGTCAATCACAGAGCAGTTTAGGAACTACAACAGTTGTTACATTTTACAAATTGAGGATGTGAGCTAGAGCAAGGTCATATACAACTACGTATGTGTAGTAACATAATATTTACATATGTGTAGGATATTATACAATATTACAGCGATAACTGATCTAGAAATGTGAAAAGTAAGGTTTTAAATGTGGTAAGGGTAGAAGAGGAGCACACACAGGAAGGGGCATATGTTCACGACATAGTGTAGGATACAGAGCATTTCTGGCTAGAGGGGAAGTATCCTCCCTCCTTGGAGTTACATTAATAAGCAGAGAGTCACAAATTACACTGAATGCAATGATTTCTTAATATACTGTATAACACATATATGAGATCTCAGACATACTTCTAGATATATTAATCCACTATCAGTATATCAGAAATGATATCTTAGCATACTATCCTGGATTTAAATCCATTAGACACAATGGACAAGGGGAAGGGAGAAAAATAGGGAAAATTTAGATATGAGAGAGGAGAACAAACAGGGATGAGAAAAGGAAAAAAAAAAACACTGTGAGGCAATTATTCATACTCTTGTCTTCGTCCTATCATAGAGCGCTGCACAATAGTTATTTTGTGCTTCATTATCTTTTCCAAGCAAGGCAAGTCAAGTCAATTGTATTTATATGGCACCTAATTCCAATGGCTCTGGGCACTTCACAATACAAAAGCAAAAAAAAAAACAAAAAAACAATCAAAACAACTACAGTGCAGATAATAAATACTAATACAATTAAATGATTAAAAAAATTAGAAAGCAGCACCAGACCCCAAACTCAAGGCAAACAGGTGACTTTTTAAATTAGAGTTAAAAAGGTTTAGCAAATGGGCACTTTTCACCCCTGGGGGAAGAGTATTCTAGAAACTCAGTGCAGCCATTCTGAATGCCTGATCCCCCCAGAGACTTAAACCTTGATCTTTGAACACAGAGTAGAATCACCTACCCTGACCTGAGTGGGCAGTCAGGAGCATACAGAATCAGGAGGTCTTTCAGGTAGCCTGGACACAAACCCTGCAGGGCTTTGTATTTTACCAAGCAGACTTTGAAATGGATACACCACTGCACTGGCAACCAGTGCAGAGCATGAAGTACCAGCATGAAATACTCAAACCAAGAGTCTCCAGCAACCAGTGTGGTTGCCACACTCTGAACAAGCTGCAAATGATGTGCCAACCTCATAGACAACCCTAGGCATGAAGCATTACAGCAACCCAGTTTAGATGTAACCGAGGCATGCGCCAGGGTCACCAAGTTGGCCAGTTCTAGAAAGGGCTTGATCGAGGAGATGTTCTGGAGATGGTAGAGACCACTGTGGACAACAGCTGACACCCAATATTCTAAGGTCAGCTTGGAATCCACATTGATCCCCAAGTTCCTCAGCCTAATAACAGCTCTGAGCATGATGGCATCTAAAAATGGAAGAACAGCATAACCAGTTTGCCACTGCTAAACTATGCTGATCAGGCTCCACTAGTAGCACCACAGTCTTCAACAGATTAAGTCTAAGCAAGCTAGCAACCATCCAGTCCTGATGTTCCCTAAGGCACTTGTTGATCCCAGAGGCTTCAGCCCCCCCCCATCAAGAGTGCAAGACATGTATAGCTGGGTATCATCAACATAGCAATGAAAACCCAAGCTATAGCATCTAATGATGTCAACCAACAGCAACATGTATATGGCGAACAACATAGGGATTAAAATTGACCCCGGAGGCATTCCATAACAGAGTGCAGCACTGCTTGAGAAGAAAAAATGTAGTGCCATCTGCTGCACCCTGTTGGTTACGTAGGGCTCAAATCACTGTAACACAATGCCTGTGAGTCCTACATAATGATCAAGATGAGTCCAAAGCACCCCACCACTCACTGTATCAAAAACTGATGAAAGGCCAAGCAGGACATGGATGGAACAATCCCCATTATCCCTTGGCAGGACGAGATTGTGGTGCACTTTGATTAGAGTAACCTCAGCACTATGACAAGGTCAGAAACCAGACAGAAATGGCTCATAGGTGTCATATGTTTCCAGATGTTGCTTCAACTGTACAACAGCCACCTTTTCAATTGGCTTCCCAAAATAGGGAAGGTATGATCTGTAGTTTGAGAGAACATTGGGGTCCAAAAATGGTTTCTTAAGGAAAGCCTTCAACACCACCCCCTTCGGTGCAGAAGAAAAAAAAAAAATCTCCAAAAAAACACTTGGAGCTCTCCACAACAGTTGAATCAAGATTTCCCTAGCACTCAAGAAGTAAAAGCTGAGGAGGCCAGGATCCAATGCACAGTAGGTAGGGAGCATCCGGAAACCATCCAGAAGATATCATCTGCCAGAACTGGTTCAAAGTCATGCCACACAAACACAGTGCCTCTGCCCAACCTTGGCTGGACAATGCTGGCTGATCACAGGCTGCTTGGGGATATCCCACTCCAAATTTCAGAATGGGGATGTGGGGAGAAGGACAGGGTTCAGATACAAACTTCATATATGAGTTGCTTATGAAATGAAGTCATCATTTATTCCCATTATGCAGTGCACCAAGGGAATTCATTTGGTCACAAATAAATCCAATTGGTCATTAAGGCTGTTTGTGATTTTTTTTTCCATTTGCTAGATTTTCTTTATCAGTGAGTTTCATTTACTGTTGGATGGGGGGGGGGGCTCGATCTGTAACTCTAGATAGTGCTATCCTAACCATTTCTAAGTAAAATTTATAACTTCTTTTGTGGGTGGGTTAGATTTTTTTTTGTTGTACTTGGGAAAAACAATAAGTTAAAGGTAGGTTCCAAAAGTTTCCCTTCACATACAGTAAAGTTGCAAATAATGTCATACATCCAGATATCTGAAATGGTCTGCATTTTGCAATCCATACCTGTTTTTAAGTGTTACTGGATGGGTGTCTATCTGTTCAGTTCCAGAAATCCAGAGTGTCCAGTATGTGCAGGTTTTGCTGACTTGGGAGACACACTTGTCTGGAAAATGCAAACAGAGTGAACTCCAGAGGTTGTGTATGTTTTTTGTGAAAATGTTATTGTCTTCCAGTGGCCTATGTAAGCAGGAGAAAGTCAGTAGAAGACCTATTAGGCAGCCTTAAAGAAAAGGAGATGTTTGGTAAGGACTAAACCTTCCTTATCTATGTAAGGTTGAAGCACCTTGTACTTCACTCTCAGGCATTTACCTTGCCATACAAATCTCATAAGAGCTTTCTCCCACTGGGTTAAGTCAACTGGAGACAGGGAAATCAGGAGAGTCTAGAATATGTACAGGAATTTTGAAAGAGTATTCATGCATATAATGTTGATTCTCTGGGATAAGCGTATTGGAAGAGACTCCCACATTTAAGATCATGCTGGAACTTCTCAGAGAGGGATGCATAGTATGCAGTGATCAGGAGTTAGGGGGTTACTTAATCTGAAACCCCAGATATTTGAAACAGGGGAGCTTGCACTTGATGGCATCTCCTTATTTAAGTGACTGCAGAGGGTGGAAGTGAATCACCAGGACTCCCATCTTTGCCTGTTTCTGTTTATAAATCATTATTTACCCAAAGTCATCTAGTACTTTCCAAAGTGTTGGAGGATTCTACATAAAGTTGACAAGGTAAACCAGCAATGTATCTGCATAGAGAGCTAGTGTGTTCCGGTATGAGCCAATTGAAGTCCAAGAATCTGTTGATAAATTCAAACAGATACTGCTAGAGGATCTATGTATTGGGCAAATAATAGGGGGGACAAAAGGCATCCCTGTTGAGTGCCTCTGTGGATGGGAAAGGTTTTGTAGAACATCCCATTTGCCCACCACTTGCTATTGGGTTCATGCAGATTACTTCTATCAGATGACAGAATTCAGGAGGGAATCTAATGTGTGCAAGGATGGGGGAGGAAATTGACATGATATTACTGGCTAATATACATGATATGACAGCAAAAGGGGAGGTTCTGCTGATAGGAGACATTAACATATCAGACGGGGACTGGTCTGTCCCAGCAGGAGCTTTGACCAGGACCCATGACATCATGAACTCACTATAGGGAGCGGGCCTCCAATAACTAATGTGGGAGCCCACCAGAGACAGGGCAATCTTGGATCTAGTACTGACCAAATGAGGCAGAATCACAGATCACCAAGTGGAAGTGCACCTGGGGTCCAGTGACCACCAATGGTTCAGTTCAATTTCAAAACAGGGATACAGTCAAGCTATACAGAAGAAAAGATCATAGATTTCAGAAGGGCTGACTTCTGCAAGTTGGGAAAAAGTGTTAAAGAAGCCCTGGAACAGAGAAAGACATGAAGAGGAGTTGAGCAATGGGCATATATTAAAGAGACCATTATTGGGGTCACAGACCAATGTGTTAGAGTGAGAAACAAAGGGAATAGAAGGAGGAAGCCACTTTGATTCTCCAAGGCTGTAGAAGAAAAGGCAAGGGCCAAAAGGATGTCCTTCAGAAAATATAAGAAGACACAAAGGGATAAGGATAGGGAGGAGTACCAGACTTGTCTGAGAGAGGCAGGAAAAGCTGTAAGGAATGCAAAGGCACAAAGTGAGGAAGGATTAGCTCAGTCAGTGAAGAAAGGGGATAAGACATTCTACAGGTACATTAGTGAGGGAAGAAATACAGGGGGAATCACTAAAGTCAGAGAGGACAAGGGAGACAGCATAGAGGGTGATCACGACAAGGCATCAGTTCTAAACAAATAGTTTTTCTCAGTCATCACAGTGGAATGGGAGGGACAGGAACTACATTTAGACATCATAGCACAGAGGGTAGGTAGGTGGACACCAGTCCTTTTACAGAGGAGAGGGTAGTAGAAGTGCTTATAAAACTAAAAGTGGACAAAGCTATGGGTCCGGATGGCATACATCCCAGGACTCTGAAGGAGCTAAGGATGGAGCTGGCAGCCCCACTGGTGGTCCTGTTCACTGAGTTCCTAAATACTGGCGTAGTCCCAGAGGACTGGAGAAGAGCACATGTGGTCCCTCTTCACAAGAGTGGCAACAAAGAGGAGGCAGAGAACTACAGGCCAGTCAGTCTGTAGTGGATAAAATCATGGAGACAATCCTTAAGGAATGGATTGTGGAACACCTAGAATCCATAGGAGCACAGGATCTGAGGCAACATGGATTCACAGTGGGAATGTCCTGTCAAACAAATCTAATTGATTTCTTTGACTGGGTGACAAAGGTGGTTGACCAAGGGGGAGCAGTAGATGTCACCTACCTAAAGTTCAGCAAAGCCTTCACTACCGTTCCACATAGAAGGTTGGTCAACAAGCTGAGTTGGCTGGGTTTGGGCCACAAAGTGGTGAACTGGGTTAGTAACTGGCTGAGAGACAAAAAGCAGAGGGTAGTGTAAATGGAACCCAGGCAGAAGAAACGGAGGTGACCAGTGGGGCACCTCAGTGTTCAATTTTGGGGCCAGTCCTCTTCAGTGTCTTCATCTGTGATATTGAAGAAGGGCTGGAGAGAAAGATTTGCCTGTTTGCAGATGACACCAAGCTCTGCAACAGAGTTGATGCTCTAGAGGGAGTGAAAAGGATGAGAAAAGACCTAGAAAAGTTGGAAGGATGTTCTGAGGTGTGGCAACTGAAGTTTAATGCAAAGAAGTGCAAAATAATGCATGTGGGGAGTAGGAACCCCCAGAGAGAGCTACAGGATGAAGGGGAAGCTGCATTGTCATCAAAAAGGAAAGTGATCTGGGGTCATTATCACAGATGACCTGAAGGCCACCAAGCAGTCAGCAAAGGCAGTGGGGAAGACAAGTGGGATATTGGGTTGTATAGGAAGTGGTATCACACGTTGAAGGAGGGATGCACTGGTTCCACTGTATAAAATGTTGGTGAGGCCTCATCTGGAGTACTGCATGCAGTTCTGGAGACCGCACCTTTGTAAGGACATTGACAGGATGGAGATGGTGCAGAGGAGAGCAACTAAGATGGTGCAGGGTTTATAGCATAAGACATACTAGAAAAGGTTAAAATACCTCAATATGTATATGCTGGAGCAGAGGAGAAAATGGGGGGAAATGATTGAAATGTTCAAGTACCTCCAGGGCATAAATAAGGTGAATGGGGACAACATATTCCAGTATAGAAAGAGTGCTGGAACAAGAGGACATGGCATGAGATTGGAGTGGGCTGTATAAGCGGAAATGTGAAGAAGGTCTTTTTCACTGAGAGGGTGGTGGATGCATGGAATGGCCTGCCCCAAGAGGTGGTGGGAGCACACACTGTGGTAGGATTCAAACACACATGGGATAGGAATAAGAGAACCATGTTGATGGGAAGAAATAGCTTAAGCTGATGACCAACTAGTTTTACTGATCACTATTACAGGTAGGGTAAATGGTCATACTGGATGGGCCTAATGGTCCTTATCTGCTAACAACTTCTATGTTTCTATGTAAGAACATGATAATGAAAAGGCCAAGTGACACAGTTAAAGGCCTTTTCTACATCCAAACTTAGGACAAGAAAGGGCTGACCATTAGGAGGCATCTGATAGAGCAAGAGCAGGGTTCATTTTGTATGATCTAGGTGTTGTCTTGCTTGGACTAATCTGGTCTGGTCTTGATTAACAAGAGTGGGGAGCTTATTATCTAATCTCATGGATAAGATAAATGTGAACAGTATGTAGTCCATGTATAGGACTGATATAGATCTGTATAATTCTCATCTTGTGAGGTCTTTATTGAGTTTTAAAATTGCCAAGTGGCCCAGTGGTGCAGAGGGCTGAGGTGCCATGGGTGCCTTACCTTTTCCCATAATGGTGACCTGGGTTTAGGAGTGGACTCAAGTCACTCGAGGATGGCAGGGGAAAGGATAATTGAGCATTTGGACAGATTCCCATCTGGGGAGGGAAGGGTATGGCTCCCAGCATTCATCTGGCCTCTGTCAGTGGCCAGAGGTATAGGGAGTTTTGGATCATCACTTGGGGGAATGGAGGTATGGCAGGAATCAACATGCTGCGCACAGAGACATGTGTGGGTACATCTGGATGGCATTGCACGTCAGTCCTCCAGTGGAGAAAATGGAGGAAAACTGACTGGACACAGCATGGGATGACATAGACTCCTCGTGGGCTCTGCACCAGGCTACAGGGCTCACTCCCCGACACTGGATCCATTCATCAATGGTTATGGGGTGAGCAACTCATGCCTGCCATGGTGGGGTTGGCTGTAAGGGAACTACTGGGATAGAGGTAAGTCCTTAGGATGCCAGGTTGCAGGGCTGGGGGGGCAGTGGGATAGATAGCCTCTGCTGGCCTGGGGAGAAATAGATTTACTACAAAAAATTGCAGAAATTGTGGCATACCTCCACAAAGTGCTTGTCCTTTAGTTTGTAAATGGTGGAAGGCTGGAAGACAGGGGTGTGTAAGGTCTTCTGTAATTGTTTTTTCAAACTCTGATTACTGTCCACCAATTCCCATGCATTTGTGGGTTTTACATCTCAAGAGAGCTGTCTTCAGTGTATTGCCAGTGACGGGGACAATGGGCTGTTGTGCTGTGGCTTCTTAGATTTGGGGTAAGTGAACAGTCTGAAAGAATTGTCAGAGCCTTTCAGGATTTAGGTGATATTGCACAGAGGAATAAAACTGTTCACAGTAATTTTTATTTCATAAATCTGTCACATTCACATGTAAAATGTTTAAGCTCTGGGTATTTTCAAGTGAGTTCTTAAGAAACCTGCCATTTTCTTTCTGAAGAATGACATTGTAGGTTCGAAAGCTTAAATATTTTCTGTAAATATTTGTTGGTCCAATAAAAAGTATTGTATCACCTCTTTTGTGCATCTTGTTCTACAAGGATCAATATGGCAACAAGCAATTTTTTTGACATGGTAATTTTGTAATTCATTAAGGATAGAATGCTATAGGAAAACTAAGTTTTGCATAGTGGGTCAAATAACTTAGTTATGAAGGCTTGTGTTTGATTTGTTCAGTGTCTATGCACTAGTAGTCTGTTGGCTTGAGAGCGACCTTTGTAGTATCATTATTTAAAGGGATACGTAAGGTTCCCCAAATGCCTTTTTCATATAATATGCCATTGCCAGTCATGCTTCAGATGTTGAAGCTGCAATTTGTTTTGTAAAAATAGCTGTCATAGTCATTTTATTAACGAGTAATGTCAAAAGAGAGCGGCTCCAATTTGCTGTTGTGCCAGTGTAAAATCAGTTAATGCAATAAGAACAGCATATTTATAGTCAATATTAGTAAATAGATGTATATTTACGTAAGATTTCAACATAACTCTTGGAGTTGTTGAAATCTTTGCATGTATGCTACTGCATTGTGGAGCACTTATTTTGTTTTACACAATACAGAATTATTTATGGAAGTGGTTGGAGCCGTGTTTTTCTTGTTGCATAGTCATTTCATTGTTATGTTTTATCAGTGGTTTGTTTCTGGCTGCCTTCCAGATTCACTGTGTGGCCACACCCACAGAATGATGGAAGGGAGCTGTCAATGTTTTACATACAGCAACAAGGAATATGGGTAATTTATAGTGTTGACTTAAATGTGCCTTACTCAGAAGTACAGTCTCTTATCTTGGTAGTGGTGAGCACCTGATATGTAAATGTCCATAGCAAGGCATTGTGGGTACAATACAAAGCTGATTTCCAAGTTCCTTACTGTGAGATACAGTTTTGTATTTATACAGTGGTGCCAACAATATAAGATCTTGTATGTTTATTTCCATAACAAGACGGTGTACATACCGTATCTACCTACAAGACTTCTTTACTGAGAGATGTAGTAGTTTATTTCTGTAGTGAGCACAGAAATATAATAGCCTGTATACTAATTTACATGGTGAGGCATTGCGGGTACAGTAAATAACTGATTTTCTATCTCCCTAATCAGAGTGCAGTCTCCTATTTTGGTAGTGCTTACAGCAGTACAATCTGTAGCAAAGCTTCTGGAAAATGGTTTTGTGATGCAGGTAGGTCACAAAGCTCATTTGCCACTCTGTGTAGATGTTTCACTTTTACTGCGTGCTGCTGTAGTGACAGGTCTGAAGTGACAACTTCTGTCAGAATGTGGGAGTGTGATGATACTTTTCTAAATGTATGTCATAAGGCTTGAATGGCTGTACATATGAACATACTGTACATACAAACATACGAAGAAGCCAGCAGAGGAAGGCCATTTGATCTATCAAGTCTGCTTGTATTGCAGGGTCCAAAGCTTGAGCTAATGTCCCTGCCCTCCCTCCCCACTCCTCCCATCCCCTCTACTCATGATCCTTACCTTCCCCCTATGCCTATCCCAGCCTTTCTTAAAGCTGCCCACTGTCTTCAACAAGATGACTTTTTCTGGTAGTGCATTTCAAGTGTCCACCATCCCGTCTGTGAAGAAGTGCTTCCTGACCGCCTTCCTAAACCTCCCACCCTCCAGCTTAAGACTGTGCCTCCTCTTGTTATGGTTGCCACTCAGCTTAAACAGACTCTCCTCATCAATCTTATTTATTCCTTTCAAGTACTTGAAGGTCCCAATCATGTCCCCTCTCTCTGTCCTGTCTGCCAGGGAGTACATGTTCAGTGCCCTCAATCTCTCCTCATGTGCCTTACCCTGCTGACCTGCTGTCATCTTTATATCTCTCCTTTGGAACATCTCCATCAGGTTAATGTCCTTTTTGAGATGTGGGCAGCAGTACTGAACTCCATACTCTAGATGCGGCCCTACCAGTGACCTGAACAAGGGCAGTATGACCTCCTCTCTCCTACTACTGATCCCCCCAGATATACATTCCAGCATCTTGCTTGCCTTAGCTGCTGCTTTCTTGCATTGCGTGGAGTGCTTCAGGGCACTAGTGATCATCACTCCCAGATCTTTCTCCTCCTCTGATGCAGATACTTGAACTCCACCCAGGTAGTACTCTGTCCAGGGATTCTTGGCTCCGCTATGCATAACTTTGCCTTTCTTGGCATTGAATCCAAGCTGGCAGATCCTAGATCACTTCCCCAGCTTTTCCAGATCTTTCTGTAGGTCCTGTATCCTTTCAGCTGTGTCCACTGTTCCACAGAGCTTGTTGTCATCCACAAATAGGCACATTTTGCCCTTAATGCCATCTCCAATGTCATTGATGAAGACATTGAACAACACTGGCCCCAGCAACAAACCCTGCGGGACCCCACTGGTTACCTCTCTGGAGCCAGATAACTCTCCTCCCTCAACCACCCTCTGGGTTCTGTCCCTCATCCAGTTTTCCACCAATCTAGCCATCTTTTCCCCAACCCCGAGATCCACTAACTTCCTGATCAACCTTTTGTGGGGCACAGAGTCAAAGACCTTGCTGAAATCAAGATAAAGGATATCTGTTTGGCCCATGTCTACTATCTTAGTGACACAGTCAAAGAAGTCAATCAGATTAATTTGACATGATCTCCTCCCCATGAACCCATGCTGCTTTGCATCCTGAAGACCAAGTTCCTCTAGATATTCTACCAACCTTTCCTTTAGTATGGTCTCCATGAACTTGCCCACAATGGAGGTCAGGCTGACTGGTCTATTATTCCCTGGGTCATCCTTGGGACCGCTTTTGTGGAGGGGCACTACATGTGCTGTTCTCCAGTCCTGTGGTACCACTCCTGACTCTAATGAACTATTACATAGGTCCGCTGGTGGCCCTGCCAGCTCCTCAGCCAGTACCTTTAGTACCCTTGGATACACTCTGTCCATACATATGTAGTTCAGGAGTGTAATTAAGGGTCAGTGATTACATGACTCTGAGCTGCTTTCAGCCAATCAGATCACTAGCGTTTTTCTACACATGTTATAAGGCTAGATATAGCTACCTGCAAACAATGTAAAGAGGCAGCTAATACTGACAGGTGCAGGTTATACAAATGAAGCAGAACACTCAAATAAAATGATTTTTTTTTTATGGAAAACAGCACTATTTGGCAGTTTGAATGATAGGAGACTAATTCACAACTCCTACAGGTTACTACTCCCATTTGCTATAGTAAACTTGCAACATCACTTTAAGACAGCGGACAGCAATTTCAGTTTTCCAGTTTTTTGCAGAACTTGCAGTGTATGCTGGACTCGATGAAGGTCTAGGTAGACCCAAATGTCCCCTGAATTGTGTTGGGCTTGTGAAATAGCTAGCTGTTGTATGAATGTTGTGTACTGTGCATCCACAGCTTGTTTTTCACAGGACGTATACTCAATAATATCATCTCAGAGTATTGCTAGCAGCATGCCCCAGCGACATGCTAGAGGGCTATACAATAGCTAGCTGTGTCATGAGTGTTGTGTACTGTGAATCCACAGCTTGTTTTTCACAGGATGTATACTCAATAATATCATCTCAGAGTACTGCTTACAGCATGCCCCAGCAATATGCAAGAGGGCTATACAATAGCTAGCTGTTGCACGAGTGTTGAGCACTGTGCATCCACAGCTTGTTTTTTACAGGACGTATACTCAATAATATCATCTCAGAGTATTGCTAGCAGCATGCCCCAGTGACATGCTAGGGGGCTATACAATAGCTGTCTGTTGCAAGAGTGTGGTGTACTGTGCATCTACAGCTGATTTTCATAAGATGTATGCTCAATGATATCAAAAACAAGGTGCTGTATCAGCATGTGGTCTAAAAGCAGAACAAAATGGTTATATTAAATGCACACTGAAAATAGAAAATGGAGTCAAATGGTCAAATCCATGTTTCAACCTTAGGTCTTCTTCAGGAAATATCTAAAAGAGAAAAAAAAACAAAGTTAGTGTAGAGGGGAGGTAAAATGTGGAATATATTTGTGGGGAAAGAAATGAGGGGAGGCTCGGGGGGGGGAGAATAAGTGATAAATTGCAAGATTAAGAGAGAATCTGTTAAACAAAAAGGTGATGATGAGAAAGATAATGCGTAATAGGAGTGAAAGCGCTAAAGAAGTCCCCAGGTGGGGACTAATTAACAGGGCCTAGTAAGAAGGCTGAAAGGGGACAAATGTGTGGGAAGGAGACAGAGATGGAGACTTATGGTGAAAATGAAAAAGAAATTAAATGTGTACAAACAGACTTTAGGGAAAATAAGGGGTGGCTGAAAGATGTAAGTGGGAAATAAGTCTATCAATTAAACCAGAGGGCTGCTGGGAGTCAAGGCAGATGGTCAGCTTGGCTTCCATGTTTTTTTCTATGGTCAGAATCCCAGAAGCCCTGCTGAAGGACACAAACAGAAAGGTCATTGACACTGTGGTCCCTGGAGATAAAGTGGGATACAATGGGTTTAGCAGTGTCACCATTCCGGACTGCTCTGTAATGTTCCCTGAAATGGTCAGAAGGTGCCTACAGTCTCTCTGATGTAAATAGCTGTACACTTCCTGCAAAGAATACAATATACCACATTAGTGGAGGTGCATGAGAACTCCTTGGTGATGTGAAAAACACCTGTAGGCTCCCAAATTTCAGTCACACTGGAAATAAATTTGCAAGTGTAGCAGTGAGTCCTGTTGCAAGGTTTGGTACCTGGTAGGGAGTAACTGTTAGGACTAGATAGGTTGCTTTTAACCAGGAGTTTCCACAGGTTAGGTAGCTGGTGGTAGGAGGCAATGGCCTTGATAACCTGGAGCCCAAGCTTCTCAAACTTGGAGCCCCCTATATTGCCTCTCCAGTGGCCCACATCTTTAACCTGTCCCTTGCCACAGATGAGATTCCAGATATCTGGAAGGTTGTCAGGGTTGTCCCTGTGCTAAAGCAGGGCAACCCTAAAGTCCCAGACAACTACCTATCGATCGCCATCCTTTCGGCTGTCAGCAAGCTCCTGGAAAAGGTTGTAGCTAAACAACTCACGGAATATATCCAAACCCATGAACTGCTGTCCCCAACCCAACATGGCTTTCACAAAGGGCACAGCACAACCATGGCACTGATCTCTGTCTCTTCCAGCATCAGAGCAGCCAGGGATCAGGAACAACTCTCTGGAGCTGTGTTTATCGACTTATCCAAGGCCTTTGACCTTGTTGACCATGACTTGCTCTGCACACAGATGAGGTCCCTTGGCTTGTCCCCCCCAGCTCTGATATGGGTAACTGACTACCTGCATGGTAGGAAACAATTAACCAAATTCAATAAAGTCCTCTCCGCCCCTCTGCCTGTGACCTCTGGTGTCCCTCAGGGCTCAGTCCTGGGACCCCTACTCTTCTATCTGTTTATTAACAATCTCCCTGCTATGGTTACCAGGTGTAGGGTCACCATGTATGCGGATGAACTGGTCCTCTTGGCCCACTCCCATGATTCAGTCACTCTAAACCATCACCTATCAGAGGACTTCAAGAATATCCAGGCTTGGCTGTCCCAACAGAAGCTGGTCCTCAACCAGAAAAAAACTCAGGCTATGTTAGTTGGCTCATCAGCCAAAATACGTGCCTCTCCAGTCCCTCTGCAAATTGACTGCGCTGACAGTACCTCCGTTCTCACCGTGACCTCCCTCAAATATCTCGGTGTGGTGCTCGACCCCCAACTGGACCAAGGGAGCCACATCCACAACATCTGCAGAGGTGTAAACTGCAAGCTGGGGCTGGCCTACAGGGCTAGATACAACCTTACCCCTGCTGCTCGTCTGGCTCTTGCCAGGGGAGTATTACTCCCTTCCCTCAGCTATGGTCTCCACCTATTCGTTCGTACCTCAAAGTCCCTCCTTACTAGGTGGAACACGACGTACAACAACATCTGCTGGTTTGCTCTGGCCACCCCCCGTCTCACCCATCACTGCAAACTCTTTGATAAGTTAGGTTGGCTATCCCCGACCATTCACCTAAACTTTGGTATAGGGTGCTTTGTGAGCAAGGTGATCAGCACTGGCACACCCCTGTGACTGGCTCAGCTCCTCTCCCCAGCTGACCGCTCATCCTACCCCCCTGAGATCCCAGGGCCCAGGGCTACTAAATGTACCCTCCACTCGCACCTTTATGGGTGACAGGGACTATGCAGCACATGCCCCTAGGCTCTGGAACTCCTTCCCTGAGCAGGTCCACACCGCCCCTTCCCATAAGCGCCTTCGGTCCTCCCTGTGGGAGCACCTCAAGCTGGCTTCATGCTGTGAATGCCTAAAGCTCCCTTAGCTCAAAGTCCTGGGCATCACAAGCCAAGTGGCACACTACTCCCTGAACCACAATCTGAACTAATGCACTATGTAGTGTCTGATGTTTTTGTTGACTCAATGCACCTAACCTCCTAACGTACAATGCCTGTTGTTTTGCTGACTATGTACCTAATCACAAAATGTATATTGCCCACTGTCTTGTTGACTCCATGTACCTAACCACAAAATGTATATGTATTTGCTTACCTGCTATGCTGTATTGATGTACCCTGTTATACCTGTTGTACTCTACTGGGTCGTTCAAAAATAGGCATATAACTTGTCTAGTGTACCTACCCGGTTAACAAAACCTAAATAAATAAATAAATAGGTGGTTATGCAAAGGAAGCACCAATATTAGGATCAGTTTGCAAAATGGGAAAGTTACTGGTGATGATCCTGTGAAGTGAAGAGAAGGTGTGCTCTGATAGAAAGGAAGCACTAGTGGAATTCACCGTTGTTCTTGCATGACAGTATCCTTCCTGTGGGGGTCAAGGTTACAGGGCATGTTACTGACCTGGGAGAGTGCTCTGTCCACTGTGCTTTTAGGGTATCCCCTGTTGATAAAAGAACTGGGCATTATTTGACTCTGCTCAGCAAAATCATCTTCTGCATTGCATAACCTGCAAAGTCTAAGAAACTGTCAGTAAGGCAGGCCATTCTTGATATGTTTAGGAAGGAAGGAGTTGTGGAGGAGGAAACTGTGAGAGTCAGTGGGTTTGTAATAAACTGATGCTTTTAGATCAGTGTTCTGTACTGACAGTTGGATATCCAGAAAAGGCAGTGTAGAAGAGGATACTTCAACAGTGTATTGAAGGGAAGGATGGGCCATGGTAAACTTGTCAAAGAAGACTTGGAAAGTCTTCCTGGAGCAGGAGGTGGCCCCCATGCAGTCATCTATGTAGCATTTGTAGAGTTCAGGCACAGTCCCTGTGAATGAGAGAAAAAAACTTTGCTCCACCCAACCCACAAACTGATTAGCAAAGCTGGGACCCATCTTGGTACCCATGGCAACTCCACTGACCTGCTGAAAAAAATGTTATTAAAAGAAAAAGCACTGAGTGAAAGAACAAGTTCTGCCAGTTGAGTTAGTGTGTATGTGAGTGGCTGCTGGACTTCCCACTTATTTAAGAAATGCTGCAAAGCTGTCAGACCATCATCATGGGGAATCATTGTGTAAAGAGATTTGATGTCCATGGTGAAGATGAGCTGATGAGAGTTATTGAATCTGAACCTTCAAATAACTGGAGAACATGGTTATTGTCTTTAACATAGGAGGGCAGGGACTCAACAAGGGGTCTCATGAGGCAGTCCAAAAATCCAAAAATGTGGGATGGGGGGCAGGAGCAGGCAGACACAATAGGATGACCAGGGTTACCTGTTTTGTGGATTTTGGGAAGGAGATAAAACCTGGATATCTGGGGATGCTGAACTATGAGTGTCTTAACAGCAGCAGGGAGCTCTTTGTTTTCAATAGCAGAGGCGATGGTTGTGGTGACCTCAGTCTGATAGTCAGCGGTGGGGTCCTGTGGAAAAGAAGAATAAAACCTGGTGTTGGAGAGTTGCTGTGTGGCTTCAGTGATGTATAGCTTCATTTGCCAGACCACAACAGCACCTCCCTTATCAGCTGGTTTGATAACAATGTCATTCCTACATTGCAGAGATTCGAGGGCTGCAAGCTCACCAGGTGTTAGGTTGGAATGGTTGTGCCTGCAATGAAGATTGAAGTTAGTGGTGTTTTCCACGCATTGGTTAACAAAATAATCAACAGCAGCAAAACATCCAGGAGGGGGTGTCCATGCACTTCGCTGGGTATTGATATCGTTGATTGTTCTGGTGATACTGTCATCATCTGTGGGAAGAGGAGCCTCATTAGGAAAATGAGCTGTAAGGCATACTCTATGATAGAAGCACTGCAGATCAACTTGACCTGGGATGTGTCAAGATATCTGGGTGTGGGCACAAAAAAGAGATCTTTGCTAAGGAGTGATTGCTCATCTTGTGTCAGGGGAAGGTCTGCAGGAATACAAAATACCAAATTGTTAAGTTGTGTCTGACTCGAGGGTTCATGTTGGTTGCTGATCTGCTGGGTGAGACACTGGAGTTTTGCAGATTTGGTGTCCTTGAGGAACTGAAAGAGATTGGAGCTAAGGTTTTGGATGCAGTGCTTAATAAAAGGAAGGTTATGTGGAGTTATTCGCTGCAGGAAATCCTTTTGCCTTTGAATGATTTTGTCCACAGAGATCAGCTGTTTTAATGGAGAGAATGGCGTTTGTGATAAGTTTCCTAGTGAAAGTTTTTAAAAGTTTATTAGCAGAGGAAACATGTATCTCAGACTCAAATGAAAAAGGATGGAATTTCAAACAGGAACCTTTAGGAATAATATCCAGGTGGCTGCATTTGGAAAGAAACTGTAAGTGACTGCAGAGTTTAGTCTTAGAGCAAATGGCAGAAAATAATTCAAGAAAAGACTTAGAGATATGTATTTATTTATTTAATTGCTTTTGGTAACTGGGTGGGTGCACTAGGCATAGAAATGCCTATTTTCAGGCACGACCTGAGAGAATACAAGTTAAAATTCATAACCACACCATGTGACTCAGCACATGAAAGAGATAACAGTGAGAAGAGGTCAAATACAATCAACATAGGGATTGGGAGAAATAAAGTTAGAACAAAGTCAGGATACAGACAATACCTTGTTAGAATAGGTCAAAAGCATAGACATGTGCAAAACAAATGAATGTAAAGTACAAAAGGATAAATGGACATGTTGTATACAATATACAATAAGCGCCCTTAGAGGTACTAAGCTTTGAGAGAGTAAAGACAGAGAGGAGGGGGAGGAGGAGTGGTAGAAGTAGAGGAGAAAGAGGGTATTGGTGAATGAGAATGAATAAGGGGAGGGTCAGTAGAGAGAGGTGAGGAAGAGACAGGAGGTAACATAAATGCAGAGTGGTAAGGAGGGATGGGGAACAAATGCTCTATGGTGGGTAGAAGCAAGTGCAGGGGTTAGAAGCACGTAGATGGTCACGGTGAAGTTTTTTGAAAACAGCATGGGTGGGAGCTTGGCGGATAGATTGAGGTATGGAGTTCCAATACTTAGCAGCAGTGTGAGAGAAAGCTAGTGCGCCCATAGAGGTTTTACATCTAGGGATATAGAATGGGGCTTGGTCTGAAGATCGGAGCCCATAAGAGGGGGATTGGGAGTGAAGCAAGGAGGCAAGGGATTGTGGAAGACCTGATCTGACTATCCCGTCAATTAGGGAACCATAGGACTGACGGTGATGAGCAGTGGGAGAGGGCCAGTTTAAGTCTGCATAAAGCAGGCAAAGGTGTTTATACCATGGTGATGCAGAGGCATAGCGACAGATGTTATTGTAAGTGGTGTCCCATTTGTGGAGGGAGGACTTTGTGGCACCAAGGTAGGTGACCGTGCCATAGGCCAGGGCCGGGAGCAAAAGGCCTTGTGCAATGGCAAGTCTGGCAGATGGGGTAAGGGCATAACTAGTGATGTAGTCCCCTTCAATTTTAGCATTGACAGATTTACACCTGGCGGTAATGTGCAGATCAAAATCGAGAGATTCATCCAGTAGAATGCCCAGGTATTTTGGTGCTGACCATTGAGGGGCCATCGTCACATGAGATTTTGAGGGAGTTGTGATTTGCTTTAAGTCTGGCAGAAGAGCCAAAGAGCATAGAGTATGTTTTGCTAATATTGAGAACCAGGTTGTTCTCTGTCAGCCAGGACTGTATGCTTAGGAAGTCAGAGCCAAGACAGTGGTTTATGTCTGAGATATCTTTGGCACTGTAGTAGATGACTAGGTTGTCCGTGTAGAGGAGGGATGAGCAGGTAGGAGCGAGCAGTGGAAGGTCATTAATGAAGATAGAGAAAAGCAGGGGGCCCAGTATAGAGCCCTGGGGAATGCCAACCTGGATAGAGGAGAGATCCAACTTAGATGAATTTAAAACTACAGCCTGTTTCCTGTTTGACAGGTAGCTATTAAACCATGCCACCACATCAGCAGAGAAACCAAGGGAATGTAGTTTTTTGAGGAGAAGGGTGTGGTTGACTAGGTCAAAAGCCTTGTTCAGGTCGATGAAAACCACACCTGTCAAGAGGCCAGTATCCATGGCAGCATAGATGTTGTTTGTGAGTTTTAGGAGGGCAGTGGAGGTGCTGTGGCCTTTGTGGAAGCCATGCTGGGCACCAGAGAGGAGGTTATACATCTGAAGATACGCTATAGTTTGGGTAGCCATTAATTTTTCAAGGATTTTGCTGAGCACAGAGAATAGCTATGGATTGATAGTTTGCAATTTCTTTAGGATCACCTTTTTAAAAATAGGTTTTATTCTAGCTATTTTCAAGATATTAGGAACTGTGCCATGGCATAGTGACAGGTTAAAGGCTTTGGTTAAGAGACAGGTAATGAGAAGGGAATGCAGACATAGATGAAATGAAGGAGCATTGTAAAGAATTCAGCTGAGATTTCAGATTAGGCATAGTTGGTCGCAGCAAATGTAGCATACAAAATGTAAAAAACAGAAACAAGGCACTTCGTCAGCATGTGGTCTAAAAGCAGAAAATAATGGTTATATTAAATGCTTATATTAAATGCATGCACGTTATATTAAATGCATGCTGAAAATAGAAAATAGAGTTAAAAATCAAGGCACGGGGTCATAATGTAGCCAGACATTATGCCGCATGGCTAAATCGCGCTGCCAATACAGTGATTATGCCATGCGGCATAACTTTTTCTGTGGGGGCTCATCCCCACACAACCTGTTGCAGGGGCTGCACTTCCAGACCCCCACTAAAGATTCTCAACTCCGGGGGGGGGCAACTCAGAGAGTACACAAAGTAGTGAAAAAATAAATTTATGGGACCAGGAATCAAACCTGGTCCCAGACACAGTGCCTGGGTTCCTGCTGCTGTGGCTCTGTCCAGTGAGCCATGGCAGTTGCTCAGCAGAACCCACTCCCAGAAGAGGTCTTATCCTCTGCCTGGGAGTGTGTGAATGGTGCAATATCACATACAGCAGTATATGTGGTATTGCACCACTCACTGTCCTAGACAGGGCTATTCCAGGATAGCTATAATGGGGTATGCTAGTAAGCATACGACATTATGACCCTGTATGAAAAATCAATAATATCATCTCAGAGTACAGCAGGCAGCATGTCCCAGCAGCATGCTAGAGGCATATACAATAACTGACTGTTGCATGAGGGTTGTGTAATGTGCATCCTCAGCTTGTTTTTCACAGGAAGTATACTCAACAATATCATCTCAGAGTACTGCTTGCAGTGTGTTCCAGAGACATACTGGGGGATATCCAACCCAGCATTGTCAAAAATTATTATGGGAGCAGTTCTCTTTTTGCCCTAAAGGATTTTCTCACTATCAACCAATCCCACTCTATCCAGCTGGCATCAACCTTTACTGACCCTCATATTGCCCCTGTGGCTTACCATCCCCCAGCAGCGATAGGAAGGGGAGGGACATCCCCTTTCCAGTGCTGCAAGTGTAGTGGTTAGACATCAGGAGTGGGCTTGAACTCATGAAGCCTATCCCTTCCCCTTTTTCTGTTTTTATGTTACCTCCCATTGCTTGTGCATGCATGCCAGCACATGCATCTAGAGGCTCACACATGCCACAGAGTCCCGCAGCACCCACCCTTCTTGTTGCTCCCCATTCTGTCCTACCACAAGGTCTCCACTGGGTGGCAGTTAAGCATCAGAACTGACAGACCCTCCCATCCCCAGAAGAGAAGAGCAGTTCATTGGATGTTCTATCTGCTCCCTCTCCATCAGCCCACAGAAACGTGACATCACTTCTGATCCTGGGTCACCAGCATTGTGAGTGGTAATGCTACTTCCACACCACTGGGCGATTCTGCGGGTTCCAATCTTGAATCAGAGCAATAAATTCTGGGTCCCTCAGATGCATTGTGTTAAACCACCAGTATGCATGTTTTGTTTCCTTTCAAAAGTAGATCTCTAAAGTAGTAGTAGCATGAATGGTTAAAAATATCAGTCCTAGTATGCAGGACTGAATTTTATACATATATTCTTGTAGGTATAGTAGAAATCAATACAGGCATATGTTATGTGGGGTGATGAGTAGTAAGTATAGTCTTTATGAGAGGGGTGTAGGGTCTTTCAGAAGTCAGCTCAGCCTATTTGTGTTTGCCACTGTGAGAATTTAGCAGTCAGAAGCATGCAAGAGCAGCATCTGCAGGAAGAATCAATAAGTGTGTTTAAAGTCAAGTTAAGGTCACTCCCAATACCAGTAAGCCCGGGTGCAAGTAAGCATTTTGTTGAGAGTGACACAGATGTCTGAGTTGTCTGTCTGTAGAGGGAGATAAATGCTAGCTAGTGTTACTTTAATATGATATCATTTCCCTACTGCCATAATAAATCTGCCCTGTTTTTCCAAAATCTGTTTCTGGAGTTGGAAAAATGTAGTGGGGGTACTGAAAATGCTACCCCCTTATATTTTCCAGAGGCAGAAAAAAAGGCAAAGACGTGAAAGAATTAAAATTTTCTGAGTGGTTAAAGGCCCTCTGCTGTTACCTGCATTTCCTGGAGAAGAAAAAAAAATCACATCTCAGAATACCCTCCTTATAGTTGAGAAGCTTTTTGCCCTTTTGTCCATGCTGTTACAGCCATTCACATTTTGGAAGTAATCTTGACTGAAGTTTGATTAACTACCATAGTGAATTAGGAGGTTACATGAAGGTTACATGAAGATATTGTATTGGGTCTTACCTGTTGATGATTAGATAGATGCTGTTCTCTCACTCCCAAGAAATGTAATGGAGTTAAGTTAGTACAGAAAAAGCACAAAAGAGCATCAATTTTCAATATGAAATAATGTGAGTGCATTGCCTCCAACAATAAGTGTACCATACAACTTAAAACTTCTGGACACTGGAGAGTAGCCAAACAAGAAAACAGTACAGTTAACAAGAGGGCACCAGGTCCAGAAAGCATTTTGACTACCTTGGTAGGGGTCAGTTTAGGAGGCACCCCTATACTCTATGAAGAGAGAAGCCATAGTTGCCCTTCCAGGGATGGAGGATGTAGTCACACCAAGGAGGGCTGTTTCCTCTATGTACAATACTCAGCCAGGTGTGTGTGTGTATGTGTGTGTGTGTGGGGGGGTGGATGTGAGAGGGTGGATGAGAACAAGAAAGCAAAAGAGACTTCCCCAGTAGAAGTTCTTCTGTCTTGTATCAAGATCTGGAGAAGGAGCTGAGAGTACCTGATGACCTGCATGCAATATGGGCAGTGGGTTCCAAAGGCTATCCCCTAACACACCTCTGCACATCTTTTTGGGGGTAAGAGAAAAAAGGGGTATTAGGAACATGTTGGAAGTGATTGAAGAGGCATCACTTAAGAAATTTAAGCTGCAGTAATCAACAAGGAGGGTGTCATAGCCTGAAAGATGTAACCACAGGAAATTGCAACAAAAGGGGAAAAAATAATGTGTAAGTTCTCAGAAACAAGAGGGTCCTTCCTGCCTTCCTGCTGGGTCCTGCTTAGTGGTGGGCAAAGTGACCTCAATTATCTCCACAAAGTGATTAGTGGAGCCAAGACAAATTCGCGGAGTACTCCGCAATGCAAAGCAGAGTAATTTGCGTTATAATGAGTAATGCGAAGTCCATTGAGAACAATGACTTTGTATTACTCCTCATTCCCAGACCACTACTCCACCAATTTTAAAGGCGAAGTGCATTGAGAACAATGTACTTTGCCACACTTTGCCTTGTTTTAAATTCTGAATGTGAATTTTGCAGTGATTAATGGGATTTCAGGTCACATGGGCTCTGTATTGATCTGCACCACCTCAGTTTGGGGTAGTGTGTGTAGGAAGCTATAAGAGATAGTGTGCTCTGAGAGCTGTCTGTGATTCAAACCTTCTAAAAACTGTTAAAAAAGCCTATTTGAGTAACTATTTTTGCTCAAACTTTAGTTCAGCGATTGTAGGAAACCCTCCTGTGCTCATATCAACGAGCGTTTTTGTTTGTGTGTGGATTTTGAATGTTAATGTACAACATTGAGTCTTTGTAGTAAGAGATAGTCAAAGTGTGCTTTGGGGGAAGGGAATCTATGGTGTAGGTAGATTTAAGTTGGAGAAATAGGGAGTTAATTGTTTTTTGGTTATATTTTTGTTATATAACTGACTGTGTTATTGTACACATAGTAATATTGTCAGTAATTGTTGAAATTTGTTTGCTGATTGTGTGTTGTGTGGATCTGGTGTAGCAGTTCATAATTTCAGGTTGTTTACAATACGTGGTATATTACTGAACTTTTTAGTTTGCTATGCATTACTTGTAGACAAATTGTGTGTGTGTGTGAGTGTGTGTGTGCGGTGCATGACATCAAATAGTACACCTTTTATTGTGCCACAGTGTAATTGCAGATGCAGCAGTGTGAACCTTCTATCAACTGCAGCAGCATGATTTTGCACTGCAATTGTGGTAACTTTTCTTTGTTTTGCTGCTTGCACTGCTGTAAAAATCTGCAGTACACCCCCACCCACTGGCAAAAGGAATTGTTTTCCAGACTAAATTGTTTGTGACTTCAGCACCACTGGTTAGTCAAGGTGTTGTTTTCACGTGTGAATTTGCGTCTGTATCTGTTGCTGAAGCCACAATTGTTTTTTTGACTTCACATGCAGCATCCCCCTACCCAGAGTTAACATTCCAAAATCTAAATTTGCTTAGAATATTGTTATTGATCCCCCAAAATGCCTTCAAAGAGATGTGCAAGGAGAGCTGGTTCTCGACATGGCACTGCTGGCAGTGGTAAGATTATCTGTGGACGTGGTAGTATGCAGACACAGAAGTGCATTGCTGATGTGAGGAAAGTTTTCTCCTGCAATGTTTTTTACAGCCCAATCAGTAGCTTCACTCATAGTTGGAGGAGATGATGTTGTCCCAGCCAGTGGTGTTAGTGGAGTTGCTGGTGGTGGTATGAGTATTGCTGCCTCAAGTTCCACTTCTGGCTAGTGTACTGTGTCCAAAAATTTAGTGGAGTGTAAAGCAGTGCCAGTGAGTGGCAGTGTAGGTAATATCATACTTCCCATTAACATCCCAGTAACTGAACATGAGGATCCTGATAATCATGTCAATGATGGCATAGAATGTGACATTTCTTCCACCGCGGTTCATGTCACGCATTTTTCATGCAGTGATTCACAGTGTGGTGAAAAAGTATTAGGTGATGGACATGGTGATTTTGATGATGATGAATCTGATGATGATGATGATGTTGCTGTGGTTGCAACATGCAGTCCACATGCCAGCATCCAAGCAGAAGATGTGGATGTGGGTGATGTTAATGAATATGATGATGATGTAATTGACCACAGCTGGGAACCAGAGAAAAATAAATTCAAGGTGGCTGTGTCTGGGTCTGTTTGCATTAATTCCCCTCCCCCCCATAAAAACTTGTGATTTGCCAGTTTCAGTTGATGATGATGATGATGATGATGATGACCCAGTAATAATGATAGGTAGTCGTGGTGGTCAGTTACAGTCCAAGTGGGTACTGCCCAAAAAAATCTCATCGCCCACCCCCCACTTCATGGCTTAAAAGAATGGAGTCCAATAAGCAGCATCAGGGACATGTTAAAAGAAGAGCATCACAATCCCTTGTTTGTGATTTTTTTGTGCGAGATGCAAATGATGAGTCAGTTGCAATCTGCCAGGTTTGCCATGTGCGTGTGAGTTGAGGTAAAAAGAGGAGCCATCTGGGCACAGGAGGACAGCATACGCATCTTAAGAATAGGTACATGGCACTGTGGATCCAGCACAAGATGGCAGCTAATACCACAGTGGGACGTTCACCTTCGACATCAACCATAATGAGCATGTTATCCCCTTCCATGACTGTTAAATCCAGTAGGAAATTAAATGTGTGCAGTAGTGATGAAATAAGAGCAGAGGATTACTACAGGCGTGATGAGGTGGAGGAGCATAATGATTTTGAAATGCTGTCCAGTGGTGTTGAGAGTAGTAGTTTTGGTGGTGGTGATGAAAGCAGTATGTCTAATTCAAGTGGTACATTAACCCCGGCTGGTAAATGTGGCAAAATAACTACATTTGTGGGTTTGTCATCATTACCTGTGCAACCGTCTTCATCAAATGTCTACACTCCACCCCCTGCCAGTCGCAGAGCAGAACCATTTGTCATCACACCCGGTATAAAACATTTAAGTCAGCCCACATTACAGAGTGTTTTTGCACATAAGCTGAAGTACTAACATACTAAAATGCCAGCAGAATCGGCCTAAAGGTCTTTTATGTCTGCTCGTTTGGTCAGCCCCCACCCTGGGAGCTGACCTTGCTGTCCACCTCACCCTCTCTGGCATCTGTCTTCCCAGTCCTGGATATTCTCACTGCACAGAATTCTGCTTCCAGAACCTTTCCCCTGTACCTGTCCCACCCCCTCTTGAACCCATCCAACATCTCTACCTCCACCAGCCCCCTGAGCAGTGTATTCTATGGCTCTACCACCCTCTCAGTGAAGTAGCACTTCCTTCTTTCTCCCCTGAATCACCCCTCTCCAGCTTCCATCTATGCCCTCTAGTTGCCCCCCTCCTTTCTTCGAAGCACCCTGACTGCTCCTCCCCTATTTACCTCTTTCATGTACCTGAAGACCTCTATCATGTCCCCCCGGTCCCTTCTCTCCTCCAATGTGTTTATATTTAGCTCCTCGAGCCTCTCCCCATAGGTCCAATCCCCCAAGCCCCAAATCATTTTGATTGCCCTCCTCTGGACCCTCTCCAGGAGTTCAATGTCCCTCTTTAAGTGTGGCCTCCAAAACTGCATGCAGTACTCGAGGTGTGGCCTCACCAAGCAGTTATACAGAGGGAGTATCACTTCCCTCCTTCTGGAGGTGATCCCCCTAGCAATGCATCCCAGCATCCTGTTGGCCTTGGCCACTGCCCTCCTGCAAGTCTCTGAGTTGTTCATCTTGACATCCACCACCACCTCCAGATCCCTCTCAGCCATTAAGACTTGTAGCATTTCCACCTCAGGGTGTACACTTGGCCCGGGTTTCTGGCTCCAAGGTGCAGTACCTTGCATTTCCCTGCATTGAACCTTAGCCTCCACTTTCTAGACCACCTTTCCAGAGCCTCCAGATCCCCCTGTAGGGCCATCCTACCCTCCTCCCCATCCACCACTGCCCCCAGTTTTGAGTCATCCACAAAGAGACTCATCTCACTCCTGATACCTATCCTTATGTCAGAGACATAGGTGTTGAACAGGAGGGGCTCAAGGACTGATCCTGTGGGACCCCACTAATGACCTTTCTTGGGGATGAGATTATCCCACCAACCACGACCCTCTGGGTTTGGTTCTATATCCAATTGCCTATCCATCTGATCATCTGGTTCCCCACCCCCATTTCTCCCAACTTATCCAACAGGCCTCCATGAGGAACAGAGTCAAACGCTTTGTTGAAGTCAAGAAAGAGGACGTCCTCCGGTCTACCCAGATCCAAGGCACTCATCACCAAGTCATAGAACTCCACAAGGTTTGTCTGACATGATTTCCCCAGGATGAATCCATCATTTCTATCATCCAGGCACCCCAATGTTTCCAGGTCCACCCTATCTTCTCCTTGACAATGCCCTCCATCACCTTGCCCACCACCGATGTCAGGCTGATGGGCCTGTAGTTCCCTGCCACCTCCCTTGATCCCCCCTTGTGGATAGGCACTATATGTGCCACCTTCCAGTCCTGGGGCACACACCCTGTCCACAGAGAGATGCTGAAAAGCTCTTCCAGGGGTTTAGCCAGGACATCCGCCAGTTACCTCAGCACTCTGGGATGTAATTTATCTGGCTCCGGTGCTTTCTCTGTTTTAAGGAACCTGAGGGCTTCCCTCACTCTCTCTGCCATGATTTCCACCTCCACTACCTCGTCCTCCTGCTTAGCCTCCCCCCGCCAATGATGCCCCCCTAGACCCACCGATCGGTAAGGGTCCCCCCTCCTCAGTTTCACTGTCTCCTCCCATGTATGATGCAGACCCCCATTTTCCTTGGTGAAAACTGAGGTGAAGTACTCATTTAGTACCTCAGCCTGCTCCCCCAGGTCTTGTGCCCATTCCTCCCCTGTTTTAATCCTGCTAACCTGCCCCTTTACCCTTTGTTTTTCCCCATTGTATCTAAAGAACCCCTTGTTCCCTCTCCTAATTTTCCTGGCCAGGTTCTGCTCCTTCCTTGCCTTAGCTGCTCTTACCACCCTAGTGGCCCTCCAGCTCCCCAGGGGGGTGGAGACAGAGTCCCTCCTTTATCGGACCCCCCTTGACAGCCTTTTCTCCCATCCCTCCCCCTTCACAAGTTTAAACCCCACCTTTCACCAATTAACCCCTTTATTTTCAAGTTAAGGATTTCCCTCCCTCCCCAAATTGAGATGGAGCCTATCTCTAGCATATAGCCCCTTATCCTCCCAGGTCTCCCCCAATCCTCCATCAACCCATATCCTCTGGCCCCACACCACTCCCTGAGCCACTGGTTTATCTCCCTAATCTTCCTTTTGTGTTCCATACTAGCCCTTGGCACCGGCAGGATTTCTGAGAAGGAAATCACTCATCTTATGTCATGACAGACCCTGGCAAGCTCCCTGAACCTTGCCTGTATCTGTAGCTTGCTATTTCCCTCAATGTCATTGGTACCCTGGTGGACCAGTATGTCCGGGGAACCCACACAATCCTTTGACAGCTGATATGCCTCATGCTTGGCCCTGTGCACCGTTAGTCCATGGAAACATTTTGTTCTAACTAGGCAGGTTTCCTGCTACCTATCCCATTTGATAACCCTGATCATGGAATCCCCCACCAGTTAGGGGGAAGGGGACTGCAGTTCCAGGTGGTTGGTCATCCAAAGTGGTTGGCATCAACCCACTTTTGGAGACTTTGTCCCAAGTGAGGATTTGTGAAATAAATGATTCCAGAGAACAGGATGTTGCATCAACCACTGGACGTAGTGAAGCACAGAGAATGGTTGAGTCATATTTGTCCAAAAACAGGCATCTGTCAATAACTGATGATCCTGTTTTGTACTGGAGCAGAAAGGTCAGTGAATGGCCAGAGATGACTGCAGCGGCACTGAAGCACCTCACGTGCCCACCCTCCAGTGTAAGTGTTGAGAGGGTATTCAGCTCAGCAGGTGCAATAGTTAGGGATCGTCAGACAAACCTCTCTCTTACAAATGTTAGTTTGCTAACATTCATTGGGAGGCACATACCAGCACAGACTGCAACCTCAGTATTCGTACCCCGGCCTAGTCATGGTGGTTTTGGTGATGTAGAAATGGACCATCCTGGTGGCACTGGCAGTGACAGCAGGAAACAGCCTACCATTGATGTAGATGATGACACAATGGAGAAAGAATTTCCCAGTGGTCAGACTTCAGATATAGATGACTGCGAGGCAGCTTTCTTTATGAGGATGATGATGAGGTTAATGCTGGCAGGTTTTAACTAAAGTTGTTAAAAGGCGGTTACATTTGCTGCATGATACATTTTTTTTTTATGACTTTGTGTGCCCCCTGGACCACCAACAGGACTGCTGTTAGCCACTGTCACCACAGAGAATGACTTTGTGTGCCCCTCTGGACCACCGCCACCAGGACCGATAATAGCCACTGCCACTGCAGAGAATGACTTAGTGTGCTCCCCGGACTACCAGCACCACCACCACTGCCACCACCCCCAGATGCAGGAAGATGTCACAGGGAATGTCATCATGTGCCACAGCTATCACCACCAGCTCCCATCACCAGTGTCATTTTGACAATGTTTTCCCATTACATTGACCATGCCAATGTAGAGGGTGTAGAACAGGAGACCAGATCCATCAGCCACAGGCACAAGGCTTCTTAATATTAAAACAACAAAGTGAGTTTGTGTACTAATGTTTTTTTATGCTATTCAACTTCCTTTAGCTGTATGTTTTGTTTTCTGTAGCTTTTCTAAGCTGCAACAGTCAAACACATGCAGTAAACTTATTTTGTTGTTTTACAGGTTAACAAAAAATCAACTCTCCTTTGCTGAAAGTCAGTATCAATGGTAATGCAACAGTACCGTACACAGGAACCTATGGAATATCCATTTCAAATCCATACTGGTAAGTATATGTATTTTATTTCATCTGTTCTATTTTTTTTTTAAAAGAGTGCAACAAATCCAACTGAGGAGGATTCATAAACTAGGTGACATGTGTACATCACAAAAACTATTTCTGCAAGATATCATGCACTGTATTCCGAACTTGCAGCTGTGCAGCCATGACAGTGTTGAAAAAGTTGCACTCAGGTTGTGTTACTTGACAAAATGTGGTTTTGAAATGTAACTTGAGTTGAGATTGAGAACCAGGGACACTGGTGCAGTGTATTTGTTACATATCCTGATACTAAATTAAGTTGTGATTGATCTGCTGATTGCAGTTTGACAGCTTACTATCTGTGTTAATAATCCAGATACCCATGGAACAGCCATGGCTTAAACATAATGTGTTACTGTTTGAATCAAGTTGTAAGAAGTCTTTCATTTCTTTTTTTGGGAAACTCCCAGATGCTTTGTTGTGGCATAGTTGCCTTATCCAAAGACATTCTTCAATATCAGGAACCCCCCCCGGGCTGGGGCAGACATGCAACACGCAGAAGTCGTTTCAATCGATGACCATGACCATCAGTACCAACCAGACTCAAGAAGTATGCAGATGAAATCTGTGAAGAAGTAACCAAATAAGAAACCATTGAGTCCTACCTGCAAATATGCTTCCCCCTGCCAAATAAAAAAATTACTTACCTTCATTGGCTTGAGAGTTATCCATTTCCAATTTCAATGCAAAAAGTTCTCATCAAGCACTAGAATGTGCACTCCAACAGTATCAGTGACCTGTGATACAAAACAATACAATGAGTACATGTCTATATAGGTCAACCCCACCTACAAAATACAAATGTATACACACACACACACATATATATATATATATATATATATATGTATATATCTCAACTCACCAAGGCTATTATTAGTGTACAAACAAAGGGCACCCTTCCATCCGGTTGAGATGATCACATCGCATTTGCAGGAATCGCAGCACACAGTGGACCAGCAACAGTTTGCTCATGGTCATCATTTCTGATGGGACTTTGCATGTGGTGTAATGCTGCCATTTCACTTCCCTACCACTTGTCAATTTTCTGAACACAAGTCAGATGCATTTTGGGGATGAAGAAAAAATCTGGGGACTCTGTGTGAGTACTGCGTGCATGACTGAGTGCACCATTAATTCGGGGGAACTTTGCATGTGGTGTAATGCACCCATTTCACTTCGTTACCTCTTGTCAATTTTCTGGCCACAAGACAGATGCATTTTGGGGATGCAGAAAAAATCTAAGGACTCTGTGTGAGTACTGCACACATGACCGAGTGCGCCCTTAATTCTGGGACACTTTGCATTTCATGTTATGCTCTCATTTCACTTCGTTACCAGTTGTCAATTTTCTGGACGCAAGACAGATGCATTTTGGGAATACAGGAAAAATCTGGGGACTCTGTGTGAATACTGCATGCATGACTGAGTGTGCCATTAATTCTGGGGACTTTGTATGTGGTGTAATGCTCCCATTTCACTTTGTTACCACTTGTCAACTTTCTGGACACAAGACAGATGCATTTTGGTGATGCAGAAAAAATGTGGGGATTCTGTGTGAGTATTGCGCTCATGACTGAGTGCGCCATTAATTCTGGGACACTTTGCATTTAATGTTATGCTCTCATTTCACTTCGTTACCACTTGTAAATTTTATGGTCACTAGACAGATGCATTTTGGGGATGCAGAAAAAATCTGGGGACTCTGTGTGAGAACTCTACGCATGACTGGGTACACCATTAATTTTGGGGGACTTTGCATGTTGTGTAACACTCCCATTTCACTTCGATACCAGTTGTAAATTTTCTTGACACAAGACAAATGCATTTTGGTGTTGCAGAAAAAATCTGGGGGCTCTGTGTGAGTACTGTGCATATGACTGAGTGCACCATTAATTCTGGGTGACTTTCATGTGGTGTAACGCTTCCATTTCACTTTGTTACCAATTGTCAATTTTCTGGACACAAGACAGATGCATTTTGGGGATGCATAAAAAATGTGGGGACTCTATGTGAGTACTGTGCTCATGACTGAGCATGCCATTAATTATGGGACCCTTTGCAATTCATGTTTTGCTTTCATGTCACTTCATTACCACTTGTCAATTTTCTGGACACAAGGCGGTTGCATTGTGGGGATGCACAATAATTCTGGGGACTGTGTGTGAGTACTGCGCACATGACTGTGTACACCATTAATTATGGGGGACTTTGCATTTGGTGTAACGCTCCCATTTCACTTTGTTACCAATTGTCAATTTTCTGGACCCAAGACAGATGAATTTTGGCAATGCAGAAAAAATCTGGGGACTCTTTGTGAGTACAGCACACATGACTGGGAGCACCATTAATTCTGGAGGACTTTGCATGCGGTGTAACACTCCCATTTCACTTCGTTAACACTTGTCAATTTTCTGGACACAAGACAGTTGCATTAAAAATCTGGGGACTCTGTGTATGTACTGAGTGCATGAATGAATGTGCCATTAATTCTGGGACACTGCATTTCCTGTTATACTCTCATTTCACTTCGATACCAATTGTCAATTTTCTGGACACAAGACAGATGCATTTTGGGGACGCAGAAAAAATCTGGGGACTTTGTGTGTGTACTGCACGCATGACTGAGTGTGCCATTAATTCTGGGACCCTTTGAAATTCATGTTTTGCTCTCATTTCACTTCACTACCACTTATCAATTTTCTGGACACAAGACAGTGGCATTGTGGGGATGCACAATAATTCTTGGGACTGTGTGTGAGTACTGCGCACATGTCTGAGTGCGCCATTAATTGTGGGACACTTTGCATTTCATGTTATGCCCTCATTTCACTTTGTCAGCACATGTGAATTTTCTGGAAACAAGACATTTGCATTGTGGGGATGCAGAAAAAATCTGGGGACTCTGTATCAGAACTGCACGCATGACAGAGTGCGCCATTAATTCTGGGGGACTTTGCATGTGGTGTAATGCTCCCATTTCATGTCATTACCACTTGCCAATTTTCTGGACACAAGACAGCTGCATTTTGGAATGCAGAAAAAATCTGGGGACTCTGTGTGAGTACTGCGTGCATGACTGAGTGCACCATTAATTCTGGGACACTTTGCATTTAATGTTATGCTCCCATTTTTAGTTTTTTAGTTTAGTTACGCCCTCATTTCACTTTGTCAGCACGTGTGAATTTTCTGGAAACAAGACAGTTGCATTGTGGGGATGCAGAAAAAAATCTGGGGACTGTGTAAGCACAGCGTGCATGACTGAGTGCACCATTAATTCTGGGGGACGTTGCATTTCATGTTATGCTCTCATTTCACTTAGTCAGCACTGGGGAATTTTCTGGACACAAGATGGTTGCATTTTGGGATTGAGAATTCTGCAGCATCTTGTAAATATTTTTGGAGCCTCAGTAATGTTTACTTTCTGTCATGCTATCGTGAAGTATTTGTCAAAAAGCAGGACTGAGCACTGCAATTATACTGTGTGCAGTCCGTCTTCTTTCCTGTGTTTGCAGACACTGTCCAGTGTCAAGTTGCAAACACACACACACACATATATATATATATATTAGAGGCAAAAAACTCTGTTTAATGCATTAGTTAGGGTTGTTCCACAGTGACAAAAGTGAGGAAATTCGCTGTTAGGGTTGAAAACCCTAACTCCGAATTCACCCCCCCCAGAACCACACACACACAGACACACACACACATTCAAGTATGGGGGAGGACCAAGTCAACACAACCAATGACAGACATCCAGCAGCAGGTGACAGAAATAACAAACAATTGTCTAAATGTACTACAAGACATCCCCACCCACCTGACCATTTACTGCATGCTCAGTGGAGATCAACAGCAAAACTGAGGCCATGTACACCAAACGTACACATCCCTGATTGCAGCTGCACACAACGTACCACACTTAGTAGTTGCATGGCCTTACCTACCGATGCCCCACACCACACCACAACTGGTACTGTGCTGTTATTCAATATAAATGCTGAAGGTGCATGATGACAGTTGTAGAAAGGTTTTAACACTACTGACTATACATTAATTAAGAGAAGCACATACATTAACTACAAGACACTAGCATGCTCAAGATAAAAGTAATGATACATTTAGTAGGTGATTTACATAGTAGTACATTTACTGCAATGGTTTACTCAACATAGAGAGGCTGATGTAAACATATGGAAAAGCATTGCCTGTTCAACGCTGAGAAATTGGTACTGCCAGTATCACATGCATTCTTACTGATGAAGGTGTACTGCTGAGGTACATACATAGACCTTTAGTGTGTTTCAATATTAAAGATGCAGTAAGTATTCTTTGTAAGAAAGATTGTAATTGCATGGATCAGGCCAAGTAACTTCTAAATATCATAGCACTACTGAGCCAACAATGATGTACCTGTATCGGACATGTATATAGGATAGATTTTCCTGTAGGCTCTTACTGAGTATGTTGTACCTGATAAAGACAATCTCATTGCATCTGTGATGACTAACTTATTCAAATAGTAATACATTTGCTATTGTTGCAATGAGTGATCTATGCCACTTATGGACACAGTGTGATTTTTGTAACAGTTGTTTCATACTCAGGCTGTATGCCTACTGTTTGGGTTTGCCACACTTCTGTCACTGATGCTATCAAAGTGATAACTATGTTAATTCTGCTACAACAGGAATCAAGTAGGTATGGTGTAGATATAAACAGAATGTCTTTTAGTATTGATTTAACTCATAATGGGGTAAATGTACTAGGATAGCAGGGTTATCCTCATCACTGAGTCTGTCAGTTATAATCACACTAGGGTTTTGATGACTGTAATGATCAAGTTACACTGTTCATCTTCATGAGTTCATATTCAGAGCCATTCTCCAGCAACTAGACAGTGTATGGTGTAACTGGGTGGGACACTGTGTTGCAAAGCTGCTGCAGTGCCTAGCAGAGGAGAGTATCTACTCATAAAGACAATTAAGCAATAAGGCATGACCAACAGTTATGTTAAATGGTCTGTTAATCACCCTGTAGGTTTAATGTTGAATGAGACATATCCGAAAGTGCCACATGTCGCTAGACAGTGATAAACTGACCATTAACATAATACCTGGGAGTGGCTTATTGCTATCATAATAAAACTGTTTTTAAACAACATTAAACCATGTTCATCATATGGTTAGGCTCTCATGTATGTTAATAAAACTAAACATAAGGCTGTTACAATGTTTACAGTCAATTAGAAAGCTGCATTTCTCAAACCCTTGTTATAATCAGAGATATTATACCTGTACAACTCCTTGGTTTTGCTTAACTCTATTGCTCAGGTGGCCCGCCACGCCAAGTGGTGTGGTGTGGTGTGGGGCATCGTAAGGCCATGCAACACTAAGTGTGGTACCAGTGCAGCTGCAATCAGGGATGTACGTTTGGTGTACATGGCCTCAGTTTTGCTGTTGATCTCCACTGAGCATGCAGTACCTGGTCAGGTGGGTGGGATGTCTCAGAGTACATTTAGACAATTGTTTGTTATTTCTGTCACCTGCTGCTGGATGTCTGTCATTGGTTGTGTTGACTTGGTCCTCCCCATACTTGAATGTGTGTGTGTGTGTCTGTGTGTGTGTGGTGCTGGGGGTGACTCGAGTTAGGGTTTTCAACCCTAACAGCGAATTTCTCACTTTGTCACTGTGGAACAACCCTAACTAATGCATTAAACAGAGTTTTTGCCTCTAATTTCCCTTTTTTTGAGAATGATATTGAGAAAAGTGATAATGTGCGTGGGAGGACGACGGGCCCTTTTGGCCCCGCCTCCTGCCACATGATGTCTTGTGGTATAGTAACAGGAGCAGCAATGCAACAGAATGCTAACAGTGGCACACATGGTAACACAAGCGCGAATGATAACAGAAAGGGTAACGCACACGGTGGCGTAGACGGGAACGGTGTGCCACGTGATGTCTGGTCACATAGTAACATGGTGCCTGTAAATGGAAATGTCAATGGGCATGGTGACGCAAAGTGAAACAGAAAGAGAAACAGTGCGGTACACACAAATGGCAAAAAAGTAACAGAAATGCAAGCGCAAATGAAAACGCAAAGGATGACGCACGTGGTGGCATTGGGGTGTGCATTGGGATCATCAGCCCTAACTCTCACCCCATGACCTGTGTAAAGCAGCAGAAGTATAGGAGAATGGGGTGAGAGTTAGGACTCATGATCCCAATGCACACCCCAATGCCAGTTGGGGGTGGTGGGGTGCAAGGGGTTTTCAACCCCTAACAGCGAATTTCCTCACTTTTGTCGCTGTGGAACAACTCTAACTAATGCATTAAACTGAGTTTTTGCCTAATTTCCTTCTTTTGAGAATGATAACAAGAAATAGTGATATAATGCAGCAGCGGAGCGCCAGTGCCCTCTGGGCCCCGACGCTCCACTGCATATCTGGTGGCGGGGGCGCGGGCATTTTGGCCCCACGCCCCGCCTACATGATGTCTTGTGGCATACTAACAGGACAGCAACGCAAACAGAAATGCTAACAGGGACATATGGTAACACAAGCACTAATGAGAACAGAAAGGGTAACGCACATGGTGGCGTAGGACGGAATGGTCTGCCACGTGATGTGTTGTCACATAGTAACATGGTGCCTGCAAACAGAAATGTCAATGGGCATGGTGATGTAAAGTGAAACAGAAAGATAAACAGTACTGTAGACAGAAAATGGCAAAATAACAGAAACGCAAGCGCAAATGAAAACGCAGCGATAACGCATATGGTGGCGCAGACGCCAACGGTAAGTGAACGGGTAATGGAACTGCAAGCAGAAAGGGCAACAGTAACAGTAATGTAAGCGCACAGGCTAGTTTTCCCCAAAACCTGCATTGAGAAAGACAGTGAGTACAAATAATGTATGCAAAATAATGAGGATCGGTGCAGAAAATGAGATCTTGGAATACTAAATACATTATATTTCAGGAACCGTACGACGGAGAAAAAATTTAAAAGTCATATTATTTACAACTGTCCTGGCTAATTTGAATCTTAGTCCCATTAGGGGGCTAAGAAATTTTCTGACGAAAAGTCCGTATCTCGCACCATTTCTAAGATACGGGCCCTGAAAGGCACGGCGAACGCCATAATGTTATCCTATGGGAAAAAAAGAAAAGTTCGGAGCACCATAACTTTGCCTCCCTGTAATGTTTTTTCACCAATCCACTGAAAGGCACATCTGTGGGCTGTTGGCTGTCTTCCCTCCAAATTTCAGGAAAAAAGACCAAACCGTTATTTTGCAGCAGGGTGCCAAACGATTTCTGTAATGCGTCGGGCGCCGTAATGTTATCCTATGGGAAAAACCATAAACTTTGGAGTGCCGTAACTTTGCTGCCATGTAATATTTTTTCAATACAACACTGAAAGGCACATCTGTGAGATGTCGGCTCTGCTCTCCAAATTTCAGCTCAAAACTCCCAACGGTACTTTTGCAGCGCAGAGTGCCAAAGAATTGCTGTCATTTTCCCACAGACTAGAAAACTACTGTCGCATCATAAAGCTTTCATTAATTTGCACACTTTCGTGAGCACGCTAATTTGTATGAAGTACTTTTTCCAGAAATTTGAAAACATATTTCTGGGTGTTTTACCACAAAATAAAGACATGGCAAGCATCCTCAGGGCCCCACTAGGTGAATACAAAAAAATTAGGGTTCAGAGGGTCCCAAATTTAAATGCCAACCATTTTCTGATCACCAACTGAAAACAAAATGGCTGATTTATGAAAGTAACAGGCCCATTTGGCAAAGTAAAATGCATTTGCAAAAGTGTTGAACTTTTGTTAACTTTTCCCTTTGACTTATAATGGGAAACTGTTTTTGAATAACTTTTGAACCGTTTAATATTTTTTCACGAAATCTTGAAAGGCACATGGGGACCCTGGCTGCATGTTCCCTGAAGATTTCGGGCCGGTCACGCAAACTGTATGACCTGTAGGCGTGACCACAGAATTCCAGAAAAGCATAAACGCGCGCACAGATCACACTTAATAACTCCGCAGCCGTATATCTGACCAGTATGAAACTTGGCAGATCCCAAGGCCTATGGTTCTTGATCAAGAATTCTAAATTTCAGGCAAATCCATCAAACGGTTGCAAAGTTATTATGGTGCAAAGTTTTGGGGTTTAACATAGAAATGGCTCTCAACCCTAACTATGGTAGCACTACTGTACTATATATATATATATATATATATATATATATATATATATATATATATATGCTGATGCTGACTTGTTGCACTGTTCATGGTGATTGTATAAAGAATAAAGATAAGAATATATTATATATTTTATTTGTACCATCAATGGCAGCAGACAAAGTCATATGATATGTTTTCAGAGGCCTTGGGCCAGTGTGCACCTCAATCACTTGTCGCACAGACACTGCACACATGACTTTGCGGAGATAATAGCACAAAAAAAAATCATGCTTTTAAACAAACCGTACCCAACAGACATAAAATATTGATGAGCCACCCAAAATATTTTGTGGTGTACAGACATGTTCAAGTCAGAATATATAACAGGTCCTGCAGTCCACTGCCAACACACTGTGCTACCACTGGCACCCTGTCGTGTTATGGTGTACATCAACTTGATGAAAAACTGACACTGCCAGTGTAAACTAGAAAGACATATTCCAGATCAAATAATGAAACGAAGGAATGTGGTAGTACAGTGTGGTGCCAGTGAACTGGACCTTATATATTTTCTGAATTTATAATGTATGTACATCATGAAATATTTTGGATGCATCAGCAATACTTCATGTCTGTTAGATACGGTATGTTGAAAAGCAGGATTTTTGGTTGTTATGATATGATTTCCTAACACAATATAAGTTACATATTCTTATCTTTATTCTTTATACCATAAATATAGCAAGACGTCAGACAGCAATCAGTATATATATGTTTGCAAGAAGCTGGACAGTGTCTGCAGTACATATGCACACAGGAAAGAAAACTGACTGCACACATGCAGTTTAGCACAGTATACTTGCTCAGTCTGCTTTTCCACAAACACTCTGTGACAGAAAGTAGACATTAATGGGGCACCAAAACAGTGCACACACACACACACTTAACAGAAGATAGGGGGTCCAGAATACAAAGTGTCATACATATGGAAGACAACAAAAAAGGGCATAATTACATACAAGGGTCGGGGATGGTGGAGGAATATATTTTATAATACAGCAAGGAAGATGTGGGGGGGGGGGCACATGGTGTGAGGAAAAAAAACTAATGTGGGATCCCATGGTGATTCAGCAGCAGTTCCGGCATGGACATAATTTGTAACTGATAGAAACATAGAAATATAGAAACATAGAATTTGATGGCAGATAAGGACCGCTTGGCCCACCTAATCTGCCCATTTTCCTACCTAACAGATAAGCTGCAGATCCTAGTTAACCAACAACTTACTTCCTTCTACCCCCCCCCAACTAGGACTGCCTTATGTCTGTCCCATGCATTCTTGAATTCCCCAAATGTTCTTGACTCCATGACCTCCTCAGGGAGGCTGTTCCATGCATCCACAACCCTCTCTGTGAAAAAGTACTTCCTTACATTACCTTTCAGCCGTCCCCCTTCTATCTTCAAATTGTGCCCCCTTGTTCTTGCACATCTCTTTTTCTAAAAGATGCTACCCTCTTGGACTTTGTTGATTCCCTTGAGGTACTTGAAAGTTTATACCATGTCCCCTCTCTCCCTTCTTTCCTCAAGGGTATACATATTAAGCTCCTGCAGTCTTTCTTCATATGTCTTCTGGTGCAGACCCTGCAGCATTTTGCCTGCCCTCCTCTGGACAGCCTCCACTCTGTCTATGTCTTTGTGGAGATGGGGTCTCCAGAACTACACACAGTACTCCAGATGGGGTCTCACCAACTGTCTGTACAGAGGGATAACAACATCCTGTTTTCTACTATTGATGCTGCTCCCTATGCATCCCAGTATCCCCCCAGCCTTCTTTACTGCCTTCTCACATTGCTTGCCCACCTTTAGGTCATCTGACATAATTACCCCCAGGTCCCTTTCCATTTTTACTGTTGTCAGTATCTAACCTCCCATTGTGTACTCTTCCCCTGGGTTTTTGTTTCCCAGGTGCATTACCTTGCATTTCTTTGCATTGAATCTGAGCTGCCAAACATTTGACCATTCCTCCAACCTTGCCAAGTCCCTTCTCATCCTTTCCACTCCATCTTGTGTATCAACCCTGTTGCAGATCTTTGTGTCGTCTGTAAAGAGACATACTTTTCCTTCCAGTTCCTCTGCAATGTCACTTATAAAGACATTAAAAAGGACCGGTCCCAGTACTGAACCCTGTGGTACCCCATTAGTAACCCTCCTTTCTTCACTGTGGACTCCATTTGCTACTATCCTTTGCATCCTGTTGTCTAGCCATTTTTTTATCCAGGCTACCACCTTGGGACCCACTCCAAGGCTGGATAACTTGTGCATTAATCTTTTGTGTGGGACTGTATCAAATGCCTTGCTAAACTCTAGGTAGACCACGTCCACAGCCCCTCCCTGGTCTACTACCTTGGTCACCCAGTCAAAGAACTCTATTAGATTCATCTGACATGACCCTCCCATTGTAAATCCATGCTGCCTTGGGTCCTGTGCCCCACTGACCTCTAGGTACTCAACAATTCTTTCCTTCAGAAGTGATTCCATCATTTTCCCTACCACTGAGGTCAAACTAACTGGTCTGTAGTTTCCTGCCTCTGTCCTGTTCCCACTTTTGTGAAGAGGAATCACATCCACCCTCCTGCAGTTCTCAGGTACCACCCCATCCTCTCATGATTTGTTAAAGAGGGTAGTCAGCGGTATCAGTAGTTCTACCCTTAGTTCTTTTAGAATTCTTGGGTGAATCCCATCAGGCCCCATTGCTATGTCCACCTTCAATTTTATTAGTGCTTTCAGAACTCTTTCTTCTGTAAATTGACTGGTATCGACCCCCATCTTCAGAGTGTTTCTCTTGTTTGGTTTAGGTACCTCCCCCTCCTCTTCATTTGTGAATACTGAGCAGAAATATTCATTCAGTATCCGTGCTTTTTCATCGTCACCCTCTACCCACATTTCCTCCCATTTATTAAGCCTCAGTATCCCTCCTTTGGTCTTTCTTCACTCCCTAATGTAACTATAAAATATCTTATCCCCCTTCTTAACAGAGTTGGCTATCCTTTCCTCGGCTTGGGCCTTTGCTATTCTGACTGCCTTCCCAGCCTCTTTCTGCTTTAACTGATAAAGTTCTCTGTCCTGCTCCTTCTGTGTTTCCTTATATTTCCTGAATGCTATCCTTTTCTCCTTAACTTTCCCTGCCACCTCTTTTGAGAACCATTGCAATTTTTTCCTTCGTTGTGTTTTGTTGATTTGCTTTACACAAAGGTTTGCTGCCTCTGTGATGGCTGTTTTGATTACTCCCCATTGTTCCTCCTCCCCTCCTTCTTGCCTGTTTGCTAGTGCTTTTCTGAAGTACTCTCTTGTTTTCCAAAAGTAAGCCCTCCTAAAGTCCAATACTCTTGCTTTTGTATGGCTTGACTGTATGGCTGTGTTTATCGTGAATGGCATTGTTTGGTGGTCGCTTGTTCCCAGATGGCTACCCACTTCTAAATCTGAGATTCTTTCCCAGTCCCCATTTGAGAGTACCAGGTCTAAGATTGCTCCCTCCCGAGTGGGTTCCAATACTAGCTGTCTGAGGCATGCCCCTTGTAGGGCATCAAGAATTACCCTGCTCTTTGATGTGCCTGCAGCAAAAGTGCTCCAGTTAACATCTGGTATATTCAGGTCCCCCGTCAACAATATCTCCCCTTTTTCTGCCATTCTAAGGAAGTATTCTATCATTTCCATGTCCATTCCCCCCCCCTGAGATGGGGGTCTGTAAACAACACCCACACAGAGTGTGGTGGCATTTTTTGTCTCCAGGGTGACCCAGAGTGCCTCATCTGCTCCCTGTTTACTCTCTAGTTCTGTTGCTTTGATCCCTTCCTTTATGTAGAGAGCTACTCTTCCTCCTCTTTTACCCTCCCTATCCCTCCTGTAGATTGTGTATCCTGGTATGTTGGCATCCCAGTCATGGTTCTCTGTGTACCATGTTTCTGTGACTGCCACAATATCCAGGCAACCCTGTTCCATCAAGGCCACTAGTTCAGGGAGCTTGTTACACAGACTATGGGCATTGGAACTCATCACCATCCACTTTTTGATGGTCTTACCCCTTTTAGCCCCATTCCTGTCCTTACTGTCTTTACCTTTTTTTATATTTACCTCTGTCCTGCTCTCTAATGACTTCTTTACCTTGGTGTTTACCTCATTAATTACCGTGTTTTGTGGGGGGAGGCTGGGATTTCCTTGCTCCTTTTCAGTGCCTCCCCCCTTGGCTAGTTTAAATGCTTGCCAATGAAGCATTTAAACCTCTCATCTAGGATCCTGGTCCCTCCAGACAGATTCAGACTACTGCACCAGTATAGGTCTGCATCCCTCCAGGTGGCTCCCCAGTCCCCAATCCCCAATGAAGCCAAAACCCTGAGTTCCACACCAGTTTTTCAACCATTCATTGGTCCCTCTATGCAACCCAACTGCTGCTTGAGAGCACTCACCCTCTCATTGTTCTCCTCAACAGCACTCCAGAAAATTGTCAAGTCAGCCTGCATTACACACAGTTCTCTGGAGTCCACATGTTCTACAGGCTGACCTGCTGGTGGTGATAGTGGGAGTGGGGGTGCTGCTCTGGTCCTCCTCTTCTTATGGCTGCTGCCAAACACAGTTGCTCCCTCTGCCACAGGAGGGTCATCAGGTGCAGGCATTGCCCATTCTGTGGAAGCCTGCCACTCCAACTGGTGGTGATTTAACATATGGGTGTGCTGGCTCCCAGTCCCCAGGTGAGTCCCCTGGGTGCCATGGTGCACCTCCACCTCACATAGGTGGCACCTGACCATGCTGCTGTCCCCCCAACACAGTCAAAAAACTGCCAAACAACAGAGGTGAGGGGAGGACTAGGCACAGGCAGGGGAGGGCCAGATGAACTGGCAGCCTGCTGGTCACAGTGCTCAGCAGGGATGGGATCCACACCTGGGCCTGGGTGCACAGGCACATCCAGTTCCAGAGGACCTGGTGCTGGAGTTTGTGCTGGACATGGTGGTGGTGGTTGTTCAACTACCTCTGAGTCAGGAGGCAGTGCTGGTCCTGCTTCTGGGGGGGGCATGTAGAATTTTTGATCGGTCCTACAAGAACTGGTGGCCATGCCCCCTCACATGTGCACTGTATGACTACTAGAACCATGCTCTTCTAGAGCTGCCTCCACCCCTGACATTCCCTCACCCTGGTCCATCTCTCCTACTGTGCTGCCTCAGTCCAAGCAATGACTACTCACACTGTCACACAACACACACACAGTCACACAGACACAGCAAAACAACTAACTGCTTATAAAGGTAAGAAAAACAAGTTTACAGAAAGAACAAAATAAGTTAAAAAGAGTACAGAAAAGACAAAAAAATGTAGTTTTAAAAAAAGCTGTTGGGTCTAAATCAAAGTTTAAATCTCATCCTCACTCTGATCTCCAAGTCTCAGCAGTGATAAAACAACACACTCCTCTCTCTCTCTCTCTCTCTCTCCATATGCACAGGAGAAAGTGAAAGTGCCTGCTTGAATAACTCACTTCCTACCTGCCTGACTAAAAAGCATGTGACTTACAGTACTGTAAACCATGTGATGTGTGAGGGGTCTGCCAAATCTGAAACACAAAGTGCATCACTTAGAATCATAATGAGGAAAGTGAAGTCCATTGAAAACCATGACTCCACCTTACTTCGCGTTGCCATTCGCCTTAATGCGAAGTGGTAAAGACAAGGCAGAGTGAGCACTTTGCATTGCCCACTTCACGTTCACTTTGATGGTGGAATTTAAATTTGCTGCATCACTAGTTCTGCTATAATATAGATGGTTGATCAGGCAGCTTAAAGGACACCTAAACTGTCTTTAAACACATTTTGTTTTTTAAGAAAAATGACTCCATGGGCTTGTACAGAAGAGGCTGTTGTTTACATTTATTAAAGTAGGATAAATGCAGTTTTGTAACATTTGAAAATTGTAAACAAACCATCTCCTGATTCAAAAATCCTGCTCTAAGAATCTTAAAATGGTTGCCTTAATGATGTCATTAATGTGACAGATGCCGCAGTTCTTCAGATGTATGCTAGGTGTACTAACCGTATTCAAATGTGAATAATTAAAATGAAAATGATGGCATGATACTGTCAGTTTTTTATACTGTAATTAGCAAAAAAATACCAGCAGAAAATTCTTTTTTTTTTTTACTTTATCAATCAAGAAACAAAAGCAAATAACTTTAAAATGAAAAATGATAGCATGGTGCTGTCAGCATGAAATTTCTTCAGCACAACAATATCTATAAAATGAGTGGTGTTTATATGTATGTATATATATATATATATATATATATATATATATATATATATAACTTTTAGTTTTTTATAATTAGCAAAAAACAGTAGAAAATTCAATTCTATTTTCAGTTTTTCAACAACAAATGTCAATAACTTTAAAACAAGAAAATGATAGCTTGGTGCAATACTATGAGCATGACATTCATTCAATACAACAATATCTACAAAATGAGCAATGTTTCAATTTATATCTACCATTTAGGGTTTTGCTTTATAATTAGTGAAATAAAACTGCAGAAAATTATTTTTTAAAGCAAGAAATGATAACATGGCACTGTGAGTACAAAATTTGTTCAGTATAAAAATATCTACTAAATGAGTAGTGTTTCATTTATAGATACCTTTTAGATTTTTTTATAATCAGCAAATAATGGCAGGAAATTCAATTTGTTTCACTTTTTTGGAGGTACTGTATGCTACCCCACTACTGGAAATATTGTTGATAATTTTTCTTCTTATGCTGATTGACCTAATGGCATCATTTTGCTACTCATGATGTCATTGGGTAAATCAGCACTTGAACAAAGAATTTCAGCAATGTTCCCAGTAGGGATGGTAGCATATACCTTATATATACAACAGGAGTGGGGGTACAATGACAAGATAAAAAATATACCTTAGTTAGTGACATCAGTAACAGCAAGATTTTTTCTGTGTTTGAGAAGAGCTCCCAAAGCTAAGTGCTTTTTGATATAATTTTCAGTTTAAAAAATTGTTTTGTTTTATGTAAATTTAGGTGATTGTGAAAGACAACCCTGTAGGCTCCAGGAAGATATAAAATTTGTGCGGTAGATATTCGTTGGAAGTCAGAAGGATCAACACATTTATTTAATGTGATCTTTCTACTCTGATGTGGTTAATTTTAATACTATTTTAATACTATAGTTTAAACCCTTTCTGAATGTGCCTTTGGTGGTGTCTGATATTGAGAACCTAAGTGTCATTTGTGGGTATCCTGTCTGTTTTGGACGGTACTTTATTTTCTCTGTTAAACAACTGAGTATACATATTGCCTAATACTTTATAGTACATTGTATCTTTTGCTCAGTCTCTAATTTTTCTCTTCTTTCTCAATGTTTTAGAACTGTTTAGTTATTGTGGCAGAGGTGTGGTACTGTGTTCTTTCTTGTAGTTCAAGGTGCTTTGGAACTGTTGATTTCTATTGGTTTAAACAATTACATTTTTCTTTTCTATTTTAAAAAAGCTACATCAACTTGGTATGTTGTCACCTGTTTGTTGTTGCTAAGTAGCAGATGTTTGTGCATTGTGCTCTGATTATGTGATAGAATCTGTATTAGTAGAAGGTAGATTATTGTGATTGTAGTTACCTTTTGATTGTGAGGATAAAGAGCTTAGATAGAAGTGTATGTATTTTCAAATATTATAGGGGAACAGTGGCAGGATTTTTAGGACAGTAAATTAATAAAAGGGAACAGGAGAGCTTCAGTAGCGGACAAGTAGTGGAATTGCAGTACAATGTGGGGAGTGGTGCAATGCAGTGGCTGTGGGCAGCCATATTCAGGCAGACCTTCTGGACACTGAGGTGTGCCCTCATCTGCATGCATCTATCTGGACTGTGGGATGAGGTAGCCAGACTCAGATGGAAGTAAACTGGGTCAGGAGTACCATCACCTATCCAGGGACCACCCAGTCCAATGCAACTGCCTCAAAGGATGCCAAGAACGAGGAGCACTTGGATGACAGTGGGCTCAGGGAGGGTTAGAGCAGTCAGGCAGAGGCACATCCCAGATCCTATTCCACTCAAAACTCATATGCCACACTGGCAAACGAGGACAACCAAATACAGGTACCCAGAGAAGTGGAAGGAAAGGATGTGGAGGTTAGCCAAGGAGGTGACCTCAGCGGGAAAGCAGTGGACCCCAGAGGAGGAGGAAGTGAATCCTGGTGGGGACTCCATCATAAGAGGGATCCAGCTAGGAACACAGGAGGGGAGGACAGGGAGGTGAGGTGCTCACCAGGTGCCACGGCATGGAGGGATGGAAGGAAGATCCTGGGATCACTGGGAAGGCAAGATGGGAGGGTGAGCTGGATGTCATTATCCACCTAGGTACTAATGACCTGGAAAATGGGGAGCAAAGGAAGTTCAGGAAGAGTTTAGGAAATTGGGGAAGGGTCTCAAGCAAGTAGCTACTTCTGTCACTTTCTCAGAAGTACTACCTGTGAGAGGCAAGGGAGCATAGGAGTGCATGCACCAGGAACTTTAACTCATGGTTGAAGAACTGGTGCTGTGAGGAAGGGTTTGGATTCATTGGTGACTGGGGACCCACCTGGAGGGATGGAGGTTTGTTCAAGCCTGACGGCCTGCATCCATCCTGGAGGGGAATCCAAGCACTCAATGATAAGTTTAAATGCTACATTGACAAGCACTTAAACTAGCAAAGGGGGGTGGCAGGCTAGCAAGGAGGGTACCTACTTGCTCACCCCCCACAGCTAGCAGTGGAACCAGTGAACCAGAGGAGTGGCTATCTCTGCAAAGCAGTATGCAAAAGATGGAGATTAGTTCCCAAGAGGTGGATAAGCAGAAAAGGGGCAAAATTCAGCAGACGGGCAGACAGCAAGGAGAACCAGGGATAAATGACAACCAAGGAAGGGGCTGGAGTAGAACAGTGAGACAGTCTAGGGAGGTCAAATCATGGAAAGCCGTGTGTGCAAATGCCAGGAGCCTTAGCAACAAGATGGAAGATCTGGAGGCCGTCATGGTGCAGTCAGACCTGGACATTGTGGCCATCACTGAAACCTGGTGTAATGATAACCATGACTGGGAGATGGCCATACCTGGCTACAACATATTCAGAAGAGACAGAGCAGGCAGGAAGGGAGGAGGAGTGGCACTCTATGTGAAAAATGACATAAGGGCCACAGAGATCCAGGAGGAACAAAATTGGGGAGGGATACTGTGGGTTAAGCTGGAAAGGAAAATGGGGACAGCCATCCACACAGGTGTGGTCTATAGACCACCAGCCCAGGAGGAAGAAACAGATAGGGAGCTGATGCTAGCCATCCAAGGATGGCAGACAAGGGTGAGGTAGTACTGGTTGGAGACTTCAATATTCCAGATGTGGACTGGAGCATCCCAGCAGCAGCATCAACTAGGAGCAGATTTATCCTGGACTCCTTCAGGTGCCTTCCTCAAGCAACTGGTCATGGAACAAACTCGGCAGAAGGCAATACTGGACCTTGTGCTCACAAACAGGGGACAGTGTGTGATGGGGTAACAGTGGGGAGCACCTGGAATCAGTGACCACCAGTCATTGTGGTTTGAAATCACAGAAAGAGCAGAACCAAACCACACAAAAACACGATCCTGGATTTTAGGGGCTGACTTTGGGAAAATGGGAGATACTTGAAAGAGGCATTAAGGGAATGGGACAGGAATCAGGGTTGAGGAACAGTGGGCAGTATTTAAAATGGGGATTACAAGAACAACAGAATTATGTATTAAGCAGGTTAGCAAGAGGAAAAGGAAGAGGAGACCATTATGGTTTTCAAAGGGTAGCAAAAGAAAGTGAAAGCCAAAAAGATTGCATTCAGGCAATACAAAAGACACAGGCAGAAGAGGAGTAGGGAAGTACCAGGAGAGCAAAGGGAGGCAGGGAGGTCAGTAAGAAGCCAAAGCTCAGACAGAAGAACACATTGCAAAATCAGTGGGTAGAGGGGACAAAACCTTTACAGGTACATAAGTGAAAAAAAAGAAAGACAAAGGGAGGGATAGTGAGACTGAAGGGGAGGATGGGGGCACGTGGAGGATGACAACAGTAAAGCTGACATACTGAACAGGTATTTCTGCTCAGTCTTTACTGAGGAAGAGGAGGGTAATGGGTCTGAAGGGAGTACAAGGGTGAGAATGGTGCAGAAATGGACACAAGTTCCTTTACGAGAAAGGGTCCTGAAGGAACTGGAAGTAATAAGAGTTGATAAAGCAATGGGGCCAGATGGGGTGCACCCCAGGGTCCTTAAAGAACTAAGAGAGGTGGTGGCTGAAACTGGCTATCCTGTTTAGCCGATCACTGGAAACAGGGGAGGTACCCAAAGACTGGAGGACAGCAGATGTAGTCCCCTTATACAAAAGTGGGAACAAAGAGGAAGCAGGGAACTACAGACCAGTCAGCCTCACCTCAGTAGTGGGGAAGATCATGGAAGCACTACTGAAGGAGAGATTGGTGGAACATCTGGTTGTCAATGGACTACAGGACCCAAGGCAGCATGGTTTCACCAGGGGAGGCCATGTCAGACCAACCTCATTGAATTTTGACTGGGTGACTAGGGAGGTGGATCAGGGAGGGCAGTGGACATGGCCTATCTGGACTTCAGCAAGGCCTTTGACACTGTGCCACATAGAAGACTATTACACAAACTGGGGAATATGGGTGTGGGCAGGACAGTAGTGTGGTGGGTAGGTAACTGGCTGGGTGGCAGGACACAGAGGGTGGTGGTAAATGGCTGTCACCCACAGAGGGAAGAGTGACCAGTGGGGTACCAAGGATCAGTGCTGGGACCGGTCCTATTCAACATCTTCATCAGTGACATGGCGCAGGACCTAGAAGGCAGAATTTCACTGTTCGCTGATGACACAAAGCTCTGTAACAGATTAGACACACCAGAGGGTGTAGACAGAATGAGAAGGACCTACAGAAACTTGAAGAATGGTCAGGGTTTGGCAGTTGAAATTCAATGCAAAGAAGTGCAAGATAATGCATATGGGGCACAAAACCCTGGCACAATATATCAGTTGGGGGGTGAGGATATAGCATACCAAGCAGGAAAGGGATCTTGGGGTTATCATCTCTGATGACCTCAAGGCAGGAAACAGTGTGACAAGGCAGCAGGTAAAGCAAATAGGATGCTGGGATGTATGAGCAGGGCATTACCAGCAGGAAAAGGGAGGTTATAATTCGCTTATACAAGACACTAGTGCGGCCCCACCTGAGTACAGTGTACACTTCTGGACACCATACCTACGTAAGGACACTAGACAGGGTAGAGAAGGTTCAGAGGAGGGCAACAAAGATGGTGCATGGATTGCATCACAAGTCCTATGAAGTCAGGTTGAAGGAACTGAACATGTACTCCTGGAGGAGAGGAGGGAGAGGGGATATGATAGAGACATACAAGTATCTTACAGGGAGGAACAGGGTGCAGGAAAACACTATTTTAAGCGAAAAAGATGTTCCAGGACTAGAGGGCATGGGATGAAGTTGGAGGAGGACGATTCAGAGGAAACATGAGAAAGAATTTCTTCACAGAGACGGGTGCTGGACAAGTGGAACACCCTGCAGAGGAAGTGGTGGGGGCTGAAACAATCACGGGATTTAAGAATGCATGGGATAGACATAAAGGAATCCTGGAGGTCAGGGGTAAGGTGCAACAGACTTCTAGTAAAACAAACTGAACTTACAAGCTCAAATGGGCAGACTGGGTGGGCCATAGACCCTTATCTGCCGACACTGTCTATGTATCTATGTATCTATGTATCTATGTAAGAGATCAAAAAATATCATTGTTACTGTTGTTGCGGTTGATTTCTTTTAAGTTACTGTCATCACAGTGGAATACCGAACCAATCAGAGAGCAGCTTATACAATGCTGGTGACATCATAATGCCTAGTACAGCACTAAAGCAGGTACTTAAAATCAAAGAATGAAGCAACATTTTTACATAAACTGCAAATTTAAAAGCTATAACTTGTAAATTACTGTTGTATAGATCAAATATACAATAGCCTGACTCAAAATAGGCAATTTATCATCACCTGTGAGTGGGCAGGACTTTCATAACTCACTCATGGCTCTGCAACTCGTGAGTTATGGTCCTGCCCCTCATACTTGAAGATAAATTGCATATTTTGAGTCAGCCTATTGTATATCCTATCATATTATTTGCAAAAAACTCAGTTAATGCATTAGCTTTGGTTACTATTAAAGTGACAGATGTATGAAAATGCAATGTTAAGGTTTTCAACACTAACTCAGCATTCACTCCTAAGCACCCAAAGGAGGCAAGGAAACACAAGTAACCACAGACATTCCTGATCAGGAAAGACAAACACCTCTTTCCACATGACCCAAGAGACATCCATCATCATAGTTCAGTACTTCTATAGCTAGGATCCAAGACAGCATGGGTTTACTAAAGGAAGGTCCTGTCAAAATAATCTCATAGATTTCTTTGGCTGGGTAACCAGATTGGTGGACCAAGGGGGAGCAGTTGATGTCACCTACCTTGACTTCAGCAAAGCTTTTGACGCTGTTCCACATAGAAGATTGATAAGTAAGCTGGGTAGTCTCGGGGTGGGTCAGAAGTTGGTCAACTGGGTGGCAAACTGGTTGACTGGCAGAAAACAGAGAGTGGTGGTAAATGGTATACAGTCAGAAGAGATGCAAGTCACAAGTGGGGTACCTCAGGGGATCCGTCCTGGGGCCAGTCCTCTTCAATATCTTCATTAGTGACATTGCAGGTGGACTAGAGGGTAAGGCTTGTCTGTTTGTACATGTCACCAAGATCTGCAACAGAGTAGATGATACAGATGTGGTGGGCAGAATGAGAAAAGATCTGGATAGACTAGCAAAATGGTCAGAATAATGGCAACTGGGATTTAATGCAAAGAAGTGCAAGATCATGCACATAGGGAAGAGAAACCCCTGAAGCCACCTATAGGCTGGGAGGAGAGTTGCTGGCAGTCACAAAGGAAGAAAGAGACTTGGGCATCATCATCACTGATGACCTGAAATCATCCAAGCAGACCTCTAAAGCAGTAGGTAACACTAGGGGGGTGTTAGGGGGTATTAGTAGGGGTATCACAAGTCATAAGAGGGAGGTAATAATCCCTCTTTACAAGACACTGGTTAGACCCCATCTGGAGTACTGCATGCAGTACTGGAGGCCACACCTTCACAAAGACATTAACCAAATTAAGGCAGTCCAGAGAAGGGCAACCAAAATGGTGCAGGGACTGCATCAGAAGACATATGAGGACAGATTAACAGAGCTCAATATGTATACCCTAGAGCAAAGGAGGGAGAGAGGTGATATGATCGAAACATTCAAACACCTTAAGGGCATTAACAAGGTGAAAGAACCTAACATGTTTAAGTATAAGAAAAATAGCAGAACAAGAGGACACAGCATGAGATTACAGGGAGGCTGATTAAGGGGAAATGTGAGGAAATTCTTTTTCACAGAAAGAGTGGTGGATGCATGGAACGGCCTACCTCAGGAAGTGGTGGCTATGAATACAGTGCAGGGCTTCAAACTGGCATGGGATAGGCATAAGGGAGCAATACAGATGAGTATGAACAGATAAGCCACAAACAGAGCAAAGGCTGATGGCACATTTATAAGGTAGAAAAAGAAATGGGCAGACTGGATGGGCCTTGTGGTCCTTATCTGCCATCAACCTCCATGTTTCAATGTTTCTCTATGTTTCTATGGATACACATGCACATTTGCACACCACCTGGAAAGTCTGGTAAAAAATTCCCACAGGATGACATTGTAAATTTTAAGTAAGGAATAACATATGACAGGGTGTGTAGCAGTGCTAAATTACCATGTACCCCAGATGGGTTGAGAGGCATGAGGTGCAGCTGAGTGCATTCAACCACCTGGGATGTGTGGTATATGATTCCCATAAGATCACATTGTAAATTGTAAGCTAGCAATAACACACAACATGATGTGCAGTAATGCTAAATTGCTGCATACCCCAGGTGTGTCATGAGGTATGAGGCACAGCTGAATGACATCAACTACCTGGGAAGTGCAGATGTCTTCACTCTGGTGATGAAGGCACCTATGCTGCTATGGAAGAACATGCTAAGGATGTGGGAGAGTCAGCAGCTGGCTTTTCTGAGGAGCACCAGGCCTCGGGCTTTTTCACCTGGAAACAAGAGATAACATTCCAACTTAAATAGCACATAGCTGAATGACACAAAATGAAACCTAGAAAAGGAAAACAGCAGCAGAGTGAGATGTTGCCCTGCGTAGTTTATAGAAGACAGTTTTCATGTACACTAATGAAATGCAAGGAAGAAAAAGAAGTGTCAGTAGGTGGCTGCATAAGAAATGCAGCATGTCCTAGATCACTTTGCCTAATAATGTAAAGTGTGAATATGAGAATCTGTGGCTCAAAATGTCATGACAAGGTAGCATTGCAAAAGCAGTGAAAATAGAAATGGAAACATTAAGCATACAACAGTTTTGCATCCCCCCCCCCATTTGGAAGGCAGGAGGTAGGAGCTATTTGAAAAGCAAATCACAGTTTGGTTAATTGGAGGAGAGGGATCCTCAGATTGTTTCTGACACCTGTGCATGACAAACTAAGAACAGGGAGTGTACACACATGAGCAAGTGCCCTAGCTACATTACACTTACGAAATAGGAATCGCCAAGTTGAGGAAGGGTTATTATGTGTCTCACCAAAAGACCACATGAAACCATCAGTCAGACTGAGACAGCCTATAAGCAGGGATGGGACATGGTCATGGAGTACCAGGGAAATGGTTAATGCTGTGATAGAGGCTCAGTCCCATAACTAAACAGGCTTGGGCAGATTAGATGGCACTTGGGGGAGCAGCCAGTGCATCAGAAACTGCTTGTCAGTTCCATCCAGTGGAAGGTGTGACTTGTACAGGGGCATGGGTGTCAGAAACAATCTGAGGGTCCCTCTGTTGTTTGTCTTTCCTGATAAAGGTGTCTGTGGTTGCTTGTGTTGCCTTGCCCACTTTTGCTGCTGAGGGAGGATGTGGAATTAGTGCTGAAAATCCTAACATCACATTTCCATACTTTTATCACTTTAACAGCAACCCAAACTGATGCATGAATGGAGTTTTTTTGCAAAGAATAAATAAAGAATATGCTACCCCTCTCCTAGAAATATTTTTGATATTTTTTGGTTGAGTACCAATTGACCTGATGATATCATGAGTGGAGAAGCCACAAGTGATGTCATCAGGTCAACTGGCATGAGAACAAAAAATAGCAACAATATTTCCAATGTGGGAGTAGCATATTCCATTTATACCATCCCTCCAAAAAGTGAAACATAATTGAATTTCCTGCTGTTTTTGCTGATTATAAAAAATCTAAAAAGTATCTATAAATGAAACACCACTCATATTGTAGATATTTTTTCATGCTCACGATGCCATGATATCATTTTTTTGTGTTTTAATGTTATTCACATTTGTTGTTTGAAAAGGTGAAAAAAATAGAATTTTCTGCTGTTTCAGTAATTATAACAAAAAACTCTGAAAGGCAGATACAATTGAAAACTACTCATATTGTAGATATTTTTGTGCTGAATGAATTTCGTGCTCACAGTACCATGCTATTTTTTTTCTTTTTAAAGTTATTCACTCTTGTTTGCTGAAAAAGATGGGAAAAAAAGAATTTCCTGTTTCTATTTTGCGAATTATAAAAATAAAAGGTAGCTATAAATGAAATACCACTCGTGCTGTGGATATGTTTGTGCTAAACAACTTTTGTGCTCACAATAACATGCTATCATTTTTCATTTTAATAGTATTCGCATTTGAATATGGTTAGTACTGCTAGCAAACATCTGCAGAGCTGGGCATTTGTCACTTGAATGACATTATCAAGGCAGCCATTTTAGGATTTTTTGAGCAGGATTCTTGAATCAGGAGAGTGTTTGTTTACAATTTTCAAATGCTACAAAACTGCATTTATCCTACTTTAATAAATTCAGTTTCAGTATAAATTTTAAAACAACAACCTCTCCTTTACAAGCTCATTGAGTCTTTTTCAGAAAAACACAAAATGTGTAAAAAGACAGTTTAGGTGTCCTTTAGGAGGCAGTATAGCACAGTGGTTAAGGGCACTGAGTTGCAAACCTGGATAACTGGGTTTGAATCCCAACACCCTCACTTGCATACTGTGCGACTCTGAGCAAGTCATTTAACTTGTTCTCCAAGGTTGCACCTGGAAACAAGGTCTGGCTTAGCATGCCTTTCCTAGTTAAACAATTTTCTTTTCCTTCCTTCCTTCCTTCCTTCCTTCCTTCCTTCCTTCCTTCCTTCCTTCCTTCCTTCCTGTTCAATTCAAACATAGTGAGATAGACTAATATCAATAAGAGTCTCAGACATATGGTTATCTGAATGTTCGCATATGTAGTGTAAGCCAGTGATGGCAAGTTTCTGGGTCTGTGCGGATGCACATTAGCAATGCTAAAAAAAAAATTGGGGAGGGGCATCAGGGGTCCTGAAAAACTCTGCCACCATGCCAGGTTAGAACAGAATTATTTGATATAAGGAAAATCAACACATGACTGAGTCAGTCATACTAGTATCAAAAGAGATAGGGGGCATGAGCTATTAGAACAGCATAGACCAGAGATTTGGGGTGGTATGTTGCAGTCTAAGTCTGCCTTGATCTAACTTTATCTCTGCAGCTGCCTCCCAATCGGAGCTTATTATCACACAAGTAAAATGAGGCAAGTCTTTTTGGGACTACTTCATAGCCTCACATAAAGTTTTACCTGAATATATTAGGTTCTGTGTTGGGGCACATCCAGGGATGTACGGCCAGGTAATACAGTAGCTGTGTTGCTACATGCTTAATTTGGTAAGGTAATAGAAATTAGCTGCAGTGTAATATTTACTTGGAGTCAGGCTCTTAGTCACTGAGATGAATTCTGAGAGGGTACTGTATGTTGCAGCTGCAGCTTGGTCTAGATCAGGGTGCATGGAGGAATTAGACAGCAGTGATAATCTCTGAAGTACCAGAGTGGAACAGGAGAAAGTCACAAAATACATAAGTACTTTATTAAAACACACTTTATTTACAATTATAGGCTCACAAGGCAGTCGTATGGGAAGCAGTTCAATAAGCTGAGCCACTCGTTTGCTGATCATATACTTTGCGGCTGTTACTCGAGTGTTAGAGTGCTCATTGCTGCATCACCAATTGATCAATAGGGCCGCAGAGCTACCACAGCTTCCGTGAGTTAGAAGCTATAGCCAACGTCAGGCTACATCAGCTGCAGCAAAGTAGTAGTAAGTAAAAGGTAAGGGAGAAATGGTAAAAAGGGGGTGATTAGATTGGAGATTAAGAAGTAGAAATTACTTAGTGGATTCCCAAGTAAATTCCTGAATCACCATCTCCAAAGTTCCCATTCCCATGTATGGTTTATCAAAGTGTATATTTGTTCTGCTGTAGTGGCTCATCTGCTATGGATGGGGTATAGAATTTGTTTTAAATATCTTGTAGAATTGTCAGCTACTTAACCCAACAGGTGTCATCTGCATTCGGAGGCTCATGTGTTTGATCTCCCCTGTCACAAGTCCACTCCTGTAGCGGCGGGATTCTCTGCATCACAGTCAATCTCTCTTGTGACAGGGGTCAGGGATACTTTTCCTCTATCTTTTTAGTATGCTTGCTGTTTTACAACTGAACATACACCAGAGGATCCCAAGGCTCCCTCTTTCCATGTGAGGGGGTGCAAATACAGTCTTGAGTCTGTGTTCCTGGGAGAGAACCCTGTCGGCCTCTGCACAATTAACCAGAAAAGCCACAGGTGTGTATAGGTCATTGGGGGGCCCTATAATACCCTATATGTGTCTTTCCCCAGAAATGCAGAGACTGGTTCAAACCCTCACAGACCCCTCCTGAGACCTTTTGTATTCTTCCCCCTCCTTCCATCCACAGAGTCCCTTGTGGTATTTTACTTTAGTAGTGTATGGCCCTTAGCAGTCAAACAGGCATAGTATAGTTTGACCAACTCTTCCCAACACACACATACACAAACAACACTGACAGAATTATCTTAAAGTAAGCCAAAAGCTTTACTAATTAATTAATAAATGCAATAAATAACTGAAAGACAAATAATTTTAGACGTTGGTTACATAATATGGAAAATAAAATGTAAGTATACAAAAAGAAAACTAAACTTTGAAAATTCTAGTTTGAAAATTTCTACAAGTCCTTAGTTGAGGAATTTGAAGTGCAAAGTGTCCTTAGATTTGATTGCTGAAAGTCTTAGTTCTTTTCATTTTATTTCATTCATTTCATTTTAACTTTAATTCAGAATTGAATTAGATAGCTCAAACTGAGACAAGCTCATTTCCAATGAGGTAATTTGTGCAAAATTGACAATAAGTTACAAAATAAACACACAAGATTGAATACAATGGCCCAGATATTCAAACTGCACCCAAAAAGTATGCAATAGCAGGAGCAAGTACAAGTCTATTGCACACATGTGTAACAGATGCGATATTCAAAAAAGGAGCAGGCCAAGTTGCACCTACAGCCAACGTCTGAATATTGCACAACCTGCGCCATAGCGCAACTAGGGAAGAGAAGCTGAGCAGATATGATGCGCTATGGCACAACAAGGGATGTTCAGCTGAGCAGTCCAGAGGCACCATAGCGCAAACAGGGAGCACCCCAACTGCAGAGCAATGTAACAGCACAATCAGGGAGGTAGGGGCCCACCACCCATGCCACAGATGGGCACAGGAACACACAGCAGAACAGACATTGCCCCCCCACACCCCAAGCACTGCACAACCAGGGGAGGGCTGGAATAACCACTGGTCCATGGAGATAAGCAACCAACCCACAGCCTGGCCATGGTGCCCCATCACACCTACCGGCAAGCTGTGACTGGCACACAAGGAGGGTGGACCACTCTGTGCCACACCATCCCCCCCAGTGCACAGCACACCCTGCACCTTGACCCCCAGACACCCCCCCATGAGCAGTGACCATCACTGCAGGAATCCCCAGGCATGCCACCACCCCCACAGTGTCAATGCAACCCTGTGCACCACAGAACCATGTAAGCCAGTCCCACCATGAGCACCCATCAGCAGGTTGCAGCACACGGCAATGCAACAACGGCAGACAAAGTGCCACCACACACAGTCCCCCGAGGTACTGCTGAGAGACCGACCATGCGTTGGCACAAGAGTGACCCCATATTGGATGGTCGTGTAGTTGACACCTCTTCCAGTGGTACAGCACTCTGCACAGTATTCCATTAACACACCCCGGCCCAACCACTGGCCACAACAGCCAGCACAGACACCCACAGTGGTGTGTGGAAGCATGCACCACACCAGATGCCACACAGGGTCTGGACAGACACCCACCCATACCCAAGGGCACAACAACACAGGGACACAGTGGTGGGGCAACCAAGCTCCCATTGTGAGCCCATGTAAGCCGTGTACACGCAACCTGCAGTTCACCATGGCACTGGAGTGCCAACCACCTTGTGCAGGCTCCATGGACCAATACCCCACCGATGTCATCCAGAGCACAAGCCACAGACAGTGGGGCACATCCCCTAAAACACACACATGCCACAGCATGGAGGTGGGACAATGACTGTGTTGCCCACAGTGCCACCTGAGCCAGGCATGCACCACACCAGTGACATGGGCAACCCAGCAAAGCGACGGGTACAGTGTCTGCCCTGCAGGGAATGCCACCACTGACATGCCAGCAGATCATGCAGGTCACAGACAGGCATGTGTGTCAGCTGCACAGGCCATGGACGGGCCGATGGGTGCACCATGGACACAGAGCATGTGCCATGAACCACTGCACACAGTCATCCAGTGCACGGGGAACAACACACACAACACAGACACTGACTGATATCTACCCCCACACCATAGACACCTCCACACGGACACACACACTTACCCATGACTGCACCACCTCTGATGCCATGCACACCACTGCAGCTGAGCACCTATAGCCCACTGCAAATCAGAGATCACCACGGTATTCATAGAAAAGTAATATGTATTATAAAAATAAAGAAATCAACTGTTTACATGAACAAGAACTATATACATTTTTTGAGGGGACACAAAAAAGGTGGGGGTGGGCAGGGGGAAAGGGTGGACAAATGGGATGGGATAGAAGGTGTGTGAGGATGGGTCCAGAGGGGGATGAGAAGTCAGGGATCAAGGGACTATTGTCTCCCACGCTGGTCCAGGCTCTGGCTCCCCCTCATTATGTGCCTCCGAAGGATCACCGATTCATCAATCCGTCTCAGGATCGACACCATCTCCCATGCTAGGGTGAGGAGTTCCTGCAGGGTGTCCCTAATTTCCCTCAGATGTCTCGCACCTAGGACAAGGGAGCACAGTCAACAGGTGTGAATACACAACCCCATACAGCCCACCCACTGTACATGGCATACGGCCATGGGACATACCACTGTAATGGTGTGTGACTTGCCCACCCAGGCGCATATAGCCATGCAGAACACTGCACACACCCACCAGCCAAGTCATGCACAGCACCACATTGGCTGTCTACTGACATGGCTATGTTGTGCAAAGGCAGTGGCACAGCCATGCACCTGGTGCACACATGCACCACCAGTGACGCACACCCAGACATGCATTGCCACTGGACAGTGTTGACTGTAACCAGTGGCATGCATGGCAGTGATGTCAATGAATGGTGGCCATGCCCTGCTGCCCACCTTGTCACACAGCATGCAATATTAATCATGGATGTCTGTCACTCACTCTCATCGGGCTGGTCAGGTGGCCATTGTTGACCCTAGGCCCGCCTGGCTGTGGCTTCCACCACTGTCCGCTTCGCACATAGGTGGCGCACTTCGTCCAGGCCTGTGGGGACAAAAAGGAGAGAAGAACATCAGTGCAGTCATGAAGCAAAGTCCCCCTGCCCCAAGGAGTGTGCCCCCCACCCAGCCAGACCCACCCACCCCACACCCTGTGAACACAGCCACGGCCAACCCCATACGGTCCCTCCCCTATGTGCTGGACACAAACAACAATGTGACTCATATGGACGATAATAGTGTGTTGACGGAACCCCTACCTGGATGTGGTACCGTGCCCCTCCTGGCACGTGACCTTAGTCTGGCCAGTAGCTCCGGCTCCCACCTCTGCAGGTCACCATATCAGTGCCTGCACTGCTCCGCTGTCCTGCCCCTGCCTGTCACCACCTCCAGGGCTGTGGCCACCTCTTGCCACACCTGGGACCTTGCCCTATCCAGGGGGGACTCCCCAAAGAGAGGCCCATGGTGTGGCTCTACTGTGGCCACCAGATTAGCCAATTCAATGGCAGACCAGGGAGCAGCACTTCTCCGCGCCATTGTGTTTGCTATAGTAGGCAACATGGCACTCTGCAGCGTGGTACCCCACATGCAGATGCTGCATGGTACAGCACTGCCATTCCCTATCATGCTGTTACCGAACAGTGCGATAGAGGTGCACCTATGCCTGACGCATGGCACCAAGGGGGCAAAGTTCAGGCACAGGGTCAAATGTACCTGGTGCAAGGCCACACACAGTGCCATCGGACGACAATGCATGTAGTGCAATTGGCTGCCTGTGTGCCAGCACCACAGCGGACTATCGGGCAGTTGGGTCATTGCGCCTATGAAGGCCCATTGCCACAGCGCCATGTAGTGACCTTCACTATAGCGCCACTGGCACAATGGTGGCCATACCCTGCATTGCCTACCACACACAGCATGTCATCAGCACAGCAGATGCCTGCATCAGCAACCTGGGCATGCGCAGTGAGGTGTACTACGCATGCCACAGTACTGCGCCATTGGCTCAGCACGTTCAACACAATTGCGCGCAAAGTGCAACAGCGTGATATTCAGCCATCATATGTAAATCATCCTATCAGCCATTCAATGGCGCAGTACTGCAATTTGCACCTAATTAAAGTTGCTCCTCACCTCATTTGCATGGATTGCACTATAAAGGTGCGACAATGTGCTGCAGTGGCCATAGTCGGTTACTGCAGTTTATTGGTGAGTTGCATGCTGTGTGGGAGTGTGGACTGTGGATTCAGGGACATGCATGGGACTGCACAGTCACAGGTAACAACTGCCATTCTTACAGGCTACATAATGACTGAGCACATTCTTGGAGAGGAGGACAACAGTGGTGGGAGGAGGAGGAGGCCGAATTTTACTAAGGCTGAAACCGAGCCCTTTTCGAGGCCTACCTGGATCAGGAGCCACAGCTCAGTGGATGGCGGGGCACCACTCAGGCCTGTGCTGCTGCATGGGAGGAGGTGGCATGTGCCGTGAACCTGCATGGCAGCCACCAGTGCTCTGTGCAGGAGTGTAGGAAGAAGATGGGTACAGACAGGAGGAGGGTAAAGGAGAAGGTGGCTGCCATCAGGGCAGCATGTAGTGCAACAGGTGGGGGACAGCCGGAGAGGTGGTACAGCTCACCCCAGCAGAGGACAGGCTTGCTGCAAACATGCACTGAAGTGCCATAGAGGGAGTTCCGGGCAGTGGCTTCCAGATGGGTGGTGGCCCATCTCTGCTTGGTAAGTCATGGTCTGTCTGGGGGGGTGGGTAGGTCACACGCAATGCGACTTTGCTTTCCCTTACAGATCCTGAGCATCTGCATGGGTCAGCGGTTGTGGTCCTGTCCACTGTGGACAGTTGGACGGAGTCGGAGGTGGGACCATCCACCTCCACAGGTATGTGTGGGTCTGTATGACAGTGGGGCCACCTGTCTGTCCACACCGATGTCGTTGAGACAGGTGTGGAGGAAGCCCTGCCTGTGTCCCAGCGTGCTGGCATCTGTGGATGCCAGCACACTGTGGCTGTGGCCGGGGCAGAGTCCGACACCAGTGATGATGACACGACCGTCATGGGCAGTAACACGTGTGTGCAACAGGATAGACACACAGCAGGGCAATTCGCACTCATGGCTGTGGCTGGTGCCACCGTGGGGGCCTGCATGTCATCACAGTCCCAGGCTGTGCCTGTCAGCACCAGTGGGGCAACACTGGTGTCTGCTCAGGACAGTGGGACTGTTGCGGCCACTGTGGCTGCATCACTGAGCCATGGGGTATGGCAGCCAGAGGGGCAGCATCAGCAGTCACTCACCGGGCTTGGGGGTACAGGGCTCAGCAGCGGCGTCTGTGCACCGCCTGTGGACATGCCCATACCTGGTCCTGGTGCGCAGCACCCATCCTTAAGGGGTGCTGAGCATCAGACCCTTGCACACCCTGAGGGACAGGATGCCGAGGAGGCTGATGACCTCTTGGACGAGCACACCTGCCTACTGTGAGCATCGGTCCAGCAGCAGATGCAGCTTGCAATGTCCGTGGAAGCACTGTGTGTGGCTCTGGAGTGGGCAGAGGAACATTGCAGCAGGGACACTGAATGGATCCTGGCACGGATGGACCGTTTGCGGGAGGATGTGACCGCTGCCATTGACAGGTATGCATAGGCGTTCATTGCTGTCATGGCCACAATGGGCACACAGTCAGGTGCCCATGCATTGCGGACACCACTCTGTGCACTCTCAACCCCCCATTTCCGGCGTCGTGCGACTCCCACCCTGTCGATGCTGGGTTCAGCTGTGGGCATCCCGAGCACTCCTGCTGCAGGCATGTTCGGTGTGCTGCAGACCACTGCATGGACACAGTCACGTTCATGCAGTGGAACCCCCAGGGGACCATTGGTACCACCCCATGAGGCCAATGGTCAGCCTGCCAGTGCTGGCAGGTCTTGGCGGGGCCGCCCACGCATCCTTGGTGGCCGTGGCACTGTGTCACGAGACTGACCTGTCTCCAGCATGGCTACTGTCTGGTGCTGCCCTGTGTGCATTGTGTGTTTCAGTGGGCAGTGCATGGGTGGGTACCCGGCCCTGCACGCGGACACACAGTCCACCTGCACACCCTCCCGACTGCTGTTCGCAGTTATGTGTGCATGATGATGCCTGCATTGCACTGTACACCAAAGTGAAATGGTGCCCAGCATCTGACACATGCACATGGACAGGCAGTGGGCATGGTGGCCTGTGGACATGTGTGTTGCTAGGGTTGGCGTTCTGGGTCGGTGTGCCTCCTGCCCTCTGTGCATGTTTGGTGCATTGTGTGTGTGCATGTGTGTGTGTCCATCCACATGGCATGTTAATCCTCACCCATTCCTGGTTGTGTGTGTGCTTCTGTGCCCTGCCACTTCCCTTGATGGCATGCACCCCTGGTGTGTGTCCATGCATGTTTGTGGGTTGTGCCTTAGCCACTGGTGGTTGCACATGGCCCCATGACTTACCTGGGTTGGCTGAAGTGCTCCTCCATGATGATGTCCCGGTGCAGCTGTGCCAGCCGGATCAGTCGGGGGTTCCGTTGGCCAAGGGAGGGCTGCCCATCACCATCGTCACCGGCATCCTCATCGTCCCCATTGCTGTCCCCCTCTTTGACCTGTATGGCTATCCCACATTCGTTGGCCATGTTGTGCAGGATGCAACAGGCCAGGAATATCCCACAGGCCTTTGAGGGGCTGTACTGTAGGGCACCACCAGAGGTGTCCAGGCAACGGAAAAGTGCCTTCAGCATCCCGAACACCTGCTCGATGACATTGCATGTGGTGGCTTGTGCCTCATTGTAGCATTGCTTAATGGGGTCGTGGGCCGCCAGTAGGGTGTGAGCAGCCAGGGATGGAGTGGGTATCCACTGTCACCTGTGTGTAGAGGGTGGAGGTTAGTTTAGTGATCAGCATCGCCCTACCCCAATCCATGTAGGCCACTACCCATGGCACCTCTGGCCATGCCCCCCAGGTCCTCGATTTGTCCATTTGGTTTGCATACTCACCCACTAGGTGTCCAGTGGGGATGTCCCCACTCTCGAATCTGTGGCACAGTGCCGACTGGTGCCAGATGAATGGTGTGTGCTCCCCGAGTGCGTGGCACAGACATTGATGATGCACCCCCGGCATCGCACACCACCTGGCAGTTGATGCTTGAATATCCCTTGCGATTCATGTATGTGGCCCCCTCATGGCCAGGTGGTGTGCGTATGGCCACATGGATGCAGTCTATTGCCCCTAGCATGCCAGGCATACGTGCTACCCTGTGGAAATCCTGTATGTTTGCTGTGCACTCCACCGCTGTGCTGGGGAAATGGATGTACTCCTCAACATGTGGCAGCAGTGCGCTGAGGAATTGGGTGAGGTGGCATGACGTGGCCGACTGGGTTATGCCTGTGGTGTCCCCAGTTGGTCTCTGGAAGGTACCCGTGGTGAGCAAGCACATGCAGGCTGTTACCTTGGTCTCCACTGACAGGGCATGGCTCTGTCGCATGGGTGCCTGCATCACATCACTGCACAGCTCACAGAGCTGCATCAGTATTGCCCTGTTCAGGTGGTACCAGCCCACAATCTCAGTATCTGTGTACAGCTCAAAGCTGGTGCGGGCTCGGTACTGCCTGTTGGGGGCATACCACTGACGGGCCCTTCCACGGCCATGTCCCCCTGCCGCCCACCTTCTCACCCCCCTCATTACAGCCTCCATGTGGACGGTGGCACTGGCCATGTCCCTGGCTTGCATTCACCCCCCCGGCAGCTGTTACTTTATCCCCCCCATCCTGACTGCTACCTCCCCTGCACCGGGTACACCTGCCTGTGCTGGCTTCTGAGCTGTTTGCCTCCCCACACCTTCCCTGTGCCTGTCTGTTCCTGTGGCCTTTCCCTGGCCTGCCCTGTTCCTGCCACTTGCCCTGTCTGTGCCTCTGCCTCTGTCTCATGTGGCTTCCCTGTAGCGTTCTTGCACCTCTTCCTTGCTCCTTTTTATTTTGGCTCATTTCCGCTATGGCGCAAGTTCCGCTTGCTCCACTGTGCGCATTAGCAGAGTCTTGAATATCACACTGCGCCATTTATGCATGGTTCTCCCCTTCGGGTTGTGCATGCCTTCATTATCATTGCGCTGTTGCTCAGCATGATTTCGGGGGGGCAACTGCCTTCTGCTGAATATCGCAGAATGGCGCAAATTCGGACTTGCGCAGGAGCAACCCTATTGCGCATGGCTCAACTCTTTTGAATATCTGGGCCAATATGTACAATAAATCACAAAATGACAATAACATAACCTAGTACTAACAACAATAAATAATTAACACATATTCAATTACTGAATTTCTGCTGCAGTTCTAGATCTGGCTTAATTTATAAACTAGGTTTTTACTGCAGTGATACATGTTTGTTTACCTTCAAGCCAAAATGTTAAGGGTCGGGGGGAGTAGTTGAAAATAAATTTCTCTGCTGCCTCAGCAGAGTCCCTTAATGCAAACAGTTCCATGAATTGGCAACAGGCAAGAAGGCAGCAAGCAAAACAGAGAAGGGCTAAAAAGGCCTTGATAACCATCTTCACCCTCATTTTAAGGGTTTACAAAAGGGCAGGCTCAGTGACTACTGACTTGTCCTGTGGAACAAAGGGCTTTGAGACATACCAGTTTCCGCCTGAATTCCTGGGGCAGATTCCAGCCCCCCTCCCCCAAATGGCTGTAATTAAGTTACACTCAATACAGCTATTTATTTAAAATACTCATCCATTTAGCTGTAACTAGATTAAGTTAGGTAAGACCTCTCAGGACAAAAGGAATCCAGAAGAAATGGCACCTTTAAATGTTGTGGCCTTTCACAAGCAAATTGAGCTATCTGGTCTCCCAGCTATGCTTAATTAGCTGTTCTGTTTTCTTTTAAATGGTTTTTCCAGTTGCCAGTTTGTGTGAGCAGAACTAGGAGACTCTGTTTGCTGATAGATTTATAAGTTTTTGAAACTGACTGAGGTCACGGAGCTTACAAGGAGGCACCAATAGGTACGGATCCAGTCCTCCTGCAAAGCATTTGTTTTTGGGTGTTAGTCCATCGGTGCTGTGCACTGACTGCCCCGCCCCCCCCTTTGCCACCCTCCCACCCAAGCTCAGCCCTCAATTTATTGTCCTTTCCCATCATGTGACTTCCTGCTTCTGAAAAGCCTATGTTCCCACTTCTCCATTTGCAGCTTATATGCATCACCCACCAGAGGGAGTTCCCTACTAGGGCCAGCTGCTCTATACCTCCCTACTCTCTCCTACTCTCAGACACTCTTGCTGTCTCTGCAACTTAGCTGCTCAGGCCTTTTCTAGAAAACCTCACTACAAATCCATCTGCTACCCTACTCTGCCCTGCACACCACCTCCTTACCACACCTCCTGCGTTCCCACCCCACATCTGCTCCTCAAGCTAGTACCTACTTCTCACTGTGACCACTAGGAGTCACTATTTCTCCCCCTTTTCTTGAGGCATACCAGTTTCCGCCTGAATTCCAGCCCAAACCCAGCCTTATCCAGTGTCCTGTCTCCCCCATCAACCCATCTGCAGGGCTCAATCACCCCCCTGGGGTATTGAACCTGGTACCTTCTGTACCAAAGTCAGTTGCACTACCACTACCCCATGGTGGCAGCCACCCTCACTGAAGGTCAGTTATTACCGTTATCTCTCACAAACAGTAATGAACCACAGGTGCCTGCACCCTGCTACTCAGTCTTCTCACCTTTATTCTCCTAGCTCAGTCCCCTCCCCAACCTGAACACCCACCCACTACATCAGATACCCCACCCCAGGCTACACCCAATGACCTGCCCCCCCACCTTGCCTCCACCTTGCATCCCTGAATATATGCAGCCTCATAAAGAAAACTACTGCTCTCCAGTGCAGGGTAGAACAACATCAACTCAACATCATTGCACTGGTGGAGACCTGGCTCTCTAAGGCCACCCCTGACTCTGCTATTTCCCTTCCTGGTTACACCCCTTACAGGAATGATGGTGTAGGAAAACATGGTGGTGTTTGTGCAATATTCTTGTGGGACACCCTCAAAGGTCATGCTCACCCTGCTCAGAAGCTTGACTTTGGAGCCCAAGCCCTCACATTAAAAATTATCGCTGACCCCACCAGAGGCCCCTTCCTCCTCACAGTCTCCTACATAGCCCCAGGAATTAAAACCCAGTGGTCCAGTCCCTTACTGACTATCTCTCATCCCTCCCACACAAAGTCGCGCAAGTCATCCTAGGTGACCTTAATGTTAATTGGCTTGCTCCCAACTGACTCACAAACCAGTGATGCCTTCACTGCCCTAGACATGTCCCAGCTAGTCTCCCAGCCCACCAGACACAACCATTCAAATGGCAACAACACCTTACTAGATGTTGTATTATCAAACTGTCCCTATAAAATCTAGAATGTCACCATTCTCCCCATCTCACTTAGTGACCACTCCCCAGTCATCTGTCACTGCTCCTCCTCCTCACCAAAGCCAGTGTCCCAGGCCACTCTGCACCAGTGCTTATGCCCCGGCAGCCTTAGAAAACAAAAACAGTACCTAGCCCAGCTAGACTGGTCCCCTAACCGATTTGCTCCAGATATCAACTCAGCTTTAGACCTCTTCACAAGTGCCTTCTGCATGGCTTGTGACCTCTTTGCTCCCCTCACCAGAATCCACACTAAAAAACACAATGCCCCCTGGATCTCCTCATCACTTATCCAGAAATTCAAGAACAGGGACAATCTCTGCCACATCACTGTCAAATCTGGCAAGGCATCGGATAGACAAGCCTACAACACAGAATGTAATAACTGCACTGGGCCATTAGGAGGGCCAAGGCAAAGCACTGCCAGGCCACCCTTGCTTCCACTTGGCACTCAGCCTGGACTTTCTGGGATAACATGAAAGAGCTAAATGGAAAAGACTCACTCCCCCCCACCCTTGTAGCTCTCCATTGATGGCTGTACCACCACTGATCCACTACTTATTGCTGTCTGCCTCAATACTACTTTTTCCAATCTAAGCTCTGTCCTCCCTGGCAGCTTTTTTGATCCTACCCCTACCTCTCTCCCCCCTGTCCTGCATTGCCCCCCTTTCTGCTTGCACACCTTATCCCCACACAAAGCCAGGCTACACCTACTAAAAGCACTCAGTAGCAATAATCCCAGCAGTGACCCCCTCAACTACAGAATCCTCCGTCTGGTCCTGGACATTGTCCTAGTCCCTCTGACAAACCTACTCAACCTATGCCTTGCTTAGTTCCCCAGCACTTGGAAAACTGCAGAAATCACCCCTACACACAAGAATGGAGATCATTCAGCCCCCCAATAACTATCAGTCTATCTCCATCCTCACTCTGCTCTCCAAAGCCCATGAAAAGGTGGTTTCCATTCAACTATCTGAATATTTGACCAAGGATGACAGCATGTGCCCAAAGCAACGTGGTTTCTGCCCTGGTCACAGCACAACCACAGTGCTTCTGGAATTCTCCCAATACCCGCACTCCACCCTTGACTTCAGTAACCTTGCAGGCACAGTTTTTATTGACCTGTCCAAGGCCTTTGATACTGTCTGTCACCCTCTCCTATTCAATTCTCTTCACCTTCTCAGTTTCTCTGCTGGTCCTCTTTCCTGGTTTTCCAGATACCTCTCCACTAGATCCCAACGTGTAAAGATCAATGGCTCCCTTTCCAACATTCACCCAGTTTGCTCCAGGGTCCCACAGGGCTCCATCCTGGGCCTTGTACTCTTCAGTCTCTAACTCAACACTCTCCCCAGTTCCTGCATGGGAAAAATGCTCCTCTATGCTGATGACACAGTTCTCCTCTCACCCTGATCCCCTCACTCTCCAATCATCCCTCCAGCACACTTACAATCAAACTGAGAGGTGGTTCCTTGACCACAGACTAATTATAAACCTAAAGAAGACCAAATCAATGCTCTTCTCCCACCACCAAAATAAAGCTAAAAATGCCCCCTCCTGATTTTTCCCAGCACGCTACACCTGCTAGAGCAAGTACCCTCCAATAAATATCTAGGTATCACCTTCGACTCTGCCCTCACCTTGCACACCCACATCAACACCCTTTCCTGCTCCATAAACTCTTGGATCGGCCTATTATACTGACACAGGGACTGCCCGCCCCCACTTGCCCACCAGCAGGCCATCACCTCCTCCATCCTGTCTTTAGTGGACTATGGTTTGCCCATCTACACTGCAGCAGACAACACTGCCCTCTCCAAAATACAGCTCTCCATAAATAAGGCCTATAAGCTCTGACTGGAGCCTCAAGCTGCATGCACACCTGTCTGCTTTACTCTTCAGCCAACCTGCTCAGCTTTGAGGAGTGTCTAGATTATCAGAACTGCCTCCTCACCAAGAAATCTCTGCCTGGATTCTACCCCTCTCGGAGTCACTGTCTCCCTTCAGCATGCGTCCCCATCCAGTACCACCTGCTGCTCCATTAAAGCCACCTTCCTGGTGCCAAGAGCCAAGACCTCACTTGCTCAGAGGTCTTACTTCTACAGAGCCCCCACATGGTTCAGCTCCCTCCCAATCAGCATCTCCAGCACTGCCACAATTGGCACCTTTAAATCCACCCTTCAGAACCATCTCTTTAATACCCGCTGTTGTAGATGCAACTAAATCCCAGCCCCCTCTTTACTTCCCTCTCCATGGGGAACTTCCCAACTGCCATCCTGACCCTGACAACATCCCCTGGACAGCCTATCCCCCCACTCCTTTGCTACACTGCCCCAATAGGTTATGCAAGGATGTGCCTCTCTGCAACACTAGAGGAATTATTACATTCAATGTTTGTAACCTGTGATATATAACAATTTGTAACTGAGTGTCTTCTAGGTTCGCTGTTGCTCAGCACCTGTAATGTTGCCACTGTTGTATTTCTGCACAATGTACTTTATCCACCCTCCCTTTGATGAGGTGCCTTTGTAAATGAGTTCCTGACTCAAAGGTTGTAAATCTGACTTGTACAAAATAAAAATAAATAACTGCAGGTATCACATTTCAAGAGGGGATGAGGGAAGGCTGATATTCAAGGGTGTGCCTAACTCCCATTCAGTTGGATTTGCCAGTTTGTGTGAGTAGAACTAAGAGAATCTGTTTGCTGGTAGGTTTGTGAGTTTTTGCCCTGTATTTTTCAGAAGACTGTCTTTTTTTCACCTGATTGTTTTTGTAGACACAGAACATCAAAGGACAAGCTCCCCCCAGCCTCTTCCATTCCCCAACCACCCCAGGATGCTCTGCCTTTATAGTGGAAAGCCAAGCAACACCAACTTAAAGTGGCAGGAACAGTTAGATAGCACAGCACAAGCAATTGCCTAGCTGAAATATATGCAGCATTACAAAGGGTGTAGCTAGCAACTAGGTCCAAAGGGCACATATGGGAGGAGGAGTAAAGAGAAGCTGTAAGTCCATAAAGAAGGAGAGAGTAAGAATTTTGTGGCACTACTACAGGTTTAGAGCTCTTATAGAAATATGGATGCAATAGTAAAGAGCTGTGGAATATTTAGAGACCAAGAAAGACAGGGGGGATATGGAGGGCAGGGCAAGGAGGCAGTTGGATGTATGGGAAGAGTGGAATGGTAGGGATGACTGGGGTCGGGGGCACAGGGAGGATGGGAAGGTTGTGATCTGCAGTGAGTGTAGGGCAGCACTGTTTCTGGGAACCTGGTGGAAGGTGGGGGGTATCCAGTGTGCAGGATGTTCAGACAACTTACACTGGAGATTGAGAGCTTGAGATGGGAACTGAGGGGAAGGGACAGGTATGAAGGGGTGAGAATGAGATGGGGCAGAAGGGCAGAAAGGACTCCATCGCAGGACAGACCAGGCTGCCATGGGCCAGAAAGGGGTGCTTGGCCAGGGAGACAAGTCCACAGGGTCCGGGGAGTGCCAAAAGTGAACATTGGCAGGTGGTAGGGAATGCAGGTAGACAGAGAGGAAGTATTAAAAAGGGTCAGGGTAAGCAGAGGTAGGAAGGAATTTTAGGGGAAGGCAAGGGCAGGAGGTTGGAGACAACAAACAGGTACACAGTACTGGTTGATGAAACAGAGCAGGGGATTGGGAAAGGCACCATAGAACAAGAGTCAGGGAACCAGGATGGAGGGAGAAAATACAGGGTGCAAGAAGAGAGGGAACACAGAGGGGTAAAAGGAGGGAGGTTCAGGGAAGTAGGTCAAGTTGGCACAAACACAAGAAACAAATGGGGAGGAAGGCAAAAACGTGTTGTGTGAGAGGGGGAGGCACAATGCAGGGGGAAGTGGGAGGATGTAAAAGTAGTGGAGGTGATGTAGTTGTGGAAGGGAGCAAGCACATAAAGGATGAAGGAGGAGGAGGAGAGCAGGTGGAGGTGCAATTAAAGAAAAGGGAGGGGGAAAAGGGAAGGGTATGAAAGGAAAGAACACTGAGAAAAAGGGTCTCATAGGAGGGAAAACCATGGGGGAAGTGCAAGGGATGGGGAGAGAGTACTTGTATTATGGAATTCTATGCTTGGGGGGTGATATGGGGAGGTAAGGGAGAAAGGAAGGGCTGAACCTGGGTGGAGTGTAAGCTAGGTGTGACAGAAATGTGTGGAGAAGGTAGGAGGGAAGCCTTGTATCATTGTGCACCTAGAAACAAATGACCTAGAGTGTAGTACATAGGAAGAAGTGCAGGAGAGGTTCGGGGAAGTGGGGGGGAATCTGCAGTTGGGTGGGAAACTTGGTGACATTCCCCAAGGTATTCCCGGTACCTAGGGCAAGCACAGTGAGGAAACTAAAAATGCAGGCATTTAATGGCTGGTTGAAGGGGTGCTGTGTAGAAATGGGGTACGGGGTAGTAGGGGAATGGGGTGAGACATGGAACAATAAGGGGCTTTATGCCAAGGATAGGTTGCATCTCAACATCGAGGGTGCAAGGGCATTGGGACAGGGCTGGAGAAGTACATTAATAACTACATAGATGTAAACTGAGGAGGGGGAGGGCTGAGTAGGATAGCAGGGAGGAGGCATCTTTTAGGGAAGACCAGAAGGCCTCACCCCCCCCAGAGAGGGAAAAGGAAAATAAGAGGAAATTACCAAGACAAAATTGGAAGGGGGAGATACGGAAAGAGTAAAGGCAGGACACAAGATGGACTGTAGTATCCTTATTTGTTTTTTTTTATTACAGAAAAATAGAGGTTAACATTTTTATCATGTTCAGTTAGGAAAATACATAATAGTTTCACATATACAGTGCAGCATATATATATATATATATATATATATATATATATATATTTATACAACATGTGTTTTGGGATAAATGTGGGGATAAAAATTGATATCTCAGATATGCAGTGAAGATATCCATGATATCTCCACATTCCTATACGTCATAGTGATATCTCCATGTTCCTATACATCATGGTGATATCTCTATGTTCCTATACGTCACTGCAAATAAAGTGAAAGTATGTTTCACTCTTTTTACAGAGAAGTCTCTCTCTAGTTCCTGATTCACCCCCCCCCCAAAAAAGAAGACACACACACCTCTCAAACCTATTCGAGATCCTGCCATCATACTTGTAATAAAACAACAGTAATATAAACAGGTACAGCGTTTCATCATCAGCCATATCGACAAAACCTGTACAATATTTTTTCAGTCGTAATCAGGCGGTGATCAGCGGCATGTAGCGAGCAGATTATTGCACACAGGCCTGCAGCGAAGAAACTTGAAGTAAGTTCCACATGCGCTTGGCTTACCAGCAAATTGTATTAGCGAAGAATAGCGCGTAGTTCGGCGAACAGGGAGAAGGTGCTGCCGAGTGTATGTTGCTACACTCATGCTTCCTCCTGTTTTAAAGCGGACTACTCGCTCGCTGTGCTTTCGCTGGTACAGACGGTCCCTTCTGTTAAGTAAAGCATGTTATTGGGACATAAAAGCCAGGACTTTCTTTACGCTGCAGGCACTTATTTGAAAGCTCTGGTACCAGTAATCTGCTCCTTTACATGCCGCTCAGTCATGCTACAGTTCGGCTGGGAAAGTGAAAGTACTACAGGATTTTGTCGGTAGCACAGGGGGACAATCAAACTATTTTTAATTACAAATAATACCAAGCTCAATAAAATAACAATATTTAAAAACAAACTGTAAATTAACAGGATCAGCCAGATAATTTATTTTAATACAGTATGCAATCTGTGATGTTGCTGAAGATTTGGGGGTGGGTGGTGATTTAGGGGATCATGCTACAAAAAGCCCAAAACACATGTCATATAAACAGAACATGACATGGCCTGAGTGAAGATATCATATTTATCTTCACTCGAGGCCAATAAATCAAGATATCTCACTCGTGGCCAGCTTACCATTGAGATATCATGATATCATTGGCCTCCTCGTGAAGATAAATATGATATCTTCAGTCAGGCCATGTCATATTCCCTATATATATATATATATATATATATATATATATTGCATCTTAGAGTATCTGTATTACAAACATATAATGATATAGATAGTAATTTTTATAACTAATATTATAGCAAGATATCATAGGGTTAGTATATGCTACAAATAATGTAACAATATTATATAGCTCCATAGACTTTATATGTTCATTAAAAGGAGACCACAAATTTAGATATTGTTTTGTTTGCTTAACTGATGTATAGTGGATCTTCCCCAATTGATGACTCATAATCTTCATATTTAACCAGATTTTCAAATTAGGGGCTGTTTGATCTTTTCAATGCATTAAGATAATGTTAAACACCTGGATAAGGCAAAGTCTAATACATTTAATCCTATGCTTATTAATTTGTATCAAGGGTCCACCAAATATGAGTATCATCCACTTTAAATCCTTATAGAAGTGGATACATTCAATTAGCGATAGCGTTCTCAAAATCCCATCCCACCAATCATTCAGTACTGGGCATGTAATGAACATATGTTCCATTGTAGCTTTCTGCCCACATCCCGTTAGACATTTGTCCATAATGCTGGTATCAGATAAATTTAATCTATGAGGTGTAAGATAAATCCTCTGCAGAATATTAAAATACATTTGCATAAATTTAGCAGATTTTATACATAATTCTTTAAGATTAATAATCTGATTCCACTAACCATTAGTGAATTTGAGATTTAACTTAATTTCCCATTTATTTTTCAGTTCACCTTCAAATTTAGTATACTCATCGTTATTTAAATTGCTTTATATAGATATGAAAGTAATTTCCTCCCACTTAATGTTCATAATGTTACCAGGATATCATCAAAGGAGGACTTTTCAAACCCTATAGTATCAGTCAGAATGTAATGTCTAATTTGTAAATATGCATAAAAGTGTTGTTATAGTACATTAAATGTAATTTTCAAATCATTAAAGGGCAAGACATATTTACCATCCAACATTTGTCCAATGGTTTGTAACCCCAACTGATGCCATTTTTTAAATATTGTTTTGTCAAATGATGATGGGAAGAAGCCATTCATGTATATATGAGTCATTTTATTACACAGTATTTTCAGTCCTGCTATTTTGCAGAACCTGTCCCATACATAGCATAAAGTCTTTTTGGAGTAGAGATAGTGTTTATTTTTAGCCCTTTTAGGGTAGTTCATTATGCAGTAGGTCAGATTGTCATACAGAGTTGAATTACTCTCAATTTCTAGTTCAGTGGAATATTTCCCCTTTTTAAATATATCATATAAGTAGTTCAAGTTGGCAGTGAAGCAATAATACTGAAAATTTGGCAATGATAGTCCACCTTTCTCTTTAGGGTAAATAACTTTTCTATTTTTTATCTGGGGCATTGACCTTTCCAAAGAAATGTCCTCTGAATTGACAAATTTTTCTTGAAAAAGATATCTGGCAATATAACTGGTAATGTTTGAAATAAATAAATATATTTAGGGAGCGTATTCATTTTAAAAACATTCATTCTACCCAACAAAGAGATTGGCAGATCTTGCCAGTGGGATACATTTTGTGCTGTTTTATTGTTTAATGGTATACAATTAAGTGTAACAAAGGTTAACTAGTTTTTGATCAGTAGTCACCCCAAATAATTAATCTGTTTTACTTTATTTATATCACATCAATGAGGATGTTTAAATGGTTGAGAATAACAATGTGATTCCATTAATTAAATTTTTTTGCCAGTTCACCTGGAAACCTGACAGTGTCCCAAAGCTCAGTAGATTTTGTATGATATGAGGGTAACTGATATTCATGTGAGGTGTATATATTAATGCATCATCTGTGTATAAGCTGATCTTATGAATATTTTGTCCAATGGTAATACCTTCAGTAAGAGGGTCCTCTCTAATTAGAATAGCCAGCAGTTTTATGGCCATAGCAAAATGAGTGGCAACAAGGGGCATCCTTGCAGTGTACCCCATGAGAGTTGAAACTGATCAGAGATATTATTGTTAGTTTTAACCCTCGCCACAAGACCAGGAGTAGAGTACCTTCAACCAAGATCTAAAATTAGGGCAGAAGCCAAAATGTGGCAATATTCATTTTACATAATTCCACTCAATCTTATTGAAGGCTTTTTCAGTATTCATAGATAGTAGTGAGTAAAACATATCAACTATATTTATGGTTTGTCTGATGTTAGAGTTTATATTTTAATAAAGCCATTTTGATATTGATGTATAATATCCAGGACTACTCTCTCCAGTCTCGTGGTGAGGATTTTTACAAGGATTTTAGCATCTGAGTTAATTAATGAGATGGAGTGAAAAGATTTTGGATGTAAAAAGTGTTTTTCCTTTTAAAAAAAAGTAAAATAGTAGCATCTCTGAAAGTTGGTGCTCAATTTTTAGTAACAAAAATACTTTGAAATAATGTTTGAAGATGAATGGCCAATATATCCAAAACCTTTTCTATAAAAATCAATGATTATGCCATCCGTGCCTGGTGCTTTAGAAGGGGGTAATTTCTTATCTGCCTCTTTTATTTCTTGTAATGATATATCCTGTTACAGGAGCAAGCTGTCTTTTTGACATACTCTAGGAAAGATAATTTTATTAAGAAGATTTTTGATATTATCCAGCTATAATATTTGTTCAGCTGTATATAGATTTTGAAAATAATCTTTAAATTTATCATTAATACATTAGGTTTTTCAATAATATTTTCCATAGAATTGTAAATAGCATTGATATTATTTTCCGCTTGCTCCTTTTTCAATTGCCAATACAGAATTTTCTCAGGTTTGTCTCCCATAGAGTAATATTTATCTCTTGTGTATAATAACTGTCTTTCTGCAGTCTCTGAAGAAATTAAATTAAATTTATTCTGACATTGTAATAACTTTTGAAATATCTCAGGATCCGCATTTTGCGAATGTGCAACTTCTAACTTAGCTATTTGTTTTTCAAGAACCAATATTTCGATATTTCTTTTTTTATTTCTTTAATTTTTGAAAAGCTGGATATGACCTTGAATATATGCTTTAAACGCATCCCAAATGACCTGCCAAGATGTATCCTGGTTGTTATTATTATTAAAGTAATCATTTATATTGTTTAATATATACTGAATAAACTGTTCATCTTTTAATAAAATGGAATCTAACCAGAACATAGGGAGATCTCTTTTTTCCTTCTAAAATAATATCCATGATTACCAGAGCATGATCAGAAATAATGATATTTTTGTAAATTATATCCCTAATCACATAAACCATAGTTTCTGAAATAATAAAGTAATCTATCCACGAATAATTTTGATGAACGGCTGAAAAGAATGAATATTGTTTCTTAACTGTGTTTCTTATACACCATAGATCTATCAAATTATAATCTAAACAGAATTGTTTAATTTTAATGGCATTGGGGTGGATTTTTCAGAGCATACCAAAGATTTATCTAATTCGGGGACTAATGTAGTGTTAAAGTCCCTCACTATTACATATGGGGTCCCAAAAGTAGCTAATTCCAGGAACACTTCATTAAAAAAATAGTGGAGGTTGTCATTTGGGCCTTAAACATTAATTAAAGTAAGCTTAAGTTGCGCATGTACAATTTCTGTGATTATAAATCGGCATATTAGGATCTATTTTATTATGTCCAAATGATAACCCAGATCCTTTTTTTAAGAAATATGGCCACTTCTCTGGCGTTATTGCTATACAGGGTATTAATACCACTTCTCCATCTTTTAGTATGAAAGATGAATTCATCCTTGAGTAGATGAGTTTCCTGAAACATAATACAATACATTTTTTGCTTATCTACATAACTGAAGACTTGTTTCGCCTTTGTTCTATCACGTAACCCCTTCACATTCCATGTCATTAGTCTTAATGGACACTCCATCTGAACATATTTAATAAATCATAATCACTTAAACCACACTTCATAGATACACACCCAATAAGCATAACATAATTATAATTATAGTTTTCTCTGTATTCCCTAACTGTGTATAAACATTCAAGCTCTAGTAATTTTACATAATTTCTTCTGTACATTTTACAATAGCAATGTGCATTTAAACTAAAGTCAGTGACCCTGCCACCCCCTACCCTACTCTGATCTAAAAATTCCATAATAAGTATTAACAAATTAAACTCACCCCCCTTTGGCCTATACTGGCATGATGGGCTGCATCTGTCCAGGAGGGGAACCAGGATCCTAGGTGATAGGTTTAAATGCTTCATTGGCAAGTATTTAAACTAGTCAAGGGGGGAGGCACTGGAAAGGAGCAGGAAAATCCTAGCCCCCCAAAAAAGTCATGGTAGTAAGTGCAGTAAACACCAACATAGAGATGTCGATAGGGAGAAGGGCAGAGGTAAATGGAGAAAGTGACAAAGGCAAGAAGGACAGGGATGGGTCAAAAAGGAGTAAGGCCATCAGAAAATGGAGGATAATGAGTAACAATGCCCATAGCCTGGGCAACAAGCTCCCTGAACTGGTGGCCTTGATGGAAGAGGGATGCCTGGATATTGTAGCAGTCACAGAAACATGGTACACAGAGAACCATGACTGAGATGTTAACATACCCTGGTATGTAACCTACTGGAGAGACAGGGAGGTGAGAAGAGGGGGAGGTGTAGCTCTGTATGTAAAGGAAGGGATAAAAGCAACTGAACAAAAGAGTAAACAGGGAGGAGAGAAGGCACTGTGTGTCACCTTGGAGACTGGAGGTGACACCACAATCCACACAGGGGTTGTATACAGACCCCCAGGTCAGGGGGAGGGAATGGACAAGGATATGATGGAAGGCATTCTTAGGATGGCAAAGAAAGGGGAGATACTGTTGATGTAAAACCTGAATATGTCAGATGTTAACTGGAGCACACTTGCTGCAGCCACATCCAAGAGCAGGACCATTCTCAATGACCTACAGGTGGCATGCCTCAGACAGATAGTTTCAGAACCCACTTGTGAGGGAGCAATCTTAGACCTTATACTATCAAATGGGGACAGTGAGGGGATCTCAGACCTAGAATTGGGTTTCCATCTGGGAACAAGTGACCATCAAACAGTGTGGTTCACGTTAAACTCAGCTACAGAGTCAAGCCATGCCAAAGTGAGGGTACCGGACTTCAGGAGGGCTGACTTTGGCAAGATGAGAGAGTGCCTCAGAAAAGCACTAGCAAACAGGCTAGAAGGAGGGGTGGAGCAACAATGAGGAATAATCAAAACTGCCATCACAGAGGCAACAAGCCTTTGTGTGAAGCAAATAAACAAATCAAAATGAAAGAAAAAGCCACTATGGTTCTCAAAAGAGGTGGCGGGGAAAGTCAGGGAGAAAAAGTTATCATTCAGGAAGTATAAGGAAACACAGAAGAAACAAGACAGAAAGCTGTACCAGTTAAGGCAGAAGGAAGGAGGGAGGAGGGAGGGAAGTCAGAATAGCAAAGGCCCAAACTAAGGAAAGGATAGCCAACCAAGTTAAGAAGGCAGATAAAGCCTTTTATAGGTACATCAGGGAGTGTAGAAAGACAAAGAGAGGGATAGTGAGGCTGAATAGAGTGAACGGTGGGTGGGCAGAGGAGGATAGTGAAAAAGCAGGAATACTGAATGAATATTTCTGCTCAGTATTCACAAATGAGGAGGGGGAGGTGCCTAATCAAATTAACAGAAGCACTCTGGATAGGGGGGTCGATCCCAGTCCTTTCACAGAAGAAAGGGTTCTGAAAGAACTCCTAAAACTGAAGGTGGACAAAGAAATGGGGCCTGACGGAATTCACCTCAGAATTCTAAAAGAATTAAGGGGAGAACTAGTGAAACCACTGACTACCCTTTTTAACAAATCATGGGAGGATGGTGTGGTACCCGAGGACTGGAGGAAGGCAGATGTGATTCCCCTTCACAAAAGTGGGACCAAGACAAAGACAGGAAACTACAGACCTGTCAGTTTGACCTCTGTGGTAGGGAAAGTGATGGAATCACTTCTGAAGGAAGGAACTGTTGAGGCACTCTCTCATCTTGCCAAGTCTTTTGGGCAATCGGTTTAAATGCTTCATTGGCAAGCTTTTAAACTAGTCAAGGGGGGAGGCACTGATTAACAGCAGGAAAATCCCAGCCTCTCCCTACAAAACAGGGTACTAAATGAGAAAAAGACCAAGGTAGAAAGGTCAGTGGGGGATGCTGCAACAGAAGGTAAAGCCATCAAAAAATGGAGAGCAATGAGTACCAGTGCCCATAGTCTGAGTAACAAGCTTCCTGAATTAGTGGCCTTGATGGAGGAGGAACATCTGGATATTGTGGCAGTCACAGAAACATGGTACATACAAAACCATGACTGGGACATAAACATACCAGGATACACTATCTACAGGAGGGACAGGGAGGGTAAAAGAGGAGGAGGAGGAGTAGCTCTTTACATAAGGGAAGGAATCAAAGCAACAGAACAAAAGGGAAAACAGGGAGGAGAAGAAGCACTGTGGATAAATTTGGAGACCGGCAATGGCACCACAATCCACGCAAGGGTTGTATACAGACCCCCTTCTGAGGGGGAGGAAATGGACAAGGAAATGATAGAAAGTATACTTAGAATGGTAGAAAAAGGGGAGATATTGCTGATGGGTGATCTGAATACGCCAGATATTAACTGGAGTGCAGTTGCAGCAGCCACTTCGAAGAGTGGGGTTATTCTAGATGCCCTACAGGGGGCATGCCTTAGACAACTAGTATTGGAGCCAACTCAAGAGGGAGCAATCTTAGACCTGGTTCTCTCAAATGGAGAAGAAGAGAGGATCACAGATGTAGAAGTGCCAAAATGGGTGAGTGCCTAAGGAATGCACTAGCAAATGGGCAGGAAGGAGGGGTGGAAGAACAATGGGGAATAATAAAAACTGCCATCACAGAGGTAACAAGCCTTTGTGTGAAGCAAATAAACAAAATGAAATGATGTAAGAAACCACTATGGTTCTCAAAGGAAGTGGCAGTGAAGGTTCAAGAGAAAAAGAAAGCATTCAGGAAGTACAAGGAATCACAGAAGGAGCAGGACAGAGAACTATATCAGTTAAAGCAAAAGGAAGCTGGGAAGGCAGTCAGAACAGCAAAGGCCCAAACTGAGGAAAAGATAGCCAACTCAGTTAAGAAGGGGGATAAAACCTTTTATAGGTACATCAGGGAGCAAAGGAAGACTAAGGGAGGGATAGTAAGGCTTAATAAGGGGAGGGAGGGTGGGCAGAGGGTGACTGTGAAAAGGCAGAGATACTAAACAAATATTTTGCTCAGTATTTACAAAGGAAGAGGGGAGGTACCTAAAACAAACAGTAGAAACACTCTGGATACAGAAGTTGATACCAGTCCATTTACAAAGAAAGGATTCTGAAAGAACTCTTAAAACTGAAGGTGGACAAAGCAATGGGACCTGATGGGATTCATCCCAGAATTCTAAAAGAACTAAGGGTAGAACTAGTGACACCACTGACTACCCTCTTTAAAAATCATGGGAGGATGGGGTGGACTCAAGGACTGGAGGAGGGCAGATGTGATTCCCCTTCACAAAAGTGGGAGCAAGGCAGAAGCAGGAAACTACAGGCCTGTTAGTTTAACCTCAGTGGCAGGGAAAATGATGGAATCACTTCTGAAGGAAAGAATTGTCCAGTATCTAGAGGCCAGAGGGCCACAGGCCCCAAGGCAGCATGGATTCACAGTGGGAAGGTCATGCCTGACAAATCTGATAGATTTCTTGGACTGGGTGACCAAAGTAGTGGATCAGGGAGGGGCTGTGGACATGGCCTACCTAGACTTTAGCCAGGCATTTGACACAGTCCCACACAAAAGATTAATATACAAGTTAGCCAGCCTGGGAGTGGGTCCCAAGATAACAGCCTGGGTAAAGAATTGGCTGGAGAATAGGACACAGAGAGTAATAGTAAATGGAGTCCACTCTGAAGAAAGGGGGGTTACTAGTGGGGTACCACAGGGTTCAGTATTAGGACCGGTCCTCTTCAATGTCTTTATAAGTGACATTGCAGAGGGACTGGAAGGAAAAGTATGTCTCTTTGCAGATGACACAAAGATCTGCAACAGAGTTGATGCACAAGGTGGGGTGGAAAGGATGAGAAGGGACTTGGCAAGGTTAGAGGAATGGTCAAATGTATGGCAGCTTAGATTCAATGCTAAGAAGTGCAAGGTAATGCACCTGGGAAACAAAAACCCAGGGAAGAGTACACAAATGGGGGTGAGATACTAACAACAACAAAAATGGAAAGGGACCTGGGGTAGTCATATCAGATGACCTAAAGGTGGCAAGCAATGTGAGAGGGCAGCAAGGATGGCTAGGGGATACTGGGATGCATAGGGAAAGGCATCACCAGTAGAAAACAGGAAGTTATTATCCCTCTGTACAGACAGCTGGTGAGACCCCATCTGAGTACTGCGTGCAGTTCTGGAGACCCAGTCTCCGAAAGACATAGACAGGATGGAAGCTGTCCAGAGGAGGGCAACTAAATGGTGCAGGGTCTGCACCGAAGACATATGAAGAGAGACTTAAGGAGCTTAATATGTATAGCCTCGAGGAAAGGCGGAGAGGGGGACATGATAGAAACTTTCAAATACCTCAAAGGAATCAACAAAGTCCAAGAGAGTAGAATCTTTCAAAAAAAGTGGTGTGCAAAAACAAGGGGGCACAATTTGAAGATAGATGGGAGTGCTCAGAGGTAATTTAAGGAAGTATTTTTTCACAGAGAGGGTTGTGGATGCATGGAACGGCCTTCCGGAGGAGATTGTGGAGTCAAAAACAGTGGTGGAATTCAAGCTTGCATGGGACAGTCATAAGGCAATTCTAGGGGGAGGGGTAGGAAGAAGTAGGCTGCTGGTTAACTAGGATCTGCAGCTTATCCATTAGGTAGGAAAATGGGCAGACTGGGTGGGCCAAGCGGTCCTTATCTGCTGTCACATTCCATGTTTCTATGTTTCTATGTTTACCTAGAAGCCAGTGGGGCACAGGACCCAAGGCAACATGGGTTTACAGTGGGAAGGTCATGTCAGATGAATCTAATTGATTTCTTTTACTGGGTGACCAAAGTAGTAGACCAGGGAGGGGCTGTGGACATGGCCTACCTAGACTTTAGCAAGGCATTTGACACAGTCCCACACAAAAGATTAATAGTCAAATTAACCAGCCTGGGAGTGGGTCCCAGGGTGGTAGCCTGGGTAAAACATTGGCTGGACAACATGACACAGAAGATAATTGTAAATGCAGTCCACTCTGAAGAAAGAGGGGTTATTAGTGGGGTAGCTCAGGCTTCAGTACTGGGTCCAGTCTGTCTTTATAAGTGACATTGCAGAGGGACTGGAAGGAAAAGTATGCCTCTTTGCAGATGACACAAAGATGTGCAACAGGGTTGATACACAAGGAGTCATGGAAAGGATGAGAAGGGACTTGGCAAGGTTGGAGGAATGGTCGGAAGTATGGCAGCTAGGATTCAATGCAAAGAAGTGCAAAATAATGCACCTGGGAAACAAAAACCCGGGGAAGATTACACAATGGTCGGGGGAGGTATTAACAAAAACAAAAAAGGAAAGGAACCTGGGGGTAATCATATCAGATGACCTTAAGGTTAGCAAGCAATGTGAGAAGGCAGTAGGGAGAGCTGGAGGTATACTGGGATGCATAGGGAGAAGCATCACCAACACAAAACAGGAAGTTGTCATCCCTCTGTGCAGACAGTTGGTGAGACCCCATGTGGAGTACTGCATCCAGTTCTGGAGACCCCATCTCCGCAAGGACATAGACAGGTTAGAGGCAGTCCAGAGGAGGGCAACTAGAATGGTGCAGGGTCTGCAAGAGAAGCCATACGAGGAGAGACTAAAAAAGCTTAATATGTATACCCTTGAAGAAAGGATGGAGAGAGGGGACATGATAGAAACATTTAAGTACCTCAGTGGAATCAACAAAATCCAAGAGGGTAGCATCTTTCAGAAAAAGAGACATGCAGGAACAAGAGGACACAATTTAAAGATACAGGGGGGCGGTTCAGGGGCAATGTGAGGAAGAATTTTTTCACAGAGAGGGTAGTGGATGCACGGAACAGCCTTCCCGAGTAGGTTGTGGGGTCTAAAACTGTGGGAGAATTCAAGAATACATGGGACAGACATAAGGCAATTCTAGTGAGGGGTAGGAAGAAATAGGCTATTGATTGACTAGGATCTACGACTTATCCTGTAGGTAGGGGACATGGGCAGACTAGGTGGGCCAAGCAGTCCTTATCTGCCATCAAAGTCTATGTTTCTATGTTTCTAGTGCAAGGTTATAATACAAAGTATTAATAATCTTCATCCATTTTACATACACTTGCACAATAGCCATACCCCATCCATCTGACATGATGGCTATTTCCTGTAGCCAAGCTGGATTTGCATCAGGTCATAGTAATTTTAATATCAATTTTTAAACCATATTAAAAGTTTACTTACGGTAATCATCCCTAATTTCCTAAAGATGGCATGAATCACTTAATGCTTTCACCTTACAAACTTTAGCTATTCTTTTCCTAGCCTACTCTCCTCTGCTATATATTAACGTCCATCTGCCATAGAGCCCTAGTCTTTCATCATGTTCCATATATCTGAAAAACTAAAAAAAAAAGATGCTATATGGTATTGCAGTATATAAATGTAACAATGACAAAAGAGAGAAAGGAAAAAGAAGGAATGTCTAATTAGATTAATGACTAATCAGTATAAATTAACTAAGTGTTCATAGGAGCATCCATCACATTGATTTGCAAATTCATCATAGTCCTGCAATCAGTTCCTTAAAGTCTTTTGGGCCACTAGACCATTAAATGTAGCACTTTAACCTGGAAGTAGAGACAGAAGAAAAGAAAAAAAAAGATAACAGATTACATTAATATCATTAACACTGAGAGTTAACAATAAATGCATACAAGCTTCCATCATACTAATTTGTAAGTCCATCACAGTCCTGCAGTCAATTCGTTGAATTAGGCGATTAGCTCACTAATTAGTGCACATTAGCCTTCTGAACTTAGCCCTGCATGTGATTTATATGTTCTGGCTTGTAATTCTTCTGCTTTACTTGGATGATCAAAGATATGCATTTTACCATGAAAAAAGAATTGAATTTTAGCTGGATGAAGCAATGTATATTTAATATTTTCTGATGTAAGGTTTCTCTAACATGATCAAAGGCACAGCCTGACTGTAGTGTAGCTGTAGATAAATCTGGATAAACTGAGAATATTGTACCCTCACTTATCATGCCTCTGTTGATGCATGCTTGTTTAAGTATTTCTTCACAGTCAGAGAAATAGTGTGGCTTAATATATACATGCCTGGGTTTACTGCTTTGGTCTGATGAGTATCGGGCAGCCCCGATCGCTCTATCAAGCTTGATTTTGTTTTCAGGATATTGCCTGCCCAAAGCTGATGTAAGAAATTTTTCAAAGAAAGTCAAAGAGTCTGTATCACTTTCCATAGCTTCTGACACCCCGATAAGTTTAATGTTTTGCCACCTCGACCTGTCTTCTAAATGTAGATATTGTCACCATCTCAGATACTTGGGCCACCCAATACCATGACTGGGATCTCACAATCCCAGGATACAAGGTGTTCCACAGGGACCGGGGGGCAGAAAGAGGGGGAGGGGTGGCTATTTATGTCAAGGAGGGGATACTGTATACCAGGCAGGAGTGGGATGAAGGGAGGCCATAAGCCAAATGGGTATTGCTCCAAAGCCATAAAGGTAAGAAGCTCAGTATGGGTGTGGTGTACAGGCCACCCTCACAGAGTGAGGTGGTGGGTAGGAAGATGGGGGAGCAAATCAGGAAGATCATTGGCAAAGGGAATACAGTTATAATGGGAAATTGCAATCTGCCTGGGGTTGACTGGCAGACAGTAACTGCAGCACAGACCAGGGAACAGGTGCTGCTGGATGCTGTCCAAGTCAGCTACCTACAACAAGGGTTGATAGATCCTACTAGGGAGGGGAACATACTGGACTTGGTGCTAACAAATGCGGATCAAGTTCAGGATGTGGTAGTACAAGATCCTCTAGCAGGAAGCGACCACTGCTCATTGTGGTTCCTCCTCAATACAGAAAGAGCGTCTGCTAAGACTGGGACAGGAGTGTTGGACTTCAGGAAGGCACATTTTGCCAGGATGGGCAGCATTCTAGAGGGGTATTTAGCTAAAATTTACCCAGGGATGGATGCTGAACAGAAGTGGGCAATCATAAGGAAGGGGCTGAACCAGGCCACAAACAAGTGTACCAAATCTCAGAGTATGCAGTCCAGGTCGAATATACCTGACTGACTCAGCAAAGGAAGTGAAGGGGAAGGTGAGGAAAAGAAGACTGGCCTTCATTAAGTTCAAAAAATCAGTGCATGAGGAAGATAGAGAGGTGTTCACAAAAGCATCTAGGGAGGTGACAAGGTCAGTCAGGGCAGCCAAGGCAGCAAAGGAGCTGATGTTGGCTCAGCAGATCGGGGGGGGGAGGTTCTTAAAATACACATGGGAGAAGAGGAGTTTTAGGGATGATATTGTTAAAATCAACAGTGAAGGCAGATCGGTGGAACAAGGGGAAGATCAGGCAGAGGTGCTCAATGAGAAATTCTGCTTAGTGTTCACAAAAGAAAGGGATGGCCCTATCTGAAGGAAAAAGGAGTCAAGAGTGGAGGGGGGCAGAGATAATATATGGGTCATCCAAGAGAACAGAGTTCTGAAGGGTCTTAAAGCCTTGCAGGTGGACAAGGCACCAGGCCCAGATGGTGTACACCAGAGGGTGCTGAAGGAACTGGCAGAGGTGTTAGCAGGCCCTCTGATGGACCTGTTCAGCACCTCTTTGGAAATGGGGAATGTACCCAAGGACTGGAGGATGGCTCATGTGGTGCCTCTTCACAAGAGTGAACCCAAGGACCAACCAGGCAACTACAGACCAATGAGCTTGACTTCAATAGTGGGGAAGTTGATGGAGACCATTCTGAAGGCGAGATTGATAACCTTTCTCAATAGCAATGGTCTGCAGGATGAGAGACAGCATGGATTTGTCAGGGGAAGAACATGCCAAGCTAACCTGATCAACTTTTTCCACTGGGTCACTAGGGCGGTTGATGAAGGCCATGCTGTGGATATCCTGTATCTGGACTTCAGTAAGGCTTTTTGACTCAGTGCTGCACAGGAGGTTAATGAGCAAGCTGAAGGACATGGGGCAGGGGGAAACGCTGGTGGGGTGCTTAGAGAGCTGGCTGCAGGCAAACAACATAGGGTAGTTGTAAGGGGGGAGACATTCAAGCCAAGGCCAGTAACGAGTGAGGTACTGCAGAGTTCAGTGCTGGGCCCTGTTTTGTTCAAAGTCTTTATTGGAGACAAGAGTAAGATCAGCCTGTTCACAGATGACACTAAGATTGGTGCAAAAGTGGACAATGAAGAAGGGAGAAAGGCACTCAGAAAGGATCTAGTTAAACTCAAACACTGGTTTAAGCTGTGGCAGTTGGGGTTTAATGTTAAGAAGTGCATGGTCATGACATTGGAGCCAGAAATGCCAGGGACAGCTACTGGTTGGGGGGAGTGCAGGTAACAGCTTCAGAGGAGGAAAGGAACCTGGGAGTAATAGTTACAGGTGACATGAGGGTATCAGAACAGTGTAGGAGGGTGGCAGCAAAGGCAAATAGGATGCTGGGGTGCATTGCCAGGGGGATTTTCTCTAGAAAGGGGGAGGTCATCCTGCCATTATACAGATCACTGATGAGGCCACACTTGGAGTAGTGTGTGCAGTGCTGGTGCCGATGCCTCAAAAAGGATGGGAGATTACTGGAGGGGGTGCAGCATAGGGCTACAAAAATGATCATGGGACTAGGGAAGTTACCATAAGAGGAATGGTTGAAGGAGCCCAACATGTAACTGCTAGAAGAGAGAAGGGAAAGAGGGGACATGATAGAGACCTTTAAGTATTTGAAAGGCATAAACAAAATAAACAAAGTCAGATAGGGAGGAGTGTTCCACTTAAAGGGTGGAAGGATCACTAGGGGGCACAGTCTGAAGCTGGAAGGGGAAATGTTTAGGAGGGAGATGAGGAGGTACTACTTCACACAGAGAGTGGTGGCGGGTTGGAAAACACTGCCGGAGGAGTTAATAGCTCAAAGTAAAGTTGATAGCTTTAAGCGGGGTTGGGATCGAGTCAAGGGCAGGGTTAGTACAGACAAGAACACAAAGGGGAAAGCACTGGGAAGGAGGAAGGGAGGGGTTTGGGTGGGGTGTGGCAGCTGTAGTGATATAAAACTAATAGCTGCACAATTGTGCAGACTTGATAGACCTGTGAACCTTTTCCTGCCTGCAATTTCATATGTTCGTATGTATGTTCATATGTTCATCAAACTCTCAGTCCCTGGTGAAGCAGCCAATGGTTTCTCTGCTCAGTAACAAGAAAATCACATAATTTTTGGCCCATGGCTTTCTTTGTATCAATGATCACTTGCAAGATACACGGGGCCACCATGGATGTCTCTGATGCATTTTTCCCATATAATAACATGAAACATGATTAGAACAATAAGGTATGGCCTTATCTTCCTACACTCCTCCCTCCTTATCAGAACCTGGGGGAACATGCCCCTTTTTTTAGTAAGGATTTCCACCAGTTCTGTCCCTTACTCCAATTGGCATGATAGGCCATCTGCATTGGCATTTGCAGACCCTGACCTATGTTTAATGTTCATGTTGTAGGCATGTAATGCAATGCTCCATCTAAAGAGTATCCCATTTGTCTTTCAATTTGTTTTGGTCACACCAGAGGATTGTGATCTGTCTGTACCTCAAAAGGTCTCCCATACAGGTAGGGCTCTAGCTTCTTAAGCTACCACCCCAAGGCAAGGCATTCTTTTTCCACAGTGCAATACCACTTCTCCCAGGGAGGTTGTTTCCTATTTGTGCACAAAATTGGGTGATCCTTCCTCTGTTGAGATGTCTGGTTGAAGACAGCACTAATCCCCACATCTGAGGCATCTGTCTGCACCACAAATGGCCTAGTGTAGTCTGGGCTGGTAAGCACGGGGCACTGCACAGTGCTGCTTTAAGCTGTGTAAAGGCCCTGTTACATACTGGGTCCCATTTTACTTTCTTGGGTTGCTTTTTCTTTAACAAGCTAGACAGAGGAGCCACCAGGGTACTGTAATTTTGGTACAAATTTTCTGTAGTACCATGCAGTCTAAAGGAAGCTCCTGACCTGCTTCTGGGTCTCTGGCCTGAGCCATGCTTCAATGGCCTCTATCCTGGCCTGGTTTGGATGTAGTTATCCCCTCCCCACTAAATGTCCCAAATATGACACCTTAGCCATGGCCACCTGGCACTTTTTGGCCTTGACAGTAAGTCCTGTCATCGGTATCCTGCCCAACACTTCCTTCAGATGGGATAGGTATTCCTTCCAGCTGGTACTGAAGATGGCAATATCATCCAGATAAGCCACTGCACACCCTTCTGCACCCTTTAGCACCTGATTTACTAACCTTTGCAACGTAGCAGGGGCATTCTTCATACCAAATGGCATCACTCTAAACTCAAAGAGACCTATTGGGGTGAAGAAGGCTGACGTTCCCTAGCTCTGACAGTCAACTCCACCTATTAGCACCCCTTTGTCAGGTCTATGGTTGTTATGTAGGTCCCCCCCAACTTGTCCAACATCTTGTCTGTCTGGAGCATTTGGTGGGCATCAGACTTTGAGACTGTGATGAGTTCATGATAGTCCACAGAAAAGTGGATACAACCATTCAGCTAGGGGATGAGGACTACAGGTGAGGCCCAGGGACTGTGGGAATTCTGGATTACCCCTAAATCCAGTATTTTCTCCCCCTCCCTCCTAATGTCCTTTAGAATGGCCTCAGACACCTGATAGGCTTTCTACCTTATGAGCACTTGAGTCCCCATGTCTATGTCATGAGTCACTAAGGGTTTTCTTCCAGGCTTGGCCATAAACAAAGGGACAAAGTCCTTTAACCCCCCCCCACTTCCTTGGTTTGTTCCGGGTTCAACTGGGGTGACAGCTTGATTGCCTTAACAGATGACTCCTGCTTGATTTCCTCTAGCAGGTCCAGGAGGGGGTCTTCCTCATCCATCCTCTTCCCAGGACTACATACTGCAAACACCATGTTGGCCCTATTTACTTATAGCTTCATCATATTGAAATGGTACATTCTATGGATATGTCTTTTGACAGGCAGTTCCACAATATAGTTCACATTATTTACCTGTCTGACTAACTTGTGTTGTCCCGCCCACTCGGCCTGCAGTTTGTCCATCCAGACTGGAATTAGGACCATTACTTCCTGGCCTCACTGTATGAGAGAGTGCTGGCTCCATGATTGTACCACATTTTTTGCTTCTATTGGGCAGCTGACAGGTTGCTTTGAACCACTCACATAAGCTCCTTCAGCGTTTCCCTGAAATTAAGGACATACTTCATTATGGGAGTCCCTGGGTGGTATGTTTGCCTTTGCTGTCTTCCTGGATCAAGTCTAGGAGCCCATGACCCTACGTCTTTATAAGAGTTTGAAAAGGAAGAACCCTGGTAACTCTTGGGGAACCTCCCTGTATGCAAACAACAGGTTGGAAAAGTATTTCTCCCAATCCCTCCCATGCTGTTCAGCAAACACTTGGAGCCTCAATTTCAGGGTACCATTGAATCTTTCCATGATGCCATTGGCTAATGGGTGATAAGGTGTCATGTGTCTCTGTACCACCCCACACTTCTCCCACAAAGGCTTCATCAGGTCTGACATGAAGTTACCCCCTTGATCAGAGATAACTTCCTATAGAAACCCAACATGGAAGAAAATTCCTGGCAAGGCATTTGACACGTTGTTAGCCTTAATGGAGAAGAGGACAATCACCTCTGGGTATCAGGTGACATAATCAACACCATCAGAATAAGCCTTTTCCTGGAGTAGTTTGGAGTATTTAAGGATCCCACAATATCCATTCTTACCCTCTGGAATGGCTCCTCCACAGTGGGCAAGAGAATTAGGGTAGCTTTTGTTTTACTACCTGTCTTCCCTATCTCTCGGCACTGGTGACAAGACCTGCAATATTCCTTCACCTGCTGGGTGAAGTTGGGCCAATTGAAGTTTTGGCCCAATTGCTGTGTGGTGGGAGTGATTCCCAGATGTCCAGACATGAGGATACCATAAGCAATCTTGAGCAACTCCTCACACTACCCCCTGGGAAACAACAAGCTACCTGCCCATCACCCCTCCCTCTATACTCACATCCTGTGTGTACAACAGTCCATTGTCCCAAAATACCTTATGTTTCATGTGATCTTCCTGTGTCCCATCAGATTCTGCACAAGCCCTCAACCTCTCCAAATTAGGGTAAGTCCTCTAAGCAGTTGCAAAATCTTCACATTTTCTCAAAGCCTAGAACATGTCCCCCTCAGTTCCTAAACTGGTGTCCATAGCTCTAGCATCAGGGCATTCAGAGTCACTGTCATCCCTAACCTTCTGACCATTTGTTACCCCTTCCTCCTCAGAGTAACCTTCTGTAGCTGTTTGGAGAATGGCTTCTTGGGGAAGTCCTACCTCTCTTTCACTACTCTCCTTGTCAGGAGACACAGGCTAGGGAACCAGCCTCCTATTGTTTTCCACTGGGGCTTCTATACTGTTCAAGAAACTACAACAGGCCTTGGCAGTCTGACTGCAGGTAACCATGCACACTACCCCTGCTGTAGATTATTCCCTATAATCACATTCAGGTTGAAGCTGTCTGCCACCACCACTTTTTGCACCCTCTCTGATGTCTCACCCCAATCCAGGAGAACACTAGCTAGTAGCAGGGTTTTCTCCTCCCCAGTAAATCCTCTCACAGTTACAAACTTATTAGGTATAAGTTGTTCAGGCTCAAGCAGATCTCCTTTTACCAGGGTAAGAGTGTCTCTCAACCCATGGGTCTGCACTCCATTTACAGTAACCTGGTGTAACTGGTCCCCCATGTTCACAGGCATACTTTTAGGGATACACAGTGCACCCACCTCCTTTCAAGGGACACTTTGTCCACTCTGTGCCTTTTTAGGATGCTACATAGCAAGATGCCCTGGCTGCTTGCAAAATCAATAGTTATCACATTTTTATCCATGAAATCCCTTTCTGGTAACTTGGGGCTTCCCCCTTTCTGCAGAGACATTAAGGGTTTGGTATCCCGTCAATTGAGCACTACCAGAATAGCACCACGCTATATATATTTTTTTATTTAGTTGTTATGGCACTAGTCTGATAAGGGCTCAGATGGAAAGTGACTCGGGATTTACAGCACATGCTGTAAGCACTCCCCTGGTCACTGTCCATGGTCCTGTGTTCAGGAAAAGGGCACCAGGAGCCAGGAGGCTGGCTGAGCTGCTCCTGAGGTGTGGAGGGCTGGGGCATTGAGCAGCTTGGCCAGCAGTGGTGGAGATCAGGTTTCCAATCCTGGTCTCCAACCATTTTAACACACCATAGGACTTTGTTCTTTTTTTACATGGGGCTGTAATGGCCCCCAAATTTATTTATAACTTTCCCTGGGATCCTCTCCCCCTGGGAGTGAGAATCCTTTTGTTGTTGGTGCTGTTAGGACCCAGTGAAAAGGGTTTTAGCTGCCATGAAGGTGTGTGTTTCCCTTTTTGACCTACAGCACCTGCTCCCCCACTCCCTTTCAGAGCAGTCCTGGTTCTGGCATAGCAATCTGAGAGTTCAGCAGCTTGCTGTGCTGTTTTTGGATCTCAGTCCTCTAGCCAGATTTTCAACTCCACTGGGCAAGCACAAAAGAACTGCTGTAATAATACAGCCTCCTCAATTTTCCCCACAGAGTTAGCTTTCACCTACTCGCACCAATGTTTTAAAAACTGCCTTTGCTTTGTGGCTTGTTCTTCAAAGCTCATGTCAGGGCTTTTTTTGGAGTTTACAGAATTTAACCCTGTAGGCATAAGGAGTTAGTTCATACTTTTTAAGTGAAGCAGTTTTAAGTTTCTCATAGTTTTTACTGTACTCATTGTCTATTTGGCATAGCACCTCACACCCTTTTCCAGTAAACAACAGGGATAGCTGAAAGCTCCAGGCCTCCCTGGGAATCTTGGCCAGGATATAGATCTTTTAAAATGAATTCAAAAGTGTATCCATATCCTCCCCCTCATTAAACTCAGCTATTAATTAGGAATTTAATTTATACCCCAGCACTGGAGTTTCAGGTTCACCCCTGCCACTTACCTCCTCTGGTGCTGGTCATTGCAGTCTTAGCCTTTCCAGTTCACTCTCTCTGCTATTGCTATTACTCAACCTTTTTCTGGCACTGCTTTTCTTTAGCCTCTCTCCGGTGCTGCTTTTTCTGCATCTGCAGTTCAAACCTTCTCTTCTCTACTTCCCTCTGCTGTTGGGCTTCAAATTTTCTCTGCTCCAGCGCCAATTTCCTTAGCTCAGATTTTAACTGTAGCCTCTGTAGCTCAAGATGTGTTGTGGATTTCACTTGGTGCTGTGGTTCTGGGTCCTTTCAGGTCTCGCTGTTCTCCTCCCTGTGACTGGATGCTGTGATGTCCCTTGGCACTCCCACAACCAATGTCTAGTTCCTTTCAGTCACCGGCTGTGACTCTAGGTCCTGGGCAGTTGTTTGTCCATTGGCTGCCACAAAAACCTACATGAGGTTCTTTTTGCTCTGACCCTCATAATCAAGGCCACTGATTTACGGTGATTAAAACAATTAAATTCCGTTTTCAAGACTTAAGATTCCGGAATTTCACCGGTGATTGTTACTCTAATTTCTGGATTTTACCGGGATTCTGTTATCATTCTTTTAGTATGTACATAAATAATCAGAATTAAAGAAGGCTTAATATACAGAGCATTAAATAAAGCAAACTAAAAACAGTACAGGAAGGAATTAAGAGAAAAACAGACTTTTTTGTAGATTTACTGATCTGATAGAAAATGCCAGATTCCATGAAATCTTTGTTTTTACCGGTTTTCAGGCAGCCCTAATTCCGGAATTTTACCAGATTTTCCGGTAAAAACCGAAAAACAGTGGCCTTGCTCATAATGGACCCTTCTCTCCCGGCACAGCTGCTTCAGCTCTTCTACATTGTAGTTGCTGTACTTGGAAGTCATCTTTTTTCCCTACAGTACCACTAGTCTGCCTTTATGTGCAGCAAAAAACAAAAAACCAAAAAAACAGAGCAGGGAACTACCAAATATCTTGTAACCGATTTTCCCTTTTCCAAATTTCTGCCCTCTTTGTGTGTGGTTTGTTCAAACAGTTTGCCAATCACACTGCTGCTCAACAAGTCTGTTACAAGCCCATTCCTAAGGGGGCAGTATTCTCTGCATCACATGAATCCTTCTTGTAACGGGGGTCAGGATACCTCTCCTCTGTCCGTTTAGCATGCTCAATGTTTCACAACTGAACATATGCCCAAAGATCCCAAGGCTCCCTCTTGCCATGTGAGGGGGTGCATATACAGTCTTGAGTCTGTGTTCCAGGGAGAGAACCCTCTTGGCCACTACACAACAAACCAGAAAAGCCACAGGCATGTATTAGTCCTGGGGGGGGGCTCTATAACACCATATATGTGCCTTTCTCCAGAAATTTAGAGACCAGTTCAAACCCTTTCAGACCCATCCTGAGACCTTTTGCATTCTTCTCCCTCCTTGCATCCACACAGTCCCATGAGGTACTTTACTTTGGTAATGTATGCACTTAGCAATCAGACAGGCATAGTATAGTTTGAACAAACTCTCCCCAACACACACACAAAATACACTGGCAGAATTATATTAAAGTAAGCCAAAAACTTTACTAATTAATTAATTAATAAATGCAGTAAATAAAGACAAATTATTTTAGACATTGGTTACAGGATATGAAAAATAAAACATAAGTTTGAAAAAATAAATCTTTGAAAATTTTAGTTTGAAAATTTCTACCTAAAGTCCTTAGTTGCTAAATTTGAAGTGTAAAGTGTCCTTAGAAATGGTAGCTGAAAGACTTACTTATTTTTGGTGCAGTAGAGTTCTTGAAAAGAAATGTTTCTTCTCCCTCAGCAGACAGAGTTCCAAATGCAAACAGTTCCTTGAATTGGCAACAGGTAAAAAGGCAGCAAGCAAACAGAGGAGGGCTAAAAAGGCCCTGATTACCTTCTGCACCCTTGTTTTAAGGGTTTCCAGAAGGGCAGGCTCAGTGGCTACTGGCTTGCCCTGTGGTTGGCTAGCATTTCATCTCCATGGCTGTGCAACCAATCAGGGTTTCCTATTTCATTGAAAAAAAACATTTAATATTTAGGGCAGGGAACAAAGGGCTTAGAAGCAATCTAATTTCAGCCAGAATTTCAGGGGCAGATTCCAGCCTCCCCCCCAAAAATGTCTGTAATTAAGCTGCACTCTGTACAGCTATTTACTGAAAATGCTCATCCATTTATCTGTAACTAGATTAAGTTAGAGTAGACCTCTCAGGACAAAAGGAATCCAGACAAAATAGCACCACTAGATGTCCTGGCCTTTCACAAACAAATTAGATTACTTGGCCTCCCAGGTATGATTAATTATCCCTTTTGTTTTCTTTCAAATGGCTTAATCAAACTCTCAGTCCCTGGCTAAGCAGCCAACAATTCCCTTGCTCAATAACAATAAAATCACATAGTTTTTGGGCCCATGGCTTTCTTTGTACCCATGATCTCTTGCAACTTACACTGGGCCACCATGGGCATCTCTGATGCATTTCTCACATAAAATGAAATATGATTAAAACAAAAAGGTATGGTCTTATCTCGCCACACCCTGTTCTGGATCTGGGATAGTGGCTGTTGCTGCCTAGATGGATGTTTGCTTTCATCTGCTAGTGCCACTGTGGAATCTTCAATCATCTGATAAAGTTCAGGCCCCTCAGAAAAGAACAGTTTGAGTTTTAGGGGAAAAAGATTTTGGAACTTACAGCTTTTCTCCCAGATGGGTTAGAAGAACTCTTGGTATTATATGTGGTAGGCTATAACTGAGGGGGCAAAGTAATAGCCAATGTAGTTGCACTGGCCATCAAATTCCACTCATCCATTTTTCCAGACTAAGTATAGCAAACACTCCAGTTTGAAGGCTTATACATCTGGCCATAATAGATCAACACCAGGCTTTTGGATCACATGGTTTCAGGCTCAGGACTCGGTGAGTCTGCTCAGTGTATATGGCATAATTTGTTGGCAGTCTGAGCACAGTTTTCAAAACTGTTATCTAAAAAATGGATCATGAGCAGGCTTTCACTGTCCTCCAGTTGTCTGTACAGATGGAGGTTATGTCAAAGGTAGTGGCCCTCTATGTCCTCCTCTTTGTCTTGCAGGTGGCTGGTCATTTTTTATAATGGTAGGAGGATGCATTCCATCTTCTCAGCCCTGGCATCCAGCTCATTGATAGCAGACTCTTACTCCAGGGGTCTTTTCCCCAGTTTCTGCTGCCTGTCCTGTAAAGCTGTAATTAGCTTTACATTTTCTCCTTTGTTCTGACAAAATAAGGTCAAGCTTTGTAGCCTTTTTCAGGCTATGCTGTAAGGCTGGCATTTTGGTAGGTGGAATAGAAGAAGTGGAGGCTTTGCTGACAGATCCATTGCTCTGCAGTCCATCAACATCTTGCTTTGAGAAGCCCTCAGCTACTGTATTCTTCTCCCCATACTGTAGAATCCTCTGCTAGATATTTTATGAGTGGCATGCTATAGTATAGCACTGACTGTGAGGATAATTGAATTTTGATGTTTCGAAGCTCTTTGTTTAGGCATCCATTTCACTTCGGACATCATCAGAGTCACCTACCAGCTCTATTCAATAACAAATTACATTCTCTTTGTCTACCTGTTTTCTTAATAAGGGTTCTGTTTTTGCAATGCATCCTTCTGTTAGGCCCGTGTACTGAAGAGCTTGAAAAATTACTCTTCTCTTGAATAACTTTGTCTTCCTTGTGTATTCCAAGCTTAATTGCCCACACCACAGACAGGAAATGTTAAGGAAATGAAAGGGCGCCTCTGAGAGTGAAAAGACAGCAGGGACCTCAGAGACCATTGAAAGTGCTTTTCACTTAGCAAACTTAAAGATACAGTGTACTGCCTAAAACTGATATTAGTTTTTAAAAGCAGCCAACTATTACCCTTTATAACTAAGGTACCTTTTCTTTTCCTTTTGTTTAAGATGATTTTTTTACTTGATGTTATGTATGATGGGTGGACAACACTTTGCCTGGCAGCTGACATATTTAGCTCCATTTCTTTCATTAAATCATTAGCAATGTGACCTATCTGATTGTTGATATCACCGTGTCACACCTGGAAACAAGCTCTCGCTCAGTGTGCCTCTCTCGGTTAACAACTTTAAATAATAATAATAAAAATATCACAGCTGTTTAGGAGGAGACACAGTAGCTGCCAGGTCAAGTCACCTGTGATGTCACTGTCATCAAGGGCACAGTGCTGAGCAGTGGGAGGAATATAACTAGATATGTTAGCTGCCTGGCAGAGTACTATTCCATACTTTCAGCATAATGCTATCACATAGAAAACTTTCTAATCAGCAAAAAGAAAAAAAAAATACTTCAGAAATACAGAAGTTACAACTGACTACTTCTTAAAAGCTGTAACATTTTCCTGAATGCTATTGTCTTGTACAACTAGCTCTTTAATGATAGTTGCAATTATCTGTGGATAAGCATATGTAATTCTGTGGCATTTTACACTTTTTTTATGTCATGTTATTACATGAGCAGGGTTATTGTACTATCAGTAACCCAATCTTGTTTTTTCACCTGTCCCTTTAAACTCAGTTTATAAATCCATCCAACTATAAGGGAGATGGTACCCTTGAAGATGCACAAGGAACTAAAGTGAAATGTTGGATGCCTGTTCATGGGGAAGTAGTAGCAATATGCGTATCCAAGGCTTTTGCATCATTAATCTCAATAATAACATTTCTATAGCATCTTCACATTTCATCAGTCTTCACAGTGAATTCCTTGTTTAAGTGCTTTCTCTGGATGTTTCTGCAATGAGTACCACATTTTTCTTAGAGTGGCTCTTTTTGTTTTGTTTTTATTTGCCCAGTTTCTCGGCTTCAGAGGGGGGCCCCGTACCCCCTCCTACTCAATCCAGCAGGTCTTTTCAAGGCTCCGCTCCCCCAGTTTCATATTGCACATTGGAGGGGGGTGTATGTATTTTCCCCCCATTTTCACCCAGTACCCTTGAGGATGCTGGCAAGAGGGCAATGTCCAGATGAACGATGTGGTGACACATGCCATCGTCAAGTGCACTACAGCGTTTTCCCCTTCATGACTTCAGGGAGCCATGTGCCCCTACTGCCCATGCTTCCACAGCCAAATGAACTATGGGTGCTGTTTGCAACTCAGTAACCCACCCCAGGAGGAGAATGAGGAGAGCATCCATTGGGATGCTCAGTCCTCCTTCCCCATCCAACCCCATGCAGCCCAAGTCTGTTCCCGAACCTGGGTTGCCATTGTAGCATGAGGTGTGGTGTCCAGTGCCTCAACCCTCAGCACTACCGGGCATTCCCGGAGTGGCTCTTTTTTATTGGAAACATTCAACAATAATGCAGGGGTCTTGAATTTTTGGTATGGCACAGCACAAGGCGGCTGGCACTATGCCATGCCCAGACCTCAGAGGGTGTTGCAATCTTGCATGTTAGTGAGTGTTATCACCATTAGCATCCACTAACAACTGAATAACTGGTTTGCATTTAAGCAATAATACACTGCAAGGTGTTTGGTATCATGGGGTATTATCCTGCCACAGTAATGTTTGTTGTAAGGCACAAGACCATAGGTTGAGTGAGTCCTACCACCTAAAAAGGGATGATACCCAAAATGGTGTCAGCATGGATCAGTTGGTGGTACAGCCGCCTCTGAGCCAAATGGTTGTGGGTTCTAGTTCCACAGTGTGACTGGGCTCATACCAAAAATGCTGGCACCCAAGTGAAGTATTAAGGAGAGCTATACTGTCAGGGTGTGCAGTCCTTCAGATGGGACATTAACCTAAGGTCATGTCTGCCTTTTCTGATGGTTGCTCAAGTTGGTGTTAAAGATCCCTTGGCACATCTGGAAAAGACTAGGGGAATGTTATTGAAAAAAAATCAACAAAAGTAAGATAATCATTCTAAAAGCATTGAGAAAATCATTATTAAAACAATAATCCATACTTAGAATATTTGTAAAATAGAAATCCAAAAGAAAAAACAACAAGAAAAGGGGGCAAAAATCAGAATCCCAACAATTCCAGGAACCCTGCTCAAAACCTTAAAACAAACAGGACATACATATCAAATCTAAGAAAAAGCCTTCCATAAAGCCTGCACCTTACAAACATAAAAATATTATTTATTTGGTTATAATACCTGGTGCTAGTTTTTCCATCGGGGAAACCTGATTATAATTCCCCTGTTATAATCCTTGAGTTATAACTGTGAACATGCTCCAGGTTTCCCTTCTACTGCCCATGCACCAGCTGCCGCTCTTCCCTTCCTCTGCACTGGCCACCAGTCCTTAGTGCCACACAGTTCTTTGCCACTCAGAGTAAGCAGTAAGTTTGTTTAAAAAATAATAACTGGGCTACAAAATACTTAATATTTATACCGGGCTACTTAAAAAAGAGTAAATGTTTCTTCAGGAGCTGCTACAGCTCCCGCTTACACTGAAATCCACAGCTCCCTAGGGATGTCTATTTATTTTTATTTAATAAGGGAAGGGTTAGGGTAGGACTGAGGCAGATGTAGTAATATGAAACTAAGAACTGTACAATCCGGCAGAATTGAAAGGCCTGTGGGCCTTTTTCTGCCAGCAATTTTGTATGTTCATATGCTGTGGTGAAAAATCAGTCCCCAGCAATGATATAAAATAAAGGCTGGGTAGGTGTGTAAAACTCAAATTTTACACACACCCTGAGTGTGGGATGCCTCTACAAATCCCACAAGCTTTGCTCATGGGGTTTATGCAGCATCCCACACCTCATGTGTGTGTAACATTTTCGTTGTAATCTACTACCCAGCTATTTCTTTGCAATGCCAGTTCAATAAGAAACCTGAATGGGTGATGATGCTGGTCCAGTTCTAGAGGCTGCCATCCCCACTGGGTACTCTGAGGTGCACTGCCCGAGGAAGGATCGCAGGGGTGGGGGAGTGGCCATCATTTTCACAGCCAACCTGGGCTTCATGGTGCATTTGGTTGGTAACACCAGGTCCTTTGAGTGTATTGCCATGCGCAGGGGTCCAGGTGCAGGTTGCAGGATTCTCCTTATTTACCACCCTCCAGGGCCAGGAGGAGAATTCATGCAGGAGGTAGCAGACTTTGCCATCAACCAGGTGTTGGAGTCAACCAGTTGTTTAATCCTGGGGGACTTCAACACCTGGGTCAATGACTAATCCTTGCAGTTTGGTTATGACCTCCACCAGCTAATGTCATCACTGGGCCTGGCAAAAGCAATTGCTTCTGTGACCCACCAGCATGACCACAGACTCAATCTGGTGTTCCAACTGAGTCTTGGGGTTGACAGCCTCAAGACTGATCGGGTCTCTTGGTCCAGTCATTTCACCATGGGGTTCACTTTTGGGGCACCCCCTGATAGTCCTTCCCCTGTGAAGATGGTCAGCTACAGTCCTTTAAGGGGTTTACACCTGGAGGGAATATTGGCATTAGCTGACCTATCTAGAGTTGAGATGGCTTGTGCAATTGTCACAAGTGAGGCAGTGGCCACCTATAACAAGGTGGTTTCTGAAGCACTGGATGTCTTCGCTCCAGTTTGTATATGACCCAGATCCTCTCACTTGAAATACCCCTGGTTTGATGGGGATCACAAGATGATAAAGATCAAGGGTTGGAAGTTGGAGTATTACTGGTGGAAGACCTGTCTGGAGGCTGAAAAACTGGTCCTACGTGCCCACTATGGTGAGTACCAGGAGACAATCTCCTGTAAGAAGGCAGAATTCCTGTCTAGGAAGATTGCAGCAGGGAAGAACAGTCCTTCTCAACTTTTTCAGACTATGGATAGGCTTCTCTATTCTGCCTGTCTACAGCCAAAAAAGACTTTTTCATCCTCTTTGTGTGAAGAGTTTACTCTGTTCTTCTCTGACAGAGTGTTGTATATCCGGTCGGGGATTCTGGCAAGGAGGCTTATGCCTCACAGTGACTGGGCTGGTGGGAGAGGCACTCTGCCTGTCTGGCAGAAGTTTAGGCCAGTGGAGGTGTCTGAAGTGACTGGGGTGATTTTAGAGCTGAAGCGCACATTTTGCGAACTGGACCCAGCCTGATGTGTTTCTTAATGTGATGTGCTGAGTCTGTTGTGCTGGAAGAGGTGTTCCCAGTGGCTTTGAAAGAAGCGCTGGTGAGAATCCTCCCTTAAGAAACTTTCCCTCGACCCAGACGTCCTGGCGAATTACTGTCCAATCTCCAACCTGCCATTTTTGAGCAAGGTTATTGAGAAATTGGTAGTACAGCAGCTTGAAGATCACCTCATGTCCTTCAGCATCTATGAGCCATTTCAGTCAGGTTTTCAGGCTAGACCCAGCACAGAAACAGCTCTAGTTAGGGTGCATAATGACCTACTCAGGTTAGCGATAGAGGCGACAGGTCAGTTCTTGTGCTCCTTGATCTCTCATCAGCATTTAACACCGTGGACCACACTGTGCTTCCTGATCAGCTCTGTGAGCTTTGTAGACTCATCAATGCTGTCATCAGATGGTTTGAGTCCTATCTTTCTGATAGGTTGCAGCAGGTATTGATGGGGAAATTCTCCTCCTCCCCAATGCCTCTGTCATGTGACGTTCCACAAGGCTCAATCTTGTAGCTAATGTTGTTTATGGTGACTGTACATGCTGCCCCTGGGTGAGATCATTCAGCAATACAGCATGGAGTTTCACTATTATGCAGATGACAACCAGCTGTATTTATCATTTGCACCCGGAACATCCAGTACTGTCAACGTGCTTAACATCTGTCTGGCTAAAATCAATTACTGGATGGCTTCCAGATGGTTGAGTCTAAACCTGGATAAGACAGAGGTACTAGTGATCAAGCCCGGTCATGGGCATGATGAGTTGCAACCTGGAGTGGACACAGGACTTTTACTGGGGTCTGCTCCATTGGTGACTTCCCCAAGGGTGCATAATCTAGATGTGATCCTGGACAGCAGACTGATCATTGGTCTCATCTGTAGTTAAGAGTGTTTTTTACTACTTGTGGAACATCACCAGGATCAAGCCCCTCATTCCACCAGAGGATCTGCCGACACTGTTACACACCTTTGTTACTGCTAGGCTTGACTACTAAAATGCTCTCTACTTTGGTGTCACAGGAGGGACACTCTGTAGGCTGCAGCTGGTACAGAATGTGGCAGCCTGGTTGCTGATGGGCCTGCCCAGGTTCTGTCATGTGACCCCGGGCCTGCATGCTCCAGACTAGCTGCAAGCCAAGTGAAGGGTCCTTTTCAAGGTGGGCTTGCTCATCTATAAGGCCCTATATGGACTTGGTCCTGGCTACCTGTCTGAGTTCCTGATACCTGCAACCTCTGTTAACTCCCTCTGCTCCTCTTCAAGGGGCCTCCTGTTGTTCCCAAGGTTTGGCTCAAGACATCCGGTGACCGAGCATTTAGTGTCTCTGGGCCAACCCTGTGGAACACATTTCCATCTGTAGTCCAGGAGGCCCCCTCAGTTGTATTTTCATGCAGAAGCTAAAAGCCAAACTCTTTAGCCTGACTTTTACAGAATGATTTTATGTCCTACCGTTTCATTATAATAGGTGATTGTAAAATTGGAATTTGAATTTTATATATTTTTGTAATTTTTTTATCTAAATTGCTGTTTTATTTCTTATGTTTTTGTTAGGTGCCCAGAGCCTCAGGGATTGGGTACCCTTAAAATAAAATTGCCTTGCCTTGCCTATTATTCTATATTTTATTAAGCAGGTATGCCAAGGGAGAACCAACCCACCTACTGGGAGGAGTTAAGGTGTTGCCAGCTGCTCAGTTGCTGCTCAGCTGTCCAGTGGAGCTGAGAGAGCAGAATTTGTGCAAGGCTTTTTTTCTGTCTATTACAGGTGTACCACCGTTGCCTCACTGGGTTAAGCCTGTGTCAGTTTATGCTTTATGCTACATTTCTTGCCAGAAATCTTGTGCACCAGCATTTATAATCCCAGTCTGTTCTGTCTGCTGAACCAGGGAGAGCTTGGAGTGTAGTGGGCAATGGAGCAGCCCACTCCCTTTAGAGTGAGTGGAAGGCATTCAGACCACTAACACATGGACTGACTTTCTTAAAAAAGAAAAAATAATAATTATTAGCTATTCCCTTATATTTCTTGTACTTTTTGTACTGGAGGTCCTATTTTAGTTTTGAACTTTTACAACAGCATACAGTGCCTTGTGCAGCTTATTTATTTTTATATTTTTTTATTTATTTTTTGGATTGTTTTAATTTTCTGGAGTCCACTGTTTAAAGTTTTCTTTTGTGGTTTTTATTAGGTCCACATTTTAGAAGTGTCTGTTTTGGAAGCAGTTATGGGAGTGCCCTGGTTTATCTAAATGCTTTTAATTACAACTTATTATACTAACAGCTTGGTTGAATTGGATTCAGAAGCTGGGATATAAGGCCATAACTTTAAAATTTCTATTTTCCATTCTCTTTGATTAATTTCATTATTATTGATAGCTATGTGCCTGAACTAACCACTGCTTAATTTTGTTGTTGTTGATTGATGTCCTGGCACAGGGCACGAGACTCTGCCTTTGAAAGTACCTCAGCTCTGCAGTTTTTTTAATTGGTTCATTGGATAATTGAATAATTGGACAATTGGACAATTGGACCATAGACGTTTATTAAGGTCTTGATAATAGGCACATTGTTATTAATTGGTTCATTGGATTATTGGACCATAGGCTTTTATTAAGGTCTTGATAAGAAGCGCATTGTTATAAATTAGGGATTTGTTGATCCATCGTGTTGAATTTGATGAATTATATTAAATTGTTTGATTAAATACTTTGAATCATGATTAAAACACGCTATTTTTGGTAGTTAGGAGATGGTTTAAATGCTTCAGACCCTACCTTTGAATTATTTTTGTTTGGGTTTCAGTCCGGATACACTGCAGTACTAGGCATTCCTGCAAGCAATATAAAGTTAAATAAAAGCTTGGGATTTGGTCTATATTTATGCTTTTACCCCATTAATTCATTGTGAAAAGATAAGAAGTGTGCTTTCCCATATTTATTGCATTTTATTCCATTGCATATGTACTGCATTGGTGGAAAAGTCTGCTGAGTTTTGGTCAGAATTATTTATCAGAGTTTTCATGTACTGTTGAATACTACTGAGAGCTGTAGCCATCCTTGTCTGTGCTTGAGTGCAGTTTACTCTACAAGTAAGTTTTTAATAGCTTTTCAGAGCTTTTAATAGGGTTTTGACTGATTTTTAAAGCTATTTAGATTATCTAAAAATAGAATAGTCAATGATTTGATGTAAAATTAATCTAGTTCTGATACACAGTAAAAGCTGAAAGAGTAATTCAAAGAGCATAGTGCTCTGATGTTGTTACCATACAATTTTATCAATTATTCCATGTTTTAGCAGGTATTTTTTTAGGCTTTTTTGTTATGGCTTTGTTATGGCTTGGTCTTTTCCTTTACCTCTTTTAGTGATGTCCTGGGACTTTAAAAGTGCTCTTCTCATGTACTCCATTGGATTGTAAACTGTTGTGGAATTTACCATAGTTGATTATTGTTTTATTGGAATTTCATTGAACTCTTGGTGTTCTGACCAGAATGTTCCTCTTTTGACAAAATTTGATTGTTGGGAATTGCTGTTGAAGTCTGATTCCAAGAGGAAACCTTCAGGGTTTTCTTCATTTACTGAAGAGTGGAAACTTTTTCCCTTCCTTGAATATCAGGTACTGAAAAACTCAAGAAAACTATTGAGTACTGTTTTGCACTCTTCTATATATTCAAGCTGGTATTGACAACGATAGCGTTTATGACTATGAACATCCACAAGGGGAGCATCTTGAGACAAACTGTTTCCTTATTGAAATATCTATGTTTTGTCCGATGATTGTGATTTTCTGTCCAAATGTTTATAGCTGTGTTTTGTTTCAAAAATCTACAATTTAAAGAATTCATTTATGTCCTGGATAATATTTACAACATTTACAGGACTATAACGTGGTATTAGTGGTATCAGTGCTCTGTTTTTTACTTAGAGCATATAGACTCTATATTTTCTTTTTTTTTTCTTTTAAAAACATAACCTGCAGTGTCTTATTACTTATCTTTCCTTCGAAATTAGTAATTATGGTAATTACATAAGCTTAAGCTAATGAAACAGATAAAATACATGATGTCCCTAAAGTCCAAAAAGTTATAGAAGGAATGTTGAATATGTATCAGAATAAATTGCCACCTGGTGTTAACAGTGGGATTATAGATGTACTGGATGAGACATTTAGTAATACAATAGACAAAAAAGCAGAAAACGATTGAAATGTTAGAAGAATGGAATGTGAGAAAGAAAATGATAAAGAAAACTGAAAAACAATGGAAGTAAAGGAGGAAAAGGTGGAAAAGGAAGAGAAGGAATAGAAAACAATGTAAAAAATGTTAAGAGAAATAATGAAAAAGGTAGAAATGGTAGGAAAGAAAAAAAGGAAAGTAAGGATGTGACACTAACTAAGATTTCCCCATTGTTAAGGAAAAATTTTACTATTGGGGTACTACCAAAGTCTGAGGTGTGTGAAAAAGAAGGTTGCATGGACCAAACCCTGGTAATTAAAGGAATTAAAGTAATTAAAGAAACCAAAAATCAGAGTTTTTCAACATCTACTTCTATAGTAGAAAAAGATATGAATATGAACATGAATACAATAATGACTCCATCTTCACCCAGAATACATAGTTTAGGAGTGATAGAAGGGAGTGATTTGGAGAAACTAACTGGAGATGTCACTTTATATACCCCAATAGTAACCAGGAATATGATAAATGATGAACTACATGGTAAAGGTGGGGAAAAAATGGAAATCCTTGAAGATTTGTAAAATACTATACAAGGTCTTAAAATGTTGGATGATTATCAAAAACTAAATAGCTCTGCTGATACAAAGGTTGCAATTGAGAGCCTGGCACCTAAGTGTGACCAGGATGATAGTACTGGAAAAGAAAGAAAGATAATGAAAGAGCCCATGATGTATTATCCTACAGCAATTAGTGAAGAAATAATTGTGATTATGAAAAATCAACATGCTGCGAATTTGATATTGATGGAGCAATTGATAGCAATAAGGAATTAAATTGATACACTTAAGGGGAACATAGCCATAAATGGGTATAGAATGGATGAGATATTGGGTGTTTTGAATAAACTACAGCCCCAAAAGGAATCATCATCAATAATGGTGATGGATGATGAGATAGAAGATAACAAAAAGAGAATAAGACAAAAGTTTCCTCCCTCTTACTATTAAATGATAGTAAAGACAATGGACCTATAGCTCAGAGGAAGAAAGGAAAAAAAACAAGGGGAAGGACCAGAATAAGATCAAATCAAAGAGCAATAGGTGTTGCCTACAGAGTAATAAAGATGTAAAATGGAGACAAAAGAAAGAATGAGGGTCTGAGGAACAGGAAGATACTCATAGGATAGGAGTTGGACCAGTGCTAAAGATTTGGATGTTGATACTGTAAAGTAAGGACAGGAGATGAATGGCCTAAAACACAAAATAAAAGTTATGGAGAAAAGGTTAAAGAAGGAACAAAATGTAATAAGTAAAAAACAAGTAGAATGGGAAAGTGGTCAAAAGTGGGATAAGGATTGCTATTTAAAATTGTATGGTTTAAAGAGATTGGATGATGAATCAGAGACAATCCTGAAGGATCAGGTAATGAAAATTAAGCAATAATGCACGACAGAGTGTGTGTTGTGCTGGGATAACGTCATGCCTGGGGTGATTAGGCATGAGGCCGCAGGCAGAGTGCGACTAATCACCCCAGAGTGACGTTATCCAGCAACCACACCCTGAATGCATTATTACTATATATAATGGCTCGTTTGTTTTAAAACAATAAAATAGAAAAAAATGATGTTTTATAGGGATTTTTGTATTTTTCATGTGTGGAGGTATATGTTTCACAAAAAGTCCACAGTTTGACCACTAGATGGTGCTGGCTGTATGTTCTGTATTGTAGTTGCCTCCCAGGTTACCCTCACTACAGAGCTGTTTTGTTAGGACAGATAGGTCTGATGGTGTTAAATGTGCTGCCTGTTTTTTTTCTTTCTGGTTGCTTGTTTAGTTTTAATTTTAAATGCAGAGGCAGATGGTATAACTGGCAAGGCGCTGTGCTGACTGAGCCACCGGGATAGCTGACAAGTTGACTCATAGAGGCTGCAGCGTTGTTGTGGAGAAAAAAGGTGAAGTAGAGGTATAGCTTTCTTTTCAGACTATTGCCTTTCTTTGAAAACTCTTTTTAATTTAGTTTGGCAGTAGGAGTGTGCGCAGGTGAAGGAGTGCAAATTCTGTATGCTCATGCTTAGGTTGCCCCTACTTCCAGGAGTTAGCAGTAAGAAAGCACAGTTTTGTTTTGTGGTGCAGGTTTTATTTTTTACAGGTAGCGAGGAGAGCGGAGAAAACATGCAGAGTTCAATTGTTAGCGGTGGTGGGAGCCGAAGCAAATAAGGTCGGAGTGGTGAGCGGGAATGAGAAAGTAATTAATCGCGGTCGTGGAATGATTTGTTTTATTTTTAATTTTTACATTTCATGCGGTCGTTTCTGTGCTGGGACTAGAGCCGTGATGTTGTACTGGGATAACATCACGGCTCCAGTCCTAGACTAGCCAATCATACTCCAGGATTATTTCATGCCATTGTATAATATTCAATGAAGTATGTGAAATGGCAATTGGAGAAGGTAATATTCTTGAAGTGATTAGGCCATTAGATCCTGGCTTTGCTACTATAATATGGATAAGTGTTACTCATAACAGAATGGCACAATATATGTGGAGAAATGGTCATTTATTGAATTGTTTGAAATTAAGATTGGAATTGGAATCAGAAACTGTATATAAAGAAGAGAATGTGATAGTAAATCAACAAGAGAAACCTGTAATAATAACAATGTTTGGTTATCCAGGAATCTATAATGAGACACCAAGAAAGCTGACATGGTCTATCTGTAATCTGATTTCCAATGTTCTTCAGATTAGACTAGGAAGAATGGGTATTATGAGTACTTATAGGCATGACAGCTTAAGTGGAGATAGTCAGGTGGATATAGTATGTAAAAATGAAGAAGTAGCTTAGAAAATATTGGAATGTTATGGGAAACTGGATGAGATGAGAATTCACATAATGGATATGAATGCCCTCTATAAAGAAAGTGATCAGGTATCAAGGAAGGAGATAGAAAGAAAGATATAGAGTGGTAGTGAACATTTCATTATAAATGAATCAATTGAGACATATGATAGGTATCAATTGGTAGGAGAAGAAAGTTGACCAGAAGAAAAAATTCTAAATAGTGATCTTGCAAAAGAAAGTAATGATACAACAACTGAAGGCTATGATGTGATCAAGAAAGAACAAACCATGATTAGTTTTACAACTTGGAATATATAAGGTTATAGTACTATACAATATAATCAGGATTGGTTGACATTTATCAAAGAAAGTTCTGTCATTTGTTTACAAGAGACTTGGGACCAGATATTCAAATCATTGTGCCTAGTGCAAAACCATAGCACTGAAATAGCACTGGATTTGCAAGAGGCTGCAATATTCAGAAGCCCTATTAGCGCCGGTGCTGTCTGGTAGTGCCAAAACTAATAGATAATGGCATGCATGGGTGGGGTAAGGAGAGCGCCCATGAATGCCAGCAGCGCGGCATATTCAAAGGGCTAGCGCTGCACTACAGGCATTAGTGTGACCTATAGTGCGGTGCTAGATACTGCCAAAAGAAAGCAGGCGGTAATGTGATGGTGGTGCCCCCCGCCCACATCGTGGACCTGCGATATAGCAGGAAGAGCCCTGGTAGTCTAGTGGTCCCCCCCCCAGCATGACTCCTGACCCCGTGAAAGAAGCAATACACAATCCCTGGTAGTCTAGTGGCCCCCAAGTACAAATCCTGACCCCCGTGAAATAGGCAATACACATTTCCCTGGTAGTCTAGTGGTCCCCCCTCACCCCCACCCGGCAGTGAAGCCCTCGCTCATCTCACAGAAGTTTGGCAAAGTGAGCCGGTGACCGGCTCTACCCTCCTCTCACCACCATGCCGGCCGCAAACTGCAGTATGCATGAGCTCTGCGGAAATGAATGAGTGCCAATTCATGAGCGAGGGCTTCACTGATGGGTGGGGGTGAGGGGGGACCACTAGACTATTAGGGAAACGTGTATTGCCTATTTCACGAGGGTCAGAATTCATGCTTGGAGGGGCCAATAGACTACCAAGGAATTGTGTATTGCTTATTTCACGGGGGTCAGGAACCATGCTGGGGGGGACACTAGACTACCAGGGAAAAGTGCAGTATTTAATTCACGGGGTCAGGACTCATGCTGGGGGGAACCACTGGACTACCAGGGACAACTATTTCAGTTTTCATGGAGTCAGGATTCGTGCTGTGGGGGGGGCACTGGACTACCAGGGAAACATATTATTCATTATTTATAAAGGAGGTCAGAATACATGCTGGGGGGGACCACTGGACTACCAGGGAGTGGAACCAACACAGGTGGGAACAGGGATCATGACAGCTGAGAAGGGCTGCCTGGCCCAGCCTGTCTGCCCAGGTCCCTGTTTACTGGATGGCTGCACTGCACAGCCCAGTGACCCTACAGCTGACATCCCCCACCCCCAGCAGGTTTGCCTTATGCCTGACCCATGCATACTTGTGTACCACCCACACCTGTTGTGGGCTGCCCATATTGGTGTGGGGTGTGGCATCATCCAGGGCACATGTGGCCACTGGCAGTGTGTGTGTGTGTGTGTGTGTGTGTGTGTATATATATATATATATATATATATATATATATATATATATACATATACATATACATACATACATATATATATATATATATTCATGTGTCTCTGTATCTATCTATAGGTATAGATCGTTACAGATCCACATATATATCTATATCTATATATATATAGATATAGATACTGTATATAGTGTATATATCATTTTGTACTGCTTGCAGTGCTGCATAGGTATGTTGTATGCACTGCTAGTACCTGCCAATACACAGTTCCTGCTGCTTCCAGCCTATGCTTCTGTTCCGACCAACAGGGGATGCTGTGGGCATGCCTTGGCCTGCAGCATCCAGCCTGCACTTCCATTCTGACCAAAAGGGGAGCTTCCATGCTGTGGCACCGGACAAACTGCGTGGTAATATATGCTAAGCAGCACTTAATGAGATGCAAATGTACCTGTTTGCCCATGGATTACCTAAATAGGCTCATTTGCATGGGAGCTTTGAATATAGCTCCCATTTGCCCCAGGCTAACCAGTTTGTACTGGGCTAATGTGTTAGTACTGTGCAATCAGGTTAGCCCTGGGCAGACCTCAATCCGGCATAGCACAGTTCTGCAGCGTGTCTTACATTGTTGTTTCCAGTCATACCTCTCAGCTGTCCCTGATTTCTAGACATCCCTGAATTTATCTCAGTGTTTTACTCTGTCCCTCCTAAAACTTGCGTTTCCATGACCATACAGTGGGGGTTGTACGCATGGAATAATGTCAAACATTAATGCTACAGTTGTGTTCTTCCTTAGAAAATGCATTTTACACTACACCACTTATCCTAACAGCTTCCTGAGTGGATATCACCAATTATTAGGATGTGTCCCTGATTTTAAACCTTTGTCCCTGATGTTTTTAAGCCTTGTCCCTGATTGATGAGGCAGGGGGTTGAGAGGTGTGTTAGCAGTAGCTGTGAGATATCTCTGTGCAATCATGCACAATGTTCTCCACCTGCAACACTGGCTTGCTACAGAGTCTAATGAGCTGCAGTTGCAGTTTGCATTTCCCTGTTGCTATATTCAGTGCTGCCTTATTCCCGGGCTATTTTTGCCCTGCACTCCCAGACCAGTTTGCCCGGCTTCCTTAGACTGCTATATTCAGCAGGATTAGCACCGGGCTATTTCCTTTTGAATATAGCTTGCTTTGTGCTCCGGGCTAAGTTTGCCTGCCGGGCAGTGCTAATTTAGCCCTGGGGCAAAGTTTTTAATATCTGGCCCTTGGCATGATATTAAAACAGATATAAATTTAAATGCATACCACACCATTCAATGTCCCAGTTACAAGGATACTAAACTAGGAAGAAGAGCTGGTGGCTTAATTACGCATGTAAGAAATGGAATATTTAAATCCATTAAAGAACTGTCTAAAGATGACTATTATATGATCCTTAGACTGGGGTAAAGCAACATATCTATAATATTAGTCAGTTGTTATATACCACCAGTCAAGTCTAAATATTATAAAGAATCGGTACTGCAAGGGTTAGAAAGTAGTATTTTTGAGGTATCCCTGGACTATCCAGAGGATCCACTGATGCTACTTGGAGACCTTAATGCCAGAGTTGGAAGGTTTGATGGCCTAACAGATAATACAGTTATGTACTGGATATATCCAGATACTGAAAATCTTAAGAGAAAAACAAAGGATGAAAAACTAATTTAAATAGGACAAAAACTGTGTGAAATATTAAAAAAAAATGGACTTTATGTTTTGAATGGGAGATTAAAGGGGAATGAAGATGGAACAACAACATATATCTCAAAACATGGAAATACCTTACTTGATTTAATATGCTGGAGAGGTCCTAGTAATTGGTAGAAGTCATTGCCTATACCATTAAGACTTGAAAGTGATCATCTACCAGTAATAGTTTATACTGATGAATTAGAGGAGGAAATGGTTATAGTAAATAATGAAACAAGACCAACTCAAGTGGAAATTAGATATAAGAAATGGATTAGGTGGATGGTGACTTTAGAAATACTAATTATAGGATAATTAGAGGCATTCTTTGATAGATTAAATTACAATTAAATGAGTTAGATATTATTGCACTTTATGGTCAGTTTAAAAACTGTTTTAAAGAAATTCAGTGTAAATTATATAAAGAAAGAGGTTTTATACCTAATATGCAGGCTAGAGAATGGTTTGATAAGAACTGTAAACTAAGTAAAAAAAGACTTATGAAATGACTGAGCACATATAGACAAAACGGTAAAAAAGAACATGCGATATCCTATAGGTGGTAAGAAAAGAACATAGGAATTTATTATCATCTAGGAAAAAAGGAATTTTATGTTAAGCAGTAGAAACAAATAATAGAAACAATAGAAACAAAGGATAATTAAGCAATAAGCCACTAGGGGGTGTGGGTTATCGTGGGATTTACACACGGCTGGTGTGGTTTGCGAGGTGCAGCCAAGTGGGTAAATCCTCCGACAGCTGTGGTAAATCCCGATTACACACCCCAAGTAACTGTAATGTTATATGGGAGGAAGTAAAAATATTAAAAAATGATATTAAAAAGTAAAATAAAATGTTTTTTTATTGATTTTAATGTGAGGTTTTCTTACTCTATAGTAAACAGTTCCCTGTTGCTAGGCAGAAGATGTGCTGTGCAGCTTGTAATGCAGCTTTATCCCCACAGTCCCTCCCCCCACTTTCAGGCACTGCACAGATTCTAATACAGGCTCTCTCTCCCCCCTGTACAAAACTACATAGCATGCCATTATGTGCTGTTTGGGTTTTTGCTTATAGTTTGTGTTGGAGGCAGCTCGATATTAGGTAGGAGCAGGTAGTTTTTGTGGTGTGTGTGGGAGCGCTAACGCTAAGATCTGCCGTGTTTGAACTGCTGCCTTGGGGTACAAGCTTCTAGCAAGAAAAAAAACCCTTGTGACACACAGAATTTTCATTTTTGTTATGTGGGAATATGGAATTTTGTCACTAACACTGTGAAGGTGAAGGTGGTCTGGACACGGCACTGCGGCAGGTAGGAGGTATGAGCGAGGAGCTAGGAGACTGGAAGCAGTGAGAGTGATGGAATTTGGAGGGAGCGAGCAAGCATTACAGGTACATATTTCAAAAGGTTTGCCACATGTTTCTTAAGCTGCTGTTACTTTTTGAAGAAATGCGACAGTGGAATTTGTGTTTATGCTAGGCAGTTTTTTTTAATGTTTCATGAGCTATGGGAGAAGGCTGGGGGGGTGCCATGCTGATTTGTGTTTAGCGAGGAAACAAAGATGGTGGCTTCGAATGATTTAAAACAAACGTTTTGTTGTTGTTATTGAGATGTGGCTGGCTGGCACCTTTTGTGGTGATTATCAGAGGATTTACAACAGAGGTATGGTGCCAGCCTGCCGTTTTCATTGGTCAGTGTCCAAAGTCCATGGTATAATATTTTGGACATTAGTAGCCAGAGGTTGTAAGGAATTTTTGTAGAAAATGTAAATTACATAGATGCTGAGAGTTGGTTAAAGCATTTTTCAACTGTAATGTATAGTATGACTGAGGATAATTCATGGCCAGTTATGGAAAGGAGTGTGATAAATATGAATTTTATTCAAATTACAAATGCTGAAGTTAATCTGGCAATAGGAAAACTTAAGTTTAACAAGGTGCCAGGACCTGACATGATGCCAGGTTAGCTAATTACAATTAAGGATACTGAATGGGCAGAGTTCTTAGCTTCATTGTTTAATAAATGTATAGACAATAATGTTATCCCTGAGTCTTGGAGTGGTGTAGTAATAGTCCTCATTTATAAAAAAAAAAAGTAATAAGTATGACTTGAAATATTATAGGGCAATTAGTTTGCTGGATATTGTGGGAAAGATTTTTGCTAGAATTTTATTGTAATGTGTTATGATAAGTTTGGAAAAAAATGGGAGCTTATCTTCCCTTCAGGCTGGTTTTCATATGACTTATTCCACTAAGGATAATTGCTTTATCCTACATCATTTATGTGAGAAATATGTTAGGATAAGATAGGTTATATGCAGCATACATAGATTTTTCTACTGCATTTGATACAATTGCTAGAACTAAGTTACGGGATACAATGTATAGCATTGGTATTGAGCCAGTATTGATAAATAGCATAAGATTATTGTATTCCTATACATGAGCTCAAGTTAGATTGATATGAGAGGCAATTATTCTCCACAATTTCCAGTAAACATGGGAGTCCGACACGGGTGTATACTTGTCCCAACTCTCTTTGCAATTTATTTAGATCCACTGTTGAGAATCCTGCAAACAACTAATACTGACTTTCCTAAAATTAGAACAGAGTATTGTGCAGGACTTGCATATGTTGACAACTTGATATTATTCTCATTAACATCAAAAGGCCTTCAGGACAAGTTGAACCTCCTTGAAAAATTTGCTATGGACAGGAATTTAAAAGTGAATTTGCCCAAATCTAATATAATGATGTTTAGGGAAGAAAATACTATGGGAAATGGCATATAAAGTCACAACCATTGCAAAATGTAGATCAGTATACCTACTTAGGGTTGTTTTTTTTCAAAAAATGTGTGCTGGAAGACTCATTATATTACAATGTGTAATAAGTTGGCAAATTCAGTATTGACATTAAAAATATTTAATTTGAAGTTTAGGGGTTATACTACGAAACCACTAGTAAAAGCTATTGAAACAAAATACAACTCACAAATATTATATGGAACAGAAATAAGTGAGCATAAATATTTAAAAAACATGAAAAAAACAGTCCTGCGGCTGTTGAAATCTACACTGGGTTTTCTGATAACGGCACCAGTTTTATATGTATGTACAGAAATGGGATTAATAAATTTGAAGGCATTTGCCGAGTCAAATATTATTAATTTCTGGATAAGATTAAACATTCAAGAGGAAAGTAGAATGTCCAAGAAATGTTTAGAGGAAAAAAAATGGAAAATGAATAGTATAAAGTCACCATGGTTGCAAAAAGTTAGAAGGACATCAAAGACCATAGAATTAGAGCATTTGCTGGATTTGATATATCAGAATGTGGTGATTTCTGTGTAATATAAGAAATACATAAAAAAAAACAGTTAATCAAGAAGTTTAACAAAATAGATATGGAAAATATTAAAAATTTCTGTTATTCATTGTGGTATGGTAATAATATTCTAGATCATAAATATAAATATTACTTGGATGTATTAGAAGAACCCAAACTAAGAAAAGTTTATGCCAGATTTAGAATTGAATCCCATGAGTCAAATAAGTTAACATGTAGATTTAATAGATCAGTAGATCCAGTACATTCTTATTGACTATGTGGAGCTTTAGAGATAGAAAATTTGCTGCATATGATATTAAAGTGCACATGGTATGAGAAAGCAAGGAATAAATGGTTGGCTGACATTCTAAGTGATTTACAAGGTTGTGATGATGAATTAAAAATGAATATATTCCTTATAACAAATGATGAATATATCATAAGGAACACAGCAAAATTTCGAATTAATATAAGGGAAAGAAGGGCTAGTAATATTAGGACAATGATTATAAAACCCTAAAAAGACTATAGCCCAGGGAGAAGTTAAGTTATTATATTACGGATGGTCTTGAATAAATATATGTATATGTGCAATAGATATTTATATTTCTTGAATGTTCTTGTTTGTATAATTGGAAGTTGTGTATGTACTATATATATATATATATATATATATATATATATATATATATATATATATATTATATTTACTGTTTTTGTAAAGATCTTATTAGCTTGAACAATAAAAACTAACTGAGCTGAACCAGATAAACATACTAGATAATTGCAATGCCTATTTTCAGGTACAATCTGAGAGATTACAAAGTAAAGGCAATGAGACAAGATTGCATTTCCTCAAAATAATTGTCCTGGAGCTTCAGGCAATAGAGAGATATGGATTTGAAGTTTCTGTAGCACAAAATGACACCTTGTCTGCCAAAACCAGAACTTTATGCAGGCAAAGATCACAATAAAGGTGCTGTGATTATATTTCTTACACTGTGGAGGGAAAGTACCCTGAATAAAAATTTCATTAGTGAGCCATTCCAGACATTGCAGACCCCATCTAAGTGCAAGAAAGGACCAAAGTCCCAAGTGAATCTATGGTGAACAAGAAAAGGTGCAAATTTCTCAACCTAGTCAGTGCATTTTTTCTTACACCAAAACAGTTTAATTCTAGCCATATTATCAATTCTGCAACTGAAGTCAGCACCAAAGTAATTAACCTGGAACTGTGAAGGAAAGGGTGTATATCTCTAAATAATAATAATTTTGTTGTGGGCAGTTTCACGGGTAAGGTACTGGGTACTGGCACCCCCCCCGGACTGGCGGAGCTCCTTGTGCCAGCAGCCCCCACTACCTACCCCCTAAGGTCACAGGGCCCTGCTATCCTTAAGGTCCCTCCTACTCGTACCAAAATGGGGGACAGGGACTTTGTGTCTTGTGCCCCTAGACTGTGGAACTCCTTTCCTGTCCAGGTCCGGACCTCCCCCAAGTCAGGCCTACACACCTCCCTGTGGAACCACTTGAAGCTCTCATCAGTATGTGACTGTCTTAACCCTCCCTGATTAGCCTGGTCCTCTGCACAGTGTATGTGAGTGTATTCATTCCATGTATCTTGCAAATGTATAAATTTCATATATATCTGTATATATATTGCTGGTGACGTTGTGTCAGTGACGCTGTACCTTAGCATATTGACTATGATTACTGTTTTGACCTGAGATATCTTACTATGTATGTTATGCTTCTCCTGACATCTGTGTATCTGTTCTACTTGTTTCAAATCGTACTTTGTATGTTCTTTGATTTCCAGTACTCTCCCGGGTCGTACCTGAAAATAGCATGTGTTTGTCTAGTGTACTTACCTGGTTAACAAAAGTTAAATAAATAAATGGCAGAGCCAGTTTACTTTGTGGGACATAAACATTAATAAGCCATTGCCATGAATTTCTGCAAGTCACATCAAGTAATAGAGATCTCACTAGTTGGAAATCAGTAAGATGTTCAACTAAAAATTCTGTACAATGTTACCACCACTTCACAAATGTCTGTAACAAATGACTAGCAGTAGGAAGCCACCAACCACTACCTCTTAGCCTGGGAAATATCAAAAAGGGTAGACATCCTGGTTTTGTAAAGAAACGGGATATTATAATGGGTGTGCAGTAATTGATCCAAAAAAGGTCGCTCTCCTTTTTGGATCCATTAGGCTGCAGGTATTTTGGATGCAAAAACCAGATCAGACACCATTAGAATGAAAAAGAAGGAGAGAAAGGCACTGATGTCATTTTTTTGCCTTATTAGATCATGGTGAAGATTTAATCCTTCTCCTAATAGACATCTAATCAGATCCCTATCCTCAGTTTCAGAAGAGAGATGTTTCTGGCCAGATTAGGATGAGGAAGCATTTGAATCACATTCCTCATTAGAATCACCTCATTTTATGGTGCTGTTGTAACAATTAATTTTTTCCCCTCAAAATTAATGGCAGTGGATCTGAATTTTTTGTTCATTTGTCTGTTTTGTTAATAACCATTTTCTTCTTCTAGTGTCTCCTTCTGATCAGGTAAGTAAGTAAGTAAATGTAAAAGTAAGTAAAAAATTATTTTAAGCGCTTTTCCAAAGATCAAAGCACTGTACAAATAACAATAAATATAGACAAATACATCATTAACAATATAAAATCATATCAAGATTGTCCTCCCATCTCTTAGGAACATTTTGTCCTATTCTGTAAGTGCAGTAGTCATAAAACAGCAGGCACTGGCTGTGTCAAATTCCCTGTGGCCAAGTTTTCAGATGCAGGAAGAGCAGGCAAAGGATCTGGACAAGGAACCACCTGTGTACTTGAGCCAGGTTATTTCTCAAGTTTAAGCAGAGGTCAGGCAGATAGTAGCAAGTGAGTGCATTTCCCTGGATGGGAGGGTGTGTGGCAAAGAATGACCTTGTAGATGGATTGTTATCCTCAAGGGAGTGGCATGTGGAAGTGTTGCCAGTGTGCTCTTCTTCTGCTTGAGTGAGAATATGGTCTTGGGCCAGGTTTTCTTCTTGGTTGTGGGCTGCCTTGGGGCACTGGGGGAAGAGATGTGCAACAAAAAATACTTTCACAGGCAGAATGCAAGTGAAACTCTGACTTTCACTTCCATAAAAGTTTGGAAATCCATTTCTAAACTTTTACAGAAATTCCACCTGCCCTGCACCCTATGGTAATGTTTACTTCCCTGGTGTCTAGTGGCACCCCACCCCACCAGTCACCGATCACCACTCAATTACCCAAACAAATCTCTGGTGGCTAGCAGTCCCACCCTCCACCTGATCATTAGCCAAATGGGCAATTAAAAAACCCTGGTGGCTAGCACCCCCCACCTGATCACCTACCAATGTATAAATAAAAAAGCCCTGGTGGCTAGCTGTCCCTCACCCACCCAATCACCCATCTGACATGTAATAAAAAAGCCCTGGTGGCTAGCAGTCCCTCTCCCCATCCAGTCACCTGCCCAGCATATAATTAAAGAAGCCCTGGTGGTTAGCGGTCCTTCCCCCACCTGATAACCACCTGACATGTCCAGTCAGTGTAACCCCCCATCCCTATTCCCCCTATAGTATATAAACATTTTTTCACTGGTGGTCTAGTGAGCCTTCCCTCCCTATCCCCAATCCCCAGTCCATGAATTAAAATGTTATTCCCTGGTTGTCTACTCCCCCCCTGCTCACCCACCCTGGCAGGCAGTGTTCCACTACCCCAACCCCATCCCAAACCCAAGTGGGGGACCAGCACAGCCTTCCTCTCTCCTACACCATTGACTGCCCACTGAGCTGTCAATGACTGAGTGGGTAAAGCATGTGATCATTCATTGACAGCTCAGTCAGTGGCCCACCATGGCATAGGGAGGAGGGCTGTGTCTGTCTCCCACTCGTGTTTGGGATGGGGGGGTGGGGTGGTGGAACACTGCTTGCTGGGGTGGGGGTGGGAGTGCACTAGACCACCATGGGGATAACATTTTAATTCGTGGACTGGGGATTGAGAATAGGGAAGGGGGTTCACTAGACCACCAGGGAATTTTTTGTATATACTATATGGGGGATAGAAATGGAGGGAGGGTGTTACACTGACTGGACACATCAAGCAGTGATCGGGTGGGGGGAGAGAGACGATTAGCAATCAGGGCTCCTTTAATTACATGTCAGGCAGGTGAAATGGGTGGGAGGAGGGACTGCTAGCCACCAGGGCTTTTTCAGTTATATGTCAGATAGGTGATCAGGTTGGCGGAGGGGCTGTTAGATACTAGTGATTTTTTTATTTTTATTTTGTGCAGGGTGAGGGGGCACAGAACACCACATATAGTTTCTTTTTCTCCAATATTATAGTTGAACAGGTTGAAATTTTACCCAAAACAGTTGTAAGTTTTCAGATCCACTACAGGTGGAAGTTCTGAACCTTCTGTAGAAGTTGTAATATTTCGAAAAAGTTCTGCTAAGGCAAAAATAACAACTTTTGCCCACCTGTAATTTGGAGTAACAGTGCTCCTTTTCCTCATAAAGATTACATCGAAACATGTTTTTGCAGGTGAGGCTCACATGACTAAATTCAGTGCAAAGTCCCCAATGAAGCTGATTGCAGGAGCTACTGAGATGATAATGAGCACCATACTAATAATGAAACCTTTGACTGTCCTGCATGAAAACACCCCAATCCCAACCCAATGAAAAACTGTTTGGTAAATGAATTGCCCCAGCTTCCCATTGTCTTAGCTTCACTCTGAATTTCCACCATCATGTCCGGATTAGGACTATGGGAACTTGATGAAGTTCTGACCCTTATTAAATAAGAACTGGAACAAGGTGAAGTTCGGTTTTATCCTAATTAGTTCTGATTTATTGACCAATATTTGAAAAAATGCAAAACCAAAATGCATAAAAGTGGCCAAAGTCACTCACATTTGACATAGAGGAACAAAGGAACTAATTTAATGGATTATTTGTTTATAAATTAAAGTAAGACTGCTAAATAAAAAAGCAGTCTGTCACTACTAGCCCCCTCATGACTGGCCTATACTGGTGGCATATACTGCTCAGGCCCATGTCATGAGTGTGCTGGGAGAGACAGTGAGTGAGAGAGAGAGAGACAGACACCCAGACAGACAGATGCAAATATCTATTTCATAGCACCACCAAGCATAGCAGACACTGCCAGGCAGATAAGATTTCTCTTTTTATTAATGGTGCTGTGTGGGTATTATTTTGATGGATGTTCCAGTCAGACCTGAACAAGCCAAAGAAATGCTTATGAATGATCAAATGAGCAGCACTAAGACAGCCCACCCACCCTACCCATGTGAATGCTGCAACTGCTTTGCATGCCCCAGTGTAATGTGATATATGGTACACTACTGTACCTGGTCCAAGAGGTGGTAATGTTTTCAAGTACCACAACTAATTCTACTGAATCTGATCAACATGCTGAGGATGCTGAATCCTTAAAGAAGAAAGATGAAAGACATAGCGATCACCACCCAGGCAGACAACCAGTCACATATCACATTGGTCAAGTGCAGTGCAGTCATAAAAAAGATTGCCACTGCCATCTGAAGACCTGATGATACACAATACAACACAATGACATCCTTCCTAGTGCCACAATTGCTAAGTAAAGCCAAGTAATTTAAGTATCACAAATAAAATATAGTAATATAATAATCTCAGCCCAATTACTGTAAGTGACATGTAACCAGGCTAGCATACCACGCACACACAAACAATAAAGAATTTTCAGTTTAGAACTATTTTGTTCTGTGAAGTATTTACACACAAATATTGGGGATGTGAGAAATATGCAAAGAGTTTTCAGTTTCTGAACTTTCAGGCATCTGCTAAGCCGTGACTGTATGAAAATTAAAACAGTACAGTCAGGACTCATGATCAGTTGCGTAAGGCAAAAAAAGTGACAAGTAATAAAGTAGTAAGAAGTAGGACTGGAGTAAGGACAAAATGTGATAAATAAGGAGTAGTCATGACTTGTGAGGGTAAAAACTGATAATAGTAGTAGTAGTAGACAGCAGTACCCTATCTTCCACATCAGATAGTGGTAGCAAGTATCACCAAGTAAGTTTGTGGCATGAAATGCAGTTGCTTGCTGTATTTGGACTCTGAACCCACTGATGTTATTTTTTTTTCTATTCTGTGCTGCTTATGTGATCATAGTGGCCTGGCCTAGTCTGTCCTGACCTGACTTGTTGCAATTAATTGATTCCTCATGTAGTAGACCCTATTCACAAAAATGTTCACCACAGGCACAAATTCTTGAAAGTGTTTTGTGCATAGGGCTTGCTCAAAGCAGTCAGTGTATGTTTTATTCAGGTATCATATTTGAAATTAAAGTGAGGAATGTTGACTTTGAGAAGCTTGAGGCACTCAGCATTTTTTGGTGCAAAGCAGGATCATGTGTCAGTAATGACATTACCAGCTGAACAATTGTTCTGAACAGAAGCTAGTCAGAGGGCAATTCACGTACTTCATTGCAATGTTTACTAAAACAGGCCACATATTTTGTTTGGATTTCCACTATTTCAAATGATCAGCATTCCATCTGTTATTGGGCTCTGCCAGGAATATTAAAACAATGGTCTATGCTGAGGCTGTGTTACAAGAGGCAGCTGAAGAAGATGTTAGAATAATATCTTGTACTGTAAGTGACTCCAGAGACATGAAACTGAACCACGTGACTGTGGGACAGTGCTATGCTTGGCTGGTGGTAAAGAAGAAGATTTGGCTGCAGTGGCTGAGAAGGAAGATGGAGAAAATATTGCAACAGTAGAGGATGGGCCACCTAATGCTGTGCTGCTGTGTCATAAGGAAGATTCTGAATGTGGTGCTGCTGTTGTACTGTGTTCCATGACAGCACACACCTCATCAATTATTTCTTGATTGTTTTTCTCGAAACAAGTGTCATCATCATCACTCAATAGTATCTTTGATTTGTATCGAGGGTCCAAGATTAATGCTTAAATGTAGTACTCAGAATGAAGCATGTTACACAGTATGTCATCTTCTGCAACTTTTTTGATCATAACATTGAATTCCATTAAGTAGAAATGTATTGGATCAATCTGTGCAAAGGTAAACTCTGCTTCTGCTGTATTTGTTCAAACAAGGGACGGGCTTTGCTTGAGTGATTGAAATGAGTGCATATTATTTTACCAGTGCTAACGAGAGCCTTAATCTCCTTGTCGTCATCTAGAAAACCGTGAACTATTAAATTTAAGCAAAGCAGCAAATGTGAACAAAGCCCCCCCTCTTCCAAGGCCTTCCTTATGTTGGACCCATTATCTGCAACTATAAAGCCAACTGGAAGTCCCTGTGAAGTGAGCCATTGCTGTATTTTTTTTGAGCTCTTCAATGATGTTGTATGAGGTATGTTCAGATGGAAAATAAAACATTCTTAGAACAGCAAACTGTGATGCTTCACTGTCCCCAGTCCCACATGAATTATCGAAATATGCTCAATGTGCTGTGACAGACATAAAGGGTTCATGCTGACAACATGTCCAGGTATCTGTTGTGAGATGTACCACCCTCCCAACAGCACTGCGCAACATGTGTCATAATCTTTTACATAGAACATGGTAAAGATCTGGAATCCCTGTTGTCGAGTATTTATGTGATGGTATACTATATTGAGGTTTGAGGTACTCAAGCAGCCATCTGAATCCTATATGTTCAACCACATTATATGGTAACACATCAACAACTATCATTACTGAAATTTTATGGGTTATTGTAACAGCAACAGTGTGAGTTGAGGCATATTTGACTTTCCGATCATACGTTTCTGAGATTGTAAGCTGTCTCCTTGAAGGAGGATGGCTTTTGAACACATGATCTCTTTCAGTAACAGTTGGAGGAGTCCTTCGAATGGCAGGAAGTGGTGGTGGAGGTGTAGTGCTGTGGGGGTTGCCACTGCTTTGATCTATGGATGTTACCCCGAGTGTAGTGGTTTATCACTGTCACTTTCTCTTTGAGACTCACAACTGAACTTCTCAGTAATGTTATGGCATCTGTCTAGGTGCCTTTTCAGTGCTGAAGTTCCCAATGCTCTTGTCTTTTTACCCCTGCTGATTGGCAATTTACAAATAGCGCATGTTGCTATCAACTCATTGGAAGCACTAATGGAGAAGTATGACCAAACAAAAGATGATTTTTTTTTAGTTTTTTGTTTTCTCAGGAAGGCACGACACCTCATTCACCTTTTCAGGGTCCACCCCCCTGCAGATTTTTCTTGGACTGGTTCCTCTTGTGCTTTGTTCCCACTGCCCCCTTCTACAACCAAAACATTTCTACCTGTTTCTTCCTCATCTGCAATTTCCATCCCTTCCAGTAAACCTTGTACTGCCAAATCATTCTCTTCATCTTTATTGTTAATATTACTCTTGTCGGGCTTAAACTCAGAAGAATCAGATGAGGGACTGGCAGTAGCATAGTATGCGATTATTTCATACCGTTAGATGCCTATGCAGGAGGCACTCACCATGCCTTTAGTTTTTTTAACTACATAACTTTTTTCTTTTTACTTGGGACTGATGATGATCTGAGGCATTCACCTTTTTTTGCTTCAAGCATTCGCTTCCAAGATGAAAACTTAGATGTGAAAAAATCACTTTTTGGGGTTTGATTTTGTTTTCCCTTTTCAAGCTGATTGCTGTCTTTTGCAGTGCCAATGCCTACCTGAGAAAAAGAATGTGCCTCATCAACACTTTAATCCAATTTGTAACAAAAGATCCCTCTAACGTGATGTCCTTCTGATGACTCCCACCCACAGGCCAGGGACAAATTTACTGTTGTGGCTCATGACAGTAAAGTGCACACACTGACAGCACACCAACAGCACAGCATTTCACCATCACTTCCTTTGAAGATTATCGAACCGGCTCCTACAATACAGTTACTGTTAAGTGACCAAATTCAGCAACTGTTAAGTGGGCTCAGAATTTGAAATAGAGATGCAGTCACATATGGTGCATTAGCCACATGCAGCACAGTCCCACACTGGGGGTTGGATAATGATTATACATAATATAATTTTGTAACACAAGATACTATAAAACTAATGATAATAAGGACTAATGGGGAATAAGTGATGATGATGACACTTGTGTGTAGTACTTGTCCTTTACTTGTGTTGTACTGTAAACACACAGCCTACTACAAGTGACAGTCAGATTATCTCCTGGGCCACCCACAGCCAGCACCACAGGGCAGGCGCATTAACTTGTATGTTGTTTGAACAGTTCTTCTTTTTAAATTAATGAAATCGTAATTTGTGAATGAACGTAGGTGATGATGATCTTTCTTCATGATTGGATGGCACAAGTCAAAGATTTAGTTTGCCACCCTACTGCACTTGCTTTGTACACACAGCTGCACTGAAGACAGGAAAAAAAAATATTTGGGATTTCTGGGACTGTTACATTTATTGTGGGCCACCCTGCAGTCTCCCTCCCTCTCCCCTCTGAGTCTGGACTGGACATCACAAAGATTAATTCTGCCAACCTGCTGCCCTTGTTCTAGTGTACACACAGCCACATTGGAGCTAGGAAAAACAAATTATGTAACTGTAAAACTTCTTTGGTACCCGCAGTAGTCTCTCCCTCTCTCCTCTGGATCTGAAATGGCACAATTCAAAGATTTTGCCAGCCTGCCCTTTTTGTAGACACATCTACTGTATGAGGCCAAGAAAAAAACTTTAATTTGGAATTTTCTTTAACTGTAATCTCTGCCCTCACCCCTAGTACTCTGGATCTGGAATGGCACAAGTCAGATTTTGCTAGCCTACCATTTTTGTACACACGGCTACTGTCTGAGGCCAAGAAAAAAACTTTAATTTGGGATTTTCTGTAACTGTAATCTCTCTCCCCCCCCCCAGTACTCTGGATCTGGAATGGCATAAGTCAGATTTTGCCAGCCTACCATTTTTGTACACACAGCTACTGTCTGAGGCCAAGAAAAAAAAAACTTTCATTTAGGATTTTCTGTAACTGTAATGGGCCTCCCAGTACTCAAGTCTATCCCTCTGTCCACTAGTTTCACTCTCCACTTTCCTCTGGAATGATGCAAGTCAGATTTTGCCAACCTGCCCTTGCTCACACAGTCACCAGCCCGGCATTGCCATTTTGCATCCCCTCAGCCAGCACCACTAATCCCCATTCCCACACCAATCTGACTCCCGATACTCTCTCCCAAGTCCTGACCCTGACCACCTTCATCCACCCCCATGTTCGGGTCTCTCCCCTTCCATAACTTCTTCATTGCCCCTTTTCTCTCCTCTGGCTTGGGAAACACTTTCTTTTCTTTTTGTTTTTTTAGGGTGCTTTTGGTTTTGGCTGCTTTGCTTTCACTTCTGCTGCTCACCGCATCTCCTCAACTCCTCTCTATTCTCTGCCCTCCTCATTCTGGGTCATGTGGTGCACTCAGCATGGTTATATACCATGAGTGCATGACGTGACCTTCTGTTGCCTGATTGGATGCTGATGGTCAACTGTATGTGCCAATGGCATCCCATGGCAACAGAATATATATATATATATATATATATATATATATATATATATATATATATATTATATCCATTGCATAAACTTCATTAATGCATCAGATTAGGGTTGATAGCACAGTGACAAAAGCATGGAAATTCCACATTAGGTTTCCCACCTCTACCACCCCACCCCCTCCACCCTCCACACAACAACAGGTGTCAGGGTGTGCCAGGGGGTCATCAGGTCCAACTGACACCCCATTCCATATGTAAACAAGCTAACATGCTACAGTATAGGAGAATGAGGTGAGAGTTAGGCCTGATTACCCCATAGCACACCCCAATGCCTGTTGTGTGGAGTGTGGAGGTGGTGGGGGTGGGCTGGTAGTGGTGGTAACCCTAAAATGGAATTTCCAAACTTTTGTAACTGTGCTATCAACCCAAACTGATGCATTAATGAATTTTTTTACAATAAATTTTCCTTCTTTTTGAGAAAGTGGAATGTAACTGGTATGTGTTTGTGGGAACATGGCCCCTCTGGGCCCTGCACTCCCCTGAGACTGACCATATTTTCCTAATGGTATGCATAAGTGGGTGCATGGGCCTTCTGGGCCCCTGTGCTCTAACTTACACATAAATACAGAGCCATGCAGCAGCCCCATAGTACTGAAAAGGAACCCGTGTAACACTTTTTTGGCAATATTTCAGTAATCGTAGCAATGATGAAAAGAATTCCACTGTAGTTGTAATCATGACTTTGAAACCTGAATGCAGGCTTACGGGTTTCAAAAAATCTGTGTCTCAAATCGTTTTTGAGATACGGGTGCTAAAATTCACTGTGGGCACCACAATGTTATCCTATGGGAAATTTCTCAACTTCCGAATGCTGTAACTATGGGCTCATTGAATGGTTTGGGACCAAATCACCAAGAGGCACATCTGGCGGCAAGGGCTTGCCACACTGCAAATTTCAGCCCAAAAGTGCAATCCACCTTCACACAATGAAGTGACAAAGAAAAAAACACATGGGACAATGTTTTCTAGCATTGTTTTCACGACAACAAAAATGTTTTCATGACAACAAAAATGTTTTCATGACATCCCTATATCTTATAATGAAATGTTTTCATGCAGAAAAAATTTTTTTGCAAAAGGTTTCAAGAAGGTTTCCGTTGTGCACATATAAATTTTCGCATAAACTAAAATGGGACATGAAAAACTTGCATAGCTTTTGAACAGATTAATATTTTTCACCAAATCTTCAAAAGGCACCAGTTTAACCCAGACCACATATAGACATGCATGTTTGAATCCACTCAGATGCTTTCTTCAATCCTTTAAGCCTGATCACAAAAGAAGCACACAAGTTGGGTATTTTTCAGTTTTTTGACACTCTACAGTTCTGCAACCATACATATGACTGGAAAAAAACTTTCCAGATCAAGAGATCTTTGGTTAGACGCCGAGTATGCAAAATTTCAGGCAAATCAGACTAACAGTTAAAAAGTTATTAAAGTGCAAACTTTGGGGATTAGCATTAAAGTGGCCCACCAACCCTAACTATACCTGCACTACTATGATATATATATATATATATATATATATATATTAGAGCAAAAACTCCATTTAATGCATTAGTTAGGGTTGTTCCACAGTGACAAAGTGAGGAAATTCACTGTTGGGGTTGAAAACCCCCTTGGACCCCCCCCACCCCTCAACCGGCATTGGGGTGCGCATTGGGATCGTCAGCCTTAACTCTCACCTCATGACATGAGTAAAGCAGCAGAAGTGTAGGAGAATGGGGTGAGTTAGGACCCATGATCCCAATGCCGGTTGGGGATGGGCGGGGTCCAAGGGGGTTTTCAACCTAACAGCAAATTTCCTCACTTTTGTCACAGTGGAACAACCCTAACTAATGCATTAAACGGAGTTTTTTGGCTCTAATTTCCCTTCTTTTTGAGAATGATAACGGGAAATAGTGAATGTAATGCAGCGGCGGGAGCGCGGGGCCACATGATGTCTTGTGGCATACTAACAGGGACAGCAACGCAAACAGAAATGCTAACAGTGGCGCACATGGTAACACAAGCGTGAATGAGAACAGAAAGGGTAACGCACATGGTGGCGTAGACGGGAGTGGTCTGCCACGTGATGTGTTGTCACAGAGTAACATGGTGCCTGGAAACAGAAATGTCAATGGGCATGGTGACGTAAAGTGAAACAGAAAGATAAACAGTACTGTAGACAGAAATGGCAAAAAATAACAGAAACGCAAGCGCAAATGAAAACGCAAAGTATAACGCACATGGTGGCACAGACGTCAATGGTAAGTGAAACGGGTACGGAACCACAAGCGGAAAGGGCAACAGTAACAGTAATGTAAGCGCACAGGCTGGTTGGAACCACAAGCGGAAAGGGCAACAGTAACAGTAATGTAAGCACACAGGCTGGTTTTCTCCAAAACCTGCATAGAGAAAGACAGTGAGTACAAATAATGTATGCATAATAATGAGTATCAGAGCATAAAATGAGAACTTGGAATACTAAATACGTTATATCTCAGGAACCGTACGACGTAGAAAAAAATTTAAAAGTCGTATGATTAACAACTGTCCTGGCTAATTTTGTACTTAGCCCCCACTAGGGAGCTAAGCATTTTTCTGATGAAAAGTTCGTATCTCGCACCGTTTCCGAGATACGGGCCCTGAAAGGCGCGGCGAACGCCGTAATGTTATCCTATGGGGAAAAAAGAGAAGTTCGGAGTGCCATAACTTTGCCTCCCTGTAATATTTTTTCACCAAACCACTGAAAGACACTTCTGTGGGCTGTTGGCTGCCTTCCCTCCAAATTTCAGGAAAAAAGACTAAATCGTTATTTTGCAGCAGGGATCCAAATGATTTCTGTAAATCGTTGGGCACCGTAATGTTATCCTATGGGAAAAAACATCAACTTTGGAGTGCCATAACTTTGCCACTGTGTAATATTTTCCCAAAACAACACTGAAAGGCACATCTGTGAGATGTCATCTGTGTTCCTTCCAAATTTCAGCCCAAAACTCCCAACCGTTCTTTTGCAGCGGAGTGCCAAATAATTACTGTTATTTTGGGCATAGTGTCGCAAAGTAGTGTCGCAATTTGCGAAAGCTTTTGCAAAAATTTCATGACACTTTCATGAGTGGACACTACTTGTGACACTACTTTTCCAGAAATTTTAAAACATATTTGGTGTTTTACCCCAAAATAAAGACATGGCTAGCATCCTCAGGGCCCGACTAGGTGTATACAAAAAGAATTAGGTTGCTAGAGGGTCTCAATTTTAAATGCCAAGCATTTTTCTGATCACTAACTGAAAACAAGATGGTGGATTTTCGACAGTAACAGGGCCATTTGTGACACTAAAAAGTGCATTTGCGACACTGTTGAACTTTTTGTTAACTTTTCCCATTGACTTTATAATGGGAAATTGCTTTTTGAATAACTTTTGAACCATTTAATATTTTTTCACGAAATATTTGAAAGGCACATCAGGGACCCCGACCACACGTTACCTGAAGATTTTGGGCTGGTCGCGTAAACTGTATGACCTGTAGGTGCGACCGTGGAATTCCAGAAAAAGCGTAATCGCGCGCACAGATCACGCTTAATAACTCCACAGCTGTATATCCGACCAGTACAAAACTTGGCATATCCCAAGGCCTGTGGTTCTTGATCATGTATTCCAAATTTCAGGCAAATCCATCAAATGGTTGCAAAGTTATTAAGGTGAAAAGTTTTGGGGTTTAACATAGAAATGGCTCCTCAACCCTAACTATAGTGGCACTACCGTGCCACTATAATATATATGTATATATATTTATATATAGTCTCAATGATTACTTCATGACAAAGGGGCCCCATTTGTAAAAGGTTAGCAGGGCACAAGCTGGGTTTCATTTACTGCTTGGTCCTCCATCACTACTTGGGTTAGGAAGGAGAACAGCTCCCCAGCCTGATATACTACTCCATTCTTCTCTGGACCGGGTTCCTCCATCAGAAAAGAAGTAGGCACATTTCATCTGTGTCCTGGCAAAAAGTTTCACCAGAGCTCCTGCCCTTTTAAAACAAAATGACCTTTAAAATATGTGAGATTGCATTTATTGTATATTTACACAACAGTCAGAGTCTAATGCTAGGTCTGGGATCCAGTCATTCTTCTTGGTATGAATCTAATTGTCTTTTTCCAGCACATCATCTGATGATAATTTTGAGAACTATGGTTTCTGCATGAAGAGAAGACTATCTCCACCAACAGAAGTGCAGGGCCTGGAAATTGAGGGCCCTGCAGTTTGGTGCAACAACAAATGCAAAGAATTCATGAGGCTGTCTGGTGGGCTGTGGAAGTGCAGGGCCCTGTGGTCTGAAAACCCTAAAGCCACATTTCCCCAACTTTTGTGGTGTTGAGTTACCGTAATGGGTGCATTAAAGAAATGTTTACAAAGAATATGTAGATTGTCTCAACTCCAAAGACTGACAGAGTTATGGCTTGTTAAAGTTGCAATGTTATCCTATGAGAATTTTCATTTTTTAATATTTATGTTTTCATATGCTGATTTTCAGTTGTTATTTCTTAGGGACTTATTCTTGCAATACTCATTGAAAACTTTTTTTTGATATATTTATTCTCTCTTAACTGAAAAGTCTGACAGAGTCATGGCTTATTAAAGTTGCAATGTTATCCTATGGGAATTTTCATTTTTTTATGTTTTTTACATGTTTATTTTCAGTTGGTATTTCTTAGAGACATGGGGACCCATATTCAGAGGTGGCAGGCTGCTCTCACAAACAAATGCACTGTGTGAAAAAATAAAGCCAGCTGGCTCTGACACTGTATTCAAACAGATAGCTTGATACGAACTGACAATGCTGTCTGCTTGCATATCGGACACTGGTATCATGGTGCTCATCAAGCAGTCAGCGTCTGTGGGACAGCATTGCCAGAGGGCAGAGCTGAAGACTGCCCAAGGGGGTAAAGCGTGATGCACTCTGGTTAGTGCGGTGGACTCCATGGGTCATATTCAACCCAAACATGCAAATTAACCCATTCGGTATGCATAGCATTTAGTGGTGATATGCATGCGCATAATGGGCTCATCTGTATGTGAGCACCATCCAAGTGTGCTGGCTCAGGTCCCACCCCCACCCAAGCCCCGATCTCTTTAAGGAATGCATTGGTAGTCCAGTGTCCCTCCCAAGCCCCAAGCCCCATCCCCATAGATGAAAAAAATCCATTGATAGTACAGCATCCCTCCCCAGCCTTTTTCCCATCTCCATAGATGCCAATAAATCCATTGATAGGTCAGCGTCCCTCCCCAGCCCTGATTCCCATCCCCATAGATGAAAAAAAAAATGGTAGTTCAGTGTTTTTCCCCAGCCCTGAACCCCATCCCCATAAATGACAATAAATCCATTGGTAGTTCAGTGCCCCTTCCCAGACCTGATCCCCATCCCCATAGATGACAATAAATCCATTGGTAGTTCTTGGTCCCTCTGCAGCCCTGATCCTCATCCCCATAGATGAAAAAAAATTATTTGTAGTTCAGTATCCCTCCCCAGCCTTGATCCTCATCCCCATAAATGAAAAAAATTCACTGCTAGTTCAGCGTCCCTCACCAGACCCAACCCACGTCCCCATAGATGACAAAAATTCCACTGGTAGTCCAGCGTCTCTTCCCAGCCCCGATCACTGTCATCATATGGATGAATGGTATCATTGGTTTTAAAGGGTCTCACCTGTTCCCCGATTGCCACCCCATGTCCATCTAATTAATGCCTGGTGGTCCAGTGGTCCCTTTCCTTCCCCTGTCCTCTGATCGCAGACCTCATTGTAAACCAACACAATCCCTTATGGTCCAGTGGTCCCTTCCCATTTCTCTGATCACTGTCCACTGAAAACAACAATACCCTCATAGTCTAGTGGCCCCCCCACCCAGTAGGTAGTAACCTACCACCCCAATATTCCCACAGTTTGACCCGCACTGGCAACTGGTACAGCACACCTCACACCATAATGTCTGGCTGCTGACTGAACTGTCAGTGAGCGTGTTCAGTAAACAGTATATTCTGTTTGGTTGAATGGTCAGCTCTGCAGCTGGTAGTAATAGTAGCAAAGGAGTAGTTGATGGAAGTGGGGTGGTGTCATTAGCATTGCCAAATTATTCTCTGCCACATCTGTGGCATCCATGCTGCTGGGTGCTTTGGGAGGAAATGATACTGGGATCAGTTCCAGAAGTAGCAAAATCTTTGGCCCAGGATTAGTAACTTTGGTCAAGGAGAAGGTTGCTGGTGCCCCCTTGACTGCTGGTGGTGGTTGCATTGACCCTGATCTGGATCATCGATCCCCAGTATGGATATGTGGACCAGTGGCCAAACAGCTGGTAGCTTCACTTTGTGCATTACAGCACATTGGGCACAGGTACCTGGGGTAGTATTCAAATCTGCCCTGGGGAAAAAATATGTGCTAAGGCTAGCTGTAGTGGTAGCAACATTCTGGGTATTTGCCAGCATATCACACTGGCAGTGAATGCTGTAACTGGATTGCACACAGGTCAGAAAATGTTAGAATTACTCCTGCTTAAGACTGATGAGTGGATGCAGCCTGTGGTGGTGGTACTACAGGGGGTGGAGGGGTGACACAAGTTCTTTAGGCTACTACGGAATTAGGGAACAGGGGACTGCTATGACCTTGAGACTTTTGTGTATCAGTAACTTCATTCTGACCCAGCTTTGCCTTGGTGTACCCCAAGGAAGAAGTTACAAGTGCAGTTGCCAGGGAAAGTTACCAATGGTGAATTTCCTATTAAATAGAAAAACTTTGCAAAATTATCCATGGAGGCAGATTTGGAGACATCACCTTAACTTCACCTGTGAATTAAAACTTTGCAACATCTCTAATCAGTGATGCTGCAAAAGTGGAAGGTGCCATCTTACTATCAGGAGGGTGCAGCTAACAGTCCAAACCAGTGTCTAATGCTAGGTCTGGGATCCAGTCATTCTCCTTGATATGACTCTAATTGGCGTTTTCCAACACACCATTCGATGATAATTGTGATAGTTATGGTTAAATTTTTAATAGTTTAAAAGTGACCATCATTTGTTTCTCCATGCTCTCTGCTGCACTCATGAATTTGAGTTATTTCCCCTGAGAACCAGATTCAGACTGGGACTGGACCTCTGCAGATGACACTTTTGTGGACTTTAGGGCAACTTTTTGATGGGAGTACCATTCCTCATTTTCTGCAATAAGGGTAAGCAGGCATTTTTTTTCTTTCACATTTCTTCCTCAAATTGTTGTTCAGCAGCTACAATATCAATGTGGTTGGTGGTCATAATACAAATGCCCAGTTTTGCTTGGTTGACCTCCAATTCAGTTTCCATTTCTATTTCCATAATAATTTCTAGAATTTGCTTTACTGCTTGGTTCTCCATCATTACTTGGGTTGGAAGAGAGGATGGCACCTCAGCCTGCTGTACTACTTCATTCTCATCTGCACTGGGTTCCTCCATCAAGAAAGGGGACCAACAGAAAAGAAGTAGGGAAATTTCCTTGGTGTTCTAGCCAAAATTATCAGCAGAACTGCTGCCCATTAAAACAAAACAGCTTTTAAAACATGTGAGATTGCATTTATTGTATATTTACACAAGAGCTCTTACAACATTATCAGAAATAAGATTAATTATTTTTATATTTTACTTTGGGGTTGGGAGCTCACTTATCTTTCAACCAAGCAACATGATACATCTTCTTATGCAGTCTAAATATCATTAATTGCCTGCTTTATCCATAAGGTTCACCGATTAAGCTTCTTCAGGTGAGATTTGCTAAAATTACATATTTATTTTTGTGTTTGTATTTGTACCATTGGAGGAAGTAGAAATTAACTCAGTAACATATTACTGTATTAGGTACCTTTAGGGAAAACAATTTTTTTGTCTTCCTACACGGTTGATATTTCCCTGTAGATATGTCGCAGTAGAGCTTGCTCTACTTGTTCATGTACTTATTGGTGCTTTTGCTACTAAAGTTTGAACTTTCACTCACAATCTACTACCAGAAATAGGTCATGTAACAACTGATATGCTGCTTGTGATCAGTGCTAGGACCACCGACAGCTTTGATCAACAGTTTGTCAAATAACAAATGAAAAATGAGAGACAAGCCTTCTGAACAAGTATTAAACTATTCCTCTGGGCCATCAACCTAACAGCATAAATAGGACACCACATAGGGATCTTGTGTATAAGCTTTATTTATACAATGTATTTTTTGGGATAAATAGCAGGATAAAAAGTAATATCTCTGCCAGGTCATGGAGATATCAATGATAGCTTCGCCACTCATGAGATATCATGATATCATTGGCCTCTCGTGAAGATAAATATGATATCTTCAGTCAGGCCATGTCATATCCCCTATATATCCTCTGCCATGTAGATTACAATGTCCTGTGCATTTCTGGCTGTGCCAGTCATTACCAGGAAGCACTGTTGCTGGCATTTAAGAGGAAATAAAAAGTATATACACAACAGCCCCATGCAACATTCCCTGTACAACACTGATGAAAATGTTGGGTAAATAAATCACGTTATTTTGGAATACATATTTATTTGTTCTTACAAGAAATTATTTCACTTAGAACACATGCTATTGCAATTAAAATATGTCCACTTTGAATTTAAAAATAGAACACAGAGAACAATAGATCAGACTGAGAATTTATAATAGAAAGATAATTGTTTCTTGGGCTTTGCTCTCAAGGTCCATATGATGTCATCTCAACTGCTCAACAGAAACACATTATGTAGGGTTGCCCATGCATTATTCTCTAGGCTGTGTGGCATTCAAACAGGATACTCTTGAATTCAAACTGATCTGTAATCCATAAATTGGCATACCCATGTGCTTCCTAAATATACAATATTAATGAGAGGAGGCAGGCTAGGAGAAAGGGGAAGGGGTAAGATTTTAGTATGTTACTTTTTATTCCCAGTGAAAGAGCACCAAATGCTGAACATTTGTACATTTTATTTTATACACAATATATCCTCATTAGTATGTTTCCATATGTGGCAGGTGTGGTGATGTGAGAGGTGGTAATTACTCTAATTACAAACATACTGAAAAATCTGTTTCCTCATTCATGCCACAACCCTTGTCAAGAGTGTCCAGATTAAAAATCCACCTCATTTCAATATTATTTTCAAAAATGTTATTATAGTCTCCTCCCCTACAGAGCAGTTTTATCACCTACACACCCCAAAATCTAACTCATGCTCCTTAAATAGGCCCTCATTTTAAATGCACTGCCAAAGATGAAGTAAGATCTTGTTCCCTTATTGGGCTCTATTGATTGGTTATCTTTGCTTTCAAAACTTGCCCTTCCCTATATTTAAATGATCACAGTGGAAAGTACAGTTACGTAAGAACTTACTGTAACAGATCTTCAAGGGAATCTCTTTCAGCAGGTCGCACCTATGGAACGTACCCTACAGGCACTAGAATCCCATGGAAGCCTTTTTCTGTAGCAGTCTACTAGGGGTCACCCACGCTGACATTGGTGTACTGACATCATATACCATATAAAGGCGTAGGTGGCCCTGCTTCCCCCTCAGTTCATTCCCACCAAAGACCATTTGTACCCAACCTACCTTGGGGGAACACAGGAGAGAGAGAGAGAGAGAGAGAGTGTTTAGGCCTGTATAAGGCAGGAGCACCAAAGAAAAATAATCAGTCCGTAACAGAATGAACCCCACAGGGGGATGGTGGGTGGGACAGCATGACCTGCTGAAAGAGATTCCCTCAAAGATCTACTGTTATGGCAAGCTCTTACGTAACTGTATTATCTTCATCAGTGATATCTCTTTAATCAGGTCACACCTATGGAATAAGTCTCAAGCAGTGACATCAGAAAGGACCAAACAGGAGGCAGGATAAAATGACTTCAAGAGAAGAGACCCTGATGCACAGCTAGGCCAAAACCTGCCTGCCCATGAGAGGCAATGTCCAAACTTTAATGCTTGGTAAAAGTGTGGACAGAACTCCAAGTGGCAGCAGCACAAATGTCAGTACCTGAAACATTCCTGAAACAAGCAGCTGAAGCATCCATGCCCTGGTAGAATGACTCTTGACATCCTCAGGAAGTTCCTTACCATAGATCCTGTAACAAAAAACAATACAGTTGGCCAACCATTTGGACAAGCACTGTTTAGAAACTGAGAAACCCTCTTACCCAGGGTCAAAAGAAACAAACAGCTGTTTGGACTTTCTGTAGTCCTTGATATGATCTGTGTAGTAATGCAAAATTATATGCACATCTAATGTATGGAGCAATGCTTCCCCTGGATTGGCATTCTCTGGGTAATAAACAGGAAGGTGGATGGACTGATTCATTGTAAACTCAGACACCACCTTAGCCAGAAAACTTGGATTGGTATGCATAGAGATTCTGTCTTTGTGAAAAATTAAATAAGGCTGCTCACAAGCTGGCCTGGTGGTGCTGAGTGTTGAGGAGCTGGGCTCCACACCTTGCTCTACACTGGCAAATCGCATTCTGGAATGAGTGTGGACCACAAGGGATCGGCAGGGAGGAGAAGGTTTGAGCATCCTGAGGGCAGCTCTCCTTCTCTGTGGAGGGGGGGAATTCAGCAGTCAGTGCTTGCCTGGCCCCTAATAGTGGCTGGGTGCTGGTGCCCTGACACCACAATGTGAGGGTCGGGAGTGGCACAGATGCTTGATACTATCACACACGGGAACATGCATGGCACCATTACGGACATCATGGTATGTGTTGCCCTGAGGAAGGGAAAAAACAGAAAACAGCTCCTGGTGGATGACAGGGGAGATTGCAGGCCCTGCACCAGGATAGCCATGGGGCAACACTGGATCCAGTTTAGGTGGGAGATGACCCCTTCTGCCTACCCCACCACAGGGGCAAGCCCTGGGGGTATATGAGCTGGATGGTGGATGCCGGGGTGACGTGTCTGGGGTTCCCCCAGAATGTGAGGGCCAACAGAGCAGGAGCATAAAATATACTAAAAAAAAAAATAAGGCTACTCACACATGAGAGCTTGATGCTCAGCAATTCTTCAGGCAGAAGTAATAGCAACTAAAAACAACGCTTTCATTGAGAGAAAGTGTAGCTCGCAAAATGTTGCTGGCTCAAAAGGAGGCAGGATCAGTTTCTGAAAAACAAAATTCAGGTTCCAAGCTGGGACAGGATTATGCACAGTGGGCTTCAAGTGAAGAATGCCCTGCAAAAACATATTGTTCACCTCTAGTTATGCTATTGGACAACCGTCCACTGTCACATGGAAAGCAGAGATGGCAGACATGTGCACCATAATGGAGGAATATTTAAAGTCCATGTTGGAAAGGTACAGAAAAGAACATGGTTCAACGGACAGGTGAAAGGGTCCAAATGATGGGCAGATGCCCAAATGGCAAAAGTTTCCTTTTCATGGAATAGATGGCCCTGGTGGAAGGCTTCATAGCTGCCATCAGTACATCAGCCACTCTCTGGGAAATACCAAAGTGGGCTATGGCTACTGTATGTCCTCAGGAGCCAGGCATGCAGCTTCAAAGATTTCATATTACGATGGGGCAGGGTCCCATGGTCCTGAGTGAGCAGGTCCAGGCAAAGTGGGAGTAGGACCAGAGGTTTCACTGCCAGTTGATGCAACAATAGAAAACAGATTTGTTGTGACCTAAATTATGCCACCAGGATGAGGGAGGCCCCCTCCATCTGCAGCTTGAGAAGGACCTGCTGAATCAGCGGAAAGGGGAGAAGGCATAAAGAAACCTCCCTCTCCAGGAGAGGGACAACATACATGACTCACCAGAAAACTCCAGGCCTGGGATATAACGAGCAAAAAAGTGGAAGTTTTGCATTGTGTGGGGATGCAAAAAGGTCCAATTCTGACCACCCCAACCTTCCAAAGAGGCTTTCAGCCATGGAGGGCAGCAGTGAACACTTGTCTTGGTGAGACTGCAACTGGCTTAGCCTGTCTGCCAAGACATTCTGATCCCCTGAAACATGGATGGCTGATAGCTTGATGTCATGGTCCAGTGCCCAGTACCAGATCCTCATTGCCTCCCGGCAGAGAGGGTACAGTTGAGTCCCCCCTTGTCTGTTGCGATAGTACACTACACTGATGTTGTCAGACTGGACCAGCAGGTGACCAGGAGAGAGGTGGTTCTGAAAGGCATGAAGGGCATAGAGAACCACTCTCATCTTGAGCACACTGACCTGGAGACTTATCTCCATCAGAGACCTGGACCTCTGGGTCAGGAAGGGACTTATGTGGGCTCCCCAGCCTGATTCTGAGGTGTCCATTGTGAGGACCTGCCTAGGAGAGAGGATGAGGAAGGAGACCCCCCTGCAAAAGATAGCTGGGGTTCTGCCACCACTGAAGGACCCTGTGGACAGTGGAGGAGACCATGACTAACTGATAAAGGTCATCATGGTGCTTATCCCATTGGACCCGGTGGGTACATTAGGGGAACCGCATGTGGAGCCTGGCTAGTGAAATAGTGGCTATAGTAGCTGCCATCAACCCCAGTAGGTGCAGAAAAGACCAGGCTGGAATGTGCCATTCCTGTGCCATAAAGGAGTCATGTGCCATCAGGCAGTCTGCCCTGTCTTGGGGTAGAAATGCTCTAACCTGAGAGGACCAAACTGGTACCAATATACTGGAGGTGCTGAGAAGGAGTAATAACCAACTTGGGCAGATTCACGGTGAAGTGCAGGGAGTGAAACAGCTGCTGGGTCCTGTGGAAGGTAGTCAGTAAGAGTTCCCTCAATGAGACTTTCAAAAGCCAGTTGTCAAGATAAGGGAACACATAAAGGCCCTCCCATTGTAAAGCTGAAGCCAGCACCACTAAGCACTTGGAAAAGACCTGCAGCACAGATGACAAGCCAAAGGGCAAGACTCTGAATTGAAAATGTTCCCCCTGGAACAAGAACCTGAGGTATTACCAGTGGCCAGGATCTATCAGGATGTAGAGATACATATCCTGCATGTCAGGGTAGAGAAGGTTCAGAGGAGGGCAACAAAGATGGTGCATGGATTGCATCACAAGTCCTATGAAGACAGGTTGAAGGAACTGAACATGTACTCCCTGGAGGAGAGGAGGGAGAGAGGGGATATGATAGAGACATACAAGTATCTTACAGGGAGGAACAGGGTGCAGGAATACACTATTTTAAGCGAAAATATGTTCCAGGACTAGAGGGCATGGGATGAAGTTGAAGGAGGACGATTCAGAGGAAACATGAGGAAGAATTTCTTCACAGAACGGGTGGTGGACAAGTGGAACACCCTGCCAGAGGAAGTGGTGGGGGCTGAAACAATCACGGGATTTAAGAATGCATGGGATAGACATAAAGGAATTCTGGAGGTCAGGGGTAAGGGGCAACAGACTTCTAGGAAAACATAAACTGAACTTACAAGCTCAAATGGGTAGACTGGGTGGGCCATAGGCCCTTATCTGCCGACACTATCTATGTATCTATGTATATATGTCCAGAGAACAAAATCAGTCTCTCTGCTTAATGAGAAGCAGCAGCCCCGTAGGGTGACCATATGGAACCTCTTGTATGGAATGAACTGATTTAATCTATTGAGATCCAAAATGGAACAAAGACCCCCCTCTTTTTGGGGATCAGGAAAAACCTGTATCAAAATCCCTTGTTCCACTGAACACTGGGCTCCATGGTGCTTTTGGGCAAGAGAGACTGGATTTCCTCCCTTAGCACCAGAAGATGGTCCAGAGAACAGGTGTCTGGCCCCACCAGGATGGTGGGTGGCTTCTTCAGGAGTTGTAATGTGTCACCCTTTTGAACAAGCTGCAAAATCCAGGCATCTGAGGTGATTTCCCTATAAATGTGCAGATGGATGGAGAAACTACTCCTGACCATCTCCCCCAGGCTTGGAACTAGAGGAAGGGGGTCAGGGAAGGAGTCAGGCAGAGGAAGGCTGAGTGGCTGCACTGCCCTTGGAGGATTTTGCATCACTGGGGCAGGCACAGAAGCACTGGTTCAATGCTCGTCCTGAGATCAAGACCCTAGTCCACACTTGTGGAACTTTCCGAAAGGAAGACCATGCATGAGTCCTGGGTTGGGTATGATAAAGTATGTGGACTGACTTGATGACTCTAACTGAGGCTTGCAGTTCATTAATTATTTCCTGAACATCTGGGCCAAAAGGTTTGGTGCCCATGAAAGGGGAACCCAAGACTGCTAGTTTACACATTTGTCACTGCCCACAATACCATTAGTTTACAGCCATATTGGCTCTTGCTAGAATTTGTTGTTACTGCTACCTTTCAGGCCTTTAAAACAAACTGATGTTGGGATGTGTGGGCAAAAAATACTTAAGGTGATGCATTTTTATTTAACAGGTGACTACTAATTGAATAGTGGTGTCAGCATGGCTCAGTTGGTAGCACATCCATCTCTGGACCAGAAGGTCATGGGTTCTCGTCCCACACTGAGATTGAACTTGCACCTTAAAAATTGGAATCTGAGTGCAGTATTAGGGGGGTGCTGTACTGCTGAGGTGTGCTGTCCTTCGATGAGATGTTAAAGTGAGGTCCCTTCTACCCATCTTGGTGGGTGTCCAGGTGGAAGTAAAAGAACCCAGGGCACTCTGTGCAAAGAGTAGGGGACATTCCCAGTGTCCTGGCTAACATTCCCCTTCCCATAAACTGGTTCATGCAATTGTGCAGGCTGTGTGTGGGTGTTGATGTGTGATATGGGTGCAACTACACCTTCAGTCACTTTACTACCAGACTAGCATTGCTTGTAAAGTGCCTTGGGATACACTGTGTATGAAAGCACTATACAAATGCTGATTCTTCTTCTTAAACATTTCAAAGCATAAAATCTGCTTCCCTGTAAATTACAGCAACACTCAGATATCTAAGCCCATTTATTCCCATGATCTTTGATGGATATTTAAGTCTGATGGTTATCTGAGTGCAGAATCAATGATAAATAAAGCAAACGGTATCAGCCACAGTGGCAGAAAACAAGTGTAATAGATACCGTATATGAAAAGAAAATACATCTAAATGGGTGCTGACTGTAAACTCATTTTTTTCTTTACATATTAGGATGGTCAGACATTATCTTGTAGATACCTGACCCTGGTGGAAAGAAATCTCAGAACTACGTTTTGTCACAGACTCAACACTTCTTTGTTCATTAGGTACTTAGGAGGGCTTGTTGTGTTATCTACTTGCACATTTGTATCATTTGAAACCAATGACTATCTTTTGGGTAGCATGAGTTTTGCATATCCATTTATTCAGCAATTCAACCAAACAGGTTACAGGCCTAATGCATTTTCAATGAATCGTCAGAGGCTGTAGGATAGTGGACATGATGCTGCTCCACAAGGGAAGGGACGGGAGAACCAGGAAATTATAGGCCAGTCAGTCTAACCTACATTGTATATAAGCTGATGAAGACATTAATCAAAGAGGACCTAGGGGACTACCTGGAGAGAAATAGGCTCTAGGATATTGAGCAGCTCAAGTTTGTGGCAGGGATGTCTTGTTATGCCAAACTGATTTTATTCTTTGACTGGGTAACAAGTGTGATGGATAAGGGGAAAACAGTAGATTTATTCTATTTCAGTTTCAGTAAGACATTCAACTGGGTGCCACACAAAAGGTTGCTGAAGAAATTGGAGTATCTTGATGTGGCAAAAGTCCTAGTTATGTGGGTGGGAAGTTGGTTGGGGGAGAAAGTAGAGGGTTATGGTAAATGGGGTTAAATTGGGAGAAATGGAGGTCACAAGCTGGGTACTGTGGGAGTCAGTCTTCACTCAGACCAGTAATGTGCAATATGTTAACCAGCAACTAAGGAGAAGGAACATGGGGGCAAGATATGTCTCTTTGCAGATGACACTAAGCTCTGTGGTAGGGTAGACAGCAAGGAGAGGGTAAGGGAGTTACAGAAGGACCCACAATGATTAGAAAGGTGGTGCAAGATTTGGCAGTTGAAATTCAGTGCCCAAAAGTGTGAGTTGATGCACATAGGGAACAAGGAATTCAGTATGGAATATTTGATAGAAGGGTTTATGTAGTCACTACTTCAGAAAAGGGACTTGGAAGTCATCATAAGTGATTTCTTAAAATAAACTTCACAATGTAACATAGAAACATAGAAGTTGATGGCAGATAAGGACCACAAGGACCATCCAGTCTGCCCATTTCTTTTTCTACCTTATAAATGTGCCATTGGCCTTTGCTCTGTTAATGGCCTATCTATTCATACTCATCTGTATTGCTCCCTTATGCTTATCCCAAGCATGTTTGAAGCCCTGCACTATATTCATATCCACCACTTCCTGAGGTAGGCCATTTTTTAAATTGTAATTGTGTCTAAATGCTCCACCATGTAGCCTCCAGTCTCCCACTATACCTGCACCCATTGCAGCACTGTTTCACTGCAAGCAGGGAGATCGGAGGCTACCAGGACATATGCAGATGGCAGTAAGGAGCACGGGTGTAGGCTGCAATACTGGGATGCCTCCATACCCCGGTAACCTGACAGCTGAATGCGCACCCCCCTGGGTGTATCCCCATGTCCCTACCTAACCTAGCTACCTCTCTGTCCACACTTGCCTCTCCGAGGGCCACCTCCTGATGGTATCCGTGTACTGTCCTTTATTTAATTATCGTATTTATTCACCTGCTGCAGCGACTACTGGAGCGGGCATCCAGCCAGCGGCCCTGCCTGCTGGGGGAGCACCAGGCTCACTCACATGATAGCCTTCTGTGGCTCAATCCGAATCGCTGAGTTGGCCCAGTTCAGACATGCAGCTTGGTATAGGAATAACACTATCACCACAAGCACTGCATGGAAAAGGCAGGGCAGGGTACAGAAATAAAAATAAAAAAGCATTTTTTCCCCCCAGTCTCTGATAAATACTCCAGAATCCCTGGACAGTCACATGACCAACAAAGGCAAACATGTAATCCCAGGGCACTGAAGGCTGTAAATCAATGAGGATCTCTGTTCCGTGACTGACTGATGTTCTAGACAATCCTGTGTGTCAGCCACCACATGACATCCCTAGGAAACAGTGCATTGAATGTATTTGGGGCAGTCAAAGGAAACAGGTGTGTGTGTGTGTGTGTGTGTGTGTGTATGTGTGTGTGTGTGTGCAGAGAAATTCCAAGAGAAAAAAACAGCAAAAACAAACTTTTTTCTTTTTGTTAGAATGGGAAAGGGAGAGAGGGAAGAGTAGAGAGACCAATGCATTCAACAGCAGACACCAGTATACTGCAGATGTTGCAGCAAAGTGTTCTTTAAAAAATGTTTTCTTTTTCATTAGGAAAAGAGAGACAAGAGAGAAAAATCAATGAGTTCAACAGCAAAGTGCAGAGCAGACAACAGCCGAGGGCAGACATTGTAGACTCCACAGTAAAATCAAACAAAAAAACATTTTTCATATGTCTGAAAGAGAGAGAGAGAGATCAGCACATTCAACAGCAGACAACAGCAGGGTGCAGAAAAAATAAAAAAAATATTAAGGGAAGCAACAGAATCAGACAATACAAGAGGTTTCTCAATAATTTTGAGAAGGGAGCTTAGTGCCGTGCAGATTTTAAAGAGGGTGTCACCCACATATCAGACTCTGTGTTGCCCAACTCTCTGCTGTCCGGAAAGATCAGGCTCTGTGTTGCCCATCTCTGTGCCTCAATTACTACTAGGTCATAGTGCCATACAGATTGTGAAGGGGGTGGGGCATGTCTCAAACTCTGTGTTGCCCATCTCTGGGCCTCAATTACTACTAGGTCACAGTGCCATACAGATTGTGAAGGGGGTGGGGCATGTCTCAAACTCTGTGTTGCCCATCTCTGGGCCTGAACTACTACAAGGTCCATCTGCTGCAGCGTTGACTCTGCATTGCCCATCTCTGGGCCTGAACTACTAATAGGTAATAGTGCAACACAGATTGTGAGGGGGTCATCTCTCAGATTCTGTGTTCCTATCTCTGTGCCTGAACTACTTTTAGGGCATTCTGCCATAGCATAGACTCTCTGCTCCCCATCTCTGTGCCAGAGTTACTACTAGGTCCTACTGCCGTATTGTAGACTCTGTGTTGCCCATCTCTATGCCTGAATTACATACAATTATGCACTTTTAAGTCTCTTGACCTTGAACCTCTCCTGAGTAACTTTGCAACTTCTGACTGGTCCCCCCTAACCTCCTTCCCCTTGGTTGATAAGACCCTTGCCTACTTCAAAGAAATCTTCCTTGTAAATAGAAACACCTTTGCCCCACTCAAACAAATCAGAATCAGAGGTAACTACTTATCTTGGATAATTCCTGAACTTCTGGCCTACCTCAGGGCTACAGATCAAGCCTGGAAGCATCATAATGCCACCTAGCATCCTAGTGACCTCATGAACTGCTGCATGCTCCGAAACACTTGCACCAGGGCTGCAAGGTTAGCCAAGTCAGAATATTTCAAATCTGCCTTCATCACCAACATAAATTCTCCTTCAAAGTTCTGGAAGGTGATCCACACCATATTTACCCCTTCAACTTGCCCCCCCCGTACTTAAAGTAAATAACTCACTAGTGTCCAAACCACCAGCCATAGCTGCAGAATTTAACTCGTACTATTCCTCCTGTGCCACTGAGCTACTGAAATCACTTCCCTACCACCCATCCCCCTCACTACCCTTTACCAAAGTACTCCCTCCACCACTCTTCTACCTCCCCTTCTCTTTCACTATTGTAACCCCAAAAGTGCCCTAAGTGCCCTACTCATCATCAACCCCTCTAAAGGTGCCTCCCCTGATGGCCCTGACCCAAAACTCCTCTCCCTCTCCACTTTGGCCATTGTCTACCAACTCTCAATAATCCTAAATCTCTTATTCTCTACTGCCTCTGTCCCCTCTTCATGGAAAATGCAGTGGTCCTCCCTTTACTCAAAGAGGGTGACCCCTCATCCCCTGGCAACCATCACCCCATTTCTCTCCTCCTTAGTCTTGCCAAGCTTCAAGAACACATTGTCCTCTCCCAACTCACCTCTTTTCTATCTGTCACCTCCTTTTTCACCACTTTCCAGCCTGGTTTCAGGAAAAAACACTCAACCACCACCTCTCTCCTATGGCTCACAGACTCCATCCTAACCAGGATGGACAATGACCAAATTACCTCTGCCATTTTTGTCAACCTGGCCAAGGCCTTCAACACCATCTCTCACTCTCTTCTCCTCAACTCACTCCTAGCAGCTGGCCAATCTCCCTCCGCCACAAACTGGTTCAAGGCCTACCTTATTGGCAGTACCCAATTAGTTAAGATCTCAGATGCCACTTCACCTCCCCTCCCAGTTAGCACTGGTGTCCCCCAGGGCTCTGTATTAGGGCTTCTCTTATTCTCCATCTTCTTAAATGACCTTGCCTCTGTTGTCTCCCCCTCCTCTGCTATATGCCAATGATACAGTCCTATATGCATCTGGAACCTGTCCTACTGAGGTTACAACCAGCTTAGAACAAGACTTCAACAAGGTTCAGCTCTGGTTTGGTAACCATCAGCTTTTCCTCAACCCCAAGAAGACTGTCTCCATGACATTTGGCCCAAGGCAGAGACTCTCTAGGTTTCCATCCCTACCCACTTTCCACACACTTGATGGGACATTACTTGAGGACACATCCTCCGTCAGGTACTTAGGGGTTTGGTTGGACCAACACCTAAACTTCTGTGGACTTATTGATGACATCCAGAAAAAAACTGCACCCCAAGCATTATGCCCTGTTCAGGAACCATAGTTGCATCCCTCCTATGGCTAGGCATGAACTTGTTCAGAAGGTGACGTTGCCCATTTTCAACTACTGTGATGTAGTCTATGGTGCTGCCCCTATGTCCTCCCTGGCCCGACTGGACACCCTCTTCAATTCCTTCTGCTGCTTTTCCCTGGATGCCCCCCCCCCATACCCACACTGCAATCTTTATCGTGCCCTGCCCTTAACCTCTCTTACAAATAGGCGACTCTCCTACTGTGCTAAATTCACCTCCAAGCACTGGTTAGGTGAGCTACCTTCCTACCTCATCTCCTCCTTTACAATAACCTCCCATCCTCCAATTCTCTTAGATCAACTGACTCCTGAACCCTGGTAGTCCCATGCAGATTCACCCTAGTCAGCCAATCTGGTTACTCTCACCGCCTTCCAAAAATTTGGAATTCCCTCCATCCTCAAATCTTGCACTCATCCTCCACCTACTCCATCAGCTCTGCTCTCAATAATTACCTTGCACCTAGCTGCTCCTGCCATGTCTCTCCCTAATTCCCTCCTCTAAGCCCTGGATAATCCCAGACTCACTACCATCCCCTTCATTTTACCATGTGCACCCCCACTCCCAAAATGTCTAACTCTCCTCCCCTTCCACCAAGTTGTCCCCTCTTATTAGACTCCCTTGATATCTCAAAGAACATAATGGACTCTGAATCTCTCCATGGACCCCTCTTCTACCCTTCCAAGGGGCTTGTATCCCTAATCTACTCCCTTCCCCCACTATTCCTCCTATCTCCCTAGATTTGCAGTCCTCTTGTAGGGTTCTTAGGATCCTGAAGGGGCCCTACTGCATCAAGACTTGTCCCTTCTCCTTCCCTCTTCCCCATCTACCTGTCTCCCTAGCCTTTGCAATACCCTCGCAGGGTTCCTCGCATCCTGAAAGGGTCTCCAGGGACATGACTCTCCCCCCCCATCTCACCACTCCCTCTCCTTCCCCCTTTTCTTTCACATAAGCACTTTTTTACTCGTTAACCTGGCACTTATTATTATTGTCCACTCTTTCTGCCTATTATGCACAATACTGTTGTAACACTGCTTGTAACACTTGCCTTACAACTGTATGTTAATGTTGAGCTTGTAATTTGAATGTTTAATGTCTCACTCCTATTGTACCCCTTCCCCCCGGTTACACCGGGAGACAAGTGACTTGTTGCTCAGTGTACCTTCATGGTGAAACATTTCAACAAATAGATAAATAAATACATAAAAATTACTACTCGGTCATAGTGCCATACGGATTGTGAATGAGGGGGGATCATGTCTCAGATTCTGTGTTTCCCTTCTTGTGCCTGAACTACTACAAGGTCATATTGCTATAGCATAGACTCTGTGCTACCATCTGTGTGCCTGTAATAATACTAGGTCATAGTGTCATACAGTTGTTGGGGTGGGGGGTTACATCTCGGACTCTGTGTTGTCCATCTCTGTGCCTGAACTACTACATTGTCACACTGCCATAGTGTAGACTCTGTGTTGCCCATCTCTGTACCTGAACAACTACTAGGTCCTACTGCTGAAGTGTAGACTCTGTGTTGCCCATCTCTATGCCTGAACTACTACTACTAGGTCATAGTGCCATATAGATTGTGAAGTGGAGAAGCCACTTCTCAGACTCTGTGTTGCCCAGCTCTGTGCCTGAACAATTACTAGGTCCTTCTGCAGTATCATAGTCTCTGTGTTGCCCATCTCTGGGCCTAAACAAATACAAGGTCATAATGCCTTACAGACTGTGAGGGAGGGTCACTTCTCAGACTCTGTTTTGCCCATCTCTGTACCTGAACTACTACTAGATCATTCTGCTGTAGTGTAGACTCGGTGTTGCCCATCTCTGGGCTTGAACTACTACTGGGTCATAGTGCCATGCATATTGTGAAGAGAGAAAAGTCACATGTCAGATGATGTGTTGCCCATCTCTGTGCCTGAACTACTATTAGGTCCTTCTGCTATAGCGTAGACTCTGTGTTGCCCATCTCTGGGCCTGAATCACTACAAGGTCATAGTCCCATACAGATTGTGTGTGTGTGTGGGGGGGGGTCACATTTCAGACTCTGTGCTGCCCATCTCTGTACCTGAACTACTACTAGGTCATTCTGCTGTAGTGAAGACTCTGTGTTGCCCATCTCTATGCTATAGCTACTACTAGGTCATAATGCGAAGGGGGGAATCCACATCTCAGACTCTGTGTTGCCCATCTCTGTGCCTGAATTACTACAAGGTCCTTCTGCTGTAGCATAGACTCTGTGTTGCCCATCTCTGGGCCTGAACTACTACTAGGTCATAGTGCCATACAGATTGCAAAGGGGGGATCATGTCTCAGACTCTGTGTTCCCATATCTGTGCCTGAACTACTTAGGTCACATCTCAGACTCTGTGTTGCCCATCTCTGTACCTGAACTACTACTAGGTCATTCTGCTGTAGTGAAGACTCTGTGTTGCCCATCTCTGTGCTATAGCTACTACTAGGTCATAATGCGACCTGAAATCAAACAAAGAGGCAGAAGACACTGCAGAGCAGAGCAGGACACTGAGGCACACGAGCTAACACAACAAAACTCACACAGGGGTAATGCCAAACCTCACCCAACAGCTAACACACTGAAATCTGGCCAATGGAAAATCATGTACACAAGTGCTCACAGCCTGGGAAATAAGATCCCAGACCTGCAGGCAATAATGTCAGAGGCTAAACTGGACATAGTAGCAATTAGTGAGACGTAGTTTACCAGTAACCCCACTTGGGAGACTTCAATACCTGGCTATGTATTGTTCAGAAGACACCAAGGTGCAAAAAGGGGGGGAGGAGTGGCCCTGTATGTCAATGAAAATATCAAAGCTACAGAAATTCAGAATACACATAAGGAGCCAGAAGAACTGTGGGTCACCCTGGAAACAGGAAATGGGACAGTCATAAGAACTGGGGTTGTCTACAGGCCCCCAGTCCAGGGGGAGCACATAGACACATTACTGTTAGAAGATATACAAAACATGACAGCTAAAGGGGAGGTTCTGATAATGGGAGACTTCAACATGCCGGATACAGATTGGTCAATACCAGCAGGAACATCTGCCAGAACTAGACACATAGTGGATTCCCTACAGGGGGAGGGCCTCAAACAACTGGTACAACAACCCACAAGAGACAGGGCTATCCTAGATCTAGTACTGACTAACAGGGAAAGGATCACAGATCTCCAGGTAGAAGGTCACCTGGGTGCCAGTGACCATCACATGGTATGGTTCAATTTGGCTACTACATCTAAATCATCCCATTCCAAGGCAAAAATATGGGACTTCAGAGGAGCTGACTTTGATAAGATGGCCAACAGAGTTAAGCTAGCCCTGGCAAAAAGAAACACAGGTGACGGGGTACAGGCAAAGTGGGCAAGCATTAAGGATGCAGTTCTTGAAGCAACATCCCATTGTGTTAGACAGAAAAGGAAGTGCCAAAGAAGAAGGAAACCACTTTGGTTCTCAAATACAGTAGCAGAAAAGGTCAGAGCCAAAAGGCTGGCCTTCAGGAAATATAAGGGAACACAGCGGGATGAAGATAGGGAGGCATACCAAACTGCCCTAAGGGAAGCAGGGAAGGCAGTAAAGCAGGCAAAGTCCCAAACTGAGGAAACACTAGCACGAACAGTAAAAGAAGGTGACTAGACTTTCTATAGATACATTAGTGAAAGGAGAAAGTCCAGAGGGGGTATTGCTAAGCTTAATGGAGAAAAGGGAGCATGTGAGGAGGAGGACCATGTAAAAGCATCTATACTAAATAGATACTTTTGCTCAGTATTTACTGAAGAGAAGGTAGGGCAGGGCCCACAGCTCAGCACCATGGACAGGGGGAGGGAGGTGAGCACTACTCCTTCACAAAGAAGGGTACTACAAGAGCTTGCTAAGCTCAGGGTGGATAAGGCAATGGGACCTGATGGCATACATCCCAGGGTACTTAAGGAGCTAAAGGTGGAACTAGCAGAGCCATTAGCAGAACTGTTTAGTGAGTCTCTGAGCACAGGAGAGGTCCCAGAAGTCTGGAGAAGGGCTCATGTGATCCCGCTCCACAAGAGTGGTAGCAGGGAGGAGGCAGGGAACTACAGACCAGTCAGTCTTACCTCAGTAGTGGGCAAGATTATGGAGGCACTCCTTAAAGAAAGGATAGTGCAACACCTGGAATCCATAGGAGCATAGGATCCAAGACAGCATGGATTTACAAAAGGAAGGTCCTGTCAAACTAATCTCATAGATTTCTTTGACTGGGTAACCAGAGTGGTGGACCAAGGGGGAGCAGTTGATGTTGCCTACCTTGACTTCAGCAAAGCTTTTGACACTGTTCCACATAGAAGATTGATAAATAAGCTGGGTAGGCTCAGGGTGGGTCAGAAGTTGGTCAACTGGGTGGCAAACTGGTTGACGGGCAGAAAACAGAGAGTGGTGGTAAATGGTATACAGTCAGAAGAGATGCAAGTCACAAGTGGGTACCTCAGGGATCAGTCCGGGGCATGTCCTCTTCAACATCTTCATTAGTGACCTTGCAGATGGACTAGAGGGAAGGCTTGTCTGTTTGCAGATGACACCAAGATCTGCAACAGAGTAGATGATCCAGATGGGGTGGGCAGAATGAGAAGAGATCTGGATAAACTAGCAAAATGGTCAGAAGAGTGGCAACTGGGATTTAATGCAAAGAAGTGCAAAATCATGCACATAGGGAAGAGAAACCCTGAAGCCACCTATAGGCTGGGAGGGGAGTTGCTAGCAGTCACAAAGGAAGAAAGAGACTTGGGCATCATCATCACTGATGACCTGAAATCATCCAAGAAGACCTCTAAAGCAGTAGGTAAGGCTAGGGGTGTTAGGGTGTATTAGTAGGGGTATCACAAGTCGTAAGAGGGAGGTAATAATCCCTCTTTACAAGACACTGGTTAGGCCCCATCTGGAGTACTGCGTGAAGTATTGGAGGCCACACCTTCACAAGGACATTAACCAAATTGAGGCAGTCCAGAGAAGGGCAACCAAAATGGTGCAGGGACTGCATCAGAAGACATATGAGGACAGATTAACAGAGCTCAATATGTATACCCTTGAGCAAAGGAGGGAGAGAGGTGATATGATCGAGGCATTCAAACACTTTGAGGGCATTAACAAGGTGAAAGAGTCTAACATGTTTAAATATAAGAAAAATAGCAGGACAAGAGGACACAGCGTGAGATTAGATGGGGGCTGATTAAGGGGGAATGTGAGGAAATTCTTTTTCACAGAAAGGGTGGTGGATGCATGGAATGGCCTACCTCAAGAAGTGGTGGCTATGAATACAGTGCAGGGCTTCAAACAGGCATGGGATAGGCATAAGGGAACATTACAAATGAGTATGAATAGATAGGCCACTGACAGAGCAAAGGCCGATGGCACATTTATAAGGTAGAAAAAGAAATGGGCAGACTGGATGGGCCTTGAGGTCCTTATCTGCCTTCAACTTCTATGTTTCTATGTTTCTATAGTGCCATACAGATTATGAAAGAGGGGTGTCATGTCTCAGACTCTGTGTTGTCCATCTCAGAAGGTATCACATCTCAGTCTCCGTGCTGCCCATCTCAGCGTCCAGACTAATACTGCTAAGTAAGCAATTAAGTTGGACCTCAAAAAATTGATTCAGAATTGAAGTCTGTTACAGAAACAGAACATGTGGCCAGCACTAGTATTATAGCTGAAATTGATGAAAATGAAACAACACAACCAGAAAAAAGATAGAAACATGGAAACATAGATTGTGTTAGCAAAAAAGGCCCACCAGGCCCATCCTGTCTGCCCAATATGCCTAGAAAATCAATAGAACTTCCTTTCTATGTGCCCCTCTCCCTAGAACTACCAGTTCCTTGTGTCTGTGCCACACTCTCTTGAAACCCTCAACAGTCCCTGCCTCCACCACCTCTACTGGAAGTCTGTTCAAGCTAATCACCACTCTCTCTGTAAAGTAGAATTTTCTGATGTTCCCCCTGAATCTCCCCCCTACTATCTGCATATCATGTCCCCTTGTTTTTGATTTTTCCTTTAGCTGGAAGATATCCCATGCTGATACCTTGTTGACATCCTTGATATACTTGAAGGTCTCAATCATGTCCCCCCATTCCCTCCTCTGTTCAAGAGAGTACATGTTGAGGTCCTTCAGCCATTCCTCATATGACAGATGCCTGAGTTCCCCTACCATTTTTGTTGCCCATCTCTGGATGCACTCCACCTTCTCCACATCCTTCCTAAGGTATGGCCTCCAGAACTGGACTTTGTACTCATGGTGTGGCCTGACAAGATGCCAGTACAAGGACATTATGACTTCCCTCCTCCTGCTAGTTATTCCTCTGCTGATACTATCCAGCATCCTACTGGCCATTGCCACCACCTTCTAACATTGCTTCACCACTATCAGGACTCATGAAATGTATATGCCAAGGTCTCTTTCCAGCTCAGTAACCTTGGTAACCTCTAGGGCTCGCCCGCCCATCCTGTATTTCATGCCCAGATTTTTTTTGCCTAAATTCATGATTTTGCATTTTTTTGGTGCTAAAGGTCAATTGCCATTTCCTGGACCATTCCTCTAGCTTCTCCAGATCCCTCTGCACCCTCAGGCATATCTACTCTATTGCAGACTTTAGTGTCATCCATGAACAGACTCACTCTTCCCTCTAGCCTCTCCGCTATGTCCCTTATAAATATTTTAAAAAGGAGTGGCCCCAGTACCGACCCCTGAGGTACCCCACTGGTGAGCATACCTTCCCTTGATAGTACCCCATTACAAATTACCATCTGTCTTTAGCCCCCCAGGCAGTTTTGCACTCACCTAAACACTAGAGGCCCCAGCCCAAGGCATCTTATTTTGTGTAGTAGTCTCCTTTGTGGCACAGAATCAAACACCTTATTGAAATCAAGATATGCAATGTCTATAGATCCCCCCCATTCAGTACCCTGGTGACCCAGTCAAAGAATTCTATCAAGTTTGTTTGACATGACCTTCCCTCAGTGAAACTGTTTTGCCACCAGTCCAGAAGACCATTGGTCTCAAACTAGTTTGAGATTCTCTTCTTGAGCAGTTTGTCCATGAGCTTACCCACCACCGATGTTAAGCTCACTGGCTTATAGTTGTCTGGCTCCTCCTTGTCCCTCCCTTATGAAGAAGGACCACATCTGCCCTTCTCCAGTCATCAGGAATCTCCCCCGTCTCCAAGGACCTGTTGAAGTGGCTGGTCAGAGGTTCCACTAGGACTTTGCTGAGCTCCCTCTGTACCCTGGGGTGCACCATATCTAGTCCAATTGCCTTATCCACTTTCAAACTCTCAAGCTCCCTCAGGACCTTCTCAACCTGGAATGGACTAGAGTCAAGCCCCCTATTACCTCGTGTTCGCTGATTTTCTTGATCTCCCACTCCTTTTCAACCATGAACACCGAGCAAAAGAAGCTATTGAGTATTTCCGCCTTCCTATGGTCATCCTCCACCAACTTCCCTTCCCTGTTTTTCAGCCTGATTATCCCTGCCCTTGACCTTCTCATTTCACTCACATACTGGAAGAAGGTTTTATCCCACACCTTGACTGTGTTGGCTATTTTCTCTTCCGTTCTTGCCTTTGCCCTCCTGACCTCCCTACCTGTTTTCCTCTGCTTCTCTTGGTATAAAGCCCTATCCTCTTCGCCTTGTGTCCCCTTATACCTCCTAAATTCCTTTCTCTTTTCCCTGACCTTCTCTGCCACCTCTTTATTGCACTAAAGGGGCTTCCTCCTTTTCCTATTTTTAGTTACCCTCCTGACACAAAGGCTAGTGGCTGTCACTATTGCCCTTTTTTTTACCCCACATTTCCTCTGCCTTCCTTAGTTTTCCTACCCCAGCTAGTGCTTAATGAACACTTCCCCCATTTTCTGAAAGTCTGCATGCCTAAAATATTTGTATTTTTCCCAAAAGTTTTGTAATTGAGCAAATTGTGTTTAATAATGGTGTATTTATTTTGTTATGTACGTATGTATTTATGTAAGGTCACCATTGTGAATGAGTTTTATACTCAGTGGTTTCAACCTTGAATAAACAAACAAAATCTAGCATCTTCACTCTTAGCCGATGTACCTCAACAGCAGACTTTTTAACAGTGAACCAAGCAGTGCTATGGTCACTTGTGCCTAGGTTCTATCCAACGGATATCTTACCCACCCATTTCCCCATTCATAAGTATTAAATCAAGGATTACCCCCTCCCTGATTGGTTCTCTTATGAGCTGTTTCATGAGTTCCCCCTGTAGGGAGTCCATGATCTCCCTGCTGCTGGCAGTTGCTGCTGATGGGGTACCCCAATCCACGTCCAGCAAGTTGAAGTCCCCCATCAGCAGCACCTTCCCTCTGTCCACCATCCTCTGAATCTCCTCCATCATTTCCCTATCCATCACCCTGCTGCACTGGAGGTCTGCAAATCACTGTGGTATGTATTACCTCTCCCTTTCCTGTGTCCAGTGATACCCATAAAGCCTCTGCCTCCCCACTTACCCACTACTTCCATAGCCTTAATGTTTTCTTTCACATATATGTCAATCCCTGCCCCTCTCCTATCCACCCTGTCCTTTCTAAAAATGCACATACCCCGGTATTGCCATGTCCCAGTCCTGGCCCTCATGACCCCATGTCACCATGATTCCCACGATACCCAGGTCTGCCTCAGCCATGACCACCACTAAGCCTGGGATCTTGTTTCCCAGGCTTCTGGCGTTGGTGCACATGGCTCTCTGTACACTTGACCCATTTAGCTATCCTCCATCACTTGTTGCCGTCCCTATTCCTCTACTCTTGTCCTGTCTATCCTGGGGGGGGGGCTGGTACCCTCCCCCCCATTTCTCCCATCTCATAGTGTGGGATTTTTTCAACCCCTCTTTGAGTCAGTTTAAATGATAGTTCTGTTCTATGAAATCTCCCAATTTGCATCTTAGCATTGCTGTGCCTTCCCCGTTCAGGTGCAGTCTATCCAGGGCAAATAGGCTGTCATCCCTCCGTGTTGTCCCCCAGTCCCCTACTAACCCATACCTCATCTGTACACACCATCCGGTCAGCCACCTATGGAATTCCTCAATCCACAGCCCCCTATCTTTGCTTGCTCTTGCTATGGGCAACACTTCTGAAATAACCAATTGTTCTAGGGTGGAATGCTAGATAAGTCTTTCCATCCTGCTATCTCCCCTCTGAAGTGATATAATGGATGACTTCAGCTGCTATAATACCTGGTAGGCGCTCGGCCCATATTGTATTTTTTTTGTTCCCCCTGCTCCCCTCAATAAATTCCTTTTATTATCAAGGCCCAAACAATTAAGACCCTTCCCTTCACTGCCTTCTGCTCGAATTCTTCCTCTGTTGTTTTCCCAGCCCCTTGCATTTCCTTAATTTTGCTCTTCCTGTGTCCCTCATTTCTCCCTCTTTTCCCCTGAGCACTTGTCTCCTCCTCCTTCTCCCTACACACTCCCAGTCCCCTGCAGGCAATGTTCCCTGAACCACCTCCCCTCTTCCACCATCCATTGGCTCTATCTCTCCCCCTAGTCTCCTCCTCCTTTCCCTTGCCCTTGTTGAAGTTTTCTATGCCTGGGTAGCTTCCCCATTACCATTCTGTTTATGGCCTCCAAGGCCTTCTCTTGCTGCCCCCCTCCTCTCATGGGTTTGCTCTGTTTGGGGCATGATAGCACCAGCTACCTTATCTTTTTTGTTCCCTCCTCTGTGTTCTTTCCTGAGGGGACAACCCTCCTCCTCCTCCTCCTGTCTCCTGAGTTTTCCATTTTGTCTGACACTCCTGTTCCCCCAGAGTCCTCCACTGCCCCAAGTTCTTCGGTCTCATCCCCATTCAGTGCAACTAGTTGTGCAAATCTGTTTTCATGTTCCATTACTGCTGACCTAGTTGCTCCTGCTAGTGCCTCCCTTCTCTTTCTTTATGTGCAGGCTTGGGGTGCTTGTAACTTACCTCCTTCCAGTACATTCTACCCTTCTCATTGCCTCTATCTGAGTCACCAAGAGCCCCCAATTCCCACCATACCCCATTTCCTGCTAGTTTCCTATCTCCTGACCATTCCAGATTCCACTCCTAGACCCCCTACAACTCCTCCATTCCATCCTTTACTGCTCCAGTCCCATCTCACTCCCTCTGTGGATCTCCTGTCCTCCCCCAACCCTCCCGCTACCCATCCCATTGTCCACCTCAACCACCTGACCTACTCTCTTATTTGCGCCAGCTGCAACACACCATGTAGATCCCCATCTTCTATACCATATCCAGCACTATGGATGAAGCAAAACAACCAGAAAAAGTCAAGAATGTTGATTAATCCCCTGATCAAAGTAGTGCAGCACTGTAGGCATTGCCAGAAAAATCAGATCAATGTAAAACAAAAAAAAGGTAGCCAAAACACTTAGACCTAGAAACTCTTAGATCTAGAAAGTCAATGATTAAGGAAAAGGCACCATCTAGTACCTCTAGATGTGGCACTCCATGATATGACACTCATGCATACTGGATTCCTTCATCAGAAATCAGTGCCTCTGATGAAGAAAAGGTGGTAAATGTACACGAACAAGATCATGATCGTGATGTATAACAGTTATGCTCTTCCAAAGGTGATGAATCAGAATGTAATGTTGATGAGGTAGAGGATACCACCTGGGTTCTCCCACCCAAAAAGAAAAAAAAAAGCACATACAGCAAGCACCACCAGTAGCCACAGCCAGTAGTGGAATAACAATAACTAATCAAGGTAGCACTTCTGGGGACAACCACAGTGTACATAAATCAGGGTCAAAAACAACTGCCACAAAAACTGTTACAGTTCCCGGCATGGTGACAAAACATACCACCTCAGTAGTGCGGAACTATTTTCATATAAGTCCCAAAACTTAATGTTTTGCTGTCTGCACCTTTTGTCATCAGAAGTTAGAATGGGGCAAGTGAGGGGCCAGTTCAGGACAACATCACTAAAAAGGCATTTGCAAAGAGCATATCCAACCATTTGGCTGCGCAGTAGTTCTGTGCAAGGGACACATATCTGTGATGAAAATAATTCTACAGACAATAGTGATAGTGAAAAGACTGAGAAACTGGACATCACTGACAAAAGATACAGCTTTGCCACTACAACCCTGTGGTTTTTGCCTGCTTGCATGAACTATACAGTAGACCATTACCTCAATGCTTGAACAAAAACTGACTTCAGTAGATCACATCAAGTCACATAAAAAATTAATCAGTTGATAGCTAAATTTACCAAGGACCTACACCCATTTTCTCTGGTGGAGAATGATGATTCTAGAGCTTTTTTAAATATTTTGCTCCACTTTATAACATACCAAGCTGTAAATATTTTGTGACTGTGACATTCCCAAAATGTATGAATGTATGCAAAGTAAAATAAATTTGCTCTTCAAAAGAGTGAATGTGGTTCTTTGCACCTGACCACAGACATGGATGAGTTCTCAAACCACAGATTATATGTGAATCACAGCACATTGGGAGTCACAATTCTCTTCAAACACCACCACAAGCAGCAGTGTTCAGGAAGGAAGACACGAATGGCAGCTCTTTGCATTAGCATGTTTGATAAGTATCACATAGCTGACAATATTTTGGAAGAGCTATGTGACAACACTTCTTAGTAGTTAGAGCCCCTGTGACTCACAACTGAATTTGTCGTTTCAGACAATGGTGCTAGTATTATTACTGCATTGAAATGTGGTGGTTTTACTCACATTCCATGCTTTGCACACTCATTAAATCTGCTAGTGTGAGCTTTCCTTGTCAGTGACAACAGTGCAGTAACACTAGTGGGAGCTGCAAAGAACATCTGTGGCCATTTTAGTCACTCTGTAAAATCATGTGGTATCTTGGCTGACCTCCTGTAAAAAAAAAGCTTGACACTACAGCAACTAAAGCAAAGAGTTCTGACAAGATGGAACCCACAGTTTGACATACTGTGAGAGACTTCTCACACAAAAGAAGGCAGTACATGAAATACCATGGGGCACAATGTAGTGGGGCCTCATGGAGCATCTTACATTGCTATTGACTCCCTTTGAGGAAGCAATTCAACACATTAGCAAACAGAATGTTACTGTAAGCCAGGTTATTCCCATTATAAATTTATTGAACCTGGAACTCAGGAGGCCACATAGTGGTTTTGACCAAAAAGGAGACAAATCTGGTGTATCCCTCATGGGTGGACTGATACAGCAATTCAAAAACTGCAGAAGACTTCACAATATACAACAGACACATATTTTCTTCTTTCCACTCTTCTTGACCCTTGGTTTAAATTGCAACCTCTGCTTCCTTTATATCTTGGTGACTCTTATCTCAAATACAAAAACATGCTGATTTCAGCAACTGCACAGGAAAAGGAAGGAAGTGTATTTAAAGGAAAACTCCATGTTAAAATCAGAAAAATATATGTAGTAGTCTTTTTTCTGTGTTATAACCAGTTCCCAGTGTTTTCTTTTCCTTTGGCTGTGAAATATGTTTTTTCTAACTTTCCCTGTTTTATTGTCTTTGGAGGTTGCCATTCTGGGTTCTTTTATGGCCTGTAGTCTTCCCAGAGTGCCCTTTGGTGTGATGTCTAATTGCCCCTGCAGGAAGCCAGTGTCTTGTTACAGGGTCTGTCACAGCTCAGCCACAGAGAAAATACTTCTTCCAGAGAAGACATACTACTAGATTTTGGGTGAGTGTAATCATTATTATTTTTTGATATCAGTACCTTGTCCTGCTATGTCCTGCTGTGTGTGTGTGTGTGTGTGTGTGTGTTTGAATCAAGTCACTGTTTACTCTACTCCTCTCAGTCACTGTCAGTTTTTGCACCAGTACTAAGTAGCAAAAACTGAACATCACCTTATAGGTTGTAACATAGCAGGACAAGGTACCAATTTCAAAAAATAGTAATGATTACACTCACCCAAAATCTAGCAGTGTGACTTCTCTGAAAGAAGTATTATCTTTGTGGCTGAGCTGTGACAAACCCTGCTAAATCTAAGGGCATAGCTACATCATTGTCACATGAGCCAGGGTGCATTGTAGAAGAAAGAAAGCCAATAAATCTATTTGTGATGGAGATCTCCAGGGGTTGTAAAACTACCATACAGCTAGCAGGCTAATTTAGGAAAAACTCCTAAGAGCAGACAGAGGGAAGGACACACTAGGACTCAACATACATATCAAAACACTCTACATAACATAAGTTTTTGCACATTCTGGGTGGACTTCTCCTTTAACTATACAAATGAATCACATGATGTAGATGCTGCATCTGATGATGCAACATGTATTGGTGGTGACAGCAATAATTTTCACTTAGGGCCATCACTGACTCCTTCATCAACATTGGGTAGTCCTGCAGAAAGTCTTCTCTCACAGCCTTTGAAAAAGTCATGTCATTCTGAAAAGCACACTGATGACTCATACTTTTTGGTCAAAACTCACAGAAACTGATAATTCAGATGTGTCTGTCATGGAGCTGAATTTGACTTTGTCTTTGATATTGTGGATGACTATTTATAAGAACCACTCAATAATACTGTTTATGACCATTTTGAGTACTGGCTGAAAAAGAAAAACATCTGGTCTGCACTATCTGCCTTTGCTATTAAGCTTCTTAATTGTTCTCCCACTAGTGTTTACTGTAAGCATATATTTAGCACAGCTAGAAATGCTATCTCTGATGGCCACACAAGGCTTTCTCTTGAAAAGGTACAGCAGCTTACATTCCTAAAAGACAATCTCAACAAATTCTCTTATCAGTGCAGTAAAGAGTGGCAGGAACATAAAAGAGATGATGACAAATAGCTGCAAAAGGTGTCTCCTAATAAAGGTGGTTCCTTGGTGGTGTTTGTAGATGATGGTGATAATATTATTTAATTTAATTATTTATTTCTTGGAATTCAAAAGAAAAGGTCAGCAACCATAACAGAAAGATCAAGTGAAAAAAACCTTCTTCTGAGGTCACAGTGTATATGACATCATATGTATTGCTGTATGTGTTTTTCACATTCAATTTGGGAACCTAGGTAGTGTAATTTGTTTATTCAGCAAGTTAGAAATACAAACAGGGCACAGGCAGTGAACTGCTAGACATCTGGTATGGAGCGCAGGACCAAGGGGGCAACACAAAGGAAAAATACCTATGTTCATGCATACCCACTGTGAGGGCCAGCCCCAGCAGTTCTTGGGTCCTGCACCATGCAGATCCCTGCTGGCTTGACAATGGGGGAAGTGGTGACAGGACTGGAGACTGGCAAGTGGGCTTTATGGCAGGGTTACGTGGCGGTCCATGCCAAACAGCTCTATATAGAAATTATTGACTGCAATTATTAATTGTGGAAGCTTGTAGGATATATCCTAAAATTGCAGTGGGGGGGGTCGATCACACAAGTTACAAAACACAAGTGATCAAAATATAATTGGTCAATCTGGCAGGAGTATGCGGAATTGTTTTGGGGCCAATGATGTTTGCTATAACACCTAGTTGGCAAGCAAAATAATAACAAATAAAAAAAAATAACATCTCAAATTAAAAAGGTGGGAGGGATGGCTGGGCCCCATCACATATCCTGTTGTTGTTGCCTGTCTCCCAACAAGAAGCATGTCATACTTAGTGAAGGTCTACACTCTGCTGTTGACTTTCTGCTGTTGAATTCATTGTTCCCTCTCTCTCTATCTGACTAATGTTTGACACACTACCTCATTTCACTGCAAAGCCCCAAATGAGCTGCATACACTGTGCTGGATTCACAAAAATTGTTGGGACGAAGTCCCATGTCACAACTCCAACTGCGGACCAAAATCCCTGCAGCTGAGGAGATTGCTATTCACATCCACAGCAGCTACAAAAGATGTCATGGCTGATCTCACTAGATGTAAAATTTTTTGACAGCTGCACAGCAGGGATGTCCACAGCAACACCACCTGCAAGCTGCCATAAATCATGGAGCCGATCATAAACCAGCTCCACTTTTGAGAATACCATAGCTGTGGTGGGAGAAATTGCGGTTCTGCAAATGGCAACTAAGTTGTGCCATGTTTTTCCTACAGCTGCAGGATTTTCAAGAGTCTTGTGAATTCATCATGTGGTGGTTGACACCCAGGATTGGCAAGAACAACAGTCAGTTTATTGTACTGCTCTTGGCTGCTTGCTGACCTTGAAAAGTGACATGAAATTACAGACACAAAAGTTTTTTTTTTAAAAAGGTCACATTTTATTTTTTTAACAGAGGGATCTACAATCATAATACTGATGCATCTCTCATACTCAAATAGACTAAAATAGGTTTACAATTCATCAGAGTCAATCAGAGTAAGTCAGAACCTTTGGAAAAAAATCAGAGTCAGAATCAAAACCGGGTCACAGCTGACCTGTCAATCACTAGTACCACTGAATGTGGGGGCTGGTGGCTTGGGCAAGGATGAGGAAGGAGTTGCAAGGAACTTTTTTTGTCACAGGAGAGGGGTGAGGTAGGGGTGCTGTGTTACTGCTGGGTCTGCTTGGTTTGGGGTGGGCAAAGGCACTAAGCAACAAATATTGTCTTTTAATGTAAAGTATTTCTTATCAATGTCTTTAGAAAAGTGAGGAAATCCATTACAAAAAAATCCTTCAGTTAAACTTCAGTAAGGGTTGAAACACAAAACCTCAAAAGTTGGAAACTATATTAGGATAAGGAAAAGTCCTCTGACTCTTGGCTAATCTATGGCATGGCATTTGTCAAGATTTGAATAATAAGTTACTCCAGCGCTGGCATTACCCTAACCTCAGTGCTCTCTTTCAAAACATTGGAATTTACTCATGTATGGAAAGAGGATGCTACACTAACTCTGCATCAAGTGATATAGACCCTACCACTTATACTGGGCTGATGTGTAAAAAAACATTTTGCCCAGTATAGAAGGTGGATGCTAACCAAGGAAAGAAAAAAAAAACACCATTCAATATTAAACTTAAAGAGCTACTGATGCCACAATGAAAACTTAAAAAAAAACATGATAATTAGGTACAATTCTACTTGCAATCCATTTATATTCCTTAGATCTCTCCTCCGCATTATTTATTACTATCAACATTTGCATGAATATGTGATTTTGTATCTCTTCGAGTTCATTTAGAGTCCATCTGCCGGATGAACTGAATGCTGCCATAGCAGAAATGCTGGCAGTTGACTTTTTGCCATTTTGCTTTGTGGTGCGTACGGGCTTCTGGCACTGTGTGGCATGCACATGTCCTAAATGGAATGTCCCAGAAATACGTTTCCACCTGTGCTGTCTCTGAATTACATGGGATGGTGACAGAATCTGTAAGATATGCTCTTTGACATTCCTCCTCACCTTACATTTACTTAAGCATGGATATGTGGACAAGTGGCAACATGGCTGGTAGCTCCTATCTGTGTATTACTGAACACTGGGCGCAGCTACCTGGTGTTGTCTGTGATAGTGGGATGGGAAAGTAGTGTAATAGATCAGACTGTGGAGGTGATAGCAACCTTCAGGACATTAGACAGCATGCCATGATTGCAGTGTGTAGTGTAGCAGGGTTGCATATAGGCAAACACATGCTAGATTTGCTGCTGACAGAAATTGATGAGTGACTGTACCCCCTGTCCCTAAAAGCTGACTTCAGAGCTACTGATAATGGATCAAATGTTGCGAAATGTATCAGCAATGGTGGCTTTGTGCAGGTTCCCTGTATGGCCCACTGCTTAAATCTGGTGGTACAGGAGTTTCTGTAGGAAGTGCCATAGTGAGGTCGACAGTAAACCTGTCAAATCCCTTATATTGGCGATTTGCAAGTAATAATACCGATGGTATTAAAGCCGCCTAAGCCCCTAGTGTTTTCTGTAGGGTTGTGCCCCCACCCACCCAGACTTTAGGATTCCAACTCCAGGTTGGAGTTAGTCCAGGAAGGGGGCTGGACACTGGGGGGGGGAGGCAAAACACAGAAACAGACCATTACAGAGACTGTCTCTGTAGTGGTCATTTTCCGTGTTTCACTGTCAGGGTGTCCGGCAAAAGGGGGCCCCCCGTTTCTGCAGTACCCTGAAATAAAGCAAATGCTGACTGTTGCATAATGCATCTGTGCCCACCATGTGATGTCACTTAACTTAACAAAGTGGGCCACTGTGTGGCACTCAGTAAACATGGAACATTTTTGTACTTGGTTTGCTGCATTAATAATAACTGGGTATTTGATACTGGATACAGGGTTCTTTCTAATAGCTTGGAATTTTAAGCTGGCTATGGTGTTTACTGTTATCTTTGTATTTAAAGCTGTATATATAACAGAAGATAAGAAAAGCCATGCTGTGAAGTCGATGTTTTAGAAACAATGAAGTCCTCATAAATTCTGCTTCATCTCTTTTCAGGTAAAATTGCGGAACTGTACACTGCTGTGGGTGGTATCTTCCACTCTGAGGAAGGATAACACTTGTGATGATCCACTGAAGACCTGTAAAGATAACAAAAACATTAATGAACCAGTTTTTCAAATGCCCCCCCACCAAAAAAAAAAATATGTATACTTACCTTTCATAGGTTGACACTTTATCCGTGCAGCCAAAGTCAGCAGCCATTCGAAAGTGGTTGACCACCGGTGGTGTGCCTACAACCTGAAAAATAAGGAATAAATCATTGTCTTTCAGTGGACCACAGCAACCCCTCCAAAGAAAATTAAAATTTTACAGTACTACATTAGGTTTCATGGTATACCATGATGTGAGTGACCATGACTGAGCAACCCACGAAAGGGTGACTCAGTCCTGTCACATGGCACAGCAGCAGCTACCGGGCAGCTACAGTGACCGGATAGGGTGGGTTGATGACCATAGTGACAGAAAGTCACTACAGGTATGCGCACGGAGGGGGTGGGAGAGAGAGCACGCTACAGGTACGCAGGGGGAAGTGAGCATGCTCTGCAGGGGGGTGGGAGGGGATTTGAGGGGCAGCACTGTGGTAGGCTGATGAGCTGGCTCCATGGTGTAGTGGGTCCACTTGTGGCTAGGGTTCTGGGTTCAGGTCTGGGTGCAGGTTCCTTTTTGTTGCGCCAGGACCGAATTTTATTTTTTTTTACATTTCACCCCCCCCGACATGCACCCACCTGGAGTTGAGAATCCCTAAGTAGGGGGGTGCGGGGGGCATAGCCCCCCACCATAAACATAAAAAGTGCAAGTCCCCAGTGCTGTTTTGTTGTACGCTGGGGAGTCAGAGCGCCAAAATTGATTTTCTGCATTCTGATGTCGCCGTAATGGAGATCACCCTTTGGCGGACACTATTATCACATAGAACTGGCTTCAGACTTGTAACATTTGTGTTCCTTGCATGTTGACGTGATTTGATCATCATGTCCACCAAGGTATAGTATCTACAAGGTTCCCTGAAAAGGAACAAAATGACCAACCGCTTACAACACAGAACAAGATTATATAGAAATTAATTGGATGTGTCTATGGGAAAAACATTTACAGTGGCATGCACAAGAACTCACCATTGATATGAATGCACACACCAGGGGCACAGGTGTTGGTGAGGCAGCATTTAGGGCATTTTAATCTTCATCTGTACCTTGAATTCAATTCCATGAGCTGGAGAACAGCAGCAGCAAGTGGTGTCACAAGGCAATGCATTCACTTATCACACTGTGAGGCATTTCTGGCCTTTTACTATTGACTGGGAATTTTCATGACATGGAATCAGTGGGAAAAGAGCAGCAGAAGCAGAAGCAGCAGTGAGTGGCATCACAAGGCAGTGCTCTCACTTAACACACTGTGAGGCATTTCTGGCCTTTTATTATTGATTTAGAGTTTTCTTGACATGGAATCAGTAGGAAAAGAGCATCAGCAACAGCAAGTGGCATAACAAGGCAATTCTGTCACTTAACACACTGACACATTTCTGAGATTTTATTTTTCAGCTGGGCTTTTCATGAAATTAAAACAGCAGGACATTCTCAGTCAAGATAGCAAATTTGTGGGGTCTGGGGCATGGTTGGTTGGGTAATGGTATTGTGATAATTGCACTGGAGCTTTAATTAAATGCTCAGAAAGCTAACAAGTATTTTCATACTTGTTACTTAATTTACTTTATTTATTACATGACTGATGGTCGGGAAAATGGCGGATGCTACGTGTTTTCATTACGGGTGAAACTTTCATGTCACAATGCAAGCTGCAATACAAGTGTCTTGCAGATGGCATTTTGGAGAGGCAAGATTTCATTACAGGAAAGCATGCAGTGTCTGCAAACTTGGCAAACACAAGAATTATTAAATAAAATACAGTAATAAGTAGGAACCTAAAATTTTCTATTGCTGAAAACATAATGGCATGGGGGTGGGGACATTAGGGGGAGGTGGGGAATCTGATTTATCATTTTGAGGCTCAGCACATACAGGATTAACAAAATTAATATCACAAATAAAACATGAACTGAACATAAATGTTATACTAGTAAGAAAAATAAATATGGCTTAAGAAAATAAGTAAAAGCAGTGGTTTATTTCTTTGGGGGGGGAAGTTTTATTAACCTTGTTTTTTTTATCTTGATTCTTGACTCTGATAATGGTAAATCTGATTCACCACCTCCCCCAAACGTTTCACCACCCCACACCATTATGCTTTCCATAATATTAATTATTTTGTTGTTACTCATCATTATTTAATTTTATGTAATCATAAGTCATGTGTTTGCCAACTGTACAGACAATGCGTGCTTTCAACACAGTTGAAATTGTGCTGCCCGAAAGCAGTCTTCAAGACACTTATTGCAGCATTCATAATGGCACAACAGTTTCACCTGTAATGAAAGCATCCAGCATCCGCCATTTTGCAGACCATCACTCATGTAAGACACAAAGTAAATTAAGTAACACATAAGAAAAATCTAAAACAAAACATTACCAGCACATAAATTACATACCTAAGTCTGCATCAAAAGAAAAATATTAAGAAAAAAAATTAAAAGCAGAGGAGATATTTGAAGGATTTAAATTTACATCCAAAATAATTTTTTAAAGGACCAGTGAGGGCCATTGCTGACCACCACAGCATTTATGCAGCACGCTGATTATTTCCTCGTTCTGTTCCTTGATACAGGCAAGATGCTGCATGGCCACCTCCACCACCATTTTTATGGCCTCTACCTCTGCCCACAGAACAGCCAGGTCTGCCATGGTCACAGGACACTGTAATGGATCTTCTTTCATGTAGGCAGCTGCGGGACCCTCTACCTCTGTTGACTACATTTTCCTTTGCCGCTGCTGATGCACAGGTGGACAAGGGTCTTCTGCCACAGTTGCAGGAGTGGCTGCTACCTCCTGCAGCTTGGCCTCCCACTCAGCCCAGTAGTGAACAACTAGGTGGGTTCACTGATCACCAGTGCTGAGGTGCCCACCCTTGCACCCCTGTTGGATGAGCACATTCTACAGTTTGCAATGCAAAACAGTGGGTCGGCAGGGAGGCTTGTAAAGAACTCTCACATGAGAGCGCTCCATGCAGGGCCTGACAGGCAGTGGGGGGGAGCACCAGATGCCACCTGCTGTGCTGCCAGTGGTGGAGTGGCAACCACATGCTTCAGTTGCTGTTGCTGCTCATCCTGCTGCTGCTCATCCTGCTGCTGCACCTCTGGCTGATGCTGCTGCTGTACCTCCTACTGCTGCTCATGGTGGAGGACCACTGCTGCAGAGTTTGCTATGCCTGCATTTGAGGGCACCAAACTGGCCCTGTTTCATCTAACTGAGTGCACAAGAGTGCCCCACATCCATGGCCCCCACTGGCCACCACTTTGCCCACCACACACATGATCCATCAAAAAGAACTTCACAAAGAAAAAAAACTAGTAGAAGTACTAAAAAATTAACTGTACCAAAAACAAAGCTCACAAAAAAAAACTTTTTTACACAAAAAAACCCTGTAGAATTAACTGAAACTTCTTGCAGGACTTAAATCTTAAATCTCAAAAGGTTTAAACAAAAATAAGCAAAATATAGCTAGTATTTTAGCTTTGTGCCCAAGACAGAGAAACACAGCCTGCAGTACAGATCAGCACACCTCTTTCTACAAGAGAACGTAAAAGTAAAACACTGACTTCCTGCCTATTTAAGTTCCTCCCTGAATCATGTGACCTGCAGAGACAGTCAGGCATGTGGCCAGTGTCCTGATTCTTACCAATTTCGCCTTCTCAAACTACAACTCAAAGTGAACCTGAAATGACCAACTCGAAGTCCATTAACTCATTCACGCCACAAGAGCTCTTTGAGACTTCCACCACTTGTGCCCTGTATACTCTTAGCACTGCATCCTGGGCCTTTCTAAGCAAAACCAAGCCATAATTAGCATGCCACAAACAAATGTGAATAACTCTTGAACCGTAAATGCTACATACAAAGTACGAGTGGCAAAGTTGTTCAGCACAACATCACCTTTCCAATGGTGCTATGCAATCGTAATCAATTTAGTTTTTATTTTATAGTAGCTGAAATACCAAACAACTGATTTTTTTCTGATTTATTCAAGGTGCTTAGGTGAGATTTGAGAGAAAAATGTCAGCCATGCACACCATCCCTTAAACAAATGCAAATAACTCCTAAAGTATACATGGTAGACACAAAGTATCAGTGGCAAAATTGTTGAGCACAAAATTATCTTTCTAATGGTGCTGTGCAATCAGTTGTAATCCATTTCATTTTTATTTTATAGTAGCTGAAACACCAAACAACTATTTTTTTTTCAGATTTATTCAAGTTGCTTAGGTGGGGCTTGAGAGACAAATGTCAGCCATGCACACCACATCTTAAACAAATGTGAATAACTCCTAAAGTATACATGATAGACACAAAGTATCAGCAGCAAAATTGTTCAGTACAAAATTACCTTTCTAACGGTGCTATGCATTCAATTCTAAGCAATTTGGTTTGTTTAATATTTAGGTAAAAACTGCTGACTTCCTCAGACGTTTCTCGCCCTCAGTGAAAGTCAGCTGAATACGTCTACAGGCATTATTGTCCTGAGTGGCTATGCTTTCAGACGCCGCCTACAGGCATATCTAGGCCTGAATGAGTTAAGGTGAATTTCGACTTTTTTAGGGAAATTTCACATTGTGATCTGTGTACTTAAAGCTGGACACTTCAGGTTCACTACGCTAGTGAATTTAAACTTCACTACATCTCTGTCTACAACCCAAGTTTAATCACATGGAGAAAAAATATATTGACCAAGAAGCTTGTAGTTGGAGGAATAATCTTATTATTTTGGACATCTCTGAATGGGCTAACAGCACTGACCTTATTTTTTTCATGCAAAATGAGTTGAAAAATGTTGTAGTTCCAGCTCCCTATGGCCCTACCTACAGTACATGATAGAATGGGTGCATCATTCATTGAAACCCCTCCCTAATCCCGGTGATAAGTCTTGCATTATTATCTTCCATCTCCTTAACTTCAGAAACAAAACACATATCTTAACAAATGTCCATGAACAGAAGCAGCTATGGTGGGAGGGAGTCAGTATTTTTATATTTAGTGACCTGAGTCCAGATGTACATGCAAAACAGGTAACATATAGGAGAATTTAAAGGAAACTGTTTGCTGCTGATATACGTCTTTGCCTTCAGTACCCAGCAACTCGCTCCATTACTACTGCTGCAGGTGAAAAAACATTTAAGTCTGCTGTGGAAGCTCTGACTGAGCCGCCTAAATAGTTTCTGAATTTGTTTCCTGCTCAACATACCCCTGCTCACTGACTCCTCTAGGATGATGATTTTGTCTGTTGGCTAATTCTAGGACCTCTCACACTGGCTCCTCACCACTTCTTTTCCATTGGCTGAGTTCTGATAGGGGCATCATTTATGGACATGATCCAGGTCTTGGTAGCATAGACTTTCTTTTGTGGCTCAACATCGAATTCAACAACTTAGGACTTGGTCTGATCATTGAACATTTAAGGTAAATATACCCTGTGACCCCTTTTTCTCTTTTCTTTTCTTGATTGGTCAGAGCATCCCATCGTGGGACACAAAAGCGCTCCTGAAGAGAGGCAGGCTGCATGTCTTCTGCCTACAGTCTTCATGTTTCTAATCTGCAATTATTTTACTTCTACCTTTGTTTCTTTTTTGTTGTTGAACCCTGCTTTTTTTATTGGTACTTGTAACTGCCTGCTCTGTTCATTAAGTGGGTTTATCTAACTTTTTGGACTATTATGTGTAATTTTGTAGGGGAGATGTGGATAATATTTGATGCACTAACATGTTATCACTTATTCTTTGTGTTTCTGTGAGCTGTCAGTGGCTGATCCCCTTCCCCCACCCTGCCCCGGGTGTTTTTTGATCAGCTAATGACAGCACTTTAACATATCAGCCCTTTGTATTTTAGTTTATTTGGGCTTACATATGTATGGTCACCACATGTATGATCTTCTGCTCTGCTGTACACAACTGGCTGTTTTGCACCCATTGTACTATGTGGCACTCTCTGGAAAGTCTATAAATAATACTAATTGTATTGTTCCCCTCCTAAATGTATAATACACATGTTCATTCCTCAGTTTATTGTATGCATGTGTTTGTTACACTCTGATATGGAGCCTTTGTAAAACAGCTTCTAGCTCAAAGGTACTTGTAATCCAAGATCTCAATAAATAAAAAAAAACATATGGAGGATGTCTCGGCTCAAACTTTATTTTTCTAGGGGGCTCATGTCTATTTACTTCACTCAAAACTACATTTTGTCACAGCCCTCTCTACTCAATAGGCATGTCATTTACACATTTATCGGCACCCTCCATTTACCTTCTTTTTCTATTGTTATTTTGCTGGCACAGCCACAACAGGAGATGTTTGGACATTATCTTGAGTTGTCTCCTCACCCTTTTTAATTAATTTATTGTTTTAAAGGGGGGGATCAGCCACTCAGCTTTTCTGTTTTTCCCCTAGAAGCTTTCGTGGGATACTACTTGGCTTTTATTTTATGGGTGCCCTAATTATAATAGTGAGGATGCACACTGTTGGAATGTGACAGGACACACCATTTATGCTGAAATTGCATGTCCTTGCCACATTCCAGAATTGTGCACACCCACCATATTTCAAAATTGTTCATCACATCCCCACCACATTCCAACATTAGGCATCCAAGCCACATTCTAAAATTATGCATCCTGCAACATTCCTTCCCCATTCCCAAATTGTGCATCCCTGCCACATTCTGAACTGGTGCATCCCCACCAAATTCCATAATTGCATATCCCTGCCAAGTTGTGTTTTAATGCTACATTCCAAAATTGTCGCTGCGACATTCCCAAATTGTGCATCATGCCACATTTCGAAATTAAGCATCACTGCTGCATTCTAAAATCGAATGTCAGTGCCACATTCCAAAAATGTGCATCACTGCCACATTCCAAAACTATGCCTCACTGCCACATTCTGAAACTGTGCATCACCGTCACATTCTGAAACCGTGCATCACCATCACATTCTGAAATTGTATGTCACTGCCACATTCTGAAATTGTACATCATTGCCACATTTCCAAATTGTGCATCACTGCTACATTCTGAACCTGTGCGCATCACCACGGCATTCCAAAATTATGTGTCACTGCTACATTCCAAAATTATGCATCACCACCACATTCCAAAATTGAGCATCTCCACCACATTCCAAAACTATGAGTCACTGCCACATTCCAAAATTGTATGTCGCCACCACAGTTATGAAATTGTAATTCATCACCACATTCCGAAATTGTGCATCACTGCCACATTTTAAAATTTTGCATCACCGCCACATTCCAAAACTGTGTGTCAACGCTGCATTCCAAAACTGTGCATCACTGCAACATTCTGAATCTGTGCGACACTGCCGCATTCCTAAATTGTACATCACTGCCACAATCTGATCCTGTGTGTCACCACTGCATTCCAAAATTGTGCAACACCGAAACACATTCTTTAATTATGCATCACAGCCACATTCCAAAATTAAGCATTACCACTCCATTCTGAAATTGAGCATCACTGCCACATTCTGAAACTATGCATCACCACCACATTCCAAAACTGTGCATCACCGCCAGATTCCAAAACTGTATGTCACCACCACATTCTGTAATTGTACGTCATCACCACATTCCGAAATTGTGTGTCCCAGCTACATTCCAAAATTGTGCTTCACTTCCACATTCCAAAATTGTGCGTCACTGCCACATTCTGAACCTGTGCATCACTGGCACATTCTGAAATTATGCATCACTGGCAGATTCTAAAACTGAGTGTCACTGCTGCATTCCAAATCTGTGCATCACCACCGCATTCTGAAACTGTGCATTACCACTGCATTCCTAAATTGTACATCACCGCCACGTACTGAAACTGTGTGTCACAATCACATTCTAAAATTGTGCATTACCACCACATTCTTTAATTATGCGTCACCACTACATTTCAAAATGAACATCAACACCACATTCTGAAATTAAGCATCACTGCCACATTCCAAAAATGTGCATCACCACATTATTCCAATATTGACCATCACTGCCACATTCTGAAAATTAGTGTCACTGCCACATTCAGAAATTATACATCACCGCCACATTCTGAAAGTGTGCATCACTGCTGTATTCCCAAATTATGTCACTGCCACATTCTAAACCTGTGTATAACCACAGCATTCTAACATTGTGCATCACCACTGCATTCTGAAATTGTGTATCACCACTGCATTTCAAAGTTGTACATCACAACCACATTCCAAATCTGTACATCATCACTACATTCTGAAAATGTGCATCACTGCTGTATTACAAAATTGTTTGTCACCGCAGCATTCTAAAATTATGTGTCACCACCAAATTCCAAAATTGTGCGTCACTGCCACATTCTGAAATTGTGCATCACTGCCACATTCTAAAATTATGTGTCACTGCCACATTCTGAAATTGTGTGTTCCAGTTAGTTCCTGAGACTGTGTCATTGCTGCATTCCACAATTGAAACCTGGTGACATTTTGAAATCTCATACCGGCAGTATTTTAAAAATTGCACTCAACTTTGTCATTCTAAAGCCATGTTTGCCACTGTATTTCAGCCCCCATCACATTCTGAAGTATTGTACCTTGCATCTACATATTATGGAAGTGCATGTGCTGAACCCCGGTGTCAGTTTTCCTTTTTCAGATGTTTACTACACCTCCAGTTTTAAGTAACATAGGAGAAATAAGTCATATAAGGTAGCTTGCAGGGAGGACTAGGTTGTGAGTTCATAAGATGACATCATCAGCAGCTCTTCACAGAAGCTGGCTTTTTTGAAAAGGCAGTGAATTAAGGGTTACAAAATGACTTGTAACTTTTAAATGAAGTAACTTACAGATCAGATTTTTGGCATGAGACTAATTGAGGATATGCTGATTCAAATTCTGAATTTATTGATGCCAAAAATGTTGGCTCCATTCCCTCTTTTAAATATTTGGCTTTACTGAGGGTTCAAGTTGCTTGTCTACAGGAGACCCATCTGTTGCTCTCTGAATGGCAACTTTTTTGAAGGGAGTACATAGGGCAGATGTATGGAGTGGGAGATAACACTAGACAAAGAGGAGTGATTATTTTGCTTGCTAGATATGTTCCTTTTTCCCCTGATTACTTGTATTGTTAACCCAGCTGGCCAGTTTTTGTTACAAGGTACTTTGGATCAGACTGAAATTCTCCTCGGGAGTACGTATGACCCCAATGCAGACTCTCCCTCTTTTTTATGAACCTAGTTGCCAAAATTGCCCCTTTTACCCACTTGCCAATCCTTCTAGGGGGAGATTGGAACCTTACTATAACCTGTGGCCTGGACATAACCCGAAAACTTTCAGCAGGCTTGTGTCTGGATCAGCACTCCCTTCTTGATATGATAGACTGTCTGGGACTCTACAATCCTTGGCAAGTCCTCAGTCCCACTACTAAGCAGTTTACATTTTTCTCCCCAGTTCGCAAATCTCATTCTAGAATAGATTTTTTTCTTAATTAGTAGATCTACCCTTGTGGGCCTTTATGTATCTGACCTACTGCCTCAGATATTGTCTGATCACTCTTTAGTCTGGCTACTTTACTCTTTTGACCCCAATGTTGGCAGAGAGTCCCATTGGAAATTGAATAACCAGTTGTTAAAGGACTCCTATGTTGTCAATCATATCAGACAAATGCTGCAGTACTTTATACAAGAGAACTGGGAGCACTATTGACCATCAAGATATGGAATTAGCCACCTGTAAAGCCATGTTATGAGGTGAATTGATTAGGATAGCCACAAAATGTAAGAAAATCTGTCATGGGAAAATGTTAGCACTTCTCAACAAGCTGAGAATGCTAGAATAAAACCTGAGCCCATCTTTCACAGAAGTCTCTCAAATAGAATTCGAAATACTACATGATCAATATGCTGATCTGTTAAGAGAGCATGATGAATATGTTGTTTTCAAAACTAAATCAGTATACATAGATCAGAGAGATAAAGCAGGAAAGCTAATGGCCTTATATCTAAGCAAACAGGAAACCTCTTATATTATTCCACCCATTCCCTCTTCTGTAGATAACTCACTTAAATCTCATCCTAGGGAGATTGCACATGAGTTTTATACTTACTATAAGTCTCTCTACAGCCCTCTTCCCTCACCTCCATCCCCGGATGCCATCAATACTTATTTGGATTCTGTCAATCTCCCACCCTTGTCTGAAGGAGGAGGATTAGGGCTGGGTCTGGAGAGGGAATGGAAAGGAGTGGGCAGATAGGGATAGTGGGGACAAGGAGATGCCCTGGGGCAAAAGGGATCCAGGAAAGGGGCCCTTCCTGTCTGGTTCCCATACCCAAGGGTTCTGCTTGTAGTCAGCAGGTAGCACAGTCATCCTCAGATGCTCATCCTACTTGGGCAGTGTTGTGCAACTCCAGGTCTATTAAAAACAAGATGGCAACCGGCCCGTCAGTGCAGCAGTTGGATTTCCATCTGCTACACCGGCAACCCTGGTTCGGGAACAGATTTGGGTCACTGGAGGGACAGCCAGGGGGAGAAGGATGGAGCATCCTGGGACAGCTCTTCTTCTCCGGGGGGAGGGTAGGGGATGCACACCAGTGTAGGCTGACTCCTGGCGGAGGTTGGGAGTGCAGAAAAACAGCTGGGCTTGGTGCACAAGGGGGAGTGACAGACATTGGCGTACTCCTTGACATCAGGTCATCACTCCCCACATAAAAAGTGGAAAGATGCTGCCTGGTCAGCCGGATGATGTCTGCCGACTCCCCGCTGCTTCAGATGCCCCAACACCCTGGAATCCACCTCAGCAGCACTCAGGGACTGATCATAGAGTGTGCTGGTATCCCCTCCTGGCACCTTTCCCCTCGGAGGAGAGGGACCCATCCAGCGAAGGGTTACGTTGGGCCACCCCTGGGTCGGCTGCGATCTGAGGTGAGTAGGAAGGGGTTGGGGTGAGGAGGTCAGGGGTGTCATGTGCAGTCAGAAGGAGAGGCAGGCCAGGGGCAAGTAAGGTGGCAAAAAAAAAACAAACAAGATGGCTATTATAGCTGATTTTGTTGGGACATCTGACCTGGCATGCATCACTGAGACCTGGCTGGATGAGAATGCTGGACCAGTTTTGGTGGCAGCAGTTCCAGCTGGTTACTCAGTAATACACCACCCAAGGATGGATCATAGGGGCGGGGGTGTTGCTATCTGTTTTAGATCAGAACTGGGCCTAATGGAGGTACCAGTGGGAATTACCAAATCCTTTAAATGTATCATGGGCGATGGTGTGGGGTGCAGGATACTTCTAGTGTACCATCCACCAGGTGATGGGAATGTTTTCCTGTGGGAAGTCGCAGACTTCATTGTTGACCTGACATTGGGGTCCCCCAGATGGTTGTTTCTGGGAGACTTCAATGCCTGGGTCGATGATGAACTCTCACAATTTGGTCAAGACTTCCTCCAGTTAATGATTTCACTGGGCTTCACACAGGTTATTTCCTCCTTGACCCATATTGGTGGTTTTTCATTGGACTTGGCATTCCTTCTGGGGATGGAGATATCCGATTTGGTGGTGGAACCAGTCGGATGGTCGGACCATCGCTCCACTGAGTTCAGTTTTGAGGCCACCCCCAGTAGGCTGGCCCCTATGGAGATGGTCCGGTATCACCCTTTAAGGGGTGTTTCCCCGGATGGCCTGATGGCGGTGCTGGACCTATCGGGCTTACCAAGAGATTGCATGGATCCAGGAGAGCTGCTCCTTGCCTATAATAAGGTGGTGGCAGGGGCCCTGGATTCCGTTGCTCCTGTTCATGTTCATCCTCTCACTCTTCACCCCGGGTATCCTTGGTTCGATGAGACTCTGAGGGAGTTGAGGAGAGTTGGACAAAGGTTGGAGAGGTGCTGGTGGAGGTCGGGTCTGGATTGTGACAAACTTAGTTTGACAGACCACTATGTGGTCTATCAATCCACAATCTCTCATAGGAAGGCAGAAATCCTGTCCAGAAAGATTGCTGCTGCACAGAATAGACCAGCTCAGCTCTTTCAGACTGTGGACAGATTGTGCAATCCAATCTGTCTTCAGCCCAGAAGAGCTTTTTCTCAAGAATGGTGTGAGGAGTTTGCTCTATTTTCTTGAGATAAGGTTGCCACAATCAGATCTGATATCCATTTGACCCTCTCTAATGGGAGTTGTGATGGTTGGCAGGAGATGTCAGGCACCCAGTTTGTGTGGCCTGACTTCAGCCTCCCCACAATCAGTGACACTGTCATGATCATCCAGACACTGCGTCCGACCAACTGTGGTTTGGATCCGGGCCCCACACATCTCTTAGTGGGTTGTGTGGATAAAATTGGTCCCGTCCTTGCTGAGATAGTCTGGAGGTCTTTGGAAAGGGGGATTTTTCCAAATCCTCTAAAGGAGGATGTGGTTCAGCCCCTTCTTAAGAAGTCCTCCTTGGACCCGGATTGTCTGGCAATCTACAGGCCTATCTCTAACTTACCCTTTGTGGGTAAAGTTATTGAGAAGGTGGTTGCATCACAGTTGGATGATCCTTTGACTAGCCACAATGTCTATGATTCTCTCCAGTCCAGATTTAGGAAAAGGCATAGTACCGAGACAGCTCTGGTCTGGGTACTAAATGACCTCCTAATAGCGAGAGATTGAAAGACTTGTTCCATCTTGGTCCTTCTTTATCTCTCTGCAGCATTTGACACTGTGGACCATAGTGTGCTATTGGAATGCTTGCGGTCTATCTGTGGGCTGTCTGGTACAGTCCTCAGTTGGTTTCTATCTTACCTCGAGGGTAGAACTCAGAGGGTGGTGTCCGGGATTTTTTCCTCTGCATCATTCTCCCTATCCTGTGGGGTACTGCAGGGTTCCATCTTGGCACCTATGTTGTTTGCAGTGTACATGCTGCCATTAGGAACAATTATTAGGCAGTACAGTCTGGGTTTTCACTGCTATGCAGATGATACTCAGCTGTACATGTCCTTTGTGCCCGCCCAAGATGCTGCCTTTTCAATCTTTAACAACTGTCTTGCCGAAATCCAGGACTGGATGAATGTGAATTGGCTGTGGTTGAACCCAGACAAAACTGAGGTGTTGGTTGTGGACGAGGGTCACCGGGAGGCGGGTTCGTTGGTTGGATCACCCTTGGGTCTATGGCTTGGGAGTGTCCAGCTAACTACCTCAGACCGAGTGTGGAACCTGGGCATTGTGTTTGATGACTGTTTGACATTTAAATCTCAGGTGTCAGCAGTTGTCAAAACCTCTTTCTACCATCTGAGGAACATCGCCCAGGTGAAGCACCTGGTTCCTCCAGACGATCTCCCTACTTTTGTCCATGTTTTCTTTACCTCCCTTCTTGACTACTGCAACGCCCTTTACCTTGGGCTACTGGGGGTTGAGATTCGCCACCTGCAGCTAGTGCAGAATGCAGCAGCCAGGCTGTTGACTGGTTCTTCTAGGTCCAGTCATATAATGCCTGTGCTCCGTGGACTGCACTGGCTGCCAGTTTGCCGGCAAATCACCTTCAAGGTCGGTTTGCTGACCTATAAGGCCCTACATGATCAGAGACCTGCTTACCTGAAAGATCTCTTTTGTCCCTACTGTTCCCCCCACTCTCTCCAATCCACTGATGAGGGATTGCTAGAGATTCCCAGGGTTCGTTTAAAAACTTCAGGGGCCAGATCTTTTAGTTTTATGGCCCCAACCCTGCGGAATTCTCTACCTTGTCAGGTGCAAGACTGCCTGACTGTCCAAAGTTTTAAGGGGGCTTTAAAAACCTCTCTCTTTAGCAAAGCTTATAATGATTTTTGAATATTGTTGTTTAGTTTAATTGTAATATTGTTTTAACTATTTATTGTTTTATCACGTATTGTACAGGCGCCTTGGTTTCAGAAAGGTGCCTTATATAAATAAAGATTGATTGATTGATTGATTAATGACACTCAACAAGTGGCCAACTACTCCTTTACACTCGATAAAGCCCCAGGTCCAGATGGCTTTACTTCCAATTTTTACAAGACATTCATGCAGGAGCTGCTGCCCATTCAATTGCAAGTTTAAACAGATATCTTGGAAAAAGGTATATCAGACCCCTCCTTAGCAGAAGCATTGATCACTCTTTTGCCTATGCCCAGTAAAGATTCTGAGCTAGTGTCCAAATACCACCCAATTTTACTTATGAACCAAAAGCTGAAGATTCATTGTAAAATTCTTGTCATATCGATAACGTTTGGAGCTTTTTAATTGGTCCAGAGCAAATCGGCTTCATGGCTACCAGATCTACAGCCAACCACTTGTGCAAACTACCCACTTACATTCGGTGTCTTGAGATCTGGGGAGACCAGCTGCCCTGGTCTCTCTTGATGCTGAGAAGGCCTTCAACAGGGTTTCCTTGCCATTTTTATTTGCAGTTTTGGACAAGTTTGGTTTTCTCCACAATTTCTGAAGTGGCTTTGGGCTTTGTATGTCCACCCTACTGCTAAAATATATTGTAATGGTATGTTTTCCCCTTTGTTCATTCTGTATAGTGGTACTAGGCAGGGATGCCTGTTGTCCCCAATTCTGTGTAATTTATATCTGGAACCTTTAGTACTGAAATTGAAGCGTAACCCCATTATTACTGGAATCCCTTTGGGACAATCTCATTACCAAATTTTCTGTTTAAGCCGATGATATTTTACTCCATGTTACTCATCTAGCTATAGCTATTCCAGCTATTTTTGGAGATAATTGATAATTATAGCATGTTATCAAATTATAAGTTAAATACAAACAAAACTGGTGTAATGCCATTAAACATCTCTTATTTTGACTTATTTGGGCAGCTCATACCCTTCGCTATTTGGGAATTAACCTAATGACTGATCCATCTCAAATTAAAAAACATAACTTAGATTCCATCATAGCCTCTCTAAAGCTGACTTGGAATGATGGACCACTTTGCCTTCTACCCTTTGAGGTAGAATTAATATAATCAAAATGAATGTTCTTCCCAGGGTTTTCTAGCCCCTACATACAGATGTGTCAAGACAGGATGAAGCACAGAAATGCTGCAGAATATCACAGAATACTGCAATTTGCTGCAGGGACCATTGTAAGTCAATGGCAATTAAGCCCTTTTGTCATGCAGGATTTTGTAACATGTCATTACTGCAAGTAACTGAGCTTCATCATGGCTGACACATCTGTATGTTGCATGCATATATATATATATATATATATATTCCTTTATCCTGGTTTCAAACTTTGCAGTAGGTAATTTCTAATTTTTGGGGGGCTTGAAAATTCCCTTTAAGGGTGTACAACAAGATAACATTTCCTAAAAATATTGGTGGACTGCAACTTCCTGATTTCTGGCTTTCTTATTGAGCCTCTCATATTAGCAAGTACTTCTAATGGTCTCTCTCGATACTGTTCAATGACTCCCTGTCCAATACCCCTTTTATGACTCATGACTGAACAAGCCCAAATTCAATCACATGACTTATCTCCATCCCCCCTTTTGTATATAAAATAAAATTTACTCCCAGTTATGATTCGAAACTCAGTTGCGGGTGCCTCACTTTTAGTACACAAGCAAATGTCCGCAGTGTTATCCCTAAATCTCTCTGTCGATATTGAGCAGCCTATAGACTGGAATCCTAATTTTAAAATTATGGGTAAAGTTGTTCCCTCAGGTTGGCTACCAACATTGGATAATCTTTCACTGGTAGCTCTGCTCTAGGAAGGGCAGTTCATTTCATTTTCTCAAGCGTTTGATTCCCTGGACTTTACCTCTTCTATGGTATTCAAATTTCTTCAACTAAAACATATTGTGTCAAGCTACATGCTCCCCCATGGACAATCACTTTGATCCTTTTCTTCCTTCCTTAAAAGGCTTACATTGCTTCCTCATGCAATTTCTAAAATCTACCAAGCCCTATCAGTTGAACTCATTATGAATCAAAATAGGTCTTATTGTTTCTGGCTAAATACCTTTTCAGAGGCTTCATTCAACTGGCCCAAGATTTGGAGGAATCTTTTCTGTTATACTACACAGGATTAACTGTGTTTGACCCAATGTTTCACACTACACAGCATTTACTACACCACCCAAAAATTACTAAAATGGGTAGATCCCCCACTTCATTGTGTACTAGATGTGGATCAGGGGAAGGCAACTTATTGCACATTCTGTGGGCATGTAGCTTAATTTATAACCTTTGGATGGTGATCAGGGACTGGATGGACCCACGTTAAGGTCTCAAAGACTATTTTATTCCAGAATGTTGTATTGTTGAAGACTTTTAAGCTAGTTCCTCCAAAGAACAGAAGTACAGTATCATATGGCAATTACTGCTATGTTGGTCAAAAGGCTGATTCTTTGACATTGGAAGGACCAGGCTCCGGGTGTCCTACATGGAATGGCTTAATGAACTTTTGTGTAATCTTTGACTGGAGAGAATGACTGTTAGCCTTCACAACAATTTGCCAGCATATGAGAAGAAACGGCCTAAGTTATTTACTCTGTACACCCATTACACAATTTTAATAATTTTGTTATTTATTTTTGTTTTGGTAGGACTTATTTTTAGGTATAAGTTTGTAATTTCTGATACTAATGTTTTTGTTATAATATTTTAGCCTGTGCCGTCCCTCTTTTTTGCTGGTCAAGAACCCAGTTTTACTCCGTTTTATTTTTGTTCTCCATTGGAGTTCAATTTGGTAACCTATACATAGTTTGTTCTGGTGTTGTTTACTCTTTTGTTCTCTTTGTTAGTTTGGTTGTTACAATAATGAAAATTAAAATCAACTAAATTTCAAGGAGAAAAACAGCCACACAGATAAGTTCCACTGTGACAAAAACAGTTTTGCTGGCTCAGGACCAGTAGAACGCCTCACGATAGAAGCTATTGATATGTGAAGCCAAGGTACCTCGTCCTGTCCCCTCACACTCTACTGGTGTCCTTTTTAAGTGACCTAGGAAGAGCTAAAACACAAACTCTTATTCTTCACCCTGTCCCCCTTTCCAAGTGGGGATACCAAATGGACGATAAGGCTGGGGCACTGAATGGATAACAAGGCAATCTGTGGGCCTAGATTATCAGTTCTTGCTTCAGGCCATAGGAAATTCTGTGTGGAGGCAATCTTTAGCCCACTGCTCCAGTTTCACTTGATGGACTGAAAAAAGATGCTGGTTTGTGCATGCTAGGTAGGGTTCAGCCTCCAACTTACATGGAGCCATCTTGCCCCATTGAGTCTCCAGCCTCCCTTCATCATGAAGCACTTCAACACATGTGCAATAATGATACAGGCCATTATGATGCCCGCATATGCTCACTTATGATGGACGTCCATCTTGAATGTGGTATAATGACACATGGAACCCATCAGCTGCCCATACATCAGAACTTGCTCAGCATGCATCTTGAGTGTGTCAGATGGCCATTTTGGTTACAGCAGGCAGCCACATCATTCACACCTAAATCGTATGGTTCTAACACTCTATGTTTAGAACATGTTTAGAACATGCCATTCTGCTAAACAATGTACTATAGAGGCTCAATTCTAAACACATACTATCGCATAATTCTTTACTCAAGTGATGAAGTGTGCCATTTTTTGCCAGCATCAGTGAAATGCCCAGCACCTCGAGCACTACAGAGGACCCTCTAAGAGGAAAAAGCAAGGCAATTATTCTCCCTACCCCTCCTTTGACACCCTCCAGCTATCAGTGCAGTTAGAATGACAAACCATCCCAACATCAGGGATGCTAGAGCTGTGATGCAAACTAGTCCCAAATTTGCAAACTCCTTTCCATGAAGCCAGCTCCTTAAGACAGACATATTTTAAATCTGATCACCCACAGGTTTTACTACAGTGAAGACAAGGAAATGTCTGAGCTGCTGGATTACTCTTCTGATCACTCAGTCTGGCCTGATTTGTGCCTTGTTTTGAATTGAACAATATTCCAAATCTTCACCATGACAGCTTTGTAATGGTACTGATGAGACAGGGCTATTGTAACAATCCTCATGGTCCATGGACAGAGCAGGACTTAACAGAACCAACAAAATATACTAAGGATACTGCAATACATCGAGGCACTGGTGTCAGAGAAGAACATGAGGCCCACTTATCAACAGAATCCAAAGCCCATGAATCATCTGGTTGATGACCACAACCACAGTCAGAACCATTGGAGCTAGATCCTATGGATGAGGACAAGGATGACAAGAATGAGTGCCCATATTCTCTCCTGGTTGAAGACTGAGCAGATGTACTAAATAAATATCATATTAATCCCAAATCATTATTCTGTATTTCCCAGGCTCGCTTACCTCCTTCACTTTTTCATACACCAATTGATTGGTCAGTTAATGTGCGCACCCAAATATGTTAGCACTTGAGATTGTCTTATCACAAAGACATTTGGCAGCCTTTTTTTTACAACTCCAATATATTAATTGATAAAAAGTAAATTACACCTTCCTTTTGTCAGGAACTGGATACTCCTACCTTAGAAACCTTTCCTTCAAGCTAATCACCTATATTTTTTCAAGATTTTCAACTTGAATTTGGAGCCCACGTTAAAGCTGCTTTTAAATTTTTTCAAATAAGGCACAGCCTTTTGCAATTTTTAGGTCCTCATCCCTTGGTCGAAAAAAAATGGTCTTCTTTTTGAAAAGTTCTCAGCTTTAGCTCGTCAATCACATCCAGTTTCAAAATTTACAATGGCCAATTTTTGGGGGGATACAACTTCTTGTTCAGGTTTTCATCGGGTGAACTCTCTTAATATTTCCCATTTAGATGAATATTGCCATAGAATATGGTCGGACTTGTATAAATATATTAAACAAGACAGTCTTAACTTGCAACAATTCAGTGTTCTTCATAATATCTATTTCTCACCTATGAAACTCTTCAAGATGGGTAAGAAACCTACCCAGACTTGTACCAGCTGTCATCAGGAGGATGGCACTCTATATCACATGATTTGACTTTGCCCAAAGATTGAACTCTATTGGGAAGCCATAAGGACTAAATTAGATACTCTCCTGGGTCTTCAGGATGTTTTTACCCCTGAAGCTTGTTTGCTTGGGGATTACAGTCAACATCTTATGAGGCCCAGAAAGAGTCATATAGCTTTAATTGCAGCTGCTGTGAAACTTCTTATTCTTCATCATTGGTCAGACACCTCCTCTCCAACTTGGGCTGAACTGTTAGCCGAAATGTTGAAAATTCTCAATGTAGAGAAGTCAAGTGCAGGCTTTTACCACACATATCATATTTATACAGACCTCTGGGAGACTGCATACCCTTTTACTCGCTTCCAATTAGATGACCTTACTTCATTTCTCCATGGTCAGTGTATTTCCTTTATATTTTACTTTTAATGATTTATTCTCTATGTTGGGATCAGCCTGTTTGGGTTTAGTGGGGTCCTGCATAGGATTTTGGGGATGGGATGTGGGAGGGGGGGATTGTGGTTGGGAATGTTTGTTGTTCTATTCTTGTTTGTTATTGATCTTATAGAGCTAAGAAAATCACCCTCGTCCTCACCACTCCCTCCTCGCAATCACTCCTCTCATGTGTAGCCACTCCCAGGTTCACGAGAAGTGCCACCAAAGTGTCCTTCAGTGTCCCACTTTGCAAAACATTCCAATGCCAGCAGGCTTTCATGTACAGGGCACCAATCTGGTTACATAGCCTGCCTATGGAAGTCCTGGCTCAACAAAAGTTGGGACCCTTTACATATTGCTTCAGCAGCACCTCCTATCCAGTAGCACCTGTGACTGCCCTTAAATGTATGACATTCCCATACCTCCCATTCCTGTCCCTCTAGGTCCCCTATGACTATGTCTGCTTAGCCTGTTGCCTGCAGATATTTTGGTCAGTTATTGGATTTGGCGGTCTATGCCACTGATGACTATGTCTGTTTAGACTGTTACCTGCTACCTTGGTTCATTTTGGATATGCTATTACTGCCTGCATTTGCCTACTGAACTGTAGTTCTCCTATTGTTGTTCTATATTGTATTTCAACATTGTTTATCTAGCATTCACTCTGTAATGTACTTCATTCCTTACAGTTGGAAAAACTGCTATTTATTGTTTCTAACATTCCTCACTGTTTTGTATCTGTCACCCAATACTTACTGTTGTTTAGTGTAATTTTTGTACTATGCACTATAACTTGTAAACTGTATTCTCTGATGTGGAGCCATTGTAAATGAGTCCCTGACTCAAAGGTACTGGAATTCTGAGATATAAATAAATAAATAAAAACCTTGTTTGGTTGTGTTAATGTTTGTTCTTGTTTATAATTGTTCATCTTTGAAAATCTGATAAAGTTTACTTAATTTAATAAAAAAGAAAAGAATGAGGGCCCAGTTGGAGAATCAGACACTGAGATTGAAAACAAGACAGAAGAAGTGCCAGCACTCACCAGAAAGCTATGCCAGTCCATCGCCATTGAAGAACTGGTCAGGTCGGTTAAGGATACCATGCACTTCGAAGTAGATAGATAAATAGAGAGACAGATTTATTTATTTATTTATTTACGAGTTTTACCAGGAAAGCATACTGAGCAACATGCTCGATTCCAGATGCGACCTTGGGGCCCAGACCCACATACATAAATTGGAAATGCTTAGACAGTACAGAAATGAGCAAATGCTTGTGCATAACATTTTAGGAGAAAAATTACAGCCAAGGGTAGGATACATACAATCAGTATAATCAGTATAATGACACAGAGGGTAGAGTACAGTACAATACGTATTAGTTTATAGCAGCGTGACATTTGAGTAAAATTCTTATTTGAAACAGGAGCAACTGGAGGTGAAATGAGCCCTGAGTAATTGGTTACGTAGGGAGGGGTTTGGTGCGTGTCTGATGGGGGCAGGTAGGACGTTCCAGGTCTGAGGTATGCGGTAATTAAAAGCGGCCTGGCCTTTGGATGTGCACATAAACAGGACATATAGATAGATAGATAGATAGATAGATAGATAGATAGATAGATAGATAGATAGATAGACAGACAGACAGACAGACAGACAGACAGGCAGATACATATATACATACATAACTTTATTTATAAAAGCACCCATTTCCTGTGACTCTGGGCACTGCACAATACATACATTATAATTATGAAAAACACACAAATCATTTAACACAAAAACATACTAAATCCACTAAAAGCACATTTAAAATACTAAAAATCAAAAGTACTATAACTGCACCTTGAAACAAAGTTCAACCCTATGCAAAGGCAGAAGCCAATGGCACCAGATTATTCCCCCATCAGCCCCTTGGTAGACAGTAGTGGCATCATGCCCATAGGAGCTGAGGGGGCATGTGCCCCCCAATATCTTTGATCAATGTAGAAAAAAAAATTGCATTTTTAATTTGTATTTACAGCAATTAGAAGGAAGGAAACAATCAATGGCTTTTTTACAGTCTTTGGTGGGGGGGGGTTGGGGTCAGGCCGATGAGCTGAACTGCTCAATAATCAATGTCCAGCTTTGCAAAAGAAATGTACACTTGCTCGCTGTGGCATCAGAAGTGATTGGTAGTCCATGTTGACAATCAGCAATGACTTCACCAATCACTTCTTCTGTTTGTGTTGTCAGTTTGGCTCTAAAATCATTGCCTCCATCACCCAGTCACTGTGAAGAAACTTATCAGATCAGTTTGCCAATAGCAAAATTGCACACAGTCCCACAGATACAGGGTAGACGATGTGCCACATGTCAAACCATGCATTTTCTGGTGCCATCTATCTCCCTCTCCATCGTGAGTGTGAGGAGGAAAGAATGAGGGACAATTTGTCTTGTCAGCCAGTGATCACCATTGGGGCCTGCAGTCTTAGGGATAGTCAAGGTAAGATGCTGAATCCTATGAAGTGAAAAGTTCTTTCTATACCTTGCTCAGTCATTCTGGTAATGTAAAAAATTGGTAGACGGCAGGCATGCCATGTGTTTGGACTTTGTATTATCTGAATGGGTTTGTTTGTTCACTTATGGGGAGTGGGAGAGGGGCTGGCACAGTGCCGATGTGCCCATGAGCCGATGAGACCTCAACCACTAGTTTGTCAGTCAACCCCTCTGCCAATCCAGTTGGGGGTGCTGAAGTAAGTGAAGCTGTGTTCTATTGAGGGGAAGGGGCTGTTTGAGCATTGTTCAAGCCAGGAATTGTGGGTCTAAATGCTGCAACTGTTTATGGTTAGCAGGAGTGACTGGAAGATGTGGTAGCATTCAGACACAGTAGTGCTGGCATGGCAGTGAGAGCTGTCAGCAATCATGGTCGATTAGCAGCTGATGAAAATTAAGTGACACCAGGCAAGGTACTAAGAAGCACGGAGAAGAGCCAAAAAAATCTATAATACAGGCTGTAAGGCGGAAAATAAAATGTGGAGGATCTTTCTTCCAGTATGTAAAATAAGTACCAGGTTTGGATTAGGCAGCACTGAGAGATCAGAGGGGTCCCAAAAATATCATGCTGTCATTTTTAGGGCATAGTCAGAGTAAGTTGGCATAAGGACTGAGTCAAAAAATAAACTTAAGTCACAGTACATAGTGACTGGCTCTTTCTGAAATTTGTTACAAATTATTGGTGATTTAAAAAGGTAGATGGCAGAGGGGTATTTGGGGGTTCTTCCCAATATTCTCTCCAACCAGGCAGGTTATCATCAAAGACAAAATAGGCACAATTTAAAAAAATAAAATGAGTCTAAAGGGCATTGTGGATACTGTAAACAACTAATTAAAAAAAAGCAGAGTAGTCATGCTCTACCATTTTTTTTCTTGACAAAGGACATGACTGTGGACTGAATTAAATAGGTGTTTATTTATCTTTTGGAGAACCTGTGGGAGGTGAGGTGTTACTAAATGGGTAAATGAACGACTGTGTGCCCCCTGCCCAGGCAGTTTTAATTGTGTTGGCAATAATAAGTAGGTTGCATTGTAGCCTGGTTTGTTGTGTTTGCAGAAGGTTGAAGGGGGCTGTAGGTGCAGATGTGTTGCTGATGTAATTGATTCTTCCATTCCCACCCATTGTTTTTTCTGCATTTGATTGCTTATCATGGTCTCTGTTTTACCTGATTGCAGTTTTTCTGTGTCTGTGATTTCATAATACAAATTTAAATTTTATGACATGATTTGACACTTAGCATAGGAAACCCTCAATTTGTTTTTCAACTGGTGATTAATTAAGAATGTGATACCTCTTCAGTCAGTTTGCTTACATTTTATTTAGTTATTATTTTTCAGTCTTTGGTAAGGCCCACTAGGCACAAGTGCCTGTTTTCAGGGGCGACCTGGGAGCACTGGGTGGTTAAGTGACTTGCTCAGAGTCACACAGTATGCAAGTGGCGGTTTGTGAGAATCAAACTCAGGTCTTATCTGCTGGATGTATCAAGCTTGTTTACACCTTGTTCCTCTAACCTCTAGGCTATACTGCCAGCCAATTACATTTAAAAGACTAGTACTGACATGATGTGCAAATCAAGGTATGGTAAGATTCCATGTGAAGAATTGATCTATACTGCTACTGCCATATGTAATTAGCCATGCTGTAATAAAGCCCAGTGATTGTTTTGTGTATGTGAGGATCACCAAGAGTTGAGCTAAGTGCTGCAGCAGATAGCAGTAGCAATCATCATGCAGCTCAGCAACATCTGTAATTTCATATCATGCCCACTTGTACTCCACACATATCTCCCCCCCCACATATTGTTTATGCCTTCAAGGTTCTTGAAGGTTTCTATCATGTCCTCCTGATCTCTCCTCTCCTCTCCTCCAATGAGTACATATTAAGGTACTTTAATCTCTCTCCTCATAAGTTTTCAGGTGCAAGGCCTGCACCATCTTAGTCTCCCTTCTATGGAATGTCTCTTCCCTATCAAAGGCCTTATGAAGATACAGCCTCCAGAACTGCACACAGTACTCTAGGTTAGGGTTCACCAGAGTTTATACACTAACATCACTACCTCCCACCATCTGCTGCTGATACCGTTGCCTTGCACCCCAGTATGCCACTGACCTTCACTGCAGCCTTAGCACTCTGCATAGACACCTTTCAGGTGCCGTTCTTCCTTGGTGATCGTCAGCAACTCCCCCCACCCTGTATTTCTCCCCAAGGTTCCCCCATCCTAGGTGCATTATTTTGCATGTCTTTGAATTGAACACAGTTTATCACTCCTCTGACCATTTTTTCAATCTTCACCTGGTCCATCCTCACTCACCACTCCAGCTGGAGTATCCACACTATTGCAGATCTTGGTGTCATTTGCAAACAAGCAGACATTTCCCTCCAGCCCTTCAACAATGTTACTAATGAAGACATTAAAAAGAACTGGCCCAATGATTGATCTCTGAGGTATCCCCACCTTCTTACCACCACCCTCTGCTTCCAGTCTGTTAGCCAGCTCCTAACACAGTTTACCACCTTGTACAACATGCCCAGACTACCCATCTTGTTAAGCAGCCTTTTATGTGGGACTGTGTTGAAGGCCTTGCTGGAATTGAGGTAGGCGATGTCCACCCCCCCCCCCGGGTTACCTCATTTGTACCTAAGTCAAACAAATCTGTCAGTTTCGTCAGCCATGATCTTCCTGCTGTGAATCCATGTTGCCTCCATTCCTAGGCACTGTTGAATTAGAGGTGTGCCACTATTCTTTCTTTAAGCAGTGCCTTCATTTTCTTACCCACTGCTGAGGAGAGGCTGACCATCCCATAGTTCCAAGCTCCTACACTATAACCACTTTTCTGCATTGTGATTACTTGTGCCACTTCCAGTCCTCTGGAACCACTACTGTGTTGAGTAACTTGGTAAACATGGTTGCCTGAGGTGTTGCTGGTTCTTTTTTTTTTTGTTTGTTTAACCAAGTGAGACACACTAAGCTGAAAGCTTGTTTACAGGTGCAACCTGGGAGCACAAGAAAGTTTTGTGACTTGCTCAGGGTCACACAGTAAGCAAGTGGGGGCGATGGAATTCAAACCCAAGTCTCCAGATTTGCAGCTCAGAGTCTTAAACTACTATACTATACTGCCTCCCATCTTAATTAATCAATTAATGTTATTCCACTCTAACTTGTATCTGTGTCTCACAAAACAGCCAGTATATATTGTTTTACCATGTTTATACTGCTTACCATACTTGCCTCACCTGCTAATCAGTTATAAACTGATGACTGATTGTTTTAACTGATGTAACACAATGAAAATATCACACAGTAAAGAGTTTCTTTCAAGCCTATTTGTTACCTGTCTGTCCTACTCCTGATTATTTTTATCAGTCTGTATTGCGATTCTTTATCTTGTATTATGAATTACCTGACTATAACTGTGCTTGTATGCTGTGCACCTTTTATTGTTTTGAATTACTGTATATTCATATGTTATCCTTCCCCGAGTCGAACCTGGGAACAGGTTACTGCTCAGTGTGCCTTTCACCGTTTATCAAATGTTAAATAAATCATCAGAAAGAACATATGACCTGTGTCATTATTTTTCATGGATAATATTTATAGTACATGACTGTATATGAAAATAATTCAAATGGTGCATTTCTGTCATTTAGCAGTTAGTGAGCTAGAAATGGACTAATTAATTAGCTTATTATATATATGATAAAAGGCACACAAAATGCACAAGTTCAGTTCTTTAAAAATGTATTTGAAATACAAAAGGTCACTGTACACAGACCGAACAAAGAATGAGAACAATGTATCATTGCTCTATCATTATTATGGCACTTAGCTTGTTGGGTGACATATTTCTGGCCTGCTAAAGTCACCAAAATGTACCATTTGACTTCAAATTTTCAAAATTTCCCCGGGGGAGCATGCCCCCAGACTCCCCTAGAGATGCTTGGATTTTGTGCCCCTTCAATACTTTGTACAGTATAATGCCCCTAGTAGACAGTATAGGCGTCGAGACCTCTCACGAAATGGCCTTTCATCATGCAGCCGGATACGGTACTCAGCTCCTTGCACACATCCTACATCCCATTCCTTTAAAGAAAACACCTGGTCTCTCTGGGCAAGCTTCTCACTAATCCTCATCCTCCATTCAGTTGGCAACGGGGAGTCACCGAAATCAAACAAGTCAGGGCTTACTCAGTCACTCTTCCCCGAACTCTTGTTACTGGGCAGTACGGCAGTATCTGCACAGTGCACAGTGGCCAGGGTGCAGCCTCAATTTACTCGGATCTCCCTGTCAGACACATTGTGAACTTGAACCATCACTCTTCTTGCAAAAAGCATGGGCTCTAGCAGGCAGAATACTTGGTTTGACCAGCAGCCCCTCGGGCAGTTTTCCATCTCCTGGTGCGTCCAGCATTAATATTTTGTTCTTGATGTCTTTCCTTATGCAGACTTCTCCTTGTAAAACACATTGAACATTTGGTGCCAATAGCAAAGATTCTGGATCCTTCTTCCAAACGACCCCAACCGGTTCCTCTGGTTCCAGTCTATCAGCATTTCTCTGTGCTTCATAGGCCCTTTTAATCAAGGCCAGAATTCTTAGCGCTCTACCAGTCCTGGACCCTTATTTTTCATAACACAACTGCACCAGCCACCCAAACATATGTGCATTAGTTCCAGTCAACAGTGGGACCCCATCATACAGTCCAGTAGGGGGACATACTAAGGCCAGAGTCTCCACTTACTCTGCCACTCCAGCCACAGAAGTAGGAAAAGACAACCAAATTCAGATATAGCCAGAGTAGGGGTAGGGCTTCTCACTCAAGCCCCACACATGTAGCCCCTCTAGGCGTTGCAGGGGCACATCAGACAAATGCTTCGGATACCAGTCCCAAAACATGATTGTCACTTGGGAGCCACTGTCTAGTACAGCTCTGGTGGATACCCCATTCACTTTCACAGTAGTCTCCATAGAGGTACCCACTACTTCAGACCATTCAGGGGGCATTACTTGAGATGTCACTTAAGCATTGGCCCTGGTGGCAAAACCTTTCTGGTTGGCCCCCCCTGGTGACCTGGCACAGGTTTTGTGATGCCAGGCCACTAACCTGCTGGTAACTTTCCTCAAGTTCTCTGGTAGCTGAAACTCAGTCTGAAAGTGTCCATCCTCTCCACAGTGGTAACAGAATTTAGTATCTTGATTGTCTTTGGAGGGAGGGGGGGTCTCTTATCTGGTGGGGCATCTCGGGGGCTCTACATGGCTCCTCTTAAATGGGGTGTTTACCTTGTTGGATATCTGGTTCTCAAATTCTATTGGAGGTGAGAGCAGCCTGTCGCAGCTCCCTCACCATCTCTCTTAGGTCTCTAATTTCCACTCTCAAGTTGCTCTCAGTCCAGGGGTCAGGGGAAACAACATGCACTCCCACTCCACTTCTGGGCTCAGGAGGAGCTTGATGCAGATCCTGCTCCCAGTAGGTCTCTGTCAACCCCTTGATCAACCCTCTCAGCTGTTGAGTGTCATCTGGCTCACTCTGCTCAGGGATCTGGCATGGATTCATGGCCCCAGCATAGGGTTCCCACCCCTCTTCATCGGTTTCAATTTCACAAATCTCTCTCATCAATTGACAATATTCAGGAGGGTTAGCCCTCCGGTCTTGCAATTTGAGTTTCAGCAGTATTACACTTGTAAATCTGGCTGACTTCAATATATGGTCTAATCAGATCTGGTTTAGCATTTGGGCTTTAACTCCCCCTTTCCGGTGGGCCTTTTGCAAAGCCCTCTCCATTCTAGTAACAAATGTAGACAATTTCTCATTTCTCTACTGATTAGCTGACTTGATTTTCCATAATAGATCCTCTCCGGTTTCAGTGCTGCCAAACACCCCATCTAAGGTTGAAAGATATTCTGCTGCAGTGGCCTCTGGACTAGTGGCTCGTAGAAATTGAATGGCTTCTAGTGCAGGACCCCTCAAGCTTTCCATCAGCTGTTTCCTCTTTTCCCCTTCAGAGCACTGCCACTCTTGCACTAAAGGAGTAGCACAGTCCATCCATGTCTCCAAATCATCTTCCCCTGAAGGCATGGGAACAGTACCGGAGAAGAGTCTTAATCTCCAATAGGAGTCTAGTTGTATGGGAGGAATAACCATAGGGGTGGGGCTAGTATGGCACTCTTAGATGACCCAGGAGATGTACATGGGGACAGCAGGGGAGTGTGGTCACCCAAGATGTCTAATACCTTTACCAATTCCTGAGCAGTTCTCCCATCTGCGGCTAACAGTTTGAGCAGTTTGTCCTTAAAACTATTAGTCTTAGGGGACCCACCCGGGGTGGCCAAACCACTATGTGTGTGAATAACCCTCCATCCCTTCTGGGCACCTTCAGGAAAAATCACTGGGGGCACCCTCTCAGGGTCTATCGTAATACTGCATGAAAGCAGCACTTGCAAGGTCTGTTCAAGCAGGTTAGCATATCGCTCTTTTACTTCCACCTTGCCCAGACATTTGATACACTCTACAGCAGAGACAATGTCAGTGCTTTTAATCCCCAATGGGACATCCAACAATAATACAGCCTTTTGGGAGTCCAAATCCTCAGCTTTGTACCACCCCATCAATTTGTGCACCATCATCTTAAGGGGATCGAATTTTAACTTGGGTGTGGTATCCTCCTCCATCTTCTTCTTTAAATTAGACATAATGGGGTACTTCCTTCACTCAGCCACTAGAGAATGCTAATCCCAGAGGTGCCTCAAAGATGTAACCCCCAGGTGGTGCTATCCCAAGGGCTACTACCCCTGCCTGCCTAACTGCTAACAGGTTGAGGGGCCTAGGTTCCATGGCGGGTGCCTCCACCCAGAGGTCAGGGTTTAGAGTAGTTTGAATAACTTGGTCACAGCCCTCTGGGACACTGAGACCCCCTTTTATTCCTACTAGTGGCCCACACAATACAGCATGAGTATCTTCACTATTTACACTTACCCCCAGTACTGGTTTGGTCAGCTTGACTCTGGGGACTCCCTGTAAAACAAGATGATGCAGTACGATAGCCACAGTACAATACTTTAACATAAACACATACCTCAGTCAGTGTAACTTTGCTGAAACAAACAGATATGATTTATTTAAGGGGCTGTAACAAGGACAGGGGGACATCAGGTTAATTAGATGAGTCACATTAATAATCACAGTACTGTGCGCATATTCAGAGTCCCTATATGTCACTTTCACTGGTTACCCAGGATGGGGAGGCTAGCCAGGATTGGTGCAGCTGGTTGGGGCCCTGTGATGGAAAAAACACTTGCACAATACTCAATTGTAATCCGGAGCTGGTTGACTCAGTTCATGAAGAAAGAAGGAAAGGAAATCAGATGAAACACTTGCAATTAAACGTACAGATGGCAGGAAGCTACCCTGATTTGCACTCGATACTTAATGCTGAAAGCTGTCACCGAGGGTGTCATGGATTGCCAGATGCCCTTGCACAGCAGGGGGATGAGGTTCTGAAAGCAGGCACACAGCTTCAAGCAGCAATGGATTCAGTCTACCTGCAAGCAATTGCCTTCCCGTCTACACACACAGGACAAGAGGACTTGTTGAGCTGTCCTCCCCAAACACCCCACACATTTAAATGTAAAGGAAATTACTATACCAGGCAGCTGCTTTCAGGTCCCAATCACACTTACTGCCAACCCGGGAGTTCACAATGCAGCTTCACATTCCTGACAGACCGAGCGCGATGAAGCAGTTTCTCCAGTCCTCTATAGGGTGAGCCTGGTTCTCAAGTGTTCAGCCTCTCCTCTCCTCAGTAGCTGCGGATTCAGTCCGAATCGCCACAGCAAATGTGTTACCCAAGTTTAGGCCTCTACACACCCTTCCCACATGAAAACTCTGCAGCACAGGAGCTCTGAGCTCCTTCCCCAGTCACGGTCACAACGGATCTGCCTTTCCAGACCTTGGGCAGGGTATTCCATTCAGGCGCCACCCAGTCCAATTGGTAGACTTCAGCTGTCAATCACTCAAAACTCCCCTTATTGGTGAGAAAATGCGCCACAGTCTAGAACTTCACTTCCCAGAATTACTAGCTATATTTCTTATGGCCAGCCAGCTCCCAAGACTGTCCTGATCCTGGTTGGTATGCTTAAGCTCCATTTTAGATGCCCTTCCTGCCTGATTGGATCTATTCAATAGATCAGATCCAAAATGGAGGGGCAAGACACACAGAGTCCCAGTTTCAAGAAAGGCAGGTTAGACAAATTACATTTCCACTAACAGTCTAAATGATATGGGCCAAACAGTTACATCTCTAATAAGTGTCCCCTTCTGCCCACTTAACGGCAGCATTACTGAGCAATTTGTTAGCAGCTCGAGTGGGACTCGAGCAGGGAAACACACAGTCCCCCCATGTAACTAATCATGCCTGCAAGCAGACAGCTCTTAAAGAGAAAGTACCAGAGGCTCTAAAAGCACTCTCAAATTAACGGCTTAAACGCCGAACACCATTCAGGCTGGGAGCATGTAGGCAAGCTCCTAGGAGTCTTTTGGGAACCCCAATTGTAGGGGGGTTACAGAGGTATCAAATCACCCATTTTGTTAATCCTTTTGATAAGGTGTGTCAGATTCCAGATGGCCGTGGGAGTCAAATTTGTGAGGGTTGAGCAGTAACAATTTCAGAAAGGTTTGAATAGTCAAATTTGGGAGGGGATTGTGGTGTCAGTTTCTGGACATGTGTGGATTTCAAGTTTAAAAGATTGTAGGGTATTAATTATGGAAGTCATGGGGTGTCACTTTCTAGAAGGCTATTCATTGTTATGTTGTCTTGTGTGCACATGCAAGCAAAATCTTGTGGTAGTAGTGCATTCAGAGGTGTGTCAGTGGTGTGGCAAATGCAGGGAAAGCTTTAATGGGTGCATCCCTCAGCCAACAATTAGTGAGCATGCTGGTGATGACAGCAGTTTTAGAGAGAGCCACAGAGCTGAAAGAAATCTGCCGCTCCAATGAGGTGCAGTTTTCTCATTGGAGCGTCAGGTGACAAGGCTCTGTTACTTGCCTTTCCTGGTGAAACATTCCAATGAATGTGGTGGCTCCTGTTGCCAGCCACACAATCCTCACAAGCCGACATTGGGGATGCCCAATCCCCATGTTGGCATGTCCCCCCAGTTCAATTTGTTTGCCAACAGGGGTGCCCAATCTCCATTGACATCATGTCCCCCCCACCCCACACACACTTTCTTTGCTGGCAGGGCTGCGCAATCCCCATCACATCATGCCCCCCCCCACCAGATTTGTTGCGCACAGGAGGCCCACCCCAGTGTGCCTGAAATCATTTTTTTACCTGTAAATAAAGAAAATAGTCCCCAAAGTGTGGTTTCTTTTTTTTTTACCTGTGGGAAAAAATGATCCCTTTGGTCCTGCCACACCCCTCCCCTAACCCACACCCACCCTCTGTGCATCCCACCTCCCCACAGCCCCCACCCCATACTTATCTCTGGAGGGCTGGCACTAAAATCTTCAAAAGCTGACTGGGAACTGAACAAGATGTGATAAGCTTTATAATGGCAGGCAATAGGGGGTTTCAACTTAGATGGATATCTCAGCCATTTTTGGGAATTATGGTACCAGATTTTCAACATGGGTTTCTTGAGACTCCACCTCATGAACACATTCATTATCATCTCGTTACTCAGTTACAAAAGGTGATTTCATGGTCGCTGCACAGAATCACCTTTTGGGACTGATTAACAAAACGACAGTGCCACTGTTAATGAGGTAGCATCTCAAAAAGCCCATGTTGCAAATCTGATGAAAAAAATTCCAAAAAATGACTGTGTTACAAGCATGCATTTCACAGTTTTCATGCACACTTGTAATTTTGACAATTTTTTAAATTTTCACTCCAGATTTTCAACATTGCCATTGTTCATGAGGGGAGATCCCAAAATGCCTATGTTGAAAATGTGGTTAAAAAAATCCTCAAAATAATTGGGTTACGGGCGTGTGTTGAGCAGTTTCTACGCATGCTGGTGACTTCACTAATTTTTCATATTTTCCCTGCAGCTTTTCTACATTGCCATTTTTTACACCTCCTCATGAACAGTATAGTTGTAATTTTTCACATCCTGCCTGAAATGTGTTTTTGCACCTGTGGTGCCAAATGGTGCAGTCACTGTGCAAAATCACCTTTTGGCTAATGAAATGATAGTGCCACTCTTCATGAGGTGGGGTCACAAAAAGCCAATGTTGAAAATTTGGAGTGGCATCAGATTTCCCAATAGGAAATATTACATGGTCTTGATATCCATGTCACTAAAGAAAGTAGTTTTAAGACATTGGAAGGACCAATCATAAATCACGTATGGTGAATGGCTATCTGAGCTCCTTGCGAATCTCAGAATGGAAAAGGCTATTGCAAGCTTAAATAATAGATTAGGAAGGTTTAAGAAGATATGGGACCCCTTGTATACTTTATTCTCGATCTAAAGTTTCTCAGAGTGAGGATCTTTTTATCTAGTGTATTCTATTATTATTGCGATGTCTGTGCTGTGGGGTTGGTAGGGAATAGGGTCAGATTAATGCTGTATTAGAAGGGTGGGGAATATAGATGTGGGAGGGGAGGGGAGGTGACAGATTTAATTTGCTGTACATTGACAATGTATACTGTATCTGTATTGGAAGATCTGTCATGTATGGTAACATAATTAATAAACTTTAAATGGAAAACAAAAAAAAATTGGAGTGAAAATATCAACAAACGCCTGGGGTGTTAGGGTTTCCAACAGTAGCGCCCCACCTTGTAGAGACCGACAGACATCAGGTGCGTGACTTAGGATCATCGGCTGTAATGCTCACCATTCAACCCCCACCCCCACCCACACCCTGCAGCCAGTGACAGACATTGAGGTGTACCTTAGAGTCTTAGACCCCAAAGTTCACCCCAATCTCCTATACTGCAATCATCTCAGCATATTTCCTTATGGAATGGGTGAGCATGAGGCCCAAAGACCCCAAGGCACACAGCAACACTTGTCAGTGTCTGCAGGGTAGGGTGAGGTAAAATGGCATGAGCGTTATGGCTGATGACCAAAAGGTACACCCCAACACCTATCAGGCTCTGCAGGGTGGGGGTGGGGATGGTGTCAGTTCAATTCTTCACTGCCATTCAGATTATGCTTATCTCAAACTCCTGCACTACCAATGCCAATGCCAGCAAGACAACATTCAGCATTTACAAATGCTTTTTAATGTAAGTAGCAGTGTAGAGTATTAAAAATTGTCAGGTGTGTGAAGTATTGATGGACAGAGATGCATCCCACAGGAACTCACCATTCACTTCAATGGGATTTCACGTCATATTATATATCTAGATTTTTACTAGTATGTGTCACTGACCACCACCGTATAAAAAACATAATGAGATAGTAGTGGGCATTCCTGATGCAGGATCGTGAGTGTAAATTTTGAAGTACTCAGATATAATTTGGATGCCATTAAAATGGGATTTGGCTCAGTGACCTTGTGCAGCTTTTACTTAACTTGCTACTATGATGAAGTTCTCTGCCAGAAAATAAAACTAATCCATTAAAAAATGCTGCTTCCATTTTATAGTAAGAATAAATGCAAATGCCATTCTTTACATAAAACTCTTTTAAGGTTATAGAGGTAAATATTTACTATACTCACTGTAAAGATGTATAGAGACATAGGTCAAGTTGGACACAACTGTCACATCCTGATTAGAAGTCAGCAATTTGTTTACAGCACTATATAGACACTGACATGATTATAACTGCTACAGTGTTATTTCTGAAGCTATTGTAATGGTGCTTTTCGGAAAAACTGCCTTAATGGAAGCTGCTCTATCTGGATAAAATCTGTTATTTAGTGGCATTTTAGATGGTACCCTTCTTTGATACAGCATAAACAAGCATTTGTCAATGCCGAATGTTTGCTTACTGGCATTGGCAGTGGTAGTGTAGAAGTTACAGAGCTGCGTAATAGGAATGGCAGTGAAGTATTGAACTGAAGCCAACCCCACCACCACCCTGCAGAGAGTGACAGGCATCGGGGTGTGCATTTGGGTCGTCAGGCATAACGGCCATGCCATTTCACCACACCCCACTCTGCAGAGACTGACAAGTGTGACGTGTTCCTTGGGGTCTTTGGCCCTTATGCGCACCCCATTTCATTAGGAAATACAGTGAGATGGGTGCGATATAGGAGAATGGGGTGAAGTTTGGGGCCGAAGAGTCCAAGGCATACCTCGATGCCTCTCAGTGACTGCAGGGTGTGGAATGGTATGAGCATCACAGGCAAGAATCCCAAGTCACACCCCTGATTCCTGTCATTCTCTATAGGGTTGGGCGATTTAGTTGAAAAGTCTAATACCTCAGGCATTCGTTGGTATTTTAACTCCAAATTTTCAACATGTTTGTTTTGTGACCCCACCTCATGAACAGGGGGAATATCAGTTTGGTAGCTGAAAGCTGCTTATGCACAGTGACTATGGGATTTAGCACCACAGGTGCAAAAATATTCCGAACAGGCTGTAAAAAATGGCAGCTGTACTCTTTCATGGGGAGGTGTAAAAATGGCTATGTTGCAAATGTGTAGTAAACATATTTAAAAAAATGGTGAAATCACGAGCGTACATAGAAACTATGCAACGCACACCCGTTATATAAGTAAGTTAGGGATATTTTATAGCAGATTTCAACTCAGGCATTTTGGTGCCTCCGATCATGAACAGTGTCACTGTGATTTTCTTTATCTGTGCCGAACAATGATTTCCCACAGCGACCACGCATCTCTGCACTGAAAGTGTGAAAACACACTTCGCCATGTTGTGAAAATGGCAGCTGTACTGTTCATAAGGAAGTGTTGAAAATGCCACTAGTGAAAATCTGGACTGAAAATATTACTAAGTCATGAACTAACGAGGATGCGTGGAAACTGCACAATGCTCACTCGTAACACAGTCATTTTATGGACTTTGTCACCAAATTTTCAACATAGCCATTTTAAGACCTCTGCTCATGAATAGTGTAACTGTGATTTTCTTAATCTGTCCTAAACATTGCTTTAGCACACAATAGCACCATTACGCGCTACATGTGCAATAACACATTTAGGTGACACATGAAAAATTGCAGCTGGACTGTTCATAAGGAAGTTTAATAAAATGGACATGTTGAAAATCTAGAGTGAAAATATTAAATTTGCAAACTTAAGAGCATGCATAGGAACTGTGCAACATGCGCTTGTAAAAGTCATTTTTAGGCATTTTTCACCAAGTTTTCAACATAGCCATTTTAAGACCTCTGCTCATGAACAGTGTTACTGTGGTTTTGTTAATGTGTCCCATACATTGAGTTTGCACACGACTCGCCATTGTATGCGCTACATGGAGTGGAAACAACGTTTTGGCAGGATGGAAAAATGACAGCTGTACTGCTCATAGGAGGTGTGGAAAAATAGCAATGCTGGAAATCTGGAGTGGAAATATTGAAAATTCGCAAACCTACGAAGGCAGCAGAACCATGCAAATCACACTTGTAAAAGTCATTTTAGGAATTCTGTCACCAAATTTTCAACATTGCCATTTTAAGATCTCTGCTCATGAACAGTGACACTGTGATTTTCTTAATGTGTCCCATACACTGAGTTCGCTGACTGACTGCATCGCTGTCGCTTCATGAAGTAGGAAACGTTTTAGGTGAGATGTGAAAATAAGCTGTACTACTCATAAGAAGGTGTGGAAAAATGGCAATGTTGAAAATCAGGTGGAAATATTGAAAATTAAGCAAACCTATGAGCGTCGCTTAGGAACTGCGCAACGCACGCTCGTAAAACAGTCATTTTTAGGAATTTTTTCACCAAATTTTCAACATAGCCATTTCAAGACCTCTGCTCATGAACAGTCTCACTGTGATTTTCTTAATTTATCCCATACATTGATTTTGCACACCGACTGCGCCATTCTGCGCTACAAGGGTGGAAATACATTTTGGGTGAGATGTGAAAAATGACAGCTGTACTACTCATAAGACAGTGTTGTGAAATGGCAATGTTGAAAATCTGGAGTGAAAATATTGAAATTTCGTGAACTTACGAGCCTACGTAGGAACTGCGCAACGCACGCTCGTTAAACAGTCATTTTTTTGAATTTTGGCACCAAATTTTCAACATGGGGGTTTTGGGCCCCCTTCTCATGAATGATGTCACTGTCATGGCGGTATTCAGTCCTGAAGGGTGATTTTGAAGTCACTGCGAAATCACCCTTTGAGCCGAATAACGCCATGACAGTGACATCATTCATGAAAGAGTCTCAAAACCCAATGTTGAAAATTTGCAAAATTCCCAAAAATGCCTGAGATAATAATAAAGTTGAACCCCTCCTATCTAGCCCATTATACAGCTTACCGGCATTTCCTCAGTTAGCGGTCGGCTTTGAAAGAGTTCAGATGTGTTCCGGTCCACGAAGATCATCACGCCCGAGTCCGGAGGTAAGTATGGGGTGAGGGGTGTGGGGAAAGCTGGGTCGCAGTGGGTGGGTGCGGGTTGTGGGAGGGTTCAGGAGGCGCGCCCCGGAAGAACGTTTTGTTTTACAGGTTAAAACAAAAAAAGACATCGTAGGACCGCTTGCCATGCTGGGGTGGGCTCCCAGCATTGCACCAGACTTTGAGGCGTTCAGCCGATGGGGATTAGGCACCCCATCAGCAAAAAAATAAAAAAAGCGCGGGACCGTTTGACACGTGGGGTGGGCTCCCAGCGTGGCACAAGGACTTTGGGAGGGGCGCGTTCAGCTGACGGGATTGGGCACCCCAGTCAGCAACATGACGGATTGCCATGCTGGGTGGGCTCCAGCATGGCATCCAGCAATGGGAGGGAGGGAGGAGACAGGCGCGGTTCCTTGGCCGGGGATTGGAAGCCCCCATCGGCTATACGCTGCGTGCGAAGCGCGCGCGCCTGCGGCTGGGGGCTGCTCGTGAGCAGCTTCTTGCTCGCTACTCACTCAAGCGTAGCTCCCCCTTTCAACTGTATGCCACTGCATTTTGGGCGTGTCATAGACAGCTCCAAAATGCGATAAGCTACAAAGCCAGCCTGCCAGCATAGTGCCTGAATTGGAGGAGGAGGTGACACACCTCCGAAATCTCTGATGAAGGCACTATGTTTCTTGCACATGCGTGCAAGCAAACATAACAATTACGTAGTAAAAGTAAATCTGAAGCCCGTAAAGCCAAATCTCACTCAGATCAGTGTAATCCAGTCTCCAGCACTAGTATGACTTTTTGAACTGCATAAATATTTTTTCATTCTCTCACTCAAAATCATTTTGGGATATTATGTGAGTTACATTATTAATAGAGATATCATTTGATACTAGACTTTATTGACTCTGGACACTGCTATCCAAAACATTGGTAAGGTTTTCAAGAAATAGTAAGCTGTGTGACTTTAGTTTTGCATTTAGACCTGTTTAATCGATTAACGCTGCTAATGAATTTAGCAATTATTGTCCTCATAAAAAAAGACAGCTTTGATGGCTTTGCATTCCTTTTAAAACTGACTGACCCCACAATTTGTCACCTAGTTACTGAACTCAAGAATCTGTCACTCGAACAATTTGAGAGAACAGCTCTCTGAAAGAATTCCAAACTAGGCCCTTTCAGAAAGGAGTTTGAGGCATCTATTGGCTTAGCACTGACTGTTTTTTGTTCATTACCAGCCTTGCAAAAATGATTGTTATATGTGGCTTGCAACCAACTAATACATTTGTAGAAGTCTACTTGCTCCTTAAGTGAACATTAATCTGGTTTCTTCACTTCACATTCTATCATCACAGCTCTTTTAAGAAATGCAGACAATATATATAGTGCTATGGATTAGGGTCAATTAACTAACAATGTCTTAGATGATTTATCAAAGGCCTTTGACATGGTTAATAATGTCATTTTATTAGAAACTGAAATCTTGCTGGGCTGCAGATGCTGACATAGCTTGGTACAGAGCTCACCTAAAGTGTGTCTGCTAACACCATAGAACTCACATATTTTGTAGTTTAAACGTTGAATGTTATGGTTACTTACCTGCTAGAGGCAGAGTGATTGGACTTTAGTGGGCTTCAGGAGTTTGGGGGAAGTGAGAAGGGTACACGCTCCTCATCCTGTACAATTGCAGAATTCCTTTGCCATACTGGTGGGATTGGTGCAGTTGGCAGGAGGCACCCATACCAGTGGGAAGGGAGGATGTGGGGGTCCTCAGAAGGGGAGTCCTAAATGATGGAGGAGGAGACCCCAACACAGGAGGAAGCAGCTGCTGGTGGGGAGCTCTATTGTTAGGACAATAGACTTCGGAGTGGTGGGAGAAAGGGAGAGGAAGGTGAAGTACCTGAAAGGTGCTTCACCTCAGAGGGATGGAGAGTGAACCCAGAGGATTGTTAGGGCAGCAGGAGATGGGCGTGAGCTAAATGCCACTGCCTATCTGGGAACAAATGACCTCACAAAGGACAGGGTAGGGGTAGTGCAGGAAAAATTCAGGGAACTGGGGATGGGCTTCAAGCAGGTGGCATGCATGGTGACTTTGACTGAAGTGTTACCTGTATATGACCAGAGGGAGGATAGGACACTGCATATCTAGGATTTTTAAAAATTGGTAGATAGCATGGTGTATTAATGAGGGCTTTGGTTACACTGAGGACTGGACACCAATCTGAGAGTATATGAGCCTCTATGGAAGAGATGGCCTGCATCTTTTCAGAAAGGGTCCACAGTCCTTAGTAGGAGGTTTAAATGCAAGTTGTATGAGCATTTAAACTAGCTGGGGGGGGGGGTGGCAGGCCACAAAACTAAGGGAAGCAACAATTGTCCTCCTAGATGATGAACAGCAGGGACAGAGAGCCAGAATGGAATAAGATTCCCAGGGCAGGGGAACAAGAAGACATAGATGGGGACAGGGAACAAGACAAGAGGGTATAAATCAGGAAAGCAAGAAAAAAGGAGTAAAGGAGACAGGTAACAGAGAAGGTAATAAAAGGAGAGAGGACTCAGGGGGAACTTCAGAGAATAGCAGAAGCTGGAGGATGGGGGAATTGGGGAAACATACAGGGAGTAAGTAAGGTATGGAGGTCCTTGTGCACCAATGTAAGTAGTCTGGGAAATAGAATTCTAGACCTGGGGGGCCATCATAGTGGACGCTAGCCTGCATATGGTGGACATAATGGAGTCGTTGTGCACTGACAACCATGACTGGAACATGGCCATGCTGGGCTACCCTCTGGTCAGTAAAGGCAGGGAAAGAAGGAGGGGAGGAGGGTTTGTACTGTATTTGAGGGAGGAAATCAAAGCCACAGAAGTACAGCAGCACCTATAGGAAAATAAAGGCTGTGGATCATCCAGGCAAAAGGTGCTAGGGCTGCTATCTACATCAGGGTGGTATACAAAGCTCTAGCACAAGGTGAGGAGTTGAACAAGGCACTTGGGAGAGCCAACATCATGGGAATCATAGGAAATATACAAGTTGAGAAGCTTGTGTCATATAGACTTGACCATAAAATTAAAACCTTAACCTCCCATGAATGTTCATATGCTCATCTAAAGAGTTTTTAAAAATAGCCATGCTGTTACTGTTAGCCACTGAGGCTGGCAAATTGTTCCATTCAGAAACAACCCTTTGGTTGAACCAATGACCTCTTAGATTCTTTTTATGATGTATCCCTTTCAACTGTTTGCCATGCCTTCTGGAGTCCTTTCCATAGTACTCTAGCTCCAGACAATCCCATAGATTATGATTATCATGGGCCCTGTAGACTAGGCACATATCTACTCTCAATCTCCTGTGACTGAGGAAAAACAAATCCAGTTCTTTTAACAAGTCTTCATAACTTAGATTTTTAATATTGACAGTCATTTTCATCTGCACCTTCTGTAGTATATCAATTTGACCTTGAGCATAGGGTGCCCAGAACTGCACACAATACTCAATATGCAGCCTCATCAGGCTACAGTACAGGGGCATTAAGACCTATCTCTCCATGCTCCTGATGGTTCTTGAGATGTAGTTTAGAGCCCTACTGGCCTTTTCTTTGCAGAATCCCTACCTTGGTCCTTAAATTTCAGGTTATTGCATCCTAAATCATCAAAATGGCAAGTAACATAGAAACATATAATGTGATGGCAGATATGGACTGCTTGGCCCACCCAGTCTGACCATTATTTTTCCCTGCCTGTACTGTCACCACAGCTGATTCTTGGTCTCTGGCTCCCCCCTTTCCCAGTAAAATTCCCCTGTGCCTATTCCATGCATGCCTGAAGCCCACCACTGTTTTCGCCCCCACCACCTCCTCTGGAAGACTGCTCCCAGCATCCTCCACTCTTTCAGTGAAGAAGTACTTCCTCACCTCTCTCTGGAACTCACCACTTCCAGTATCATTACATGTTCCTTTGTTCTTGTGCATTTTTTCCTCTAAAGAATGCTCCCCTCCTGTACATGAATTTAAGGAAATGAGACACGTCAGAAACTGCCTCTTTGGGGAGGTGTATACTAGGGATGCATAGAGGCACAGTGGAGAAAAATAGGGGATGGCACAATTAAGGCAGTCAGCCTCTGCATGAAGGAAGTGAGTAAAAGTAAAAAGAAAAATAGACCATTATGGTTCTCTAGGGAGGAATGCAAGGTGATGAGGGTTAAGAATGTGTCATTCAGGAGGTATATGGAAATGCAGAAGAAGGAAGACAAAGAGGTATGCAATGTAAAGCTATGGGAAGCAGGAAAGGCAGTGAGGGAAGCAAAGGCACACCCAGTGGAAAAGGATAGCCTATGGAGAAACTAAAGGGGTTGGGACTTTCTTCAGGTATTTAAGTGAGGCAAGGGAAGCAAGGGGAAGAATAGTGAGGATAAGGAGGGAAGTAAGGGGAGACTGCACAGAAAAGGATCAAGAGAAAGCAGATTTTATTAGACACCCCTGCTCAGTCTTCCCAGAGGAGGGAGGGGGACAGACCACCAGGGAGCAGAAGGAACAAAGGTGGGGAGATGGACACAAGTCCATTTTCAGAAGAAAAAGCCCAAAGGGATTTTCCGCTATGAATGTGGACAATGCTATTGGACCAGTTGGGATATACCCATGGGAACTAAAGGAACATTGGGAGATGCTAGCTTCCACACTGATGGTCTTATTCAACAGCTTACTGAAAACAGGTGTAGTTCTGGAGGACTGGAGGAGAGCAGATGTGGTCACCTTCCATATGAGCAGCAGCAGAGAGGAGCTTAAAGGGACATTGTCAACCTTTTTTGCATCATATTATTTCAAGGTAAAACCCACATTTCATTACTGCTTACCTTCTCTAAAATTCATTAAAGTTGCTGGATGTTTAATCTGCCTCCTTGATTATTAGAACTGAAATGCATGGAAATGTATAGTTATACATAGCTTTGTTTTGCTCCAAATTGTTTACCTAAGCTTACTGCATATTTCCTGAACATTAGAAACACTCTCAGCCAGTACCGCCACTTGTGATACAATAGTTTCATCTACTCTCACTGCACAATGGGTAGCTAGATGGTGTTGGGGTTGTTCCTGAGTCCAGGAAAGATGCAGTTGTAATTAGTCAAGAAATGCAAATAAATATGGGGCGTGGCCTGGCTATGCTGAAGATGGCTGCTTAATTCTGCTTCTCCCTGGGACTACCATCTATCATTGTCCATCCTCCTGATCCCAGACTGTCAGCATTTACCAGCAAGTGGAATATAATTTTACTAAGATCATAGTTCAATTCTGGTAAATTATGTTCTCTATATCATAACTCTATAGCTGTAATTTTTCTGCATTTGTACTGCTTCTCTGTGAAGGCCTACTACAATGGCTGAGCAGCTCCTGCAAAACAGCTCCTTTAGCAGAGTGTAAACTATGTTTCAACAGCTCATCTGTGAAATTAATGACTTAAAAATAACATCTCAACGAAACATCACTGACATGTAAGTGTTAGACCAAAAAAATCAATGATGTAGGAGTTAAAGTTGCTCAAAATGAAAGTTCTATTAACATCCTGCAACCACCATCAGAGAGCAAGACAGGGTTATTAGAAACCTACAAGATAAAATCGATGACATTAAAAACACAAACAGATGCAATAACCTGGGATTTTTGGGTTTTCCTGAAGGTTCAGAACTCGGAGACACTAGTGCAATTCTATTACATGTGCTGCCAGCCCTGCTCAAACTCCCACCTGGTCAAGACCTTACTATTGAGAAATCACACTGTACTTTAAGTCTGAGGCCTGGTCCAGATCAGAAACCTAGGCCTATCATTGCAAGATCCTTAAACTATGACCACACTGAACTGATTATCAATAGAGCAAAACAAGTGGGAATGCTTACTTGGCAAGATCATATAATTTCTATTTTTAGAGACTTCTCTTAGGAACTCTAATAAATGCAGAGCTTTCAATTCTATTAAAACTACCCTAAACCAATGAGGGATCAAATTTGCTCTGGGCTATCCTGCCATCATGTGCCTGTTTCTAGGTGACTCAACCAAAGATTTCAACACTCTCGAAGCCATGGCTGCATTTCTTGGTGAGCCTCAGTCTCCAACTGCCCCGTTTGGAAATACTGATGTGACCCCTTCTCCCACTGTCTCTGCAACTTCACAATCAGACCGGCACACCCACATTATGGCTTCAAATCATGAACGTACTGAGAAACCCATATCTCTCCAGGCTGATGTAGCACCTTCTGTCCAAATTTCAGCCCGCTTGCTAGACAAAAAGAACTTGAATCCACCTTCTTCTAAACATGTCTGTTGTGCAGATGCTACTCCTTCTAGGCCTACCTCTCAGCACGGGTGACATGTTGGCTTCACTACACCCCAACCCTCTCCAATAAGTTTTCTTTACTACAAGAGGACTTAAACTCGTCTCAGGAAGACCTCTCGGAATCAGCTGTGGATTCTGTTGGCAATGACCTCGGAGTTGCTTTACAGGGCGGCAGGTCTCCCGATTCCTCTTGGGCTGAATTGGTGACCAGCTCCCCTTTCAAATTGGCAGAGCCTCCTAAAAAGAAATGGAAGGGGAAGCTCAAAAAGAAATCAAACCTATAAATGATGCCTGGGCATGTGTATATATTAGTACCTCTCAAGGTTAGTGCCTAATTAACCTCAGCTCTCTGATCACTATCAGAATTTGTCTGCCCTGCAACAGCGCATCGCATTCCTTGTGTGTGCATACTATCGCACCCAGCTGGTTTGGAAAGCGATAAACTGTACATTGCAGTTATGGGCTTCTGGTTTAATAGCATGTCATATTATTTAGGCATCTCATTGTGACAGTCTTGGAGTTTTCTATCTCAATGCAATGTCTGCTATATTATACATCCAGTTATTTCTGCATATATTGTATTACTCATAATGTCAGCTTTTGAGCATCCCTAATGTTGGGCTATGTTCTTCTTTTAAAGGGACAGTTCTTATATAATGTTAGACTAATTCATATGTGCTCAATGACTTCTATATTCATTTAGAGGTGTCTACCATATTTTTATCAGTATGTCCTTCTCACATAACCATTAAGGGAGATTGTCTGCTTACTGTAATTAATTTGTGATCCAACATCACCCCACACATTTGTTACCATATATAAACATTATAAACTGACAGTATCTTGGAGTTATATTAATGAGGTCCTCAACTAGTTATTCCCTGCGTCCACTACTGTATCCCAGACTAACATTTAACACTTTAATATTTTTCTCTAGTCTCCTTCCCACTCCAACCCACCTTTAACTAACTTTTAAATTCCCTTTTCTTTAACCATGGTATACCAACTTCTTGTACTGTTTTATCTCACTTAATCTTCAGTTTTACCCTACAATTAGGCTTGCAGGCTATTTTTGAGTTGTCTCATCTTTATTTTTTTACTCAATGTGCTGCAATCAATAATAGATAGCACAGTCTGACTCGAAGCCCTTCTGATATGGCTTTTTAAGCCTGCATTGTAATCTTATAGCTGAGCTTGCTCGACACTCTCCAGGTCTTGAAATCTCACTATGTTAAAGCAACTCCTTCCCTAAGGGCAATTTTTGGGTCTGTACTACTGTTAAATACCTAGTACTTATCAATAACATATGCAGTACCTCAAAGCTTGAACAAACTCAACTTTTATAAATGTCATATTGCCAGAATGTCTATATATTCCTGTTCAATACAAGACTTTCACCAGATACACCCCCTCCCATACAATTTGGATCTTGTAATGCCTCGACACCCCATGAATCCTTATACTATTTGGACCCTACTTGCTCCATTTTACCTGAACTCTCCTCCTACATAAACACTTCTGTGTCTAAGCATTATGATTAGAAACATAGAAACATAGACTTTGACAGCAGATATGGACCACTTGGCCCACCTAGTCTGCCCATTTCCCTACCTACAGGATAGGCCACAGGTCCTAGTTAACCAACAGCCTATTTCTTCCTACCCCCCCCAGAACTGCCTTATGTCTGTCCCATGCATTCTTGAATTCTCCCACAGTTTTAGACCCCACAACCTCCACAGGAAGGCTGTTCCATACATCCACTACCCTCTCTGTGAAAAAATACTTCCTCACATTGCCCCAGAACCGCCCCCACATCTTTAAATTGTGTCCCCTTGTTCTTGCACGTCTCTTTTTCTGAAAGATGCTACCCTCTTGGACTTTGTTGATTCCACTGAGGTACTTAAAAGTTTCTATCATGTCCCCCCTCTCCCTTCTTTCCTCAAGGGTATACATATTAAGCTCCTTTAGTCTCTCCTCATACGGCTTCTCTTGCAGACCCTGCACCATTTTAGTTGCCCTCCTCTGGACTGCCTCTATCCTGTCTATGTCCTTGCGGAGATGGGGTCTCCAGAACTGGACACAGTATTCCAGATGGGGTCTCACCAACTGTCTGTACAGAGGATAACAACTTCCTGTTTTCTGCTGGTGATGCCTCTCCCTATGCATCCCAGTATCCCCAGCCCTCCCTACTGCCTTCTCACATTGCTTGCTAACCTTAAGGTCATCTGATATGATTACCCCCAGGTCCCTTTCCTTTTTTGTTGTTGTTACTACCTCCCCCCCATTGTGTAATCTTCCCCTAGGTTCTTGTTTCCCAGGTGCATTGTTTTGCACTTCTTTGCATTGAATACTAGCTGCCATACTTCTGACCATTCCTCCAACCTTGTCATGTCCCTTCTCCTCCTTTCCACACCTCCTTGTGTATCAACCCTGTTGCAGATCTTTGTGTCATCTGCAAAGTGGCATACTTTTCCTTATAGTCCCTCTGCAGTGTCACTTATAAAGACATTAAAAAGGACTGGACCCAGTACTGAACCCTGTGGTACCCCACTAGTAACCCCTCTTTCTTCAGAGTGGACTCCATTTACAATTACCTTCTGTGTCCTGTTGTCCAGCTAATGTTTTACCCAGGCTACCATCCTGGGACCCACTCCCAGGCTGGTTAATTTGACTATTAATCTTTTGCGTGGGACTGAGTAAAATGCCTTGCTAAAGTCTAGGTAGGTCATGTCCACAGCCCCTCCCTGGTCTACTACTTTGGTCACCCAGTCAAAGAAATCTATTAGATTCATCTGACATGACCTTCCGCTGTGAACCCATGTGCCTTGGGTCCTGTATCCCACTGGCCTCTAGGTACTCAACAATTCTTTCCTTCAGAGTGACTCCATCACTTTCCCTACCACAGAGGTCAAACTGACAGGTCTGTAGTTTCCTGCCTCTGTCTTGGTCCCACTTTTGAAGAGGAATCACATCCACCTTCCTCCAGTCCTGGGTACCACACCATCCTCCCATGATTTATTAAAAGAGTAGTCAGTGGTTTCACTAGTTCCCCTTAATTCTTTTAGAATTCTGGGCTAAAATTCCATCAGGCCCCATTGCTTTGTCCACCTTCAGTTTTAGGAGTTCTTTCAGAACCCTTTCTTCTGTGAAAGGGCTGGGATCGAACCCCCTATCAAGAGTGCTTCTGTTAATTGGATTAGGCACTTCCCCCTCCTCTTTTGTGAATACTGAGTGAAATATTCGTTCAGTATCCCTGCTTTTTCATGTCCCCCTCTGCTCACCCACCATTCATTCTATTCAGCCTCACTGTCCCTCCCTTTAACTTTCTACGCATTCTCATGTACCTATAAAAGGTTTTATCCCCTTTCTTAACCGAGTTGGCTATCTTTTCCTCAGTTTGTGCCTTTGCTATTCTGACTACCCTCCCTGCTTCCTTCTGCCTTAACTGGTACAGTTCTCTGTCCTGCTCCTTCTGTGTTTCCTTATACTTTCTGAATGCTATCTTTTTCTCCCTGACTTTCCCAGCCACCTCTTTTGAGAACCATAGTGACTTTTTCTTTCATTTTGATTTGTTTATTTGCTTCACACAAACGCTTGTTGCCTCTGTGATGGCAGTTTTGATGATTCCCCATTGTTGCTCCACCCCTCCTTCTAGCCTGTTTGCTAGTGCTTTTCTGAGGCACTCTCCCATCTTGGCAAAGTCAGCCCTCCAGAAGTCCAGTACCTTCACTTTTGTATGGCTTGACTCTGTAGATGAGTTTAGCATGAACCACACTGTTTGATGGTCACTTGTTCCCAGATGGCAACCCATTTCTAGATCTGAAATCCTCTCACTGCCCCCATTTGAGAGTACAAGATCTAAGATTGCTCCCTCATGAGTGGGTTCTGAAACTAGCTGTCTGAGGCCTGCCACCTGTAGGGCATCGAGAATGGCCCTGCTCTTGGATGTGGCTGCAGCAAATGTGCTTCAGTTAACATCTGACATATTCAGGTCTCCCATCAACAGTCTCTCCCCTTTCTCTGCCATCCTAAGAATGCCTTCCATCATAACCTTGCCCATTCCCTCCCCCTGACATGGGAGTCTGTACACAACCCCTATGCAGACTGTGGTGCCCTTTCCAGTCTCCAAGGTGACCCACAGTGCCTCCTCTCCTCCCTGTTTACTCTTTTGTTCAGTTGCTTTTATCCCTTCCTTTACATAGAGAGCTACTCCTCCCCCTCTTCTCTCCTGCCTGTCTCTCCTATAGGTTATGTACCCTGGTATGTTAACATCCCAGTCATGGTTCTCTTTGTACCATGTTTCTGTGACTACTACAATATCCAGGCATCCCTCTTCCATCAAGGCCACCAGCTCAGGAGCTTGTTGCCCAGACTACGGGCATTGGTACTTATTACCTCCATTTCCTGATGGCCTTCACTCCTTTTGCACCATCCCTGTCCTTCTTGCCTTTTCACTTTCCCCATTTACCCCTGCACTTCTCCTATAGCCACCTCTATGTTGGTGTTTACCATACTACAGTACAGTGATTTTTGGGGCTAGTTTCCTTCTCCTTTCCAGTGCCTCCTCCTTGGCTAGTTTAAATGCTTGCCAATGAAGCATTTAAACTATCACCTAGGATCCTGGTTCCCCTCCTGGACAGATGCAGCCCATCATGTCAGTATAGGCTTGCATCACTCCAGGTGGACCCCCAGTCCCCAATGAAGCCAAATCCCTGAGCTCTGCACCAGTTTTTCAACCACTGATTGAATCACATGGTGCATAACACCCTAGCCTCTCCTACGCCCTACATGGACAGCACCTCCGAGAAGGTTACAGTGCATGCTATTTGTCTAAGGCCCCTCCCCAATTCCACAAACTCTTCCTGCACTGCTCTGATCCCTTTCTTAGCCAGGTCATTTGTCCCTAGGTGGACAATGACATCCAGCTCCCTCCCCTGGGCAGCTGCTCCAGCAATCCTGAGGATTCACTCCCTGTCCATCCAAGCCATGATGCCAGGCAGGCACCTTACCTCCCTCTCCCCTTCCTCCCCCAGTTCTACCTTCCTAACAATGTAGTCCCCCACCAGGAGTTGTTTCCTTCCCCTGTGGGGTCCCATGCCACCCTCCTGTGGGTCTCCTTTGTGAAGGTTCCCAGCATCCTTCTTGGTCTCCACTGTGGGTGCCTCCATAGAGGAACCACACTTTGCCAGAATGGCATAGGAATTGTGGAGCAGTTTCAACTGGAGGGATGCACCTCTCTTCCACCACCCTCACCCACCCTGAGCCCACTGTGGTCCAACCGCTCCTCTTTCTTGGCAACCTCTGAGGCAAAGGCAGTGGGACTGGAGGTCCCTGGATGGAGGAGGAGGTCCCACGAATCCTGGTCAACTCAGCCTGGAGATGAGCAACCTCCTCCCTCAGCCCAGAGAGGTGTCTGCAGATGGAACAACACCGCATCCTCCAGAACATCTCCCGGAAGACTGCTGATCCTCAGCCAATGCACTGCACCACTCCCATCATGTCTTATTTCTGGCCCCTTAACTGTTGTTTGGAATCCTTACTCTTTCCTCTGTTTTTTTTTTTCTTTTTCTTCTCTCTCTCTCTACATACTTTCTGCCTCTGTGTCCTTTAAGCTCCTGATTGTCCTGTTGTGTGACAAGAATATCCTATATTTCTCAATAGACCCCTTACTTGCTCAGAGGCAGGCCTCCAGCAGCTAGAGGGGGCCAGGAAGCTACTCTTGCCCTTCTAGGATGGTGGGTCTTTGGTGACTCTGTGATCACTCACTTCCTGCTCCTAAACAGGAAGTTCCTGTTGTCAGTCAAATCCTGTGCCTATAAAAGTAGAACTAGTTTTGGGTGGCAGGTTGGGCAATATAGTCCCAGTAGAGAAGTCCAGTCACACAGCACTCCTTCCTCCTGGTGTCTTCTGCCATGCTACTAACACAATCTTTCTAAGGCAGTCTTTAAATTTAGCTTCCTTCTAGCTAAGCCTCTCCCCCTACTTACTAGATCTTTCTACAAGTAATTTAAACTGCACAGCTATCAAGCCCTTTCAATCACCTGAGATTTACACCTAGATAACTGTTCAGATAACCATTAAGTTCCGTTAACTAACTCAAACACACTGTTTTTTTTTTGTTTTGTTTGTTAGTTTGTTTTTTTACCCTAAATTAAAGGTCCAAGTACAAGAGTTCTACTTCTTTGGTCCCAGTAGAGAAGTCCAGTCACACAGCACTCCTTCCTCCTGGTGTCTTCCGCCAAGCTACAGTAGATGGCACAAGTACAGCTGTTCTTATAATTTTAGGACTTAGCCAACCATGATGGCATACTGTTTGTATTGCCATAATAGTGTTTCATCTCAGTTCTTTTTTTCCAGTCTAACTTAGGTTTAAGATGTATTACTATGTCTGGGATTGCATATACTTTCTGTAATCCCCTTTTCATATATGGTTAGATGTTCATGCCCCCCCCCGGGAATTATTATGTTCACTTTAGTTCTAGTCACAGTTTTAACTTGATAGAAATAATTGTTTACAGTTTGTATCTTGGGTTTAAGATCATTTTCTCCCAAGATTTACTTACTATTTACATGCTCTGTAGTATAGCGAGAGAGTCTTGGTGATTTCACTGACTCATATCTTGCTATATTACCTAAAGATTTCATAGTGTGTTAGTATAACATGCATAGGTTTTGTTTAGTAACTATATATATATATATATATGTCTTCTGTATTCTTTTTAGTACCTCTCTTCCTTGTGAGACCCAATGGAAACATTCACCCAGGATTTAAGTATTTCCACAAACTAAATATCCTACATGCATTTGACTGTGCTAGCCCTCTCCCTTCTGAGTCTGTAACATCCTTTAGCCCTTTCAATATGAGTACCTTACCTCCTATTTGTGTTTTCATATTCATCTCTCCATTAACATGAATGATCTAATTCTACATTCATAGAATGTTAAGGGACTCAACTCACCTTGTAAATGAAAGCAAATACTTTCTTACCTCAAAAAGCATAAAACTCATATTGCTTTCTTACAAGGAAGAAAACTTTTAATAGAGGATGTCGACAGAATCAGAAGGGATTGAGTCTGTCAAGTATATGTGCCCTCCTCTCCAGGGGGAAGGGGGGAGTTGCTGTTCTATTACATAAATCCCTTAACTGGACCCTTATCAAATCCATCTCCAATTTAGATGGCAGATTGATTGTAGCCCACTTTTATATCCCTGCAGGCCCCCTGACGTTAGTCAACGTTTATGCCCCTTACTCTGATTCACCTGAATTCTTTCATAATATGGCCCAACAAATTATGAACAGTAACTTTAACAATTCTCCTATACTTGTAGGTGGGGATTTCAGTTTAGCTTTGGAAGCACATTTAGACAGAAGAAACTCTTCGTGTGATTCCTACCCCAGAAGTATTCTGCACTCTCAATGTTAATGAAAGACTTTGAGCTCACCGACATTTGGTGACTACACCATCCTAGACAGTACGACTATACTTTTTACTCACCACTTCATAAATCTTATAGCAGAATTGACTACTGGTTTTCTTCCCCATTCATCACTGAAAAAATTATCAAAACAACTGTCCTCCTGATTACTATATAAGACCATTCTTCTATAAAATTACACCTTATTTGGGACCTGCCCCATCTAAATCCACCTCCTGGCATCTAGACCCACTCTTATTGAAAGACCCCAATTTCTTACCTTGGATTAGATCCCAAATCCAAGAATTTCTTTCCTTTAACAACACTCTTGATGTATCTCAAGGTACCATCTGGGAAACACTTAAAGCAACAGTCAGAGAGAAAATTATAAGCTATGCAACACACAAGAAAAAACTAAGGGAACAGCAATTGACCGATTTAGAGAAATCTCTTAAAGAAAAAGAAACCCAATATTATAAAACAAAAAATCCAGATAATAACTCACAACTTCACCTTGAAATTCTTTAGCTTAGAATTAGAATCAATGAATTAATATCCAGGAAAGCTGAACTCACCCTCCTTAGACTTAAACACCGTTATTGGGAACAAGGGGACAAATGCAGGAAGCTGCTTGCTTATCAACTCAAGAATCAACAGATGGAGAGACGTATTGCTGGTTTGAAAGATCCTTCAGGCAAAATCCATACAGATAATCCCTCAATTAACCATATTATGCAATCCTTCTACCAAAAATTATACTCTCACCCTACTCACCCACAACCTGAATATATACAACAATTTCTGGAAAATTTACAGTTACCACACATATCCCAACAAGATATGGCTTTTCTAGATTAACCTTTTTCCCTAAAAATGATACAAGCAGTGCTAAATTCCCTTAAATCTGGTAAAGCTCCTGGGAGTGATGGTTTTTCCATAGACTTTTATAACCCGCTAGCTGACATCTTATGCCCCTTACTGTTTAAGGTCTTCAAAGAGGCATCTTCACAAGGTAAACTTCCCTATTCTATGACAGACACTAGTATAACCATCCTACCAAAATAACAATAAGACCCTTCTCTCCCATCCAGTTACAGACTGATATCATTACTTAATACAGATGGGAACATTTTTGCCAAAATATTAAATACTCATTTAGAATCAAAAATTTCAAAACTTGTCCACACCTCCCAAGCTGGATTTATCAAAAATATAACTAGTTCGGATCATCTCCACTCATTATTTAATTTAATCTACAAAGCTAAATCTCTTAAATCACCTGCTTCAGTTATAGCCATCGACTTTGAAAAGGCATTTGATTCTCTCAACTGGACTTATTTGTATCGTGTTCTATCCCACTTTGGTGTCACTAATAAATTTTGTACATGGATTCAATTACTATACACCCTGCCCTCTGCCCGGGTTCTTACTAACTCTACTCTGTTCTCATCCATTCATTTGGCAAGAGGTACCAGGCAAGGGTGCCCCTTATCCCCCTCTGTTTTTATTCTAGCTATGGAACCCCTATCAGCTTCTCTTCATCATTCCTCCATGGTCCAAGGTATTCCTATCAGTAATTCCCTCTATACTGGACTATCCTACACTGATGACCTCCTCATTCTGCTCGAAAATCTTGAAATGTTGGGACCATCCTTAATTAATTTACTTAGCTACTTTACTTCACTTTCAGGGCTCACTCTGAATCTAAACAAATCAGAAACAATGCCATTGAACAATTTTTGTAACCCTTCTATGAATACAATATTAGGTTTGCATTTGGCCTCTCAAGGTATCTCTTACCTTGGAATACAGATCACCTCTAAATTAGACAAGAAATAAGACGCCAATCTTTCCCCTTTATTAACAAATATTAAAAACACTCTCAACAGATGAAAACTGCTTAACCTCTCTTTTAATGGGGAAATCTCCACTATCAAGATGTCATTAGCTCCCAAAATACTGTATCTATTTTCTAATATATCTTTAACCCTCCTTACATTTTTTTTGTCAGAATTGATGATATAATTGGCAATTTTTTATGGGAAGGCAAAATTCCCAGATTTAGTCATAACAAATTGTGTTCCCACTGGTCCAAAGGGGGCTTCAGGCTCCCCTGGTTCCAAGCATATTTTTGGGCCTCTTACACTGCTCAAACTGTCAAATGGGTTAATAAACCCAGTAATAAATCACCGTTGTGGGTCAATATGGAAACATCTCTATGTCTGGGCAATGTCACCACTTCCTTCATTTATAACCCTCTGCCCCCCAATTTAAAATGTCACCCTACTATAGCATCATCCATATACTACTGGAAAATAATTCATAAATGCCTTAACCCAACCCATCTCATATATGCCCCTGTTTGGGGAAACCGCAATATCACTCTTGATAATCACCCAATATTTTGTTATAATTGGAAAAACTGGCATTTTTTTTCTTGGAGGATTTACTTATACCACAGACTCTCAAATTAAAATCCTTTTCTGACCCGCACAAACAATGAAATCTTCCCCAGGATGATTTCTGGAAATATTTACAGTTACACACGGCACGGAACCTTTATCTTCCTACTATTACTCATCAACCTATGCATGATACTTTTATTTCTAAATGGATCAAAACAAACTCTAAATTAAATAGCATCATTTACAAACATATCAGAAATACAATTCCAGATCTATCTATCATTGCAAAAAATAAATGGAGTACCCTTTTAAATTATACCATAACCAATTCACAATGGCATAACTGCCTGTTATCCTGCTATAAATCTCTCAAGAATAATCACAGTTCACTCTTACAAACCAAAATTCTACATCTATGGTATAGAACTCCTGAGATTTTTCAGAAAATGGGCTTAATGAACAACAATAAATGTTGGCTCTGTAACTCCCCCAATAGCAATTTGCTACGTATTTTATGGCATTGTCCTCCCATACAGTCATTGGCATCATATTAATTTCTTTGCAATGAAAGTGATTGGTCTATCCTTTGCATTAAATCCAAAACATTGCATACTTGGTATTTTCAATGCTCATTCATACAAAATATCCCATTCTCATAATAGGTGGTAATCCCTACTATTCCTTCAATTTAAACACCTTATACTAATGCATTGGAGCTACAACATCATTCCCACCCTCCTGGATATTCTCAACCAACTATCTCAATATGCCATCCTTGACCGTATGTCACACTTAGCCTCTGACTGACTTAATTTATATAATAAATGCTAGCAGAACTATTTTAAATATTTAAACATGTCTACACATATTGTCACTTAATCCATGCATAGTTATTATGTTCACATTTGAATCTCACTTCTAGCCCTTTCATTCCTTTTTCATCTCCTCTCTTTCTAGCTTTTTATCTCCTCTTCTTCTTCCCTTTCTCTCTTCCTTCTTGTTTACTTTGTTAGATAGTTTTCTCTTTTTTATGTTCTTCCGTTATACAATCTTACACATACTTGTATTAAATTACAGACCAATAGAAGTACAATCATGACTGCTCATATTTCTTGTTTGTGTATACTCCTTTTACCCCTTGAACCATAAATTGCCATATTTTCTCTCTATCATACAGATTGTACTGCTACATATTGTTTTCTCAGCATTTGTTTTCCCCTTTAATATCATCGTATAATACTTCAGACAACATGTTTTTTTCCTTCTCCCATTAAGAATTTATATATGTGTATATTGGAGAATGTAGTGTATTTGTATGCATAATCACAATAATTACAATAAAAAGATTAACTGCAAAAAAAAAAGAAAAGAAAAGAAATGTAAATAAATATGTTTTGGTGTGATAACACCAGTTTGGTTGACACTGTTTTTCACTTTTTTTTAAAGGAAAAAGGAGTCTGAATCAAACAACCAGCTACACCAGCAGTCTCTATAGAATGAGAACAATCATAAAATGTGTTTTTTAAACTAGGGACACTTTGAGGCCAAATGGGGATGACAGTGTCACTTTAACAGCTACTGGCCAGTCAATCTCACATCAGTGGTAAGGAAATTAATGGAAACCCTGTTAAAGTAAAGGTTGGTAGAGTGTCTTAAATCCAGTGGGCTGCAAGAACAAAGGCAGCGTGGATTTGGGTGTGCATGCTAGATGAATCTGATTGATTTTTTTTGACTGGGTGACCAGTGGAATTGATCAAGGGAGAGCAGCAGATGTGACCTATCTGGACTTTAGCAAAGCTTTCAACATTGTGCCACACACAAGACTGATAAAGAAATTGAACAGCCTAGGGGTGGGATCCAAAGTGGTGAACTGGGTAAGGAACTGGTTAGTGGATAGGTAACAGAGAATGGTGGTTAACAGTGCCCACTCTAATGAGGAGAAAGTGGCCAGTGGTGGGAAACAGAGCTCAGTACTGGGACTGGTCTTTTTCAATGTCTTCCAAAGCAACATTGCATAACTTGAAGGGAAGGTATGCTTTTTCAAGATAATACCAAGATCTGTAATAGGATGGACACTCAGGAGGGGTTGGAGAGATGTGAAGAGACCTAGTGAAACTGGAAGAGTGGTGAAGAGCATGGCAGCTGGGGTTAATGCTAAAAAGTGCAGAATCATACACCAAAGGCACAGAAATGCAGGATCTGAGAATATGATGGGGGAGGTACTGACAGTTATTAAGCAAGAAAGGGACATTGGCGTTATAACATCTAATGACCTCAACGTGGCAGGGTAGTGTAATAAAGCATTGGGCAGGACCAGGGGGATGCTGAGATTCATAATGATAGGTATCTCCAACAGTAGAAGGAAGGTAGTGTTGCCACTGAATTGCTCACTTGTGTACTGTGTCAAGTTGTGTAGGCTGCTCCTTAGAAAGGACACAGACAGACTAGAGGCAGTCCAGAGAAGGACAATTAAAATGGTGCAGGGGTTGCATTAAAAACCCGATGAAGAGAGACTGAGGTATCTCAACATGTACAACCTGGAAGAGAGGAGAGTGAGATGGGACACGCTAGAGACGTACAGGCACCCCACAGGATAAACAGGGTGGATGGGGGGGTCTCTTTCAATTGAGAAAGAGCACCAGGATCACAGAGCATGTGATGAAGCTGAGGGGGTGGAGTTTAAGAGGAACGTGAGGAACTACTGTTTCATTGAAGAAGCGGAGGTTGTGGAGGTGAAAACACTAGGGGACTTCAAGCTTATGTGGGATAGACATAGGAAATATTAATAAATAGACACAGAGGAGGGAGGGAGGGTTGCTGGAGACCAGTTAGAGTATGTGGAAACAGACCAGGGAGGGACTATCTGGGCTGACTGTGTGGGCCAAGTGGTTATTTTCTGCAAACAAATTCTATGCTTCTATACTTCTGTGTTTCTGTAGAACTCGATGTGACTAGCTAGTTGTTTTATCTTCTTCCGTTTTCAAAGTAAGTAACAACCCAGCTATTGATGCAGTATGCTCACATGAAAACTTGCATTGTTTCAAAGCTCCCTATATCCTTGAGGAATATCAGGGATGCCCTCGCACAGTGCAGTCAATCATGATGCAGTAGTCCCTTTGCACTGTCTTGGGAGTGGATATACTGTGTTTGGGGGGGCTGAAGTTTCAGGAAGAATGCAGGGGGAGTACAGTAGCTAAAGAATTGGAATCAAACAAACTTTTGTGTCATAACATTAATATGGTGAACAGATTTATAATCTGAAATTGGAAGCAGATGCAAAGCTACCAGCTACAGTACATATGCACATTCTGTAGCAGGTGAGTAATCGTACAATGTGTTTGTTAAACTAGGTAAAAACCAGGCCTAAGTGGGCTTGGTAGTGTTCCTTTAATGAATAAACCCCAAGCTGTAACTCTTACTCCCAGATTTGATCAAGAAACAGGTGCACCACAGAGGCTGATTTTTACCATCTTGAGTTCTTTTCTATGAAATGAGTAGGAATAATGCTTGATCCTGACTGGCCAAAAGGAACCTTCAGCTGGGTTGTTACCCCAGCACAACAGCCTGGTGTAAAGTAAATGGGACACATACAGTAACATTAAATATATCAGTATACTGAGCAAATTGCCCTTGCTGCTCAAGACTGTGTTTCTGCAGTACCTGATCCAGCTTTCCAGTACTTCCGAGTCCCACCCCAGCTCTGATGTCTGTCACTGCTCTCCATTTCAGATATGGGGTAAAAAGTGATGTCCCTGTCTTCTGGCACAGCAGCTGACCATGATTTAAATCAATGGCAACTACACATGCACTGGGAACACAGATTTAAAAAAAATAAATAAATGACAACAGGTTCCCATATTTAGATTGATGGCTCCATCTCGTTCGCTAAAGACAGAATTTAAAAAAGAATGTCAGATAGGCATCCTAAATTGCCGGCAATTTTATAACTGCATAAAGGGCCTTGAATGACTTAACAGTTGTGAGCTACTCCACAAACTGCCTGAGGCATCCACTTCAGTTGAGCCACCCACCAAACACAAAGGGCATCGTGCCTCTTAAAAAAAAAAATGTCTGGTTGACTGATTTGTTTGACTGCACATTTCCTCACCACAACCCAGCCCTTTTTTAAAAAAAAAATACCTTTGTGTTTCTAAACTTGCTGCCGAGGTGGGCCATTTTCCCACCATAATGCCACCTGCCTTGCCTTATTGCTTAATTATACAATGGCAAGAAAGAATGCTGACCTCTGATTAGTCAGTCTGGGGCTAGGCCAGTGATATTATCCCAGCGCAACATCATGGATCTAGTCCCATCACACACACATGACTGTTTTACATGATGTACAAATGTTACATATCACTGCACCCACTTCACAGAAGTCCCCATGCACTGGCACAATATTTCTCTTCCACTGTCATTCTCTATAGTCCAAAGTTTTCCGTCAGTTCACAGACTTGCTAACAGCCAGCATTCCCTTCTATTCCCATTCCATACAGTCCAGTTTCCATTCCCACATTTTCTTTTTTTTTTGTCCATTTCAAGGAAAACAAAGTTGTAACTACAGCAGTTTGCTGGCAGCCAAGCACACAGTGTGCACTTTTTTTAAACATGCAGTTCACTATCAATAGACCAGCAGCTTCAAGTTGCAGTCTGTGGTCCACCAGTACAAACACTAAATACAAGCAACTGTTCTCAGAGACCTTTCAAAATCAAGTAAAACCTGCAAAAGCATCCACAAAGTTTAAACAGTACTTTTTCCACACACCCATGCTGTACTTTCCGATCAGCCAACTGTTTCACAGTCAGGTGGGAACACTGATTAACTCATAAGCTTTATGGTTTGAAAAGAAAAGTGGGAGAGAGAGTGTTCCTTAAATTTCAGTCTGCTCTCAGAAAACCAGGAACAATCATCTGAGACACAAACAGAGCAAGACTGATGATGGGGAGGGGGGCAACGTGATGGCACACATAGCAGGTTCACACATAAAGCCACATACTGGTCAAAACCATCAAGTAAGCACTTGCAAAGGGGATAGGAAACATGTTTACTTTGCTAGAAACACATGGAAAAGAGGATGCAGGAGGTGATTGCACAAGGGATAGCACTCACAAAGAAGAGGGTGTGAGGGGAATTACTAGTGGAGAGATTGAGCATGGTTTGAAAGGGAGAGAGGGATAATACTTGGGTGAGGAGGGAGAGTGAGGCTGGCAGCCAAACAGGAGGAAAGGGATGGGTCTTTATTGGGAGGGACGGGGGAAAACAGTGGGGCACATGGTAAATTCACAGTCTTGAGTGGCTCCAAAAATGAGAACCTGGATGGGGGTTGGCAATGGACACAAGGAAAGAGGAGGAGGGATGTACTGGTGTTGGGGGACTCCATACTCAAGGGGATCAGATGGGGTGGCAAGGGGGAGAAACACAGTCGGATATGGGTGGAGTCCATACCAGGATTAAAAGCAGACATGGCAGGACAGGCAATCCTAAGGTGCGTAAAGAGGGGTAGAAGGAAACCACGCATTGTGGTACATGTGGGGACAAATGACCTAGCGTGGGAAACGGTGTAGGTAACAAGGGAGAGGACTGAGGAAGGTGGAAGGTTGTGTGAGGAGACTGGGGAGTCTGTGGCCTTCTCCAAAGTGCTCCCAGTACCCTGCACAAGCACAGTGAGAAAGGAGAGGATTAGAGAGTTAAACACATGGTTGGTAGAATGGTGTTGAACTAAGGGGTATGGGGTTGTGGGCAGCTGGGACAGTACCTGGGATGATAACAATCTGTTTGCAAGGGATAGGCTGCACTTAAGTGGGGAGGGAAAGGAGGTATTAAAGCAAAGACTGGAGAGGTATATTGTGACAAGGGTGGATTTAATCTAGATGGGGGGTGGCAAGTGGACAGCAGGTAGGCAGGGATCTGATAGAGTTGAGTCACAGCCTACCCCCAGGCTAGCAGGGAAGGACTCAGGGAGGCCAAAAAAAGGAGGGAGTAGAAGGGACGAGATGGAGGCTAGTGAAGGGAAGGGGTCATTATGGAGGGTGGTCTCATTGAATGCAAGAAGCCTAGGAAATAAATCCGCTGAGCTACAGACACTCTTAGCAGTGTGGAGGGTGGATATTGCAGCTGTCACAGAAATGTGGGCAACTGAGCACCAGGACTGGGATCTGGCAATCCCAGGATACAAATTATACAGGAAGGACCATAAGGAGGGGAGGGGGTGGGTTGACAGTCTATGTGAAGGACGGGATCAAATGCACAAGGGACGAGGGAGAAGAAAGGAGAACAGAGGCAATCTGGCTGCAGCTCCTAAACTCAAGGGGTAGGAAACTAAGTTTTGGGGTGGCATACGGTACGCCGTCCCAGTCTGAGGAGCTTGACAGGAAGCTAGCAGGACAAATCAAAAAGGTTTGTAGAAAAGGGAAGGTGGTCATTGTGGGGGGATTTTAACTTGCTGGGTGTTGACTAGAGCATTCCAGTCACCTCCAGTGCTAGTGAGCAAGTGCTTCTGGATGCCATCCAGGAGGATATCCTGACACAGTTGGTTACTGTACCTACTAGGCGAAAGAACACTTTAGATCTGGTATTGTTGAATGGGGAGGCAGTGAGGGAAATAAATGTAGAGGATCCACTATCCAACAGTGATCACCAGTGTGGTTTAATATTACTATGTGTGGGGAGCCAGATAAATCAGTTACTCGGGTGGCAAACTTTGGGGGGTGGACTTTGGGAGGATGCAGGAAGTACTGAAAGAGAAACTGGAGAGCATAAGGCACAAGATGGATGTGGAGCTCAAATGGGATATTATTAAATGGGGGGTTACAGAGGCAACAGAAGCCTGCACCAAGGCACAGAGTAAGAGAAGCAGAGCAAGAAAACCATGCTGGTTGAACAGTGAGGTTGTGGAGGTAGTGAGGGCAAAACAAGTGGCTCACCAGAGGTTTAGAAGGACAGGGAAGTAAGTGGACAGGGAGAAATATGCAAGATGGTCCAGGGAGGAGACCAGAAAAGTGAGAGAAGCCAAGGCCTAGAGGGAGCTGAGATTAGCACAGGGAATTAATGGGGGAGTGGAGAAAGACTTCTTCAGATACATCAGGGAGAAGAGAAAGTGCAAGAAGACAATAGTGAAGATAAAAAGGGGTGGGGAGTGGACGGAAAAGGGGGAGGAGCAAGCAGTATCACTGAATGAATACTTTTGTTCCATGTTCATGGAAGAAAAGGGAGGGACCACCACCAGCATGGGCTGGAAAGGTGGGGACAGGAGGAGAGGAGGTGACAGATGGAAGAATTGAGGCAAGTAGAGTCCTAGAGGGGACTGAGGGCACTGAAGGTAGACAAGGCACCAAGGGCAGATGGTATCCACTCCAGGGTGCTGAGGGAGATGGCGGAGGTGTTGGCAGAGCCACTGGTGGATCTGTACAGCACCTCACTGGAGTCGGGATGTGTGCCACTGGACTGGAGGAAGATCGGGCCAAGGGATGAACTGGGTAATTATCATCTGGTAAGTCTCACATCCATAGTGTGCAAACTTATGGAAATGGTACTAAAGGAAAGACTGGTGTCGTACCTGGAGGACAATAACCTCCAGGATGTGAGGCAGCATGGGTTTGTTTCAGGGAAGTCTTGTCAAACCAACCTGATACAATATTATGACTGGGTGATAGGTGAACTGGATAATGGTCATGCAGTGAATGTTCTTTACTTGGACTTCAGCAAGGTCTTCGATTCGATGCCTCATGGACAGCTTGGGGGAAGCTAACTGGTGTAGGAGTAGGGGCAAAAATGATGAACTGGATTACAAGCTGGCTGAATGGGAGGCTGCAAAGGGTGGAGGTGAGAGGGGAGCTCTCAACTCCATTTGCCCATTGTTGCTCCACCCCTCCTTCTTGCCTGTTTGCTAGTGCTTTTCTTTTTTTTTTTTTGAAATTTCTTTTTCTCCACCGTCCTTGCCTGCCATCCCCGACCCTTCCGGAGCCTCAAGGCAGACATCCCTCTACCTTCCACCCTGCCCGTATGCCCCTCTGGAACCCCATAGAGCTTCGGATTACCCCCCGAGTGGGGATGGGGCAGGGCCCCCTTACCCCATCAATCAACTGTCATCGGTCCAGGGGCCATCGGGCAGGCGAAGGCACATCGAGGGCACGTCTCCGGAGGCTCTGTCTTCCCGGCAATGGCAGGCATTTTTCCACTTTTCCCCACCCCTTACAGCGTGAGACCCCTGACGTCAAGGCGCGAGGTGCCGATGTCATGCTGTATCGTGGCAGCCCTTCCCCTGATCTTAGGGGCTTGCAGTACTCCAAGCCTCCGCTCGGAGTCAGACAAGTGTACGGGCATACGCCTGTAACCCTCCCCGGAGTAGGCGAGCTGTCGTAGGACGCTCAAGCCTAACTCCCCCCAGCCAGCCCACCAGCGACCCGAGTCCACTCCCGAACCCGGGTCGCCGGTGTGGTGCGAGGTGTGGCGTCCAGCGCCTCAACCCTCAGTGCCACTGGGCCAGGCTAGTGCTTTTCTAAGACACTCTACCGTCTTGCCAAAGTCAGCCCTCCTGAAGTCCAGAACCCTCACTTTTGTATGGCTTGACTCTGTAGCAGAGTTTATCGTGAACCACACTGTTTGGTGGTCACTTGTTCACAGATAACAAATAACAATTTACTTCAACTACCTCTGACAAACACACCAGCTCCTTTTTTTTTTGTTACCCTTAATTGAAGGTACCAGTACAAGAGATCTAGTTCTAAGTCCCAGTAGAGAAGTTTTAGTTATACCAGTAGCTCCTACCTCCAGGATTTCTGTCTGTCCTCTGGCAGAAGCTATCTAGGGAAGTATTTATATCTGGTCTTAACCAGGCTCCTTCTAGCTAAGCCACTCCCTCTACTTTACAAATCTTTCTACACTTAGTTAATTTCACAGATAACAATTCCCTTCTGACACCTGTGACAAGTACCTAGATAAGTATGCAGATAACAGATAACAATTTACTTCAACTACCTCTGACAAACACAGCAACTCCTTTTTTTTTACCTATAATTGAAGGTCCCAGTACAAGAGATCTAGTTCTTAGTCCCAGTAGAGACGTTTTAGTTATACCAGTAGCTTCTTCCTCCTGGAGTTCTGTCTGTCCTCAGGCAGAAGCTATCCAGGGCAGCATTTATATCTGGTCTTAACCTGGCTCCTTCTAGCTAAGCCACTCCCACTACTTTGCAAATCTTTCTACGCTTAGTTAATTTCACAGATAACAATTCCCTTCTCACACCTGTGACAAGCACGTAGACAAGTACACAGATAACACAGATAACAATTTACTTCAACTACCTCTGACAAACACAACAACTACTTCTTTTTTGTTTGTTTTTTACCCTTAATTGAAGGTCCCAGTACAAGAGATCTAGTTCTTAGACCCAGTAGAGAAGTATTAGTTATACCAGTAGCTCCTTCCTCCTGGATTTCTGTCTGTCCTCTGGCAGAAGCTATCTAAGGCAGTATTTACATCTGGTCTTAACCTGGCTCCTTCTAGCTAAGCCACTCCCTCTACTTTGCAAATCTTTCTAAACTTAGTTAATTTCACAGATAACAATTCCCTTCTGACACCTGTGACAAGCACCTAGATAAGTACAATGATAACAGATAACAATTTACTTCAACTACCTCTGACAAACAGACCCACTCTTTTTTTTTTGCCCTTAATTGAAGGTCCCAGTACAAGAGATCTAGTTCTTAGTCCCAGTAGAGAAGTTTTAGTTAAACCAGTAGTTCCTTCCTCCTGGAATTCTGTCTGTCCTCTGGCAGAAACTATCTAGGGCAGTATTTATATCTGGTCTTAACCTGGCTCCTTCTAGCTAAGTCACTGCCCCAACTTTGCAAATCTTTCTACACTTAGTTAATTTTACAGATAACAATTCCCTACTGACACCTGTGACAAGCACCTAGATAAGTACGCAGATAACACAGATAACAGATAACAATTTACTTCAACTACCTCTGACAAACACACCAACTCCTCTTTTTTTTGGTTTTCTACCATTAATTGAAGGTCCCAGTACAAGAGATCTAGTTCTTAGTCCCAGTAGAGAAGTTTTAGTTATACCAGTAGCTCCTTCTTCCTGGATTTCTGTCTGTCCTCTGGCAGAAGCTCTCATGGGTAGTATTTATATCTGGTCTTAACCTGGCTCCTTCTAGCTAAGGCACTCCCCCTACTTTGCAAATCTTTCTACACTTAGTTAATTTCACAGATAACAATTCCTTTCTGACACCTGTGACAAGCACCAAGTTAAGTACTCAGATAACACAGATAACAGATAACAATTTACTTCAGCTACCTCTGATAAACACACCAACTCCTTTTTTTACTTTGTTTATGTTTTTTACCCTTAATTGAAGGTCCCAGTACAAGAGATCTAGCTCTTAGTCCCAGTAGAGAAGTTTTAGTTTTACCAGTAGCTCCTTCCTCCTGGAGTTCTGTCTGTCCTCTGGCAGAAGCTATCTAGGGCAGTATTTATATATGCACTTAACCTGGTTCCTTCTAGCTAAGCCACTCCCCCTACTTTCCAAATCTTTCTACACTTAGTTAATTTCACAGATAACAATTCCTTTCTGACACCTGTGACAAGCACCAAGTTAAGTACTCAGATAACACAGATAAAAGATAACAATTTACTTCAACTACCTCTGATAAACACACCAACTCTTTTTTGTTTTGTTTTGTTTTTTAACCCTAATTGAAGGTCCCAGTACAGGAGATCAAGCTCTTAGTCCCAGTAGAGAAGTTTTAGTTTTACCAGTAGCTCCTTCCTCCTGGAGTGCTGTCTGTCCTCTGGCAGAAGCTATCTGGGCGAGTATTTATATCTGCACTTAACCTGGCTCTTTCTAGCTAGCCACTCCCTCTACTTTGCAAATCTTAAACACTATCTTAATTTCACAGATAACAATTCCCTTCTGACACCTGTGGCAAGCACCTAGATAAGTACTCAGATAACAGATAACAATTTACTTCAACTACCTGTGACAAACAGACCAACTCCTTTTTTTTTACCCTTAATTGAAGGTCCCAGTACAAGAGATCTAGTTCTTAGTCCCAGTAGAGAAGTTTTAGTTATAGCAGTAGCTCCTTCCTCCTAGAGTTCTGACTATTCTCTGGCAGAAGATACCTACGGCAGTATTTATGTCTGGTCTTAACCTGGCTCCTTCTATCTAAGCCACTCCCCCTACTTTGCAAATCTTTCTACACTTAGTTAATTTCACAGATAACAATTCCTTTCCGACAGCTGTGACAAGCACGAAGATAAGTACACAGATAACACAGATAACAGAAAACAGTTTATTTCAACTACCTCTGACAAACACACTAACTCCCTTTTTTTTGTTTTTTACCCTTACTTGAAGGTCCCAGTACAAGAGATCTGGTCCTTAGTCACAGTAGAGAAGTTTTAGTTATACCAGTAGCTCCTTCCTCTTGGATTTCTGTCTGTCCTCTGGCAGAAGCTATCTAGGGCAGTATTTATATCTGGTCTTAACCTGGTTCAGTCTAGCTAAGCCACTCCTCTACTTTGCAAATCTTTCTACACTCAGTTAATTTCACAGATAACAATTCCCTTCTGACACCTGTGACAAGTACCTAGATAAGTTCACAGATAACAGATAACAATTTACTCCAACTACCTCAGACAAACAGACCAACTCCTTTTTTTTACCCTTAATTCAAGGTCCCAGCACAAGAGATCTAGTTCTTAGTCCCAGTAGAGAAGTTTTAGTTATACCAGTAGCTTCTTCCTCCTGGAGTTCTGTCTGTCCTCTGGCTGAAGCTATCTAGAGCAGTATTTATGTCTGGTCTTAACCTGGCTCCTTCTAGCTAAGCCACTCCCCCTACTTTGCAAATCTTTCTACACTTAGTTAATTTCACAGATAACAATTCCTTTCTGACACCTGTGACAAGCACCAAGTTAAGTACTCAGATAACACAGATAACAGATAACAATTTACTTCAACTACCTCTGATAAACACACCAACTCCTTTTTTTACTTTGTTTTTGTTTTTTACCCTTAATTGAAGGTCCCAGTACAAGAGATCTAGCTCTTAGTCCCAGTAGAGAAGTTTTAGTTTTACCAGTAGCTCCTTCCTCCTGGAGTTCTGTCTGTCCTCTGGCAGAAGCTATCTAGGGCAGTATTTATATATGCACTTAACCTGGTTCCTTCTAGCTAAGCCACTCCCCCTACTTTCCAAATCTTTCTACACTTAGTTAATTTCACAGATAACAATTCCTTTCTGACACCTGTGACAAGCACCAAGTTAAGTACTCAGATAACACAGATAAAAGATAACAATTTACTTCAACTACCTCTGATAAACACACCAACTCTTTTTTTTTGTTTTGTCTTTGTTTTTTACCCTTAATTGAAGGTCCCAGTACAGGAGATCAAGCTCTTAGTCCCAGTAGAGAAGTTTTAGTTTTACCAGTAGCTCCTTCCTGCTGGAGTGCTGTCTGTCCTCTAGCAGAAGCTATCTAGGGCAGTATTTATATCTGCACTTAACCTGGCTCTTTCTAGCTAAGCCACTCCCTCTACTTTGCAAATCTTAAACACTATCTTAATTTCACAGATAACAATTCCCTTCTGACACCTGTGGCAAGCACCTAGATAAGTACTCAGATAACAGATAACAATTTACTTCAACTACCTGTGACAAACAGACCAACTCCTTTTTTTTTACCCTTAATTGAAGGTCCCAGTACAAGAGATCTAGTTCTTAGTCCCAGTAGAGAAGTTTTAGTTATAGCAGTAGCTCCTTCCTCCTAGAGTTCTGACTATTCTCTGGCAGAAGATACCTACGGCAGTATTTATGTCTGGTCTTAACCTGGCTCCTTCTATCTAAGCCTCCCCTCTTTGCAAATCTTTCTACAAAGATTAATTTCACAGATAACAATTCCTTTCCGACAGCTGTGACAAGCACGAAGATAAGTACACAGATAACACAGATAACATAAAACAGTTTATTTCAACTACCTCTGACAAACACACTAACTCCCTTTTTTTTGGTTTTTACCCTTACTTGAAGGTCCCAGTACAAGAGATCTGGTCCTTAGTCACAGTAGAGAAGTTTTAGTTATACCAGTAGCTCCTTCCTCTTGGATTTCTGTCTGTCCTCTGGCAGAAGCTATCTAGGGCAGTATTTATATCTGGTCTTAACCTGGCTCAGTCTAGCTAAGCCACTCCCTCTACTTTGCAAATCTTTCTACACTCAGTTAATTTCACAGATAACAATTCCCTTCTGACACCTGTGACAAGTACCTAGATAAGTTCACAGATAACAGATAACAATTTACTCCAACTACCTCAGACAAACAGACCAACTCCTTTTTTTTACCCTTAATTCAAGGTCCCAGCACAAGAGATCTATTTCTTAGTCCCAGTAGAGAAGTTTTAGTTATACCAGTAGCTTCTTCCTCCTGGAGTTCTGTCTGTCCTCTGGCAGAAGCTATCTAGGGCAGTATTTATGTCTGGTCTTAACCTGGCTCCTTCTATCTAAGCCACTCCCCCTACTTTGCAAATCTTTCTACACTTAATTAATTTAATAGATAACAATTCCCTTCTGACACCTGTGACAAGCACCTAGATAAGTACACAGATAACAGATAACAATTAACTTCAACTACCTCTGACAAACACACCAACTCCTTCTTTTTTTTTGTTTTTTACCCTTACTTGAAGGTCCCAGTACAAGAGATCTAGTTCTTAGTCCCAGTAGAGAAGTTTTAGTTATACCAGTAGCTCCTTCCTCCTGGATTTCTGTCTGTCCTCTGGCAGAAGCTATCTAGGGTAGTATTTATATCTGGTCTTAACCTGGCTCCTTCTATCTGAGCTACTCTCACTACTTTGCAAATCTTTCTACACTTAGTTAATTTCACAGATAACAATTCCCCTCTGACACCTGTGACAAGCACCTAGATAAGTACACAGGTAACAGATAACAATTTACTTCAACTACCTCCGAGAAACAGACCAACTCAGTTTTTTTTACCTTTAATTGAAGGTCCCAGTACAAGAGATCTAGTTCTTAGTCCCAGTAGAGAAGTTTTAGTTATACCAGCAGCTCATTCCTCCTGGAGTTCTGTCTGTCCTCTGGCAGAAACTATCTAGGCAGTATTTATATCTGGTCTTAACCTGGCTCCTTCTAGATAAGCCACTCCCCCACTTTGCAAATCTTTCTACACTTAGTTAATTTCACAGATGACAATTCCCTTCTGACACCTGTGACAAGCACCTAGATAAGTACGCAGATAACACAGATAACAGATAACAATTTACTTCAACTAGCTCTGACAAACACACCAACTCCTCTTTTTTTGTTTTTTTACCTTTAATTGAAGGTCCCAGTACAAGAGATCTAGTTCTTAGTCCCAGTAGAGAAGTTTTAATTATACCAGTAGCTCCTTCCTCCTGGATTTCTGTCTGTCCTCTGGCAGAAGCTATCTAGGGCAGTATTTATATCTGGTCTTAACCTGGCTCCTTCTAGCTAAGCCACTCCCCCTACTTTGCAAATCTTTCTACACTTAGTTAATTTCACAGATAACAATTCCCTTCTGACACCTGTGACAAGCACCTAGATAAGTCCACAGATAACAGATAACAATTTACTTCAACTACGCCCGGCAAACAGACCAACTCCTTTTTTTTTATCCATAATTGAAGGTCCCAGTACAAGAGATCTAGTTCTTAGTCCCAGTAGAGAAGTTTTAGTTATACCAGTAGCTCCTACCTCCTTGAGTTCTGTCTGTTCTCTGGCAGAAGCTATCTAGGGCAGTATTTATATCTGGTATTAACCTGGCTCCTTCTAACTAAGCCACTCCCCCTACTTTGCAAATCTTTTTACACTTAGTTAATTTCACAGATAACAATTCCCTTCTGACACCTGTGACAAGCACCTAGATAAGTACACAGATAACACAGATAACTGATAACAATTTACTTCAACTACCTCTGTAAAACACACCAACTCCTTTTTTTGTTTTTTTACCCTTAATTGAAGGTCCCAGTACAAGAGGTCTAGTTCTTATCCCCAGTAGAGAAGTTTTAGTTTTACCAGTAGCTCCTTCCTCCTGGAGTTCTGTCTGTCCTCTGGCAGAAGCTATCTAGGGCAGTATTTATATCTGGTCTTAACCAGGCTCCTTCTATCTAAGCCACTCCCCCTACTTTGCAAATCTTTCTACACTTAGTTAATTTCACAGATAACAATTCCCTTCTGGCACCTGTGACAAGCACCTAGATAAGTACGCAGATAACACAGATAACAGATAACAATTTACTTCAACTACCTCTGACAAACACAACAACTCCTATTTTTTTTTGGTTTTTACCTTTAATTGAAGGTCCTAGTACAAGAGATATAGTTCTTAGTCCCAGTAGAGAAGTTTTAGTTATACCAGTAGCTCCTTCCTGCTGGAGTTCTGTCTGTCCTCTGGCAGAAGCTATCTAGGGCAGTATTTATATCTGGTCTTAACCTGACTCCTTCTAGCTAAGCCACTCCCCCTACTTTGCAAATCTTTCTACACTTAGTTAATTTCACAGACAACAATTCCTTTCTGACACCTGTGACAAGCACCTAGATAAGTACACAGATAACACAGATAACAATTTACTTCAACTACCTCTGACAAACACACTAACTCTTTTTTTGTTTATGTGAAGTAAAACTTCCCAGGTGACGTTTCTGCAATGTTGGAACTTTGCACTTTGCATAGCATAGCAAAAGTTCTTGAGTTTTGTGCCAATTTAGCTGAGCAAAGTGTTTTCTGAAGGCAACTTTTCAGCATTTCAAGTAGTCCACCCCCATTGTGCACATATCACACACTGCCCTCATAATTCTTTACACATTTTCCCCCACCCAGCCCAATTCTCACATCAACCATCCTCCTCCCCACACAGTCTTGACAATGTATTAAATGTATGCAGTGTAACAGTGTACATTATGCTGTAAAAAATAGAGTTACTTATCCAATTGAATTGACTAAAAACCTTCCTCCCCCATCCAGACACACAACCCAATAATTGAAAGATCCACTACCACTACATCCTCATTTAGCACCCAACCTCCCTCTTCCCCAAAGCCCACAAAAGTTCAGAAATGTGTTACCTTAATGGATTTGTTAGCTCATCTCTCCCCTATTCAATTATGAGTGAAAGAATGCATGAATAAATGAGACTTAATTAATGAATGATAATGTCCTCAGGAGAATTTCAGCCCATCAGGTGTTACTACTCAGGGGGTCATCATCATTCGTTCATTCAGCATTGAATTCAAAGGTTATAAAGCCAATCTATGTTTCCTTTAACTTTTGGGGGGACTTGGGGGGCATGGCTGCTACAGATGGAAGGGTGAAAGTGGTCTTTTGAATTTTGGAGGCTGGGATCTCAAGTTTTTATAGGTTCAGGAATGACACAAGGAGACTGCATTAGAGACATGATGCAAGGGCCACACTGTGTGCCACCTTGCATCATTCCTTCTTCTAAAAGGGAGCTTTCAGCACCCACAGGACTCCTTGCACCAGCCTTGTGCTTGTGGTCTACAGACAGCACCATGGTGCTGTGGGGGCATGTGCCACAACCTGGCTGTAATATCCCCAACCATGGTATTTTCAAATCCCTGCAATGGCCACAAACTTCACCTGCTATTTGACCAGCCAGAGCTGGTCTAACAGCCCTCTGCAACTCCACCATTCCAAAGCCAATGGAGGTCCAGAGAGACCCATGTGCTGTAGTCCCATACAGACACATTTGGGACTATATATGCAGTGTGCAGTAATGTCTCAGAAGACTTGAGTAAACAGTGATGTGCCCCTTGATGAAGAACTGTACCAGAGACCATGATGGTGCTGTCATGCACCTGCTCTCTCCCCCCCACAAGAGATACCACCCTGCCCTCTATGTGCCGGTACTGTGGCAGTGCCAGTATGCATGGGGACTGTACAGGGCACATGATGGTGCCATCTCTGTCTGATATGCCAAAATGTCCAGCAGGTGGCATGTGTCCCTGGGCTTCACAATATCCATTGCTGTGGTGGGCTTGACCATTCCGTATGCACTATGTGAAGCTGGAAAACTTTGCAAAGAATTTTATGAAGTAAAGTTTCCTGTCATCGCATACTTCTATACACAATATGTAATAATAGTTCATATAGGCATATCAACAAATCACCATAAACAAACAGAAGCAACATTCATGCGCAGGAGCAAAAACTCAAAAGAATAAGAAAGGGCCTTGAGTGATTTACGAAATCACAGATTACGGGTAGCATTCCACACAGAAGGTAGAAGGGGCTGTCAAGTTTTATGAGGATGGTGGGCAAAGGCAAGTTGACCAAGGTTTGTGCCACTTCTGTGCATTCTAAGAGAACAAGAGATCCATTATATTGCAGGCAGTATGTCTGAAATATTAACTACTGCTGAAATGTCCCCATAAAACCCTATTGGAATATTGGCATTGTACCTAAATAAGGCTCTCCTGGGTTGTGAAAAATCCAAAATAAGCATAACATAAATAACACCAGGCTTCAGTTTACAAAGCCTTCAAAATTCATTATTATGTTAATGACATGAGTTTGTTTTGCAGGCTAAGAATGTGAAAGAATGGCACTTGACAATTGGATTCTGACACTATACAAGATTGACTTAATAAGACAAAGCTACAGTAGCTTTAATTATTATGTTGGCAGGTTGTGCAGTCTTAAGAAATAATCCTGACAATACACATTAACATGCAAATATATTCATCCATTGTTGTTATGAGGCACAAAGCCACAGGAAGTCATGGGCTGCCTAAACCCATGGTTCTTAAAGAGTGATGCTGCCTGGGACAGATTCCAGAAAATCGGATCTAAAACTGATGGCATATACTACAGTATAGATGTTTCCAGAACCAGAGTCAATCTGCAGTAGCAAAACCCAATGCTGAATACTATGTCAATAGCTCAGAGGATAATGAACATCTTTTCAGTAAATTCTGTTTTTGGTCTAGAAACCTGTTTGAGATAGATCATTGAAGAGCAAACCAGCCAGATCAGAAAACACTGTGAGGATAGTTTTACTTAGCCTTAAGGTATTTTTTGCTTAATGTACACTTCACAAATCTCAATATTGTTGCTAAGTGTGTGGTTCCCTTGCTCAGTTCCCATGATTGCTGCTCATTAGAAATCTCAGGGCCTGAAGTTCTGAGCCTACTACTTTTTATCTTTAGTATATCACTCCGGCTGAAGTCTGCAAAGTGGCAACTTGCTTGTGTCTAAGAAAAATAGCCAGTGCAGACTCCCAAAATGTCTTCATCTAGCTGTGCATCACATCTGTGTTCCTGCTGTTGCACTGTTAAAACTATTCATTACTTCAGGAGAGATATCATCTGTCTGGAACTGAGCAAGAGTTTTTCCTCTCCATGGTGAGAGGAGGGGGAGATAGCAAGCATGACCTAAAAATATAGATCCATATCAATCTTCTCCAAAATCTTTCAGACTTATGTATGTTCATATATTGTATAACTGATTAGCTCAACTAGCACCACCTTCTTTCATCCTTGCTATCTGGGTTAAGGAGGGACATTCCACCATCTCCTCTCTGCTCAGGGTCACCAGGGATTTGAACACAGCTATGGATAATGGTCTCATCACAGAGGTCATCTTTATAGACCTTTTCAGTACCTTTGATTTGGTACATCATGTACTTCTCTCACTGAAACTCAGGAATGTAGGCCTCAGCCAAACAACCATCAAGTGGTTTAAGAACGATAGTACCTGAGTGGACATACCCAATTATTTTCAAAGCATGGAACAAACTTGGTTCTAGCTGATATTAAGAACGGACAACCACAAGGCTCTATGTTCAGCACTCTGTTGTTCTCCACATATGTAAATGATCTCCTGAAGCATGGGGGAGGTGACGTCTTCACATGTATTGTATGCATACAATTATATCATTTGCAACAATGAACAATCCATGTCAGATATTTATTTTATTATATTTTAAATAATAAAAAATCAATAAAAATCAATAAAATGTCAGATATCAAGCCAATCCTCCAATCAGACTTTATTATGATGTCCTCCTGTTTTTTCCAGCAACCCTCTGATACTAAATGCAGCCAAGACTAATGTAAATGTATTTGGCTGCCTCAGCATGCTGAAGAATTCAGTAAATCCACTTAATATCAAGACACTAGACAGCAACCCCATTGAGCATATTAATGTTTTTAATATCTAGAGGTATGATTTGATTTATTCCTCTCATGCAACAAGCAGATACTGTAGATCACATCTTAGTAAATGAATGGTCCAAGATCATCTTTTTCTTCAGGCCCAAGTGTTGCATAGGTGTACTCTTGAGGAGGCAGGAGGTTTTCCACTTCCTACTTTTAACCATTGACTATGTGGATATCATACTGATCAGCAAGCAAATCCACTCTTCTCGTGCTAAATCAACTTTCTATTAAATCAAGTAGGTTTATACTCTTGTTGGATATGGCCACCAATCACCATATTCTCTTTCATAAGCTCAGTTGGCTGATTTCTTAAGGAACATATGACTATAATTGGTTCTCTTTGCTATACAAATTTGTGCATTGTAGAGGCCCCAATTAACTCTTAACTTACTTGACACAATCAAGACTTGCCTGCTTGCTCAGCTCATCTGCACTGCATAACTTTTCAATTTCCAGCCTTCTAAATTCCACACTCTCCACAGAAAATAATGGCAGTAGATCAATTGCCAGCATTTCAGTGGTTGCTTCATTCACTTCTCCATGCAATAGCATGACTGTGTGCATATTTGTCATGATAATTAAAAACCATGCTATGCAGCATAAGCTAGACCTTTCTGAGTGTTGGGCCACAAAACAGCTGAACTCTGTGTGGCAGCATAGCTGGTCAGTTAGCATTTGACTCGGGAATTCATGGATGCTGCTCAAAAGAAAGCATTGATTTGGGTGATTTTGTACAGAACTGACAGACATGCAACAGTATTCCTCGAATTAGTATACCATAGTCATCTGTTAACATCATAGCCCCCTAGTAGGCAAACTAATTCTACCGGTACTAGAGACCTGATCTAACTTTCCATTAGCCTCAACTATCTCTTTTGGGAATGGGAACCTGTTGTCTAGATCAGGCTCAGTGCCACCATCACCACCACCATCAGCAGCAGTCATGGAGACACCAGCAACCTCTTCCTCAACCACCGTTCCTGAGCCAGAGATTTAGTTACCTCTTGGACTGATTTTGTTGTTTCCACCTCCCCTAACATCCACCAGTATGAATACCACAGATATGGCAGAGAATTATTTTGGCAACGCTATGCACCGTCACATCCATCAACTACACTTTTGCTACTACTATCAGCCCTAGAACCTATGGATGAAGCTACTGCTGAGGTAGTTTTTTAGGTGCAACAATCCTTTGCCACACAGAATCTATATACTTCTTGGCCACCTCACTGGCACCTCTCTCTTTACTCTAGGGCCTTTTTCCAATCATTGCTAGGAAAAACATTATCACTGCAATAAAACTAAATACCAACAGCAGCAGACAACACCTCACCAGAGGCATTAGCAGTGTGTTCTGAATCTGAACAATTTATTGAGTTAACAGAAGCTACCATAAAACTATCCATTTTGTTTTGTATTTTTTCAACATGATGAGGATTAAAGGAAAACTACAATCTCATATCATTTAAATGTTATTTGATTCCATGTCAACAGACAGCTCCTTTCCTGTAGTTGTTAGGGATATATGCATTAGTCTTAGTTTGTTTTCACTGCGCATTGGAAGCCCCTGTGACTGCCCTGGGGGTCTCCATTTCATGGTTGTTGAAATCTCATTGTCCATGAGAACTTCATTAGCATATGAGAACATGATGTCAGATCAACCATTTATATCATGCATCTCTGTGTTGAAAGAATAAATACGCTGAAAAGTTCCCGGGATCATAAACTGAATGACGTTTAAAGGGAAATAACCTGCATTATAACTTGGATAGTTTGCAAAGCTCACTGAAGGTAAATATGGTGTTTCACACCTTCTTGTAGCTTGTTTCTTTGAAGACTAAGTACATCAAATCAAATCAAGCTTGATTTTTATAGCACCTTTCAGAACCAATGCGCTGCACATAAAATCGGATACAGACAAATATAAATATGAGTTAAAACAGAAACAATAAAAATGAATTAACCATAATTAGGGAAGGCTAGAGTAAATAGATACGTTTTTAGCTCAATTTTAAACCTGTCAACAGTCAGGCATGCTCTTAACCAGCAAGGTAAAGAATTCCACAGGGTTGGAGCCAAAAAAGAAAAAGCACAGGCACCAGACGTCTTACGAATATGCGAACATATGAAATTTGCCAGCAGATAAAGGCCTAGAAGTCTATCAAGTCTGCTCGAATGTGCAGCTAGCACCCCTTATTCTGCAGCTGCCCCTCCCTTCCACCCTTCCCCTTCATTGACCCTCCCCCATGTCCTGTCCCATCCCCTTTTGAAGCAGTCCACTGTTCTACTGGATACCACTTCTGCAGGTAATGCATTCCACCCAGCCACCACCCTCTCTGTAAAAAAGTGTCTCCTCATCTCCCTCCTGAAGCTTCCTCCCTCCAGTCTCATATCATGGCCCATGGTGTCCCTCCCCTCCTTTACTTTGAACAGTCCCTCTGTACCTGTCTTATTTATTCCTTTCATGTACTTAAAGGTTTCAATCATGTTCCCCCGTCCCTCCTCTTCTCCAGTGATTACATGTTCAACTCCCTCAGCCTCCTCTCATATGATAAGTCTCCCAGTCCTTTGATCATCTTTGTCACCCTGTGCTGCACCCCCTCCAGTAACTTACTGTCCCTCTTCAGATACGAGTGCCAGTACTGCACGCAGTACTCCAGGTGTGGTCTAACTAATGACCTATACAGTGGCAGAATCATCTCCTCCCCCCGCGAGGATATACCCCTTGCAATACAACCCAGCATTTTGTTGGTCTTTGCAGCTGCCTTCCTATATTGTGCCAAGTTGTTCATTGACCCTGTAATGAGCACCCCTAGATCCATCTTCAATTGCACCCTGGGAATCTCTAGCAATCCCTCATCAGTGGATCAGAGAGGATGGAGGGGGCAGTAAGGTACCAGGAGGTCTTGCAGGTAACTGGGCCTCTGAATATGTAGGGCTTTAAAGGTTAGCAAGCCAACCTTAAAGGTGATCCACCACTGAACAGGCAGCCAGTGCAGCTCTTGGAGCACAGGTGTAATATGACTGGACCTAGAGGTCCCAATCAAAAGCCTGGCTGCCACGTTCTGCACCAGCTACAAATGATGGATATCATCCCCTGGGAGCCCTAAGTAGAGGGAATTTCAGTAATCAAGGTGGGTAGTGACAAAGGCATGGACCAATGTTGGAAGATCATCAGGAGGAACCAAGTGTTTCACCCGGCGATATTCCTCAGATGGTAAAAAGAGGATTTGATGACAGCCGACACCTGGGATTTTATTGTCAGACCATAAACAAAAATAACACCCAGGTTACACACCTGGTCTGACATAATGAGCGGTATGCCATCAAGCAATAAACCTGATGATTGTCCAGCTCCCAAACCCACCCATGGGCAACCAGGTTCCACTACCAACACTTCGGCATTATCTGGATTCAGTCTCAGCCAGCTGGTACTTATTTAACATGGAGAGTGCATCATTCTGTCCTGGTAGAAAGGACATATACAGCTGAGTATCATCTACATAGCACTGAAAACTCAAAATGTATCACCTGATGCTGTCTCCCAATGGCAGCATGTACACTACAAACAACATGGGGGCCAAAATGGAGCCCTGTGGCACCCAACAGGGCAGGGAGTGAGCACCTGAGGAATACATTCCAATGGCAACTGTCTGAGACCTGCTCATGAGGAAAGAATTAAATCATTTGAGGACTGTACCAGATAACCCACAAAGATGCTGCAGGCACTCCAACAGCACACCATGGTCTACAGTGTCAAATGTAGCAGAGAGATCAAGAAGGACCAGAATGGTATGTGCCTTTCGATCTCTTGCCATTAGAAGGTCATTCAATACCCAGACAAGTGCAGTCTCCATACTATGCTTCTTCCTAAAACCAGACTGGAGAGTATCATAGACATTGTGAGTTGTAAGACGATCATCCAGTTGCAGCGCAACCAACTTCTCAGTAACCTTACCAACAAATGGCAGGTTACAGATAGGCCAGTAGTTAGCTAGACAATCTGGATCCAAGGAGGATTTCTTAAGGAGTAGTCGAATGACTGCCTCCTGGAGGGGGTCTGAAAAGACCCCCTCTTCAAGGACTTCCAGACAATTTCAGCAAGGATCAGGCAGATAACAACTACACATTCCACTAAAAGGGGTGTAGGACCCGGATCCAAACTACAACTTGTTGGGTGCAGTGTTTGGAAGATTTTCACAATGCCTATGAATTCCAGCCAGCAGAAATATCACCAGACAGACTGAGTGCATGCCACTTCCTGCCGATCTCTACAATCCCTTGTAGGGGAGGTCGGGCCGATGCCAGACCTGATGCTGCCAACCTTATCTGCGAAGAATTGAGAGAACTCCTCGCATTTCAGCTGAGAAAAGGCTTCTATGGGCTGGATACATATTGGATTGCACAATCTGTCAACAGTCTGGAAAAGCTGAGCTGGTTGATTCTGCACAGTAGAAATCTCCATGGACAGAAATTCTGCCTTTTTACGGATGATTCCTGATTGATAGCCCCTGTCAGCATCAAGGCTGGACTTCCGCGAGGCTCTCTCCATCCTTCAGCCAACTCACCTCAACTCCTTCAAGGAACCATCAAACCAAGTGTTCCTTGGGCAAAGGGTGAGATGCCAAACACGAACAGGAGCAATCTTGTCCAGGGCATCTCCCACATACTGGGGAGTTTAAAGGGTGATTATGCATGATGTTCTCATATGCTAATGCAGCTGTTAGGAACAATGAGATTTCAACAACCATGAAATGGAGTCTCCCAGGACAGTAACTGAGCTTAGTATGAACTATGAAAACTGACTAATGTAGTTGCATACATCTTCAACAGCTACATGACTAGAGTTGTCTGTTGACATAGAAAAAATAACATTTAGAAGATATGAGGGTGTAGTTTTCCTGTAACAAAACACACATGACTGGACTCACTTAACCACACAAAACTGTACTACAGAAATACAGTGACAATCACAGACCCCAGACAAAAATTATTAAGAAAAAAAACTGAGGAAAACAAATCATACTAGTGTTGACAGGGCTGCCTTGCTTGCTAGCTGAGAAATACACCATCCCCCACACTGCACTGCTTTACTAGACAAACAAACTTTTGTCAATGCCGAATGTTTTCTTGCATGGTATATGTGGCAGGAGTGTATTGTGTTAGCTGAAGTAAAGCAAGACAAGGAGTGACAATATTAATAAAAGTCAGGATATACTTAAGAGTTCTTAGTAAGTATGATGCATTAAAAGTGGAGTAAGCTCTAGCTCCCAATAATACCACTGGTAGATTCTGTAGCAAGCCTGATGAGTAGTGGACAAGTATGCACCAAGATAACTGTGTGCCCCTTCCCAAAGAGTTTGTGGCATACATATATGAGGGAACCCTAATTTATATGAAAAATCTGAGTGATATGGAAGAGTGTCCATCAGTGTTAAATCACAATTTTCAGCATAATGCACCTTGGTGAACATAGAATGAAAGACAATGATGAATAAAAAAGACCAATGGTCCATCCAGTTTGGCCATAGCACCATACCAACCCCTGGGACCTAATGTTCACTCAGGTTCTAGCCTTCTTTATTGACCCCATGCTCCCATCACACATGTAACCCCCCCCCACCAAATTGGGGGCTTACCTTAAGTGTCTCTCGGGGCTTCAGTAATGCCCACTAGTAAGCAGACATCCTGCAGAGATGATTCTATGCTTGTTGGTGTCCTTCTATTAATCTGCATGGGAGTGTATAATGTGCCTCCATCTCTGTCCCTTTAAGGCCACCTCCTGAGTATTTGCTAAAAAGGGCCTGAGCTAGGTCTGAGTATTCCAGAGCATGCAGCCAGCTAGACATCACCCTAATCTGCCTCACTCTGCTGTCACTAATAGAGCCGAGCATGCCTTACATGGTAATGTAAATATTTATGGTTAATTCATTGCTGTATTTAAAATAAAGACTATTGTCTAACCTTCTTTCCTTGCAGCATGCATTTACCAATGGGAGCTGCCATGTTTGGTCCAGGACTTCCTGGTTTGGGGCCAATTGGGAGACAGCAAACCTCAATGGGTCCTAATTGTGGTGGCTTATGGGTAAGACTGTAGTTTTTGTAGTTTTTCAGGTTGGCGCTTAAACTGACAAATGGGAGCACTGAAACTGTGACTGACAACTCCCTTAGCCAACTGGATTGCAGGAAAAACTGGACTAGTCCAAGAACTGATAGAAAAAACTGTTCAATTTGTTGCTGGAGGGCTGTAAGTAAGCAGCTTGAGTCATTGAGAAGCAGCTCCTGAGAAGAGCTGAAGAGAAATGGCAGGGGAAAGGCCTGACTTGCCTCCCTGTTGTATTTAAAGCAACAGACTGCCTAAATGCAGGAAAGAGACTCCAGTGAAAGTGGCATTTCAGTTTGAGACTCCCACAGACAAGAGCTTGTGCCTTGTGACCGTGAGTTTTGCCACAGGAAGAGCCTGCCTTGTCTTTTATGATTCAATTCAGTCCTATGTGGGGATTGATTCCAGAAACTCGCCTTCCTGCAGACTGTGAGGTTGCTCAGTGAGTCAGCTGAGACTGCAACCAGCAAGAGAACTGAAAGAGAAGAAAACAGAGAGCCTAGTGTTTCTTCAGTTAAATATGTTAAAGCCTGCTGTGCTATAAGAGACTGTAATCCAGGGACTCCTGATTACCAAAAAGGAGCCAGCCCTACACAGCAATTGACTGACCTACCAGCTGGAGATTTCACCAGCAAAAGAACTGCACTATTCTGAAGACATTTTCTGCATGTGGGCCCATGCCATTTCAGCCCATGCCATTTGTTCCTTTGCCAGCTACAGCTTTCTGGTGAGAGATCAGCTTCTGGGATCCAGCCTCAGTGCAACAAATCATCGCAGGTTGTGGCCACCTACAGGGAAAGGCTGTGAAGTAGAGGTAAGTTTTGTTGACCAAGTTTACCCATGTGCAGCAACATCAAGCTACAGGTCTTCATTTCACCAGGAATTCATCCATCTTTTGATACAGTGCATAATTCCAGGGTAGATCCCTGCAACAAGTATTTCAACTGCCTTGTGGTCCAATCTGATTGCTTTCAGTTAAATTATAAGGATTTCAATGGACTAGGCCAGCTGGCCATGGATACTACTAGCCCAAAGTCTTTGCTTCCCTATGATTAATTATTTTCTTTCCTTCAAGGGCTCCATTGACAGCTGCAATGCCGGCAACCTGGGGAACCAATTCTGGCCAGCCAGCACTACATTCTGGTTACCAAGTAGTTGCAAGACTGTTTAACAAAGGGACTAAACTGATTGCATGCAAAGTAACCTGGTACAAAACAGACCATAATCATTTGCTTAAATTCATGCCTCCTCCTAATTCACATCCCCTTAATAAACCAGATTTGCTACTTACTGGTAAACTGGCTTGTGAGCATATCATTGTTTGGTTTAAACTTACTGTGACCTGGGTAAAGGTATTGGAAAGTGCATGCTTGCATTCAGTATTGTTTTACAGTGGGTTCCAGGGTGTTTGTCAGAGCACCAAACCCTGGTGGTAAGGGCAAGTTGTGCGAGCATATTATTAATGACTGTTGTGAACTGTCTATAGAATGCTGCTAATGGTTATCATCAGTTCACAGATACTTGGTCACTAGGTGGGACTGTGGGTGGTTATAGCTTCCCAGGGGGCTGTACCAGTCTAGATAGATACCCACACAAACCGTACTCTGGGTGAAGGCAACAATCCATTGTGTTTACTGAGGGTAGGGGTGCCCCAGTACTTGCTAATTTGAAATCCAGGCCCCTCAACCTGTTAGGAAGACAATCAGTGATAGTAGCCCTTGGAATGGTGCCACCTAGGAGTTACAGCTTGGAGGCACCATTGGGATTACTGCCCCTAGTCACCAAAATGAAAAATTGCAACCAAAAATGTTATGAGTACCACTGAAAAAATGGCTATGCAGCAATTAATTGGTTGGTGTATGGGGAGTGAAATTGACCATTTGTAAATGTAGGTACAGGATGCCTAGTTGTAGTCACTAGTACGCCTGAGCCATCTTACTTTGGCACTGAATACAACAATGTTCTGAGTTGTAAGACTGAAATCCAATAGTCCATTAAAGTTCTTTATATTTCTTTATTTTTTCTTGACTTCATGCCATGTATTCAATTGGCAACAGTTCTGTAGCTAAAAGCCACTTCTTCAGCCAGAAACATATTGCAGTGTTGATTCTAGATACAAACAACTGTAATAATCAATTTTGCATTCCTTCTTATTCATATTTTCTTCTTTAAAATACATTATGGTTGACTAAACCCCCAACTCTCTGAATAATCTAAGATCATAATAGTTAATATGATTAATCCATTGAAAAACAAAAACAATATCAAATAAAGTTTCTATTACTTCTTCTCAGTTTTATTACACTTATTTTTCCAATGTTGCTATACCTTACTGAGTTAACCAAACCAAAATTACTTCTTAACCCACTGCATACTTGCTGTGTCTGCTTCTCAATAGAATTATATTTCCCCTTCTTCATTCAGTAAATTCGTTTCAGCTTTACTATGTTCAAAATAAAGAAAAACATAAAACTTTTATGACTATGATCTGTATTAGAAAAACTTTTTAATTGCTCTATAAAATATATTTTATTATGCTATTCTTACTTTTTTCTTAAAAGAAGATTTATTGTTTCTTATTTCTCCTTTTATGGTGTGTAGATGGGATGAAAAAGACGTTTAAAAAGGAGGTTTAAACAGTGATGTAAACACTGCAAGGTAACATCATCAGTAGTGGAACACACCATTTAGAAATTGATAAGCATTTTAGTACATTGTTGTCCTGAATATATTAAATACATAGCAAAAAGTTATAATGTTTTAAATTTATCATGTATAAAATGTATTACAGTTTATAATAGGTGGAAAGAAATCAGAATAAACTGATGATTAGTGAGACATGACTTCTACATACCATAAAAGGAGAAATAAGAAACAATCTTCTTTTAAGAAAAAAGTAGGAATAACAGAATAAAATATAATTTATAGAGCAATTAAAAGGTTTTTCTAAAACAGATCATATTCAAAAAATTGTATGTTTTATGTATTTTGAACATAGTAAAGCAGAAACCAATTTACAGAATGAAAAAGGGGGAATATAATTCTATTGAGAAGCAGACACAGTGGGTATGCAGTGGATTAAGAAAGTAATTATGTTTTGGTTAACTCAGTAAGGTATAGCAACATTGGAAAAATAAGTGTAATAAAACTGAGAAGAAGTAATAGAAACTTTATTTGATATTGTTTTTGTTTTTCAATGACTTAATCACATTAACTAGTATGATCTTTTATTCAGAGAGTTGGGGGTTTAGTCAACTATAATGGTAATTTTAAAGAAGAAAATATGAATAAGTAGGAATGAAAAATTGATTATTACATTTGTTTGTATCTAGAATCAACACTGCAATATGTGTCTGGCCTAAAGAAGTGGCATTTAGCTACTAAACTGTTGCCAATTGAATACATGGTGTGAAGTCAAGAAAAAATAAAGAAATATAAAGAACTTTATTGGACTATTGGATTTCAATCTTACAACTCAGAACATTGTTGAGTGAAACTGACCACCAGAATGCTCTCCTATTGTTAGATATACCCCTGGGCACTGATAAAGACACTATCGAGGGGGTGCTGTCAAAAATGTAATGTTTCTAGGAGGTTGTTGTAGTAAGTCAACAAGCTGACCTAACCACCAACACACTAATGGTTTTAATGTAGTGTAGCACCCCTGTAGACAGTACCCAGGTGCCTAAAACTATTGCCATCGATGGGTCCTCTGCAGTCTGAAGGGTGTTCACTAAGGAAGTGAGGGCCCCAGAGCAAGAACCCCCAACCCCATCTAAGAGTTTTGAAGAAAAGCTTACTAAATTGTTGCTGATGGGAAGGGGGTTGATGAACTTTGAATGTTTTTGGGCTCTGGCAGAGGGGTCCCTCCCCATGAGGAAGAACTTAGGCCCCACTATGCCTCTTATTTCCCCAATTCTTATAAAAGGTTAAAAATGTTTTCCAAGGTACTGCCTACTCCATCTGGAGAAGATGATTGGGAGACATGAGCAGACTATGCTGCACAATTAGTGCAAGAATGGCAGTGTACAGAGGCAGAGAAAAGAAAGAGGATTATGGAAAGCCTCAGAGGGCCTGTACTGGACACCATCCGAGCATTGAGATCCACTAATCCTAATGCTCTTGCACAGGAGTATTTGATTGCCTTAGAAACTGTTTTGGTACCCTGGAGGATGGTGAAGACCTTATGTGGGGGTTCAAAGCCACTCAGCAACAGAGAGGGGAGACCCTGTCCACTTATCTGACCAGGTTAGAGAAGGCATTGCAAAGATTGTTTAGGTGAGGAGGTGTGACCTTAAGAGAACTGAATTGAGTCAGACTCGACCTGATTCTGAAGTCTGCCAAGTATTCCACTTTCCTGTTGCTCAAATTGAGACTGAGGGACCATAAAGAACCACATTCCCTTAATGCAAGAAGTACAGGAAGCAGAAAAGGAGGAAGAATGGTCATATCCTTGGGTTAGTGTGGTAGCTGCAGCTCCTACCCCTGGGAGGGGGCCTACCCCTGATAGTATTCCATTGGATGAAGCTCAGAGGTGTGATGTGAGGCCCACAGAGGACAAAGAGACTGTTAGGGATTCTCAGCAACTGACAGAGATACTTAAAGAAATCAGAGAACTGAAAACTGGTCCCACCACTAAGGCTGTCTCAGTTAGAGGCCAAGATACCTGTCAAACTGCATCTAGCATGGGAGTGGGAGTGCACGCCCAGACACCCAGAGTGCATTGGAACTTAGAGACATGGATAAATGAACTGTCTAGTATGGTAAAAGAATTGATGGGATGTATTGCGCAGCCTCTGGCATGGTAAAAAGAGAGAGAAGCTGAACAAAGACTCTGCTTTCAGTGCCCCTGCTCAAGTTCTAAAGATGCATTCCTATCCACCCCCTAACAGTGACTATCAGCAAAGCTGAGCTGTACCGGCTCTACACAGGCAGCCTAGAAAAGGCGACTTTTACTACAAATGTGGGAAGGACGGGCATATAAAGAGAGACTTCCAATGCTGGGAGGATCCAGTTTGAGTGAGAGATAGGCTACTTGCATAAAGGGCCCCGAGGCAAGGTACTTCTAGTGATGTTCCACCCCCACCTCAACACAAGTCTATTGCATCTAAGACAACATCCCCACCACTTGCAAGTATTGTTCCTCCTGACTGGTCCAAGATGGTAGGCCCTTCAGTGATGACTACTGTACATATTGATGGAATCCCAGCCTGAGCCATGTTGGACAGTGGATCTCAGGTCACCATGATATTTAAAGACTGGTATGACCAGCATCTGTTGGACCACCCTCTACAACCCCTATATGGACTACACACAAGGGGTTTAAATAATAAATCTTACCTGTTTCTTAGCTTCTTAAGAGTGTGGCTTTCTTTCCTGTCTACTGTGGCAGGCATGGATGAACCTGTGGAGACATTGGCCTTGATTTGCCCTCTGACTGGCTTACATGATGGGGTTCCCTTACTAATAGGCATTAATGCACAATGTGTCAAGAGAAGCAAGCCCAAAAGACTGGACAAGCTGTACACATTCTCACAATGGTACAGAAGGCTTATGAGATACAACTGAAGGCCAAAGATAAAGATAAGAATGAGCCAGTAGGATTTGTTTGGAAGGAGAACCCATCATCTCTTGTCTTACCACCTAATGCACAATGCAGTGCCAATGGACAGGTGCGCATGTGCAAGGATGTGACCAATAAAATACTCATGCAGGACACCCTAGATGAGGGGAGGTTACCTGATAGGCTCCTGGTTAAACCAAGTGTGCTGCCAGTTCGTGCTCATGCCTATGCTAAAGCAGTTGTGGTGCAGCTTCGCAATGTAACTGACAGAGACATTGAAATTACTTGGGGTTGTACCTGGCCAAAGTATACTGCACAAATACTGCAGTATTGTCAAACAAGTGCAGCAGAAAGGAAGATGATGAGGTATCCCCAGATATGTTTGACTTTGGAGAGTCTCCCATCCCCAGTGAGTGGAAAGACAGAATCAGCCACAAGCTGGCACAGAGAAGCAAAGTATTTTCATTGAAAGAATGGGATGTTGGATGTGTTACTGGTGCTGAACGCCACATCAGGCTCCATGATGAGAGGCCCTTCTGAGAGAGATCATGCCAATTAGCTCCTACAGACATTGATGATCTCAGACGCCATCTTCAGGAAATGCTAGAAGCTGGAATCATCCAGGAATCATGCAGCCCTTACACATCCCTGATTGCGCTGGTCCAGGAAAAGAACAGCTTAGTGAGGATGTGTGTAGATTAAAGGACACTTAATAGAAGGACCATACCAGATCAATACATGATACCTCACATCTAGGATGCCATCGATTGCCTCAACAGAAGTCAGTGGTTTTCCGTTTTAGACCTCAGAAGTGGGTATTATCAAATACTGATGGCACCATAGGATAGAGAGAAAACTGCATTTATCTGTCCCCTGGGCTTCTATGAATTCATGTACATGCCCCAAGGCATATCTGGAGCACCTGCAACCTTTCAAAGACTAATGGAGCATGCTGTAGAAGACATGAACCTCCTTGAATGCCTTGCTAGCTGGATGATGTCATCGTGTTTGGCAAAACACTTGAGGAGCATGAAGCTTGTCTGTTTAAAGTTCTGGACAGATTGGAAGAATCTGAGTTGAAACTGTCAATTGACATGTGCCAGTTTTTCCAAAGGTCTCTTTTCCCACTCCCCTCCCATCTGTGGGACCCCCAAGGTAGTTAGGGCCCCAGATGGCACTTTTCCAGATAGAACAAACAAAGAATAGCAAGCTCCCCTCTCAGTTGTGGGACCCCTGAAGTCACAAGGGCCCCCGACAGTGCTCTCCCAGATGGAAAAACTAAGAATAGCAAGCTCCCCTCCCAGCTGTGGGACCCCCAAGGTTGTGAGGGCCCCTGATGGTGCTCTCCCAGATGGACTGAACAAAGAATAGCAAGCTCCCCTCCCAGCTGTGGGACCCCTGAGGTCATGAGGGCCTCTGACGATGCTCTCTCATATGGATCAAACAAAGAGCAGCAAGCTCCCCTCCCAGCTGTGGGACCCATGAGGTTGCAAGGGCCCCCAGTGGTGCTCTCCCAGATGGACCAAACAAAGACTTGCAAGCTCCCCTCCCAGCTGTGAGACCCCTGAGGTTGTGAGGGACCCCGACGGTGCTCTCCCAGATGGACCAAACAAAGAATAGCAAGCTCCCCTCCCAGCTGTGGGACGCCCATGGTCACGAGAGCCCCCCATGGCGCTCTCCCAGATGGACAGAACAAAGAATTGCAAGGTACGACATCCATTGTAGCGTGGACGACTCGGGAAATAATTTTGGCGCCAAACTGATTTTTTTAATTTGTAGACTGCTGCTGCTGCTACTTTAAACTTAGACTGCAACCAACAAATGAAATAATTATGTTGGCACACAGATGGAGATAGTTTTTGTGTTAAGGTTCCTTAAGTTTTTGTGTTGTTTCCTTACAATATGTACAATTAACCCTTTTAAAAGAAACTGCTGCTGCAGCTTTAATTAAAACTTCTACTAAGGTTTAATATCTCCTTGCAATATCTCTTTCAAATGAGAGTGCTGCAGTTACTTTAATTTATTTTGCTGTATTTAAGTTTTATTTACAATATCTTCTGATTGACCAGGTTGCCTGAAGGAGCTAATGGGGGATTCCTTGAGAGGCAGATAGGCAGCTGAAAATGTTATAGTGCAGCACTCGTATGATGTAGAATCCTTTAGAAGTAAAGATGCAGTTAATTAATGTCATAGTGTAGCTCTCATGAAGGTTAATACCAGGCACCCACTGTATTTTACTTGACACTTGCAAAAGCGCTGTCACCTCTCTTTTAATCAGTTTCTATGTATTTGTTGCTACTTGCAGAAATGCTGTCCCTCTATTTTAGGCAGCAAAACTTAAAGTAGGCACCCAAGCTCTAAACTGTGCAGTAATTCTAAAGTTTGAGACACCAATTCTGCCTTTGTGCTTCTCCTCTACTAGCCCACCCAAAGTAAATGTATACGCAGTCTCCTATCATTGTCTTGATTAAACAGAGTTTTTTTTGTGAGTCTGCTTATAAAATCTTACCTCTTCTTTGTCCTCTTCTTTCCAGCTCCCCTCCCAGCTGTGGGACCCCCCGAGGTCGTGAGGGCCCCGACAGTGCTTTTCCAGATGGACCAAACAAAGAATAGCAAGGTATGGCATCTGTTGTAGCATGGATGACTCGGGAAATAATTTTGGTCCCCGCTGCCACTATGTGGCAGCTACCCCCACCACCACCCTTGATGAGCGATTCACTTTATAGTGAATGATCACGTGGCTTCAGGAACCTATCAGCCCTTATTCTCATCTGCAGCCTATAACTTTCTACCACTAGTGGCCGCTAAGCCTAGAGCTAAACTACACACTGACTGCTGGCCCCCTATCTACTCTACCTGCCTCTATCTGTCCCTAGGTCCATCAAACGCTTCTTCTTAATTCAAATCCCCTTTGAGTGGTGCCGCTAGTTTTGGAATTTTTTCCATACTACAGTTATGGCTTGAGGGACACTGCCACTGATTATAATTGGGCTGGTGTTTTCTCTTCCAGCTTCTCTTACCACAATTCACTGTGCCGAGCATGATACCCATAAGAATTATGCAATGGATGACTTTACTTTCTCCAACCTACTAGTCACACAGTACAAACACTGTGACGCATCTCCTTTACTACTTTGAAGATTTTATCTCCACATAGCTGCTGACTATGCTACCACACGCCACAGGATAACTATGCTACTGGTACCACCATTTCTCCCAAGAAAAATATGGTACCTGATCCTACTGGTCCTACTCCTATCTGGGGATATTGAGGCAAATCCAGGTCCCCATGCCCATCATATAGACCAGAACATAGACTGGCTAAATGCAAAGGGCCTCCGCATTGCTCAGCTTAATATCAGCAGCCTCCTTTGTAATCTGGTGGAGCTACAGACATGGATCAGCACTTATAATCCTGATATCCTGTGTCTGACAGAAACCTGGCTCAAACCTTCAACCCCTGCCTCATCGTGCTGCATTCCCAACTATATGTTTCTTAGAGTTGACAGGTCATCAGGAGGCAAGGGGGAGGAGTTGCACTGTACTTTAAAAGCAACCTAAATATATCTCTTGTGGCACACACAGTACACTCCAGCTGTAAATTCCTTCATGCCCTTATCCTCCTTGGTACTAAGAAATTGCACATTATATGAGTGTACAACCCCCCCAAAGGAGGTCTGTCAGGCTGTAGAGATGTGCTTGAACACACCCCATTGGCTGCTGGGCAAAATGATATAATGATTCTTGGTGACCTAAACCTAAATTGGCTAGAGAAAGATAAAAAACTCTATAACATCTCTAGTGGATTGCTACAATATGCACCAGATGATAAATGATCCTACTGGGGGGGCTCAGAGCATCGCAAATGGTACATTGATTGATTGGATACTAACAAACCAACATGGTAAGATTACAGCCTCGGGCATTCTACCTGATTCAATTACTGATCACTCCCCGGTCTTCTGCATCTGGAGGTCCTCAGTCATCATGACCCCCTCGTCACACTACATTACTTTCTGTGATTTTGCAAATTGTGATCATACAAACTTCCTAACAGACTTGTCTGCCACAGATTGGGACCCTGTCTTCCTTGCTCCTGATGGTGAGACTGCCCTTGATTACTTTATTTACACTTTCCTGTCACTCCAGGACACACATACTCCTAAATGTACCAGGCGAGTTTTAGGCTAAATGAACCAGGTGGATACACAAGGACCTCCTCTCATCCCTACAACTGCATGACAAGTGCTGATGACTCTTTAAAAAATCAGGGCATTAAGCGGACTATGATACCTACAGAGCACAGCAAAACTTGTGTAAGAAATAGATACGGCAAGCCAAGAGTTCATATTGTAAAGGTCTACTAAATGAAGCTGCTGGTGACCCCAAGAAATTAAGGGTGCACGTAAAATCCTTACTGGGAACAATTCAACCTGCCCATAAAAATGGCATGATCCTTGATAGAGTCCACTGAATTAACCTCAAACTAGCGCTAACCACTTTAATACGCTCTTTACAAACCCGTTAAAATACACAGCCTCGTTTCCTCCTAACCAAGCTCACCACCTTTCTCTGAAACAACTGTGTCACAACACCCTCCCTTCTATTTTAAGAGCATATCAAAGGCCATACAGTTGTCCTGAAACAGCTCAGCTCAATCTCGGACAACACCAGTGTTGACTCTGATTGCCTTGAGCCAAAACTTCTGAAGTTAGCTGCTCCTCTTATTGCTACACCACTAGCCAAAATCTTTACCATGCCTCTCTGTCATGGACATGTCCCAGATATCTGGAAAATTGCAAAAGTCACCACTATTTTCAAGAAGGGCGATAGAAAGGATCCTGCAAATTACAGTTCTATAGCTATTCTGGCAGTGCTCAATAAAATTCTAGAGAAAATAATGGCCACCCAGGTCACAGAGTATCTCTCTAAACATGAACTGTTATCCCACTCTCAGCATGGCTTCTGAAAAGGGCATGGCACTGCCACTGCACTACTAAAACTTACAAAAGACATCCTCACTTCTATGGACTAGGACTCATGACCGGGGCAGTATTTATTGACCTCTCCAAGGTATTTGACCTGGTGGATCACCATCTCCTGCTTGCCTGCCTATCATTTCTAGGTTTCTCTCATCAGTCTGTAAGTTGGTTCCATAGCTACCTAGCAAACAGAAGCCAACAAGTAAACTTCAGTTCTGCTGAATCTGACTCAGCCCTCATAAATGTTGGTGTTCCTCAGGGATCCATTTTGGGTCCGCTTCTCTTTTTAGTCTTTATAAACAATATATCCAAAAACTTGCCATTATGCCACTCAATTCTATATGCTGATGATCTTGTCCTATGTACCTCATCAGCAGATATACAGGCTATAAACAGAGGTCTTACCTCTTCATTTATCTCCATCCAAGACTGGTTAAACAAACACAAACTTGTCCTAAACATGGACAAAACAGAAGTTATTATCTTTGGGTCCCCAGCCAAACTCAACTCAAACCACTATCTATATGATGGCACACGCACTGATGGCTTGTCCCTTACGATTGCTACATCCTTCAAGTACCTCGGTGTTCTCCTTGATGAAGCTCTCATCTTTGATGACCACATTATGGCCACATGTAAGGCAGTAAATGTGAAACTTGGTGCTGCTTATAGGACCAGTCATATTCTCACACCCCTCAGCCAGACTGGGCATAGCTAGGGGCATCTTCCTTTCCTCTCTGGTGTATGGTGCAGTCACTTATATAACTGCCTCAAAAAGCACCCTAAGAAAATGGGACACCACATACAATAATATTTGCCGATATGCTTTGGCCTACCCTCTACTAAAGCACCACTGTTCACTATACTTTGACCTAAACTGGCCTTCCTCATCAGCCTACAGGCATATTGCCTTCGGGTCTTTGCTTGACAATATTATTAGATCCAATCTACCCTCCTCTCAGCCTCCATGATGGTGCCACAGTACTCCTACTATGCTAACAAACTGTCACTTCTTTATATTCTGAGGTGCAGAACACAGAAAGGAACACTTGCTTTCTCTAGTTTCGCTCCCAAGATACTGGAACTCTCTTCCAGTTGAAGTTCACTCTGCACCCACTCATGCTGCCTTCAAAAGACTGCATCATATCTATATCATCAATCGCAACCAATGCATTTGCTTTAATCCTCCTTAGGTCTTCAAAATCCCCCTTGCTGCCCTTGTTAAGCCAAAGCCTTTTTTCACCATGGCACTTCCATTAGACTGTACATGGCAACCCCTAATACAACCTTATGACCTTATGCAGCATGACTATTGTGTCGCGAAATGTTGATACTCATATACTAACTGTATGCTCTCTCATTTTTACAACTTACCTGTATTTTGTGATTTCTCTCTCATCACCAACAAGATGTGTCCTTACCTGATGTAATCCTGCCTGCTTGTATTTTATTGTTTGTATACTCCTGGGTCGCACCTGAAAATAGTCGCTTTGGGGCTATTCCACTCACCCGGTAAATAAAAACTAACTAAATAAATAAAATACAAAGGCCACATCATGTCCTCTGAAGGCATCCAGATGGACCCCAGCAAAGTACAGGCTTTAACAACCTGGGCGAGGCCCAACAACCTCAAAGAACTTCAGAGATTTCTAGGTTTTTGTGGATATTATCAACGCTTTGTCAAGGACTACACAAAGGCAGTTCAGCCACTGCTAAACCTGACACAAGGGAATCCTCCTACAAATCAAAGGTTTAAAAGGGGCACTGTGCAGGAAGGAGACAAGGTCTACTTTAAACCTAGTGAATCCTTTGGGTCAAGATGGATTTCAGATTGTGACACAGCATTTCAAGAAATTATCTACCAGCCTACACATGCTACTTGCATATGCTGACCCAACCAAGTCATATGTACTTCACACAGATGCCAGCCTGAGTGGCATTGGAGCTGTACTTTATCAGGAATATGAAGAGGGACTGCGTCTAGTGGTGTTTGCAAGCAGATGCCTTACACCATCTGAAAAGAACTATCCAGTTTAAATTTAGAATTTCTCACTTTAAAATGGGCCATAGTCAACCAGTTTCATGAGTATTTATATGGTGCTAAAATCCTGATCAAGCCAGACAATATCTCTCTCACGTATGTCCAAACATTGGCCAAGTTAGATGCAACTGGACAGAGGTGGCTGTCTGCTCCTTCAACATATGATTATTCAGTGGAGTACTGTCCAGGTCTAAACCATATTGATGCTGACATTCTTTCCAGGAGGACTGCTTAAATCATGAGTGGGTGCGAATGTCAGAACAATCTGTAATGGCCCTGTGCCACAAGGTTGACAGGGATAAATATCCATCTGGCAAGAATGTGAATTGCCTAGCTGATTGCCTGGGACCTTCAGAAACTGGCGAACTGCAGCTTACTGTAATCTTGCAGCATTAGATTTGAGTACCTTGCCTCAACTCAGTCCATCAGACACCCAAAGAGAATAGTATCAGTACCTTGCCTCAACTCACTCCATCAGACATCCAAAGAGAACAGTATCATGATCCCATGCTTAGACTTGTGCCGAATGCTATGAACATAGGGAGAGATGTTTCCAAACTATGATCCAATGATCAAAGAACTGCTTTGTGGTTTCAGGAGGGACCTAGGCTTAACCTTTATGTGTAGCTGAAATAAGTGGGCCTAGTGAACCAAATCACATGTCAGAAAGTGTTGCTATTCCTGAGAGTGCTAACAGTGAACTAGATTACTCAGATTTCCTTCAATTATTCCTTACTGATGAACCAGAGTCTGCAGACCCATAAGGTATACGTACTACTATAAATACAAGTAATACACCCAATTTGAAAACTAAACAGAGTGCAGAGGTGCCCCTTTCATCAGGAACTGTCTTGTTGATGGACAATAAACTAGGATTGATCACCCCTAATGCCAGTGTTGAAAGGACTCTGCCACCGGCCCCTACTCCAAGAAGATCAGGTAGAGTTGTGAAACTGGTAGTATGCCTTACTTATGGCTCCCCAGGAAAGCCTGTGGACTTGACAATGAATGTAGTTCATAAAGAGGTATACATCACAGCTAACTCCCTTCCTAAAATAGGGTTCACTGTATTTTTCAGTCTAATAATCAGACCCTCCTCTTACTATGCTTGGGGTCACCATTACCAAGTAAGAAAGGTCAGCTGAAAGGGTACAAGGTAATCCTAAATTAGTGCAACTGCTCAAAGGTTTCACGAGGTAATGCATATGGTACAGTAACTGTTTAAAATACAGTACGAAATGCAAATTTGACATGTCAGAATAAAGATGCTATTAACTGAGCAAAGCAATTGCTTAAAGAAACATATTTTAAAGGACAGCATGCTATATTGTATATATTAATAGCATGTCTGTGCAGATAAAGTATGGTTGCAACCTGTATATAGCCTAGTGTGTTCATGGTGAATATTACTTATATTTTAGACTTGATGCGGACACCAAGTTTCCAAAGCAGAGGAGAGTGTAACACCCCCCATCTCCAGGTGCTACAGTAATGCCCACTGCAAGGCAAATGTCCTGCAGAGATGATAAATCGATAAATCCATGCTTGTTGGTATCCTTCTAGTAATCTGCATAGGAGTGCCTTAATGTATCTCCGTGCCTGTCCCTTTAAGGCTATCTTCAGTGTGTATGCTAAAAATGGCCTGGGCTGGGTGCGAATATCCCAGAGCTCACAGCCAACAAGGCATCACCCTAATCTGCCCCACTTCTGCTGCCACTAATAGAGCAGAGGGAGCCTTACATGGTATTGTACATATTTATGTTTAATTCGTTGCTGTATTTAAAATACAGACCATTGTCTAAACTGCCTTCCTTGCAGCATGCATTTCCAAATGGGAGCTGCCATGTTTGGTCCAGGACTTCCTGGTTTTGGGCCATGTGGGACACAGGGGACCTGAATGGGTCCTAATCATGGTGGCTTATGGGTAAGACTGTAGTTTTTGTAGTTTTTTCAGGTTGGTGCCTAAACTGACAAATGGAAGCACTGAAACTGTGACTGACAGCTCCCTTAGTAAACTGGATTGGAGGAAAAGCCAGACTAGTCCAAGAACTGATAGAAAAAACAGTTCAGTTTGTTGCTGGAGGGCTGTGAGTAAGCAGCTCGAGCCATTGAGAAGCAGCTCCTGAGAAGAGCTGAAGAGAAATGGCAGGGGAAAGACCTGACTTGCCTTCCTGGTTTATTCAAAGCATCAGACTGCCCAAATGCAGGAAAGAGACTCCAGTGAAAATGACATTTCAGTCTGAGCCTCCCACAAACAGGAACTTGTGCCTGGCAACCTTGACTTTTGCCACAGGAAGAGCCTGCCTTATCTTTTATGGTTCAGTTTGGGCCCTTGTGGGGATCGATTTCAGAAACTGCCTTCCAGCCGATTGCAAGGTTGCTCAGTGAGTCGGCTGAGATTGCAACTGGTAAGAGAACCAAAACAGAAGAAAATAGGAGTCTAGTGTTTCTTCAGTTAAATGCGCTGAGGCCTGCTGTACTAGAAGAGACTGTGATCCAGGGACTCCTGATTACCAAAATGGAGACAGCCCTACACAGCAATTGCCTGATCTACCAGCTGGAGGTTTCACCAGAAAAAGAACTGCATGATTCTGGAGACATTTTCTGCTTGTAGGCCCATGCCATTTTGGCCCATGCAATTTGTTCCTGTGCCAGCTACAGCTTCCCAGTGAGAAATCAGCTTTGGGGATACAGCCCCAGTGCAACAAATCATCTCAGGTTGCGGCCACCTACAGGAAAAGGCCATGAAGTGGAGGTGAGTTGTGTCGGCCCAGTTTCCCCATGAGCTGCAACTTCAAACTACAGGTCTTCATTTCACAATGACTTCATCCATCTTCTGCAAGAGTAAGTAATTCCAGGGTAGCTCCCTGCAACAAATGTTTCGGCTGCCTTGTGGTACCGTCTGATTGCTTTCAGTTAAATTACAAGGTTTTCAATGGATTAGGCCAGCTGGCCACAGATACAACTAGTCCAAATTCTTTGCTTGCCTGTGTTTAATTATTTTCCTTCCTTCAAGGACCCCAATGACAGCTGCAATGCCGGCAACCCCGGGCACCGATTCTGGCCAGCCAGCATTACATTCTGGGTACCCAGTAGTTGCAAGACTATTTAACAAATGGACTAAATTGATTGCATGCAAAATAATCTGGTACAAACCAGACCATAATCATTTGCTTAAATTCATGCCTCCTCCTTATTCACGTCCCCTTAATAAACCAGATTTGCTATTTACTTTTAAACTGGCTCATGGGCATATCATTGTTTAGTTTAAACATACTGTGACCTGGGTAAAGGTATTGGAATGTGCATGCCTGCATTCAATATTGTTTTACAAAGGGTTCCAGAACGTTTGTCAAAATACCAAACCCTGGTGATAAGTGCACGGTGTGCAAACCTATTATTAATGGCTGTTGCAAACTATTGAATGCTGCTAACGGTTATCGTCAATTTTTTTTTATGTGTTTAACTAGGTATAGCACACTAAGCTGAAAGCTTTTTTACAGGAGCAACCTGGGAGCACAAGTGACTTGCTCAGGGTCACACAGTATGCAAGTGGAAGCTGTGGGATTCAAACCCAGGTCTGGTCTGCTGGATATCACCAGATTTGCAGCTCAGAACCTTAGAGCACTGCGCTATACTGCCTGCCAATTCATAGGTACTTGGTCAATAGGTGGGACTGTGGGTGGTTATAGCTTCCCAGAGGGCTGTACCAGTCTAGATAGACACCCACACAAACCATTCTCTGGATGGAGCACAAATCCATTGTGTTTACTGAGAGTAGGGATGCCCTGGTACTTGTTAATTTAAAACCCAGGCCCCTCAACCTGTTGTTAGGAAGACAGGCAGTGGTAGTAGCCCTTGAAATAGCACCACCCAGGGGTTGCACATACACAAAAAAGCAATGTTGATGTTAATTAGTGACTTTGTACACATTTTGCTTCATGGAGAAATCATGACATGCTCAGAAATAATAAATTTGATGGAGCAAAGCAAGGAGAATTATACTACTGTGAAAAACAAAAAAGACCATGGTCAGGCTACTGCAGAGATTCAAAAGCACAATACTGGTTGTCTGTTTCAAACATTTTATTAAAAGAAGCCATGTTAAAAGGTTACCAGCACTCCTACATGCCAAATATGTTTGAGTCCCACATGCTCTTCTTCAAGGTTACCTGACGCTCGTACCTATTACCTATTTAAGTCCTGAATGGTATACACACACATTAAGTTACATAATGTACCCTTGCATACAATGGTACCAGCCTCCCACGCATCCACATGTAACCCCTAGGTGGCGCTATCCCAAGGGCTACTACCCCTGCCTGTTGGGCTAGTGACAGGTTAAGGGGCCTAGGTTCTATGGCGGGTGCCTCCACCCAGAGGTCAGGGTTAATAGTAATTAAACTGGCTTGGGTACAGTCCTCTGGGACACTGCAACCCACCTTTGTTCCCACTAGTGGCCCGCACAGTACACAGGAGTTACCTTCCCAATACCCCACATATGAACACTTTTCACACATATAGATGCTACTTACCCTCGAGACTGATTCTGCAGCACATCTCTGAGGACCCTCTGTAAAACAAGGTTAAACAACATACACAGCAAAATGCAATACTGTTTCTATATGTACTGACACCACGGACAGTATATAGCATAATAACAACGAATCTGATTTATTTAGGGAATAGCAACACGGGAGGGGGCAATCAGGTTGATTAGTTTTTGCAAAGTTCAAATTACAGTACTGTGCACATATATAGGGTCCTGGAAAGTCACACTCTGGGTGCCCAGGATGGTGGGGGGCTAGCCAGGGTTGGTGCAGCTGGTTGGGGCCCTTTTTATGGAAAAAACACAAGCACACACAAATTATAATCCAGAGCCCTGGGGCTCAGTTCATGAAGAAATGAAACAGCAATAATCAGATGACACACTTGTAATTGATAACAGGCTGCAGGAAGAATACCCTGATTTGTACTCACAATACCCAAGCTGAGAACTGGATGGTGGATGTTATTTCTGGATTGCCAGAAACAACAGGGCATGGAGACAAGGTCCTTGTGACTGGACCCAACTGCAGTTGATAACAAATGGATTTAGTCTGACACAAGCTGGGGTTTGCTTCCAGCTTCAGCATACAGCTCACAGTACAGGGAACATGAAATAGCAGTTCCCCACAAGCACTACACACGTTCATATGTAAAAGGGAAATACTATACCAGGCAGGCTGCTCCTCGATCTCGATCGTACTTACTGCAAAACACCTGGGAGCACACACAGCAGCTTCAGTTCCTGACAGACCAAGCACGATTCAGCAATATCTCCAGTCTTCTACTGGGTGAGCCTGGTTTCCACACTTCTGGTGCTTCTTTCTCCTCACAACTCAGATTCAGTCCAAACTGGCACTCACAATGGCTGCAGGTCGAAACTCAGGGCCTCACATGCACTTCCCGCATGAAACTACATGCTGCAGCAGAAGCAGGACTTCTTCTCTCTTCACTGTCACTACTGATCTGACTTTCCAGTAACAGAGCAGGGCATTTCCTTTGGCTCCACACCAGTTCTGTTGGTGGATTCAGCTGTCAATTACTGCAGGGTTCCCTCTGTTGGTGCAAAAAGGCACCAAGGTCTAAACTACATTTCCCAGAGTCACTGCCCATACAATCCCCTTGTGGCTGGCTCAAAATTGAGAGTCCAAGTTCTGATTCATCCACATGCTCCATTTTAAGGTCTCCCTATCATCCTAATTGGTCTAAGTCAGCAGTTCAGGACCAAAATGAAAGAGCTACACTGAAACACTTTGTGCTGAAATAAAAACAGGTTAGACAAACTACTTTTTCTCAGTCACTCCAAATGATTTCTGGCAAACAGTTATATCTTTCAACAAGGCTCCCTCTGCACATGTAGCGACGGCATAAATTGAGTGAATTGACAGCAGCCTGGGCAGGATTCAGGCATTAGAACACACAGTCCCCCCTTTTCAATTAATTATGTCTTCAAGCAGGCAGCTCTTAAAGAGACAGTACCAGAGGCTCTAAATGCACTCACACTTAAGTGCATAAACGCCGAACGCCTCCAGACTTGGAGCATTCAGGCAAGCTCCTGGAAGACTTTTGGGAACTCCCATTTGCAGGGGGGGTTACACCCTTCCTGGCCTGGAAAAACTTGGCATCCACACCAAGTAGGTACCCTTATAAATTGCAGTACAACATCATATACATTTACATCACTAACATACTGTATTGCAGGTATTATTAGCGCTCTGAAAATGTTAGTGCTATTAGCTCAAGAGAAAAACCCGCTAAATTTAAATGCCCGCTAATATTATCTGCTCTTTACTTATAGAATTGACAGCAAGTTGCACACTGCCCCTGTGTACTTTAAATTGAGTACATAAAAGCACTTAGAATGTAAGCGAATCTGAATGGAAGTTGCCTCCCTATTCGCAATCATCACTGTGAGAAAATATTCGTTTCAAACACCCTATGCTTCCCGACTTGTAGTGATGTTTTCCGGAAGAAGCTGCTTTCTGAAGGGCACCACATGGACCAAGGCAACAGCAGCAGTGGATAAATGACAGCATGGACTGGCAACTTTAGCCGAGGTGTGACAACTATTGTAATCCTTTCAAAGAACTGAGCAGCCCTGAAAGATGAATCGGGCTGGATCATTTAGTTTTAAATTGTCGATCACCACCAACTCATCTGTTCTTGAGCACAACGAATAAGTCATCCCCTGGTCACAGTGGTTTAGGTACTGTTTTTTTTTTCTTCATTTTCCATTTGATTTTGTGCAGAGCTATCACTGAATTGAGCAGATAATCCAGATGTGACTGATCTGTTCTGGCGGCGGGCGTGGGACGCTGAACAGGTAAATCATGGAGAGGTAGGAACTGTGTGAATTTTCTGGCATAGAGAGCACTAAATATATCGGGCGCTAAAATGTCCAGGCATAGCCACCGCGCTAAATATATCAGCAGCCAATAATACCTGCTATACAGTATTAGGCTTATACAGTACGTGTAATCATCAGTCACCATATCACCTTTGCCATAAACACATTTCTGATACTTTTCAGCACATTACTTTTTACACAGCATTATACACACATTGTACCTTACTCAGGTTATTACCTCCTGCACATGAAACCTGAAGAGAGGGGGCCCTTCCCTATCAGCTACCTTAGGGCTGGATGGGGCAGGGGTGCCATATCTAGAGGGTGAAACAAGTAACCTGGAGTTAGCACTTATGGTCAGTTTGAGCAATGAGCTCGGGGACACATATACTCCTTGGTGGACTACATTGAGAGGCAAATCCACAGGCCTCCAAGGAGAATCGTAACTGAGGTGTACTACAGGCTTTACAGCTCTACTAGTCTTTCTAGAGGGAACTGTTACAGTCTCTGCATTTTGGTCCTCACTTTCAGCGTGATCTTTACTTGCCAGGGGGGTTTCTTTCGGGGTAGCAGGGTTAGAACTTGGGGCACTGTCGCTCCAGTATTTGCAATTTCAGGGGTCACAACACTTGTTTCACAGGGAGAGCTCTCCTGCACTGCCAGTGGATGGCCAGGGCACTCGAAATACTCTTTTTGTTCGGGTATATCATCAGTTTGTTCCAGTTCATCATTTTCCTCCTCTGAGAGCTCATACCTTTCCACCATGCACAGTGATTCCATGTTATCCGACTTGATACTTTGCACTTCACTTTCTGTGAGCACTGGCTCCAAGGACAAAGCTGGGGGCTTAGGCAGTCCATAAGGCCCAGCTTCATCTCCATGTTTGACTAGGGGATTGCCTTGAAACAATTGACTCAGTTTGTAAGAAGGGTAGTATTCAAAGTCACACTCACTTTCCTCTGACATGGACTGACAGTCATGTTCAACTGGGACTTGTGGGGAATTCTTTAACTCAGCATCTGTAGGTGCAGACTTTCTTTGCTTTTGCTTAGCAGCAGCTCGGGTCACTGGTCCAGAGGGAGCACTTTCTGGGGGCTCAGACTCAATCAAGATTTGTCCAATGGGCAGTAAATGATTTCAATGCATTGTTTTAACATCTTTTGAATTATTCTCATTCCTTACTTTGTACACAGGCAGATCATCTAGTTTGCTCACTACAATATGAGGGAGATGGTGCCACCTGTCAGCAATCTTGTGTTTGCCATGCAGTCCCAGAATTCTTCACAATACCTGATCTCCCTCCTGGAGTTCCTGTGTGCTTTCACCTTTTTATCATACCTTTCTTTGTTGGCCAGATTTCTTTTGGCAGCCATGGTTTGAGCCAGTTGGTATGCATGATTTAGCTGGGCCTTTAACTTTTGTACATACTGTAAATAGTCGTCAGCGCGAACCCCATCAGGAGAAACTCCAAAACATACATCTACTGGCAGTCGAGCTTCTCTTCCAAACATCAGGCGGTAGGGGAAGAACCCAGTGGCATCACTTTTGATGCAGTTGTAGGCATGAACCAAGGTGCTGATTTGTTGGCTCCATCTGGGCTTGTCTTTTGGGTGGAAGGTACCCAGCATCCAACAGAGTGTGGTTAAAATGTTCAGGCTGTGGAACTCCCAGGGGTGGTAAGGAGTGGTTTTGGACTTTCACACTCCCCACAGAGAAAGCAACTCTTTGATCAAACGACTCTCAAAGTCTCTCCCTTGGTCAGAATGGATTCTTTGTGGAGCCCCATAGTGAACAAAAAAGTTTTCTACAAGTACTTTTGCCACAGTGGATGCCTTCTGGTCCTTGATGGGGAAAGCTTGCGCATATCGTGTAAAATGGTCAGTGACCACCAGCACATTACTAATATTTCTTTGATCTGGCTCCAAACTTAGAAAGTCAATACAGACCAGCTCCATGGGGGCACTGGTGGTGATGTTAGCAAGGTGGGGCAGCCTTCTGGGGCAAAGCTTTCCTCTGTAAGTAATGACTACAAGTTCGAATGTTTTTCAACATCAGCCCCCATTTTAGGCAAATAGAATCTGGATCTCACCAAGTCAAGTGTTCTGTCAATACCAAGGTGCCCCATGTGGTTGTGTAGGGACCTTAATAGTAAGTCTCTGAAAGCAGTGAGCAAAACTAGTTGTCGTTTGTCTATTTTTCCCCCCTCTGTTTACTGTTTCTCGGTATAACAGTCGATTAATCAGTTTCAACTTAGGGTCTTCCTTGTATAACAATGCAGTTCTCAAATCAGTGGAGCGTAACTTGGATACATCTTTCCCTTCGTAGAGGGCTTCTAGAGCTGATTTGATCATAGGATCTCGGGATTGAGCCTGCTGACTACTGTCATTGTGCAGCTGAGGCAGTGCACCAATGTCTAATGCAGTAAAGTGGCAATAAGCAGCAGGTATGCAATTCTCAGAGGGCCCCAAGCAATCCACTAGATAGTTTACTACATCCATGGACACTTGTTCCTCCTTGACAAACTTCTGGCATAGCGCTCGAATATCAGGTTCTAACAGTCTGACCCATTCATTTCTGGAAGCAGACCTCCGTGAGAGAGCATCAGCATCTATGTGGTTCAGGCCTGCTGTGTATTCAACAGCGTAATCATATGTAGCTAATGTGGAAAGCCACCTATGGCCAGTAGCATCCAACTTGGCTGAAGTCTGCACATAGGTCAAAGGATTATTATCAGCTTTTACCAGTATCTTAGCCCCATACAAGTACCCTTGTAATTGGTCAACAGTGGCCCACTTCAAAGCTAGGAACTAACTTATGCACTGGATAGTTCTTTTCAGATGGGGTCAGACTTCTGCCGGCAAAGGTCACTGGTCCCAGGCCATTCTCATGCTCCTGGTACAACACAGCCCCAAAACCTTGCAGGCTAGCATCAGTGTGTAGGACATAGGGTTTTGCTGGATCTGCATAGGCAAGAACAGGAGCATGAGTGAGTTGATATATAATCTCATGAAAAGCAGCTTCACAATCAGGTGTCCATTGGGCTGCAAAGACTTAATTGGGGTGAAAATACAGTCTCTCAGCCTCAAGGGAAGCTGACCTCTTATATTTTTTGTTAGTAGGAGGGTAACTTTGAATAAGACTGAGTAGAGGGCAAATCACTCTTGAATAGTCCTTGATGAACCGCCGATAGTAGCCACAGAAACCCTGGAATCTTTGCAGTTCTTTTAGATTGTGGGGCTGTGACCAGGTGGTCAAGGCCTCAACTTGACTCGGGTCTGTTTCTATTCCCTTGGTGGACACTATGTGTCCCACATACTTTACAGAGGTTTGGAAGAACTGACATTTATCGATGGATAGCTTAAGGCCAAAGTCTACCAATCAGTCCAACACCTTGAACAATCTACTCTCATGTTCTTCCAGTGAGCTGCCAAACACAATAACATCATCAAGGTATATCAGGCAATCTAATAAGTTCATGTCCCCCACTGAATGCTCCATCAGTCATTGAAAAGTGGCTGGGGTGCCTGAAATCCCTTGAGGCATCCTCATGAATTCATAGAAACCAAGTGGACAGATAAAGGCAGTCTCTTCTCCGTCTTCTGGGGCCATCGGGATCTGGTAGTACCCATTGCAAAGATCCAACACTGAGAACCACCTGCTACCGTTCAGGCATTCTAAGGCTTCCTGAATGCAGGGCATTGTATACTGATCAGGGATAGTCTGCCGGTTCAAGGTGCGATAATCCACACACATCCTTACTGTCCTATTCTTTTTTCTCACTACCACGATAGGTGAAGCATATGGGCTTCTGGATTCTTGTATTACACCAGCAGCAAGTATCTCTTGCAGATGCCGTCTCACATCATCTATGTCAGCAGGTGCCAGGTGTCAAGACCTCTCACAAAATGGCCTTTCATCATGCAGCCGGATATGGTGCTCAGCTCCATGCACACATCCCATGTCCCATTCCTTTAAGGAAAACACTTGGTCTCTCTTCTGGGCAAGTTTCTCACTGATCCTCACTTTCCAGTCAGCTGCCAAAGGGGAATCACCGAAATTGAACAAGTCGGGCATCACTCTGTCACTCTTCCCCGAACTCTTGTTACTGGGTAGTACTGCAGTATCTGCACAATGTACATTAGCTAGGGTGCAACCTCTATTTACCCGAATCTCTCTATCAGACACATTATGAACTTGAACCATTACCCTTCTGGCGTAAGTATGGGCTCTGGCAGGCAAAATACTAGGCTTGACCAGTAGTCCTTCCGGCAATTTTCCATCGCTTGGTGCATCCAGCATAAGTATTTTATTCTTGACATCCTTTTTGATACGGACCTCCCCCTGTAAGGTACACAGGGCATTTGGCACCAGGATCAGGGACTCAGGATCCTTCTTCCAGCCAATTCCAACCAGTTCCTCTGGTTCCACTTTTTCAGCATCTCTCTGTGCCTCATAGGCCTTCTTGATCAAGGCTGGAATTCTTAAAGCTCTACCAGTCTGTGACCCCTGTTTCTCATAACACAACTGCGCCAACCATCCAAACATATGTGCATTCATCCCAATTAGTAGAGGAACCCCATCATACAGTCCGGTAGGGGGACACATTAAGGCCAGCATCTCTACTTGCTCGGCCACTCCAACCATGGAGGTGGAAAAAGACAGCCAAATTTGGATATATGCAGAGTAGGGGTAGGCCTTCTCATTAACCCCCAGACATGCAGCCCCTCCAGTGGTTGTAAGGATACATCAGACAAATGCCTCTGATGCCAGTCTTGGAACATAATTGTCACTTGGGAGCCACTGTCTAATACAGCTCTTGTAGACACTCCATTCACCTTTACAGTGGTCTCCATGGAGGGACCCACTATTCTGGATCAGTCTGGAGAAGCGGTAGTGGGAGCCTGGGCAACTGACCTTGCCACAAAGGGACATGAGTTAGCATTTTTGGGACTCTCACTGGGACCATTTTGTGTACCTCTTAACCATTGATTTGTTCTCTGAAGCTCACCTTGTAGCCTATATGCAACTTTGTCTGTGTCTTTTGGGGACCGGCATTCTCTCTTCATGTGCCCATCCTTCCCACAATTATAGCAAAACATACTTTCTGGAGTTTGAGCTGGCTGAGGCATCACACTGGGAGCAGGGCGGGGGTATTACTAACTGGAAACCTTGGTGCCATCTCTGTCTGCTGCATGATAAGCATTTGGAGACATCTCGTCAATTCCCCAATTCCATGGTCAAGCCATTGAGTTTTGAGCTGTTGTCAGCAGGAGATGCCTGGGTGGGTACCCCCAACCCCACAGCAGATGCAGTCGGATGAGGGTCTGGGCCTGTACTTGCAGGAGCGGCCTTCATAAAGAGACTGTTTTTTATTTCCCTGAACTCCCTCAGCAGTTCACCCCATGGTGGCACATGCTCATTGGTCCCCACTTCAGAAGGACCTTCCGATACTGTGATCACTTGGACTGCGCCCACCCCAGATTTAAAATTCCCCTCATCTTTAACCTCCCGGAGTTCTTTTATCAAGTCACAGTAGTCCAGTGGGTTACCCCTTCTGTCTGGGAGCCTTACTTGAAGGAGCTGCAATTTAGAATGCTTTGCATGTTGTAGTAGGTGCTCCAACCTTACACAGTTTAAGTCACTGGCGGCTACCCCACCTTCTCGCTAAGCCTTCTGCAGAGCTCTTTCCAGACAAGTAACATATGTAGACAAACTTTCCCCTGGCCACTGTTTTGTACCTTGAAATTTCCACATCAAGCTCTCCTCTGACTCAATGCTCCCAAAATTGCCTTCAAGTGCAGATAGGCACTTCTGGGCAGATGCATCAGGATTTGTGGACCTCAAAAATTTAATGGTCTCCAGGGCAGGACCCCTCAAACTTTCTATTATTCTTTTTTATTTCTCAGCCTCCGCACACTACCATTCAGATATCAGGGGGGCAACACAATCTATCCAGGTGTCCCAATCATCCTCCCCCTGTGGGGGTGGGGAGGGTGTCAGAGAAGATCCTCAACCTTCGGTAAGAGTCGTGACTAATGGCAAGTGCAGAAATAGAAGCCTGCATTGGTTCAGCCATAGAAAGAGGGGCAATAACAGGTGCTGGAGCTGGAAGGGGTGTTGGGGGAGGAACACCCCCAGGTGGCAGAAATAACTTCTTTAAGTCCTCCACAGTTTTCCCTTCCTCCAGCAACAACTTAGCAAATCTCTCCTCAAAAGTTACAGATAGTGGGGGGGGCTCATCCCCCCCCCCGGGTCTTTACTGTCCTTAGTTATCACTCTCCAGGCAGTGAGGGCTCCCTCTGGGGTAATAGTCTGTGGCACTTTGGAGACAGTTTGTGCTGAAATAAAGACAGGTTAGACAAACTACATTTTCTCAGTCACTCTAAATGATTTCTGGCAAACAGTTATATCTTTCAACAAGGCTCCCCTCTGCACATATAGGGACGGCAGAAACGGAGCGAATTGACAGCAGCCCGGGCAGGATTTGGGCATTAGAACACACTGTCCCCCCTTTTCAATTAATTATGGCTACAAGAAGGCAGCTCTTAAAGAGACAGTACCAGAGGCTCTAAAAGCACTCACACTTAAGCGGCTTAAGTGCCGAACACCTCCAGACTTGGAGCATTCAGTCAAGTTCCTGGAAGACTTTTGGGAAACCCCATTTGCAGGGGGGGGTTACACACATAATAGATCATACAAGCCAATGGAAACCCCAAATAGTAAAAAGATGTAGGGAGGGGGAGAGAATGATGTAGGGAAGGGGGGCAATAAGATTGAAAGGAACTTAAATAGGTAACAGGTATTAGTCTCAGCCACCCCTTGAGAAGTGGGGCTTGAAAATGTTTGGTGCATAGAAGTGATGCTAACCTTTTAACATGGTTTCTTTTAATGAAAGGTTTTGAATTGGACAACCAAGACTGATTTTTACTTCTCTGTGGTAGTCTTAGCACAGTCGTTTTGGTTTTCCTAGTAAGTGTTACATCTGTGCCTGGCTTTTGAAAACTCACAGCACAACCCCACCTCACAGTAAGGACCTTATCAGCACCACCACCCACTACCAGTCACATCATTTTCCACCCACCCCAGTTTATCACAGCCCAGGTACACAGACATGACAGTCAGAGGACTTCACTCACCCTACCCAGACAATAACAGCACTTAACTCACAAACACAGCAGTCAGTGCACTGATCTTTACCTGTGACATTCACAACTCAGTCCATCTACTATAAACAGCAGCTGCACTGACTCCCACCCAGTAGTCACAGCACTCAACAACCACTCATGACAGTCACTGAATTGCCTGCCACCACCCCTGACACTCACAGCACCGCCCCACCACATCAGCAATAGCAGCACAGACCACAACTAATAACATTTACAGCACTAAACCCCACACCCTGACAGTTACTGGACAGCCCCACCACACACACACACACAAATAGTGAATGAAATGTTCCCACAGACAATCACAGCACTGGGCAACCACCACTAGCAGTACCAGCACTAACTTCCCCACCCAGCACAGTCACACCACTGACCTCAAACCATGACAGTAACAGCACTGACCTCCAATGACAGTCACACTCACAGTAACAAAAATCACCAATATGACCATAATTAACAGCACAGCACCCACCCCAACTCAGTCACAACACTGACCCCACAAAACTGCCACACAGTCACAACACTGCCCCTCACTCCCTACAGTCACAACACTGACCAAAACCACCATAAGTGACAGAACAGACACACCAACACTGACAGTTACAGCAGTGACACCCTCACCCAACAGTCACAGCATGGTCCCACACACTCAATATGCAAAGCATTTCAACCCACCACATTTGGGAAAATGCGCCCACCCACTATTCACAGTGCTGTCTCACAGACTCAGTAGTCTGACAACCACTCACACCACTCATCCACACACATAATGACTCCACCACACACCCAGTCACAGTACTGATCACACCACCATCATGAAGTTACAGCTGTGACAGATACACAGAACAGTGACAACACTGACCACCCCACCACAGCCACATCTCTAAACAAAAACCAAACAGTAGCAGCCATTGTCCACAACCAGTGACTGTCAAAGCACTAACCACTTAACACAGTATGGATGAAACAGCACCATAATAAAAACAATGTTCACCAACTTCCACCCTCCACACACCAACAGACGTCGGGCTGTGCCTTGGGGTCGTCGACCCTAACACTCGCCCCATTCAATAAGTACATAAGCTGAATTGGACCATAACGCTCACCCCATTCTCCTATACTGTGTCCATCTCAGCTTATTTACTTACAGAATGGGGCGAGTGCTAGGGTCCATCTTATGCACTTATGGCATACGGCGAGCATTACGGCTGAAGATCCCAAGTCACACCCCAATGCCTGTTGATGTGTGGAGGGTGGAGGGGTAGGATGGAGTGGTACGGTAGGGTGGGTGAGAGTGGGGTGGGGTGTTATGGTTGGGAAATCCAACACCATATTTCCATACTTTAAAAGGCATGATATGAAACCTATCTAGTGCATTAACGTAGTTTTTTGCATTTAATTTCCTCACTTTTTATTAAGTGAACACAAACCAGCCCAGCCTCTGCTCAGTACCGCTGTGCTCTGTACCCCACAGCTGAGCTGCTTCTCTCTTCCCCAGACTCCTCAATGATCTCTGAGTGAGTGTACCATTTTGAAAGATAATTAGATTTTTTTCATCAGGTTGAGGTGGACTGTCTGGACACACACAATGTCACAGGGGCACCTCTACCACATCGCATATGACAGGTGTTGTAAAAACAAAACAGCCTCCATCAGGGGTCTGTAAAGTGCCAGACACTCTTCCCTCCTCCCCCTAAAGAAGGAGAACAGTCCCCAGGATGCTCAGTCCTTCTCCCTCCGGACAACCCTCTGACTCCCGGGTCCATTCCCAAACCTGGATTGTCGGTGCTGCAAGCGAAAATCCAACCAATGTGCCAGTGGGCCAGCTCCAAAGATTGATTTTATCAGCCAGCCCTTGCCCTGTACACACAGTCACACAGAAGCCAGAAAAAAAAGATAGTTTTATTTGTTTTTTCTGAGACTGGTACATTTCTCGTGAGCCCCCTCTCACCACCCCCCATAGTATCTCTCTCTCTCTCCCCTTTGGATGGCATAAGTCAACATTTTATTTTGCCAGGCTGCCCTTGCCCCATACACATAGATACACTGATGCCAGCAAGAAAAATAAACTTTTATTTGGTGTTTCTGGGAACGTGAAATTTCTCATGGGCCCCCCACAATCGTTTTTCAACGATCGCTCATAACTTGGCCATTGTTATGATATTTTTCACCACATTTTCAAAATGGCCTTTTTGGCACCCCACCTCATGAACATTGCCCTGTCATTTTGTTCATTGGTCCCAAAATGTGATTTTGCACAGCGACCACACCATTGTGCACCAAAGGTGCAAAAAGACATGTTGGACAAGATTTGAAGAATGATAGCTGTACTGTTCATGAGGTGGCATAAAAAAATGGCAGTGTTGAACATTTGGAGTGAAAATATTGTAAATTACCAAACTTATAGGTCTGCGTAGAAAATGCGCAACACACGCTCATAACAGCCATTTTTAGGAATTATTTCACCAAATTTTCAACATGGGCTTTTTAGGACTCCACCTCATAAACACTGGCACTGTTATTTCATGAATCTGTCCCAAAAGGTGATTCAGCACATCAACCACAAAACCACCTTTTGGGACTGAGTATTGAAATGACAGTGCCACTTTTCATGAAGTGGGGTCCCAAGAACTCTATGTTAAAAATTTGGTAAAACCAATATATAACAAGCATTTGTCAATGCCAAATGTTGTCTCACTGGCATTGGCACTGGTAGTGCCAGAGTTAGAGATGCATAATAGGAATGGCAGTGAAGTATTGAAGTGATGCCAACCCCAGCCCCACCCTGTAGAGACCGACAGGCATTGGAGGTGTGCCTTGGGTTGTCAGCTACAATGCGCATGTCATTGTACCTCATCCTACCCTTTAGATACTGACAAGTGTTGTGGTGTGATTTGGGGCCTTTGGGTGTTATACTTACCCCATTCCATAAGGAAATATGCTGAGGTGGGCATAGTATAGGAGAATGGGGTGAACTTTGTGGCTGGACACTGCAAGGCACACCACAATGCCTGTCACTGGCTGCAGGGTGGGGATGGGGGTGGAATGGCATGAGCATTTCAGCCGATGATCTCAAATCACACCCCTGATGCCTGTCAGTCTGTACAGGGTGGGGTGCCACAGTTGTAAACTGTAACACCGTAATTGTGTGTTGGTGTTTTCACTCCAAACTTTCAACATGGGCTTTTTGTGACTCCACCTCATGAAGAGCAGCACAATCAGTTTATACGCTGAAAGGTGGTTTTGCACAGAGGCTATGGCATTTGGTGACACAGGGGTGAAATCACATTTTGGGCAGGAATGTGGAACATGACAACTGCATTGTTCATGAAGAGGTGTGAAAAAATGGCAACACTGAAAATCTGGAGTGAAAAAATGAAAAATTGGTGAAGTCATGAGCATGCATAGAAACTGCGCAACAGACGTCCATAACCCAATAATTTGTGGGAGTTTTTTAGCCACATTTTCAACATTGGTATTTTGGGGCATCCCCTCATGAACAGTGGCACTGTGATTTTGTTAATGTGTCCCAAAAGGTGATTTTCCACTGCAACCACACCATTGTGTGCCACAGCTGCGGGAACACATTTTGGGCAGGCTGTGAAAAATGTCAGCTGTACTGTTGATAAGGAGGTGTGGAAAAATGCCACTGTTGAAAATCTGGCATGAAAATATTGTAAATTGGCAAAGTTACAAGGGTGTGTAGAAACTGCGCAACGTACGCTTCCACCACAGTCATTTTGTGGACTTTCAGCACCAAATTTCAACCTAGGCATTTTAGGACCTCTGCTCGTGAACAGTGTCACTGTCATTTCTGAAAACTGTCCCGAAAACTGATTTCGCACAGCGACCATGCAATTCTGCGCTGGACGTGCAAAAACACATTTCAGCCAGGATATGTAAAATGACAGCTGTACTGTTCATAAGGAGGTGTGAAAAAATGCCAATTTTGAAAATCTGGAGTGAAAATATTACAAATTCATGAAGTTACGAGCGTACGTGTAAGCCGCGCAATGCACTCTCATAAAACACTAATTTTATGGACTTTCGTCACCAAATTTTCAACATAGGCATTTTAGGACCTCTGCTATAGAACAGTGTCACTGTCATTTTCATAATGCGGCTCAAACATGGATTTCCCACAACAACCGTGCTATTCTGCACCGGAACTGCGAAAACACATTTCAGCCAGGATGTGAAAAATGACAGCTATACTGCTCATAAGAAGGTGTAGAACAATGGAAATGTTGAAAATATGGAGTGAAAATATTATAAATTTGAGAACTTACGAGCATGCATGCAAACTGCACAACACACGCTCATAACACAGTCATTTTATGGAGTAGCGTCACCAAATTTTAACATAGGCATTTTAGGACCTCTGCTCATGAACAGTGTCAATGTCATTTTCGTAATCTGTCCCGAACACTGATTTTCTGCAGCAACCGCTCTATTCTGTGCCAGAAGTGCGAAAACACATTTCGGCCAGGATGGAAAAATGACAGCTGTACTGTTCACAAGGAGGTGTGGAAAAATGCCAATGTTGAAAATCTGGGGTGAAAATATTGCAAATTTGCGATGTTACGAGCATGCGTAGTAACTGCACAACACACACTCATAAAACAGTCATTTTTTGGATTTTTTCCTCCTAATTTGCAACATAGGCTTTTTGAGAGCCCACCTCATGGACACTGGCACTGTCGTTTCATTAATCAGTCCCAAAAGGTGATTCCATGCAGTGACCACGAAATCACCTTTTGGGGTTGATCAATGCCATGACAGGGGCAGAATTTGTGAGGAGGGGTCCCAAAAGCCACATGTTGAAAATTTGCTGCCAAAATTTCCCAAAATGCCTGAGATATGCATCAAAGTTTAAAAAACCTTATTTATGCCATTATACAGCTTACCGGCATTTCCTCAGTTCATGTTCGGCTTTGAAGAGTGCAGATGTGTTCCTGGTCCACTGAAGATCGTCGAGCTGGACTCCGCCGGGAAGTATGGGGTGAGGGGGGGTGTGGGAAGGCAGAGTGTGCAATGGGTGGGAATGGGTTGTGGGAGGGAGGCAGGGAGACCTCCAAAGGACTGTTTTCTTTTCCCACAGGTGAAAAAAAAAAAATTGCGGGACCGTTTTTTCTTTGACAGAGGCATGTGGCATGCTGGGGTGGGCTCCCAGCATACCACCGGAGTCACTGGAGTCTTTTTTTGGGGGGGGAGCTGTAACCAATGGGGGATTGGGCACTCCCATCAGCACACAACAAAAGGGGGTCCACATTATGCCAACGACGATTGGGCACCCCTGTCGGCACACAGCAAAAGCGAGAAGGAGGTTACATAATGCCGATGGGGAGTGGGCTCCCCTGTCAGCATTGTGACAGGCAGCAGCAGTCACTGCCACCATGTTGCCTGCACGTTGGGAGGCATGTTGTGGTCACACTGCATGAGAGCTTCACTCTCATTGCAGCGGACCTTTTCTCAGATCCGGTGGCTGCATTAGGTATGCAGGGTGTCGGCCCCTGCTTCTGGCTGATTGGGGGAATGAGGGACACACCTACTGATGCATGCCCTGCATTCGTTCAACAGTGACCGCACCTCCAAATCTGCTAGTACTGCAGTATGTTGGCTGCACATTCGCACGAGCCAACATAAAAATGGCCGTGATAGCACCATAAGTTGAATCCCCCTCATTGACAGCCATTATACGGCACTTACCTTGAATCCTCAGTTTGTGGTTCAGGTTTGAAGAGTGTAGATGTGTCCTGGTCCACAGAATAGGACAGCACTGACCTCCAGAGGATAAGTATGGGGTGGGGGTGTGTGGAGGTGGGTGGGCAAAGGGAAGACCGAGCTAGGGGAAGGGAAGGAGGACATGATGAGGGCCTGTTTTCTTGTTTACAGGTACAAAAAAAAAAGAATAAAAGACATCAGGGGATGGTTTTCTTTATTTCAGCAGTTAATTTAAAAAAGGAAACCACATGGGGAAATAGGTTGTGGGTGTGACTTCACAGAGGGAGGTAACGGGAGGGTTAAACAGGACCAGGGAACGAGGGTGGTGGGTGGCACTGCACAGAGGGAGGTAGTGGGAGGGTTAAATGGGACCAGGGAATGGGTGGCAGGTAGGACTGCACAGAGGGAGGTAGCGGGATGGTTAAATAGGGCCGGGGAAGGAGGGTGGTAGGTGGGACTGCACAGTGGGAGGTAGCAGGAGGATTAATTGTGGCACACTTGTGATTCCTGTAAAAGGTGCATCCCCTAGAGCAATTGCGCTGCAGTGACAGTGCCTTCGGGCTCTGTAAATTCCAAGCCCATAAGAAGCTTAGGCTGAGACAGGATCACATTACAGTCAATGCAAATTGCCTCAGTGGTACCTCGAGGTAGGAAACTTAGATAACTCCCCTTTCCCTTCTACTGTGAATACTGAACAGAAATATCTGTTAAAGATGTTTGCATTTTCTTGAACCTCTTCTGTACAGCGCCCCCTCCATTTTGTAACTGTGCTGTCAATACTACTCGATACTGTCTGAGCTATTCTTTCCTCAGCTTGCACCTTAGAGCTCCTTATTGTTTGCCTGCCTTCCGCCATTTCCCCAGATACACTTCCCAGTCCTACTCTCCCTGGGTCTCCTTATACCTTCTGAATGCCACTGTTTTTGCCCTTGTGGATGCTCTCCCCCATCTTTGTAAAGTCAGCCTTTCTGAAATCTAGGACCCTCACCCTTGTGCAGTGGGATTCTGCTGCTGTCCTTATATTAAACCATAATCACAAAGTCAGCACTCATAGCAAACAAAGACATTCACAGAATATATATGCCAAAATGTGAAGATTTATTCTGCTTGACCCAGACAATCTAACACCAGTGCTTCGGCAAGATAGCCTTCATCAGGGGGTGTTGCATTATACCACGCTATGCGATGTTCACTGGTCCCCAGATGACTTCCCACCCTAATGTCTGCAACACTGTCCCCGTTAGTAAGCACCAGGTCCAGTACTGCCCTACCCCAAGTGGGTTCACTAACTAGCTGCCTGAGGAAAGCCGGCGGCAGGGAATGCAAGATGATTCAACTTCTAGCTGATGCTGCAGCAGAGAGGCTACACTCTACATCTGGCGGATTAAAGTACTCCATTGGCACCACCTCCCCCATCTTAGCCATTGTACCTGTGTCTTCCAACATTTCTTTATGTAAGTCATTCCCCTGTGCTGGAGTTCTGTATCGCACTCCTATCCGAATGTCGGCTCCATTTCCTGACTTAAGGTTGACTCACAACACCTCGACCCCCCGAATTCCATGTATCTCTATTACTTTTATGTTTTCCTTAACATATAGCACCACTCCCCCACCTCTCCTTCCTACTCTGTCTCTTCTAAACATCATGGGCACGGGGTCATTATGCTAAACAAAACAGCACAGCAATGTACCATGCTGTCAATAGTGAGTACATCGCTAGGGCTCACACAAAATGCCAAATAATAATTTTTTTTTGAAATGGCAGTAAAATCTTTATTTTTAGAGGAGGGCACAACCTCCACAACCCCATTATGGGGGGCTTCACCCCCCCCAAAACTCCCCTCTATTTATATAATCGACTCCGGGGGGGGGGGGTACAACACAGGGATGGGAAGAAACACAGATGGAGAGAATAAAAAAATCACACACACTGTAAAAAAACAAACAAAAAAAACAAACAGTTAAACAAGTAGTTTAGGACTCGGTCTCAAACCCCGATTCACAGACACATAGCTTCCTTCCAATGCAGTGGCTCATCCCTCTGAGCCACAGCAGCTGCTCAATAGAGCACCTCCCCAACAGAGGTCTTATCCTCTATGTCACTTCCTACCAGCCATGCACAAGAAGGTACAAAACTGCTATTGCAACATTTCTTCCTTGCAGTATTTAATACCCTGTCACTCTATACCCCTGGGCTGTGTGTGGTGCATGGTTTTGACTATGCAGTATTACATAATGCAGATTGACCCTGTACCAACATCATGCAGCCAGGTATGACCATTTCCCAGTCATTGCTGTCAGTGCACCATGTTTCCATGATGGACACAATATCCAGGTCTGCCATAGCCATGGTGGCCACCAGATCTGGTATCTTATTTCACAGACATCTAGCACTGGCACACATGGCTGTCCCTATTTTGTTAGTCCTTCTCTTATTTCTAACTGTTCCCCCCCTCCTTACCTGTTTATATTACCTGCTTCTCTTCCCCACCTCCTCCCTTGCTAGTCTCTTATTACCTTGATTGTCTTGCATTCTGGAGGGAATCTTTTCTCTCAGAATGTCTCTACCTTCTACCACAGCTTTTGGGGCAGTTTCTGACTCCCCTTTGTCTTCCACCACCCTCTCAGTTAGATTAAATGCTGGCAAAGTTACATTTAAACCATCCACTGAGGGCTGCCACTCCTTTCCAGGATGGATGCATGTCATCCCCCAAGTATAAGCTCTGATCCCTCTAGGTGGTGCTCCAGTCCCCAATATAGCCATACTCCTCCTTTCTTTATCATTCCTTCAGTCATGAGTCGAATGCCTTAGTGTGGAGCTCCCTCTCCCCCCCCGCAGGCAGACAGCACTTCCATAAAGGCAAAAGTACATGTTACCTGCCTAAGACCCTTTTCAAGCTCACTAAACTGCTCTTGCACTGCTTCTGCCCCATCCAAAGCTTCATCATTTGTCTCCAGGTGGACAATGTCATCCAGCTCCTCCCTTCCTTTCTACTGACTTTGCTATCCATTGAATATGCTTTCCATCCCTCTGAGCCATTGAGTCAGGCAGGCACTTAACCTCCCTCTCTTCCTCCTCTCCTTCCCCCATCTCTATCCCCCTAAAAATAGAGTCCCCCACCATAAGTTGCTTCCTCCTTCTCTGGGGTCCCCCCCTACTCAGGGACTGTATTCCAGTGGACCCCAACTTCTTCACTATCCATCACCTCAAGTGCCCTTTCATGGCAGTTCTGATCTGCCAGAATGGCATAAGAATTTGTTAGTGGCACTAGATGAGGATTGTGCCTGTTACCCACTTCTCCCAGCCTTCCCGATCCTACCACCCTGCCCTCCTTGACCCCACTGTAGTCCAACCACTCCTCCTTTTTGGCATTCCTGTTGGGAGAAATGATCCCCTGACTCCTTGCCAACATCTCTTTGAGTCTAGTGATGTTCTCCTGACTCTCAGCTAGCACAGCCCAGAGCCTTGAGACCTGTTCCCTCCACCCAGAGAGGCACATGCAGATGGGAAAACACCACAGTCTCCAGAAGGTCTCCCTGTAGATTGCCACCCCACAACCACTGCTTTGCACCACCCCCCACAATTCTTTTTTCCTGTTCTTCTTGAGCTTCCTGTCCTCCTGTACCAGACCCCAGTAGGGCTATCCTACTACCACCAAGTAACCACAAGCCCCTAAACCCTGAAGCTCACAAATACCCAGCAAGTGTTTTACAGCAAGTCCCTACACACTAAAATACCCAGTAACTGTTTAACAATAAGCCTATGATCCCTGAAACACATTAGTACCTAGCCACAGTTTACTGGCAATCCCTATATTTATTTATTAAATTTTGTTAACCGGGTATAACCCAGAAACACACTAACACCCAGCAGCAGAACAACAAGCTCCTAAGCACACTAACGCACTTAAGACCAAATGCCAACCTTACTTTCAAAGTGCAGACATCCCACAATGCAACCCCCAAGAGGCTTACCTGGGATCCAATTGGTAGGGGTCCACCTGGGTAGGCAGGGGAGCAGAGTGGCTGGCATGATGGCTGCCTCATTGGGATGATTCTGGTGGGCAGAATCCGATGTCCTTTGAGTGTGTGTCCTTTGCATGGGGGGGGGCACCACAGCACAGGGGTTGCTTGATGGCCTAGTCCTTAAGAAAGCCCCTGCCCACTTCCGGATTTCCAGGCAGCACTCGGATTGGCTGCCATTTGGAGAGGGAGGTGCATCCGGATTCTGATTGGCTCCTTTCAGGTGCCTCACAAAGCTAACAAGCTCTGCTGTTCCTAACTTACCTTGCAGACCATACACTTCTAATAAAGTATCTGTCTACATACCCCATAGTCAGAAATGTTCTATCGGAAAAGTTCAAGCTGCCTTAGTCAGCTATCTCCTTGCTCTGATGGCAAGATTGCTCTTTGACCAAAAGCTAACTACAGGGAATTCTAAATGCAATGGAGATGGTATGTGGAATGGAGGTGAGAGACTATGAGAGCAGGCTGGGAGACCTGAATATGTACACCCTGGAGGATAGGAGGGATGGGGGGAGGGCATGATAGAGATATTTAAGTATCTGAGGTGAATCAATAAGGATGGGGCAGATGGGGTCTTTAAGCTAAGGAGCGGGAAGGGCACCAGGGGGCATGGGCTCAGACTAGAGGAAAGGAGATTTAGGAGGGAAATGAAGAGACACTATTTCAAGGAGAGGGTGGTAGCAAAATGGAATGCACTACCAGAATGGGTGGCATCATGTAAATCTGTGAAAAGCTTTAAAAGGGCAGGGAACAGGGGAGAGTGAGGGTGGGGGAGATAGGGTGGCGGTAGTGGGATGACAAAGGGGAAGGGGTGGGGCTGCTGCAAGCTAGGGGTGCTAACTGCACACTCAAGCAGACTTAGACCAGGTGGTCTGTTTCTGCTGGCACATTCGTATTTTCATATGTTTGTATGCAGACACCTGCTTCACTTCTGTCTAAGTCACACCCCAATTGACAGCTCTCCTTCTTACCCAGCTAACTACAAAGATGATATCAGCTCTCTTCCTCCAACTCAGAATAGCACACTAACTCCAGTGTTTTTGGTTTTACCCTGACTGAAGGTCCCAATTTACATTGCAGAACCTACTCTTCTAATAAAGTATCTCTACTTACCTCCTAGTAACAAATGTTCTAGCAGAAAAGTTCTAGCTGCCTTAGTCAGCTTCCTTGCTCTGATGACAAGATTTCTCTCTTAAGCTCTCTCTCTCTCTCCCTCTCCCCTGGTCTCTTTCAGCTACATGCTGAAAATCCCAGGTGATTCAGTGGTGCTCAGATGCATGATGACCCTAACTGCCCATCTGAAACATGCATTAACTTTTCTGGTGGTCCAGTTGTCCTCCCAGCCCCAAGATTGCTTTCCCAAATCAATGGAAACTATTAGACATTATGGCCAAAATATCTGAAGAACCTAGCTTGGGCCTGCTAAATGTTTGCTCCAGGAGCAAATTAGTGCCTGGATCAAATCATAGGTACCATATATTGGAACAAGAAGAACCACACTGGTAACGCTAAAGGCATGTTCCAATATAACAGCTAGGCACTCTGCAAACTCCAGCCCCTACTGGCCACAGGTGGTATGTGGTCAGTAGGGTGCTATAAGGAATATGGTAGAATTGGTCTATTATGGCCCACAAATGATGATTGCACCTCGGGAGCAATTTACAGTGTTGGTATCCGTATATGCTGTTATACAACGGGCTCTGTGTTTCTTGAAATCTGATTGGCTACTGGGGGTCTTTAAACATGGGTAAATTCTATGATAACCTGTGGAATAATGATCCAGTAGCTCCTTCGCAAGAAAAATCAATCCCTATAAACAAAAAAGTAAGCAAACTGCCACAATATTCTTTTTCCCGCTAACTGCCACAGCAAAGTGACAAAGTCTTGCTAACTCAAAGTACTCAACTTTTTTTTTCTGCTCTGCTGTCAGCGACCTCAAATCTATCCCTGCTAAGTCCCCACTCCCTCTCTCTGTCACTATGCATTCATGGAGAAAACAAAATGGAATGCCGTAATCTCAGACACCCCACTGTGACCCTGTTGCAGTGCTGTCAGCTGCTCAGTACTCGCAACATGTTCCCAAACCTGGGGTAGAGAAACTGTAAAAAAAAAAAAAAACTTGAAGCCTCGCAGTCTCTCTCTCTCAGCCTGTGAGCCACAATGGGTGGCAGCTCATTTTCACACTGCATTCTCTCTCTCCCTCAGGGGAGAGGAACAGTTTAAAAAAAAAAAGCCTCACAGTCTCTCTCTGTCTCTGTGAGCTGCAATGGATGGCAGTTCACTTTCACATGGTCTGCGCTCTCTCCCTCTCACAAGCGCTGCGTTCTCTCCATCTCCCTGTAGAGTTACCACCTTTTAAGAACCCCAAAGTGGGACATTTCTTACTGAAACATGATTTTTCGCAGGACAGTACATAACTTCGACCAATATAACAGACTTGTTTTCTCTGTATAATCAGAATTAAGGCTAAATATTGTAGTTTTTTTAGTTGCTTCTATTGTTTCTTATCATTTCAAGGTATTTTAGTTAAGGTATGATAGTTTTCTGTAGCATTTAGTGGAAAATTAGAAAACAGTTTTACTACTATAAAGTCAGGACATGTAGTATTTTTCATGTTTTTTTGCAGGACACAGCTGCCCAAATCAGGACTGTCCTGCGAAAATAGGGACAGGTGGTAACCCTATCTCCCAGATGATCATCACTGCCCAGCCACCCCTTTCAATAATAAAACAACAACAACAAAAACATAAACAAATCCTAAACAAACAGAAACACAACTGCAGTAACACCGCTGCTCACTCACTCTCTGTAGCCCAACACTCTCGCTATGTGGGAAATCTTGAAGTCAAACGTGCTGTACCGGGTCTGTATGGCATCTCAAAACAGCTGAAAGAGGTGGGAAAAAAATTAAAATAAAACATTTTGTCAAACAGTGCCTTCTCTGTCACTTACAACAGTCTAATCCATTGTGACTGTTTTTTAAATTTTATTTTTTGACTGATACCGCAGCAGCAGGTCGTTCACTCCTTCCACCATTGCCATTCAGATAAACATAAACTGTAATAGCTGGAGCAATGTGGAGCATTGCAGAAGTAGGGAATGAAGACTAATACACATCTTAATATAGCCCAGTAGTTAAACTTTTGAAACAAGTTCAGGGGGCATATAATTACATGGTTGGAGCATGGGGCACAGAGTGGTGGGGGGGTGCAGGCAGCAGTCTCCCTGCCAACAAGGAACTATTTGTTTTTGTGGTGGAGTACTACAAATAATAATTTAAAATAAAAAAAAACTAATTTTCAGTTTTTTGTCCCCCCCCCCCCAAAAACGTGGATCATAGTATAATCACAATAAACCACTCCAAGGTGTGGGTTCTTGCATAAATGACCTCACAGCACCAGTAAGGTGTTACCGGGTCATTTACATCTCCGTAGGACCCCATTATAGGCCAGGAGCAAATTATGTTTGTGACCACCACCCCCCCACAGCATCTGTGGGTCCTGCAACAAACCTGTCCCTGGCATCCAGTGGACCCCCACCTCCCTGATCATCCATCTGCTACATTTTGAACATTTCTGGTAGTCTAGTGGTACCTCCTGCCCCTGGTCACTCATTTGCTACATACTGAAAATCCCTGGAGATTCAATGGTGCCCAATCCTGATTGCCCATCTGAAGCATGTTCTGGCTTTCTTGGTGGTCCAATTGTCTTCTCAGCCCCCTTATTGCCCACCTGGTTCCCATATTCATTCCCTTTGTAGTAAAGTGGTTCCTGTGCTCCCCATACAACAGTTGACCCCAGCCTATCCCTCTCAATTCAGGCCACACACACCCCACTCACCAGTGCAGTGCTCCTCCCTTGTAGCCTTCCCTAACAGTGACCTGCCCAACCCTTCCACTCACCACTATGATCAGCTGCCATCTGAAAGGCAGAGCATGATCTCACACCTGTTCTACAGTAGGTGAGCGATCATGCGCTGCCATCCGGATATTAGGTATAAATAAATGGCAGGAGGAGGAGTCATGCCTGTCAGCCACAAGGTGGGGGGGCTGCAAAGGTGCTCTTCAATGGTGAGTGGGAGCGGATGGTCCTGCATGGTCAGGATAGGGTAGGGAGCTTACTGTAGTATGGGGGGTGGGGACCACTGGACCATCAGCAAAGCTTGGGCAAACCTCCAATGAGTGATTGGGGAGTTGATGGTACCACTGGACCACCAGGGATGTTCAGCATGAAGCAGATTTTGACTGGGGGAGGGGGGTACCGCTGGACCACCAGGAATGTTCAGCAGTAGCAGACAGGTGATTGGAGGGGCTGGAGTACCACTGGATCATCAGGAAAGTTCACCCTGAAGCGCACAGTCATTGGGGAGGGGGGTTTGGACTAATGCAGTCACAAGGGCCTGGTCTGTGGAGGCAGTAATTAGCAAGGCACTAACCACTAGTTTCTGCTTCCCTAATCCTACCAATATACCAATGTTCCTATACGCAAGGTGCAGACAGCTGCTTTGTATAAGCACAAGGGCATATAGTAGGGCTGCTCACAAAGGGGTTAGCAACTTGTTGTCCATGCCATACAATACAGCTTTTGCTAACAATATCTTGCTTTACTAGTGCTAAGGGGTGTTAATATGTCACTAACCCATTTAATGGTCCTTACTGGGATTTGACTATCTTGGCCTATAAGATGGTATGTCCACTTTTTGATAATTTTAGAAAAGAAATACCAGGACCTAACTTGAGAAAAATGCTTGATCCCCCAAATGAACTATGTGCAGACCCTTATACGGTCAAGATAAGAAAAAAATAAAGCAGTGCTGTGGCTTTTTTGTACATCAGAATGATAAATAAAGGAACACATATACTCAAGTAATGAACTATTGACAGTCTATAACTGAAATGGAAAATTTTAGAGTTAGTTGTATTGTTTAGGAACAAACGAACATATGAAACGCCAGCAGAAACAGGCCTCACTGTTTCCATGTATGGTTATGATGAATATTTATACCAATAGTTTTGACTGTCTGATTGACAAATAGTTCCTGGTTTGCATGTTTACGCTGTATGTTAGTAAACAGTAGCAATACAGCTAAGCCCCACCTACCAGATTGGTCCTCTTCCATGCTTCTACATATTTCAGTATGGATGGACAGGGACATTGGGAGGCTAAATGACTTTCCCACGATTACGTAGTAAATATTTTAGTGTTCAGCAGTAGCAGAGTCTAACTAACACTAGACCGTACTGCGTCCACTAGCTGTAGTCAAGTCTGACTCAGCATGAGCAGCACAGACTGAGTGAGAAAAAGCTACTTTACTACACATACTTAGTTTCTTCACTGATCACAGCCAGCGGGAATGCAAAAGTCCCAACTACTCATCCTGCCTGTCTGTTAGTACTGCTTTACTAGCCTGTTGCTGCCATTTGCAACAGACAGACACATCGTAGCAGCACCACCAGAAAACTGGGCTGCACAGATTACTCTTCTCAGCTCAACAGGCACACACTTGCTTATATTAGTATCAATCAATAATTGTGTAATTGGTTGTTTAAAAAACACATATGTTTGGGGGATGAACTGTAGAGTTCTCTGACATACAGTAGCTCCTTCTGTGACATGGTGATGCTGGAAAAGCAACCAAGACATACATAATACAGTGTAAGTGGATCATGCTCTTCATCATCACTGATTGGCTGCTGCAAGATCCATGATTTCCACAGACCTGAGTTTACTGTACCATATAATCTCTGTAAACCATTGTGCTCAAGTGCCAAAGTGATGCCTTAAACTATGGGAGCCCTATTGCGAGAAGCAAAATGGCTAATTTGGGCCATTACCCTGATGTTTACCAAGGTTTCAACTTACCCATATCCAAAGTCACTACTATCTTGAAAGTGATAATCTTCCATATGTCATGCCAAAACTTCGGCATGACAATCTTCCATATGTCATTCCGAAGTTTTTTAAATGCATTAGCTGGATTGTAATTTTAACTAGTGTTTTAAAGTGCTTACACCCCTTCTGTTTCAGTGCTCCTTGTGCACCCCCATCCAAGCACTCTGGCTTGGCGAGGAAAAGTCTAACTCTCCTTTGTCTTGCTAAACTGCTCAAATCTAAACCTATCCTACCTCTATGCTATTTAAGCCCTGCTCTTTTTTCTATTCTCCAGCTGCCTGCCCTTGAATGGGGCTGCTTCAGCTCCCCCATGGTCGGCCGGCACCCAGCCAGCCACCGACTGAGACCAGGACACCCACCTGCAGCTTCTTGGAAGGTGCTGGACAATGCAGTCAATCTGAACATGGGTGCTTCCAGCAAACCCGCTCTGATTGGCCAGGACTTTTCCCCTGCTTCTGCCACCTGGCACTTTTTACAAATAGATTTTAGATAGAACAAAGCAATTTCAAGTGTCTAACAGAGGTTTTTTTTTCCCATTAGCAGGTTATACAGACCTGCCACTAGAGGGATTCTTGTTCTTCATTGGAGAAAAGAAAAAAAAAAAGAAAAAAAAAAGTATACTCTCTGAAAGACACAGTCCCTGGCTGACTGGCCTTCCTGGCTGTATCCTCACGTCCCACTGATCCTGCTACTGCTCTTCTGCCCCCTTCTCCTAGCCCTGCCAGCCTGTCTTAACCCCCTCCCTCCGGCTACCCCGAATCCTACCTTAATCATGCGCCTCCACCATTCTCTACCCCTATTCTATTTCTTCTTGCCTGTCTTCCTCCCCTACTGCATGTCCCAAAAGCCTGCTTTCCCTCCCTCCCCCACAGCTTCCACATTCCTACATCCTTCCTCCACTTAGGCACGCTGCACACTGGTCACTGCCCCTTGCCCAGGGTTCAGCCTATCACCATGAAACTGTTCTACACCCACACTGGTCCTAGCCCTCTACTCTGGTCCTCCCTATCTACGCTTACCCTCACCCACTATCGTCGATGCTCGGCAATTTCCCGAGATGCTAGCAGGCGAAAGCATTCCCTTAAAGAAATACGCTGCAGCTCCTTGAGGCTAGTCCTCCTTCTCCTAATGTTGTCAGGCAACGTGCATCCAAACCCTGGCTCATTCTGCTCTAAAGCCATTAATCTGAGCAAGCCTTCAGGTGCCATCTCATTCATATCAATCAACATCTGCAACCTCCTTCCTAAAATGGATGCCCTACAGGCCTTCACCAGCCAGCACAGCCCTGACATCCTGGCGGTTGTTGAAACCTGGCTCACGCCATCAGTACTGGACCATGCAATCAGCCTTCCTGGCTACAACATCTTTAGGCTGTATCACCTCTCCAAAAGAGGTGGGGGCTGCGCTCTCTACCTAAAGGACTCCATACAGGGGCACCACATCATTACCTCACTCCAACCCACAACTGCTCAGATACTGCCAGTGAGAATCATCCTCAGAGCCCAAAACAAAACCCTCACTGTTGCCACCAACTACATCCCTCCCAAAGAACAGGGAACTGGTCTAACAGCTGTTCTTGACATTGTAAAGTCATTCCCACGGACACTGAATCTATCCTCCTAGGCGACTTCAACATCAACTGGCCTGTGGCCGATGCTGGTGCACACAGGGATACCATTGCTGCGGTGAACCTCACACAAATGGTTTACTCACCAACCAGGAAAAATTACAGGACTGGCACAAGCACACTCTTGGACTGGATCCTTACCAGTCACCTATCGCGGATATCTAACACTAATGTCTTCCCTGACTCTCTCAGTAACCACTCCCCTATTAGCTGCACCTGGTCAAATAAATTCATCAAACAACCACCAAAAACTATCACCAGCAGGGTTCTACCCAGTGGTCACCTTCCTCAACTCAAATCCCACCTCCTCCATCAAGGCTGGTCCTCTATCTTCAATGCAACCAGCGTAAACACTGCCCTTGACCACTTCATAAACATCTTCACTGTGGCCTGTGACATGTATGCTCCTATTAAGAAAAGCAAAGTTAAATCACTCAGTAACCCTTGGCTCACAGGTGACCTCCTCAGGATGCAAAAAACAAGATACCACTTATGGGAGCTGACCAGAAACTCTGGAAGGCAAAATAACATCCAAAACTACAAATGTGCCTACAATGACTGCACCAAAACCATCCAGCAAATGAAGTCTGTCTACTATAAGCATGCCCTCACAAACTCCTGGGACAAGATCGGGAATTCTGGAAGAACATAAAGGAAGTCACCGGGAATCCACCCAAAATCACTCCATCAATACTCAACATCAACGGAACCACAACCCTTAACCCAAAAAACATTGTGGATACTTTTAACAAAGCCTTTACCGACCTCAGCACTGTCCTACCTCAGGACTACTTCAAAGATGGTGAAGCCCCTCTGTCCGCAATGGACACTACTCCCACCAGCTCCCCCCACTTCTACTTCAAAGCAGTCAAGCCTCACCAAGTATGCAAATATATAACCAAAGCCCTTGGTAAATCAAGATTCAATAATGACTCCCTCAATCTCAAAATCCTGTCTCTCACACTTGATGAAGTGCTTAGTCCTCTCCCTCAGCCTTAGCCAGTTCCTGGACAGAAGGAAATCTGCCACTGTTACCCCAATCCATAAAAGTGGTGACAAAACTGCCCATGATAACTACAGACCTATCTACCTACTACCCCCACTCTCCAAGGCACTAGAATGCATCGTCTTGGACCAGCTCACAGAATACCTGGATACGTACAACATCCTGTGCAAGCAACAACATGGGTTCCACAAAGGTCACAACACCTCCACAGCCCTACTTGAATTCACCGGTGTAATCCACAACGCGCTTGACTCCAGTGAACTACTAGGCTCAATCTACATTGACTTAACTAAAGCCTTCGACACCATCAATCACTGCCTCCTGCTTGTTCAGCTTCAGAACACTGGGCTGTCAACTGACTCCATTGTCTGGTTTAAGAGCTACCTTGAACAATGGTCCCAAACAGTAAGAATCGCTGATACACTCTCGGGCCCTAGACCTGTCCACTGGGGAGTTTCCTAGGGCTCCATTCTGGGACCCCTCGTCTTCAGCCTATTCTTAAACTCACGACCGGACAGCTGCCCAGAACAAATAATTCTCTACACCGACTATGCTGTGATCCTCACCTCGGACCCTGATCCAATCCAATTACAAAATAAACTTCAGCAGGCCTTCTCCTCCATTGAATCCTGGTTTCTAAATCATAAACTGCTTCTCAATCAGAACAATACAAGTCTATGGTCTTCTGCAGCCCCCACAACAAAAACAAATGACTCCACCTCTCCATTGCAACCAAACAAGGAGCTATCCTAGAGCAAACACAATCATTCAAGTACCTCAGCATCACCCTTGATCCCCACCTCTCATACACTGTCCATATCAGCAATGTTGCAAAATCTGCCAATGAGAGGTTAGGCATATTATTCTGGTACAGGAAACACCTGACCCCAGAAGCACTGGCAGTGGCTGTCCAAAGCTCCATCGTCAGCATCATAGACTATGGTCTTATCATATATGGGTCTGCAACTACCTCTGCTCTCAAACGTATTGCAACTTCCCTGAATAAGGCCTGTTGACTCATCACTGGCTCACATCGCCATACCCACACATGTGACCTTTATTCCCAATCAGGATGGCTTCAACTAGACAAACGCATAAAATACCAAACCTGCATCACGGCCAAGAAAATTATAATGGGTCTGGCCCCACCTGGTGTCTGTGCCCTCCTTAAGCCTAGACATAGGAATGTCACTACAAGGAGATCCAATTCCCATCTACTACATATCTCACGATGTCGCACAACCCAAGGACAAAGATCATTCACCTATCGGGCATCCAACTGGCTCAACTCTTTTGGCAGCAACATAGCGACCACTCCAACACTCGGTCTCTTTAAGTCCAAGCTGCGCCTCTCACTGCTTGCATCCTGTGATTGCCGATCTTAACATTTCCACTGTTCCAGCTGCAAATGCCCCAGCACTTACAATCAGTCTTTGCACCCCTAGCATCTTACCTGTCATATTCCCTCAACAAGGCCCCCTGGCTGCACTGTCTCCCACCCTTGCCCACCTCCCCCCCCGTATCTCCACTCCTGCCCCCACCCCAACCACCTCGCATACTACCCCTTACCTCCTGCACCTCCCTCGATCTCCCACGCCACTTCCCCCACCACCCACCCCCCATTCCTTGTCTTGCTCATTGCTCAAGTCCTTGTACTGGTTATTACATATCTGTAAGTCAATGACTATATGTTTGTAACTAAAAATGATGACTGTTGCACACGCTGACGTGGAACCTTTGTAAAACAGCCTCGGCTCAAAGGTATTGTAGTCCTAGATTGAAATAAATAAATAGTCCCTGAAATGGATCTGGTGTCTTCTGAAAAAAAAATACAATGAACAAGAGGTGGCAAGAGTAATCAAGTTCTGCTGATGCTTTTGTTTCAGACATTTTTTTTTAATTTAGCACTACAAGTATTCTGAAATCCTACATTTGACAACATAGGATGACATTTATTTTCTTTTTAAAATACCAGTAATATTGTCTTTCTCCTTAGTCTTGATAAACTGAACTTCAGTCTATTAAACTTCATTCTATGAGGCTCACAGGATTTCTTAACATTGACAGGGATAATCCAATGCATTTTGTAAAGCCATAGATGATATGATATTAATTGTCCAACTTTATTTGAGAAGGAAATGCATTTATTCATTTTTCTTTTCCTCTACCAAGAAACAGCATACTAATCCCGCAACATATATTGTATATAATGCACCAGTTAGGGTTCAACTTAACGCAACAAAACTAGGGAAATATGGCATTAGGGTTTCCAACTCTAACTCCCCACCCCAGGCCCCAAGCAGGAAAATAAAATAAAAACATTTGGGTTTGGGGTCTCCAGCGACTTGGTGAATTAGTAGTGGGGTCTTCTTTGGTGTTTTCAACCCTAATTCTCCCCCCTAGCCCATAGCCTGCTGTGCAAAGCATAAGGTGCACCTCCAAGCCAGTGCTTCATAGTGATACACTCATCAAAGGTACAGAAATATGTATCACCACATGTTGCCAACACAGTCTGCTTTAGCTTCCTTCATGCAGGGCTCTGAGGGCCTGACATGAAGAAAAGAGATCACATCTGACCTTGTTTGCTTAGGGAGGGTGGCATTAGAGTTGACAACCTGAAGGAAGATCCCACCACTGATTTGTCAAGACTCCAGAGACCCAAAACCATAATGATTTTCCTTTTTTCTGCTTGGTGGGTAGGGGTGGGGAGGTAGGGTTGGAAACCGTAATTCCACATTTCCCTACTTTTGTTACATTAAGTTGAACCCTAACTGATGCATTGATATAGTTTTTTTTTCAAAATATTTCCTTTCTTTTTGAGATAGTGGAATTGCATTCCTTTCGATATAGCCTTATTTTTATTCCACCTCATGAATCCAATAGGTGAAAATGTTCAAATTCCCTCTGAAATGTAATTTTGCACCACAGGTACAAAAACACATTTTGGCAAAGAAGGAGTAGGTCAGCACCATGAAACTAAGTTAGGAAGTCCAAGCTGCAATTGCAAAACTAATGCACCAAATTATTGCACTAAATAAAGGAACCACTAGACTGGTACCAGCTTTATAACAAACTTCAATAAAAAGTCTAAAGTGCAAAGTGCCAAGTTAACAAGAAGTGCAACAAGTGCAACACAGCAAATAAATTAAGCAACTTAATGCATTGTAGATACAGGCTCACCAGTCCAAAAAGTATTAACACTACAACTTCACTGTATCAATGGGCAAATAAACTCTCCAAACAATTCTTGGTTACCAACCCAACGGCGACATTTTGCCAGCAAGGTACCCCATAGCAACTACAGTGCCATGCCACTGTGGGGAACCCACTGGAACCTGGCGCTGTCGTCAAGGGTCCTGCACCCCCTCATTCAGCTCCGACTCAGAGTTGATAATACTAAAGTGGGGGAGGTTTGTCCCCCGAAGAAAGCACAGCCAGCCAGTGGGAACTGGCATCCAACTACAGAATGCGGTCTACCTGCTGGTTTTGCTGATGGGGCATTCAACAAATATTTTGTTGAGCACCCGTAGCCGATCCAACAATTCTTATAGGCAGCATTGCTAAATTGCTGCAGTAAATTTCAAATGCAAAAATCCCAAAATACCAAAAATGGAGACTCAGTTCCTCAGAGTATATTAGCCGATCAGTGAACACTCTTGCATGTATGCTTACGTATCGACATCCATAGACGTTGCCATCAGATCATTTTGGTCAGGATATGAAAAATGACAGGTGTCAAGTTTGTGAGATTCTTTTGAAAATTCCGGGACAAAATACTGAAAATCACTGATGTTATGAGTGACCATGAACAAAATGTGTGTTCCTTGTTGCTTTTCTAATATTTTGATCCACAATTTTCAGTGTAGACTTCTCATGATCTCACCTCAAGAACTGGTAGGTGAACATTTTCAAATCCTTCCCAAAAGGGGATTTCAATCCAAAGTGCAAAAACACATTTTAGTCAGGATTTAAAGGGGGGCGCTAATGAGTAGCTAACCGAAGAGCCGCATTTCCCACTAGCGCTACTGAAACAGCTGAAAAATAAAGATTAATAAATGGAATTTCCCACTCCAGAGCAAATAAAACGGTGGTTTTGAGTAGCGGAGGGTGCAATGGAGGAATACTTAACTCCGATGCCATCTAAGAGTCAGCGGGCGACTGGAAAAACTGGAAAAAAGGGGTTGGCAGGCCAAGGAGGAGAGAATGCCGGCCTTGTTTCGCTTTCCGCCGCAGAGGTGGCAGCTTTGGGGAAGGAGCTTACGGGGCAGGTGATCGCAGCTCTGGAGCCATGTCTGATAAAACTGGAGGACAAACTAGATGGAAAACTGCAGGAGATGTTAGAGCATCAGGCGCAGCAGAGCACTCGACTAACAGAAGCTGAAGAAAGAATCTCCAGACTGGAGGATGAGATACTACCAATCCCAGGGCAGGTTCGTGCACTACAGAGGGAGTTGGAGGAGTTTAAGGAGGCTTTCGACTACCAGAAAAATTATCATCGGAGGCTAAACCTGCATCTGAGGGGGGTTTCCGGAGGGTCTGGAGGGACAGGATGTGTTGGATTTTTGTAGCAGAGTTCTGCCTGAGCTGCTGGGGCTGACAATGAAAAATTGGAATGTTAAGTTAGAGCGTGCACATCGAGCGGTGGTACCGAGGCCTCCCGTGGACAGCCCCCTCGTCAGATAATTATGCGTTTCCATAACTTCCAGGATCGAGAAACACTATTGAAAGCCTACAGGTCCAAGGGTCCCCTGAGTTTTGAGGGCCATAGATTATTCCTCTCTCAGGACTATTCAGCCCGGCTGTTAAAAAAGCGAAAGGCCTTTAATGGGCTGATAGCCCAGCTCAGGAGCCTTAAAGTGGAAAACTTTTTGACATACCCTGCCACACTCAGAATTAAGCATGGGGGAGCTACCTATTCCTTTTGGGAGTTCGAGAAAGCAGAGGAGTTTGTAAATGGCTTGAAGAGGAGAGTGAGCTGAAAGATGGTGGAGAGACACAAAGAGCTGGAAGGTGGACGGTGAGAGGTGGTGATTTCGTTGTTCCTGTGGACTTTTTGACTGTATGGCTATGGACTAAGTTCTGTTGAAAATGTTCCTAGTTGGCGCCGTTGCGCCCTCTGTTCCCAGAAAGGAGAGCCTCTAGAGGAGATGAAGGAGGGACTGGATATGCGTTCCCCTCTGCTCTCCTGGAGGGCTCTCCCTGATGGACTGGTGATGCAAGAGAGTCCAGATGGAGGCCTGAGAGCTGCTGCCAAGTGGAGAACCTTAGTGCAGACGAGGTAGGAGCGAGGAAGGGCCTAGCGTGTGTTTTTCTGATGACACGGCCTGATCCCCTGCACCACCCCTTCGATATTGCTGGTTCAAAGATGTCTTCATCTACTGTCCTGAATGGGGGAAGGGGGAGTATGTTGACGGGGGAGGAGGGAGGGGAGGGGTACGAACTAGGCATTGGATTTGAAGGGATGAAGAGAGGTCCAGGGGAGGTCTGGGGGCCTCAATTGGGGTTAGGCGTGTTAATACAGCATGGGGAGGTCTCATGGGATGGTTTCAAAGCTTGAGATCTAGGTCCATGATAAGGACCTTGCTTTGGGTAGTGTGAGTGTGCATATCCCTGAGACCTCTCCGGAGATGGTAGGGTGGGGAGCTAGGGGACGGAATATAGGAGGGGTGGGCGGCGAACATGAGGGTGTAATGTAAGTGGCCTAGGGTTCTTTTTTGGGTTAGATGGTGTAGGGAAGGGGAGCCATGTTATAGTTATGCTGGCGGAGGTGGGTGAGGGTTTGGGAGGAATAGGTCACGGTATGAGGGTCGAGGAAGGTGCTATAGGTCCCACCTCTCAGGCAGGGTGTGGATTGTCCTCCCACAAAAATGAATGTGATGAGGAAGGATGGGAGGGGGTAGGAGTGAACAGAGACCTATTTTGAAGGGTGGGTTAATAGTGGGGAGGGGGAATCGAGACTCGATTGGTAAGGAGACGAGGACAAAAGAGGATAGGAGGGAGGGTGAGCCTGCTCAAGGGAAGGAATCCTATGGGAGGGGGAGCAGACAAGGACTGGGTGAACGGGACGGGGGGATGATAAGCTAAGGGGAGGGTAAAGAGGGAGAGTTAGGGTAAAGGGAAAGATAGTTGGAAGGGGCACTGACTGGGATTGGGAGAGACGGACATATATGGGATCTTTGGGAGTGGGACAGTTCCGGAAGAAAGAACCAGGCTGTGGGCAGGGGCAGCAGGGCACTTGTTAGGTTATGAGGAGAAGTGTTGAGTGGTTTGTTCTGTATTGTCTTTAAATTTACACTTGTGCTATGTTAGCAATTAGTGTTATAGAGAGGAGGGAGGAGGAGAGTTTACAAAGGGGGTGCAGGGGGTTGGGATGGGAGGAGGGGTCTGGGGGGACTAGTTCTAAATGCTAGAACAAATAGATTTCTTATTGTTTTAGTTAGCAATTTAGTCGCCTGGTTATATCTTGGATGTGGGGGTCGAGTGTGCAGAAATCAAAGGAAGTATGTGAAGGTGCATATGAGTCATATGAAAAGCTGGATTTACATAATGCAATGTCGAGTGAAAACAGCCCGAAAAAATGTAAAGTTACATAGGAGGAGATGGGTGATTCTGTAAACCTAAATGTCATATCTTGTAATGTAGAAGGAATAGCAAGCCCAGTGAAGAGGACCGCACTTCTTACTGCGCTGAGGTGAAAGGGGGCACAGGTGGCATTGCTACAAGAAACGCACCTGAGCTGGAGCATGCCAAACTTTTGCAGAATTGGGTTGGGAAATGTCTAGCGGCCCCTTATTCCTCACATAAAAGGGGGTAGCAATACTCTTACATAAGAATCTACCCTTTGAGGTGAAAAGGGTAGTGAGAGACCCTAAGGAGGGCAGATACATTTTCGCCACTGGAGTATGGCGAGTAGAGACACTGACATTTGGCTGTGTCTATGCACCAGCAGTGTATGACCCTGTTTTTACTCCTCTTTGTTGGGCTTGCTTGTCAGGGAACAATTTCCAGGACTCATCATGGGGGGAGATTTCAACTGGACAATGGACGCAAAGATGGATCATTCTGAGGGTAAGAGGCGAGCGACGGAGGCCATGGGGCAGTGGCAAATTGGAATGGTGGATCTAGATCTAGTGGATGGGTAGAGGGCGGTTAACCCCACAGGGCAGGAGTATACATTTTATTCTAATCCCCATAAGACTTGGTCCCAGTTAGATGACTTTTTTCTTCCTAGAGGCTGGGTAGGGAGGATAACAGAGATTAGCCACAGCCCCATATACATATCAGATCATGCTATGGTACTGATGAGTATCTTGGTGGGGGGGGTCTGAGAGTAGGTCGACAATTTGGAGATTTCCTACATACTTAGCTAAGGACCATGCATTTAGGGAATACCTAGCAGATCAATAGAAGCTCTATGAGGAGATGAATGACACGGGAGAGGTTTCCAGTGCCACTTTCTGGGAGGCAGGTAAGGCCTATATGCAGGGAGCTATAATAGCTTATGTGGCTAGGATGAAAAAACAGAAAAGGGGGGAAAAAGGGAAGAATTGGAAAGGCAAGTGAAAGAGCTGGAGAAATGGGTGGGAGGAAGAGAAAGGGGAGATGCCCCCAAGATACTGGCAGTGGCAAGGGAAGCCCTTAATTCCCTCTTAAGGGAAGAAGCAGGGAAGGCTTGTTTTTTTTGCCAGAGGAGGGTTTTTGAGTGGGGGAATAAGCCCGGGCCCTTGTTAGTGAGGCTTATGAAGGGGGGCAGATGCCCAACTCGGATACTATGGATTAAGGGGGAGGAGGGGCTAGTTCTCACAAGCCCAAAGGCCATTGCAGAACGCTTTGGGAGTTTCTATGAAAAGCTATATAGAGCTGAGTATATTGGGCAGGAGGAGCATATCCGGGAGTTTTTGGAAGGGATACATTTGTGGAAGGTCACAGACGAGCAGAGAGAGGTGCTGAGTCAGCCCATATCAAGATTAGAAATCCTGAGTGCAATACAGAAGTTACAGGAGGGAAAGGCATGTAGGCCCGATGGATTCCCTGTCAAGTATTACAGGATTCTGGGAGGGCAAATGGCAGATGTGTTGCAGAGGGTATTTATGGTAGAAGAGGGGGGACAGACCCCGGTACTACCTGATTCATGTTATGAGGCCAATATTTGCCTAATACAGAAAGGGGGTCTAGATGAGACTGAATGTTCCTCCTACCGACCAATCTCTCTCCTCAATGTGGACATGAAAATTCTGGCCAAAGTCCTTGCCACCCGCTTAGAGAACTTTTTGCCGGAGGTGGTTCACCCAGATCGGACCGGGTTTATCAGGGGATGACAGTCCTACCATAACGTACACCGGCTGTTAAACATTATATGGCGGGCTAGACAAGTGGGAACCAAGATGGGAGTGATCTCATTGGATGCTGAAAAAGCATTCGATAGGGTGGAATGGGGCTATCTATTCGAGGTGATGACCCGGTTTGGTCTGGGGGACCCATTTATAGGGTGGGTCAGGGGCATGTACCAAAAGCCAAGCGTGCAAGTTGTGGTCAATGGGTGCCTATCTGGGAAGTTTGGCCTGGGCAGGGGACGAGGCAGGGTGCCCTCTGTCCCTTGCTGTTTGCTCTGGCGATTGAACCTAGCGATGGCGATACCAACACGAGTGTGGTGGAGTGGGGACAGGAAGGGATGAGTGCACAAGGTGGCGCTCTATGCGGACGATATGCTGCTTTTTTTAGGAGACATGGGTGGTTCTATGGGATGTCTAATGGATATTATTGAAAAGTTTGCCAGTTTCTCTGGGTATAGGATTAATGTCAGGAAATCTGAAGTGATGGGGTTCCCGGAGGTTGATCCGGAGATACGGCAAAGGAGATTTAGGGTTGTCAGGTCGGATTTTAAATATCTTGGGATCCACTTCGGGCAGAGGTGGGAAGAGCTGTATAAATTGAACTACCACCCTCTGATAAACTCAGTATTGGCAGACCTGAAAAGGTGGATGCAATTGCCCATATCTTGGATTGGGAGAATAAATCTCATAAAAATGAATATTATCCCCTGCATCCTATATCCCTTGCAAATGCTACAGGTAAGGCTTACACAGAGAGATGTGAAACTGTTAGAGAAAGGGTTCATGGACTTCATTTGGCAGGGGAAAAAGCCTAGAGTAAGTTTAGCGAGGCTTAAGGTGGATAGAAATAGAGGTGGACTCGGCTTCCCAGATTTAGGGGCATATTACAGGGTGGTGCAGCTCCGGAGTGTGGCAGATTGGACTTACAGGTCTGAGGTGGCTAGCTGGGTGGGGCTGGAACAGAAGGAGCCCCAAGGAAGGCTTATGGCATACCTCCATAGTAGGGGTCTGCGGGCATACAGGGATGTGGGTGGTGGTAACCCACTGGTCCGTGAAACGTTGGAGACTTGGCACCACCTATGGCACCGGAAGGGGGGGGCCCCAGAGGGAGACTGTCCTACTTCCAGTTGCAAGAAACCCCTTTTTTGTTCCTGGGATGGAGGATAAGGGATTTCTAGAATGGGAGAAAGGAGGGGTGGTGTGTGTAGGTGCACTGTTGGAGAAGGGGGTGATGGGGGAGTTCAATTAGGTCAGGCGAGACCTAAGGTTGGGAGCTTCTCATTTGTTTTGATATATGCAGCTGAAGGCATATGTAGGATGACTGGGTATAGGGGGGAGGGGGAGGCTGCACTTAAATGGAATAGAGCGGGTGGTATGTCAGGCCAGGAAAGATGCAAAAGGGTTTATCAGGAAAATTGCCAAGCAAGAAAAGCAGAACCTACCAGACTTTACGGGCCTGACAAAGGCCCATTGGGAAAGAGATTTAGGGTTGCAGATCTCGGAGAGAAACTGGGGTGTTATGCTAGGTTTGCCAGAGGGAATCATGATATGCAATAAATTTAAGGAGGCCTTCTATAAGTTCTTGCATAGAATCTACTGGCCCCCAGCGGCAGTACATAGGGCACACCCTGCAGTTTCGCCGAACTGCAGAAGGTGTGGTAGAGGGCTAGGTACCTTTTTTCATTGTTTCTGGTCATGTCCGGTTCTGGTAAGATATTGGGGGAATGTGGTCCAGGAGGTAAATAAGGGAATGGGTGGACAATTGACCCATGACCCCTTAGTCTGTCTGTTCGAGGTGGAAAGAATAGAAGGGGAAGAAGAGTGGCAATTATTACCTAGATGGGTAAGGGTCTCGATGGTGTTGGCTAGACACTGTATACAAAATACGTGGGTTACTGGGAATGGGCCTTCGCTGGCTGATTGACGAAAGTTGACTATACGCACATTGGCTCTAGAGAGGCTCACTTGGATAGTCAGGGATAGGGAGGAGGTGTTTTTGAAGGACTGGGCACCCTTTTTGGCGACTTTGAGATTGTCCAAAAACTTATTGCTTCTTGCAGGGTTGAATATTTAAGCGTCAGGTGGCTGGATAGGTATAAGGGAAACACCCTTGTGGGGGGGTGTGGTGAAGGGGGAAGAACATCTGGCAAACATGGGGCCAAAATGTTTTTTCTTCTGTGGATACTAACATCCTAACATCATATAAATAGTTCTGGTATGGACGATGGCTCTATGTACTGTATATTATATTAATAATAAGCAGGTGTTAGTGAGGATCTGAATGTATAGAAGATGTTGGGGGAGGGCTGCACGCTCGACTAAACCTTTTTAAGGGGAATATAGGGAATATATTACATAAGATAACCAGGATTTGTATATGTTTTGTGTTTGTACTTGTTTTTCTGTTGTATGTATTGTGTATGAGTTTCTGGTGTTGAAAAACTTTTAATAAATAGAACATACAAAAACAAAATGACAGATGTTACATTCATGAGGTGGTGTTAGAGCATGTCTGTGTTGAAAATTTGGGGTCAAGATACAGAAAATTACCAAAGTTATGCACAAGTGTTGAAAATGTTCAATGTACATGCTTTAACTTTGTTTTTTTGAAATCTTTACCCCCAGTCCTCAACATATCCTTCTTATGACCTCACCACATGAACAAGGGTGGTGATAATGTTCAAACCCACACAAAAGGTGATTTCACACAGTGACCATAAAATCACTTTTCAGGAAAGATTTGAAAAAGTCAGCACTTGTTCATGAGGTGGGGTCCCAAAAAGGCTATGTTGAAAATTTGGTGAGAAAATATTCAAAAATGGCAAAGTGATGAATAAAAGTTTAAACCCCACTGAAATACATTAAACTAGACTTACTTATTTTCTCATATCACACTAATTGGGTCCCACAGCAAGACACGTCTTTGATCGAAGAGTGGATCTATGTCATGTGACTGTTCCATTGAGTGTGGATGTGAGGATGTATGGGAGGGGGTGTGCTGAGTGACAAGTTGGGGTGGGCTGGATATTTGTGTGTGTGGGGGGCAGATCAACAAGGGAACATTTTCAATTTTACAGGTTCAAACAAATGAAAAAATCAATGAGGGATGATTTTCTTAGTTTCAGGGCACCTTTCACCACTGGGGTTGGGAACCCCAGTATCGGGCTACTATGTGGCAGCACTGGGGTTTGGTCTCTAGTGCCACCACTTATATAAATGGAAGGTGGGCGGGTGACCTGGAAGGGAGGGTGGTGAAGATAAGCAATACTGGGGTTGGTCTGCTTATGCTACATGAAATGAACAAGAATAGATAGAAACATGGATAGATAGATTTATTTATTTTATTTATTAGAATATCGGAATTACAGTCCTGAGATGGAGAGAGAGAGAGAGGAGGAGAGATAGCTAGACAGACAGAACAGATAGATACAAAGAGAAACAGAGAAAGCAGGGGATCATTGGCTCAGTGCTCTAAACTGAAGCCAGAAGCATGACTCCAGCTGTGGCTTTACATTTCAAGAAAGTCCCACTGTTCTCATACTGAGAATGCAAGTGAATGGCTCCTCTCACTAAGCTGGGCACGCAGGATCTTTGGGTGACCACAAATGTTATTTACAGGGCAGTTTTCAAAAACAAACACCAGAGTCTAACTAAATGTGTCCTGTTTACATAGGTTCAGGTGTTTGCTTTTTTGAAAATACATATGTTTTTATATATTTTCCATTTATTTTAGTTATGAAAACAATCTTTTTTTTTCATAATAAGTAAATCATTTCTCACAACAAGTAAATCATGAAATTAAGCACCCATGGTTGGTGTTTTTTTACCAGTTGAGCTTAGGGGGTTATCCCAAAAAATTTACTTTAAATCCTTATGACTCTGGAACTGAATAACATTTTTTCATGAAACCTTTCTCAGTACAGGCTGCGTCCATCCTGAAAGTTTCATGAAAAAATAAACACTCCATGTTAAGTATAAGAAATCCAAACACTCATTTTTTTGCCTTTTTTTGGCATTCCTTATCTTGAAAATTAAAAAAAGATGCCATCAGGAAATGTTTCATGTCTTGAGACTCTGTCTGCCAGACCACACATACTAAAGTGTATCAAATGCTGCCAAAGTTATTAAGGTGCACAAATTGAGGTTTAAATTTTAACAGCCTACTTAGCCTTAACTATAAGGGTGCTACCATACCACTATAATGTAGATAGACAGACAGATACAGTAGCTAGATAGATAGATAGATAGATAGATAGATAGATAGATAGATAGATAGATAGATAGATAGATAGATAGACAGACTGATTGACTGATTTATGCAAGGGGCGTCAGTTTAAACTACACAAGCTATCATTACTATATATCTTCCTGCTTTGAAGATAGTAGCGCTATCTTTTAAAGTCAAAGGTCAGAATGAAACAATGGAATGCTGAACCAATCAGTGAGTAGCTTTAACAATGTAAATGACATCACAGTAGCCACGTGAGGCACTGGAGCCATCAAATGTGAAATGCATTGATGAGCACAGATTAAATTTTGCAGCTTTGCCTTTTGAAAATTTGTATAATTTCTAGCATAAAACCACAAAACACCTGTTGTGCAAATCTCACTGACATGGGTGAGAGTGATATGCTTTGAGTGGCATAGTTTACATTTTGTACTATTTGTCTATTGTAGATTTTTATCATTTCTATCACAAAACCACCTAGACACTAGTTGTGCAAATCAAATATGACATGGGTGAGTGTCAGACAGTAGAAATACAGTATCTTCACTCACTATACTTGACCTCTTCTGACCCTACATGACTTTGACATTTATAAGTTCAGTAGATCAAGCACAGCTTGTGAAGACATTTTTACTGTCTCACTCTCACTCATGTCGTACCCCATATATATATATATATATATATATATATGTAATGGTGGACAGTGAAATACATGATTTATCTATATAAGTACTATCTGACCCTGGGTAACCTCACAAGTGGTGTAAGCCACAAGTGAGGTGGCCAAAGGCAAACTGCGCACAGATAGATAAATCATTTATCCAACTGTCCACCATTGCATAATTCATTGACGCAATAGAGATAGGTTAAGGTAGTGTCAGGAGAGGAACTTCTCAGTATCTTTTTAACAAAAAAAAAAAAAGGAAAAAATGCAGTGTTTTTTTGGTGGTGAGGCCATATATCACTACGCTGGACCAAGTAGTTGCTAGGGTTGTCATGGATGTACCGATGTCTTGATGCTCCAATGCCTTTGTTTATTGGTGGAATGAGTGTTGTCACTGAAAATTTCAGTGAAAAAAGGCAGCTGTTCTTAGCAAAGGCTAGAGTAATTGCAGGTGAGGAGTGTCAGCATGAGCTGTGATCAGCTTCATGTGAGAGTTGTTCCAAAAACATTTTTATTATTAATTTTATATAGTAAGTATGTCCCTTAGGGAAGTTTATTTTAAAAACAGGGACAGGAGTATTAAAATGCAGCCACAGAGAGAGTGAGTGGCACAGTGCTGAAATGAACAGAGCAACTGAGACAGGAGGAGGAGTTTCGAAGGCAGATTTGAAAGGGAAAAAATGGTAAAACATAGAAACATAGAATTTGACAGCAGATAAGGACCGCTTGGCCCACCCAGTCTGCCCATTTCCCTACCTACTGGATAAGCTGCAGATCCTGGTTAACCAGCAGCCTACTTCTTTCTACCCCCAACCCCTAGAATTGCCTTATGACTGTCCCATGCATGCTTGAATTCAACCACTGTTTTTGACTCCACAACCTCCAGGCTGTTCCATGCATCCACAACCCTCTCTGTGAAAAAATACTTCCTTACATTACCTCTGAGCCGCCCCTCCATCTTCAAATTGTGCTCCCTTGTTCTTGCACACCTCTTTTTTTGAAAGATGATAGCCTCTTGGACTTTGTTGATTCCTTTGAGGTACTTGAAAGTTTCTATCATGTCCCCCCCTCCCTCCTTTCCTCGAGGCTGTACATATTATGCTCCTTTAGTCTCTCTCCATATGTCTTCTGGTGTAGACCCTGCACCATTTTAGTTGCCCTCCTCTGGACAGCTTCCATCCTGTCTATGTCTTTGCGGAGATTGGGTCTCCAGAACTGCACACAGTACTCCAGATGGGGTCTCACCAGCTGTCTGTACAGAGGGATAACAACTTCCTGTTTTCTACTGGTGATGCCTCTCCCTATGCATCCCAGTATCCCCCCAAAAGTTCTCTTCTGTAGATTTTGGCATCAGGATGGGGGACCTGAATGTGTGGACAACATGGAGTGGTTTGGCTGAGTGTCAAGAGTTTGATCCACGTATCATGGCTCCTGCCTCTTGAGCAGATGCAAGTAAAATAAAAAAATAAAAAAAACACTGCAGCTGGAAAGTGATTTTGGCATTTTTGTTTGCACATTGCCAGGACTCAGTCTGTGCTGTTTTACTGAGTCACGTTCATGTGGGGAATTCTATTTCATTTTCTATTTTATTTATTGAGATATCGGAATTTCAAACCTTTGAGTCGTAGACTCATTTCCAAAGGCTCCACGTAGGAAACAATATACAAAATACAGATATAGATAATAATCAGTACAGCAGTGAACAGGAAAAAAAATTATTTAAATAGTAATAAGGCAGAAGATAGTATAAGAGAGGATGCCTATACAGGTTGGTAGCTAAGCAGGTCCCCATAATCAGATGCATATAATAATCAGTACAGCAGTGTACAGGAAAAAAATTATTTACATAGTAATAAGGAAGTAGGCAGTGTAAGAGAGGAGGCCTATACAGGTTGGTAGTTAAGTATGTTCCCACAAGTGGAGACAAGATTTTGACAAACCAGAGAGGAGGCCTTTACAGGTAATTTGCTAAGCAGGTCCCTGTGAACATAGGGGCAAGTTCAATGCACTGCACAGCCAGTATGGTGTTATGCTTGTGCAACTGTGTTAGTTTAGTTTTGGCCATTCACACTCTCTATTCCAGAGGAATTACTACCCTGTAGGGGTACGAAAGGCAAGGGACCCTTGGAGAGGGTTCCACCTCTAGAGGTGCCACGGGACGATTCCTGTGGCTAAAGGTACCTTAGGATCCCCCTAAGGAGAGAAGTGCTACCACTGGAGGAGGATGGTGGGGCAAAGAAAATGTACTTCACAATGAGGCTGAGAGGAACTGCTCATATAGCTCAGGAAGTGGGAGTGGCTGGCTGCTTGTTCATTGAACTACAGGCCTAGACTTCCAATTGTAGTCCAAGGTTAATCAGCAGTAAGAGAATTTAGACCTTGTCAATAGATATCAACATTTAGGAATAAGCTGCTGACTAATGCCCTGAGACCAAGGCACAGGCTGGTAGGTAGGGGGTTCCCCAGTTATGGGCAGGTGCAGAAGCGAGAAGAAAGGAGGTGTGCCCGGAGGTCTGCTTTGAAGGGGCCTAGTTTGAGGTGGCTGGTAACCAACAGAGGAAGGGAGCTGTAAAAGGAGGGGGCCCTGATAAAAAAAGATCTCTTTGCGATCTCTATGCTACAGAATTGAATGCTGCAGAGAATTTAAGAGTAGTTGTAAATGGGGGTCCATGAATAATGTGAAAGCAACTATTTAAAAGTGGAGGTAGTAGTGCTGGCATGTTGGCCAGCGGGGGGGGGGGGGGAGTTTGTTGACACACTTTCTACAGTAAGTGAATAAATGGGTTTGACATAGTAACTGTATGAATAAATGTAAGATCTTTTATTTATTCATATAGTTACTCTGATAAAATTAATTTATTGGTAGGTTGTTGTTTCTGTAGAAATTTATCTGCAGGTTTGTTTTTTCTGCACATATTACATCTATCTATCTATGTATCTATCTATCTATCTATCTATCTATCTATCTATCTATCTATCTATCTGTCTGTCTAATCTGCCTTATACCAGTGAGCTCTTAGTGATACACTACCAGTTGTTGCTACTTCTTCTTGGGCAGACTGGGTGGGCCACCCGGTCCTTATGTGCCGTCAACATCAGTGTTTCTATGTTTCTTACTATTTCAGCAGCAACATTCCACACTGCCTTCAATATAGTACTGCAGCTGTGCAATAGAGTACCACTACCCATCAGCATATATGAGATACATTTCAGCATTTGTCACCTTGAATGTTGCAGGTTATTTTCGAATTCCTGCTTAGTTCTTATTGCCTCTCTTGACGATGCATAGCTAACAAATAGCACTGGAGCATTTGTCCTTATTCTCATCAGTTGGGCTGGTGCCACAAGAATACAGGCTTAGGAAAAACATCAAGAACAGCTCTAGTTAGAAACAGGTGCTATTCTTTCTTTTTAGTGTGGCTTAGGTCTGAGTAATTTAAAAACAAAATAGATAGTCTGCAAAAGTTTTGCAGCAGCTGGCCATTTCTCTGGGGCCTTCTCCTTCCCTGACCTGAAACTTTTTTTTGTAGTTACTATTTGTGCTCCTACCACATCAGCTGGGGGTGTTGCCTATGGTGCCCCTTCAGCCCTCTGACCTCTGGTGCCCCACCGGCCACAGCTTCTGTTCTCGACCTCTTCCCCCTGCATACAACCCAGGTCTTGACCCAGCGGGTATGTACCCCACACACGGGGGAGTTCCTGGTGAGATGGGCTGGAGGGAGAATCCTTGTTTGTCCGGTGTGGCGCCAGTAGGCCAAGGCCTCATCATGCTGAAGGATTCCTCTTTTTCTCCTTTTTCTTTCCTTTTTCTCTCACAGGCATGCAATGATGTCTAGGATGTCGCAGCACATGCACTCACATGATGTATGTCTGTCTGCCCAGCCATCCCCATGTTCTCTGAGCTACCGCGCACCACATCCCCGGTTTCCACCAGAAACCAGTGCTGCAGTAGCTCTAGTCCCCCAACCTCCCCAGGAGAGGAGAGCTGTCTTCCAGATGCTCAAATCTCTCCTTCTCGTCCGACCACCAGCAACCCAAGCTCGTTCCTGACCCCGGCTCACCACTGTGGTTCAAAGTGTGGTGTCCAGCACCTCAATCCTCTGCACCATCAAGCCTGTTTGAACTGAAACTAAGAAGGATCCTCCCCCCTTATGGGGTAGTGAGTACATCCTGGCAACATCCCAGGAGGAGGAACCACAGGGTCTTCTGGCAGAGTGGTGGCTATCAGGAGAATGGTGGAGACAGAGGGGTTAAAAAGAGCTACCGGTCAGCAGTTCCACCACTTTCCACTACTTCTTTGGATAGCTACAGAGCAGGTGCTTCCAGCATTAAGATGTAGTATGGCTTTGTTTCAGCAAACAGGAACGTAGCACCCTTAGGCATTAAGTAAATAGAATTATAGGGCTCATTTCCCTGGGCTTGGCTGCAGATGATAGCTTGCTAAACCTCAGAGGATGAGTGTGCTGTGTTCAGTGGTTCACTATTGTTCTAAAAAAAAAAGAGAAGGAATTTCTGTAGCCACTGTCTCGCACAGTGGTTGGAACAATTCTTCAGGGGATCTTTTGTTTGTCCCAAGTCAGAGGGGAGCTGTGTGGAAGTGACCTGGGTGTCTTTGTCTCCAGTGGGAGCAGGGCTGAGAAGCCACATGATGGTAGCCTCCCTCCATTCCCCCCCTTTTTCCTTTCCTGACTGTTTAGAAGATCTTTGTGGTTATTAAAAAAAAAAAAGTATCAGGTTGGTAAGCTGCATCCCAGAGGCACTGGGTCTGTATTGCTTACCTGTACATTCAGCGAGTCCTTCGGTGGCAAGACCCCCTGTGACACATTTGACAATCAGGGAGAGGCTGAGGCACTTTTCTGGATCTGGGTGATCAGCTGCAGCTGGGTCCAGAGATGACGTCTTCCAAGTCAAAGTGATTTAATGAAGTCAGCAGGAAGCTTCTCTTTAGGAAACTCTGCTCACATAAACATCCATCCACCTGCATCTCCTAGCCTTGTGGCATACGGCATAATGCAAGCGCACATGATCACCTATGAAGCGGCATATGGGCAACAAAAGGAAAAAGCCTTCTCAGCTTTACTTGCCTTCCAGTTTTGTTCCTCCACGTGGTGGGCAACCCCCCCTCCCCACACACACACACACACCTCACACTCACTTCCGCTGTGCACAGCTGTAGTCGCAAGGACATCAAAGTCAGTTTCCCACTGAGTTATCCTTTTTCCTCTGTGACGGAGCATAATTAAAAAAAAAGTATAAGATGTAATTTTCTAGACTAACAATGCATTATTCTGTTTAAACCTGGGAAAGATGGTGGTATGTAAGAAATGCTCAAGATGGGACTTAGTCTCCAGTTGCAATAAATTCAGTGGACATGCTTGCATAGTCATTGCTGCAGCAATTTGGGCTTTACTGGAATTTTTCTTACATCAGTCCTATATGCTAAATTTCTTGAATGGCAGCAAAGTTTCCAAGGATGTGTAGCACCATGTAGGTCCCCTGAGTTCCTCAGAATGGTGATAGGGCATGGAGTTTGGTGGGAAGGCAGGAAGCTTAGCTTCACAGTTACAATTGGTGGTCCATGTTGGAGTACAGAGAAAGGGCCATGTGATTGAGGCATCCTGGGATAAGTTGGTGGAGACTGCCCAAATCCTGCCACTCTGTAATAATCAAAAAAAGAAGGGAGTAGTTTAAAGATAGGTAGGAACTACCAAATGGCATATGGGTAGGCTTTTATTTTTTCCATACAGCTTTTTTCCTCCTCCTGAGCCCTGGCAGGGTCTGTGGTCCTCTAAAGCAGGAAATCTCTCTCTCTCTGGTCCCGCCACACTGCATTTTAGTTGACCCGGTATGTCCCCTATGGTGGGGCCAGGAAGGTGGTGTTCCCTCCCCGGAGACTGAATCCAGAACCCAGAGTTGGTTTGCAGCATGGTGGACCATCATGGAGCCCTTCCAGGCTCATTTTCCTCCTCTTTTCTCCCAACCAACACCCCCTCACCGACTTGGTTATGTTGGAGCACGTCTCCTGACTTGTATTGCCCTCCAGTTACCACCAGAGGGCAATCAATGAGCGAGATGATGTAAGAACCCCCCCCCAAAAGAGGAGAGCAGTCCTCCAGACACTCAATCCTCTCTCCTCCTGCTAACTCAGTGACCAAGGCATGGTCCCGAACCCAGGTCACCAGCATGGCGTGAGGTGTAGTGACCACCTCTTCAACCTCCAGCGCCACTGTGCTGGCGTGGGCAGGCTTTTAATAGCTAGCCCCAAGGACTTCATTCTTAAGAAAGCAGTCAGGTGGGGATTTTAGGAAGTTGCACCCTTGGCAGTAGGTGAGAATACCCAGACAGGATAGAGTCAAGGTAGTCAGGATGGGTTGCTTAGGTGACTTCTCAGTAACTGTTTGTGATCAAGTGGGTCTTGTGGCTTGTATTTTTGGGCCAGTACCCACCAACCGATGTGGATATAATAAGACAAACAAAACAAATGGCAGGTGGACAGAGAATTAAGGCCCACAACTGACCCAGTCTATCCCAATAAGAAGCACAAGGCCAAGTACTAGTGAGAGACACATGCGATAAGGGAACGAATCACCCATATCTGTCAGGATATTAGGGGAATTATTCTGGTAACTGGATGGAACCTAGGGGACTGATGGATTTCTTCACTACGTTACAGGCAAAGTGATCCTTCCAGGCACAGGGGAACCCCCATTTCTTCTAGGGTCTGGGTAAGGCCACATATAAACAAACAAAAAATAAATAATAATAAAATAAAATTCTGAAATGAATTGCAGAAATTGAAAAATGATAGGGAAAAAAGAAGGTAATTACGTACCAGCCCAGCCAGCATATGCAATGTTGTGACTCAAAGCAGACCTAGCAACCAGGCTTGTCCCATGATTGTGAAGCTATGAGGCAAATATGTAGCGAGCAGCTAAGGACTTCAGAGTGACTGGTGGGAGGAGCATTGGTAGAAGCTGGACAGTTGCAGCAGGGCCCTCTCCCGGTGTGTCTGGGTTGTTTGCACATGTTCTAACTTTCCCAACTTGGTCGGGAGGTTATAAGTTTCTCACTGTAGATAGAAGATGCAAAGTAAGAAGAATGCTCCCACACTGAATGCAGCAACTGCAGCACTGGAGACCCAGCTGTGAGAGATGTAAGAGAAGAAAGGACGTGAGGGGCTGGAAGCCTGTCTGGTAAGCATTGAGAGTCTTTCTATGTCGACAGCATGGATGACAGTAGCCAAGAAGAAATAGTTAGTCAGGAAAGTGGAGATACCCTAATTGAAGGTACCCAGGACACCTCAACAAGATAAGCAGGGTCCTGAGGCTCATCCTTTCTCTAATGAACACATATGAAGCATGATAGTTACAGTTTTGGGGGATTCTTCCCGGGGAATCTCAGGTGGTGTAGATCAGGAAAGTGATGGGAGGACAGGCCCCAACAGGTAGTGTGCCAGACCATAATAAGGACCTGGTCATCATAACCCCGGTGGAAAAATCAGTCGCACATACCATGACCTCTCCTAGCTCAGTTTCTGGATGGCAGCAAGCCAAAGAAGGGTCTACTACGGACAAGAAGTTGGACAAGATTATGAACTTGATGGTGGGTATGGCTGCAGTGGCCAAAGGTCAGCCACCACTGGGGGATAGTCCAAGGGAGCATGGAGGTGACCAATCAACCAACCAATCAAAAATATTTATTTTACCAGGTGAAACACCTTTGAGAAAACTTATTTACAAGATGGATCTGGACAGGTTCATGATCAAACACAGAATAATATTACAAAAAATTAAAATAAAGGCATTACATACAATAGACTAAGATACATTTGTAAATATGTACACTAAGAGAACACATATAGATAGCAGTCACATAGCAATATATGCATTGAACATACCAGCATAACAAACACAGTGTGGGCAACCATGCAGGGAAGGACAATGGTTACATGGATCAACTAAGGTGGAGAAGGAAGTGAGGGAGGGAGAAGGATAAGCATGAGTACAAATCACATTGGGGGGGTCAGTGAAAGTCAAAGAGAGGGTACAATGTTTGAGGTCAGTATACCTTTAGCCAGAAATCAAGGAAAGCAATTGTGGGACTCCTTAACAGAACGTGCATATAGTGATTTGAATGCTGACAGATTAATATGACAGGCTATTCTCATGGTTTTTTGGAGTTTATTCCAGAGTTGAAAAAGTGCATAACTTATTGAGGCCCTGCCAAAGCGTGACTTAACTTTGGGGATAGTTAGAGAAATGTAAGAGGAACTTTTCAAAGCGTAACTACCTAACATACAACAGGGTAAACAATCTGAAATGTACTGTGGGAGCTTCTCAGTGATTGCCCGGAAGGTCCAGAGGGCAGATTTCTTTACCTTCTGAATTTAAGGGAAGACCAACCCACTAAGGAGTAAGGGGAGCAATGGTGTGTAGAATATTGTGCTCCAGAGATAAATCTTAGGGCTCTGTGGTAAAGACTACCAAGTTTGGTTAACGCTGTGTTAGGAGCTTGACCATAGAGGAAATCGGCATAGTCCAAGTTAGAAAGAAAAGTAGTTTAGACCAGCCTTTTGCTAGCATCCTGTTTAAGAAGGTGTTTGATCCTGAATAAGAGACAAAGTCTCTGCTTAAGCTTTTTGGACATCTCCTTATTATGGTCCAGGAAAGAATTTTTGCTATCAATCCACACCTCCAGGTATTTGGGTTTAGTTATGAAGTCTAGAGATTCACCCAAAAGAGTCATAATTTGAGGTACCGCATCTATTGAGGCAGGATTTATTGTATTGATACAAGGTGAGAAAAGCATTGCCTTTGTTTTTTTAGCATTCAAGAGTAACGTTTGGCTCAGAAGGTTTGATTGCAGATGATTAAACTCTAGTTGGAGGTCCATGCAGGAGGATACTGGGGTTAGTCTGGTGATGTAGAGGACCATGTCATCTGCGAAGAGATAAATATTGGCTGTTTTGATTCTAGCATCAATGCTATTAATATACAATGAGAAAAGTAGGGCTCCCAATATAGAACCCTGGGGCACACCCCCTCAACAAATGTTGTAAGGGTGAAAGTTTCCCCTCAGCTTTAACCTTTGAAGTCTCCCCTTTAGGTAACCACAGAACCATTTCAGAGAGATGGAGTCCAGACCAATGTTACAGAGTGTAGCAAGAAACAGGTCATGATCGACAGTGTTGAAAACCTTGCTTAAATCAAGGAAAACAGCACACACATAATTCTTGTTATCTAGGGCACTCTGTCAATCATTAGTCACCTTTGCAAAGGCAGATATCATGCTATGACGTGGCCTGAACCCTGATTGTGCTGGGTTAAGCAGGTTACAGGAGTGCAGGTAGTTCCTTATCTGAGTGTTCACTAGGTTCTTCAACAGTTTAGAGAGGATAGGAAGTAAGGAAATTGGTCTATAGTTATTTAGATTGCTAGGATCTCCAGATTTAAATAAAGGGCTAACCTGAGCTATTTCCATATTGGTTGAATGTCACCCTGATAAAGGGACAGATTAAATAGGTGTATAATTGGAATGGCCAGGACATGGTAACTAAGTTTTAAAAAGAATGCCTCAATACGGTCAGCACCAGAACATTTTCTGGTGTCCAACTGTAGCAGTAATACTTCTACATCCTTTAAAGATAAGGGCTGGAAGGAAAATCTCATGGCTTGAGCAGGGGGGTCAGAGACCAGACAAGTTGTGTCATTGGTAAGCAGCTGAGTACATAGATTACTGGCTGGGGAAGAATCAAATGCTAGCCCAGCAGTCGCAAAATGATTATTCAGTAAGTCAAGCATCATTAGTTTATCAGTTATAAGGGAGCCACTGGATGATATGTTGGCAGGGAGGGAGTTGGATGATGTGTGCCCTTTGATATCCTTACTAGTTTTCCAAAAGATAGCTGAGCACTTGGCGGAGGAGTCCAATTCTGTTTGGTAGTAGTTGGATTTTTCAGCTTGAACAAGCTTTGTGCAGTGGTTTCTGGCCCTTCTGAAAGCTAGCCAATCAGATGGTAATTTGGTTTTCCTGGCTGTCTTCCAGAGTAGATCTCTATTAAGCAGTGCAGCTTTCAGACTAGCTGTTAACCAAAAGCAAGATTTTTTCTTAGTACAGATTTTAGTTAGGGGAGTGTTCTTATCAAATAATCTAAAACAATTTCCTCGAAGATATCATAGGCTGCGTTCACAGTTTTAGCCAGGTAGAAAGCTTGTCAACCCAGAGAGTTCCCCAAGTCAAAGAGAAATGCACATGGGTCAAGATTATGACAGCACCTTTTAAATATATACTGGGAGGCAAAGGGTGGTTTTGTCATATCCTTCACACAAGCAATGAAACAATGGTCACTGAAGTCAGTGAAAAATACTCCCGAATGCGAGAACAAGTGTGGTTTATTCACCAAGATAATATCCAATAAGGAGCTGTTGCTAGGGTTGCTCTTATTTGGGTGTGTTGCTTCCTGTGTAAGTTGGGAAAGCCCAAAGGTGTCACAAAGGTCTTTGAGGGGTTTGGAGCAGTTAGAAAACCAGTCAAGGTTGAGGTCCCCCATTATAATGACCTCCCAGGTTATCAGGCCAGAGTTCTATTCATGTGGTTCAGTATCTGTAGCCCTGCTCAAGGGGGTCAACAGCACCCTAACACAGTAAGAGAGGTGGAGGAGGAAAGCTCAACCTTAAGAGTCAGGCTTTCAAACTCCTTGTGTATTGTGGTAGAGATTAAAATGGAGACAGCAAATTTATTATGAACATAAATAGCTACACCTCCACATCTTGAATGACCAGGGCAGGCACAACTTCAGGCTAGGCATCTGAGGGGGACAGCCCTTGTAGTTATGTCAGTCTGGTGAGGCCCACATGGACCCACCTGTCCAACAGAGTTAGACAGCAAATATAGAACAGGGAATATGTAGCTATGTTCTTGATCATTAATAGACCTGGGGAAGCAGAGGAGAAAAAAGGATAGGATGAATTATCCTGATAAGAAAAAATGTAAAGTGCCACACATGTTTAACAGCTGCTTGGCAGGTTTCTTTGTGTTTGCCGGCATAATACTGAAGGCAGTGCTGGAACAGCGGATGGACCTAATCAATTATGTGAAGAGGACCATGCTTATGTATAGGCTGAAAGGGGATATGGCATGTCTAGTGTACAATGAAGAATTTTGGCGCTGGAGACAGTATGATGCTACACAGGGGTGGGGCATACTGGATATGCCCCTCTTGGTGGATGTGATATACAGGGGGTGGTGTCATCAATAGAGACATTGGGTCACCACTTAGTCTTTCTCACCCACAGCAGTAGAAGTGTGGAGTGCCCCCCTAAGCATGCTTCACATACAACCAAGGGAAGTGAACTAGGAATAATTGTAGATTTTTCAATGGATGTGTTGCTGCCAGACAGCAGCATCCACTGGTGCAATTCACCTCCTTGAGGCCCACAAAAGGTGGCTTTCAAACCACCCAGAGAAAGTATAACAAACAACAGGCGTAGGCCTGCACACTCTGGTAAGGGTGGACAGGCATAGACCCTGGCTTGACCAGTACACAGACTGGGAGGCCACCTACCTATTAAAGGAGGGTTTCTAGGTTGGCTTCAGGATTCCATATATGTGCCCTTGAAGGGTGTATGAGGCAGAGAACCTGAGGTCAGCTAGGGACCATCCACAGTTGGTCCAGCAGAAACTGGAAAAAGAGCGGCGGTTGGGGTGGGTGAGCTGCCCATTAGAGGGCTTTAGAGTGTTGCCAATAGGGCTAGTGTCAAAGATGGTCCTGGGAGAATTCTGGATGATCAATCACTTGTCACATCTGGAAGGGATTCAGTGAATGACCATAATGATCCACGGTTCAGGTCAGTTTAGTATGAGTCATATGACAGGGCCCTAGAAGTGGCATTGACAGCAGGACCTTGGGCCAGGATGGCCAAGGCTGGCATTGAGTCAGCCATCAGCCTGCTGCTAGTACACCCAGCAGTTAGGAAACTGTTATTTGAAATTAAGTTTATTTTATTTTAATAACATGCTAGCAAAAAAGTGAATACACTACAAAACACAAATACCACATCCCCAACTATATACAAGGAGTGAACATGTGTCATAAGCAAAGTACTAGAGAAACCTAAAATATAAAATATCACAGAGTCCAGGCATGGGGAAATAGGTATAGTGATGACAGTAAAGACAAAACCCATAAGAATCCTAAAAGATGAAGTAGAGGGGCCATGTCCTAAGGCAATAAACGTATTACAGAGAATACAAGGTAGGAAGCTTGCTTCATTTCCTGTTATAGGCATGCAATTTATGATGGACACTTGCTACCATCTTCTCTAGCTGAAGGTTGAATAACAGCTCTGGAGCCACTCATAAGCGATGGCCTCTTGATCGAGCCAGTGGCATAACACTAGTCATTTGGCTGTAACAGAAATCATGTTGATATGGTACTTCTGTTCTTTAACAGATATGCCACTGAGAATTCCCAGGAAGCAAATCCCTAGGGTGAACAAATCTGCTAGGCCTGAAGGGGACGAGCCTTGGTTTGAATAATTTCCCATAAACCCCTCACTTGATTACATTCTAAAAAAATAAGATATACCATGCCTTCTTTCAACCCACATACTGGATGACAGTCCTCCCATTTTGGCAAGCATATGAGGTGTATGATAAAGTTTGCATAAGATCTGGAATTGTGTGACATGTATCTTATCAGTAGCAACAAAGGAATACAAATCAGCCCAGATCTTTGCCCAATTAAATTGCCTGTCTGGGAAGGCTGCAATCCATCCAGTTCATGCACTGTCCATTCAAGGTAGGAAAGATTCATGCAAAAAGGAGGCTGTAAAGTTGTGCAACTGCATAGGGCTGACAGGCTGAGTCAACTAGGGACTGAAAAAAGAAGACATCAGTCTCATGCCAGGGCAGAGGGCCAATGTGGGACATTATGGTATGCAGCACCTGCAGTAGTTTGAAAATGTGACTACCCTGTAAGTTATACGCATTTCAGAGAGAAAAAAATGACAGCAAGGCAAGCTTCACAGCCAGCCTTTGGAAATTGCCTGACCACCTATCTTAAAGTTGGGGTTTCTGAAGAGTAGTTTGGAAACATTTTTCCTGAGATTAGAATGGGTAGCTTTGCCTAACTGATCATGTACTTTGAGAAAGACATTTCCAAAAACCAGCACTCTCAGGCAAGAAAAAAGCAGCCAACAACAAGGCTTAAGGTGCAGATGCTGTGCAAAGGTTTATTCGGCCCTCAGTGAGCTGCAGCAAACTATCCCAGTGCTTTGGCAGTCACACCTGATGGTGATGAAAAACTTTGGGCAATCATATTTGTGCACTAAGAGCACAGTGTTCAATTCCCTCAAGACTCTAATATCTCTCTTGAAGACAGTTTTGAAGGAATTTTTCCTCCGTTAGTCATCTATTAATTTTTCTACCCCTTTCTTTATGTACCCTTACCTCCCCCCTTTTTCCCTCTCACCCCCCATTTGCCTCTTCTAACCTGCTCTTTTCCTTGCCTTTTTTCTGTGCTTTTTTCTTGCTGTTTCTGGTCTTTTATTTCCACATTTTTCCTCTTCGGGTCTGCTGCAGATAAAGTGCATTTATTTTACTATATTATGGTATATAAATTATCCTTTGCCTGTGCTAGAGTTTATTAATTATGAAATGAGAATAGCAGTTACTTTGATTTCAAAGGAAAGAAAAATTGTTTTGAGAAATAGGATATGCTATTATAACCCTTATGCAATTGAGTAAACTGCTCTTATTTAATGCACATAATGCACTTGGAAGATGTTAACAAGGCCTTTTTGTATGTTGCATTTTGTATAGTTTATTGCGTATTTTGTATTTTGCACTATCTGTCACTTTGTGATGATGTCATGATGACCATGTATTTAACTAGGAAGCGTTGCTCCTACTACCACACCCCCTTAGGAAAGCGTGACTGCTGAAGTGCTGGGGTAGTTTGATGCAGCTCACTAGGGGCTGAATAAACCTTTGCACAGCATTTGCACCTTAAATCTTGTTGTCGGATGCTTTTCTTATGCCTGGGAGTGCTGGTTTTTGGAACTGTCTATTGGTCTTTGGGGCTTGCATGGCCCTTCCAGTTCCCTCTCCACATTGCTGCACGGTTTCCACTTTGGGACTACTTTGAGAGAGATACCGATTACAGAGCATTGCAAAACTCAGGAGAGCAATGCAAATTTAATGTAGTGTAGCGAGTGAGCAGATATTCTACAATTAGCTATTTGTTCCCTTTCAATGACAAACCAGATTAGAGTATCTACTGAACTTGGGACTGCAGATTCTTGAGTAAACCAATAACCAAGCCTGAGGGAAAAAATATTTAACATATGTAGGGGGTAAAACATTCGAGGTAAGGCATTCATTATTTATAATGTTGATTCTGCCCCACAGTGTTAAGTGGAGGGCTTTCCACCTGTCTAGATCAAGCTTGATCGCTGCAATGAAATCATCTAAGTCTTTAGGTTTAGATGAATCTTTAGTTAACTCCAACCCAAGATTCCTTAATTGCTTCTCTGCCCAAACTAGTCCCATGTCAGTTTTATCCAGTTTATGGATCCCAACATTGAGGTGCATTGAAGTGGTTTTATGGGGATTAAGTTTATAATCTGAAAATGCTTTGTTGCAGTATCTAAGGCAGTGGGAAAAGTTGTTGCAGAGTGGGTAACATGGAGCAGAATATCATCTGAATAAACTTAGGGAGACAGTTGCTGAGAACCAACTGGGATGCACCCAACCTCGGGACTGGATCTGAGTTAGAGAAGCAGTGGCTTCTAATATAAATTAAATAAAAGGGGAGGTAAGGGACAGACCTGGTGGGTGACACAAAGTAACCAAAAGGTAGGTGATAGGACCTCATTACAAAAAAATGTTGGCATTGGGTTTAGAGTAAAGAATTCATATCCAGGTGATAAAAGTCCCGTGGAAAGCCAAATTTATCCAGGACAGCAAACAAAAAAACAAAACAAAACAAAACAAAAATAAATGGCCAGGAAACTCTGTCAAAATCTTTCTTCATGTCTAGAGACAGCAAGACAGCTGGCTGCCATAGATCACAAGACACAAATAAAGTGTGAGCGAGCTTGCAGAGATGATCAGTGGAGAATCTGGAAGGCATTCATCCTACTTGTTCATGTTCTATAACGCAACTTACCACCTTTTTCATCCTGGTGGCCAGTATTTTGGCTAGAATTTGAATGTATTGGTATATCAAGGAAACAGGTTGATAATTCACCACCACTTCTGGGTTCTTACCAGGTTTAGGCAACAAGGTAATTATACCCTCCACCAATGAAAGATTGGAGATCTCATGTTCATATATGTCCACATTAACCTGAACCAAGAGAGGGACTGATTCTGCAGCAAAAGTTTTATTAAAGTATGAGGTGAAGCCATCGAGTCCTGCGGCTTTATCTTGGGATAGCAATGCAATTGCCTCTAGAACCTCAACTTATGAAAATCAACCTAGCCAGCTCCATCTGTTGACTATTTGACAGAGAGGGAAGGGATAAAGGGGCAAGAAATTCTGAAATTTCCCTTGTGGAAGGGGTATCAAGTTACAGACCATACAACAAGCTATACAAATCATAGAATTCTTTAGCAATGTCACACTGAGACATTTTAGGAGTGTTATTAGAAGTTGAGCGAATGAGGGGTATGAGTCTGGAGGCCTCCTGCTTTTTGAACTGGAGAGCCACAAATCTTCCCACCTTCTCACCTTGGTGTGTGTAGATTAATTGCATTTTAAAGCTCAAATGTTCAGCTTTTACATGCATTAGGCTCTGAACAGTTATCTCAGAGCTTGGTTACATCAGATCTAAGAGCATCTGGGAAAGAGGGATTAAGTCTAGTGGTCAGAGATCGAATCTCTTGCCAAAGTGCAGCAGCTTTCTCATGTTGGATCTGAATCCTTTTAGATGTAAGCTGTATGAACTCACCACAAATGGTGCACTTGGAGGCAGCACATTCTATGTCTTTCTGTGGGAGGGATCCCCAGTTGTACTGCAAATAAGTACTAAGGAGCTCTTTAACACTGCTTACTAAAAAATGTTCTTTAAGCAACTAGTAATTAAGCTTCTACACTGGTCTTTATCAACACATCTGATGATGGAGTGCTGCATCCAGACTAAAGAATGATCCAATAAAACTCAGAGGACTACATCCCAAACCTCTAAACTGTACAAAAGAGATTGACTCATCAAAATAAAATCAATTCTAGAATAACAATTGTGTGCAGGCGAATAAAAGGTATAACACTTAGTAGCAGGGTTTAAAAGCCCCCAAGTTTCACATAGACCCAGGCAGTCAATCATATCAAGTAGGGAACATTGGGCTCAGGACAAACCAGTTGTTGATTGGCCCATACAGTCTAGATCACAGGTAGAGGTGATATTCCAATCCCTTCCCAATATCATAGGAAATGACAGAAAATGGGCTAGTGTGTTAGCTAAAGTCTTAAAGAAGGCCTGGGAGTCAATATTAGGGCTGTACAGTATATACTGCCCAAAAGCACTGTCGTATTGTCTAGGGAGCCTATCACCAACAAGTACCTCCCCTCAGGGTCCTCAATGCATTGTGTGAGGTGGAATTGAGTGGCCTGACTGATCAGAATGGCCACCCCCTTTCTCCAAGTCCCATCTTCCGCACCAAAGGCCTGACCGATATGCTCTTCCCGAAAGATAGTACAGCTCAGAAGAAAGTAAATGAGTTTCTTGTAAAAAGGTGACACTGGTGTCAAAATGTTTAACGTGCTTAAGGATTTGATGTCTTTTAACTCATGAATGTGCCACGTAAAAAATTGTGGCAGTGTTGGTACAATGACTAAATCAGTAAATGGTAAAACAATGATGTATATTAAGCTCATTCTGTACCACCCTCCCATACCCCACAAACAGAACAATCCTATCTGAACACCAAAAACAAGAAAACGTAACAACTGACAAACAAGAAACATGTAACGACAATCTTGCCCTTTGAGGTAAGTCTACCGACCCCATCCCAGAACTGCACTCCTACTGCTAGGTCCTCAGTAGATCCAACAGAGCAGATTCCTAGAAACACCTCAGGCATATGAGTGAAAGGCTGGTAAAGGGCCATAAATGCCAAATAGAGTCTAAAGGAAGCAAGGATACAAGGGGGATAATCCTCCTCTCAATCCCATCTTTCCAAAAACACTGCAGAAGGTGCTCCCAATTTGGGGAAAATACGATGGGGCCTCCTGAAAAATGGTAAAGTAGCAAATAACTTAATGTGGGTAAATCACCTGACCATAGAAGCCCCCTGCCCACCCCTAAAGAGGCATGGTGCACTACAATAAAAAAAAAAAAAGAATGTAGCAGAACAATAAGCATATAGCCACAAACAGTGGTTTACAACTAACATACAGAACTTTGTATATCCCAGCACCCTCCCATGAAAACCAATTCCTAAAGCATAAAGACTGCATCATGGTAAATCCATGGTCGGCACATCAGTAAGTGAGCATATGAGTCCATATTACAGGGAGAAATTGTAATAAATGACCAGTCTCTCTGCCAAGAGCACTTCAGTGATCCCTTGCAGAACTCAATCGTGGCCAACCAGCTGAGCCAAAGGAGTTGCTGCCTTGTGCTTGTAATCTGGTAATAAGCCACAAGGTAGGAGAGTTCACACAGTGGCAGACACGCGGTGTGAATGTGCAGAAACAGAAGGGAGACAGACCAGCAGTTAGAAGAAATACAGAGAGTCTGTCAGAGCCCTCTGAAAAATGCTATTCACTGAGTGGATGGGAGCCAGGTCAGTTAGCCACCTCAAATGCAGACATGCAGATTAAACCAACAGGAGGATAGCAGAAAGATAGTGGGAGGATGGCATCAGATAAATACGAACTAAGGTTCCAACAGAATATGGTGCAGGTCCAGCAGCATATCCTGAAAAGGAGTTGCCAGAGAGACTAGGCTATTTCAGATGAAACAGGCAGGATTAATGAACTGGAGTGTGCTGCACTGGAAACAGATTTAGGAAATATCTCAACAGATCTTAACTTAGCCTCAGCCACCAACATCAACAGATTTTCTCCATCAGGTGTTGCAGCCTGGAGATGAACTGGATACTTCATGTGAAATTTAATGCCAGCAGCATGAAGTATGTTTTTAATATCTTTATATTCTTGCTGCTTGACAAGGACAGAAGGACATAAGTCATTAAAGATAAATATGCAGTTACCTTCCCAACAGAGTTCCTTAGTTTGCCTGAGCTGGGCTTGAATATGAGTCTTGCCAAGAAAGTTAAGCGGCCTAAATATTATAGGTCTAGGCTTATGCTCTGGAATGGGCATTGTCTGGAGTGCATGATGAACTCATCCAATAATGTACTGGGGACCATGTGGCAATGGACCAGCAACCTTGTCCAGCAATTTCTGTACAAATTTGATAGTATCTGGACCCTTGATTGCTCAGCAGAGCTGACAATTAATAAGTTGTTCCAATGACTGTGGCCTTCCTGATCCTCCATGCTATCCTTCAGCTTTTGCAGTTTACCTGTGTGCCCCTTGATATCAGGTTCTGTGTAAGCTGCCTTATCCTCCAGGTTGCTGAGATGAACTTTTGCATGGGGACACTTTTTGGTAAGGGTTTCTAAAGCAGGCTTGATTGTTTTAAAGTCCATTAACATGTCTAGCAGTGTTTCTTTAATAGAGTTAAGCTTCCCCCAAAAAATGGTCAGTTCTAGATCTGTCAACCTCAGGATCCAGGGAAGAGAGTAGCAGTGTGCCCTTCTTATTGCACTTGGGCAGGTGGTAATGAGCTGACAGAGGCAGAGGTACAAAAGAAACCTCCACTCCGTTGCCTTCTGTGGCCATACTGCAACACAAAAAGCACTAGTCCAGAGCACTTGGCAATCCAGCAAAGTAAGATTCAGGGCAAAATCTGTATTTTGGCATGAGTAACTATAAGATTAATACTGTGCCATGAGGACTGAGTGTGCGAGTATCCGATCTTCAGCTAGCCATCACGTGACTCTTGACAGGGACCTGTAAGGGTGAAATTCAATGTGGGAAATTTCATGGATAATTGCATGTCCATGGGTTGTGCAGTGACTTGCACAGTGTTTAAAAGGTTCAGCACCTTTTTGCATTGAGCCATGTCACAGGCATCAAGTAATCTTGGCATAGTCCATTATCTCGTTGTCTTCATGCTTGTGGAACCTGTGGGGTCCTTGATTTTTGGACAGAAACTAGCCACTTATAGAATTGTGTGAAGGTTTCAGTGTGCCATTGCCATTGTCCTTGGAGAAGCTAGAGCCACCAAATTTGAAAATAACTTTCCTGGATACTGAGGCTGACACCACCAGGCAGGAGTGCCGCTTACCTGGGGAAAAGTTAGAGTCTCTGTGGCCCCATTGAACAAAGTGGAGGAGGCTAAGAAGATTACCTTGCAGGAGTTGCAGCAGTTAGTTGGGCATCTAAACTTCACATGCTGCGTTATACCCATGGGAAGGACCTTTCTGAGACACATGGTGAAGTTGGGAGTGGGGGCCATGAAGCCTCATTACAGAAAGTTTCCTTGGAGACTTGAAAATCTGTCAGATATTCACAGCTCACTTTAATGAAGTAGTGATGTGGCAGGAGGTTGGGATAGCCAGGGTCTAGAGCTGTTCAAGGATAAAGTGGGCAGGCCAGGGTTCACAGCATACTTCCAGGGTGAATGGTGAGTCGTGAGGTAGCCTTCTGAATGGGAGGAAGCTGGGCTACACAGACAGATAGCACTGCTAGAATTCGCCCCCATTGTGGTGGCATTATGCATTTGGGGCCCCATTCTGTGGGACAGAAGGGTTACTTTTCATTCTGACAACATGGACATGATGTACACTATAAACGGCCAGCTGGGGCCAAATAACCTAATAAGGGATTTGATAAGGATATATTTTTTTAAGTGTGTGCTGTTGAATGTTTATTTTAAGGTTGTCCATTTTCCCAACATTGAAAATGGAATTGCAGATGCTTTATTTCATTCACAGTGGCAGACATTCAGGGAGTTGGCTCCAGCAGTAGAACAGTGATGGCTGGGCCCATCTTTCCTGTGGAAAGTGGTGACCTCGAGACTTAGAAATGCATAGGTAATTTCCTTGCTCCACAGAACAGAACACTCTATTTTGGAGGCATGGACCACTGTCTTGCAAGCTGGGTAGTGGCAGAGTGGCCTTAATATGTGGCCAATCCCAGTTGATCAGCTATACAATTACATCATGGTAGCCAAGAGGTAGGGGGTGACACCAGGGGTAGTCAGACAGCATCTGTCAGGATTGTCCTGGTCTTCTGTGGTGTGGGGTTCACTCACATCACCCACACTTTTAAAGTCCAAAAGGTCTTGGAGGGTTGGGGCAAAAGCCTGATCAAGCAACCATGTATGCGATGGCCCATTATGCCAGCCATCTTGGCATGGGTTTGAGCTGCACTACAGGGGGCTTGCTGGAATGCATACAAGACAAAGCTTCTTGAAACAATGTTTTTAATGGCACCCTGTAGGGCACTGCATGTATCAGAGTTGACCCAAGCAAGCCAAAAAAGGGGGAGCCCAAGCCTGTTGAACAAGAATGTCATAGTGACACCAGAAGGTTTTTTTGTCTGGCTGCAAAGGAGCAAGACATATTGGAAGGGCCTCGCATAATGGAGCCTGGTGAAGGCAATGGTGGGTTCCTCTTGGGACATCCTGATCTGGGTGAGAGATACATGGCCTCCCACCCAATGGAGGGTGAGACTTTCTTCTGGTATGAGGATGGCAAGCCTGTGCCGGCCTACCAGTTTCAACATGTTCTGAGTCTTGCAGTCTGTCAGCTAGTCTCAATGTGCAAAAATTGAATACCCATTCCTTTAGGATCAGGGTGGCGAGGACCACCTGGAGCCAAGGCCTAACATATGCCAAGATACAGGCACTGGGGCACTAGAAGTCTCAGGCATTCTTATGCTACATTCAACTGAATTTGCAGTAATGTTTTTCCTTGTCTGTTCTAGGTTCCCCAGAGGGCTCCAAGAGTATATGGATATATGGGCATTCCTTTATCAGCCAGACAGAGGAAAGAGTGGCCTGCCAGCCTGGGGGAAGAACCTAGTCATACCTCGACAGACAGTGCCGATTCATTGGATTGGCACAGAAGGCATGCACTGGAGGAACTGATCCTCAGGTTAGCTGGGGAGGCCAGAATTAGGCAGATCCCAGACATTCTCCTACTCCATCTTGGGAGCAAAGATCTGTTGTCTATAATAGCAATTGACCTGCTGCTGTCAAGGAAGACCTGCATTTTATATTACAGTGGTGGTTCAAGATGGTGATTATCTGGTCACACCTGATACAGCATATGTACTGGTCACGTGTAAGAGACTCTAAAGCATTGATCGTGGCATGCATTCACATAAATAGAGAAATGTGATTGTTCATGGAGGCCAAAGGGAAAACTCTGCTAAATCACAAGGAAATCAGCATTTCCTGCCATGGACTTTATTCTCAGGATGGTATGCAGTTGTGGGATAGAAGATGGTATTTGATGTTGAATTCTTCTTATGAGGTCTTGGTAGCACAGTTGGAGTAATCTGCTTGGAGGTCACACTGCATCCATCTTGTGGTCGCTTGGAAGTATTGAGACTGATGGTACAGGGGAAAAGGGGGGATTAGTCAAATTCTTCTGAAGAGCTCATCACCTCCAGTCGGCATGTGACCAGGGGACCACAAGACCCAGACCTGGTGTGGAGGTCACGGTTCAACCTCATCAGGTTATCCTGCAAGGGCGGCAGTGCCTGACTGTTGCAGCCACTTGCTGGTTGAACCACATGACCTCCCCACAAATGGAGCTGGGTGACAACCTGGGAGGTACATCGGTTTTCGGGCATACATGACAGTTGGCCCAGCCAATGATATCACATGGTAGAGACTGAGGAGTTTGCTGATCCTTCAAGTTGTGCAAGCTTCTCTAGTGATGTAATGAGGTAAAATAAAGGCATGGCTGCAGCCATTTCTTCCAAGATATGTTTCAGTGTGTTATTTCAGGAAAGAGGTGTGTGGGCTAGCAAGACAACAGAGAGGTTGCAAAAATATTGCAGCAGTTGGCCATTTGTCTGGGACCTTCCCCTCTCATGACCTGAAACAAGGAGGGATCCCCCTAATGGGGTGATGAGTAGACTGTGGCACCACCCCAGGAGGAGCAACCACAGGGGCTGCCCACAGGGTAGTGGATATCAGGAGAAGGGTGGCAAGAGAGGGGCTAAAAAGAGCTTTAGACCAGCAGTTCCCCCTCTTTCTTCTCCTTCTCTGGAACCCTATCCAAAATGGGCAGACTGGGTAGGCCATAGGCCCTTATCTGCTGACACTGTCTAAGTATCTATGTAACCTTCTCTCATAAAAGCAGGGTTAGGGTTGGCCAGGGCAGCAGGGAACCCATTGGGGCCCCATTCTGTGGGACAGAAGGGTTACGTTTCATTCTGACAACATGGTCACTACTATGGGTGACCATGATAGTGATCACGGGAGTGAATTTTCCCACTTTTTTCAAGTAAAACAGAGTTTTCCAGGTTTTTGCCTCCTCCAAGGGGATACAACTTAGGTAGTACAAAGCAAAAATTAAAAAACTGCCACAGTCATGGAAAGGGTGGCTTGGGAGTATCATAGACTGATGGTACAAGGGAAAGGGGGGAACAAGTCAAATTCTTCCAAAGAGCTCATCTCCTCTGGTCAGCATGAGGCCAGGGGATCGCATGATCCGGACATGCTGTGGGGGGGGCATAGTCCAACCTCATCAGGTTATCCGAAAGGGCATTTACGTCAGCAGGGGTGCAGTCACTTGCCACTTGGCCACATGACCGCCCCTCATCTGGGTTTGGGTACAGACCCAGGTGGCACATCAGTTGCTGGGCACACTTGAGGGTTGGAATAGCCAGTTATGTCAGGTGGTGGGGCCTGAGGAGTCAGCCGATCCTCCCAGCAGTGCATGTTTCTCCAATTATGTAATTAGGTAAAATAAATGCATGGCTGCAGCCATTTCCTCCAAGACCTGTGTCAGTGTCTTATTTCAGAAAGTGGGAGTGGGGGCTACCCAGACAATGAGCACATACCTTTGTTCTAGATCAGCAGCTGGATCTCCTTCATTCTCTGCACATGGTTTACAAATACACTGATTTAGAAGGAATTTTAGATGGCAACTGAGTAGGTTCCATGTTACTAGCCATGTGCTCATGCATATTCATATTCCTTGGGATATGAATTTGCATACGTGCATGCCCAGTAACACGGAACCACTTTCCGAACCATTTTGAAGCACTTTTAAGCCCCTATTTCTAAGAACTGCTTACTTTCCTGAGTTCAGCTTTCTTTGTAGTACCAGACAATATACTGTATGTAGCTAAACTTGGGACTAATCCTGATCTCACCAGCCTAGGGACTCACCATAGGGAAGTGGGCATTCCCAAGCAACAGAGATCCTGGCAGGGTCATGCAAGACACTCTCCAGGAATGATGTGACTGCAACCATGGGTGTACAAGTACACAGTGGAATTCAGCTGTGAAATGGCACAGAAAGGAATGGAATGCAGTGGCAAACCCAGGAAAATAGGGATCACCAGGCAAGTGAACGCTCAATTGTGTTGTGTTGCTGCTTGCTTCAACATGGCACAAATGTAATGTTACAGTTGAGCTGTACTGCTCGTTGCGGTACAGAGCTTGTCATGTAATGGGTCCTTTAGAGCCTTACCAGTTAAAGGGACACTGTCAACTTGCTTAGGCCTCAGAGTGTCCCTAGTTTAAGAAAAACACACATTATGATTATTCACCATATGTAGAGACTGCTAATATAGCTGGTAGTTTGATTCTGATTTACTTTTTATCTAAAAAGCGAAAAATGGACTGCACACCAAAAACATGTTTGTTTACATTTTTTGATTAGCTTCATCTGCATTTTTCCTGGGCTTGGGAATGGCTCAACACAGTCTAGTTATTCATAATGCAGTGGAAGGAGAGGTGGATATTGCACTCTGAATGTCTGCACTGTTTGGGAGTGTGTCTAATGATTGGGAAGTATGCAAGAAGAGAAGATCAAGTATTTGAACCAAAACAAGGTTTGATGCATTTCAGTTCTACTAAAAAGGATACATATAAATCAAGTTGCACCAATGAATTTTAATGAAGGTAAGCAATCATTAAATGCAGATTTTTAACTAAAATGACACGATGCAGAAAATGGTGATAGTGTCCCTTTAAGAGAGTGTACCTACACATGAAGATTTGAAAAAAGAAATCAGTCAGAGCACATGAACATAATGGAACTTCTGAAGAAATGTAAACTTCAAGTGGTTCGTTTGAACCCTCTAACATGCTGAGTCTTGAAGAATGAGGTTCATATAAATGTGTGTTTACTTGAAGAATGAGAATACTGTTTCTATTTTCTTTTTTCCTTGTCTGGTGCAAAGTGAGTCTTAGTAAATTTTGAATCTTTCTCTTTTCCTTTTTCTTGAAACTAATTGATAGTTAATGTCTAAAAACTCTAGTTTATTGTTTTAAAATAAGCTTTAAGAACTCAGCATCACTTTTGCTTGTGTATTTTTTTTTAAAGATAGATGCATACATGTTTGTCTGCAGTGTGCAGGCAAACCTAAGTCCAGGAGCAGTGCATTGGGTGTCCCGTGGACTCCTGTGGCACTCATTACAAGGGTGCACACCCCTTCCACACCCGATCCCTCAGCTGTTCACAGTGCATGCACAAGGATGATCCAGAGGAGTGTCAGCAGATGTTCCCCTCACTCTATGCCATTCACTATGGCATGGCGTGCTGGGCAAGGGGGGGCAGAAGTTATGCAGGCAGGTACCCTGCCATAGCTGCAGTGTGCCCTCACATAGAAACATAGATTTTTGTTTGCAGAAAAGGACCTTCAGGCTCATCCTGTCTGCTCCTTGTTCCTGTCCATTCCATCACTCTCTAGGGGTGTGCGAAAAAAAAATTCTGCTGGCGGAATTTCCGTGAAAGTGCATCTTTCTTTTCCACAAAAGTTCAGAAATAATTTTTGCAACTTTTGTGGAAATTCCACCTTAAAACTGCAGAGTAAGTGTAACAGCCATGGGTTAATATATTAAATTGCTGCAAAATAAATCTGCAGAACTGATCAGTGTCAGTGGTCATTTCTGATGTTTTTTGGTTGCACTTTAATACATTAATTCACCATCCCAGACCCTCTAGTTGCGGGTCCCAACACGTTAAAAAAAAGGGACAAAACAACATTTGATGCATCTAGTGATCACTCACACTCACCAATCATGGGTCCTATTTAAAAAAAAAAATCCCCTGCTTTCCCATTGGCATTTATGTTAAAGAAGGTCTTTGTCTGTTCACGTATCCAAGGCCCAAAATCTGGGTCCTTAAACAGCATTAGGCTGTACCACCAACTAGTGGAGGCAGGTTACACCCCGCTGTATGAAAGGTCATCCCAATAGGCGCATGGTCCGAGATTATTATTGTGTCTATTGCTACCTTATGTACCAATGGAGCTGCTGCTCCATCAATCAGCCAGAATTCTATTCTGCTGTGAGTGTTGAGGACCGGTGAATAATATGAATAGCCCCTGTCTGTGGGGTTATCCTTCCGCCAAGGGTCAATTAATCCCCATTCATCCATCAGGCCCATTATTGTCTGCTTGTCTTGGTGGTGAGAGTCAGGTGTGGGTTTTGATCTGTCCAAGAAGATGTCCCTCACCAGGTTAAAGTCTCATCCCATAATGATCGGAGTGTCCTCCACTCCCTCTTTTGCCTCTACAATCACCTGACCTACCTGTGGGAAAAAAATCCTGTTCATCTTGATTGGGTGCATACTAATTCACCGGAATTACTTTCCTCCCCAGAGAGGAGAGCCTTGTTCCATCCACCTTCCCTGTTTGTCTGTTTCCAACCATTCCTCTCCCCCATGTAAGCTTTGTGTATTAGTATAGCTACTCTTTGGTTTTGGTTGAGGCCGAGCTGTGCATTACTTTTCCTACCCATATTTTTTTAAGCCACTGTACCATCCTGGCCATAAGATGTGTCTCCTGAATCAAGGCAATGTCTGCTTTCATCGATTTAAAATGGTGCAGAACTTTAGGGTGCTTGACAGGGTGGTTAAGCCCCTTTACATTCCAGAAGACATACCTTACCCCCTTCTCCATGGTGTTGGGCAGTGCCCCAACTGCTGGCACCCCAATGCCATTTAACTTCTTTTACTCCAGCAGATACTAATTCCAACCATCTGGTTGCTTCTATTTCCCAGTCTAGTGTGACAGGTCACCTGGTAAGGAGATATGCCCAGATTTCCAAGAAACATCTTCTACTGACATGAATGGAATAGAAAGCAAGGAGAGGGATACAGGTGATTCACTAGTAATATGCAACAACAAATTAATGCCCCTTATGAATCCCCACTCCAGACTGTTAAACCCTCTATTTATCAGAGTGCCCAGAAAGGGCTATTCTTTTAACCCAGATGCAGAAGGCTATGAGTCAATAGTTGAGTGTACACCTTCCTGAACCTTAACACAAAAAATCTGGTCTATAATAACAAAAAAACTTTTACTAACTCTATAGCCCTAATGGTGAATAGATGATACCACTAAGGCACCCTTGAAGTTGCGAGAATACCCTACAGGGGGGTCCCAAAAAGGAATTCTTTTTGGATACTGCCTCACATTCGAGATGCCACAAGGGAAAATTAGTTTTCTATTAAATGGTGCACCCATCTCAGGCTGAACTTTGCTGACATGTTGAGAGTTGCCGTGAAACCTGTCTTGTCAGAACCACATCTCTTTTCTTCCTAGAAGTGGTGGAGACAGAGCTTGTTTATGAAGTCTGTCCTTTTAGTAAAGGCATGCCTATTGAGATCTGGTCATGCATGTTTCCCCTCTCAACCCTAGTGCCAGTCAGGCCCATGACCTGATCTCACATGGACCACCTGTGGATCACTGGTTGTATGGTAAGAGTTGGGGGGGCACATCAGAGATTGTTTATTTGTACCATCCCTCACATTTGCTGGCTTGCGTCATTTCCCCCATCGCTGGGGCTGTGACCAAAAATGCTTGAGGTGTGTAGGGGTGGGTGGAGGGGTAAGGTGGGGTGGAGGGGGGAAGGGCTGCAAGGACACTACTGTGCACCATATATGAAAAGCCTTCCCTTAGTCAGTGTATCTGCATAGACTGGGAAGAGTTTAGACAGCTACTGGGCTAGGAACCCTTCTTCCTACCTCTCATTTCATTAGGCACTACGATGTTTCTCCCTGAGTTGGACTGGGAGGGGGGACCCTCCCTCCACCCTGCATGTTTAGGTGTCCATTTCTGTGATTAGGGAAGGGGGCGAGCATCTGCTCTGCCCCCATCAATACTTCCTGGTCCATTCATCCATGCCCACCCCCCACCTTCCTATTGTAAACCTCTTGTATTTCCCAACCTACCTAGAAGTCACCTATCCCATAGCCCCCTCCTCATATTGTCTGTATTTGCTACTTTAATCTGGGGGGATTGAAATGTATGAGTAGTTCTCATGTCTGCCACCCCAGCTGTGGGTGGACATCCTTGCCACATCTCCAGTGAGGTGTCCTGCGAGAAGAAAATTCTCCCATAGCCTGACTGTGCCAGCATCAGTAGTTTGCATATTGCTCCTGCACTGGGATAAACTGATTCAAGGGAACTCATACTGCCCCCTGGTCACCATTAGTGTACCACCCCTTACGGACCCACTGGCACCTAGCCAGCATTATTGTATTATGAAAACCCTATTCTTATAACTTCAAATCAAAATTGAAAAGAACAACTTTTTTTCTCAGTTACAGCATATTTTATACCCATTACTGCCATCTTAAAATCTTATGGCATCATGGCATCTCCAGGCTGCTGTTAAACATATGGAGTCCAAGTAAGTGTCTGGCTGTTTAGCCATTTCCAGTTGCATCACAGGCATAGCCAGGGGAGGGTCTTGAGTTCACGGAACTCACCCCCCTCTCAGGCTTGCATTAATGTTTAAAAACTGCATAATCTGTCAGAACTTAATCACTGTGGCAGCTGCAGGGTCGGGGAAATCAAAGGGGATAGCAAGACAGACAGAGCAGGTGGACTTCGTCTCATAAATATGCAGGGCAAGCCCCACCTCCCTCCAGGGATAGCCTGACATCTCGAAGCCTTGGAACACCACTGGACTGGTCACATGATTTGGAGGAACAAAGCCATTTGGGTGGTCGGAGAAGCAGATTGCACTGAGTCACAGAAACAGTCACTTTCCCACTTGAGTTGGTGAAGTAGTGTGTCTCTGAGTGCTCCCGCTGATACTGGAGCATCTAACAGGTGGTTTCATATTAAATAAAAAATACATTTTGTACCCTGCCCTTCAGCTCAGTTTCATTGGTTGGCAGACTGGAGAAGCTCAGAGAGCATAAGGGGGTATTAAGTCAAGCTCTCCAAGTCCAGTCTAGCCCAGGGTGTGGCAGCATTACCATGGCTACAGCAGCATCCTTATTGTGCCTTGCTCTATAAAGACACCTGACTTTCTCTAGTGACTTTACTTATGTGTTTATTGTTATATTCCTTGCAGAAAAAAAAACAAGGTGGATTTAAGCCACATCGAGTGTGAAAATGGAAATGGGAGACTATGAAAAAAGATCACGGTGTACTTAGTGCTGCTGCTGAGTTAGAGGACTAAAAGAAAAATTCAACAGAATTTCAAACAATATGGAAATTTTAGAGAATATTAGGAGTTCTACAATGTATAAATACCTAGCAAGTCAGAGGAAAAAGAATATTTGGGTCAAAGAAATGTGAATCAACATAGTGAGATGAGGCATGGATAAACAGAGCAGGGGGAATAAACAGTATTTCCAAAACAATAGAAATGGCAATTTTAGAGGAGGAACAAGTGGAAAGTGAAGGCAAATTTTCTGATTGGCCAATCAGCATAGAAATATTACTTAATTTTATATATTTTATAAAGTAATATTTTTTGCGCTGATGGGCAAATCAGTTGAAGAGTATGGAGGTAACAAAGGTAGCAATAAAGTAGAAAGGAAAAAATGTTTCCCCAGTAACTTCAAGTAATAGTGGCAGCTATCTTTAATGTTTTTCCAAAGATTACATATAACCAGACCCCGATTTATCAATAATGATACCCACGAAGTGATCATCACCGTCATGTACTCTATATATGAGGAAGGGGGGGGGCACATTCCAGAGCTCCTGCTGTAGGCTGGGGAGCTTTCTCTCCCCAAATAGGAGCATGCTGTGTGTGACTGAGCTGCATCACCACACATGTTGTGTATGTTGATGGGGTTAGGGACAGAAACATGGTAATAAATCTCTGTCGACTGCAAGATGAAGGTCTGCCCATCTCAGGTCCCGCACCACTGGCCACAGCAGACCTCTCCACTGGATCTGGAGTTTCTGAGGCATCGCTGGAAGATTGAGCCTCCACTATGGATGGCCAACCATTGGGCAGAGGACAGGGTAAATAACTTTTGAAGGTGACTGACCAGGTTGGGGTGGCAGACTGGATGTGGATAGGTTGGTGATGGAATATAAACACATTAATAAAAAACTGGTTGCAGTCAGTCATTTGGGAACCCCAAAGTGGGTGCTGCAAATAAATATATTTTTTTTAACTAGGTTATATGTGTGGCTCTACCAAATCAAACAAAATGAAGTTCAGATGCTGTGCTGCGTCTGTGTGGGGAATAATTAAAACTGCTGGCATGCTGTCTAGGCAAGCAAATAAACTAATGCCTGTTTGACTGTCAGTGTGCTTGTGGACAGTGAATTTGTTATGGACCATGGTTAAAGTGACAGGTACCCCACTACTTCACATGCCCATGTGTTACCAAGACAAGTTAACCCTGATATGCTCCCTCCATTAAGTTGGAAATTAAAGGGAAAATACATGCAAAGGTAGAGGTGGAACATAAAAGACAAGAGGACAGGTGAAAACAGAAATGAAAATGGGGAAAGTGAAAATTAAGAAAAACTTAAAAGGAAGAGCTGGAAAAACAGTGAAGGTGGTATAGAAATGGTAGCAGAATGGTGAGAGATTTAGACAAGAGAAAGATGGAAATATAAAAAGGGAGAAAAGAATTCTTGGTTGAACTCACAGACCTGGGACTGGGGAGGGATGAGACTGGCAACATGCATTTGGATGCATTTTGTCAGTCTACAGTCAGTGTCTAAAAATGCACTAAACTGCACTGTTTCAGTCTTAGATTTTCAAAATGTTTTGGGGGAGCATGCCCCTGAACCCCCCCTAGAAATATTTGGACTCCCCCACCAAGTGCTGGCTATGCCCCTGTGCAGACACCTCCGTAAATGCTCTGATCCCGAGGCACAATGTTACTGACATTTCGGCAATAGCACTGTGCTTGTGCTCTGCACTCTCCTCTTTGGGTTCATCTGCCCACTCACCATTCAGGGGTGTGAAGAGATGCTCCTCGGTTTCTGCTGTTTGCCACTCCATTTTGTCTTCCCCACTGCTGCTGCTGGAGTCCTCGCTGGGGAACTTGGCCGGGGGATATAGGCTGGTACTTCCCTTTCACCCTCCAGTTTTCTCTGCTCTGTGATCTGTGTTTATATCTATGGGGGTTGGGACCTTGGTCCTTCTCTTGATTCTGTGGGTGGCCCTGTTCTTTGCTTTTGGGTTGAAATTGAATGGTGAGCATAGAATCTTGCTGACCTCATGGAGGCTCCATGGCAGCTGGAGTCATTTTGTGTGTGGCTGCTTTGTTTTGATTGCCAGCCACCATTTGCTTTGTTTCTGGCTGCCCATTCCTGTGCCCTCCATTATGTTCACATGGGTCCCAGAGCCCTCTGGGTGTTGTAGTCCCTTGGGGGCACCTTGGCCCATGTGCATTCAGCCATTTGTTAATGTCTTGTGGTGAATCCTCCACACAGCTCTTGCCATCTTTTGTCACCCAAAAACTGGTTAACCCTTAAAGTGATATTGAAAATATATGTCCCTCAGGGAGGCTTTAATAAGGCCACATGCTTTGCATTTTGCAGCCACCTCCTGGGAGAAATCCCTGTACATCGAGATTTTAGCCCCGTTCCACGACAGCTCCCCCATCTCTCTTGCAATCCTCAGTATTTTTTCCTTGACAGAGTACCATAAAATGTATGCAATAATCAGTTGGGTGGTCCCCCGGTGCTGATACCTGCCTCCTGGTTCTGTGTGCTTTCTCAATGTTCACCGACCCTCTTCACTTATGCCCCATTAGCCATGGGATAAACTCGTTCAGAAAATTTCCCATGCTTACCGTCTCCAAGCCCTCGGTGATGTTCAGTATTCTTATGTTGTTCCGGTGTCCTCGGTTCTTATGGTCTTTCACCCTGCCCCATGGTCTTTGCATCTTTAGTTCATGCTCCTCCAGTTCCCTTAGTATGGCATGCTGCTGAGTATCCAGTTTGTCAGTTCATTGCTCAGAGACATTCAATCTATCCTGCAGCTGCCTGATGTTCTCAGTGGTCATCACCACAGCCATTTTGACTATGGCCATGTCTGACATCAGTGACTCCATCATGTGGGTTATATATCCTAAATGGTCTGATACTGTTTGGGGTCCCAATCTCAGATGCAGCCATGCCTCTTTCCTTTGGGGGTTGTGCCAATAAATTTGCCCATATGTACAGTTCAGCAGTATCGAGTATATCAGGTTGCCAAAAGGTTAAGACAGAAAACAGGTCAGTCAGCGCATTTCTGATCCTCTAGTTATGTTAGGTGTCAGCCATATGTTTGCGCACTCTGTGGGTTAAATTTCCCTCAGTCCCCACCTCATTACTCCAACTCGGTGCATGGAAGCATTTTCTCATGGTCAGCCTAGATCTATGCGTTGCTCCTTAGTTAAAGATTAGCTGCTGACCGTGATCTCAAAATAGGCTCAGTGTGCTGCCACCAACCCTTCAACACAGGTACGGAAGTTTTTTTCTTGCATTAATTTGTCATTTCTTCCTTTTCTTTCACATTTTTTAAGTATTGAGATGGAACAGGAATCTCAAGCATCCATCTTAGCTGAGTACTAAACCATGCCCCCATACCCATCCTATTTGATATTTGGAGGGAGAGATACCACTGAGAATTTGATCCAAACATTGGGAAGAGTGTCTATGCCACTGGATTATAGGGGGTAGCAAGTCTTTACCCTCCTGTGAGGAGAAATGAGTCAAAGGAGCATGAGGGGAAGAAATGTATGATGCCTAAAAGGTAGAGTATATATTCATAGTGCATTTTGCCAAGTGTGACATCCTTGTAAGAATGCCATAAAGAGAGGTTTCCCCTCCATTCCTGCAGGGTGGGAACTTCTGTAGATCTCCATTTATGTAATAGGAAATGTTTGGCCTCTGCCCCAGCTGCAAACAACCACTGTAATTTACAGCTTATGTGAGAGATTCCTGGAGGTGGTATCTAAGGAAGCAGAAGCTGAGGTGTTAGAGATTAAGTAGGGCCCATGATCTCCAGACAGTCCAAGTGGACCACCTTTCAAAAGTTGTTTAAGGATGGGCATTTCCATATGATGTGGAACAAAGAACCCTATGGAGCCCCAAACTGTCAGCAGCAGTCATTCTGAAGTAAACCCATTTTATGCAGTTTCACCAGAGTTCTATACCACACATGGAGCACTTTATTTTGTGTTAGTAAGCTATGGGTACCTGGCAGGTTAATCAAGCTATTTTCCAACAGTCTCTCCAAATTTCTTCCAAGATAGGGATTTGTCAGCAGTATTCCCACTGTTTCCATGCCTTCTGAGTTTGATCCTAGATGGCTGCAATAATTCTTTTGGTGACCTTGATAGCCCGACACCTGTTGTTCTTACACCAGGAGAGGAGAGGAGAGACACCCATAGTATCTTCGGACCAGGGGGCCTTATAAGTCAACAGGGGGATATAGTGCTTCTTAATTGCAGGTATATCCAAAACTCCTAATTGGAGAGGTGGAATCTGGGATGCAAAGTACATGTATTTGAAACCGGGGTAAGCAGATCTTTATGTGACTCAACTCCAGCGTCGCTCCATGTGCACCAAATGACTGGTTTGCCTTAAATACATATCAGTGGGTTGGCCAATAATAGGGGTCCACATCACTGGGGTAAGGGGCAATTTGGCTAGTTTGCCTAGCTGATGGCAGTACCTGATTGCAGCTGGAACCATAGGGCATTCCCTTAGATGCTGTGGTACTGCTCCATACAGCAGAACCATAGATAGGAATCCTCTGCATAATTCTTTTTCTATCATTAACAATAGGAGAGACTCTGGTTTGGGATCAGTGAATCATTTGGTAATCTGCACCCACATAAAGGCCAAAGGGTATGCAAATATCCATGGAAGGTTCCAGCCTCCTTGTCTCCATTGTGAATGGAGCTTAGACCTACTGTATCTGAGTGGCTTAACCTCCCAGATGAACTTGCCCATAATGGCATCTATTACAGGGATGTTGTGAAGTTTTACTTCACTGGTGAAGTTCTGGCAAAATTGCTAAATTCCCCTTTGCGAATTACTTCATGAAGTTCCCACTTTGTAACTTCACCTGAGTTTGCCTGACTTTGCATTTAAAGGTGGTGAAGTTAGATGAAGTTAGGCCAAGTTAGGTGCAGTTGGATGAATTTAAGTCAATTCCCCTAGAAAAAGAGCAACTTTGCCAAGCAAAACCTTTACGAAGTTGGCACTTTGCATTTCGCAAATTTTACCAACTTTGTGAATTAATTCACAAAAACAAATTTTATCCACTTCACGCAACTCCAAACAGGTGAGAAAGGCTGTGAAGAAGTTTAGGTGTGATTATCATTTTAATACTTGAATTCTTCCTCATTAAGGGAAGATTCAGTTTAGTCAGTCTATTACAGTTCCTCTGTAACTCTATGAGGCAGGGTTGTATGTTGATTTTATAGATTTGGGACAGATCTGGCAAGAGCCAGATGCCAAAATAGTGAATGGTGTGGGGAGATAATTTGGGCCCCAGAGATTGGAAGGGCGTTGAGGGCACTCATTATCTAATGGAAGGACCACTGTTTTGGATTGGTTAACCAACAGATCAAACACCTGGCCATTAAGAAGTCCACCAATAGCTTAATGCCAGCTGGGTGTCAGACATAAGCACTAAGAGATCATCCGCATATACTTTTGTTTCATATTCTGTGCTGCTCACCCTAATGCCAGATATTTGCTCATGTTCTCTAATGGCAGCTGCTCCTTCTACAATCCTCCTTAAATTGTTCCCCTATGAGTCTGCTTCAGCTGCACGACCACCTTTTTCCTGCAAAACCCTCCCCCTACATCCTCCCCCCAGCACCCCTTCCTTTCCACCTTACTCCCACCCCCCATTCCCTCATCTGTACACCAGCTTACCCTCACTACCCACTCACCATTGCTTGGTCTAGGCCTCTGGCAAGGTTCTCTGCATCCTGAAGAGGTCCAGAACCTAGGAAAACACCTTCCTTGCTTCCTACTCCCACCCCATTCTTTCCTGAAAGGGCTGGGTCTCAGACCCTCTTCTCTCCCACCTCCCTCTCTCTTGGTCCTTCTGAAGTCTACTCCCCATCACTGCCTACTTCCCTCCTGTTGTGTTCTACCTCTGCTGCCTACAACTTGCTTCCCTTCTGTTGTGCTCTAGCTCTGCCTTGTGTAGACAGAGTCCACAGCATACTGGAGGGGCCAGGCCGTGGCAGACCCCTCTCTTCCTCCTGACGTTCTCTAACTCCCACTGCCTACAACCTGCTTCCTTCCTTCCTGTACATGCTTCACCTCTGCCTGGTGCAGGCAGGATCCCCAGCATTCTGGAGTGGGCAGGCCCTCGCAGACCCTTTTCTTCCACCCCCTTGCCATCCCCTCCTCCAGATCCCCCCTTTCCACCCCTCTGCTCTCTGCCCATCTGCCCGCGACCCACCCACCTCCCCTCCTTCCTAGCTATAGTTATTGGCTAACCCCTAATCCCTAAGGCACTTATAGTCAACCTTGCACTTTTGTTACACCTTGCAAATCTTCTTCTATCTGTGCCTCTCCTCGTAATTTTGCCCTAGTTCAACCTCCTTGTATTCTATCCAGCCATTTTATTACTACTACTAAGCTATGGCATACCTACTGCTTGCCAAAGATATTTGTGCTATCCTATCTATCTAGTTCAAGACTGTTAGCATTGTATCCATCTAGTTTGTACCTACTAGCATTCCTCCTTTTGAGTACTTCTGTATAGTCTGCTCACCTTATTGAATGTAATCAAATTGTATATCTATATTGTGTACCAAATCTCTGTATACTATCCTCATGTTCCCCTACCCCCCAGGTCACACTGGGAGATGAGCAACTTGTTGCTCAGCGTGCCTTCCTGGTGAAACATTTCAATAAATAAATAAATAAAACAAGGGTCTCAATGGCCATTACAAAAAATAAAGTGGAGGGGAGGCAACACTTTTGCATCCCCTTATGGAGGGGAAATGAGTCTGAGAGTATGCTATTAGTGAGTACTTTTGACTGTGGGTGCGAGTAGATGGTATGAATCCAAGTCTGGAATGTTGTTCCAAAGTCCATCTTATCCAACACTTGTAGGGGGTACCCCCACTTCACTAAATTGAATGGTTTCTCAAAATCTACCACAATCACAGTTACAGGACTCTAGGAACAGCTCACAGGAAGGAAGTTAGTCAAATGCTTACACCCTACAGTATATGACAATGGGCTGAGAGTTAGGCCTTATGACCCATGGCACACCCACAGTGCCTGCTGGTGTGTGGAGGTGGGGGAGGTGGGTGGAGTAGTGAGGTGGAACTTGGGGTGGGGCATTAGGTTGGAAACCCTAATGCCTCATTTCCTGCTTTTGTCGCTGTGTATCCACCCTAATTGATGCATTAATGAAGTTTTTTGCAAAGAATATATATACAGTATATATGAGTAATCCCTATCTGAGGGATGTAAGAAATGCCAGAAGTCCCGAAGAAAAAGGTCAGACATCATAGTTTTCATGACACATGCCACTTTGTGATGGGCTTCCCCACTGACAAAGAGCGATCCACCAATGGGTCAGTGTCAGGTTGAAGTCACCTCCAATTCAATATGGGATACCCTCACTAGTAAAGATGATATGCTGCTGGTCAAAGGCTAGGAAAAAAATTAGGGTAGTCTTTATAAGGCCCATATAGTGATTCTAGTACTAAAGGGCTCTCCATGGTAGTCATTTGCACCAGCAGCCATGTACCATTATCACATGGGTTGGATGAGCAAGAAGTTTAATTGGTCAGGAAACACCACCTGACTGTTGATTAAATGCCTGTACTGGCACAGTTAGGATGATGCTTCCCCAACTGGAATCCCTCAGCCAGATGAACCTCATTATCATCTCATAATGCATCCCAGGCATGGATTAAATGTCTATAACCCCTCACCCTGTTGTGGGTTATTGCTAACTTATTGTCTGAGGCCTGTTCTCCAGGTGCCACTTCAGAGATCTATGCAGCAGTATGGAAATCCCCCTTTTGGAAGTGGTGGCACAGCTATGTGCTTCAAAACTCACCCATTCCCTGTAGAGTTTGAGAGCCTTGGTGGCTATCAGTTTAGTCCCTTGGAGAATAGCAACCTGGAACTTTAATCTTTTCAAATGTGAGAGTACTGTCTTAGATTTGTCCGGTGAAGTCAATCTCCAAGTGTTCTAGGCTATGCATTGGATACCAGATACATGTAAGGAGGGAGAAAATGTGATAATGTAGAGGAATGAACCAGCAAGATATATGAACAGCCCCATCTGGCAGGGAGTGAGACAGTCAAAATTCACCCAGGGATATTTTGTACCTATGCAAAACATATTGTACCTCAGTTACCATCAAAAGCAACTAAAATTGTCATTGCGATCAATACAGTCATGTTATACAGAAAGCAAAACAATGTTTTAACAAACAATAAACAATTCAACTCAGGAGGTGCAGTGCAGTGAGATGGTACTGTGTACAGAGAAAAAAATAAGGACTAACTGTACCAGAGGTGAAAATAACCCAGTGATCTTCTGTAATCTACGCAATAGTAGTACTGTTGTAGTAAAAGGAATAAAGCAAAATGCATCACCATGGAATCTGAGAGCATGTCAAGCCACTGAGGCAAAAAGAAGTGACCTAAGGTGCAAAGAAATCTAAAATCCTTTGGGAGTGGGCATCAAAAACCAGGGTCCCATCCTCAACAGAGAAGGCAAGAAGCAGTGTGACCACTACTCATGAAGAGGTATCAAAGATAGCCTAGGGCTAGAAAGATTGGAATAGCCCTATACCCTAAAATTGTGTAAGTGATGTCTCATGTCATTCAATTAACATAATCAAATTTAAAAGGAAATAGAACTTGATAAGTAGGCCACCAACACTGTAAGGGGTCCATAGAAGTAATGCAAGGGGGGAGAAGACTGAAGATCGAGTAGGGTCTGTGGTGGCACAATAATTAGGGAATATAGGGCAGACTTGGTGGACAAAGAGGCCTTTATCTGCTGACAGTGTCTATGTTTCTACGTAACAGATAGCAGAGCAGGTTCCTAGAGAAATACCCTTTCAAAGCCTGCAAGGTGTGTTTGTGTGTGTGTGGGGAGGGGGGTGTTGCAAAACCCCAAGCAGGAACCTTGATCAGTGAAACACCAATAACATATGGGATTAAGGGTATAGCTGATCACTTGGAGGTAAATCCTGCAATGAGTGAGGTCAGTTTTGTCCTAGAGAATCAATACCATAGCAAGATGCAGTGCTAAAGCTTGATAAAGGAAAAATATACCCTGGGTAGGTGCCACCCCATTAATACTACTGCTCCCACCTACTAGCCAGAATAAACAAAAGATCTGGGACTCACTATCCATAGTGGAGTAGACTGCCATACTACAATTGTGGAAAGGAGAGCTGACTATGCTGATTTGATTATATACCCTCTTAAGGAAACAGATGGATAATCAGCGCAGTCTGAGCCATCTGGAGGTCACTCCAGATGCACAGCACAAAGGCTGAACTTAACTTCCCTGAGTCTTGCAAGGCCTGTTCCCACCCATCTCATCCGAACATATCTGCAAATCCTAGCATGACAGCTGTGGGTTCTCGGTACTAGGGACAGCTAGCTAAAGGAGTGCTATGTAGCAGCATTTAAGATGGGATAGTTGGCCACTAAACCAAAGCATCAGAGGAGGAATGAGGGAAGCTTACCTACATCACAGGTCACTATCCCATGTGATGAGAGATATGGAGGGAGGCCTAAAGCAACAGGGTACACCCGTATACAGAGGAAACACTATGAACACCTCTCCTTTTCCCACTAGATATGCTAGCTGGAGGGGGGAAGATTCAGGGGAGAAAGGAAGAGGTGCTACTTCACTGAGAGGGTGGTGGAGCCATGGAATGTGCTGCCTAGGGGGCTGGTGGAGGCAGAGACGGTGAAGGGGTTCAAGAGGGGGTGGGACAGGTACAGGGAAAGTGTTCAGGAAGCAAAATCAAATGCAGCGAGAATATCCGGAACTGGGAAGGGAGAAGCCAGTGAAGGTGAGGGGCAGCAAGGTCAGCTCCCAGGGTGGGGGCTGACCAAACGAGCAGATGAGAAAGACCATTAGGCCTGTTCTGCTGGCATTTTAGTATATTAGTATGTTAGATATCTAGGCAGAGTGGGTGCTAATATTGATGGCCACTGCTAGTATCACTCATCCATTAAGCTTGGTCTTTACTCAAATTTAGAGGTGGCAAATGGGGGGGTAGGACAGATTTTCTGGTCAGTTGTCACCTGATAGACAGGAGAGGGACATAGAAAGGGGGGAGGGGGAACCAATCTGTTGGAAGGGTGACACTATGCAGGATGTGGACACAGGAGTGCTCCTAGGAAATTAGTAACTACAGTCCCTTTCCTCACATGTATTAATCAATCAATCAATATTTTTTTAACCAGGTGAAACACGGTTGAGAAACTCATTTGCAAAGTGGACCTGGATGGGTTCACAACAAACATAATATATATAAAACTGTAGTAAACTCTGAGAAAAAAAGACAATGAGAAGTACAAGGTTACTTAGTTGCATAGGAAGTACAGTATAACAATGTTAACAATTTGGTTGATAATATAAAACAATAAAGTGCGGAATACGATACTGAGATTACTTGTTGAGTACTAACCCATGGTTGATCAGAGCTTACAATAGGTACATGCTGGGTACTAACCCAGAGAACAGTGGATGTATGCTTGGTACTAACCCAGTATAGGACAGATCTTAGTATACAGGTAAACAGTATGATAATTAGGCTGAAACCAAAGTAAAGACAGAGTGCTGTGAGCCAAAAAGGTGAAGCCTGAAGCTATGGGGTAGAAAGGGTAGCACATGAGTAATAGTGAAAGTTGAAGGAGGGAATGATCCATGGGATGAAGATTAGTAGAGGCTGGGAGAAACAGGGGTGACCCCTTTTGACAATGGTTGAGAAACTGTTCAGGCACTTAAGCAGGCAAGGGAAAAAAGATATAACACACTGAGTAGTCCATTCAGAGAAAGAAGCAGTTAGCTCATGAGTACAGGTATTGTAGTCAAGCACCAAAGTCAGGACAGCCTCAGTGTCATAAAACTGCACTTACTGCCTCAAGTCCCACCAGAGCTCCATGTTTGTCCTCTGCACTGAAATGAAAAAAACATTGCAAGAGCAAAGAAAGGTGATGTGCTCATTCAGGGAGTGAGAAAGACTGGTGTTTTTCCAACTAAGGCCAGTGTAAGTGATCACCAACAGGTACAAATCTGTTTTCCAGCATACAGTGTCAACCTTGGCCCTGCATATGTTGGGCTGATTCTCTTAGAGATAACATGGAGTCATCAGGTCCTGAGGAAAGACTGGGTGGCTGCCATCTCTGCTCACAACTTGGACCTAGCAGTGAGGGGCATCACACTCTGTGCTTTAAGGTGCTGGGCAGTGTCAAGACCCTTGCTGTCCAGCACCAGTGGTTCATTGCAAGGTATTTGTTTGGTGTGATGGGTATGCTGATGTTACCCACTGAGAAGACCAGAGAGTGCAAGCTGTGCCTGTGGCTGCATGAGTGCTGCCTTAGTGGGGGTGGTATATTTTTCTGTTCAGTCCTCTTTCTCTGTCGGCCCCCTCCTTGACATCCCACTCTCCAGTCCTCTGGTGGGTGTGATGGGTGTGGCACATGGACAATTTTGTTAGGCCCTGTGTTTAGGTTTGTTGGGTGGGGGGCGGATGCAGCATCCACAGGTGTTTGGGGCCACAGAGGCCCTTCCCCAACTTGAATCACAGTTGCCTTCATGTAGGTAAGTCGTCTGGGATGCTGCAGACTTAGGTGAAAGGCAGTCATGGTGCACCCCATTGATTGTGACTCTCAGGCCTGTAGGGCACTACACTGCATACTTAAGTTCCATGCTGGAAAGTTACTTTCATGCTTCCGTGAACACTTGGCACCACTGGGTTAAGTTCACCTGATACTGGCTGGTTGGTTGACCTCGCCTGGTTAAGGGACTCTTAATCTTGGATCACCAGGGAATATTCTTCTTTAGCAGATACCTGACCCATTTGACAAGAATTGGTCTAGGTCAGGCACTGGCAGCGGACGTTGAGGCCAGTGATTGATGGGCCTGCTCAATCTCCATGGGTGGGCAGTCAGGAGCATGAAGTGTATCTGAAATATCTTTTTGAAGAAAAAGAGCAACATCTGTGGTCTCAGTCCCTTTGAGAACCTGGCAAAACAAACATTGCTTCATTGGCTCTGTTCTCTAGATTGTCCACTTTTGTTGTCAAGTACCGGACTTATGCACATTGATCTTAGAGCATTGGTTGGGAAGAGTCCTTGGCCTGTTTGACTATTACCAAATGAGTCTCAGTAGAAGCCACTCTGCCTGTTTTTTTTTTTAGTTCTTGTGTTTTTTAGTTCCTGTAAAGTCTGGGCAGTGGTTATTTTAAGGGCAGTGATATCCTGTAAAATTTATGTTAGCAAGTTTGTTATGCCCCACAAGTCTGCTGCTGCTGTTGGAGGGGCTATCACCATGCTGAGCCCAGGAGTGGATCATGGTTGTGCAGCTGGGAGGGAAATGCTGTAATCCACAGTAGGCCATTGAACACCTGCACAGAGACTCTGCTCAAAAAGAACAACATCTCCACTGGACCATATATGCCAAGACCTGCACAGTTCCTTGGAGCAATGTTAAGGTTGGTGGTATTTGTTTGTTTTAGCAGTCTAAAGGATGGAAAATCATGGATGATGAGACATTACATATCTTAAGGTAGTGCAAGATAGAATTTAGCAGCTATCTTATACTTCATTCTCACAGTGAGAATTTAAATTTGCGCCATGTAGATTGTTGCCACAATGTTCCTGAAATGCTGTGAAGCAGCATTCAGAAGACATTGCTCTGGAGCACTGCAGAAGCTCACAGAGGTTTTTCAGTATTTCGAGGGGGCTTCCAGTGGGGGGTGCAGTTGGGGTGATGCCATAGAAACAGCTCTGCAGCACCAGAAAGCTTGTGTGGGTCTTCAGACCCAGGTTCTGCTAAAGGATAATTCTGGTAATTTAATAGCTGAACTCAGGCAGAGCTCTTTTATGCTTCAGGGGCTAAAAATGGCAGAAAACAAGGTCTCAAGTCGAAAGCACGACACTGGGCATCGCAAGCATGCATATGCACATGCCCAGTGTCGTGGCTTGATTCTGAGACCATGTTTTCTGCCATTTTTAACCTTCAGTTTATAAAAAAAGCCACTTGCCCGAGTTATGAACATACAAACATATGAAATTGCCAGCGTAAACAGGCCTCATAGTCTATCAAATCTGCTTGAGTGTGCAGCTAGCACCTCATCCTGCAGCTGCTCCTGTCATCCCTCTTCATAGTATCCCTTCCCCTTCCCCTGTCCCAAGCCCTCTTGAAACTGACCACCATCTTACAGGATGCTATCTCATCTGGTAAGGTGTTCCATTTGTCTACCACTCTTTCAGTGAAAAAATGTCTCCTCATCTCCCTCCTGAATCTTGCCCCCTTCAATCTCAGTCCATGCCCTCTCGTGTCCCTCACCTTTCTCATCTGGAAAATCCCTTCTGTGTTGGTCTTGTTTATCCCCTTTAGATAATTAAAGATCTCGATCATATTCCCCCATCCCTCCTCTCCTCCAGTGAATACATATTCACTCTCCCAGCCTGTCTTCATAGGGCTTGCTCTCTAATCCCTGCATCATCTTTGTGGCTCTTCGTTGCACCCCCTCCAACAATCTAGTGTCCTTAATTAGGAATGGGTGCCAGTACTGCATGCAGTTCTCCAGGTGGGGCCTGGCCAATGACCTATACAGGGGCAGGATAACTTCCTTCCTGGAGGAGATCCCTCTTGTAATACATCCCAGCATTTTGTTGGCTTTTGCTGAAGTCTAAATACAGGACATCAACTGCATGGCCCTCGTCCAGTTCCCATGTCACCCAGTCGTCATCCTCTACAAGGTTTGTCTGGCAGGATCTGCCTGCTGTAAACCCATGCTGTTGACCATCCTGGAGACGGTTTTCCTCCAAGATGCTCCTAGCCTCTCTTTTACGATGGTCTCCATGAGCTTTCCCATGATCGATGTGAGGCTCACTGGCCTATAGTTTCCTGGTTCACCCTTTGGGCCACTTTTGTGGATGGGCACCACATGGGCCATTCTCCAGTCTTGTGGTAGACATCCTGTGTCCAGAGAGGTATGGAACAGGTCAGCCAGTGGCCCTGCCAGGACCTCTGCCAACTCCCTTAGTACCCTAGGGTGAATACCATCGGGTCCAGGTGCTTTGTCCACCCTTAATGCCCTCATCCTATGTGATACCCTGCTCTCTGTAATCCCTACATCTGTCATCTCCTCCCACCCCACCTCCTTACTTGGGTTATCTGCCCCTCCTTCTCCTGCATGAATACACAGCAGAAGTATTAATTCAGTGTCTCTGCCTGCTCTGCCCCTTTCTCCACCCACCCTCCATTCTTCTTAGTCCTTACCAGCCGATCCTTGCTCCTTCTTCTCTCTCCGATGTAGCAGAAGTCTTTTTTCTCCACTTTTGATTCCCTGCACCAGTCTCAGCTCCCTGGATGCCTTGGCCACCCTGACCAGTCTGGTAACCTTATTGGACTTCTCCAGTGGGGCGGGGGGAAGGATGGTGGAGTTGGGGTGTCACAATGTTGTGGGTGGTGCCAGCTAAGAGGAACAGCACAAATCACGGGCACACTACACGATTCCAACCCTTACAGAAATATAAGTGTGCTGTGTACATGCAGAATGCATGCCACATGCTTAATTGTGCAATGTGTGCATGCAGTTCACATACACAAAATGAACCTAAGCAAAATAGGTTGAATAAGTAAATCAGGTTCACATGCTGCAAGCTTGACTTGTGTGCAGCAGTTAAGCTGGTGTGAACATCATTTAAAAGTCACATCAGGTTCACATGTTGCATGCTTGCCATGTGTGCAGCAAGTAAGCTGGTGCAAATCTCATATAAAAACACATCAGCTTGTATGTCTCATACTGCTGCTAGCAATTAGAGGCATTAAATTGCATTTTTCATTGATTTTCTATTAAAATTAAGAAAACTCATTAATTCTGATCCTTTTGCAAGTTGTGTAATTGATTTTGATTTTTGTCATTAAATTGCGAATAATTTGTAAAGTATTGATTGCTTACTGCATTAAATGCCTAGGATATAGTCAGCCAATATTCCCCATTCCAGATGTGCAAAGAGGTGCCTCTGCGTTGTGAAGCCTAACCTTTTTGTTTTGGGTCATGCAAATCCTCTTATGCATATTTAGTGCTAAAAATGTGTTTCTCCATGTCTGTTTTGGCTCACTTACTTTCCCTTTGTCATTCTTTATGGAGCATATACTCTATGGCCATGCTCAGCACTTTTTGTGCTGAGTAGGGTCTTCAAAGCATGCACCATACCTCACATTTTGTCACTGAATTGAGAGACATGGACACTTAAAATGAGGGACAATGAGGGACACTAACCCTCATGATTATCAGGACACATCCTGAGACATGGAGATACAGTACCGCATAACACAGTGGAAACCATTGTATTTACTTGTACCAATATTAGTACCCAAGAATGAATTTCTTCCATAAAGCAGTGGTGCCATTTAGTCAGGGCAGAGGGGCAATCCCCCCCCCACATTTGTGCCTGTGTTGTTCTTATGGTGTGGCAACAATGGCATTAAACTTGGATTTAGTCTTTTGCACAATAAGTGCCCCCCCCCCGTCCTACGTGCACTCATGCTGCAGGTGTAGTCCTGATTCGACTGTGTCGGTATTGTGTTGTCCACTCTCTTCACCTATTAGCGGCACCACCATCACATGTAACATTGAGGAGCTCCAACCATGCAAAAGCTCATGAGTCATGCAAATGAGACACTGTCTTTCCCGCCACATAGTAGATAGGCTGCACACTGCAGCTTGGAGGAATTGGTGAGCACTGGACTCTCAATAGCAGTGCTGGGGCAGCATATTTTTGTTGGTCTCCGTCTCCCTTGGTGGCTGAAGGGGCTGGGGGTGATCAGTGCAGTGTGGCAGCATCCATGGCAGAAACCAAGCAAGAAGCAATCACAGGTTGGGTGGGTTAGGCTTGTGAGGTGACTTGGTTACGGACCATGTTGGGGACCTGGGATGGTCAGTTCTAACATCTAGCTTCTGGCAGAAGGACGGAGGAGGAGCAGACTGAAAATGGGGCCAGTGGCACACTGAGCCAGACCACAGGTTCTGGCCAGATGGCTGGGTAACCAAAAGTAAATATTTTTTCTTTTATAGGGGGTTTGGGGAGGGAGGAAGGACTAACATATTGATGTGTTTTTCAAGTTTCTGCACCTTTGGGCAGCTTTATGACCCATATGGGATGGATATTGAATGAAATGGAGTCAGGGAGAGAAATCGTGACCTTCTTTTGTGTGTGTGTGTGTGTCTGTGTGTGTGTGTGTGTGTGTGTGTGTGTGTGTGTGGTTCAGAACTTCAGCCAGGAAAAAAATTGGTTAGTAACTGGGTGAGTTTAAGCCCAAATCTGATGCACTGCTCTGGGGAATAGACAGATGAATCTTATACATTTGAATGTTTCCTGATTTGCAAATCACTTTTCAGTCACTGCAAATCAGTTTTGTCTTTTAGAGACCTTCCAGACATTCCAAAGCTTGCCGCCTGTGGACTAACTAGCATCTGGCCTCCACTGGCTGTTGGCTCCCCTTGCAGAAGTCTGAAATGGTGCCCCTGCCATAAAGTCTAAATTTACAGGACATCCTCTGTGTGAACAGCATGTTTCTCATGAGGGATGGATGAGGAGCAGAGCAGTTTTCAAGGGTAAAATGAGGGCTGTCCCTTGCATTCAGGGACAGATGACCAGTATGGTCTGCACGGAATATTGGAGCACTACTATAGTCAGGTTTATGCCCCCCCCCACCACCACCAATGAAGCTGACCTCCACATTCCCACACTCAGGCACAATATGACATAGTGCTAGGGAGAGTGCAGGGGTGTGCACCATTGAAATGAATGGGGATTTTTTTTTATTACTATTTTGTACATTATTGATGAAGAGTTGGAGATCAATGAAGGCCACCACTCGACAAACAAGGGCCTTGTTAGTAGAACAGTGGCCTTCATTATTCTGCAACTCACCATCATAACATATAAAATACTAATAAAAAATAACTCCATTCATTTCAAGGGGTATACCTCAGCACTCTGACCCATGCACATCATCTCTTAAAGACTCCTGTCTCTGGCTTCCTGGTACTCAGATAAGAGACTCTCGACTTGTATCTATACCTTGGTGGGTTGTCTGTAGCAGCATGACTGTACCCGCTACAGTGTGTGTGCATGGCATGGGGGGGGGGACTGACCATGTGTTTTGTGTTTGCCCTTTAAAGTCTGTTTGTGTGGAAGTATTCAAAACTATGGAGAGAAATTAGTAGGAGTACTGGCCAGACAGAAGTAATTAAGTAGTTTTCTGGTAAGTGTGTGTATTGGGGGTGGGAAGAACCATGTGTGTTTCCATTGGTATGTGTGCTACAGTTCAGCTGTGCAGCTGAGAAGAGAGAGACAAGAAAACTAAAACGTATAACACTGGCAATAAGCATGCCGCATGCATGCAGATGTATGCAGATTTGTATTGAAGTACAAGCAAGCCCTATGTGTGCAGGCAGTATAGCTTAGTGGTTAAAGACACTAAATTACAAACCTGGAGTCCTGAAGACCCAAGTTTGAATCTCATCAACCCCACTTGTATACAGTGTGATCCTGAGCAAGTTACTCAACTTTTATGTGTGCAGTGACCACTTGCTTTTTGCATGCATGCCACATGCATGCAGTCTGTTCCAGTTTAACATAAAACGCATGCTTTCCACACTTGCTTGCTGCACACATGCCACATGCATGCAGTTGGTTCCAATTTAACATTTAAATCATGCTTGCAGCACGCATATCACATGAGTTGTTTTATGTGTGCAGCATGAAAACATTTCATATAATTATTTCTGTAAGGGAAGAAAAGAAGGATCTTGATCACAATGCCATGCAGCAAGTAATGTGGAAAATGGTGGCATTCAGACGTGCACAGTGGCACAGATCTGGCTGCTGTCCATCACAATCAATGACTCAGAGTTGGCTGTGTGAACGGGGATTTAGACCTCCAACAGACCTAATTCTAAATGGCAGGATTCCAAGTTTCCATTAGCAAAAAAAAAAAACATTTTTCAAGCCCAGTTGTTCAAAAATTAGAACTTTAAAAATATAAATTTTTTTAATTGGATAACTATGGACATGGGTCACCAGAGCAGCACTGCAGTCTTGACAGTGGGGACCCTCCAGGACCAGAATGCCAGATCAGCAGTATTGCATTGTCTAAGTGTCTCCACTGGGGATGGGGACAGAAGAAAGTCAATGTACCACCTAGAACAGGAGTAGATAACTGTCATGATATTTTTTTTTATATACCACACCCAAAAGCATTTTTTAAAATGTGATAATTACGGCATACAGTTCACTTTTTTAGTTTACAGTGCGGTGCAATTGTATACCCATCATTACTCAATGTACCTTCTACTGGAATGGCAGGTCTCACCTGCCAGACACTTTTAACACTTGCTACATTTGGTTAAAAAAATCTTTGTACAAGAATTCACCGGGGTTAGGGTAACTGTCACTTGGGTTTAATTTAAGCTCGAACACATATAAATTCAGAACTTGTGTAAGTACACTAATAACAGTGTTTGCTGTAAGGTCATTATTCCTGTTTTATCAACAAGTTAATATTACTTGAAAGTACATAACATATAGAATAATTCATAGGGTGCTGTGCTCTATGTAAGCAAAAACACATGAGGGTGTGTGCATTGAACAGATATTACAGCATGCCTAGGGATGCAGTAAGGCATGAGGCCACAGGATGAGGGCCTTCAGCCCCTGGAGGTGCAGTAATAACTGTTCAATGCACATCCCAGAGTGTCTTATTATACTTATAAAATGGGCTACCTTTTTTAAAGATTTTATTTACAAAAAATTATATATATATATATATATATATGTATATATATTATATATATATATATATATGCAAAAAGTTTATTACTGTCAGTATTCTTGATCAAATAGTCATTCTGCTAGGTAGAGCCAGATAGAAAATGGCATTATGTTTCTGGCAACCAGGAACCTGCCCACCCCCAATTGTTATCAGCTTCGATGAGACAGTGAATTGAGAAAGTGTCATTTTTCTTTTTTGGGGGTGGAGAAGTAGAAGTTGTGGTTAGTTAAGAAAATAAATTAGTTTTTTGTGCTTTTTTTTAAAAAACAAGCATGACTGCAGGACGGAGTGACCACTCCACTTCCTATAATTGAGAGACTGCCAGTGTGGAATGAGCAGAAGATCATAAGTGCTCGTTTCTCACCAGCACCTTGCCTTCCACAACTGACCATTATAATGACAACATTAGAAAAAAGAAAAAAACATACTGAAAATTATTGTTTTATTTGTTTAAAAGTATGGAGGCAGTAGCACTACCATAAAGGAGTAGATCAGGAGTCAGCATGCTTCTTGACCGTACCACACTGCTGAACTGACAGAGGGAAAGCAGTTAGCTCTGGGTGAGAAAACAAGATCTTGTTGATGATATCGTCTTCATTTAACTTTGTGAAGTTATAGTATGGGAGCATCTTTGAAAAAATTCATAATTATGAATGACAGGTTTCAGTTGCTATTTATCAAAAAAGCATTTTAAACAGCGGTGTTCTTATTGCACAGTGATTTCTTTTTTTCTGCTGCACTTGTTGTTTGCAGAACTTGTTGTTACCTGTGCATCGATTGGATTTGATGCACAGGTAACAACGAATCACAACACAGAATTTTTTTTCCTATTCTATAAGCACATTTATTACACACCCAAGGTGTGTGATGCTACATAAACTCGAAGAGTGAAGCTTGACGGGTTTATTCAAACATCACACACCTAGGGTGTGTATTCAAATCAAGTAAAGCTGCACCCCATGATTTATTTTATATAATTACTGTCGATCAATGGTTTCCTCACCCCTCTTCCCCCTGTAGTGGGAGAAGTTTATTCTGTGGCCAGGTTGGGTGACAGAAGCATGGGTGGAAATTATTATTGGGTGGAAGCAGTAGTACAGGGTTCTTCCACTGACACTCTGATTAATCCCCAATAAAAAAATGAGCTTCCAACTTTTTTTACCCATTACTTTGGCATGTTTTTGTAAACTCCAACATGTTTCAAATGCTCTTGTGTCATGGTGTCACTGTAGGACATGACTGTACAAATTAAGTTATTGTAAAAAGTAAGTTTATACATTTTTTGATCTGCCTTAACAGCAATTGCATCTACTGTTCTGCCATTGTGAAGTTTTACAGTGTGATTTTCAACAGCGCAGCTTCAGGGAAATTGAAATCAGCAGTCTTTGTCATGCTCACATTCACAGCATTAACTGTGCATGAGAATGCCATAATAACCATATGGTTATTACAGCAAATAATAACCAGCCATCTCCATAGGAAAAAAAAAACTGATTGGCAGTAATAATAATATAATTTTGATCCACACTAAAATGAAAAGCATAAGCCTAATCACAGTTAGAAAGACTGTGGGCATATACATACTGTACATGTAGGGTAAAATATGTTATCCAAGACAGGACTGAACAAGTAAGTGATAAACCACTGGGTGTGTGGTTATGCTGAAATAAGTACATGCCCAAGATGGGAAAGCCTTGTGTCTTCTTCCATCTGATAAGTGTGGTTATTGCAGTTTCAGCATATTATGGCTGCTGAAGAACCTCCCAAACCCTTCATCCATCTGATGAGTGTAGTCGTTACAATTTCAGCATATTATACTTGGTGAAGAACCTGCCAATGAATCAGAATGAGCATTTTTGCAGCCTTTGTAGGTCTACTAAGGCCATGTAGATATGCAAATCAAGTGGTAAATGCCCGTGCATCTAGAATTTAATCAATACATGCCATAATGTAAACCTCATGGAACTTTCTCTCTTGAAATCTTGTAAAAAAGTATGATGGTATTCACATTCCAGTTTATTAAAATTTCTAATGTTGAACTCCAACCAAATGTTTTTTCTATATACATTCAAAAAATGATCTTATTAATTTTTTTCTGTAAACATCTCAAGGTAAGACATTTTTTCTATAATAGCAGTAATGTTAAGTGGTGGAGGTTCACACACAGATACAGTGGCACTGTGCCGAGTAGAAAAAGACCACAGCCTTTGGGATCAGTATTAGTCTACTGGGCAGAGTGCCATTTTGCCCTTGTACAACCTCCAGCACCTAATAGAAACACTATAATACTACATCCTCGAATTTGTTATTATTCAAAATAGTTACAAAAACAAAAGACACTATGACTGAGCTACTGTTAATAGTGTTGTACTAAAGTCATAGTCAAGTGACTGTATTTCACCAATTAGAGTTCAGGATTTTTCTTACCCAGTTTATAAATCCATTTACCAGACTGTACATGCTAAACCAACAAACAAAGTCACTTTAACCTAAACGGTTCTCATGTAGTACATAGGGATCAATAACTATAAATAAAAAGCCAGATGAACCTAGACTGAAAATAATTTGTCAAGTGTTTTAATTAATGAATAGGCTCAGCAGTTCGGTAATAACTAGGCAATAGGCTCTAATTAAATGGCATGTAATTCACATTTAAAGCTACAGTTACAGTCACAATATGAATGCAAGAAAGAGGGAGCAGTCAGGAATAAATCACTTTAACTGAGAATGTTCATAAGAGGTTCAACCATTACAAAGTACAAACCATGTCAACCAAGACTTAAAATAATTCTCCAGTCCATTAATTAATCAATCATATTTAGAAATTCTGCAATAAGTTGGCCATAGGCTCTAATAAAGAGGTTTATAAATCAGAAGCCAGAAGTCCAAAGATGTAATTAATTTTATCTCCAATAATACTTCCACAAAAGTAGATCAAAGAGATGTTGATAACATAAGAAAAAAGTAAGAGATTAAATGGAGTTTCTTTCCATAAAAAGTAACACATCAACCAGATGTATCAGAAAACCTGGTACAACAATGTGCTATAGGCTCACTGTGATATTACCTGTAAATCAGCTTTAATGGGCTCTTCTATGTACTGTATATAGTAAGATCATAATTCAGGACCAGAAGGGGCTCTAAGCAAATCAAGTCTGCTCCACTCAGGAATGAATAAATATGCTGTGCAAACATGTACAAATGTATGTAGGCTTCCTATTCACCCTATTATCACATTCATTTTATTATTTGAACACTAATGTTTTTGCTTGGCAAGTCTCATCAGATACATCTTTATGTACACAAAAAGGCAGGTTACATTTCTTATGTACTTTACCCATGTCAGGAGTGTAATAATCTATACTCTCACTCAGCTGATTAGGTTATATGTTAACCATATTTTAATGTGTATATCTCTTCCTCTATATGTTCCCAAGGTATGTTTTCATGGCATATAACCCCCTTGGAGTGAGGCAGTAAATACCATAATACTAATTTAATAAACACATCATTTGTAGTCTCACAATGCATGACAGCTTTTCCATCTGATTAATATGTTTCATCATGCACCACCAGTCCTCTGGTTGGAGGGTACATTTAAAAGTGACTGCCCACTATCTAGAAACACTTTTTGAAATATAACAACACAGTTCATCTTGTATTTCATTACTTTATGTATCTGCATCTGTATTCTCCCCATTTTTTATTACTAAGCCATTTTGCATGGAAACATGGTCATTTTTTGGCAGATATCATCTAATTCTCCTTGTTCCTTTATTGAAGTCATAATTCTTTGTTTGGGGATGTTCTGTCATTTCTATAGCAACAAACTGCAATGTCTAAAACAAGACTATAACTTCAATGGCAGGGAGTCAAAGGGGAGACAAAGTCTGAGACACAAAATCCTGTTTTTATATAAATGCCCTCAGTGGCAATAAATGATGAGAGATATTGCAGATACAGAAAATCATTGAAAGCAGAATTGTGTCTGAATGTAGCATGTCTTTTGAAAACTGTTCTTGAATCCTGGAAAATCACTCTAACCTCCTTCTAGTGATACCTTCCTTATCTATAATGACTGGCATGGAAAACAAATATTTCTGTATTTTAGACAGTCCATCCTCTGGAAATGCTCCCAGGAAAAATGTATCTGGTAAATTGTATATTTCTATTCCCACTAGCATGCTTATAGTTAGAGAGCTATGGGGGTACTAGTCTCCTGGGATGTACAAAAGCATTTTACTAAACACAGAAACATAGGAATGAGAAGGGCAGAAAAGGACCCGAACAATCTGACCAGTCTGTGTCAAGATTTTATACATCTATGACAGAAAGTTAGGCCTTTATTCCTTATAAGAAAACTGCACATTTACCACAGCACATTCCCAGTGCTGAAGGTAGGTCCTTATTCCTTATAGGAAAACTGCAAGCTTATCACAGCACACACCCAATGCTGAAGTCAAATCCTTATGACTTAAAGTAGAACTGCAGGTTTACCACAGCACATCCCCAGTGTTGAAGCTAGGATCTTATTACTTATACTGTAGCAGAACTGCAAGTTTACCACTGCACATACCTAGTGCTGAAGTTATGTCCTTATTAGTTATACTGAAGGAGAACTGCAAGTTGACCAGTGCACATACCCAGTGCTGAAGTTAGGTCCTTATTACTTATACTGTAGTAGAACTGTAAGTTTACCTGCACATCCCCAGTGCTGAAGTTAGGTCCTTATTACTTATACTGTAGGAGAACTACAACTTTATCACTACTGTTTGGTCCTTATTACTTATACTGTACTGTAGGAGAACTGCAAGTTTACCACTGCAGTTTGGTCCATATTATTTATACAACACTGTAGGATAACTGCAGGTTTACCACTGAACATACCCAGTGCTGAAGTTAGGTCCTTATTATTTACAGAACTGCAAGTTTACCACTGCACAGACCTGGTGCTGAAGTCCCCTTAAATCTCTATACTGACACCCCAAAGTCTATGTACTAATGCTTTTATAGTATCTCACCCTGAAAACCAGATTTTTTAATATAGGGTTTCTCAGAAGTTGAATTTGCCATCATACATCTTTCAAAGAGCAGTACCTTTACATATAGCCTACCAAAAAAAGTCTAAAATGCAGTACTGTACCTTTTAACAAAAAATAACCACCAAAATTAAGATAAAAAGCAGGACCTTTTTATTACAAATGGACTGACCACATTTAAAAGGCATGACTTTGTCATAAAAAATGCCTCAGCCAACTTGAAAAGCAGAACCATTAAAAAAATGCCAAACCCAAGTTTAATCAAAGTACCAAAGGCTCTACAATGTTCTAAAAGGTGTCAAATCATATTACAATGAAAAAAGATTATTGAAAACCCAACATCTCATGACGAGGAATTAGTCTTTTTTTCTTGATATTAAGGTGTTTGTCCAACTCAGTCTCCTCATTGGTCCAAACCTGATCATACAGGGATGTGCTGTCCTACAAACAACATGCCCTTAAGGCAATAGAATGAACAAGTCGAGAAATATAATGAAATAACCCCCACACCCAAAGAAAAGATATGTTACTTTCTGAAAGAAGGTCAAACCAGTCAAAAATAAGGAAAACCTCATAAGGTGTCAAAAGCAGTAGGGGATAAGAGGGCAACATTCTGGAAATACAAGCATACTCTGAGGGAGGAGGATAGGGTAAACTACTCCATTGAATCAAGGGAGGCAAGCAGGCTGGTAAGAGAAGAAAACTACAAGAGAAGTACAGCTAGCAGAGGGCGTACACCTGGGTTAGAAGTCCTTTTCCTAGTGTATAGGGGAGAAAAGGAACATCAAGGACAAGATTGTCTGGTTAAAAAAGGAGGAGGTTAGGCAAAGTTTAGTGAAGAAAACATGGAGGTGCTTAACAGGCACCTCCGCTCAGACTTCACTATGGAGAAGATTGGACCAGCACCACAAGGGAGCAGTAGGGTGGGGAATGGGAGGGGGAATTCATGGACTGCACAACATAAGCTGACAGGGTATTAAAGGGTGTAAGGGCCTTAAAGGTGAACAAACCACCAAGGACAGATGGTGTGCACCTGAGGGTCCTACAAGAACTGGTGGAGGTTCAAGTGGGTCCCCTGGTAGACCTATGTGGCACCTCCCTTGAGTTAGGAAACATGCCCCTGTGGACTGGAGAATGGTGCTTGTTGTGCCTCTTCATGATAGAGACCATCCTGAAAGAGAAGCTGGTCAGCTTTCTAGAGGAGATTGGGCTCCAGGATGTGAGGCAGCATGGGTTTGTGTCAGGGAGGTCCTGTCAAACTAATCTAATTGAGATCTTGGATTGGGTCACTAGGGCAGTGGACAAGGGCCAGACAGTGGATGTCCTGGATCTGGACTTTAGCAAGGCCATTGACTTGGTGCTTCATAGGAGACTGGTCAGGAAGCTGGAAGACCTGGGGGTGGGGGCTAAGCTCGTGATATGGGTCAGAAGCTAGTTGCAGGACAAGAGCCAAAAGGTTATAGTTGGGGGAGAATTATCAGAAGTGAGGTCTGTGACTAGTGGTGTCCCACAGGGATTGGTGTTCAGTCCGGAGTTGTTTAACATCTTCATAAGTGACTTCATGGATGGGATCGGGGTAAAATCTGCCTGTTGGCAGATGACACCAAGCTCTGTAGGAGGGAGGACATGCAATTCAAGGAAGACCCGGCTAGGCTAGAGAAGTGGTCTGGCATTTGGCAATTGTGGTTCAATGCAAAAAAGTGTAAAGCTGTACACTTGGGGACAAAGAATCCAGAGACATGCACATGCTCATGCTCATTCATTCTAGGTCAGTCGGGTGGCCAGCCATGGTGTAGAATGGAAGGCTGTGCTAGTTGCCCACTCGGTGTCGGGGTGGGGGGAGCAGGGTGGCAGGGCACTGCCTGATGGGTGGGCAGTTGGGGGGTCTGCTAGACATCAGTGATTACATTGATTATTATATTTTTTTCTTTACCCTAGGACTGGCAATTGTTGGGGGGCACTATACACCAAGGATTCAAAGAGCAACACTGCACTTCTGCATTGCTTTTATAAATAAGATGTTTCAGCTGTTACAATTTACTAGAGAATACATTCTTTCATTTTCAATTTTCCTTTCCAAGATTTAGCACATATTGGTAGTCCAACTAAAAAGTATGTATAATAAAAATTTGAAAACATTTGCCTCTCCCCTATTAACCTCACAGTGCCTTGCTTTTATAACATCATAGTACTTACCACAAGAGATTGTGATGTCAGAAATAGCAATTGTGTGGCTTGCAGGAGAGAGTCAGATATATTTTGAAAGACTCAGTTAAATAATTGCTGTATTATCTACAATATTTAACGGACTAGCAGAAAGGGAAAGTAAAGAAAATAACAAATAACTAGAAATTAATAAAGTTAAAACATAATTAGTGTAAATTTAGTGTCTTTTAGCTTTTTATTATAACAAAGAGTTGCTCTTTAATTCATGATTATATTTTTTTTTACATTGGGGCCTGTGATTTGGGGAGGGCACTAAACAGCAGGGATTTAATTCATGAATGATTATATTGTGTTTTTTTTTACATTGGGGCCTGTGATTGGTGGGGGAGGGGGTATCCATTTGACACCAGGGATTAAATTGCTGATTATGTCTTATTTTTTTTTTTACATTATGGCCGTCGATCGGCAGGGGCGGGGAGGGGGGCACTAGACACCAGGGATTAAGTTGCTGATTATAGTTTTTTTTTTTGCATTGGGGCTGACAATTGGTGGAGGGTCCACTACACACCAGAGATTTAATCTATATATATTTTTTTTTACATTTGGACTGGTGATCAGTGTGGGGGGGGTACTAGACACCAGGGATTTCATTCATGGCTATATATATATTTTTACTCTAGGGTCAGCTATCAGCTGGAGGAAGGGGGCTAATAGACACCAAGGGCACGATTTTGCAATGTGATGTGGCAACACAGCAGACTTGTGGCAGGGTGTGTGACTTGCGTCACACTTTTCAGCAAGTGGGATTTTTGATTAAGTGTGCCAGAAATGCCCATGACAAGTCCAGAACCCGGGATGCAAGGAGTTGGATCAACTACTGCCTAGTCTAACTTTGTGTCAAGGATCTCGGCACTTGCACCAACCCTTTAGTGCAAGGTGCCGTAAATGTGGGAAAATGTTGCAAATGCACCACCCCTTTGAAAGCTGAACAGCTCTGCATCTGAAGGGCTTTGGTGCATCTGCAACCCCTTTTGTGTCCACCTTCTAAAATCAAGTCCCAAGATTTTTCCATGAAGTGTGGAATATCGCCTGTAAAATTCCAAACTTCACGGTCGATCTGCACTCCATGAATTGGTAAATTTTGTTAATTGCACTTCGCAAATTGAGTGCCATTCACAAAATAATTTTGCAGTGCAAATCTTGCAGACTGCGCATATCTCTAAACACATGTGAGAAGAGGCTCAGGGGGCTCAACATGTACTCTTTTAAGGAAAGAAGGGAGAGGGGAGACATGACTGAGACCTTGAAGTACCTTAAGGGTATTAACAGGGTCAGAACTCAGGGCCATTTCAACCTTAGGGGAACAAAATGACAAGGAGGCACAGCCTAAGCTAGTGGGGAATGGTTCAGGAGGAAGATGAGGTTGCACCTTTTCACTGAGAAGGTGGAGTCCAAGTTAAATGAGCTGCCTGAGAAGGTGGTATCCCAAAAAATGGTGGACAACTCAGTGGGAGAATATGGTGGAGAGTGAAGCTGTGGGTAGATGGGGGACGAGGGAGGTGATGGGGAAGTTGAGGGAGGTCAGATGGGAAATAATGAGGGCATCAGTTCATTCTGTAAACAATTTTGAGGAAACTGCACTCTCAAGTACCCTAGATAGATTATAAGTAGGGCTGTAAGTAAATCGCAGTATGCAAGGAGTTCACAATATCTGTGAAAACTCAGTCTCTCTGTGATCTCCATGTAGTACTCTGCTGCACTGCGAAAATGCCTCTGTATCTTAAAAAAAAAAAAAAGTAGCTTGAAAAAAAAAGGTCATGACAACTTGCTTCACAATGTACCTTGCAGTCTCAGCATAGCAGAACAGTGTAACTGACGGCAGATTACCAGAAATGACATTGACTAACACCTGTCTGCTTTACAAGCCGTGGTTAATCACTCGCTAAGTGATTATGGCTTAAGTCCTCAGATATTCATTTGCAGCAATAACACTCTTTTAATACTACACTAGACTAACCCTGATTGCCCTGATTGACATTGATATATGGGGAATGGAAGGTTTAATCAATCAGCAGCAACATGTTTTGAGGCAGCAAGAGTTTTTAACCCTTCTCATCTAACAGCAGTAGCTATTGCTGAGGTTGAGGTTTGTCAGAACATACCTGCATTCGAGGACAAAATTCAGACAAAGGCAGAGCTCAGATGTCACATTCAAGACATTCAATGTAATCGAGTTACGCTAAATGACAGACTGTTGTACAATATTGGCAAGACACTTAGAACTGCTTTCCAAATCTAACCTGCATTGCCCTTAGTTGTCTGAGTGTTCTGGTGCATAGCACCAGTGTGGAGCACTCATTCTCGAAGTACGGTGTAATACTGACAGATAACAGATGCAGTATTAAGCCTGAGAACTCAAAAATGTACTCAATGCTTCAACAGAATTTGGTATCTTTTTTTAAATGTTTTATCTTACTGTATAACAGTACATATGTGATGTGTTCTGTAGTTATCTGTACTGCTTTTAAATGTTTTAGCTGATATTCTTAGCAATTTATGATATTAAAAATTTGAACTCCTATATACATATTCTGTGGTTTCAGTTAATTGTTATGTCCATGAAAAATGCCATTATTCCTGTGAAGGACCAGTGAAAAACGGCAGCTTTTGCCGTGAAAAACTTACAGCCCTAACCATAAGGCCTTAATCTGCTGGCATGTTCATATGTTTGTTTGTAGGTTTGTATTCCAGTGCAGGTACTAGACCTTGTAACATACCTTGTGGTACATAATTTACCACCCTCAGTATGTTACTGTAGTGCAGTACCTACTCTGTTTTACCTTATTTCTAATACAGTAATAATTTTTGTTTACTATTGAGTTTCTATGTGTTTGAAATAGGGACATTGCTGACTACAGAAGACATGCAAAGAAGAAAATGATAATTATACTGCACTATGATACACACAGAAATTTGATTGTTCAATGTAGTTTGCCTTTGGACTAAAGCTAAAGGAAATTTCAACTGGAAACCAAATAATGTGATCACTATGTTTTGGATAAAGCCAGTGTATATTTGAGGGCTTGTCACACAAAGTCTTGAACAGCCTGAATTGCAGTATAAGTAATAAAATGATTCTCCAGCTGTAAACGTCTAATTTTTTATTTTCAAAAGTCTTTCTTATTTAAGGTAACAGCTAGCAAAATCCTCTTGATTAACTGGGGCAAGATTTTAAAATGTGGTGAAGTAGAGACCGGCCCAGTGGCATGGGGAGCTGAGGCAGGGATGCCTCACTGCCTTACATGCTGGTGACCCTGGTTCTGAAATAAACTAAAGTAGTTTGGAGGCTGACTTGGGGAAGAACTGTTGAGCATCCTGCATGAAGATCTACTCCTTTGCAAAGGAAGGACAATGCGTACCACTGATTGGTCACTGCCTAGCAGAGGCTAGGTGGAGTGGCAGCTGTCCCCCACCAGGTTGGCCGGGTGCAGGCTCTGAGGTATACTGTGCCTTTGTGCAGTACATGTACACCATTATATGCTTGCCGGCCTGGAGGGAAAGCTGTGGAAAAACAGCTTCAGCAGAGGATGAAGGCAGCATGGCCTGTAGGCTCCGCAACATGTAATGAGGCAACCACCCACATACACCAATTCAAGAGTTCAGAGGTAAGTCTTCTGCAGGGTGGGTGATGGGGATGGAGGACACTGCAAGAAGGGGAGCCACGGGAGTGTCAGGAGGCTAAACAGAGGATGGAAAAAATAAATGTGACAAAGTAGATACAAATGCACTTTGTACAGCTGTCATTGTTTGCCTGCTGGCGCCAAAACCAATGGGCTCAATTTTCAAAGGGCCTTCATCAAGCTCTGTGTCACACCCTTTTTTCTTTGTGCAGCTGTGCCAAACACCTTTGATGCACCTGCACCTGATTTTAGTACTTTGGGTGCATTTTGACAGATTCCTCAGTTTAGGGCAGCTTGGGCCAACAATTCGGTGCAAGCCTTGAAAAAGAGTCCCCCAGGTGGTGCAAATTAGACCCAGGAAAAGCTGGTCTAACTTGTGATGTTTGGTGCTCGGGACTGAAAATCCCAGTCGCTGGCCAGGAGAATGCTGCAAGCCTCATGCGCTAAATGATCAGCACACTAGGGGCTTGCAGGCTTCTTGGGCTTTGAAAACTGAGCCTAGTGTTTCATATTTTCATAGGCAGTTGTTTGTCAGCGGTTTGTAAGATTTGAATGCATTATTAGTTCTACACAGTTAAGGCCATTTCTGCTGCAGTTTCACAAAATTTGTAAAAAAGGCTTTGGAAGCAGTTAACCAACCTAAATAGTTGCTTCCAAACAGTTGACAGAGTTGTTCAAAATTGCACTAAAAGGTGGGTTGCAGGTACTTACCAATAAACAAGGCTTAACACCATTTACACTTAGAGAGAGGTTTTCAGGGTGCTCTTACTGGTCACAATGTAGGTAAACAGAAAATCAAGTAAAGAAAAAAATGATCCCTTCTAGTTTAGCTTATTTTAATCCAGATATTTATTTTACCATATAAACAAAGTTGACAGTTTCCTACTTAATACTGACACTTTATCAGAACAATGGTGGTTCCTATGACAAAAAGCATAAACGTTCTTATAAGCACAAACTTCAAAATTAATTTATACTATCAGGCACAATTATTTTACTATAAATTCTGTTTTCCTAGTCCAAGACTGAATGTGCATGCCCTACTAGACTGATCAGTGGGCCCAGCATAGTGAGAAATCAATTGGTTAAGGTAGAGTGTTTTACCATTGTATTATATACTCACTGCATATCAATAAAATTAGTGCAAATTCTAAAGATCTTAAAACTGCTTTCCTAGAAGTTGTAATATGAGTGGGGAGCTCACACATATTATTCATAATGGCTTCTTTACCTAATTCACAATGTTCCATTTTTTCTTTCTATGGGAGATACAGAGAAGGCAGGACAGCTTCTGGCTCATAGACTCAAGAAATGGACAGGGCAGGATATGATTGCTGGTGTATCAACTTGGCTAGGTAAAACTGAAGTTTGTAATACAGGGATCAGCTTAGAATTTGAATCCTTCTGCAAGACACTATATTTGAATCCATATAAACAAACATCCCTTGACTTTCAAACATTTCTAGATACTATCCTATTGCCAGGGCTCACTGTAGAGGACTGGAACACCCTTAATTCTCCCATCCTGCAGGGAGAATTTGATAGAATCATCAAATGTCTACATCCCAATGAAATGCGAGGTCCAGATAGACTCCCCAGGGAACTTTATAAGGTCCATAGCCCTAGGGTAAATTCCTACTTATTTAAAGTCCTCTGTTACTCCCGCTCCTCAGGATCTCTACTTGACACCATGTACCAGGCCTACATTACACTAATTCTGAAGGATGAAAAAAATCTTTCCAATGTGAAAACTATAGGCTAATCTTGCTACTTAATGTAGATTGTAACATCTTGGCACAAACCCTAGCCATTAGACTTACTGTAAATCCCAAGTGCCCAAATTATTGGCTCCAGTATTACTGTTAATCTTCTCATCCCTTATACCTATTTTTTTTTTGAGTGATCTATTTTTCTGCCCTCCATGCCCAGAATCCGTCTCTCCTTTGGGCATCCAAGGTCCATTTTGCAAGATGCTGCTACTGCAGTTGTCAATTGTGCTATGGTCCAATTTGCAAGTCTTCTAATACTAACTTGCATCGTATTTGTATGCATTTCCTACAGCTCAACAGACTGAGTGTTTGCAAATTATATGCTTTCCAAATCAGATCTGCAAACCAGCTGTGCTGCTTGAGCTATCTCATCTGGTTATAGTGACACTGAAGGCAGTGCTCTGCAATGCCAGCTTATTTAGAAACAAGACTGCAATTATAGTGGACTTGATTTCTTTGGTAAATCTGTGTGCATCACAGAGATCTGGGTGGGTGATGATGCTGGCCAAGTTTTAGAGGCTGCTGTCCCGCCAGGTACTGTGTAGTGCACTGCCCCAGAATGGAATGCAGGGGCGGGGAAGTGGCCATCTGCTTTAGATCTGAGTTAGGCTTCACCATGCACCCAGTGAGAACACTGGGTTCCTTTGAATGTGTGGCTGTCCATTTGGGTCCTGGTGCAGGCTGCAGGATTCTCCTGATTTACCGCCCCCCTGGGGTGGTGTGAGAATTCCTGCAGAAGGTAGCTGATTTTGTCATTGGTGAAACATTAGAGGCTCCCAGATGTTTAGTTCTTGGGGACTTTAATGTTTGGGTCAACAACAAATCTTCTAGGCTTGGTTACAACCTCCTCAGATGATGTCATCTCTGGACCTTCTTCTGTGACCCATGAGGACAGCCATATGCTGGACCTAGTCTTTTTCACTGGAGCTTGAGATAAATAATTTCAAGACTGATTGGGTCTTGTGGTCCGATCATTACATGGTGGAGTTACTGTTCCGGGACCCCCCACAGAGCCGTCCCCCTACTGAGATGGTAAGCTACCACCCTTTGAGGGGATTGACCCCCGAGGGTTTCCTGGTGGTAGCCAACCTATCTAGAAAGGAAAATACATGCATAGGGCACTTGCATGGCAGTTGCCGCTTACAACTCAACAACGTCTGATGCGCTTGACTCCCTCACACCAGTTCATGTATGACCCAAATCTTCTCACTTGAGGTCCCCATGGTTTGATGGGGAGCTCAAGGCGATAAAGATTATGGGTCAGTGGTTAGAACACTGCTGGCAGAAGACCCGGATTGGAGGCAGACAAACTGGCCCTGTGTACTCATTACGGTGAGTACTAGGAGGCAATCAACCATAAGAAGGAAGATTTCCTGTCCAGTGAGATCACTGCCAGAAAAAATCGACCAACTGTGCTTCTTCAGACTGTAGACAGACTTGTAGAAAGACTTTTTCTGATGCATTATGTGAAGAGTTTGCTCAATTCTTCTTGGACAGAGTGTCCACCATAAGGCAGGGAATTCAATCAGTGAGCCAAAGTGTGGCAGACAGTGGTCACGTTGGGCACCTGGAGAGCACTCTGTCTAGTTGGGGTGAGTTTAGACTGGTGGAGTTGAACGATCATGTGATGCCTTGGACTGCATAGACACTATTCTGAGCACTTCTGCTATTCACCTCCTCTAATTTCTGATTAAACACATCTTTTTTGCTTAATTTCCCTTCTATTGGGTGGAATTGGATTGCTGCATTCTGATAGACCACAAGCTAAGTGAAAATCCAAAGATCTGTCTCACTATGGAGGCAGAAATGCACTCAGTCCCGCCCTGTCATACCCCACCGATCATGCCTGAAAAAGCCCTAAGAAAGTGAAGGCCCAAACTACTTCAGTGGCTCGACGAACATCTACAACAGGGGAAGCTTCCCTTTTATCTCTGGAACATTTCCTGTAAGAATTTCATCCTTTTAGGGACGAGGTCCGATCGCTAAAGGAGGAAGTAAAGGCAGCAACTAATAAACCAGAAGAATTAGCACAATGCACCGGTGACTGCAAGGTCTGCATCATATCTGTGGAGAGAAAGCTAGACAAAGTAGACCTAGCCATGGTGCTTGTAAGGCAAAGAGTATTTAAACTGGAAGCAAAGGTTAGGGACCTTGAGGGCAGAAGCCGTTGCAACAATGTTGTGATCATTGGGCTCACAGAGCATGAGGAAGGCTCCAACACTATCCTGTTTGCCCGGAATTTAGTCCAAAAAATAGCAGGCCCCTCTCCTTTCAGATCTGAACATATTGTGGAAAGGGCTCATCGGGCCTGGAGGCCTATGCCGCCACCAGGGGCTCAACCCAGGACATTTATTTTTAAATTTCTCAACTATCAGGAACATTGACACCTGTTATTGAAAGTCAAAGAGTAGAAGGAAGTGCTTTGGGAGGGATCCTTGATTCGCATTACTCAAGACCTCCCCCCCTAAGTGCAACAGCAGAGGGCTGAATATCACAATGTGGTGACCAAGCTACTAGAGGCAAATATTCACTTTCCAATGCTCTATCCTGCTAATTTGCAAGTCTCCATAGAAGGGAAATCGATCCCTCTGGAGGATCTGAAATTTGCAGAGCTGGACTTACAGAAATTCCTGCTGAATCTCTTTTAAGTTGGGTGAGACCCTAATATGGTGTTCAGGGGTGCTATGTTACAGTTTGTTTAATAGGAGTCTCGAGTATGTATGATTAACCTTGCAGGACATTTTCTGGAGGACACTGTTTTATAGGTTCATTTCAACCTGGTGTTCGTTTTTGCTGGACTGGGGGGATATGCTTTATGTGGACATTAGATGCCAATTTCTGGTAACCTGGACTTTCTGGAATTCAGGATCTCTCCGTTTTCATGGGAACTAAAATTTTGGCCTCTTGAGATACATGATGCATTTAGAATGCACCACAAAGGGGACGTCTTTACGACCTGATTTAAAGACACATGACCTGGTTATTTATATTGTTTTTTCTCCCTCTTTCTTACTCAATTTGTGTTGAATTGCCTTTGCTATCAATATGCATTTAATATTGAGGTGCTATTGGTTTGGCGTTATGGAGGGAGTGTTCATTTGAACAGGACAGTGTTCAGTTGTGATAAATTGAGATAGGAGAGATACCAGATGGTATGAGGCAATAGCTGGTCATATGAAGAACTTCCTTTTTCCCTTTGTGTTGGAATTCTCTTTACTGGTGCAAATCAGAGCCAGACATTATAGGGGGTCGTGTTTACAAGGGGTGATCCCCTTACATACATAGGGGCTGTTGGAGTTTAAGGGCTTTTAGCATATCAAGCTCATAGACCTACCTTGCATTATTTTTTGTAATAGATCTCATATGCAGATTCAGTTGTGGGGGAAGATATATATTTGGGGGGTTGCAGCATAAAGGGGTAATTGTAATTTCAGATAAAGGAGGGGAGCGAGGGGGAATGGAGGAGCAGGGAGAGGCTGAGCAGTGGGAGGAGTCACACACTGTAAAGTTCAGGGGAAGGGGGAAGGATTCCTCCTTTTGGATCCACTGAGCATTACTGTATGTGCTTGGAACAAAGAAGAATTTAAGGGGTGAAGCCAAAGGGGGTGGAATCCTGGGAAAAGAAGGGATCACAGGTTTTGGGGAAAAGGGTTTTTTTTGAAAGGGGGATGGGGAAGGAGGGGGAACAGCTTGGCACAGGGGTTCTTAATTACATCATGCAGCAAGTTATATGGGAATGTCTGGTTTTCACATTTTTACTGGAGATGTATGGCAGGGGTTAAGAAATGTGTGTCTTGGAATGTAAGTGGGTTACACTCTAAAATTAAATGGTATCGGGTGTTGAGGCATATTAATCTGTTTAAAGGAGGATTTTTGTTTCCCCAAGAAACCCATCTTCTGGAATCAGAGGGGACCCTCCTCTGCAGACAATACATAGGCCAAGTTTTCAATGCAGGGGATAGTAACTAGAGCTGAGGGGCGGCCATTTTAGTGGCCAGGCATATCCCTTTCAAGCCCAAACAGACTACTGGAGACCCGAAAGGGCAGTATATATATTTGTAAAAGGAGTGTTGGAGAGAACTATCCTAGCACTAGGTTGTTTATACAGACCTAATAATGACTTGTCACTATTTTTCACCAACCTGTTACAGGCCATGGCACCCTTTGGGAAGTATCCATGCATTTTAGGGAAGGGATTTGAATTTACCTTTCTCACCTGATCTAGACAAATCGGACCCCAAACAGCAAGGCCCCTCCCACCAGCACAATGTGCAATTAGAAAGTTGGTAGACCACCTGGGACTAACTGATTCCTGGAGAACATCATACCCCACCCTAATGATTTCACTTTCAGGTCCAGCATGCACAGTTCTTCCTCCTGGATCGATTACTTTTTAATCAGCCAATCACTTCTGTGAGGGGTTGTATCTGCAGGAATAACTCCTGGAGTGATTTCTGATCATTCAGTGGTGATCTGTGATCTGGTATTAACAGCGGATCTGCTACCTGACTCATTGTGGACGTTGAATAACCAACTCATCAAAGAGCCTAAAATAGTGGAAATTATTACACAAGAAATTGAGGAATTTAATAAGTTAAATCTAAATTCCATTACAAGGCCAGGCGTTGCATGGGGAGCCCTAAAGTGAGTACTATGGGGGGTGTTTATCAAAGTAGCATCTCGCCAGAAAAAGCAAAGGAACAAAAGCCCTTTCCTTGTTGTCTAGAATATTCACCTTGTAGTCCTCATTGTCTCCTTCTACCCCTAAAGCAGACAGAGAACTACTGGTGAGTCTGAGAGATCAGTATAGCTCACTCCTCCAGGAGAAAGCAGAATATGCAATTTTAAAAACAGGAGTGAAATACATTTACCAAAGAAAGAAAGCAGGTCACCTTCTGGCTTTGAAGTTAAAGAAGGCAGACTCTTCCAAAATAATCCAGGGTATTAGATCCCAACGGATGGGAGTTTTGTGTCTTGCCCCTAAAGAAATTACTGCTGAATTTGCGGGATACTATAAAGAACTGTACCAGCCTATGTTAAATAGGTCTACCCTTGTAGTGGTAGAGCAATATCTCCACCCACTAGCCCTTCTGACTCTTACCCCAATTCAGCAGAAATTGTTAGTGACCCCCATTTCAGAGAGGGAAATCCAGAATACCATCTCTTTGTTAACAGTGGACAAGTCTCCAGGCCCGGACGGGTATTCCCCTAACTTTTATAAAGTGTTTATTAAACAGGTAACCCCATGGCTGAACCATTTATTTGATTGGATGTTAGGAGGGAACCCATTGAATAGCTCCCTGCTGGAAGCCATTGTAACTGTACTACATAAACCGGATAAAGATCCCGAGATGACAAGTAGTTACTGTCCTATATCATTATTGAATTGTGACATAAAAATTTTAGCAAAACTTCTCACTAACAGATTGAAGAAGGTACTTTCAGATATAATTAACATAGACTAAGTGGGCTTCATGCAGGGGAGACATTCGATGGACCACTTCAGGAAACTAGAGCATGTCTTCTCCATGTCTAGAGACTCCGATATGCTGGCCGGTTTGTTGTCTCTGGACATGGAGAAGGCATTTAACCACATGGACTGGCAATTCCTGTTCTTAACCATACATACATTTGGTTTTATTGTTAAGTTTGTTGATTGAGTTGCATCCTTATATCAAAATCCTCAGGCCAGAATATATTGTAATTTTTTTTTTTCAGATAGATTCTCTTTGCATTCAGGAACTAGACAAGGTTGCCCTCTCTCTCCCTTGCTCTTTAATATTTACTTGGAATCACTACTATATAGACTACAGACCAACAAAGGGATACAAGGGATCCCCAAAGGGAATCACACAGGGAATCACACATTTAAGTTATCTGTCTACACTGATGATGTGCTTTTATACCCAATACACCCAGCTAAATCCTTTCCAGTTGATCTGTCTACTATTTCAGAACCTGGAGCAGTCTCTAACTACAAGATTAACTTAAACAAGACTACTGTCTTCCCCCTGAATCACAGATTTCATAAACAAGATATTTCTTAAAATACTTGGGGCTAATGTTGTCTAGAAATGAGGGGTTAATGAAAAAGTTGAATTTTGACTCTCTATTAGAAATTATTCAACAGGATTTTAACAGGTGGCAATCTTTTGCTATATCTCTTTGGGAAAGGATCAGTATAATCAAAATTAATATATTGCCCCGAAAATTTTACCCCTAAATATGTTAAATGTATGGTTGCCCCTGGCATGGTTTAAGAAATTGCATGCTCTTATCTCTTCCTTTTCATGGGGAAGGAAACATCCTCGAAGGGCTTATTTAAAACTGGCTGCATCTAGTAAGGCCAGTGGTCTCAAACTCCCACATTTTGGAATGTACTATTGGGCGAGCCAGGCAACCCATTACTTGAGATGGTTTATACCCCAGGAAGAGATTGCCTCCTGCTCCTATATACCAGAGTGGTTACTTCTAGAAAGAGAAGTAATTGTCACCCTCAATATTGCTAAAGAATCCCTGGAATGTCTAGTTCTCCCATGCTACTCTCCCTCCAGGCATACAGTCAACTTTGCACATTTCTTAAATATCGGAATGTCAAAGATCCCAGGCAATCCATAGTGGGTTATCCAAACCTGAAATATAGGGGTAAAATCATTTCTCTGCATTGGCTTCCAATGATTAATAATGTACAGGTGAGAGAACTGTTTGCTGAAGGGTCATGTATGGACTCAGGTACTATCGTGACATTATAGTCCATTGACAGGAAACATATATTTAAGGTATTGCAGCTTAGACATCTTCTGATAAACCTGTTTCATGGAACAGGGAATTCTGATTGTAGTTGTACCTGTTTGGACTCCCTGATTTCAATTTGTGGGAAGCCCCATGCAGTTTCTTAAATATACTCTTGTATATGAGCAAATATGCTCGATACTCTCAGTGGGATCCCTAGATACTGGAATTCTTGCTTCCCCAACTCTATAGAGAAATCAGAGTCTTTTAATCTAGACTCCCACAGATATGTGTCTCAAGATAAATTGAAGCTCACACAGTACCAAATACTTAATTATAGGTATTGGACTCCCACTAAACTTAAAAGAATAGGAAAATTACCAGATGCTCTTTGTTTTAGATGTAAAAAGTTTGAGGGAGGCCTTCTCCATATATTCTTGGACTGCCCTTTGATTATGACCTTATTAGTGTTAATTCAGATGAGAGTGGACCCTCTCTTGGGAATTGAAAAGCTATTCATGCCTGAGATATGTCTCCTGGGGGAGCGCTCCAAGATCCCAGTTAAGTCCCACAGGTACCATATGGCCATGCTCTCACTCACCCTTAAAAAATCATTTTACGTCATTGGCTAGACACTCATGACATCACTTATAAGGAATGGCTGCAGGATCTCTTATTTAATCTCCATACTGAACAAATGAAAGCAAGCCTTGGAGGCTCCCTTCCCCGCTACAAGAAAATATGGGAAGGTCTTCACACCCAATATCTTCTCCAGACTGGGGCCCCCATATCATGAGGAACTATGCCTCAGAGAATATTTTCCATATACAGTAGTATGTGTGCACCACTGTGCTATATTATTTCAGTAGATATCAATTTCCTGTCTACCATTGCTGATGCTTCAGAGACAGAGTGTGCCAAGTTGGGGAGGGTTGGGGAGGGAGCTGGGGCTTTAGCATGAAGTTGAACCTATAATGTAAACATCTGTTTTAATGTTGCCTATGCCTTCATGTTAAAGCATTTATGGAAAATCTTAATAAGCTTTGAATAAAAAAGAAAAAGACTGGTGGAGGTGGCTGAGGTCATTGATGTTATTTCCAGGTTGAAGCACACATACTGTGAACTGGACCCAATGCCGACACGGTTCTTGATGGGATGTGTCAATTCTGTAGGCCCAGTCTTTACCTTGATTGTCTGGTGTTCATTGTCAGAGGGGGTCTTCCAAAATGCCTTGAAGGAGGCACTGGTGAGACCCCTTCTGAAGAAACCATCTTTAGATCCTGCCATCAAGGCAAATTACTGTCCCATCTCCAATCTTCCGTTTTTACATAAGATTGTTGAGAAGGTTGTGGCGCTTCAGCTTGAGGAGCACCTCATGGCCCATGATCTATACGAGCCTCTTCAGTCTGGGTTTCGTGCGAGCCATAGCACAGAAACTGCATTAGTTTGGGTGTACAATGATCTCTTCAGGGCAAGAGATTGAGGAGAGGGGACAATACTCATTCTCCTCAATCTCTTCTCAGCCTTTGACTCAGTGGACTATTATGTGTTACTCGACCGCCTGAGGGAAATTTGTGGACTCGTTGAGACTGTCATCTGCTGTTTGAGTCCTATCCCATGAACAGGAGGCAAAGGGTAGTGATGGGGCATTTTTCCTCCTCTCCTAGACTCCTGTCCTGTGGAGTACCTCAGGGCTTGGTCTTGTCGCCAATGTTGTTCGCCATGTACTTGCTGCCCCTGGGAGAACTCACTACGAAGTACAGTTTAGGGTTTCATTGCTATGCAGATGATACCCAGCTGTACCTTTCCTTTGCCTCTGGGACATCGAATGTAGTGGATGTGCTAAATAATTGCCTTTCTGAGATCAATGACTGGATGGCCTCCAGTTGGTTGTGACTGAACCCCAATAAGACAGAGGTACTAGTAGTGGAGTCAAACAGAAGGCATGTTAGGATGGCCTCTGGTGCAGATATAGGACATTTTCCTGGCTCAGTGCCATTGAAGGCCTCATATAGGGTGCACGATTTTGGCGTTAACCCTAACAGTGAATTGATGCTTGAATCTCAGTGTCATCCATTGTCCATACTATTTTCTATCATCTAAGGATTATCCTCAGGATCAAGCCCCTAGTTCTGCCCCTGGATCTTCCTACCCTGGTGCACTCAATCGTGACATCGAGGCTTGACTACTGTAATGCACTCTACCTCGGGGTCTCAGGAGGTTCCCTCCATCAGCTGCAGCTAGTGCAGAATGCAGCTGACAGGGTGTTGATGGGGCAGTCTAAGTATTGCCACATCACCCCAGTGCTGTGTGAACTGCACTGGCTGCCGGTTAGGTGGAGGATCATCTTCAAGGTGGGCTAGCTCACCTTCAAGGCCCAACATGGCCTGGGCCCTGGTTACCTGGTGTACCTTCTTACCCCTGCTGCCTCAGTCCGCTCCCTCCCTTCCTTCTCTAGGGGCCTCCTTGCGATTCCCAGAACGAGGTTAAAAACAGCCGGCAACAGAGCTCCTAGTGTCACCGGCCCCATGCTGTAGAATTCACTACCTCCAGCTGTAAGGGAAGCCCCTTCAGTAGAGGTTTTCAAGGCCCACCTCAAGGCCTTCTTGTTCAACCAAGCTTTTCCAGACTCAATTTTTTAATTACTGCCTAGGTAGTGATATACTGAATAACAGCTTTTGTTCCAGGCCACCTACATATTTATTTAAGTATTTTCTGATTTGATTTACTATAGCTGTTTATTTAACACTGTTGTATTTATTGAGATGTTGTTTTATCTATTCTTTGATTGGGTTTTTATGTGCGGCACCCAAAGTCCCTGGGATTGAGCGTCTTGAAATAAAATTTGCCTTGCCTTGCCTTAACCGATAAATGCCTACAGTCCCAATTCTAACTACATTGCAATGCTGCTGTTTGTATTTAATCACAAAGAAAGTACATGCTCAGGTCAACTTTTAAATGACTCTGTTAGGTGGGTCTTCTTCCACACTATATGAGCTTTTGCAACCATCTGTTGAATTCATTTTATAGGGGAGCTGATTCCTCCAGAGGGGGAGAGACACATGCAGAAAGCACACAGAGGGCAATGTTAAGCAATGTTCAGCTTGCATGTTCCCTGAGAAGTGTACCACACTACATTAAAAAGGTGAGCACTCATGAAGTATATAAGTAACAACTCCTCACTTGCCTCCCCCTATGTCCTAACATGTGCCATAATTTGTTACAGTTACTAGCTGCACAAAAACCACTGTCCTAAGACCCCTATGCTGCTTACATGGTCTGATTGACTCAACAGTGCTCTCAATGTTAAATTTTTGTTTCTAAACCTACCTGCTTGTTATTTCATAAACCTGTGGTTGTATCTGTCTGTATCATAATCCTGTGGATCATTGAATGCTGTATATCACTAAAAATACCACCAACAGCTTAATCTGGTTCAACGTCAGTTGGCATTCATCTGTATCCCCCTCCCCCGGGTCGTGCCTGAAAATAGGCAAGATTTGTCTTGTGCACTTACCCGGTCAACAAAAACTAAATAAATAAATAATAATATAAATTTTTCCATTGTAACTGTGATCGCTATGCTAAAGCACTGTACTGTATACATACTGCACTTCTGGATCACCCCTGAAAAAGGGACTGTAATTGTCTTAGTGGACTTACTGGGTACCAAAACTCAAATAAATAAATAAATAAATAAAATAATGCATGCTCCTTAGGGTTGCTTTGTAGATCAATTGATCCTGGACAAAAAATGGTCCACAACAACTAATAATAAAACAACAATACAAAAAATAGATGCATTGACAAATGCCTTGTGATTACTTTGGGTCAATATTTTAAAGCCAGGAAAATCCCCAGCAGATGCTGCATCCTCACAGAGCCAAATCTGTGCATCACAAACAAAACATTAGGGGAAAGGTGGAAGGTATACAAAACAGAGTCTCTTTTGACTTTATGCCGGCACTCATAGAGACATACATAAAGTTAAGAGGGAAACTAACAGAGGAAATAAACAAGTTGAAGAAGGATTTCAAGTCAATAATTGACTGAAACAAATCTTAGCAGACTATAGAAAAAATAAAAAAAGTTAAGTTCTGAGGGGAACACATTAAACAAATTAAGATCAAGAAGTTCCAGAGAGCACTTACAGATAATAAAGAAAAACATGGATGCGTCGTCGGTCGCGAGCGGTTGGTTTCTGCTTGCGATGCTGGCGACCGGGTTCGGGAGCGGACTCGGTCGCTGGAAGAGCTGAACAGGGGGAGTAGGTTTGAGGTCCACCCGACTGCCTCGCCATACTCCAGGGGAGGGAGGGACGAAGCTTGTAGTCTGTCACTTGGCGGAGGCCGGGAGACCAGCAGCAGAGCCTCCAACGCACATGGGGGTGTGGTGAATGTTGGCTTTTCCCAGGCGTTGGTAGCACGCCCACGACCGGGGAAAATAGAAATCTGGCCTCCTGGTCTGCGGATGATGGCTGCCTTCTGCGGCCTGAGATACCCTGGCGCCTCCAAACCCACCTCAGCAGCACACAGGGACTGAATCTAGTGTGCGCTGGTTTCCCCCCCCGGTGCCTTCCTCCTCGGAGGAGGGGGACCCACCCAGAGAAGGGATACGCCGGGCCATCCCTGAGTCGGCTGCGATGTGGGGAGGGGGGTCAGGGCGAGGGTGTTGCAGGAGGCATAAGCAGCCAGAAAGAGTGGTAGACCAGAGAGCAAGGAAGGAGGATAAAAAAAAAAAAAGAAAACATGGTCTATATTTGGAAAAGTAACCAGCAGCATAGACAAGGATATTATAATACATATTATGAATCAGATAATTTTGATAGCTACACAACCAATGTTAACTATCAGCAAAGGCCTAGAAAAGATTTTTTAGACCAAGAGGAACAGGAATTGGTGGCAGAACTTTCCACAAGCACAGTAACAGATTTTCAAGACAAGGAGCTAAAATACTCTTTCCAGACCTAGACAAGGACAATGGGACTATGCCATAGGAGGAGGAGGAGAAGGCAGAAGAGGAAATGTAAGTTCAGGATACAGGAGCTCATACCCAATGAGGAGAGGGGGCTTCCAAGGCAGGGAGAACCAGTACAGGAGGTAGCAGTCTTCAATTTGGGTACCATAATCTTGACAGAGACAGAGGTGGAGGTCCTACATAGGGCCTCACTTTTGCCCCCTCACATCCAGGGATGAATTCAGTCTTCAGATTGATTTATGAAAATTATTTAGAAAGATTTGACTGATAGACATATTTAAGGACAAGGAAGAAACCAGTATATCAACTAAGAAGCAGATTTTAAAAGAAGTATTGGACATGAAATCCACATATAATCATCCAAAAGGACAATGTTATCCAGTGGAAACTTTCATTTCTTTAGTAAGAAAAATATATAAAAGATTGTCTGAGCAGAAAAACAGAAACATGAAACATTCAATATGAAATAATCTAAAGAAAGATGAATTTGAGGCACTAAATAACTTAGAAAAAGACAAGCATACCATTATCAAATGAGCTGACAAGGGTGGGGTATGATTGCAAAGGACTACATGAAATTTAAAGGGAAATGTCTTAGACAACTGGAAGACAAAAAAAAAACTATTCCATTTTAGAGGGGGACCCACTTGTGGAAATATCCATGAAACTTAGATACCACATAGATATTGCTATAGATCTAGGGTGGATATCAGAATGGGAAGGGGAAATATAATATAAAATAACCCCAGAATACCATCTTTTTATGTTTTCTTTTTATCTTTGCTTTTTATCCAGTGGCCACCACTGATACCTCAGCCCCCCACCATCCTGACACCCCACCCAGGCCCCAGGACTTACCAGCATGCACCAGAGTGCTCCCTGGATCACCCCCCCAGGGTGTGGCCATTGAGGGGCCCTCATGTAGCTCCCTGAGTGGTGCCACATTGAGATCCAGTGGTCCTGTGCCACTGGCAACTGTACGAGACTTGGCAATGAAGGTGGCATCATTCTGCATGCAGATTTTCTTCCCTGTGTTGTTGGTGGGAGGTGGGACCAATAGACGGAGTGATGCGCCCATGTCATGCATCTGACCCGCCCCCCTGATGAGACACAAGAAAGTGCTCTGGTGAATGGTGTATCCCGTAGTCACCTGGGAGTACCAAACCAGAGACATACAATCCTCCTCTGGACACCTCCCCAGGAGAGCAGGAGAGGAGAGCTGTCATACAGTGGCTGAATCCAGCTCCTTCCCCCTCCTCTGACCACTGTTTACCCGGTCTTGTTCCCAAACTTGGGTTGTCGGCACAGCATGATATGTAGTATCCAGCGCCTGAACTCTCAGTGTGCCATTGGGCTGGCCTACCATTCTTTTATGTTATTTCTATGGTGCGCAAAGATCAGCATAACACTCTGGGCAGACCCATGGGGCCTGATTTTCAGAGGGCCCCTAGATCAGCACGCATTGTGCCAATCCATGGATGTGGCAAACTCTAGGGGTGTGTCACAGACCCTGATCCCAATTCCAGTACAAAGTGAGTCCCTGTGCCACAGTCGATGTGTTATGGCAAACCTTTGATGCAGCAGAGGGGTTTGACAGAAAGTCTGGTCAAGATCCCCCCATACCCCACAATCCCAGCCCAGACCTGTGATGTCGGGGGGAAGGCAGCGTAGTACACAGCAGCTGGCTCTGTGGTGTGCCAGTAGTGGGTGGCATGGGCATAACAGGGTGTGGGAGGGTATAGTGATGGCACGAGGCAGGCGTTCCCTGGACTGTGCAACAGACTTGCAGACTGGGAATGGGCAGTATGCTGGCACATATGATGTCCTGGACTACTAATGCCACCAGCCCTGCCAGCTGACCTCCATTGTGCAACCACCATGACAGGGGGTGACAGTCCATGGTGGCACAGGATAAGGAACTATAGTTGCTGAGGAAAGTAACCCAGGCAGCACCCCGGCCCCGATGCACATCCACAGGTGCCATAATAGTTACGGCAGGTAGGATGGGCAGCCAAACTGGCAGGTGCCATGCTGAGGTCTGGAAGACAGCATGTCATGGAATGTGCATACTGCAGGTCAGCTGGAAGTACTGCCAGCATCAGGGTTGTGGGACACAGTCCATGCAAATGTACTGCCAATTCTCAGTTTGTGGCTCTGATTCACAGTCCATGGCATGGTTTCCCTGGTTCCACCAGTGTACCCTCCCACACCCCACCATTCCCATCCTGCCCACTACTGGCACTCCCACCAGCCTAACTGTCCTGTACCATGCACCCTTCCCCCCAACATGGCTTATTCAGACACCCAGTGCAAGGGCTGTTAGACCAGCTCATGGCTAGTCTAACTTCAGTGCCGAGTTTCAGCCACAACAGAGCTTTCAAAATCCCAAATAAGTGGTTGCTGCAGCCCCGTCATGGTGCAACTACCCTTATGACCTGGCACACTGACACTTCTTGATTAGCAGTGGCACAGGCTGCTTTGGAGCAAGGCATCCTGATTTTGATGCAGCCCACATTCAAAAATTGGGATTGCCACAACATTTGATGCTAGGTGTCAGTTGCGTCAAATCATTTTAGCACATGATATTGTGCCACATTTCGGCCTTTGAAAATTGGGTCCATAGTGTCTGCAATTCAATCAGTATTTGAAAAAGTCTCAGCATAGGTAAATTTTACATCACCCCACTGGTAGAAAAAAATGCCAACTTATCTAAAAGACACAACCCTCTTCCGCAAAATGATACAAGCCATCCATAGAACAAACTAAACAGCAGGTGGGGGATATATATGACTATGTATGTAGATGTAAAAGATTTTCACATGTGTAACCCCATGAGGGTGGGTTTATGTTCATTATAAAAAGCATGTGACTGGAGAGATCAGGGTGACTTGCTTCCCTCATGTTTCTTGGCCGCAATGACTGAGATCACATTGCCCAAGAACTACTTTGAATACGAAAAAATAATGTGCCCCCAAAAATATGTCACAATCATTGGGAGTAAGTTAACCTTGGCCTATGCAAACTTGTATGTCTGGTATTTTGAGAAGAAGTATGTCTCAGACTTCAGTACTAATCAATAGAAGTGTCACTTCTTAGAATGGAGGCTCTTTGTTAGGGCCTCCATGACTTAACAATTTTATCTTGTATAAAAATAAAGATATTTGCCACTACTATTACTGTACTTACTGATGATGTCTTTATGATCTGCAGAGAAGTGAAAAAGACTTGGATTTTTTTTTATCTTAATTAGGCAAGGAAACATTTAAAATTCACATTGACAAAGGACAAGGTCATTAAATCCTTCTTAGAAAATGGGCTTTTTATTTACTAGCATCTGATTGGCTAGTTCCTTTGCCAGGGGGCTACATTAACTTTCAATAGATGCCTAGGAAAAAAGGAAATAAAAGTACCATCCTATAGTGCTCCTTCACCCACTGAAGTATCCTAGTGCCCACCCTGCTTTCTAATTGGCCAAAACCACCTCATTTGAATTTCAAATCACTGCAATTTTTTTATCACTTAGCAAGAGATAGAGCTCCCCAGCCATCACACTTGCTTATTTTCTGTTTTTTAGACTTTCTTTTCATTTTACCATGACAACAGCTGCACCTTTGCTTCACCCTGCCAATCTCTACAGTTACAAATAAAAACACACTCAGATTCAAAAAGCCAAATCTTATTATGGTGCACACTCACAGTGAAGCAGGTTCCATGCTTGCCCTGGCCCTATCCTTTAGCGAAAGATACTGATCCTGCAATGCTCCACAGTTCAGAGCCTGCTGCTAAAGGAAATTGTACACAACCTCTCACTGTATTAGCTTTCTATTTATTTATTTTTTTTGTTTCTCTAAAGTACACTCTTGTCCTATGCCCTGTAATTCTTCATACCATTAATCTGGGTGAGCTGATCAAGATCTTGCTCCTCCCGCTTCTAGTCGGGCACCTCCTTGCTCCCAAAAATAATGCTGCTTCAGATCTGCAACATTGGCAGCAAACTGTAGTGACATACAGTGGTTCACCCTTTTCATTACTGCCTCACCCTTCCTCCCAACTGTATCCCCATTTAACATTTTTTCTCTCTCGCTCGCCCTCAGCTCAGACCCCTGCTCCCACGGTTCAAACTCCTGTAACCTGACTTTATGTGACAGAAACTAATTCAATCCAGTGAGATGCCATGAAAGAAACATTTCCCATTTCAAATTACTTCATGTAGCAAAATGTCCTTTAGCAGTGCTGCTGATGTTCTGATCTGCTCCTCTGATGATGCCACTCCTCACTGTTGCCAATATCCTGGTCGCATACAGCACACCTACTCCAGTAATCAATACACTACAAGAACATAAATACATACCTTAAACAAATGAACAAAAACTAAAACAGAGGTGTGTGTGTGTGTGTGTGTTTGTGTGTGTTTGTGTGTGTGTGTGTGTGTGTGTGTGTGTGTGTGTGTGTAACCATGATGACCAACTACAAAAACCTCAACAACAGAAATCCATAGATAAAAAAACAAGGGCAGGCGGAGGAAATATTTCTTTACAAAATAAAACACTTAAGATATTTAAAACTTTAACATGCAAATTATTATTTTTTCAAGCATATAAAATACAGTGGTCCATTTTCTAAGCACAATAATACCCTACAGGGTGGGCGGTATAGGCAATACCTGATCTTCCAGGGGATATAAGGCCCTCACCTGTGGTCTCAGGCCTCATTATACCCCATGGCAGTCTGGTATTCCCCAATACCACCCACTCTGTCAGATATTATTGTTTGCCTGGACAATGTGGTAAAGAGAACTGTACCTGTACCATATGTATTGTGAGAGGGATCTCCTCCAGAAGGAGGGAGGTTATTCTGCCCCTGTATTGGTCACTGGTCAGACCCCACCTGGAGTACTGCATGCAGTACTGGAGCCCATTCCTGAAGAAGGACATCAGATTGTTGGAGGGGGTACAGCAAAGAGCCACAAAGATGATCCAGGGATTGGAGAGCAAGCCCTATGAAGTAAGGCTGGGAAAGCTGAATATGTATTGATTGGAGGAGAGGAGGGATGGGGGGATATGATTGAGACTTTTTAGTAGCAGAAGGGGATAAACAAGACCAACACAGAAGGAATTTTTCAGATGAGAAAGGAGAGGAACATGAGAAGGCATGGACTGAAATTGGAGTGGGGAAGATTCAAGAGGGAGATGAGGAGACATTTTTTCATGGAAAGAGTGGTGGACAAATGGAACAACTTACCAGATGAGATAGTGTCCTGTATGACGGTGGGCAGTTTCAAGAGGGGTTGGGACAGGGTAAGGGCAACTGGGAAGGGGGGCAGGAGTGGCAGCTGCAAGATGAGATGCTAGCTGCACACTTGAGCAGACTCGACAGACCATATCCTAAGGCCTGTTTCTGCTGACAATTTCATATGTTCACATGTTTGAAGAGGATAGAGGACAATTTGGAATCCAGGCTGTATTGTAAGGACACTGGCAAGAACACAATTCGTGATGGAAACAGTTTCTACAATAAGAGGCTTATAAAAAGCATACCCTATTCACAATTCTTAAAGGCCAAGACAAATTGTAGTTTAAAGAAAGATTATATTAGAGAGGGACATTATGAGCAAACAATTTTTGGAGAAGGACTATAGCCCAAGATTAGTACAGCACACAGAAAGGAAAACTGACAACATAGAAAGAAGCATCTCCCTTGAAAATAGACATGAGCAAAACATGAATAGAATAGTTATTTTTCAAGTAAACAAACAATAACCCAGAAGGTATTAGAAAAATTATTGAAACATTGGAATGTTCTTCAGGGAGGTAGCAACACAAGCTACAGATTCAGGGATAAACCCCTAACAGCCTTTAAAAAGACTAAAACTTTAAGAGAGAGGCAAAAGAACAAGGATTTCTTCTGGGCCCATTAAAATCAGGTAACTACAAATGTTGAAGGCGATACAGTATTCAGGGAAATATACTGTATACTGTACATATATATATATATATATATATATATATATATATTATATATATATATAGATAGATGCTACCATAGTTAGAGTTGAGGAGCCATTTCTATGTTAAACCTCTAAACCTTGCACCTTAATAACTTTAAACTGTTTGATGGATTTGCCTGAAATTTGGAATTTATGATCAAGAACCATAGGCCTTGGGATCTGCCAAGTTTTGTACTGGTCAGATATACGGCTGCGAGTTATTAAGTGTGATCTGTCTGGCAGCTTTATGCTTTTCGCAATTCTGGTCACGCCTTACAGATCGTACAGTTTGCGTGACTGCCCGAAATCTTCAGGAACGTAGCCAGAGTCCCCCGATGTGCCTTTTGAAGATTTCATGAAAAATATTAAACGGTTCAAAGTTATTCAAACAAGGTTCCCATTATAAGTCAATGGAAAAGTTAACAAAAGTTCAACACTTCGCAAATGCATTTTTACTTTCGTCAAATGGGCCTGTTACTTTCGCAAATCAGCCATTTTGTTTTCAGTTGGTGATCAGAAAATGGTTGGCATTTAAATTTGGGACCCTCTAGCAACCTAATTTTTTTGTATTCACCTAGTGGGCCCTGAAGATGCTTGCCATGTCTTTATTTTGTGGTAAAACACCCCAGAAATATGTTTTTCAAATTTCTGGAAAAAGTACTTTCGCAAATTACTTTCGTGCTCACGAAAGTGTCTCAAATTTTTGCGAAAGCTTTCACAAATTGCGACAGTAATTTTCTAGTCTGTGGGAAAATGACAGCAATTCTTTGGCACTGCACTGCAAAATAACCGTTGGGAGTTTTGGGCTGAAATTTGGGGTGAACGCAGCCAACATCTCACAGATGTGCCTTTCAGTGTTGTATTGAAAAAATATTACACGGCGGCAAAGCTATGGCACTCCAAAGTTGACAGTTTTTCCCATAGGATAACATTACGGCGCCCGAAGCATTACAGGAATACTTTGGCACCCTGCTGCAAAATAACGGTTTGGTCTTTTTTCCTGCAATTTGGAGGGAAGACAGCCAACAGTACACAGATGTGCCTTTCAGTAGTTTGGTGAAAAATATCACATAGGCGGCAAAGTCGGCACTCCAAAATTGATGGTTTTTCCCATAGGATAACATTATGGCGCCCGACACTTAACAGAAATCATTTGGAGCCCTGCTGCAAAATAACGTTTGGTCTTTTTCCTGAATTTGGAGGAAGACAACCAAAGCCCACAGATGTGCCTTTCAGTAGTTTGGTGAAAAACATTACAGGGAGGCAAAGTTATGGCGCTCCGAACTTTTCTTTTTTTCCCATAGGATAACATTACGGCTTTCGCCACGCCTTTCAGGGCCCGTATCTCGGAAATGGTGCGAGATATGGACTTTTCATCGGAAAACTTCTTAGCCCCAAGATGGGGCTAAGATCCAAATTAGCCAGGACAGTCGTAAATAATAAGACTTTTAAATTTTTTTTCTACGTCGTACGGTTCCTGAGATATAATGTATTTAGTATTCCAAGATCTCATTTTCTGCGCCGATACTCATTATTTTGCATACATTATTTGTACTCACTGTCTTTCTCAATGCGAGGTTTTGGGAAAACCAGCCTGTGCTCTTACATTACTGTTACTGTTGTCCCTTTCCGCTATGGATCCGGTATCGCTTCACTCTTACCATTGACGCCTGGCGCCACCATGCGCGTTATCCTTTCGCGCTTTCATTTGCGCTATGCTTTCTGTTATTTTTGCCATTTCTGTCTACAGTACTGTTTATCTTACTGTTTCACTTACATCACCATGCCCATTGACATTTCTTGTTTGCAGGCACCATGTTACTATGTGACAACACATCACGTGGCAGACCATTCCCGTCTACGCCACCATGTGTGTTACCCTTTCTTTTCTCATTCGTGCTTGTGTTACCATGTGCTCCACTGTTAGCATTTCTGTTTGCGTTGCTGTCCCTGTTAGTATGCCACAACACATCATGTGGCAGGAGCGGCCCGCGCTCCCGCAGCTGCATTACATTCACTATTTCTCGTTATCATTCTCAAAAAGAAGGGAAATTAGAGGCAAAAAACTCCATTTAATGCATTAGTTAGGGTTGTTCCACAGCGACAAAGTGAAATTCGCTGTGGGGTTGAAAACCCCCTTGGAGCCCCGCCCACCCCCAACTGGTATTGGGGTGCGCATTGGATCGTGGGTCCTAACTCTCACCCATTCTCCTATACTTCTGCTGCTTTACACATGTCATGGGGTGAGAGTTAGGGCTGACGTATCCCAATGCGCACCCAATGCCGCTTGGGGGTGGGCGGGGTCCAAGGGGGTTTCAAACCTAACAGCAAATTTCCTCACTTTGTCGCTGTGGAACAACCCTAACTAATGCATTAAATGGAGTTTTTTTCCTCTAATATATATATATATATATGATACATGATGGGCAGGAGTGTGATAAGGAAAATATTCTCGATCCTGCAGAGTGAGCTCTGCATACTCACGAGTGCTGAAGTCATGAGTGGGAGAATCCAGAGCTCACTCTGCAAGAGTGAGAATAATTTCCATGACACACGATCTGCACATCATGCATACTATTTATACAATGGGGGTGGGAGCTTCAGAAATATTGTTATGTTTTCCAGTGTTCTTTTCCTTTTTCTGTGTGCTTTCTGCTCTTTCTGTGAGAGGTCTGAGTGTGTGTGTTTTTCTGAATGGACTGGGAGTATCAGAAACAATATAGGACACAGGTGAGTGTCATTTGCAATATTTATTGAAGAAGGTGCAGGTAGCAGTGAGAAACAGATTTTTTTTTGTGAAGCAGTTTCATTTAGAATGCAGGATGTAGTGAAGCTGAGATCAGCATAGTAATGGGCTGGGGGTCTCAGAAACACTGTGGGATACTGGTGAGTGTCCTTTGCAATGCTAATTGAGTAAACTGCAGGTAGCAGTGAGAAACAGAAACTTTTTTGTGAAGCAGTTTCATTTAGAATGCATGATGTAGTGAAGTTGAGATCAGCATAGTAATGGGCTGGAAGTCTCAGAAACACTATGGAACACAGGTGAGTGTCTTTTGCAATGCTAATTGAGTTAGTTGCAGGCAGCAGTGAGAAACAGAAACTGTTTTATGAAGCAGTTCCATTTAGAATGCAGGCTGTAGTGAACAAGTGGAGACATCTGCAGAGTATGCATATCTGTCAGATATTTCAACTCTGCTGATGTCATCTTCAGATATCCCACTCCAGTGGAAATAACTGAGATTATCACACTGAAATTGCTCCCACCCTCATTGTATAATTATATATATATATATATATATATATATATATATATATATATATATAAGGTGCAGTCAGCCCCATAGTTAGGGTTATGAAGGCACTTTAATGGTAAACCTAAAATTTTGTGCATTAATAACTTTGGACCCGTTCAATGGATTTGCATGAAATTTGGTATGCAGGGTGGGGCATGGTAGATCTCTTGCTTTGCCAAATTGCATTTTGGTCAGATATACATTTTTTGTGCAGTGAATCACTGACAAATGCTCTTTTTGCCAGTTTTGAGGGAAGTTTTTTGATTTTATCCGTGGTGTTGCGTGGTCAGCATGTGGCATGTGGCATGCCGAACTGAAACTTGGCATGTAGAATGAGCTTGGGTCAAGGGACATGCCCCTTTTTGTTTAATGAAAAAAATATTAATCCATTCAAAAGTTGTTAAACTTTTTAGCTCCCATTATAAGTCTTTGAAAAATCTTATATGGTTGTTTTGTGAAAGAAGAATGGGGTTTTGGCCATCTGGTCACTCCTCATTATCAAAGTATTTGCAGGCTCGTGATTAAGGATTCTTTGATTGTGAGAAATTTATCAATCACAACCTTGACATCTTGTTTTCAGTTTGGGGTTGGAGAAAAACAAATATCTCAGCCCAGGATGATTTCTGAAGTAAAACTTGGATGGGTTTTGCTCAGGGGGCTTCTCTGTATCGAGCCATGCCTGTGGTGTAATGTAGTTGTGCCAAAAATGGAGTTTTAAACTTTTAAATTCTTTGATCATGACTCGCTAATGATCTTTGATCACGAGCCTGCAAATTCTTTGATCGCGATCTTCATTCGCAAGGGTGGAACGAGGTGGCCAGATTTTAGGGTTGGAAAAAAACAAATATCTCAGCCCAGGGTGATTTGTTAAGTAAAACTAGGATAGATTTTGCTCATGGGGCTCCCCTCTATTGAGCTATGCCTGTGGTTTAATGTAGTTGTGCCAGAAAATGGAGTTTTAACATTTAATTCTTTGATTGTGAGCCTGCAAATTCTTTTTTTCAAAAGATTTCTTTGATCATGAGCTTTGTTCGGGAAGGCGGGATGAGATGGCCAGATTTTTGCTGGACCAGATGTCCCTGGGAGGGATCCGATAGCTCAAATTTCATGACCAGATGTCATTTCATGATCAAAGATGATCTATGATAGTGAGGTCATGGCCAATTCTCGTGATCAAATAATTTTTAAAGGTGCAAAAACTTTAAAATTAAATATCTTGGAAATGGTTTGGCCTTTTAACTTGAAATTTGGAGGGTGTTGAGGGGATGTCCTGTAGATGTGAATTATTGTGTTTAGGTGTCAGGAAATTAATTTGCTGTGGAGATATTGTGTGATGCAGTTTACATTTTGCAGATAGAATTCTGCATTGTGGTAGTGGCTTGAAATTTATAGTGGAGGTAGCCTTTCTGCCACAGAGGTACTTTTCAGTGGTTAGGTGTGTAAAATGTAAACAGGTACAGAATTATGCCACTCCGATGAATGAAAATCTAAAATTTTAAAATTAAATATCTCTGAAACGGTTTGGTCTTTTAACTTGAAATTTGGAGGGTGTTGAGGGGATGTCCTGTAGGTGTGAATTATGATGTTTAAGTGTCAGAAAATTAATGTGCTGTGGAGATATTGCATGACACAGTTTACATTTTGCAGATAGAGTGCGGCATTGTGGTAGTGGCTTGACATTTGTAGGATAACTAGCCTTACTGCCACAGAGGTCATTTTCAGTGGTTAGGTGTGTAAAATATAAACAGGTGTGGAATTATGCCACTCCAACAAATGAACATTTTTTTTGTTTCAAGTTGGTGGGAGCATGGGGCCCAAAGGGTCCTGTGCTCCCAACAACTTGCGTGATATTGTACTTTACTATGCTTTCTCAAAAAGTAAGGAAATGCTTTGCAAAAAACTGTGTTAATGCAACAGCTAGGGTTTTTTACAGCAACAAAAGTGAGGAAATTTGCTGTTAGGGTTACCACCCTTTGCACCCCACAACCACCCCTCCCCCACCAACAGGCACTGGGGTGTGCGTTGGGATTGTCTATCCTAACTCTCACCCCATTCTCCTGTACTGCACTACCTCAGCTTATTTACACATGGAAAGGGGTGAGAGTTAGGGCCAACAACCCCAATGCACACCCCGATGCCTGTAGGTGGGGGTGGGGTGGTCGTGGGGTGCAAGGGGTGGTAACCCTAATTGTGAATTCCCCAATTTTGTCACTGTAAAAAAACTTAACTGTTGCATTAACACAGTTTTTTGCAAAGAATATATATATATATATATATATATATATATATATAAAACTTCTCAATTCATCACATGCAACAAAGGGACTATACTCAGTACACTAAATACTAAATATATTCTACAAGGAGGACTGGCAACCTGTGTGAAGTATCCTTGTATTTAATCCACCTATCCAGGGACATTATGGACTCTGATTATTGCCATCTATTTTGTTTTAACTTTCCACAACCCCAACCCCCTCTCCTGAAACCCCCACATTTCTACCGATATGTCATAGAAACATGGAAGCATGAAAACATGACATTTGATGGAAGATAAGCAATGCTTGGCCAACCCAGTCTGCACATTTGTCCCTGACTGTACTGTCACTGCAGATCCTTCTTGATTTCTAGTTCCCTTCCTCCCTTCTTTCAAACTATGATGCACTTGTGCCTATCCCATGCATGTTTGAAGCCCATCATTGTTTTTGTCCTCACCACCTTTGATTGCATCTTTTCCTCTGAAAAATGCTCTGCTCCTGTACCTTGTTCAGTCCCATGAGGTTTTTATAGTTCTCTTTCGTATCCCCCTCTGCCTCCTCTATTTCAGGGTATACATTTTGAGGTCCCTCATTCTCTCTTAGTAGGGCATCTGATGTAGCCCCTGCCTCCCCACTTCAGTTGCTCTCCTCTGGACTGGCTACACCCTATCTATGTCCTTACTGTTTTGTGCTCTCCAGAACTGGATGCATTACTCCAAGTAGGGTCTCACCAATTATCTATACAGGGGCAATGCCACCTCCCTTCTTCTGTTGGTAATTCCCTCCCCATGCACCCCAGCATCACACTGGCCCTACCTATTGCCTTGTCACACTGTCTCACCACCTTAAAATATGATTACTCAAAGGTCCCTTTCTTGCTTGGCGACCATCATTACCGCTTCATTTTCATTTTGTGTTAGTGGCATTAGTTATCATTACCGCTTCATTTTCATTTTGTATTAGTGGCATTAGTTATCATTACCGCTTCATTTTCATTTTGTATTAGTGGCATTAGTTACTCCCAACATTTCCCACAGAACTTTTTGTTCAAAGAACCTCATGTGTAAATTCCAGCCCCCCATGAATCCTGGGGGGTATGTATTGTTTAGAAACAAAAATGTATTCTTAAGAGTATGGTTGAGTTAGCTAGATCATGCAAGCGGTAGAGGGATCTTAAGACAGCTTTTTTGCAGCAAGTAATTCTAAAATGTTATGAATCATGTTAGGACATGGGGGAGGAAACTGAGGAGTTGTTAGTTACACATTTTGAGAGTGTTCACCTATTAATTGTAGTGTGGTACACTTCTCAGGGAATGACTGAGATTTGCTTTCCCCGCTGCACTTTGCACATGTGTCTCTTCCACTCTGAAGCAATCAACTCCCATATAAAATGAATTCAGCAGATGGGAGCAGCAGCTACAAGTATGAAGAGAACAGCCCACCAAGCAGAGACTAGTAAAAGCTGACCCGAGTAAGTATTTTCTTTACCTGGAGCACTTTTCTGAAGTCAGAGCTTTCTATTGCTTAACCATGATACAAAAGCATTGCAATGTAATTAGAATTGGGACTGCAGACATTTATCAGTAACCATAACCAGTTGAGATAGCTCAGACAGCACAGCTGGTACACAAATCTGATTTGGAAAGTATATAATTTGTAAATGCTTTTTATCTGTTGAGCTGTAGGAAATGCATCCAGACAAAATACAGGTTAATTAAGTGGCATTTAGTTAGCTGGAGTACACAAAGGAATAACTGGCTGCAGTGGATGATCAAATGCCAAGGCTGAAGAAGGAAGCATTTAATCAACCACTGAAGCCAATTAGTCTGAGTATACTCTGACTAAGTTAATGTTAGTGCTATTACATGACTAGAAATTTTGAACACAGGATTTTAAAAGTGCCATGGTAGCTTCTAAGTGGTTTGCTCATAGTCGCATAGTATGCAAGTAGTGGCTATGGGATTCAAACTCAGTTCTCCAGGTTTACAGCTGAGAGCTTTTAACCATTGTACTATACTGCCTCCCACAAAGCAATTGAAGAGGAATATGCCTTTGTTCCCCCTTTTTTGTCTGTGGACTAAATGGATAATCTACTGTGGGCGTGTCTTGAATGTGGATTACCTACTTTGGTCATCATCAGAATGTGGATAGCCTGTGGAGGTGTCTAAAATATGATTGTAGTAGTTTGTGGCATAATAATTGACTGTTTTCTTGTGTTCTGATTGGCTTAGAACAGATTTCTGTCATATAATTAAGTGATAATGTTCAGTTTTGTGGAGTATAAGAAAGCAAAACCCACAGAAACTGGTTATTTTGAGTATGCTCCACAAAACTGAATGTTATTACTATTATACCACTAGGACTTTAATAAAAGTGACTTTTCAAAGCCGGATGTCACAGTATTAAGCTGCTTATTTTGGATTCTCACTAGGAAACAGCAACTCAGATCACAAAATACAGTAATTGCAGTGACTACATTTACTTGGCTGAATTTGATAAATGTAATAGTCCTTTATGAACAAGAGGTTACCCACGGCTCCTTGCTGCATACTATCACTGTCTCTGAGGTATGAATAACCTAGTGTGAGCTTGGATAAAAGGTGGATAAATGACTGTGGGTGTGTCTAAAAAGTGGATAATGTACTGTTGGCATGTATAAAATGTACTTGGTGGTAGTTTGTGGGATAATAATTGACAGTGTTTCTGTGTTTTGACTGGCTCACAGTAGATACCTGTGGTATAATTAAGCAATAAAAATGACAAGGTGTGTGTTATCATGTAGTAACATCACTCCTGGGGTTGGTTGAAGCACGAGGCAAAGCCAAGTGCTTTCACCACCCCAGGAGTGACATTATTGCACAGTAACACACACCTTGGAGTGCCTTATTGCAATTATACAATGGCTCAATGTTATACAAATAAAAAAAATGTAAAAAGGTATTAGTAGATTTTTAGTGTTGCAATATATCTCTGTTTCTTAACAGTAGCTCCAAACAATCATCCGACAAAGCAATACAGTGATGTTATTGTGCAATAACATTACTGTCTCAGGCACACACTGACCAATCAGAGCCCTTGAAATGTTCTTGCCACTGTTTAATATGAGATAACTTGTAAATCATATCATAGTACACATAATAACTGCAACAGCAGTATCTTTCAGAAAAAAAGTGCACCACAGTAATAGTCTGTAGACAGAAATGAGAATCCTTTTATAAATATAATGCACTTCCTAGAGGGGTTCAAAAGTTTACAATCGGGTCATGATTTTTGATTAGTGCACCCAAGTTATTAGAACAAGTAGTGCTACAGTAAACATAGTTATCATGCAATCACTTGCTCTTAGTTTAAAATAAATATAAGGTAAAAGAAGAGTAATAGTAATAGTGGAACCAGAAATATATATAAAATACAAAAGCCCTTGGTATAATTTATATTACCGTGCTTTTGATCAAAGTTACTTACTGTTTTATTACAAAGCATGAGCCAGCAGAAATTGATAATGAAAAAGGGCCAAGTAAACTCAGCCTTTTAACAAGGTAAAATCTTATTTAGGCTCTTTTTGAAGCATGGTTTTTAAAGCAGTCATTAATGTACTATAGTTGGGTCAAAGAAAGCAGCTCCAATACCTGCTGTGCAATGTTAAATGTGTTAATATTCCACCAAAAGAAGCAACACTTATATCAATATAATCCTTAGTGGGTTTTTATTTCAAGCAAATACAAGTCCAGCACATCAAGCCTGTAATGGAAGTGTAACATCAACTGAAATGCCCGGATTTGTTTTGCGCATGCACACTTCCTGAGGGTGGCCAGTCTCATATCTGACATACTCATTTATAGTGTGATTACCAGGTGTATCCCATATGACTTAATAATCCATACACAGAAGCTCAAAACAAAATGCTAGGCAGTTAAAATCAATTCAAATCTAAATGAATGAACAGCATTTATATTCCTTATGTTCTGACAATGCATTTGAAAGGTAAAGAGAATACTGTGCTATTCTTTTGAAACAGTTCAAAACACAATGATTATATATTATATACACATAAAGCCTCAGAATTAATGCAGCACCATAATAATTATTGTCCAGGCAAGCACTAGACACAATTATAGAATTACTAATGCAGTCTAAATTTATATTCTCCATATAGACATAATGAAAACAGTGGAAGGTCAAGAGGTCAATTTCACCATAATATGCTTCTTCACATTTAAAAATGTATTTCAATACAAAATAATAGTTCTAATGTGTGATTTCTATATTAACAATTGTATTTACAGTCCAATATAGTCACAGGTCACTGGGGTCAAAATTAATGACATGCATAATTTTGCATATTATTGAAATCCTATGGAGAACAATTCCTGTGATGCTCTCAACTTGTGGATCTGTAAAAAAAGCACAGCAATAAAGCCCAATTTGAGTTGTAAGTTCCCATGTGCATAACACAGTGAAGCTTCATGGCTATATAGCTTAGTTAATTTAGTTTCTACACTTTCATCTGCAGTCTTCAGGAACAAAAATGTAGACCCTCCAATACCGACACATCACATAATTTCCCCATGCATCTTTTCTTTAGAAAGGGAGCAATGTTTATCCCATCATTCAGACCAGATTTATGCAACCCTTGCAGATGAAAAATCCAGATGGCATCTCATTCAAGTAACAAGTCATCAATGTCCCCACCCCTCTCAGCAATCATCACCTTCTCCATTCAACAAAAAAGAAAAAAGTGTTCTCCTTGGTTTTGGCTCTGATGTACATGTTTAGCCAATACATTCTTCAATTCACTACTTCTGATTGACCCATTATGTTCCCATATTCATACTTTCAGAGCCCTGCTCATTTTACCTATGTAAAATGTTTGGCATCTACAGGTTGCCAAGTACACTACTGCACACGTTGAACAGTTAATAACCTGTATTATCTGATACATTTTTGGTCAATTAACTGAAGTAAACATATCTGTTTTCACAACTGCATCATAGTGTTTACACTGGCTGCATTTAAAGGTACCCTCTGGGGGTTTTGGTGACCACATCTCCCTTTTGGGTATAGGTTACAAACTGTGTACCAGTTTGTCCTTCAAATTAGGGCCATGTCTGTATACCATCCTAGGAAAATTGTGTACAGAATCTTCGAGTAGGGGATCTGTATTTAGCACCTCCCAATATGTGTATATTATATCCCTGACCATAATGGATTTTTCAGTGTATATAGATATGAAATTCATGCTGTTCACACTTGTATCAGCCTGATTCCTATTCTGGTATATCAACAGACTTTCCCAGTCTCTAGATGTAGCAATTTTTCTTGACTTCTGGGCACACTCTGACCTATATCTCCTGTCTGTAAACAGCTGCTCCATTTCCTCTGCTGTTTTGGTGTATGCCTCATCCGTTGAACAGTTTCTTTGTATACCCAGAAATTGTGCCCCAGGTATGGTTTCAGTTTTATGCCTAGGGTTGCAACTAGAAGGGAGTAGAATAGTGTTGCAGTCAGTGCTCTTTCTATATACTGTAGGTTTGTGTGTAAGATACCCTCCTCAGTTTTGTTTACCTGTAAGTCCAGAAAGTGATTCATAACTTTATACCTCAAGTTGCTAATTGTCCCTTCCAGGAAGTTAACAAACTCCCTCAGCTGTATCTCATCCCCTTTCCATATAGGGAGAATATCATCAATAAAGTGTCTCCACAGGGCACCCATTTCAAAAAATGGGTGTAGACTTTAGGCAGAGTGTAAATCATGCTCTGGATAGGGCACTTCAGCTAAAGAAACTCAACAGTGTCAACATCAATAATATTATTCATTCTGGCATTATCTATGAAGTTATCAATTTCAGCTTTAAATCTTAATGTAGGGTCATGATTCAAGTTAACATAAAAATGATGATCTCCAAGTTGTCTCTGGCCTCCTGCACATATTTTGCAGTGCCCATGGTGACAATTGACCCTCCTTCATCTGCTGGCTTAATGGTAGTTTAATCATTACCTACCAGCTCTTCCAGTGCTGTCATTTCTTCAGTTGACATATTGTTGAAGTAAGTGGTGTTCTTCGTGGAGTGAAGTGAGTTGATGTCCTTCAAGCATGCTCTCTCAAACACTTGGACAGTCTGGTTCATCGGGGATATAAATGTTGAGGGAGCTTTCAAACTGCAGGTATCACTTGGAGAAGATTCTGCTACAACTGGTTCCTCCATTTCAGTACTGTCCTACCTCCACAACAGGGGTTCAAGTCCCCTTGGGTTCCTTTTGAAGAACTCTTTCAAGTTCAGTTTCCTGAAAAAATGTTTTAATGTACAGAAATAGTTTGAAAGGACATTGAATTATGGAAGGAACAAAAGTTATTCCTTTATTTAAAACCTGCAGCTGTGGACTAGTCAGTTTGGTCATGAAGAGGTTTATAACATTCATCTCTGTTTCCTGCTCCTGCCTCTGCTTAGGTTCACACCCCATTGGATGTATGTTGGTGTTCATGCTGTCACTCCTCTTCCTCCACCTGCATCCTCCCCATCATGTACATGGCCTGAAAGTGAACCATCCGGCAGCTCCGTCTCAGATCCAGGGAGTTCTCTGTCTGAGACATCTCCTCTAAATCCTCCCCCTCTGACTCATTGGCATGAAAACTAGTGTTACTATTTATGAGGCTAGAGTGAGATCCATGATTGTTAGATTGTGCACATACTTTCTTTTTATTATCTTTCCATCTCCATACACAATCTAATTCATAATCTTTTCTATCTCTTTCAAATTTTGTCAATTTTATGGCTTTAATTTTATGATCTTGTTCCTTCACTTTTTCTTTCAGGCTGCCTAAAGTTCTACAAATTCAGGTGTGTCTTTAAACAATAAAGCTGCTTTTGATGTTGGCTTGCACTTGCACAAGCAACATTTTGTGACAGCTTGGTGGAGTAGCAGGTTTTGGAGGTGCTGTCGCATTGTGGCAAATGGCCACTGTTTTTGGGCTGGCTCTGCGGCACAACAATGAGCATCTGTGACAAGTTGCCTCGTAGTTAATGCCATTAACTTCAGACAGTTTCACCACTGCAATGAAGGAGTGACCCACCATTGCAGGGCATGCCTTGCCTGGTGTAACATTTGAAAAAACATGGCAGCAGTGGTCGCCATCCACCTCTCACAGTCCCACCTAAAAGCCGATGTCAGCATGCCCAATCCCTTATCAGCATGCCCCCTCCCCAGTTCATTTGCCAATGGGAAAGCCCAATCCCCATCAGCATAATGTTCCCCTATTTTAATTTGTCTGCCTAGGGGAGTGCCCAATTCCCCTCAGAATCATGCCCCCCCAAACACAGACACGTTTTCTATGCTGACAGGGGGGCAATCCCCATTGGCTTCAGTCCCACTCCCAAAAAAACACAGGTGGCAACATGGGGTTCTTGGGACCATTACCTCATCAACTCAGTCACTGTCATGTCGTTATTCGGTCCCAAAAGATGATTTTGAATTCACTGTGCAGGATCACCTTTTGGGACTGATTAATTAAACAACAGTGTTACTGTTCATGAGGTGGGCTCCCAAAAAACCTATGTTGCAAATTTGGTGAAACAATTCCAAAAAAATGACTATGTTACAAGTGTGCATTGTACAGTTTCCATGCATGCTCGTAACTTCGAGAATTTTTAATATTTTCACTCCAGATTTTCAACATTGTCATTTTTGTACACCTCTTTATGAACAGTACAGCTGTAATTTTTCACATCAAGCCCAAAATGTGTTTTTGCATATCTGGCGCACAATGACATGGTTGCTGTGGGAAATCAATGTTTGGGACAGATTAAGAAAATCATAGTGACACTGTTCATGAGCAGAGGTCCCAAAATGCCTATGTTGAAAATTTGGTGAAAGAATTCCACAAAATGACTGCGTTATGAGTGTGCATTGCGAAGTTTCCACGCACACTCGTAACTTCAAGATTTTTTAATATTTTCACTCCAGATTTTCAACATTACCATTTCTTCACACCTCCTTATGAATGGTACAGCTGTAATTTTTCACATCCTGCCTGAAATGTGTTTGCACACATCTGGCACAGAATAGAATGGTTGCTGTGGGAAATCAACGTTCAGGACTGATTAACAAAATCACAGTGCCGCTGTTCATGAGCGGAGGTCCCAAATACTTTCATGAGATGGGGTCACAAAAATGGAATGTTGAAAATTTTGAGTGTAAATATCAACAAATGCCTAGGGCATTAGGGTTTCTTACCATAATGTCCCACCCTGTAGAGACTGACAGGTGTCAGTGGTGTGTCTTTGGATTGTTGGCTGTAATGCTCACACCATTCCACCCCCACCCTGCAACCAGTGACTTGCATCAGCGTGTGCCTTGGAATCTTTGGCCCCAATGTTCACCCCATTCTCCTGTACTGCACCCATCTCAATGTATTTACTTATGGAATGGGGTGAACATAAGGCCTGATGACCCCAAGGCACAACACAACACTTGTCAGAATCTGCAGGATAGAGTGAGGTGAAATGGCATGAGCATTATGGCTGATGACCCGAAAACACACTTCAATGCCTGTCAGTTTCTACAGGGTGGGGTGGGGTTGACATCGGTTCCATACTTCACTGCCATTCCTATTATGCATCTCTCTAACTCCTGCACTACCAATGACAAAGCAAGCAAGACAACATTCGGCATTGACAAATGCGTGTTTCTTTTTCTGACACCTCTGCTTTTAACTCTTATTCTGGTCCAAATAATCTGAAATGTGTAACTGACAAATAACAGTGTTGCTTTTTGCATAGAGTCTTTCCAATTAGTAATGAACCTGCCTCACTACTGTCCATAGCCTGGCCACATTGACAATATTAATCCTCTAGGCATTCTATCCCCTTGTATGTATGCCTCTGGCGATATTCTATTCCAAAAATGTCTCCATGCTTTAAGTGTGCACTTGTCTAGTTCCAGAAACGCCTTTTTAATGTCACAAGTACTCTCACCTGCAGTTGATGTGGAGGGTTGATGTGTATCAGTAGGTAGGTCCACCAAAGGGTTGCTGCTTTCATTCAAAGAGAACAATGCCATGGAAAAGGCATTGTCACTTCCTCCCAAGTTAATTTCTCTGAGGCTGGCCACCATGACCTCCCTGGGCATACCAGGGTCACAGTTCATTCTGAAATTGGTTGTACTGAGCAAGCTCATACAGTTCATAGTTGTGTCAAAGAAAGCAGCTCCAGAACCTGCCGTGTAATGCTAATTGCTTTAATGTTCTGCCAAAAGAAACAGCACTGACACTAATGTTATCCTTAGTAGTGGATATTTATTTCAAGCAAATGCAAGTCCAGCATATGAAGCCTGTAATGGAAGTGCAATGCCAACTCAAATGCCTTGACTGGACACATTGGGTACACCTGGTAATCACACTATAAATGAGTATGTTACACATGAGACTGGCCTCCCTGAGGAAGCACGCATGCGCTAACTGTTGGGGGCATTTGTGTTGGCATTACACTTCCATTACAGACTTGGTGTGGGGAAATTGCATTTGCTTGAAATAAATACCCAATACATAGAGAATAATAGAAAGGCAACTGTGTGTTATGGAATTTTTTCACACATCCGAGGTGTGTGATGACCCATAAACCTCGGGAGCGAAGCTTGAGAGGTTTATCAGGTCATCACACACTGAGGGTGTGTGAAAAAAATCCATAAAACACACAGTTATTTATTTTTTAATTTTTATAATTACTGGTGCAGTTTGCTCAGTGCTCTGTGTGTTTACACACACACACACACACACACACACACACAATCAATCTCACAGACTCTGTCACACACACACACACACCCTCACACAATCAATCTCACAGACTCGGTGTCACACACACACTTTCCCTTTCTTCTGCTCTGCTCGGACTTACTTTTTTTTTTCTTTTTGGTGTCAGCCACGGCTCATGCTAGGTAGGGTCTTTCCTGGATTTTAGTTGGAGTCAGTGCATCTACCGATTCGGGGCATGGTGGGATCAACCAGATATTTATTTGCTGTTTGAAAGGCAGGATCAACCAGATAAAGATAAAAATGAATAGAGAAATGGAGAGGCAACAAGTAAATAAAAGCGGCTCCTCAGTAAATGGAAAACCGAGCTGCCATTTTTGAAATACTGCTCAGCCGCCCCACAAACAGGCGCAAGCCAATGGGGTAACCGATGCATGGTGAAAGATAGTGCGCTAGCAGTGAAAAAAAGTTTAGTGAACGCCGTAATAACTTGATTTTGGGTTGTTACGGCGTTTTTAGTGTGCCTGAATTCAGGATATTAAAGGGGGTCACCAGTAATTATTGTACTTTAACAATGTTAACACTATTCATTGGAGTACAAAACTAGTAGAATCGCTCTTGCAATCTCACAGTTATTTATGAAATTGATATTTTCTGTAGAAAGAAAAATGGAATACTGCAAATAAGGTATAAAAAAGCTGCTATGAATAATACTTCTGAGATCCCCACATTACAACCTCTAGGAAAGCACTTTTAAAAGCTTTAGAATTTGCAGTCTTTGTTGATAGCTATATATAGATATATATATATATATATATATTATATATATATACAGTATATATGTCTGTGTGTATATATATATATATATATATATATATAGTGTATGTATTATAGTGACATGGTCGCACCACTATATTTAAGGTTAAGAAGGCACTTCTATGCCAACATCAAAATGTTGCATGTTAATAACTTTGTACCCGTTCAACAGATTTGCCTGAAATTCGGTATGTGTAGGGATGTAAGTTTGTCATGGATGAGGTTTTAATGACTCATTGTTTGTTGGTGAAATCATTAGTAAACAGTAGTAAATGTTGTGGCACTGTCATCATTGCTACATTCTACTGACACTAGTGAAAGTCATGGAAGTCCTGAATAAAGATCAAACGTCATGGAATCAATGACGTGTATGACTGCCATGACAAACTTACATCCATAGGTATGTGTGGTGGGGCATGGTAGATCTCTTGATTTGCCAAATTTTGTTTTGGTTGGACTTATGGTCTTTGCACACAAAAATGCTGAAAAATGCAAAACGATCCACTTTTGGAGGCAGCTTTTGGGATTTTGTCTGTGGTGCTGTGCGACCATTATGTGGTGTGCTGCTCTGTGAGACAGCTCATCTGAAAGAGCTTGTCTGCCCAAAAATGCTGCTATTTGTTTGGTGAAAAAATATTAAGGCATTCAAAAGTTATGCCACTTTTAAGTTCCTATTATCAGTCAATGGGAAAATGTATATGGTTGTTTTGCGAACAAAGAATGGGGTTCTGGCCATCTGGTCCCACCTGGCGGTCAAAGAATTTGCAGCCTCACGGTTCAAGAATCTTTGACCCTGAGAATTCTTTGACCGTGAGGTCCACCATCTTGTTTTTGCTTTTCCGATCCTAATAATTAAAATATCTCAGCTCAGGGGTCACTTCTGAAGTTAAACTTGGATAGTTTTTATTCAGGGTGCCTCATTCTATCAAGCCATGCCTTTGGTTTGATGTAAAATGATCAACAAATAGAGTCTTAACATTTTAAATTCTTTAATCATGGCTCGCTAATGATCTTTGATCACGAGCCTGCAAATTCTTTGATCACGAGCTTCTTTAACAGTGATCTGGCATCATGAGGTAAAAATACATTTTTCTGAGCTCAGGGGTGGCCTAGGGACATTAATGAAGGTGGGTTTTGTTCAGGGGGCTTCGTTCTATCGAGGCATGATGGTGGTTCACTGTAATTCTGCCTACAACTCGAGTTTCAGAATTTTTTATTCTTTGATCATGAGCCTGCAAATGTTTTGACCATGAGATTCTTTGATTGCGATCTTAGATTGTGAGGGAGGGACGAGATGGCCAGATTTTATAATGCATTAGATAGGGCAATTTCTCTGTGTACGTTTATGTATATTATTATGATTGGTGTTGACTAGCTAGACTATTAGTAGCTTGCCCAAGATTCTCAGGGTGGATGTGAACTGTGCTTAAATCACTGAAGCCAAAATCCATGATTGGAGACAAGTTCTAAAAAAGTGACTGAAGTCATAGACATGGTTACTTAACTTGGAGATTTTTGTGATTCATCTTGATGAAGCCTCTGTAGTGAACCTTGATATCACTAGCAGTGCTGAAATGCTGTATTTTAACTTACTAACGGTGCTTCAGTTGCATGGCTTTGAACTCAGAAGAGACTCGGGAGAAGTTGAAAAGGAGTAAATGATCAGCTGATACATATGAAGTGAATAACAGAAATGCGGATGTTTGTCTGTGTGTGTGTGTGTATATGTCAAGGGGGACTTAAAGATCAATGACAATGATATAGTTTGATTGCTAATGGATCTTGTTGTTTTCTGCCTAGTTGTACTATTAAACTATTCATTTTGTCACCCTTTGCTGTCTCCTGTCTTTTTTTTTTCAAAATGCTATATTTGGAGGTTTTGTATGAATGCTGTTTGGCTGAATCTCTCCTGTTTACTTTCTCCATATCAGCCAAGTGCTGCTAGTGATTAATGTCATTCATGGTCTGACGTCAATGACCGAAGCACAAGAGACCACCCAGAAGATGTGCCAGTCAATCCTTGAGACCGATGTGGATTCTGTTTTCTCTAAATGAAAAAATGAAAACAAAGAGAAGGCACTGTCTGGATCCGTCTGTTCTGGAAGTCTCAATTTCACACTCTGATTTTAAAAATTAGCTGCAATTCAAATACTGTACTTACAGGTCTGCATTCAGCTTTGCCCCTCGCTGATGCAGACTGTTACCACATCTCAAGCTCCTCTGGTTTTGAACCACATAGCTGACTTGTAGTTTTCTGTTGCCCAAATTATGCATGGTGTCAGTGTTATCTTAGAGCACAGGACAGCTGCAAGTAAACACAGACTGCTCAAAGGAGCTCTGACATTGGGCAGGGAGGCAGTATAGCACAGTGGTTTAAGGCTCTAAGCTGCAAACCTGGAGATCTGGGTTTGAATCCCACAGCCCCTACATGCATAGTGTGTGACCCTGAGCAAGTCACTTAACTTCTTTGTGCTCTTAGGTGGCACCTGTAAACAAGCTTTCAGCTTAGTGTGTCTCTCCTGGTAAAAAAAATTAAGCTGACTGCATAAGTTAGTGTCCATGGTTTTAAATTTTAATTAATTTGCCGAGCATGATCTGGGGTCTACAATTTGTGAAAAAAATGTACAGTCTGCTACCCCTGGCAAGCTCTTCAACTGGCGTTGTGCAGAGGGACCTCCCTTTCCTTTTATAGCCTGTAAAATTGAAGCACATCACACATTGCACATTACAACACTGAACACTTTGTTATACTGTAAATTATATCAACACAATGAAGAGAGGGAATAGGTCAGAGAGAAGGATTAAAAAACATGACCAGCCACATACAGTTTATGTGTCTATTTATTTAATTGAAAACAGAAATAAGGATTTTTCATTTTTTCATAACACAATGGGTATGACAGCTGCAGGCTCCACATGTTCAGTGTGCACTTTTTTGAATGCAGTCGGTTCAAAAACATGTGGTAAAATCTCTCGAGCAGGCACTACTGAGCCATCATACTCTACAGTAAGTCTTTGTTTGCCATTCTGCAATACTTAAAACTAAGCAGACAGTACAGGCTATCCAGCAGCACTAACGATGTCAAGTGTTCAGTGCTGCAAGGTGCAATCTGCGATGTGCTGCAATTTTACAGGCTAAAAAAAGAGACCTCTTTGTTTTCATATTTTTCATTTGGAGAAAACAAAATCCACGTCGGTCTCGAGGACTGACTGGCACTTCTTCTGGGTGGTCTCTTGTGCATCATTCATTGACGTCAGTCCAAGAATGACATCAATGATTAACAGTACTCGGCTGACACGGAGAAAGTAAACAGGAGAGATTCAGCTGAACAGCGTTCATAAAAAACCTTTAAAATATAGCATTTTGAAAAAAAAGACAGGAGTCAGCAAAGAGTGACCAAATTAGTAGTTTAATAATACAATTAGGCAGAAAACAGCAAGATCGATAAGCAATCAAACTATATCATTACCATTGATCTTTAAACACTCATGATGTGTTTGAAATTCTAAATAAACATCAAATAAGCAAGTGTACTATTTAATTTTTTATTATGTCTATAATGACAAACTTGTACTAAAAACAGAGCCAGTGTCAGAACTACTGCACGTAGTGCTGCTACTTAACGACGATACTTCAGGTGTCATACTGACACCATTCAATGTTGTCAGTGACTGTGAACATGCATGGCACAACAACATAAACAAAGAACTGCATTATGGACAAACAGCAGTGCACTATTGTTACCATGTTGACTCATGATAACGATAATGCACTCTGTAAATGGGAATTCTGACAAGGGTCTTTGCTGGTTGGGGGATGAGTCAAACCTGAAAAGAAAAATAAAACAAAATAAACATTAAATTAAAAAGAAAGTTTTTCAAGGACCAGTCATAATATAATGTATTGTCATGCAAATATTTAGAAAGTGTATGTAGCACTGCAGCTTTAAGGTTACTACTGATTATTTTCTGCACTTAACTAATATGGGTGTTAGAAGCATTTTTAACAAATCCAGAAACATAGGTTGTATAAACTGAACCTGACAAGATCTGACCAAAGATAATCATATTTATCTTTACTCAAGGCGAAAGGCATTAAAGTACTTCACTCCTGGCTTTTCTACTCATGGAGATATCATAATATCATCAGCCTCACATGAAGATAAATATTATGAGCAGGATTTTCAAATGTATTAGATTGCCACAAGCCCTGGTGCGCTGATGATATGGCACATGGGACTTGCGTTGATCAAATGGAATTTTCTATCTTGTGCCGTAGTTGCTGCAAGGTAGACCAACTTTCTGTTGGCACCAGCTCTATGGCAAACCTCCTACTGAAAATACTATATTCATTCTTAATTTAGTTCTTAATTCTATCAATCGATCAGCTTGAACGTGAATGCAAATATTTTATTTATTTTTGTTCCTCTTTAATGAAGCTGGACTCACTTGAATATCTCCTCCTGTATGAACCCGTATCAGGGATGTGCAGGAAATCAAAGACCATGGGTGGGATATTCAGACTGTGCCAAAAAGATGCACAATAGCAGGAGCAGGCGCAAGTGCAGTATGCCACTGCACAATGTGTGCGATATTCAAACCAAGCGCAGGTCAAGGTGCGCCTGCACACCACAGCTGAATATCGTGCCACATGCACCATGGTGCAACCAGAGATGTGCAGTGGAACAGGGCCAATGTGCAGTAGCACAACCAGTGATGCACAGGAACAAGGACAGGAAGTTGGGATGCACCAGCTATGGAAGCCATGGGTGGAGGAGCATGCAGAAGGCCAGACAGACCTACCCCCTCAGGCACCCCATGAACTGCACAACCAGAGATGAGCTGGATGGACCAGCAGCCCATGAACCCCGCACTGAATTAACAGCAGAGGCACGGTGCCCCAGCACACTCCCCTGGCAAGCAGTGACCACAACACAAGGAGGGCTGGACCCTCCAGTGCCACCACACCCCACCAATGCAGATCACCCCCTGTACAGCGATCCCAAGACACCCGGCCCAGAAGCATCACCCAACAGTGCATGGCATGCCACCACCACCACCTTGACAATGCAATCCTGCACCCCATGATGCCATACATGACAGCCCCACTGTGATCTCCTCACAGCAGGCAACACCAGCCGCTGATGCAACAACAGCATACACAATGCCCCCCTGCATGGCCCCCACCATGGCAAAGCAGAGAGGTCGACCTTGCTTCAGTACCCAAGGGACCCCGCATGTGGCAAGGCCTGTCCTGTATGCCACCACTAGCAGGACAGCACCCTGTACACCCACCCATGCATACACCCTGTCCCAGCACTGGCCCAACCAGATAGCACAGTCACCCACTGTGGTGCATGGAGGCATATGCCACACAGGATGCAACACAGTGCATGATTAAATCCCCCACCCTGTCCCAAGGGTACCCCAACACAGGACCACACATAGCGGGGCAACAGATGCCGCTGGTGCATGTCCTATGATGCCATGTATCCACGGGCTGTACCCCACCATGGCACTGGTGAGCTAGCCATCTGGTGGATGCACCATGAATGTTTCTGATGCCAGCATGCGGCTGGAGCACATGTGAGAGACAGCAGACCACAGACACTGCTACAGACATCAGCGACAGCATGAAGGGGGGACAACAACAGCATAGCCCACAGTGTCATCCAAGGCAGACATGCAATAAACCTGGAGACAGGATGCCAGCTGCCATGGCACCATGCCCAGAGAGTGGCTGGCATGGACAGCCACCAATGTCATACCAGCAGACAAGCATGCGTTGGGGGGGTGGCACGACCATGCATACCACAGACATGCAAGGGGCTCAGCAGCATGAGCCAGGTACAGACTGACAAGGGTGGCAGGGACACAGCGCATGCACCTGGGACCACTGCACACAGGCATCCAGTGCACAGGGCACAACACACATACCACAGACAGGGACCATACCCCCACCCACACCAGCACAGGGGGCTGGACACACACACGCCCAGGTCTGTTGCACCCCGATGCCATGCACACAGCTGCAGCAAAGCACCACCACAGTTGTATAAAACATGAATATAATTAGAATGGAAAGAGTATAAACATCAACTACAACAGAACTATGTACAGAGTGGGGGGGCAGGGCTACAACTCGGGTGGGGATGGGCATGGGGCAAGGGGGAACATCAAGGAGTGGGACAAAGGGGTGTGAGGGACAGTCCAGGGGGGGAATGCACAGCACATGCGCTGCAGGCCCTACTGGCATCCCCTCTCTTCTCTGCAGTCTCTGTGACGCTGCCTGTGCCTTCACCGATCACCATGTTCCATACCCTGGAGCAGCTCCAGAGTTGTCCGGGTCACCTGGAGGAGCTTTTGGATGTGTCGCTCCATGGTTGTCCAGTGTTGTCCTCCTAGGAAAAGGCAGCAGAGTCAGTACGTGTGACTGGGCAGACCCCCCACAGGCCACCCAATTTGCATGGCATACAGCTGTGGGCCTCACCCCTTTGATGGCATGCAACCACCCACAGTGGCCATGCCCACAAGACTCACCTACCCAGGCACCCATAGCCATGTGAAATGCTGCACACCCCCACTGCCCATGCACTGCACAGCACCAACATGGCTGTACAGTGTCATGGCTGTGCAGTGTGATGGCAGTGGCACAGCCATGAGCCCAGTGCATGCACAGCCCACCTGCAACACCCACCCACACATGTAGTGCCACAGGACAGTGCAGAGTGCACCATGTGGTGTGTGTGGCAGTGGGGCCATGTGCAGGGGGGCCTTGCCCCGCCACCACCCCTGCAACATACCATGCACAGATGTAAGGGGGGAAACACAGCACTCACCTGCATCCTGGCCAGCAGGGTGCTGCTGACCCATGGCACCACCACTGTGCCACAGCTGCAAGGCCACACCACCCACTCTGGCCCGCTGACCCTGTTCAAGGGCCAAACAGGCCCTACAGCAATCCTCAGGGCCTAGGGTGCAAACATGAAGAGGGAAACTTCAGTACAGGTCAGTAACATAGCCCCCCCTTGCTGTGTGCATGCCTGCACAGCCCAGCCATGACACGGTGGTGCAGGGTGTACAGAGGCACCCCCACCACCAGCAAAACAGGTAGACGCCCCCTGCAGCATGGCCTGACAGCCACCGTGATACCTGGATGGACAGATACTACCAGTGATATGATATAGCACCAACCTGGCCATGGCATGGCATCCCACCGGGCAAGTGCCTGCAGTCACCTCAGGTTGTCAGAGTCCCACCGCTGGAGGTCATCATAATGGTGGTGACACTGATCCTCCATTCTGCTGCACCCTGTTGCCTCCTCCAGGCCCTCTGCAACCTCCTGCCACACTGCAGTTCATGGCCTCAGGAGGGGTACCTGCCCACAGAGGGCACCAGCATGTGGCTCCGCCAAGGCCACCCGGTTCACGAGCTTGACAGCTGTCCAGATAGGTGCTCTGGTGCACGGCATGGTGCAGTCTCAATTGGTATCAATATGGCACCCTGTAGTGCATGTACCCCATGTGTGGAGGCAGTGTGGTACTGCACTACACTACCAGTCACTATCGCGCTGTCACCAGACTGCACAATAGGGGTGTAGCCATGCATATGCATGGTGCCTAGGGGGCAAAGATCAGATGCAGGGTCAAGGCTCTGTCCACATACAGAGCGCCACAGCAGTATTGGGACGCCCTGTGTATAGCACAGTAGGATGCATGTGTGTGATGCCCTGCAGTGGCCTACCGTGCTGTGGCACCATGGCACCCACGGCGCACAATGGCACGAGCCCCCCTGTGCATACAGCACACTTGTGCCACAGGAACAGTGGTGGCCATGCCCTGTACTGCCTCCTGCACACAGCACATATGCAGCGCCACTAGCATCAGCATCAGCACCCCAGGCATGCACGGTGCGGTGCCGATTGCATACGTCACAGTGGTGTGCCATAGCCTAAGCACGCTCAACAACATTGCGCAAGGTGCAACAGTGCAATATTTAGTCAGGATATGCAAATCAGCTCATGAGCCATTCCACGGCTCATCCACTACATTAGCATCCAATTGCAGATGTGCCTGCTCTCATTTGCATGCATTGCGCTATAAATATGTGACCTGGGTCTGCATAGGCCATGGTATTGCAGTCCCTTGAGGTAGTTTGAATGCTGTTGGGATGTGGAGACAGTGGTCTGGGAGGGCTGTATGGGACTGCACAGTCCAAGGTAACACCTGTCTTTCCCCCAGGTACAAGCATGACTGAGCGAGAAGAAGAGGAGAAGCAGGGAAGGGTGAGAAGAAGGAGGCCCAACTTCACCAGGGCTGAATCTGATGCCCTGTTCGAGGCATACCTCAACAGGGAACTGCTGCTTAGCAGACAGCGGGGAACACCACAGGCCCATGCTGTGGCATGTGGTGAAGTGGCACATGCCATAAACCAGCAGGGCAGCCACCAGTTGTCCGTGCAGGAGTGCAGAAAGAAGATTGGCAGGGACAGGAGGTAGATTAAGGACAAGGTAGCTGCCATCAGGGTGGCATGTGCTGCCACCAGTGGGAGCCAGCAGGAAGTACCCCGCCTGATGCCACAGGAGGAGTGGGTGGCCAGCAGCATGCATCATAGTGCCATCAAGTGCGTTCCTGGTGGTGGCTTCCAGATCGGTGGTAGCCCATCACTACATGGTAGGTCCAGCACTGTCAGTGTGTGGATGGTGGAGGGTATGCCCAGGGCCCCAATTTTTCTGTGGCACTTTGGAGCAAAGTTCTGCGGCAGGGTTCCCATTTGCCACAGAACTTCTGCAGCGGTGGATGACTATTTCTGCGGCAATTCTGCGGCACAAATCTGTTGCACTATTCCCTTTATTTTTATACTTTGTTGTTTTTCTTCATATTTTACATTTTCTTAGTAAAGTGCTTATATTGTAACATTCACCCTTAACATTCAGTACATAAACACATGAGCCCAAAGGAGTGGTGTTACATATGCTGTGAAAGTAAAATTTGTTGTTATTTTTTGGGTGTCATGTGACATACTTTGGAGTCAGATCACAGTTATGAAAAAAATAAAATAAAATAAAATAAAGATGTGTAACTGATTACTTCCCCATGTGCACGAACACCTACACTAAATCTTTTATTTGTTGTTTTACTTTCATTTACAGGAATGACAAAATATTTTCAGCTGCTAATAAATCCTTTTCACAACTATGTGTGTTTGCTTTATTTATACTGTGAGAGTCACTGTACATCACCTTCACATATCTTCATGAGAGTCATGATGTTTCATGCATGCCACAAAAACATAATATTTTACTGCATTGCTTAGAACAACAGACAAGCCTTACACACAGCTAGAATTTGACACACACACTGAGAATATTCATTTTGTATGTTTCATAGATACATCGTATTGCCAGAGTACTCAGGTGAGGCCTTACCATTGTTTTATACAATGGCATCAACACCTCCTGTCTCCTGCTAGTAATCTTTTACTTTTTTTATCACAATAGGTGTTCAGTTGGTTTCTTTGGAATGGTTTCACATCAGGATAGATTTACTGTAGCCTGATGTGTAGTGGGTTGGAGCCCAGGAGAGGCACGGAGGCTTTGGTTAAAATTTAAATCCCAGTTCCGAGCAGGAGGACTCAACTCAAAAGGGCATAAAATCCTTGCTTCCAGTAGGACTTAGCTCAGCCCTGGGTCCCAGCAAGGGGGGGGCAATTTACTGTGGCATGGTGCCAGCCAGGACAGGGACACACCAAATATTCATGCTGTCTGTATAACTAAAATTAATTCAGGAAAAACAAGTGTTAGAAAACTCATTTTGGTTACACAGACAGTGTGCACATTTCTTGTGTCCCTAACCTGGTTGGCACATGGCCACAGTACCCCCTCAATACTGGGAATAGGGCTGAGCCGAGTCCTACTGGGAGTGGTGATTTTCACAATAGCAATGCCCTCCATAAAATGGACCTATACACTTTGTTAAGTTGTGTTTCTAGTGATTTAACTGATTTTTGAGCCCAGATTTCAGCATCATACAAAATGCTTCTTTGTATTTTGGTATTAATAACTCTCAGCATGCCTTTGATAGAAGCATTCCCAAGTCGGTTAGCAAACCGAGACGCTGAATCATATGGACACACAAATAAATAAAACAAGCTGCTTGCAGAATACATGCTCGCTGATAAGTTAGAATTTCAGCAATAAGTACTAAGTCAAAGCAAAAGCGATCCCTTTTTGTCATGCCTTACAAATCCTTATAATCTTTTTAAGACAGATAAGAAGAAACAGTGAGCATGGTAAACTAGATGGGAACAACTACCACCAAACTGGGATCTATGGATCTGGCTAATGTGCAGCCCTGCTTCCTGTGAGACAGCAAATGTTTGCGATCAATAGTAAATCTGTATTCCATCCAGAACAGGGAAACCTAAACTTGAACAAGCACATTTAATCCAACAGAAAATCTAGGCCAGTAACTCACGAATCCTGGATTTATGCAGAAGAAGATACAGTTAGCATTGTTTAAGCAGATGCATGCAGGCATCTGGTGCAGTCAGACTTGAATGCTGACGGACAACACGCAGCCCTTATCTACCCCCCCCCAACAGCACAGCCCCTTAATTTAACAACTTCCTGGAACCCAGTCCCTCTCCCCCTCCCTGTAGTGTCAACTACCTGCCGTCACCCCCACAGCACTGTTGGATCAATGATTTGTCATAGACAGTACACCCCATGAGATTGAACCCCTCACCTGCTGCAGAGATCCGGATCCGGTGTCGTAGGAAGATATCTGGGCTGTCTGCGGTCAAACGATCTATCTGTCATGATGGGGAAAAGATCAGTGCCTGCTCCTGGAGTGCAGTTAAATTAAAGCATCTCCTGACTACCCCTTGGGCTGAGCTGCTCTAATTCTCCACCTGCTCTTGGAACAAGGCAGCACTGAGGTAAAGCTAAACTAAAGCACTGCAGCTGGGTGGCTCTGGGTGGGCAGCTAGGGGACGAGACAGTAGTATGCTTTGGCCCGAGGAGCAGCTTTACATTTTAAAAAATAACTAAGCAAGATCTGTGGTCCAACTGTCAAGTCCAGGTAGTCGGTGGTACTACTAAGCAGGGAACAACACTTACTCCTCTGTAGCTCAGCTGCTCCAGTGATCCGATGATGCATTTAATAACTCGGGTGTTGCGGTGGCACCGGTGAGACCCACTCTCAGCTGGATGGAGAGTGGTGAAGATGACCGACCATTTTGTTATCAAATCCGACCGGACAGCACAGTGGTGTGGTTACCATGGGCACTGGGACACTCCCTGCCTCGGACTGTGCCAGCTGAGCGCTCGGCTCCGGCAAACGATTATTTCAGGGGAAAAACAAAAATTGAAGACACAGAGAGGCAGCAAATTCGGTACACGGTACGATCTTTGCAGGATCCGGTACCAGATGACAAAATACGGTATTGTACCGGCAAAAGCGGTACAGTTGGAGGGTAAACCTTGACACAGCAAAAACTGTCTCGGTCACTGAATGTTTCTACAAGAGATTACCTGAATGCTCGGCAGAGACAATTTGTAGGTGAGTTCCATGATCAGCTGTAACTTCCACGGTGGTCAGCTGCAAATTCCATGATCAGCCGCGAATTCCGCGGGCAGCCACAATTTCCGCGGGTGGGCACAAATTCCGTGGTTAATACCGCGACCGACCGCAGCCGCGGAATCGCGGAAAACTCGGGGCCATGGGTATGCCACAGGGTCAGGTGGAGTCATTAACAGTACTGTGTTCCTTTACAGGTCCTGAGCATCTACATGGGGCAGTGGTGGTGGGTATGTCCACCGAGGGGGTGGCCCTGGACACAGAGGAATGTCCATCCACCTCCACAAGTGTCTGAGGGACCGTCCAAGTGCATACCTGCACATCTGTCTGGACTGATGCGGGTGGTTCGGGTGCGGACATGGCCCTGCCTGTGTCCCAGTATGACACTGTTCCTGGTGTCCAGTGTGCTGGGACACAGATAGGGGCCAGATCCAGCACCGATGATGATGGAACACACGTCCTGGACAGTGATACATGTGGGACACAGGATGGTCCTACAGCAGGAAACCACCTGGGCGGTTCCGTGGGTGATGCTGTCATTGCTGCCTGCACAACAACCCATTCCCAGCCTGTGTCTGCATGCCCCAGTGGGGCAGCACTGGTGTGCATCCAGGGCAGTGGGGTTGCTGCAGCTGCTGCGGCAGCACTGGTGTCCCCTGCCAATCGGCAGCCAGAGGGGCAGCACTGGCAGTTGGCCAATGACAATGGGGGGACAGTGTCAGGGGCGGTGGCAGTGCACTGCATGTGGACATACCCCAGAATGGCACTGGTGTGCAGCACCCATTGTCAAGGGGTGCTGGACAGCAGGGCCAGGAACACCATGGGGGACAGCATGCTGGACAAGCAGACGACCCCATGGACAACCACAGCTGTCTTCTCCAGGTCTCAGTTGATCAGCAGATGCAGCTTGTGACAGCGGTGGATGCACTCAGTGTGGTTCTGCCCCAGGCAGAGGTGCGGCACAGCAGGGACCACGGCTTGCTCCTGGCAGAGTTGGCCCAGTAGCGGGTGGATGTGACTGCTGCCATTGACAGGCAGACCACTGCAATAGTGACTGTTATGGCTACACTGGCCACCCAGTTGGGTGCCCAGCCACCAAAGACCCCGCACAGTGCTATGTCCACCCCCCGTTCCTGATGTCATGCGACCCCTGTTATGTGAACAGTGGGTTCGACTATGGGCATACCGATCAAGCCTGGTATGGGCATGTCTGGTGGCCTGCAGACCCCTGCGTGGACACGGTCATGTTCACGCAATGTCACCCCTGGAGGCCTGTCGGTGCCACCCCATGAGGCCACTGGTCAGCCTGGCATGGCTGGCAGGTCTCAGTGAGGCTGCCCACACATCTGTCGTGAACGTGGCACTGTACTGCATGATTGACCTGTCTCCCACCATGGCCACTGTCTGCTGCTGCCCTGTGTGCACTGTGGTGTTCAATGTGTGATGCACAGGGTGAGGTTTCCAGCCCTGCACACACATGTTCCCTGTGCACACCCTCCCAGCTGCTGGCCATTGTGGTGTGTGCATGATGATGCCTGCGTAGTGCTGTCCGACACTGTGCAATGGTGCCCAGCGTCTGAGGCACGCACAGTGCTAGCCACTGAGCATGGTCATGTGTGGTCCTGTGAGGGTGTGGGGGTGCCTGTTAGGGTGGGCATGCCAGTTGCCTTTTCGGCATGTGTAGTTGTGTGTGTGCATGTGTGTGCATGTGACATGTTCAGCCCTGCCCATCCATACCGCCGTGTGCGGTCCCCCACTCATTTCCATTCCTTTTATACCGTCTACCCCTGGTGTCCACCTCTGCCTGTCTGTGGGCTGTGCCCTTGCCCTTGGTGGTTGCACATGGCACCATTGCCTACCTGTGTTGTCCAAAGTGCTCCTCTGAGATGGTGTCCCGGTGTTGCTGCGCCATCTGGACCAGCCAGGGGTCCCGTTGCCCAGGGGGTGGCTGCCCTACACCAGCTGGACCGGCATCCTCATCGTCCCCACCTCTGTCCCCCTCTTTGACCTCAATGGCTATCCCACAGTCTATGGCCATGTTGTGCAGGATACAGCAGGCCAGGAATAGCCCACAAGCCTTTGAGGGGCTGTACTGTAGGGCACCACCTGATGTGTGCAGGCACTGAAACCATGCCTTCAGCAGCCCGAACACCCACTCAATGACGTTCCATGTTGTAGCATGTGCCTCATTGTACTGTTGCTGTGCTGGGGTCATGGGGTGCCGGTATGGTGTGAGCAGCCAGGGCTGTAGCAGGTAGCCACTGTCACCTGTGTGTAGAGGGGAGACATTAACATGGTGGTCTGCGTCCCTATGCCATGGGCCATCATGGCCAATACCCATGGCACCCCTGACAATGCCCCCCCCACGTCTGCACACATCGTCCAGCGTGCTAAGCATACTCACCTACTAGATGGCTGGTGGGGATGTCCCCACTCTCAAGCCTGTGGCACAGTGCAGACTGGTGCCAGATTAAGGCATTGTGTGCTCCCCCAGGGTGCATGGCACAGACATTGATTATGCACCCTCTGGCATCGCACACCACCTGGCAGTTGATACTCAGGTAGCCCTTGTGGTTGATGTATGCCACACCCTCTGGGCCAGGTGGCATGTGGATGCCTACTTGAGTGCAGTCAATGGCCCCGAGTATGCCAGTGCTACCCTGTGGAACTCCTGTATGTGGGCTGTGTGCTCCGCCTGTGTGCTAGGCAAACAGATGTACACCACAGCATGTGGCAGCAGTGCACTGAGGAATTGTGTGAGTAGGCGTGACGTGGCCGACTGTGTTATGCCTGTCATGTCCCCTGTTGGTCTCTGGAAGGTGCCCGTGGTGAGCAGGCACATGACGGCTGTGACCTTTGTGTCCACTGACAGCGCATGGCTCTGTTGTGTGGGTGACTGCATTTCTTCACTGCACAGCTCACAGAGCCACCTCAGAATCACCTGCTTCAGGTGGTACCAGCCTACAATCTCAGTGTCAGTGTATTATTCAAAGGTGGTGTGGGCTTGATACTGCCTGTTCTGGGCGTACCACCGACTGGCCCTTCCATGGCCGTGCCTCCCTGCTTCCTGCCTTCTCACACCCCTCATTACTGCCGCTATATGGAAGGTGGCACTGGCCATGTCCCTGGCTGGTGTTTCCACCCGGGTGGCTGTCCTCCTGTTCCCCCTGCTGTGTGTTGCTGGTGCTGCCCCTGCACCGGGTTCACCTCCAGCTGATAGCCTGTGGCTGTCCTGCCTCTTGCCACTGCCCTCTGTCCACTGTGGCACTCTCAGGCTCTATCGCACACACTGGCATGGGCACACCCACTCCTACCCTCACATAGGCACACCTCCAGTGGGCCCTGTTCAACACCTGGCCACACCTGCACCCTGCTTCCTGTCTTGCTTCCCTACCACTTTGTCTCCGCGCTCCCACCTATGGTTCCGCTGTGGTTCATTCTTCCTCCCCTCTTATGCTCCATTTTATTTTGGCTCATTTCTGCTGTTGCGCAACTTCCGCTTGCTCCACTACCACGCACGTAGCGTGCTGATGAATATCGCACTGCGCATGTTATTCCTGCTTCCGCCTCCTGCAGTTGCACATGCATTTATTACCATTGCACTATGGCGCATTGCTTTTTTGTGCAGCACTGCCACTCCCGCTGAATATCACACCATGGCACATTTCCGCACTTGCGCTGGCACATCCCTGTTGCGCATGGCGCATCCGCTCTGAATATCCTACCCCACATGTAAACTATGAAATTGCATAAAAAAAATAAAACAAAAATATATATCCTACTACACAAAACATTGCTGGACTTGGAATTTTTACAGGGTTCATGCTTTGCAAACACATAAAAAATCAAATGAGAAGGACATTTTATTTTAGTTGTTTAACCAGGTATAGCACACTAAGCTGAAAGCTTTTTTACAGGAGCGACCTGGGAGCACAAGCGACTTGCTCAGGGTCACACAGTATGCAATTGAAAGCTGTGGGATTCAAACCCAGGTTTGTTTTGTTGGATATCACCAGATTTGCAGTTCAGAGCCTTAGATCACTGCGCTATACTGCCTCCTAATTTAGTAGTCAGTGTTTGTGTGGGGGGTCACACAGCGGTCCGAATCAAAATTGAGCATCACTTTTTTTTTTCATTTTAATTCAAAACCACATATAATGATGTAAGTGAAAACCTATGGGATGAAAATGAGGTGGTTTCACTACTTTATTTTTTTTTTTTACGTCTAACAGTACGCCGTTAAACAAAACTCTTATTATATTCTAGGTCCAATCAAATGGCACTGAGGAGATGTCATAACCACATAAAGAGCCTCTAGAACAACAATGATGTTCAAATCAATACAATTTCAATGCCACTTATGTCGTCACAAGTATACAGTAACACTAGGTGCAAGAAGCTGATATTTTTTCATGATTCAAGTTTAACCTGCAACTGCACAGAACACACAAATTAAGAAATACTATTTTGGATCTAGATCTGTTCACTCGCTCTTGATATTACTTAGAATGTTGGGTATTATTACTGCTTTAGCAGTCACAGGTATGAATAAAACTGAAATATATAGAATAAATGTAAAAACATGTGTCTACTAATCAAGACATAAACCAACCCCAAAAAATGATAATCTGGCATTCCTGTCCCCTTTAAGTTTAAATGTCTCAGAAACAATTTTGTCTTTTTACTCGAAATTTGGAGAGTGCTCTCGGCATGTCCTGTAAATGTGAATTACTGTGCCTACGTGTTGGATAAAAGATTTTTTGTGGAGATATTGAGTGACGCAATTTACTTGTTGTGGACAGTATTTTGCACTGTGATGGTGGTTTGAAATTGATAGGGTACCTAGCCTTAGTGTCATGGATGTATTTTTCAGTCATTGTGCCTGTAAAATGTTAACTGGTGTGGAATTCTTCATCTCTGATGAATGAAAATGTCAAACTTTTACATGATATATCTCAGACATGGTTTGGTGTTTTAAAATGAAATATGGAGGGTTTTGATGGTACACACATGTTTACAAGTTGGTGGGAGTACAGTGCCCGAAGGCCCATTCATCCACCAACTTCTGCAGGTTGGTGGGAGCGCAGGGCTGAAGGGTCTGCATTCCCACCAAGTTACATAGGTTGGTGGCAGCGTGCTCCCATCAACTTCTGCAGGTTGGTGGGAGCACAGGACCCAAGGGGCCAGCACTCCCACTAACTTGCACAAGTTCTTACTTTTGTATTCTTTCTCAAAAAGTAAGGAGATTATATGCAAAAAACTGTGTTAATGCATCATTTAGGGTTAAACCACAAAAAGTCAGAAAATGAAAAATCTTTAGGGTTGCCCTTCCCCCCCCCAGACCCACCAATCATCCCAAGATTGACAGATGATGGGGTGTGTCATTGGGGGTGGTTAATTGCATGGGGTGACATTTAGGCTTCACAACCCCAATGACACACCCCATCATCTGTCATATATATATTTTATGCAAAAAACTGCATTAATGCATCATTTATGGCTAAAACACAAAAAGTCAGGAAGCAAAAAATCTTTAGGGTTGCCCCTCCCCGAGGACCTGCCAATCATCCCAAGATTGACAGCTGTGGGGTGTGTCATAGGGGTTGTGAGGCCTAAATGTCACCCAATTCTATCTGAAATTACATTCATAAGCCATAGTAAATAAGAATGGGGTGACATTTAGGCTTCATAACCCCAATGACCACCCTGTCACCTGTCAATCTTGGGATGATAGGCAAGTCTGGGGGAGGGGCAACCCTAAAGATTTTTCATTTCCTGACTTTTTGTGGTTTAACCCTAAATGATGCATTAACACAGTTTTTCCATAGAATTTCCTTACTATTTGAGAAAGAATAAAAAATTAAGAAATTTGTAAACATGTGTACCATCATACCACAGGTACAAAGTTATTAACACACAAAATGTTGTCTTTAACATAGAAGTGCCTTCATAACCCTAAATATAGTGGTGCGACTGCACCACTACGATATATAAATATATATATATATATTGCCAGGAAATGTTTTTATTTTATCTAGCATTAACAACGGTGTAAGCCCAGTTAGGAAATTCAAAGAGTTGTTCTTAAAAAGAAAAAAGGAAAGCTGTCACTTTATTTATTTGTTGTTTAAAGCAAAATTCATGCTTTCCTGAATGTCTACAAGGTGTAATGAGGCATTTTGTAGTCAAGGATAAGGAGTGGTCTGTCCTGCCATTTGTTTAAGTTTCAGACCGCTCTGTAAGAGAAATAACCTCACTTGATTGAAACTCAGGAGTGGAGTGGCTTTAATTTCTGCTGCAATACAGAAAGTCGCTCCGGAGATCCCATTTTGAGCTTAAGGTTTTGGATCACTCAGAAAGAGTGAATAAGTAAAAATAAAAGTGCTGCCCACATAAAGAAAGCCATAGAAGGAGAGGGAGAGCATGAGGCATGTATTTAAACAGGAGTATACTAGGTCCTCCCTCTCCCTCTCTCACTCCTATGTCCAGTGTGCTTGTTTAAAATGTACCCAGGAAGCAGAGAAGCTTTATCTTATGTTCTGAACTTGAAAGCCACTCTGAAGCTCCCTGCCAGATGAAATCTTGTGTTCACTCCAAAGGAGTGAATAAAGTAAAACACAGACTGCTGCAGATTAAATAAACTCCAGGGAGAGAGAGAGAGAGAGAGAGAGAGAGAGAGAGAGTGTAAATTACACTAAAAATAAATAGAAACATGCCTGCACCTCTCTCTCTCTCTCTCTCTCCTCTCTCTGTCTCTTATCTCTCTCTCACTACTCTGATGCACCAAACAGCATGGAGTGTGTGGCTACTGTTCCTTAGTAAATTTCAGCTGCCACTCCGATGGAGAATGTCGCCCTAATACAAAGGGCACTGTTTTGTAGGACCAACGCCCGTAGGTATTTTAAACATACATTGGCAGACAGTATAAAGCAGTATGAAAAGGGGGCCCAATACAAAACCTCGCTTTTTAAACAAACCAAGGGCTCAAGCTTACTTTAATAAAGAAATAAAAACCACTGTATATGAAAACACCTATACAGATACAGGGACCAAGACTAAATGTTGTTCTTTTAAAATTGCAACAAATGCTTAATTATAGGCAGAGTAAAGTCTGTACCAGACTTACCTGACTCAGAAGGATGAATGATTTTTCCTATAGAGGAGCAGCACCCTTCGGAATCCCGTTTGTCTGAGATCCACAGCCGTGGTTCTCTGATGAAGCTAACCTGCCGGACTACCCCCCGCAGTCCAGGTCTGAAGCCAGCAGCTCCTCACAGAAATGCAGGTAGTCTGAGAGCCACTGTCGTGGTTCTCTGATGAACCCAACCTGCCAGACTGCTACCCGCAGTCCAGGTCTGAAGCCACCACCCCCTCACAGAAATGCAGGTGCAGACTTGTACTCAGGGACTGATTACCTCCAGGAAAGGAGCCCTAGCTGCCAATTTTTGCTTTCTTTACATGAGGACAGCTGTCTCTGGGTTTAAATCCAGAGTCCATTACTGCTGTGCTCTCTGGCTGCAATCAGCCCCTGGAGCACTCCGATTGGCTCCATATAGCTCTGCACTGTTAATGTTTGATTATATTGTGCTAGATTATGTTTTCTGTTAAAACTGTCTTGTTTGTATTTTATAGCTGAAGTTTTCTGATTTAATGTAAATGACTGTATTGTGTTCCTCATAAGACCAGTAGTGATCTCAGCTCAGGCCTTTGGACCCCCCCCCATCACCTTTTTATGCTAGTATTGTGTTTTAAATAGCCCTGTTATTGCTCACTCAGACTAGGAGGCACCTTGCCTAACATCTTGGTCTGCAACACCCCCCCTTTTTAAGCCAGTCTGCATTTCTTTTTAGCTCCACAAGCAGCCAAACCCCCTCTGACTTTCTTATTTAATTCTCCTCTACCTTCTCCTTCCAGGTCGTCTGAGATCCACAGCCGTGGTTCTCTGACAAACTCGACATGCCAGACTGCCATCCGCAGGCCAGGTCTGAAGCCACCAGCCCCTCACAGAAACGCAGGTACGGACTTGCCCTCAGGGACTGATTACCTCCTGGAAGGGTGCCCTAGCTGCCAATTTTTTCAACCCCCACCCACAGTCCTGATTAAATACACATAAACCCCGGCCCGACTTTCTGGCTCACTCCTCTCTAGCTCCCCCCATCCTTATTCCACTATGTGTGTCAAATCATGGATCCTGTTCTGGTCCTTCTTCTATCTCATATCGATTGTCCAATATATACCACCTCAAGCCTTTATTACTGTGGTTACTAATCTGATCTGCTCTGTAACTAGTTCCTGTCCCTACATGGATCTATGCCTTTTCAATTCCTCAATTCTTCAACATTATTTTCATATTACCTTTAATGCTGGTACACAAAATGAATTACCACCTCAGCTTATGACTTCCACCAACATCATAGAGGCATCGCCTCTACAGATAGCAGTCAGAGTACTCGCCTCTGCAACCCTTAGTGGGAAGGGCAAAAAATGTCGGGGCGCACCCCCCAGGACGATGGCCCACAATGATGTAAAGGGGTTACCAGTACGAAGCTTACTGTTGCCACTCTAAGAAAACATTTACTCCTTCTTCTCCTGTGCTCAGGAAATGTGGAGCTCAATCTGGGGCCACCAGCTGCAATCGCATTGCCCTCTGACCTTGCCACACTGAAAGGCATGAGTTTCCTCCACATTAATGTATGCAGTCTGTTAAAAAAGTTCTCCATGATCTAGCCCTGGGTCCTCCATATTCTACCAGACATACTAGTGGTTTTAGAAACCTGGCTTAGACCGGCCACCTCTGACAGGGAAGTCAATATCCCTAACTATTTACTATTTAGAACAGACAGACACTCCAGGAGTGGAGGGGTTGCCATCTATGTCAAAGATAGGTATACGGCATCCTGTCTGAGTGCTTTATCTGTTGCAAATGCTTATGAATGTCTGTCTCTTCAAGTCACCATCTCACACACTTCAACATTATGTATCATAGGGTGCTAAAGACCTCCTTCTGTCGATCTACAATTGTTACCTCATCTTAGTAATATCATTGAACAATAATCCTCAGAAATAATTATTCTTGGGGCTCTTAATTTAGACTGGCTATCTAAAACCACCACTCCTCTCGTAGCCTTCTGTGACAACCATGGATTATCGCAAGTCATTGTCGAACCAACACAAGTAAATAAAAATAACATGGATAACATCTCCCTGCTAGATGTTATCCTAGTGAATAAACCACATCTCTTCTCCTTTGCCGGCACCTTCTTCAGTGATATCAGTGATCACTCATTTATTGCTTGCATAAGATCAAGCAATAAACCTACTACTTCACCGAAGTTTGCTGCGTAGACGGAACTTTGATCTCACTGCCTACATAAATGAATTGAAACACTCCTTGTATTGGCAAGAGTTCTATTTGGCAAATAAAAAGCAATCAGCATTGAACATATTCAGAAAAATTATCCTAGACGTCCTAAATAAATATGCCCCTATAGTTAAGGTGCGAATAGCTAAAAATGCATGTAGATGGTTCACACCATTATTAAAATCTGCATTGACTGAAAGAGATAACCTGTGGAAAAAAGATCAAAACCTGCGACTGGTGCAAGTTCAAAAGGGCACAAAACTCATGTACTAGAATGGTTAGAGATACAAAAGCTGCATACTATCATTCTGAATTTCTCTCTGCCTCCAAAAATCCTACAAAATTTTGGAAAACCATCAAGGACTTGTCTGGTCACACGTCCAGTGGCTCACTACCTGATGAAATCTCCTTAAACAATAACACCATTAGTGACAGACTGGAAGTTCTGGATGCCTTCAATAATCACTTTGCGACTGCAGGCTTAGTCTTTGACAATTCCCCAGTGAATCTGATACAGTCTCAGGTGGATAATCAAGGTACAGATCCTAGCGTCACTGATTCAGTCTTCTCCTTGCATCCTACTACTCTGAAATAAGTTGAAGACCTATTGCTAAAACTGGATGTAAAAAAAGGTGCTGGTGCAGATACTCTCGACCCATATTTTTTGAAGGTGGCCATCCATGTGTTAAGCATGCCCATAACCCATTTATTTAACCTATCATTAACTCAAGGATCCATTCCTTCAATATGGAAAACAGTGCACATCATACCTCTGTTCAAGTCAGGAAATCCCTGTGATCTAAATAATTACAGACCAATTTCGATTCTCCCGGTCTTGTCAAAATTATTGGAAAAAGTCATAAGTAACCAGCTGAGGCAGTATGTAGACGCTAATAACCTCCATAATCCAGTCCAATCAGGGTTTAGAGCTAAACACAGCACCATCACATCACTTGCCCAAGTGACTAATGACTGGCAAAAAGAGCTAGACAACAGGAATTACACCTGCGCCGTATTCTTGGACCTGTGCAAGGCCTTCGACACTGTTGACCATTCTCTGCTACTGTCTTCCCTGACCTCACTAGGTGCTGACTCATTACCTTTACAGTGGTTCAACAACTACCTCTCTGATCATTTCCAGCAGGTGAAAGTGGAAGGAGATCTCTCAACTCTCAAACCTCTCCTAAGAGGTGTTCCCCAAGGTTCTATCTTAGGACCGATCTTATATACAATATACATCAACAATAGTGATTAAAGCACAACTAAGGCCAACATTCATCTGTTTGCAGATGACACAGTTCTTTACGTAAGCCACCTATCATTACAATCTGCATGTAATGACCTTCAATCTGAGTTTAACCTGCTACAACACCAACTCCTAAACAAAAAACTATTAGTTAACACCAAAAAACAAAAGCAGTGCTCTTTTCTCCCTCTGACCAAATGGTAAATTCAGCCCTATCAGATCCTGTGCCACAGATTACTACAATTCTTGGCGAGAAGTTGGAATTTGTCCCTAAATTCAAATACCTGGGAGTATGGCTGGACCATAGGCTCTCCTTTATAGAGCATGTTGAGGAATTACTCAAAAAAATTACATCAGAGACTTGGCCTGTTCTTTAGGATAGCCCGCTTCTTAACTAGAGATGCTAAACTATAGCAGGTACAATCAACCTTTCTATCCTTGATAGATTATGCTGACATCCTCTACAGTCACTGTCCCATTTCCTACCTCACCAAACATGACACATTATATCATAGAGCTTTGAGGTTCATCACAGACCTGCCTTATTCCACTCACCACTGCTCCCTATATCAATCAGTGGGGTGGAGTTCTCTTCAATTCAGGCATGATAAAAATGCAGCCTTATGGACCTGAGGGCCATCTCCAAAAAACTGCCCCAATACATTATAGACTGTCTTCCTATAAAACCAATAGGCAATTATGCCCTGAGAAGTTGAAAATCTCTCCTACTGATGGTTTCCAAAGTTAACTCTCACTTTGGCAGGGCTACTATAAGCTTTACACTGTCCTCCTTGTGGAATAAATTGCAAAAAAAAAACTGAAACTGAGGTCACCCATTGGCATCTCATCTTTCAAGCTCTTATATTCATGTCTCAGAAATGATCAGTGCAATTGTTTCCCATGACCATGAATTGTCATCATGCTAACCTGTACCATTTAACCATGAATGAATTACTTCTAGTACTTGTCTCCTCCTTGGCTCTGGTCTGTCATCATACTTTCATGTAACACCTTGATGCCTCTGTCCTCCCTTTGATACTGGTCTATCTTTCCGCTTTCTCCAGCCTTCTTTTCACAACTCTATACTGCACTCATCCACAATCTACATGCAATCATACTATAAAAGTCCTAACTCCCCTTTTCCTCTCCCCGTAGGCCCCTACCACAGCATCAGTTCTACTGACCTATCCTTGGGACTTCACTTCTCACAATGTTTATCCTACGCTTACATATTACATACCCCTCCTGGTACCCTATCTGCCATTATTTGGTAGTTCTCCAAGCCATTTTCATGGCTAGTACTAGTGACTGCCCCTGGTAAATGAACTAACTGGTACTTCTATACAGAGAACATGGTTTATATACAGTTGCATGGTTCAGTGATGGACCTGCCCTCTTGTATTTGAATCCTCCTCTGTTATGGCTTGCCTTGTTTTCCTTTTATCATTTGACTCCCCTATTACTGCACCATTGTGTTTGTGTTTATATACTTATTTACATGTATTTACATGTTTTTATGATGAATGTTACCTGACCCTGTTCTAACCAGGTCCATCTTGTAAAAGAGCTCTGCTCAATGATGTTCGCCTGGATAAATAAAGATTTTGATTGACTGATTATGTAATAACCTGTCACTCACAGAACACAGAGGAGGGACTTTGGCTTTATTACAGTGTTATTAAACATTTATGGGATTATTTTAGCACTAAGCAAAGACTTTTACCTTTATTTTGATCTAGAAATATGCTTTTATTTTACCTAAAGATGATGGTGGGTCAACCTTGGTTAAATTATCTAGACAGAAATAGGAATACTTTAGTATTAGTTAAGGGTCAGGTCAGGTGACCCCACCAGGCAGTATACAACCTCTCCTGTGTAGCAGCAAAGACAGATGAGCCTTGAATGTCAAGGAGTGAGGATCTACCTGAGGTGTAGAAGCAGTGAAACTCAGATGGAAAGGATCCAGAACTGTGTGAGAGCTACTTGTTTAGGTAGCGTTTGCTTTGATTTTTTTTATTTTAGTTTATTATTTTTGTTCAAGTTTAAAAAAATAAATATCACACTACAGTGTGTTTTGCACCTGAATTGCCAAGTTTGTGTTATCTTTACCCACACACTGTGACAGAAGTGCATCATTTATCTGCCACTTACGCATACAGCATCTGTTTTCCCCTGCAAATCTGCCACAAGCTGCAAATTCCTTACACTTGTGGCATGTTTTGCCACAAGTATGTTACAGTACAACATACAGCCTTACACTTGCAGCACTTTTAGTCACAACTGCATTACATAACCCATGTTACTGACATGCAGGGCACAGATGCCCACATATCTCATGTGGCCTGCCTTTGTGGCCCCTGCACTCAGCTACTGGCACCTGCTGCTCCACTTTGTCCCCAGTGACATACATGCCTCTGACATTCACAGTACTTTTGTCAGATTTTTACTGCATGCCCCAGATAGGCAACATCTCCCTTGATGCCCTCCAATGGTATGTCCCCTCCCTTCTTCATACCCCATCTTCACAGCCCCCTTATTCAACCTCCCTCCATCACCATGCCACACTGCAGTGTCCCATACCATCTAGTTGGGACAGGTGTCCCCACCATGTTTCTGAGTCCTGGGCAGACTTCCACAGCAACATGTTGATGTTGTCAGCATTGATATATGTCACTGTAGAAGTGTCACTGTGTGGGAGGTATACCCTCTACTGCACCCTACTGTGAGACCTTAATGTCACCACATTCCATATGAAATTACATTCACAAGCCAGAGTAAATAAGAATGGGGTAACATTTACACCTCACAACCCCAATGACACACCTGTCAGCTGTCAATCTTGGGATGATTGGTGGGTCCAGGGGGAGGGGTAACCCTAAAGATTTTTCATTTCCTGACTTTTTGTGTTTTAACCTAAATGATGCATTAATGCAGTTTTTGTATAGAATGTCCTTACTTTTCTAGAAGAAATAAAAATAAGAACTTTGGAACTTGGTGGGAGCGTGGGCACTTTGGCCCTGTATTCCCATCAACCTAGAACTTGGTAGCGCAGGCCCTTCAGGCCCTGCACTCCCACCAACATGTGGAAGGTGATGGGAGCATGGGCCCTAAGGGCCTGCATTCCCACCAACTTGTAAATGTGTGTGTACCATCAACACACTCCAAATTTAATTGTAAAACACCAAACTGTGTCTGAGATATAACATGTTAAAGTTTCAGATTTTCAGTTTTCAGAGATGCTGAATTCCACACCTGTTATCATTTTAGAAGCACAACAACTGAAAACTACATCCATGACACTAAGGCTATGTACTCTATCAATTTCAAGCCACCAGCACAATGCAAAACACTGTCCGCAACACGTAAATTGTGTCATGCAATATCTCCACAAAATAACATTTCTCTGCCACATAAACACCATAATTCACATCTACAGGACATGCTGAGAATACTCTCCAAAGTTCAATGCAAAAGACCAAACCATGTCCGAGATACAACATGTTAAAGTTTGACCTTTTCATTCATCAGAGTTGCAGAATTGCTCACCTGTTAACATTTTACTGGCACAATGACCGAAAACTACATCCATGACACTAAGGCTAGGTACCCTATCAATTTCAAGTCACCAGCACAATGCAAAACACTGTCTGCAAAATGTAAATTGTGTCACGTAATATCTCCGAAAAAAAAATTTTCTCTGACATGTAAATACTTTAATTCACATTTACTGGACATGTTGAGAACACTATCCAAATTTCAAGTAAAAAGACCAAACCTTTTCCAAGATATTTAAACTTAAAGATTGGTGAAATTGCCCTACCTAACGCATTATAAAATCTGGCCATCTTGTCCCACCCTCACGATCAGACATGGCGATCAAAGATTCTCACGATAAAACAATTTGCAGGCCCACGATCAAAGAATTTTCAGGCTCATGATCAAAGACAAAAAAATGTTGTAACTTAAATTTTAGGCAGAATTACATGGAACTACCAAATGCCTCTATAGAATGAAGCCCCCTGAGCAAAACTCACCCTCATATATGTTCCTAGGCCACCCCTTAGCTGAGAAATCTGCATTTTTCAAAGGGCCATCTAGTCCCTCACTCACTATGCAGGATCGTGATCCAAGAATCTCGTGATCAAAGAATTTTCAGGCTTGTGACCAAAGAAATTGCAGGCTCAGGATCTAATTTGATCACTGTTGCCCTATAAATGGAAGCACAGAATCCAGAGGGCTCTGTGCAGTAAAATAAAGATTCTCATTAAGTTTACACATCTGACCATTTTTACAGATGGAATGGGGTGAGTGTTAGGCTTGAAACGCACAAGGCACACCCCATGTCTGCTCTCCTGCCTGGTTTGGGAAGGTGGGGTGTTAGATAAAACATACAATCAAGGAAAGGAGTGTGCATAAGGAGTGGGTGCAGGGACAAAATGTATTAATCAAAATCTAATGAAGTCCAGCACTCACCAACTAAAAATTTAAGCTGCTTACAATATACTGGTGTGCAATGAACTTTATTCACGGTGCCAACTCACACGTCTTGATGCATTTCAGAATGGATTATTTTTTCAAAAGATGTGCAATTAAAAAAAACACTCTTAAATACTGGTTTGTGACATCATCTCTAAAGACATATGGTGACATCATCAGTGGTAGACAAGTGCAAGTGAATAACATTAAAACATAAATTGCAAGCATATAAATACAAATAAATACAATTTAATATGAAAAAACATTACTAGATGTTGCTGAGTATTAGGAATTTTCATCACACAATGTATATCTATCTTGTTCTCTGGAGATACTCTGCAAACACTGAGTGAGGTTGAGGTACAGGTCATTATTGCCTTGATAAATTCAACCTGATGACTGAAAAGGAGGTCTTGAAAGCAGGATTCATTATTAAAACATGAGATGCCTGGACTAACATACAAGTATTGGTACAGACAACTGATACTAGCCTCAGTTCATAAGTTCTGGGGCTTTCCAGTATTTGCAAATACATGAGATAGATAACCATTGTGTGTTGAACGTTCCTAATACTTAGCAACATCTACTAAAATCTTTTTTCATGTCAAATTGTATTTATTTGTATTTATATGTATTTATATGCTTACAGTTTATTTTTTAATGTTATGCACTTGCCCTTGTCTACTACAAATGATGTCACCATCTGTCTTTAGTGATAATGTTACAAACCTGTATTTAAGGAAGTGGTTTTCTAATTGTACATCTTTTGAAAAAGGAATCCATTCCAGAACATGGCATGGTGTGCGAGTTGGCACTGTGAATAAAGTTAATTGCACACTAGTATATTGTGAGCAGCTTAAATTTGTGGTTGCTGAGTGCAGGACTTAATTTTAAATACTACTGTAATGTGGGTATCATGGTTTCAGCAGTGAATCTAAAAATGTTTCAAGGGGGTTCTGTCTGCAGAAGCACAAGCCCCTGATGGTCCTGCATCTCTTCAGCCACAGGCATAAGACAAACACACTGACTTGTGTCTGCAGAAGCTCAAGACCCTGTGGGGCCTGCCACTATGCAGATGGTAGTATTTTTGCAGTGTGGGTATCATGGTTTCAGCAGCAGATCTAGAAACTGTTTAAAGTGATAGCAGTCTTCAGTTACACAGCTGCATATAGAAGGCATGCAGTAATGGATAATGCTATCTAGTGTGGTACCTCATAAAGTGTGCATGAGTCCCTCTTATGCAGAGACATAGGCCCCTTTGGGGCCTGTATTAAGTTGTAGTCTCTTGTGTGACATTTATGTTTTGTAATTGTCTTGTGGATTATATGAAATCTATAATGTTTTGTATTAAACCAGTATTGTTTTATTTCAAATATTGTTGTAACCACACATAATCACCTTGTAAATAGGACCTTTGGTCCTAATAGTGTTTGTAAACCAACAAATCCTGTATAAAAATAAAGATTTTTACTACTACTGCAAACATGGTGTATGACATACACACACACACGTGTGGCTGCATATACCCCTATGTGTCCTGTTCTTATGTAGCCACAGATAGAAATTCATAAATGCATCCGTGTAAACTGGAAACAGTTGTATGTTGATTGCCTTATCTGATGATGGCTGTCTGTGGTTGGTTGTGTGGGCTTGTCCTTTTGTTGCTTGGGGGGGGGTGGGGAGATAGGGTTGGGAATCCTAACACCACATTTCCATACCTTTTGCTGCTTTAATTTGAAGTCTAACTGGTGCTTTAATGCAGTTTTTTTGCAATTAATTTATTTTCTTTTTGAGATTGTTGAATCATATGGAGAAAAATCAAAACTGCCATCATGGAGGCAACAAGCCTTTGTGTGAAATAAATAAAGAAAACAAAGCGGAATAAAAACCATTATGGTTCTCAAAAGAGGTGTCAGGGAAGGTTAAGGAGAAAAAGGCTGCATTCAAAAAGTATAAGAAATCACAGAAGGAGCACGACAGGGAACTGTATCAATTAAAGCAGAAAGAAGTGGGGAAGGCAGTCAGAAAAGCAAAGGCCCAAACCGAGGAAAAGATAGCCAACTCAGTTAAGAAGGGGGAATAAAACCTTTTATAGGCACATTAGGGAGCATAGAAAGGTTAAGGGAGGGATAGTGAAGATTAATAAAGGAGAGGGGAGGTGGGCAGAGGGAGACAGTGAAAAGGCAGAGATACTGTAGGAATACTTTTGCTCAGTACTCACAAAAGAAGAAGAGGAGGAGTTACCTAAACCAAACAGTAGAAGCACTCTGGGTAGTGGGATTGACGCCAGTCCATTTACAGAAGAAAGAGTCCTGAAAGAACTCCTAAAACTCAAGGTGGACAAAGCAATGGGGCCTGATGGGATTCACCCTAGAATCCTAAAAGAGCTAAGGGAGGACCTAGTGACACCACTAACCACACTTTTTAACAAATCATGGGAAGATGGGGTGGTACCGGAGGACTAGAGGAGGGCAGATGTGATTCCCCTTCACAAAAGTGGGAGCAAGGCAGAAGCAGGAAACTACAGACCTGTTAGTTTGACCTCAGTGGAGGGGAAAATGATGGAATCACTTCTGAAAGAAAGAATTGTTCAGTACCTAGAGGCCAGCGGGGCACAGGACCCAAAGCAGCATGGATTCACAGCAGGAAGGTCATGTCACACGAGTCTAATCAATTTCTTTGACTGGGTGACCAAAGTAATAGACCAGGGAGGGGCTGTGGATATGGCCTACCTAGACTTTAGCAAGGCATTTGACACAGTCCTGCACAAAAGATTAATAATCAAGTTAGCCAGCCTGAGAGTGGGTCCCAGGGTGGTAGCCTGGGTAGCAAACTGGTGCACAACAGGACACAGAAGGTAATAGTGAATGGAACACATTTTGAAGAAAGGGGGGTTACTAGTGGAGTACCTCAGGGCTCAGTACTGGGTCCAGTCCTCTTTAATGTCTTTATAGGTGACATTGTAAAGGAAGGAAAGGTATGCCTCTTTGCAGATGACACAAAGATCTATAACAGAGTTCATACACAAGGGGGGTAGAAAGGATAAGAAGGGACTTGGCAAGGTTGGAGGAATGGTTAGACATATGGCAACTTAGATTCAATGCAAAGAAGTGCAAAGTAAAGCACCTGGGAAATAAAAATCCAGGAGAACAGTACACAATAGCAGGGGAGGTACTAACAACAACAATAATGGAAAGGGATCTGGGTGTAGTCATATCAGATGACCTAAATGTGGGTAAGCAATGTGAGAAGTCAGTAAGGAGAGCCAGGGGGATACTGGGATGCATAGGGAAGGGCATCACAAGTAGAAAAAGGGAAGTGGTTATCCCTCTGTACAGACAGTTGGTGAGACCCCATCTGGAGTACTGCATGCAGTTTTGAATACCTCATCTACGCAAGGACATAAACAGGATGGAAGCAGTCCAGAGGAGGGCAACTAAAATGGTGCAGGGTCTACATCAGAATTTCAGAAACCATATGAAGAGAGACTGAGAGAGCATAATATGTATACCCTTGATGAAAGGAGGAACAGGGGGGGACATGATAGAAACTTTTAAGTACCTCAAGGGAATCAACAAAGTCCAGGAGGGTAGCATCTTTCAGAAAAAGAGATGTGTAACAACAAGGGGGCACAATTTAAAGTTAGAAGGAGGATGACTCAGGGGTAATGTGAAGAAATTCTTTTTCACAGAGAGAGTGATGGACACATGGAACCACCTTCCTGGAGAGGTTGTGGGGTCTAAAACAGTGGGGGAATTCAAACATTCATGGGACAGACATAAGGCAATTATAGTGGGGGGTTGCTGGAAGTAGGCTGTTGGTTAACTAGAATCTGCAGCTTATCCAATAGGTAGGGAAATGAGCAGACTGGGTGGGCCAAGTGGTCCTTATCTGCTGTCAAAGTCTATGTTTCTATCTATATTCTCATTCACTCAGGTCCCTTTTCTTCTCATTGTTTGAAAACTGACTTTTTTCATCCTTTCCCTTGAAATAAAGCTGTGGCTGCAGTCTTATTAATGTCTTAGCCAGTGCTCGCGTTTTGTGGATTTCAAATTTCATTCCCTACAAATAGCAGCTGGATATTTTGTTATGGAGTCACACAATAAAGAGTTTTTATTGTGGTATGTTTCAGTGATGAACAACCCAAAATTTCATGTATTTCTTTTTTTTTATATAGGTTTTTATGGCTCTTCGAGCCCAGCAGGTTGCTCTGGTCCCTCCCTCCCTCGGAGGGACTCAGTCTGTTCCCCAACTCAACATGCCCCTAGATCCCCCACGGATTCACCCTATGGCAGGGCCAGGGTGAAGGGGCACCAGCTTTACTCAACCCCTGGAGTGAAATCCAGACATTGGGGACCAGCCACTGCTACTGGCCACATCGTGAGTCCTGCTGGTCTGGCTTCCTTTTCACCTGTCCCTTCCCTACCCACGTGAAAGATACTAGTGCATGCCTTCCCAACCCATACCACCCCTCTGGCCACTGCCAGAGGGCAGTCAGCGAGTGGACCAAAAAATCTCCCTCCCCCAAGAGAGGAGACCAGTCCTCTGGAAGCTCAATTCTCTCTTGCCCATACCGACCCCCGGTGGCCCAGGCTCATTCCTGAACCCAGGTTGCTGGCATGGTGCAAGGTGTAGCGACCAGTAACTCAATCTTCAGCACCAGTGGGCCAGCTAAATTTCATGTATTTCTGATTGCAAGTGTTTTTTTTTTCATTCTATTACCACTCTTTTTATAGTATCAGTCTTCAGCATCTTTCAAGTTATCAGCTGTGATTGTGCCTATCAAACTGCATATTACCTGATAACTTTTTTAAATAATTAACCTGAAATAATGATTAGATAGAATGTTTCATTTTTTTGTTTCCAAGCAATAGAAATGGTAATAATAATAATAAGACTATTTGGGCAGTTTAATTCACGTGGAGGTAAGAAATGACCACAAAACTTTCTGTACACAGTGCAGTTCAGCTTTTCCAATGGCCAAAACAGTGATATATTACCCTTAAAGTATTCCAATAGCGGTCAGTTATATGCTACACCACCCTAACAACAACATCCCCAACCTCCCAAAACCCCACTATGATTGTCAGAACTCATACAGGATTTTTACTAATACCTTGATACATAATAAAATAAAAATATATGTAAACTGTCAAAAGCGATATATGTCATCATAGCTGCAAGCATCATAGTCTGCTTATGAAATTGACTCTTGATAGCTACTGAGATGGTTGTTAAACAAAAGGCTGCCATCAGGAAGGGGACATTATAGAAGAAAGAGAGCACAGACTGAGATTACTTTTAAGAAATTAATGACAAGTAAATTTAAAGTTAAAATGGGTCATTTCTCACATACTCCATAAGACAATTTAGTGTAAAAAAAAAAAGTAGTTTCCTTGCTAACTGCTGCCCATCAAATCACTCACAGAATCCAGCCTTACTTGAACCCTTTACACATATTCCATTGGCAACATTGATTAATAACTATAAAAGCATTCACAATTTGATAAATTACATGGCAATCCATAAAATATATACCTGTATAATGAATGGTTAAGTTAAAAAGGGAGTTTATACTAACATAATGTGTTAGTGAAAAGGTTTTATTTCTCACTGCCTATCTCAATTAAAGCAGCTCATTTCTTACAGGACACAGACAGTATTCAGTAGTAAAGTAATTCATTTAGAAGAGCATTTACTACATCAGGGAACCCCCCTTCAAATTATGACACAAGACAAGATAAAATACAAAAGCACACAGAGAGGAATTTTACCTTAGTTTAGTTATAACTGTGTTCCAGACACAGAAAGCACTGCACTAGTGCTGTGCAGAATTTTCAAATTCCAGCAGAATGGAATTCTATGGAATTTTCAAAATTCTGCCTGAATTTTGCTAGAAATGGAATGGGGAATTCCATGACAGAAAATTGTTGTGGAATGATTTTCTGTGACAAAAATGCTGTTCTGTGGAATATTACTCTGCAGATCTCAATATTTTCCATGGAATGTGTTGTGGAATAATTTTCCACAGAAAAATGCTGTTCCTCAGACTATTAATCAGCAAATCAAGTAGGCAGAATTCTGCAGAAGAACCAGCAAGATTCTGGCAGAAATTTCACTGGCAAAATGGTCATTCTGTGCTAATTTTGCCAGTGGAATTCTGCATTCCGCACAGCACTACAGTGCACCCCCATAAAAAAATAGCAGTTATGCTTATGCTGCAGAAATACAGATATGAAACATGCTGCATAGTCTGACAACTGCAAAACAAAAATGACTGTAAATGTATAGCACTGACATTTAAAATATTGCTATACTTCACCAGCTGATGCGAGAAACTCATACTAAAGTTTAAATATGTGATGTACGAGTGACTGATTTAGACACAGTTAACAAAACTTAATGCAGGCAACAAAGGAGAAAGAGATGTGGTAATAGATGGGGAATAACTGAAGAAGAAAAAAAGACATGTATCGATTAATCAATCAATCAATCAATCTTTATTTAACCAGGAGAAACACCATTGAGAGAACTCATTTACAAGGTGGACCTGGGTAGGCTTACAATGACATACATCAAAGAAATAATTTGTCAATGAAGAAAACAGTGGAAGCATACATGGGTACAAATAGGCATAAGAATGTACTATAACAGAGTCAACCAGTCAAAAACTAAAGATAATAAAGTGCATACAGTGAATACATCCTGGCTACTAACCCAGGGTTGGTCAGCACTTAGTAAATACATGCCACAGACAATGTACAGTCCAAGTGCTAAGCCCCAGAGAAAAAAATAGGAGGGATAACCATGAATCATAATAATGGTAGGAAAGGGAGGAGAGGATGAATAGTATTAGTACAGTGAAAGTGGAGGCTGCGAGGGCAGGGGTGCCAAGACTGGTTGCATTGAGAGTATGAATGAGCTATCTATTTCAGAGCATGATAGGAGGGAGGACTTAGAAGGGCAGGGCACAGAGAAAAATATGGTGATGGCAGGTGCCTAAAAAAAAAATAGTAGGGGCTTAAGCGTGGCAGGTACAGCAGTCCTCTAGGGACTGTCTGAGGAGAGTTTTGAATTCTGCTAAGCTAATAAGGTTTGGAAGTTTAAGAGACTTTTGTAGTTTGTTCCATTGGGTAGGAAGAGTGTGTGACTTAATGAAATAGTTCCAAATCAAGTATTAACTCTAGGAATTTCTAGAGAGATACAGGAATATCTCCTAAGCGAGTAGCTCCCACGACTAATAGTCAGGAGGTTGCAAATGTAGTTGGGGAGTTTGTTGATCAGGGCACTATAGGTCCAGATAGTCTCATTTTTAAGTCTTCTTGTTTTTAATGAGTGTCAACCCATCAGAGAATGGAGGGATCAATGGCGAGTATTATAGGGAGCGCCAGTTGTGAACCTCATGGCCCTTATGTATAGTGAGTGGTTAATCAGAGAGCAAAATCAGATCCTGCAGAAATTAAATGCTTTGCATTTGAGAAAAGAACACCAGTCATCAAATAAAAACTGATTGTAAAACAGAGTACTGTGACCTATATTTTTGTATAAAAATGGGTAATAAAATATTACAGAAGCAGGGAAAAACAATCATCACCAGACTATCATTCTCATGTTTTCAGCAAGCAGTAAACATCATTACCTGCACCCCCCCCCCACACACACACACACACAGTATTTAATTTATTGAATTAGCAAATCAGTTGCAACCATTTTTGGATCAGATTGGATTAGTAGTAATAGTAGTAGTAAATAATAGAAACATAGAAATTGATGGCAGATAAGGACTGCTAGACCCACTCAGTCTGCCCATTCTTTCTACTTGCAACTGAAACCACAGACCTGACCTGATCTCTGGCTTTGATCTTTTTTGTACCACTAGGGTTCCCCTATGCCTGTCCCATGCATTTTTTAATTCCACTACCAAATTTTCCCCACCACCTTTGCTGGGAGGCTGTTCCATGCATCTTTTACCCTTTCTGTGAAGAAATAATTCCTCACATTACACCTTAGTCTATCCCCTTCCAGCCTCATGTCATGACCCCGTGTTCTAAAACATCTCTTTTTCTGAAAGGTGCTACCCTCCTATACCTCATTTATGCCCTTGAGATATTTGAAGGTCTCTATCATATCATCCCTTTCTCTCCTCTCTTCTGAGGTATACATGTTGAGTTCCTTCAGTCTTTCCTCATATGACTTATGGTGCAGGCCCTGCACCATTTTTGTTGCCCTTCTCTGACCTGCCTCTACCCTGACTATATTCTTATGGAGATGTGGCCTCCAGAGCTGGACACAGTACTCCAGATGAGGTCTCACTAATGATTTGTACAGAGGCAATACCACCTCCTTCCTTCTGCTGGTGATACCTCTCCCTATGCAACCCAGTACCTTACTGGCTAACCCCATGGCCTTGGCACATTGTTTTGCCAACTTTAGTTCATCAATATGATTACCCCCAGATCCCTTTCCTGATTATGTGGCCATCAGTATCTCTCCTCGCATCACGTAAGCCTCTCCTGGGTTTTTGTGCCCCAGGATTTTTGCATTGACTCTTAGCTGCCACACTCTTGATCATCCATCTAATTTTTTTCCAGATTTGTACCTACCAAGCTAAGGCTTGAAGCAATCAGTTTAGTATGTCAATAACCCCACTTCAGCTTGAATCCTCCCTTTATGTGGCCTGGTGGTCCTGCCCTTCATGCTGCTTGACAGGAAGTTTTCCCGTTGTCGGTCAAATTGGACTGCCTATAGATTACAAAAAGGCAAGGGTGGGTGGGTGGAGGAGTATTGGCTCAAGTCCACAGAAGCTTCTGTGCCCCAACTACTGTGTATAGGTATTTTCTCCCCACTTACCTATAATGTTCAAAAGGAAGAGAAGTATAAATAAATATTAATATACTTTTAAGGTAAAGCTAGGTGCTTTCACTCCACTTTGTCAGCAAACTCTCATAACAAGAGATTAAAGCACGCAAGCATAAACTGAATGTGTATTCATGAGTTTATTGATCTGTCAGCCCCAAAAGAGTTCACAGCACTATGCTGACAGTGATTTACATTGCTTCAAGCTTCAGATGCACAAATGCATATTCTGTCTGGGGAGAAAACACAACAAATATGCACTTCACAGATTGTTAGATCATTTATTGCTTTCTTATGTTTAAATCAATGTAACAGTACTAAACTCATGACATTTTCTCTGAAATACTTTGCCATGATTGTGTCTATCAGAAAAGCTCTCATTCACTAGAGGGCAACTTTCCTTCCCTTTATCTTACCCAGTCAAAGCTCAAACCTAAACTTGCTCCTCATCTTAGGACAGAGACAGGCCAGCAGACTGTCATAGGCCAAAGTAAAAAGCACAAACTGCAGAATAAATATGTTTTTATAAACTACAAATATTTGTAACATAGGACAAACAAATTACTCCTGTTCTAAGGGTAACACAAACAACACTCAATACACTAGGATATTCAGACTGCGCCAGACTGTGGCGCAAGCCTGTGCACAGTGCAACTGAGATGTGCCAGGATGCTGACAGGGTGATATTCAATGGTGCTGCACCATGGCTGAGCACCGTTAAACATTGCTCTGTGGCCACTCCCATTGTGCATGGCACAGTGACACTGCACCAGTGCAAGTGGCCAGTGAGGAGCAGGGGGATGCGCTAGCACAAGTGACTTTGCGCTAGATGCATCAACCGCAATATTCAAAGGTGCACATGCAAATGGAGCCATAATGCATGCAAGGTGCAAATGGGGCCATTTGCATGTCATTATGGCCCCATTTGCATGCAAGTGCACTCATCCCTGGCAACTTGTGCCTGTCGCCCTGCCAGGCTGCAGCCATTGGGGACTGATGTCCCCTGCACAAGCAGCAAAGTGCCCCACTGCCCAATCGAGGGCATATGAATTAATATATAACGTCTTATGTCCCTGGTGGTCCAGTGTACCGCTGGCAGCCCGATCGCGGGCATATGTATAATAAAAGAAGGTCCTGTATCCCTGGGAGTCCAGTGGACCGCTCACAGCCAGATCGTGGGCATATGTATAATAAAAGAAGGTCCTATATCCCTGGTGGTCCAGTGGACCACTCGCAGCCCGACCACGGGCAGAAGTGTAAAGAAAGATTACATCCCATCCCTGGTGGTCCAGCGGTACCCCTTCCTCACCATCCCACTGAGCCCCCACCCCTCCCCCGGTCAGCAGTGGGCAGCGGCTCCCACCCCACAGAAGCTGCCCCAGCCACCTGCCGACTGACTGCATACAGTACAGCTGTCGCCCATTGGTCCACAGCGTGACCAATAGAGCATGCAAACCAATGCTATGCGACACAGTCAGATATGTGAATGGATTAATTCACATATCCAGACTGTGTAGTACGGTACGATCTGCATGCCCATTGGCTCATGCTGTGGACCAATGGGTGTACAGCTATACTGTATGCAGTCAGTTGGCGGGCGGTCTGACTGGTGTTGATAAACCACTATAAACTGCTTGTCCACCTTAGGTATGCTCTAAATACTGTTGCAATAAAGTTGACCTCTCCTACCTGATGTTATTTTACCTGTACTTGCTTGAATCTGTATCTGTATGTACCAAAATGTACATGCCTGCTGTATATACCCCTATCTATTTTGTAATGTCTGCATATCTTGTCTGTTGTGTAACCTTTGTAAACAAGCTTTTATCTCAAAGGTGTCAATCTGAGATTCCAATAAATAAAAAATAAATAATTAATTAACAATAAATGATGGTAAAGAAAATGAGACCAGCATTTCAGAACTCATCAGAAAAAAATTTAGAAATTTCAAGTTTGCATCGGGGACTCTTCATCTTAGTTTTTAAATGGTAGGTTTGAGTTTGTCAGCCGAAGCCCCACTTTTGAGGTTCTTTGGGAGGGGCTGCAGTATTCTTTTCTTTCTTGGTTAGAGACAGGATGACTGGCTCAGTGGCAAGAAAAATCACCAGAAATAAATAAAACAAGTTTTTTTGGGACCTGAATTGGCATTTGCATGGCTTGCACCACTAAGATTAAAGAATCCCAACTGCAGTTCCACCCAGGCAAATTGATAAATCATTAATCATGTTTTTTGAAGGTCAGTCATGACCAAGGCCACTGATTTATGATGCTTAAAACAATGAAATTGTGTTTTCAAGACTTAAGATTCTGGAATTGCACTGGTGATTGTTACTCTAATTTCCAGATTTTACCAGGATTCTGCATCATTTGTTTAGAAGGCTTAATATACAGAGCATTAAATAAAGCAACTTGGACATAGTACAGGAATGAATTAAAAGAAAAACACAAGTTTTGTAGATTTACTGATCCTGATATAAAATGCCAGATTCCATGGAATCTTTGTTTTTACTGGAGTTCAGGCAGCCCTATTTCCAGAATTTTACTGGATTTTCTGGTAAAAACTGAAAAACAGTGGCCTTGGTCATGACTGATCCTTGTTAATCATTGAATGTTACCATATAATCATCAAGGTGAATTGGATCTAGGATCATCATCTAGATCATGATTTAATCATCATATATAACTTTTAAATCACCAACTGATGATTATTGATTATTTTTGTAAGCTTAAACCAGCATGATTATTTTTGATGATCTGTGGATGATCAACAAATTATAACTGATGATCAGTGGTGATTATATTAGTTCTGTATTATATAACTGTAAGTCACATTAGTAATACTTAACAAAGTTTTGTTACTAATATGAAAATATTGATGTCAACTGTGCTCAAAAGCACATTATAATGAAAATCAATATAATGTAACTCATAATGTAAATCATCTGAAATTAAGTTTTAATCCCCTTATGAAGAGTATATGAGATGTTAGGTATGGTATGTACTGTATATTTGCATAACTAATTTGCATATTTCTTGCAACATTTCAAAAGCACAGTTTATGGACTAATACAGTGGTAATGTCTATCATTAAAATATTTTTGCATTGACTGTATTGAGTTTGCAACAGTTAGGAAAGGTCCTGAGCACAAACCAGGTACTTGCAGGAACTCACCACAACTCTAAAGGGACCCACTGAATGGATCTATATAAAGCAGTCTGAACCTTTATAACACTACTAAGAAGAGAGGGGTCAGTGTATGTGTAATTAAAAGCAGTGTGTCTGTGTAGATGTGTCATAACTAATGATTCTAATGAACATGTTTAATTAGAAGTCAAGATGCATTCCGTGAGTGTAGAAAAAACATGAAATATTAAAACAGAATGGTTATATTAAATGCACACTGAAAATAGAGTTAAAAATCTACATTTTGACCTTAGGTTCTTTAGCAAATATCTAAAGAGAAAAAAAAAAGTAACGTTCTTTATTTTTTTTTTCTTTTAGATATTCATGAAGAAGACCTAAGGTCGAAACATAGATTTTTAACTCTATTTTCTATTTTCAGCCTGCATTTAATATAACCATTTTGTTTTGCTTTTAGACCACATGCTGATGCAGTGCTATGTTTTTGTTTTTAACATAAAATATTGTTCTTTTCATTTATTGTAGTAATCTTGACTATAGCCAATCATGAAAAAATCATAATATGAGACCATTATCAAACATAGTCATTGTTTCCATAACATTGTGGTTTTTGATTGGAGACCATTTAACATTCATGTTTAATTATTGGTAGTCATGACTGAAGTTTGAAAATGATCTTTGAACATAATTGATAATAATAATTCGTGGCACATCATTATTAAATTATCATAATTTCAGCTCGGCAGTTAAATAAAATAGCTTTTTTGTTCTTGGCCATATGTTCAGCCTTTCATATGCCCAAGTAATTTGGGATGGGGTGCACATCAACTTAATTTGATTCATAAATACAATTGTGTTTAGTGTTTCCCATGTACAGGAGGGTATACCATTGAAACAGTGATGGAAACGCCATGAAGACCATTACAGTGACAAAATCGGCAATTCAGTGTAATGGTTTGTGGTATTTCCGACACTGCTTTCTCTGGTGAGTTCACTCCCACCCTGAAACAACTCTGAATCGGAGTTGATGATCTAAAAATGTGGGGGGGAAGCCCCCGCAAAAATCACTTTCTTCCACCGATGGCACAATGCCGACTGTCGGCATTGTGCCAGCTCTGTAATGCTGATTGACAAATTTCCTGTCGATGCGACTTGGTGGAACGGTACAGGAGAACCTACAAATAAGGAAAGATTGCTTTAATATCCCATTCATAAATGGGACAAGAAACAGATGCAAGGGAAATGCTGTAAGACACAAGACTAGTGGCAAAAGCCTTAGGCAATAATTTATTCTAGGAAATAAGGAAGCATGTTAACTTTGCTCAAAGCTACTAAAAGTATTGCTTGTCCATGGGACATCCCCACCTGAAATAAAAACTCACACACACAATATTTTTGGGTGCTCGATTGGCAAAATTTATTTAACTGTTAAAACTCCAACTTGCTTCTTCCCAACATAAGAAACACAAAATTCCACTCATAACAATCAATCTCTAAATCTCTTCTCAAGCCCGGGTGTGTTACCTTGTGCCTAAGATGCCTTCCTGTGTTCTTTATTTGTCTTGTGACTCAGACGTCACACCTGATGCCCTGTTCTAATCCTCTCCATCATGTTGCCTTCTCCTCAGGAGGTACCCCCCCACCCACCTTAATGTAGATTCAATCCAGGCCTGATGCTAGTGTCCCCCCACCCTGATGTCTCCCCTCTTTTCCATTTATTCCTTCCCTTTGCTGCACTCTCTTGGCAACCTACACTCCAATGTCCAGCCTGTTGATCTCTGTTAGCAACCCATAATCCCGACAACTGGCCACCTACTGTTGCCCTCATCTAGCAACCCACACCCCTATCTGTGCACCTGCTGCTTCTGGTACCCTCCTCTCTTTAACTGAGGGTGGGACAGTGGTTATCTCAGAAATCCAGTAGAAAGTGTCAAGACCCTACCTGCCATCTACCATTGCCCCCTAGTGGCCACTCTCAGTGTTCTTCTGGCCAACCGCCTGGCACCCATCCTGCTGATTGGCAACTTGGCCCCTCCCCTTACTCGGCTTATCCTTATTCCTCTCTGTCTCTCCCTCCCACTTCCCATTCCAGGTAGGGATGCCCCTGACAACCTGGGTTTCCCTGCTTTGGCAATCCCCTTTGTCAAGGGGACATCTTCACCTCAAATAAAAACTCGCACACACAATATTTTTGAATGCTCGATTGCCAAAATTTATTTAACTGTTAATACTCCAACTTGTTTCTTTCCAACATAAGAAACACATAATACCACACATAACAATCAATCTCCAAATTTCTTCTGGAGCCTGGGTGTGTCACCCGGTACTCTAAGATGCCCTTGTCCTTCTCTGTTTGTCTTGTGGCTCAAGTGTTGCACATAATGCCCTGTTCTCTTCCTCTGCATCATGTCACCTTATCCTCAGGAGGTGGCCCCCACCCACCTTGATGTAGACCCAGTCAAGGTCTGCTGCTAGTGTCCCCCCACCCTGATGTCTCTCCCCACTTCCATTTTTTCCTTCTACTAGAACAACTTAATCTCTGCTTTGGATAGTGCACTTCCCCCCAAACCCCTGTCTTCCCCTCCCACCCTTCAATGGCTTCATCAAGTTTACTTGTGAACAATGCCATATCCACCTCTGACAAGTGGACCCCATCCTGTCTATATTCCCCTGGACTATTGTAAGCAATGTTATGCTTAATATATATCCCACCTGATGCCTTGAGAGATGCTTCCATCCTCCTGTTTATCCTTTTCCTTGCCTTTTCTAGCACTATCAAATTCTTGGCCTGCCTCTAAATCTGCCTAGGGATGATTTCCAACCATGCCACCTTAACCCAAGGCTACCAGGAGTGTATTATTTGCATATCATTCTGCATCTCAGGTAACAAGTCCACTCATGGCCTTTCCCCCAGGTCATTACCCTCCAAAAGAGCAATTAAGAGGTCTGGTTTCTGTACCCTGATCCTTTGCACTTCTAAAAGTGGCAGCAATTGCCCCATCTCATACTACATATTCCCTTCCAATGCAGCCTTACCGAATCTGCTGCCCTCTGTGGCTACCTACCACCTGGCCTGTTGATGACACTCTTTTCAGCCCAGAAAATTAAAGAGTGCTCTATGATCCAAACCATCATCCAGCACCCCTCACCTGTAATAAAAGAGCAAAGGACTGTAACAAAAACTATTCCTGCATGTATGACTTATAACTATCTGACTTCCATCTCCCCCTCTCTTTGATGTCCTCCACCAAGGCACCCCCTGCCATTACCTCTGATGCAGCTCCTATCCAGAATGAGTGTGAATAAAACCTGCTGGGGTCCTCCCCTACAAATGCCCCACCTTTCTTGATGATGGCCAACACCTGATATGCTGTCGTCAGATTTTCATTCCCATGCACAAAGAAAAACTACCCCTCCAGTAGGTCTTACAGCCCTGAAATCATCTAAGGCCCTGCAGATACTCCTTAACCTGTCTGCCCTGTTCAGTAAATGGACCTTAACTCCCCCTTCTGCCTGATCTGTCTTCAATCTTCTCAAATGTATTTCTACCCCTTCCCTGTCCCAGTATATATACTCTCCTCACAATCCTACTTGCCTAATTCCTTGCTTGCTCAAAACTACCTAGCTCACTCTGACGGTCTCTAGTTGCATGACTAAAAATATTTCTCTAAATATCATCTCATTATATGCGGACCTGCAAATACTGCCCAAGCTGCCCAGCAGCCTAAGAAAAAGCCTGCCATAAACGGGGCACCTCCCATCCTGGGATTTCTCTTTCAGTCTCTGCCATCCCAATAGCATTATGTGAACTGCTGGGGACCTGGCAGGGGGCCCCACACCCTCACTTCACAAGCTGCACCTATGCCTGCTAAGTATGTTACCATAGTGGAATGAGCGAACCCCTCATCCCAGTTATGCACCATGAACCTGATAACTTGATGTCCTCACACCTTCCCTTCCAACTCTCACCACATCTCCTGATGGAAGTCCTGAAAACCCTACTAATCTCTATCATATGTCCTTAATGTGTTAGCTTACCGTGACTCATGGTACAGCATGCTGCCTCTCCCCACCCAGTCTCCCGTAATGAGGGTGAGGTGCCATTTTCTTGGCTGCCATGACTGGGGCTGCCTCCCTGAACCTTTGCAGTTGCAAACAGGAAAGGTTGTTAGCCATCTCATTGTGGATCCCAGCAATATGCTTTGCTTTGAAAGACAGGTTCAGACATAAACCCTCCAAAACCATCTGCCGCATCACCCTGTTAACTCTATTGGTGAAACCCCCCTGCTGATTTAAGATTTCTACCACCCCCATATTATCACACCAGAAAATAATTCTTCAGTTGAGCAGCTTCTCTCCTCAGACCTTAACCGCCACCCAGGTAGGAAATATCTCCAGAAATGTGATGTCCTTGAGTAGCCCCTCTTTCTCCCATCTGCTTGGCCATGCTTCTGATATCCAATCCCCTTGGAAATATGCCCCCATCCTGCATACTCCTGTCACTTCAGTGTACAACTCTAGCTCCATATTATAGACCCAATCCTCTTGCCAGAACATCACCCCATTAAAGTCCTCTAAGAATTGTTCCCATACTCTCAGGTCCTCCCTCACCCCACTCTGGATGTCCACCCAATGGTGAGGCAGCTTCACCCATTCCATAGCCCTTGCTAGCCTCCACATGAAAACCCTCCCCAGTGCCACAGCTCTGCATGCAAAATTGAGGTGACCGAGCAGGTGCTGCACTACCGACAATTGTACATGCCTCCTGCTGATGACCCAGCTGAACAATCCCTTCAACTTATTACACCATGTCTCCTGGTAGCCTGAACATCCCTCTCTCTGCATCCACCTCAATCCCTAAAAACTCTAATTTCCTCACTGGACCCTCTGTTTTGCCCTTTGCTAGTGGTACTGCCAAGGTCTGGCATATTCTTGGAACTGCCCCAACATTGGTCTGGTTCCCCTTTCCCTTTCCCCCACTAATAAAAATTCATCCAGATAGTGTATTACCCTCTTGTATCCCTATCTGTGCCCAAACACCCACTGTAGCCATGTGCTGAAAGTTTCAAAGGCTGAGCATGCCGTCGAACAGCCCATTGACATGACTTTGTCGAAATAAAAACTCCCCCAGAATTGAAAATCGAACAAATCCCAATCCTCTTCCCTCACTGGCAGTAATTGAAAGGTGGACTCAATGTCTGTCTTTTCTAGCCAAGCCTCATCCACTACCCTGATCAAGGTGATGGCCTGATCCAATGTGGCTTATAAAACTGCCCTATCACCTTCCAAAATACCATAATTTACCTACCTTCCCTCTGTATACGATAAGTGATGAATGTGCCTATGTTCCTCAGACTTCTTCATGGGCACCAGGCCCAAAGGGGAAACCTTAAGTTCTGCCCACAGTGGCTCTTCAAAAGTTCCCTCTACCCCCCACTTTTATCTCCATCTCTGTCTTCTTCCTTACCAGCCCCTCCATCCCTTTTGTGGAACCCAAATTCTTGGCCCACATCCTTACCCGTGGTCCTGTGTACTGCAGGTTAAACTCCTTCTTGAAACCTTCCCTGAATCACTCCCTCGCATCCCTGTTCTGGTATCCCTCCATCCATTCCCACTAAATCTCTCTCCTGATTGGCATGTATACCTCCGGTCCCCACTCCCACCATCCCACCCCCTTTCTCCCCATTCTAAATTGTTACCCCATCCCGAATGCCTCCTTCCCACATAGCACATCCCTCTTACCCCTTGTGTGCTGCTCCCACTAGTACCCTAACCACTCCCTTGAAATGGCTGTCCTCCAAATTGCTGATACCCTGACCTCTCCAGCATATTCCTGCATCTTGCTACTGGGTGAGGCCAGAAAAACATTTTGAGCAGACATGCCAGAATTTTCAGTTTGCCCAACTGCATTTGGCTTTGTTAAATCCCCTACATGTCTTGATCCTTGCCATGCTAAGGTTCCTTGTCCCTTCAAAAACAGCCCAGCATTGTTCCTGTGAGGGTTTAGACCCATAGATCTGCGTGCATGACATTCTATACACATCCCCTCATTCTGCCATGCACTGGCAGAACCGCTCATGCACTGGCAGAACCGCTCATCATATATGAAGGTATCCTGTGATAAGGGCATCTGCTATTGAGCGCTTACAAAAAGGGTGACTCAATAGTGGCACCTGTTCACAGGGCTACTGGACTGGGAGGGAAATACGGCTATAGTAACATCCTGTTGCTATATCTACACATGCATGGGGGGAGTGAGCACGTCATGTGATGGGCAGAAAGGGATGGAGGGTTTGTGAGGAGTAATGTTGTGGTGGGTTGCAGAGCTGGTCCTGTGGCATGGTGAGTGGGTGGGTGGCAGGCTAGAGTTGCGAGGGTGCCAGGTTTGGGTCTGGGTGTGCATTCTTTTTGCTGTGCACCTGGCTTAAATTATTTTTTTTCTGGTTTTGCACCCCTCAACATGAACCCCTCCTGGAGTCGAGAATCCTTGAGTAGAGGGTGCAGGGGGGTAAAGCCTCTGGCAGGTATGGGTGTGGGGGCATAGCCCCCCACATAAACAAAAAAGAAATAAGTCTCCGGCACCCTTTTACTGTGCACTGGGAGTGTACATTGCAGAAACTGATTTTTGGCAATGTACACTCACCCTAATGGTGATCGCCTTTTCACAATTGCTGTTATCACAAAGAACCATATATGAGCCATCTATAACCCCCTTTACTATGTATGCTTTTCTGATGATGGCCAAATATGTTAGCAACAGAATGACCAATTCAGGCTGTTTCTGCAATAAAATGGCACTGAAGTTCGTAAACTCCACTAGCCAATTATCAAATGTTTTCCCCTTGAAACCCTTGTCCTCTGTGGACTTGCCCACAACGGCTAGCTCCACCGCCATCTCTGATCTCCCCACCAACTCTCTCTCTGCATACTTCTTCACCACTTCTTTGTCAACCAACTCAAACATATCTACATATTACCTTTTCCAAATCTTCTCTTTTACTGCCTGTGAAATATGATCCCCTAGTGTTATTCCTATTAACCCACTTCATTGTACCCCCACTACTTCCTTGTCCCCTGTCCATTTCCCTTTCCCTTGTGTCCATTCCACTTTTAATTCTGTAAGCACTTTTTCCATCTCTTCAAAGCCCTTCTCCCCTCTTTCTTCTATCAGCCCTGCTAAATATTCCTTCAAACTCCCATCTACTGTCAAATCAACCTTGTCCTTACCCTCCTCCACCGGTGTCTCCTCTCTTGTCACCTTCTTCATTTTTTTCCCACTCATCCCCTTTCTCCTTGCTCCTCTGGTACCTTCCGCTTCTTTGCCCCAAGCTCCTCTTCTTTTGCCTTGCAAGCCTTCTCCAGCATGGCTTGCACTTGCTCCATCATTGTCAATGCCTGCTTAGTCAACGTTTCCATGGGTGTCTCCTTCTTGACTGTATTTTTTTTGGCTGCCATCACCAAACAACAAAAATCACGTGCTAAGCAGTTATCGAGAATGGACCCCAGTCATCCTCCCCCCAGGGCAGTCATGGCCAGTGTAACCGGGCTGCTGATTCCTGCATTAACTTGCCCCGAATATGCCACTGGTTCCACTTCAGAGTGATTTCTTTTTATTTATGTTCCTTGTGTTTTTTAAAGGTTTGTCCTTTATAATACAGCCAGCAACACATTGCCCCCACTCATTCACAATTGACAAGTTCTTGCTCCTCCAACAAATGTCATATTTTGCTCCCCCATGATCAAATTCCCTTGTCCACCCTTGTCTTAGTTTTTGCATCTGAGAATATAATGCAGCTGCAGCTCATATTCTATGCAGGCAGCACCCTGCTTCCAGGGGAAGAGCCATTTTGCAGGGGTACAGTGAGCCAGCATCCTTTTATGATGGGGCAGTTCCCACTTGCGTTTCATGCTGTGCTTCCTTTAACTCCTGCAGTTGCAGATAATGCTCTGTGCGCCCAGCCACTGCTTCCAGAGCAGAGTAGATTTGATGGTGAACTGGGCAAAATCCCTGTGATAGGAAACCATTGAGGAGTCTGCCCCTGCTTTTGCGGGTGGACCGTGTTACCCAGTTCTCTGATCCCTGCCGCAGATGAAGCCAAACTCCAAAATGGTGGCTGCCTCGTGGCCACATGATCGAATGAGAATAATGGCCACCTCAAGGCTGAGTGGCCAGTCATGAAATAGCAGTTGCCTCATGGATTCCCAGAATAGTGGGCTCTCATGGCAACCCTCATGGCCGTCAAAGTTGATTTGATGAGGAACTGGGCTACATCCCTGTGATAGGAAACCATTGAGGAGTCTGCCCCTGCTTTTGTGGGTGGGCCATGTTGTCCAGTGCTCTGATCTCTGTAGCCAATGAAGCCAAACTCCAAAATGGTGGCTGCCTCGAGGCCGCATGATCGAACGTGAATGATAGCCACCTCGTGGCTGAGTGGCCAATCGTGAAATGGCAGCTGTCTCATGGATTCCCAGAATGGTGGTCTCTCATGGCAACCCTCATGGCCACGTGCTACCAGCCTCTTCTCTATAGCCCGGGTGATCTCCTGTTCCCTCACTCCAGCCTGAGTGAGCTCCTGTTCATTCCCCCGTGAATACTTCCAGACTTCCAGACTCCCAGACTTCACAAAGCACATTTTCTGGAGCTGGAAGGACACTACTTTCTTCAACTGCGAGCTCTGTGAGAAATTCTATATTGCACTTGATATCTGCAAAAAACGTGCACTTTTGCTTTAATTCTGTGGGAGGTGAAACTAGCCACCCTTGGTAATTGCTTTTTATTCACATTTATTTAGTGTTTAACCAAGAAGGGCTTGTAAACTCTGTTTATCTTGTTAGTAACTTCAGAAGGATTTAAATACTGCATTTGGGTAGGTCCTTGAGGTAGCTAGATTGTCTACTAGGATTTACTGACAGTTAAACTATTTTTAAATGAATTACAGTTGGCTGAGGAGTTGAAAAGAAACTTGCAAACTCTGCTTATCTTGGAAGTAACCTCATAAGTGTTTGAATACTGCATTCTGGTTGTCCCTTGGGGGTAGCTGGATTGACTACTAGGATTTTGGGACAGAAACTATTTTTAAATATTTACTGGTGCGTAGGAGGTTGTGATAGTTAAACTCTTTTTAACAGAGTTACTGGGGTTAAGGAGTGGTCACAGAAAAATCTGCAGTGTGAATTGAAACACAGACAGCCTTAGGGGGCAGGACATTGTTTACAGACCAAACAGGTTGTATTGGAACAGGAAGGGTTACATATAACCATTGGCAACAAATTGCCCTGGGTGGAGATATCCAGACTAGATCAGATTACTATAAGTTACTACTGGCTGCAATTTTCAAAGACACAAAGCACATTTTCTGGAGCTGGAAGGACACTACTTTCTTCAACTGCGAGCTCTGTGAGAAATTCTATATTGCACTTGATATCTGCAACAAACGTGCACTTTTGCTTTAATTCTGTGGGAGGTGAAACTAACCACCCTTGGTAATTGCTTTTTATTCACATTTATTTAGTGTTTAACAAGAAGGACTTGTAAACTCTGTTTATCTTGTTAGTAACTGAAGGATTTAAATACTGCATTTGGGTAGGTCCTTGAGGTAGCTAGATTGTCTAGTAGGATTTGCTGATAGTTAAACTATTTTAAATGAATTACAGTTGGCTGAGGAGTTGAAAAAAACTTGCAAACTCTGCTTATCTTGGAAGTAACCTCATAAGTGTTTGAATACTGCATTCTGGTTGTCCCTTGGGGTAGCTGGATTGACTACTAGGATTTTGGGACAGAAACTATTTTTAAATAATTTACTGGTGCGTAGGAGTTTGTGATAGTTAAACTCTTTTTAACAGAGTTACTGGGGTTAAGGAGTGGTCACAGAAAAACCTGCAGTGTGAAACAGGAAAAGACAGTCTTTCAAGCAACAGAGGGTGGTGGATCTAGGTTTACATTTGTTTGTTACAATTCTTAAGATTTTCAGTGCAGGAAGAGTTTAAAGCACAGCTGACTTATTTTGGGGCTGACAGCTCTCGGAGCACAAACCACCAGGACTGTTTTGGGGCTGGGAAGGTTTACCTGTGTCTGACTTGGATGTGTGGATTTTTCTCTGTTTGATTAGCAGGGTATTTCTCTATCAAATTGTGTGGATTTTTCTCTGTTTGATTAGCAGAGTATTTCTCTATCAAATTGTTGTGTAGGGCATCTTGCTGACAGGAAGGCACTCATTGCAGCAGTGGGTCAGAGCTTTTAGCTGATTGTTTTGCGAGGGCACAGTTTAGGCTCAACACCTTCCCACCCTCACCCCACCACCCCTGGAAATAGTTCCTTTATACCTGGGGTTCTGACATCATTCCTCAAGAGTGCAAGGTGCATGTCACTGTCATATCCTCTCTAGCACACTGCACTGACAATGTAAGCATACACATTGTATATTATAAATATATATTTCTATATTACAAACCAGTCACACACACAAAAAAATGTGGGGAATAGTGCAATGTAATGGCTGTGGGGCAGCAGTCTTCCGGGAGTCTTTCTGGAGGCTGAGATGCTGCCCTATTTGCAGACAACTCTCTGCCCTGAGGGAGGAAGTTGCCTGTCTTTAGGCCACACTGGACAGTAGTATGGGGACCTTCCCCCAGGCCACACTGGACAGTAGGAAGGAACCCCCCATCCAGGGAGCACCACAGCCACCACCACTACCTCAGAGGTTGCGAAGAAAACACAACAGTTGGACCACAGTGGGCTCAGGAAGGGTGAGGATGGTGGAACGGAGGCACACCCAGTCAGTTGTTCCACTCCACAATCCATACACCATTCTGGGGGAGCATAGCTCCCCTATGGATGCACCCACAGAGGAGACTAAGGAGGCTGAGGACAGCTGTCACAAGGGAGGCCCACAGGAAGGAGGCAGAGGACACCACAAGGAAAGGAAGCAGCTCCTGGTGGGGTACTCAATTATTAGGGGGATAGAACTGGGAGGAGCTGGGAAAACTGAAGTAAGGTGCCTGCCTGGTGCCATGGCTTGGAGGGACAGGAAGCGCATCCTCAGGATCATGACAACAGCTGCAAGGGATTCTGAGCTGGATGTAATTTTCCACCTAGGGACAAATGACTTGGCTCATCATGAGGTTAGAGCAGTGCAGGAGGACACTGCAGAGTTGGGGAGGGGCCTAAGACAAGTAGCACACACAGTATCCTTCTCAGAGGTGCTGCCTGTCAAAGACATGGGTGAGGCGAGGTAATTGGCACCAAGCAGTTTAATGAATGGTTGAAAAATGGTGTGGAGCACAGGGTTTGGCTTCATTGGGGACTGGGGTTCCACCTGAGGACACCATCCTATACTGGCAGGATGGTCTGCATCTGTCCAGGAAGGGAACAAGTCTTTTGAGCAATCGGTTTAAATGCTTCATTGGCAAGCTTTTAAACTAGTCAAAGGGGAGGCACTGACAGGCAGCAGAAAAATCCCAGCCTCTCCCTACAAAACAGGGTGCTAAATGAGAAAAAGACCAAGGTAGAACGGTCACGGGAATGCTGCCACAGAAGGTAAAGCCATCAAAAAATGGAGAGCAATGAGTACCAATGCCCGTAGTCTAGGTAACAAGCTTCCTGAATTAGTGGCCTTGATGGAGGAGGAACATCTGGATATCGTGGCAGTCACAGAAACATGGTACACACAAAACCATGACTGGGACGTAAACATACCAGGATACACTATCTACAGGAGGGACAGGGAGGGTAAAGAGGAGGAGGAGGAGTAGTTCTTTACATAAGGGAAGGAATAAAAGCAACAGAACAAAAGGGTAAACAGGGAGGAGAAGAAGCACTGTGGGTAAATTTGGAGACAGGCAATGGCACCACAATCCGCACAGGGGTTGTATACAGACCCCCTTCTCAGGGGGAGGAAATGGACAAGGAAATGATAGAAAGTATACTTAGAATGGCAGAAAAAGGGGAGATATTGCTGATGGGTGATCTGAATATGCCAGATGTTAACTGGAGTGCAGTTGCAGCTGCCACTTCGAAGAGTGCAGTTATTCTAGATGCCCTACAGGGGGCATGCCTTAGACAACTAGTACTGGAGCCCACTCAAGAGGGAGCAATATTAGACTTGATACTCTCAAATGGATATGGAGAGAGGATCACAGATGTAGAAGTGGGTAGCCATCTGGGAACTAGCGACCATCGAACAGTATGGTTCACAATAAACACAGCAATAGAGTCAAGCCATACAAAGACAAAAGTACTGGACTTTAGGAGGGCTGACTTTGCCAAAATGGGTGAGTGCCTAAGGAATGCACTAGCAAATGGGCAGGAAGGAGGGGTGGAAGAACAATGGGGAATAATAAAAACTGCCATCACAGAGGTAACAAGCCTTGTGTGAAGCAAATAAACAAAACAAGACGATGTAAGAAACCACTATGGTTTTCAAAGGAAGTGACAGTGAAGGTTCAAGAGAAAAAGAAAGCATTCAGGAAGTACAAGGAATCACAGAAGGAGCAGGACAGAGAACTGTATCAGTTAAAGCAAAAGGAGGCTGGGAAGGCAGTCAGAACAGCAAAGGCCCAAACCAAGGAAAAGATAGCCAACTCAGTTAAGAAGGGGGATAAAACCTTTTATAGGTACATCAGGGAGCGAAGGAAGACCAAGGGAGGGATAGTGAGGCTTAATAAAGGGAGGGAGGGTGGGCAGAGGGAGACTGTGAAAAGGCAGAGATACTAAACAAATATTTTTGCTCAGTATTTACAAAGGAAGAGGGAGGTACATAAAACAAACAGTAGTAACACTCTGGATACAGAAGTTGATGCTGCCCATTTACAGAAGAAAGGGTTCTGAAAGAACTCTTAAAACTGAAGGTGGACAAAGCAATGGGGCCTGAAGGATTCATTCCAGAATTCTAAAGAACTAAGGGTAGAACTAGTGACACCACTGACTACCCTTTTAACAAATCATGGGAGGATGGGATGGTACCTGAGGACTGGAGGAGGAAGATGTGATTCCCTTCACAAAAGTGGAAGCAAGGCAGAAGCAGGAAACTATAGACCTGTTAGTTTAGCCTCAGTGATAGGAAAATGATGGAATCACTTCTAAAGGAAAGAATTGTCAGTATCTAGAGGCCAGAGGGGCACAGGACCCTAGGCAGCATGGATTCACAGCAGGAAAGTCATGCCAGACAGATCTGATAGATTTCTTTGACTGGGTGACCAAAGTAGTAGATCAGGGAGGGGCTGTGGACATGGCCTACCTAGACTTTAGCAAGGCATTTGACACAGTCCCACACAAAAGATTAATATACAAGTTAGCCAGCCTGGGAGTGGGTCCCAAGATGACAGCCTGGGTAAAGAATTGGCTGGAGAATAGAACACAGAGAGTAATAGTAAATGGAGTCCACTCAGAAGAAAGGAGGGTTACTAGTGGGGTACCGCAGGGTTCAGTATTAGGACCGGTCCTCTTCAATGTCTTTATAAGCGACATTGCAGAAGGACTGGAAGGAAAAGTATGTCTCTTTGCAGATGACACTAAGATCTGCAACAGAGTTGATGCACAGGGTGGGGTGGAAAGGATGAGAAGGGCTTGGCAAGGTTAGAGGAATGGTCAAATGTATGGCAGCTTAGATTCAATGCTAAGAAGTGCAAGCTAATGCACCTGGGAGACAAAACCCAGGGAAGAGTACACAATGGGGGTGAGATACTAACAACAACAAAAATGGAAAGGGACCTGGGGTAGTCATATCAGATGACCTAAAGATGGGCAAGCAATGTGAGAGGGGCAGCAAGGAGGTTGGGGATACTGGGATGCATAGGGAAAGGCATCACCAGTAGAAAACAGGAAGTTATTATCCCTCTGTACAGACAGCTGGTGAGACCCCATCTGGAGTACTGTGTGCAGTTCTGGAGACCCAATCTCCGCAAAGACATAGACAGGATGGAAGCTGTCCTGAGGATTGCAACTAAAATGGTGCAGGGTCTGCACCGGAAGACATATGAAGATAGACTTAAGGAGCTTAATATGTATAGCCTTGAGGAAAGGAGGGAGAGGGAGGACATGATAGAAACTTTCAAGTACCTCAAGGGAATCAACAAAGTCCAAGAGGGTAGCATCTTTCAAAAAAAGAGGTGTGCAAGAACAAGAGGGCACAATTTGAAAATAGAGGGGGTGGCTCAGAGGTAATTTAAGGAAGTATTTTGTCACAGAGAGGGTTGTGGATGCATGGAACGGCTTTCCGGAGGAGGTTGTGGAGTCAAAATCAGTGGTGGAATTCAAGCATGCATGGGATCGTCATAAGGCAATTCTGGGGGGTTGGGGTAGGAAGAAGTAGGCTGCTGGTTAACTAGGATCTGCAGCTTATCCAGTAGGTAGGGAAATAGGCAGACTGGGTGGGCCAAGCAGTCCTTATCTGCCATCAAATTCTATGTTTCTATGTTTCCCCCATGCCTATCTTCCCCTCTTTTTTTTTAATAATAAGGAAAACAGAAAAGTACTGGATGTGCTGTGTTGATGCAGCCCACAGTTGTTAGGGAACACCTTCCACTCTCTGGTAGGTGATTCCTCCTGGTTCCCGCCTGCACTCTTCTTGCATGAAACTGGCCTCCTCCCATGCACAAGCCAACCAGGAGACCCTGCCAATCACTCCACCCCCCCCGGCCCAGGGCCCAGCCTGCCCTGGGCCACTCAGGGGATATCTTCCCTGCCTGGTCCACTCTGGAGGCACCCTCTTTGCTGGTGTCCAGCTTGAGCCCAAGTATATTGCAAAACATCCCCCTCCAGCATCTGTCCCTGACTGAATTCCTCAGAGGCACAGACCACCCAGAATGAATGGGTGATGAATATGGTCCCTCCCAACATCCCAACCCTTCCTTCTTCTTCTTGTTTTTTTTTTGTAGATGATGATCCGGGCCAGAGGAACTACTGGCCCCTGAGCCACTTAGGGATCCTCTCCACTGCTGGGGCCACTCAGGGGTTAACCCCACCACTGCCGGACCACTCATAGGCTGCCTCCGCTCCTCCATACCAGGGACTTAGACCCTGCTACTGGTTATCTTGTCCACCCACAAGTGCCAAGCTGCACATGTTCTCTGCTTCCTCAAGAAGCACTGTGGACTGGGGGCACCTGCTGCAACATCCTGCTCCCGATCTGCTCGGTGATTCACATCAGGCTGTCACACCTCTGCACTCTTTTAGTGCCATGACCTTTTCTACTGCCTGCTGGCTCCCTGCCCCCCACTGGACCTCTCAGTATTCTCCAGCCCCAGGGATTACTGTGACCCCATCTATCTCCCGCTTCCTTTCTGTTTTCATTTTTAGTTTGTTTATTTTTTTTTAAATCATTCCTATGGAAAGATCTCTCAACCCTTACCTACGCTATGCCTCCCCAACTCCTCTACCTTACCTTGTTTCTTATGCAAACTTTGTCAATGGATGTGCTGGTTCTCTGTCTCAGAAATCCAGCAGAAATTGACAAGACCCTGCCTGCCACCTACCAATACCCCCTAGTGACCACTCCCAATCGTCTTCTGGCCAACCGCCTGGCACCCATCCTGCTGATGGCACCCTGGCCCCTCCCCTTTCTCAGCTCCCCCTTTTTGTTCTCTCTATCCTTCTTCCATTCAAGGCAGAGATAACCCTGACAACCCCGGGTCGCCCTGCATTGGCAACCCCCTTTATGTGATCAAACCTAAGTGTGTCATAGTAATCCATTTTTGTTAAAATTCAGTCACAGACCTCTGGTTATTCTCTCTTTCTTTACTCCTCGCTAACTAATTTTCTCCAATCAGATAAAATGAAATATCGCAACACATACTGATATTATAGAACAAGAAATACAAAAGACTAATGTATAGAGAAATTGGACACTACTGTAATGCCACTCCAAATCAAATGAAAAAGATAAGTACTGAATATTTACTTAACTACATTTTAATGAAATATGGCATTCTTCATCAAATCACATGGCACACCATATACATAGAGCCACAATTAGCTGTGCAAGCACATTGAACTATGTATCTTTCTGCAGCAACAACTAATTTCACAGAGGAACAGCACCTGAATTGCTGATACAGCCTGTCAGTACTGATACTACCTGTCAGTACTGCTGATCACCCTGTCAGTTCTGATAAATGCCTGATTGCTCTTAGACTGGACCACTATCTTTCTTTTGCCTTTTAACAGATATAGAGACAGAACTGCAAAATTAAGCTTACATTTGAAGGTCTTTTTTTTTTATTCTATTTGTGGTTCTGGTGGTCCAGTGCATCCCTTGGGAGTACCCTCTCAACTAATGCCTCCACTCCTGGCCTGAAACCACCCTCCCTGGATCCCCTACTGAGACCCATGGATCTGCTCAGTTCCCCGTATCACCCCCCTTGGTAAGGATCCACCCTACTTACCTGGCAGCCTATCTGGAAATTAGAGGAGCAGTCCTGGATTAGGGCTAGTGGAGAGTTGCTCCAGCAGTGGGATGTGGGCACAATCACTGGGGTTTCCATCACCTTCCTGGTTCACTAGGGATTTTTTTATTTGTTGCCCATTACCCAAGGCCCAGAAACAGTAGCGCATACATGTGGAGGTGTGCATGTGCACTACAGCTCCAGACCACAGCCTCACCCACCCTCCCTGACCTACCATTGGGGCTCCTCGAACATGATGCTGTCATCCAGCCTCCACCAGGAGTCAATTGAACCCTGATGAGCCCCCAGATCTCCTCCCTGAGGTGAGAACTGCCAAGTGGTGGCTCAACCAATTCTTCTCCCCCCAGATGACCCCCTATGATCTAAGTCCATTCCCTAACCCAGGTCACCGGTATGGTGCAAGGTGTAGCGCCCAGTGCCTCAAACTTCAGCGCCACTGGGCCAGCTGAATATCCTATCTTACAGTAGATAGACAGACAGAGCTCTAGGTAGATAAATAGATTTACAGAGAGAGGTAGATAGAGCAGGGGACTGCTGTCTCACTGGTGTAACTGATGCTGGCAGCACAACTCCATGTGCAGCTTCTCAATTCAAGAAAGTTTCACTGTTCCCATAGTGAGAACATGGGTGAATTGCTCTTTTTGCTGAGTTGAGCACCAACGATTTTCAGGTGCCCATACTTGTTATTTCCAGAGCAATTTAAAAAAAACACACTAGAATTTAGTTAAACATGTCTCATTTACCTAGGTTCAGATGTCTGTTTTTTGAAAACTCATCATTTTTTTAAGTTTTTAAAATTTGTTTGTAAAAATCAGAAACAAGATAGTGGCCATGCAAAGGAAAAATGTTACAGTAGCTCAAAAAGGATAAATCTTGTCTCACAAATGAAGATTTCTTACTTCACTGCGTTTCTTTCCTTGACATGTAATTTGTTTTGCCTGTGTACTAATCTTCTGTACCCCTGTGCATACTATATCCATAGCACAAATGTACTTGACTAATTATATTCTTGTTTGCATTTTAGACCCCATATAATCTGTTTTTGTATGTACTATATGAAATTAAATCTGGGTCACCCCTGAACAAGAGATCATTGGTTCCAGTGGGCCTACCCAGTTAAACAAATTAAATAAATAAATGATGTAGTGAGCCAAAAATTCTTCAGACATATCAAACACATATCTTAAAGACACTTCTGAGCATACTCAGAACCAAAATGTTAAATCCTTATAACTTGGGAATAGATTAATATTTTTTTCATGAAACAAACAAACAAAACAAAAAAAAAACACAATTCTAGGCAAGCCCCATCTGCCTCAAAATTTCATAACAAAATTCTACACCATCTGGGCTGTTGGTGAAAGCAAAAAAAATTGCAAAAAGCCTCAATTGTTCCACTTTTTGCCCTATCCACTACTTGGAATCTGGATATCTGACCTTCACAAAGCTTACCAGATAAAGAGACCTTGCCCCCCAACCCCCAGACCATGCATGCAAAATTGTGTGCAATTCTGTGACATGGGGTCAAAGTTGTTGAGGTGCAAAGTTAGGGTTTTAATATTAAACACCTTATTCAACTCTAACTATAGGGGTGCTACTGTTTCACTGTGCCACTGTAATATATAACACAATGGTAAAGTACTCTGAATTAACCAATTGATTTTTCACTGTGGTGGGACTACTGATCAGTCTGGTAGGGCACACACATTCAGTCCTGTAATATGAAAACAGAGTTTGTAGTAAAAATAATTGAGCCTGACTATATACATTCATTTTGAAACCTTTACTTACAAGGATGTTTATGCATTTTATAGCTGTGGGTGGAGCCTACAGACATTTCACTTTAGCTTGAAAAGGGGTTTTCATGGAACACATGTTTTTAGTAGTTTTCAGTGTATCCTTCCATAACACTGCAAATCCTTATGACAGTCAAAAAAAATCCTCCCTTCTTTCTGTTTAGAATGATGGATACATAACTCAAAGTTGTTTCTCTCTGAGAGCAAATGTGCACACTTTCCAAACAAATCTAAATATCTTTAAAACTATTCAAGGTGCGCAAAAACAACTGGTGTGAACGTTTTTCAGGGTAAAGAGACCTTTCACATGAGAGTCATCACTAATCTGAATTTTTTATATTTTGTAAAATATGGTCTTCCAAACAACCTCATTTTATTCTCTCTGAGAGCTTTCCAACACAACTTCTAACATCTTGTTTGTGTTTTGTATACATTTAGTATATACTCTGTCTTTATTGATTAGCAACATATGTTGTGGGTTTTAAATATATGAAGGTGTTTTTTTGGTCTGCACAAATCATGTGATTAATCATGTGATTAGGTTTTAACTACGGACCTGTGACTACAACTTGTTGGGGGCAGTGTATTTTAACCTTGAAACTGGGTATTTTCCAAAACTTTAAACTGCTGTCATGCATGAGTGGCAGCAGATTTTAATTGAAAGTCAAAGTTTAAAGTTTAATTTTGACAGGCATCCGTGACCCTCGTGACCACTTCCAGGTTGCACTGGCACTTAAAACACTGCCCTGCTGCATGTGATGGGTAGTAATGATCAGGCAAGACACAAACAATTCAGGTACACCACACCTAGATAGGTGTGATTAGATTTATAAAAAAAAAAAAAAATTAAGCAATAAGATAAAAAATTAACAACTGGCTAAACAACAAAGAAAATAAAGAAACAAAAAGGCACAGCCCAGGGTCTAAAAGATTCTAGAACCCTAATCAAAGTCTGTGCTGGGTCTCCCTTCGGAGAATCCAATCTGGAGATGTATATAGTTTCCATAGCACCTAAACTCCTCACCCAATGAAAACCCACCCCTAATAATCTTTATTACAGTCATATTCTTTTTACTATCTGGCTAGACATGTAATACCTGATCCTATATTTTACTAAACAACAATCAGCATTAATCAAAGACTAGTAACTATGTACACCCTTTAAATTAACAAAAACCTTTTTTAGACAAAAGGGGGCTCCAGTGAACCTTGGCTCCACCTCCTTTTTGGGTGATTGACAGATCAGGTTCCATAAATATATCAGAAAGGGTGCTGCAGGCTGCCTGTAGGAAACTGCACCCCACCCTCCTAGAAGGTCTCGCCTGATTGGGGCTCTTAGACCTCCAGCAACCATCTGCAAAGCAACACCAAGGTAAAATGACTCCCTTTCATAAAGTTTTTATCTCTGTTGTTTAAAATCTTTTTCTCTTTCAGGGAGATTAGTAAAGACAAATATGTACATTATATTATGTTCCCACACTAATGCAGTTCTGTATTTTACAACAAAAAACATTTTATTAGCAACCCAAGAAAACAGTAAAGATATGCATTTCTTTTGCAAAGTTTAAATTCTAAATAGACTACATTGCAGTTCCTCAGCCCAATAAACAACTTTTGTACCAAAATGTACTTGCCACTCTGCGAGCTGGCAACATAAACAAAATAATTAGTTTTATTTTTAAGACCTCTGCAGACCATTGGCTCCTCCTTTCTGTGGCTGTACCAGTGCTTACCCTCCTGCAACATGCAAGGAGAAGTGCAAATACTAGGACAGCCACCGGGACTCCAATACACAGGCTGACACTTCCAAGACCTGTAAGCAGGGGACAATGTAGTTATTTTCCTATAAAAAGACTCAGGGCATAATTTTTGAAGGAAGTAAACAATTTTACTGCCATTATAGCCGCATAACTAACCCCCAAGTAGACGGCAGTGTTTTACATCCAAATTAGATGGCCACAGGGAGTATGCCATAACAGACACTGGAATTACTACTCCAAGGAGGCATTTCAAAGAAAGTAAAAATCATAACCAAGATAAAGAGGTAACAGCGGGTGGCCAACCCAGAATTCTCAAGCATGACAAGTATAAGATAAACTAGAGAAGAAATGGGAAGGAAACAGAAAGATAGGATGGAGTTCATTCCAGTAGTAAGTTATGCAAAGGGGGTTACTTCAAACTATCCCCCCCCAAAATTAAGTACAAACCAGATGTTTACAAAATGGTTTGTTAACCACATCTACAAAGGGATGGGAGGGAGCTTCCACCCACCCTCACAGAAGCTCCACCCCAGGGCACCCTAAAGAAAACAAATGGTAGTATATATAATATTCTACTTAAATTACATCATACCATACATACAGTTTGCCCTCCGGTATATTTTTATAACTTTACAGGTCATGCTTTGGATATTTATTAGCTCCATAATGTAACAGATAGTCAGCATTCTTGTGTTGGCTGCCTGGTCTGTGTTTTATATCAAATTTATAGGGTTGTAACGCCAGGTACCAGCGAAGGACCCACGCATTTTTATGCTTCATTTGCTGCAACCAACAAAGGGGGTTGTGATCTGTAAGTAAAGTAATGTGTCTTCCCCATAAATAGAATTTAAGAGCTTCAATAGCACATTTGATGGCCAAACATCCTTTTTCAATTGTAGCATATTTAACCTCCCTAGGAAATAACTTACGACTAACATACACAACTGGGTGGTCTTCCCCTTTTATATTTTGACACAAGACAGCTCCAAGTCCTGTTTCTTAGGCATCAGTGCGTACCTCAAATGGTTGACTAAAATCAGGGGCCCTTAGAACTGGATATGCACACAATGCAGCTTTAATGGTCTGAAAAGCTTCTTCACAGGCTGGGGACCAAGGCACTTTATTGGGGATCTGTTTGCATGTCAGATCGGTCAGCGGGGCAGCTATAGTGGTGAAATTAGGAATAAAATGCCTGTAGTACCCCGTTAAACCTAAAAAGGAGTGAACATGTTTTTTTATCTCTGGCACCAGGCAGTTTGCCATAGCCTCCACTTTTTCAATCTCTGGTTACACCATACCATGGCCTAAAATAAAGCCTAGTTATCAGGTTTCATGGGAAGCCAAAGTACATTTGGAGGGATTGATTGTTAATCTAGCACTTCATAGGGTCTTGGTGATGTTGGAAAGCTGCTTTAAATGTGATAACCAATCAGGACTAAATATCACAGTGTCAGCAAGGTAGGCCGAACAGTACTCTTCATGGGGTAATAACAGACGGTTCATATACCTTTGAAAGGTTGCAGGTGCACCGTGCAACCCAAAAGGCATCAACAAACTGATACAACCCATTAGGAGTACTAAAGGCAGTTTTTTTTCCTTAGAAGATGTCTTCAGTGGGATCTGCCAATAGCCCTTGGTTAAATCAAGTGTTGAGATGTAATGGACCTGCCCAATTAGATCTAGAATATCATCAATTCTAGGGATAGGATAACCATCGAACTGGGACACCTGGTTTAACCAATGAAAGTCCAGGCAAAGGCGTGTACCACCTTCCTTCTTTGGCACTAATACCACAGGGGAGGACGGGGGCTAACAGAGGTCTCAATAATGCCTACCAGTTTTAATTGTCTTATTTCCAGGTCTGTTCTTACATGGTAGTCTGTATGTTTTTCGTCGAATGGGAGCAGAGTCTGTTTTTATTACATGTTGAACACCAGTAGCTTTTCCCAGGATGCTGGTACATGTAGAAGTATACTGGTGTAACAGATCTTGTAACTCTCTCCGATCCCTTTCTGGCAAATCTGAACTGATCTGGATGGCATTGATGCTATCTGGTTGTTCTAGCCTCCTATAGGCTACATCTAAATCGTAATGAGGAGTCTCGGGCAAAACATACAAACAAGGCTGATTGTCAGATCTATCATGCTATTTTTTCAATAGGTTAACATGATAGGTTTTTGGATTTGCCTTACTACCAGGGATCTCAATTTTATAAGTTACGGGACCCACACACTCTTTAATTATATAAGAACCCTGCCACTTCTTTCTTAGTTTGCTTTCTGATGAAGGGAGTAGCAGTAAGACGTTATCTCCTGGTGAAAAAGATCTTTCTTGGGTCTTGAGATCATACAATGTTTTCTGCTTTTGCTGGACTGTCACACAATTATGATGGGTCTGTTTTGTATATGACACCAGTCTTCTACATAATTGTGCAATGTACTCCAATATATTTACATGTTTCACTATATTGTTACCTTCCCTAGCGTCTGTCATGACACTCAGAGGACCACATGGATTTCGCCCATGCAACAAGGCAAATGGAGAGAACCCAGTTGTTGCCTGTGGCACCTCATGGTATGCAAAAAGAAAGAGGAGTACGTAATGATCCCAGTCTTTACCCTTATCATCCACAAATTTTCTAATTATATGTTTTTGGGTCTGATTAAAACATTCCACTAGACCGTCCATTTGTGGATGATAGGGTGTGGTACGTATAGCTGTTCTTCCCAATACCTTGTACAGTTCTTTCAATAACTCTGCACAAAAATTAGCCCCCCTATCTGTAAGGATTACCTTGGGTATACCCAAATGACTAAAATAATCCAAGAGTCTTTCTGCTATCATAGGGGTAGTAATAGTTCTCAATGGGAAAGCTTCAGGGTACTTAGTTGTGTAATCGCAAATAACCAGAATAAAGCAGTTACCCTTCTTGCTTTTCTGTAGGAGGCCCACTATATCCATGGTTATGTGTTCGAAGGGTTGTGATACCAAGGGGAGGGACATTAATGGGACCTTGTCTTTCTGTTTGACTTGTCCTATCTGCTGACACTCAGGGCAGATCTTACAGTAAGTGGCTACATTCTTCTGTAACCATGGACAGTAGAATCTCTGTAACAACCTGGTGGTGGTCCTATCCCAACCTGCATGTCCCACACTGGGTAGATCATGCCCTAAAAACAAGAGATTTTGTCTATATTTAGCAGGGACAATTAACTGTTCCACCTGCTCATTGGTAGAGGGGTTTTACATACCCTATATAATATACCATTTTTTTCTTGAATCATAGGGGCCCCAGACTTAACATCCTTCCCTAACTGTGACAAAAAAGGTGTTATAATTACATAAGCATGTTGTTCTTTCATAATATCAGGCATAGATACAGAAGGTATAGAGTCTTTATTAATACTATTTAGATGTTCCCTCTTCTAATCCCTCTGGATCTTCTTTTTCTCAGCCCGGGTTTTTCTAGGCTTCCCTTCTGTGTCGAATACCTCATCTGTATATTTTAACCCTGAAACTGTGTATTTGCTGAAACTTTAAACTGCTGTCATGCATGAGTGGCAGTAGTTTTTAATTGAAAGACAGAGTTTAAAGTTTAATTTTGGCAGGCACCCGTGACCCTCGTGACCACTTCCAGGTTGTACTAGCACTTAAAACACTGCCCTGCTATGAGCAGGGTGAGTGCGAGCAGGGCTCACGCCTCGGCACACATGGCGAGCTCACAGAGACGCGCGTCTCTACGCACATGTTACGCATGTTAGGAGTGATAGGAGTGAACATCCTAAGGTATTGTGTTTAAGATACCTCTCTAAATAAATACAAGGTGTGTTTAATAGTAACTGTTAGTGGTAGGACCTGTAAGTATAGTCTAGTATACTATGTAGAGATATGGCTCAATTGTTAACCACAAATACTGGGGAGTTTGAAATTAAATGTAACATATGCCTCATGTATGACATTAGGCTTCAGCCTATTGAAGCTAACCTGTTTACATGTTTGAAATGTATACAAAATGCAGATATGTGTAAAGAAATTGCCACATTTAGTAACAGACTAAAGGCATTAGAGCCCAGTCAAACTGAATTACATAAAATATATAAGGTAGCTACTGAGGACACTAGTATACAGAAGCAATCAATAGCAACTTGGTCTGGAAATTATTCCCTAACTCATGTACTGACTGACTCTCCTGTGACTAGGACAATAAATTCTAGTGATACTTCAACCTCTTTTCAATCTGTTATGTCAAAACACTCTGCTAAAAAAGATCTAGGGAAGAAGAAACAGACTGATAGTGAATGGTATACAGTCCAAGCAGCCAAATCCTCATGTAGGCGTAGAAAGGGTGATGTTTTTTCCCTTGTCACTCAGAATAGATTTGATCCCTTAGAACAAGATGTTTTTCTGTCCTGTAATAACTCAACACCATTAATACAAGGAATATCTCTTCCTCACAACAATGTTGTAACAGAGCACTTAATAAGACCTACTAATAATACTGATCTGATTAATATTCAAGTGGAATGTAACACTGACAGCACAGTGAATGATACAGAAATAATAAATGCAGATTCTTATAATCATATTATAATTAAAAAAACAAGTGCATATACTGGAAGATTCAATTGTTAAAAATCTGGAAAGGTTGCTATGCAATCCTGAATAAGAAACTTCAACAGTATTATCCTTTAGTGGAGCAAAAATCTTGGATATTACCTGTATGCTTGATTCAATAATAAAAACCTCTGACTTCACTCCCCCACTTGTCATCATGCATGCAGGGATAAATAATATAGAACCAGATTCGATTAGCATAATCAAACAGGAATATGTATGCTTAGTTAACAAATTGGTGGAAATGAAATGCAAAACTGTGATCTCAGAGATACTACCTATTCCAAGAGCCCCGGATTATATTAACACTAAGATTAAGCTCATTAATGAGTGGTTAAGAAAATGGTGCCTTATGCAACAAATTACATGTTTAATACTGTGGGAAGATTTTGAATATCATCATGAGCTGTATTGCCGGGATGGGCTTCATCCAAATAAAAAGGGTAGTACCCTCCTTGGATATAAAATGTTAGCAATAGTAAACTTATTTTTAAACTGATATTTGGGGGGCTAATGTCAGTTGTAACTACGTCATTAAAATTGACTCAACTCAAGGATAATGATTATCCAGAACATAAATATGGGAAAGAATTGTCAACTAATATGAATCTATTGGTTTTATTGGTTAATGCTCATAGTTTAACCAATAAGATGGGAGAACTTTTCAAGACACTTTTTGATTATTCAATTGATATATGTGGTGTCACTGAAACATGGCACACCTATCAGTCTTAGAGTATGGATATTCCTAGTTATACTTGTATAGAGAAGCATAGACCTAAAAAAAGGGGTGGTGGTGTGGCCCTTTATTGTGCTAATCACTTGTCTGTCAATCAGATATTTTGCAAGGAATATGAAATTAGTGATAATGAACTTATCTGGATCTCACGTTGTACAAAACAACATCCAATGACTATTGGGTTAGGATACAGGTCTCCTAGTTTAGATGAAGAACAGAATAATTACTTTTTATCAGAAATTGAACATATGGAGACTAATGATCATTATGTACTTATGGGGGATTTTAATCTACCAGGAATTAATTGGGAGACAATGGTAGGCAAAAGTGTCCTTGACAGTAAATTTATTGATATTATAACTTAAAAGAACTTAACTCAGCATGTAAAAATAGCCAAAAGAGGGTTGAATACATTGGATTACATGTTTACTAACTCTGATGATAATACCGTTGATCCTAAACTTCTTCCTCCACTTGGAGTTAGTGACCATGACATGGTACCTACTAATTTAGGAATTAAACCAACTATATGCCATAAAGGAAAATCTAAATTTAAGGATTACTATAGGGCTAATTATTATGAAATTAAGAAATTCTTATAAAAATGGCACTGGCAGGAAGAACTGGTTGATTTTAACCTGGACCAGACTTGGGATAAATTAAAATCCATTATTAACTATTGTACACAACGTTGGGTTCCAGACTGTATTAAATATGTAAACAGTAAAAGAATGCCTCCTTGGTGGAATAAAGCTATATAAAAATGTGTTAACAAAAAGAGAAGATTATATTACAAATATAGACACAGACTGACTTATCAAGCTAAAGATAGATGTAAAAAAAGTCTTAAAAATATAAACTCTTAATTCATAATGCAAAAAAAGAACATGAAACTACAAATAGCAACACAGGTTTCTGATACAAAGAAAGAATTCTTCAATTATAAAGGAAGTTTAAGAGGGAAAAGAACTGAAGTTGGACCACTTCTTGTAAATACTGATATAATAACTAATGAAAGTGAGATTGCACAAAAACTAAATGAATACTTCCTTAGTGTATTTAAGAACAATGATCTTATTCATCATGTTAAAATATCAGATGATGATATGCCATTTATTATTGATTCAACAGATGTAATTAATGTTATAAATAGCTCCAAAAAAATGGAGCACCTGGACTGGATGGAATAGCACCAGTATTTTTAAAAAAACATGGCATCTGAATTATCAGGTCCTTTGGCACTATTATTCAACTTATCCTTGAAAGAAGGTAAAATAACAGATGATTGGAAAAGGGCTGTTATAACCCCAATATATAAGGGAGGTAATAAAAACAACGTTCAGAATTACGGACCAATTAGTCTGACATCTGTCCTAGGTAAACTACTAGAAAAAATAATTCAGAAACATATAACTGAGTATATAAAGGATAATGGACATTTAGGTAGTACGCAACATGGTTTTATTACAGGCAGATCATGTTTAATCAAGCAGTTGCATTTGTATGAATCTGTCAGTGCATCTCTAAATATGGGCCTACCAGTTGATATCATCTTTTTGGATTATGCTAAGGCTTTTGATACCATGTCACATAAAATATTGGTTGAATATCTAATAAAGCTACAAATACATACTTATGTCATTCATTGGATAATATCCTGGTTAGAAAATAGAACTCAGTGTGTTTCAATAAGATGCTTTAAATCTGTTGTACAGTTACAAGTGGAGTCTCCCAATGCTCAGTTTTGGGCCTAACACTTTTCAACATTTTTATAACCTCCATGATGTCTCGTGAGTATGTTTCGATTACAAAATATGCTGCCGATTGTAAATTGGGTGGAGTTATTAATAATTCTCAGTCAGCATGCCAATTACAGTCAGCTTTAAATCCCTTAGCATCCTGGACAAATATTAACAGCTTAATCTGGTTCAAGGTCAGCTGGCATTCATCTGTATCCCCCTTCCCCGGGTTGTGCCTGAAAATAGGCAGGATTTGTCTATAGCACTTACCTGGTCAACAAAAGCTAAATAAAAAATATCTAAATGTAAGATAATGCATTTGGGTAAAAGGAATTTGTAGTATCAATACACAATTAACAACTTATCTAAAGATGTAACAGAATGTGAAAAAGGATCTTAGTATATTAGTTTCTAACAAACTCAGATGTAATATCTATACCAGGTATATGGTCAATAAAAGTAATGAACTAGTGGACTGTATATTAAGAAATATAAAAAGTAGAGAATCTGAAGTTCTAATGCCATTATATACTAGCCTTATAAGACCTAATCTGGAATATTTTGCTGCTTTTTGGGGCCCCCCCAAAAATGGTTGTCAAAAATAAGTTGAAGGAATTCAAAGAAAGTTTACTAAAAAATAACCAACCTTAAAGAAGTTGATTACTCTGAGAGACTTAACACATTTAGACTTTATTCAACAAATTATAGATATTTAAGAGGTGATCTGTGTTTGACACACAAAGTACTGCATGGTGAAGTTTTATTCGAGACAATTGGTTTAGTTAAGCCAAATAATAGTAATAATACAAGATCTCACAAGTATAAATTAAAAGCAGACACAAATAAGACCCAAAAACATGCTTTTTGGTTCTCCCATAGAGTTACTAGTTTTTGGAATAATCTTCCTTCTGAGATTGCAATGAGAGAAACTATGTCAACATTTAAAAACAAAATGGATAAGAATATGACTGATCAAAAATATTTCTTCCACCAATAGATTGTTGATGAGTTCCTAATTAGTTTACCTCTTGAACTCATATTCCATTCTATGATTCTACAAAATGGATTTAAACAGAGTGTTAACAAGGGGGCACTATCTTCGTTAAAGACCAAGATTGGTTGAAACTTTAGAAATTGTGTTGGAAAGTTCTCCTGGCCTACACACTATTGTGGTGGCAATAAATTAATATACTGGTTAAATACTGTATTTGTTTCTTGCCTTTTTATTCATTTTTTGTAGGTGTGCCCTGACTGTAGTTATGTTTTATGCAGTTTTTGTTCTAAAGTAATTTTATTCTAAATCTTATTAGACTATTGACGAACTGAGCAAAGAAATGTTTAAATAAAACAAATTGAAGACTCCATGATTTGGAGGGCATTGAAATTGCACAAGTTCAAATTATGAAACCTTAAATGAACTCATTAATACCATTCTTCTTAATGTGTAATTATAAGAGCTACCTCATGAATCGACCTCAACAAGTTACAGTAGGATTGATAATGTCCTATCTGACAGGGGTGTAGCCAGGAATTTTAAACGTGTACTCAAAACTGGCACACTGTTGCCCCCCCTTATGTAAACATAAACCTAAATATGCAATTCTGCCATGCCACACCAACAATAGCCCCCATTTGTCATGTCTGAGTTCAAGTAATCAGTTTCTTCCTGTAATCCTCCTTCCTTTGTTTTCTGCCTGCCTGGTAAACTGTTCTTGTTTGTGTATTTGGCTGGTGGCATCAGTGCCCCATAGCAAACAAGAAAAGCAAAAGGTCACAATGTCCTTGGTTCCCTCTTTTTGTTGCCCCTACCTAACTTGTTGCCCCTGCCTGATTTTTTTTACTGTACTCTGCTGAGTACAGTGAGTATGCCTGCCGACACCCCTGCTATCTGACTGTAGACTCACTCACGCCTGTGTGATCCAGGGCTCCATCCTGGGCCCTATTTTATTCAGTTTGTTTCTAAACAGGCTCTCACTTGCCAGTAGCTGTCCAATTCTGCTCTATGCAGATGATGCAGTCCTTTATGCAAGTGACCCCAATCCCTTTAACTTGGAATGCAAACTCCAAGACAGCTTTACTACAGTTGAAATATGGTTCAGAGAACAAAAACTCATTATGAATTACAAAAAACCAAGACCTTGCTGTTTTCCAGTTCCCAGAATAGGCATCGTTCACACCCACTCAATATAAAAAACAAGTCTGGAACTACATTGGAACTCGTCCAGCATTTCAGATATTTGGGGGTCACTATAGACAGCACTATGTCACCTGCCTGTCACATTGAAAATATTGCAACGGCTAAGAGCATCCATGCTGGTTTGCTTCATAGACATAAGCAAAGTCTTACCCTGGAGGCCCTAGTGGGAAAAGCGCTGGAGGGGTCAGGGGATGAGTGCTCACAATGTATGGAGGTGAGATGATGGAGGAGCAATAATATCTATGTGTGGAGATGGAATGGAGGGAAGAATGCTTTCCATGTTCAAGTTTAAGTTTATTGTGAATGGATAAAATCCACTGAGCAAGCTCATTTGCAAGGAGGTCCTATGTACAAGCAATGATAAAAACATGGTGTGAGATACAAAAAGTAAGGACACATACTATAAATTAAAATGAAAGCAATTTTCTTTACATTAGTATTTACAATATGTACAATGTTGCATTCAACAAGGATTGAGACCAAATATGATTACATAAGTCACTATGTCCACCAAAGTGGAAGAGGGCTGGAGAAGGATAATTGCTCCCCATATATAAAGGAGGCATGGAGGAGGAGGAGTGCTCTCTATGTCCAAATGTGTAATGGAGCGGGAGGAGGGCTTCCCATGTGTGGAGATGGGATGAAGGAGGGGGACAGTCACTTAATGGCCACCATCCTAGACCCCACTACAGCCTGTGTGTGAAACCTTTTGGAATGGGCTCAGTTTATGATGGGGCAGATGTGCAATCCACTTCTCTTCTCTGGCTGCTGTAACGTATTGGGTTCATAGGTGGGGATACAAGAGGGGGCACCAGTTACTCAGGATCACCTACTGTATCCTACCCTACCACCCACCCAGCAGAGTGGGAACAGTTGTGGAGGAGGGGATACAAGATCCATATTTTTATATCTCAGTACCTCAGAGTTCTCTCTCTATGGTATGGCATGTTAGTTGGAAGAGTCTCTGGCTGAAGTAGAGTGTTCTGCAAGTGTAGAGGTGAGGCACAGGGTGAGGAAGTGCCAGTCACCCAAAATCCCACTCCAGCCTTCATGCTAGCTCTGGTGGAGCAGGGACGGGTATGAAGCGGCAGATATGCAACTTGCATCTCTATCCCTGGCTGCTGCAGGGTGTTACCCTTGTGTGGAGGTGGGATGGGGGGATGGGGCATCATTCTGCCAGATTCATTTGCCTGGAGTCCACCTAATGCCAGTGCCAGCTTTCATGGAACTTGGATGGGTGAAGATGCAGAGATGTGTGAAGCACATTTGTCACTAGCTCCTGCAGAGTGCTCCTAACATGCAGGAGGTGGAATGGAAGGATAAAATGCTTCACATGTGCAGAAATGTGGAAAGATGTGTTGGGTGCCAATGACCTTGGGCCACCCAGTGGATCTGGACCACAACCCCATTTCCACCCACTTGGTGTCCACCAGGCTAGATAGTAATAGGTGTAGCATGCCAAATGTGCAACTCACATTTCTGTCTCTGGCTGGGGCAACCAATGTGCAGTGGTGGGACAGTTGTGGAGGGGGCACCATTTACCAACTTCTGCCAGGTCACAGTCTACTTTTTAGCTTGGGCTACCCACCTGGAGGTCACTTTGACATTGTGTCAACCTGTGTAGAGTGGGATGGGTGTGGAGTGGAAGAAGAGTAACCTTCATCAGTCTGTGGCTACTGCAGATTGTTCCATATGTGCTGATGTGAGCTGGAGGTGTAGGGGGCAGTAACTACCCAGGGGTGCCCATCCAGTGCCCACCCTACACTGTGCTAGTCAATGTGAAGGGGCAGATATGTGACCCACATATTTGTCTCTGGCTCTGTCTGGGTGGTCCTTTTGTGCAGTGGTGGAATAGAAACACCAAGTTTGTTTTACACTGTGTCTCTTCTGGTCTCTCACTCTTTCTCTTTCTCTAACATCTGCTCACCAACAGTGAAAGGAAAACTCTGCAGCACTACTCTCTGTCCTGGTCATGACACTCTTGCTGCCACTTTCTCTGCCTCTCTGTATGTGCTGTCTGCTGCCACTGAGCTTCAGAGTGGCAAGAAGAGAGTCAGACTGACAGCAAGGTTCCAGAAGAGTGAGCAGAAATAAAATGGATGGCAACTGAGCTTGAGCACACACTGTACTCCACTTCTCTGTTTGGGGGAGAAGGTTGACACAGTGTATGACTGCAACAGATCGAATCTGCACATATTTGCTGCACTGGAAGTGGCTTTCATTGTTGCTGTGTCTTTCTCAGGGGTGGGTGGGGAGAGTAGACACTGATAGGGGATAGGCCCTCATTTAATCTCCCCAGGTCCAACTTGCAAATGAGTCTTCCTCAATAGTGCCTGCCTGGATACATAAAGATTTTGATTGATTGATTGATTTAAATGAATGTTTGTTCAGTGCAGGTCTGGGAGCCACTGGTCATTATGGTTATGGTCACTACATTGCACTGCCCCCAATTTCACTCTGCCAAGGTGGTGCTGCAATAGTGACAGCCTGTTACCTGGTGATCACTCTCATTCAGCTTATTCACCACATCTCAGCATGTTTCTGTCACTGTTTGGGGGCTCTCTCTCTCTGCTCTGTCCCTGACACTGGTACCACTCACCACCTTTTTGGATCCTGTGCTCTCTTTTGGGAGGGAGGGCACTGCTGTCTCTCCTTCTCAGATTCTGTCCCTGCATCCTATGTTTCCCTCTCCCCCACCATCCAGGGTTAAGCTACAGCTCTGCAGTCAATGCAGCCTCACTTCTCGGCACTCTTGCTCATTGTATTATGTGGTGGGGTGGGGGCACACTGAGGCAACGAGGACACTAGGAGATCCATGGAGTGGGTCAGTGGGTATCATCACAGAGAGCAATGGTCAGGCTGGGCATTGCGGCACACATGAAGCACTGGAGAGACAGGAGCTCAGGATCAAGAACACACACTGCCATTCACACAGAGACACAAACAAGTTCAATACGGATGTCTGGGGAAGGATAAATAATATTTATTTGTTCTTTACTGCTAGGACTGTTTACTGCTTATGGCACAGAGAATGGGGGATGCAGTGTATGCCTGGGTAACCGGACATCTGCAGGATGGATGGGGAGACAAGCAATAAGATTAGTATGGGCATGAATGAAAGGAATGAAGTGCTCTCATTCCAGCACTTTATTTCTTTCAACTAAAGAATGGATTCCAGATGTGAAACTGTGACTAGTGTCACAGTCTGGTTGCATGCTCATTGGTCTGCCAGGGACAAGCCCACAGTAAATTGCTGTGCATTGGACTCATCCCTGACACACCTCTGAAATGTCATTCTACCAGAAGATGTTTCTTGCACATGCGCAAGGAAACATAAAAAACTATAAAGAATTTAAATTAGTGACTACCCTCATTTGAAAGGCATTTTTGTCCTGAACACAAAAATGTAAAATAATACACTTGGGGTACAGAAATACAGGGTCAGAGTACACATGGGTGGAGTGGAATTGACAACATTAAGAAAGCCAACGTTAATAAAAAGAGCTTTTACATACAGTTGATTACTGTTTAACAATATTTTGCATCTATGGCTGCCACTGAACATCTGATGCAAACCCATAATAACGTTCTTCACTTGAAGCAAAAGAGGGGGGGTGGAGGCTATAAATAACTCTTTATTTTTGTATTAAAGGGGTCAGTTTCTTTACAGCAAAAACAAGGAATGGTATAATTTCTAAAATGTGCAGACAAGCATGGGGACCCGATCATGCCACCACCAGCAGCTACTACTTCAAGACTGCTACTACCCCCACCTTATACAATTTGGGGAAAACCAATAGTAGTCTACCAGCACTGAGATCAAGACTGCTACTACCTCCACCTAATACAATTTGAGAAAAACCAGTGGTAGTCTACCAGCACTGAGATGAATATGGTTAAGGCACATTTGCCAGAAATTACTGCTTAGAAAAGAATGAGAAAGTTAACTGTGATGATAAGGAAGTCCCAGACCAGATCTCTAGCTTGTTAATAGACTCCTCCTGAGTATGATTTGTACGGCTGCATGGGACAAGTTCCACATATGTTACACCATCATTAGATTTGTATAACAGCACTGTGGAAGCACATAATTGGACTGCTATCTGATGTGCTGCCACAGTGCTCTGACATACTTTCCAGTGATTCTGTTTATGCAGCCCTTCCTCTCCTCAGGCCACATAAACATACCCACTTCCTGGCTCACTGCTTTTTTGTTCTGCAACTGCAGTACTGATGGCCACCATGTGCAACATGGTGACATTGACTTAAACTGCGCATGCAAGACTATCATCCATACATAGTTATGTCAGCATCGCCATGTTGTGCAAGGCTGACTAGAGGGATAACTTCACATGTGCGAGTATTACACATGCACAGTATTGAAATTGCTGCATTATTATTTATGGCTAACTCCAGTGCAGCAAAAGCACCGCATATTCTTTTCCACTCTCTTTTGCCACTCCTAAAAGCTCTCCACAGCCATAATGGCTCTGACTAGAATTTGTTATCATAGGAATCATCACTACTGTAATGGAGTGAAATATTAAGCTAAAAAACATCAAGTTTGTTTACATGGTGGAATAAAGATCTGCGTTAAAATAAGGTAAAATAAGAGTGGACCCTTTTTGTCTTTGATTTTAAAATGCTTTACAACAATAACAATGGGCTCTATTCAGAAAGCCTACACACAGTGCATGCAGCATGTGACACATAGGATTTGGCACATTCCCTTGCCACACAGCAGGAGTGTGGCTGAACCCCTGTGCATTTACAACAGGGACCTGCACCTGTTGCACACTCACACCCCTGTCTGCCCAAGTGGCTACATGCAGAGCCCAGAGGATAGAGTGGCTGGGGGTAGGGTATCCTTTTGTGCCATGTACAAAGCAGGATCTGTGGTGCAGAGTGCTGTTGGAAAGGGTGCCTACTATGCAGGCAGGGACCCACCAGTAGTCCACATGCACCCCCTCCTACAGGCTGCATGGAGTGGCATCCATGGTGCCATCTTCCTCACCCTACTACCTTTGGTCCTCTAAGCATATCTTGATGGCCAGGGGGACGGCAGGGCACACGGCCAAACTGGTCAATCCCCTTAAAAGATATAGTGGGAGGACTCCAGTAGCTGTATCTCACAATCCCCCACTCCAGTATGTAGGGGATCCAATCTTCCATTGGGCAGGCCATCCAATTTGGGGCCACTGTTGATTGCCTGGCTACCCTAGCCATCCCTCCTTGCAACCCTGTACTGCTGCATGAGTGGGATTAGCATCATATGTAGATATGCTTCATGCACAGCCGGTGAAGCATACTACAGCCCAGATATGCATATCTGGCACATATTCAGGCTGTCTTTGCGAATGGAGCCCATCATGATTACCCTTAATGTGTAAGAGTATCTTTATTTCTTCCTGTTAATGGTTTGCTAAATAATTCATCTAGTACAGTACTTATGTTACTGATATCTTCACAACAAAGCATCTGATTATCCTCAAAGGACTTCACAATCTGTGCATTTGTACTGCCCAATGCAGTGTAAGCCACTATGATATCATAAACAGAGGGTACCATAAGGTCAGCTGGGGACACTCAAATGCTTTATGGATGGATGCCTTGGATTATCTACTAAGATTTTTCTTCACCGGGGTAGGATAACTGAATATTTTTTTTTCAATTTTAATTTATTTTTTATTGACAGGTTACATAAAAATTACAACTACAATTTCACACAACATTTAAATACAGGATTACTATTTAGCACCCCTCATTTACATAGTACTATTTTCAACACTTGTATCTAATTAGAACCAATAAAACATGCTTAACTATAACAAATGGACTTTTGAATTTTTCAGTATTGCATTAAGCTAACATTGCCGACCTTAATATTTATGAGTCTGATCAAAACCCCATTATCACCACTAATATACCAGATATCAAACTATACCTGGGTGTTTCAGAGAAAAGGTTCCTAGATTTGCCTAAATCTGCCCATAATGAACCTACTTTGATGGGATAATCTTTCATATTCCACTAGTTTAGAAAATGAAGTCAGTCAATCTGCAAAGAAGGGGTCAGAGTCCAACCTCCATTTAAGGAGGATTTGCAACAGTTCTCTGCTCTTTGTTCTTTGTTCTATTTACTTGTTTGATTGTTCTTGTTAAATATGTTTTCAGCTGCTTGTTCCCATAGTTATTTTTAGGTAGTGGCCTGTTTGTGGTTATAGATTCAGCTACCATTGTTTGATCGATGCAGAAGTTCTATGGCTTGGATATCATTGCTGCAGCGTCACTGAATAAGGTGATTATTTTGGTTCTTTTGTCTTCTTTGTTCCTGGGAGCATTCTAATATTATATAAGTTGTCTGTGCTGGGATACCTGACTGGAATTTGTAATTGTTTGTCGTGCTTTATTATAAGGTATAAAATCCAAATAAACAATTCATTCAAAAAAAAGGAGGATCTGCCTCTTAGCTTCTAAGGCTACTGACTGTAACCATCTTTCTTGCTGCTAGTTGGTGAGTGGGTCCACTAGTGGGCATACCAACAGCCGAAAGAGTGCAAGCTGAGGGACACCATGACCCAGAACCATTCAAAAAAAGAGCCAGACTCAGAACCAATAGTTGGCCAGCCCAGGACCAGACCATAGGAAATAAGGTTCAAAGTTATGGTTTGAACATTAAACATCCTGCTCAACCCTAACTATAAAGGTGCTACTCTGCCCCTAAAATATATAACACAATTTATTTATTTATTTAGTTAGTTTTTGTTGACCAGGTAATTGCATTAGACAAATCCTGCCTATTTTCAGGCATGCACCAGGGGAGGGGGATACAGATGAATGCCAACTGAGCTTGAACTAGATTAAGCTGTGGTGGTATTTTTTTGTGAATGAGGGGAATTTGGCCAGGACACCAGGGAAATTCCGCTACTCTTTTCGATAAGTGCCATGGGATCTTTAACATCCACCTGAACTACCACCAATCCAGGCAGATGGGACCTCGGTTTAACGTCTCATCTGAAAGACGGCACCTCAGAAGTGCAGCATCCCTCTCATGCTGCACTACATTGTCAGTACTGGGATATTAACCCAAGTGCCAGATGTGGGAACTGAACCCACAGCCCTCTGATCTCCCAGCTTCAGAGGTGAGTGTGCTACCTACTGACACACAATGGTACACTACTCTAAAATAACCTATGGATTTTTCACTGTGGTGGACCTATTGATAAGTCAGGTAGGGCATGCACATTTGATCTTTGAGTATGAAAACAGAGTTTATAGTAAAAGTAATTGAGCCTGTTTATACATTAATTTTTAAATTTGTACTTACACGAGATGTTATCCTTTTTATCAAAGGAACCACCATTGTTCTAATGGAGTGGCATTATTAAGCTATGAAACATCAAGTATGTTTACTTCGTAGAATAAATATCTGGGTTAAAATAATTTAAAATAAGAGTGGCTCCTTTTTGTGTTTGATTACAAAACTATTTACATCAATAACAAAGGGCTCTATTCAGAAAGCCTAGATACCCTACCTGGTGATATCTCCAACAAGTATCTATGGACATACTGCCCATGTTTTTGAGCACCGCAGACATACTATACCATCTATGGAATATCTTTTTCTGGATGAGCTGATCTCTGATATTTTTCAAGCTTGCATGCACAGTTTGCAGCATGCCATCCCATGTGGACTGTGGAATATGCAAATATGGTTCTGTCTCCCAAGCATCCATACACTGCAACAGCTTGGGAATATGTGTATCTATTATACAGTCATATATTTGGCCCCTGATTCTGGAGGCCTGCATCATCCACTTATTTATGTGGCTTGGAAGAAATTGGCATGTGGTGACTAGTTGGAGAGCTGCATGCTTATGGACAGCATTTGGATTTGTAAAAAAACTCAAACAATGTGTCCAGGGGAGCCCATCGTGGATGGCTAAGTTCTGGAATTAGTCTATCATGTCTGTTCTGGGTTGCAGGAGATGTCCCAGTGTGAGTATCCCTTTGGTTACCCATAAGGGCCTGACCACTTGTGGCTGACATCAAGGCCAGGAGGGGGAGATACGACCAGTTCTGTTTCCAGGTACAACTGAATGTGTGAGCATTCATGGAGTGGTGCCAGTCAGTGAAGAAGTTGTTTTACCCTAGCCGAATATTGATAGGCCATAACCAGGGCTGTGACCACCCCCTCTACCTGCATGGAGCTCTCCAACACTTCAGGCTAAAATACAGTTGTTTCCTCTCCAACAGGAAGGTGGAAAAAGTTTCTTGAAGCATTGGAATTTTGCTAGTGGTATAGAAAGTGGCAAGCTGTTGAGAAAGAACAGAATTTTGGGAAACACCATCATCTTATATGCCACAATTTTCCCCCCAAAGGTCAACCTCAGTTATTTCCACCTGGAGAAGTTAGTCTCCAGTGTTTTGAGGAGAGGATCAAGGTTTAGACCCACTATCTGTGACAGACTGGTGGATAAGAATACACCAAGGTTCTTAATCTGATGCTGCGGTCAGCAGAATCTCAGGTGCTGCACTGCTGTTAGGTGTGTGTGTATGCTTATTCAGTGGGAGCAGCTTCATTTTGGAACAATTCTTCAGTAGGCCTGATAGCTCTCTGAAGTCCTCCAGGATAACTTATGCACTGGGAAGTGATTGTGAGGGATTTGTAAGTGCTAGCAGCAAGTAATCTTCATGTGCTAGGGCTTAACAGTGGATGTGCCACACCTTACCCTCTACACCAATTCTGAGTGTCCCAGCTGTTGTAAGAGGGGTTCCATTGCTATAAAAGCAGCAGGGAGAGGTGGCACCCCTGCCTAGTTCCCCTTTGTAACTGGATTGGTGAAGAGAGCTGGCCATTGATGACCAGATGGGCAGCCAGAGCCGCATACAAGGCCTTGACCCAAATGGCAAAACCTGGTTCTATCCCCACTGCCTGCATGGCCTAAAACAAATACCCCATTCCATGGAATCAAAGGACTTCTTAGTGTCTATGTAGGCAAGAAGACTGGAGGTGTTGGCAGTACCTGATGCCCAAATAGTGTCCATTTCTGCTCTAATGTTGTCCATGGCTGCTCTGCCTTTGACAAAGCCTGTCTGGTGTCTGTCCACTATGTAGAGTATGAAAGCTCCAAAGTGTGTTGCCAAGATTTTGGCCAAGATTTATATGTCCATATTCAACAGTGAGATAGGATGATAATTAGCTACTGACTGAAGGTCCCTGCTCTTCTTTGGAAGCAGGATAATATAGGCATCTCTAATGGACAGAGGTAGAATGACTTTGGTGAATGCCTCCTGGAGGGTATCCAGGAGGTGGCTGTGTACTTTGGAGGGAAGACACTTGCAGAACTCCACTGGAAGACTATCTGGCCCTGGAGACTTTCAGATTGAGGGTCTTGAGAACCACCTGCAACTCTATCAGAGAAAGAGGTGCCTCCAACTCTGCTGCCTGTTGGGGTGTGAACTGTGGTAAGGATACCCCCCTCCCAGAAAATATGTCAGAGAGGGCAGATTTGGTCCCTGCATGGATGCACAAAGGTTCTTGTGACAAGCCTGGAACTCCTAGGCTATATCTTCTAGTTAATGGACTATCCACCATGATGCAGATTGAATAGATTCTACATGTTTAGCTGTCTGCTGGATATATTCGTACAGTAGGCTTGTAGCCTGCCTGCTTTCTCTCCCGATTCACAATATTTATGGGCAGCTCGGGCAATTGCCCTATGAGCCACTGCAAAGGAGAATGTATTAATTCTGTATCTCAACTGAGTTATTTCCCAATGAAGTTGGGGCGAATGCTGTGGCTGAGCATTTTATCCCTGCTACTTCGCCTTAAGTGCTTCCTCAAGGGCCACCAGCTCTGCTTGCCTTTGCTTCTTGATATGGGCTGTGTAACTGATTATCTGTCCCCAGATATACTGTAAGCCTTCAAAGTGTCCCATTGTATCACATTGGATACCTCTGGGGAGTCATTCACAGAGAAAAAAGGTCCACTTCATTCAAAAGCCATTATTGGAATTCTCTATCAGATAACAGATAGATGTCCATCTGCCATCTCAGAGTAGGCTTAACTTTTGGTCCCACTTGCAGTGTAAGCAAAACACAAGCATGGTCTGATATCAGAATGGGCCATATTGTAGCATCTTGGACCTAATGCATTGATGAGGCTGGGAGTAAGAAATAATCTATTTTATTAGATTGGTGTGAAGCAGAGTTAAATATATACTCCCATCCTTCAGGATGGAGGGTTTTCCAAGGGTCCAGCAGGGAAAATTTCTTTGCCATCTTGAGCAAGGACCCCCTGACTTTAGTAGAGGATTTAGTATGAGTCCTGAGAGTGTCTTCTAGTTAGTCCCATACCTCACTGAAGTCACCCCCTAACACCAAGAGGTTCCCTGGTTGTTGTAGAGAGACTATCTACCATGCCAGCTCAGAGAAAAAGGCACCTGTGTCCGAATTGGGCCCATACAGATTACCTAATAGAATGGGTTCCAAATTCAAAAGAACTCTTGCAAGAACCCATCTACCCTCTTGGAAGGGGGATTCCTGCCGTACTTGTACCCTCAATAGCTTATGAAACCATATAGCGACCCTTGCATTCGTGGAAAAGAACTGCCAATGACCTGCCCTACCCACATTCCTATGTGAGCTTCTGGGTTTCTGCAGGTAACAGATGGGTCTCTTAAAGAAACACCACATCACACCTCTCCTTTTCCAAATGAGCCAGAACCTGCTTTCTCTTAATGGGGGAATTTGAGCCCTGGAAATTACAGAACAAAAAATTATAAAGGTTAGTTGCCATGGCCTAATTCTTGAGCCAAAGTGCAGGAATGTTTAAACTTATGTTGATATCTCTGCCATTTTTCATTATTTTTTTCACTAGATTTTCAACATGGGCCTTTTGGGACCCTACCTCATGAACACTGACATTGTCATTTTGTTAATTGGTCCCAAAAGGTGATTTTACGGTCACTGCGCGAAATCACCTTTTGCAACCAGTTAATGAAATGACAGTGCCAGTGCTCATGAGGTGGGGTTCCAAAAAACCCATGTTGAAAATTTGGTGCAAAAATACCAAAAAAACACCTGAGTTACATGCAGTCATTGAAATTTTGCTTCGTACACATGTAACTTTGCCATTTTTCAATATTTTCACTCCAAATTTTCAACATTGACATTTTTTCACACCACCTCATGAACAAAAACAACTGTCATTTTTCATATCCTGCCTGAAATGTGTTTTCCCTCCTGTGGCACAGAACGGTATGTATGCTGTGCAAAATCACCTTTTGGGACCGATTAACAAAATGACTGTGCCAGTGTTCAAGAGGTGGGATCCCCAAAAGGCCATGGTGAAAATTTGGAGAAAAAATCCTAAAAATGCCTGAGTTATGTGTGTCCATTGACTTTATTCAACACACGCTCATAACTTTCGTACTTTTTAATATTTTGATACCAAATTTTCAACATAGCCATTTTTTACACCACTTCATGAACAGTAGAGCTGTCATTTTTCACATCCTGCCCAAAATGTGTTTTCACTGCTGTTGCGCAGAATTGCGTTGCAGTTGTGCATTATTAAGTTTTGCCTTGCATTTCACAATTTCTCTGTACTGCAGTACATGAGGTGGTGTACCAAGATGGCTATGCTGACAATTTTGTCACTGTTGTTCAACACAGGGAAGCACAGGGCCCTTTAACAGCTACATACATATGCGCACCTACGGACCCTGCACTCCTACAGTAAAATAAGTACACTATTATAGTATCTCAAAAAAGTAAGGGAATTCATTGTGAAAAACTCAGTTAATGCATCAGTTAGGGTTTCTGTAACAGCAATAAAAGTATGGAAATTCAGTGTTAGGGTTTCAGCCCCTACCACCCCGCCCCACCTCCCTCCACACACAAACAGGCAATGGGGTGTGCCTTGGAGTCATCGACCCTAACTCTCACCCCATTCCATGTTTAAGAAAGCTGAGATGATACAGTATAGAAGAATGGGGTGAGAGGGCCGATGAATCCAAGGCACATCCAGATGCCTGTTGGTGTGTGGAGGGTGAGGGGTGGGCTGGGGCGGTAGGGGTAGGAGCCCTGAAGCCACTGAATTTCCATACTTTTGGCACTGTAATAGAAACCCTAACTGATGCATTGATGGAGTCTTTTGCAATATATATATATAATCTATATCTATATCTATACATATATATACACACACACAGATGTGTCAGCCACGAGGAAGCGCAGTAACCTGCAGTAGTGACATGTCACAAAATCCTGCATGACAAAAGGACTTAATTGCCATTGACTTACAATGGCCTCTATAATAAATTGTGAAATTCTGCATTTCTGTGCTTCATCTTGGCTTGACACATCTGTGTATGTGTATATATATATATATATATATATATATATATATATATATATATACACACATACACAATATTTTTTTATATATATATAGATATATAGGGGATGCATGATAACCAAGAGTGGAATAATGAAGACATTCTCACTCTTGCAGAGTGAGCTCTGTATTCTCACAAGTGCCGAAGGTACAGCTGACTCTGCAGGAGTGTCAATATTTTCCATATTCCACAATCTGCACATCATTTGTGCTATTTATACAATGATAAGGTAAGAGCTTCAGAAGTGTTGTTATGTTTTTATGCACTCTGTCTCTTTAGTGTTTGGTAACTGAGTAAGTTTTCAGAAGTGACTTGGGAGCACTAGACAGTTATAGATATTCCACTGAATAAATTGGAAGACAGTAGAGCAGTGATTTAAGGCTCTGAGATGCAAATCTGGACACATGGGTTTGAATCCCATAGCCCCTACTTGCATACTGTGTGACCCTGAGCAAGTCACTTAACTTTCCTGTGCTCCCAGATTGCACCTGCAAACAAGCTTTTAGCTTAGTGTGTCTCTCCTGGTTAAACAATTGGAAACAAAAAAAGCAATTTTTTCCTCTTTCTCAGCACAGCAACCCTGCAAACCAAACACAGCAACCAGGCACACAAGAAAAAAAACATGGACAGAAACTTAAGAAAAAAATAATATATAACAAAACTGAACCAAAAAAAATCCTATTGCATAAATTAAATATGCGTGGGGCACCTGTGGGATAATCAAGTTATTAGTACAGTAGCCTGTGACCTCTCATAAACCTCACTCATGGCTTTGCCACTTGTGACGTTACTCGAGGTCACAGGCAACTGTACAAATAGCTTGGTTATCCCACAGGTGCCCCATGCATATCCCTTATTTATCACACTCTGTTTATCTCTACCCCATTGCATAAATATATACATATTTTGTAGTAAAGTTAGGGTGAAAAGCAACTTCTATGTTAAACCCCAAACCTTTGAACCTTAATAACTTTGGAACCTTAAAATGGATGTGCATGAAGTTTGGCATACTTACTTTCTAGTGGTAGATCTCTTGACGTACCAACTTTGCTGCAAACATGATATATGGTTTCTAAGCTACAGAGTGTTGAACAAACAGAAAAAATCCATATTTTTTGCCATTTCTTTGTCCACCTGGATCTCAGAAATGGCTTTAGGTTGTGATCTGACATTTTCAGGGTAAAAAGCCTTTGCCTCACAGGTGTGCCTTTTGAAGCTTTGGTGAACAAATATTTATCCCTTCAAAAGTTATTACATTTTGAGTTTTTCCACTATTTTATATGGGAAAATGTACTTGTCAGGCAAGATAGATTTGAATTTTCACACAAATGGTACTTGCACAAAATACAGTCCCTTTTTTCACAAGAAGCAAAGTATTTTGCATATCACACTGGATTGATCACAGGGGATCTGTTGTGTCTGCCACTTTTTTTTGCAGTTAGTGAGCATAAGAAAGTGAAGAATGTGGCAGAGAAAATTCTCTGTCTGGTCCATCTGCTATCCCACAACCCCTGAACAAAGAACATATGTTAAAATGAGTGTAATCAAAAAACATCAATATGTCGCTAATGGGGACCCCTTTAGCAACATTCTGATGTTTTTTTTAATGTGGCTCAAAACACTTTTCCTGATCACCAAAAATCTCAGGTGCTGAGCTCAGCCAGAGGACTACTTTCTGTCACGTTCTCAGTATGAGAACACCAGTATTTTCTTGACTTCTGCAGCCACAGCTGGAACTTGTACTGCCAGCTGCACAGTCAGTCCCGAACTGCCCCCCCCCGCTGTGTAGTGGCACTCCCCAAGCCAGCAAGCTCTAAAAAAAACACTGCTTTTGCTGTTGTCTTCTGCTGGTGCAGAGGACTAGATACATGACTACCAGCACAAAGGTGCAGAATTCAAATTCAGTTTTTCCATTTTTTTTTCATCGTATAATAAAACTGAAAAAAAAATGGAATGACTGGCTTTGAACTCACAGTTGTACATCTAGTCCTCTGCACCAACAGAGAACCACTGTGGGACACAGGGGAGCCCACTCCCAATGTCCCCAGACATACCACATGTTGCCCTTCTCCCAGCAGTGTGGAACACAGGGGAGCCCACTCCCAGTGCCCTGAGTTATACACCCAACCCCAAGCAGCATGGGACACTGGGTAGCCCACTCTCAGTGTCACCAGTCCCCAGTCTCCAGTCATAGTAACACCCCAGCAGTGGGGTACACTGGGGAGCCCACTCCCAGTGTCCTGAGATGTTATTAGTGATCCCCAGCCTGTCATCCTCCGGCTTGCACTGTGGGACACTGGGTATCCCACTCCCAGTGTCCCTAAATCTGTTTCTTTTGAAGACCTATAAATTAGAAAACCATTCCCCGACAATGTTTAAATAATTTCACCTGAAAAAAGAAAACTGTCCCTAGTCATCACTGACCACACTGTGGGGTTCTGGGGAGCCTGCTCCCAGTGCCCTGAGACATACCACATGCTGCCCCCCCTCCCAGCAGTGTGGGACACTGGGGACCCCACTCCCAGTGTCATGAGTTATGCCCCCTCCCCAAGCAGCATGGGATACTGAAGAGCCCACTCACAGTGTCCCCAGTCACCAGTCATGGTAACCCCTCTATCAGTGAGGGACACTGGGGAGCCCACTCACAGTGTCCCAAGACTTTTATTAAACAAAAAAAAACACAACCCCGTCCATCCTCCCACTTGCACTGTGGGACATTGAGGAGCTCAGTGTCTCAAAATCTGTTTGATGACTTTTAAATGTTTTCACCCGGGAAAAAGAAAATGACCTCTCATCATCCCCCACCATCTGCATCCTGCAACCCCGAACCTCCCTCTGAGGACACCAGCACCCTCCCTTACCCTATACTTACCTCTGGGGGTCATCAGCTGTCATCTTCTGTACACCGGGACATGTCTTCACTCTTCAAAGCTGAACAACAAACTGAGGAATCAAGTCCCCTTCCTGCTGTGTAGTCACACTCTCCAAGAGGGGTTCCACTGAAAAAAAAACACAGCTCTTGTTGCAGTTCTATGCTAGTGCAGGGGATTACATACATGACCACAAGTGTGAGGGTGAAGAGTTTGACACCAGTTATTCCATTTTTTTTGTCGTACAATGAAAGCAGAAAAAAAATGAAATGACTGGTTTTGAACTGACAGTCATGCATCTAGTCCTCTGTACTACCAGAGAACAACCATGGGACAGTGGGAAGCCCACTCCCAGTGTCCCCAGACATACCACATGTCACCCCTCCTTCCTTCCAGCAGTGTGGGACACTGGGGATCCCACTCCCAGTGTCCCCAATTATCTATGCCCCCACACCCAGTAGTGTGGGATACAGGGGAGCCCATTCTCAGTATCCTGAGTTATGTTCCCATCCCCCAAGCAGTGTTGGACACTGGGGAGCCCACTCCCAGTGTCCCCAGTTATCTATGCCCCCACACACAGTAGTGTGGGATACAGGGGAGCCCATTCTCAGTATCCCGAGTTATGTTCCCATCCCCCAAGCAGTGTTGGACACTGGGGAGCCCACTCCCAGTGTCCCCAGTTATCTATGCTCCCGCACTCAGCAGTGTGAGATATTGCACAGCCCACTCTCAGTATGTTGAGTTATGCTCCCACCACCCTAAGCAGTGTGGGACACTGGGGAGCCCTCTCCCAGTGTCTCCAGTACCCTGTCATGGTAATCCCCCCTGCATCAAAGGACACTGGGGAGCCCACTCCCAGTGTCCCAAGACTTTTATTAGTGACCCCCACCCCCCGTCTGCACTCCTGCTTACACTGTGAGACACTGGGGAGCCCAATCCCAGTCTCTCAAAATCTGTCTCTTTGGAATACCTATAAATTAGAAAACAGTCCGCCATCAACCTTTAAATGTTTTCACTTGAAAAAAAGAAAATGGTCCCTTGTTATCCCCTGCCATCTGCCTCCTGCAACTCCAACCCTCCCTCTGAGGACCCAGCACCCCCCCTTACTTCTGGGAGTCATCTGCTGTCATATTCTGTGGACCAGGACACTGCACTCTTCAAAGTCAAATAGCAAACTGAGGAATCTTACCTCTGGGAGTCATCTGCTGTCATCTTCTGTGGACCAGGACACTGCACTCTTCAAAGTCAAATAGCAAACTGAGGAATCAAGTCCCCTCCATGCTGTGTAGTCGCACTCCCCAAGGAGGGGATCATTAAAAAAATCCACAGCTTTTGTTGCAGTTTTCTGCTGGCACAGAGGATTATATACATAACCACAAGCACAAGGGTGAAGAGTTTGATGCCAATTATTCAATTTTTTTGTTGTATAATAAAAGCGAAAACAAAATGGAATGACTGGTTTTGAATTAACAGTCATGAATCTAGCCTCTGCACTACCAAAGAAGCCACCATGGGACACTGAGAAGGAGCCCACTCCCATTGTCCCCAGACATACCACATGTTGCCCCCCAGCAGTGTGGAACACTGGGAAGCCCACTCTCAGTGTCCCCAGTTATCTATGCCACCACACCCAGCAGTGTGGGATACCCCCCAGCAGCGAGGGACACTGGGAAGCCCACTCCCAGTGTCCCAAGACTTTTACCAGTGACCCCTACCCCCGTCCATCCTCCCGCTGGCACTATGGGACACTGGGGAGACCACTCCCAATGTCCTAAAATCTGTTTCTTTTGAAGACCTATAAATTAGAAAACTGACCCCTATGGCATGGCAAGGAAGCCAACATGGTAGCAGTTTAACTCTATACCTCTCCTCACCCTCTCACTATTCTATAATATCCAGGACTTACTTGGTGCCAAACTCAAGATTTAGGCACAGCAACAGATATTACTGCTCTCCAGGACAATTTTAAGCCTGCTTTCTCAAACGGATTACAATCACCTGCTTACCTTAATGACATCAACGATTCTCTTGATTAGCTGCTATCAGCATCCAACTGGATTCTGCAGCACATCATGGCCTCCGACCCTGGTGCAGCGCAAGCTGCAGGAAACCTAAAAGAAATTTTGGAGATGTTCACCATGTTATTAGCTAGAAACAGAGAGCTAACTTAACTGGTTAATGAAAACAAACCAGACATAATTCAATTATCTCAGGGCCTGGAGGATAACTCCAAGCAAATAGACTAGCAACAAAATGCTGCAGACTACCTTGAATGCAGACTGGATGAGCAAGACAAACTCATTCAGCACCTCACGGACAAACTTGATGACATTGAAAACTGAGGCAGTAGCAACAACCTAAGATTCATGGGCTTCCTTGAAGGAGATGAGGGCCATGACCCGATTACCTTCCTACAGCAAGTGCTTCCATTGATCCTGCACAATCAATGGCCAATCCCCCTGGAGATCAATAGGGCCCATCAAACCCTGGCACCTCAGCCGAAGCCAGGGCAGTGACCTAGGCCAATACTGGCCAAACTCCTCAGATTCCAAGTTAAAGAGAGGATCCTGTGGCTGGCCCGGGACTGTGACCTTCTACTTTGGCAGCGCCATTTGATTCAAGTGTTCCTGGACTTCTCCTCTGTGCTATCCAATAGCTGAAGGTAATTCATGAGGGCTAGGCATACCCTCACGGCACTGAAGGTGCCATACACTTTAAAATATCCTACAGTCCTGTGCATCGAGTGGAATGGGGTGCCACATTCTTTCATGGACCCCAAGGCCGCAGAACAGTTCATTCTCATGTCATAGCCTGAGTCCTCCTTAGCAGGCCAACGTAGGTGTGGGGACCTCCCAGTATTGATACTACATCCGAAAAAGCACCCGCCTTGCCTGCGACCCCTATCCAGAGCAACAAAAATGGCTCTTCATCACAGGCCACACCAGAGGTACAGCACTCTCAGGGGAAGAAGCACAACAGAGGGGGAACTGGCCACAGGGGGAAGGTGGACAGAAGCCCTACCCTACCTGCAGCAACCTGAAGGGACCACAGATGGTCAGCTGAAGGAGGACTTGATACCAGCGATGCAGAGGGGGAGGTTTATGGAAGCAGATACTACCCTCTGCAGCTTCTTCAAGATCCAAATGTGGACTTCTTTCCTAAACTTCAGCACTATCAGGGGTGCAGCACCTCCAACTGCCCTCAACCCTCTTTACTGGCTGGAGATTCTCCACAGCTCCTGGGCTTATCTTCTGGAGGAGAGGTGTCAATCACAGCATCCACAACAGATGTCTGATGTGGGCCTGCTCCACAGCCCAGCACAGAACTTGTCAAAATCGGCTCCCTGACAATGCCACCTATAGTGCGGCCATTTCCAACAGGCCCATTTTCTATTGGGATCTAACAGCCCTGCCCATTGACTAGCCTTAAAGAAGTTTGCACCCCTTTATTTATAACAATAAGAGGTGCAACTAGGGTGAGGTGCTAACCTCAGGGGCTGGTCTTCAGGTTTGATCTTGTACTCTTCTGTTTTACAGTGGTAATGGTGACAGTGTGATTTTAATCCCAGGCTGTCACCTGCTTGTTGTGGGTTTGCCGCAGCTAACAGGGCTTTGGGTCAATGTCTCCTCCATAACTTTCTGCCACGGGCCATTGCTTATATTGTGCTACCCCATGGACTGGAACTGAAATGAATGTAAATACTATATTTAGGGTGGGTAGGAACGAGGATCTGATCTTGGGCACCACTGTTTTTGTATGACCTTGGTGATTGTCTTTCTGCACCCCCCCCAGCCCTGGCTAGTGCGGTGTTCTGGGCCAGGATTCTCATGCAGGGATTTTCCCCCATAAGCTCACCCACTGACTGCATCAATTCCCCTTGTGGATAACCCAAGCTGTGTGGTTTCAGGGGCTAATCTCTTCTGCAGACTGCTGGAAGCGAAGGGTTGGGAGAAATCCCCCACCAGAGCAGGAGGATTCTCTTGCTCACTGGTGAAGAAGTCTAACTTTTCCCCCTTCCTAACCTGAATCTAGCTTCTGTTATTTCATTTTCTTACTGCTTTTATGCCATTTTTGTGTAACTTTCTTTATCACTAAGTCACCAACTGTTTTAATACATGTTTAGAGGGGTGATGGGGCAATGTTAGAACCAGCATCTACGCTTGGTAACCCTGGTGGTTAACCATGTCTGCTACCTCATCACAGTCAAGATGTAGAGTTCTGGACTTTAGGTCTTTAAGAACAACAAAGCAGGGCACATACAATTGCTCAAGTGGAAGAGTGTATATAGCTGCCCCGGTTGTGCTCACGTGTGTATAAAATGTTACGTACTTTTTTGATACAATATTTTGCTCAGAAGGCAGTGCGATAAGCTGGGTTTCCTGGAGTCCCCCACAGAGGCTTGTCATACCAGATTCCAATAATAACCATTGCTAATAAGCCTCATAGATGACCTTAACTTTATTACCTGGAATGTGAAAGGGGTGAACTCCCCTATCAAAAGGAAACAAATCATGTCCCATTGGAAAAAACTCTGAGCTAAGGTGGTGTTCCTCCAGGAAACAAAACTTCACATGCCAAGGCTTGTAAACTAAAAAAGGTTTTGAAGTGCACAGCTCTTACCCATCTGGAAAGCGAGGGGTGTCCATATTGGTCCACAAGTCGCTTCTGTGGGCAATTTCTTCAGTCTAGAAAGACAAAGAAGGTAGATGGGTGGTATTACAGGTCTCCACCCCTGAGGGCCCATTGAGGCTTTTAAACCTCTATGCTCCCAAGTGTGATTACCCTATTTTCTACACACACACACTTATCCAAGATCATAGCGCTCATGCCTTCCCCTGAGGTCCCTCTACTGGTATCGGAGGACTTTAACCTGACATTGAATCCTGGTATGGACAGATTGGACAACTCCAAAGAACTCCACTGCAAAGTCAGGCAAACCGAGCTACAACTGATGGCTGAGCACAGCCTGGTTGACGTATGGAGACTTCGGAAGATCAACATGAGGGACTACACTTTTTACTCCCCTTCCCATAAGACATGCAGTAGACTGGATATGTGGCTTACATCCCCAGTGTTCATCCCTACAGTCAAATCTACCATTATCCACCCTCGGGTTATTTCGGACCAATGTCCCATTCGAAACTAACATATCATGGAGCCCTCTTTCCCCTCGATCAGTGAACTGGTACCTCGATCCTTTACATCATAAAGACCCTGAGTTTGTCCCATGGGCTCAAAAGGTGATCCATAATTTCCTGGCCCTCAATGATAACCAAGAGATCCAGGACAACACCCTCTGGGAAGCCCTGAAGGCCTACCATAGGGGCAAAATAATCAGGTATGCCTCCTATAGGAGAAGGCAAAGGGAGCGGGAGGCAGCAAAGTTCGAATCACAGCTCAAAATAGAAGAAGGCAGCTTGAAGGCGAGCTCTGACAGGGACCAAAGGATGATGCTGGACCCAAGGACCAAACTTAATGTGCACTATTCCAGGAAGGCAGAGCTAGCCCTATTGTAGATTATGCATACCCTCTGGGAGGGAGGGGAAAAGGCCAGCAAAATCCTTGCTTATACATTGCACAAGCAAATGGCTGAGCAACATATTCCTGGTTTGAGGGACAAGCAGGGCCAAATTCAGACCTCTCAGAAAGAAATTTCACATATCATGTCTGACTTCTACTCTGAATTGTATTCCTCTATGCACCCTCCCAATGCAAAAAGTACTACTGCCTTCCTTTCTTCATTGGAACTACCTAGAGTTTCTGTGGTCTAGGTCCAAACCCTGGACAACCCCATCTCTCAGGAAGAGACAGAGACCGCTATTCTGAATTTAAATAAAACAAATACCCAAGGGGGATGGGTTCCCGGTCGATTTTTACCAGCAAGTCAATGACACTATCTCCCCACTTTTGCAGAGGGTATATTCCCAGGATATAACTACAAACTCCTTCCTTCCTACCATGAAAGAGGCCATCATCACCATTCTCCCAAAAAAGAGGAAAGACACCCTACTTCCAGCCAGTAATCTCCCCATCTCCCTTATAAGTGCTGATGCTAAGATTTTGGCCAAGCTACCAACTATAAGACAGGAGAAGGTACTCCCTGGGCTAATACACTTTTCTCAGGTGGGTTTCTTCAAGGGCGACTTAGCTCAGATCATCTCCGGATGTTCCTTGCCTTGAGGCATTTTACCAAACAGATTCCCACCCCTGCCACGGCCCTTACAGTAGATTTCAAGAAGGCCTACAACTCGCTGGAGTGGGAGTACCTTTTTGAGGTTCTGAGGGATAGAGGGATAGGCCCATATTTTATAAACTGTGAAAACACTTTACTCCTATCCCACAGCAAGGACACTAATGAGCAGTCTAATCCCCCCCTTTCCCCCAGGCTGGGCACAAGACAAGGCTGCCCGTTGTCCCCTCTCCTATTTGTTCTGGCCATAGAACCCCTTGGAGCCACAATTAGAGCTAATGATGATATTCAGGGCATAAGAGTGGGCAAGGAAGAATACAAATCATTGTCATATGCTGATGGCCTCTTGATCCTCCTTAGAGATGCCCCCAAAGTCATGAATGCTTTGTGCCATATGCTGGACCAGTTTTTAAGAACATGTCTGGCCTAAAAGTGAATCATATTAAATCTGAGATCCTAGCCCTTAACCCTCACAACAAGCCCGAACTGTTTCAAGACACTTCCTGTAAATGGGCGGAGTTGGGGCTCACATACCTAGGTCTCTGTATCCTCCTGCTAAATCAAGACATCTGCAAAGCCAATTTTCACCTGTTCCTGGCATCGCTTACAGATGATATCCAGAAATGGTCTCAGTTGCACCTATCATTCACTGGTAAAATAGCAACCATAAAAATGATGTTGGCCCCTAAGGTATTATATCTGTTAGCCAACATCCCGATATGCATCACTGACAAGTGATTCCACAAACTGAACAAGCCAATTTATATGGGAGAGGAAAAACACACAGACTGAGCAGAGTGAAGTTCAGGAAACACTGGAAGGAGGGGTTGTGGGGATTACCTAATTTTGCTGTTTATCACATGGCCTTTGTACAGGCACAAACATTATGCTGGTGCCCAGGTGTGGATTTACTAGCCCCTCAGTGGGCTTTACTGGAAGGCTCCCTGATCAGGGCTCGCACCCCATAGCACCTATTGTATAGCAAACCTAAGAAGGCATATCTCAGTTTCCCAACTATAGCACTGTCCATTAGATACTGGAAGAAAAGGTCTAAACTACTGCATTTGATGGATTTTCCCCCCCAATGGACACCCCTGTGGGATGACCCTTCTATAACCATTGGCAGACAGACCATCAGTTGGGAGGGATGGTGCAGTGCAGGGATTGAAACTTTACAGGACTTGTGCACCTCTACACAACTGATAATTGACACTTTCCAAAACCTGAAGGAAAAATACAAGCTACCCCAAACAGATTTTTGGAAATATTTGCAGATCAGAGCAGCCATTACCTCTCTGATCAAAGGCAAGTCTTGGGAGGTACAGGAGACAGCCCATGAGCTTATCCATTCCTGGATATATAAGACCAAGGGTAGAGCATGAGTCATTTGAGATATATTGGCCCTAGACCTGCAGACCACTCCAGATTGGACTGGGAATCAGAACTCAGATGTTCTGTGCCTGAGTCATCCTGGCTGGCTTGTTGGGTGAAGGCCTATGTAGCAACCAGGGACATAAAGTTTCAGCTTATACAGGTGAAGATCATGCACCACTGGTATAGGACATGTGAACCTTTCCACAAGCTGGGGGTTACACCTGACTACTTGTGCTGATGATGTAGGAATTGGACTGGATCCTTATCATACATTTTATGGAAATGCCCTACGATCAGGCCCTATGGGAACAGTTTTCTCCGTTTTTCAAATTAATGCTCCCTACATCAATATCCAATACCACTCTTCTGGGGCTCTACTGACCCACCCCATCCACCCAAGTCCATATTGTTCTCTGTGGGATAGTGGCTACAATAGCTGTCAAAAGGCTACTCCTTAGAAACTGAAGAACATCCAATATTCTAACCATTCATGAATGGCTACATCTGCTGAGTCAGACTGCCAGATTGGAAAGGATGTCACACATGGCCCCAGGATCCATGTCCAAATATGACAAAATCTGGTCAAAATCTCTTGAGTGTACAGGAGGACCATGGATGACCCACTTGCATGCCTATAGGGCACCCAGGATGCCCATTACTCTGCCATATGTGATATACTAATATTCCTGGTTTTCCCTCTATGTGCCTCCTCCCTCCCTCTTTCTAATAAGCTCCTCTATTCCCAGATGGGGATTAATACCTGTGATTCACTAATTACATGGATTCTATGCATCTGCAAATTACCGCTGCGTGCATGCTGCCTTACATATCCTGTTATTTGTATGTATGAGTTTTTGGTTATATGTTGTTGTAAACTGTTGGAAATAACAATACAAAATTTAACATAAAAAAGAAATCCATCCCCCTGCAACTTTTAGGTGTTTTCACCTGGAAAAAAAAATGGTCCCTTGTCATCCCCAGCTGTCTGCCTCCTGCAACCCAAACCGTCCCACTGAGGACCCAGCACCCCACCCTCTTACCCTATACTTACCTCCAGGAGTTGTTGGATGTCATCTTCTGTGGATCAGGAGATGTCTGCACTCTTCAAAGCCGAACCTCAAAATGAGGAAACAAGGTAAGTGCTGTATAATGGCTGTCAATGGTGTTTTCAACTTACTAAGTTTCATACTAAGTTGTAAGGAGCTTATGGGGTCTTTCATTAGACCCATGGTCGCTTCAATCCTTCTTACCTGTAATATGTTAGAGTGTGTCCATCAAGGATATTTAAGGAACTTATATTGATATCTCGGCCATTTTAAGGTACTTTTGCACCACATTTTCAACATGGGGTTTTGGGACTTCTCCTCAGGAACACTGTCACTGTTGTTTCAATAATAGGATCAGTGAGGTGATTTCGCGGATGCTGCCTGAGATCACCTTTTGGGACTGAGTAACGAAATGACAGTGCCAGTATTCATGAGGTTGGGTTCCAAAGAACCCATGCTGAAAATTTGTTGCAAAAATAACAAAAAAAAACAGAGTTACACGAGGTCATTGAAATTTTCCTACACACGCACGCATGTAACTTTGCCACTTTTTAATATTTTCACTTCAGATTTTCAACATAGCCATTTTTCCACATCATCTCATGAACAGTGCAGCTGTCATTTCTCATGTATTACCCAAAATGTGTTTTTGCACCTGTGGCATAGAATGGCATGGTCATGCGTGAAATCATCTTTTGGAACAGATATATGAAATGACAGTGCCAGTTTTCATAAGGTAGGGTCCAAAAAAGCCCATGTTGAAAATTTGGGAAACATGTATAAAAATGGCTGACTTATGCATGTTCATTGAAATTTTTCCACGCACATGCATAACTTTGGTAATTTTTAATATTTTGACTCCAAATTTTCAACATAACCATTTTTTCACACTACCTCAGGAAGAGTACAACTGTCATTTTTCAGATCCTGTCCAAAATGTATTTTTCATACCTGTGGCATGGAATGGCATTGTAATTGGCAGAATTATCTTTTGGCAGTGTTTTGAAAATTTTCTTTACTGGGTACATGTGCTGGGGTAATAACATGGCTATGCTAATAATTTTGTCACGCATCTACGGAGGGATGAGTGCACAGGGTCTGAAGGACCCTGCTCTCCCACAGTACAAAAACAAGAAGCCCTGAGCATGGGATAACATTGTGACATAAGGACAGTTATGGAGGGTGGGAATGCAGGGCCCTCTGGGTCCTGTGCTCACACAGGGAAATAAGGATATAAGTAAACTATCTGAAAAAGTAAGGAAATTCATTGCAAAAAATGTTTGTTAATGCATCAGTTAGGGTGATAAAACTAGGGAAATATGTCATTAGGGTTTCCAGCCTTAATGCCACACCCCCACCCTGCAGACACCGACAGGCATCAGGGGTGTACCTTGGGGACGTCAGCGCTAATGCTCACCCCATTCTTGTATGCTATACCCATCTGAGCTTATTTATTTATGGAACAGGTTGAGCATTAGGGCTGATGACCCCAAAGCACACATCCAAAGCCTGTTGGTGTCTGCAGCGTGGGGCATTAGGGTTGGAAACCCTAATGCCTTATTTTTCTAGTTTTTTGTCACTGTAATAAACACCCTAATTGATGCATTAACAAAGTTTTTTGCAATGAATATATATATATATATATAGTTAGATAGATAGATATAAATATATATATCATACATCATATATATATATATATATATATATATATATATATATATATATATAAAGTTCTAGCACCCACTTGTGTACCCTGGTGCCCTGAGTCTAGCCACCCAGCACCAGAATAATGATCCAACTAGCCTCCCATTTCTTAGTATTCCTGGGGAGTCTCCTTGGGAGCTAACTGAACCCAGAGTACCTGATGCCACCTCCTGATGCACCCAGAAATGTAATGCACACCATGTGTTTGCACAGTGGGACCCTCAGCATCCAGTCTGCACGCAATCAACCACAGCCCAGGCATTACCTGCCAGAGTCCTGTCAAAAACCATGGTCATTATGCAGGACTTTGTCAAGTGGCCAGATGGCAGGCTAAAATAGAGTGGAAAACACTCTCAGTCCATGTGCCCCTCTGCTTAGCCAAGCAGCAGTGTTATTAATCTGCTGTATGAAGCATTTAAGATCTTTTCCTGTATTGCAGGCCCAGTGCCATTTGGAAATACTCGTCATAGCAAAATTATCCAAGAGCCAGTTGATGCTTCTCTCAGTTCTGTCTGCATGATATCATTCTGCTGTTGCAGTGCTCAACAATGCCAGTGCCATGGCATCACTGCCATTTCCCCATGCTAGGGGTCTAAAGCAGGGTGGCCACACAGCAGGGCAGGATCAGTTGTGCTGAGGGATAAAGTAAAGAGATACTGCCTGGTGCCCTCCTATTGTCTCCCTCTGCCCCATGTAATTTTCTGTGGCATACTTCTCATAGAATGGCTGCAATGAGGCACAGGAATGGCTTTCAAGAGCAAATGCGGTGGAGCTAGGGGGTATGCCGACTGCACAGAGAAACCTACACAGCAAAATCCCCCACAGCGACAATCTCACAAGGTTACAAGATTGTCGCTGTGGGTGACCCACAGGTGAAATTCCCCTCTTTCATCCCCACTTCAAGATAACTCCAACTCGGAGTTAGGAATCCTTAAGAAGGGGGGGGGGGCACAGGGAGTGCAGCCCTCCACATGGGAGGTTTTGGGGCACAGCCACTCAATAGAAAGCACACCAATGTCTGACAGACAAAATTTCACCTGTCGACATCAGGGATCTCGCTATGCCGAACCTCAACAACAATGTTGTCTAGTTGGCATAGGTAAACTGAGCTAGGGACATCACCAGGTCCCCCAGCCTATAGTCTGAATGCAGCTAACAGGAGCCACAACTCCATTGGCACCAAAGACAGCTCAGTTCCAACCCCTCCCAGTATGGCTCTACAATTTACTGTGTGGGATGCCGAGTACATCTGGGGTATGAGGATGGAACTGAGAAGTATTTATATAACAACTTTGTATAACAAATCTGGGGGCGTTGCATATCAGGGGAAAAAGGAAAATCCATTGTGGGGGCAAAAGTTGACCTGACAGCGGGTGACCAGAAATCAAGGTCACCCCTGTCAGTTTCGGCAAAGGTGAGTCACCGTAAATGGCCAAAACATAAATACGTTGCTGTTGTAACAGTATATAATATAGCTGTAATGAACTCAACAAGAAGGAAACCCAGTCACCCATTCCAACAGCTGGCTGGCCATGTGATGAGCCAACTGGTGGATGGATCAGCTTGTGTTTGCCATCACCAGAGTTAAGGACTCAATCTGGTAGGCTACTCCCATGTAACATAAAATTTTACACTTTTATGTGATCTTACCCCTAGTTTGTATAAGAATTACTGTACAGTTTTATTAATAATAACATCAGTCTCAGGGTTCAAAGACCTCTATGCATTGCCAACTTACAAAGCCATCTGAATATTGCAGCAATGGGAGTTGCTCCCACTACTCTTGAACCACATTTGCCCATGGTCATTGGGGGCTCTTCTCGAGATTGCAGGGATACCCAGTCCATGCCACTGGGTTCATTGTCCTGGCCATCCAGAAGCTGAGTGGGGAAGTTATTCCTTTCTGGGGGTGAATCCACAGCTTATGAGTCTGTTGCCATTGACCTAGACCCCATAACACCTGTTCCAATGGGTGTGGTTGGAGACTGTAGAGGCGTGTGAAGTTGCCACAATTCAGCAGCTCAGTGCACTCCAGCCTTTGTGGTGACTTTACCACTACCAGGGGGACCCCAGTTGTGGTGGACAAACAACGCTGCTTCAGTGGGGTCTCCAAAAGCATGGAGGACCCTGTTCTCTCTGTTTTAAAGTTGGCAGGGTATGACATGCAATAGTTAACATCCAATCCTTGAAGAGTGTGGTGAAGGTCTGTTAATGCAGCCCTCTTTTTAGACAATTTGGTAGAATAATCCAGATAGAGGGACACCCTATGCCCATGCCAAAATAGGGCTCCTTTCTCCCTTGCTAGCCTTAGTATTTTCCTCTTGGTAGCATATAGAAGAAAAAGTGCCATTATTGTCCTCAGTTTGCTGCTTGCTTTTGGAGGGGGAGCAAGTGTTCTTTGTGCCTGTTGTATTTCTAAGGGGAAATTTTAAGCTACAGGAGCTCTGTTAATATGCATAGAACAATCATTTCCACATAATTTTCTTCTGCTCCTCCTAGGTCACCCACTATGCAAATGTTATTTAGTTGTCTCCTGTTTTCCATGTTATCTATCTTATCCTATAGTCAGGATATTTCATCTTTCAGATGTCTGATGTTGATGTCCCACTTGTCCACTTATAGTTCCTGCTGTTTCAGGGTGCTTTCAGCATCAAAGACTCAGATGTGCAAAGACTCAACATTATTTTCCAAATTAAGTATGGACATTTTCACCCCTGATACCTCCTTTAAAATTCACTCAAACATAAATTTTATAATTGCAGTCACTGCATTGCCAATCGGTAGAACCGCCGCACTTATCTCCTCAGCCATCGCGAGATGAACACATTTTTGGGTGGGGATTCTGACAAGAAAATCTCAATGGATGGTACAAAAAAGTGACATTTTTCATCAGAACAAGACAACCTCTAACAAAGTTTGGCTTTTAAACCTGAGGATTTTATAATTTTTTAAAAGGGGGTTTTCTTAGATATTACCCGAGTAGAAGAACTGATATCTCACATGGCCATCTTGGTCACGGTCAAACCAGAAGTTTTGATAACTGAACATTTAAAGTAATGACTGGCTCAGTGGTGCACATGGGTACATAGATACATAGACAGTGTTGACAGATAAGGGTCAACGGCCCACCCAGTCTGCCCACTTGAGCTTGTAAGTTCACTTTTTTTTCCCTAGAAGTCTGTTGCCCCTCACCCCTGACCTCCAGAATTCCTTTATGTCTATCCCATGCATTCTTAAATCCCGTGATTGTTTTGGCCTCCACCACTTCCTCTGGCAGGGTGCTCCACTTGTCCACCACCTGCTCTGTGAAGAAATTCTTCCTCATGTTTCCTTTGAATCATCCTCCCTTCAACTTAATCCCATGCCCTAGTCCTGGAACATCTTTTTCTCTTAAAAATAATGTATTCCTGCACCCTGTTCCTCCCTGTGAGATACTTGTATGTCTCTATCGTATCCCCTCTCTCCCTCCTCTCCTCCAGGGAGTACATATTCAAGTCCTTCAACCTGTCATCATAGGACTTGTGATGCAATCCATGTACCATCTTTGTTGCCCTTCTCTGAACCTTCTCTACCCTGTCTATGTCCTTACATAGGTAAGGTTTCCAGAGCTGTACACTGTACTCCAGGTGGGGCCTCACTAGTGTCTTGTATAGTGGAACTATGACCTCACTTTTCCTGCTGGTGGTGCCCCTGCATATGCATCCCAGCATCCTAGTTGCTTTACGTGCTGCCTTGCTGCACTGTTACCCTACCCTGTGATCATCAGAGACGATAACCGCATGATCCCTTTCCTGTTTGGTGCATGCTAAATCCTCACCCCCCAACTGATATATTGTGCCAGGGTTTTTGTGCCCCATATGCATTATCTTGCACTTCTTTGCATTGAATTTCAACTGCCAAACCCCTGACCATTTTTCAAGTTTCTGCAGGTCCCTTCTCATTCTGTCTACACCCTCTGGTGTGTCCACTCTGTTACAGACCTTTGTATCATCAGCGAACAGGGAAATTCTGCCTTGTAGGTCCTGTGCAATGTCACTGATGAAGATGTTGAATAGGACCGATCCCAGCACTAATCTCTGTGGTACCCACTGGTCACTCTTCCCTCTGTGGAGTGACAGCCATTTACCACCACCTTCTGTCTCCTACCGCCCAGTCAGTTATCTACCCACCACACTACTGTCCTGCCGACACCCATTTTCCCCAGTTTGTGTAATAGCCTTCGATATGGCACAGTGTCAAAGGCCTTGCTGAAGTCCAGATAGGCCATGTCCACTGCCCTCCCCCTGATCCACCTCCCTAGTCACCCAGTCAAAAAATTCCACGAGGTTAGTCTGACATGAACTCCCCCTGGTAAAACCATGCTGCCTTGGATCCTGTAGTCCATTGACAACCAGATGCTCCAACAATCTCTCCTTCAGTAGTGCTTCCATGATCTTCCCCACTACCGAGGTGAGGCTGACTGGTCTGTACTTCCCCACTTCCTCTTTGTTCTCACTTTTGTATAAGAGGACTAGATCTGCTGTCCTCCAGTCTTTGGGTACCTCCCCTGTTTCCAGTGATCGGTTAAACAGGATAGCCAGAGGTTCAGCCACCACCTCTCTTATTTCCTTAAGGACCCTGGGGTACACCCCATCTTGGCCAATTGCTTTATCAACTCTTATTCCTTCCAATTCCTTCAGGACCCTTTCTCATGTAAAGGGACTTGTGTCCATTTCTGCATCATTCCCACCCCTTGTATTTCCTACAGGCCCATTACCCTCCTCTTTCTCAGTAAAGACTGAGCAGAAATACCTGTTCAGTATGTCAGCTTTACTGTTGTCATCCTCCACGCGGCCCCCATCCTCCCCCTTCAGTCTCACTATCCCTCCCTTTGCCTTTCCATGATGCCATGTGGGCAACCCAGGTTCACTATGTGAATCCGCACAGTCAGTGCTGCTGGAGCCATAGGAAAACTAAGAGGAGGTAGTGATCTCATGTTCTGGTTGGGGCATCCTCACTACCATAGCACCTCCCATGGAGTTTAAAGGGGAACCATGGAATGTCATGAGTTGCCATTTGACATCCTGCCTTCTACCCCAGGTTAGGCACTGTAGGGTTGCTATAAGCACTGAATATAGCAAATGGGACAAAAGTAGAAAGAAAATAATTTTGCTTGTATGGATGGTGGAGTAGCACACCCCTATGTCATAACTGCAAGGATGTTTTCACCTTCTCCTGACCTAGGAGACAAAGACTGTAATCCCATAGAGCCTTTCCACCCTAGTCTACCCAGGAGGGTTGTTGCTTTTGTGGTTCATGGTGTAGCACACCCCCCTGTCATCACCCTCAGGGTCATCTTCACCTTCTCCTGACCTAGGAGACAAACAATGTAATTCCAGAGAGTCCTTCTGCCCTAGTCTACCTGGGAGCTCCCTGGGTGTTCCCTCATTTGGTAGAGGTGCTCTTGAAGTTGTGACATGTACTGTGAGGCAAGAAGGAACAATTTGGACAGGTGCTTAAAGAAGGAGTCAGGATGCAAGCAAGTGATAGGGAGAGTAACATCAAATTTAAAAAAAAATCAAAGAGATGTTCTCTATATAACATAACAATATTGGACACTGTTTATAAAAGTATATACCAAAGTAATCACCTTTTCTTAGTGACCATTGTAGTACTACAAGGGCCTGTACTAGGGCCAACATTGTTTAATATATTTATAATGTATCTGGAGTTGGGCACAAGTCCCTTGTTTGCCAGTTTTGCTGAAGACACCAACATTAGAAGAGTTATTGTATCTCAGCAAGAGGTGCATGGATGTAGAAAGACATGGACACACTTTAAAAGTGGGCAGGAAAAATAGCTGAAGAACTTCAACATTAATAAATGCAAAATGATGCATTCACATAAGAAGATTAGAATAGCAAAACATAACCTAAACAATATGTACATTGTTAAAATTCAGCCGCATGAGTTTAATTATCATAAACAACTTTAAATGGGGCAACAGTGTGGGTCTGCAGCTAGCAAAGTATATAAAAATTATCTCATACATTTAAAGAAACATTGTAAGTGGATCAAGAGATATTGCCATACTTCTGTACATGTCCAGTCCTGAGTATAGTGTACAGTTGTGTTCTCCATATCTGAGGAAGGATATTGGCAGGATAAAGCATATGCAGAGGAGAACTTAGCAGGTTGAAGGTTCTGAAAACGTGCGCTATGAATATCAACTGTAAGCACTGGGACTTTTCTCCATGGAAAAGTTCCTACTAGGGCTTGGTGGAATGTGGAATTCCATCATCAGAATTGCTGTGGAATGGCCAAAATGCTTTTTGGAATCTCTTTTTAAATTTCACAAAATTCCAAAAAGCATTTATGTGAAAACATCATAATAATTTTCTGCACATCACATGCACTGGGGAATAATTTTCCGTGGATTGCAGAAGACTCCACGGTTTATGTAAACTGTGGATTATTAATCTGTCAAAATAATTTTTCATGTAGAATGTTATAATTTCGCTGCCAACAGAAATCCGTAGAAATTTCTGAAATTCCACAGAATTCTGTTCCATTGGAAATTCAACATTGCACACAGCCCTAGTGCATGCTTAATGGTGACATGATTTTGCCTACAGACTTACTTCCTTTGAACCTGATTCTGTTAGATTTCAGAAGCTAAGCAAGGTTGGGCCTGGTCAGTAGTCAGTGAACACCAGGTGCTGCAGGAAGTGGTAGGGGATACTCTTTTTCCTGGTTATAAAGTGGCCGTACTGATGCCCCATGATGGAGTTCAAGGACACTGTGATGTCATGTGGGGCCAAATTTTGTACGAAATGTTTAACTAAATTCATGTCTACTTGTTCTGGTTGCTATTCATGTGGATGTTAAAGATCCAATGGCACTTCTCAGAAAGTGTAAGAAATTTTCCCTAGGATCTTGATCAGCTTTCTCCATTTAACCAACATTTTGAGGCACACCTCTTCCTCAGGGCATGGAGTTATTGGGCCTAATTCTGAAAAGAAATAGATTGATGCAAGACATCTATGTTACAAGAGTTTGACGCAAGTCTCCTTACATCAAATGCAATTCTGCAAAGCAGCCTGCATCATATCTAACACAGCTGCACCAAAGCTGTCTTACACTAAGGCTGCGGCAAGCATCCAGGTGCACCAGGTTGTAAGGGGGCTTGCACCACAGTGTGGCTACAACATCCCCTTTTTTGGGATCTTGAAAGCCCCACCATGGATGTAGCAAGGGGCCCCACTTAGACCATCCAAAAGGTGGTCTAAGTGCTCTGCGTCAATGTGGGACCCTGCTGACAGTGGGGGGGGGGGCTGCCAGGAGACGGCTGGGGTCAGGTAGACTTGGGGTGGAGTGCTCTAGGGGGCATGACAGAGACAGTGACAGTGCAGGTTTTGTTGCAAAAGGGACAGTGTGCATGGTAGCATATATTTTGATATAGTGCCTTTGGTCACCCACTGTCAGCTAGCTTATGCTCTCCCAATCTTATCCCCCACATATTTGGCCCATATGCTGAGTGACCTGTACATTGTGTGCCTGTTCATGACCCACCAGCAGTACAGGGTGCCCAGCTGGTGGGTCGCCATCCCTCCCACAGCTGCCACAAGCCTGTCAGAAGCTTGCGGCATTCCCACATGGAGCACTGTTTCTGTGGCATTGCTGTCTCCTTGTGGCAAACCCAGGAACATTGGGGCCAAGACCCTGAGTTTTCTGGAATTGGTTGCAGGTTCCCCAGTGCACCCAGAGTTTTCTGCAGCCCTTGATCACTGCAAATTGTGGTGATCTAAGGCATTTTTTAGAATCAGACCCATTAAACTTTGTGGATACAACAAACCCATATTGGCCACTATTCACTAATGGGGCAGAAGGTACAAACCAAAGGTGTGAAACCCACCCACATACCTCCATGGCCCCAGACTGGTGCAGGGTGTATGGTATGCATGACCGCATGCACCCATGGGGTGCCTGTCCATGGCACCACCCCCAGTGTGCAGCAGAATGTGGGTCAGCCCAGTGCAGAGGGGTGAACCTGGGCAGACATCCAATCAGATGCCCTACTCATGTTCCATAGTGAATCCCTTGTGCCCATGTGGAGGGCGCACATGCAGGAGTGGAGCCACATAAAGCGGTAACATTGCACAACTGGTTGGGCACTTGTCCGATACTCTGCCTCAGCCCTCCCCAGCAGCCTTATGGGCTGGGGCTACACCGATGTCCATTGCCCATTCCCACTGTGCCCAGTGGGTGAGGATCATGGGGGTGTGCACCGGATTACAGCAGGTTCCCAGCTGCCATAACCTGTGCCCCCCTGTGCCTGGCACTACGTGCCTTAGTGAATGGAGCATAGTGCAGGCATGCCTCAGACATTCCTCCCGACTGCCTCCAGTGCCGAAGTGCTCATGGGGCTGGGAAGTCGGGCATGTAAGTGTCTTGTGCACCCTTCGTGAATGCGGTGGTGGTCTGTGGGACCCCCGCTGAGTGGCATTTACACTAAAGGTTGCCTACACACCTCAGATATGTGGCACATAGGCATCTTTTCTTGTCATGCATTGGGCCCATTGTATATAATTTTGACGATATTACCAGATCCCTATTTCAAATACAGTATTGTGTCTTCAAACCATGTTCAACTCAATCTTTTTCAGTGCGGAAACCTCTGCTAGCAGTCCATGGAGTAAAAGATTTCTTACATTGCTCCTGAATTGCTAAACCCCAGAGTCCAGTAGAGGTGGATGCACTTGAGTGATTCTTTGGTGGAAGGTTTGTCTTAATTGTTAAAGCATTTTGTGATGCTTGAATGAAAATTGCTCCTGTAAAACTATTTAGTTTTGCACAAAGTAATTTTTGCACATCATGCTAATTGGTTAGAATTGAGCAATATTAGTATGGCACTTTGCAGTTATTGCCTAATTTATACTTTTGCATACAAACATACCACATCAAGATGGTTTCTCAGCTATAAGGTATTGAATGGACACAGACGGCCCAGTTTTCAAAGGCTGATGCACGGCTTGCACCAAACCCTGTGTCAGCCTTGAAGTTTGACGCAACTACGCCTAACACATTGCTACAACTTGCGCCTAATTTTAGAACATTTATTGCAGCTGTGACAATCTCCATGATTAATGTCAGCTCATGCCAAAGCTTTGGCACAAGCCCTGTAAAAAGGGTCCCCGAATAGCACAAACTTAGATGTGGGGGAGCTGGTCTAACTTTACTGCGTCCGATGCAAAGGACTTGTGTCAGGGATTTGCGTCTGCCTTCCTTGCAAAATTGCAATTGTGCCACTGTTTGATGCAAGTTGCCACTTGTGTCAAACTCCCTAATGCAAGTCCACTGTGTTAATCTAATCCCCTTTAAAAATTGGGCCATGAGACTGACCTTGAATCAGATTTTATTGATTTTCTAGTCAACTGTTCTGAAGTGGTTCTGACCAGAAATGTATTTTGGTTCCAGGGTAAATGTTTCCTGTATGAAAAGTGTATGGCTATAGTGCTACTTTTTCCCAAATTATGGCAACCTTTATCTTGGGAAATGGGAAATATATCTATGATGCAAATGTCAGTCCTTTTTGCCATAGGATAGACATTTGGCATCACTTTATTGATGACATATTGTTTGTTTGGCTTGAAATGATACAGAAATGCAATGATTTTATGTTACCTGGAAGAGGGCAACCCAAACTTGAAATTCACCATCCAGGCTGATAAAAAGCAGGTCTCTTTCTTGGATTTGATTATTAAAAAGAATGGACATGATACATTGTGCATTGATCTCTATAGGAAATAGACCAACAGGAATGCCTTGTTGCACTTCAATAGTTGCCATCCCTGCCATACATTGGACGGCAGCATCTCTATGGCTGCTGGAGGCAGACCTGCCTCCAGTACACCTGTGGCTGGAACACCAGAGCCAAGGTCAGAGCCTGAGGGGAGTGGTGATGGTAACAGCCCCATGGCTGAGAAGGCGGTGGACAGCAGTGAGGAGGACACAAATGGACCACCATGGGAGCAGCAGGAGACCATGGAGGATACCACCAGCAGTGCTGCCACTTCTGTGGAGGTGGTTCAGACACCCGTGGTTGAGCAGGAAGCATCAAACCAAGAACAGCTGGTGGCTGAGGACACTGCCATTAGGTCGCAGAGCCCACTAAGCACCCATGGACTGCAGGACCAGTTGGATGAGGCCTTCCATAAGCTGCAGGCCTGGCTGAACCCACCGGCCTGCATTAGGGACTACTGCCAGTCGGTGCTGGCTGGCCAGGCGGAAGTCAGGTAGGAGCTGGAGAACATATGGTACAGCATGCAGGAGCACCACACCTGCATGGAGCTGCAGCTATCCAGCATTGCTGGCTGTCTGCAGGCATTCACCAGGGACTCATCGGCATGCATGGCTGGGCTGGGGGATGCCATACAGGGTATCCGGTACTGTGCCGAATGCCAGGCGGTCATCATGGACCACCTCAGCACAGGCCTGGAGAACATGCTGGCACACCAGCAGTGCCAGAATACAGCCATGGCCACGGCCATGCAGGCCATAGCTTGTGCACTGCAGCTGCTGCACCACCAGCAATACCTGGCCCAGCGGACGGCACTCCCAGCCACTGCTCATTCCAGCACCCAGACACAGCCACCAGAGCCAGTGGAACCCCCACCACTACCCCTGGCTCAGGAGTCAGAATCTCACCTCCCACCAGTCATGCAGCCGGAGCCACACACCCAGACAGGCACCACCCACACTGACCCGGGCACAGGACAGCGCCATGGTGCAACCACAGGGATGCACACAGGTAAGCCAGCAACACAGGTGCAGGCCAGGCCAAGTTCCACACACAGTCCCACTGGAACAGTGTCAGGCACAGGGCATAAACAGGGGGGTGGCACATCGAGGAGGGTTCACTGCAGTCTTCACAGGGCCTCAGGCAATCAGCACATGACAGGGGAACACACACTGTGCAGCCCTGGCACAGCCGCTGCCACATGTGGCACAGAGGCAAGTAGGCTTGCGTGGGCAGAGGCACAGCAGATCACCTCTGGGGGCACACATAGACCCACAGGCTGTGATGCCAGGGGTGGTCCACCAGGGCACCGCACAGCCCACAAGACTGGCAGGGTCTTCCCCAGCCCAGCACCTGGCACTGGAGGGGTCAGTGCGAGGACAGCGTGCATGTGGCAGATGGCTGTGACACGCCTAGGCATTCTGTGCTGTTGGGAGTTGGTTGTGTGGGGCTGCACTGGGGGGGTGGGGTCATATGCATCACAAGGGGCACATGTCTATGGGGGCACTGTGCATTAACAAGGGTGTGTGTGTGTGTGTGTATGCATGACTGTGAGCATGGGTGAATGTGGGGTCACGCGTGATGGTTAGGACTGGGGAGCACTGTGAATTGAGCACCATTTGTGTGTAAGTAGCACCATGTTAATAAACCTTTGCACCTCATACTTTCATTGTGTTGTCCTTTTGTTGTCAGTGCAATTGTAGGGCTATACTGGAAACATGTTGGTTAGGGTGTATCCGCCAGTCACAACAATGCCCTGTGTGGGCCACTGCCGGTGGGCAGCTGCCTGCCACTGCCCACCCGGGGCACATGCACGGACACACACACACACATACACAGCCCTGCAGACACTGGTGCTACACATGCAGGTGCACCCATACCCATTCTGCAACTCTGTTGCGTCTGCAGGGAGCACACGCAAGTGCGTGACGACAGGCAAGCTGCAACTCCACATCGCATTTGCCAAGCCGCATAAAAGCTGTATCACATATTGCAAGTGCCACCATGCATGCCACAATTCATATATGCGAAGTGCGATATGCGATGCACGTGCGACATGCATGTGAGGCACATGCAGTTGCGAGTAGCTAGGCCCAGGTACAGTGTACTGTTACAGGAGCTGCAGAGCTGAGTGCAGGAGAGAGCAGAAACATTACAGTGCCAACCTGACCTGGACAGGGACAGATATATTGCAGACTGGTGTGTATTGGGCCACAGAAGCCCCCCCCATACATACCCCTAATCCATCTGCCACAACCCTTAGGGACAGGAACAGGTATGGACCTTCCCAATGCTGGACACTTAGGAGATCTGACACGTTATGTGCAATGGCTGTGTACATTATCCTGGGGCTTTGCTGTGGCATGGTTCCCAGGGTAATGGCATGGTACATCCATACACCACTGTGTGGCAGTCAGTATACTGGCCTTGTCACAGGTGTGGTTGGTAATATATTACCTGAGTAGTACAACACTTACCCATGCATGCAGGTAGACCAAACATTACTTTCCCCATGCCTGCAGTGGTGGCAGTCATCCTATGGATGTGTCCAAACCTGGATGGAACTGACAGACCCCCACTACATGCAGGGACTATGAAGGACAGTAACCCTCAGGATGGGGGTCACCGCCCCTCACAGTGGGGAACATGGTCAGACCACAGAGGCCACCATGGTGTAGAGATGTACACCGTGTAGTATGGTGTTGGATGTGTTGTGTACATGGTATCAGGGCAGTGGCTTGCAGGCACTGCACAGTGGCTGTGTGAGTGGCACACTGCCCATGGGGGAGGCTGTGGGCCAGGGAACTGGGCTGGGGCATGTGGTGGGAAGGCTCCCATGCTGAAGGATGCCTGAGGGGTACGTCCGCATACCTCAAAGCCTCACAGCAGTACTACCCATGGCACAGGCCAGCATACCTGCTTGGCACAGGCCCAGGTCACATCCCTCAATGGCCCCTGCAGTACAGGGCTATGCCTGCTGCAGTTGCGGCTATCCAAGTGGTCCCTCATGTGGTTCGCACAGCTGCCATGGCAGGGTGGGGTTGGGACCCACACCGCCATGCAGGCTATGGGTGTGGCTGTGTAGTCCACAGCACGGTACTCCTGGGCACACCCAGTGGCATGGTATATGCAGGCCCTGGTACAAATGACACTGGTCAGGTGGCTGGCACCCTGGTGTTGGCCGCCCTGTCCCTGGGATGTGCCATGGGAGGGTGAGGGGTATGGGCCTGTCTGTGTGGCACAGCCTCACTGTGCATGGTACACATTCCACAATGGGTGTGCCCCTCACTATGGGCACTCAGGGAGGTTTGTACTGGTACAGGTTGGTATTGTGTTTGTGATAGGCACTAATGACTGTCATGGTGTGTGGCGTGCAGGCATACTGTCATGCCTCGGGTGTTTGGGAACGGGCCACAGGCAGGGTGCGTCAACCACTGGAGGCAGGGCGGTGACTAGCACTACACATGCCCTGGTGGGTATTGCTGCTTCACTACGATGGCATGTCGTACTACAGGGTCAGACAGGCATGTCACAGACCATTCTGTATGTGTGGTACACTAGTCCTCTGTCATAGGCGTAGTTGCACAGACAGTATGCCAGCTGGCCCACCACGGGTGCACAGTGCGGCTGGGACCAGTCACAGGATGCAGTGCTGGGTTTCCAACACGGCGCCCGTAGTGGACCACCCAGACAGTGCCACGCTGCTCTCGTGCCTTTCTGCACTGTGGGATCTGCACTGGCTCTGTCATGCTGGGGGGCCTCACTACACCACTGTGGTGCACGGGCCCCTTTGGCCTGTACCAGCTGGGTGCACTGCTGCTGGCATGGCCAGTGAGGGGTGCCCCCCCCAGCCAGGGCTGCCACAGAACGGTGTACCATCCAGTGGGTTTCTCATGGTCAGGGGTGCAGCCAAGCATGTAGGCATGTACATGGGTCTGTTTCAGATGGCCCTGTTGGTGTCAGCTGTCCTACACTGTTCACTATGACCATGCCCCACATCCACTAGTCCCAGGGCGTGGTACAGCACATATCACACTGTGTGCCTTCAGCTCCACATAGGGTACACCTGCACATGTCAATGCCTAGGGGGCATAGCCCACAGTCATGCCGTCTTCTGATCTGTTCCATTGCTCAGGTATGCCATGCATATGCAGGCAGTGACCCCGTCTACTGTTGCTGCATGCATTCCGGTGTTGGTACAGTGCTGCCTGTGGGCCAGGGCCACCCGACATGGCACACGGTGCCACTGTGCTGTCGGCTGTGGATGGTACCTAGTACTGAGGCCCAGTTGTGGGGCCTGCACATGCCACCGGATGTGGCACCCCCCATGCATGGCTGCCATGGTTGTACTGCTGTGTACACCTGCTACCACACTACGGCCCAGGTGCTGTATGACCGCTGGCCCAAGGGGTGTGGGGATAGCATCAGTGACCTGAGGCCATGTTGCCAGCCCCAGGGCAGAATGGTATGGGGGACATGTGGCACTGGTGTGTGCCTTGGCCATTGGGTGCACACCATCACCCATGTGCTGCCCCACCCCAGGATAGTGGTACACCGAGGTGTCCATGGGCCATGGCCACACATGCCTATGCCCAGCGGTGTACCTGGCCTGGTATGACATGTGCACCACTGGGACGGTGCACATACCCACACTGCGCCCCTGACATGTGCACCCCACACAGCTGGGGCCATGGCCCTGTCACACTGTCACTGTGCCGCTGTGACAGGGATGCATGTCTGTTGGTGGTGGTGTGTCACTGCAGTGGTGGGCTGCCCCACATGTCGGCCTGTGTGCTGTATCCATTCCTACCACTATGACCTTCCATGTAGTGCCTTCCATGCCTGTGTGTGGCACATGGTAGCCCATGTCCCAGCTGACCCATGCGTCACAGGTCATGGGCCACCACGCATCACTTCAGACTATGCAGTGGGGGCCAACACAGGTCATTGCCAGTGCTGGATACACAGGTGCATGGCTGCATGCCCGGCTAGCTGTGTACCACTGTCCCTGTGCCATGCCCTACATGTTATGCCTGTCGGGTATGCAATGGCGGCCTGTCTGCATTGACACCCACTGTCATTGCAGGCATGCACCTGGCCACATCCTCCCTGTGCAGGGTCGGTCACGGAAGGGTGTCCTGGGGGCCATCCAGGGCCATGTGCGGGTACATACCTGTGGGATGAAGACAGTGGGGGGGTTGCAGCACCCACAGGCAGCTGGCCACAGTGGCACATACGGCTGTGTACTAACCAATGACCAGTCCCTCCCCAGCTCCACAGTGGACACGTATGGGTCTTCAGTGAGTATATGCCATTGCTCAACGTGCACATTTCCAATAACTGTACAGCACCGTGTACCTGACATTGTTGTTCTCTGTTCCCTGTGTAGGATTCAGCTCCACCGCACAGGCCCAGGTAGGTTCATGCTGCCACACCACAGCTGCTCTTGGGGTCACCAACTGTGCCACAGGCTTATGTTGCCCTGCTCTTTCTACATACAGGTGTGCCTCGAGATCCATCAGCACCACCCACTCCAGTCACCACGGTGCACAGTCCAGGTAGGTATCTGTCATTCTCCATGCCTGTGCCCACGGTTGGCTTTGGGACTGCCCCATGGGCACCTGATGGTTGCGGCTGAGTGCTGCTCCACATGGGGGTGGAGGTGCAGACGTGTGGCAGAGCTGCATGTGGTGCTCCATGCCCACACTGTGCAGGGTAAGGCTGCGACATGCCTCTGCATGGGACAGGTGCCATGTTGGTGCACTGTGGTCACTGTGTCCAGCACTGTGTGCCTGGCCCCTGTATGGCACTGCTCGGCCTTTCCACACCTCATGCTGTGCCTGTCATTGGTGTGGGGTGCACTCCTGAGGTGGTGGCCCACAGTTGCAGTCCTGTGGCCCAGCCCTGACCCATGTACCATCACCGGTGTACAGTGTTGCTCATGGTGGTTGTGGGTGGCCAGCACATCCACGGTGACATTGTGTAGTGATGCGTGTGCCATTCCTTCCCCTGTTACAGGTGCCACGTAGATGACCATTATGTCTTCAGGGTCATCCCTCTGCCTCAGTGGGTGTGCTCCGAACTTCACCTCCCTTGAGATGGCGCTACTAGTCAACTGCGTTCAGCAATGGGGTAGGACGCTGCTGCCACCTGGGTGCCAGAGGAGCAGTGCCATGGAGCGGGAGTGGGCGTGGACAGCCATCAGTGCATACATGGTGGAGACAACAGGGACACGCTGGACCATCAGCCAGCTGACACACTTCTGGCAGGACCTGTCGTGGAGGGAGGCTGGGATCCTGCAGTGGATGCTCAGCATGGCACGGTGCTGGGATGCGGACATGAGGTCTGAGCATGTCCCTGGTGATGACATGTATACCTACAGCTGTTCATGTGTTGCAGCAGTGCTGGCTTGGTGCCTCACACACTCACCTGTCCCTTCACCACACAGGTTCCACTGATGTGATCCACAGCATGCAGCAGAGCCACATTGGCAGCCTCAGGCAGGAGGCGATTCACTGGAGGTCAGGTAAGTACATACATTGTTCCCCTTGTGCCATGGCCATGGCAGGCAGCCACACTGTGGCTTGTGCTGCACCCTCACATTGTTTCCTATGTATGTGTGCCCCCCTGTCTGGGCCCAGCACTGACCACATCCTTCACATCCCTACAGGTGTCCATAGCAGGCTGTCACAGCGGCAGAGGGCCCTGCTGAGAGCTATGGCCAAAGTGAAGGCCCACGATGCAGCAGATTACCTGCTGTGCACCCAGCACAGGCAGTGGAGGGCCAGGGTGCTGCCACTGACCTCCTCCTCCTCCTCCACCTCCTCTGCAGTTGTGACATCTGATGAGGACCTGGCCACAGGTGACACACAGCTGGATCAGCGGGACCTCACTGATGTTGGGCAACAGGGGCCAGAACAGCCATAGATACCCAGCCTGGCCACAGAGGGTGCAGTTGCAGCTGAGGAGGATCGGGCCATGGCTATGCCACCAACTGGGACCGCTGATGTTGACATCGCAGCATGGGCAGGTGAGGATGCCCCACTGCTGGACACTGCGCCATGCGCTGCTGGTCCTGCAGCAGGGGACACTGGACCACGGCAGGATGCATCCACGCCAAGGATGCAGCAGTGGGAAGCATTGCCTGTTGCGGCTGAGGGGCCCGGGGCTGATCCTGTGCAGGGTGGGGGCCTGGACCGGGAGTGCCATGTGGTCCTGGTGTCAGCCATATTGCAGGATATTGGGTGCCTCCATGGGTCGATGGGCACCCTCCTCACTGAACTGTGGCAGAACTATGTCCCATGGGTCTTCAACATTCAGAAGTGGGTACGTCTGTATTTGTAGGTGGGCTTGTATATAGGGGTGGTTGGTATTGGTGGGTGAGACTGTACATATGGCTGTTGTGGGTTGTCATTGGGTGGGTGGGGCTCCTTATTCATGTTGATTGTTGTGGGTGGGATTGCGTTTTGGTTGTTGGGCCTGTGTTGGGTTGTTTATGGGCGTGGGTTGGTGTTCAGGGTTGTTGTGGTGGCTGTTTGGGATTGGGTTTACTGTTTTGTTTATGCATGTTGCTTTTGCCTGTTTTTCATACTCATCCCCCTTCCATTGTTACCCTGTATCCCTGTACCCGATGTTTACATTAAACCTTTTGCCATACACACTGTGTCTCTGTGTCTGTTCCAGGTGTGCATGGCTGTTTGTGTGTGTGTGTGTGTGTGTGTCTGTCTGTCACAATACACAGGGATGCACACTGGTAGTGGTGCCTGCTGTCCCCAGTGTTCCCTCCCTGTTCATCAGGCTGGTGTGCCATTTGTGCTGCTCACAGCCCAGGACACTGACCCCAGGCCACATCTGCATGGTGTCCTGTGTGCTATGAGTCACCATGCATGTTATGGCATCCATGCCACCTCACATTGTACCTTCCAGCTGTGTGGTGGCATAGTGCCTGTGCTGTGCCCTGCTGCATCAGGGTACCATTTTTCCCTGCAGGTGGCACCACTGGCACAGATGATGGTGTGCCTCACCACCGATTGTCCACTGGTCTGTGCCACCCGGTGCTGTGTCCCTGTCGTGGTTTCACTGTTTACATGTATCAGTGGCCATGGCAGGGGCATTGTGCCTGGTGGTGCCATCATCCCAGCAGTGTGCCTGTGGCCTTTGTGCACATTTTGTACCCTGTACCACACTGCCCCTGTGTGCCTGCCTTCCTCGGACACTCTCTGTCTTATCTCCCATGGTGTGTAGCTGTGTGTCCAGCCTGTCTGTCCCTACTCCTTTATATGCTGTGTAAGTTACACCTGCTCCCACCTGGTGTATGTTACGCCGGCTGGTCATGGTGTATGTTGTGGCACTGCTGCTTCTGAGAATCTCATCATGGCGTTTCTCTTCCCTTTTCTTAGCGTATGTTCCATTTGCACATTGGCATACCTGCGGGTTAGTTGCAACTACGGCGTAGGTCACAATTGGCAAATTGCATTGTGTCAATGCACATCTCACATTGTAGAATTGCATTTGGCACATTTGCTGGACGTATTTGTGACTTACACCATTTCCGTTAGTGCATCTGTGTTGCACTTTGGCTTATGCTTTCTAGAATAGGGCCCCTTATCTGCTGTCAACTTCTGTGTTTCTATGTTTTTATATTTCCATGCAATGCCTCACACAAAACCTCAACTGGAGGGGTTCATATAGATCAAAGGCCATGAGGTGCTCCTCAAGCTGAAGTGCCACAACCTTCTCAACAATCTTCCCTAAAAATGGGATGTTGGAGACAGGATGGTAATTTGACTTAATGTCAGGGTCTAAAAATGGTTTCCTCACTAGTGGCCTAACCAGTTCCTCCTTCGAGGGATCTGGGAAGACCCCCTCTGAGAGAAAGCACCAGACAATCAAGGCAAACACCAGGTCTAAGGTGTCAACACATCTCATTAAGAAACGTGTCTGCAGCAGTTCCAGTTTGGAATATGTGTGCTTCAGTTCATGAGCAACCCGAGTGACCTTCACTGCCTCCACCAGTATAAACTCCCCCCAACCAGGCGGAGTGCTCTCCAGATGCCCAAGGTGACCACTGTTGGCCATATTATGGCTCACTGGTGGGACACCCTGCTGGATGGTGGACACCCTGTCTGAGAAGAAGCAAGCAAATGATTCGCATAAAGCATTTGAAAAGACTTTTTTTGTCTGTAGACAGGCTGGGTTTATTAGCCTGTCCACAGTCCAAAAGAGCACAGTTGGTCGATTCATCCTGGTAGCAATCTCCCTGGACTGGAACTCTGCCTTCTTATGGGTGACTGCCCCCTGATACTCACCATAAAGGGAGTGCAGGCCAGTCTGTCCACCTCCAACCTGGACCTCCACCAGCAGCGCACTAACCTCCAACCCAAAATCTTCATCACCTTGAGTTCCCAATCAAACCATGGGGACCTCAAGTGAGAAGATTTGGGTCATACATGGACTGGTGCAAGAGAGTCGAGCGCTGCTGACATCACCTTATTATAAGCAGCGATAGCCTCACCCGTACCCCCTATGCACACACTATCCACACTAGATAGATCAGCCACTGCCAGGAAACCCTCCAGGGTCAAACCCATCAAAGGTCAGTAGCTTACTATCTCTGCAGGGGGAGGACTCTTGAGGGGCTGCAAATGAGAACTTTCATTAGTAAAATAAGTTTAAATAAGTATAAATACATTGCTCATTTTTCTTAGCTGAGAACAGGGCTTACTTTCTAAAGACCAAGGCAGAACCAGTATCAAAGTTGCATATGTACAAGTAAACTAAATTAGAAGGCAAGAAATAAATTTTATTTATTTTATGTTGTTAAACAGTTTCCAACATAGTATTTGTTTTATTCTGCTAATGGTATCAAGTCAGACTCCAAAAGAGCAAATTAGAGCCAGAATTAGAGTCATTCATATGTAAATAAAATGTGTTCCTCACTCTATCACAACTAGAGATATTGCAAAGCTAAACTTCACCCACAAATTTTACGCGATGAGCTGAAAATTCGCACTTCCTGGAATTTGTGGAGTTCTGGCTGGCAGCTAAAACTTTGAGAAATTCGTGGGTGACTTGTAAAATTCACAGGTGAAATTTTGTGTTTCATGGCAGAATTTTCAAAATTCATGGCAGGAAATTAATTGGTCTTCAAAAGTCAAAGGAGAACCAGAGCTGAAGCTGCAACTGAGGAACTTGAATGCAAACTGGGGTCATGTGCTTCCTGAATAGGCCAAGGTGCTGGATCACAAACCATGACGACCAACTGCTCACTTCTTCCTTCCTTATTTTCCCAGCATGCTGAGGATGGAGTGGGATGTAGCTGTAGCTGAGGAACTTGATCTCAAACTGGGTCACATGCTGCTTTAACAGACCAAGGTGCTGAATCATAAGCCAGGTCAACCATGTGATCACTCACTCTTTGCCTTTAATTAAATGCCTTGAATGAAATGCTTTTACTAGAGCACTGAATACAAAGGCGCGGTATAAATAAAAGTATTATTATTATTATTAAGCAACCCAACTAAATAAACACTATCTCTGTGATTGATCTATGATATGATAGTATCTCGTTTCTTGTATTTCACTATCTGTTCTTTTTGGCTGATGTTCTGCAATAGCGAATATAGCAAAAATAAATGGATCATGAAAATTGTATCCAATTAACACATTATTCTACATTCTGAAAGTAATAAGTATATTTCAGCTAGAGCTGCAGCTACTTGTATGTTATAGCAGGACATTCTGTTGATATCTCAGGACATGCTACAAATGAATTCATTAGTAAAGCTTGTGTACTTCTACCACAGAAAGGATGCAATGCATAAAGGTTGGAAGGTTGTCGGGTGGGACACCATTACCAGTGGTGTTTGTGACATGTCATGCAACATACATAAGCATATAATTACTGTTTTGTGGCACCAAATTTCAAGATACTGTAAATCTTCAGTACTAAAGATCTGACAATGTCTAATGCTAATCAAGTAACACCATTCTGTACTCTCAAAGCAATAAGCATATTTCTGATATAGCTACAGGCAGACACATGATGGAGCACAACATGCAGTTGCTATTAATAGAAAAGGCCAAAATGAATTAATGACCATAGCTTGTGTATTGTTAATACAGCAAGAATGCCATGGGGACAGAGTGGAAGGTTGTGAGAGGATATCATCTCCAGTGGTGCTTGTGTCACATGATGTGATGTGACACACATAAAATGAGCACATAAATACCATTATGTTATATCAAACTTCAACATTCAGTTGATTTTGTTTTTTTGCAAAGGAACACCTGTTCACCGTAAGAAATACTGAAATAAAAAAACAACAAAGAAAAGTAATAATAAGGTTGTACATGATAGACAATTAAGGCTGAATGATAATGTCACTGCGTAGAATATGAAGTTATTACAGTATAAGTGAACTAAGTAACTAGGGATCAGTGATACTTTCGAGCACTGTGTGAAATAGCCTCAATTAGAACTATGCATAGTAGAACACAAACAACTTTTGTTGTACATATTGACACTGTTGTAAACTAAGCTAACAGTCTTTATTGCTGTACATAGCATCTCAGCAGGGTAACTCTAATTGAAACAGCAGTTGGAATTTCACAGTTTTAGTATATAAATAGGTAACCAGTAACATATAACAAGGCATGTGGTTATTAAGTAATAATTATCACAGCCCTCACACACACACACACACACACACACACACACACACACACACACACTGTGGGTTGGAGGAATGAGGCATTAGCCTAGTGCCAATGAATCACAGGGTGGGGGGAGTATGGTAATAGCCCAGTAACTGCAAGCTCTGAATTGTATTATAGAATTTATAAAATGCCATAAAAATAATAAAAAACACAACAGAAAATAAATCTTTTAATTAAGAATCAATAACTTTACATCATCGGTAAATCAATTCTCACACAAAACTGCAGGTTTGCCCCATCAAAGCAGTCAAACTGCATCACAGATAAGTAACTCATGTTACTAGAAGCTTTCGTTTTTTCATCCACTGCCACATTCAGTAAGAATTCTGAAGCAAAGTAGTGACTTTCTAAGCAGTTAGGTCAGCCTAGAAAACAAGTTCAAAGACTTTCAAGGCAATTTCTAGACCTGTGTGGTTATTGCTCACAGCAAATAACCAATCAGATAACTGGATTTTTCTTGCCCATTTTATAACACAATTTAAGTAATGGTACTTTAAATGAATGTATAACTTACCTTGTTTAACTCCAGTCAGAACATAACAAAGAGCAGGTAGGTCTGTTGAAGGAAAAATAACAAAAGAAAAAGGCTTAAAATAAGTGCACATTAATAACATGATTTTTTTAAACTGCATGATGAGTTCTTTTCAAGCATAAGACATTTGACTTTTTTTAAAACATTAGGGTATTCATAACTAATAATAAAATGATACATTCATTATCAAAATGATCTTATTTTGCTAATAAAATATTTCAGATTTTTATTCAACACAAAACTGTTTACGCAAGTTTTTTTTTAATTCATTTAAGTAAAAGAAATAATTCTTGCCAGCACACTTGGTCACTGGCATTGCACTATGCAAGTATCTGTTTTTGAAGGTCACTGAGGGTAACTGTGAGACAGTCTTCTTACCTGGCTTAACCCATTATATGTCAACCTGACCATGTTTTTTGCCGCCCCCCATTGACTTCACAATACCTAGCACTGTGTCTATCCTGCTGCCGTGCTAAAACCAGGCTTCCTAAGCCGCCTGTCTGCCTCACCACCCCTCTCCCATTGTCGACCTCCTCACTGGTTCCTTACCTGTGAAAGAAACCGTGAGGCTGGGTACTCTTTGCATGCCCAAGTCACCAAAACTGTCTCTTTACAACAGCCCCCAGCCGGTTCATGGTGCCATGAGCCCGGCCACAGCCTGCCTCCAGCCGGCTCACAGTTCCTCGAGCCCAGTCACAGCCCCCTGCTTTTTCTGCTAAAGCCATAATCTCGCTCATTGTTGCCAAACTCTAGCTCAACTCTCACAGTGGCTCTACCCCCATGCCCGGTCACAGAACCAGCGGCCCGGACACTTTTTCCCTGCCTTCTGCTGTTGCCGGTTAGCCTCTTACCGTCTTCTACCCCATTTCCCCTCCTCCAGTTTCTTCAAGCCGTGAATTGGTTCCATGAGCCCGGCTACAGGCTCTAGCCTCCCGCCGCTAACGCTGTAACTTTTCTCATCCCACATTACCGTTGTCTGCCACCTCGCCTGGCCCGGACACTCTCCCTCCAACAGTCACTGATGCCGTATGTTCCTTTCCCCCAACAGCTCCAATAGCTGGTTGGGCTACCCTTACCCTGGTCTCTAGACCCGCCACCTCCCACCGAACATAGCTGTGCACTTACCCTCTCCCCGATCTTGTCCCCCCCCTTTGTTTCTCCAATACTCTGAAGTCTATCCTTTCACCAGTACCCACTGTTTGCACTACCTACTTGTAATAATTGTCTATATACTTCAATGTACCTTACCATGTATTATATAAATTGCACTGTACTATTTGTATTGTAGTTGTACCTCCCGGGTCGTGCCTGAAAATAGTCACTTGCTGGCTAGTGCACCTACCCAGTTAACAAAAACTAAATAAATAAATAAAAAAAATAATGCCTGTATAACCAGGAATATACACAGAGCAATGTGTGTGCAACCATACAAGATCATGTACCTGGGTCACAGGAATGCCAGGGAGGAGTACAGAATGGGTGGGGAAATTCTGGCCACCACAAGTCAGGAGAGAGACCTGGGGGTTATCATATGTGACAGCCTGGAGGTGACCATACAGTATGAGAAGGTGGTGATGAGAGCAAACAGAATGGTTGGGAGCATAGGAAGGGGCATAACAAGTAGAAGGAAAGAGGTGGTCATACCATTGTACAGATTACTGGTGAGACCTCAGCTGGAGCAATTTGCCCAGTTCTGGGGACCAGGGGCCCAATTCTCAAAGGGGGCTGTGTTCAGTGTAAGCTGTGGCAAACTGCAGCTTGTGCCAAAGCCCTCTGTACCAGGGAACCTGCACCCGATTCAGGTATGGGACATGTCCCAGATCCTAAGTCCCCTTACGTGCGGCAGCACCCCCCATGCATCTAACACATGGTGCATGGACAGGGTGTGCCACAAGCCCCTGCAGCAATGCCCAGCTGGTACCCCCTATCCTCGATGACCCCAATGCAGGCCAGTGACCCTCCCAGTGGTGGTCTAGCCCCCCACCCATATGAATAGTGTCCAACCCAGCTCCAGATAGAGCAGGGGACCAGAATAGCCCTCCACACACCTCCGCAGAGGTGTGTGGAGGGCTATGTCAGTCCCTTCCCTATCTGGGGGTGGGGTGGGCACTATCCATTGGGGTGGGGGGCACTATTTCACTATGTGGGTGGCATTCACAGTAAATGTACTGGGGCAGCATCAGGGTTCGGGGTGGGGAGGGGACAGTACTACCATATGTACCATGGACTGCATAGGGAATGGGTGGGTTTACAATACCATGGGCATGCCATGGGCCTGGCACCACTGGGGGACTGCGGCATAATACTATATACAGGGGTTGCATCCAACAGAGCATATTGTAAGTATCCTTAGACCAGCCCTGTCTGGTCTAAGGGTACTTAGAAGTTTGCCATCAGGGCGCAGTTTGTGAATCCCGTGCCCAGGCTGTGGCAGCTTATGTCTGCTGCAGTGCCTCTTTCAGCTTGTTGCAGCCCACCTCTGGGTGCAGGGACAGTGCAAGCCCCATTTAGAGCAGGCAGCCTGCAGTCGATGCAGCCCACCATTGTGAATTGTGCCGAGGCAGCCCTGGATGCAAGGTGCACCTTGCACCATATCTGTTCAGTGCAAGCACCTTGCGTCAGATGCAGGGCTTTGAGAATCGGGCCCCACAGTTCCGGAAGGACATTGACAAAATAGAGACAGTCCAGAGAAGGGCAACAAAGATTGTACATGGACTGCACCAGAAGCCCTATGAGGAAAGATTTAAGGACCTTAATATCTATTGAATGGAGGAAAGAAGGGAGAGGGGAGATATGATTGAGACTTTAAAGAACCTTTAGGAATAAATAGGGTACAGGTGGAAAGCAAATTTCAGAGAAAACTCTGCACAAGAACAAGACAGCATGATATGAGGCTGAAGGGTAGAAGGCTCAGTGGTAATGTTAGGAAATACTTTTTCGCTGAAAGGGAGGTGAAGCAGCAGAACAGCCTTCCAGCAGAAGTGGTAGGTGTGAAAACAATACAGGGGTTAAAGAGTGCATGAGATAGACATAAGGGTACCCTGAAGATGTGCAGAGCAGGACAGCAGCAGATCAAAAAGGATTTGGGGCTCCAGCAGTGAGTAGGGAAATGGTCAGACTAGGTGGGCTATATGGTCCTTATCTGCTGACAGATTCTGTGTTTCTATACGCATGAAGGCAGTGTTTCTACTGAGGGGCTGCCATAAGAACAGAGTGAGCTTGAGAATGAAGCTAGAGAGGTCTCTGCCATCATGGCAACCGTGATGTGGAAATTCAGCCTTGGAGTGTATGGTTGCCTATAACTTATTCTGTATAGTGTATGAGAATGGACAACTATCACAGGAACAATTTTATTTAAACAGAATTTACTTTAACTTATCATGGCTCATTCTGGTGGTCATTGTCAGTCTCACTGATACCACAGGGATCAACAATTCACACTCTCTGATCACCTACCCACCCTCTCCTCCTGGTCTCTGTACTACAGATTGAGGAGTCATAGATCAGTGGTACAAATACTGATAATTCACAGCCCCCTCACCCCCCCCCCACCGCTTCCTGTTTCCTCTTGCATGCCACATTATGGAAAGTAGTCAGAGTACATAATCCTAAGGTCACACAATAAACAGCTTGTTACCCCCCATGGTACGTACAAAAAGAAGAGAGAATTATCTTACTATAAAATCATCAAGAACATAGAATAAATTGCCACAAGATCTGGAGGACTTATAGTCTTTAAACAATTTAAAAAAAGGACTCAATAGCAACTTGCTTTTGAAGCTTAACGGAATAATGCACCCACTCGGAGTGGGGAGACTATCCTGATGGGCCTTCAGTATACTTTTGGCTTGAACCATCAAGTAGCCAAGTAACCAAGCATGGCGGAATGGCCTTGTTAGTGGCTGCTCATTTCTTTGCATAATGATATAACTAGTGCAGCAGAACAAAAGGTTATTGTTCTGTACTAGTTATGTCACTACTGCAACACAAATGCATTTTACAGTGTATGAATTTCCATACACAACCACACCTCTCCATGCAGTACAAGGAAATATAATGTTTAAACATAATATCTGTCTTACAAAGTTGCCTCACCCAAAAAAACAAAAGGAAGTTGTGCAATAATTATTGCTGTACTTGTGTTGACATGTCTGGACCGAGCCTCCTGCAGCAGGACCAGGTGTACCGGACATACCAGACCAGGGCTCATCCTCAGGTTGTTGTGGCTTAGATGAGCCAGCAGCAGACAGTAGCGCACTCTTCTGACCACAGAAGGGTGCAGTAGTTGTTGCTGTGGCTCCCACTGTGGTCCACTCTGTGGTACCACTAGTGCACTTGATGGGGTGCTGCACTTGTGAGGTGCCGTCTTTAGGATGAGATGTTAAACCAAGGTCCCATCTGCCTGGATTGGTGGTAGTTCAGGTGGATGTTAAATATCCCATGGCACTTATCGAAAAGAGTAAAGGAATTTCCCTGGTGTCCTTGCCAAATTTCCCTCATTCACTAAAAAAATACTACCAACAGCTTAATCTGCTTCAAGGTCAGTTGGCATTCATCTTTATCCCCCTCCCCCTGGGTCGTGCCTGAAAATAGGCAGGATTTGTCTAGTGCACTTACCCAGTCAACAAAAACTAAATAAATAATAAAATAAAGGGTTGGTAGGACTGAGGAAAGGATGTACCGCCCTGCGGGTAAACCTCAAACCCCACCAGTCAGTAGGGTGGTCATATGGCTGAGAGTTGTGTGTCCACTCCTGTCCGGTGGCACTGTACGGACAGGCAAGCCCACTGAGGTTGGCCATGTCCCCCCCGAGCTGGAAACCTAGTCATGTGCCCCCTGCCTCATACCAACCAGGGAATGGAGACTTTCATATGAATACAACTCTTTTCCTTTTTCCCCTTGTACCATCATCTTGCTAGAGTCCCAAGCTGCCAGAGGAGGACCTCATTCAGTCCCCAAAACTGCTCACTCCAATAACTGTTCGGTCAAAGTCTATTATACACAATCTAAAAACATGTTCCAGCCAGCATCAGTTAAGTGTACTTTGGCATATATACCTGGTGAGGTTGTGATAATAATATAATGTCAAATTACAGTGCCCCCAGTAGAATCCATGAAGTGCCATGTCTCCCAGTTAATATGGAGATGTGCTCTGTCCATGGCCTGGTCGTCCTTTGCACATCTCCACTGATACCTCTGGATGATGTAGACTCAAAGCAACTCAATTCCCACCCAATATACTTGAATTGACTGCCGGTCCTCCTTCATCCACAGCAAGAGAATGACCATTTTCTGTTGCTGCAGGTCACTGCAACCTAGGTGCACCACAATTGTGTTTCCTGCTTTCCGCCATTGTGCTGCAGCCTCCAATCTGGGAAACAGACCCTCCATTCACATCCCTTGCTGCCCCAGTCACTGGAGCTGTACCTTGTTGAGAGGAATTAATTGGTTCCCTCACACACTTGACATCTTGATCTCTTCACTTCCCAGTAGATGTAGGAATGACCGTACATCCAGACAGCTTTGATCCATCAGGGGCTCCTGCAATAAAATAAGAAGGAATGTAAAACAAACGGGGCCTTACATATCATAAACTGTGAATTCCCCTTCCCAGGGCCTGTATTGCTTCATCTGCACATTCTAGGTCCCTAGCAGATGAGGCCACTCCAATCCAGAAGGAATGGCTATTGAACTCAAATGGATCTGAGCCCACTCCCTGTACTGTTTTTCTTAGTATATGATGAAACTGATAAGCTGTCACTGGGAAGCCATTGGCATGGTGCAAGAAAGCCTCACCCTCAGTGGAGCACCATGCCATATAATCTGCCACTAGCTTGGCCACATTCCATCCACTACCCAGAGATGCCTGCATGATGTACCACCACCCCACACCGCTCTGATCTGTCTTGCTCTTACCCATACATTTCCAGAAGTGAGTGCAGCATCCTGGCCCCAGATGGGGGTGCACAGCTCCAACTTTGCTGAACCAGTTCCGAGATGTAAATGGCTCCATAGAACACAAGGAAGAGGGCAGTCTTATACACTGTAACCGCAAAAGGGGAATGGTAGATATTTTCCAATACCTCCAAAAACCATCTCAAGTGTGTCAGGCTGAGTGACCTCCTATGATCAACTGTGTGGGAGCCCCCTTACTACAGCCCTCCTCCACTTTGTGCACTTTAAAGGCCCTGGTGATGTCTTCGAACACCAAGACCCTGGAGAACCAGAACAAACTGGCTGGATGTTGTTCAACTGCCCCTGGATGCAGCCTCCTTTTGATGGACTCCACAATCTAAGTACACAGGTGGTCAACCAGTACTAGCCATCTATTCAGTAAACCCAACTCAAACCTGGCCCCATAAAAATATTCCACTCCCCATTGATAAGCTACCCATATCTGAAGTGTGATGAAATTGCTTATCCACTCACAGGCTTCACTGTCACCACCTCCCATAAGAAGGCTGTCACTGGCTATGCCTCCAGATCTGCAGCAGGTACCAATTTCCTAAACTGTTACCATTAAGATCGAGACAAAGTATCAGCAGTACCATTCTCCACTCCAGGAACATGTATGGCCTTGAGCTGAATATTCAGCAAAAAACACCTGAGGACAAATATACACATGAAATCCCCCAGCAGCCCCTTAGTGCTGAGCAGCCCATTATTGATATGCACCACCCTGTGCTGTCAAATCTAAAGATCACTCTCTGATTCCTCAGCCTGCAACCCCATACAATTAAAGCCATCACTATGGGAAAAAATTTTAATAAAGTGATCTGCCTGGTGAGGCCAATGGCTGTCCATGAAGCGAGCTAATTCCCTGTGTGCCACACCGCTTGAAGTACACTTTAAACCTCCTTCCACCTGATGCATCCGTAAACAACTCAAGTTCCATGCTCCGAACCATTCATGAACACATAGCCCATCATTGAAGTGGGTCAGGAAAGAGTGCCAAATCACCACATCCTCCCAAAAGCCTTGAGTCACCTGAATTCTGTGATGAGGTTTTTGGGCCCCACTCCTAATTTTGCCATACACCTCAGAAATATGTGACCCATTGAGATGATCCAGCAGGTGAAATTAAGCTGAACTACCAGCTGCTGTATTTCTTTTAGGGTGACTTTCCCAGCTACCCTGAATTTGCCCAAATGGGTCCTCAAGGCTTCTACCTTGCGCCTCAACAACCAGCATTCCTGGGTTGCTATGTCTAACTCAATGCATAGGAAGGCCACCACTATGCTTGGTGATTTTACTTTACCTGGAGGCAATGGGATGCCAAATTTCCAAAACCATCTGAGAAATCTGTTTCAATCATCCCTGCACAGCATGGAATCCACTACCTCCACAAACAGAAAGTCATCCAAGTGGTGAACCCAAAACAAGCCCTCTGTGTTCTTCCTCTATTGCCCACTGCAAAAATGTTCTGAACGTCTTGAAGACTGCACAGCCACTCCACATGCCATGAGCATGCATTTGTCCATATAGTACTGTCTGCTGAATTTCATCGCCAGGAGATCTCATTCTCCTGGGTGCTACGGCAAAAGATAAAAGGCCGATTCAATATCTGTTTTGGCCATGAGTGCCCCAAGCCCTGCCTGCCATACCACTTCCACTTCCCTGTCAAAGAATGCATACTGTACAGTGGTAAAGCATTAGTCAATGTAATCATTTATCAAGTCACCTTCTGGGTATGACAAATGATTAATCACACGGTATTCTCCTGGGGCTTTTTTGGGAACCAAGCCAATAGGTGAGATCCTTAAACTTTGCATTGGCAGAGATGGAAAGAAGCCACTATTCCCTCCTAATAAAATCTTCTGAAATTTTTGCCATACAATGTCAAAGCAATCCCTGACTGACTTGAGATTCTTTTCTTCATATTCCTGATGCAAACTATTGTAGGGGATCCTGAACCTGACTGAGAACCCCTCCTCAAGCAGCAGTGCAGCGTCTCAATACAGACACCGGGAGAGCCATGGCCAATGCTGCTCCACCCTTATCAGCTTATTGGGCCTACCCTTTTCCTTGGTGACCCTTTCTACCCTGCAAGGGACACTAGCCATTGTTACCCCTGTGCTGCCCTGACCCTGCTTTCCTGAATTGCATTGATAAAAAGGGTGCCCTTACCTAAGGGCAACACTCAAGCATGTAGTGGTATGAAGTCTGTGAACAAGTTCCTTGATTAAACCCAAAAAAAACTTGCCCCAGAACCCCCGACTCTCCATTGACAATCTTTTCTGGTGCCTCGCTGGCAGCCCTCATAGGTACCCCACTAGTGGTATGAATCACCCCTCCCCTATGCATTATCTAGACCATTAATGGCATATCAGAATGAGTCCAGCCCTTTGCTGGGTCCTGCTGCATATCGTGGCAAAACTCTTCATCATACCCCACCATCCAAGGCTGCCCATATGACTTTATATACACATGTTTCTGTGTAAATAATTAAAGAGACTGATACTTTTCTAGAGGGCCACTTGACAGATGGTACTGGCCACAACTACAAAACCATCTAACCAGTTATCAGTGGAATGCCCGATTCTCACCTTCTTCCAGTCAGGGTCATTATCCTACTTATCCTTGGACTCACTGGGTTCACTGGGCTGGTTGAGTAGGGGAGAAGATATCTATGTACCCCTTGGTGCAGTTCTGCTGTCAGACTTTGTCCATCAGGTGAGAACCCACTGGTTCAGCCAGGGTAACATAGATATTCAGGTTTAGCAGGTATGCACCTCCTTCCTTGGCCAAGCTCAACCTCCCCTGGCTGGCCCAGCTGTCACCTGCTGAGGCTGTCCCTGCATGGCATCTGTGAGGCCCGTTATAGCCTCTGACAGCTTGTTGAGCTTTATGTTTGGAGGATGGAGTCCCAACTTGAGCTCCCAGATTGGCCCTAATTGGGTCTGCTGGTTGGAGCTGTTTATTGTCTATGATCACCATGTCCAGTTCTAGTGGGACTGGTACAGACTGTGGTTATGGACTGGGATTAGGATTTGGAACCAACTCCATGGGGAATGGAGGGGAATTTTTTCCTGAAGACCCACAACACCATTTCTTGAAATTCTTCCTCTGAGACTGCATTAACCTTAACCTAATGACCATTACCAGGCTTGTTCAGGTTGGCCATAGTCTTAGTTGGAGGCTCAGTCTTGTCCACTGTGTTCTTCCACTTCCCTGCTGGCTGTGCTGTTACGGGGCAGATGTCCCCATAAACAAGCATCTAACCATGCATGCCCCTTATTAGCATACACCACCTACAGCTGTTGCTTGAGAGCCTTGGCTGCCTGGTTCTGTGAGTTGGAAGGCTTCTTACTTGACATTGTGGACGTGGGTATGAGCTGCAATGACAAACTGCTTCACCAACAAAAAAAAGGACCACAAGTTAGTTATGCAATGACTCATGTTACTAACAAACAGGCTTCTCCTGTCCCTGTTCCTTTCACTTTGATTTTTTTTTTATTATTAGAGTCTATCTCCATGAACTGCCCTGGTGTACCTCCACAGTAACTACCAAACCTGCCATCCCACTAGCATGTCCACTGGCCAATAATTAAATTGTGTGGAAGGAGGCAATATTCCCAAACAGTGGCCATCTGAGTTGCTGAAGAAATGAAATGCCCCACACTAAGGACCATCAAGTTGCCCCTGAGTGTTGACAGCCCCAAAGCACACCCCATGCCTGTTGCTGCCTGTAGGGTAGGGGTGGAATGTTAGGGTTGGAAACCCTAATGCCATATTTCCCTACTTTTGTCACTTTAACCCTAACTAGTGCATTAATGAATTTTTTTTGCAATCAATTTCCTTACTTTTTGAGATAGTATAATGGCATTCTTGTTTGCCTGTGGGAGCGCAATGCCTTCCCATCCCTCAACAAAGGCGTATATGTATGCTGCTGTGGTAGTGGTGGGTCGTCATGGCCCTGTCCTTCCAATCTTTTGAAAACCACACCCAAATTGTCACCATAGCCTCCTTATTCCCCCTACTCATAAACCCACTATTGAAATTGTCCAGATCTTCAACAACATGTGATTCCTCGCCACCACAATGTCATGCCGTGCCATAGTTGTGAAAAAACAGTTTGGCCAGGATTTGAAAAATGACAGCTGCCACATTCATGAGGTGGTGTAAAAATATGTATGTTGAAAATCTGGGGTAAAAATATTTAAAATTACCAGGTTACCAGTTACTGTAGCGAAATTTCAATGAATGTGCATATCTTTGGCATTTTTTAATATTTTAACCCCAAATTTTCAACACAGCCTTCTTATGACCCCACCTCATGAATAAGGACAATGAAGTTTTTCAAATCCCACATGAAAGGTGATTTTACCAGGCAACTGAGAAATCAACTATTGGGACAGATTTGCAGAATCCCACTGACATTGCTCTTTATTTGGGGTCCCAAAAAGCCTATGTTGAAAATTTGGCATGGAAATGTACAGAAATGGCCAAGTTATGAATCAAAGTTGAAAACCCCATTGAAATACACTGAACCACATTTACCTTTGTTTCTCATGTTGCAGAATCGTCAGTTCCAGCACTAAGATGTGTCTTCGATTGGAGAGTGGAACTTCAGATTAGGACCACATCAGGTGGGTGAGGGTATGTGTGGGGGGTCTAAGGTGGTGCGAGGTGGTGGGTAGAGTGGTGGTGCGGGTGCATATCAGCAGTGCACGTTTTTTAACAGATGTAAAAAAAATACATAAATAAAAGATATCAAGGGACCATTTTCTTATTTACAGCATGCAAAGGACCTGGGAGGGTGGGGGATGAGCCCCGGCAAGCCCAGCTGTAATTCCAACACTGCAGCTGCAGATATTGGCCATGTGGGATCATTCCAAGAGCATGTCTCAGTTGGCAACTATTAAAATGCAACAGTGAGTTCCAATCAGTTGGTTTTCTAAAAAGCTGTGTTCTAATCCCTTCAGAGCCATTTCTAGCTATTGTTAAGTCTAGGCACTCTATACAGTATGCTGCAAATTACTTTGCAGGAAAACTTTTAGTTTGAGTTTTGCGGATCTGAGAAATTCAACAAAGGATATTAGTTCTTGGGCCAGATTCCCAAAACTCCGCCCTGGCGCAAACCTAGTTTGCACAGCGCAAACTGGGTTTTGCGTCCAAGTGGTATTCATAAAAGCCATGTTTGTGGGTACAAGCTGGGTTTGCACTGGGCCAAAGTGTGAAAAGGGCCACAGTGCAAAGAGGGGTAGGGGACCTGCATATTGGCACAGTCCCATTCACAAAGCATGTTCTACTTGCAAGGGCCTTTTGTGAGGTTCCCTTGCATGGAGAAAATACTGCCGAGCCAGACCTTGCTTTAATGCTGCGCAACCCTAGTGAAAGGTGAATGTACTGCTACAGCCCCCCCCCCACCAATCACCTGTTCATTTGACAAAAAATACTTCCCTGGTGGTAGAGGCCCCCCTCCCAATGGTCAACTGCTACTCGATATAAACAAATTAATTTCCCTGGTGGTAGTGGTTCACCCCCCCACCCCGTGATCGTCAATCACCACCAAATATTAAGAATATAGATTTTCCTGGTGTCCAGTGGTCTGTCCCCCCACCCGATCACCTACTCAATATATTAAAATGATTTCCCTGGTGTCCGGTGCCCCCCACCCGATCACCCATCCGATATACAAAACTATTTTCCTGCTCTCCAGTGGTCCTCCCCACCCAATCACCCACCCAATATACAAAAATGATTTCCTGGTATCCATCACTGAATAGTAAAATACACATAACTCTGGTGTCCAGCAGACCCCCCCTTCCTATCCCTATCCCCTGTATAGTGACTTGTAAACCATTCTCTGGTGGTCTAGTGAACCCCCCCACCACCCCACCCAGGCAGACAGTGCCCCATCACCCTGTTCTCCCTGTCCCATCCCCAAGCCAGCAACCAGCACAGACCTCCTCTCTCCACCATGGCAGGCTACTGACTGAGCTTTCAATGAACATGTACTGTATACAATACGTGCTCATTTATTAACAGCTCACTCTGAGCTGTCAGTCAGTGTCAATAAGTGTGTACTGTATACAGTATGCACTTATTGAGAGCTCAGTCATAGACCAGCCATGGAGGAGAGAAGAGGGCCATGCTGGTCACCGGCTCTGGAATGGAACAGGGGAAGGGGGTGGTGAGGCACTGCCTGCCTGGGTGGGGGGATGGGAGGTCCACTAGTCCACAAGGGAACAGTTTACAAGTAACTATGCAGGTGATTGGGAAGGGAGGGGGGGTCTGCTGGACACCTAGGTTATGTGAATATTTACTAAATAGTTTCTCAGTATGGGGGATACACTGGACACCACGGACTCTGATGTCAGTGTTGGTTGGGTGAACAGGTGTGGGGAGGGACCACTGCACACCAGGGAAATCATTTTTGTATATTGGTCAGGTAATCAGGAGGGGAGATGGATCACTGGACACCTGGAAAATTGTTTTTATATATGGGGCAGGTGATTGGGTGGGGTGTGGAACCACTGGACACCTTGGAAAACATTTTTGTATACTGGGCGGGTGATTGGGTGAGGGGAGGAACCACTGTGCTCCAGGGGAAACTTATATTTCTAATATCGGATGGTGACCAGTGGGCGCAGTGTGGGTGAACTACTACCACCAGGGAAACTAATTTGTTTATATCAGGCAGCGATCAGCCATCAGGTGGGACCACTACCAACAGGGAAATATTATTTATCAAATCGGGCCAGAGATCAGCAAGGGGACCACTAGACCACCAGGGACTGTTCTTTTTTCATTAGGCCAGCAATCGGTGGTCGCTTAAGAGGGTGAACTACTACCACCAGGGAAAATAATTTGCTTATATCAGGCAGCAATCAGCCATCGGGGAGATCACTACCAGCAGGGAAATATTATTTGTCAGTCAGGCCAGAGATCAGCAAGGGGGGAACATAAGACCACCAGGGACTATTCTTTTTTCATCAGGTCAGCAATCAGTGATCACGGGGGGGGGGACCCTTAGCCACCAGGGAGTATTCTGTTTCTGGGCTGGTGACTGGTGATCATTGGAGGGGCCCACTGGCACCAGGGACTATTCTTTTGTTTTACTTGGGCTGACAATCATTGGGGATAGGGAAGTGTATTACAGTCCATTGTGGCCCATGTAAATCAGCCCATAATGAGCATGAAAATGGCCACCTAGTGCCTTGCATGCCCAATGGGCTCATTTGCATGGCTGCTTCTGTTAATACCAAACAGTGCACCTGTGCTATTCATTGCGGGGCCATTCCTCAGGATGCGGTCAGGCAGCACTAGTGGGGTTAGAGGTAGCAGTAATTTGGTTACTGCTGACTCGACCTAACCCTATTCACAGTCAGATTGCATGGTACCCTATCCATCTGTGAATAGCATTTTTTAACACCTGGGCAATCGCAAAAGGCAATTCTAAATTTTGTGTTGCCTTTGCGATTATTTTGTGAATCTAGACCCTTGTTGGGTACCCTTCCGTATTAAAAAGATGTCTGTAAAACATTTGTATAGGTGAAAACTGTCGTAGAAAGGGTTAGCATTCTGTAACAAGACCAACCTATTTTTCCAGTCTGCCAGTTGCAAATTGGTGTAATCAGGTGAAAAGAATGCACCCATCACTGTTCCTTTGGTCTGCAAGTTGTATAGATCTTTAAACCAGATGACAATGTAACTTAGAAGTTTTCAATCAACATTAGTAGGAATTCAACACATGCATCATGATACACAGTTTATTTTATACAGTGCAATACACAGACAGGTAGAGAGGACTTTGAACAAGGTTGAATTTTTGGTTTGAAAATGAGAATATAAAAAGTTATTTGACAAAAGGCGAACAGAAAGCACTAACAGAATTGCTACAAAGAAGTCACATTGTTATAAAATCAGCAGAGAAAGGTGGCAATGTTGTGCTACTGTAGCAACAACAATACAGATTAAGTGTCATGAATGTGCTAAGCAATGAGACAAAATTACAGAAAACTATCTCTGCATCTAACTAGCAAATTGAAGTCTGAATTATTTAAGCTATAAGCCATGAGGGTGTGTGGGTTATCTGGGGATTTACCATGACTGGGGCTGTTTGCCCACGAGGTGCAGCCGAGTGGGTAAATCCGCCCCAGCCGTGGTAAATCCCCCGATCAACCCACATCCCCCGAGTAGCTAATTGCGATTATACCGTGCGCTTTTTTATATAGAATAGAATAAAAGTAGGTTTTTTTTTGTTTTTTCATTTTATTTTTATCAAGTGTTTCTGTATTTGTTAGACCGCTATAAAAATAGTGCCCTGTTGATTGTGTGGCATGTTGTGGGTGAGTCGTTAGTTGTTGCCATCCTAGAGCTTCCGGTTTACTGTTTGCATCATTGTAATGGAGTTGGGGGAAACTGTTTGCCATAGGGGGAATTTTAAATTGCTTCTTTCTTTTCTTTTTTATAGTGACATTGCTAAACCAGGATTCAAAAGGACACAGGGACCATGCGGGAAACCAAGAGAAAGAGAGAGACCATGTCAGCAACAGAGCAGAGGTGAGCAGAGAGAAAATATTATTTAGATGTGAGCTGGATGGAAAGTGGTTGTGGGGAGACATTTAAAGAAGCCCATTTATGCTTATTTTTTAGGATTGGACAGTGTTTTGTTAGTATTTTTGACATACACGGAGGTGTTGTTTCGGGATCACCATTTTCGGGGGAAACAAGATGATGGCCGAGGTTCACGATTTCGGGGTAGGATTGCTTTTTATACACATGCGGCTGGCTACCACCTTTTACTGTGATTATCAGTAGATAATCAATGGTGGTAAGGTACCAGCCTGCCTATGTCATTGGTCAGTGGCCGAGGTCCATAGTATAACTGCATGTTACAAGATGCTATTAAGTATAACTGTATCTCTGAGAAGCAATTTACCTTTTTACTACCTACATTTCCAATCATTCCTACCATCTATAAACTGCCAAATGTGCACAAAAATCTGTCTAATCCACGGGGTGGCTAATTGTGTCAGGTGTGAGCTCACTCAATAATCACCTTGCTAAATTTCTGGATTACTTTCTAAAAGATCACCTCAGTGGATCTGAGTCACACCTGAGAGACACAATGGATATCCTGGAAGCCCGATTCTCAAAGCCCTTAGATTGATGCAAGGTGCATCCATCAAACATAAATGACTCAAGTGGCACCATGCATCCAAAAATGCACCCTGAGCTATTCGCAAGAGCAGCCTGCATCAAACACAGGCTACATGCACCAAGGGAGGATTGTGCTAGCCTTGCACCAAAACAGTGGGCTACAACAAGGTGCTAGGGGGCTTGTGGCAGACACAGGCTGTGATATCCCCTTAGTTGGTATTCTCAAAACCCTTCCAGAGGGCAATGGTTTAAGTAAGGGATGATCTAACGATACTTAGAAATCCTCTGGAAGGGTGCATCAATGTACCAGCCCCCGCCCCAATTCACAGAAATTTTTAATTTATTATCCCTGGTAGTCTAATTCCCCCCAAACCCCAATCCCCTCTAATGTTTCATTTCATATACCAGGTAGTCTAGCGCCCCGGCCCCAACAAGCCCCGATTACATGTTATGACATTTAGTAAAATTTATAATATATATTATATACCCTGCTGGCCTAGCAGACTGCCCTAGCCCTGATCCACCATTAAACGATATTCTGATATGACACAGTGGCACAGAGTGTTGAGGCACTAGCACCTTACCTCGAACCACACTGGCAACCCGGGTTCAGGGACAGACTCTGGCACCGTGGGGTCAGCAGAGGAGGAAATGATCAAGCATCCAGAGGACTGCTCTCCTCTCCTGGGGGTGGGCTAGGGAGATACCTCACTCTGTAGTGGCCCCCAATGGAGAACAGGAGCACTACAGATTCAGCACAAGTGGGGAATTGGAGGAAACACCAAAAAATGGTGCCTCAGAACTGCCGGATAATGGCTGCCTGGATCAGCACTTCCTTGGTACTCCAAGATGCCGACCTGACCTCAACAGTACCCAGGGCCAATGCCATTGGCCACCAGGCCCTTTCTCCTTGAAAGGGGAGGACCCACCTGACGAAAGGGATATGTCAGGTTACCCTGAGGTGGCTGTGATATGAGGTCGGGGAAGGGCAGCAGAACCCCGGTAGGTAGAGTCCTTGACAATGACCCAAAGGAGTGGCAGAATGAGGTGGGGGAGATAAAAAAAAAATGATATTCTGAAATTTCTGGTCATCTAGTGGACCCCCACCACACAGTGCCCTAGCACCATGCTCCTCCAACCTGCATCAAGCCCTGCTTCAAAGGAGTTTGGGACAGCTGTGCTAAAAAATTGGTGTGACACCCATTTTTTAGTGCAGGTGTGCCAAACTCCTTTGATGCAACTACACACAATTTTAGCACACTGGGTGCAGTTGCAACAGTTTCCTCATTTTACAATATCTTGCACCAAAGATTTTGCACAAGACCCATGAAAATCATACGCGTTAGACCACAGAAAAGCTGATCTAACTTGCAACATTTGGCACTCGAAATTGAAAATCCCGATCACCACCCAGAAGAATGCAGCAAGCCCCATGCACCAAATGATCAGCACACAAGGGGTTTGAAGCATTCTTGGGAATTTGAAAATCAAGCTCAGGGTATTTGACTAAGTAGACAACCTAAGGTGAAAGACTAGGTTTGCTGGCAAAGGCACCTAGCTTCACCTGAGCTCTTTTCTTCTAGGTTTGTTTTAAGGACAGAGCAAGGAACAACATTATCCGAGCAAGGAAAAAGATTAAGACTTCTTTTTGCTAGGTAGATTTACTCTGTGTTACTATTTTCTTTTGTGGTCACATGGTTTTATACTGTTTTTTGCTTAAATTTCACTGCTGTAATCTTCTCTGATTCAAACTGTTTTTTGCAAGGTATATCTTCTGTTACAGCTTTATTTTTCTCTGTAGCAAAGTGTTTTTTGCAGGGTATATCTTCTGTGAAATTGTTACAAGTGGTGCTTACAGGGTTTACACTGTTGTTGGTTGATTGTTTCTGCTCTTACCTCCTTGTTTCTTTCATCCATGGTTTTTTCGACAGGGAATGGGCCCAGCCATCCACCCCATCCCCAACAACCCCATACTACACTGTTTTATAGAGCAGCACAGTCATGACATTTCCTGTAGCAAAGCAGGAAGGGGAGGATCAGAGGGGTATCCGCACAGTGACCTCACTTACAGGGGCACAAGTAATTTAACTTGTAATAACAAGTTATACAAAAACAAAAACAAAAAACAGACAAAAAAAAATCAAACTTTTGCTTTCATTTTCCTCCTTCTAATTACTCAGACCAGGTTATAAACTTGGCAACTCAACTGGAATGGATATTACTAACTGCAGGCACTGTGGAACATTTTTCAAAAGGGCAGTTAAACAGGATTTAGGATGCTGTCCAACATACTGGACCATTGGAGATCTAAGGGCTCAGCTCCAGGCAGCATGGGCAGAGACTGTGTGCCTCAAATCATGGAAGCACCAAGAGAGGTTGACAGTGAAAATGCCAACCTCCCACACAGCAATGGCACAATACCAACACCTGTATTGTGCCATCAAAAACACAAGTGTTTTCTGTGGAGGTTGTGCCCCCCACACCCTCTCTGTGGGATGCTCTGCCCCCTGCACCCCCCGGTATTTTAGATTATCAACTCCAGGTTGGAGTTCTACCGGGAGGGGGAGGAATACCAGGGGAAAGTAAACCATAAAAACGGACCTTTACAGCAACTGTTGCCATAATGGTCTTTTTTCGTGTTTCACTGTCGGTGTCTTGAACTGAAGGGATGCACCTCAAATCACATATTCAGGAGTAAATATATTATAAGAACCACCTGCAATTTCCCCAACATACAACTGAAGCACCTCAACTGCAGAGAGTAGTTGGTCCGGGAGGTTGGCAGGTGGTTAAGAGGGGCAAATCAGGTGGCCAATCACTCAGTGCTCTCCAATGTATCACCTCCACAAACCATTTAAAAACTACAAACAGGTATCTGCCTCTATCTCCAAAATCCATCAGAGGGGTAGAGGACACTGCAGAGCAGAACACTGCTGCACAGGAGCTAGTGCTACAAAACTCACCCAAAACAGGGACCAAAACAAAAAAAAAGCACAAAAGGAAATCCAAAACACTTCTGATCATAGGAGACGCCATGATTCAAGAAGTTGATGCCTGCCTCCAGTCGGGGGCAATGGTCAGATGTCTCCCAGGTACATCAGTGTAGAGAGACACTGACCACATTGCTAAAATCATGCAGGAAGCAGAAAAAAACATTGATGTCCTGGTACACATACGGACTAACGATCTCACCAGATGGTCAGGTGTGGAGACCAAGGAACACCTAACCAGGCTGGGAGACAAACTGTCATCCATTTCATCCAGCAACTCCTTCTCTGAGATCCTGCTGCTCTGGGAGAGGGGTGCAGAAGGATGGAAGGTCAGAAAAGAGGAGATAGGGAAGCTAAACATGTGGATCAAGGGCTGGTGCCAGGAAAACTGACACAAATTTATTGGTAACTGGCAACAGTTTTGGGAGCGAAAGTTCTTTAAATTTGATGGATTGCATCTGACTAAGGATGGAGTCAGTGCATTGGGGCAGAAGTTTGACATCTTTGCAGAATATTTAAACAAGCCAACGGGGAGAGGGATGCAGAACCCAATTCATCAAATGGGAAAAACACCTCTCCCTCCTCAACTAGTGATCAAACAGGAGTTCAGCATGTTTGTAGTTCAGTTGCATCACCAAGTAAGGAAAAAGGTCTGGCTCCCCACATGACGCGTAAGGGAAACAACAGACCTCACCCAAAAACTAACACCCCGAAATCTGGCCAATGGAAAATCATGTACACAAATGCCCACAGTCTAGGAAATAAGATCCCAGACCTGCAGACAACAATGACAGAGGCTAAACAGGAAATAGTAGCCATTAGCGAGACATGGTTCACCAGTAACCACACTTGGGAGACTTCAGTATCTGGTTAAGTACTGTTACATAGAAACATAGAATTTGATGGCAGATGAGGACCGCTTGGCCCACCCAGTCTGCCCACTTCCCTACCTAATGGATAAGCTGCAGATTCTAGTTAACCAGGAGCCTTCTTCTTTCTACCCCCAACCCCTAGAATTGCCTTATGACTGTCCCATGCATGCTTGAATTCAGCCACTGTTTTTGACACCACAACCTCCTCTGGAAGGCCGTTCCATGCATCCACAACCCTCTCTGTGAAAAAGTACTTCCTTACATTACCTGTGAGCCGCCCCCATCTTCAAATTGTGCCCCCTTGTTCTTGCACACCTCTTTTTTTGAAAGATGCAACCCTCTTGGACCTTGTTGATTCCCTTCAGGTACTTGAAAGTTTCTATCATGTCCCCCCTCTTCCTCCTTTCCTCGAGGCTATACATATTAAGCTCCTTTAGTCTCTCTTCATATGTCTTCTGGTGCAGACCCTGCACCATTTTAGTTGCCCTCCTCTGGACAGCCTCCATCCTGTCTATGTCCTTGCAGAGATTGGGTGTCCAGAACTGCAAACAGCACTCCAGATGTAGTCTCACCAGCTGTCTGTACACAGGGACAACAACTTCCTGTTTTCTACTGGTGATGCCTCTCCCTATGCATCCCAGTATCCCCCCAGCCCTCCTTACTGCCCTCTCACATTGCTTTCCCACCTTTAAGTCATCTGATATGACTACCCCCAGGTCCCTTTCCATTTTTGTTGTGGTTAGTATCTCACCCCCTATTGTATACTCTTCCTCTGTGTTTTTGTTTACCAGGTGCATTACCTTGCACTTCTTAGCATTGAATCTAAGCTGCCATACATTTGACCATTCCTCTAACCTTGCCAAGTCCCTTCTCATCCTTTCCACCCCACCTTGTGCATCAACTCTGTTGCAGATCTTTGTGTCATCTGCAAAGAGACATACTTTTCCTTCCAGTCCCTATGCAATGTCGCTTATAAAGACATTGAAGAGGACCGGTCCTAATACTGAACCCTGCGGTACCCCACTAGTAACCCCTTTCTTCAGAGTGGACTCCATTTACTGTTATCCTCTGTGTCCTATTCTCCAGCCAATTCTTTACCCAGGCTATCATCTTGGGACCCACTCCCAGGCTGGCTAACTTGTATATTAATCTTTTGTGTGGGACTGAGTCAAAAACCTTGCTAAAGTCTAAGTAGGCCATATCCACAGCCTCTCCCTGATCTACTACTTTGGTCACCCAGTCAAAAAAATCTATTAGATTCATCTGGCATGACCTTCCCGCTGTGAATCCATGCTGCCTTGGGTCCTGTGCCCCCTCTGACCTCTAGGTACTCGACAATTCTTTCCTTCAGAAGTGATTCCATCATTTTCCCTATCACTGAGGTTAAACTAACAGGTCTATAGTTTTCTGCTTCTGCCCTGCTCCCACTTTTGTGAAAGGGAATCACATCTGCCCTCCTCCAGTCCTCAGTACCACCCCATCCTCCCATGATTTGTTAAAGAGGGTAGTCAGTGGTGTCACTAGTTCTACCCTTAGTTCTTTTAGAATTCTGGGATGAATCACACCAGGCCGCATTGCTTTGTCCACCTTCAGTTTTAAGAGTTCTTTCAGAACCCTTTCTTCTGTAAATGGGCTGGTATCAACTTCTATATCCAGAGTGTTTCTATTGTTTGTTTTAGGTACCTCCCCCTCTTCATTTGTAAATACTGAGCAAAACTATTTGTTTAGTATCTCTGCCTTTTAACTGTCACCCTCTGCCCACCCCCCCCTTTATTAAGACTCACTATCCTTCCCTTAGTCTTCCTTCATTCTCTGATGTACCTAAAAAAGGTTTTATCCCCCTTCTTAACTGAGTTGGCTATCTTTTCCTCGGTTCAGGCCTTTGCTGTTCTGACTTCCTTCCCTGCTTCCTTTTGCTTTAACTGATACAATTCTCTGTCCTGCTCCTTCTGTGATTCCTTGTACTTTCTGAATGCTTTCTTTTTCTCATGAATCTTCACTGCCACCTCCTTTGAGAACCATAGTGGTTTCTTACATCATTTTGTTTTGTTTATTTGCTTCACACAAAGGCTTGTTACCTCTGTGATGTCAGTTTTTATTATTCCCCATTGTTCTTCCACCCCTCCTTCCTGCCCATTTGCTAGTGCATTCCTTAGGCACTCACCCATTTTGGCAAAGTCAGCCCTCCTGAAGTCCAGTATTTTTGCCTTTGTATGGCTTGATTCTATTGCTGTGTTTATTGTGAACCATACTGTTCGATGGTCGCTAGTTCCCAGATGGCTACCCACTTCTATATCTGTGATCCTCTCTCCATCTCCATTTGAGAGAACCAGGTCTAATATTGTTCCCTCTCGAGTGGGTTCCAATACTAGTTGTCTAAGGCATGCCCCCTGTAGGGCATCTAGAATAACCCCACTCTTAGAAGTGGCTGCTGCAACTGCACTCCAGTTAACATCTGGCTTATTCAGATCACCCATCAGCAATATCTCCCCTTTATCTGCCATTCTAAGTATACTTTCTATCATTTCCTTGTCCATTCACCCCCCGAGAGGGGAGTCTGTATACAACCCCTGTGCCGATTGTGGTGCCATTGCCTGCCTCCAAATTGACCCACAGTGCTTCTTCTCCTCCCTGTTTACCCTTTTGTTCTGTTGCTTTGATTCCTTCCCTTATGTGGAGAGGAGCTACTCCTCCTCCTCTTTTACCCTCCCTGTCCCTCCTGTAGATAGTGTATCCTGGTATGTTTACTTCCCAGTCATGGTTCTGTGTGTACCATGTTTCAGTGACTGCCATGATATCCAGATGTTCCTCCTCCATCAAGGCCACTAATTCAGGAAGAGACCGAGGTGCAAAAAGGGGGAAGGAGTAGCCCTTATGTCAATGAAAATATAAAATCTACAGAAACTCAGAATACACATAAGGAGTCAGAAGAACTGTGGGTCACCCTTGACACAGGAAATGGAACAGCCATATGAACTGGGGTTTCTACAGGCCTCCAGACAAGGGGAAGGACATAGAAACATTACTGTTAGAAGCTATACAAAACATGACTGCTAAAAGGAAGGTTCTGATAATGGGAGACAGATTGGTCAATGTATGGCAGGAACATCTGCCAGAACTAGACACATAGTGTATTCCCTGCAGGGGGAGGGCCTCAAACAATTGGTACAACAACCTCAAGATACAGGACTATCCTAAATCTAGTACTGACTATTTTGGAAAGGATCACAGATTTCCAGGTAGAAGATCACCTAGGGGCCAGTGACCATCACATGGTATGGTTCAGTTTGGCCACTAAAACTAAATTATCCCATTCCAAGGCAAAAATATGAGACTTCAGAGGATCTGACTTTAATAAAATGGCCAACAGAGTTAAGCTAGCCCTGACAAGAAGAAACACAGGTGAGGGGGTACAGGCAAAATGGGCAAGCATTAAGGATGCAATACTTGAAGCAACATCTCATTGTGTTAGGGAGAAAAGCAAGAGCAAAAGAAGGAGGAAACCACATTGGCTCTCAAAACCAAAAGCAGAAAAGGTCAGAGCCAAAAGGTTGGCCTTCAGGAAATATAAGGGAACACAGCGGGGTGAAGATAGGGAGGCATACCAAACTTCCCTAAGGGAAGTAGGGAAGGTAGTAAGGCAGGCAAAGGCCCAAACTGAGGAAAGACTAGCACGAACAGTTAAAGAAGGGGGAAAGACTTTCTATAGATACGTTAATGAAAGGAGAAAGTCAAGAGAGAGTATTGCTAAGATCAAAAGGGTTAAGGTACAGTGTGTGAAGGAGGACCAAGGAAAAGCATCTATCCTAATTAGATACTTCAGCTCAGTATTTACTGAGGAGAAGGTAGGGCAGGGCCCACAGCTCAGCACCATGGACACAGGGGGAGGGAGGTGAGCACTAGTCCCTTCACAAAAGAAAAGGTCTTACAACAGCTCGCTAAGCTCAGGGTGGAGAAGGCAATGGGACCTGATGGCATAAATCCCAGGGTACTAAAGGAGCTAAGGGTGGAACTAGCAGAGCCATTATCAGAACTCTTTAATGAGTCTCTAAGCACAGGAGAAGTCCCTGAAGACTGGAAAAGGGTTCATGTGATCCTGCTCCATAAGAGTGGTAGCAGGGAATAGTCAGGGAACTACAGACCAGTCAGTCTTACCTCAGTAGTGGGCAAGATTTTGGAGGCACTCCTTAAGGAAAAGATAGTGCAACACCCGGAATCCATAGAAGCACAGGATCCAAGACAACATGGGTTTACAACAGGAAGGTCCTGTCAAACTAATCTCATAGATTTCTTTGACTGGGTAACCAGAGTGGTGGACCAAGGGGGTGCAGTTGATGTTGACTACCTTGACATCAGCAAAGCTTTCGATAATGCTCCACATAGAAGTTTGATTAATAAGCTGGGTAGGCTCGGTGTGGGTCAGAAGTTGGTCAACCGCTTGGCAAACTGGTTGGCAGGCAGAACACAGACAATGGTGGTAAATGGTATACAGTCAGAAGTGATGCAAGTCATAAGTGAGGTACCTCAGGGATCAGTCCTGGGGCCAGTCCTCTTCAATATCTTCATCAGTGATATTGCAAATAGACTGGAGGGTAAGGTTTGTCTGTTTGCAGATGACACCAAGATCTACAACAGTGTAGATGATCCAGATGGTGTGGGCAGAATGTGAAGAGATCTGGATAAACTGATAAAATGTTTGGATGAGTGGCAACTGGGGTTTAACGCAAAGAAGTGCAAAATCATGCACATAGGGAAGAGAAACCCTGAAGCCACCTATAGGATAGGAGGGCAGTTGCTGGCAATCACAAGGGAATAAAGATACTTGAGCATCATCTTCACAGATGACCTGAAATCATCCAAGCAGACCACTAAAGCAGTAGGTAAGGCTAGGGGCATGTTGAGGTGTATTAGTGGGAGTATCACAAGTCATAAGACGAAGGTAATAATACCTCTTTACAAGACACTGATTAGACCCCATGTCGGCTACTGCATGCAGTACTGGAGTGGAGGCCGCACCTGCACAAGGACATTATCAAAATGGAGGCAGTCCAGAGAAGGGCAACCAAAATGGTGCAGGGACTGCATCAGAAACCATATGAGGACAGATTAACAGAGCTCAATATGTGTACCATAGAGCAAAGAAGGGAGAGAGGTGATATGATAGAAACAATATCTTAAAGGCATTAACAAGGTGAAAGAGTCTAACATGTTTCAATATAAGAAAAATAGCAGGACACGAGGACACAGCATGAGAATAGAGGGAGGCCGATTAATGAGTAATGTGAAGAAGTTCTTTTTTACGGAAAGGGTGGTGGAAGCAGGAATGGCCTACTTCAGGAAGTGGTGTATATGAATGCAGTGCATGGCTTCAAACAGGCATGGGATAGGCATAAGGGAGCAATACAGATGAGTATGAATAGATAGGCCATTGACAGAGTAAAGGCCTATGGCACATTCATAAGGTAGAAAAAATGGTCATACTGGATCGGCCTTGTGGTCCTTATCAGCCATCAACTTCTATATTTCTTTGTTTCTATGTTCCTAAGGGATTGTTCAAGTGAGGTCACTGTAGTATTTGTAAACATGACCAACAAAGAAAAGAGCTCATAAGCAGAAATGGTAGAAAAGTAAAAATTAGACAATTTATCCATTATGTTACAACTTTTGTAATTTATGTTATGGTGTAGTTGTGGCAAGCACAGCATTGGATGAACTATATGTCCATCAAAACAGAGACATCACGAACATGTAAGCAGTATACTTAAAAGGAATGAAAGAACCCCAACAGGAGCTCATTTCAAAACATGTCACTGTTCTGATCCAGGCTAACTAAAATTCATAGTACTTAGATATGTACCACAACTAAGAAAGTAAGGGGATATGGTAAAAGTACCCTCCAAACAAATGAAAAGCAGGTGGATCTTTTCACTAGACAGCCTAACCCCAGGAGAATTAAATGAGAGTGTGATATTGTCTTTTCTGCAGTGATATGAGGCTAATTATAGATTTGTTTAATGGCTCCTCTAACAGGAAAAGGAAAGTTAGGCACCAACCTGCTAACAAACATGCATGTTCTCAGTTGACCTTAAGCATACATCATGTGTAATTTGTATACATGTACTATCCAAATAATACTAAAACCTGCCATTGTGTACCCCCCAATAATTGTAAGATAGCTTTTTCGAGAGCATTTGGCCCTATAGATTTATTTACAATGATCAATTCCCTCTTTTCATAAAAGAGTTCTACTACCTTTGGTTTCTTGCATGAAAAAAACATTCAGATCCCCATCCTGGCAAGGTGAAGTGGAGCAGAAAATACAGGGTGATTATAGCAATTAATTGGTGCTGTGACCGGAAGTGGACCTTATCTTCTGTCCTTTTTATTCCCATTATGTCCCTCTATTAGTGATGGGCATACCTCTCAACCTCCTGCCTCATAAATCAGGGACAAGGCTTAAAAAAATCAGGGACAAAGGACTAAAATCAGGGACACATCTTCAAAATTGGTGATATCCACTCAGGAAGCTGGTAGAATAAGGGCCTTGATGTAAAATACATTTTCTAAGGAAGAACAAGTCTGTAACTTTAATTTTTGACATTATTTTGTAGTTACAACCTTCACTGTTTGGTCACGGAAACATCATTTTTAGGAGGGACAGAGTAAACATTTGAGGCAAAATCAGGGACGTCCCTGAAAATCAGGGACAGTTGAGAGGTATGGTGATGGGCGAAGTGGCCCCAATTCGCTCTGCGAAGTGATTCGTGGAGTGAAGGAGAATTGCAGAGTGCCCGCGAATGCAAAAGCGAGTACTTCGTGTTACAATGGTAATGTAAAGTCCATTGAAAATAATGACTTCATGCTACTCTGCCTCCACTTTGCCTCATTTTGCCTTGTTTTTAAGCTCCAAAGGTGAATTTTGCAGTGATTCATGGGATTTCAGGTCACATGGGCTCTAGATTGTTCTGCACAGCCTCAGTTTGGGGTAGTGTGTGTAGGAAGTTGTAGGAGACAATCTGCTCTGAGAGCTCTCTGTGATTCAAACCTTCAAAAAGCTGTTAAAAAAGTATTTTTGAGTCATTTTTTTTTGCTGAAACTTTAGTTCATCGATTATAGGAAACCCTCCTGTGCTCATATCATTGAGCATTTATTGTTTGTGTATGGATTTTGAATGTTAATGTACAACATTCAGTCTGTGTACTGAGAGACAGTGGAAGTGTGCTTTGGGGAGGGGCATATCTGTGGTGTAGGTAGATTCACTTGGAGAAAAAGACAGTGCTTTCTGTTTGTTGATCTTTTTCTTGTATGTATGCAGTAAGACATGAGGGTGTGTGCATTAGACATTTCTAACGCATGGTCAGGGGTGTAGTGAGACACAAGGCCGCAGGACAAGTGCCTTCAGCCCCTGCCTATGCATTAGAAATGATTAATGCACACCCCCGGAGTGTCTTATTGCACTTATAAAATGGGTTTCCATTTTTAAAATCTTATTGTGACTATAAATATGCATGTTAGCTATAAACTTATTTAATTAGCTTAAAATATAGTTAAATAGTCCTTCTGCCTATATGAACTAGATTTAGTTGTGCCAACACAGATAAGCATGTCATTATTTCTCTCCAGTTTCTGTTTTTTGGAAAGTGCCACCACAGTAGATGATCATGGAGGGGCCTAGCAATGCCTGATTGTGAAACGGAAGCATTGCAAAAAAAAAGTTGAGCTGGGAAAAAGGTAACTGATAACTTGGATGGGGCACCTGAATTTACAGTTTGAATGAAACGTTTATGAAAGAGTGAAGCTGCAACCGCGATTTGTAGGCAGTTGATGGTTGGTGCAGCTAGGAGAAAAGAATGAGAGGGGAATGAGCACCAGATTGTAGTGCAGCATGCTTAAGAGTCACAGCTGCAATTTTATTTTTCAGTTTTGTAGCTGAGCCAGCTGTCTAGATGGTAAATTAATGTGGTGTCATGTTTTTTTTTTGAGTGAAGCTGGGGGGGGATGCCAACAGATGATACCAATTTCATTTTGAACAAAAGGGAATCTGGCAGCGGAGGTGACTATCAGTGTAGATGAAGATTTATTTTTTAAAAAGGAAGAAAACTGAGCAGGAGAACTCACAATACTCAATTGCGTAGCGTTACATTTTTTTAAATGAAGGAACCCGCGAGCATGACCGAGAGAGCAGTACTGTGATGATGGAGAAAGAAATGTGGTTACTGCAATAACATCTGTTTGGCACGGTGGAAAAAAATGGAAAACACAAGTCGCCAGCAGGCTTTTCAAGCAGCAGATAGAGGAATACTTTGTTTTTTTAATTTTGTTTTATTTTATTGAGTGGTGCCCTGATGACTGATGACAGTGAAGGAGTGGGCAGCATGATGGGGAGCGACTGAAAAGAAAGAAATCAGATTTGCGAGGGACCGTAGTTTGAATGTCAAAGGTGGGTAAAGAAAAGAAAATTGACAGTGACAGTAAGGGAGTGTAACAGAGCATAGGAGAGACTTGGGAAAGGTATAGCTCTTCTCTGTGCAAGGAAAATAAAATGACAGCTGATCAAACATAAGCGTTCTATGTGGCCCAAGGATTTCTTTGTGGTTCTAGGTCCCCCTTTGCAGCACTTGTTTTTACCTGTGCATTAGACAGATCTAATGCACATGTAACAACCGATCAGGATACAGGATTTTCCCTTCCCATTTTATGAAACTGTGTTAATGTACACACAGTAATATTTTCAATATTTATTGCCATTTTTTTGCTAATTGTTGTGGTGCAGCAGTGCATAATTTTAGTTTGTTTAAAATACGTGGTTATATTACTGAAGTTTCCAATTTGTTATGCATTACTTAGTGTGTGTGTGTATGAGTGTGACGCGTGTCATCAAATCAGACACCTTTTATTGTGCCACATAATAATTTCAGCAATGTGAAGCTGCTATCCACTGCAGCTGTGTGATTTTTGTACTTCTTTGTGGTATGTTTACTGGTACTAGTACTAGTGACTGTTACTGCTGCAGTGCATAATTTTAGTTTATTTAAAATATGTGGTTATATTACTGAAGTTTTCAATTTGCTATGCATTACTTAATGTGTGTGTGAGTATATGTGTGATGCATGTCATCAAATCAGACACCTTTTATTGTGCCACATAATAATTTCAGCAATGTGAAGCTACTATCCACTGCAGCTGTGTGATTTTTGTACTTCTTTGCGGTATCTTTACTGGTACTAGTACTAGTGACTGTTCCTGCAGCAGTATAGTACACTGCCCGCTCCCTCCCATGGCCCGCCCCAACCGGCAAAGGTATTCGTTTCCAGATTTGAATGTCTAATGGTGAGCACTGGTTAGGTGTTATGCCTTTGTGTCTGCATCTCTTCAGTGCACATCGCAATCTTAATCTGTCTTGCATTTGCATCTCTTTAGGGCCCAATTTCTATCTGTAACTTAAGTCACAGTTGTTTCTTTGGCTTCCCTTCAGAGTACTGGACAGGTGTGGTGCTTAATTCTGCATGAACATTGTACTCATTAATATGCATTTTAAGTCAGGACCATCATCATGAGTCACTAGTGATACAAATCATGTTCTTCATCATCATGGTCACAAATGCAGTCACAAATCACGATTCACGATCATTCACGTTATAAATCACAACATTAATTCTTTTTCTAGCTACTTGGATGTATTGTAAGCCTGTTTTGTAGTATCTCTCCAGGCTTCACCACCCCACCATTGTACTCATTGATGCGTGTTTTTAAGTCTGGGAGTTTTAAGCTACAGCTCATCGGGGCCCAGGGAAGTATAGCCATAGGCATTCATGTTTCTTCATCATCACGATCACAAATACAGTCACAAATCATGATTTACGATGATGTCACGAATCACAACATTAATTTTTTTTTAATAGTTACTTGGATGTATTGTAAGCCCATTTTGTAGTATCTCTCCATGCCTCACCACCCCACCATTGTACTCATTAATGTTTGTTTTTAAGTCAGGGTGTTGGACAGTGTCTGCAGTACACACACAGACTGGAAAGAAGACTGACTGCACACATGCAGTTTAGCAAAGTATACTTGCACTGCTCAGAATACAAAGTGTCACGCATATGGAAGACAACCAGAAAATGGCATAATTACATACAAGGGTGGAGGATGGTGGAGGAATACATTTTATTACACAGCAAGGAAGGTGTGGGGGGCACATGGTGCGAGGAAAAAAAACTAATGTGGGATCCCATGGTGATCCAGCAGCAGTTCCAGCATGGACATAATTTGCAACTGATGTCCCTCTATATGATCCAGACGCTGCTCCACAGCACTCACCCTCTAGTTGTTCTGGTCCTGCTTCTGGGGGGGCACTCACAAGTTTTGAGTGGTCCAACAGGAATGAGCGCCCATGCCCTCCACACATAGATGCATAGACAGTGTTGGCAGATAAGGGCCTATGGCCCACCCAGTCTGCCCATTTGAGCTTGTAAGTTCAGTTGATGTTTTCAAAGAAGTCTGTTGCCCCTTACCCCTGACCTCCAGAATTCCTTTATGTCTATCCCATGCATTCTTAAATCCCGTGATTGTTTCAGCCCCCACCACTTCCTCTGGCAGGGTGTTCCACTTGTCCACCACCCATTCTGTGAAGAAATTCTTCCTCACGTTTCCTCTGAATCATCCTCCCTCCAACTTCATCCCATGCCCTCTAGTCCTGGAACATCTTTTTCGCTTAAAAATAGTGTATTCCTGCACCCTGTTCCTCCCTGTAAGATACTTGTATGTCTCTATCATATCCCCTCTCTCCCTCCTCTCCTCCAGGGAGTACATGTTCAGTTCCTTCAACCTGTCCTCATAGGACTTGTGATGCAATCCATGCACCATCTTTGTTGCCCTCCTCTGAACCTTCTCTACCCTGTCTATGTCCTTACATAGGTAAGGTTTCCAGAACTGTACAGTGTACTCCAGGTGGGGCCTCACTAGTGTCTTGTATAGTGGAATTATGACCTCCCTTTTCCTGCTGGTGATGCCCCTGCCTATGCATCCCAGCATTCTATTTGCTTTACCTGCTGCCTTGTCATACTGTTTGGTACAATGCTTACCACTACCACTCTCTCCCAGAGCTGCCCCCACCACAGACATTCCCTCACCCTGGTCCACCTCTCCTATTGAGCTTCCTCAGTCCATGCAATCACTACTCACACTGTCACACAACACACACACACACCCAGTCACACAGACACAGACAAACAACTAACTACTTATAAAGGTAAGAAAAATAAAATTGACAGAAAGAACAAATTAAGTGAAAAAGAGTACATAAAAGACAAAAAAATGTAGCTTTTAAAAAAGCTGTTAGGTCTAAATCAAAGTTTAAATCTCCTCCTCGCTCTGATCTAAAAGTATCAGGAGTCACAAAACACACTACTCTCTCTCCGTCTGCACAGGAGAAAGTAAAATAGTCTGCTTGTATGACTCACTTTCTTCCTGCCTAGCTAAAGAGCATGTGACTTACAGTACTGTAAGCCATGTGATGTGTGGGGGGCTGCCAAATCTGAAACACCAAGCGGATCACTTAGAATCATAATGAGGAATGTGAAGTCTATTAAAAACAATGACTTCATCTTACTTTGCATTTCCATTCCACCTTAACGTGAAGTGGTAATGACAAGGCGGAGTGAGCACTTTGCATTACCCAGTCCGCATAGCAGAGTGGCAATGTGAAGTTCCCACTTCGCGTTCACTTCACCAGCAGAATTTAAATTCACTGCATCTCTAACCTCTATTAATGTGGAATTTGCTGTTTGCACTAGTTAATGTCTGGAAAATATTTTAAGTGCCTTGATCTATTTTATATAAGTATTTGGACACACCAACAAACTGCTAAGTAAAATAATAAAAGATATGCAAGTGAAAAGTCCCACTACTCCTGGATACCATCTTTGGCCTTGAATAAGTGTTCTGGGGACATTTTAAATAAAAAGGATGGACATAATGGACTTCAAAATTCTCATTTCCACAGCATGACTTTATTATTGTGAATGAGTGATTCTTTTCATTATCGATATATGTATTGTAAAAAATATAGAGTCAATGTTTTTGATTGTAAATTACCCTGAGCACTGTATGAATAAGCTTCATGAACAGCCTACATCATTTTATAACTAAAAGCAGGCTGTTGGTTAACTAGGAGCTACAGCTTATCCATTAGGTAGGGAAATGGGCAGACTAGGTGGGCCAAGTGGTCCTTATCTTCCATCAAATTCTATGTTTCTATGTTTCTATGATGTAGCTACATATATCACTATAAAAAAAGCTGATGTTTTGAAGTTGGGCATGTGCCTTTAGGAAGCTCAAGAGAATGAAGTGCAGGGGCAGATAGCCCAGTCAAGCTGTTTTCTTTGCTATTTGCTTGACTATACATGAAATTTTGAATCAAAAATAGACTCACAACACCTCCAAGTGTGAAAATGAATAGATGCCAGAACCAGTGTGCAAAAGAAAGTTTGTCAAATTTATTAAAGCTCAAAGAATATACACTGTCTACAAAGTATAAGAAAAATGTATACCACTTCCTGTAATGGAGCTTTATCAAGGGCCCTTAGTAGCTGTTCAACCTTAATCTGAACTTTAAAATGGAACATTTTACATTTTTGGGAGAAAGTGCTACCCCCTTGACAAAATTTCCACACCCTTAAAAAAATGATATCTCAGCTCCAGAATGAGAGCTCACTTTAGTGCACACCTTTTTCTAAAACTCTGAAAGAAAAGGTATTCTCCACAGAAAAAGTCTAGTTCAGAAACAGCTTACAAGCATGAGAAAATACAATTCAGTACAGTATGCACTTCTTGTAACGGACTAGTTTGACGTGATATTTTGTCCATTACAGGCGGCGTCTGTTACATCAATGAAGCTGTTATCAGGGATCTATGAACGCAGATAACAAGCAGCAAAAGCAACATACAGTGAGTTACAGTTCCTTTAGAGCAAACTGTCCCAGATCCTGTTTTTTCTCCCCAGAGCCCATATCCCCATCATAGAAACATAGAAACATAGAAGTTGATGGCAGATAAGGGCAGCAAGGCCCATCCAGTCTGCCCATTTCTTTTTCTACCTTATAAATGTGCCATCGGCCTTTGCTCTGTCAGTGGCCTATCTATTCTTACTCATCTGTATTGCTCCCTTATGCCTATCCCATGCCTTTTTGAAGCCCTGCACTGTATTCATAGCCACCACTTCCTGAGGTAGGCTGTTCCATGCATCCACCACCCTTTCTGTGAAAAAGGATTTCATCACATTCCCCCTTAATCAGCCTCCGTCTAATCTCATGCTGTGTCCTCTTGTGCTGCAATTTTTCTTATCTTTAAACATGTTAGTCTCTTTCACCTTGTTAATGTCCTTAAGGTGTTTGAATGTATCGATCATATCACCTCTCTCCTTCCTTTGCTCAAGGGTATACTTATTAAGCCCGTTAATCTGTCCTCGTATGTCTTCTGATGCAGTCCCTGCACCATTTTGGTTGTCCTTCTCTGGATTGCCTCAATTTGGTTAATGTCCTTGTGAAGGTGTGGCCTCCAGTACTGCAAGCAGTACTCCAGATGGGGCCTAACCAGTGTCTTGTAAAGAGGGATTATTACCTCCCTCTTATGACTTGTGATACCCCTATTAATACACCCTAACATCCTCCTAGCCTTACCTACTGCTTTAGAGGTCTGCCTGGATGATTTCAGGTCATCAGTGAAGATGATGCCCAAGTCTCTTTCTTCCTTTGTGACTGCCAGCAACTCCCCTCCCAGCCTATAGGTAGCTTCAGGGTTTCTCTTCCCTATGTGCATGATCTTGCACTTCTTTGCATTAAATCCCAGTTGCCACTCTTCTGACCATTTTGCTAGTTTATCCAGATCTCTTCTCATTCTGCCCACCCCATCTGGATCATTTACTCTGTTGCAGATCTTGGTGTCATCTGCAAACAGACAAGCCTTACTCTCTAGTCCATCTGCAAGGACACTAATGAAGATATTGAAGAGGAACGGCCTCAGGACTGATCCCTGAGGTACCCCACTTGTGACTTGCATCTCTTCTGACTGTATACCATTTACCACCACTCTCTGTTTTCTGACTGTCAACCAGTTTGCCACCCAGTTGACCAACTTCTGACCCACCCCGAGCCTACCCAGCTTATTTATCAATTTTCAATGTGGAACAGTGTCGAAAGCTTTGCAGAAGTCAAGGTAGGTGACATCAACTGCTCCCCACTGGTCCACCACTCTGGTTGCCCAGTCAAAGAAATCTATGAGATTAGTTTGACAGGACCTTCCTTTTGTAAACCCATGCTGTCTTGGATCCTGAGCCCCTATGGATTCCAGGTGTTGCACTATCCTTTCCTTAAGGAGTGCCTCCATAATGTTGCCCACTACTGAGGTAAGACTGACTGGTCTGTAGTTCCCTGCCTCCTCCCTGCTACCACTCTTGTGGAGCAGGATCACATGAGCCCTTCTTCAGTCTTCTGGGACCTCTCCTGTGATCAGAGACTCACTAAACAGTTCTGCTAATGGCTCTGCTAGTTCCACCCTTAGCTCCTTAAGTACCCTGGGATGTATGCCATCAGGTCCCATTGCCTTATCCACCCTGAGCTTAGCGAGCTCTTGTAGGACCCTTTCTTTTGTGAAGGGAGTAGTGCTCACCTCCCTCCCCCCTGTATCCATGGTGCTGAGCTGTGGGCCCTGCCCTACCTTCTCTTCAGTAAATACTGAGCAAAAGTATCTATTTAGGATAGATGCTTTTACAGGGTCCTCCTCCTCACATTCCACCTTTTCTCCATTGAGCTTAGCAATACCCCCTCTGGACTTTTTCCTTTCACTAATGTATCTATAGAAAGTCTTGTCACCTTCTTTTCTGTTCGTGCTAGTGTTTCCTCAGTTTGGGACTTTGCCTGCCTTGCTGCCTTCCCTGCTTCCCTTAGGGCAGTTTGGTATGCCTCCCTATCTTCATCCAGCGGTGTTCCCTTATATTTCCTGAAGGCCAGCCTTTTGGCTCTGACCTTTCTGCTACTGTATTTGAAAACCAAAGTGGTTTCCTTCTTCTTTTGCACTTCTTTTCTGTCTAACACAATGGGATGTTGCTTCAAGTATTGCATCCTTAATGCTTGCCCACTTTGCCTGTACCCCTCACCTGTGTTTCTTTTGCCAGGGCTAGCTTAACTCTGTTGGCCATCTTATCAAAGTCAGCTCCTCTGAAGTCCCATATTTTTGCCTTGAATGGGATGATTTAGATGTAGTGGCCAAATTGAACCATACCATGTGATGGTCACTGGCCCCCCAGGTGACCTTCTACCTGGAGATCTGTGATCCCTTCCCTGTTAGTCAGTACTAGATCTAGGATAGCCCTGTCTCTTGTGGATTGTTATACCAGTTGTTTGAGGCTCTTCCCCCTGCAGGGAATCCACCATGTGTCTAGTTCTGGCAGATGTTCCTGCTGGTATTGACCAATCTGTACCCGGCATGTTGAAGTCTCCCATTATCAGAACCTCCCCCTTTAGCTGCCATGTTTTGTATATCTTCTAACAGTAATGTGTCTATGTGCTCCCCCTGGTCTGGGTCCTGTAGACAACCCCAGTTCTTACGGCTGTCCCATTTCCTGTTTCCAGGGTGACCCACAGTTCTTCTCGCTCCTTATGTCTGTTCTGAATTTCTGTAGCTTTGATATTTTCATTGACATACAGGGCCACTCCACCCCCCCTTTTCGCACCTTGGTCTCTTCTGAACAGTACATAACCAGGTACTGAAGTCTCCCAAGTGTGGTTACTGGTAAACCACATCTCACTAATTGCTACTATGTCCAGTTTAGCCTCTGACATTATTGCCTGAAGGTCTGGGATCTTATTTCCCAGGCTGTGAGCATTTGTGTACATGATTTTCTATTGGCCAGATTTCGGGGTGTGTTAGTTGTTTGGTGAGGTTTGGCATTTCCCCTGTGTGTTGTATGGGGAGACTGACCTTTTTTCTTACCTGGTGATGCAAATGAACTGCAAACATGCTGAATCCCTCTTTGACCACTAGCTGAGGGGGGAGGGGTGTTTTTCACATTCGAGATATGGGGTGCTGCACCCCTCTCCCCATTTGCTAGTTTAAATATTCTGCAAAGATGTCAAACTTCTGCCCCAATGCACTGACTCCCTCCTTAGTCAGATGCAGTCCATCAAATTTAAAGAACTTTCGCTCCCAAAACTGTTGCCATTTCCCTACAAATATGTGTCCTTTTTCCTGGCACCAGCCCTTGAGCTCCCCTATCTCCCCTTCTCTGACCTTCTGTCCATCTGCCCCCCCCTCTCCCAGACTGGCAGGATCTCAGAGAAGCAGATGCCGGATGAAATGGATGATAGTTTGTCACCCAGCCTGGTCTGGTGTTCCTTGGTCTCCACAACTGACCAGCTGGCAAGATCATTAGTCCCTATGTGTACCAGGACATCAATGTTTTCTCCTGCTTTGTGAACAATTTTAGCAATGTGGTCAGTGTCTCTCCATGCTGATGTACCTGGGAGACATCTGACCATTACCCCTGGCTGGAGATGGTTATCAACTCCCTGAATCATGGAGTCTCCTATGATCAGAAGTTTTTTGGATTTCCTTTCTGCTTTTTTTATTTTGTTTCCTGATTTGGGTGAGTTCTGTTGTGCTAGCTCCTGTGCTGCAGTGTCCTGCTCTGCAGTGTCCTCTGCCCCTTTGTTTGATTTCAGAGATAGAGGCAGATACCTGTTTGTAGTGTTTATATGTTTTTTGGAGGTAATATGTTGGAGAGCAGAGAGAGATGGGGCACCTGATTTGCCCCTCCTAACCACCTGCCAGCCTCCTGGACCAACTACCCTCTGCGGTCGAGGTTTTTCTGTTGGATGTTGGGGAAATGGCGTGGTTCTTATGTATTTCCTCTTGAATATGAAATTTGAGGTGCTGCAATCTCTGCCCATGCTGCCCGGAGCTGAGCTCCCAAGATCTCCAATGGCTCAGCATGTGGACAGTGTCCAAATCCTGTAAGACTGTCCTTCTGAAAAGTGTTCCACAGTACCTGCAGTTAATGATATCCATTCCAGATAAGTTGCTGGGTTTATAACCTAGTCAGAGTAATTAGAAGGAAGAAAATGCAAGTAATGTTTTGATTTTGTGTTTTGTTTTTGTATAACTTGTTATAACAAGTTAAATTACTAGTGCCCCCATAAATGAGCTCACCTTGTGGATGCCCCACTGATCCACCACTTCCTGCTCTGCCACAGGAAATGTCACAACTGTGGTACCCTATAAAAGGAGTGTAGTGTGGGGTGGTTGGGGATGGGGGTGGGTAGCTGGGCCCTTCCCCTGCCAAAAAAGAAGAACCATGGATGAAAGAACAAGGAGGTAAGAGCAGAAACAATCAGTCAACAACAAATGCAGTAACCCTGAAAGAGCATGTATGGATCTTCAAAAGGAATTTAATCAGCTACAACTACAACTATTAAACCAGAAACTTCTCTTGAATGCAAAAAAAACAAAGGTGATGTTTTTTCACCACTTGTGCATGCAATTAACCCTGCCACCCAAGGAACCTTATCTCAGATCACTACACTTTTAAGTGAACCACTGGAATACATAGCCAAGTTCAAATACCTGGGGGTTTGGATCAACATTAGACTTTGCTTTATTGACCACATTGAAGAGCTGATAAAAAAGCTTAGGCAAATGCTTGGCCTCTTTTACAGGATCAATCACCTGCTTACACAGAATGCCAAGAATAGATTGGTCCAAACCACTTTCATCTCATTACTGGACTATACGGATTTCCTCTATAGCCAAAGCCTTGCCTCTGTGCTAATCAAACTAAACATGCCCTACCACAGAGCTATACGATTTATTACTGGTCTTGCATACTCCTCACATCACTGTTCCCTCTACGTTTCTATGGGATGGCCATCCCTCAAATATAGAAGACAGAGAAATGCCGCCTTGTGAACCTTCAGAGCTATCACTAAGAAACTGCCTCAATATATCTCGGATTGTCTTCAACTAAGCATGGTAGGCAAGTATGCCCTGAGGAGCACCTCCTATATCACTCTTACTGTACCCAAGGTCAAATCATGCTTTAGTAGGGCATCTTTAAGTTACGCGTTACCCCTGCTCTGGAACAAGCTGCAAAAAACATTGAAATTGGTCCTCCCTATCAAATTACCAGCATCCAAAACACTTTTATGCTCGTTCTTTTAAGGAATCATGTAACTCTTTCTCCTGATCTTTTGCCTTACCTCTAGATAATAGTGTCCCAGATTCTGTGCCCCTGGACCCTGTTAACATTTCATTCCCATGTGCTTCCTCATCCTTCAGCTGCAATGTTGGATCCCGTTTGTTGCCATCTTGTCAGATAATTGAGTCTCCCACATTGAGTCCGCTTGGCTTTGGCTAACATTCCGTGCTCATGTATGTCCTCCTCCATCATCTGCAGTTCTGGAGCCCCATATTTACTCTCTCCAGCTGTTGCCACCAGGACTTAGCAAACAGTGTTCTTCTTATGGGCACCCCTGCCTTCAAATGCTTCCACTCTCTTATACCCCCTCCTCCTTCTGGGAATGACCTTCTACTTTCACGCCTTATATAAGCTCCTCTCACTTATGCCTACTGCAAGCTCCATGTATATTTTGTATATATTGAATTATAGGTATTTGTCATTCTTATTCATTTCATATATTGTACATTGCTTCCTGTTAAAATTATATTTGTATTATGGTCTTTTGAAAACCTTTTGTGTGTGTTGCCATTACTTTTTATTGTTATGTACCTTGCCCAGGTCCACCTCAAAAATGAACTTTGCTCATTGGTGTTCACCTGGTTAAATAAAGATTTTGATTTATTGATTGATTGAGTGAATGGAATTCTGGCAAAGTGCTGATTTTGCTTTTGTGAAATTTCACACAGTTTCTGTGAAAACTTTGTGAAATTTAGCAAAAATGTTGATTTTGGTTACTTCCATCTAATCTAAACAGTATTTGTTCAAACTGAACTAAATTTAAAATGGCGACTTTGCTAGTGCCATTACAAAAGTGTAGCAAGTTTAAAATCTCTATATTTAAATATGACTGAGTTATAAGCCTCCAAACTTTCAGAAATTTTAAAATGACATTTTGCAGTTACGTAAACTGCTGAATTTTAAGCCTCTATAAGTTTAAAGCTAGAGAACTGAATATCACCAATGTCATTAGGTTCATTGACCCTAAATATTAGGCTTTACAGCAATGCATATGGCCCAGCATCAGAGCATCATGCTGCCATGATGACGGCCAAGGTTCGAGAGTGAGCCTGGGACATCATGTCAGGAGGCAGGTCAGGGCTAAAACTTACACTTTACATAACCAGTACTTCTCTATTTAGCAGTTTATATGACTCTTCCAAGAATGTATGCATGTAAGTTTTCAATTATCTAGCTCCAAAGGTGATACATTATTAGCATAGAAATATTTTCAGAAATTTTCACAAGACTATACATAAACTGCTAGATTTTGAGCCACTATACTTTCTCCGCTCTTCATTCAAATGTTATGACACATGGCATAAGTTTAGGGCCTATATGAAACAATAAGCTTGCCAAATATCAGAGCTGCAACATCGACTAAGTTATAGTCAATTGAAGAATTTCAGAAATTCTAACCATTTCACAGAACTCCATGAAAATTCCTCAAATTCAGAATTTGCTAATTTCACGCAGCTCTATGCAATACCATGTAGTTTCAGTAAGAGAAACCTTTTCTTGTAGATTTTTTCCTTACATAAGTCATATACCTGGCAGAAAATTTGATTTGCATAATCATCAATGTACACAGCAAGGAAGAAAAACATATTCCTCTAAATATTGCAGACATTTTACTTAAACTAGTAGCATACAGTACTTTCAGAGATGCAGTTTCCATTTTTTTGAAATCTATGTACATGATCTGCATAAGAAAAATCTAAGCAAAATCTAGATGAGGATGATTGTTTTGATAGAAATCATAAACCCAGATGAAAAACAAGCAGTTAAAAAATGTATTTCTTTTTTTAGCATGTGAAAAATGAAAGTCCACAAATGTTCACTTTTGGATTTTTTTACTCACCACAAAGGATAAAACACTGCTAGGGGTGATCATTGAAAACCTATTGGTTATTATTTTGCTTTAAATGATTTTAAACCAGAATTGGACAGTGCTGCATGGAATCAGCAGTCAAAGAGTGCTCACGTGTATAAATTTATTCTGACTGCCATTATATAATTCAATTTGAAAAGAAAAATCATTCCATCCCTGTGTATTCTTGTTGTTACTGCCAATGCCTGGTTTTCATTAAGGAAATAAACAATAAAAAATACCTATATCATCCTAAAACAAAGAACCCTACAAGCTTGTCCATGCTCTACACTGTTTATAGTTACTGCAGCTCTGATGTAATGCAGTCTGTCAGTGAAATGCTTTTCTCCTGACACAAACCCAACATCAGAGGTGTTTATCTATCATTGAACCTTTTTCACATCTGTTCTTTGCAATGAATTATAATATTACCTTTGTTTTGCAAGTATATATGCTGCAGGCCTGTGATGAATGTATATACATTATGAATCTAAGGGCTCATTATTTATTTACTCAGTTAATAATTTATTGTGAATATTTATAGAGGGTAAACTCTATGGACTTCAGAGGCATGTTTCTGGGGCTGAGAAGAAAGCCCTTGGCCACAAGATTTAAACATAGAAGGAAGCATGGCAACATTGCATAGGGATATAAACACCTTAACAAGACTGATTCCATTCATATACATGTAGTAGATTGTGAATGGTTGGAATTAGGAAACAGGCCTCTGCATTAAGTAAGTGAAGGGTGACCCTGTCTTTGTAATTAAAAGAAAGAGGGGCCTTTTTCTTGATCTGCATATTGATTAAGATCTCTTGTTTCTGACTGAAGAGTTTTTAATGATAAAACCTCTTCCACAAGGCATATGTTAAGTTCTAACATTGAAAGCTGTGCTGGGAGAATTCTCAGAACAGCTATTGAGCAGGTAAACTTTCCATGGCATCTCTGGAAGTTCTCACATAGCTCTTCATCTATCCATGTAAACAGTGTTTGTAAGGCTCCATAAAAAAATATGGATCCGCTTCCATATTTATTCATGATATGTTACTGTCCCTACTGGATCCTGTACCACAACAGCAAGTCTTAGACACATTATAGAATGTATTTACAGTGTAATACAGCTGGGAAAGGACTGTTTACTGCATGTTAATATAAATGAAAATCACAAATCTCAAAATGATTGTTGATCTTATTCTGTGTGTTCTTTTTCAGTAGAACATTGAACACCCTTAAAAGGTTTGTACAAAGCGTTCTATTAAAAATCCAACCTGGTGACCCTGGATCTTAGCCTACTCTATGCACAGATTAGTTCATTAAAAACTGATTCCTTTTCCCCAAGAGACAATAGCCACACCAGCTTCTGGATCAAATAGCCATAGCCATATGTATATTGAAGGTCTCCACAGCAGAACACATGCAAGCTTCATGCACGGTGGAGAATCTGATTGCAGAACCCCAGTACAGGGGGAGCATTCAGATGAGTACCCCAGATCAAGGGTCTCTCACTTGCTCCTCCATCTGCCTACTGGAAGAGTCACAGGAGCCATGAGCCACCCTGGAGGTCTCCAGGAAAATGGAGGAGTAACTACCCACCATGCTGGGTGCAGCTTAGTGACCTCCTCTCCCTCCTCCTTCATGGATCGGGTGCATGCTATGCTGGTCAATGCCCCCTTCCATTCCTATGCCAACTTAGGCTGTCCCACTTCACATGTGACATCACCATGACCCAAACTCCCTGTCCACTTATAATAGCCATGACAAGTTTCCACCTAATACCCTTCCAGCTTGAATGCCCTGGGCCTAGACCTGCTGAGGGTGAAAAAAACATAAAAATCTCCGTACTAGGGAAAACTGGAAAAATTCTTTAATGAGCCCTTCAGCCATCCACCACAAGCAGGTGTGTAGCTCCCAATATCTTCCCAAGCCCCACCTTTTATGCCATCTCATCTCTCTCTCTGTCATACCCTTCCCCCTTGGGTGGGCAGGTTAGCATCTCTGTCTCCTTGGGATCCCAGACTGAAGGAATGGACTACCAGGCAACCAGAGCTTTCATGTCTCCTGAAAGCCCTACCCTTCCTATAGCCCCCAGCCCCAGCTCTTTCCCTAATTTGCCTACCTGCTTCATTTATTTTTCTCAGCCTTATCAGCCCTGCCCACTCAAGCTGGGTACAGCCAGAACTCTTTTCACCTCCCCAACTGAGGCAAGCCCAGACATCTGATGAAATGGCCATGAATGTGAGAGGGAAGTGGGAAGGGAGCTCCCTGCCCAACTAGGGTGAAAGAAGGGATCCAACAGCCAAAGTTCCTTCCAGGTCTTTTTTTCCCTGGATGAGCATATGATTCTTCACTGGTCAGCAGCCTTGAATGACTGACACATGGAATGTTTAGTTCTATATGGCTGGCAATCCTCTATATAAATGTGGCATGCAAAAATCTGGTATGCAATACAACTGTTGAAGATGGCTTTAAACAGAGTATCCAACAGGCATGAGTATAGGAGCACAGAGGCTGCAAGACATAAATCTGGCCAGTGGCCATCCTGTTCCTCCATTGTCCTCATGGCAATTGCAGTTATGCAGTTTTAAAATTCAACTGAAAAGTGTTTCCTCCCCTTGATTGTTAAATACTGGTTATAAGACTTGAAAAACTAAGCTGGATACAGACAGTTTGCTCCATTCTGTCCAGCTTTCTTTTAGTAGGAGTCTAAATATTTGGGTGACAAAAACTATCCACAAAGGAACTAATACACTGATGTAACAGAGTGCTTCCAGCTAGTCAGTTGTTAACTGCCCCCCCAACAAGACATCCATTGTAAAATATAACTGCTCTAGCTTGGGTCCCCTTGTTCTCTTGTTAAAACATTGGTAGCACTTCAATAAGTGATGAGCAAACTGGAGCCATGTAGCAAGTTGTGGTTCAAAGAAAACAAATGATTTTGGCTATTAACGCCAGTGCTGTAGCTGTCTCAGTTTACAAAACATTTCAAAGAAGTTCTGATTCCAGCTTTTAGAGTAATCTTAAAAAGTATAAGAAATACTGTCTATGGTTGGGCTATTTGCTTATGGCAGAATGACTGGGTGGAAATCACAAATGTAATTTCAGTACAAAAAAATGAAAGTTGCATTCAGGCCTAATTTTCCCAACGAGGCAATAGCTTCCATGCAAGGAAGAATTATTAGTCTGGATATTGCCTGTAGTGCATTAGACACTGGTCAGCTGTGGGAGTACTGTAGGGGGATATTTTGCTTTAGAGATGCTCTAAAGGCTATTCGGGAATAAAAGTTAGAAAATATTAAGCACCTGTTCTAGACATAGGTGTATGTGACTGCCTTAGGTAGGTAGTGGGATATGCTTAAACATTGACATTGTTTATATTTGCATACTTGTTTGTAAAATAAACTAAATTATAGCCTTTAAATTACTCTGCATTCAAGATTTTGTTTTCAATGGGAAATGCGGTTTCACTCAGACAGCAGACTTGCACTTCAACTTTGAGAAAGCAAAGGATATGTTTTCTTTTCAGACACAGTGTGCCCTAACTAATTCTAATTTGTACAAATTAGATTCACATTGATTTAAGCCATCACATGTGAACAAAAGAGCTATGGAAATCTAATTTAAAAACACATTTGGTTTTACATCTGTTTGCAATAAAGCTGTTGTTTCAAACAACTTAATTGAAACAGTTTGTCGTAGTTACTGGAAACTGGCATGATGACATCATTGAAACCTCAGAATACTGGCAAAGGGAAATCCATGTTCAAGACATTCTTTCTCTTTTATGGCCTCCTTTATGGATTTGTTTCACAATCATCCTGGCAAATATGTTCTCTCATGAACACTAAGTGTTTCTGTTAAACTTTATATGCACTGAAAAGGAAATAAAAAGCTTTAAACTTTAAAATATCATAAGCAATACCTAGTAATACAGTACTCTGTTTTGTTAACACTTTATTTACTCAAGGTAGCTCAACTGAGATTTAATATTTCATTTGTGCGTGTAGCCATTTCTGCAGCTGGGTGGATTGGAGAGGTAGGGGTGAGAAAAGTGGGCAACAGCAATCTTCGGCTCAGCTTCAAGTTGTGGCCTGTAAATTCTGTTCAGCTTCATCCACCCCTCTGAACCACTTCAGCTACTGTAGCAGTGCAATAAGCTGCATAGGGTAAAATGGACAACAAACAGAAGTAAAACACTGAGGTCAGCAATTAATATGAATTACAGCAGTGTATGTCTGGCAGGTGTTGTTGGCACACATGTGCTGTGGATAACTGTTTGTGGTGTTGCAATAAAGTCTGCAAAACCCACTAAGATTGCCACAGCCCAGTGTGAGCTATAGTACTAGTTTTCACTCTTTGGTGACCTGAAGACATATACTGTCTCTAGTCTCTGACTCTCCACTGTCACTCCTGCCAGTTGCTATATTCTCCCTTGCAGCACCATGTAGTTTGCAATAATATTTTTTTATATTATGATTACTAGTTCATAACCATTCTATTATTTTTATGATATGTATTTTATATATTAGACAATAAATAGTAGGAGTGTGCAAATATATAAATTGTCTATTCATTGAAGATTCGATGACTACACCCATGGTATTCAGATATTCGACTGCATTCAGGTATTCGACTATGCTGATATTCAACCATAATGTAGTACATTCAATAAATTGCTGTAGACATGAAAAAAAAAAGATAAATAAGAAGTTTTCTGCTAGGCATGGGTAGATGGTAATACTAGGTTGTGAAAACACACTACATTGATGCAGAGTCAGACAGCATTAGCATAGCTTAAAGGAAAGCGCCATTTACTTTTGTGCATTCTCCTTCCAGTGCATATGCATGCCCCAATTAGCATTTTGGTGTTTTATATTTATATATATATATATATATATATATATATAAATATGTGACACATGATGGGCATGAGTGTGATATAGAAAACATTTTCACTCCTTGAGAGTGACCTCTGAATATTCATGAGTGGCAAAGACACTTGCAACTATCCAGAGGTCACTGTGCAGGAATGAAAATATTTTCCATATCATACCAGCCCAGTGGCGCTCAGGGCAGAGGCGCTGGTCACCGCACCCTGCGCCACACTGGTGACCCAGGTTCAGGAGCAAGCATGAGTTGCCAGAAGCTGGCACGGAAGGAGAGGTATTGAGCATCCAATGGACTGCTCTCCCTCTCTGGGGAGGGGGGTTCACAATGGTAAGCACCTGACTGCTCCTGGTGGAGGCTGGGGGTTGGGAACACACTCCATACACTGGGGTGAAGTCGGGGGCAGATGCCAGGACATGAGGTGCATGGGGACATGTGCACACTCCTAGCCATCAATGTCACTGCACGCCCACTGGCTCAAGGGGAACAAGGAAGAAGTGACACCTCTCACATGGCTTGATGGCCATCTGTGAGCACCCATCAGCACCCATACTGGATCCATGAAAGGGTGGGGAGATAGGGGGCTCCCTGGCACCCCACTGTGAGGGGTAAGCCACAGAAGTTTAAGGGTGCCAATGAGATGGACAGTGGCCAGATCCCTGGCAGGCTGCAGAGAAAGAAATGGGGTGCAGAGAGGTGGCCAGGAGGATAAATTCAGTAAAAAAAAATATATATATTTTCCATATCACACGAGTGCACATCATGTATACAATGTATACAATAGGAATGCATTTTCTGCTACTTTTTTGTTTTGATAACATCACCACAGCGAAAATAAAAGGACATGACATCACCACAGTGAAAATTATTTTCACTGTGGTGATGTCATCAAAATGGTTATTCCACTGCAGTGAGAATACATTTTTATTCAATAAGTTATTTGTTTACCCATTGCATAAAAATATATATATATATATATATATGTTACATTATATATTATATATAGCGGTCGTACCACTATATTTAGGGTTAAGAAGGCACTTCTATTTTAAAGTCAATATTTTGTGCATTAATGACTTTGGACCCATTCAATGGATTTGCCTGACATTTGGTATTCATGGTGGGGCATGGTAGATCTCTTGATCTGCCAAATTTTGTTTTGGTTGGACTTATGATCTTTACATACGAAAACGCTGAAAATGCAAAATTATCCAGTTTTTGGAGGCAAGATTTGGGATTTTGTCTGTGGCCCTGTGTGGCCGTCATGTGGTGCACCACTCTGCAAGATGACTCATCTGAAAGAGCTTGGCTGCCCGGACATGCCGCTTTTCATTTGGTGAAAAAATATTAAGGCATTCAAATGTTATGCTACTTTTAAGTTCCCTTTATAAGTCAATGGGAAAATTTATATGATTGTTTTGCGAACAAAGAATAGGGTTCTGGCCATCTGGTCCTACCTTGTGATTAAAGAATCTGCAGCCTCATGGTTCAAGAATCTCTGTCCCTGAGAATTCTTTGACCCCAAGCTGCACCATCTTGTTTTTGCTTTTCCGACCCTAAAAATTCAAATATCTCACCTCAGGGGTCACTCCTGAAGTAAAACTTGGATGGGTTTTACTCAGGGGAGCCTTGTTCTATCAAGCCATGCCTTTGGTTTGATGTAAAATGTTCCAGTAATAGACTTATAAGGTTTTAAGTTCTTTGATCGCAGCTCACTAACGATCTTTGATCACGAGCCTGCAAATTTTTTGATCCCGTGCTTCTTTGACCACGATCTTACATTGTCAGGTAAAAATACATTTTTATCAGCTCAGGGGTGACCTAGGAACAAAAAGAAGGGTGGGGTTTGTTCAGGGGACTTCGTTCTATTGAGGCATGGCAGTGGTTTTATTCAATTCTACTTAAAAGTCCAGTTTCAGCATTTGTATTCTTTGATCATGAGCATACAATTTCTTTGATTGCAAGCCTGCAAATTCTTTGATTGCAAGATTAGTTGATCACGATCCTGCATCGCGAGCGAGGGACGAGATGGTCCTTTTAAAAATTCAATTTTCTCAGCCCAGGGGTGGCCTAGGAACACAGAAGAGGGTGGGGTTTGCTCAGGGGGCTTCTTTCTGTTGAACCATGGTGGTGGTTTACCGCATTTATCTCAAAATTTTGATTTTCAGCATTTTTTATTCTTTGATTGTGAGCCAGCAAAATCTTTGATTGTGAGCCTGCAAATTCTTTGATTGTGAGATTCTTTGATCGTGATCCTGCATCTTGAGCAAGGGACTAGATGGCGGATTAAAAAATCAAATTTCTCAGCCCAGGGGTGCCCTAGGAAGACAAATGAGGGAGGGTTTTGCTCAGGGGGCTTCCTTCTGTCTAACCATGGCAGTGGTTTACTGCATATCTGTCAAAATTTGGATTTTTAACATTTTTTATTCTTTGATCATGAGCCTGCAAATTCTTTGGTCATGAGATTCTTTGACTGCGATCTTTGATCGCAGCGATGACTACCAGATGGCCAGATTAAAAAAATGAATTTCTCAGCCCAGGGGTCACCTACATACACAATTTAGGATGGGTTTTGCTCAGGGGGCTTCATTTTATCGAACCATACCAGAGATTTCATGTAGTTATGTGATATTTTTTATTTTTTTTGATTTAGTTATTTTGCCAGCTGGGGAATATCTTTGTATTGCATTGTACTATTTCATGTTAATTATGAAGTTAAAGCATTTTGATGATACTGTACATATAGTTTTGTACATACCAAATTATACTATACAGTCACGCTTGTGTACTGCTGTAATCATTGTTTAAACATTGGGTTATCATTATCGTGGTGAATTTTATTTTGCACTCTTCTGGCAAAGTAGCAATTATTCACTTAGAGAAGTCACCAGCAATAAAAACAAACACTACATATACTATTAAAAGAAAGCAGCATGGAGGTTGATTAATATAGTGCCACTGCCAATTGCAGAATCATTTCATTTGTTTTGATTGTACTTGAAAGCTCATGTAACATCCATGTACAAATAGTGCAGTTACTATGTTCAGAATTCCTGACAATCAGAATTGTCGAACTCTGCAGTACATCGGTATGGTACAGTATCCCTCAATACTCCTATATTTTATAACTCACTTCAGTCTGATAGGTCATACATAAAATGTAATTCTGTACTAACAACACTATTAAATCATGGAATGGCGTGCTCAATCAAATATTTTGCATATAGCAGCAGTGCCATTACTGTGAAAGGGGGTAAGGTGTGCTGTTCCCAGAAGCTATGTAGTATAAGTGGTTTACTGACTTAAGCTTTCATCTGGAATACTCCATGTTGCTTACTGGTAGCAGAAGCAGGTTAGAAATGGCTAGAGGAAACTCATCAACTCCTTGCACCAAACAGAGGTGACACCAGGCCGGGGCATGATGGCGAACATGACCTGGTAAAAATATGTTGTGTACCGCTAAAAATACCCAAAGCTGCCAAATAGTTTACATTTTAAAACCGCCTAGTACCCTACACATAACTCCACACTGTTACAGCCATTTTTTGGGGGGATTATCCTTCGGAATCCCTTTGCCTTTCAAGACGCATATTCTGTCCTATTCTGTACATTATGGTGCCAAAGGAAAAATTTTTAGAAATGCTGTTGCTCAGCCAACAGAAAATGTTATAACCCTGAACGCACTTATTCCAACAACATTAGGAGCTTTCATCTACACTTTCATGTTTCTAATATAAGCTCTGTTTTTATCACACACTTGTGTGAAACAAGACTGAGTGGTGATGTACCCCGTCCAATAACAAGATTTCTGTAGGCTGCCTGAAATCTAGTCATTGTAAAGTCACACCTTGTGCCACATAGCAGCTCTCACTGGTTCACAAGAGACGTCCCAAGTTCAATTCCCCAGACTCTTGCTCTCAGTCTGAATAACTTCGCAGCCATAGTAAACGCACACAAAACACAATTATTTTGCACAACAGGCCCTGAAAAATAAGTAAGATGTTTTGACTTGCCCTGATCTTCTTCAGGTGACCCATATGTTTGTCTTGTGGCTGGACCTGCTGAATACAGTAAATTATGTTAAAACTGCTACCAACTCTATGACATCCCCTTTTGAGATGACAACGATAGTCTCTTGAGCTGGTATTTAGACATGACTGGCCATACATATGTGCACTGGGCTATATTGCAGGTTGTATGTTTTGAAGACCTCCTCCAGGTCCTCTCAAAACATTAAATGTTCCTCCAGAGATTTACAACAGAATGGTAAGGGCCTTTTGAAATCCATTTCACTTCACATAGAGGGTAGTTAGGAAGAACTCGACTAACAAGTGTGATGCTGTGTTTTATGAATGGACTACATATAATTCAAGGTGTTCAAATTTGCACCAGAGAAAGACTTTGTGTTTCGATGTTGACACAGAAGATGACAGGAAACTCAGAAGATGCAAAATGACAAGAATTCCAATATAGCAACCTAACATTTGTTTTTAACAAATCTGACCTTACAAATGTTGCATTAGAAAATAAAACGGTGTGTGCGTGTGTGTGTATGTGTGTGTGTGTAGGGGGGCTTCTCATTCACTCACAAGGGGAACATAACTTGCACATTTTTAAAATAATTATTTTACTCTGTCCACCAGTCACTGTGCAGTAAACAACTGAATCAAGTCAATACAAATTAAATGTTTACTCTGCATCAGGTTAGTCAAACCTGAAAAATTTGAGGTTAGTATTTGTGCTTTCTAATTTTTTCCTGTATTTTTAATTATTGTTCAGTAGCTTTATTAATTCTTTTAAGACATAACTTACTTCATCAGTTACTTGCTAGCATATTCATATTTATCCAGAATTACATAAAAACTGCTAATATATTTGAATGATAAAGTGACTAAATTTAGTATACAAATAAATGTATTTATTGATTGATTTATTTAAAAATTTGTGCATCTGAATGGTGGTGTTTAGCTGTTGCAAAATTATTTTGCTGCACAGATATTGGGTTACATGCTTTATGTTCTCTGCATGGCATTTTGCATTGTGGCAGTGCCTTAACATTTATAGGATGCCTAGCATTACTGCCATGGAGGTGCTTTTCAGTGGTTAGATCTCTGACATGTAAACAGGTGTGTCCACACTCCCACGCATATGCGCTACTATGAATAGATATTATATTCAGTACTATCACTGTTATCTTTGTCAGATACTTGCAAGTTGGTGGGAGGGCAGGGCCCAAAGGGCCCCACACTCCCACCAACTTATGCAACTTTCTACTTTTCTATTCTTTCTCATAAAGTAAGGACATTCTGTGCAAAAAAACTGTGTTAATGCATCATTTAGGGTTAAAGCATAAAAAGTCAGGAAATGAGACCTTTAGGGTTGCCCCCTTCCCTCTTCATGTAGCCCCTCCCTCCTCCCAAGATTGACAGATGACGGGGTGTATCATTGGGGTTGTGCGGCCTAAATATCGCCTCATTCTTCTTCACTATGGCTTGTGAATATGATTACACATGGAATGCGGTGACATTTAGGCTGCACAACTCCAATGACACACCTCGTCATCTGTCAATCTCAGGAGGAGGGAGGGGCCACATGAAGGGGTGGGGGCAACCCTAAAAGTCTCATCTCCTGACTTTTTATGCTTTAACCCTAAATGATGCATTAATGCAGTTTTTTGCATAGAAGATATATATAGATATAAAACCCCCAGGTGGCACTATCCCTTGGGCTACTACCCCTGCCTGCTTGGCTACTAACAGGTTAAGGAGCCTGAGTTCTGAAATGGGTGCCTCCACCCAAAGGTCAGGGTTGGTTTGGGTTACATCAACCAGGCCACAGCCCTCTGGGACACTGTGACGCCCCTTATCTCCCACTAGTGGCCCACACCATACACAACAGTGACTTTCCCAATACCCCAGAAATGCAAACCACATAAACATGTACTTGACACTTACCCCCAGGACTGGTTCCTTCAGCTTGACTCTGGGGAACCCCTGTAAAATAAGGTGATGCAGTACAACAGCAACAATGCAATACCATCAGCATAAACTGACACCACAGTCAATGTAAATTGCAAAAACAAATAGATCTGATTTATTCAGGGGTCTGTATGAGGAGGGAGAATAATCAGGTTAATTAGCTTGAACACATTAATAATCACACTACTGTGTGTGCACTTAGAGTCCAACTCAGTCACATTCTCTGGGTACCCAGGATGGAGGAAAAGGCTAGCCAGGACTGATGCCCAGAGTAGGCCAGTGGTGCAGCTGGTTGGGACCCTGCGATGGAGAAAGAACATGCACACACAATTTGTAATCTGGAGCAGGAAGGCTCAGTTCATGAAAAGAAAAGCACAAAACAATCAGATGACACACTTTGATTAAACAAAAGTTGCAGGGAGCTACCCTGATAATTACTCATAATACCCAGGCTAAATGTAGGAGGGCTGATGGATGAAAGATCTGGATTACCAGAAGAGATAGGGCCCGCACAATTTGCTTCGGTGCTAATCTTATTCAGGCAAGGAGCAGGGGCTGATCCCCAGGCTGGTTCCTCATCAATGGATCTTTTCTCTTTGCACCAGGGTAGTGAGACAAGACCCTCATGGCAGGGTCTATCTGCATCAGGCAGCACGGATTCAGTCTGATTCTTGCTGTGCAGCAGCTTCCAGCACTATTGCACAGCTCACAGCAATGTGGGACATCAGATCATGATCCCCATCCAGCACATAGCACATTCATATGTAAGGAAAGTTTACTGTACCAGGAAAATGACTCCTCAGTCCCGATCACAAAATCACTGCTAAACCCAGGAGCACTACAGTAGCTACAGTTCATGACAGGCCGATCGCGTTTAGTAAAATCTTTGGTTTTCTACCGGATAAGCCTGGTCCCACAGCAGCTTGCTTTGTTTGCTACAAATTTGGAATCAGTCCAAAAAAGTCCTCTTCTCCCTCTCAGGGCAGAAATCAAACAAGTAGGCCAGAAGTCAGGCCTTTCATGGGTCTCCCATGCAAACTGTGCCACAAATGGCCACTTGAACACACAGAGGTGCTGCTCCTTCAGCTTCCAACTCGAATCTGGCTTGCCAGCAGACTGTTCAGGGGATTTCCCTTAGATCCAAAAGGACCGATTGGCTGGTTCTGCTGTCAATCACAACACACTCCCCCTGTTGGTGCAAAATGGTGCCAATGGTCCAAAACTACATTTCCCAGAGTAAGACACCACACAGATCCACTTTATCAGGCTCCATTTTAGAGTCCTCACAACCCCATTGGTCAAATTCGGGAGTTTGGGACTGAAATGGTGGAGCATAAGAGAGACAGTCTGTGCTGCAAGAAAAGCAGGTTAGACAAACTACATTTTCAGTACTACACTAATGGGTCATCAATAATTAGTTACATCTTTCAAAAGTGCTCACTCTGTCCAAGTAGCGATGGCAGAAACGGAGTGATTAGTCAGCAGCTCGAGCGGAACTCGAGCAGGGAAACACACTAATCCCCCCATTCTGATTAACTATGACTGCAATCAGGCAGCCCTTAAATAGGCAGTACTTGGAGGCTTTAAAAGCACTCATTGGAAATCACAGTTAAAAGGCTTTAACACTGAACACCAACCAGGCTCTGAGCAATTAGGCAAGCTCTTGGAAGACTTTTGGGAACCCCCATTTATAAGTGGGTTACACCTATATATATATTCTAACTGCAAATTTATTAAAACTTCAGTTTAAAAAAGTGCTTGAAGACTTCCATTTAGTTGTGCTGCCACACACTGGCAGCCTTCTTTTGGGAGCCACTCATGCCCTCACACAAGATACACTAATGTGCAGCCAATGACCAATGCACTGATCAGCAGGGGATCATAAGCATATCCAGGGCATAGGAGCAAGTGGCTCCCACAAGATAGCTGCCAGACACTTTGCTAAATGGAAGTTTTTGAGCACTTTTTTTAAATGAGAGTTTTAATACCTACATGGTGAAAATGCAGTTAAAAAAATATATTGTTAGTTACTCAGAAATGTTAATTTGGGGTATATGCACTTACAGGAGAGTGCAGAAAGGTAACCATTGTTTTCCTTTAACAGATTAGACATTTGCTTTACATGTTCTACTCTGTCTGATAGGTGTGCTGAAAAGAAAATGAAGAGAACATCTGTTCTGGAGACCAAGAGGAAACCACCAAAGCAAAGAGTTGCACGGCACACAGAGGAAGGAATTACAAATGAGAGTCTATGTTTGTTCTGGAGACAGGAAAGCGAAGCTAAGTTGCACAATAGAGCAAGCATTCAGATTTTCATACTTTTTTTTGTTTTTTTATTTGTATATTTTTTACTTCTTTAAACTGTTTTTTAATTTTTATGAAGACAATACAAATTGGGCATACACCCTATAAGAAAATAATGAATGCTGCTCTGCAGTGCTCACAGCCACAACATAGATAGACAGACAGACAGATAGATAGATAATTTTATTTATAAAGGTGCCCAGTTCTTGGGACTCTGAGTGCTGTACAGCAAAACAATACAATGATAAATTTTAAAATCATGCAAAAATCATTCAGTCAATAAAACCATCATAAAAAATATAAAAATAACCATTTTGTAATTCATAACTCAAATTCAGTCAATAAAAGCCTGCTGGAACAGATATGTCTTTAATCCTTACTACTTGTAACACCTGATGTGTTTCAGAAAGGATTCCCTTTTCAAAGGCTTCTTTGAAATTTATCTATTACTTTGAGATTTATATATTTTTTTAACTATTATTCTGCTTGCTGTTTGGCCTGAAATTTAACAGCACAATGAGAAGTACATTGTGTAACCCAGTGTCTAGATATCCGAAATAAAAAAAAAGAGAGAAACATAGTAATTTTCTAAGATCATTGTGATTTTAACAGCATCAGCATTCATAAAGCCATAAGGTCAGTCAATTTGACAATTTTAAGGATCCCTACACTCTTGTGAGGTGCCGCCTTTGGGACTATTAACTTAACGTTCTGTTCAAAATATCCCCACCTTCTTAGATTTGACTGCTTAGGCTTTTGTACCTTCTGTCTGATATTGAATGGTTCCAGATATTTAGTGTTATATGCCTGGTAGGATGTATTACCTGTATATAACAACTGGTTAGTCATGATTATCAACTGTGTGCAGAAGCTGTCAAACTTAGTTATAAACAGGTGACTATACACATATATGTATAATGGAGTTTGATTATACACATATGTGTATAATCACCCATGTATAATGAAATTTGATTATACACATATGTGCATAATCACCTGTGTATAACGGAAGTTGGTTAAGCACCTTTTCAAAAATTCTAAAATTTAAAAAAAAATCAAAAATCAAAGGAACCAGTTATTATAAAAAATAAAATATGGGGAAGAGTGTGTCAGCTCAGATTTTTTGCACACCCTCAGTGTGCGATGCCTTTATAAACCCCTCAAGCTTCACTCTCAGGGTTTAAGGGGCTTTGCAAACCTTGGGCATGCACAAAATCTGTGTTATTCACACATCCCCATGCATTATTCTATATGTTGTTGTTTTACACTAAAACAACAAACTATGAGTATAAAATTCCAAACAGCAAGAGCAACACCACATCCGACATATGTTATTCCAGAATCTTTGTTGGTAAAATCAAGAGCAGAGATCAGAAAGCCATAAAGCCAATTTAGTATTCAAAGCTGACAGGCAGTTACAGCACATTGTCAGTCTGACAAGTACACCCTTACCCTATGCACTTAAAAAAATGAAGCAGGTGCATATTAAGTTTAATAGTAAGAAGCTGCTGCATATGTTCAGGCAGCAAATGGGAGCAATGAGGCTGAACAATATCTCCTGCAGTGCTGAAGAGGCACTCCAAGTAAATGCTTTGGGGGTTGGGGCACACAAGATGTTTACATGTTACCTGGGACAAGGCAGGGCATGACTGCTTTTTGGTGTTCCACTACATAAGAGGGTCAACATTAAAGTCTACAATTGACTCATGCAACTAATTAATGAGAATGTGCTTAGCAGAATGTGGCAACAAGCATGTAATCTGCCACAATATGTTCAGCAAAGAACATGTGAGAAAGCAACCAGTCACAATGATATGCTTTTATACCTGAGGCACAGTGACATGTGCCTGTGTTGCTGACTCACTGTCTTCCTGCATCAGGAGGCAACCTCATTGTTAGTGTTATGCCACCACTCACACCACTGTCATTTTGGCTGCCACTGCCACTCACTCCAGTTGTTCCCAAACTGTCTGACCACCTACCATCCTCTGAACAGAACACATCTCTCTTCATCATGACTTCCTTAAGTTCACTGCACAGTTGCTGCTGGTACTCACTCACTCTGTGAGTTTGCATGGACAGATACAATGCCTCACATTTGAATCTTGTGTCTAACAAGGTAGTGGACAGGCAACTATATTGTTTGTTTGTTTATTGAATTTTGTTGACCCAGTAAGCCCACTGGATCTAGAATTCCCTTTTTCAGGGGTGACCTGGGAGGGAGGGGGAATACAGATGGTAAGCAACTGAAATTGAACTAGATTAAGCTGTTGGTGGTATTTTTTCAGTGAATGAGGGAAATTTGGCCAGGACACAGGGGAAATTCCCCTACTCGAATAGTAGGGGGAACCTCTGACCGTCAGCAGGATGGCCACTTGGTGTCAGACGCCGGACGGTGAAGATGTCTGTAAGGTGGGAATGTTGGCCTCCTCTCCCACTGAAAGAATGCTAGGGGCTGATCAAGGAAAAACTGAGGATGAATATCATGAGGCATTTATCGATACTGAGGATTTACATTCACTTTCAGAAGTAACCGAGATGGGCTTCACCCAGCAACTAAAGATTGAAGCCATGGCAACTAACAAGAAGGAAGAGCATCCAGTTGTAAGTGTTTTAAGTGAAATTAAACCTGCACAAGCTCGGCAGAGTGCAGCTGTTTTCCCTGTCATTAGCAGAAGCAGGCCTGTCAGTGCGGCAGATGACATGACTTCATCAAAGGCCCCGAAAGAGAGCGGTGAGTAATTTCCAGCTTCAACTATAGAGATATCCCCTTTAAAATCTGAGAATGTTATTATACAGGCTGGCAGTGAATGCGTTGCAGCCAACGAGTGCCAAAAGCCTGACATTTTTCAGGGAAAGAGTGATGTTTCCACTACTAAATTCAGCGATACTACTTTGCACAGTAAATCTGAAACACCTCCGTCATCTGTGACAGAAATTTTCACCTTGAAGCCATGTGCAGCGCTAAGCAAGATGGCTGGTTTTGTGTTTAAAATGCTGACTGTGGTTATAGGTGCTAAACCTACTTCAATTTCCAATCAAAAGAATGCCACTTCACAATCTGGTGCTACTGACTTCTCTTTTAATGAATCGACCTTAAATATAAATACTACGATTACAGATAGATCTATTGATGATTCAGTTCCTATAGGGATGTCAGTTCCACAAGTTAATGCATCTAGCCTGCCTTGCGGGCCCTGGTCACCAAAGAAGGCTTTAGTTGGGGCCGGATGGAAGCAGGCACCGACAGGCATTTGGATTCTGGATTCTGATTGGGATACAGACTTAAATCTTTCACAAAATTCACCCAAATGGAAGCCTGGAACTGATCTTAGCATTATTAAAAAAGGGTTCAATAAGGATGAACAGACAGGGGCATCAAGGCCTGTACATAACTTTACTAAACCACCCATAGAGAACCTGATTACTTCTGACACTGAAATTAAGACACCAGTTGTCACAAAACTACAAGATGATTCACCAGACAATGATATCATGGAATTACCAAAACATAAACTCTTAATGTCTGAACTTTTTTCTAAAGTAAAGCGGAATGCAGCTCCTAGAAGAAATGCAGTTCCAATATGATATAAAGGTGGCCTGGAGCAAAGGCTGGACAGATACTATGTGGGGAAAACTTTACTGAAGGATTCTCTGCACTTTATGCCAAAAGATGAGTTTGCGTTCATAAACATATCAGGAGAAGACAATTTTGACATTAGTTTTAGAAAGCCTTATACTTTAGATCTTTTTTGGGAACGTTATGGGCAGGTGAAGTTCTTTCCTGCATGGACCCCCTTTCTGGTTATTCCCTTGACTAAGCCCTTGATAAAATTTGTTACCATAATGTTTAGAAATGAGCGGGTTCATGTAGAAGATATTGCATTTTGGTTATCACAAAAATGTGAGGTTCTGAGTACTCCTGAACCGATTTTAGATTCAGAACAATTTTGGCCGGGTGGATGGAAGTACAAGGTTAAACTGATGCAAACTTATTCGGGTGTAGAACATGTTCCTAATTCCTTCTTGTTGGGTAGGGACAGAGGGGTTTGTTTTTATGGGGATCAGCCCAGGGCATGTTTTAAATACTGCTCAAGGACACACCTTTCAAGTATATGTGATCCACCCAGATGTGATAACTGTGGTGAAATTGGGCATGTTATGATGCAATGTGCTAACCACACCAAGCATGATTTATGTGAGGAATATGGGCACAATTCCAGTGAATGTCCTTGGACAGCAAAGAATAAAGCTTCATGAATCAGCCCTGACCTCTTGATACAGTGGGCGCAGGACGCCGTGCCCCCCCACAAGAAAAGGAAACAGGACCCATCCAGACTGTTTTCCATTCTAACCCTACTTCCTCAGCTCATTTGGTGATTGAGGCTTCGACCTCTGAAACAAGGCTTCCAGAGGAGGCTATATCTTAGAACATGTCTACTGATCCTTCGGTTTTTGCTCCTGTACAGTAGTAGCCAGAGACACTGCCAGCTATTTTCAGATATTTCACAAAATTTCTGAAGAGTTTCTCTCTGCTGCCCCTACTGTGGAAATGCAGAAAGCAGGAGGTATTTCTGGAAATATCACAGAAATTTCTGGAAATATCTGGCAGTGTCTGTGGCTGCTACTGTATGCTACAATGATCCAGTTCCTACCAATAAGGATTTGGTTGTTACTGCCCCACCCCCACCTTTGCTTTGCAGGAGATCCTCTAGGAACCTGCCTCCAAACTCACCCTCCCCTTCCATTTCCTTTGACACTAGTAACTCATATGCAGCCTTATTCACCCCAGGGGGTGACTCAGAAATGGAACTTGGTGATTCAGACTCTCAGAAATCCAATTTGTCATCTGTTGTACCACCAATAATGCAGGGAAGAAAAAGAAAAGATGAAAAAAAAAAATAAATGGCATCACACAAAGGGATCATTAATGCAATTCAAATGGATCTGTCAACATGCATAGTTTATTAAATACAGTCGAAAGACAGGCATTATTCCTATATATTCATGAAGAAAATATCTCAGTCATTTTTTTTTGCAGGAGGCATGGATGTATTCCATGGAACAACTGTCAACATTTAAAAAAGATTGGCCCTGGGGTCCTTCCTTTTGGTCTTTTGGTTCAGATAGTGCAGATGGGTTTGGTATTTTATTTAACTCTTCTGATTTTTCACTTTCTAAATTGATTGATCTTATCCCAGGCAGGATTTTGATATTGGATGGGAAATAGAATAATGTGGATTACATCTAGAGCTGATAGAGTTACTTGTATGAAAGCAGTTAAACCGTACTTGGTAACATCAGCTAGAGTTTTTTAGGGGGGGGAATTTAATTGTAGCCTGATAAAATCACCTCAACTGAATAAGAAAATCTACTGTGACTCCCACGCAATACAGTCAATCATTAAAACCACTGGACTAGTTAACTGTAACTTACATCTTACTCATGGTTCGGGTTCTACTTATATGAGAGGAAAGCTACACACTACAATTGATTATATGTTGGTTTCATCTTTATTGCAGATCAGTTCCTTTCACATTAAACCTATAGAATTTTCGGATCACTTGCTATTGATTTATTCATTTAAACCCACTGTTACTGCACCTCCTAATCTATCAAGATGGAAATTGAACACCTTAGTCTTAAATGATCCACAAGTTAAAATTAGTATCACAAAAATACTTCAGGCCCGTTTATCAGCAGCATTTTTGTATTCAAATTTAGGAGAATGGAGTTTGCCCTTTAAGGGGCAGACCAAGTTGTCCTGGTGCACCCCTTCCCCTTACCTGAAGATAGTGTGCTCAGAGGGGGGGAAGGGAAGGGAAGGGATGGGAAGGGGAGGAGCGAGGGGACAGAACAATAGGAAGGTAACAGGAAGGGGAGGGGCTAAAAGAGGTACGTAATGGACAGCACAGGAGTGGTTCAGCCACTTTTTGCTGAAGTTTTGATTTCTGAACTACAGCAAATCAGATTAGCATCAATTGGAACAGAGGTTTGTGATATAGTCAGGTAAGAAACAAACAACTCTGGTAGCAAAGAAAAAGAAAAAGAGTTGTAGCTGGTTTTAAAAAAATAATAATATATATAGGAAGTTAACCTGAGTCTGTTCAGTAAATTTGTTTAAAGGTCAGAGAGATAATAATGATAATTTTGTATTAGAAGAAGAGAGAAAGGTGGGCTAGGTGATGTTACATGCCAAGGTATGAGGAACTTATGCAGGAGAAGTCGCTTGGAGACATTAGGTATAAAGCTTGCCCTTTGGGGCTGAACAGCAGGCTGAGGAATGGCTTTTTAGCAGGTCGAAAGCACCACATGTTGTATAGCTGTTTGTCAATCGGCAGGGCAAAAGCCCAGATGGTTTGTATGATTTCCTTGTAGCAAAGTAGAGAAATTAGGGAGTTTTTTGTTCAAAATGGTCCTTTGGTCGTGGGGAAAGCGGCGACTGAACGAGGCATGCACACACATTAGTGCTTCAGCAATGTGGCTTAGGCAGGGCCTGATAAGGGCCTTACAACAAAAGAAGCAAGCGCTAGGCAGAATTTTAAGTTTACCTGCAGTTTACAGTGCAAGCAGAATGAGTTTAGAAGAAAACGGATGCCTGGATGTAGCATACCTTGAAAACGATGGGAAGCATTACTTTTCGGGATTAGGGGACCAGGCTTGGGGGCAGATTGGGCTGAACAGATGCCTGGGGATGGCATTCAAGGAATTAAAAAAAAAAGGGAGATGGAATGTGATTTTGGGGGATTTAAACAGAGGCTTTGAATATAAGGGGACTCACTGGGGCAAAAGAGGCAGCACAACGCTAGCATGAGGAAAGAGCAAGGGAGTGAGGTCCTAGTGCCCAGATGGGAAGCCAGTATAGTCGAGCACGTGGTGTCACATCACACGCCGCTGGAGAGGTAGGCCCACAAAATGAATGGGACACAAAGAAGTAGGGGGGGATACAGCACTTGGAAGCCAGCAAGCCAAATTGTAGGCCAGGAAGGGCAGCAAGCTCATAACGACAGCCAGGGGAAGGGGACAGGGCTGCTAATCGCATCCAGACACATGGCATGACATCACACACTGCAGGGCTGGGCCGGTGAAGCATAACAGGGCAGGAGGAATGATGCAGGGACAGAAAAGGCTCTCACACACCAGTAGGCTATTTTATGATGCCAAAAGGGCATTTGGGTGCAGTAATAAGGACTAATACAAGGGAAGTGGGGAGCCAGCTCGGGCGGCACGTGGCATGACAGCATCCACCTTGGAGCGAGGCCAAAAGAGATAAGAAGGGGTGAAAAGTGGAGTAAGGGGACTCAATGGAAGCTCCCAGAAGGAAGGTACAAGAGGAGCCATGCCACGGAGGTGACGAGTGGAGGTTGCCTGGGGGGAGAGAGCAGGCAAAATAGCGGACAGCGGGCATAAGGTTGGGGCCAAAGTAAGGCATCCACATGGCAGGGAGACAGAGGGCACAACTGAGCAGTGCCACAGGAATGGAGAGAGAAGGGAGAGGATACAAAAAAAAATGGAAATAGTAGGACAGGATGGCCACATGGGGGGAAGCAGGGTCAACAGGCCTGGCGGAGTCCTGCATGGGTTGCAGTTTTCTGGGAAATAGGAGGGGAGTGGGAGGCCTAGAAGGCTGCAATGAGAATGAGTGGCCTATAAGGCCATGCGAAAGGACACATACACATAGCCAGTTTAAAAAAAAAAAAGGTGGAGACCGCAGGCTTCATTTGGATACAGTGTTTAACATGATTTTCAATTTTCTTGGTTTTGGGCAGTGTTTCTACAGTTCCACAGACCAATATAAGGATATGGCACCAAGGAAGAGCAAGCCGTCTAAAGAAGATGCATACAAAGCCATAGTGGAGCTCGCAGAGAAGGCCAACAGAGTGTGGCAGATGGTGGAAGGCAGGGAGCCGGGGAGATCCGGGGAGAAATGGAAGGCGAGGAAAGGAAAAGGGAGCCACAGGAAGAGGCCAGCAGGGAGACCAAGCAGCCCTACCAGGGTGCAGGCTCCACTGGGGGTACCTCCCAGAGTGGCCAGTCCAGTACCACTGCAGCCCCCTGTCCCTGGCCTGTCAGTACCTCCCCAAGATCAGGTGGTGGTTCCTCCAGCGGAACCCAAACTGGATCCCTCAAGCACACCAGCTCTACTACAGCCAATGGTACAACTGGACAATTCAGGGCATCCTGAGTCCAGCAGGCCACAAGAAACCAACAAGGCCACAGGTAAAGTAGACGGGGTGGTAGGAGACAGCATTAAAGAGTACATAAGTCAGATTATTGCAGCTCTTAGGACAGGGTGGTTGGGCCAAATGGAGTCCACTCTGGTAGAGATTAGGTCAGAGTCAACAGCAATGGAAGGGGAGGAGAAAGGGTTAGAAAAGGTGGGAAAAGGAACAAGGGAGATAGGAAGCCCGGGAATGCTAATAGGGGAACATGTACCATTAGCCATGAAAGAGAAAATCTGGAAAGGCGAGTACGTGGATATAGTTGCTTTAGTGAGCCAGGAGGCAGCAGCAAAATATAAGGAAACTGAGTACATAGGGAAGAGTGAGATGGCGGCAGCAGTGGTTTTGCTGGGCAAAAAAGAGGATGATAAATTTACCAAAGGAAAGCATGGGAAGGATGGTTTTTAGGTTTTGCAACGTATTTAGCTATAGTGCTGGATAAAAAACCTGAACTGGGCATACCATTGATCACTTATTCCCTGATAATAAGGCGAGCAAAGGCAAAAGGAGGGGTAGGTTGGATATATTATGATGAATTCTTCTGGCAAAGGATGGCAACTTACGAGGATATAAGATGGGATACAAAACAGTTAGATCTGTGGATGGATTATGTAACCGACCAGTCCACACTGGAAGGGGACATGGGAAAAAGGGGAGGGGCACCTCAGAGGTGTTGTTAGGCTTACAATAGGGCATTCTGCTCCTGGTCTCAATGCCGTTTTCGGCATGCCTGCTCAAAATGTGGGGGGTCATACCCGGTGAGCAGATGTAGAATGCCTTGGGTGCAAGGGGCACAAGGTTCAGGGGGGCAAGACACAGGCCAACAGTTTTTTCAGGAGGGACAGGGATAAAGGGGGCAGACTTGGAGTAAAGCGGGGAGGGGTAGAGACGCAGGCAGAGGGAGCCAGAATTACTAGATACAGGGAACCAGAAAGAGACAAAAGAGGAGGGTATACTAAATATGAGGGGGAAAGGACAAGGGATCAGTTCCAAGCAGCAAGTACGCCCATCAAGACAGAAGTGTGGAAAAAGTGGTTAATGAAATATCCCAATAGGGAGATAGTGGAATCACTTAGGGCAGGTTTTGAAACGGGCTTTCCATTAAAATGTGAAGGCCCAAGGCAAGCGAGAGAGGTGAAAAATCTGGGTTCAGTAAGGGGAAAAAAGGAAATTTTAAGAAGAAAAATAGAAAAACAAAAGGCGGCAGGTAGGGTAGAAGGACCGTACACAAAACCGTCGCTGCAAAACATGAGAATATCTCCATTGGGGTTAGTTCCCAGAAAACAACAGGGGGAATACAGAGTGATTCACCACCTGTCATTTCCAGAGGGGAAGTCAGTGAATGATTTCATAAGCGAGGAACATAGTAAAGTGAGCTATGCCACATTAGAAGAGGCGGTGCAGATCATCCTGGCAACCAAGGATGCCTGGATGGTGAAAACAGACATAGAATCCGCATTCAGATTGCTTCCAGTCAGGAGGAAAGATTGGGACTTACTGGGCTTCAAGATCGGGGAACAGTACTATTTTGACAAGGCAATGCCCATGGGGTGCTCCATAGCTTGTGTGACATTTGGGAAGAGTGAGGCAGAAAAAATGTTAGCCAGCTTTCAAGAGTTGTGCAGACAGTTAGGTGTCCTGCTGGCTCCAGATAAAACAGAAAGGCCCAGCAAGGTTTTAGAGTTCTTGGGCATAGAAATAGATGCCCGGAATGAACTCTTTAGGTTGCTGGAGAACAAGGTAGTGAAGCTAAAGGAGCTGATTAGAGGGGTCACGGGGAGGAGATAGGTGCAGTTAAAACAGGTACAACAGGTCATGGGACATTTGAACTTTGCATGGCAAGCAATCGGGCCAGATAGGGCCTTCACAAAATGACTAGCAAGGGCAACAGCAGGAGTAACAAAACCACACCACTGAGTAGACATAACAAATGGGGTAAAAGAAGACTTCAAGGTCTAGGAGTCGTTCCTCAATACTTACAATGGCTGTTTCTTTTGGTAAGATGAGTGGGTATATAATATGGATCTGGAGCTCTACACGGATGAAGCAGGGGGGTTAGGTATGGGAGGCTATTTGCAAGGAAAGTGGTTTGCGGAACCACGGCCGGCAAACTGGGTGGAAGACGGGAAAGTGAGGGATATCACACTGTTGGAAATCATGCCCATATGGACTTGTACTCTAGTATGGGGAGAGGAATTATGTAACCAGAAGGTCACATTTTGGTGTGACAACAAGGCAGTGGTGGACGTTTTAAATAACAAGGGAGCCAGATCAAACACGGTCATGGGGTGTTGAGACAGCTAGTTTTAAGGGCCCTGCAACTGAACATGTCATTCAGGGCAAAACACACAGAAGGGGTACAAAACACCCTAGCTGACATCCTTTCCCGTCTGCAGCTGGACTGTTTCCGGATGCTGGCACCAACAGCAGAGGATCGGAAAACACCAGTACCAACGAACATCTGGGACGTTGGTGAGAGGGAGCAGAACTGCTGTTTTGCAGCTCATAGGCACCACAGACTTTGAGGGCTTACAAAGGGGTGTGGCGGGTGTTCCAATTATTCAGGGCAATGCACCACATGGAGGTAAGTGGGCCAATCACAGAGGAACAGTTAGGGAATTTTACAGTGGATCAGTGGGAGACAGGCACAGCTCACAACACAATGGGGGTGTACGTAGCAGGAATTAGCTTAATCTGCAGCCTTAAGAAATGGGGGGACCCAATGAAGTCCATGTTAATTCAGGAGGATGATGCAAGGATAGTGAAGACTGAAGCAAAGACCCGCGGATAGTAGACCACCCATAGGAGAACATTGGATGGCAAAATTAAAAGGGGCATTGTCGGTGATCTGTACATCAAAAGACGAGGCACGATTGTTTCACACAATTTACCTGGTAATGTTTGCAGGGGGCCTTGAGAGAGAATGAAGCAGTAGGGCATGGCAATAAAGAGGGAGAAGGGGGGCTGGAATGGGAAGATAAAAGTTGGGGGACAAAGGAGATACACATATTAATAAAGAAATCAAAGACAGATCAAAAGGGGACAGGTTGCACGGTGACCCTGAAGTCTCAAGAGGAAGACTCAGTGTGCCCAGTAAAAGCTTTGTGGGCTTACGCTGCAGAGTGGGGATATAGAGCAGGGAGTCTATTTATTCATGAGGATGGGAAAAGAGTCACCAGTTACCAGGTTACAGCCAAGCTCAAGAAAGGCATGCAATTTCTGGGGGAGGACCCAGGCAATTATTCCTCTCATTCTTTTCGGATAGGAGCTGCATCACAGTGGGCAGCTGCAGGGGAGACAGTGACCAAGATGTTGGAAAAAGGATGCTGGTGGTCTGTCAGTTACAAAAGGTATATTCTGGCATTGCAGAAAGGAGATTAACATGTCATCTGATTTTGTTTCAGGTACAAGACCGGAAAGGGGGGGAAGGCCAAGAAAAAAGGGGACTACAGATGTGGACAAAAAACATGCTTTAAGTATTATATTTTGCTTAATTCTCATAGGAAAAGGGATGATCAAGGAAATATTGATCTGTGGTCACTCATACATTTATTGGGCTGAAAAAAGAGCGGAGAAAAAGCCCGGGGGGAAAACAGTTATAACAGGATGTGAGACAATGTAGGTTAGTTTGGCGTGGCATCTGAGGGATGAGATGGGCACAGCTACTTCCTACGCTGAGAGAGATGAAAGAGCGGCGGCCGGTTCCAGACCTAATTATCTTAAACCTAGGGGGCAATGACATTGGGGGAAAACCATGGGTGGACACATATATGCAGGTAAAAAGGGAATTAAAGAAAATCCAACAATGGTGGCCAGGGGTATGCCTTGCCTGGTCGGACATCATCCCGAGAAGGGTCTGGAGACATGAGCACAGCCATAGAGCTTTAGACAGGGCTAGGAGAAAAATGAATAGGAGAGTAGGAACATTGATTAAGGAAATGGGGGAGGTAATATGGTGGGGGGTGGAAGAGTGGGTAGAAGATTTCTACAGGTCAGATGGAGTGCACCTGTCAGATCTAGCCATAGATATATTTAATACAGAAATGATGGACTTCGTAGAGGCATGGAGAAGACATGCAGATGGTACATAGAAACATAGAAACATAGAATTTGACAGCAGATAAGGACCACTTGGCCCACCCAGTCTGCCCATTTCCTTACCTAATGGATAAGCTGCAGATCCTAGTTAACCAGCAGCCTACTTCTTTCTACCCCCAACCCCTATAATTGCCTTATGACTGTCCCATGCGTGCTTGAATTCAACCACTGTTTTTGACTTCACAACTTCCTCTGGAAGGCCGTTCCATGCATATAGAAACATAGAATTTGACGGCAGATAAGGTACAAAAAAAAAAAAAAACAGAAGGGGAGATAATGGGAAGTTCCCTAGCCGGTTTTGGGTGGGAAAAGCCAGCCATCCAATGCAAGCTGGAGACTGGCTAATGGAAAAAGGGGGGGGAAGAAAAAGGAAGTTGATGGAAAGAAGGAGAAGCAGAAGGAGAAAAAGCAGTCTCGGTTCTCATCGATACCTAATAGAAAAAGAGAAGAAGGCACCCAGGTTTTCACCTGGGGGAGTAAGGATCAAAAATGGATATATGGATGCAATAAAATGCAATGGCGAAAAATATAATAATAAAGAAATGAGATGGAAATGGAATCATTGTATATAATAAATTGATTGCCAATCTGAGCACAACAACATACAGTGGTCTGTGTCTTTTGTGGGGGAAAAGGGGGGAATCCTGGACAATGGAGTTTGCCCTTTAAGGGGCAGACCAAGTTGTCATGGACACCTTCCCTTACCTGAAAGATGGTGTGCTCAGAGGGAGGGAAGGGAAGGGGAGGACGAGGGACAGAACAATAGGAAGCAACAGGAAGGGAGGGGCTAAGGAGGTACATAATGGACAGCACAGGAGTGGTTCAGGCACTTTTGCTGAAGTTTTGATCCTCCCACCCACCCCATTTAGTATCAATCAATCAATCAATCAATCATTCTTTATTTATTTAAGGTGCCTTTCTAAACTAAGGCACCTTTACAAATTACATAAAACAATAAATATTTAAAACAAGATTAAAAATAATTAACAATCATTAAAAGCTTTGTTAAAAGGTAGGTTTTCAAGGTTCCTTTAAAGCTTTGGACAGTTTGGCAATTCTCAAGACCTGGATTTGTAGAGAATCTACAGGATCAGGGCTACAAACTAAAAGATCTTGCCCTGAAGTTTTTAAGCGAACCCTGGGAATCTCTAGCAATCCCTTGTCAGTGGATCGGAGAGAGCGGGGGGGACAGTAGGGACAAAGGAGATCTTTCAGGTAAGCAGGTCCCTGATCATGTAGGGCCTTATAGGTCAGCAAACCGACCTTGAAGGTGATTTGCCAACAAGCAGGCAGCCAGTGCAGTCCGTGGAGCAAAGGCGTTATGTGACTGGACCTAAAGAACCAGTCAGAAGCCTGGCTGCCGATTCTGCACTAGCTGCAAGCGGCGAAGTTCAACCCCCATGAGCCCTAGGTATAGGGCATTGCAATAGTCCAGGCGGGAGGTAATGAAGGCATGGACCAAAGTTGGAAGATCCTCTGGAGAAACCAGGTGCTTCACCTGGGCGATATTCCTCAGATGATAAAAAGAGGTTTTGACAACCGCTGACACCTGAGATTTAAAAGTCAGACAATCGTCAAATACAACGCCCAAGTTCCGCATCCGGTCTGAGGTAGTCAGCTGGACACCCCCAAGCCATAAGCCCGAGGGTGATCCAGCTAACAAACCCATCTCACAGCTACCCTGGTCCACAACCAACACCTCAGTTTTTTCAGGGTTCAACCGCAGCCAACTCACATTCATCCAGTCTTGTATTTTGGCAAGACAGTTGTTAAAGACTGAAATAGCAGCATCCTGGCTGGGCACAGAGGACATGTACAGCTGGGTATCATCTGCATAGCAATGAAAACCCACACCGTACTGCCTAATAATCACTCCTAATGGCAGCCTATACACTGCAAGCAACATGGGTGCCAAAATGGAACCCTGCGGTAACCTGCAGAATAGGGAGACTGATGTCGAGGAAAAAATTCCAGACACCACCCTCTGAGTCCTACCTCGAGGTACGATCGAAACCACCTGAGGACTGTATCAGACAGTCCACAGATAGATCGCTAACATTCCAGTAGCACACCATGGTCCACAGTGTCAAACGCTGCAGAGGGCTCAAGAAGGACCAAGATGGAACAGGTCCTTCGATCTCTTGCTATTAGGAGGTCATTTAGTACCCACACAAGTGCTGTCTCGGTATTATGCCTTTTCCTAAATCCAGACTGGAGAGAATCATAGACATTGTTTTTGGTCAGATGATCATCCAACTGTGATGCAACCACCTTCTCAATCTTTACCCACAAAGGGTAAATTAGAGACAGGCCTGTAATTGGCCAGTCAGTCCAGGTCCAAGAAGGACTTCTTAAGAAGGGGCTTAACTACTGCCTCCTTAAGAGGATCTGAAAAATGCCCCTCTCCAAGAACCTCCAGACTATCTCAGCAAGGACTGGGCCAATTTTATCCACACAATCCACTAAGAGATGTGTGGGGCCCGGGTCCAAATTACAGTTGGTCGGACACAGTGATTGGATAACCATCACAATGTCACTGATTGTGGGGAGGCTGAAGTCAGACCACACAAACTGGGTGTCTGACATCTCCTGCCGACCATCACAACTCCCGTTTGAGAGGGTCAAATGGACCTCAGATCTAATTTTGGCAACCTTATCTGCAAAGAACAGAGCAAACTCCTCACACCTTTCTTGAGAAAAGGCTCTTCCGGGTTGAAGACAGATTGGATTGCACAATCTGTCCACAGTCCAGAAGAGCTGAGCTGGTCTATTCTGTGCAGCCGCAATCTCTCTGGACAGGAATTCTGCCTTCTTACGCGAGATTGCAGATTGATAGACCACATAGTGGTCCATCAAAATAAGCTTGTCACTATCCAGACCCGATCTCCGCCAGCACCTCTCCAGCCTTCATCCAGTTCTCCTCAACTCCTTCAAGGTCTCATCAAACCAAGGAGACCTGGGGCAAAGAGTGAGAGGATGAACACGAACAAGAGCGATGGAATTGAGGGCCCCTGCCACCGCCTCATTATAGGCACGTACCAGCTCTCCTGGATCCATGCAATCTCTCGGTAAGCCCGATAGATCCAGCACTGCCATCAGGTCATCCGGGGAAACATCCCTTAATGGGAAGTACCAGACCATTTCCATAGGGGCTGACCTACTAGAGGTGGCCTCAATCCTGAACCCAATGGAGTGATGGTCCGACCATCTGACCAGTTCCACCACCAAGTCAGATATCTCCATCCCCAGAAGGAACACCAAATCCAATGAATGACCACCAACATGGGTCGAGGAGGAAATAACCTGTGTGAAACCCTGTGAAATCATTAACTGGAGGAAGTCTTGACCAAAATGCGAGAGTTCATCATTAATCCAGGCATTGAAGTCCCCCAGAACCAACCATCTGGGGGATCCCAGTGTCAGGTCGACAATGAAGTCTGCGACTTCCCGCAGGAAAACATTCCCATCACCTGGTGGACGGTATATGAGAAGTATCCTGCGCCCCACACCTTCACCTAGAATACATTCAAAGGATTTGGTAATTCCCACTGGCACCTCCACTAGGCCCAGTTCTGTTCTAAAACAAATAGAAACACCCCCACCCCTACGATCCACCCTCGGGCAGTGTATCACTGAGTACCCGGCCGGAATTGCTGCCGCCAAAACTGGTCCAGCATTTTTATCAAACCAGGTCTCGGTGATGGACGCCATGTCAGATGATCCAACAAAATCAGCTATAATAGCCATCTTGTTTTTAATAGACCTGGCATTGCACAACACCGCCCGAGTAGGATGAGCCTCTGAGGATGACCGTGCTACCTGCTGATTATAATCAAAACCCTTGGGTATGGGCACCATTTTGCCCCAGGGTGTCTCCTTGTCCCCACTGTCCCAATCCGCTCACTCCTTTTCATTTCCCCTCCAGACCCCGGCCCCATCCTCCTCCTCCTCCCCACAATCCCCAAGGCCCTACAATGTCTATAGACCTCCGGCGATAAGGGGGGACAAGAAAAGGGACGAAGATCCCTGAACCTGAAGGGGGAATAATACCCGACTGTCCTAATATTATCCCAACACATAATTATCACACCAAATAAACAATCCAAAAATTAACCCACCTCTAAGACTTAAATAAATACAAAGCTCTATAATGAAATGAAATGCAATTTAACCAAACCTCAGACTATTAACTTAAAAAAACTCTTACCCCAAACAAGAAGCAGATACAAACATTAACTGAATTCCCCTTCCCCAACCTATCCTCTCATCACTGGGGAAACACTATACCTTCTAATCAATAATTAATTTAATTTAATTCAATTTAATTCAATTTAATTCCCTTCCCACCCAGTCCTCACACCACTGGGAAGAGAGGAAAATAATACCAATATTAAACAATAATATAAACTAAAAATCTAAATAAACAGAATAATTAAATAACTAAATAACTGGATATAGAGTCCTCTCACCACCTAACTATCCAGATACAATAAAATATTATAAATCAATTCCTTCAAACCAGACAAAGTATCTATAACTTAAAATAAAAGATTAAAGTCTGAGGTCAAATGTCCACAAAGTTTCACCAAGCTCTAGCCTGGCCAGTAACCAGTTCACCCCTCTTACTGGTGAAGACAAACTGCTCTCAGAATAAGTCAAATGTTTGTCTCTCCAAATAGTGGTTCAGGTTTCAAAGTGAGCTCCCACTTTCACTTAAAACCTTAGACAAAATCTCATCTTCAGGTAAGTAAGAGCAGTCTAAATCAAAGTTCACTGCAAACCCACAGAGCAGGGAGGATCCAGAAATCAAATATCCAACCAGATTTTAATTCACAGCTAAAACCAAACAGGGATGGAGCAGAGAGAAAGACCAGAACATCCAGAGGACAGCAATACACCTCCTTCACACAGTCAGAAGACAGAAGATCAGGTTCTTCATATAACCTGCTAAGTTATCACAGATATCGCCTTCCAATGCCAGATATTTCAATAGTTCAGTACACTTTTAGCGTTCTCTTACCTGGCCACAGGGAGATCTCCACCCCCAACCCAGTCCCTCTCCCCAGAGCTGCTCACCACCCCAGCTGCCGACCAGTTACCAAGCTGCAAATGCAGAAGAGCTGAAAGTACAGCTGCCCTACAGCAGCTACACCACGGCTCACCACTGGCTTGAGATCAGGGCTAGGGAAAGGATCTCCCCCAATTTACCAGGAATAGAAAACACTCCCAAAATCCATATTATCCGGGTTGCGGTAAAAGTAGCATGGCTCACCAAACCACCCGCTACTTCCTCACAGCACTCCAGCACTCGCAACACTCCAGGCAATCCTGATGGAAACATGCTGCTCCCCAATTCGCCGATCGTCTCCTCGCTCTGGGATCCACTCACTCCACTCTGCCCCAACTCCCAGTTCAGTATGGAACATGTGGGGAAGACAGTCAATAAGGGACTGTGTGTATGGTTTGTCAAAGGTGGATGACAGAATTTGTCCGGTTGGACTGTATGGACTGCCAAAGGTGGATGGCAGAGAGGGGGGATGGGGGAAGGGGAAAAGGAAGAGGATGGAAAGAAGGAGAAGCTGAAGGAGAAAAAGTGGTCTCGGTTCTCACCATTACCTAATAGAAAAAGAGGAGAAGAAGGCGCCTAGGTTTTCACCTGGGGGAGCGAGGATCAGAAGTAGATATATATGGATGCAATAAAATGCAATGGCAAAAAATATAATAATAAAGAAATTAGATGGAAATGGAATCATGGTATATATAATAAATTGATTGCCAATCTGAGCACAACAACATACAGTGGTCTGTGTCTTTTGTGGGGGAAAAGGGGTGAATCCGGGACAATGGTGGACAGATACAAAATGAGACCTTAGTAAATGGTTCAAATACTATGGGCTTACTGTAAAGAATACTCGTTTTTTGAACTACCTGTCTTCAAGGCGGCAGTTGCAAAGGCTCATCATACTTTTATATGCTTCTATATTGGATTATAAGAAACAAATTAACTGCATTAAACCAAAATGAAACTCTTTCAATATTATAGAGCAAAGACTATGCAAGCTGTACTCACTAACTGCATAAAGAAATCTCCTATAGGAGATCCTTTTGAAGCTTGTAAAGATATAAAAGAATCTATGACAAATGATTTTTTGATGGGTTCAGATGATAATAGAGTAGATACTGTAGACCAAATTGGAGATCTAATTGGAACACATTATCAAACATTGGAGCCACAGTCTCCCATTTTACATTCTACAATAACTGACTATTTCAAAGCCATTAATCTACCATCTTCACCACATGGGGTTTTAAAATTATTAGGACCCATTTCTATTGAGTAAATTGATAAAGTTATTCAAAATTTGAAGATTAATGTTTCGCCAGGGTTGGATGGACTACCCAATAAGTTTTATAAATGTTTTCAGAAAGATTTAGTAGAATGTTTGCATCTGCTATTTCAATTGTTTATGGATGCCAGTTTAATGTTTCCTTCCTTTACTGATGGTTTGCTAATACATCTGTTTAAATCTGGGGACAGGCATAATATAAAAAATGGAGGCCTAGCACCCTTTTAAACTCTGATTACAAAATCTTTAATATAATATTAAACAATCAACTAAAGCAATTTGCTCAGCAGGTTGTCTTGCCTTATCAATTCTGTGGGGTTCCAGGTAGAAGAATTCAATCAGTGCTTATGATAACCAGAGATGTTATAGAACATTTCATTTTAACAGGCATGAATGGATGTCTAATTTCTGCTGATTTTGAAAAGGCCTTTGACAGGGTTCATCTACCTTGTCTTTTTGCAGCATTGGAAAGCTATGGAATTCCACTACAATTCCTTAAACTAATTAGACTGCTATATGATTCTAATCTGGTATACCCCTACTTGAAAGGGAAAACAGCTAAAGGCATACAGCTACACACTGGTGTTCACCAGGGATGCCCCCTGAGCTCCTCTCTCTATATTTTTTCACTGGATCCCCTATTGCACTCCCTTGTCAATTCACCAAGGTGGACTGGAATCATTGGTGAAGTACCCCAGCATCAACTGCATCTGCAAGCATATGCAGATGATGTAATCTTGTATTTTGTGAATTTTAACCAAATATGTGAGTTTCTGGTTGAATTCAGGAAGTTTGCAGTGGTTTCGAATGCTTCATAGAATTTTTAGAAAACCAGAGGCTTATTTTTAGGGAATTCTGGATTGTAGGGCATTATTAAGGAAAACATAAATGTTTCAAGAGAACCACAAACAATTTTAGGACTTCTTTTTGGTCCTCAAAGCCTTGTACTCGAAAATTGGGAGATAGTAATAGAGAAAAAAGTTAACAGATGGAAGAAGTGGACATTTTCTAAACTTAAATGCATATTTATAATAAAACAATATATTTTACCTTGTCTGCAATATGTTGCCATGATTTTTCCATTACCACCTCAGCAAGAGACTAGAATTTACAGTGTTTTCTTTCAAATGTTATGGGGAAATAGATTGAATCCAGTCAAGTGATGCTACACCTATTTAGACAAGAAGGCCGGGTGTCTTGGGATGATTGACCCAATAGTGTTCCTTAATACCCTGTTCTTTATGAATATTATTAAATGCAGTTTAACACAGCAAGTGAGTGTCGAGAGGGTGTGGGTAGATAGGGCTTAGGGTAGCTATTTTAAAGTCTGGCATAATCTAGCTCCTAAATTAAACCCTCACATACATATCCCTTCTTATTGTAGATCAGCTGTGCAAAAACTGTATAGATGGCAGATCACTAAGGCCATGATACAAAATAATTCTACATATGTTTTTTACAAATTAATTATGACTACTTTTCATCCACAGGAACCTTGTTTTAAAAATTGTCCAACAGTCCAAAACCCCTTAGTGATGGCTCAACTTAATAATTCCAGGTTACCCCCCTATTTGTGGGAAATACAGTGGCTAAAAATATATGGGTGTCTTAATATGTGGGGCAATGTGAAATACAAGGCAAAGGAAGAGAGAAATTGCCCTTATATAGACTGTACTGATGCAGAAAAAACAATGGAGCATTTCTTTTTACACAGCTCTTATTCAAAAATGTTATGGATTTGTTTAGCGAAACTTTGGAACCTAAAATGGTTTACTGCTATCTCTTATGACATTTTAGTCATAGGCAATTATCCCTTGAGTTTGGCACAGTATGATAAAAGTACACTATCATTTTTTTCTAGTTATGTGAGGTATTACCCATGGCAGGCAAGATGTCAATAGGTGCTTTATCAAAGGAAAATGACTTACGAATGTTATAGTGCACTGGTAACGGGTGAATTGTCAAAAATTTATTTGCAAGAAAAACAGTTATATAATTCAGAGAAAATCAAGAAGTGGTGGAAGGGTTTCTTCATTTTATCAAGTTTAAATGATCCAATGTGAATAAGAACTAATTGCTGTATGAATTACTTTGTATTTATCTTTGCTTTTTGATTATGGTATTTTCAAAATGTTGCATGTATTCTAGTTGAGTTGTAATTATTTTTTTTTTTATTTTATTCTTTATTTTGTGTTTTACTTTATGTTTTATTTCAATAAAAACTCCCCTACTCTTTTCGATGATTGCCATGTGATTTTTAACATCCACCTGAACTACCACTAATCCAGGCAGATGGAACCCCGGTTTAACATCTCATCTGTAAGACGGCACCTCAGAAGTGCAGCACCCCTCACATGCTGCACTACAGTGTCGGTACTGGGATATTAACCCAAGTGCAAGATGTGGGAACTGAACCCACAGCCGTCTGATGTCCCAGTCTCAGAGGCAAGTGTTCAGTTGCAAACTGTGATCTTAACTCCCTAATAAGACCTTATAAGAGTTCTTTGATGGGTTCTGGAAACAAGTCCATAGTGCTGCCCATCTGGAAGCTGTCCATGGTCGACATGAGATGAACAGCTGGAGCAACCTGACTCAGTGAAGCTGTATTTAAGCTTAGGTTACAGTTGCAATTCTCAAAGGGAGCTAGAACCTGGACCATGCCCTCATTGATGCTCCAATCCTGTTATAGCAGTACCCCACCAATATTCTGCTCAATGGATAACTCATTTACACACTTCTGTTCCAGCAAGTACTGCAACATATAAAATGTGCTGTTCCATCAAATATAGTACCAGCATCTTGAATTAGTCAATGGTTTAGTAAACCTAGCTGGTCCTAAACAGTTTGCATCTCTCTGGTTGCCTTAGCAGAATGATGAAACTAGCCAAAGCTGTCTCTTGAGGTGACAACAAACTAGCGAAAGATGTCTCTTGAGGTGACAACAATATGAGAAGCACCCACACAGCTCTGGAGAGCACCAGTGACAACAAGGTTCAATGTATGAACAAAGCAGCAGATACCATAGAAGTGGCCACTATGAACTGATTTTACTATGTGCTTCCCATTATCTGCAATAAAGAACCCAACATGCAAACCTGTTGTGCTAATCCAGGAGTCAAGCATTTCTTGCAAAGATGTAAGAATGTTAACACAATTGTGTTCACTTGTAAGGACTACAACACTGAGGAGAGCAGACATCCAGTGGAATGGAGTATTGCTACAGCCAAGGCCAGAGGAAGAGGAAGGAGTCAACAGCAGCTATTCCAACATGTGCAACTGGTGCCAGTGAACACCAGTGTGCTGGGAGTGAGAGGTATGCATTTAGTGAGTATGTACTGGTCCATACATCAGTTGTACTGTGGAGAACACTGTCTACAGCCTGGCTCAACAATTTCTCCACCTGACTGTGGCATGCCTCATAGATATTTGGCATGATTGTATGAGAAAAAGAAGATTTGTGTTGATATGTAGTATCGAGGTTGCAAGAAATGTAGAAGTCTACAGAATCCAATGTCTTCAACAACAGAATAAGGCTGAAAATTCAGTGCACTTATCTCTCCTATGAGCTGTGTGATCTGAACAGCTGGGGGGGAAGGTGAGTTGGCAAGAACTGTGTGTGAGTCTGAACTGCTTCCTTTATTGTGACAGTAGGCTTTTGAAATGGCATAGCCTTGCTCCTGGCTCTGGCTCTGGCGCCTGAGTGGACAAATGCGGGTGATTTACTGTAGACTGTGTTTGTGGGGGGGGGGATCCAAAAACTGCATAACTGCTTTCTCATCATCCAAATTGGTTTGTGAGAGACATGGTGTTGTGCCAATCACAGTACTTGGCCAAGAACTGGAAATGAGATTTTGTTGGTGTTTGGACACCTGCTGATTGGATCTGACACCACCAGCAGCACCATCGACAGAATCAGAAAACAGTTTTGCTTGTTTGAAATGCTGCACGTAGTGGCATGAAGAGATGACTCCAGCAGGGACTTTATCCAAGTTAGCCACCTCAGGATGCTTTTTTCAGAAGGTGGTTTTAAAGACGTGCTCAGTTTATCAACAAAAAAAAAGTATCAAACAAGAGTGTTTGCTTGCCCCACTTTTCTTTAATCTTTATATAAATAAATTAATAGACAACACTAAGAAATCAGAAGGAAACATTCCAGAAATACTCGATATGAAATGTAGTATTTTTATGTATGCAGATGATGCATTGATAATATCATGTATAGTATTTGGTCTACAGAACGTACTGGATGCTATAGCAAAACTATGGTAGAGTTAAAACTCAAACTAAATACAAATAAGACAAAAATAATGTGATTCTCAGGTAAAAAAACTAATAATGTTGCCTGGTTTTATAACAATGAAAAGGTAGAATAAGTAAATAATATCAAGTATCTCAGTGTTACAGTAAGTAACAATAGAAAAATCTTGTATCAGCACATGGAGACTAAGAAAAAAGAGTTATGCCAGGGAACGCTTGAGATATATAAATTTGGTAAATTGTTTGCAGGAAACAAATTTAAAGCAACTAACTTAACGTTTAAGGTGCGACAAAAAAGGGTTGCTTATCATCCTATTCAATTGACTTTTATGGCTAAAATCTAATTGTTTGCATTATATGGAGCAGAGGGCTGGGGATTCAAAAATGAGATCAAGAAGCATGAACCCATACAGAACTTATTTATAAGATTGATACTGAGGTTACCACAAACAACACCCCCAGAATAACTGAGAATGGAAACAAGAATTTGGGCCCTCTCAGTAACAGTTTTTATAAGTATGATTAAATATTTTCAGAAAATGCTTACAAATTCTGATAACATAATAGTTTACACATGCTGGCAAGAGACATTTATGTCTAAGAGTAACTCATGGTTTGCAGAATTAGACAAAATAATAAAACCCATGGGTTTAGAATCAATTTTCTTTGTAGTATGTACAAGGAATATAAATGAATATGTAAAGAAGGCAGTGTACAGAGCATTGGATATTGTAAAACAATTGGATCTGCCTAGATTACATAACAAACAGGAGAGAAAGTTCGGGTTCCATAAAGTTCTAAATATAAATAGCAAGTGAGAAATTAAATCTTATCTAAAAAAATGTGAACACTCTGAGCACACAGAACTTCTTGCCAGACTAATAATTGATTGTTTTGGATTTGGTACAATTCCATGCTATACATGGAATAGAACCTCAAATGATCCTTGTCCAATGGGATGTGAATCAGAACTTTCAGCAGTTCGCATTTTGTTCCTATGCAGCAAGCTAAAGGATCTGAGAAAGACATGGATCATGCTGCTATTGTCAAACAAATCATTCCCTGATGTTATGACAACATGTGTTTATCTGTTAAATAATATTCAAATGCATATTAACTTTGCTATTGCAAAATTTGCACAAAAGGTAATGCATCTTTTTTTTTTAAAGGTAGAGGAAATTAAGGACCACTGATTTCTCATCTATACATGGTTAATCTATTTATATGATTTTAAACTGCTTTAATTACTAACTGATCTTATGGCTCTGTTTGTATTTCAAACCTTTGCTTATATGAACATGAAATAAATAAAGTGAATTGAACAGGTTATCAACATTTTTACTATGGCTGAGACTCTGCTCGCAGTGGACCCTATTCATAAACATGGGAAGGGGTGTATGTGAAAGGCACGTATCCCCCCTGTGCAGCTCTGCACCCCCAGAAGATCTGCACAGGGACCGCATTCACAAACACCAGTCCCTGCCTGGCTCTGTTACATGGCCCCATCCCCGGAACACAGGTTCAAGGGGGCAGGAAGAGGCATTGCTGCGGGCCCCAGCAAGCAGTCAATCCGCTGCCTGTCCCAGGACCATCACTGGATCCCTTGTGCCCATGGGGCGCCATGATGTCTGCAGGTGTGAACATGTCCACAGCACTGAGGGGTGGGGGGCCCCCAGATGACAGCCCCCCAGAACTCTCAATGTGCCCCAACAACAGGGGCAGCCACAGTGAAGGGTCTGGTGGCCCCCACCATCACTCTGTGACCAGCGACAGGATCCCAGGAGGGGTATGGACCACTTATGGCTGCCTTTCAGAAGGTGTAACCATTGCTCCCGCACAAGGCACCCACACCTTCATGAATGGTGCAGAGTGCAGAGTGCAGACATGCCCCCCATGCCAATTCCAGCCCACCCCTATGTGGTGCTGCACATTTGGCCTGGGCTCTGGCTGTATAGTGGGGGCATAGCAAGGATATGAATAACACGTAGGGGTGCAGTGTGTGCAGCCAGGTGTGGATGGGCTATGAGCCAGGGTTATGTGGCATGTATCCCATCCAAATATTTTGTGAATAGGGCCCAGTATGAACACACAGCCTTTCTTTTATCATCCTCCTGATGAGTAAAATGTGTCTAGATGAGTCACGTGATGCTGGGTGAGGAGTAACAGCATCTCTGTGGAGCTCGTCTGGACCCAAAAATAAAACTATTTTTTCCTGTCTCCCATTAAATAAAACTTTGGAATATCAGTAATATTGAATTTAATATACTTATCATTTTAAATGGAAGGCAAAATGATGGAGAGCAACCTGTGGAAGTCCATCTTCAGCTGAAGGATTCAGGTGGGGAGCAAGAACACAATATCACTTTGGAAGCCAAGCGGCCTTGCCAAATTAATTTCCCTCCTACTCCACCTTCATACACTGTTTTGCAGTTAATGACTGAACAGTTTTATTAGGAGCTATAGACTATTAAATCCACAGTGTTTTCATTAATTGAAGATTTTAAAGAGTTGAAACCTGTGGTCCAAGAACTGACCCAGAGAGTATCGGATGTAGAAGCTCGGTTCTCCTCTACTGAAGACCGGGTATCTAAGATGGAACCAGAGCTGGTCACCCTTCATCACACAGTCTCAAAACTTGAAGAGACTACAGATGATTTAGAAGGATGGTCTTGTTGTAATAATTTGATCCTTCTAGGACTGCTGGAGGGAGAAGAAGGGCCAAATTCTATAGACTTTGTATAAAAATTCTGCTGCAAAATTGCTGGCCCCTCCCCAAATGGCCTGAATTATATAACTGAGAGGGCCCACAGATGGCTCCCCCCCAACATCTGCTGCTGGGGAGCCTCCACATCCTCTCATTTCAAAATGTTAAATTATCTAGACTGTGATTTCCTCCTTAAAGCAACCAGAAAGACAAAGCAGTTACAGTGGGAGGCAAGAAGATTTGACTGGTGCTTGACTTAACATTTAAGGTGCGACAAAAAGGGCTGCTTATCGCCCTTTTCAATCGAAGTTGTGGGCTGCCAATATCTGTCACAAGATGCTTTACCCTGCTAGACTTGAGGTGTATACTGTTAAGGGTGTTCACCATTTTGACTGCCTTTCAAGCTGCTGCAGAATTTACTTGACTATTACCTGACTTTTTTGGGCAAGGCTGGCTGATTATTCACAAGGGTGTTCGTTTTTACTGAGTAACATGTGGGATTCACTATTTTCCAGCTATTTTATAGCTCTGAAGATGGACTTTTGAGTTTGTTCCACCTCTTCAGTAACTTCTTTTTTGGAATTCAAAGCATAGGACTGTTGAACTGATATTTGCTTATTATATTGATATGTACAGTAGCTTTGTCTGAGTGTGTTTTTTTTAGATAGCACATCTCATTTGACTTTTTGTTTCTCTTCAGTAAGGTTTTTCTTTTGTTGTGGGATACTAGGAACCCCTTAGTGTGGATTTATTAGTATAAGGACTGAAGGTTTACGATCACTTCAGTTTCTGGTTTGGATACTTTATAACATTTATTTGTCTCCAATCTTGTTTTAATATTATTGTCTAAAATTTCATATTGTGAAAATTTGTATAGTTCATCTTTTCTAGATTATTCTGAAATTTGTGAGTTTGAAATGGGGTAGGAGCCCCTTCTACTGATGCTTGGATGTGAACTTCAAGGGACGGCTGCTTGTCCATTAATTTGTTTAAGATTTATCATTGTTTTTAAATTGGGGTAAGGAAGTTAGTACTCCTGGATGGCTGCATTTAGCTGGACTTTGCCATTCCTTCCTGGGACAAATTTCAGTCCCTTCCTCATTCTCATATTTCTTTTTTTGTGGAGCAGTTTCCACTTCCCTAATTATGTTCAATAGAGGGATGGGTCCATGGTTTCGGGTTTGCCTGCGTAGAGTTATCAGGTGATCTTTGGGCTGTGAGTTTGCTTTTTTTCGTCTTGGAGCCTTTTTTATTTTACAAGCAGCCAGTTGCTTATGTGCTAACTGCTTTTTATAGGTATTAAGGGGATATAGAAATTCATTCCATCTATTTTATATTACTTTTGGTACTTATCGTGTAGCGGTAATAATGGAGGGTGGTTGCCTCCTCTTCCTATATTACTCTTGGTTATTTTGCTGTAGATAGAGGGGTTAGTGTTAACTGTCAATTTAGCTTTTTTTGAGGGGTGGGCTGACATTACAACTATTGTGTTTCACCTGTCTTCTGAGTGTTACGAATCTGATGCTTTAGCTTTGGGTCTTAAATGGAAATCCCAATCCTTGTCTTATCTGGGAATTAAACTGTCCAGGGACACCCACTTCCTAAAAGGGTTAAATTTGGATCTGGTGATTAGACAAATGGTGCAAGACCTTTAGAGATGGCAGCATTTACCTCTATCATTGGGGACTGAGTTAACATTATCAAAATGGTTATTTTACCTCTGTTGTTATACCCTTTAAATATGTTAAACTTGGTGCTCCCTAGGAGTTGGTTTAATAAAGTCCAGTCTACCTGGTCCAAATTTATATGACTGGGGGAAAACTCCTCATAGAGCCATTAACAAACTATGTAGACCTAGGCATTTGGGAGGTCTTCAGTTTCTTCATCTATTGAACAATTATTTTGCAATGCACAGCTCTAAATATTTCCAATGCGGTCAGCACATGGATGATTGCCTATATATCCCAGACTGGTTAAAAATAGAAGCCAGCCTGATGGAGAAACACTGTTTCTCTTTCGTATCCTTGCTATATACTCCATTTTCTAAGACTCCCCCAGTACTGAAATCCACAACTATAGGATGGTCCATTTATGCTCATTCACAGCTATGCCATTCTTTGCATTTATCTTACTACATCAATGTTAGCTAACTGCTTTTTAACAAACAGAATGTGTTACTTGACAAGAAAACTATCAAGTCGAGACACAGGAAGGGTACAGAGATCACCTCTTTGGTTGATTTAATTAATAATGACACTATTGTATCCTGTGATGCTTTTAGAGCTAAAGTCAATCTCCCAGTACATACATTTTTGCAATACACCCTGATCAAGCATTGTTTACTGAATTTTTGAGAGAATCCACCATGGCACCAGGAGGCAGGCCCCCTTTTGCAAAACTGTCTTCTTTAGCAGCCCAAAGAAAATCGGTGTTGCTTATTTTGAAAGAACTGGGTGAGCAGACCTGGAATAAATGTATTCCTATTGCCTTTTATTGGGACCAGGCCTTGGATTTACATTATTCTACTAATACCTGGTCTGCACTTTGGAGGAACTTATATTTATACAGTATGTGAAACAGGATAGAATATGCCTACTTCAATTCAATATTTTATATACTTTATACTTTACCCCTTATAGACTAAGTAGAATGAGAAGGCTTCCTGATCCCACTTGCCTCTGATATACCCAGGGAGAGGGCACCTTACTGCATATGTTATGGGCATGCCCTATGGTTGCAGCCTACTAGTGTGCTATTCAGAACTTAGTCACCCCCCTATTTGTTCACTCCTGGTATTTTACTGCTGAAATATGTATCCTGGGAAATTTTTAATCCAATTCTTTCAAAAAAAAGAGAAATCGTACATGGCTCTTATCTCAGGGCAGACCAAACTGTTATTGAGACACTGGAAGTGGAGCAAGGTGCCTTCCACAGTAGAATGGGTTCAGAAAACCCTCTCTACTTTAAATACAGAAAGAGCAATTGCTTTTGCTAACCATGCTTTACATAAAGTTCAGACCTGTTGGGGCCTATTCATTTCATTTATGTCTGGGAGATTAACTCCCCCCCACCATTTTAAGGATGAGCTTTTCATTTTTTTTCAGAAAACTTGTTTTAGGCTCTGTGTTTTGCCTGGGTTAATAAGGAATCTTCAGTCAAGCATTGTTGCATTATTCCTTTTGCCTGCATGGGTAGGGGTGGAGATAGTGGATGGGGGGGAGTTGGATGGGAATGTTTCCTTTTTCATGTTGAGGTTAGCATAGGTTTATTTTTGTTTACTTGTTTTTGTGATAATTTTTTCCTGTTTGTAGGTTACATAGTGCTGTGTGATAAATCAATTGTTGTGATGGTTGTTTATCTTTTTTTTTCCTTTTCTGTATTGTTGTCTACTTTTATTAAATTCAATAAAGTATAGTAAGTTTAAAAAAATATATCTCGATATTTCTGGACATTGAAGTTGTACCTGATGTCAACCCTCTTGTACGGTGCTTGCGCTCACAACCACAAGATTCAGTTTGGAGAGGTCTAGAAGATTGCTATGAACAGACACTAGATACATTATCAAAACCTTTAGGGCAATCAAAAGTTAGGATGGACTACTTAGTTGTTGTTTTTTTTTTAGCAGGAGGCTGATGTGAAGGATTGAGGGGGGGCAGAGGTAGATGTTTGTACCTGTCTTCAGCAGCTGATTTTTTGGATCACTTTTGACCCGAGTGCTTCCCCATGGAATGAGGTGAAGACTCAGTTTCAGCGTCCTCAGACTGGGTAGCCAGCAGTTTTTGAGCCAATGGTCCCTTAGGATCTTTCATGAGCTAGCTAGTGGGTTGGCCCTGGTGGAGATCCACAGTGGTGGCCATAGGCCTTACAGTTCTGCCTCCTGTATGGATTTTTTGGGGCCCTGCGCATGCCCAAAGTGAAAACCAGCAAGAGGATTCTCCTTGCACTTCCCCCTTCTCCAAATTATGGTCAGACTTTTCATTTTGCTATTGGCTCTGTTCAGAAAAGCAGTGAGAGTGCCCTTCTTTTCTTAACCTCTAGCAGTGAGAGTGTCTGGGGACAGTTAAAATACTTTGGGCATACTGTTATCTTCATAAAGTGTCTACCACAAGGAGAGTGTTTTAGGGGTTGGAGAAATCATCAAGACTTCTTAACATCTGCTTTACCCAGGAAGTGAGAGTTCTTGTGTGCTTTCGGCCTCTGCCGGCTGTGAGAGGAACATAGGGGACTGAAAACTTGATTTCTCTGTTGTTTTTGATCTTATTTCTATTTTCCTATGCTTACAGTTGTAGAATTAAGGATTTATTAGTCATCTTATTGTCTGGCTTTTATGCTCTCTGAACTGTTGTTCCAGACTCGACTGCGCTGTTTTACTTAAAGTTTAGTTTTTAGTATAGCTGTTGTTAAACGAATGGGTGTTTTTTGGTTGAATTTTGTGGTAGGTTTGATTTTGTTTCTTCCCCATGTGAGAGGTGTGGAAGTATTTTATCTTCTTTCATCGTTATTATTTTATTATCTGCATTTATTTTGTTTTCTTTATATTTTTAATTTTATTTTTTGTTCAGTTTAATTGATTGGGGTTGTTTTACTTGTTTATAATTTTTGTGTAGGCTTGGTGTATTTTTTTGTTGAGGTCATCATTATGTGTAGGGGCCTGCCCCTGTGGTCATGTGCTAATCATCCTCTGCTCTTCATGCATTCCTCCCTTTCATCCCGCCTGCTGCAGTTTACCACCTACCAGTGCTGTAGAGCACTGGGTATTGCTCACCGGGGGGAAGGGGTGCGAATGGTGGAGGATGAATGAGCAGAGCCACCTCATTGGGGTAGTAAAATCCAGAAGATGCCCTGGGGTGAAATGGAACCTGGATTGTGGTCCACCATGTCTGGTTTCCATATCCAAGGGCACCATCAGTATTGGTGGGCAGGTATTTTGGGTGGCCCCGGAAGCCCATCCAGCTCGAGCAGTGTTATGTAATGCCAGGTCCATTAAAAACAAGACTGCAGCTATTGCAGACCTTTGTTGGGACAGCAGATCTGGCATGCATCACAGAGACCTGGCTGGATGAGAACTCTGGCCCCATATTGGAGGCCGCAACTCCAGTTGGGTACTCGGTGATACATCGCTTGAGATTGGATCGCGGTGGGGAGCTGTTTCCAGACTGAACCGGGCCTCACGAATGTACCAGTTGAGGAGTCTGGGTCATTTGAGTGTACTGTTATAGCAGATGTAGGTTGTAGGATCACTCTTATCTACCGTCCACCCAGGGATGAGAAGTGTTTCCTTCAGGAAGTAGCGGATTTCATGATTGACATGGCATTTGAATCTCCCAGGCTGATGGTACTGGGTGACTTTAACGCCTGGGTTGATGACGAACTCTCGCAATTTGGACAACACTTCCTGCAGTTGATGACATCTCAGGGCTTTACAAAGATTGTTAATGCTGCTATTCATAAACACGGTCACTCTCTTGACCTAGTCTTCCTCCTGGGGATCAAAGCCTTCAGTTTGGGGGTGGAGCCTGTCAGATGGTCGAATCACTGCACTGTCGGGTTTAGTTTTCATACCCCACTTTGTAGGCCTACCCTTATGGAGATGGCCAGGTACCGCCCTTTATGAGATGCAAGTTCTGAAGGCTTGGTGGCAGTACTTGACCTATCGGTGCCTCCAGGGGCAAATAATGATCCAGTGGCCTTAGTCATGGCCTATAATATGGCCATCTCTGCAGCTCTGGATGTCATTGTTCCTATCCATGTTCATCCTCTCTCCCTGCACCCTCGGTCCCCTTGGTTTGATGGGACCTTGAGGGAGATGCAGCGACTACTTTGTAGGTTATAGTGCTGTTGGTGGAAATCTGCTCTGGATGCTGACCGCCTTAGGCTAATGGAACATTATCAAGTCTATCAATCTGCAATCACCTGTAAGAAGGCAGAGTTCCTGTCCGGGGAGATCGAAGCTGCTAAAACTTGACCAGCTCAGCTCTTTCGAACTGTAGACAGACTGTGCAACCCAGCCTGCCTGCAGACTCGAAGAACCTTTTCACAAGTACAGTGTGATGAGCTTGCTCAATTTTTTGCAGCTAAGGTGGCCAATATCAGGGCAGAGTTCCAATCAACACTTTCTATGTGAGATGCTCTGGATTGGCTCCCAGTCACCACCCCTCAATTCTCCTGAGTTCCTTCAGCTGGCTGGAGTTCATAGTGGTCATGCGGATTGTCCAGGGTATGCGCCCTACATGCTGTAGTTTGGACCCGGAACCAACTACTCTAATTATGGGTTGCAGTGATATCATTGGTCCAGTCCTTGCATGGATAGTCTGGTGGTTCTTGGAGACAGGTGAGTTTCCTAGCTACCTGAAGGAGGTGGTGTTGACACCTCTCCTGAAGAAAGCTTCTTTGGACCCAGACTGCCCTGCTAACTACAGACCAATCTCTAACCTCCCCTTTATTGGTAAGGTGATTGAGAAAGTAGTGGCCCTACAACTGGAGAACCATTTGACTATCCATGACATCTATAAACCTCACCAATCTGGTTTTTGAAAAAGGCATAGCACTGAGACAGCATTGGTTCGGGTGCTCAATCATCTCCTGATGGTGAGGGATCAGAAAAAATTTTCCATCTTGGTTCTTCGAGATTGCTCATCAGCATTTGACACTGTGGACCATGGGGTTCTTCTCGATCACCTGAGGTTCATCTGTGGCCTGTCAGGCACAGTCCTCAGATGGTTTACATCTTTCCTCACTAGCAGAACTCAGAGGGTGGTGTCAGAGATTTATTCCTCTGACCCAGTCTCTCTGTCATGTGGGGTTCTTCAGGGTTCGGTATTGTCCCCCCATGTTGTTCGCAGTGTACATGGTTCCCCTCAGAGACATTGTAAGTTTCACTGTTATGCTGATGATACCCAGCTCTACCTTTCTTTCACACCTGACCAGGATAGAGCTCTCTCAGTATTTAACAGTTGCCTCACTGAAATCCAGGGTTGGATGAATTCGAGCTGGCTGAAGTTGAACTCAGAAAAAACTGAGGTATTGGTTGTGGACCCGGGGTGCCAGATAGAGGGGTTGGGGGGCAGGTCTGCCTTCAGGACATTTTCTTGGGGGCTCCCAGTTCCTTACCTCTAAACGGGTGCAACACCTGGAGGTGATTTTTGATGAGGAGCTGACACTGCGATCTCAGGTGCTGGCAGTTGTCAAAACCTCTTTCTACTATTTGAGAAACATCTCCAGGTTTAAGCACCTAGTTCCATCTGGCGACCTCCCTACATTGGTCCACACCTTTGTGACCTCACATCTGGATGAATGCAACTCTCTTTATCTAGGGTAACCTGGGGTGTATATCTGCCACTTGCAGCTGGTGCAGAACGCTGCAGCCCAGTTATTGATGGGGATGCCCCGGTCTTGTCACATCTCTCCAATGCTGCGCGAACTGCACTGGCTGCCAGTGCAGTGGCGGATCACCTTTAAAGTTGGACTTCTGACTTATAAAGCCCTTCACAGATAGGGCCCGGACTACCTGAAAGAGCTTCTGATTCCTTACTGCACCGGGTGATCATTTCACTCAACTGATGAGGAGTTGCCAGAGATTCCAAGGCATTCTTTAAAATCCTCCAGGGCCTGGGCATTTATGTACATGGTCCCCACCCTTTGGAATTCTCTACCCCATCAGTTACGGGAGTGCACAACCGTGGAGGGATTTAAACAGGCCCTTAAAACACACTTATGGCTCCAAGCCTATGTTTGATTTTATGCTGTCTGCTATTTGAATTTTATAAGTATGATGTTCACTTTTTTATGTATTGCTTATTTTATTCTTAGGCGCCTTGATTTGTTGAAAGGTGCATTATAAATAAAAGTACTATTATTATTATTTAGGTCATTGTTCTCAGAGGATGTGCTGAGTAACAGATCTGCAAGCATTTTTAAATCTTCTGGGATAGGAGCATATTCTGACTCAGAAGACATTACCTGTCTGTCCTCATCATGCTCAGAAGAATTGCTTGGATTAAACACTGGGCTGTAGTTGGATACTTATATCATGAACTGCGGTCATGGTGGTACTGGTGGATTTGATGGTGATGGTAATGGTTTCAGCAAAAGCAGTACTGGAGGTAGTGGTGATGGTTGTAGTAACAGTATCAAAGGTAGTGCTGATGGTGGCAGTGGCAACAGCAGTAGAGGTGATGATGATGGTGGCAGCTGATGTGGCAACAACATTGGTGACTACTGAGGCTGAGACTTGCACTGGAACAGTGGTGGTGACAGTAGTACTAGCAGTGCTCATGCTGGATGAAGTAGCTATTTATTTGGTTGGAGTGAAGGGGACAGGAGGAAGGTGAATAAGTGTTGAATGTTGACCCATGTCTGAATCACTTTTTCAAGGCTGGTCCACAGACATTTTTTTTACTGTACTTTACTGCTTGTGTAACATTTTCACTCATCAGTTAAACTGCCAAAAAAAGTGAATTTCTTTTTTTTGTTAATATTGTAATTTGTAACTTTTTACTGTTTGATCAACAGTCAGAAACTCAAATAGTTAATACTGGGCAGTGGGCACATGGACAGCAAGGGTGCCCCTTGGCTTCTGCTTACCCTGGTGCACAGACAAAGTATGTGGCAAGGCAAAAGAACTTACACTATTTTATATAGGTGTTTTAAAAAATAACAGCTCAGCTAAGTCGACAGGACCAGGTACAGGAACAACAACCATAAGCCCGAAGCAACGAGTTCTACAAAGCAAAGAAGGCAGTGCTCCCCACCTTGCTTTCAATACACTGGTGGCAGGCAGGCAGCAAATGTCTGCATGCACTACCAAACTAAAGACTGCAGCATCCCAGGAAAAAAAAAACAATTTTGTTTGTTGTCTGTAACTTTTTCTGTCTTAACAACAATCAGAAACTCAGACAGCTAATACTGGGCAGTGGACACTTGGGCAGCAAGTGTGCCTCCTTGGCTTCTGCCTGTCCTGAGGCACAGACAATGTACATGGTAAGACAAAAGGACTTACTTTTTCATATATATATATAGGTGTTTTAAAAAATAACAGCTCAACTAAGTACTACAGGTACAGGAACAAGTGTAAGCCTGAAGCTACAAGTCCCACAAAGCAAAGAAGGCAGTGCTTCTCCCCCTTGCTTTCAATACACTGGTGGCAGGCAGGCAGCAAATGTCTAAGTGCACTACCAGAACAAAGACTCATGCATCCCAGGAGAAGGAAAAAATGAGATTTTTTTTCTAATCACAGTTTAAATAATTAAACTACCGTCAGAAAGAAAAATGGCAGCAGCCAGCTTCAGAATAGCACAATAAGCTGGGTAGTGAGCACACACTACAGTTTTTGCCATTTCTTCCCCACACACAAACAAATGGATAGTTATTATATATTTACTTATGGCAAAATAAAAATAAAAATATTCTCAGCACTATAAAGAATGACTATGAAAATGTTATAGGAACAGGCCCTTTTCAAGTCAGACAGCAAGCAAGAGCTAGCCTAGCCTGTAATTGCAGACACACTCCTCTCCCTCCTCCCTCTGCCCTAGCCTGAAGATTACAACACAATTTGTTCTGCTGAAAAAGTACTTTTATCAATCAATCTGTCACTCAAGTAGAGCACCACAGTTTGAGGAAAAATAGAGGAGTCCAAAAAATTGCCTGTAAAGACTATTTTTTTCCACTTTGTTTCAGAAAACAATTCACAAAACTCTTTCACTGAGAGAGACAGCTTCCTCTCAGCTTGAGTGTCCATGTGCACTGGCTAGAACACAAGGGAAAGCTCTGGCAAGATCTCAGAGCAGCCTGGTGATTGCTTAAGGAGGTTTCATACGCTCTCAAAGTTTCATCAAATATGTTACTGTTGAATACCTCAAATGCACCCAATTTTCAGGTATTCATCGAATACAGCCAGTATTTGATGTATTCGATGGTGGGTTCAAATTCAATACACACCCTTAATAAATAGTAATATGATGATGACAGTTATATAAAAATTAGTTTTTACATGATAATATACTAGCTGGGTCAGCAAATGAGGCAATAATGTGATTGCGGAGTGAATAAAGTTCAATAAGTGGCAATAGGTGAGTATTTTATCTTTGAGATAGAATTACTTTATTGCTGAAGATAGTGACCCAACTAGCATATTATAACTACCATGCTTCAGAAGTTTGCTGCTATAAGTATAGATCACTCAGAATGTAAGGAAGATGATGATGATGATGTCAAGACTGTCATTTTATTGACAAAAATGACTGTTCTGAACATTGAGAATTGAACTGGTTTGAGTTTGTTAAAGAATAAAGTGTGTGTAACCCTGGCTTCTATTTGGAGGAGAGAGTCCACATGTAATATAATAATGTTCATGCACTTTTTCTTATTTTTATGACAAGAAAACATAATTTTTGAATAACTATGTCATGAGTTGTGAAGATAGTAAAAATATCACTATGTACTGTATAGTGCCTCAAGGTGGAGGGGCAATTGTTAATGTCAACACCATGGTGCACAGGTGGCTGTGGTTCCAGTGGCCATTCACATTGTACCATTTACTGTACGATGTGTGGCAGGAAAGAAGGTGGTGTTACTGTCACCCAAAACTGCATTCATGCATGATGAGAAAAATGTGATTCTTGCTGGAGAGAGTAGGAGAAAGATGACAAGTGAAACGATTTCTGAATGGACTGTGATGGATCATGATAAAGATGACAATACAAAGCACTAGTAACAGTGCCTCAAGGTGGACACGCTATTGTTGATGCTCCCTGTTCACCAGTAGCTGTGGTGGCAATGACCAGTGGTATTTCATTGTTTCCTGTACACTGTGTAGGCAGGGAAGAAGGTAGTAATACTGGAATTAGAAGAATAATGACCTGAAAACATGATATCTGAATGAATATGTGCTGAGTAGAGAAGATGTTAATAAAACAGCACTATCTATTGTGCAATAAGGCAGATCAGCAATTGTCAATGCCCACGGCACACAGGTAGCTGTGATGGCACTGGCCAACTGTAGTTTTGGAAGTCCCTTCCAGTATCTCTCTGGCGCTTTCAGTCTTGCATCCACTTTAAAAAGAGGGTATACCAATAATTAGTGTATGTTCCTCTGACAAATGCATCTATACCTGACACCCTGATTGCTTCCATATGCCATTACTAGATGTGCATAATATTCATTTCTCTGACTTGCCCCATACTGACTGTTTACCTGCCTTTTTACTGCAACTAAATACCAATAACCATTACTTTAAATGATGTATATCTGAACTGTTTCACTTGTCTAGCAAACAACTTGTATGTTACTTACTTTTATCTCTTTACTGTACATTTAATGTACTGTATTATGTTATACATCATGTATTATGCTTTTTACCTATTTTGAGCATTCACTTAGTGCTCACCTGTATTCATCTGAGCTGTGCCCGAAAATAGGCATTTAGTGCATCTACAGTACCTGGTAAACAAAAACAAAATAAATAACTATTGAACCATCTGCTGGGCAGTGTGCAGTCAGAGAAGAAGGTGGTGTTACCAACATGTTGCAGTGATGATGAACAGGAAATTTGATTCATGATGGAGGTTGGATGAGGAGGAGGAGGAGGATATATTGTTTTTGACACCAGAGTTCTTCTATGGTTTATTTTTTTATGTAGTTATTATTATTAATTACTATTCTTAAATGTTCTTTTATTTTTATAACTTGAAATTGGGATTTTAGTGAATGTGTGTAGTCATCTGTAAAATAACACCACACTGCAGAGAATCTATTTGCTATTACGGTACAGTGGACTAGTGGTGGTATTGGACAGGGAAGCAGATATATGAGCAGATAAGAGATTTGAGAAGATAATACAATCAGATATGCAGTACATATTATAATAAGATCTGATATACTATAATATGATATGCAATACTATGCTATAATACCATTTAATATATGATAACTTTTATTATTTTGTATGCATTATTATTGATTACAATTATTTTTATTTATGTGCCAAAAAAATATGAATCATTAAAGTGAACTTTAGATTTGGGGTTGTTTCTTGACTCCCTTCCACCATGCTGGTTTCAGAAGCTACTAGTACAACTGGGATGAGGGTGGGGGAATAACATTGAGGAACTGGGCAGCAAATGCAAGATTACCTTTTTCAGGAACTAGGATTTACATTATAGGATGGATCCCTTCTATCCTGAGTAGGGGAACTGGAAACACTTGAAGAAGGTAAATGGGGGAAACTGGTGTGCTTCTATAGTGCTAAGGATGGTTCCATCACCAGATGCACTAGGTGACCAGTAGGGAAGACTGGTTGCACTGCAGTGGATTGGAACTAGTGGATTTCTGGGGACTAATAAACCATGGCTTGTTTGACTATACTATCATGAGTATCAAATAGCTGCCGCTCCAGTGCCCCCCCCCCCAAGTCATTAGAAAGCCTGCAATTCATTCAAATCATTTAAATTTTCTTACTTGGTTTTTATTCCATCATGTTCACATTTAAAGGGGTTTTTGGTCTCATCATTCAGCAGAATCATGATCAGCCTAACCATCAATGGCAAATTGACCCCCTCATCGGTCAGGAATACACACTTAAAATTAAACATGCTAATGTGAGTAGAGATTTCATCTGCTTTCTTTCTTTGTTGTGTGGAAACCACTCTCTGGCTTCATTTTTATGGCTGCAGGGGTGGAGCTCTGCAGCCATCTTCCTATCAGAGAAAAGCAGTTCACCTCTTCCAACCAAACAACGATGTTGGAGTTGCAGCACTGTCGCTCTGCCAGTTGAATGAAGCAGTCTGCTGTCTCCATTCAGATGACCAGTTCCAGCACTATTTTTTCAGCTTGTTTGTCTCTCATCATGCCTGCTTTTTTAATTTATTTTATTTTATTTAAACTTTGGTAACTGGGAAAGGTACACTGAGCAAGGGCTCATTTCCAGGTATGACCTAGGGAACAGGGTATAAATTAGAAACATAAGCAAAAGTAACTGACATACAATTAAACTACAAGCCTGCCCGCCAGCACAGTGGTAGTGCTACTGCTTATGACACTGGTGACCTGGGTTCAGGAATGGACCCAAGTCATCAGAGGGCCAGCCAGGGGGAGGAGGTTTGAGCACCCAAGAGGCTGCTCCTCTCCTCTGGGGGGAAGGGGTGCACTGACTCAGTGCATGCCTGACATCTGGCAGTGGTCAGAGGTACAGCATGCCCAAGTCCTGTCATGGGGGAAGCATGACAGATGTTGATGTTTGCTTGGCATCAGCCCACTTCATGCCTCTGGGCGGGGTGTACACAGGCAAATGTTCAGGCCCAGGCATGACACTGACTAGGAGTCTGGATACTAGCCCTCACCATTGGCTCCATGGACCACAAGGAGGACCCCACCAAACTTTGATAGTAAGGAGGGCTAAGGGGAGGCTCCACATCATCCCCACCTGGTGGTAGAATCAAGGGTACGTGGGGGTCCTCCAGGGATTGCAATGTCTGGCAGGATGTCGGGTGACAGTGCCAGAGATGAGGGGGGCTTAAATTTCAATTACCAAAAAAAAACTACAAATACAAAGGCATAACAATAAAACACAGTGCAAATACAGCAGGATTCAGAGATTGGCATTGCAGTTTTACAGTCACAATTGGGTAAAATTACAATGGTTTAGGCATAATAATGAAGGACGAAGCATAGCTATGTCAGCTAACTCAGGGAAGTGTAGCTTTAACTCATTTGAAACAGTAAAACTGTCTGCAGCACTGCAATTAGAAATGTTTCTTAGACTAAAAAAAACAGCAGTCTCCCTCCCCCATCCCAAAGTGAAAGCTAGCACAGAAGATATTCCTTCTCCCCATTCAACTGCCCACAGCAGAAGAGGTAAACACTTCAGTTTGCTTAATGCCTTTTTCTTTGCATGCTAGTGTCAAAAAAGCCTTGCTTGAATACTGCCAGCTACTTATTATATTGAGGAGAGAGAGAGAGAGAGAGAGAGAAAGAGATATTTCATTTGCTAGTAAATCCTTGCTGGGCCCCGACTAATGTATTTTATCAGTTCTAGATTTCCAATAGGTTGTAATGCTGCCTGCAGCCGAATGGTTAAAACGCCCCTCCTCCCAGTTTGTTCTTCAGTCAGTTTGTAGCCAGCTGTACCAGGCATTTGTAAAAAGAAAATACTGGAAGTCTATTTGACCTGTTTTAACACAGGATTTAGTATGTACACTTACTGGATTATTTATTTCAGTAATTATTGAAATGTGATTTGCAAGTCTTTGGAGGGTAAATAATTTACTGACATAACTGTCAACAGACGCAGAGCTCCCAGATCTACAGGGATTCCTGTATTTGCAATTTAATAAGCTTTATTAAAGAATATCTTAAAAAATGAGAAAAGAAGACCATCAGCAGGATCTGAAAGGCTCACACACATCAATAAACAGCAAGCTGGCTCGTCACAGTGGTTCGTATTTTCTCATGATGCTAGCACCTGGGTTCAGAATGGACTTGGGTCACTGGAGAGCTAGCTGGGAGGAGAAGGCTTGAGCGTCCTGTGACTGCTCACCTTCTCCAAGGGGAGGGAGGGGAGGGGGCTTGCTGTCTGCCGCCTCCTCACGGAGACCAGGAGAGCAACAGTTCAAGCAAGCCCCACTGCACACAGGAGCATGGTGAATGTCGACATTCACCTAGATGTCCGTGGCACACCACACCCCCGGGGAGAAAAATGGAATCTCAGCCTCCTGGTCGGCTGGATGATGGCTGCTGGCTCCTGCCTACTTGAGTGCCCTGATGCCCCAGACTCCACCTCAGCAGCATCCGGGGACTGATTGAGTAGTGTTCTGGTTACCCCTCCTGGTGCCTTCCCCCTCAGAGGAGAGGGACCCATCTAGCAAAGGGATATACTGGGGCACCCCTGGGATGGCTGCAAATCTGAGGTGAGTGGAAGGGGGTCAGGGCGAGGGGGTCGGGAGGGTCCTTGAGCAGCCAGAATGAGAGACAGGCCTGGGATCAAGTAAGGAGCAAAAAAAAAGAACTGAAGTACAATTAACGGCACTGGGTCAGAATAGCACCAACAAGAATGCCATCAGGAAAAAGGATGCAGAAAAAACAGCATTGATATTTCTTTTATGGGTGGCTCCCCATACCCTCCTAATAAGGATTCTCACTCTGGGGGGGAGCGGATAACGGGGCAAGAAAAAATATGTGGGACCGTGGAATACTGTTTCCACAGCCCCTCACACCAGTGTTAAAGTCACGTGCAGCAAAACTTTTTGGAGACCAGGATTAAAACCCTGGTATCCACAGAGGCCTTCTCTACTGGGCTTTGCAGAGGTCAGTAGGAGGTCGTGAGCATCCAGTTTGCTTTGTCCAACTTCAGCCGGCAGGAATTTATGGACATTTAAGGGAAGCAGGGAAGGCAGTAAGGCAGGCAAAGGTCCAAACTGAGGAAACACTAACACAAACAGTAAGAGAAGGGGACAAGACTTTCTATAGATACATTAGTAAAAGGAGAAAGTCCAGAGGGGGTAGTGCTAAGATCAAAGGAGATAAAGGGAAGTGTGTGGAGGAGGACCAAGGAAAAGCATCTGTCCTAAATAGATACTTCTGCTCAGTATTTACTGAGAAGATAGGGCAGGGCCCACAGTTCAGCACCATGGACACGGGGGGGGAGGGAGGTGTGCTCAAGTAGGACAGGGGATAGATGTAAAGACAGAGAAGGTAGATGAGGGGAAGCACATGAAGACGAGGGAATAGGGCAAGGGAAGCAAGTGAGGAAGAGGAGGAATATGGGAGAAAAGCAAAAGAGGGAAGAAGTTAGAAAAGAGGAGAAGGAGCAGGTGAAGAAGCACAAGAGGAGGAGGAGCAGAGGAGGAATCATGAGATAAGGAGGAAGAGCATGGAAAAGCACATGTAGAGGTTAAGAAGAGAAGCTTAAAAGGTCTGATAACAATAAAGCAACTGACTAGTAGTGATGAGTATGATAGTGAGGAGTGGATGTGGGGGGGGAATCACAGGAGATTGCAAGATTAAAAAGATAATGAAAAAGAATAATGCAAGAAAAGAAGTTTCCCCGGTCTGGGAAATCTAAAGCCAAGTCACATGCCCTACATCAGCCCCATAGTATTTTACCACCTGCTGATGCTGATTCCCAGCCCCTGCAATGTCAATCCACTGTGCCCCCAAAACAATCATCCCACAGTCATTCACAAAAGAAAGGGTCCTACAAGAGCTTGTTAAGCTCAGGGTGGACAAGGCAATTGGACCTGATAGCATACATCCCAGGGTATTAAAGGAGCTAAGGATGGAACTAGCAGAGCCATTAGCAGAACTGTTTATTGAGTCTCTGAGCACAGGAGAGGTCCCAGAAGACTGGAGAAGGGCTCATGTGATCCCACTCAACAAGAGTGGCAGCAGGGAGAAGGCAAGGAACTACAGACCAGTCAGTCTTACCTCAATAGTGGGCAAGATTATGGAGGCATTCCTTAAGGAAAGGATAGTGCAACACCTGGAATCCATAGGAGCACAGGATCCAAGGCAGCATGGGTTTACAACAGGAAGGGCCTGTCAAACCAATCTCATAGATTTCTTTGACTGGGTAACTAGAGTGGTGGACCAAGGGGGTGCAGTTGATGTCACCTACCTTGACTTCGGCAAAGCTTTCGATACAGTTCCACATAGAAGATTGATTAATAAGTTAGTTAGGTTTAGGGTAGGTCAGAAGTTGGTCAACTGGGTGGCAAACTGGTTGGCGGGTAGAAAACAGAGAGTGGTGGTAAATGATATACAGTCAGAAGAGATGCAAGTCACAAGTGGGGTACCTCAAGGATCAGTCTTGGGCCAGTCCTCTTCAATATCTTCATCAGTGGCATAGCAGATGGACTGGAGGGTAAGGTTTGCCTGTTTGCAGATGACACCAAGATCTGCAACAGAGTAAATAATCCAGATGGGGTAGGCAGAATGCTAAGAGATCTGGAAAAACTGGCAAAATGGTCTGTAGAGTGGCAACTGGGGTTTAATACAAAGAAGTGCAAGAACATGTACATAGGGAAGAGAAACCCTGAAGCTACCTATAGGTTGGGAGGGGAGCTGCTGGCAATCACAAGGTAAGAAAGAGACTTGGGCATCATCATCACAGATGACCTGAAATCATCCAAGCAGACAACTAAAGCAGTAGGTAAGGCTAGAGGGATGTTGACATGTATTAGTAGGGGTATCACAAGTCAAAAGAGGGAGGTAATAATCCCTCTTTACAAGACACTTGTTAGGCCCCATCTGGAGTACTGCATGCAGTACTGGAGGCTGCACCTGCACAAGGACATTAACAAATTGGAGGCAGTCCAGAGAAGGGCAACCAAAATGTGCAGGGACCGCATCAGAAAACATATGAGGACAGATTAATGGAGCTCAATATGTATGCCCTAGAGCAAAGGAGGGAGAGAGGTGATATAATCAAAACATTCAAATATCTTAAGGACATTAACAAGGTGAAAGAGTCTAACATATTTCAATAGAAGAAAAATAGCAGGACAAGAGGACACAGCATGAGATTAGAGGGAGGCATATTAAGAGGTAATGTGAGGAAGTTCCTTTTCACAGAAAGGGTGGCGGATGCATGGAACAGCCTACCTCAGGAAGTGGTGGATATGAATACAGTGCAGGGCTTCAAACAGGCATGGGATAGGCATAAGGAAGCAATACAGATGAATATGAATAAATATGCCTTTGACAGAGTAAAGGCCTATGGCACATTCATAAAATAGAAAAAATGGGCAGACTAGATGGGCCTTGCGGTCCTTATCTGCCATCAGCTTCCATGTTTCTATGACATTGTGAGGATTGTCTAGACTTTGCGGCCAACCAGCTGTAGTTTGGACCCAGGTCTAATGTGACTCCTTGTGGGTTGCATTGAGGAAATCCTAGCAGAGACAGTCTGGAGTTCATAGGATAGGGGGATTTTTCCTGATCCCCTTAAGGAGCAGTTGTGCGACCACTCCTGAAAAAACACTTCCTTGACCCGGACTGTTCAACTAACTACAGACCTGTTTGTAACCTGCCTTTTGTGTGCAAGGTTATTGAGAAGGTGATTGTGCTGCAGTTGGATGATCATCTTTCAATCCAAGATATCTATGATTCTCTCCAGTCCAGATTTAGGAAGAGGCATAGCACCAAGACAGCTCTTGTTCAGGTGCTAAATGAACTCCTAATAGCGAGAGATCAGAGGTCTCATTCCATTTTGGTCCTTCTTGATCTCTCTGCAGCATGTGACACTGTGGACCATGGCCTGCTTTTGTAGTGCCTGTGATTTGTCTGCAGACTGTCAGGTATATTCCTTGGGTGGTTTTGATCATTCCTTTAGGGTCGGACTCAGAGAGTGGTCACTGGGATTTATTTCTCTGATGCTCTCCCCTTATCCTGTGGGGTTCCACAGAGCTGCATATTGTCACCCATGTTATTCCCTGTGTATATGCTTCTGTTAGGGGACATTATTAGGCAGTACAGTCTGAGTTTTCACTGCTATGCAGACGATACTCAGCTGTACATGTCCTTTGAACAGTGTGATGTAGTCTCAGTGTTTAACAACTGCCTCTCTGAGATCCAGGACTGGATGAGTGCCAGCTGGTTGAGGTTAAACCCAGCTAAAACTGTGGTATTGGTGGTGAACCCAGATTGCCAGGGTGCCGGGTGTGTCAGTTAGTCAATGCTCTGGGCTTTGGCTTGGGGGTGTTCAGCTGGCTACCTCAGACCAGGTACGTAACCTAGGCATTATTTTTGATGACAGTTTGACCCTGAAATCACAGATGTCAGCTGTTGTCAAGACCTCGTTTTACCATCTGAGGAATATTGCCCGGGGTGAAACATCTAGTTCCTCCCAATGATCTTCCAACATTGGTCCACACCTTCATGACCTCTGACCTTGATTACTGCAATGCCCTGTACCTAGGGCTACTGGGGGTTGATATCCATCACTTGCAGCTAGTGCAGAATGCGGCAGCCAGACTGGTGACTGGTTCTTCTAGGACCGGCCATATTACGTTTGTGCTCTGTGGACTGCACTAGCTGCCAGTACAGTGGTGGATCACCTTCAAGGTTGGCTTGCTAACCTATAAAGCCCTACACAAACAGGGACCTCACTACCTGCAAAATCTCCTTCGCCCCTACTGCCTCCCCTGCCCACTTTGCTCCACTGACGAGGGATTGCTAGAGATTCCCAGGATGCATTTGAAGACATCTGGGGGCCTGTTCATTTGCATATGCAGCCCCTACCATGTGGAATTCTCTACCTCATCGGGTAAGAGAGTGTTTAACCTTCCAGTGCTTTAAAGCAGCCCTTAAGACCCATCTCTTTACTTTAGCATTCCCAGGTGATAGCTGATGATGGGTTAATTTTATTATATAGTATTATTTAAATTATTAACACTGATTTTATATCTGCTGATTTTATATTTTTGTATGTCCTATGAATATGCACAGTGCCTTGATCTTCTTGGAAAGACGCTTTAATAAATAAATTTGACTTGACTTGACTGTTGCCTGGCCGAGCTGTTATATGCCTCAGCCCTCAATGCCATGGGAGCAGCTTGGCCGGGCTCCTGGATTCTGCTGCCCTTGTCCATACAGCAGTACCATGGAGAGCAACCAGTGCAGCGCATATGGCTAGCACTGTAAATCCCTGCTCATTGTCCCTGGTAGTGCTATACGGACTAGTGCTCTCTTGACTGGCACTATAACTGGGTACCACAGCTAACAATTAACAGTGGACACCACAGACTAAACAATAAAACCAAAGCAATATAATTTCCCCCCTCCCTAAACCACTACTAGAACAACCCCGTCTCACACACAGCCCCCAGTAATATACCCTCCCATCCCCACAGGCTTATATAATCTTAGCAGACAACTCATTCAGAAGCGGGTGAATTGAGAATTAAAATAAAAATATTATAGACTCAAATACAGATTGGCTTAAAAGAGGCTTCTCCCAAGGGAGGGGATAGGAGGTCACAACCTGGACCTCACTTCCCAGCAAGAAATTGAAGAAAATGGTTCCACCGGGTCTGGAAGCTCAGCAAACTCTGAATGTTTGCAGCAATAACTTTTTCAGCATTAAGTGCATTTTTTTTATTCTATTTTTTTCTTTGGCAGGTCCACTGTCACCCATCTGCCCTGGTTATGGTCCCTGGGGCTTCCACCGCCAACTATTGCCACCTTCATCCCCCAGTTACCCCCAGCTTACCTCCCCAGAGGGCGGGTCCATGGTAATGGTCCCCTAGCCACTCAGTGGGACTGGTGACTGATCGGTGGATTGCAGCGATGGCGGCTAATCGAAGCCCCAAGAAGGGCTTCACTTAGATAGTGGATCCTGCCTGCCTGCTCCTTTTTTCTGTTTTCTTTTGGAGGTGGGGACATGCAATGACACGAGCGTCTGCCCTGCCTCCCTGTATGATGAGCGCCGGTAGCATGAGTGTCTCCCGGCCTCTGCCAGGAGTCCTCAGTGAGCGGGACACTTCCCTTCCCACCCCCCAGAGAAGGAGAGCCATCCATGGGATGCTCCATTCTTCTTCCCCCGACTGGCCCTTCAATGACCTAGGTCCATTCCCGAACCCAGATCACCGGCACCGCAAGGGAAATCCAACCGCTGTGCTGGTGGGCTGGCCCTGCATTTAGTGCATTTAATAACTCTTGAGTCCACTCCTTGATTGAGAGCAAATCACTACTCTTCCAGTGTTTCATAATAATGAGTTTAGCTACCCTCGCTATCGCTGCCATATATGCTTCTCTGAATTTAACCTGATGGTATCATGTTGCCCCAGCATACAGATTTCTGGGGTAAAGTACTGATTGTGGCCAAAAAAAGGGGAAACAAATTGCTTAACAGAGTGCCAAGACACCACCACCTGTTGGCATGCCCAGATCATGTGGAACAGAGTGCCATCTGCCTGGAGAACACCTGTGGCATAGGGGATCGGCTGTCTTATTCATTTTAAATTTATAATTTGTACGGTGTGAAATAAAGATTCTGTAGTATATTAAAGTGTAATAATCCTAGTCTAGCCTGTTTAATTTGCTGATATAGGTCTTTCTAAATTGTTACCCAAACAGTGGAAACATATTTTAGATTTAACATTTGCTGCCAGTAGTACACTGTTGGGGCACAAAATGTCCTGGTCTGCTTACTTAGTTCCCTATAAATCCGGGAAATAAATTTACATTGAACAGCCAAATGTGTTAACACTTCAAAAAAGGCACTGGCCTCCAAATGCCAAGGTGGCTTTCCTAAAAAGGATTGAAGACAATGCTTAATCTGAGCAAAGTGTAAAAACCTGTGAGCTGGGAGGTGAAATCTGTCCCTAAATTCTCCCAAAGTAATAAATTTGTCAAGCTTGATGAAATCTGCCAACATGGACATATCAGTATCCTTCCAGGAAACTGATGAAATTATTTTTTACCTATTAGAATACTGAGGTTGTGAAAGAATGTTTTTCCATGTCTGCCTGGCATCACAGTTTTAAAAAACAACATCCAATCTTATGGACCATCCAAATGGGGACTCCTTAAGATGATTAGATAATTTAGCAACTGGGAGATATAACAAGGATAGCAGTGCAATCTGATGTTCCTGAACCCTGTCCTTTTCTATTTGTAATCAGCAAGGAAAATGACACCGCTCCTCCCCCCTATAATTCCATTGAAAGTATTTAGCTCCATGAAAAGCAAAGTTATACTGCATAAAATATGAAAGTTGTAGTCCACCTAGATCTTTGGGCTTTCAAAGTTTCCCAAAGGCCCTCCAAGGTGGTTTTCCTAACCAAAGGAATTGAGACCAGATCTGATTGATCCTAACAAACTAACTCTTAGGAAGGGTTAAATTCAACATAGAAAGTGGGTACATTAACCTGGGTAAAGCCACCATTTTTAAGATATTGGCTCGTCCCTATAAAGTGGAATATGTTGGTTCTGGGTGGTCAGGACACCGGCAATCAGAGTGCCAGCAGGATGCCACTGGTAGGCACAGTGCTGGTCCACACAGCCATATAGGACCAGTGGCATCAGCCAACATGGCGCAGTGGTGCAGGGACAAACACTGTGAGCTAGTTGCGTATTCGCCTCTCCGCCCATACCTAACAGATCCCTGGTTTCCCTCCCATATCTTCCCACACACGTCCCACTGCAACAGTTCAAGGCCTGTAAAGAGATGTAGGAGACATTCAGTGTGCATGAAAGGCACTGCAGTGTACGGTCCAATCCTGTTCCATGTCTGCCATCCCATGCTACTCTATGGATTAATGGCAGCTCCTGCGCAGAGGACTTCAGTGGGACACATGTCAGAATGACCACCCTTGACTTCATACCTGCCACAATATGCAGAACCCTGACATGCAACCAGCGAAGGTGGTGGAGGAGCTGCCTGTAAGTACAGTACTTTGTCTGTCAATGAAAATACAGCTGCCAACATTGAACAGTGTGTGCAGGGAACAGAAGTTCAACACTGACAGCATGATGTAACTGTCAAATGGTGCACAGACTGCAGAGGACAATGCTTCTGCTGGACAGTGATGTTGTCCAGTACTTCGAGTGCAGGACTATGTGTGTGTCGGCAATGTAGCAGCATGGCGCTCAACCCGCAGGGTACGTGTTGTACTCCACAGCGCTGGGTGCCTTGTTGCACAGGCACCCTTCTTGTGGGGGTCTCCTTTGTTGTTTTCACCCTCATGTCAGTGCTACGATTGCTGGCACCCTACCACCAGCGTACTGACCACCCGGAACTGAATATGTTGCCATTGCTGTAACTCTAATTCCAATTGTTTATCCACTGGATCTAAATTCAACTTCTTAAGAAGGTGAATGCCACGCATACATTTAATCCCCAAATATGATATGGAATGAGTTTCCCATTGGAGCCCCATGGCCTGGACATCAGAGTGATAGCAGGAATGAGATAAAGGGAAGACAAGAGTTTTATAGACATTTAATTTATACCCAGATATAAGGATATATTCTGGGCCAGCCCAGTGGTGCTGAGGGTTGAGACGCTGGACGCCACACCTCGCACCACACCGGTGACCCGGGTTTGAGAATGAGCCTGGGCTGCCAGGGATTGGTGGGGGGGGGAAGAGACTGTGCATCCAGAGGACTGCTCTCTCTTCCAGGGGAGGGATGGGGAAGACGATCACTCAAGAAGAGACCTCTGATGGTGGCTGGAGATAGCCAACAGCAGCAGCATCGTGGCATATGCCTGGGGTGGAGCCATGACAGCACATTGTCTTGACCGCCGGGCTCCACAGGGATGTAACTAAGCAGAAAAAAACCTCCTCCCACCAATAGGTGAAAGTGCCTCCCACCCACTGACCACACTCCAAGAAGTTGGACGTGGCTCTCATCACCCTGTCTCCTCCCCGGCCCGGTGCTCAGCACTATAGAAAGAGCACCCTGGGCAAGGGTGACCCTTCCCTGGAGGGTAGACTCAGGGGATGACTGGTGTTGGGGAGGAGAGGAGAAGTTGGGTCACGCAGGGAGGTAGAGTCTGGGCAATGGGCGGTCACTGGACAGAACTCGGGGGACACAAGGAGAGGGGGCCAAAACACAATTGGAAAAAAAAATAAGGCTATATTCTGAAATTACTTGTAAAGCTGCAGGGAGTGTGGTTTTCCACTGTGAAATGTGTAAAAGGATATAATTACTGGTGTAAACATTTATCAGTGGGAATACTCAGTTGATATTTCCCATAATCACCAGTCAGTTGTTTTGACTTTCACATGCACACAGCAGTTCAGTGTAAGTGTTCCAGCACACTTCGCAGTAAACAGTGAGGGAACACTTCTGCAGTACCTGCCAGATGTCAAAGAAAACCAGCAGCCTTCAACTTCAGGCTGTATGTTCTCCAATCCGAATGGTGCCCAGGAGACTGCAAAGGAAATCTACACTACAAGAAGCTCTCTTCAAACAATCTTTGGCCCAAACTGTGTGATCAACCAGGTAGTGTCCATCAACATTTATCATGCAGCTCCTGAAGAAAGTGACCAGAATAAATGAAGATGTCCAGTAATTGAGTCAGATTCCAATTAGAGGAGAGTTGGCAGTGAGATAAGAATGTATAATTTGTAATTTGTTGCCTCCCTGTGTGCCAAAAGCATAATAAAATAATTAATTTAACTATTTCTCCTGAGCTCCCTATGTGTCAGTTAATTTTGACACTGTCCCTTAACTCATTTCAGGCACTGCATCAGACGGACCTCTGTAACCATGGCCATGAACTGTCCTGCAGTAACTGAAAGTGAGCACACAGAGAAATGAAGCTGACGTGGAGGTTTCACAGCCAGTGATTTTTTTTGTTTAACTGTAGTAAAGTTTTTGAAAAGTTTGTTTTGGGCTCTGAATACTCTCAACGATGTTCTGGTACAGTGCAGCATACAAGAGAAAATGTATCATTTACTTCAGTGTTTTTTTTCTTGTGTTTTCTTATTAAAATAGCCAGTGTATGTTACTCTCTTATGCAGTTCTTGTAAGGTAAGACTGCTCCTACTTTTGTTCTGCTTGTGCTTATAAACTTGTGTGTTCAGTTGGATAAATAAAAAAAAGAAAGCATATTTAAATTCCCAAACTGTGGTGTTGTGCAAAATGATTTTGAATAGTTTGTGTATAGAAATGTAATTCTTTGTCTAGAAAAAAATATACCCCAGTAATTATAAAAATTAAGACATGGAGGTAACATTATGAAATATTAATGCAAACCCTCGGTGAGCGATGAATTGTTAAACCCCTTGAGCTTCACTCTCGGGGTTTAATGATGCATCCCTCACCTTGGGTGTGCATTAAATTGCCATAATGTTTATCTCCCTATGCACTATTCTCTATATCATCAGCAAACATGGATAGTTTATAATCTGCTATCCCTACAAAAATGCCCTTAACCCATGGGGAAGAGGTAATTTTCCTGGCTAGGGGTTCTACATATAAATTAAATAACACAGGGGATAGGGGGCACACTTGATGAGCTCCTCTTGTCAAAAATTGGCACCAAGAGTTTCCATTGCAAAACATCCTAGCTGAAGGGCAGACATAAAACATTTTAATCCACTGAATAAAATCCAGTGGGATGCCATATTTTGATAATAATTCAAATAAGAAATTCCAGGCCACCCAGTCAAATGCCTTCTCCGTGTCTCGGGAGACCAGCACCCTGTCAGCGCATACCTTCCCACACGTTGAGATTAAATAAACGATTTTCTAAAAGTGGTCACTGGAGCACAATCCGGCAACAAACTTTACCTGATCCCACTCTATTAACCCTGACCATACCTTCTTGAGTCATGATGCCAAAATGCTCACTAAGATTTTTATGTCAATATTTAGAAGCAAGGTAGGTCTGTAATTATCCAGGACAGTATGGTCCTTCCCTGGTTTAGGTAAAATGACAATCCTAGCCTCCAGTAAAGCCTGCTCCTTAATATTTAAAGTATATAGATAATGAAACACAATTTTTAATACAGGTACCAGCTCAGTGTTAAAGATTTTGTAAACAAGAGAGGCAAATCCATCTGGCCCTGTGGCCTTATCTGTGGGAAGAGAACCTATTGCCTCCAATATCTCAGCCTCTGAAATAGGACCCATCAATACATCCTTTTGAGCTTCATCAAGTGTAGGCAAATCTACTCCATCTAAAATTCCTATACTTTTCTTGAAACTCTGAATCTGATTCAGGCGCAGTTTATAAGGCTTGGTAAAATGACTTAAATACATCTGTCATCCCCTCTTGAGTCAGAGACACCCTGACCAATATACAGTATGTGGATTTCAAGGAAGTTGCTGAACAGGTAACTTTATCCAGCAAATGACTGGAATATTTACTGTAGCTCTTAAGGAGACTAGATCGTTCCATGACTTGACATCTGAAGATTTAGAAAGTTCAGATTCCAATCTTTGGATTTGGGACAACCATTCCTCAACTTGTGAATTTAATTTCTTGTTCTTAACCATAGCTAGTCTAATAAATTCTCCTCTTCAGAGTGCTTTCTTCGACCCCCATAACACATCTTTCACCTTTATGGTATGTACATTTTCTGCCCAAGAACTGAGAAGACATTTCTTCATATGATACACAATGTAGAAGTCCATCAATAAGCTGGTATTCAGGGATCAAGTGCCAGTACCCTTAGGGTGCTGAGTTAAAGATAGCTCTAACTGGATAGAGGAACGATCTGAAATAACCCTTGGGTTTATTTTTACCTCTGCAAAATAGGTCATTAAAGAGTTGCTAATTAAAAAAATAGTTGATTCGGGAATAGACTCCATGTGGAGAGGAATAGAGGGTAAATTCCTGCTATCCCTGATGTAAAAGTCCATGACTCTATTAATCCCAAATCTTTTATACACTCCCTCAAAGCTCTTTGTGCAGGAGATATGCCTGTCTTCTTTTTAAAGGGCCTATTTAAGTTGCTTGAATACACCAAATTCCAGTCCCCCCCAAGAACACAAGGTATGTCAGCAAGTGGGGCCAAGAGGGATGCTAGAGCTGGAAAAAATGATGGATTATCTCTGTTTGGCCCATGGATCATAGAATCATAGAATTCTGCCATCAGAAGATGACCATTCAGCCCGTCTAGTCTGCTCAAAAGAGATAGCCCACCCCATCTGCCCTTTTACCTCCCACCCCCTCTGCCCTCTCTCTCCTCCTCTGCCTAGTCTCATGTAGTCATCCCATGCTCTTTTGAATTTATCCACTGTGTCCACCTCCACTACCCATTCCAGCAATGTATTCAATGGACCTACAACCCTCTCTGAGAAGTAACACCCTCTTATGTCCCCCTGAAATCTGACCCCTTCTAGCTTGAGTGCATGACCTCTGGTGGTTTTGTTTTCATTTAGTCTTAAGGTGCTATCTCCCTTTACTTTATTTATTCTTTTCATGTATTTGAAGGATTCCACCATGTCTCCTCTTTCCCTTCTCATTTCCAGTGTATACAAAACAAGCTCCTCCTACTTCTCCCCATATGGCCTCCCCTGCATCCTCTGGATCATCTTGGTCACCTTTCTCTGGACCCTCTCCAGCCTATCCTTGTCCCCCTGCAATTGGGGCCTCCAGAATTGAATCCCATATTCCAGCTGTGGTCTGACCAGTGTTTTGTATAGTGGCATCATCACCTCCCTCCTCCTACTTGTGAAGCCCCTCCCTATGCACACCAGCATTCTTGTTGCTTTGCCAGCTGCTCATTCACACTGACTCCTAACCTTTAAAGTGTCAGTGATCCAAATTCCCAGGTCCTTTTCTTGCTTCATGACCTTCAGTGTCTCCCTTAAAGGCAGTAATGAGCTCTTGGATTATTTCATCCTATGTGCATAGTTTTGTGCTTGTATGCGTTGAATTGCACCTTTCTGCCCACTCCTCCAGCCTGACTAGATCCTGTCTCATTTTCTCCACCCCACCTGGAGTGTCTACTCTGTTATAGACTTTTGTGTCATCTGCGGACAGACACGCCTTCCCATTTAGACCCTCTTCTAAATCCCCCACATATACATTGAACAATATGGGACCCAACACCAATCCCCGTGGTACCCTGCCCATCACCCCTAGTTCACTGCAGGGCTTCCCATTTACCACTACTCTCTGAGTCCTCCCTCCCAAACAATCCTCCACCCAGTTTGTAAGCTTAGCTCCCACTCCTAAACTGCTTAACTTGCCTACCAGCCTCCTGTGGGGGACAGAGCCAAATGCCTTCCTGAAAACCAGATATACCATGTCCACCACTTCCCCTGATCATTAACCTCTGTTACACCCTCAAATAATTCAATCAGGTTTCTCTGACAAGACCTACCACCTATGAACCCATGTTGGTTGTCATCAATTAGTCCTTTCTCCTCTAGGTGTCATACCAGCCTCTACTTCATGACAGCTTCCATTATCTTGCCTACAACAGAAGTGAGACTGACTGTGTGGTAGTTGCCTGGCTCATCCCCCCCTGTAGAGCAGTACCACCTCTGCCTGCTTCCAGTCCCTGGGACCTTCCCTGATTTAAGAGATAGATTAAACAGCTTGGCAAGAGGCCCCACCAATTCTTCCCTTAACTCCCCAAGTACCCTTGGATGTAATTGATCTGGTCCCATAACCTTGTCAGTTTTATTTTTCACAGCTCCTCCAACACCCTCATCACCGTGAAGGGGCTTGTGTCCACCTCCTTACCCACACTCCCTCTTCTGCTTAATACAGGCCCTCTTCCTTCTTTCTTGGTCGTGAATACTGATGTGAAGTATTCACCAAGCACCACATCTACATTAGTTAATTTACCATGCAAAATAATATATCATCCCTCTGGGTCTTTCCATTCATGAAGTAACTGAAAGGGAACAGATTTATGAATTAATGTAGCTACCCCTCTTTGACGGGCACTAGGACCCGAACCATACACTTGCCCCACCCATAACTTATTCAGGTTTTGTACTTGGTCTGTTGGCAGATGCATTTCCTACAGCATTACAATATGTGTATGGTACTGCTGCAGATGTCTTAAGATGCAGTATTTGTTATTGTTATTCCTCCCTCCCTTGATATTCTAGGAGATAACCTTCTACTGCTACATCGCACTAAACAATTAATCATAGACCTTGAATCCACTTCATAAAATTTAATAAGCCTGCATGATCCCTTTCCCCCTTCCCCACCCCACTTCCCCACCAAATAAACTGAGGTCTCATCCCTTGATCATTGCCATAACCCCTGCAAAGTTAAATCTCAAACAACCCCACTGCTTTCCAGGCCTTAAGCCCTCTCCCTAACATGTGGTCTGAGAATCAAGCAAAAGTGCAGCCCCATCCAACTCCCTCTAAAAACAGATCTTGCCCCCCACCTAGAGCTCAACCTAGGAATACCTAGACTATGTAACATTACTTTTAAAACTGAATACTCTCCTGCCCCCACAGCCATAAGACAAGCTGCCTCCCAAGGGCCATGAATACTAAAGAAGGAAAAGCATAAAAGTCAAAAATACCAACAATGCTATCATACATAGTCTAGTCCCAAGCAATGCTCAATAGGCATTACTGTAGCTACAAAAAAACAGCAATAATGTCCGAACATCTTATGGAAAAAATTAATGATGAGAATACTTTAGTCTCTCCCAACCAAAAATAATTATGCATTCTAAACTACATGTAAGTCATATAAATATGCTTTTTCCAGTAAGTTTGACATCTGTTAGTCTTGCAGAACTCAAATGTCTGACCATTAAGTTCTAAAATAAAACTTGATAAAAGACTGCTAGAAATCTACAAACTTTAACTAAAATATATCATAACCACCTACTGACAAGGCACTTTGTGGCTGCTTATCCCCCCCCCACCCTCATAAAGTGTTTTCTTGTTATTTAACTTGTACCTATGTTTTTAATTATTCTGTAAGTTCTGAGTCCAATTGTATCATTCATTGTAATGTACCTTTGCTTTCTCCTATTGTACTTTGTTTTGCAATCTATGAAGTGGAACCTTTGTAAAAGGGCTTTCGCTCAAAGGTCTTTTCTGAATCACTAAATAAATAAATATAAATACAAATTGAGGTCATATCTACATATAGCTTAGGAGCCATCTAAAATATTAGTCAGGTTCTTGCATACATGCATAACTAAAATGAGTTCCCATATAGTCTCATCAGTATGAATATAACAGGAGCAGAAATCCTCTCACATTGTTGCTGGAGAAACTGCTAAGGGGGATTTCCCAATTCTGCACCCTTCAGTGCATTCCAGAAGTTTCTTGAAGGTTCCACATCATGAACATAATAAGTCCACCCTTCCAGCCCATAGCAGAATTGTCCAAAACAAAGAAGCACTTCATTAGAAACACTATGAAAACTAAAGTACCATGCTGCAGAGCTGGGGTGGGGTGCAGGTGAGGGCTGTGCACCCTTAACAAATGAACCAAAAAATTAAACACCACCATGCACTCCAGAGCTAGGAGGATAGATAGCTCTCCAGTGAAGATGGTCAAAAATTACCACTGATTCCAGTTTGCTTTTAAATGCAAAATAGCTGGTTCATTCCAAAATAAATGATTTAAGTAAATGAAGGCACAATAGTTATGTGCAAGGTCCCCAGCACTTCACCAATTAAGGCTTCATCAGGGGGATGGTCCTTGCAATACTGATTCAATTTTTACACCAATTAAATACAAATTTAGTGAAATCACATCTATTAACCAATCTTCTTAAATAAAGGAAAAAAACCTGAGATTTAGTATGCATACCAGAGATGTTAATGGCCTTTCCAAAGATGAAACAGAGGAAAGTCAGCCGCTATGCTTGAGTGCAATGGATGATCTAACAACCCGATTGGCAAACATAAAACAGAGACTCACAACATCTGGAGGTGGAGGATCAATTGAAACGGGTGAGTTAAAAACCCTGTTTCAAATACTAGAACATCAACTTTTTTCAGAAATCAATTTAACATTCAAAATTAGCAGTTTGGAGCGGTACCTAGAGAACAACATAGTTCCTAGGGGATTACAAATAACAGTAGTCCCTTCAGGTGTTTTTTAGGATTTTACAGCCATGAAAGAATGGTAAGATGCAGCACAGGAGTGTGCACTGATTTGTCAGATTGATCATAAAGAAACAACTCTGCTAAATACTTGAAACTAAGCAAAGAAATAACAGAGACTTAAAATGCTCTAAAAAATTTGATTACACACTCGGAGTTTAAAGACCTTGATCTTGCACTGCATACCAAACTAAAAAATCAAGAAATAGAGATAATCAAATGAAAACAACACAAATTGGAGAGACCTTCTTGATTATATGGAAGGGTGGCGCTTTAATTGGTCAAGGCAGAATAAAGATCGATTAAGTTCAACAGGGAGATCAAAGTCTAGATTTAGATCACAAGGTCAACAGGGCTGGAACACAATAAAAAGTGAAACTTAAACACAGAATATACTGAGTGAATAAAGCACTAGAAAAACATCAGGTGCAGCTGCAGTGAGCCCCAGATCCATGACAACCGTAACATTTTCAGAAGGACCCCAGGACAAGGATCATTCCAAAAATCAAAAAATGGAAAAGGACAAGGAGGGGGAAAGGGGTGGCAGGTACACAAAGCACCAAACCCAAGATGAGGAGCAGCAGGAGATAAACCTATCCAGAACTGAATTTACTGAAGTGGATTTAAAATTGTTAAGGAAAGGATTATCTTTTGTCCCTAGTGCCAAACCGATGGAATTTGATATTATTATTGACCTGGAGAAATTCTTTAGAAAGTTGGAATTAAGGACTTTTTCCTATGACAAGAAGCATTTTCAGAAGATACAATGGTGTACTTGGATGTCACGTTGGATAGCACAGCAGTGGACTGCGAGGGTGGAATTGCACTTCTGGATTTCTTGTTCTTGGAAACAGAAGATGAAACATCAACACAGGACCACACGATATCAGTATAACTACAGCAAGATTTAAAGACATGGGGCAGCCTAGATATTCAGAACTTTATGAATCTAGATGAACTGTTATGTGAGATCTTGAAACAGGATACTGTGAGTAACATCAGGGATTTTAACATGTTATTATATGATATTAACATTTTACATTTCAAATGGCACAGAAAAGAAATTTTTATACCCAAATCAACTGTTTGCCCCCAAAGTCTCAATTCAAATATTATAACTTATAAAAATAATTTGTTAAGGGAAATAAAAAAAAAAATACTGAATGACGATAACATACAATATCACAGAAATGTATCTAGATTGGAGAAATAATCATTAGATAAATTAAAGGCTGATACAAACCTAATATTTAAACCAGCTGATAAAGGTGGAAACCTTGTAATTATGGACAGGGACTTTTATTGCAGCAAGGTATTAGAATTGTTGATTGACACTGATAATTATCAGCTATTGAATGGTGATCCTGTGACTCGTTATAAAACTGAGCTATTAGTTGGTTTAGAACATGCCAAGTCAGAAGGAGAGATTACAGAACCAAAATTTTTATTTATCTATCTGCAGTTCCCCATCCAACCTTATACATTTTGCCCAAAATCCATAAAAATGTATCAAATCCCCCATGTCGACCAATTGTATCTGACATAGGCTCATTGTCTGAGGGTATGTGTCAGTTCGTTGATTTTTATCTTAAATGCAGTGTGCAATGCTTACCCTCATATACACATGATACTATGCATTTTTTGGAACAGTTACAGGACTTTCAGTGGCAAGACAATATATGATGGCTTACAATAGATGTTGAGTACTTGTATACCTCCATAAGACATGTGGATGCAGAAGCATGTAATTACTTTCTTCTCAAGGATCCATTGCATGACAATATGCCACTAAATTTGATTTTACAGCGATTGGAATTTGTATTGGGGAGAAATTATTTTGAGTTCAATGGGGAATTTTACCTTCAGAAATGTGGCACAGCTATAAGGTAAGCTATGGCCCCCTCTTTTGAAACCTATTTTTGGGTTATTGGGAGGAAAACATTTTATTTGACAAAAACTCGAATCCATTTGGTGGGCACATAGCCAAATGGATTTGCTTTATAGATAACATACTGTGTATTTAGCAAGGAACTAAGGAGACTATTATGGCATTCATGGAATGGTTGAACACAAATTATAGGAATCTAAAATTCACACATAATAGCAGTGATATAGAAATAGAATTGTTTTAATTTATTTTATTTTTATTTTAGTCTTTGGTAACCGGGTAAGGCCCACTAGGCACAAGTGCCTGTTTTCAGGGGCGACCTGGAAGCACTAGGCGGTTAAGTGACTTGCTCAGAGTCACACAGTATGCAAGGGGAGGTTGTGAGAATCAAACTCAGGTCTGGTCTGCTGGATGTACCAAGCTTGTTCACACCTTGTTCCTTTAACCTCTAACCTCTAGGCTATACTGCCTCTAATTCTGATTGTAAACCATGACAACCTCATTAGTACTAGAGGGTTCAGGAAAACAACTGCTACAAATAATTATTTGTTAGCAACTGGTTCTCAACCAAAAGCCCTTAAAGACTCTATCCCATATAGCCAGCTCCTGAGACTATGCAGGAATTGTAGTGACAATCACACTTTTCTGTTGCAAGCTGAAGAGTTAAGGAGTAGGTTTTTGAATAGGGGATATAAGAAGGAAATACTGGACAAAGCTTTTATTAAAGCTAATAATTTGGACAGAAACCAATTACTGACACTGAAAACAAAAACTGTAAACACTGAAAATGATACAGTCAGTTTTGTTACCCAGTATAACGCATTAGCAGGAAAAATAGATAACATTGTGACCAAATATTGGCATATTTTGTCAAATGATCCCCTGTTAGTAGAAAACATAGGAATCAAACCAAGGGTTTCTTTTTCAGAAGGGAAAAGCCTGAGGGACAGTTTGATACAGAGACAACTCCCGAGAAATGTTCAGACTACTCAGATATGGTTACCAATCAAGCCACAGGGAATGTACAAATGTGGGAACTGCAATACTTGCACATACTGCCAGCAAGGCAAAACAGTTGTAGCCCCAACTACCAACAGAGTAATACAAATCAGGCAGTTCCTATCTTGTGTTACAACTTTTGTTGTATATGCAATATGGTGCACTTGCCTTAAGTTATACATAGAAAGAACAGTAAGACCTCTAAAAATCAGAATACAAGAGATATTTGGGACATCAGAAATGTAGATCTTACTAGCCCCATAGCAACACACTTCTTTGAAATACATAATCATGATCCTTCCTGTTTAACATTTTCTGGTATTGAACAGGTTAGAATAGGTAGATGAGGAGGCAACCATCTAAATAAACTAGAACAGAGGGAAATGTTTTGGATTTATGTGCTAAGAGCCCTAACACCAGATGGACTGAACAGAGAATGAGATGCTAAACCCTACTTGTAATAAATATACTGACTAAGAGATGATAGTAGGGCCAATTCTACCTCAGAAGCAATTTCAAGGCATAACTTTGGTTCCTATCTTTTTCCTGTTTCTCTTTCTTGTCATCCCCTTTTAATCCTACTCTTTCTCTAATATTCACCCCAATTATTTCCTCCCTACACACAAACCCTCAAAACCAACCCCCCAACTTTTTCTTGATTCTGAAACCTTGGTGTATTTATGCATCTATATAGAAGCAAAGAAATATTCTGTTGTAAGGTCATGTTGTTTAAAAGGCTAAGCCCCTACTGTTAGAGGAAGTAAATTTAATCATAGTAAACTGCAGTAACAAATTTAAATGTTCTAAAACAATGTGAAGTAATTTTTCTTCTTTATTTTATTTCTCCCCACAGATTATCTGTGAGCGCAGTTTTTCCTGCTTTCTATATGTGACCTCACTATTTCATTGGCTTGGACCTGTAGAGTCAGCGCCTTATCCCTTGTTGTCTGTCTATACGAGAAATGACAGATTTATATTTATACAATTGTTATGCTTTAAAAGAAAAATTTTGAAACAATGGTATGAATTTCATACTCAGACATTCCTATAAATATTAGGAAATGGTTAACATATCAGGAATTTCATGGCAGTATAGTATTGCTGAAGATGATTTCACACACAGCACTACTGCCCTTTTGTTCTCTTATTTTGTTTAAAGTACTTTTTTGAGTATGCCATGAGGTTGTTAAAGATAAGTTTTTTCACTAATGGTATGGCAAAATGTCTACTTGAAGTAGTTGGGGACCAAATGGTTCACAATGTGATAAAATTGAAATTGAGCACTCTGATTGGCCGATATGATTTACTTTATAACATTTCTAAATAGGTACTATTAATATATGTATTTTCATGTTTTGGTGTAGTACAATGTCATATATAATAGATTTGGAACCATATGGCTTATAATATGACAAAATGTAAATCAAGCGATTGGATTGGCTGATACAATCAAAATCAATATTTTTGTATGAAAGACATCAAAATTGGTTGCCACCATTATTGTGATTAAAGTTATTAGTTTTTTTCTTGTTACCAATTGTTTTACTCATATACTGATTTGTTTTTTTGAGAAGAAGCAATTTGATTGGTTAATAGATGCGATGTCACTAAATTTATATTTAATTGGTATAAAAGGAGAATCAGTATTGCAAGAGCCATCCCCTGATGAAGCCTTAATTGGCAAAGCACCAGGGACCTTGCACATAACTGTTGTGCCTTTGTTTACTTATGCCATTTATTTTGGAATAAACCAGCTATTTTGCATCTAAAAGCAAACTGGATTCAGTGGTAATTTTTGTCCACCTTCACTGGAGGGCTGTCTGTCCTCCTGGCTGTGGTGTGCATGGTGGTGTTTTGGTTTTTGGTTTATTAGAAAAAAATGCCTACTCTGCCAAATATAGCCAGTCTTATCTGGGAGCTTTACAGAACCGAGAGCCCACAATTTGTTTTATTTGTAACCAAAGATAGCAACAGAACCCCGGGCAGTTGAGCACTGCAGCTCTAATTTCCAGGTTCAAATATCAATTGTTGTGGTCATAAAAAATAATCACGTTACAGTGTCATATACCAACCAACTAAAATCTGTGCACAATGCAGAACTTAAATACTTGCTTGACTATCTGTTATATCTCATGCTGTATATTCACTCAGTAGGATTTAGGTACAAAACAGCACATCCAAGTCGTCATGTAATGGAAAAATACTGACCGCACTATAGAAAATATTCAGACAGCTCCTGCGAGACCTTCTGGATTGCGAAAATAAAAAGCAGAACTCTTGCACCACTTTGCTGAAGAGATTTGGCAAAATCTTTGAAAGTTCCTCAGATGCTTGGGCAGCAGTGTCAAAATAATGTCTGCCTCTTGATGTAGTAACCTCCAGATGAGTTGGAAAAGAATCCTGTATTGAATTTGTACGTCCCACAACTTGTTTTGGATTGCTCTATTAGCCTCTTGGTCTTTCTGAACCTTATAAGTCAAGTCTGGTACCAAGCACAATTTATTGCTGTCCCATTTCAATCTGTTGACCTTTCTTGTGGCTTTGATTAAATGATCCTGGTCTAAATAAGTACTTTAAATATTAGAGGTCTTGGGGGCTCACCCTTTGCTGGTTTTGGTTGCATGTAACTGTGAGCCCACTCCACAATGTATTGAGGACCATTAGGTGAGGGCCCACAATTTTGTAGCAAAATGTTTGTACAAATTCAATAGGTGCTGGCCCATCTTCACCTTCTGGAAGGCTCAATAATAACTGTTTTTTTCCTCCTGGAACTGCCTTCCAAGTCTTCCACCTTGTCTTCTAATTTTTTAACTGTGCGCGTAAGAGAGAGATTACCTCGGGATCCATTGTTGAGAACCTATCCTCTGTGGAGGAAATTCAGGCTTCTGCATCCGAGACCTCTAAAGCTAAATCTTTAAGGGCTGGTTTCCACTCCTTGAACTCCACAATAAGTGCAAATAATGCTTGCTTAATCATTTGCAGTCCTTCATATACTTGGGCTGTGGTAACCAAGGCACTGGGTTCCTTTTTATTTTATTTTTTTTGCGATTTAAGTTTTATTAAAGTTTATTACATCCACCAACCACAAATAGTAAAGAAGCACAATGAAGCGTAAAGATAACACACAAACAAACAATAAGAAACCCCAAACTGACAAAACCCACTCCCCAAACCACTCCCCACCCCCCCAGAGCACACATACCAACAAAGAAACCAAACAAAAGGGGAAAAACAACAAGGTCTCAAACTCCACAGAAAAGGGTCACAGTCTTCCCACCACCGTGCTCAATCAGGTAGCCTCAGAATAAACAGAAGAATATAAAACTGCTCCCATCTAGTCTGGAAAAGGTCTGGACTCTGGTGAAGTTTGGCAATCTGCTTTTCAACTGCAAGCACCTGAATAATCTCACTATATCATTCCCTTAACCCTTGCAGGGCCGCAGACTGATGTATCAGTCCAAAATTCCTATACATTCTAATTCTGTTGGCAGCCTAAGGGTTAAAGGTGGGACACAGTCAGCACGCCAGTGACGAAGAATGATAACTTTCGCCAGCATGGAAATCAATGCCATATGGACTTTGCAATTCCCAAACAGGGAGGACAGAAAGTCACCAACCAGGCAAATCTCAGGGATAAAGGTATCCTCCAACCCCAATAGTGGATCAAGCGAGGTCTTGATTTTATACCAAAAAAGAGCTACTGTACTTTAGGACATCCCCATAACATGTGGTATAAGTGACCTTCCACCAGCCCACACCGAGTACACAGTAAAGTATCAGACTGTCCCTTCCTAAACAGTTTAAGAGAGATGTAGTATAGAGTATGCAGTATACGAAACTGGGTCCATCGATAATGATCCCTTTTAATGAACTTACATAAGTTGCACCAGATGCATCCCCAGCATCCAGAACTGAGTGGCCATTGAAAAACCTGCTGCAATTAGAAACCAACACCTGATAAAGCTTCAGGATCAAGGGAATGTAAGCACACATATAACTAAGCTATGGAATGGGACTGGAGAGCCAAAGGGGCACTGGATTCCTGAGGTGGCATATGTGTTGAGTTACTGCGGCAAGGCTACTTAGCTTCCAGCTGTTCCACCTGCTCTTTCTCGCTGTCCGACTCTTCAGATGAAAAAGAAGTCTCCAACTTGACAAGTTACATGTGTTCCTCTGCCATAACACAAGTAAAGATTATTAAAACCTTTAGCTATGCTGAAAACCCCTAAAAGGCTGTAGAACTGGGGTAAAGAAATTATCTTTCCTGGGTCGTGACGGAGTTCCATGGAGTTGCTGCTTACCCGTGGCTTGGCATCACGTGACTCTCAGGGATTCCTGTATTTTATAGGAAAACAGAGCCATTTACAGAAAAATTGTTCCCATATACTTGCATTGATTATATGGGAATATGGAGCAATTTGACTTTCATAGGAAGTAATGTAATCTACAGGAAAACACAGGAAAATTGTATTGGAGCTACAAGGAAAATGCCAAATCAGTCTGGGAACACTGCAGTAACTCCTTTAGTGCTCTGTGTCATACAGAATGCTGTATTTCACAGGACACTAAAGTGCATGGCCATAAGGACATACCTACAGTAGTACCTCTTACTGCAAAGGACCCCAGGGCACCGGATCCCCAGTGTCTTTCTTGGGTCTGACCCATGGGATCTAGAGAGCAGCCCTTTAGTCTTGCAATCCTGCAGGTCCACAGTGAAGCAGAGGTCACGTGATTGCAGAAACAATGCCAACACATAGGGTGTCTGCTTTCACTTTCCCTGCCCTGCCCTGCTATACTAGTGTTTTTTGTTTTGGTAGAGGAGTAAACAGCTGTATAGCAGTTTGGTGTTAGAACAAGGCACAGTTGCTGATAGTAGGAAACTGAAAATGTAATTGTCCAAAAGACGTTTTTACTGTTTCAGGGACTGTTTGTGTAAGTTTTATGTAGTTTAAAAATTGTTGGGTCAGTCCGTGCTTATCTGTACATTTAAACATTTTGGTTGGCTTTTTTGGGGGGGTTACAGAATGCCCACTCATGACTCCCTTTCATTACTTTTTATTAATTGTGTTATGGGTGTTTGTAGGAATTTTGGTTTTCTATAGTGCCTTTCATTTACCCTAGCTATTTTGCAATCCAGGGAGGCAGTATAGCATAGTGGTTAAGCACACTGAGCTGCAGCAATCCCGTCAGCACACTGCCAGTACAGTGGTAGTGCCACCACTGATGGTGCTGGTGAACTGGGTTTGAAAATGAGCCTTGATTGTCAGAAGGCAGCCAAGAAGAGGAGGACTGAGTGTCCCATAGGATGCACTCCACCTCCAGAGAGGGAGGAAAGTCAGTACCCGTGCTGTACTGCCAACTGGGTGACAGCAGTGATAGCTCATCTGGAGAGGCATACTGGTCAGAGGAATGCCAGCTGTGACATGCTTCATACGTTGCATCTGTGAGCTTACACCCTGTAGAAAGCCTGTGTTCAAGGGGGATCAGTAAAAAGCACAGTAAATCCTCAGCCCTAGAGGAATGATTATCAGCCTCTTGTAGGCCCAGCATCGGCAGTGTTAGCCCTCTGGATGTGGATCCTTATCTGCAGCAGGGAGGGTGAGCCCAGCTGCCCCTGCCATGAGGGGGGAAGCCATGTAGAAACTGGAGTGATGCTAAGTCTGCAGGAAGTTGGGTGATGGTGCAGGGGGGCACTGGAGAGGAAGGGATCAGGGTGGTGTTTATGATCATAAATAGAGTATCACTGAGCTGCAAACCTGAAGATCTGGGTTTGAATCCAACAGCTACCACTTGTCTATTGTGTGAACCTGAGTAAGTGACTTAACTTCCCTGTGCTCCCACAACACATTTGGAAATAAACTTTGGCTCAATGTATCATTCCTGGCCCCAACTAGTGCAATAAAATAAAGGAGGGGAGATAGAACAGTGCTGCCACTGTAGGCAGAGTAACCCTGAAAAAGTGGGACTAGTGTGATGTGGGCTCAGGTTCACTTTTTTGCTTATCCAATTGGAAGATTGAGATAATAGTCACTTCAGAGAGTATGTGGCAGTGGTGGCATTTGAACTTGTGGCTACAAGTTTTCAGCAGTACACTTTAAGCAGCAAGCCAAATGTTTAGTTTCATAGAGTGTCTTTCATACATACAAACATTTCCAAGGTGCTGTCACATCAATGGAGAAGGGAACATTGATTGCATTTTAGCCGTACAGGGAAGTTAACACTGCAAAGTGATAGGTACTGCAGATGCCAGAGTGGTTAAATATGAAGTTGCTACTAGGCTAATATTTTGTGTAGATTCAGAAAATATATACTTTCCCTATGATACTATAGTGTCCTGAATGTCAACAGGTCAGAGAACTGATGCTGTGCATTTTCCATTATGATCCCATATTTTCCCTGTTGAAATATACGTAGCACCCTACATGTTTAGGGCTTATTTCTACTTGATTTTTGTGGTATTAGCACACAAATGTGGCACAAGTGTAACTGATCTTTTCTGTAGAATTCACAAAGGTGGTATTTGTGTATCTGCAGCGCATGTTACATTGACTTTTGCTGTGCTGCAGTGAGCAAATTATGACATTTTCAGTGTTTGTCAGAGTTGTACCAAATATAGAGAAGGAGCATTGGTAGCAGACATTTAGGTAACAGGCAAAGTTACCAGGTTTAAAACCAGTATTTTGTGCTGTTTCAGAAAATATATACTTTTCCTATAATATCACGGTGTCCTGAATATCTATTGGCAAGAGAATCAATGCTGTGCATTTTCCATTATGTGCCCACATTTTTCCCTTTTAAAATACACTTATCCCCATGCAGGTTTAGGGCATATTTCTACAGATATCTATGGTAAAGATACATAAATGTGGTACTGTTGTAACCAATGGTCTCCCTAGAATCCAAAAATTGGCCCAGTGGTGCAGGGAGTTGAGGCGCTGGCACCTTACCTCGCGCCACACCAGCGACCAGGGTTCCGGAATGGACTTGGGGCATAGGGGTTCGGCAGGGGAAGGGGAGGATTGAGCATCTGTAGGACTGCTCTCCTTCCCTGGGGTGGGTAACAGGGCTGCTTTGCTCTGCAGTAGCCCCCAGGGAAACCGGGAGCACTGCAGAAGCGTTGCAACGTGGGAAATACCAGAAAAATGGAAAAACACTGCTCTGGATTGGTTGGATGATGGCATCTGGTCCACTGACACCCCGGAGACTTCCTGTAAGCTAGTCCACCTCAGCAGCACCCTGAGGTCAAGGAAAAAAAAGTGTGCTGGGCAGCCCCACTGGTGCCTTCCCCCTCGGAGGAGAGTGACCCACTTGGCGAAGGGTAACGCTGAGCTACCTCGGGGTCGGCTGCAATATGAGGTAAGGAAGCTTGGGGAGGTTCATGAGGGGATGCTGGTGACCTTGGATGCCTGAAGGACTGGCAGGTCCAAAGCACAGGGGGAGAAAATAGATTACACAAAAAATAATCCAAAAACTGGATTTTTTTATGTATCTGCCACTTGTGTTACACTTGCATTTGCTTTGTTAAAATGTGAAAATTATGCAAATTTCAATTATTTTTCATAGCTGTAACAAATATAAAAAAGAATAATGGGTAGAAAACATTTGGCTAGTCAGCTACGTTACCCATGTTTAAAACCAATATTTTATGTAGTTTTAGACAATACATACTTTTCTGTGGTGACATGATGTTCTGTATTTTTGCAAGCCAGAGAAGCAATGCTGTGCATTTTTCGTTATGGACCCAGATATATCCCTGCAGACTAAACTTAGCACCTTATGACTTTAGGGCCTATTTCTGCCAGTACTCTTTGGTAAAGGTACGTAAGTGTTGTACCTCTGGTATACTCTTTAGAATTCCAAAATGCCGAATTTTGTATTGTTTCTTCTGCACGTTGTTGTATTAGAGCTCCACAACTGCAGAGTATTTGCTTGTGACAACAATTGGAATGAAATGTATACTTATAGTATTTTTAGTTTCCCTCTTTAGCACTCTATTGAATTAGTGTATCCTGCACAGTTGCATGTATTTGTTTAGATTTACCAGAGGCCAACTTGGAAATGAGAAATTTCTCTATTTTTTGGAAAATATATGTATAACCCAGTACAAGGGATGTAAGGTGGGTAACCTAAAATGCTGCAAATCAGCCTTGGACACTAATTATTAATGCAAGAATTATTTTAAATAATTGTACAAATAGATACAAACCGCTAGTCTTAATAGACAGATCTGGTGCTGCAGATTTCAGAGATATAAGCATTTGTACAAACGCCTTTTTTGCCTGCCAAAAACATCAAACTGTTTGCATTTAAATTGTGAAATTACCATAAAACAGTATACATCTGAAAAAAAAAACTGGATCACTTGGAATAATTTACAAGCTATTGCATAATTAGTTAGCCTTATGACAGAAGCATTTAAAAAGATGCAGTTTTTATATGTAATCTAATTTTTACTTAAAAAAACCTATAGAGAAATCCAAGGTGCACATAGCCATCCTTTCACCTTTTATTTGTTAGACATTAAATAGCATACCACTGCTGTAACATGTTTCTGCTTATACAAAACATTTTTTTTAGTTTATATAGTAGAGGAATAGAGAAGTTCAACAACATATTAGTTTCCATGATTTTTAGTTAAACAATAAGTTTTTGGGGGTCTCTTCTGCCCCCTTACCTCATGAACTTACCCTACCCCTCATGGTCTAGCGCTTAACCTCAAGACATTCTCACCTCTCTTTCCACCCAGGCTACTGTGACTGCTGCGGTGTACCGCCCACATATTACTGTTGCACTCCACCTATGCCTATGTCTCAGCATTGTTCTTAGTTATTCGTATGTATTATGTATTGTATACCTGCATCATCTATGCTGCTCATGTATTGTAAATGGATGCCTTGGACATGGATGTACTTTTTACTATGTTCCATATTCCTTGAACATGTTTGAATGTATGTATTGTATTGTATTTTATTGTACCTCTTTATTGCTGCATTGCTGCATTTAATCGAACCTCTATATTGCTGAATGATTTGCCAATGCTACTACTGTTCATCCCCCTACCCCTACCCCTATCCCCAGCATGTACCATGATATGAGCATTAAGTTGCTCAGTGTATCTTTCCTGGTGAAACAATTCAATAAATAAATAAAATATTTGAGAAGAAATAATATTTTATTTACATTTCAGACACTGTTTCATGGTCACATGACCAGATATTGATAAACCATTACTACCTATCAAAAGGCTTGAGTCTGCCAAAAAAAAAAAAACAAACATTCATGGTTTCCATACTTTTCCTTGAAGGGAAAATATGGAAATTTTACTTTTACATAATATAGTGCAAAAATACTAGAAATTGTCTGGCACAGGAGTGTAAAATACCCCTGGCAGTGAAAAGGATAAATGCATAGCACTATGCTACAGTATTTAGAGGAAATAACTCCAGACCAGAGGAGGTTCAAATTCTCTCTCTCTCCCCTCCCCCCAAATATGTGTGTGTGTGTGTGTGTGTGAGATTCACTCCTGTCTAGCGAGTTGGTTTATGTTTAAACCCTTTCTTAGTGGCATTGGAACTCTCATAACATTATATTTTTAGGAGGGCAGATGTCCTCTACAGGAAGGTGGAACCTTACCAATACCACAGTATCATTTATGTAGAATCACAAGAGTTGCAAAGCTCCTCATAGAAACATAGAAACATAGAATTTGATGGCAGATAAGGACCACTTGGCCCACCTAGTCTGCCCATTTTCCTACCTAACAGATAAGCTGCAGATCCTAGTTAACCAACAGTTACTTCCTCCACCTATTAAGTTGTGTATAAATAAATGCTAGACAACCAATGTTTTAAGGGTTTCCAGGGCTTGCAAGGGGCATCATAGGGACTGCAATGAAATCACAGGGGTGTCAACTGTAACACCTTGCTACCCCAGAATGCATACCTCTCACTCTGCAGGAACAAAATGATGGACACTACCTATTAAAATCAGCAACAAATGCTCAAAATCAGGGAGACTATGTTTACTTGACGTATAGTGCAGTGTCACAAATTTTACATCTATTTAAATGCACACCACAACCTGTCCTAAGGGTAACATTGTGCTACTGCCATTAATACATACAGTACTCTCTTGTAAAAAGGCATGCATAGGTAAACCAAAAGTTAAGTGGCTGAACAGAATTGCAGAATTGCAGCAATGTTGCAAGTTATTACCCAAAAATAAATAAAGTGGTAAAAAACAACAATAAAAAGGGTTGCAAATTGTAAGGAGCATACTTGGCTAAGTGTCATTACTGTGTAGACAATGTCTGGCTTATTTTTATTTTTTTGTCAGTTGTATTTAACCTCATGTGGTGGGTCAACTTCTATGTCAGCTGAGCCTACAGAACTCAGGGTCCTTCGGGGGCTTCTAGCACCATGCGCACCATGGCAGATCCCCAGAGTCAGTCTGGGGACATCATCCATTTGGCCCCCACAATTTCCCCATTTTCTCCTGTGGCTACTACCTGAGATGCCTGGAAGTGGTGGTGCATGAGCATGGAGGCACACATGTGCACCACAGCTCCAGACCATGTCCCTTCCATCTTCCCCATCGACCTAACATCAGAGCTCCTTGTGAGTGGCACCATCCTTCTGACCTCCACTGGGGGGGGGGCAAGCTCCGAGATAGCTGAGGTTCACCTCCTGAGACAGAACGCTGCCAGTTGACAGCATATCACATTCTCTCCCTCCACCTCCAGCCAGCATCCGATGACCCTGGCTTGTTACCGAACCCAAGTTTCCAGTGTGGAGCGAGATGTGACATCCAGTGCCTCAACCCTCAGTGCCACAGGGCCAGCAATAATGTCTGGCTTATTAAAAAAAAGAAATCATATAAACAGAAAAGATGTCAGCAGATAAAGACCTAATTGCCCATCCAGTCTGCCTTATTTTTCCCCTGCTTACAACTACAATGCAGACCCCACACAGTCTTCGGACTTCCCACCCCCTGCCTTACTTTCAAAATCTCCTTGTACCTGTCCCACACAGTCTTGAATCTTGTAACTGTTTTAGCCTCCACCACCTTTACTGGGAGGCTGTTCCATGCATCCACCACCATCTACATGAAGAAGTACTTTCTTACATTAACTCTGAGCCTTCCACCTTCATAGTGTGACCCCCCCGTATTCTTGAGTATCTTTTTCTTTGGAAAATGCTGCTTTCCTGCATCTTGTTTTCACCTGTAAGGTATGTGTTTGTTTCTATCATATCCCCACTTTCCCTCTTTTCCTCTAGGGAGTACAAATTCAACTCCTTAAACCTTTCTTCCCAGGACCTTTGATGCAGACCCCGAATAAAATCATATAATGAAGCTAACTCAGCATTGGCATACAGCTGGGTACCATCATAATACAGTAACTTCATGCAGTATGTACTTATCATGATGTCACCACTCTATGAGTAGTATATTGCTTCACACGTGTTCCTCTTGATTTTTTCTCCCTTGCTCAATGCATATATTATTACCCATTTCATTACTGTGTCTGTGTAGCATAGTATAGCATGAATTATGTGTGCCACACAGTTTCCAGTATCGATGTTGCTCATATTAATAATTTTACACAGTATCCATTTGAATCTCATAACCTGTCATACACAGACACATAGAAACTGACAGCAGATGATGACCGCTGGGTCCATCTAGTCTACTCATTTTTAATTATGGTCGCTGTTGCTGCAGACCCAGCTTGATCTACAGCACTGTCTCTTCTACCCCCTTCCTTCCCACTAGGATTCATTTATGCCTATCCAAGGCATTTTTGAAACCCACCACTGATTTCACCCTCACTGCCTTCCATGAAAGGCTTTTCCAGGAATTCACCATCCTGAAGAAGTACTTCCTCACATCTCTTCTGAATCTACATCTTTTCAGCTTGACATCATGACCCCATCTTCTACAGCACCTTTTTCTCTGAAACAGACAGTATCTTCCTCCTATAACTTATTAACCCCGGTGAAGTATTTAATCATATCTTCACTCTCCCTCCTCTCATCCAGAGTGTACCTATTGAACTCTTTCAGTCTCCTCTCATAGGGCTTCATAGGGCTCATAGGGCTTCTGATGCAGACCTTGCACCATTTTGACATCCCTCAGCTCTCTTTTTGTCACTTTCCTCTTTTTTCCAAATGTTTCTCCTTCCTCACCTTTCTACTTTGACTGTTCCTTTTCCCCTTCCTCCTTTGCTAATCCCATGCTTCCTTGAATAACTTGCATCCAGGTGGGACTTTCTAACTCCCCTATTTCTTCTGCCACCCCACTCGTCTACTTTAAATGTCCATCGGAGTAACATTTGACCATCTACTGAGGACTATGGTTCCCTTCTTGATGGAAGCATGCCATCACCTCAGTATAGGCTCTTATCCTTCCAGATTGGTCCACAGTCCTCAATGTACAGTAGCCATATCTCTCCTCTCTACATCATTTCTTCTACCATTACTTGAAGGCCTTTGTATAGAGCTCCCTATAGTTCCCCATACAGTACAAGACACACTCACTGTTTATATTTAAGCACATGGGAAACACAGGATCAACCAGCTAAATAATCTAACTTTGCCAAAAATGAAACTTACACATGGAACTGACAATGACAATTCATCTTTACCTTTAAGCCCATGAACTACCCTTATCAAGTTAATGCATTAGCAGCCATTGTGGCTCTGAAAATAATTTGTTTACATGCAGTAGTATGCTCTGGCCCATAACAGGCTCAGAAGTGACCCTTGGGAAGTTCACCAATTAGGAGAAGGCTACACCTCTCCTGTTTGCAATGCAATGTTATAGGTTTAGCAACCTAAACACTGGCTAATACATAGATATTTTGTTACAGTTCTTATACAGTTTTCTTAAATGTTTTAAATGTTTGCAGGGGTGCACCTGGTGTGTAGCCAAAATCATAATAAAAAAGTTATAGTACCAGTACCCACCCGAAAAAAAAAGCTGCTTGAAAGCCTACAGTTCATTCAGGTCAATTCAGTTTTCTTATTTGGTTTCATTCCATAATTCTAACATTTAAAGGGGTTCTTAGTGTCATCATTTAGACTAATCATGATTATCCTTAGTAGCAACAGCAGTGTAACCCCCTCATTGGTCAGGAATCTACTCTTTAAATTATACATTTTGACATGCCAATAAGAGCCAAGGTACCACTGCATTCTCTATTTCTTGTGTGGAAACCACTCTCTGGTTTCATCTTTTCTATAATGTGCTCTCTCCTATAAAAGGTTCATAGGTAACCAGTGAGGAGCTCACCAATTAGGAGAAGGCCATACCTCTCCTGTTTGCAATGCAATGTTGAAGGTTTAGCAAGCTCATCCCTGTGAAATACACAGAGATGTTATTATATTTCTTCTACAATTTTGTTTAATGTTTCAAAATATATACGGGGTGCTCCTGGTGTGTAGCCAAAATCAAAATCAAACAGTTATAGTACCAGTGCCCCCTTCCTTGAGGCTGCTTGAATGCCTGCAATTAATTCAAGTCAATTCAGTTTTCTTACTTGGTTTTCATTCCATCATTTTAACATTTCAAGGGGTTCTTGGTCTCTTCTGTTATTCTGCCTTCTATGGGGATTATTTTCCTCAGTTTTGTCCCCAGCTACCTCTCTCTTCTAAAGTGTTTTTTTCCCCGTATGCTTAACATATTTATAGTGTCAGCTGCTGTGATTTCTGAGCAACCCCCCATGCTGATGATATATGATTCAGAAGCCACCTCAATCCTCCATTCTAGATCTGGTTGACAGCATTTTGCTACAATGTGGTGCAGAGGCACCTGCCAGGCTTTGGGATTCTGGGAGGATTTCATTGTCATCATGGTGGCTCACTAAGGTGGCAAGATGAGGATCTGTGACAATCCACATCCCTCCCTCTGCCACAGTTCTTGCATCCTTTTCTTAGTGGCATGGGGTGGTTGGGCTGGGTGTTAAGTTGATGAGGGATGGAATGTGTCATTGTCATTTTGACTAGGGCTGGCAGGGAAGGGGTTCGGTTAGGATTTGGTGTTGCTGAGCAGGTGAGGGAAGGGATGTGTTATTGATTAGTTTTCCAAGGCTGGGGAGGAAGGGATTGGGTGCTGCTGAGTAGGTGGGGGTCATTAAGATACTGGTTGAGGCTGGGGGAGGATGGGATAGGAACTTACCTTTTGAGGCTTTTTTTTTACTTTATTTGCATGTTAAATTGTTGGCAAAGTGCATGTGTAATGCAAAGTTTGGCCATTTGTTAAAAATGTGCCTGTCCAGTAAAACTCCACAACACTCATGACAGCAAGTCTTACTGGAATGGTGGAGCTCTTCCTCAGGTTCTGCAGAGGTGTGCATAACCAGTTTGGATTACAATGAGCCATCCTGAACTTGGGTGACTTGACTTGGACCAAGTCTGAACTGAGCTTTCCCAGTTTGACTCAGAAATGGCTCAACATTTTTTTTCCCAAAAATAAAATAAAACTGTTTTATTCAAAATTCTTCTTCTCACTTACCTACATGTACCTTCTGGGTCAAAAGCCCCTGAGGCATCTTTGCCCACCCTTGATCATCAATAGTTGATTGGGGGAGCTGATGACAATAAGCTCAGTAGTCTTTTGCTTTTTTCCAGGCTAGCTCAGAAACACTTTTGTTTCCTCTGCAGCACACCAATATGTTAGCAGCTGAGTGCAGTACCGAGGAGTTCCACACAGTTCCAAACAGTACATACGTGTTTTTGCAGTGTTGGGTAAGTTACTTTTGAAAAGAGGAAGCGGGCTACTTTATCATTGCCATTCAGCACCCAAGAGTTGTGAGAGACAGACACTTGCTATCACTCTCTGGGCTGTGGAGAAACCCAGGGAAGCAGGGAGACTCTGCTTGATAAATTTTTACAAAAGGTATGCCACCTAAGCCTTAAAAGTATGACTTCTTACCAGACTAGCTTTTTGCAAGTCTCTATTGTGCACCTTCTGTTGGGTCCCATTTTCTCTCCTCTCCAGGAAGAAGGCCCACTGGTGAACTGGGAATTCTCCTTGAAGTGGTGCGGGACTGAGAGCTGAGAGATTGGTCGGTTGGGATGGCTCAAGGACCTGGCTAAGGACTGCACCCTGATGAGCAGTTGTTTCTGCTCTGGTTCACTGCCTCTGAAATGAAAAGATGTAATTTCAGACAACACAGAAAATGTCATTGTAATCTGACTTTTGCAGGGACTAACTCCAGATGTTGTGAATTTTATATTTAATTTAAGAGACTTATGATTCACTTTTAATTCTGGTTTTGATCAGTGGTCTGAACTTAGTTTTAGGCACTGTTATTTTCTTCACCGTTCATGGATAAGTTCAGCAAGGTTTTTTTTACTTGTCCTTATCTTTTTTTTTTAGGTTTTATTAGTATTTTATAAAGTATGTTAAGATATAGCAACACAATTTCGTGCCTTATGTAAATTAGCACACACATGTGATCACTCCCTATATTAGAGCACCTGTGGAGTTATTAATCAATTCCATTCAGGCAGCACAGAATGCTCTGCACACTGCTTAATCTAATAGAGGTTATAGCTGGATGTTTTTGCTTACTTACTGGCTAGTTGTTTTTGTTTTAAAAAATGTGTGCTAGATTTGGTTAAACAAGGCAGATGAAAGTCACTACTGGAGGAGCACAGCATTTTGTGGTGTTTCACACAATTAATAAGCTGTGAGCAAGTGGAGCTGTGAGTAAACAGAAAGGAGTTAAAATTGGCAGAGAATATACAACATCTTACTCTGTTTGTGGTGTGTTATCTTCTGCCTACTCACAAACCGTAGAAACTACACAAACAATCACACCTTGAAGTGGATTTGCTCAATGAAATTTTAAACATGAGCCACCAGTGAGCACGCCATTGCAATCAAAAAGTAAGCCATTTAGTTTTAAAGTTTGGATAAAGACTCACAGGGTGCATATCCTTCAGATAACAGTGACATCTTTCTGATAATAGTTTAGGCATTGGACATTTTTATCTTTATCTGTGATTATGCTTATATTGACATTTTAAAGAGGAAAGGGGGGTTATATGATAGAAAAAGATTAATTTGTAGAAGTGTCATGATTTAGAACTAATGGAAATGAATAAGAACTGATTTCACTTTTCTTTATTTTAAGAGCTGTCAGCTGCAGTAGTGCTGGAACAATGACAGAAGCCCACATCAGACAGCCAATCTTGAGGCTACTGACCGGTCAGACAACAACTATTGAGTCAAGCAAATGAGTAACTAGAACTGTGGACTGGAGACTCTGGATAGAAGGGCATCACTTCTTCCACAGAAAAGGAACAGTATTGCAGCACATTTTCTGTACAGGAGTACAGCTGAGGACTGTCTTTAGGCTGAAAGAAGCCTGGGTAAGATGGACTTAAAACAGTTACAGAAGATCCCGAGGTTCTCTGTCTGAGGTCATTCTAAAAGAACTTGAATGAAGGAGATCATAATTATCTGAACTAATTTCAATATTTTGCACCTCTCATATGTAAAATCTTTGATATAATATTAAAAAGTCTGGTGGTATTTTCTTGTACAAATTTTATTCAGATTAATCACCCAATAGTAAGTTAACAAGCTACAGCAGCAATTACTCCATTTATTGCAACTGAATTTTGTTCTCTGCCAAGACCTGTGTTATATTTTCAAACACTTGAGGTATTGATCTAATGCCTTTATCATGCAGAGTGTATATAATCAGTCTTTTTAATAAGATAGTGGTGACTAGGAAAAGAGCACACACAGCAGAAATCGACTCTGTAATGTTAACTAATGGTTTAGACAATATCATAAGTGCCATATCCTTACTGGAGATAGCTGAAAGTGATATCCTAAATAAATAAATACTACAGAACCCTTTAGACAATCATTCAACTCCGAAAGTATTAGAAGTAGAGGTAGAAAAGGGAAAAGGAATCATATACAAAAAATTGAGAGTAAACCAAAAAATAAAGTAAGAGGAGCAAAAAGTATAATCGTTGCAAAGACAAGAGCAAGGAGACTAACATTTCAAGTGTCACTAAGAATACAATTATGAACCTCTTCAGGGCAGAAATTGGGGCTGATGTAACAGTGGGCTGATGTGGCACAGATGTGGAAAGATTAAGATTATAAAGGAACAGACTGTATTTTTATTTTCTGTACAGCTCATAGAATAGCTAATCATATATGGATTGATAGTGAGGCTCTGAGGAAACATGGCTATACTCTGGATTATGTAACAGGAAGGTGGTAAACAGTACACTTAAAAAGAATAAATTAACTGGGAAACAAATCAGTATTTTAGGGCTGAAACCAATACCAAAAGAGAATGTGGAAAAAAATTAAGAAGTTGCTATACTATGTTCTCACACAGGCATTGAAAACTGATTTATCAAAACTGGAAATTACAGAAGCTTACCAATGGAAAAATGAACAAAAAATGGACAAGTGGATATAATGGTTAAAGATACCAAAATGGCTGATATAATACTTCAGAAAGCAACCGTTTTAGGTAAAATAGGCCTTTCTATAATAGACAGTGCAATAATGTATCAAACTAAAAATAGATTCAGGTATAGGAATGGACTCTACCATGCTGGTTCAACATCCTGTATGTTGACTGGCATCTCACCAACAGGAATCATGTTGACCACAAGTTACTGTCTACATGATTCCTGTGTGACTCCCAGTCCTGTTTTTTTATCGGGGTCTCTGCCCCTCACATCCTCCCATCTTTAGGATTCTCAACTCCAGTCAGAGTTAATTCGAGGTGGGGGTGCAAGACCAGGAGACAGCATGCCCCTGTCTCAGGTACACCATTACAGCGACCTGTTGGCAAAGTGTCAATTTTGCAAACAGGTGTCTATTTCACTGTGTTGGTGTCACCGTAAGGGTGGCATACCATAAGAATGAATATAACACAACAAATACTATTCTATTATATGGCTTGTGCAGAACTAAAAATTAAAACAACAATAAGCTTAAACAGATATTTGTGTGTTTGATAGAACAGTTACTCAGTATATCCATAGAAAACTGGGATGCTGTATCAGTTTCCAGAAAAAGAACTGATCTAGAATGTGACCAAATACTGATAACAGTGCATTATCAGAGTCTGTTTAACAAAATTCTAGACAGTGCAGGCATTTTAGATACCATGGACCTGCAGTAAGTCCAGACTGTACCATGCACTTCAAAGAACTTACATGAAATTAAGGATGTCAGCCATGAAACTGAGGGTGAACCTAAAACAAACTTCTGTGTGGAAACACTGTACAATGTCACCACATCAAATAGATTTGAAGTACTAGATCTGTCAAATAATTGACAACTAAAAAAGCAGATGCCAGACAGTGATCAAGGGGAAAATGAGTACATTTTCCTAACATGGAACATATCGAGGTTATGTGTGAAATTTGCAGACAAGGATTGGTTGTCCCGGATTTCCCCTTTTTCCCTCACAAAAGACAAAGGCCATTGTATGTTGTTGTGCTCAGACTGGCAATCAATGTATTATATATCATAATTCCATTTTTATCTCATCATCATTTGTTATTGTATTTTTCACCATTGCATTTTATTGCATCCATATATCAATCTCTGGTCATCCCTCTTTCTTCCACTTCTCGCTCCCCCAGGTGAAAACCTGGGTGTTTTCTTCTCTTTTCCTGTTAGGTAACGGTAAGAACGGAGACTGCTTTTTCTCCTTCAGCCTCTTCTTCTTTTCCTCGTATTCCTTTTTCTCCCCATCCCTCCTCCCCCTTTTTTCCCATCAGCCAGTCTCCAGCTTATGCTTGATGACTGGCTTTCCCTCAAATCCACGGTATTGTGCCCCCCGAAACTTCCTCCTTTACTTCTCTCTGTCATCCTTCTTTTTTTTTTTTATATATACTCCTTTTTCTGTATGCCTCCTCCATGCTTCTATAAAGCCCATCATTTCTGTATTAAACATATCTATGGCTAGATCTGACAGGTGGACTCCATCTGTCCTGTAGAAATCTGCTGCTAAATCTTCCACCCCTTGTAATATTACGTCTCCCCATTTTTCGTATCAGCATCCCTACCCTTCTATTCATTTTTCTTCTGGCCCTGTCTATGGCTCTATGACTGTGTTCATTCCTCCATACCCTTCTTGGGATCATATCTGACCATACAAGGCATACCCTTGGCCACTACTGCTGTATTTTCTCTAAATCCCTCTTAATCTGCATGTATGTGTCCACCCACGGTTTTCCCCCAATGTTGTTGCCCCCAGATGTACAATAATTAAGTCTGGAACTGGTCACTGCTCCTTCATTTCTTTCAGGGAGGGAAGCAGTTGCCCCCATCTCATCCCTCTGATGCCGCGCCAGACCAACCTACATTTCCTCATATTCTGGTAAAGCTGTCTTCCCCCAGCCTTCTTCTCGGCTCTCTTGTCCACCCAATAAATATAGGAGTGGCCACAGATCCATACTTCCGTTATCCTCCCTCTTCCTATAGGATTAAACAAAATAAAGTCTTATACCTGTTCATTGGCTCCTTTCCATATCCCCACTCCATGCCCCCTCCCCCGATGGCTCATGTCTGTAAAAGAAAAACACAGGTGATACCTTAGTCTCCATACTTTAGTGCTCAAATGTATCTCTTGTAACTGGCAGACTGCCAGCGTCCTTTTTCCAACATTTTAGTCACTGTTTCCCCTGCTGCTGCCCACTGTGAAGCAGACCCTATTCATAGAGAGTGAGATGAATAATTGCATGGTTCCTCCCCCAGAAATTCCATGCCTTTCTTAAGCATGGCCGTGACCTGATAACTTGTGACTTTTTTTCCATCTCCATGCACAAATAAACTCCCAGTCCTACCCTGTCGCTCTGCAGTGTAAGACCACGAAGCCTTCACTGGGCACAGTGTGTCTTCTACCTGAGCCTTCAGGGTTACTGTACAACCCTGTCCCCCCAATCTGTCTTTGATTTCTTTATCATGATTTGTATCTCCTTTGTCCCCCAGCTTATGTCCTTCCATTCCAACCCCCCCTTCTTCATCCATTCTGCTGTGTCCGACTGCTTCACTCACTCTCATGGCCCCGGCAGACATTACCAGATAGATCATATGGAAGAGCTGGGCTTTGTCTTTCAATCTGCAAATTGCCGGTAAGGCTCCTTGAAGTCTTGCAAGCCACTGCTCACCAATTGGTCGCCTATTACCTGCAGCTCTTTGCTTTATTCTACCCAATCCTTGCATCATTCTTCTAATTAACATTGACTTCGTCGGGTCCTTCCATCCCTTCAGGCTGCAGACCAAACTAATCCCTGCTAAATAGACTACCATCATTGTGTGGGCTGTTCCTTTCTCCCAATTCTCCACTGTAAATTTCCCTAGCTGTTCTTCTGTAAGGGGCCTACTTACCTCCATGTGGTGTATTGTCCTGAATGTCTGAAACACCTGCCAGGCCCCCTTGTAGGCCCTCAGAGTCCTTGGTGCCCATGAGCTGCGAAATAACAGTTCTGCTCCCTCTTGCCAATGTCCCAGATGTTCATTGGTATGGGCATTTTTTGTTCCTCTGCTGGTGGAGCCAGCTTCCGGAAATGATCCAGCTGCAGAAGGGAAAGGCTGTAGGCCAGGGTATTGTGTACCCCTTCTATGTGTTTTGCTGTGAATGACATACTCAATTTCAAAGCCCTTAGCACCAGGTGTCATAGGACCTGCATGACCATTTCAGACCTGGCTCCTCTGTTGTTTAAAACATCTACCACTGCCCTGTTGTCGCACCAGGATGTCACTTTCTGATTCTGCAACTCTTCCCCCCCATACCAGGGTGCAGGCCCAAATAGGCATAATCTCCAACAGTGTTATATCTTTTACTTTTCCATCCCTCACCCATTCTGTTGACCAGGGCTCTGCAAACCATCTCCCCCTCAAATAGCCCCCCATGTCCAGACCCCTTGCGGCATCTGTGTAGCGGTCGAGGTCTGTGTTATAAACCCAGTCTTCCTGCCAGAAGGAGCACCCATTATAACTACTGAGGAACTCCTCCCACACTTTAAAATCTTCCTTAACTCCTTTTGACACATCTACCCAATGGTGTGATCTGGTTACTCCCACTGTGGCCCTTGCTAGTCGTTTTGTGAAGGCCCTCCCTGGGCCAATTGCCCTGCATGTGAAGCTTAGATGTCCCAAAACCTGCTGTACCTGTTTCAGCTGCACTCTCCTTCTACTTGTGTGTACATGAATCAGTTACTTCAATCTGGACACTTTTTTGTCTGGCAACCTAAAAACTTCCATCAGTGCATCTATTTCAATACCCAAAAATTCTAAAACCTTTCTGGGACCTTCTGTCTTCTCCGGTGCCAGGGGAACCCCTAACTCTCTGCATAGATCCTGGAATATGGACAACATTTTCTCCGTCTCCTCCTTCCTGCTGCCTATTAGAAGGAAGTCATCCAATAGTGGATAACCATCTTGTATCCATTTTTTTCTAGAAATATCCATTGCAAGCAGGTGCTGAATGTTTCAAATGTAGCACAAGCTATGGTACATCCCATCAGCATTGCTTTGTCAGAATAGTATTGACCCCCTATTTTAAAACCCAAAAGATCCCAGTCCTCTCTCCTAAACAGTAGCAATCTGAAAGTGGACTCTACATCTGTCTTTGCCATCCGTGCATTGTCCGTTGCTCTGATGATCCGGACTGCTTCTTCTAATGTGGCATATTTTACCCTGCTATGCTCTTCACTGATAAAGTCATTCACCGAGTCCCCTTCTGGAAATGACAGGTGGTGAATCACCCTGTACTCTCCCTGTTGTTTTTTGGGGACCAAACCCAATGGCGAAATTCTCATATTCTGCAATGGGGGGGTGGGGTGTCAAATGGTCCTTCTACCCTCCCAGCTGCCTTTTCCTTCTCTATTTTCTGTCTTAAGATTTCCTCTTTTCTTTTCACTGACCCCGGATTGCTCACCTCTTTTGCTTGCCTTGTGCCCTCACACTGCAATGAAAAACCCATCTGGAAACCTCTTTTGATCGTCTCTGCTGCCCTCTTATTCGGATACCTCACCAACCAATCTTCCCATACATCTATCCTGATGGAAGTTCTGGCTTCTACAAAATGATCACCTGCCTGTATTACTTCCTCTTTCCCAGGAACCCCCCCGTTTCCCCTCTGGCCTTGTAACTCAGTAAGTCTGACCCTCCTCCCTGCATACCCTCTGCCTTTTCCCTCTATTCCACACCTGCCCTCTATACCTTTTCCCTTCCCAAAAAAACTGCTGACCAGTTCCCTGTGACCCTGACCCTTGAGCTCCCTGAGCCCATGGCATTCTGCATCTGCTCACTGAGTGTGACCCCCCACATTTCAAGCATGCATGTCAAAAACGGCATTGTGGCCAGGAACAAAAAGTCCTATTGTAACCCCAACAACATCTCTGTGGTGTCCCCCCTTTTCTGACCATCTCCCCTTCTGGTGTGGACTGGTCAGTTACATAATCCATCTACAGATCTATTTGCTTTGTGTCCCATCTTACATCCCCGTATGTCGCCATTCTTTGCCGAAAGAATTTGTCGTAGTATATCCATCCCACCCCCCCTTAGCCTTCACCCTTCTTATTATCAGGGAGTAGGTGATGAGTGTGATGCCCAGCTCTGGCTTCTTCTCCATCACTATCACTGAGTAAGTGGCAAAACCCACAAACCATACATCCCAGGTTTTTCCTTTTGTAAATTTATCCTCCTCTTTCTTCCCCAACAAGACCACGGCTGCTGCCATTTCACTCTTTCCTATATTCTCCATTTCCTCATACTTTGCCGCCACTTCTCGGCTCACTAAGGCAAAAATATCCACATATTCTCCCTTCCAGGTTTTTTCCTTCATAGCCAGTGGGACATGTTCCCCCACCTTCGTTCCTGGAGCTCCTATTTCACTTGTCCCCTTCCCCTCATTCTCTATTCTTTTTTCCCCTTCCTTCGGCAACTGTTTGTCTGATCTAATTTCCACCAGTGCAGCCTCCATTTGCCCCAAGCCCCCTGTTCCAAGTGCCAAAACAATCTGGCCTATATATTCTTTTATACTTTCTCCCACTGACCCAGGTACATTACATGTTATCCTGTCTGTTCCTTGTGACCTGTTGTTGTCGTGTTGCTCTGGGCTGCTCCCTTGTGGCTGGGTGGCTAGTTGTAAGCCTAGCGGTTGTGGTGGATCTACTGTGCTCAGGGGCTCCAGCCTGGGTTCCACTGGGGGAACCGTTACCTGGTCCTGGGGAGATACTAACAGTACCGGGTCAATGGGCTGCAAAGGTAGTGGACTAGCCACCCTGGGAGGTACCGCCATCAGTGGCTGCACCCTGCTTGGGCTGTATGTCCCCCCAGATGGCCATTTTCCTCTGCCCTTTTTTCCTTTCCCGCTTTCCACTTCTCCAAAGAGCACCCTGGCTCCACTCCCTCCACCAGCTGCCACATTTTGTTGGCTTTATCAGCCAGATCCACTATAGCTCTGTAGGCCTCCTCTTTAGAAGGCCTGTTCTTCTTTGGAACCATGTATCCTTCTTTCTTGCAACAAACTGTAAAAACACTGAAACAAAATGGTCCTTTATTATACTTTAGTTGCACACATCCCTTTTTTATGGTAAGGCCCGCTTTCTTAATTTAATCCTGTCCCTGACCACCAGAAACCAGTCCCCATTTCCTTTTGTCAGTCTCCCCCACTGATCCCCCTCTTTTTTTTAACAAGCCCCCCCCAAGGCTGTCTAGGCCTTCTGTGGAACCTTGCCACTCTTGACAGCCTTCACAGCCTCGCCCCACTCTGGCTGAAACCCATAATTCTCCCTATTGCAGTACCACCACCCTTGCTTAGGCCCCAGCATCCTGGGATGTGGCCCCTTGATATTCGCAGAACAGGCAAACAGGGTTTTCACACTATGCCACATGGCCTAGGTGCCACCTAGGGCCCTCCTAGCGGCTCCCTTTTATTGCCCTCTCACTGTCAATGGCATTTTGTGGACCTCCCCTAGCCTTTCTGGACCTGTCTGGGCCTTCTGCTTCCCCATCTCTTTTTACTTTCCAATCCTGACCCCTAAAATCCCTTCTCTGTACCACCATTTATCGCTCACCCCTCATGGCGTGTGACATCACTTCCACGTGGCCAGCCCCTTCTTCCCCAGCCTCCGGCCTGCTCCTCCTCATCCTTGCTTTGTGGCACCCATGTGTTCTCCCTAACCCCAGCATAGCATTTAATCTCGGCCCATGCTGGGCTGCCTGACCCCCTTTCAAAATTGGGGACAACAGATACACTGTCCTGTATCCAACAAACAAGAACCCCTTATCCCTTTTTCAACAGCCCCCCTTTCTTCTGCCCTGAAAAACCTTTTCTCTGCTCGTTTCCTTTCTGCCCCCCCTTGGTGTGTGACGTCACGCCATGTGGCCGATCGTCACCCTCCTGCCAGGCCTTTTCTGTAGGCCTCCACTGGCCATACTGGCTTCCCAAGTTGTGGTCTGTCCCCTCTGAAAAGGCTAGGCCTTGGAATTCCTCATGGCGACACAAGGCAGTAGCCGGATAACTGGGGGGGGGTTCGTTTTAGAAGTGAGCAGTCAAGTGGGCATGTGAAACACTCCATGGATTATGCAATCAATCTTCACATAATTTTTCAACAGGATCATCAAGAGAGGGTTGTTCCCCCCAGACTTGGCTAACCTGAAAGAACTTGTGGTAATTCAAGCACCAGGACTTTTTCTAAGGAGTGAGTGATGCTCCGTTGTACCCGTAGCCCCGAGGACTCATTTTACTCATAAACTCAGTGCAAAATGACTGAAAACTTCCCCACGATTTAAGGCTAGTTCCTACCAACACTATGCGGCTTCTAATTTTGATCCCATTAACTCCACAGCTTCCACACGAGCAAACAATGGTGAAAAAGGCCCATGTAGGCCTAGTCAAGACAGCGTCTTACCTACCAATTTGCTTTTGAAATAACTAATCTCAGGTTCCCTAGCCAAAAACCTTGCAACAAACAATTTACTTTGCCTAATCGCCTCGTGATTTAAAGACAGATCGTCTCAGACACACAGCAAACTTCACATTGTGTTCTACCAAAAAAATCAGCTTCACTTGATAAGCAATGCTAAAAGGCCAGAGAAGGCCTAGCCAAAAACGCTTCCTAGACAATTTTTTGTTTAAAATAAAACTAAACCTCAGGTGTTGTCTGTACATCGCCTCACCAATGTTTAAATGTTTAGCAGTTCAGTAACCTTTATCCTTACTAAAGAATCTTCACACAATGTTCTTAACAAGCCATGTCAATGTTTAATTAAACGACTTAATAACCTGAATTTACTATATATATATATATATATATATGTCTTTTTTTTTTTATCATTCTGGCCTGAACATAGCTGTTAATTTCTTACCTGCTGTATGCTAGTGCACAAACCTTCCAACGATAAGCCAATCTGATGTGCTGCAGTTTCTTGGAAAACAAAACTTCAGCAAAAGTGGCTGAGCCACCCCTGTGCTGCCCCTTATGTACCTCCATTAACCCCATCCCTTACTGGTCCTTACCTATTGTTCTGCCTCGCTGCCCCTCCCCTTTCCTTCCCCCTTCCCTTCTGAGCATACCATCTTCAGGTAGAAGGGAGGGGTGCACCGGGACAACATGGTCTGCCCCTTAAAGGACAAACTCCATTAGACTTAATAGATAAGCATTCTATAATCTGTTTGCAGGAAACTTGGCATTCGCCTAACAGTGATATAGCTCAAAATGGGTATCAAGTGTTTCATGAACCAGGACAAAGGCATGCAAAAATAGGGAGGTATACAGGGGGATTAGTTGTATGGATGAAACTGGGAAAACATATGAAGGCTGACTTAATATTTTCCATACAAACATGGTAGCAATTCATGTAAAATTTCTTCAATATAATTTATTTGTTATAAACACTTATATACCCCCATCAACCTCTAAATTCTATACAGAAGGAGTTTGGGAACTCTTGGATGATCTAATATACAAAACCTGGGCTGTAACGGCATGTGATCATATTCTCCTTTGTGGAGACTTTAATGCCAGAATTGGCAATTATGACAGATATACAGACAATACATATCATAATTGATGTCTTGGTAAGCCCATATATATATATATATATATATATATATATATATATATATATATATATATATATATATATATATATATAATAAAGTTCAGAAGATTTAAAATCAAAAGTAGATATAAACTAATTAATGTTATCTCTACCCACTTCTTGATTCTTCTGAATGGGAGAATAAAAGGTGATAAACCTGGGAACTGCACTCATCTCTCAGCACATGGCCCTTCTGAAATAGATTACATCTTCTGGAATGGGGATATGCAATTTTGGGAACATTGTGAGGTAGTAAAGCGTGCAGATACCGATTATTTTCCAATTGTAATTAAACCTAAATTTCAAGACCCCACTCCCCCCCAAGATTATAAGACATGTATTTACCCTGATGGAATTAAGAAACCAAATTAAAATTAGATGGAGTGACACTCAAGAAATCATTATTAAGCAAAATGTTCAGACTTTAACTAATGTAATAGGTTGTGACACCACAGGAGAAGAATTGAAATATCTGCTGCATAACTGCCTTGAAGCAATAAGAGCATCATTAAAAAATGCAACACCACAAGGTCAAAAGAACTATATCGTGGATACATGGTGTGATGCAGAATGTCATTCAGAAAAGGCTAAACTTACACAGTTCATTAAAAACACAAAACTTAGTGAATTAAAAGATAAAAGCAAGACTCTTAATCAAGCCAGGAAAAGCTACAAAGCACTTTTGGATAAAAAAAACAAACAGAAGGCACATCAGTTTAAACAGTGGAACAAAATGTTAACAACAATAGAAAAAAATGACTATCAAACATATTGGCTTTTAGTAGCTAAAGGAACTAAGTTAAAATACAAGATTGACTCCCACATTTCAATGAGTGAATGGATTGAATATTACACAGCTATTTTTTATAATTCAAGCATAAGTGACATAATAGATAACAATTTAGATATGATGCAATTTAGGGAAATCACACCATCTAAAGTTTATTTGCAATCACTGTCCTAAAATGAAAAAAGGCCCCTGGACTGGATTTAATTCTGATTGAAGTCTTCTTAGTTGTTCCACCAATGTGGGCTAAAACTTTAGCCGGCTTTTTTAATTATTGCTGTACTAAATTAATGTTCCCATTATCTTGGAAAGGTGCTTTAATTATTTTCATATACAAGAGAGGTGATAAGAAAAAATCCTATGATGTGCAGACCTATTTCACTTTTGGATAACATGTGCAACATATTTACAAAAGTCATTCAAGACAGGCTAAGAGAACAAATTCACAATTTAGGTGATGTGTCAGAACTACAGGCTGGTTTTAGAAAGGGATATTCTACTACTGATAACTGTTTTATCCTTGAAAATTTAATTGAGAACTATGTTCAATTCAGAAAGCAAAAACTGTATGCAGCTTTTATAGATTTTACCTCAGCCTTTGACACAATTGCATGTGGTACTCTATGGAAGCAAATGAAACAGTGAGGACCCATTACTACTATAATCAGGGAATTATATACCGGAACATGGGCACAGATTAGGTTAGGCAGATCCAGACAGTTATCAGCCAATTTTCCTATCAACAATGGAGTCAGAGAAGGCTGTGTCCTTGCTCCATTGCTTTTTTGTATCTACATAAATAACTTATTGATACAATTAGAAACTATTGAGTCTGATTCTCTGAAAATTTTGAACAGGCATTGTGCTGCCCTGGCATGCACAGACAATTTAGTTCTGTTTTCCTGACACAGTCTGGACTACAAAAAAACCCTAAAATTGTCAAATACATATGCACTTGACTATTTACTTAAAATTAATGAAACAAAAAGCAGGGTCATGGTGTTTGGTGCCAAATATATGAAAAGAGCCTGGCAAATTGGTGAAAAGAAGTTGGAAACAGTCAAACAATATACATACGGTATTTAGGACTCACCTTTTCAAATGATTATAGACGGTCTACACAAATTAAACATTTGAAAACAAAGCTAAAACAGATTGCAACTTCCCTTAATTAATTCAATAGGAAATATGGTGGGAATACGCTCAAACTACTTTTAGTGGCATTAAAAGCAAAATATAGAGCACAAGCACTCTATAATGCTGAAGTTTGGGATCTTGGCAAACATGAATCTATAGATGGAACAATGAACAAGTTATTAAAATAAATTCTGGTTGGCAGGCCCGTCGGCACAGCGGTTGGATTTCCACTTGCGACGCCGGCGACACGGGTTCGGGAATGGATCCGGGTCGCCGGAGGGCCGGCCGGGGAGAGAAGGATTGAGCATCCTTTGGACAGCTCTCCTTCTCTGGGGGAAGGGCAAGGCAGCACTCAGCGTACAAGCGGCACCTAGCGGAGGCTGGGTGGCTGCACCACGTTGATGCTCTTCAGCATGTCAGGATGGGGCGGATGCAGGTCATCATTGCACGTCCCCATCCTGCTTAAAGGGGGATTAAACATCCCCAACCTTACCGTCTTAAAGGCACACTGCCCCTGCGTGCCCTGATTAGCCTCTGGAGCCGATCCCTCGACTAGACACAGTTCCACGGCCCGATATGGGGGATCAGAGCTGTGGCCCCACTCTCTGGGGGGTAAGCCAGGGATGACTGAGGGGATGCGGTCATATCCAGAGGTGGGGGCAGCAGGGGTCCATGACCAGAGCAGATAATTCTGATGGGAGTAGTAGGGGCAAAAATAGAAAATAGAAAATAAAATAAATTCTGGAGTTGGGAAACTCAGTACCTATAGCACTTGTAAGAGCTGAGTTAGGACTGCCTAGTATATTAGGATATTTTCATGCTAAAAAATCAATTATTGGATCAAACTGCTTTGACTTAAAGAACATCGTATCCCACATATATGTTTGCAGGAAAATAATTACTGGGTAATCAAAATTGTCTGCAAACAAATTGGTTACAACGGGTACAGACAATATTAAAAACAGCAGGCCTTGGTATACTAGAATATTATAATACCAATGGTATTACCATAAATTTGAAATATCAGAAATATGTCTCAGAAAAACTAATAGAATACTACAAAATATGTGATTTGGAAATTATTGCTAAACTTCAAGTATCTCACTGGCTAGTACAGAATGATATACTGCATTATTACAGGTATTACTTGGACATCTTAACAGACAATAAAAACTAAAACTGTACAATAGATATCGCTTGGAATAGTTCCCTAGCGGTGTCTTAAAAGCAAGGTATGAAGGAATTACTAATGACAAGTTCCATTATTGTACTTGTAATCGAACCCAGATGGAAGACTTGTATCATGTAATATTCAACTGTGACCGGTATATTCAGCCAAGAGTGCAATATTTACTGTACAACCACTGTGGGCCACTATACAGCATGCAGACACAGGCCAGATTCTGAAAATCCTTTTTACAACAAATGATGAAACAATAATAAAGGGTGTTGCAGCTAATTTGATAGTTATTTCTAAAATTAGAATTATTCACAAGAACAAATGCACTGGAAACTTTAATTAATTATATGGTATAAAGGGAAACAGTTGAGAATGCTCCTGTCTCTACAACCAAGGAAATATGAGAATGATTTATTGCATTGTATAAAAGTACTCTGATAATGGAAACACACTTTAACACTTTAATCCATGTATATATTTTGGTATAAGGGGTTAAAAGTTGATTATGTACTTTTTAAAAGCAGGGCAATATGTAGTAGTAGTAAAAATTTTATTCAATTGTCAAGCAAAAGAATAGGAAACTCAACTGAGACAAGTTCATTTCCAGTGAGGTCCTTAGTACAAACATTCATGTTGACATCATAAAAAAAATTTTCACAAAAATTACATACATACATATACATACAAAAAACTAACACCACAATAATATTTCAATTACAATAACTACTAACATCCATACAAATAGACTACATAAACATACAACACATACATTCCCATATATAAAGTGCAAATCTTCATCATATTTAATACATAATGTTCATGGTTGCTCAACAATAAACCTTTTATCTGCTTCAACTTTAAACCATATTTTTATTTCTCCTATACTGGGACTAGAACTAAGTGGCCTGAGATAAATTGGCAATAAATTCCATATATTGGGACCTAAATAGAAAAAATGTTCTCTACCCAAATCTGTCCTTCTTCTAGGCAAAACATATTCCATACCTTCCGCAGAGTGTAGGCCTCCTCTAATTGTCCTAACCTGAAGTTTATCAGTAATATATTCAGGTACTTCACCCCTAACTGAATTAACCATACATATCAGAACATGTAAAGACCTTCTATCATTTGGATACATCCAATTCAAGAACTGATATAACTCTCTTCTATGAGTTCTCTTAGGAACATCCAAAATAAACCTTGCTATTTTATTAAAAAGAACATCTATTTTAGCTAACTGGGTTAGAGTTGCCCCTGTATAAACAATATCCCCATAATCCAACAAAGGTATCAATGTGACTATGGCTACATGCTTCCTCACTCTTTCATCCATACAGTTTCTAATTCTATATAGTGCACCCAAACGTCCATTAACTTTCTTAATTATATGATCTATGTGAGAAATCCATCCTAGTGATCTATCCAGATATACTCCTAAATATCTATAACATTGCACTTGTTCAAGAACAATTTTATCTTTAGTTACTATACTCAATCCTAACTCCGAATACGTTACACTGTTTTCTTTAGAGAACAGTATAACCTGGGATTTTTTTGAATTAAGAACAAGTTTGGGTTCACTATAAAATAACTGAAGCTCATCAAATGCACTTTGAAGAGTATGTTCTATCTGCATTATTGATGAACCCTCCACATAAATGATAGTATCATCTGCATATAGGTGACATTGTACATCAGGGTTAGTTAGAACAAAATCATTCATATATAAATTAAATAATATTGGACCCAAAATGGATCCTTGTGGCACTCCAGAGATAATTACCCTAAAACCAGATCCCCACCCATTTATTGAGACCATTTGTTTCCTTCCAGTTAAATAAGCATCAAACCACCCAATCACATTAGAGGAAACACCCAAAGCAGATAGTCTGGACAGGAGGATGTCGTGGTCCAAGGTATCAAACACCTTGGACAAATCAATAAAAATTGCCCCCACCAACATCCCCTGTCCAGAGCACCTGCAATATCCCCAGTAACTTTCAACAAAGCAGAAGTTGTACCATGCATAGACCTAAAGCCAGATTGGAATTTATTAATCAGCTTTCCATTTTTTAAATAAGTTTGAAGTTGTTTAGCTATCATCTTTTCAAACACTTTAGCTACTATCAGTAATAAGGATATTGGCCTGTAATTCTCCAATAAGGCTCTAGATCTATTTTTAAAAATGGGAATTACTCTAGTCGATTTCCACATTTCAGGAATTTCCCCACATGCGAGTGACATATTAAAGATGTTAGTTAAGGGATGTGAAATAACCGGAGCAGCATATTTTAATAGAATATTAGGAATCTCATCTAGCCCCCCAACTTTCTTAATATTTATTCTAAGTAATGCATTTTGTACATCTTACGAGGATATTGGTTCAAAATCAAACTCTTTACCCCTTTTCGGGTCAGCTTCTACATCTTTTTTAAGAATATTTAATGAAGAGAGACTGGTTATACCTTGTGATAAAGCCATTGTGCCCATGGTTATGAAATAGTCATTAAAGCTATCCACAACCTGTGGGCCCGATGGAACTTCAACCTTCCCAATCTCAAATTTCTCTGGATAATCCAATTGTTGATCTCTATTCACCTTTTTTAAAACTTTCCAAAATTTCCTCGGATTATCAGTCAAATTAGTTGTTAATTCCCTATTATAGAAATCATATTTAACCTTCTTAAGTTCATAATTATAATGATTCCGCAGTTGTTTATACTTCACCCAGCCTATATCATCTTTTGTAAATTTAATTACTTTCCACGCCCTAGCTCGCTGTTTCTTAACTCTAAATAAATAAGAATTATACCAAGGGGCATTATTAAACTTTAATTTCCTAGTTTTGGGTGGAGCATGCTTATTACAAATTGTCAAAAAGTCCTCATGAAACATTACCCAAGCATCAGCCACAGTGGAAACTAATTCTAACCTTTCCCAATTGTACTCTTCCAACTCTAACATGAAATGTATATAATCAAAATGTTTAAATGATCTATAATGAACTGTTTTTACTGATTTCCTTAATTTCTTTTGATTTCTAATACCATATATCATCTGATGATCCGAAAAAGAATCTGTGAGGACACCACTAGCCATAAATTTGTCTGGGTCTGTGGTAAACAATAAATCTAAAACTGTAGAGGATGTGTACTGCTGTTCAAAAGTGCTTTAACAATGCAAATGTGCTGCTGATAACTTATTATATGCAGAAAATTGTATCTATTTTGCATAAATTGTATTTATGCTACATGTAAATTTTAGATTTTGTAAAGGTCTTTTGACTGAAAAATAAAACTTTTCCTATTCCTATTCCTACTTTTAAAAAGTAATCAGTAACAGTTACTAGTTACTTTTAAATAGATATAATCAGTTACCGATACTTATTACTTTTATATAAAAACTAATTAGTAACTGTAACTGTAATGCATGTTATTTTTCATATTACTTTATATTATTTTCGATAACCTGGTTGTATTTATTCATTGAACATAACTAGAGTATGTGCTCATGAAGCCTCAAGAAGTGAATAAAAGAAATAAAACATATTCTAAAGACAATAAATATGTTAATTTATAATGCAGTACCCATCTGACTTTGCTAGCCACAACAATCTCTTTACATTTTCATAAATAAAAAGCTCTATTAAAAAAAAAAACACTTGAACGCACACACCCTATATCTACTACCAGTGCCCTTGGTGATCTTTCCTACACAGCTGTATAGCCTGACCATGCCAGCCACAACTACCCTTTACATTCTACTCTTACCCAATGGACCCACACACCCTGCTGCATCTTCTGCACTTGGTGATCTTTCCCACATCTAGCCTGTATTCTCCTCATGACTATGCAAGAGCCACAACTACCCCTTTAAATTTCCATAATAAAATACCATCCTTACATAGCATCCCCTACACACACACACACACACACACACACACACACACACACACACACAATACATACACACACACACACACACACGCACATACCCTGCAGGTCTACTGCCCTTCCTTGCCCTGGTGATCTTTTCTAATTTCCCCACAGCAGCCTGAATCCTAACTTTGCCATTGACAGTCACAGATTTACCTCATATCACATATAATAAATTCCACCAGCACACACCTACATACCACAACACACAATTTAAACACTCTTTCTCACAGCTGAATCTTAACTTACCACTGCCAGTGAGAAACAATTATAATTATAACTAGGTCTGCCATGACTATTATGCTAATGCCAGTGTGCCACAACTGAAATCAGCTAGTGTTACTTACAATCAAATTATTACACAACATAACACTCTTGTTGCACTCCAGTACATACCCCTTTGATGAGGATTTTCCTTAAGATGGGTCGGGTGGTGGTGATAGACCTGACAGGTGGGTGGGTGGATGGAAAATCAAGTGGCCTGCTGTGGCTGTTCAGTGCATGTGGTGTTGGTGGAAACAGGCCCTGAGCCATGCCTGCAGATGAACTACTTGCCTTTTTCCCTACAACAACTAGGCTGGCCCCAATTCTATCAGGGTTCACAATAGCTGCTGTAGAGGTCCACAACTGATGACATGCAGGGGTGTAGCTAGCTAGCTGTAAATTGTACATCAGCTGGCCAATTTGTTGCCCCTCAAACAAATTGCATCAATTCTTAGAGCAGCTCTTAGCTGTACCATGTAGCGGTGCATAAGTAGTATAATTTATATATCAAATGTTGCAAAATTATACATTATAGAAACTAATAAATAAAATGGTGTTTTCTGACTTTTATTTGCACATCATATACAACAGATATAGAACAAAACAGTAATATTAAATGCATGCTTAAAATGTCATCAATTCCTAGAGCAGCTCTTAGCTGTACCATGTAGCGGTGCAAAAGTAGTATAATTTGTATATCAAATGTTGCAAAATTATATATTTAATAATAAACTAATAAATATAATGGTGTTTTCTGACTTTTATTTGCACAGCACATATGACAGATATAGAACAAAACAATAATATTAAATGTATGCTGAAAATGGAAAATAGAGTAAGAATCAATGTTTCAACCATAGGCCTTCTTCAGGAATTATCTAAAAAAGAAAAAAGCAGGTAAGGGAAATAAGAGAAACATTTTTTTTTTATTTAGTTGTTTAACCAGGTATAGCACACTAAGCTGAAAGCTTTTTTACAGGAGCGACCTGGTGAACATATGTGAGGAAAGAAAGTAGGGAGAGGCTGTAGGAGAAAAAGTGAGAATAGGTAAGGTAAAAATAGAATCTGGAAAATAAAAAGGTGATGGCAGGTATGAAAAGGCACAGTAGAAGTGAATGAGCTGAGGGGTCCCTAAGTGGGGACTAATTAATTGTACCTACTAAGAAGGCTGAAAGGTGAAAGCTATGTGTGCACACTCATTTTAATTTTTTATAGATCAAAGAAACACTCAAACTGGAGTGGCCAGTGATTTGCACTGGATCTGCAACAACTGGTACAAGGACACCCAGCGCAACAACACTTCACAAGAGCCATTCAACCTAACAACATTTTCCATAATGAGACAACTGGCAAAAACGACCTGACACCCACCGGCAGTGGGACTGTAACCATGTAAAAATCAGTGCTGCAATAAATGAGGCTATCTTGTAGTTGTAGCCACTGTGTTAGAGCAAAGATCTTGTAAGGCAAACCAGTATTAGGTCAAAATTCCTAGGCTAAACATGGCAAGGCTGCATGTCTTTGCTCTAGTAGTCGTGCCACAGATTTACACCACCCCATATCTCTAGCAGCTCATAATACCTAGACACTGAGACTACGCAAACCTGAATATCAGCAAGACTACAAAAAATGGCACCTCATGGCCATGAAATGTTGCCTAAACATTTTTATTGTGAAAAAGGGCAAAAAATGGTAGGCAACTTGCATTCAATGTGCAAGGTGAAGATGCTGGGTGCTCATGCAATGCTTGTCAGAAGGCAGTTTTTTTAGTCTGATGGTGTAATAAGTTGAGCACACAGCTGAGTAGCCTTTGTTTACACTGAAACTTGAATATCAAAAGGCACCTGCACAATCTCCAGATTTCTGTGATGCCATTAACCTCTTGAGCTTCACTCTTGATGTTTATGAAGTCACAGGAACCCCTTGATGGATTACAGCAACCATAACAGATGGATGCTCATCTGTTATTCTAGTTATATTACAGTAACTAATTACTTTTAGGGGAAAGAAATATCATTGCAGTTTCTTATTACACTTTGTTAAAAGTAATCCATTACTATTACTAGTTACCTAGAAAAGTAATCAGATTACAGTTATTAGTTAAAAGTAACTAGTTACTCCCCAACACTGCATTTTTGTAAGCAATAATAACAAACATAAGCTCACATAGCCCTTTATTGATAAACTCATATTGCATATATTACAATCTTCACAAACACACGAGTGCAGTATGGAACTCCACGAAGCGCTGCTCAAGTTCTGACATAATGGCGTGCTGCAAGGAAAATAGGGTGACTGAGCTAGCCCAAATTAACTAAACTAGCTAATTAAATAAACTAGCCAAGGGGGGAGGCAGAAGAGTAAACACGGCCCTCCCCCACAAGCTCAACAAGCAAACAAAGAATGCAAGGAGGGAGAGAATACCCAACAAGGGGCAAACAATGAAGGTCAGGGGATACAAGGCAAGAATAATATGAAAAAACATAGTGGGCAGGAAAAGGGAGGGCAAAAGGGAAAAGGGATATAGGGTGGAAGCATAGGCTGGAAAACCATGTGTGTAAATGTGAGAAGTCTAAACAACAAGACCTGGAGGCCCTAGTCACCATCACAGAGACCTGGTGCGATGCAAACCAGGACTGAGAAGTAGCCATTCCAGGATGTACACTGTTCAGAAGGCACAGAGTGGTTAAAAAGGGGAAAAGAGTGGCTATGCATGTAAGGGGATAACATAAAAGTCACAGAAATACAGGGAGCACAGGGCAGTGATGAGATACTGTGGCTCACTCTGGAAAGAAGGAAAGGATCTGCTTTTAGAACAGGAGTGATCTACAGACCTCCAACACAAGGGGAAGAGGTTGATAAGGAAATGGAAGCAATCCAGAAGGGGGAGGTACTGATAGTGGAAGACTTCAATCTACCAGACATGTATTGGAGTCTCCCCACTGCAGCTACATCCAGGAGTCGGTACATTCTAGACTCCATGCAAGAGGGCTCCTCAGGCAATTAGTGTTGGAAACCACTCATGAGGAGGCACTTCTGGACTTAGTACTGTCAAATGGGGACAGTGCGACTGATGTCAGAGTGAGGGACCACTTGGGAAACAGTGACCACAGTACAGTGTGGTTGGAGGTAAGGACTGGGTCAGAATCAAATTACACAAGGGCAAGGGTCCTGGACTTCATGAGAACAAATTTAAAGAAAATAGGAGAATGCCTGAGGGAAGCCCTGGCAGGGATAGAAAAACTGGGGGGAGTCGAGGAAAGGTGGGTAAAAAACAAAGAGGGAATTAGGCAAGCTACAAACCTCTGTATAAGGCAAGTGAGCAAGGGCAAGGGAAAAAGGAGAACACTATGGTTCTCTAAGGAAGTAGCAGAAAAGGTGAGGGCAAAAAAAAAGGGCATTTAGAACATACAAAAAAAAACACAAAGGAGGGAGATAGGGAGACTAACCTAGAGAAACAAAGGGTGGCAGGGAAGTCAGTTAGAAGTGTAAAGTCACAGACAGAGGAAAGGACTGCCAAGTCAGTGACAAAGGGAGATAAAACACTTTTTAGACACATAAGCGAAAAAAGAAGGACGGGGGGGATAGTAAGACTGAAAGGGAAAGGAAGGTGCAGTGTGAAAGAGGACCACCAAAAAGCAGATTTATTAAACAACTATTTCTGTTTAGAATTTATGGAGGAGGGGGAAGGAAATGGGCAAATGGTAAAGGGCAAGGGTATAAAGGGTTTGGATGTGGACACAAAACCATTTACAGAAGAAAGAGTGCTTAGGGACCTATCAAAGATGAAATGAGAAAAAGCAATGGGACCAGACGGAATACACCCCAGGATACTGAGAGAACTAAAAGAGAAGCTAGTTTCACCTCAGATAGCCTTTTTCAACACACGATTAAAAATGGGAGGTACCAGGGGACTGGAGAAAGGCAGATGTAGTCCCACTCCACAAAAGTGGAAATAGGGAGGAAGCAGGAAATTACAGGCCAGTCAGCCTGACATCGGTGGTAGGCAAGGTAATGGAAACACTATTAAAGGAAAGAATTGGGGAATACCTAATTACCAAAAACCTGCAGGATCAGAGGCAGCATGGGTTCACATGGGGAGGTTCTGCTAGACAACCCTAACTGAGTTATTTGATTGGGTGACCAGGGAGGTTGATCAAGAGGGAGTGGTTGTTGCAGCTCACCTGGATTTCAGCAAGGCCTGCAACACCATTCCACATAGAAGGCTGTCAAACAAGCTGGGAAGCCTAGGAGTAGGTCCTAAGGTAATAAAATGGGTGGAAAATTGGATGGGCAATAGGTGTCAGAGGGTGGTGAGAAATGGCAGTCACTCTGGAGTAGGCAATGTGACCACTTGGGTACCACAGGGATCAGCAATACAGCTGGTCCACTTCAATGACTTCATCAGTGATATTGCAGAAAGGCTGGAAGGGAAAGTATGTCTGTTTACAGATGACACAAAACTCTGCAACAGAGTAGACACACTGGGAGGAGTGGAAAAAATGAGATGTGATCTAGAAAAGTTGGAAGAATGGTTAATGCCTTGACAGCTGGGTCTTAATGCAAAGAAGTGCAAAATAATGCACTTGGGTCATAAGAACCTAGGGCAACATATCAATTGGGAGGAGAGATATTACAGGTACAAAGCAGTAAAAGGGACCTGGTGGTGATTATTTATGATGACCTGAAGGTAGCAAAGCAGTGTGACAAAGCAGTGGGGAAGGATGGAAGGATGCTGGGTTCCATAGGAAGAGGAATAACCAGCAGAAGGAGGCAGGTAATGATACCCCTACTCAGATCACTGGTTAGGCCACTCCTTGGGTACTGTGTACAGTTCTGGAGACCCCACCTCCATAAAGACAAAATGAGGGTGGAGTTAGTGCAAAAAAGGGGAACCAAAATGGTGCATGGCCTGAATCAAAAGCTCTATGATGTAAGGCTCAAGGAACTTAACATGTAGTTCCTGGAGGAAAGGAAGGAAAGGGGGGATATGATAAAGACATTCAAATATCTCACAGGCAAAAACAAGGTACAGGAGGGAAGCATTTTCCACAGAAAAAGATACTCAAAGACAAGGGGTCACATTATGAAGTTAGAAGGGGGGAGACTCAGAACAAATGTGATGAACTACTTCTTCACAGATGGTATGCTGTGATGTGGGCAGACCACAAGTGGGTGCCTGCAGAAATGGTGACCCACTTGTGGTGACTGCCCTGACAGCAAGGGTGTGGGGTTGACGACCGGGTAGGGAGGGTTCACAAAACGATGACAGAATATCACATGTGTATATGTATGCGGGAGGTGTGAGTGCACCGAGCAAGGGGCAGGATGGTTTGTGAGGGGTGGTGCCACAGGTTGCCACCAATCCGGCATTGTGGCGTGGTGGGGTGGGTGCTGGCCTGGGGTGGCAGGGATGCATGGTTTGGACCGGGCACCAGTAGGTGTTGGGCCCGACCCGAGACAGGTGTTTTTTTTTTTCTTTCAGGCAGATGCACCCCCCTGACATGCACCACCCTGGAGTTGAAAATCTAAATTTAGGCAGAGGCAGGGGACACAGACCCCCCGCATAAAAGTAAAAAAACATGACTTTTGTACCACTTTCACTGGCGCCGGGATTCCACAAAATTGAATTTCAGTGGAGTTGTGATAAGGGCATTTGGCAGTTCAAATTTGCCCTTATCACATGGAACCTTCACAGACAGAGTGGTGGATGCATGGAACAGCTTACCAGCAGAGGTGGGAGGGGCAGAAACGGTGACAGGGATCAAGAACGCATGGGATAGACACAGAGGAATCTCAGCCATGGGTAGGGGGTGACTGGAGACCAAGTAGGGTCTGCGGCAACACTATAGGTAGGGAAAATAGGGCAGACCAGTTGGGCCAGCAGGTCATTATCTGTTGACAGGTTCTATGTTTCAATGTTAAATAAAAAGTAAACTAATGAGCTTGCTGCCTAACAGGCTGTCTCCCAATCAACCATTGGCAATCGATGAGGTGGGGGTATAAAGATGCTTCAGGGGCTTTTGCCCCAAAAGTTAAAGGCAGGCAGCATGGTGGGAGAGTGAGGGAGTCTAAAAGAATGTTGCAAAGGAAAAGACTGACAGAAAGCCACCTATACATCATAGTTGGAGGGGCAGTTCCCATCCCCCACAAAAAAGAGCAGATTAGGAAAGGAGGTTTCTCAGTAAAGACACTTTGGTCTACTGTTTAGAACAGAGCTGTGAACCCAGAGATCCAGATTTGAATCCCACCACTGCCACTTACTGTGTGACCCAGAACAATTCACTTAACTGCACTTCGCTTAAACTCTACCTCTCTCTCTCTCTGTGATCTATCTGCCATTTGACTCTTGTACACCTAATGGCAGCAACATTCTCTTCCATCCTTTTCCAGGATTGTAAAGCATTTTGAGATAGTGTTTGTATGAAATGCACCGCATAAAACTAAATTCTATTCTATTCTATTCTATTCTATTCTATTCTAACCCACCTTAGAAATGGGTGTTCCTGAAAAATCTTCCAAGAGCTTGCCTAAATGCTCAGAGCCAGGCTGGGGTACTGCAGTTTAGCAGTTTTAATTGTATTGCCAGTGAGTGCCTGTGTAGCCTCTATGTACTGTCGCTTTAAGAGCTGCCTAGTTTGCAGAAATATTAATTTGAAGGGGGCTGAGTGTTTTCATGCTCGAGTCCCACCCGGGTTGCTGGAAAACAGCTCCATTTCTGCCATCACTAATTGTGCAGAGGGAGCTCTGTTGAGGGCTGTAACGATTTGCTGAAAATAATTCAGAGTGAGAATGATAATGTAGTTTGTTCTAACCTGTCTTCTTTGCAGCAAGGACTGTTCTGATTACCTCCACCATCTTGGTCCCGGACTGTTGAATTGGACCAATTAGCACCTGGGGACTCTAGAATGGAGCCTGTGTGAAAGGACTGTGTAGAATACAGGCTTGGGAATTGTAGTTTTAGGCTGTTGGCACCTTTTTATAACTGAAGGGGGAGCTGTTGCTTGACTGACAGTCGAATCAGCCAACTGAACCTTTTGGATCTTGAGGAAATCCCCAAGCTGCCCGCTGTTTAGGGCAGAACTGAGTGCGTAGCTGAGGAGAAGCAGCTACATAGCTTGAGCAAGTATCTGTGTAGTTTCGAGGGAGAGCTGTGGAAGGCCTGATTTCCACCTGCCACCCGGTTTTACTGCTCTGAGAGGAGAGAAAGAGAAGAGAGTCATTATCGGACTAAATCCAAGTTTGGTATGAATCAAGTAAGCTACTAAAGGGGGATCAGGCTTTACCTGAGGAGGACCGAAGACTGTGCTGAATGCGATCGGCCTGCCAGAAATCCTTTTTTCTTTCAAAACTTCTGTGTGGCACAGAGAACTTAGCAATTGTGACCAGGGAGTTCTGTGTCTGGTTCAGTAAGTTTCCCCGTGCATATAAATGTGCTGTGTACCGATTGGGGGGCGAGATCTGGTTCCCCACATTGCAAACTGTGTTCTGCTAGCTGGAAGTTGTGTCCAACATAAATGGACTAGATCTGCAGTTAGTTCCATGTGGTTGGGCCTTTCCATGAGGGTCCCGTCATCCTACCCTACTGCACAGAGAAGAGCCATTGATGAGAGACCTGCCCGAGGATCAGCCCCCTGCTTCACGCCTGAACAGGAACGACGCCTCGGTGAATCATGTGGGCCCTGCTTCTCCTGGCGCTCCCTAGAGTCCATCTGCTGTCTCAGTTTTCATCCATCCTGTGTCCAGCCTTGGGTATCGTGAGTAACCACCAGGGTAGCTCCCTATGACATATAGCTCAATCAAAAGTGTGTCACCTGATTGTCTTGTTATCTTCTTTTTTTCTTCACGAACTGAGCCCTCCGGCTCCAGATTACAATTAGAGTGTGGTGCATGTTTCTTTCCTTCACAGGGCCTCGACCAGCTGCAATGCTGGCCTACCCCAGGCAACGGTCCTGGCTAGCCCACCTTACCTCCACCTGGGTACCCAGATAGTGTGATTGTCAGGGATTCTGAATGCATGCACAGTAGTGTGAATGATAGAGTATTTAAGCTAATTACTCTGATTACGCCTCTCCCTTGTTACAGTCCCCTGAATAAATCAGATCTACTCTTTTTCTGCAATTCCACCAGACTGTGGTTTCAGTTTGTGCTTGAAGTATTGTATTGTTGCCATTTGTTCTGTCTAACCTTGTTTTACAGGGAGTCCCCAGGGTCAAACTAGAGAAACCAACCCTGGTGGTAAGTACAACCTGCGTGGGTACTTGCAAAGCATATCAGGGGTATTGTGAAAGTAATTATTGTGTATTGAGTGGGCCACTAGCAGGAGTAGAGGGGGGTTACAGTGTCCCAGAGGGCTGTGCCCAGGCTAGTTTGACCACTACCAACCCTGACCTCTGGGTGGAGGCACCCATTTCAGAACTCAGGCCCCTTAACCTGCTGGTAGCCAAGCAGGCAGGGGTAGTAGCCCTCGGGGTAGTGCCACATAGGGGTTACACTATTCCATTCTATTTTGTTCTGTTCTGTTCTATTGTCTGTGCACTACCAGTATCCCACTCATTGCTATGTAAAACAAATTGGTATATAGGGTGTATGAAGGGTGCTGTAAAATTGATACTTTCCATTTTTGTCAGGGGTGGAGTTGGGGGGGAGCTATTATTAAACATACTGACTGGGAGGGGAGGTGAGGGAGAGTGACAAGAGGACTTATATGCTGTGGAGAGTTGGGGGAGAATTCTGACATGGAAATTTTTCCCTATGGACTGAAAGGCTTGGTTTCAGTTAGTGAGGGGAGAGTATTCTTAAAAAAGGTGTTGCAGAGAAACTGGCTTGAATACAAAGCCAGGACCAAAACTGGAGTGATTTTGCAAACCAAAACCAGAGCCACAACCTCCCCTGTTTTGACCTTAGTCTGGACTAATTAGTTCTGTTTAGCAAAGCCTTGACAAGTTCAAAGTGAATTCCTCTAGTCACTAGAAAAGAAAAAATGTTGCTGCTATTTGACTTAACCAGATTTCACATAGCCTTACAGTATGTAATAAACTATCTTTCTGTATCTGCAACCATAAAAAAACAAATATTAACTTCTGAATTTCATCAAGGGTTTCAACTGATGTAATAAACCATGAGACAACCGCACAGAAGATCCTTTTTTATGTATGATCAATTATTGTTTGACTTTGTCTTAGATGAATATATGTGCTTTTCTGTTAGTAGTTAAGCTATGTTAAGCAATCCACCATTGCTTACCTCAGAAAGCTGAGGAGAAGTACAGAGGTGACAGACCAGGAGTCAGTTACCAGGAAAATCAGATAGCCCAGACTAATACTGAAAAAAGCTAAAAAAAAAATCTGCAAGCTCCACTTCTCTGTCTATTTATCAAGAGGTCCAAGGAAGTGCTGGGATTGAGGTGGACTTTACTGGGGGCTGAATTGGGATTGCAGTGTGAGCCCTCTTTAGGACTTGATTTAGATTAATAATTTTTGGAACTTGAATGCAGGGGTAGCACTATCAATTAATCAGTCAATCAATAGCTTTATTTTGCCAGGTGGAACACCATTGAGACAAGCTCATTTGCAAGATGGACCTGGGGCAAAACATTTGCCAGTAGCAAGGACGCAAAATACATATGATAGCATTTACAGTTACAACTTAATAATCATAATATCCATATACAAGGCAGTCGAACAGAATAGGTATAGACAGGTGAATTAGTAAGCAATTATATATATATATATATATATATATATATCCATGGGAACAAGGCAAGAGGCATATATACATCATGGGCTGGATATTCAGACTGCGCCAGGCAGGGGCACAAGCCTGGGCGCAGCTCAACTGGATTGTGCCAGGGCATGGTCCCTGCGATATTCAATAGTGCTGCACCATGGCTCAGCACCATTGAATATGGCACCATGGCCGCCCTTATTGCACATGGCGCAGTGGCACTGCACCAGCGCAAGTGGCAAGAGAGGAGCAGGGGGATGCGCCAGCGCAAGTGCAGTTGCGCTAGGCACAGGAACCACGATACTCAGCAGTGGGTATGCAAATGGGGCCATCATGCATGCAAGGTGCAGATGGGGCCATTTGCATGTCATTATGGCCCTATTTGCATGCAGGTGCACTGATTCCGGCGACTGGCGCCTGGCGCCCTGCTAGGCTGCAGCCGTCGGGGACCAACACCCCCGCCCCTCAGTGGGAATTCTCCCCAAAGCCCGATTGCTGGCTTTGTAAAACTGAATGAATCCCTGGTGGTCCAGTTGACTGAATCCAGCCTGATCATGGGCTATGTAAAAGAAATAAATCCCTGGTGGTCCAGTGGACCAAATCCAGCCCGATCGCAGGCTTTGTAAATGAAATAAAACCCTGGTGGTCCAGTTCATTCATTCATTCACATGTTAGGACTGTGTAGTACATGCTGTGGACCAGTGGGCGTACAGCCATACTGTACGCTGTCAGTCAACAGGCGGCCGGTGGCTTGCGGGTGGGGAGCTGCCACATGCCGCTGACCGGGGGGAGTGGGGTGGTGGGTTTGTGTTGGTGGGTGGGGAGGGGGTTACCACTGGACCACCAGGGAGTTTTCTTTTACATAGCCCACAATCGGGCTGGATTCGGTCCACTGGACCACGAGGGATTTATTTATTTTACATAGCCTGCGATCGGGCTGGATTCTGTCCACTGGACCACCAGGGATTTATTTCTTTTACAAAGCCCATGATCAGGCTGGGGAGCAGGTCCACTGGACCACCAGGGAATGGATTTACTTAATTACACCCATGATCGGGTGAGGGGATAGGGTCCACTGGGCCACCAGAGATAATTTACATTTACAAAGCCTGCGATCGGGTGTGGGGGGCCCGACGCCTGGCCTGTGTCTTGGGAGGTAGGGTGGCCACTGCAATATGGCAGCTCACCTGTGGGTGTCCAGGCCCTGCTCCTTTTTTTTTTGGCGGATCTTTGTGCCCCCCTGTGCGGTGCAAGGCGGGTGTGTGCCTGCATATGCGCCGCACATCATGGGCTGAATATCGGGATGTGCCACATATGCATGGGCACCCCCCCTCACTTGCACTGCATACATTACTGGTGTGCCCCAGCACATCGGGATTTTGTGCAGCGCAACATCCCCTTTTGAATATCGCACCAGGGGGTGCCTCAGTGGGTTGTGAATGGCGTAACACTGTTGCGCCATGCGCAACCCCTTTGAATATCCCGGCCCATATATACAAATGAGATTGCTTAAATACATGTGTGGGTTCATATGGCCAGTGAAAAAACTTTGCGAAACAGTAACCTCCACAGGAGCAATGTAGTTTGAGGCTGGAGAAGAAGTTGAGATGGGAAGGCTTGGGTTAACAACCTAATCTGGCTAAGTTTGAGAAGCTCGGACTCAGATCAAATTGGACAGCAGAAGGAGGGGTAGTGGGGGCAGGGCATGCATAAGGAGAGTAGGGAGAAGGTAATGCATATAGGGGACAAGGGTAGGGAAGGGGGAGAGATTTAAGAGAAGAGGAGGTGGGAGGGTGGAGGCTGAGTGAGAAAGTGAGAATATGGAGAAAGGACTGTAGGAGGAGAAGCAGAATAACAGATGAGTCTGGCAAGCAATTCATTTTATTAGTACCATAGGAAAGGCAATTGCAGCCTAGTGGTGGTCCCTCATTTGAAAGAATGGTAAACCTCATAGAAGGTCCTCATGTACATGGCCTTGAAGCTCGAGAGCGTTATAGGGGTAGGGAGCTGAAGGGATTTCTGTATCTTGTTTCAGAGCATAGGGAGGACATGGCTTATAGATGCTCTACTGAAGCGAGTTCTAACTCTTGGGATAGCTAGGGAAATGAAGACATGACTTCAGACGGGATAAGCTCTGGGGGGACAAATAGGTAGGCAACTTGACAGGTACTGGGGAAGCTTCTGGGTGATGACTTTGTATGTCCAAAATACAGCGTTTTTCTACCTCCTGAAACTAAGGGAGCTCCAACCTAGGGAGAAGTAAAGGATGCAGTGATGTGTCACGTATGGAGCATATGAGATGAACCTGAGGGCTCTGTAGTAAAGGGTGTCAAGCTTAGAGAGAGCCGTACTGGTGCTATGACCATACAGAAAATCTGCATAGTCTAGGAGTGACATAAAGGTGGTTTGAACTGGAATCTTTCTAGCTTCGCGAGTAAGTAAATGCTTGATTCGGAAAAAAATACCAAGTCTTTGTCTTAACTTCTTTGTAAGCTCTTCTATGTGAACAAGGAAGGACAAACTGGAGTCTATCCAGACCCCCAAGAATTTAAACTTCTCCACAAACTCCAAAGATTCACCCTGGAGATTGCGTATGTGGAGAGCCCTGCCAGAGGAATTATTTTTACTTTTGAGCGAGGGGACTAGAGGAGGGAGGAGTATGGCTTTGGTTTTTTTTTGCATTTAGTAGAAGTTTAAGGTCAAGCAGGTTCTTTTGAAGGATGATAAAGTCACTTTGGAGGTCATCGCAAGTTGCTTCCAGTGTTGGTCTATCAATGTAGAGCACTGTGTCATCAGCAAAAAGGTGAATATTAGCCAATTTTTAAGCCAGTGTCAATTTGACTGATATAAATAGCAAAAAGCAGAGGGCCAAGTATGGATCCTTGGGGGACTCCATGTAGGAGAGGTTTTTGGAGATAGATCGTCTTCTACCTTGACTTGCTGCTCTCTGCCAGTGAGATAATTTGAGAACCATAATGCCAGACTGTTCAATCCAGTGTTCTTTGGAGACACCAAGAGAAGATCATGATCCACCATGTCAAAAGCCTTGCTGAGGTCCAAAAACAAGGCACAGACGTATCGTTTGTTATCGAGAGCTAGCTGCCAATCATTTAGAACCTTGGCAAGGGCAGTTGTGGTGCTGTGTATAGGGTGGAAGCCAGACTGAATAGTGTTTAGCAGATTTAAGCTTTCAAGATACTTGTTTTAGGACTTGATTTATAGACAGTACCATTTATAGTATATTGGCTGAAATGTTATCTTGCACCAGGGGTGCGAAAACACAGCTCATCCGGAATTTATAAAATGGCACCTGTCCGGTTTATGAGGTGGTGTGGAAAAATGGCTATATTGAAAGTCTGGAGTCAAAATATTGAAAATTTGTGAAGTCATGAGAGAATGCTAAAATAGTATAACATTCAGTGGACTCATGTCAATTTTCAGAGGAAGGAATCCTGAAGGAACTTGCATCTCTGAAAGTGGAAAAGTCTGTGGGACCAGACAGGATACATTAAGGGTACTAAAAGAACTTGAGGAGTTGCTGGCTGCCTCACTGGTGGCCTTACTCAACAGATCATTGGAATCAGGCATGGTTCTGCAGGACTGGAGGAGAGCAGATGTGGTCCCTCTACATAGAAGCGAAAACAGGTAAGAGGCAAGCAACTATAGGCTAATGAGCCTCACCTCAGTGGTGGGAAAATTCATGGAAAGGAAAGAATGGTGGAGTATTTTGAATCACATGGCTGCAAGGTCAAAGGCAGCATGGATTCATGGGGGGGGGTCATGCCAGATGAACCTGACTGACTTCTTTTACTAGTAGATGAGGGAAATAGTTCAAGGGAGGGCAGTGGATGTAGCCTATCTGGACTTTGGAAAGGCCTTTGACACTGCGCCCCAGAGGAGACTAATTAAAAAATTGAGAAGCCTAATGGTGTGATACAAAGTGAAAAACTGCACTAGAAATTGCTTAATGGATAGGAGAAAGAGGGTGATGGTAAATGGCACTCACTTTAAGGATGGAAGAATAAAATGCAGGGTGCCTTAGGGTTCAGTAGAGGGACCCGTCCTCTCCGATATCTTCATAAGTGACATTGCAGATGAACTGGAAGGGAAGGTATGGCATTTGCAAACAAAACCAAGATCAGTAACTGGGTGGGCAACCAGGAGGGCATGGAAAGAATGTGTAGGGATCTTGGGAAAATTTAGGAGTGTGTCAAAAACACGGCAGTTGGGGTTCAATGCCAAAAAGTGCAAAATTATGCACCTAGGACACCGGAACCAGAGATGGGGACATCAAAGAGGACAGAGAAGTGGATAGAGGGGAGGCGGTGAATTCTCTAATAGCTACTGGGTGATCTGCTAGCTCAAGCAGACTAGATAGACCTTAAGACCTTTTTTTCATTGGCTGTTTTTGTATGTTTGTAAACAAATCCAGGAAGGGGGAAGTACTACGAGTAACCAATCAGCAAAGGAACCTTGAAGTTATCATATCTGATGATCTCAGTGTGTCAGGATGGTGTGACAAACCAGTGGGTAGGGCCAGTGTGATGTTGGGGTGCATTGGAAGAGCTATCTTCAGCAGGAGGAGGGAGGTGTTATTGCCACTGCTTCACTCACTGGTTAGACACACCTGGAGTATTGTGCCCTATTCTGGAGGCCACACCTCAAAAAGGACATATTCAGGCCCACTGGTGCAGCAGCAGAGTGTCTGTCTGTAATGCCGATGAACCAGGTTTAGGAACAAACTAGGGACATCAAAGGGTCGGCTGGAGGGAGAAGGATAGAACGTCCTAATGACTACTATCCTTCTCCTGGGGGAGTGGGGTAGAAGACTGTCCGGCAGAACATGGACCTCTGGCAGAGGCTGGGGTTTCTATCATGCTCATGCCATCACCTGAGGGGGATGGGGTGCATGCAGGACATCACTGCACATCCCCGCCCCAGGGTTCTGCCGCAAAAAGTCATCTAAGAAATTCTGGTCCCCTGAGCATACCGCCCTGCTCCACCACCATTCCTGCTGCCACCAGTGTCCACAGGGGGTCCCACTCCCATGGTCCCACCCTGGGGGATACGCCAGAGCAAGATACCAGTGACCATGGGGAGGGGGAACCAGCGTGGCAGCCCCACCTGGGGGGGTGAAGCCTGGGCATGGGGGAATGGCATGTGGGCATGAGCTGAGCTCCCTTCAATGAGAAGGATAGGCCAGACCATAAATACAAAAAAAGAAAAGGACATACTTAGGGTGGAGACAGTCCACAGGAGGGCAAATAAAATGGTGCAAGGGTTGCACCAAAAGCGCTATGAGGAGAGACCAAGGCATCTCAATAGGTACACTCTATGAGACAAGAGAGTGATAGGGGACAAGATAGAGAACTCCAAGTATCTCAAACAAGTGAGCAGGGTACAGAATTAGAGTCTCTTTCAAAGGCAGAAAAGCACCAGGACCAGAGAGCATGCAATGAGGCTTGAGGGGAACATAAAGTGGGATGTGAGGAAGTGCTACTTCCCTGAAAGAATAGTAGACACTTGGACTAGAGTGTCAGCAGAAGTGGTGGAGGCAAAAACAATAGGGGCCTTCAAGCATGCATGGGATAGACATAATGGAATATTAGTAAATAGGTAGGGAGGAGGAAGCATTGCAGGAGACCAGTTATGGAGACAGACTAGGCAGGACCATCTGGGCAGACTGGACTGGACAAGAGGTCCTTTTCTGCTGACAAATTCAAACAACATGAAGTCTTGCTGTATTTTGACTATATGCAGTTAGCCCCAGCACTTGAACTGGTCCGGAGAATAAAGGGTTAACTCTATGCAAAGGCATAGAACGTTGAGCTCGAGCTCGGTTTTCAAACCTCTGTCTGTGGTACTCTGAAGTGTAACCATCAGATTCTTTACTCCGCCTTACTGTGAAGTCACTCTGGAGATTCCTCCTGCACTTCAGTTCGGCCTAGTTCGAATTGGTAATTTTTTTCAAACCGTGATTTTCTGCATGTCAGTATTCTTACCTCTGTCTTGGTACGGTAAGTGTTAGCTATAGGTAGTGCTTATTTTCTGTTTGCTAAGAAATTATTTTATTTCGGTTCTTTGCCGGTCGGTCTGGTTCAGAACCAAAGCTTATCTTCTTTATCGATTATTATTACTGTGTGTGTGGTTTTTCCGGTACTCATCGGTTCCTTAAAAAATCCGATGTTTTAGGATTTTTTTAACCGACACGTGACACGGTTGGAACCATTGAGTTTGTGATCGCCTGGTTTATCTGCTGTGTAAGGTGATTTTTTCTGGTTTAAGGTATGTCTGAGAAACCCAAGAAGAAAACCGTACCCACTGGGTTTCAGCACTGTACCGAAGGTAAGGAGGCCTTTGCCAAGGCCGACCCTCACCTCATCTGTATGTATTGTCTGGGGTTTGACCACCTCAAGGAAGACTGCCAAATATGTAAGAACTTTCCCAAAGCCACTCTCCATAAACGTTTGAGTAGGCTGAGGGAGAGGGAGGCCGAGAAGTTCGCTGATCCGGATGGCCAGCCCGGTTCGGTTGCGGCAGAACCTGAAGAGGTGCCCACTGACCTGGGTGATAACTCTTCGGGCAAATGGACATCCGATTCTGCGGAATCAGTTCCAGGCAAAAGAAAGATGAAATTGGCTGGTTCGGATCCCGCTTCCCATGGTCTGACTGCTGATGAGATAGTGAAAGTGATTTCAATAGTTCAATCGCTTTGCCTGGTTCCGACCGAACCGGTTTCGGTTCAGTCCCGATCGGTTCGGTAAGAAGTATTGGCTTCAGATACAGATCCTGAAGCATACTATGAGGGCAATTGGGAGGAGGATGATGACTATGCAGATGAGGGCCTAGATGAGCTAGTAGAGCCTGACATCTCCCCAGACAGGCCTTCTCAGGCTTCTCCTCCCAGGCTTTCTTAGTCCCCTTCCCATTTCTTGTTTTACAAGAAAGTGGCTGAGACTCTTCAGCTTCCTATGGAAGAGGCTGAACAGGATCAGGAAGAACCTGACTACCTGGAAATGATGGATTTCCCAGAGTCAAAGAGGGTGTCTATCCCCTTACACAAATCCTTGGGGAAGCAGACACAAAAAATGTTACAGTTTCCTACATCCATTCCTACTGTGGAAAAAAGAATGGACAGGAGGTATGCTTTGTCAGGTCCAGGGACGGAATTCCTTTCAAATCATAGCAGCCATGTTGGGGTAGTACAAGCTGCATCCTGTGACAAGGCTAATATTCCCCTGGCCTCTCACTCCCCAGATAAGGATTCCAGGAAAGTAGATGCCATGGCAAAAAACAGTACTTGGCATCCTCTTTGGGACTCAGACAATATAATTACATGGCATACACAGCCAAGCACCAGAAATCTATGTGGGATACGGTTCTGGCACTGGCTAAGGATGCCCCTCCCCAGCTAGCCAAGGAGCTGGAGCAGGTAGCTGCAAATGGTATAGAGGCATTTACGGTGCAATTCCACGCTGCTGTTGATTCAAATGATGTTCATTCCATGGTCATGGCTACATCTATCTCCATGAGGAGATTTGCTTGGCTTAGGTGTACCAACCTCTCACAGGATACCCAGGATAAGGCCATGGATTTTCCTGTAACTGGTAATTCTCTCTTTGGGGACCAGACAGAGAACTACATGAAAAAAATGGACAAGTACAGGACCACCTATAGGAGTGCTGCAGCAAAAGAGAAGCAGACCATACCTCAGAGGCAGCAGTTTAGGGGCAGAGGCAGGCCTTTTTACAGGCCTTTTTACCAAGGTCAGGCCTCCTCCTCTTCTTTTCAGCAGAGGGGGTTCTTTAGGGAAGAGGTAGACGTGGGGTAACTAGGACCCCATCAGCTACTCAGTCCAAGCCCCCTGCCAAGCAGACACCCTGAGGTGTCAGTCAGGGTCGTCTCCCCAATCCCAGTAGTGGGCAGGCTGGCTCACTACTCCCAGGCCTGGGAGTTTATTACTTCAGACAAATGGGTCCTGGAAGTAGTGAGCCAGGGACTTGCACTCAGTTTCAAAAGGTTCCCAAGAATTAAATCAAAGTCTTTCAGTCCTCCCTCTCCCTTGGAAACAAAGACCTTAGAGAAGAAGTCTCCTCTCTTCTGCAAGCAGTAGAGAAGGCACCTTTTTGTCACAGGGGAAAAGGACTGTATTCAAGATACTTCCTTACCCCCAAAAAGACAGGGGAGTGGTGACCCATATTGGATTTAAGGTACCTGAACAAACATTTAACAAAAACAAAGTTCAAAATGGTGCCTCTGGGAGTAATTCTTCCATCTCTGAGACCAGGAGACTGGCTAGCCTCCCTTTATCTCAAGCATGCCTACTTCCACATACCTATCAGACATTCCCACAGAAAGTACCTCAGGGTCGAGTTGCCCTCAGGCCATTACCAATTCAGGGCCATCTCCTTCGGCCTAACATCTGCCCCAAGGGTGTTCACCAAGTGCCTTGCAGTGGTGGTGGCATTCTTCAGGAGGCAGGGCATCCTTCTGTTCCCATACCTGTATGACTAGCTTCTAATGGGCCAGTCCTCAGACCAAGTCAAGTCAGCTTTAGAGGTCACCCAAAGACTTCTAGAATCCTTGGGCTTCATTCTAAATTTAGAGAAGTCTGTTCTAGAGCCATCCCAGCTTCTCACTTTCATAGGGGTGGAAATAGATACAGTTCAGGCAAGAGCATTTCTTCATCTCTCAAGGGTTCAGTCACTGGTCACCTTGGCCTCCTCTTTTCATCCTCTAGTGTCTCAGCCAGCCAGACACTTTCTACAGCTGCTGGGCCACATGGCAGCTTCCACAGCAGTAGTTCTGGGAGAAAGATTTTACATGAGAGATATTCGGTTTCATCTCAGATCTTTCTGGTCTCAGAAAAAGGCCCCTCTCTCCAAACTGGTTCCAGTGTCCAAAATCTTGGTCCAGGCCCTTCAGTGGTGGTTGGAGGAAGACAATCTTTGACAAGAGGTCCCCTTCATCAGTCAGGTCCCTTCTGTGATTCTCACCATAGATGCCTCCCTGTTGGGATGGGGGCCCACCTAGATCATCTCACAGCTGCTCAGGGAACTTGGTCACCCCAGGAGTCCCTTCTACACATAAATCTTCTCAAATTAAGAGCTGTCTTCCTAGCTCTCCAGACATTCTCAATGGTTGTCCAAAGGAAAGTGGTGCAGATCAGAACAGACAATACCACAACCATGTGGTATATCAACAAGCAGGGAGGCACTCAGTCCTCAGCACTGTGCACAGAAGCTATAAAAATGTGGTCGCTAGCTTATTCCCTTCAGTCTTCTCTGATGGCAGTGCATCTTCCAGGGAAGGATACCATTCTAGCAGATGCTCTCAGCATGATTTCCCAGGGTCACCACGAATGGACCCTGAACCCTGTCATTCTTCAAGTCATTTTTTGGATGAGGCACCCCAGAGATAGATCTCTTGCAGCCCCGGACAATCATCAACTCCTTCTTTATTGTTGCAGACCACCCCTTCTGGGTCCTGTTTCCCAGGATGCTGTTCTACTAAATTGGACAAGCAGGTCTCTGTATGCATTTCCTCCTTTTTCTCTGATATTCAGGGTCCTGATAAAAATCAGGTCTCAGCCTTGCAGGGTGATTCTGGTGGCTCCAGACTGGGTCAGACAGCCTTGGTATCCTCTACTGTTGTCACTGTCAGTAACACTGCCTTTGTGTCTTCCCAGGCAGTACAATCTTCTCACCTCCTCTCAAGGGAGGATTCTTTAACCCAACCTTTAGACTCTCAGGCTCAAAGCCTGGCTCTTGAAGAGCTAGAATATGCAAGTTTGCATCTTTCCCAATCAGTTTTGGATATTTTAAAAGTTAGCAGGAAGCCTGCTACTAGGAAGACTTACAACTCCAAATGGAAAAGGTTTGGGTTTTGGTATTCCAGTAGGCATATTAAGCCAGAGCTGGTGGAAATTGCCACTGTTTTGGACTATTTGGTACATCTTAACAGTTTAGGCCTCCAACCTACTACTCTTGAAGTGCATTTGGCAGTTGTGTCTGCCTTTCTTTCGGCTGGTAAGGGCTCTTCCATAGCTTCTCATCCAGTTTTCAAGAAATTCTTCAAAGGCTTAGTTCATGTCAATCCTCCCTATCGGGAGCCTACTCCTTCCTGGGATCTGAACATCTGTATTGCACAGCTTATGCAGCCCCCTTTTGAACCTTTATCTTCAGCTGAGTTGAAATACTTGACTTGGAAAACTGTATTCCTGGTGGCCATTACCTCTGCTAGAAGGATCAGTGAACTACAGGCCTTATCAGTGGAACCTGATTTCATTTCTTTTCATAGGGATAAGGTGGTCCTCCTCACCAATAGAAAGTTCCTTCCCAAGGTAGTGTCACATTTTTGAACCAGTCTATGTCTCTGCCCATCTTTTCCACTGATCATTCTTCCTCTGGAGAGAGGAGGTTATACAGTCTGGTTGTGAAAAGGGTTCTTAGTTACTATATTGAGCATACTAAGGCCCATGGGAAGGACTGTTCTCAGTTGTTTCTCACTTATGGTGAGGTGAAAAAGGGCAAGCCTGCTACCAAGAGGTCTATTGCCAGGTGGAGCATTTCTTGTATTCATTTCTGCTACTCTAAACTTGGGAAGAAGCCTCCCTCAGGCCTGAGGGCTCATTCTACCAGAGGTACAGCTGCTTCATTGGCAGCAGCTAGAGATATACCTTTAGTGGATATATGTAAAGCTGCTACCTGGAAATCTGTTCACACCTTCACCAAGCATTACTCTTTCGACATTCAGTCACAAAGTGAAGCTAGGTTTGGCACAGCTGTGCTGCACAGCCTATTCCCAAAATAGGTTCTGTAACTCCCTCCTCCAAAGGGGTACTGCTTGGTAGTCTGCATTTAGTCAGAATACAGCAAGACTTCATGTTGTTAGAAGATAAAATTACTCACCATAGTAATGTTGTTTCTTCTAATGGAGTCTTGCTGTATTCTGACCTCCCTGCCTGCCTCCCTTCCTGGAACCTAGTAGTTTTGGGATGTGGTGGGGAAGGCACAGTGCTGCACCCCAGAGGTGCTCTGGACATGCCTCCATGTGTTGGGTTTTTTCTTTCAGTTTGGTGAATCACTACATGTTGTGTTCTTTTTTTTTTTTTTTCTTGAGTCTTTGACCCTAAAACCCTATTTTTGCCACTTGGTACAAACATTTTGAAACAATTTCTTCCTTTGAGTTAGTTAATTTAGGGCTCGTAAGAATCTGATGGTTATACTTTAGAGTACCACAGACAGAGGTTTGAAAACCGAGCTTGAGCTCAATGTTCTATGCCTTTGCATAGAGTTAACCCTTTACTCTCCGGAGCAGTTCAAGTACTGGTGCTAACTGCATAGAGTCAGAATACAGAAAGACTCCATTAGAAGAAACAACATTACTATGGTGAGTAATTTTTTTCTTCTATGCTTCTATGTCTCTATGGAAACATTGATATTCCCTGAGGGATAGATAGGTGCATGGATTTTCAAACAGTTTAGATTGCCATAAGCCCCAGGTACACATTAATATGGCACACCAGGCTTGTGGCAATCTAACAGGATTTCTATCCCATGTAGCAATTGCCGCAAGTTAGACCACATTTTTGTGGTCTAGCTTGCAGCAATTCTGGGGCCATTTTTATGGAATTTGCACCAGATAGTTAGTACAAGCTGCTGTAAGGCATGGAAGGTGCTGCAACTGTGTCCGTGATTGTAAAATCAGTTGCAGTTGCAACAAAGTGGTTTGGGGCACTCTCAGAACCTAAGTGTTGTGGCCTAGGGCTTAACACAAGCCCTGTACCATGCTTTAAAATCCAGCCCAGGATTTCAATGTAACTGTTGTCTGATGTTCAACATAGTTAAGCAGGATGAAAGATCAGATGTTTACCTAAGGTAAATGTTAAACAATGAAAGAATTAGAATAGGAGGTGAGTGCTTAGACACAAATCTTGGAATTAAAGGAAATCAGGAACCTAGAACATTTTGTAGATAAAATGTTCAGAAATAATGCCCAACATCACACTTACAAAGATGAGGTCAATATGTCCATCACACATAAAAAGGAGTAGGGGAGATTATGAAATTTTATTTATAAATTTATTTATTGAAATGTTTCTCCAGGAAGGCACACTGAACAACAAGTTGCTCATCTCCCAATGTGACCTGGTCGGGGGATACTGATGGATGATTGAATTAAACATTAGTTTACATTTAGCATAATGAGAACTATAAACATACAAAACATTTGTAAAAGATTAGTAAAAGTGACATACAGTTAATATTTAGTATACCTATACAATATAACATTTCTGCAGAGTAAGCATACTATATGGGGTGCTAGTTGCACATTTGAGCTGACTTGATAGACCTCTAGGCCTTTATCTGCTGGCAAATTTCTTATGTTCGTATGTTCGTATATGTGATTCCCCTTCCCTAAAGTGGGAGCAAGGCAGAAGCAGGAAACTACAGACCTGTTAGTTTGACCTCAGTGGTAGGGAAAATGATGGAATCACTTCTGAAAGAAAGAATTGTTGAGTACCCAGAGGCCAGTGGGGCATAGGACCCAAAGCAGCATGGGTTCAAAGCAGGAAGGTCATGTCAGACAAATCTAATTGATTTCTTTGACTGGGTGACCAAAGTAATAGACCAGGGAAGGGCTGTGAATATGACCTACCTAGACTTTAACAAGGCATTTGACACAGTCCCACACAAAAGATTAATAATCAAGTTAGCCAGCCTGGGAGTGGGTCCCACGACGGTAGCCTGGGTAGAAAACTGGCTGTACAACAGGACGCAGAAGGTAATAGTCAATGGAACTCATTCCAAAGTAAGGGGGGTTACTAATGGAGTACCTAAGGGCTCAGTACTGGGTCCAGTCCTCTTTAACGTCTTTATAGGTGACATTGCAGAGGGTCTGGAAGGAAAGATATGCCTCTTTGCAGATGACACAGAGATCTGCAGCAGAGTTGATACACAAGGTGGGTAGAAAGGATGAGAAGTGACTTGGTAAAGTTGGAGGAATGGTCAGACATATGGCAACTTAGATTCAATGCAAAGAAGTGCAAAGTAATGCACCTGGGAAAAAAACCTCAGGAGAAGAGTACACAATGGCAGGGGAGGTACTAACAACAACAATAATGGAAAGGGACCTGGGGGTAGTCATATCAGATGACCTAAAGGTGGGTAAGCAATGTGAAAAGTCAGTAAGGAGAGCCGGGGGAATACTAGGATGCATAGGGAGGGACATCACAAGTAGAAAAAGGGAAGTGGTTATCCCTCTGTACAGACAGTTTGTGAGACCCCATCTGGAGTACTGTGTGCAGTTTTGGAGACCCCATCTACACAAGGACATAGACAGGATGGAAGCAGTCCAAAGGAGGGCAACTAAAATGGTGCAGGGTCTGCATCAGAAACTATATGAAGAGAGACTGAGACAGCTTAATATGTATACCCTTGATGAAAGGAGGGATGCGGGGACATGATAGAAACTTTCAAGTACCTCAAGGGAATCAGCAAAGTCCAGGAGGGTAGCATATTTCAGAAAAAGAGATGTGCAAGAACAAGAGGGCACAATTTAAAGATAGAGGGGGGGATGACTCAGGGGTAATGTGAGGAATTTTTTTTTTCATGGAGAGAGTAGTGGAGGCATGGAACCACCTTCCTGGGGAGGTTGTAGGGTCTAAAACAGTGGGGGAGTTCAAACATACATGTGACAGACATAAGGCAATTATAGTGGGGGGTTGTAGGAAGTAGGCTGTTGGTTAACTATAATCTGCAGCTTATCCAATAGGTAGGGAAATAGGCAGACTAGGTGGGCCAAGTGGTCCTTATCTGCCATCAAAGTCTGTGTTTCTATGTTACTATACAGTTTGTAATACGCAGCAGCCCAGACTGAGCAAAAAGTGCAATAATTTTGCCCAAGAGTACAATTTCTATGTAAGTGCAGGAGAGTTAGAGAGGAGTGGGAGGAGAGGAGGTGGGGGAGAGGGATTGAGTAGGAAGAACAAGTCAAGCCAAGAGCTGGCCCCTCCAGGATGTGGGCAACCCTGCCAGGGGTAAAACGAGGTGATGACTTTGAAAAAGAGGGGGGGAGGGAGAGAAGGAATGTGGCAGCAGAAGGACAGAGGGAGTAATAGTATAGGTTGGTGGATATATAGTTAGTGGGTGGGTGTAGGTGGTGGAAGAGGGGAGAAGAAGTTTACCTAAAACTAAATCTAGGCCTCTCCAGGATGTTGAGAACCCTGCCAGAGGCAAAATCAGGTGAGTACAAGTTAGATAGAGAGAATAGGGAGGGAAGAGGGAGGGAGGGAGGGAAGAGGCTTGTTCAGTATGAAGCCCCTCCAGGATGCTGAGAACCCTGCCAGGGGAGAAAACTAAGCAAGGGGAGGTAGGAAATGGAGGAAGAAGGGGGAGGATATAAGGACAGGTTGTAGAGGCAAGGGGCGAAGGTCAAGGAGGGGAAGGTGTGGCATAGAGTGGAGCAGACTCATAGGAGGAACAGATTAAGGACGATTAAAGTAGGAGCAGTTAGGTGAGAGAAAGTTAGGTAAGGCTGAGGCAAAGGAGGAGGAGGAGGAGGATGAGTGCCTTACTTGGGGGGGGTTCCAGATTTTTGGGAATCAGTGGTAAAGCTTGATTGTCCAATGAGAGTGTTTCAATGGGGGAACAGCGAAGTGTGAATGTCTGTGGATCGAAGATCATGGGAGGATGAAGAGGGGGGAGAGAGGAACATGAGAGGTTGGGGGTGAAGTTTGCCTAGCCAAAATTTAGCAGTGAGTTTGGCGTAATGAGCGAGTCACCTGTTGGCAAGCAGGGGGAAGGACAAGGCATGGTAAAGTTTGCAATGATGAGTGTGTGAGGGAGCATCAAGGGCAAAGCAACAGAAGAAGTTAAAGAGAGTGTCCAGTCTGGTTAGGGAGAAACTAGGAGTGGCACTGTAGACTACATCACAGTAGTCAAAAATGGGGAGGATCATCTTCTGGACTAGTTCATGCCACACCATAGGAGGGATGCACTTACAGTTTCTAAATAAAGCACCAAGCTTGAGGCATAGTTTTTTCAGGAAGGCGTTGATATGGCCAGAGAAGTTGAGGTGCTGGTCCAGCCAGACCCCAAGGTATCTGAAAGAGGATGTGTCCTCTAGGATTGTCCCATCAAGTGTGTGGAAAGTGGGTAAGGGATGCAACCTAGAGAGTCTCTGCCTAGTGTCAAATGTCATAGAGATAGTCTTTTTAGCATTTAGGAACAGTCGAAGTGAGGCAAACCATAGTTGAACCTGGTGGAAGTCATGCTGAAGGCTGGTTGCTATATCAGTAGGGCATTTACCAGATGAGAACAGGACAGTGTCATTGGCATACATATGGATAGAGGAGAAGGGGGAGCATAAGAGTGTAAGTCATTTAGGAAGATGGAGAAGAGATAGGGCCAAGTACAGAGCCCTGTGGGAATCCTGTGAAGACTGGGGGTGAGAGATTGCATCCTGGATTTTGACTGACTGTGTTCTGCCTGTGAGGTAAGCTCTAAACCAGTTGTGAGCAGGAGTAGACACACCAGCAGTCGTAAGGGACTCAAGAAGCAGGGCATGGGAGACAGTGTGGAAAGCCTTGGCGAAGTTGACAATGATGGCAGAGGTGATAAGGCCATTTTCCATCACGGTGAAGATGTAGTCAGTGAGCCTGAGAAGGGAGGTAGTAGTGGAGTGGTTCTTCCAAAAGCCAGATTGGAACAGGGTGAAAAAGGAAGAGTTAGCAAGAATGGAGGTTAGTTGAGAGAGGACCAGGTATTCTTGGAGCTTGGCAAGGGTGGGGAGGAGGGAGATTGTGGTGAAAGTTTGCAGGAGAGGAGGGCACACCACCATTAGGGAGAGGGAGGACCAACACATGTTTCCAGGATGAAGGGACTATTGTAGACTTAAAGGAGAGATTTAGGGTTAAGGAGATAAGGTAAGCTATAGTGGAAGCTGAAAGGTAGAGGGGTTTGGGGTCTGGGTCATCAGGTGAGGAGCCTTTGGAAGGATTAAGAGAGAGAAGAGCCATTAGGATTTCCTTAGGGGAGACAGCTGAGAAGGAGAAGGAAGGGTGGGTGTGGGAGGGTTGAGTGCTGGATGCAGTATGGTGAGGAGTGGGGAGGTTTGAGGGGAGTGACTTTAGAAGGGCTGTGATGCAGGGGGAGTAGTAGGAGTTAAACTATTGAGCCACTAAGCATGGTTCGGAGACCAATGTATTATTTATTTTGAGCACTGGGGGTCATGGATGTGATGGGGGAGAATAGGGCATGCACCACTTTCCAGAATTTAGAGGGGGAATTCTTATTTTAGAGGAGGGATGATTTAAAATATTCGGACTTGGCTAGTCTTGTGGCTTTTGTACATATGCATTTCTTAACATTCGATACTTAACATAGTCCTGTGGAAGTTGGGAGGACTTGTGTTTCCTCCATGCTTTGTCACACTCCCTGAAACCAGTCAGTAATAGTTTGGGGGTGACCCAGGGGTGTTGGTTGCCTCGAACTCTAGTACATTTCAATGGGATATAAGAGTTCCAGGTGGCTAGAAATTTGTCTTTTTTTTTTTTTTTATTTACTCTTTTTGCTGCCTGCAGCTACTGGCACATCTGCCCGGTCATGGACTCCCGGATCCCCACTTCCGCACTGGCCAAGTCTCCTGATACTCCCAGCTTTCCCCCTCGGGGTGGGGATGTGGCACCTGAGCTCAGTGCCACAATCATGGGACCAGATTGGGAGCTGGCCTGGAAGATAATCAGGGCCAGGGGAGGGCATCATTCTTGGTGGCTGTGAGCGAGGATTTTTTCTTGAGTACCCAGGGACGTGCAATGACATCCTGCGTCCACCCCGGCCCTCAATGGCTTCAGACACCAGAGCTTGTGAGTCCTCCCAGACTCCACCAGGAGTCCTACATGTGCCGGGCATTCACCCCATCCCTCCCCCCCCGGAGAAGGAGAGCAGCCCTGAGGGTGCTCCATCCTTCTCCCATGGCCAGACCTCCAGCTCCCTGGGTCCGTTCCCAAACCTGGGTCACTGGCATCGCAAGTGGAATTCCAATGAAATTTGTCTTTTAAGTGGGCGAGGTCTTGGTCATTGGAAGGGACAGAGGGAACTGGTGACTAATCAGAGCTAGCCAGATCATTGAGAAGGGGGTTAAGGTCTAGGGAGGTGAAGGAGCGGAGCTGCAGGATTTTATTTGGTTGCATAGGTCTATCGACCTTCTCGACTATGAAGATTGGGTGATGGTCACTGAGAGCATCCAGGATGATGCCAGATATAATGACATGGTGGGGGCGGGAGGTGAGAGCCCAGTCTATCAGAGGGTGATTAAGGGCTTCATGATTTAGAAGGGTAGGTTCCAGAATGAGTTGGGAGAGAGTTAGGGCTGAAATGTCATTTCATGCCTTGGAAGTGGCTGAAGATATCAAGTTTAGGTTTACATCTCCCAAGATGTATAACTCACCTTTGTGTGAGAGGGAGGTAACAGAGGCAAAGAGATCCACTGTATCAGATATTTTGCATCCAGGGCAGCAGTAGATTCAGGCTATGGAGACTGGGGAGGAGAAAGGCAAGGCAATGTTTAGTGCAAGGGCTTCACTGGTGGTACAGTAGGTAAGGAGGATGAACGAATGGTTGTGTACTGGAGTGAAGATAGGATATACAAGGCTACTCCACCTCCCCTGTTCTTCCTAGCCTGCCTAATGATGGAGTAACCAGGAATATCAATGGAGAGATCTGGTATTTTAGTATTTAACCAAGTCTCAGTTAAAATTAGAATATCAGGGGTGAGGGAGATTACCATAGGTTGGAGCAGGTCAATTTTTGAAATTAGACTGCAGATGTTTAAGTGTAGTATCTTCAGGCCCTTTGGGAGGGCAAGAGGAGGAGGGAAGTTTGTGTGTTAGTGGTAGGAATGCAGCAGGCAATGGTGGAGGTAGTGGAGCCAGGGTTAGGGAGAACATTTCCAGATGCGAGTAAGAGGAGTGCAACTATAAGGAAGTGGAGTTTGGGACATTTGTGGCAGATTGAGTATTTGGGAAGTATTTGAGGGTGATGGGGGCTAGGAGAATAGGAAGGATTGTAGGAAAATTGGAGCTTAATGCACACACAAAATGCTATTAAAAGGGGCAGGAGAGCAGACATGCATTTTGTTTTTTTTTAAAACTTTATTTATGCATCCAGATCCATGGGCATCCTTCAGGAGTGCCCACGTGGATACTACCCTAACTCCCAGCCTGAACCCCCCGGTTCTCCCAGGCTCTCTCCCCCCAAACAACCTAGGCAGGACTGACCCCCGGATCACCTTCGAGGCTGGTTCTTCCCTCCCCCTGGTGGTCAACTCCTAAGTGTGAGATACCTTACCTTCAGTCATCGGGTTGGCCATGGAGAGACTCGGGCGTGCTTGGGCCAGTATTGGGATGTGGGTGTTCCACTGGGGCCACCGTCATCTCACCAGTGGTCTAGAGGGATTTTCTTGTGCTTGCCCACCGAGCACAGCCGTGCAATGGCGTCAGTCCACAGCAGCCACTTAGACGCCCACCGTCCCCAATTGTTGCTCCCATGCCAGTAGTACCTCCAGTCTCCACTGGGGGTCTCTACTGTGCTGGGAAGACCCTGGATCTCTCCCCAGGGAAAGGAGAGCTGTCCTATGGATGCTCGATCCATCTCCCTCCCCTGCTGATCCCTAGCACCCGTGCTCACTCCTGAACCCAGGTCGCTGGTGTGGTGCAAGGTGTGGCGTCCAGTGCCTCAACCCTCAGCACCACTGGGCCAGCTTGCAGACATGCATGTTAAATTATCTTCTGGTGAAAGTACAGAGATTAATAACAGATGGACCTTGTAAAGCTTGCTAATTGAAGCAGCACAGGTTAATCCCTGCAGTAATTCTATACACAATGAAACTTCTAATCTCAAATAGGGTCCCTATTAAGAATCAGTTTTCATTAAAGAGCTCCTGATACTGTTGGAACAACTATGAAAAACTGTAATATTTAGACACAGTTCAGTTTATTTTCATATTTATTTCTGTAGTTGTCATGCTTACTACTTCTTTATTGCTAAATGCATTGACATGTAAACAGGATCACTGCTCTGTCTGCTCTAACTGCGTGTGTACCCCTGACATTACAATTCTGTTTAGTACATCACAATCTGTTGCTGTGGAAATAATTACAGTGTTATAATCCAGATATTATGATATCAAGTGTAGAGAGCAGTCAAAACAGACAGTCTGGGGGACAGTGACTTTGTTTTCATGTGACTGTCCTCAGTAATATGCAGTGTTAGTGGTTCAGCAGGTTGCCCAGTCGCCTCTGAGGCCAGAAAATCAGAAGGCTGTGGATTCTGTCCCCACACCAGGCACTTGGGTTAAATCCCAGTACTGACACTGTTGTGCAGCATAAGGGGGTGATGCACTCCTGAGGTGCTGTCTTTCAGAAGGGATGTTAAACAGAGGTACCATCTGCCTGTTCTGGTGGTAGTTCAGGTGGATGTTAAAGATCCCATGCTACTTCTCAAAAAGAGTAGGGGAATTTCCCCGGCTTCCTGACCAAATTTCCCCCCATTCACTAAAAAGAATTCCACCAATAGCTTAATCTGGGTCAGTGTCAGTTGGCATCCATCTGTATACCCCTCCCCTGGGATGAGGCTGAAAATAAGCAGAATTGTCTAGTCCTCCTTTCCCAGTCAACAAAATCTAAATAAATAAATAATACAGAACAAACTGTGGTCAGAGCCAATATGGTTGCTAATGCATTAGCCTGAGAAGGGCAAGGAAGATCTGGGCAGAGCTGGTGGTCCAAGCAGTCCTTTTCTTCTGACAAATTCTATGGTTCTATGCTTCTGGAGTGTATCAAAATAATTCATTTGCATTAGATTATTATTGCATCGAGCAGGTCATGTGGACCTGCTGCTGCCGACTCCCCTCCTTTTCAGGTCCCTCTCTCACCTGTTTTGTGTGTGTTGCAGGGGGAAAGGGAGTCCCCTTTACCTTTAAACAAAGGGAACAATTACTATTAAGCTCAACTCTGCTGTATTCTTCAATCATGTGCTCCAAACTGTGACAGCTACAGAATGCCTGCAGCCAGCTTTTATGTATATTCAGTTATATTCTTTTTCTATCAGATCCATTTTAGCTTCTGTTTTGAAATTATCAGTGTGATTTCATATAACTGCATGAAATTCCAGCTTTGTGTTGGATAATGCATACAGTATATGTAAAGGATAGATATGTGCATACCCAGCATACACATGCTCAAACATTGAGTTCTCCTATATGCTGTGTCTGCATAGTAATTACTGTAATGACATTATGGAGGTGATCATCATACAGTAACTGATACCTATTTATATACACTGCATGTAATGGCACTTTTGTGGAGAGGTTCTATGGGGTGACAGCCCAGATTGAGCAGAGTTCTATTGTATTACTATTACAGGTGATCTCACATAACTTCAAGCTAAAGAAATAAGGGGTCAGCTGGGAGTTCCACACAGAACATCACCTGTTTTTTTTTCCACCAATATCTTTTCTAGCAGTATCCCTGTGTATTGAAGCATCGGTGATGAAAGTGAGAGGGGATGCAAGGGAACTGCACCCCTTCTGGGCACATATTAGGAGGCACATGGGGGAACGCATATGTGCCCCATTTGTTTGCAAGTTGCTCAAAACTGCAGCGGTTTGTGTCCAGAACTACTGTACACAAACACTGAACAATGAGCGCAAGACTTCATGCTGGTGCCACAACACATAAAAATACATTAAGGGGATTAAGCTTTGGAAGTCAATAAACAATCACCTTCTCTTTTAAAGATCATGTGAGATGAAATTTACAGAAATTAAACTGTCAGCATCACCCAGTAAATATTGTTATAAAAACGGTGTCTACATAGTGTTTTATATAAAAATCTACCATTTCATACCATTTATAGTAATTTATTGAATGGTCTGCTTCAGCACCACTGCCAGATGCTAAGACATTCTGTTCTCTGTGGTAATCAGTATGTCTCTGCCATGGTGATGTAATTTGTGGTGCTATCCTCTTTCATCTATACACAAGCTTGGGAGACTGTCACATTGCTGAGGTCTGAAAGATTTTTCTTGTTGCACTATGCCTGTTGCAAGAAACTGAAAGCTGTAGAGGTGTGCAAATGTTGCCAGTGCCACCCCAGCAGAACTTTCATGGAAACCTGGCAACTTTCTGAGCTTTTGCCTGTGGTGGTTCAGAAAACTTCCAAATACTTGTGGTGAAATTTTACTCTGTTCTGCCCACCCCAGCACTGTTATACCCCCCCCTTGACTAGCAGTCCCTTCCCCCAACCCCATCACCCATCCGCCCGATGTGTTAAAAAAAATAAATAACCCTTGTGGCTATATATATGTTTTTATCTAACTGTTCCTGTTCTGTTATTTATGTATTTGTAATGTTATTGTAAGGGTGCCCTGAGCCTTCGGGGAAGGGCGCCCCCCAAAAATAAAATCTACTACTACTATTTCTACCTCAGTTGTTTAAAGGCACTTGGTGCAAGTGACTCATGCCTAACAACACCCTCGAGAGTGTGCGATTGGGCAGCAGCCATGTAGACTGCTGAAATAGCAGCGCGGTCTGTGTTGGCAAGGTAGGATGAGCGGCATCCTAATGAGCGACCACACATTGAAACTGGCCTATAGTAAAAGAGTGAGCCATGCTGTATCCCCACATGGGTGACACCCCAAGTAGCAACATACCACCTGGCGAGCCCCGACAGGCCTGAGCAGCAGTGAAGCGAGCACTGGATACAGGCAGAAGGAATGGCAACACCTTGGAAGACAGGGGCCCTGGAGGGCACAAGGGTGAGGAGGACTGAAGGTGACAAGGACAACAGGCACTGACAGCAAAAGCCCTCCCAGATCAACATACCACCACCACAGTTGCAGAATCCCCACTAAGCCCATGGCAGACCTGTCCACCACCCTGCCATGGCATGCCTGCCACTGTCATGGCATTGTCACTCAGTGATGACCCCATGGTGTCCTCCTTGCAGATCCCCCCAATGGGCATTCCTCAGCCTGTCACCCTTTGCTGCCTGCCCTTGTCCTATAGCCCAGTACACCATGCCCACTGCCATGAGCCTCATTGGGCATGCTCAGTGCCCATCACCCTCTTGTGTGTGCCCATGTCTGCACACCATGTGGCATGGATGTGCATTGCTGCACGTTGTTTCGGGCTGTGCCTCCTGCATGCACTCAATCCTCTGGTCACCATTGTTCCACTGTTTCCCTTCCCAAGGTCTGCATTGTGTAGTCACTCTGTGGGGACTTACTCTCAAGGAATCGCCCACATCACATAAATCCATGTGATTATTAACCCATAAGCACACACCCTGTCATGCTTTATTGCATACTTAAAATGATCTTTTTACCAGGGCTAACACATCCATCCCTAGTAGGAATTAGTGCAGATAAGGTTTCTATTAAATCTAAGTTATTGTAAAGCATACACTGACCAACAGCAGTGAAGTTAACAACATTCTAATAGTAGCAGCCATACAGCTTCCTAACAGGCACAGTACAGTAGCATCCTAAATGACATCGGCAGCCTGGAGACATGCTGACTCAGCATCCAGCAACGTTGGAGAAAGGACCACAAAAAAAAGACACTAAAAAAGTATGAATTTGTTGACTTTTGTTACTAAACCTGGAACAAAAGTAGTTTATATAGCAATGTTTATTGAAAATATTAATAGCTGTATGGTACTCTCCATTATTTGAGCTGCCACACATATCCTGCTTTCCATGAGCAGTAGCCATGGGTCAAGCTGCATAAATTTGAAATCCCACTTGGGTGGCTGACTCATTCAGGAAACAAGTAAAAAGAAGGATTACAGACTCATCTATAGTGCTTGGTCACGTAGTGGACCCTGTACAGCATACAGTTCTACATTAATGCAATGTACATTTCCACTGAGACAGAGATATGCACTATATCAGTGGTAGAAAGGAAGACATGGGAGAGAAAAAGGAGTGAGAGAGTTAAGGGAAATATCATGACACTACTATTATCTGAGCAGCAGGGTCCCCCTGCTGCCAGCAACAGCTCCAGTAGGCTCTGAGGATGCAGTCATGCTGAGCCATGCATGCAGCAGCATGCTGAGATGCTTCCCTTAGCCTGACACTGCCTTTTGCAAGCTGCAGCTCCATCTGTTTTGCTCACTGATAGAGATGACACTCAGCAGCATACATTGCTGAGCATGGACGCTGGTGCAAGGATGCCACCGCCACTGCTGCTACTGCTCCTGCTCTGCTGAAGCTCAGTTTCAGCCACTGGAGCAAGGACTCTGCCACCACTGCTGGTACTGCTCTGCTAAAGCTCAAATTCAGCCAGACTCTGGGAAAAAAAAACCTGTGAGTGGGGGAGATTGCACTTGGAAGATTACATCTGTAATTTGACTTTTGTGGTGTGGTGTTTGTTGTAAAACATGGAAGACAATTAGAAACATGAGGGAGATACAGAGAGAAACCAGTGATAGGTAACTGGAGTCATTCATTGTTTATTGGGGGCTGCAGTCATTCATTGCTTATGGAGGGGCCTTGGCATTGTACTGTAGTATCATGCATCAAGATTTTTTGGGGGGATGTAATAATGTGCAGGTGTTTACTGGTGATCAAAGTTGCAGTCAGTCAGTCATTGTTTATTGGGGGTTGCAGTCATTCATTGTTTATGGAGAGAGGGCTCAGCATTCTACTGCAGCATTATGCATCAAGATTCTTTTGGGATAAGGGGCAATACTATGCGAGTATTTACTGGTGATCAAACGTCCTGGCTTACTAGAAAGCAGCTGATGGTACAAACTGGCTGCAGGGGGTGCCGACCTCTGTCTCCCCTCCCTCACCTCACTGTTTGGTGAGTAAAATCCCACCTGAGCTGCTGCTACTATCAGTTTAAAATGAACCGGTCGGTAGCTTGGAAGTGAACCAGAAGCGAGTGTGGACAAAACAAAAAATAGTGCAGCAGTGGAAGAGAAAAAAGGAACACCACTGAGCTGAATGGAGAGGACCACATCTGCTTCAATGCCATTGTTGGAAGGACAGTCTAGGTATCCAGTCACATGTTTCCCAAGCCCCCTTTCTGTAATACCTAATAGCAACATGTCAGCATAGCTCTAGTTATGCAGCCATAAAAAAGGGAAAGAATTACAGAAAATATAAAAAATATGAACTGTCTTCTGTCTAAATTTTATATTTTTCAGAGTTGCCCCAATGTCGTCAGGGGCTATTTAAGGATTCCATCATCAAGTATACAAAGAGCAGAATCTGCAGGGATGCTAAAGAAAACAAGATGGTCTTGTGTTTTCTGGCATTAAAGTCAGGGATATAAGTAATAAACTGAAAAGAATGTGTTGAGAATCCATTTGGATTTATTCAAACATGGGGTGAACGACATGGGAAAAAATATGTAAAAGAAAAAAATCAATGTAGAATCGGGGCATAAATTGATATTCGTGGACTGCAATGTAATATTTTTTAAGATGTTACCAGTCTCTTGAGCAACCCAAGGAAGAAAACAGTCCATTAAAAACATAAATGGATGACTAAGAGACTGAATTCCACCCCCCCAAAAAAAAACTTCTGTTTATTTACAAAATTGGGATACCTTTTGTTGGAAAAATATATTTTTGCCAGAGATGGAGTGCATTTAAGCACATACAAGTTCTAAGTTTCTGGCAAGAAGAGTAAACACAATTCTTGAAAGGAATTTAAACTCAGAATGGGGTGGGGTAGGGTGGGTAGGTCACTCTGCTTATGGGGGGAGATAATATGAGCAAGACTGCATTACAGGATACTAGAAAAACTAAAATGGTAGTTATGAAGAATGAGACATTAATTCTTTCACTAAACAAAATAAGTTTAATAAGCAAAATGGAAGAAACTGAAAAGCTTATACACAGTCATAAGCATGACATAAAAATGGTCACTGAATCTTAACAGGATTCAGCAGTTACTTACTGTACAGGAATGATAGGAAGAATTGTGGAGAATTTGCCATATATGTCATGGAAAACTACAATTGTTTGGAGTTTCCAAATGGAAAGATGGGTGAATTAGAAACTCTCTGAGTGTGCACCAAGCTAAACTGGGAGGCAATATAGCATAGGCAAGAAGTAGTACCTGACAGAGTGGGTGGTATTGGGCAATATCATACCACCCAGGGACATAATAAGGCCTGATGCTGCAGGTGAAGGGCCTTATAGCCCCTGGAAGGTCCAGTATTGCCCATACTGCCCACCGTGGAGGGTATTATTGCACTTAGAAAGTGGGTTTAATTTTTTTTTATTAACAGTTTATTGTTTTAAACTATCATACCGACATAGCAGACAAAGATACAGAGACATAATTTACATGTAATGTATACAAATCATGAGCCTACTATGTCACCCCATCCCGCTTCCCTCCACCCTCTCCCAGAATTCCCCACCCCTTATTTGCTAGGATAATAAAAGAAGAGTGGTGTGGCCTGCTGAAATCTATTTTCTCCATACCTTCTGGAGGTATTACTATGGTCGGCTATATAAGACTTACTTCTGTAATAGATAAAGGGTATGAAAGGGGGCCCAGATTTTATTATATGCGTTTATAGAATTATTCAAATTAGCAATGGTCTTTTCTGTGTGTAGGTTAGTTAGTATTTCCGCTAACCATTCATTATAAGAGATCTCCTGCTGGTCCAGCCAGTGTCGCAGGACCAGCTTTTTGACTGACATAGCAATGAAAGTTATATAATACTTCCTATTACACACACAATACCTGATAAGTCCCCCAGTAGACAAATTTTGGGGGTAATTAGCTCGTTTAAACCTAAAAGGGGGTCCACGCACTGTCTAATCTCGGTCCATAAGGGGAGTACCTTAGGGCATGACCAAAAGATATGCACTAGAGATCCCTCCTGTTGCTGGCATCTGTTATATAAATTAGTGCCCTTTAGGCCCAGTTTGGCCAGTTTAACAGGAGTATAATAGGCGTTGTGTAAGATGGAAAATTGGGTCAGTCTTAATCTATCCTGTTTAATGAATTGGTGACAGGCTCGCCATATGTTTGTCCAGTTGATGTTCTGGCCTGGGAAGAGAGATTCCCATAGCTCGGTGGGTCCAAAGCCATTGGGAAATTTCCATTGGTATAATGTGTTGTGGATCTTAGAGATTGCCTTGGGGCCTCCACTCCACTTAGACAAGTCTTTACAAAATGGGATAAAATATCCGTTCTCTGGTTTTTGACCAAATGATTGTATAAGCTCATATCTAAAGTTGATACAGCTTGAAAATATATTTATTAGGGTTGTTCCATTTAACGGCAATTTCCTGGGTTGAGAGCCAGGCATTATGGCAGGGGTCAACAAATTTCAAAATTACATACTTGTCCAAGGACAGTTGGCCTTACCAAAAATGGTAGTCCCAGTGTTTTGAGTGGTAGTCCATCATCAGAAAGTGATATTTCATGGTAAAGTACAAAGACTTAATTGGGCGGGACAATCCTGCACCTGATTGTTAGCTGTCCATTAGAAGTGCCCAATGCATATCTAAGAAAACAGCTGCTGGCCATCTGCACGCACTGACGCAAGACTGTGGAAAAAACGATGAGCCAGTAGAATTTAAAAAAAGATAAAGCCAGCTTATTTAAAATCATTCATGAGCAGAAATATATAATATTCTAAGAGGCATAACTAAAATTTACACATAAAATCACTTGTGTTGTTTCCACAGTGTGTGTTGAGCTCCTTCTGTATCTGTATTTGATTATGTATTCCACATTGTAAGAGCTAGTACCCCCAAACTGTGTCACATTCCAGCTTTTCTAGAGCACACAATGCTGCAGGAAAGCAGGATCATTCATAGCCCCCATCCAAACAATTAGATGCTGATATACTATAGAAGAAACAGTTAAACATTTACTTTTAATAAAAAATAAATATAATTCAGAAAACATGCAGGCTTTTTGGAGAAAAGCATCTGCACTTGAAAATAAATTACTTTTTGGGCGATTAGGGAGTTCAGCTACTTATTGCACTAGACTTCCCAGCCCCCTGACACAGCCATAGGCTGACATTTATTTACGTGTGAATATTTAAAGGCCAGAAGCAATTGCCCATGGAGTTTTAAGCACTACTTGGATCACATATGCCAATTAAATCATTTTATGTGCTGAATTAGCTTTCTGTATTAGGAGAGTGCTTTAACCAAATAATTTCAGTCAAATAACTAACACATAACCAAATTTAAATAATTAGTTTAAAATAAAGGCACACACACACTTTAAAAAAGTCTTTCAACTTCAGAAGTCACCGATACTGTGTATGATCTGCAGTTTAATACACCCATGCATGAATGAAAAATGAGAACAGAAAATGCCTCTATTCCAACACTTAGCCCACACTATTTACTGCTTTTTGACGTTAAACTGTTTTGATGAATACTAAGCAACAATGTGGCAATTCTTCAGGCACAGTACAAGTTCTTATTAATTCTGTGACATTCAATGACCACAAGACTTTGGTCAGGGTATGCTGCGTGTGCGTACCCTTCCCCCGCATACTCCCCCCTCACCTTACTCAACGGCTGCATCCATGAATTTGTCTCCTCCCCCTGACCAGCTTTCTCTGGATTTCTGCTGTGGGCTGGGCTGCTTCACTTCGCACATACGCTCCATTGGACCTGACTGCTCCAGGGTCATGCTCCGGCTCATAGTTCTACTCTTTCTCTGACTTCAATCTAGGCTCCTCTGCCACTTGTCTTGACCTCAGGTGCAGTGCTACACCACTGGTGCTTCAGCCCAGACCTGGCTGCTATTTCAGATTTGACCAATACAGACAAGTTGTACAACACAAATGGAATGGCACTCACTGACAGAATGACCGACCGTCAGATCCTGCACACAGCCACTTGACGCATGGTGCCAAAATCCAGGGGCGCAGGCACACAGAAAGAAAGTATCCAGTCAGAGAGCAGTTTAGGCAGTGTGGGTGGGTGGGTGAATGGGTTAACAGCTGACATCTATGTACTGCGTACGTCAGGTTAATCCTCCCCCTATCCTGCCAGAGATGCTTGCTCAGGGATAATTACAAAATGGTGAAAAAAGCCCTGCAATATTTAAAATGTGGTTGTCCGGGGGGCAACTGGCAGCCTGTGTTAATGCTTGTCCATGTCAGAGATTTGGTAGCCTGGGACGTCGGGCTATGGGATTTGTCGACCCCTGCATTATGGTCCTTCATCAAATCCGAAATATCCAGGCCTTTTAAAGTAGGAAGCCAGGACTAGGGTATCAGCTTGCCCACTATTTTAAGGTTTAAGTTGCCAATTATCGGTTGATTAATGTCCTTGGTACAGTTATAACTAAGAAATCGGAAAATCTGAGCATGTATTTTTAGGGATGTATGAATTGTCGTGTTTTTGAGTTTCTGGGGTAAGCTATTTTCCCTTATATGTAGCAATCCCACAGGATTCAATCCAGTTGCTTGTATTAATGCCCGTTCAATTCTAAGCCAGACCGGGATTGTACGTGAGTGTTCTTGGGGAATCCATCTCATGTATTTATTCACGTGTGATGCCCAAAAATAAAGACAAAGATTGGGAAGCCGTAAGCCCCCATTATTCTTCGGGGCCGTCAAGGTACTATAGGCTATCCTGGGAGCTTTATTTCTCCAAAGAAATTTTGTGAACAATGCACGGAGTTTCTTGAACCAAGACAAAGGAAGCCAAGTATCGAGCATAGAGAGAGGATATAGTAACCACGGAAATATGATCATTTTTATTAAATTTACTCTTACCCATAATGAGGTCGGGAGAGATGCCCATCTATTTAAATCTTGCGTAATATTGTTTACTAGTACGTCAAGATTCAGCTTGACAACTAGTTTAGAACTACGGGACAGCTCTATACCGAGGTACCCGAGGGAGTCTTGATTCCAGTTAAGTCCGAAAACCATAATATCCGATCTAAACAGCCTGTAATTGAGCGGAAACACGGTCATTTTACCAATGTTCAGCTTGTAATTGGACACTTTACTGAAGGTGCTGATGGTCTCCAACATATGTGGTATGGACAAATGGGGATTAGCTATTTGGAGAAGGAGGTCGTCGGCGTAAGCGGATACCTTTACTTCGTAAGGGTAGATGGGTATTCCCTGAATTTCTGGGCAGCTTTGTAACCTTCTGATTGGCGGTTCAAGATACAAGTTAAATAGTAGTGGTGACAAGGGGCAACCCTGCCTTGTACCGGAATAAAGAGTAAAGTTTTCAGAAATCACCCCATTTCCTGAGATTCTCGCTGATGGGGATTTATACAACTCTCTTAACCAGTTTATAAAAACTGTTGGGAAACCAAATGCTTGCAGGGTCAGAAAGAGGTATTCCCAGTGTACCCTGTAGAATGCCTTCTCCGCGTCCAGGGAGACCAAAGCCGAGGAGTAAGGTGCATCCCTGGTCACGGAGAAGACATGCGACAGGGTCCTTAAGTGGTCCACCGACAATCTAGCACCCAGGAATCCCGCCTGCTCCAGGCCTATCAGCATATCCATAACCCTTTCCAACCAGGTGGCCAGCAATTTGGAAAGAATTTTGATATCCTGGTTTATTAGAGCTATTGGATGGTACTTAGTTACCAAATTGGCGGGTTTACCTGGTTTAGGGATCAGGACAATCAGGGTCTTCGAATAAAGAGGGGTCTACCTCTGCACCTGACAGGATGTGTTGGTAAAGCTGAATGAGCATTGGGGTTAGTTGAACTTGGAAATTTTTTATAAAAGAGAGCCAAGAATCCATCTATCCCTGGGGTTTTATGTAGTGGCATCTCCTTGATAGTTGCAGTGATCTCCTTGGGTGTTATCGGGGCCAGGAGTCCTTCCTGTTGATCGGATGTTAGTTGGGGTAAGTTAGTCTCCCATAAGTACTCATGTAATTGCTGTATTGTGGGGGATTCCATGGGGCTATATAAGTCCTTATAATACAATGTAAACTCCCTTACAATGTCCTCTGGATGTGTTTTGAGAGAGCCGTCTTGTGAGGAGACTATGGAGGTACTATATCGGGAGGATTCCATTTGCTTGACCCTAAAAGCAAGCAACCAGCCAGCTTTTTCCCCTTGGTCGGTATATGCGGCCTGCGTCCTTAGTATGGAAAAGTCTGCCTTTTCCCTAAGGAGTTGCATATATGCGGCTTTTAATCTGATAAGGTCCTGTCGCGACCCAGGAGAAGGGTAGTCCTCGAGTGCTTTAATCTGAACCAGTAGCTGTGCCAGTTTATGATTAGCAGTTTTCTTCCTGTGGGAAGCTGCGCTAATCAGGATCCCATAGATGTAAGCTTTGAATGCTCCCCACCGAATATCTGGTCTAACTTGAGGGTCAGCATTGGTCTGACAAAAGATATCAATTTGCTCTAATACTCTTTCCTTATAGGGGGCTTCTTTTAATAACATGTCGTTCAACTTCCACCTGGAACCACACTTTGGAAGGGAAGTCATTGAAACTGAGCAGGATACAACAGAGTGATCCGAGGGAGTCCCAGGTAGAATCGAGGAATCTAATGTTCCCGATATAAGTGAGTGGGAAAGCAGAATATAATCAATCCTCGATGAGGAGGAACGTACGGGGGAAACATAGGTAAATTTTTTATCATTAGGATGCATAACCCTCCAGAAATCACATGTTCCAGTTTGTTCTATGAATTCTCATGCTGCCCGTTGGACGGGAGAAAGTGCTAATTTCAGCGCATAAGATCGGTCCCAGAATGGATCGAGGACTAAATTAAAGTCTCCCCCCATTATTATGGGGATAGAGAGGTGGGGTTGGAGGACTTTTGCTAACTGAATAAAAAATTCAGGTGAATCCGCATTGGGTCCATAGACGCTGCCTATCATTAGTTCTTTATTATATAACAAGCCTCGTATAAAGATATATCTACCTTTTGGGTCCCTGTATGTATTAAGGACTTGAAATGGGATAGACCTGTTGATGAGGATCATTACTCCACAACGATTTGTAGTTCCTTCTGCGCTGAAAATTTGTCCAACGTGCTGTCTACACAGTTGGGCTGCCTCACTATCTAGTAAATGCATTTCTTGGAGACAACTGATATCTATATTCAATAATTTTAAATGATATAAAACTTGATATTGTTTTTCCCTTTTTCTGCCCCCTCGGATGTTCCATGTAGCAAAATGTGTACTGGTAGCCATACTGTCAGTATCCTAAAATCATGCTCTGTTCCCCCTAAGTTGATAAGCCAGTAATGGGTCTGCCACTAATGAGCACTGTGTTGATGCAGTCCTAGCAGATAATCGCCCCCCCCTTTTCTTTTCCCCATTAACAGCAAAAAGATACATGTAAAGAAACAGTAACATGAAGACTTTCAATATAATAATATCCCTCCTATCCTAGGTCCGCGATTTTGCTAGACCTGCGCTGTCCACAACAATCCCCCCCTTCCCCAACCACCCAGAACACAGGATCAGCAGCCGCTAATGAAAATGAAAATTATGAACAATGGCCCTTTCCCCCAAGGGCCATCCTGAATTGAGACCTCGTAGTGCAAGTAACAGCAACTCAGACATTCAAAGTCCCCTAGTCCCAGGCATGGTGTCCTGATATCATCTTCATCTGTGACAGTTCCTCATTGTACCAGTTTGAGTACCTTCCTCTTTTCTGAGTGAGTTGGGTGAAGCACGGTTAATAATACATAGGGCTTACGTGACAGCCACCGATACCAGATCCACCTGGAAACTCGCTGTAAACCATGAGAAGGGGATGCCCATGAATGGAAACCTGCACCAGGTGGATTAGCGAGTCCGTGGTAACATAATGGTCATGGGACTGGGTATACGGGTAGAGATAATATCTCATCTGTCTTGAGATAAGTAGAAGTAGGTGCCATGGGTCTCTTGTATGAATTGTAAGCAGTCCGTTCTGGTAGCTTGAAGACAGGAAAAAAACAAAGGTATACAGTGCCCTATATCGAGTCTAACATGAGATGCACTTTGTCCATAATACCAGGAGAGGTACTCGAAGGATCTGAAAGGAGATGAAAATACCAGAAATTCAAAGGTGTTGCCGCCAAATTCGAGATGCTTAACTGGGAAGTAGTGGAGATTAAACAACTTCCGGTTCCCATTTAAGTAGCAGAGCTCTCCAACATCCTGCTCGTCGGTCACTTAAATAAATCGGGGAACTCACTCTGTAAAGATTTTAGAGCAGGGTCAACTTCCTCGAAGGAGGACCAGCTGCCTGCTATCACAACTTGAAGATGAGCTGGGTAGCTCATTTTAAACTTGATGCCAGCGGCAATAAGTTTGGTTACTACAGGGTGGAAGGTGGCACGTCTTTGCCTTACGGAGACCGGGAGATCCTGGGTTATGCACAGCTTATTCCCCTCTCACAAGACTTGGTCAAGGTCCTTGCCTTTGCCAAGGAGGAATTGTTTTTCCTGAAAATTGAGGAATATAAAGATCAATGGCTGGGGCGGTTGGCCGGGGGCAGGCATTGGTCGGAGTGCTCTGTGGGCTGTCTCTATTATATATGGAGCTCCGAAGGGAGAAGGGCCAGCGAGCTTCTCAACTAGTTTCTGAACAAAAAGCAGAGTATTGCTGCCTTTTTCCTTTTCGGGGATGCCCAGCACCACAACATTGTTCCTACAGCTTCTCCCCTCAAGATCTTCCACCTTTTGCTCGAGTTTTTTAATACGTGAACGAACTTCTGTTGCTGCGCTATCCACACGGTCAGCCTTTTTTTCCAGAGAGACAAGCCAGGCCTCGGAATCTGTCATTCGAGTCGAGAGATCCTTGAGTGCCCCCCAGATTCGTTTAACCTCTGAAGCGACCGAATGTAGATCTTCCCTGAAAGGTTGCATTTCTTTAAGGAACAGCTCCAAGGTAAGAGGAGTCACTTCAGGGGTATGACTGTGAGGTCCGGTCGGAGTAGAGTGCTTACTGCTTCCCGGTGCTTGGGCCTTGCTGTGCTTGCTTGGTTTCTCCGGGGAGATGGGTGGTGTATGTCGTGGGAATGCGGGTCGCATTTCGGCCTCCATATTCGGTCCGGATTGCTCCTTGCAGGTAAGGGAGGCGTAATATGGGATTGATGGTCGCTGATACACCAAAATAAACTGAATTAAATAGAATAAATGATCTGGGTAGCGGGAGCTGGGCTCAGATGCGACTACACAGTCTGCTGCATCACATGACTCCCTCGGCTTTACTTTTTTTTATAATGATGATCTGATAAGGAAGAAAGACAGTACAATATTAATAAACATAACCAGAACTAGCCGCTTGTATAAAATAGTCCCTTTACTGAATTGCTACTAGAGAGTGCTGCTGCTTGTGGGAGCTCCTTATTCCGTCCTTATTATATTGCATTTTCTCCCTTCATTTTGTTTTGACTGCTTTTGTGCCCCCCCTTCCCGAGTTAACTGATAGGTAGCACTAGACTTTACTTACAATAAAAAATGTTTTTAGTTAAAAGCCCAGTGTAACTTGAGGCAGTAGATCCTTTGCTGAGAAAAGTGGGAACTGTACTTCAGATGAGGTGAACTGAGCATTTTTGTAGCTCTTACCTCGCTGTCCCTAGGAAAGCATCATTTTTTGTATTCTTTAGCAGTCCTTCTCCAGTGCAGGACAAGCAGATGCTGTGTAGTACGGAGCCAGCACATTCGGGTGGAGGACTTGGAGTGCTCGAGAGGAAGCTGGAACAGTGGGTGAGTGGATGGGAAGCCACAGGATGATACTGTGAGGTTTGGGATTTTTTTTTCAAGCCAAAGAGAGAAAAAAAAAAATTATCTGTGGATATGAGGGGATCAACTTCTGGGGTCAGCTCCTCCTGTAGTGCTAAGCTTGTGATCATTGTGCCGTACAGGTTGCTTGGAGGAAAAACATGTATTTTTTTTATTTTATAGATGAATGAGTTCACTTTTTTTTTTTGTGTGGGCATATTGGTGGTTTCATGCTTTTTGGCTAAGATGACATTATTTTGGGAGGTTACAGCATGGTGCCTGATGTAAGGAGTGAATGAGTATGTGGGGGGGTCACTTGCTGTCTTGTTAAGTGGTACAAAAAATGGTGGTAGTTTCAAACTGTGTGTATATTGCTTTGGCCAATGATGAAGTAGGCTGGGTACAAGGATACCACTTCTGAGGCTGGCAGGGTTGGCATGGCTGGGACTTTTTACTAACAGGGCTCTCGCTGTTAGTTAATGTACCCCTGCCAGCCAAACACATTTCTTTATTTCTTTAGCCCATTTTCTAATGGTTAAGAGAACTGAGATGCAAACCTGGGAGAACTAGCATACTTTGTGATCTTAACCAAATCACTTAACTTCCCTGTGCTCCCAGGATGCACCTGGAAACAACCCTTGGCCTAATGTGTCTTTCCTGGCCAAATATTGTAAAATAAAAAAATTAAAAAACTTCTGGGATTTGTTATCTTCTTTCTTATATAATGGAGGAATTATTTTCTGAAGCTATGGAGGAAATAAATCATTACTCTGGGAGAGGTGACTGAGTTATATTCAAAGACTTTGATATCCCAGAAATATATAGGAATACACTCAGACCACCAGAAAACATGTTAATGAGTTCTTAACTACATTAGATGAAGGGAGCCTATGCCAACTTATACTGCAATACAGAAGAGATAAAAATATATTAGATACGGTTTTGACAAACCGATTATCACAGTAAATATACTGTCCTAGAACCCTTGGCAAATAGTGAGCATACTTCAGTCAGGTTCACGTTTAATAATTTGTGTTAATAATGAGGCACGTATTTTGAACAAGCAAAAGCAGACACAGTCTCTATAAGTAAAGAGCTATTAGACTGCTGACCGGCAATCAGATGTGGTTTACCGAAATATGAATCCTGTTAGTCAGTTTTAAAAAATAAACCATAAACACTTCAAGATGCATATATACTAAATACAAAACAATATACTAGACAAGGAAAGCTACCACCTTGGCATGATGGGAGAATAGGGAGGAATATAGCTAAAAATAGGGAAACAAAAAGAATTATGAAAAGGAATCTACTAGCCAGGAAATTACTAGCACATAGCTTCCTGTTTAGTGTCCTAGATTATGGGCTAATAATTTATGCAGCAATGAGTAGTAAATCACTTGATAAATTGAGGGTTACCTATAATTCCATTTTAAGATTTATACTGAGTGCTCATATTCAAACACACCATTGTTTGTGTTTAAAACAGTCTGTCTTTCCCTGTGCAATAGCATTTCATTTAAAATTTGTTCAAAGGAATTACAGGCATCCTTCCTTCTTCTGTTTTCTCTTCATCTCCCAGATACATTGATACTTGTGGTACCAGAACTCAAAGCAGATTTTTCTTTAAACTCCCACTTTTCAAAAAAGCATTTGTGCAGGGGTGTCTACTTTATAGAGCTCTGCTCATCTTTAATTCCCTCTCACCTGAATCCCTTAATTGTAAAACAGTCTGGAGTTTTAAAATATGATTTAAATTGTGTTTGCAAGATCAAAAGGAATGCACTTGCACATTTTATTAATTTATGTTTGTACTGTACTATGTAAAAAAATGTTCTTTGAATTATTTGTATGAAGTGTCTTATATGTTATTTGTAACCACTTGTCACTTGTGAAAACAGGCAGTATTGCTTACCTAGCTTACAAGTATAACAATAAAATGAAATGAAATGAATCCAACTAGTAGCAATAACAACTGGTATAAAAGTATAGAAATTGCAAAATATAAACTAAAAAAAGGAAACAAGAAAAAAAGTCACGAAAGGGTCATTAAGCAAAGGGCAAGGTGAACCCAAATACTTTTTATAATTATGTACACTCAAAAAAGTGTAAGGGTACAAAAATAGATCCACTACTTCTGGCAAAAAGGATATAGCAGATAAACTCAATGAATACTTTTCATCTGTATTTACATGTAGTAGGTCAGTAGTTGGTGGTGTAATCAAGGGAACTACTGATGTGCATTATATATTTTAATAGGGAGTAAATTGAAGCTTATTTATCTGAACTCTAGTTCAAACTGCCAAGCCTGACAGTCTTGCCCTGAAACTGTTTAAAAAATAGCTACCATTGCAGCAATTGACATGGTCAGATATTTCCAGAAATCGTTATTATATATCTACAGAAATCTCCTGCCTGCCTGCAGTACCACTTTAGTGCCACCAGAGAAAATATCTTTAGAAATATCATGACATGTCTGGAAATATCTGACTATGTCTATTGTCATAACTGTAAATCTATTATCAGTAATGTTAGTACACATCTTTACCCTATCATTAGCTAAGTGGAAAATACTGTCTGATTATAAAAAAGCTGACATGGTTGCAATATTTAAGAAAGGTAAAGAACTTATGAGGGGAATTACTTCCCAATCAGTATTACACAGATAACTGAAAAAATACAGGAGGCTAGTGTAAGTAATAAATTGTGTGAACAACTGAAAAATGTGAACATATGAAGAAGCCAGCAGAAGAAGGACATTTGGTCTGTCTAGTTTGCTCATATTGCAGGGTCCACAGCTTGAGCAACTGTCCCTTCCCCCCCTTCCTCCCAACCTCCCTACCTGTGATCCTTACCTTCCCTCTATGCCTATCCCAGCCTCTTTTGAAGCTGCCCACTGTCTTGAACAAGACCACCTCTTCTGGCAGCACATTCCAGGTGTCCACCACCCTCTCCATGAAGAAGTACATCCTGACCTCCCTCCTAAACCTCCCCTCTTCCAATTTAAAACTGTGTCCCTCTAAATCTAACTTTAACTGATATAAGTCTGCATGGGTTTGTAAAAGGACGGTCTTGTGCCGAGTATTTGCTTTGTGCTTACTAACTGACAAGCAACATTTGGACAGGAGAGTGTCTGTGTATGTTATTTATCTTCATCTAAGCAGAGCATTCAATATAGTGCCTCATGGAAAACTCACTGAGTAACTTCATAATGCTTGAATGAGGATTAGGACAGTGTTCTGGATTTAGCAATGGCAGAGTGGAGGTACTCAACAAGTACATATATGCAGTTACATGTCAGACAATTGTAGAGTGACCAGCGTGGTGCCCCAGGGGTCAGTTCCAGGGCCCAAACTCCAGTTTCTACATAACAGATATGGAACATGGTACTAATAATACATTCACCAAAAGTGCTGATATCTCTAAAATAAATGTACAAGTCAACTGCGAATGTTTAATTTAGCCTTCAAAATGACTTAAACATCTTATCGATCTTTGCAGAAAAATATGGAATGACATTTAATACTGATAAATGTGCTGTCATGCACTTGGGGAAGAGGGACCTGATATTCTGGTACACACTTAATGGGTAAACATTCACAGTTAGTACAGAAAAAAATAATTAATGGTTTTTTGTTAGGTCTGTCTTTAAACATCTAAAACAAAGCAATGAAGTGTTTAGTAAGACCAACAGTATACTGAACTTTATTAGGAGACACTTCATTAACAATATTGAAGATGTTATATTACCATTATATAAAGCATATGTTAGACCACATATCAAATATCGTTCACATTTTTGGAAAAAACTAAGTGAGGGCAACAAGGCAAATGTACAAAGAGTACAAAGAAAAGTCACTAGGTTAATAGAAGACTTGGAGAACAAAGAATGCCACCAGAAATTAGAATCATGCGACTAGATCATCAAAGGCTTTAGATTGCTACAAGCCCCAAGTACACCAAGCTTGTGGTAATCTAATGGGATTTTCCATCATGTGTGACAAGTGACACAAGTAAGATTGTCTTTTTTCTGGTCTAGTCTTCTTTGCCCAACCTTCAAAAATTGTGTGCAGTTGAGACTTAAGTGATTGGCACACCAGCAGGTGTTGTCGTGTAGGGCTTGACGCAAGCCCTGCACCAACCTTTGGAAATTTGGCCTATTGGGTCTATGTATAGTAGATTACATAGAAGAAGAATCAGAAGGAACTTATTTCCAAATTTTTAATATTTGAAATAACATAGGACTGAGCAGAGATCTGACTATGGAGATCAGAACACACTATTATGAAGCTAGAGGGCATAAACAAATCTGTATCGAACAACTAAGAACAAATAAAAGGAAGACATTTTTTATGCATAGAATGATATTATGGAATGTCCTGCCACAGTACATTAATTAACTAGATTCCTGTAGATACTGTTTATGTATGGTGTAACAATTACTAATCATTACCAATGAGAATTTGGGGAACAACCTCATATGGACTCAGACCTCAGTTTTTATATAACTGCTAGTATGAATTTTTGTATGAATCAGTAGTTATGTTACCAATACTGTGCCATTCTTTGCAAGGGGAAAAACACTACAGTTCCTAGCAGTTTGTTTTCTGCAAATATGAACATACAAACATACGAAGAATGCCAGTTGATACAGGCCTGATGGCCTATCAAGTCTGCTTGAGTGTGCAGTTAGCAGTCTGTTACACTACAGCTGCTCCCCCTCTCCTAACTGCATATCCAATTTCATGCCCATACTAGCTGTTACCCCTCTCCTCAGTGCTTTATTGGTGACTTTCACCCTGACTTTGTCCCATCCTCCCTGTCACCACTATCTCCATGAAATAGTGCTTTCTCATTTCCCTTCTGAATCTACCACACTTCAGCTTTAGATTGTGCCACCTAGTGTCCCTCCCTCTCCTTAATCCCCCTCTGTACCATCTTTATTTATGCCTTTCATATATTTGAAGGTTTCTATCATGTCCACTCTATCCCTCCACTCCTCCAGGGAGTACATGTTGAGCTTCCTCAATCTCTCCTTGTAGGGTTTGTCCTCCATACCAAGGAGCATTCTGGTTGCTCTGCTTGGACACCCTCCAGCAATTTAACATCTTTTTTTAAGTAGGGATGCCAGAACTGCATGCAGTACTCCAGGTGCTGCCTCACCAATGATCTGTGCAGTGGCAGGATGACTTCCCCTCTCGTGGACACAATTCCTCTGGCAATACACTCCAGCATCTTATTAGCCTTAGCTGCCACTTTTCTGCACTGTGCTGAATAGTTTATTTGCCATGTTATTATCACCCCAAGACTGTTTTCCTCCTCTGTAGGGGATAACTGTATGCCCCCAGTCAGTAATGATTCCTTGGGGTTCTTGCTGCCAAGTGCATGACTTTGCACTTCTTTGTGTTGAACTCTAGTTGCCATGTTTCTGACCAGTGCTCATGCCTAGCCAGATCATCCTGTATCCCCTGCCACCCTTCTGTGCCATCAACCAATCAGTGGCTCAGTAGGTAGCACACTCACCTCTGAGGCCTGGAGATCAGAGCACTGTGGGTTCATTTCCGACAGCTGGCACTTGGGTTAATATCCCTATACTGACACTGTAGTGCAGCATGAGAGGGGTGCTGCACTTCTAAGGTGCTGTCTTTTGGCTGAGATGTTAAACTGAGGTCCCATCTGCCTGGATTGGTGGTAGTTCAGGTGGATGTTAAAGATCCCATGGCACTTATTGAAAAGAGTAGGGGTGTTTTTATTTACAATAGTGCATACAAATAAATCACATAAGGAACATACAAAAAGGAAAAACACTTGATCAAAATAATACAATCAAATCCCCCCACCTTCAAAAAAAAATAATCCCACAAACCCCAGTAGTAGCATTCTCCTAAGGTCTTCCCCAAAAGGGGACATAAATAAATTAGCTATTTATATTTAATAATATGGGAAAAGCCTTTCCACCAAAGTGTAACTTTAGCAACATTATACAATTGTTTGTCTTTTAAATACATTTTCGATAATTCATTACTGACATAACAACAATACCCTTCCGCTGTACTCCTTTTCTGATAAATAACCCATTGACATCTGAATTGCCATAAACAAAATCTTAAGCATGCAAAATAAATCATCAAAGTATGTTTGTCATAAATTCGTAGGCGAGGAGCTACTACCCCAATAATGAAAGTTTCATAATCCAGAAATGACAGCCAAGACATATTCCATCTATTTGTCGCATGCTTCCACATTGATTTAGAAAAAGAACAGTTCAGAAAAAAATGCTCCATTGTTTCTTCCTGGTTAACACATCCTGGAAAAGGGCAATTCCTCTAATTTCTGGCATTATATTTAGCTGTTCCCCTAACATTCAAATGGCCATACATTGTAAGCCACTGTATTTCCCACATATAAACAGGAAGTCTGGGGTTCTTTAGTTGGGCTAATATGTTTTCATTCCTGACTGAAGGGCAATTCTTGAAACAAGGGTCTTGAGGATGAACCTGTGACATTATAGTCTTATATAAGAGGCTTTGTGCCATTGGAAGCTATTTGGTCTTTTACCATTTGCCATTTGTACAACTTCTGAGCTGTTGGTCTGAAATATGCTGGAAAATGAATGTATAGATTGATTTTAGGAGCAAAATTAACCCATGCTTTCATATACCTCTCTAAGACCTGCCTGATCCAGTAACCATCACGACTGTCCAGAGACAGTAAACACCATCTTAAATTATGCGTGATAAAATATGATAAAAAATTACTGGATCCATCATACCTAATCCCCCCTTGTCTTTAGCCAAATAAGTATAACATCACCTGACTGGGTTCAATCTATTCCCCCATAATTGTTGAAAACAACAACTATACAATCTAGCTTCTAATTGAACTGGTAAAGGAAAAATGTTAACAATATATTGTAAACAGGGAAAAATAAATTGTTTTAGAACCTGAATTCTTTTGAGTTTAGAGATTTTAAAATGCCTCTACCTAGCTATTTTAGCTTCAGCTTTTTTAAGTACCAAATCCCAGTTCTCCACTGGCATGTTCTGGGGCCCAAACAAAACACCCAGAATGGATAACGGTGTATTGGAGAAAGAAATATCATTTTCATATATGAATGTGTGAGAAACACACCCTATTGATAAACCCCTGGATGTTTTGCAATTAATCTTAGCATTAGAAAGTGTGGAAAACAAATTAAATTCTTTAAAAAACTCTGCTATTTGCTCCACAGTATTAAAAAAACAAGCAGACATCATCTGCAAAAGCCTGTACTAACAGTTGGTTATTGCCTAAAGGTTTATGAATTCCTTCCCATCTAGAAGGGATAGTGAGAGCCCGTAGTAAAGGTTCTAAAGAAAAAATGTATAGTAAAGGACTCAGTGGACATCCCTGCCGGACCCCTGTATTCATTATTATACCTTTCATGATATGCCCCTTAATAACTGGATAGACTGTAGCAGATTTATAAAGAGCTCTAATAATCCCTACAAATGACGCAGGAATCCCTAAAAAACCCAATACTTGAAATAGAAAACCCTGGTTAACCTATCAAACATCTTCTCCAAGTCAATGGATAACACATATCCTGATTTTCCTTCTAGGGATAAGACCTCAATTATATCTCTAATTATTGTTAAAGCAGACTGAATTCGCCTATCAGGTATTCCACAATATTGTAAAGGAGAGATGACTTTATCCGAAATGAGTCTTAATCTGTTATTTAACAAAGAAGCAAAAATGTTGTAATCTGAATTTAAAATAGAAATAGGCCTCCAATTCTTGATATCCCCCCTATCCCCTGATTTAAAGATATAAATCAATAACCCTTCTGAAAAAGAAGAAATCAATATTCTGGACATAAGAAACTGAAAAACTAAAAGTAAACATGCTGTTATTTCTACTTGAAAAGTCTTATAAAGCACATTAGAAAGACCATCCAAACCTGGAGTGGTATTTTCCTTGAATTTCTTAATCACTGATTCAATTTCTTTACAAGAAAAAGGTTCCGCCAATTGTAAAATATCCTGGGGATCCAACTGCTCAGGAGGCATCCCTAAATATTTGGTAATCTCAGACACTGAAGGTTCAATCATTGGTTTTAAAGCATTAAAATGGTCCTGTATCATGGAGTTAATCCTGTTTTCGTCCTCCACCTTAATCTGATTCTGCATTAAATAATCTAAGGATGTGGAGTCTTTAAGTGTTTTACATAATTCAAAAGGGTCCCCTATTATTGTTTTAGCCAAATGATTTTTTAAAATAGCTTCCAAGGTCTGAGATCTCATATACTGGAACATTTTCATTTGATTTTTTATAATATCAATTTGGGACAAATAATCATACCTGGATGTATTCCCCAAGGAGATTAAGTGCTGTAAGTGGGATCTTAATCGTAAATAGGACAGAAAATCAGAATTCCGTTTTCGGAAACCATATTTTTTAAACCAATTGCTACAATCTCTCTTAGTTTCTAACCACCACAGGCCTAGGTCTCAATAGAGAAAGGCAACAGACAGTCTAGTTTGTAAAATAAGGGAAATAGAATTACGTACTACCCCTTCCCGAAGTATAGAGGTATTTAATTTCCATCTGGTAACTGGTTTCTTAACACATGGAGTGAATCCACTTTCTACCTGGACTAATAAATGATCTGAAAATTCTACAGGAATCAACTGAAACTTTCCCATTTGAACATTTTTAGAAAGAAACAAATAATCAATTGTGGAGCCTATTTTCCCTTTGAAGAACATAAAGTTAGATTTTAATTTAGCTGCATTGTTACAATTTACAAGATCCCCTGTCTGAATAATGCTGGCCAGACAATTTGAGTCACAATAAATTTTTTTGTTTAAACCTCCCCTTATATTGAGACTACAATTAAAATTCCCTCCCCAAAAAATATAAAGAGAGGAAATCAGGAAAGGCTGAATTGGTTTCATATATTCAGATCTAAGGGCCTTCATCTGAGGATTATATATATTTACAAATCGACATTGTCTAGAATGCCATACACCATTAATAATTAATAACCTCCCCGGAATTAAATCAACTAGCTACTGCAAACCAAAATGAAATGAATTAAATGGTATCCCAAGCCCATCTGCCCTGTCCCTGCCAAAAGACCAATAAGATGGCCCCCAGGGCCAATCTCTTTGAAAAGAAGCTACTTGTTCCTCAGAAAACATCCAGGTTTCCTGGAGAAAACTAACCCTGAGGTACTGATCCCTCAAGAGCTGAAAGACAGCTCATCTTTTAACAGAGTTTAGTAAGCTGTGTGTATTCAAAGAACCCCAAAGGAAACCAGCCATTTTAGTTCAAAGGGAAAGCATCAGACCTATTTTTTCCTCAGTTTTTTCTTTTTCTCCTTATATTCTTCTGCAGGGATGCCTAAATTACTTTGGATGGATCTTTGAGAATCTGAATCCCCTAAATCCATTTCTGAATCTCCCCAAGAGGTAAACAAGTCAGTGTAAGAATTGGGAGATTCAATGGACTCACTCTTTGGTACAACTACAGCCTTCACACGCCTATTCAACTGTCTTGGAGGGAGGGGAGGCACTCCTTCCCTATCCATTCTAATACTCTCTGAATCTGCTGGATCACTATAGCAAACTGGTACCAAAAGGATAGCCACCTCAGAATCAGTTGGGACAATATTTTCAGGAACTTCAGGGAAAGGAGGAAAAAAGGCCGGGGGGCTATAGTGGGAACAGATGTATTTGGTTCCTCCCAAAAAAGGGGCAATGTCTCCACTACCTGGGGCCCTTCTTTTGTGGAAACTGCATCTTGGACTTGTTGAATGATTAAATCAGGACTGCAACATGAGGCTTTGTTTCTAGCAGCCCATGGACATTCTCTGAAAACAAGGCCAAAATTCTCACACAAATCACACTTTGTATGATTCACACATTTTATAGTAATATGGCCTACTTCACCACAATTATCACATTTAGGCTGGTCGCATACACTAGATAGATGATTTTTAGCCCCACACTTGTAACATGCCCTGGGCTGGCCACTATAGAAACAGACTCCTCGATCCCTCCCCAACAAAAAAGCATTAGGAATGTGTTCAATCCCAGATTCTGACTGTCTAAGCTTCACCTTATATTTCCACCTACCCGTCCAAAACTGCTCTGAATTCAAAATGGGTTCTGGGTTACTTTGAATCTCACATTTTTGGGAAAGCCAATAGGTGATATCTTCCACATGGACCCCCACATTCCTAAACATCACCGTGACATTTTTTATTAGAGGTTTAGTGAGTGGAATCACCAGGAAGGGGGTCCATATGGGAGAAAATTTTACTTGACCATATCATTCCCAGAAGAGGTCTAGATTATAAGCTGATTGAAAGTTGATATCAAAATTGTCTTCACCAGATATATTAGTGAATACAAATACATCTCTAGGTAAAAACTTCAAAGAGTCCTTAATTAAACATTTCCCCACCTATTGTCTATCAGGTCTGGTTTCCAATCCCCCTTTGTAGTGCATTCTTACTGCATTTCTCCTAGGGTCAGCTTCCCTTTTGGATTTGGAAAAAAGTTCTGATAACAGGGGTTTATTAGTAGGCCCTGAGACCTCCACACTCCCCTTCTCTTCCAAAACCTGCCCTTCCGAGGAACTAGCCATAGCAGAAGGTACTTTAGGTTTTAAGTCAATTGATTGAGTAGACATAACAACAGACCCCATAGCTGAATTCCCTTTGAAATCATTTTGAATAACGTTGAGCTCAGTTTTGGGCCGCCACTCAGGGGAGCCAGAATGTAAATCCAATTGTGAATCCCAGGCCAAGTCTGGAGACCAAACCCCAGCAGGCCCTCTCTCCCATCCAGCCCCTTGCAGCGCTTTTTGAAGGGTCCAGAAATCATCATGAAATACAGATTCCCCAATCCCCCTGAGAGTTAAAGACAGCCTCTGCATTTTTCCTGTTTGCCTTTGACTGCGAGTTCTCTGGGATAAAAGATTTCTCCCCTTTTGTAGACAAAACTAGGGGTTTAGGGTTAACAGGTTTAGAAAAACAGAATTCTGTGGCCCCTTTTTGATTATTAGCTTCAGTTTGATATTTAATTGAGGAAGCCTCAGTATTAGCCAGGTCTGCTGTCGTCTGCTGAATAAACACAAACCCTGACTCTTTAGAAAGGGTAGCAGCTGTATGAAACAGTGATTCAGGTCTTTTTTTTTTGCACTGCAACCCGAGACGGGTGTGTGAATCTATCAGGATGAACCGTAACCTGTTCCAAAGGAGCGTCACAAACATTCAAGTTACACAGCTTTCGGCACTCGCTTTTATCAGCGATAAAACTGAAAGCTGGGAGAAAGATATCTTTCTGAGAGCACTCGCCCTCCTTTGACTCTGTTGCTGAGCTCTCCATTTCCTCATTCTTCCTGTCAACACCTGCAAACGTCTTGTCAGGCTGCTCAGCTGAAACAGGCAATGACGTAATTTCATGTAAAGGGCTCGGCACTGCTGCCTCATTTTCCCCGACTGGGGAGTCAGTCATTTCTGTTGAAACTCTCGATTCCATATTTTTTTCTTTAAACAACATTTGCTCCAAAACTGAAATTGCTTCATGAAAAACTTCATCTCCCTCAATATCCACCACATCTTCTGAACTTTCCAAGCTTTGTTTCTCGACCAGCCATGAGGCCTCCTGCATCACTGGACAACATCCTTCTCCTTCAGCGACTCCCCCAGAGTGGCCATCTGACAGTAGGATGGCCATCCACCCACAGGGTGAGTAGGGGAACTTCCCTGATGTCCTGGCCAAATTTCCCTCATCCATTAAAAAATACCACCAACAGCTTAATCTGGTTCAAATTCAATTGCTTACCATCTGTATCCCCCCCCCCAGTCGCCCCTGAAAAAGGGACATCTAGGCCCAGTGGGCTTACTGGGTCAACAAAATTCAACAAACAAACAAAACCTAACTTTGTCATCCACAAAAAGGCTGATCTTATTCTTAATCCCATGCAGGTTGTCGGCAATGAAAGTGGCAAACGACACTAGACCCAGTACCAAGCCCTGTGGCACCCTACTGGTTACGGCTCTGGGAGTTGGGAGTTCCTGCCTTGTGACTACTCTCTGCTTTGTGTCATTCAGCCAGCTCATGATCCACTGCACCATTTTCTGTCCTTCTCCCCTGGTATCTCAGCTTGCTAATCAGTCTCCCATGTAGCACTGAATCAAAGGCCTTGCTGAAGTCTAGATACAAGGCATCCACCACTTGGACCCTGTCAAGTGCTCTAGTCACTCAGTCATTAAAGTCCACCAGCTTGATCTGACAAGATCTTTCCGAGTCAGACCCATGCTGTCTGATTTCCTGGAGACCATTCACCTCCAGAAAGGTTACTAGCCTTTCCTTAAGGATAGTCTCCATTAGCTTCCTCACAATGGATGTAAGGCTGACTGGTCTATAGTTGCCTGGTTCATCCCTGGGACCACTCTTGAGGAAGGACACCACATGCGCCATCCTCCAGTCTTGGAAGTCGCACCCAGTTCTCAGTGTGATATTGAATTAGTCTGCTAGTGGCTCTGACCGGACCTTTGCCAACTCCTTCAGAACCCTGGGGTGTAGCCATTTGAGCCAGGTGTCTTATCTACCCACAAGTTAGTTCCTAAACATCCCACCATGCAATGCTATGGTCCCCAACAACTTGTATGGTTTTGCATTACAGCTGCACACAAGTCACCTCCTATTGAGTTGCTGTCCCCTGGAGGGAGCAAACTATGGTAATTAGTCATTTTCTGTTTTGATCACATCCATTAGACTATTAACAAGAAATCTGCTTTTAGCTTCAATAAATACCCTTAATGAACACAAACCAAAGAGCTGGATTTACTCCATCTGCAGATATTTGCTAAAACCAATAAAACACACACACAGTATTCTTAACATGCATTGATCAGTGCCTCAATGTTTGCTTGCAGGTTTTGTTATGAAATTGTTATGCTTCATTAGTAAGGAAGGAACATTCATTTAAAGAAGGCCTCCTGCTTTTACCTATTTTTACAATGTATTTACCCAGGATAGACCAGTTGAGATGTAACAATGCTTTTCCAGTGGGGCTCTTCTTCTACCTATTTTTGCAGCTGGTACTGTATGGAGTACTGGAAGGTTAAGTGAAATACTCAGGGTCACATAGTGAATACTTGACTCTAGCAGGGTTTGTACCTGCAATCTCTTGAATTTGAACAGTTCTGTAACCGCTATACTACAATGTCTTGCAGGCGAGAGTCCTAGAAAGGCCAGCAGCTTCTGATAAGTTAGTTTTTCTTTTTGCACAATTTATGTTCGTAGGATAGGGCAGCTGTAATAGAAAGACAGAAATAGGGAGTCATGTGATGTCAGTGTTAGGATAGGCAGCTTGACCCCCACTATTCTGTTTATTAAACACCAGCCTATCTTGTCATAACCCAATCTGAGTACAATGTCAGAGAAAGGAATGGATATTGGTACCTCACAAGAACAGCAATCGGTGGATCTGCCCGGGAGTGTAGATGATCAACCCATTGTCATGGAGGTCAAAAGATTGCACAGAAGTAATTCGGCTGTAGAGCAATCTCCCTCACTGCCCAGCGACTTGTCTACAGCTAAGATTTACATGGATCTGTCTGTAATTAAAGAAGCGATCATCAAACTTGTGGCAGAAATGACTGAAATTAAGCCAACACTAAATGACCTCTCTACGCGAATCTCCGATGCAGAAGCCTGCATCTCATCCCTAGAGGACCACAAGGCCCGAACTGACCCAGACATCATTCAACTGATGGGGTTTGTTACCAGCCTTGAAAGTAAATTAGACGACCTGGAGGATCATAATAGACACAATAACTTGGTTCTACTTGGGCTCCCAGAAGGTGAAGAGGGGCCCAATACTTTGGAGTTTATGAAACGTCTCTGTACTAAGGTGGTGGGGCCATCACCCAATGGATCAAGCTACATAATCGAGCGAGCTCATAGATCTCTCAGGGCCAAGCCACCACTGGGTGATCCCCCTCGCCCCATCATATTCAAGCTGTTACATTTTTTAGATCGGGAACACATTCTCAGGGAACCCAGAAAGCTGGAAGCTATTAAATCATCCAGCAGCAAGCTCCAGATTGTCCCTGACATGACCACTAAAACTAGGCAAGCCAGAGCCGCATATCGCCCATTACTTAACAAGCTGTGGGCAGCCCACATTAAACATCGGCTTCTGTATCCAGCTCATCTGGAAATCACTACTGAATCTGGTCAGTGTTGTTTTCAAGACACAGAGTAGGCTATTAAGAAGCTCCATACACTGTACCCAGACCTCTTTAAATGCCTCCCTGTGTGAACTGTCTGTCTGGTGGCTGAGGAGTACCTGGGCTATTTTGTAGGTTTCACTATTGTTGCTCCAGAGTTTACAGCATTTATGGGCTTAACGGGGACTTTCTTAAGTTACAATATGGAGTTTGATTTGTTGAAATGACCTGCCCAACCGTTGATTTTTGATTTTTATTACTATTGTGCTAAATGTAATTTGCACTAGTTGAAACTGAAGGTGCTTCCGGCTGGACTTTTGCACCCAACGTGCTGGCTTTTGTTGTTCTCAAGGTGCGATGCTGTAACGTTTGCATCTAACAGCTGGACTCTGTTCCTTGTTCTACTGTGGGGTATCTACAGTGTTTTTCCTTTGGCATCTGTAACTACCAGGAATGAGACCAAATGATGTACTGTTGTGTGGCTAACTTACAGATTATTTTGAATTAGTGGGAATCAAGGTTTGTTCTTGGTGGTGCAAAGAGTGTTGGTACCTCCTCTAGCAACAAGTCTGATTTGGAATCTGTGCCTCACCAGTCTTTTTAATTCTGCTGTTCAACACCATTTTATCTGATGACAATCCTTTTGATTTTTGAGGAGGATCTTCACCACTCCACGGGGATCAATGACTTTTATGTTAGTCTGCCATGCTTCCAATAGGTGGCAGCAAGACTCTAGACTTGTACAGTATCTCCTGATCTCTCCTTTTTGCAGAACTTTATTACCAGCATGGTGTACAATGTTTATTTAGATCTTGCCAAAAATGGCACACAGATTTTTGTTTAAAAGGCCAGGAATTTATCAATGATGGGAGAAGAGCGCTTTTTCTTTGGGCATACCCACCCTGAAAAGTTTTAGTTTTCTTATGTTTAACCCTAGTTAACTAATGTTGGTTTTTACTGGTTTTCACTAATTTAATATTTCTTCTTCAGTATTCCCAGCAATTTAAACACCCCTTGGGTAAAAGGTTTTAATTTTGCATGGTGGCTTTGTTCTTAATTATTTATTAGTCTACAAAAGAGATTATGGTGAGCACCATGATCTGGTCCTGTTGTATTATTTTACATTCATATATGAATAAGCGTCAGCATCTTAGATTACACATTATTGAACATTCTTATATCTCTCTTATGGTATGGTCCAACAACAGTTTTTTGTACTTAACTGCAGGCAGAAGCAGCATTTGAATCTCAGGTAAGGGCCTCACAGTTACCTTAATTTGGGTTCTTTTCTTGGGGGAGGGGGGGTTAGTATTAGGTTAAACTGTAACTCTACAACCTGAGTGGGGCCCCACTCAACACTGCCTGAGGACCTCACAATTTATGAGAGGGCTTTAGGCCCATTAAGTTTAGATAGTCTGTACATAGTTGCTATATATCAGTTATAGTGGTTCTATATTTGTTTTTCTTTTATTGTTGGGTCCTTGGAGGACTGGGAGGAGGGGGCGATGGTGGTTGGGATCCTGTGCATCATCTCTGGGATAGGACTGAATTCTTTGCCAAATATTCCCCTGGGTATTATGAGTAGTGACCTAAACTTCATTACATGGAATATAAAGAGGGGCAAGGACAATAGAAAAAAGTATGCCATCATTCGTCATTTGCATACTATACGTTTCAACCACATCTGGCCTTTCTTCAGGAGACCCACCTGGTCCACAGCCAGGTAAGTCATCTGCAGAAGTCCTGTGTAACCCAATCTTATGGTGTGGGCAATAGTTCCCACCAGAGGGGAGTGGCAGTATTAAAAGCTAAAGGTACTTATTTACCTTGATGGATGAAGTTCAGGACACTGAAGGGAAGGTTATTGAGAAAGTTGTGGCAGCCCAATTGGATAACCATTTGACCATCCATAGTTTATATGAACCTCTCCAGTCTGGTTTTCGTAAGAGGCATAGCACCGAGACTGCTTCGGTTTGGGTGCTCAATGATCTCCTGATGGCGAGAGATCGGAGACACCGCTCTATTCTGGTTCTCCTTGATCTGTCATCAGCTTTTGATACTGTGGATCATGGGGTTCTGCTCGAATGCCTGAGGTCCATTTGTGGACTATCGAGTACGGTTCTCAGATGGTTTTCATCTTACCTCGAGGGGAGAACGCTGAGAGTGGTCTCGGGTTTGCATTCATCCAGGGCTTTCTCGCTGCCTTGCCGGTACCTCAGGGCTCGGTGCTTTCCCCCATGTTATTCGCAGTATATATGCTACCCCTCGGAGACATTGTAAGATGGTTTGAGCTGAGGTTTCACTGCTATGCTGATGATACCCAGCTCTACCTGTCTTTTGCTCCCAACCAGATTAGTGCTATCTTGGTGCTGAATAACTGCCTCGCTGATATCCAAGACTGGATGAATACCAGCGGTCTAAAGTTGAATCCAGGAAAGACTGAGGTTATTGTGGTGGACCCGGGTCGCAGGGTTGAGGGTTGAGGACGGGGTTTCCCTCTGGATTAATTCTTGGGGTAGACCTGATCCTTGCCTCTGAATGGGTGCGTAACCTGGGTGTGGAGCTTGACACTGGTTTGACCCTCCATTATCAGGTGTCTGCAGTTGTCAAGACTGCATTTTTTCATCTTAGAAACATTGCCAGGATTAGGCACCTGGTCCCTCCTTGCGACCTGCCGGTTTTGGTCCACGCCTTTGTGACATCACGCCTTGATTACTGTAACTCCCTTTACCCAGGACTTTCTGGGGTTGATACCCACTGCTTGCAGCTAGTGCAGAATGCGGCAGCACGTTTGTTGACTGGGGTATCCAGAAGGTCTCATATTACCCCTGTGCTGCGCACTCTGCACTGGCTGCCAATACAGTGGTGGATCACCTTCAAAGTGGGTCTTCTGACCTACAAAGCCCTACACGGTCTAGGTCTCGACTATTTGAAAGAGCTTCTGGTGCCCTACACCCCTCTGAGACAGCTCGGCTCAGCTGACGGTTGCTGGAGATTCAAGGGTAAATTTAAGTCTTGGAGCCGTAGCTTTGGAGGTTGCTCAGTCTATCTGGAATTCTCTGCCCTGGCCAGATCCGGGAGAGTACGTACGGTGGGGAGTTTTAAAAAGGCACTAAAGACTTTTTATGGGAGAAGGCATTTTCTGCTTTGCTGTAATTGATTATCTTAGTTTTGTTATATTCGTTTAGTGTAGTTCTATTGTACGTATTGATTATGCCTGTGTTCTTTTTGTACAGCGCTTTGAAAATTTTGAAAGGCGCTTAATTAAATAAATTTTATTATTATTATTATTATATGTGTTGTTGCATGGTATGTTAGGTAACTTCAAATTAGTTTTGTCATCAGTATACGGCCCTACCCTGGATACCCCAACATTCTTTTCCTCACTATTGAATGCTTTAATGCCCTTCTGCCAGCTGCCAATTCTTTTGGGAGGTGACAGGAATTTGGTGCAGGTCAACAGTATACATAGGACATATTGAGTGAAAGGTCTGTCCCCAGCCCAGAGAGCCCTTATGGATCTTATAGATCAAATCAGCCTATTGGAGCCATTGAGAACTTTTCACCCTACCACCAATGACTTTATATATTACTCACCTCACTATAAAGTCCTTTCCAGGATTGACTATTTTCTAATTAGTAAAAAACTTCTCCCATGGCTAAAGCACTGCCAAATCCATGCATGTATCCTATCAGACCACTCCCTGGTGGTGTTATCTATCGCAGTTCCATAACTCCCTATTCACCCCCATACTTGGTCATTCAACAACCAACTACTCAATGATGCTGAAATCATTCGAGTTTTTCAAAGCTATATGGTACAAACAATCCAGCAAAACCAAAATTCACCAGTGTCTTTTGATTTTATTTGGGGTGGGCTCAAATCGGCTTGGAGGGGAGAATTAATTAGGTTAGCCATTACTCATAAAAGGAAACAGTGAGCTCAAACAGAGGAGTGGCTTATCCATATTAGGACTCTAGAACAGAACCTCCCCCTCTTCCTCTCCTGAAAGTATCCACCTGGAGTTGACCCAGCTCAGAGAGTATTTTCTGAGCCTGGTTGACAAGACGGCCTCGCATCTAAAAGCCACTTATATTGGACAGGGCAACAAAGCTGGGAAACCGTTGGCTCTCCAGTGTTCAACAGCAGGCTGCAAAGAGATGGATCCTGTCCTTACTAAATCCCAACACTGGTTTGCCAACCACAGATCCTCAGATTATGACCTCTATATTTTCAGATTATTATCACTGTTTATATACAGCCCCCATTAGGGATACGGAGACCTTGGCCCATCAAACCAACTTCCTCCAATCATTATACACTTCCCGGCTTTCAGAGGAGCAACAGTGCCCTCTCTTGGGACCTGTAGTGGATGCAGAAGTAGGTGCAGCCATAAAATCTCTGCCTTTGAATAGGGCCCCTGGGCCAGATGGTTTTTACTCCAATTTCTATAAAACCTATGCAGAGATTATAACCCTCTTATTAGCCCAACTATTTAATTATTGGCTCATCCTTCCCCTAAAGATGCTTCTCTTTTTGAAGCTCATATTATTCTTCTTCCCAAACCAGGGAAAGGCCAATTGAAACCTGAAAATTACCATCAAATTTCTCTAATTAATAATGACATTAAACTATATGCCAAAATTTTATCTCCCACTTGTCATCGGTGTGGATTCCCCTTCTGGGCCTGGAGCAGGCAGTGGCCAGCAAATGCTTTATGGACCATTTTAGAAAGATATTTCACCTTTTCTCTGCATCTGGGGAGGCAATCCAAGATACATTGTTTGTCTCCCCAGATGCAGAGAAAGCTTTTGACCGTGTAGCCGGTCTTATCTCTTTCCAGCCTTGGAGACCTGTGGACTCCCAGATGAATTTATTAACCACATTAAAATTCTTTATACTTTTCCAACTGCCCGAGTCCTTTGCAACAATATGTATCTGATGTCTTCCCACTGTCCAGATGGACAAGGCAAGGTTGCCCTATGTCCCCATACCTTTTCAATCTATACTTGGAACCCCTTACAAGAAAAATAACCTAACTACGGCTATTAAGGGCCTTATTGTGGGTTCCTTGACTTATAAACTCTCATCTTTTGTTAATGACATATTGCTCCACCATGATGACTGGACCCAGTCATTACTAGAGGTTCTCAACATTATAATGGCCTTTAGTCAGTTCTCTGGCTATAAGTTAAATGCCCATAAGTCCACCATTTATCCTCTGTCCCCTTCTTGTTCCAAAAGTCTATGCCAACAATTAGGTCTTCAGTGGGAGACATCAGCTTTACCTTATCTGGGCATTAAACTAACCAATGATTTTTCCAAATTAAAGGTGTTGAATCTTGACCCAATAATAAAACAGACTGAGGAAGATCTGGCCAGGTGGCATCGCCTCCTGTTGTCCTTGTGGTGTAGGACTAACTTTATTAAAATGTCCATTTTACCAGAACTGCTGTACCCACTTGGGGCTTTAAATATATTTCTCCCTAAAAGCTAATTCAGCAAGTTGTACACCATCTGGTCTTCATTTTTATAGCTTAACAAGCCTCCACATAGGTCATATATGAAATTAAGCAGACCTTATGGTTTAGAAGGGCTACAGCTTCCTGATTTCTTTATCTATTATCTAGCCTTGCGTGGTGCTAAATACTCTAAATGGGGTACATCGGAGAGGTCAACCACTCCAACACTGACTTGGCTAGCAATAGAATCTTTTCTAGCTCAGAAACACAAATTCTCCTTGCCCTCATTGTTGTATCTGCCCTTTGCGGCCTTGCCATGAAAGTTCCGGGCCTCACTTATCGGCTGGCGTCTTAAGGCCCATGCACAATTATGTAAACAGTCCAACTGGTCTGTGTTATCAGATCTTAAACTTAAGGACTTAGTTACATGTGGCAAACTTATCCCCTTTTCTGTAGTTAGAGAGAGGTTTACTGTTTCTTCCTCATCAACCTTTAAGTATAAGCAGCATTCCCACTGTATTAAAAAATTATTAGCCCCCTCCAGTCAAATTATGTTGCTTCTCTGTTTTATCCTTTGATAAACTGAACCTCTAAGAGGAAGGCTATATCTCTCATATATTTATTTTATTTATTTATTTGTGTCTAGGATTACAAAGTACCTTTGAGCCAATGCTCTTTTACAAAGGTTCCACGTCATGCTGGTTACAGGGTAACAGACATTAAAACATAAAACAGTTACAGGTACATGGTTTTAGACAGTAACTTTGCTTGACAAAATCAGATTGAGAGATGAGTAACTCAAGAAACAATAGGAGTAAGAGGGCAAGAAGGGGAGATGGCTGAGGGTAGGGGAAGGCATAGGTGTAGAGGGTCAGTGTGAGGCAGCTGAGGGGCCTTGTCAGGACAGACACAGGGCAAGTGCATTAGAACTTGCATTGGACAGGTAAGTGCAAGAAGAGAGGGCAGAAAGTGACACCTATAAGGTCATATATAAAGAACTTATCAAGCAAGCCTGCAATCTGGTCTTACTGATACCCTTTTACTGGCAGAGTACCCTAGAAAGAGACTGGTCCCACTTTGATTGGACCTCCTTGTGGAATAATATTTATAAATATCTTAAACAGGACCATTTACGGTTAATGCAGTATAAAATATTACACAATCTATACCTCACTCCCCATAAACTGTACATAATAAAAAAACTCCCTTCACCAGATTGTGAACGTTGCACTGGGGAAAGGGGTGCACTGTATCACAAAATTTGGACTTGTTCCACTACTAAACAGTTATGGTCTACTATACAGAGCTAAGTCTCCCCACTGTTCAGCAATGCAAATGATTTCACAGCTGAAATTTGTATTCTGGGAGACTATTCATTGCTCCCTATTTCAAAACACAAATCCTATGTTGCCTTCCTCTCCTCCATGACTAAGCTAATTATTGCCTACCACTGGTTGGTGGACTGGACTCCAAACTGTGCTGAATGATTACAGGAATGTTTAAATGCTCTCGATGTAGAAAAGTTCATTGCAAAATTTAAAGGCAACTTAGCCACATTTCGGGCTTGCTGATCTAATTTAGAAACCATTCTCATCAAATGAGCACTCTTGCCTACAAACTACCGTTATTATTTATCCAATTTAATGTGAATGCTTGAGGTCTTCTCTCTCCCTTACAGTACCCACTTCTCTGTTGGTTGCACACTTGTATAGGTTAACTAATCAATCTATCCTTGTGGATTCCCAGATGACTGCACGGTGGTGGGGGTTCCAGGCATGGGAGGGTGGGTGGGTGGGAATTTCAGTTTAAATGCTGTTTTGTCTTTCACATGTTCTTTCCCTTTTTCCTTTCTGTGGAAGGTATGACTTTGTGTTTTCCTATTCTGTATGTTCCAATGTTAACTCTTTTTCTAAACTTAAATAGAGCGTATTGAGTTGCAAAAAAAAAGAAAGACAGAAATAGAAAATGTGACAAACACTGGTCCATTCAGTCTGCCATGTTTTACTCTGTCATACCCCAGTACCTACTGTCTAGTCAGGGTTATTGCCCTCACCTCCCCCCTTGTCCCCTGCCATACTGCTTTCCATCATGTAACTATTAGCCTTTTACTCAGTCCTGGCAGTGTTTGAAACAATGGTTTTTGTACCAACCACCTCTGCTTGAAGGCTGTTCCACAACTCACCTACTCTCTGTAAAATAAAATATTCTCAACCCCCCCAAATCTGCTCCCCCCACCCTCCAGCTTCCACTTTTATCCCCCGTGTTCTTAATTTGCCAGTCCTACTGAATATTTCCCCACAGTCTACCTTGCCAGTTCCATTCAGGAACTTGAATGTCTATATCATATCCCTCCTCTCCTTTCTGGTCTTCAGTGTGCACATGTTCCGTGCCTTAAGCCAGTCCTCATAGCATCTGCCTTGCTGGCCTTGAATCATTCTGGTTACCCAATGTCATACCCCCTATAGCCTGTTTTTGTCTTTTCTTAGATTGCAGGCTTCAGAACTGGATAAAGTATTCCAGATGCATCCTCACCAGTGATATGATCCTTCCTCATGTTGCCAAATATCCTCCTGATACACCCCCAAATCCTGGTTACCTTGATGTGGCCCTTCTTACAATGACTAGATTGTTTTAGGGAGGGCACATGTCATAATACCTAAAACAAAAATATCTCTGACATCAAGCGTTAAGAAACTACAGCTACGACAAAAACAACTACTTAATAAGATGCCAAGAGTCAAAATCTCACAAAACAGGCCAAAGAATCATGCCAAAGGAAAAAACTGTAACCAGGGCCACAGTAATTTCTTTATAATGTTATGTGGGGCCTCTGCCCCCTGCACCCCCCAATATATATATAGGGGTGGAGATAAACAGAGTGTGATAAATCCATTTATCTGAGTAACTTTGTACATAAATTTCATTTATGTATACAGTGCTTATGTCATCAGCAGTTTATCCACACAGTGCTTATGTCATCAGCCATTTATATATACAGTGCCTATGTCATTTAGAATGTTCAGCCTCAATAGCAGTATTAACCATATTCAAATGTGAATAACTTAAAAGCGAAAAATGATAGCATGGTACTGTGAGCACGAAAGTTGTTCAGCATGGAAATATCTACAAAATGAGTGTGTTTTATTTATTGATACCTTTTAGATTTTTTGATAATTAGTAAAAACAAAGCAGAAAATTCATGTTTTTTTTATTTTGTCCTCAAACAAATGTAAATAACTTTAAAATGAAAAATGATAGCATGGTATTGTGAGCACAAAATTTATTCAGCACAGAAATATCTACAAAATGAGTGGTGTTTCATTTATAGATACTTTTTAATTTTTTCAGAATTAGTGAACAACAGCAGAAAATTAAAATTGTGTGCACTTTTTCGTCAAACAAATGCAAATAACCTAAAAATAAAAAAATGACAGTATGGTACTTTGAGCACAAATGTTGTTCAGCATAAAAGTATCTACAAAATGAGAGGTGTTTCATTTCTAGATTCTGTTTAGTTTTTCTATAATCAGCAAAAAATGGCAGAAAATTCAATTTTTATTCACTTTTTTGACTAACAAATGCCCCCTACAAAAGCAAAAGCAAAAGAATTGCATAAATGGAATATGCAATGGAAAACTCATGCAATAAATGATTTATCTGCACTCAAGCAATTTGACCTCAGACACCTCACTTATGGCTTACGCCACTCATGAGGTTACCCGAGGTCAAATTGCTCTTGTGCAGATAAATCATTTATTACACTTACTTCCATTGCATATCCTATATATATATGTGGTGTGTGTGTGTATATATATATATATATATATATATATATATATATATATATATATGTATTAGAGGCAAAAACTCTGTTTAATGCATCAGTTAGGGTTTTTCCACAGTGACAAAAGTGAGGACATCCCCCCCAACTGGCATCGTGATGCGCCATGGGGTCTTCAGTCCTAACTCACTCCCCATCACATGTGTAAAGAATCTGAGGTGTAGGAAACTGGGGTGAGAGTTAGGACCGATGATCCCAAGGTGCACCAAAATGGTAACAGTAACAGCAAGGAAGACGCAAAATGAAAGAGAAATGGAAACGCAAATGAAAGGGCTGCCATAAACAGAAATGGCAATGCGCACGGTGACGCAAACAAACATGCAAAGAGAAACAGTAGTGTAAATGCAAATGGTAACTGTAATGAAAACGCAAGGGCAAATGACAATGCAAAGGGTAACGCACACGGTGGTGTGCATGGGAACATAAAAGCAAACGGGGACAGAAACGCAAGTTGAAACAGTAACTGCAACAGTAATGGAAGTGCATACCCTGTTTTTGCCGAACAGGTGCATAGAGAAACACAGTGTGTACAAAGAATTTATGCGTTGTAATGGGCATTGAAGCTGAAAACGAGCATTGGAAGTGCTTAATTGCTAATATCCCAGCAACCGCACGACATAGAAAAAAAATTTAAATTTCACAAAAATCATGATTTTCCTGGCTAGGATTTTGTTATTACATAACCCATGTAGCTTGCAACAAAAAATCTGTATCTTGCATAGTTTTCGAGATACGAGCCCTGAAAGGCGCAGCATACGCCACCATGTTAGTCTATGGGAGAAAACACTAACTTCAGAGTATCGTAACTTTGCAGCCATGCAATATTTTTTTCACCAAACTACAAAAAGGCACATCTGTGAGATTTTGGCTGTGTTCCCTCCGAATTTCAGGCCAAAAGACCTAACCGTTCTTTTGCAGCAAGGTGGCAAAGAACTCCTCTCATTTTGGCCATAGTGTTGCAAAGTACTTTCATGATTTGTGAAAGCTTCAGCAGAGATTTGCAAAAGTGTCATGAGCATGAAAGTACTTTGCAAAAGTACTTTTTCCAGAACTTTGAAAAACATATTTCTGGGGTGTTTAACTCCAAAATAAAGACATGGCTAGCATCTTCATGCTTCGACTAGGTGAACACAAAAATAATTGTGTCCCTAGATGGTCCCAATTTTAAATTCCAAGCATTTTTCTGATCACTAACTGAAAACAAAATGGTGGATTTGCAAAAGTACTAGGGCCATTTGCCACAGTAAAAAGTGCATTTGGGAAAATGTTAAACTTTTTGTTAACTTTTCCCTTTGACTTATAATGGGAACTTGTTTTTTGAATAACTTTTGAACCGTTCAATATTTTTTCACAAAATCTTTAAAAGGCACATTGGGCACCTGGGTCACACATTCCCTGAAGTTTTTGGACCACTCGCACAAACCATGCGACCTGTAGGCACTAGCAAAGAATTCACCATATAGCGTAAATGCGCGCAGATTACTCTTAATAACTCCGCAGCTGTACATTCAACTGGTATGAAGCTTGGCAGATCCCAGGGTGTATGATTCATGATCATGCATTCCAAATTTCAGGCAAATCCATTGAATGGTTGCAAAATTATTAAGGTGTAAATTTTGACCCTTTAACCTTAAAAGGGCTCCTCAACCCTAACTATGGTAGCACTACCGTGCTACCATAATATATATATATATATATATATATATATATATATACAGAAACTTTGTTAATGTATCAGTTAGGGTTGTTCCACAGTGACAAAAGGAGGGAAATTTGCTGTTAGGGTTACCACCCCTACCACCCCACCCCCACTCCAACCCCACCAACAGGCATCGGGGTGTGCATTGGGGTCATCAGCTTAACTCTTACCCCATTACATGTGTAAAGAAGCTGAGGTGGAACAGTATAGGAAAATGGGACAAAAGTTAGGCACAACAACCCCAACGCACACCCTGATGCCTGTTGGTGGGGCGGGGGTGGGGTGGTAGGGGTGGTAACCTCAACAGCAAATTTCCCTTCTTTTGTCCCTGTGGAACAATGCTAACTGATGCATTAACAAAGTTTATGCAAAGAATTTCCCTTCTTTTTTTAAAAGTGTAATGTAAGTAGGAATAGAAATGGGAGGCTTGGTGGGAGTGCAGGGTCTGAAAAATAGTATTTGTGTTGGTTGGAGTGCAGGCCCTTCGGGTCCTGCGCTCCCACTTACAGTTAAGTGTGGTTCCATATAACAGCCGTATAAAGCAAGGAGGCCTAGTTACAGTAATTTGCCCATATCTCATAAAGAGTGTGCACTGCAAAGTGAAGTTAAGTGTCATTGTAATCGTGAAACTCAGTAGTTGTCATAGCAATGCAGTGACCAAACACATGGCACTCATCATTTCCCTAATAAGGGCACTGAAAAGTACTGTGACTGTCAACAGTGAAGGCATGGCAATCATCGACGCACACGGAAATGTACATGTGGGACAGTAATTTGCAAATATCTCAGGAAAAATGCAAATTTCAGGTGTTTCATGCCTTTCTAACCTAGTTCTGTACTTATTTCTCCAGCGGGGTGGTTAAGAATCTTTGTGACGAAAAGTCTGTATCTCTAACCTTTTTCGCCATACAGGCCCCAAAAGGCATCACAGATGCCGCAATGTTATCCTATGTGGAGTTTTCTGAAATTTCCAGTGCTGTAACTATGGCCCTGTTGAATGGTTTCGTACCAAAACTCCAAAAGGCACATGTGTGGGAGTAGGCCTTTCTACCGTGAAACGTTCAGGGCAATAGCGCAATCGACGGTGCCACAACAAGAGGATAAAGAAAACCTGCACTGCAATGTTATGCTGTGGGGAAATTTCCAAAGTTCACAATACTGTAACTATGGTCATGTTCAATAGTTTTGTAGCAAACCAGCAAAAGGCACACATGTAGGGGTTTCTACCTGAAAAATTTCAGGTCAATACCACAACGCACATAGCCACAATGAAGTGACAAAGAAAATGAGTCCCACAGTGTTATCCTATGGGAAAATTCATAAATTCAGAATGCTGTAACTAGGAATATGGTTAATGTTTTCAAAGCAAATCACTGAAAGGCACACCTGCGGCAGTAGGCTTGCCACCCTGAAATGTTCAGGTCAATATCACAATCCAACTGGCCACAATCAAGTGACAAAGAAAATAGCATTTCAGAAAATGTGGCTCAGCAGTGTTACCACGGTCATTTAAGAAATTATCGCAACACTCCTATCTTTATAATGGGAATACAACTGCGAAAGAAAAGAATAGTGTCGCAATTGTATTTTTAATAGTTGTGCATATTGCCGTGGCACTTTGAGATAGTGTCATGATCAAAAAATTGCAAAATGGTGAATAAAATCTCAAAACCACATTTCCAGAAAAAGTGGTATAAAACTAATGCCAGATTCCTGTTCCTGAGGCCCCAAAATAGTAAACCCAATGGTCGGTGTGTCAAAAAGTGCAATATTTTTTCAGTTATATTAGTTTTTGTCTCTCACTAACTGAAAACAAGATAGCAAAAGCATGAAAACAAATTCAGGGAGCACAACAACAAAAATGTGATCGCGAATGTTTTTGCAATGCACATATAAATTTTCCCATAGGCTATAATGGGACATGAAAAAATGTAATGACTTTTGAACGGAGCAATATTTTTTCACCAAATCTTCAAAAGACACCAGATCAACCCAGGTCACATGTAGGCAAACAAATTTGTATCCACTCACATGCATTCTTCAGCTCATTATGGCTTACCAAAAAAATGCACAAAAGTTGTCACTTGTACATGTTTTGAACACCCTATAGTTCAGCAACTGTACATCTGACCAGAACAAAACTTTCCAGATCCAAAGATACATTGTATATGGTTGTGCATGCAAAAGTTCAGGCAAATCAGACAAACAGTTTCAAAGTTATTAAAGTGCATACTTTTAGGTTTAACATAGAAGTGACCGTGCACCCCATTTGTGACCCCTCTCCCCTGACTTAATCCCAGTTACAACCACCCTGTAGTGTTTCTCCCCAGCCAGCATCCCACCCATCTAAATTGATCCTTTGCTTGTATTAGATACTTGAACTTCTTTAGAAACCAACTTCTTCAACAGCAAAGAGTGGTGATGGGGGGACCTCTTGTCACCGAGAGTGGTGATGAGTGGAGTACCACAGGGATCGGTACTAGGATCAGTGCTGTTTGGAATTTTTATTGCAGATATCTCACACCGGATCCAGAGCAAGATCAGTCTGTTTGCAGATGATACCAAGAGGGCAGCTGTGATTGATGATGTGAAGGAGTGGAAGGGGTTGCAGGAGGACCTGACTAAGCTGCAGTAGTGAGCTAAAACATAGCAGCTGGGGTTCAACACCATGAAGTGCAAGGTTCTGCACTTCAGAGCCAGGAACCAGGGGAGGGATTATCACCTGAATGGGGTACAGTTGGGGAGCTCCAAAGAGGAGAAGGACCTAGGAGTAATCATTACGGGGAGCATGAACAACTCTGCTCAGTGCAGGAAGGTGGCAGAAAAACCCAACAAAATCCTGGGGTGTATTGCTAGAGGGATTTCTTCCAGAAGGAGGGAGGTTATCCTGCCCCTGTATAGGTCATTCATCAGGCCTCACCTGGAGTACTGCATGCAGTACTGGTGCCCATTCCTGAAGAAGGATATCAGATTATTGAATGGGTGTGGTGAAGAGCCACAAAGATGATCCTGGGATTGGAGAGGAAGCCCTATGAGGAGAGGCTGGGAGAGCTGAATATGTATTCACTGGAGGAGAGAAGGGATAGGAGGAATATGATCAAGACCGTTAAGTATCTGCAGGGGATAAACAAGAACAACACAGAAGGAATTTTTCAGATTAGAAGTGGGAGGGACATGAGAGGGCATGGACTGAGATTGGAAGGGGAAGATTCAAGAGTGAGGTGAGGGGACATTTTTTCATGGAAAGAGTGGTGGACAAATGGAACTCATTACCAGATGAGATAGTCTCCTGTAAGATGGTGAGCAATTTCAAGAGGAGTTGGGACAGGGAAGTAGAAAGGATACTGGGAAGGTGGTGGGGAAAGGCAGCTGCGAGATGAGGGGCTAGCTGAACACTCGAGCAGACTCTATAAGCCACAAGGCCTGTTTCTGCTGGCAATTTCATATGTTCATATGTAACTTTCTACGAGACACAGAGTTGAATGCCTTGCTGAACTCAAAGTAGAGTAATTCCACTGCTTGACCCTTGTCAACTGACAAGATACCTACTCAGAGAATACTATCAGTTTGCTTGGAAAGGATCTTCCTGCCAAGAACCCTTTATATTTACTATCCAGAAGCATGTTTCTCTCCAGGTAGTCAGCTATTGTAGGTCCTCTTTGACTAGTGCCTCTATTGCTGTAGTTTATTTGCTGTGGATATAAGACTAATGGGTTTATAGATTCATGATTGCTCTTTGTCTCCTCTCTTCTGGAGGACTGTGTCCACTACTATCCAATGTTTCAGAACCATCCCATACTTTATGGAGCAATTGAATAGCCCTGCTGGGAGTTAAGTCCATTTCAGTGTCAGTTCCCTGAACACCCTTGAGTCATCCCATTTGGTCCTAGAGCCTTCTGCATTCAGGGTTGCTCACCCATTTCTAACTCTTTCTTCCATAAACATTACCTTCCCCATTTCTGGGATCCCTCTGCAGCAGCCTTTATGCTGCTTTCAGGCAAGGGACTGCTATCCTCTATTGTGAACACAGAGCAGGAGTAATAATTAGAATAGCTTTCTTCTGCTCATCCTCTGTCATCCTGACCCCTCCATCAGTCTAACTCTCATTTTTATTTTTCCATAATGTGTCTAAAGAACTGCTCTTCCTTTGACCCACCTTTGATATGCAGTTCTGCGTCTTCTTTTGCAGCCCTGACCACCTTCTTGGCCTTCCTCATCCTTAATTGGTATTAACACCATTACTCATCCCTGTTTCTCTTTGTAGCTAATGAAATCCCTTTTTCATTACTTCCTGCCTTACTGACCTTCTGCAAGAACCAGATTAGTATTTGTTCCTGTTACTCTTGGTGAGTTCTCAGGCATGACAGATGCCTCTAGAATGGCCCCTTTAATTACCTCCACCTCACCTCCACCCCCTTGTTTATCCACTTCCCACAGCTTATCATTAATTAATTCCCTCATTAGGTCAAAGTCTGCTGTTTTGAAATCCAAAACCACAGATTTTGATGAGTGTATCCTGGTATCCAGGGCAAGTTTGAACCATATGATATTAGTGTTGCTGGACCCCAGATGCTCCCCAATTCTCACCCCACCTACCATTTCTGAGTTGGTGAGTACCACTTTTTGGAAAACTGAGCAGGTTTTTTAAATCAAAATCTGTTTTCTGGAGATGGTTTACATCTAAATAGACAAGGCAAATGCATTTTTGCAACTAGATTAAGACAACAGATTGACCACTGTTTAAACTATTAGGTGTGGGGGGGGGGGAATATTCTGCCCCAGAAAACCATCAGTAAAAATAATATTTCTTTGGCCCTCCCAGAATGGAATTGCTTAATTATTAATGCCAGAATGGAATTGCTTAGTTATTAATGCAAGAAGTCTTGGGAACAAGTTTAATGAGTTTACTTTACTTTTGGAACAACTAAACATTCACATCTGTGCAGTCACAGAGACTTGGTGGTGCGATGATGACCCCTGGGACAAAAACATCCCAGGCTTTACTCTGTTTCATAAAGACAGAAGCATAAGTAAGGGGGGTGGCATTGTACCTTTTAAGTATCATCAATGCAGAGAGTATCAAACTTATTCAGTGGCCAAATATTGAGGCATTATGGGTCAACATTTTCCCTATCTCAGCACCCTGTATCAATATGGGAGTAGTCTATAGCCGCCCAGCAACTACACATGATTATGATTTGTATCTCTTGGACTTTGTGGAGAAGATATCCTCCATAAAAAACACCCTGCTAGTAGGTGATTTTAATCTCCCTGGCATAAATTGGAAAACTATACATACTTCATCTTCTTTAGAAAATAAATATCTGCAATTATTTCTGCTTTCAAATATAGATCAAATAGTTAACACCAGTACCAGGGGCAATAATATCTTGGATTTGGTCTTATATAATATGGGAAATCAAATTTCTAAGTACAAAGTACTCCAACCATTAGGCTTCAGTGACCATTCAATGGTGCATTTTATAATCAGTGAAAATTTGGGACAGGATAGTGGGAACACAACAGTGTACAACTTCAAGAAAGCAAACTTTCTGGGTATGGCACATGACTTACAATCTTGGGACTGGCATCATTCATTCCTTGACAAATCACTTACTGAAATCTGGCAAATCCTGATTAGCCAGTTAACTTTAGCCTCTAGTAAACATATCCCAATTATTAAAACAACAGACAAAACTAATTTAAATTGGCCTTAGATGAATGAAACTGTTAAAAAACAAATCAAATATAAAAACAGAGCTTATAAGAAAGCAAAGTCATGTGGAACAAAGCAGAGCTGGGAAGCCTTTAAATTCCAGTTAACAGTGACAAAATATAGTATCAGAAAGGCAAAAAGGGATTTTGAGGTACACTTGGCTAAGAATGTAGGGGATAACTATAAGTCCTTTTATAAATATATAAACAACAAAAACGATGGCACTCCCATTATAGGCCCACTTAAAGATACCTCAGGAGAACTGGTATCAAATAAGACACTTAAGGCTACTATGTGCAATAAGCAGTTTTCATCAGTCTTTAATAATATATCTGAAACTATAATGAAACATAATGACCATAACCTGAGTGGGTATTTTTCAGTAGATGCAACTACTATCCAAAAACTGCTTTAAAACCTGGATCCTAACAATCAGGAGGGCCAGACGGTCTACATCCCCGCATCCCCAAGGAATTGGCTGTCCCTCTTTCTGGTCCTGTTGCTGCCCTATTTAACAAATCCTTACATGAAGGACAAGTTATTGAAGTTTGGAGACAAGTGACCGTAGTTCCAATTTATAAAAAGGGTTCTAGACAGGAGGTGTCAAATTATAAACCCATCAGCATGACATCTATATTGGGTAAAATGTTAGAAGGAATCATAAAGGAACATCTATGTAACAAAATTGAACCTGACCCCATCCAGCATGGTTTTGTTAAGGCTAGATCATGCCAGACTAACCTGTTGAGTTTCTATAACGGAGTTAGTGGGGCACTGGACAGGGGTGAGGCAGTGGATGTCATATTTCTGGATTTTTCCAAGGCTTTTGATAAGGTTCCTCATGGTCAGCTTATAGAGGACATGATTAGTCTTGGAATAGGAGGAAATATAATGCGTTGGGTGGAATCATGGCTTAAAAACCGCACCCAGTGAGTGTGTATTAAGGGCTTCTTCTCAGACTGGGATATTGTGACCAGTGGGGTTCCACAGGGCTCTGTTTTGGGTCCATGTCTGTTTAACATATATAGTACATCATTAAAAACCTTGACGAATGTTTGGTTAACTAAATTTGCCGATGATACACGTTTAGGATACCCTATCAAAAATAATGGTGACATAAATACCCTCCAGTATGCCCTAAATGAGATGCAGAATTGGGCTACCCTGAAGCAGTAGTCCTTCAATATGGATAAATGTGTTGTGATGCATTTTGGTAATAAAAACACTCAGGCTAAATATACTTTTGGAGGGAAAACTTTAAGAGCTGTGGATGATGGCGTGATCTTGGTATAAGAATATCTAATGATCTCAGTTCCAAACTTCACTGCCACACTGTTATTAAGAAGGCAGCAGGTGTGTTACATTGCATCAATAAACACATCAGCAGCAAAAGTAAAGATGTGTTGCTCCCATTGTATTCATCACTAGTGAGGCCCCATTTGGAGTATTGTGCCCAATTTTGGTCACCAGGGGATAAAGGCTCCATTAAATCACTAGAAAAAATACAACATAGAGCAACTAAAAAAATCCAAGAAGTCATTAACTTAGACTATAATGCCAGACTCCAAAATCTAGGGCTGTACTCTTTGGAGTATTGCAGAATGAGGGGCGATTTATGTCTGGTATTTAAGGCATTATACGATGATCATCTTTGGGAAGTTTTAGGGCTCAAATTGAGGGAAACAATTTATATAACTAGGGCACATCCATTACAATTGAAAATTGAACAGTGTAAAACCAAAAAAAGAAGTAACTGGTTCACTGTAAGAGTCTGTAAAATTTGGAATAGTCTTCCTATGGAAATAGTATCGAGTGAGCATATGACTACCTTTAAAAAAAACTTGGATACCTATCTGCATCACAAATGCATAATGGGATATAATTGAAAATCGCGAGCATCATGGACCATGGTCTACTAGCTCTGTAAAACCTATGATACCTATGATTGAGAATGGCAGTTTGCCTTGTGGGCTCTCTGCCCAGCTGCAGCAGCAAGTAGCCCTGCAATGTATTTAGCAAGGCCTGAATCCTGGTGCTTTGAGCTGCTGGACTGCCCAATCTATAGCTGGTTGATTGAGATTCCCTACAACCACTAAATTCCCCTTTGATGCCCCCTACTTAATCTCTGTCCCTAGCTACCCACTTCCATCATCATCTTTCTTGGCAGTTTGAAGACCACCCCCATGTACAGCTTCTTACCCAGTGTGGTCATTATCTGTACCCACAATGATTCTGTTCCCCACTTCTCTTCCCAATGGACCCCTCCTCAAACACTTCTATGTCTTCATTGACATAAAAGGTTACCCCACCTCCTTTTCCTGTTTCCCATCTCACCTATAAATGGTGTATCCTGGTACTGTATTGCTAAGTCCCAGTCATTATTGCTGGTGGTAATGTTTCTGTGATGCTATGAAGCCTAATTTGGTATCTGCCACCATCACCTGGAGCTCATTAATTTTGTTCCCCAGGCTCCTGGCATTTAGGTAGACTGCCTTCCAGCATGTACCTATACCACCCCCCTCTTCTTGTTAGCACCTCTCCCCTTGTGCTACTCTTCACATGTAAAACACAGAATTTGTCAGCAGAAAAGGGCCACTTGGCCTACTCACTCTGCCCATGCTTCCCTGCTGACAATATTACCCTGATGAATGGATCATTCCTGAAGCACTGGGGCTACATGGCAGTGGTGTGTGGTTTGTAACACACTGAATCTGAGCTGCAGTTAAAGCATCTGAAAGCTGTAAATTGTGTGTGGAGCTTTATTTTGACCTACTTGGAGTACGAGTATCTGGAATTTTCCTCAATATTAAGGCATACCCAGCTTGATCTCCATCTCTTTCTCCCTCTCCCTATTCCTTTCCATTAAGATTCCCTTATGCCTATCGCATGCCTTCTTGAACCCCACCACTCTTTCCTGGTAGGATTTTCCCGAAATCCACCACTGTTTCTGTAAATAAGTACTTCTTTATATCTGTCATGCATCTACCCCTCCCCAACTTTATAGCAAGTCCCCTTGTTCTTGAGCATCTTTTGTTCTTAAATAATACTATCCTCCTGTACCTCATTTACTCCCGTGAGGTATTTAATGGTTTCTATCATATCTGCCCTTTCCCTTCTTTCTTCCAGGGTATGCATATTCAGCTCCTTTAGTCTCTCATCATAGGGCTTTTAATGCAGACCCTGAACCATTTTAGTTACCCTCCTTTTCCACAGCCTCTACTCTATCTCTGTCCTTCTGGAGGTGTGGCCTCCAGAACTGGAAACAGTATTCTGAGGTCTTACCAGTGATTTATAAAGAAGCATCACCACCCACCTCCTTCTGGTGGTGATGCCTCTTGCACTGCACCCCAGCATCCCACTAGCCCTCTCAACTGCCTTGTTGTACTGTCTGGCCACCTTTAGGTCATAAGAGATGACTACCCCATGTCTGTCTCCTGCTTGGAGGTCAATAACACTCCATCCATTTTGTACTCTGCCTCTGGGTTTCTGTGCCTCAAGTGCATTATTTTGCACTTTTGTTTGCATTGAATCCCAGCTGTCATACCATTGACCATTCATCAAGTTTTCTCAGATCTCTGCTCATCCTTTCCACCCCAGTGGAGTGTCCACCCTATTGCAGATTTTAATGTCTGTAAAGAGCCAGGCCTTGCCCTCCAGATCCTCTACAATGTCACAACTGACATAGAAACATAGAAACTGATGGCAGGTAAGGACCGCCTGGCCCACCTAGTCTGCCCGTATTCCCTACTCACTGCAGTACCACAGATCCTACTTGATCTCCATCTTTTACCCTTTCTTATCACTAGGATTCCCTTGTGCATATCCAATGCATTCTTGAATGACCCTACCATTTTTACCCCTACCACCTCTACTGAGATGCTGTTCCATGCATCCACCACCCTTTCCATGAAAACATACTTCCTCACAATACCCCTGAGTCTACCCCAACCTCATTTCATGACGTCTTGTTCTTCAACATCTTTTATTCTGAAAGTTGCTACCCTCTTGTACCTTATTTATGCCCTTGAGGTATTTGAAGGCCTCTGTCATATCTCCCTCTCTCTTCTCTCAACAAGGGTATTCATATTGAGGTCCTCTAGTCTCTCCATTTATGGCTTTTGGTGCAGACTCTGTACCATTTTTGTTGCCCTTCTCTGAACTGCCTCCACTCTGTCTATGTCTTTCCAGAGATGTGGCCTTCAGAACTGGACACAGTACTTCAGTTGAGTCTCACCATTGATTTGTACAGTGGTATCACCACCTTCTTTGTTCTGCTGGTGATACCTCTCCCTATGCACTCCAACATTCCATTGGCTTTCTCCACAGCTTTTTTGCAATGATTGGTCACCTTTAGGTCATCAGATATGATTGCCCCATGGCCCCTTTCCTATTTGGTAGTCATGAGTACCTTCCCCCTCTCAACATGTACTCCTCCCCTGGATTTCTGTGCCCCAAATGCATGATTGTACACTTCTTTGCACTGAATCTTAGCTGCCACACTCCTGACCACTCCTCAAAACTGCTAGGTCCCTCCTCATTTTTTCCACACCCCCTGCCAGAGTGTCAAACCTGTTTCAGATCTTAGTGTCATCTGCAAAGAGGCATACCTTCCCTTCCAGCCCCTCTGCAATGTCAGTTATGAAGACATTAAAGAGGACTGTCCTCAGAACTGATCCCTGTAGCATCACACTGGTCAACCTCTTCTCCTTGGTATGGCCTCTGTTTACCACCATGCTCTATGTTCTATCCCTTTACCACCTTGGGACCCACTCCCAGGCTGCTCAGCTTGTTTGCAAGCCTTCTGTAAGGAATGATGCTGAAGGCCTTTCTGAAATCCAGGTAGACCACATCTACCACCCTCCCAATTTAATTCCCAGTTCACTCAGTCAAAGAAATCTATCAGATTTGTTTGACATGATCTTTCCACTGTGAATCCATGCTGCCTAGGATTCTGTGATCAGCTGGATTCAAGATACTCCACAGTCCTTTCCTTTAGCAGTGATTCCATTAATTTTCTCACCACCGAGGTCAGACTGACTGGCTTGTAATTGTCAGCCTCCTCCATGCTCTGTTTGTGGAGAGGGACCCCACTGGTCACCCTCTCCTCCTCAGAAGGAACTCCATTTACCACCACCCTTTGTTGCCTATCCCCTAACTAATTTTTTACCCAGTTCACCACCTTTAGACCCACCCCTAAGCTACCCAGCTTGCTTAATAGTCTCCTATGTAGAATGGTGTTGAATGTCATAATAAAATCTAGGTTAGCAACATCCACCACTGTACTCTAATCTAATTTCTTGGTTACCCAATCAAAGAAATCTGTCAGATTTGTTTGACATGACCGCCCCCTCCCCCCCAGTGAATCAATGCTGTCTCTGGTCTTGTTACCCATTAGATATTCCACTATCCTTTCCTTCACTAATGACGCCAATAAACTTTCCCACCACTGATGTCAGGCTGACTGGCCTATAATTGCAAACCTCTGAACTTCAACAACTTTTGTGACATGCTACTACATTTGCCCTCCTACAGTCCTCTGGAACCACTTCTGTTTCCAGTGAGCTGTTAAAAAAGACTGCTAAATGTGCAGCCAGCACCTCCTGAGCTCCCTCTGTACCCTAGAATGTACCCTGTCTGGTTCCATTTCTTTGTCCACTTTCAGAGTAGCATGTCACTTTGGATTCTGTCTTCTGAAAAAGAACTAATGTCCATCACCCTCCCAAAGCTCCTGTCACTTTTATGTGGCCCGTCTCATTCTCCTTCCACTGAGAACAATGAACAAAAATATTTGTTCAGAGTGTCTGTCTTTTCCTGATCCCCTTTGCACTGTCCTCCCATCCCATTTTAACCTTACAGTCCCTCCCTGGTCTTCTTCTTTTCACTTGCATATCTACAAAAATATCTTGGACCTTTTTGTTACCACTTGGGCTGTTCTGTCTTCAGTTTGTGGGTTCATGCTTCTTACTGCTTTCTCTACTTCTCACTGTGTCTCCTGATGCTCCTTCCTATACTCCTTCCTCAGCATCTCCTTATATCTTCTAAATGCTACTCTTTCAGCCTTTACCTTTTCAACCATCTCTTCAAGAACCAGAGTGATACTTTTTCTCTTATTTTTACTCACTTGCTTGAGGTTTGTTGCCTTAAGTAAGCCCCCTTTTAGCTTTGCCAACTGTTCCTCTACCCCACTCAGGTCTTTCTTCCCTGTTAGGTCACCTTTATGAAGCCTGCACTCCTGAAGTCCTGGATCCTCAACCCTGTGTGGTTCAAGTCCCCAGCCATTCTTATATTGCTTGCTGGAACTGGTGATGGATATATCACAAATAAGGTAACAGGTTCAATAGATTTCAAAGGGTTTTTTGACCGTGGTTGCCTTGTTTGTGATACAGCAGTCAATGGTTCCAGCTGCAAGTGGATACATGCCCCAGGTGGTTGAAGAAAATCAGCACCTGCATACAATCATCCATATGGGGCACAGAAGTGCAGGGCCCTCCGTGGCTGAATAGCTGCCTTCAACACCTGACTGAAGACACCCATACTTCCCAGGTGGCTGATGACACTCAACTGGACTTCATGCCTCACAACTCACCTGGGGCATGTACTAATTTAGCATTACTACACACCCTGTCATGAATTATTGCTTACTTACAATTTACAATGTGATCCTATGGGAATTTTATATTGCACTTCCCAGGTGGTTTAAGGCACTCAGCTGCACCTTGTGCCTCACTATCCATGTGTGGCATGCAGCAATGCAGCTCTGCTGCACACCCTGCCATGTGATAGTGATCACTTAAAATTTATAATGTGATCCTATGCAAATTATATTCTACATTTCCCAGGTGGTTGATGGCACACAGCTGTGCCCTGTGCCTCACAAACCACCTAGGGAATGCAGCAATTTAGAATTTATTTTATTTATTTGTTTGTTTATTTATTTATTTGTTTCATTATTTTAGTTTTTAGTAACTGGATAAGGCCCACTAGGCACAAGTGCCTGTTTTCAGGGGTGACTTGGGAGCACTGGGCGGTTAAGTGACTTGCTCAGAGTCACACAGTATGCAAGTGGAGGTTATGAGAATCAAACTTAGGTCTGGTCTGCTGGATGTACCAACCTCATTTACACCTCATTTCTCTAACCTGTAGGCTACATTGCCACACACCCTGTACAATTTACAATATGCAAAGCTTTTGACACTGTTCCACATAGAAGATTGATAAATAAGCTGGGTAGGCTCAGGGTGGGTCAGAAGTTGGTCAACTGGGTGGCAAACTGGTTGACGGGCAGAAAACAGAGAGTGGTGGTAAATGGTATACAGTCAGAAGAGATGCAAGTCACAAGTGGGGTACCTCAGGGATCAGTCCTGAGACCAGTCCTCTTCAACATCTTCATTAGTGACCTTGCAGATGGACTAGAGGGTAAGGCTTGTCTGTTTGCAGATGACACCAAGATCTGCAACAGAATAGATGATCCAGATGGGGTGGGCAGAATGAGAAGAGATCTGGATAAACTGGCAGAATGGTCAGAAGAGTGGCAACTGGGATTTAATGCAAAGAAGTGCAAAATCATGCACATAGGGAAGAGAAACCCTGAAGCCACCTATAGGCTGGGAGGGGAGTTGCTAGCAGTCACAAAGGAAGAAAGAGACTTGGGCATCATCATCACTGATGACCTAAAATCATCCAAACAGACCTCTAAAGCAGTAGGTAAGGCTAGGGGGTGTTAGGGTGTATTAGTAGGGGTATCACAAGTCGTAAGAGGGACGTAATAATCCCTCTATACCAGACACTGGTTAGGCCCCATCTGGAGTACTGTGTGCAGTATTGGAGGCCACACCTTCACAAGGACATTAACCAAATTGAGGCAGTCCAGAGAAGGGCAACCAAAATGGTGCAGGGACTGCATCAGAAGACATATGAGGACAGATTAACAGAGCTCAATATGTATACCCTTGAGCAAAGGAGGGAGAGAGGTGATATGATCGAGGCATTCAAACACCTTAAGGGCATAAACAAGGTGAAAGAGTCTAACATGTTTAAATATAAGAAAAATAGCAGAACAAGAGGACACAGCATGAGATTAGATGGAGGCCAATTAAGGGGGAATGTGAGGAAATTCTTTTTCACAGAAAGGGTGGTGGATGCATGGAATGGCTTACCACAAGAAGTGGTGGCTATGAATACAGTGCAGGGCTTCAAACAGGCATGGGATAGGCATAAGGGAGCAATACAAATGGCTATGAATAGATAGGCCACTGACAGAGCAAAGGCCGATGGCACATTTATAAGGTAGAAAAAGAAATGGGCAGACTGGATGGGCCTTGCGGTCCTTATCTGCCGTCAACTTCTATGTTTCTATGTTTCTATGCTGTGTTGCCTTGTCCCTTTGGCTGCTTGGGAGGGGAATGCAGAGTTAGGGTTGAAAATCTTAACATCGCATTCCCATACTTTTGTTGCTTTAATAGCAACCCTAATAGATGCATTAATAGAGCTTTTTTTGCAAAGAATATCTATAGCTATATCTATATCTATATCTATATGTCTGTCTGTCTGTCTGTCTATCTATCTATCTAGCTATCTATCTATCTGTCTATCTATCTATCATCCCTAGTAGTTTAGAAAGCCCTCTTCTACACTCCCCATGTGAATTCTAAACTATCATCCCTGATAGTTTAGTGCCCCCCTTGCCATGACCCTGAGACAGTGGTGATGACCTGCCTTCTATGGCACACAGGAACTGTGAAAATAAAATTATGATGAAAAAAGTCATACTGTACATCTAATTGAACTTGCTGTGGTTTTATTTTCATGAATAATTGTATCTCAGCCATAACAGTGTTATTTTAAGCACTAATCCAACCATACTTGGGGATGTCTTGGTTATGGCACCCCCCCCCCCAATAATCACATAAATTGGTTATTTGTAAGTACCTCAAGCACATTATGGGTGGTATTTGCAAGTATTCACTTACTGGTTGGGGGGATAGTGATATCTTAGATAACTCCCATGTTTGGTTGGATTAGTGTTTAAAATAAAACAATTATGGCTACAACAAAATTGTACATAAAAATGAAACTTTGTCCACATGCATGCTTACTATGACTATTTTCAGACTTTATCTTCACAATACCTGTGTGCCAAAATAGCAGTCAGTTGCAGTGGTGAGTGGAGTGCCACCAACTATCTCTGGGCAGTGGCATTTGGCACTAGAGTATGAGCAATAATATTCTATGATAGGTATGGGGATTGAGAAAGTGGGCCATCTGAATACCCGAGATTATATTTTGTAATGGGTGTATGGATTGGGTGGAGCCATTAGACTATGAGGAATGATATTTTATAATGTGCGTGGGGATCAGGGCGAGAAGACACAAGACTACCAGGGATGATATTGAATAAGACACCTCATGGTGCAGCTTCAGTTATGCCTTTCCATATCAGCCAGGTATCAGTCAACTATCTATCTCAAATGCAGACTTGACATGTCAATCAACAAATCACAACCTCACATGCAGATTGACACCTCAACTTAAAAATAACATATGACGTTCAACAGAATAATATCTGTAGGTGGTGACTTGAATTATTCTGACATGTGATAGCTACAGTATCCATCAGAAATGGTCAAATGGAGGCATTCAGATGAACCCACAGCTTTACATCAAAATTAAGCTGGCAACTGAGAGTGGTTGCTTCCTCTGTTGCTCACTGGCTAACTGGCTGCAACATCTACAGAACTGAAACTCTGTATCAATACATTTGCCTTGCAATTTGCAACCATACATAAGAAGTGTTTTCCCATTTAGTGAAGATGGTAAAACTATTTTGAGAATAGTGTCTATCTTACTGTAGTTATAAATATGTACTAGTAGCAGTTGTAACAGTAAATTGTTTTGTTCATTCAAGCATAAACATGAACAATTCCTGATGAGCCAAATGTCTTCTTTTCAATGGGCACCATTAGCATACAGAAACCTGGTTACAGAAGTAGGGAAGCAAGTATGAAACATACTGCATACAAACAGTATAATATTTTACAGGACAAAAATCCCTTCAAACAAATAAACTTCACTTATGCATATTTCCTATAAATGGGAAATAATTCTGCAATATCAGTCTGTAAATAGACTAGTAAATGCAATGAGCTTTGAAAAAAATTTATGAACACAAATATTGTCAGCCAAATGTGAGTAAAATAATGCTGAAACTGCTGAAAAATTCATAGTGATAATATCTTCAAATAGGGGCCTGCCAGTGTAGACAGGGAGATTAACTCAGAGCAATGGTATCTAGTTTAGCAATCCTCTTTCTTATTTACATCTTATTGAAAAGATGTAAATCCTGTAAGCCCTGAGCCATGTGTGCATGTGTGTTTGTGTAAATCAATTTGTTGGCTAGGGAAAACAAAGACAAACAACCCATGGACAGACACATATATCCCCACTTACCAACATTTGCTTAATGCATACAACAGCAGAAAGCTGACAGTTAATCAAACATCTGATCCTTCTCTTGTGTAAGGCAGGGTAGAAGGTTACGATGAACTAGTGTTGATGAATGCACAGTAAGAGTAATTGACAGTTTAACAGAAGGTGAGAAACATGAAAATCAGTGCACCATAAATCTGCATTTTCTCCAGTTAACTTGCTGACACTGAGGTGCTCCAAAATGGATGCATTTGAGTCTTTCCTCTTATTTTAAGTGTAGAAGGATTAAAATATATAGCATAATGTATGGTTAACCAGATACAAGAAAGCTATTTTCCATCCAGGGTTGAAAGGACATCATAGAACTTCAGACTAAAGCTTGAGAGGTCTCTATGGTGTTATCCCAGGTGAGGGAAGTAATGCAGCCAATCCCAGCAGTGCACCTGCTATTGCAGGTCAGGTGGCCCAGGAAGCTTTTTTTCTGAGCAGAAGCACACTGTGTGCATCTCAGGTAACCCTCATACACTGTGCATGGCAGCGTGGGGAGGGTTTGGGGGGTATGTAGGACTTAGGTAAAAAAACACATGAAGGAAAAAATGGCCAACTACACCAGGATGAAGACACTACACCCTGCTGTCCCCACGCTGTTAATCATGCTCCTGTCTCTCCCTATAATCTTGACCCTTGAATGCAAAACAGAAGAACTCTGCCGGGAGGTGAACCATGATGGAGGCACAGTAAGTCCAGGGAAGGGGCATGTCGGGGCTTGGGTGTGTGGGTAAAATGTGGGCAGTTCAGCTGAGGAGGATAAACACCTCTATGGCAAAAAAAATATATGTATATTTAATTATGGTATTTGCCTGGACCAATAAGCAGGGGGCTTTTATCAGTAACTCCACCCCTTGAAGAAGAGGTGTAATACATGGAACAAGCTCCCTCCTCTGGTGCAGGAGGCCTCCTCTCAGGAACTTCTGCACCAGACTTAAATCCCTTATGATGGACATAAGCACATGCCACTGCCACGGCTCATAAGGTACCCCTCTCTCACTTCAAACCCTCCCAAAAGTGAGCCGACCCAGGTACCTCCATCTAGATTCATGACACCTAGGTACCAATGCAGCTTCATGTATAATACTATGCCATGTAGCACCAAGGCAAAACTGTGTCATGATGATAACCATGTCTGTAACCACCATATGCCTGTATAACCTTGTGACCAAAAGTTTCTCCACTGCATCAAACCATGTATTGTTATCCTGGATCGCCCCTGAAAAAGGGACCTTCGGGGCCCAGTGGGCCTACCTGGTCACCAAAATTTAATAAATAAATAAAATAAATAATAAGGGAATCTGCCACCTGTGGTCATCAGTTACTGTAGTTTTGCACTGGTGAGGTTTTAGTTTACCAGTTAGGTCCTTTGCATAGCTTTGTTGTCAATAAATAATATATGTATGGATGGCTCTTGTGTGCCTGTCTTTTGTGTCTGCACATGTAAGACACTAGGTCTCTCAATGTCTTTCAGTGGCATAGTGTGAGAGTATGTCAATGGCGTCAGCTGTAGCTTGGTGGTTTTGCTTTTCCCTGTCTACAACAACCCAGTAAAGCAAGGCTACTAGTGGAAGTGGCCATGGTGGCAGCACCAATGATGCTGATGATGATAACCGTGATGACAATGGTGCAGGAGGTGTCAGAGCTACTATAATGCATCTGAGTAGTCACAGCAGCAGGATGCAACTCTTACTAAAGAAGTAGAAATGTTTTTCACACAACATGCAGATAGGTTTCACTGATCTAAATCAGGAACTGTATATAATTTGTCATGACAGCAGTACTGGATCCTAAATATAATGATGTGTTCATTCCCCCTAGTGACATATAGAAAATCAAACTATTGGACAGGGCTTTTCCAGAAGCAGCTTGAAGACACCAGCAAGAATAGGCATGCACAGCCTACTGGTCATGCTGCTCCTCCTCTTCCGCCGTCTTCTCATGGAGTCAGTGTCAGGCTTGTGTGAGAGGACACTGAAGACTTGGATAGCAATATGCTAAAGAAAACCAAGGACATTTGGAAGCTTTTGGACACTGAATGCTGTCACCATATGGTAATACTGGAGGAAGACTCATACTTACTATGAGATTACATGATGCAAGCTTATCTAGCAGATCCACTATCAAACAAAAATAGTGGTCCAATCAAATTCAGGCAAGAATGCAAGTAATTTAACCTGCACTGGCTGAAATGGCTTTGTATTTTCTTTGATTTCATCAGTCATAGGTCATTATAGATCACAGACTGCATCCAGAGAATCTTGAATTATTAACCTTTCTTAAACTCAACTTACCAAGGATACTTTACCTACACATACTGTATGAATAGTCACATGTCCAATATAGGACATTTAATACCATTTTGGAGGAGAATCTGGGAGGCCAGTCAAAATACTATCATGGTGCTGCACAGCATAACACAGTCACTAGTAGAACAGCAGGGCGCTGGGCATATGTGAATCCACAAAGAATCTCACGTTAAGATATAGGTGTAGTCAATTTATTTGATATCACATTGTTGTGAAAGCAGCACAGCAACCAACTTAACCATCCACACATTTTTTACACTACATCTGGTGCCTTTCAAGGTAACAGCCAGACTGGTAATGATGCTAGAATATATGTCACTCATCATTTATTCAGCTCATAGACTTTGAAAAGTGAAGGCAAGCTTGCTCCAGTGAGGGATAGTTTTCTTTCTTACAGGTAGTAATAGTCGTTTATTAACAAGTATGTTTAAAACTAAGTATCACATACACCAGTTATAATACCAACATATTAAAATCAGATAATTGAACACAATAAATTAAAATCAGTTATACAATAATAAAAATTACATAATCAATAATATATGAATCATAGACTGACACTATACTCTACATCCTCCTCAAATGTTCAGACTGTCTAAAGTGCAGTTGCAGAACAATTTACTGTGGGAAAAATGTGACTAGTTATATCACAGTAAAGCATACATTTTATGATGTCTTATCTATTTTCATATGACAACATGTTATTTCATAGTGGAATAAGCCATTTCTGTCTTGCATTTGTTAACAGTGGGCATTCAAAAATCAGGTGAATTACTGTCAATCTGGCTGAACTGGCACATCTACAACAGCAATCTGTGCCTCCATAAGGTTTTGCATTTTCCCAGCTATGTGTTTTTGTTACAATACCCACTCTAAATTTGCAAAATATATTTCTACGTGATGCATTTTTTGACAAACTCTAACTACTTCTCTTTTTGCTTTGGTGTCTTCATCTGGTAATATTCATTTCAATAATGCACCTCCTTTAATTTTTCAAAGTCCACTTGGGAAAATAGATCTTCAAGCCTCGGAATTGCTGCTTGTATATATTTATCTATGTTATTAATGGCATACTGTACATATCCCTGATCTCAATTATGCCCACCTTTTTCAGTACAGTATTCAGTTGTGCAAACCATTTTTAATTTCTGTTCCTTTCGTTAGCCTCCCTCCAACACTTCAATAGAATTCTGCTCTCAGACAATTTAATCATTTTCCTGCAAAACCACGTGGCCCTGATTTAAACAATTAAAATAATATATTTTAAGTTAAATTCACTTCTTACAAAGGAGGTTGCAATATCTCTATTTAACCCACAGATTTGTCTATAGAAAACATTTTGAACTGTTTCTAGATCATTAATTCCTTTATTAAAGACCCAGATAATATAATAGTATGCAAACCACCACTGCATCAAACGTTTGTTTCAATGCTTTATAAGAACTGCTTGCTAACAACTTACAGAAACTATATGTGGTCCTGGATGCCTGTAGTGCCTGTTTTTTAGTATATTCAATATGATCTTTCCAGTTACATTTCTGGTCAAAAACAAGGCCTAAATACTTATAGTTAGTTGCCTTATTTAGGTTAATGTTGCCAATTTTCCATGACGCAAAATAACTTTCTTACAGGTGTTACATTGGCAAACAGGAGATTGGGACCTTTGAGGGGGTAAGATGGATTTGGTTTCTCAAGAGGGTGGTAAAGGAAAATACAGAATTTGCCATCAGAAAAGGCTTGCTTGGCCCACCCAGTCTGACCAGATGTTCCCTGTTTAATCTGCCTTTGCAGACCCAATCTGGTCTGCAGTGCCCCACAACCTCCTAGCCTTTTTTCTTATATTTAGTACCACTGTGTCTATCACATACATGCTTCAAGCCCCCTACTGTTTCAGCATCCACAAAATCTGCTGACTTTCTGTTCTGGATGTCTACCAACTTTTCAGTGAAGAAATATTTTCTCACATCTCTCTTGAACTTTCCCCATCCAGAATTATTGCATGCCCCCCGGTCATGGTACTCTTCCATGTTTGAAAGAGGCTACCCCTGGACCCTGTTCACCCCTTTGAAGTACTTGTTGGCCTCTAGCATGTTCCCACTCTCTCTTTTTTCTTTTTTTTTTTAAATTTAAAATTTATGTTTATTTTAGAATGTTGGATAATTGAATTCTACTGCAGGGCAAAACAGGTGGGTGGCCTCAGACAGAGTAATACAAGTGGGCTGCCTGGGTATCATAATACATGCTGGCTACTAAGGATGAAGTAATACAGGTAGACTGCCACAGTGTATAACAGGTAGGCCAACAGGGTGGTACTGGGCAGTGTCAACAGACCAAGTCTTTTTTTCTGGTTGTAAAACTCTTTTTTTTTTTATTTAAAGTTTATTTAGAAAATTTTGATATTTACCACCTCGACATGGCAGACATACATGAAGATGAACATGGTACATTAGACAATTGAAAACGAGTCAGCCCCCCAAACCACATCCCTCCCCTCCCCCTCCCACCACCCTCGCTACCCATATTGAGCACAAAAGTACATCGTACAGTCACCTTGACATTATTTTGAATACCAGATTAGCAAACTGGGCACAGAGAGACCATATAGCTGGATCAACCATTATGTAAACAGTATAGGGTATATAAGGGATCACAGATTTTCTTGAATTGCTCCATTCTATTGTGAAGGCTAGCAATGGCCCTTTCCATGCTAAGATTCACCAGAAGCTCAGACAGCCACTCATTATAAGTGATCTCCTGTTGGTCAATCCAGTGTCTTAAAATAAGTTTTTTCACCGACATGGCTATAAGAGTTATGTGATATTTATGAGCTCGAACTTTGACCTCGGAGAGATCACCCATAATGCACACTGCGGGCCTAAACAGGTCGTCGAGTCCCAAAAGAGGATCAATTGACTGCTTAACGGTAGTCCACAAAGGTGACACTTTGGGGCAGGACCAGAACACATGAAGAATTGTTCCTTCCTCCAACAAACATCTGTAACAGGTTGGAGCGGGCTTAAGGCCCAATTTAAATAACTGGGAGGGAGGGAGAATAATATGCATTATGTAGGATATACAATTGCATTAATCTAAGCATGTCTTGAGTCACAAATTTGTGGCAGTTATGCCACGGTTCCGGCCACGCTATGTTATAATTTGGAAACAGGGAGACCCATACTTCAGTAGGCCCAGAACAATCAGAAAATTTCCAGTTATGAATGGTACTGTAAATTGTTGAGACTGCACCAGGATGGCCACAAAGCTTTAAAAGTTCTTGACAAAAAGGGATACTGTTCATCACAATAGGACCTTTACCTAAGACTTTCATTAAAGAATGTCATAATTGCAAGATTCAGAAACTGTATTTATTAGGAATTCCCAATCGGCTAATTAAGTCATTGATTGGGAACCATTCACCATTGTTCGTAATAAAATTGGAGATTTGCATGCCTTGCAAACTGGGTATCCAGTTGGAAGGAATTAGTTTACCATCTATTTGAAATTGGGGATTCCCCAGTATAGGTTGATTAAGGTCTCTACCTGGGTCATACCTGAGGTACCGACATATCTGGGCATGGGTCCTCAATGAACTTATAATAGTAGGGTTCCTAACTCTTAATGGAAGAAGTCTCTGCTTAGTAAATAATAGACCCAGAGGATCTAGGCCACTTGCACAAATTAAAGTAAGCTCAATTTTAATCCAAGCAGGAGCATTGTGTACATTGTCCGACGTGAGCCATCTTAGATACTTATTAATATGACTGGCCCAAAAGTACGAAGGAAGGTGAGCGCTCTCTTTTTTCTCTTCCAGGGTGTACATATTGAGATTATTCAGTCTTTCCTTATAGGGCTTCTTGTGCAAAGTGTGCACTATTTCAGTTGCACTCCTCTGGATCACTTCTACCCTGTCTATATCATTTCTGATGAGCAGTATCCAAATAGGGACACAATACTCTAGGTGGGGTCTCATCAGTGAGCAATATAGTGGTAACACCACCTACCTCCTCCTGCTGGACATAACTCTGTCCATGCAAACCAGTATCTCACTAGCCCTACCCATTGCTTTGTCACACTGCTCCCCCAACCTTGTAGTCCTCAGATGTGATAACTCCAAGGCTACTTTCCTGTTTGGTTACTGTCAGTACCTTCCCCCCATTCTATACTCAGCTCCTGAGTTTCTATGCCCTAGGTGCATAATTTGACACTTTTTTATTGAACCCTAAATACCATGCTTTTGACCACTCCTCAAGTTTCCCAAGATCCCTGCATATTCTCTGCACCCCTTCTTGAGTGAACACCCTATTGCAGATTTTGGCATCATCTGCAAAATGCATACCTTCCCTTCCCTTCCCTTCCAGTTCTTCTGCAATATTGTCTATGAAGACCTTGAAGAGGACTGGTCCCAGTGCCAAGCCCTTTGGTACCCTGCTGGTCACTCTCCCATCATTTGAGTGAATATCATTAACCATCATCCTCTGTCACCTATCCGTTAGCCAGTTTCTAACTCAAGTCACCACTTTGAATCCCATTACTGTTCAGTTTCCTTTTCAGCCTCCAGTGCAGCATGATGTTGAAAGCCATCCTAACGTCCAGATGGACCACATCCACTGCCACTGCCCTCCTCTGATCTAGTTCCCTGATCACTAAGTCAAGAAAACTATCAGATTCATTGGCCATGACCTTCCCCCAAGAAATCCATGTTGCCTGTGGTCATGCAGCCCATTGGAATTAAAATGTTCTACCAGTCTTTTCTTCAGTAGGATTTCAATTAATTTCCCCACCACCGAAGTAAGGCTAACTATCCTTTAATGCTAGTCCCCCCACTGCTGCTCATATGTAGAGGGATTACAGCACCCCTTTTTAGTCCTCTGGAACCATGCCAGTTTGTGGTGGGCTGTTAAGCAATTGTCAATGGAGCAGATTGTACATCCCTGAGTTGTTCTATTACCCTTGGGTGTATCCCATCTGGACCCATAGCCTTGTCCACCTTCAGATATGCAAGTCCCTTATTGATAATTTCTTCTGAAAAAGTCTTGTGTCTACCTGAATCCCCCATTCCTGCTACTCCCTTCTGGTCCCCCCTCCCACTATGAAGACTGAGCAGAGTTACCTGTTTAAAATGTCAGCCTTTTCTTTGTCCTCTTCTGTGCAGTCTCACTTTCACTCCCTTTGCTTTCCTCTTCTTACTTATGTATCTGAAGAAAGTCTTATCCTACTTAATGACCCCTTTGGTAATCCTTTCCTCTGTCTCTGCCTTTGCTCCACTCATCACCTTGCCTGCTCCCTTCTGCTTTACGTGGTATATCTCCTTGTCATCTTCACTTATATATCTAAGGAAAGTCTTATCCCCTTTAATGACCCCTTTGGTGATCCTTCCCTCTGTGTGTGCCTTTGTTTCCCTTACCACCTGACTGCTTCCTTCTGTTTTACCTGGTATACCTCCCTGTCCTTTTCCATCTATGTTTCCTAATATGAGAGGATTGCATGATAATCAAGAAGGAGAGGTAATGGAGATGCATGCAGAAACTAGCTGTTGTGAGCTTGGAGGAGGGATAGTACAGTTGCATTAATTGCTGGCATGAACTTCACTGGGTGCAGGCAGGATGAAGGAAGTGGGGTACTAGCAGGGGGATGGGTGAGGTATTCAATTAAAAAATATATTGCTTGTTGAGAGGAGATGGGTTGCATGACACAGAGTGTAGTGGAGGTTTTATTGTTTTTTAATTAATAAAGCAGCATTGTAGCACACCACTTCACCTAGTAGTTTGTGTAGCAAAGTAGGCACTAGTTCAATGTTTGTGGAATAGCAATATGGAGAGATGGGGTATATAGGGCTTGCGTAACTTGTAGTACTTTTTGTGGCTTTACTCTGTTCCCACCCTTGAGTAGTAGGTATGTAGGTAGTAATTTATAGGGAATAGCAGGCCCATGAACAAGGGTGAGAAGAGCGCTGGAGAAGGAGGAGGAGGAGGGGGGATAGTGGTGGACAAAAAACACTTCCTAAGCAAGGAAGGAGCATTAGAGGATGGCTTAAGTAGAGACTGTGGGAGGAGCTAGTCCTCATATTGAATCTCGGGCAAGTCCTCCCATTCAATGTTTGTGGAATAGCAATAGATAGAGATGGGGTATATAGTGCTTGTGCAACTTGCAGTACTTTTGGGGCTTTACTCTGTTTCCACTCTTGAGTAGTAAATATGAAGGTAATAATCTGTAGTGAATATAAGGTCCAAAAAGATACCTTCTCCAACTCATGGATAATATTACCCCCTGGCACTGAAGAGAGGAAAAAAACCCAGGTGGAGGAAACATCTAGGGACCCGTGGCCAGAGGTCTGCCTCTCCTCTGGGCATACAAATGGAGAAGGACCTAGGTTCTAGTAACCATAGCTAATTTGAGGTTGGTGAGCTGCTAGGAGACACGATAATCCAGCCTCAATCCATTGATGATGCCGATTGCATGATGACCCTGAGGTTGAAGAGTAGGTCTGTTCTGAATGAGCAATAAAATCCTAAGTATGAAGTAAAGCCAGGTGAAGGAGGATGAAGGAAGTCCAAGTTTCCAAGATGATGAATGATGCTTGTCCAATGGAATTGCAAGGGTGTAATGAGCAGGGGGACCATGACTGGATCAATAAGGTACAAAACTGGGAAAGGTGGAAATGCAATTGTAGAAGAAGTCATTGGTGAATGACCCAACTTGTGAAAGGTTTGAATGAAAAGGTATGGTCTGGAGGCAAGGAACTCTGTATTGAACAAGGAGTCACTAAGGAAGCATCCATAGAGTAGAAATGAGTAGAAGTATCATTGAGTGCCCCGGAGATGCTCGTTCATTCTTGATCCAAGGATGATACAGACTAAATGGTGATCCGGAGGATGAAGGATAAGGATGGTGGAATCCTATGTGTGGAGCAGATCCAGTTAAAGAAGGGCTAATGTTGTCCATGTTTCCGAGGTGATGAAGGATGCATGTCCAAAGGGATTGTAGGGTATAATGAGTAGAGAGACTATGATTGATTGATATAAGACCAGACAGTACACTGTGGGAGTTGTGATGATTTGTAAAGTTATGGGTGACAATTTGTGTAAGGTTTGATATTCGAGGTAGTCTGGAGGTGAAGAATCAATTAATGAGTGATAAGTCACTAGAGTAAAATAAGCATAGGAGATTTTGAGTGACTGATGAGAGTAATGCCATAAGTGATTAGTAAAGCAATAGAGGAAGATTTGCAGAGTGGTCCAGATGGTAGCCTAATATATATATATATATATATATATATATATATATATATAAGGAATGTTTGGAAATTTGGTATAAGGAATGGATGGCTTCTTTGGTCATGATGTTCATGACTTTATACTCAAATGCTCTGCTGATACCCTTCGTGAAGTAAGTGTAGGAATTTCTGTGGTGTGATCATTTAGGAGACGCACTGCGGTAGCATAGGTTGGTTAAGTTTACAGGTAATCCCAATGCTGAAGTACTTGAAAGAAGCTTGGGGACAGATGTGAGGAAGAGTCTGTAGGCTGGATTGGCAGTGAGATCAATTAGAACAGGATGCCATAGGATTTTAGTGCTATGGCTGATTAATACTGATTGGGAGGCAAGACTGAGTTGGTGAATTTATCTTGGCTGTTACGGATTGCCAGTTAGAATTCAGGAGAGCCAGGTCTCGGTGATGATCTTTGCTGCAGAGATTAATGAAGGTACTTTAAGAAACATAGAAACATAGACTTTGACGGCAGATAAGGATCACTTGGCCCACCTAGTCTGCCCATTTCTCTACCTATTGGATTAGCTAACCAACAGCCTACTCCCTGCAACCTCCCACTATAATTGCCTTATGTCTGTCCCATGCATGTTTGAATTCCCCCACTGTTTTAGACCCCACAACCTCTCCAGGAAGGCGGTTCCATGCGTCCACCACTCTCTCCGTAAAAAAGAATTTCCTCACATTACCCCTGAGCTGTCCCCCCTCTAACTTTAAATTGTGCCCCTTTTCTTATACATCTCTTTTTCTGAAAGATGCTACCCTCCTGGACTTTGTTGATTCCCTGAGTACTTAAAAGTTTCTATCATGTCCCCCATCCCTCCTTTCATCAAGGTATACATATTAAGCTCTCTCAGTCTCTCTTCATATGGTTTCTGATGTAGACCCTGCACCATTTTAGTTGCCCTCCTCTGGACTTCTTCCATCCTGTCTATGTCCTTGCATAGATGAGGTCTCCAAAACTGCATGCAGTACTCCAGATGGGGTCTCACCAACTGTCTGTACAGAGGGATAACCACTTCCCCTTTTCTACTTGTGATGTCTCTCCTATGCATCCCAGTATCCCCCTGGCTCTCCTTACTGACTTCTTCTCATGTTGCTTACCCACCTTTAGGTCATCTGATATGACTACACCCAGATCCCTTTCCATTATTGTTGTCGTTAGTACCTCCCCTGCTATTGTGTACTCTTCTCCTGGATTTTTATTTCCCAGGTGCATTACTTTGAACTTCTTTGCATTGAATCTAAGTTGCCATATGTTTGACCATTCCTCCAACCTTGCCAAGTTCCTTCTCATCCTTTCTACCACCCATTGTGTATCAACTCTGTTACAGATCTTTGTGTCATCTGCAAAAAGGAAATCCAAAAAACTTCTGATCATAGGAGACTCCATGATTAGGGGAGTTGATACCCATCTCCATTCAGGGGTAATGGTCAGATGTCTCCCAGGTACATCAGCATGGAGAGACACTGACCGCATTGCTAAAATTGTTCACAAAGCAGGAGAAAACATTGATGTCCTAGTACACATAGGGACTAATAATCTCGCCAGCTGGTCAGTTGTGGAGACCAAGGAACACCTGACCAGGCTGGGTGACAAACTATCATCTATTTCATCCTGCATCTCCTTCTCTGAGATCCTACCAGTCTGGGAGAGGGGAGCAGATGGACGTAAGGTCAGAGAAGGGGAGATAGGGGAGCTAAACATGTGGCTCAAGGGCTGGTGCCAGGAAAAAGGGCACAGATTTGTAGGGAACTGGCAACAGTTCTGGGAGCGAAAGTTCTTTAAATTTGATGGACTGCATCTGACTAAGGAGGGAGTCAGTGCATTGGGGCAGAAGTTTGACGTCTTTGCAGAATATTTAAACTAGCAAATGGGGAGAGGGGTGCAGCACCCCATACGTCGAATGGGAAGAACACCCCCCCCTCAGCTAGTGGTCAAACAGGGATTCAGCATGTTTGCAGTTCATTTGCATCACCAGGTAAGAAAAAAGGTTTGTCTCCCCATACGACACACAGGGGTAATGCCAAACCTCACCCAACAACTAACACACCAAAATCTGGCCAATGGAAAATTATGTACACAAATGTTCACAGCCTGGGAAATAAGATCCCAGACCTGCAGGCAATAATGTCAGAGGCTAAACTGGACATAGTAGCAATTAGTGAGACGTGGTTTACCAGTAACCACACTTGGGAGACTTCAGTACCTGGCTATGTATTGTTCAGAAGAGACCAAGGTGCAAAAAGGGGGGGTGGAGTGGCCCTGTATGTCAATGAAAATATCAAAGCTACAGAAATTCAGAATACACATAAGGAGCCAGAAGAACTGTTGGTCACCCTGGAAACAGGAAATGGGACAGCCATAAGAACTGGGGTTGTCTACAGGCCCCCAGACCAGGGGAGGACATAGACACATTACTGTTAGAAGATATACAAAACATGACAGCTAAAGGGAGGTTCTGATAATGGGAGACTTCAACATGCCGGATACAGATTGGTCAATACCAGCAGGAACATCTGCCAGAACTAGACAAATAGTGGATTCCCTGCAGGGGGAGGGCCTCAAACAACTGGTACAGCAACCCACAAGAGACAGGGCTATCCTAGATCTAGTACTGACTAACAAGGAAGGGATCACAGATCTCCAGGTAGAAGGTCACCTTGGTGCCAGTGACCATCACATGGTATGGTTCAATTTGGCTACTGCATCTAAATCATTCCATTCCAAGGCAAAAATATGTGACTTCAGAGGAGCTGACTTTGATGAGATGGCCAACAGAGTTAAGCTAGTCCTGACAAAAAGAAACACAGGTGAGGGGGTACAGGCAAAGTGGGCAAGCATTAAGGATGCAATACTTGAAGCAGCATCCCATTGTGTTAGACAGAAAAGAAAGTGCAAAAGAAGAAGGAAACCACTTTGGTTCTCAAATACAGTAGCAGAAAAGGTCAGAGCCAAAAGGCTGGCCTTCAGGAAATATAAGGGAACACAACGGGATGAAGATAGGGAGGCATACCAAACTGCCCTAAGGGAAGCAGGAAGGCAGTAAGGCAGGCAAAGTCCCAAACTGAGGAAAACTCAGCACTAACAGTAAAAGAAGGTGACAAGACTTTCTATAGATACATTAGTGAAAGGAGAAAGTCCAGAGCGGTATTGCTAAGCTTAATGGAGAAAAGGGAGCATGTGAGGAGGAGGACCCCTGTAAAGGCATCTATCTTAAATAGATACTTTTGCTCAGCATTTACTGAAGAGAAGGTAGGGCAGGCCCACAGCCCAGCATCATGGACACAGGGGGAGGGAGGTGAGCACTCACTCCCTTCACAAAGAAAGGGTCCTACAAGAGCTTGCTAAGATCAGGGTGGATAAGGCAATGGGACCTGATGGCATACATCCCAGGGTACTTAAGGAGCTAAAGGTGGAACTAGCAGAGCCATTAGCAGAACTGTTTAGTGAGTGTCTGAGCACAGGAGAGGTCCCAGAAGACTGGAGAAGGGCTCAGGTGATCCCGCTTCACAAAAGTGGTAGGAGGGAGGAGGCAGGGAACTACAGACCAGTCAGTCTTACCTCAGTAGTGGGCAAGATTATGGAGGCATTCCTTAAGGAATGGATAAGGCAACACCTGGAATCCATAGGGGCACAGGATCCAAGACAGCATGGGTTTACAAAAGGAAGCTCCTGTCAAACTAATCTCATAGATTTTCTTTGACTGGGTAACCAGAGTGGTGGACCAAGGGAGCAGCTGATGTCGCCTACCTTGACTTCAGCAAAGCTTTGACACTGTTCCACATAGAAGATTGATAAATAAGCTGGGTAGGCTCGGGTGGGTCGAAGTTGGTCAACTGGTGGCAAACTGGTTGACGGGCAGAAAACAGAGAGTGGTGGTAAATGGTATACAGTCAGAAGTGATGCAAGTCACAAGTGGGTACCTCAGGGATCAGTCCTGGGACCAGTCCCTTCAACATCTTCATTAGTGACCTTGCAGATGGACTAGAGGGTAAGGCTTGTCTGTTTGCAGATGACACCAAGATCTGCAACAGAGTAGATGATCCAGATGGGGTGGGCAGAATGAGAAGAGATCTGGATAAACTAGCAAAATGGTCAGAAGAGTGGCAACTGGGATTTAATGCAAAGAAGTGCAAGATCTCTGCACATAGGGAAGAGAAACCCTGAAGCCACCTATAGGCTGGGAGGGGAGTTGCTAGCAGTCACAAAGGAAGAAAGAGACTTGGGCATCATCATCACCGATGACCTAAAATCATCCAAGCAGACCTCTAAAGCAGTAGGTAAGGCTAGGGGGGTGTTAGGGTGTATTAGTAGGGGTATCACAAGTCGTAAGAGGGACGTAATAATCCCTCTTTACAAGACACTAGTTAGGCCCCATCTGGAGTACTGCGGCAGTATTGGAGGCCACACCTTCACAAGGACATTAACCAAATTGAGGCAGTCCAGAGAAGGGCAATCAAAATGGTGCAGGGACTGCATCAGAAGACATATGAGGACAGATTAACAGAGCTCAATATGTATACCCTTGAGCAAAGGAGGAGAGAGGTGATATGATCAAGGCATTCAAACACCTTAAGGGCATTAACAAGGTGAAAGAGTCTAACATGTTTAAATATAAGAAAAATAGCAAGACAAGAGGACACAGCATGAGATTAGAGGGGGGGCCGATTAAGGAGGAATGTGAGGAAATTCTTTTTCACAGAAAGGGTGGTGGATGCATGGAATGGCTTACCACAAGAAGTGGTGGCTATGAATACAGTGCAGGGCTTCAAACAGGCATGGGATAGGCATAAGGGAGCAATACAAATGACTATGAATAGATAGGCCACTGACAGAGCAAAGGCCTATGGCACATTTATAAGGTAGAAAAAAGAAATAGGCAGAATGGATGGGCCTTGCGGTCCTTATCTGCCGTCAACTTCTATGTTTCTATGTTTCTATGTAGGCATACCTTTCCTTCCAGACCCTCTGCAATGTCACCAATAAAGACGTTAAAGAGGACTGGACCCAGTACTGAACCCTGAGGTTCTCCACTAGTAACCCCCCTTTCTTCAGAATGTGCTCCATTCACTATTACCTTCTGTGTCCTGTTGTGAAGCCAGTTTGCTACCCAGGCTACCACCCTAGGACCCACTCCCAGGCTGGCTAACTTGATTATTAATCTTTTGTGCGGGACTGTGTCAAATGCCTTGCTAAAGTCTAGGTAGGCCATATCCACAGCCCCTCCCTGGTCTATTACTTTTGCCACCCAGTCAAAGAAATCGATTAGATTTGTCTGACATTACCTTCCTGCTGTGAATCCATGCTGCTTTGGGTCCTGTGCCCCACTGGCCTCTAGGTACTGAACAATTTTAGGTACTGAAGAAGAGGCTGAAGAGTCTGCTGGAAGAGCAGTTAAGCAGCTGATGGTACTAGGTAAAAAAGTACAGATGATTGTATAAGGAATAGCGATGTCCATCCGGCCCGATGGCGCTGAAGGTTGAGGTGCTGGATGCCACACCTCATGCCACACTGGACACCCAGGTTTGGGAACAGACTTGGGCTGCTGGGGGCTGGCAGGAAAGAGGAATGATTGAGCATCCCATGACTGCTCTCCTTCCTCTGGGGTGGGAGGGAATGGCGCATCATGCTGCAGCAATGACTGGAGGAGGCCAGCTGCACTGCAGTGATATGTCCAGAAAGGAAAGGGAGCGTGGCAGGCATCAGCATGGATGTGCTTGGACACCATTGCACATCTAGCTCCATGGGGACTAGAAAAGTGGAAAATGGTGGAGCGACCTCAGAGGCCGATGGCAGTGCCCAAGAGCCCTCGGACACGAGAGGCACTTTTGTCGAGGTGTGACTGACCCTGTACAATGGGGCGATTATCCACATGCCAGACCAGGTCCAGTGGTGCGGGTGCCAGGGGCCTGAGTTTGTGGGGCCCACTCCGCTAGGGAGAAAGTGTTCGATGATGAAAAAAAAAAGGAATAGCGATGTCCGGGAGTGAAATTGAAGGTTTGGATGGCGTGGAGTCAATAATCAGCTAGGCTGTGGAGATCCCATGAGGAATATTCTGGAAGATATCTGTGAAATTCCTAAAACTAGCAATGACTGTTGGGAAGTAGGAGTCAAGTAACTTGGTCATCAAAGTCAGTGTTGAAAGAAGAGTCGCAGAAGGTAAAATGGATAATGTCCATTGTTGAATGGGTTATTTTGTGATTCTCAGTATCCGTAGAAGCGATGCTGATTACAAAGTAGGAGTATAACAAAAGGATTTAAGTCCTTTCCATGTATGAGGATAATCAATGAGACAAGGCATACAGGGAAGTCATGGTGATTGGATGGACAGGAATTGGAAGGTATATCCAATAGAGATGGAGAAGATCTTCCTATTGTCCAAGTGAATGGGATTCCATGAATGATTGTGAAGAACTGATTGGGCAGTATAAAACTCTATACTAACGTAAGAGTCTAAGAGGCATGTAAGCCAATTAATGTTTTCTGGCAGTAGTATTACTCCAGAGTAATGAACTAATGATCCAATGAGTAGTGGAAGGGTACTATTAGTGCTGGTGTAGAAGTAGGGGCTGGATCATATGGAAGAGCAGATGACTGGGTAGGAGTACTAGTCGGAGATAGGATGCAAGGCCCAAAACAGCCACAGCAAACAGCACAAAGCCCGGAGCCAGCAAGATGAAGATGAGAAGGCAGTCATTCATAAAGGGAAGGAAGTCTGAAGTGGATCCTGAGGAACTGAAGGATAAAGCAGAGAAAGCTATGGGCTAGGTGAAGCCAGATGACATCCAGAACAGGAAGGTGCAGGACCGTCTCAGTTCCATGGTGAACAGCAACAAAATTGCAAGAAGCTGAAGCAAGACATCAGATGATGATCCACAGAAGGCCTAGGAGCCAAGCCAAGCACCATGAGCAACAGGAGTCCCACATCTGGCAAAGGCTGGAAACAACTAGAGAAAATGATGGAAGGCCCAGGAGTGAAGGACAAGGTCCTAAATCTGCAAAAGAAAACAAGTTCTTACAGCAGCCAGATGGGGACCTGCAGCAAGGAAGTCCATGAGGTAGTCAACCTGGAGTGAGGGAAGGATTGAACAAGCCAGCAGGATCCATATGATGAGGGAAAGGAGGCCAAAGGTGCAAGAGAATGAAGGTCCATGGAAGAGCTGGATGGCGAGTGGAGTCATTCAAAGCAGAAGGGTCCTGTCATTGAAGGGAAGTAACAAACTGGCAGGATGAAGGCAAACAAGTCGATGAGGTCCAGGTTCCGTAGTTGAAGTTGCAGGCAGAAGTAGGAGGTCCAGGTCCAGAAGGGACGTGGCATTGGGTAGCAGGCAGAGAATAACACATATGAAGCAGCGGAACGGAAGGACATGCATCCAGATGGGACGTCCGAGGCAAGATGATCCGGACCCAATGTGGCTAGTGAATATAGAATGATGAGAAAACTTGGTTGAAGAAGTTCTGTTCCTGAATGGAAATGGCAATCAGCATCAGTGTAGATGCAAACAGTCCATGTTAGAGCCAGGCTCCAGGATATGGAAGTTGGCAGAGAGGACAATGAGTCTAGGCTGCAGACAAGGTAAGATGGAGAAGCAAGTCAGGTAAAGTCCTGTTCCTGAAGGGAAGTGGCAGCTGGGCATTAGGCTGAGAACATTTAAGATGAAGCAGAAGACTATAGATACAGGCAACTGCCAGGAATGGCAGAGGTGGATGACAGTAACTCGGGGCAGCCAGGACTAGGTAGAATAATGAGTGTATGTGGGGTGTAGGAGTTCCATTCCTGAAGGGAAGCAGCAACTGGTATGAGATAAAGGAGGTATGGTAACAGTCTGTTGATTGTAAACATGGCTCCCATCCTTGGTAGTCAGGGTGAGCTAACATGCACTCAATGCCGCCAAGCAGAGTTAGGGACAGAAGATGTCAAAGTGGTAAGTAGGAGGTAATTCCATTCCTGAAGGGAAGCTGCAACTGGTATGAGGTAGAGAAGGTAAGGTGACAGTCTTGTAGATTGAAGCATAGTTCCCATCCATGTTGTTGAGGTGAGCTAACTTTCACTCGATGCTGTCCAGCAGAGTTAGAGATGGAGGATGTCAGGTTGGTAAGCAGTAGGAAGTAGTGAATGTAATGGAATCCAATCCCCGGTAGACAGGGGAAGCCTACCTTCACTCAGCACTTCAGATGGTGCTAGTTAGGGATGGAGTCCAGAATACTGTTGGTATGGGCCAGCCAATGCACAATGCTGCTGTAGAGAAAGGAGAGGTAGTAATGAAACTGGTATAGGACAATGAAGTATTAGGCAGTATTTGAAATCATAGGATAGTAGCACTAAAGTAGGAATGAGAGACATATAACATGGGAATGAAAAAGCATATGGAAAGCTAAATGGGGTAAGTGCTCAGGAACGCACTGTGAGGAGACAGCTAGGGAACATTATTCAGAGGGCAGCCGACGAAATCACGGCTTGGAAGGTAACCACTGTCCCCAAGTTAAAGTAAACTGGACAGGAGGCTGTACTATGGAGTCACGACATCGATTCCATCTGCAGCTCGGAGTTGGACTTTTCTTTTATTGAGGAAATAAGGAAGACAATCTGTAGTGTTAAGAAAGGCTGCGGGTAAGCTTTGTCTTCTTTTGCTGATGGCATGTGTAACATCAGATACCGGGTAGTACAGGCAGTGAATGCAGCTGTAAAATGTGGATTAAAATACTTACTGGTGGGACGTGAACCTGGAGGCATTGAGTCCCGTTGTGACTGAGAAGCAGAAGGGATTAGCAAACATGATAGGCCAAGTTGCTGGAGGGTGAAGCAGGGGAGTAGCAATCCATGTTGAGGGCTGTACGACCAGAGATCCAGACTGAAATGGCAAGGAAGCATGTAGAAATGGAATCACTCCAAAGGTATCCAGAAGAGAAGCGTACATTAGCTGGTAGAGAGAATGGGTATTCGGGCTAACTATAGGGAGAACGCTGGCATCATCTATGACTTGCAACTTGGAGTAGAAGGGGAAGCTAGCATTAAAGGAATTTGTGTGGTACAGAGAGAGCTGTGTTACATGGCGTCCATCGATAACTAAAAACACCCAAAAAGAACTAGGGAAAGAGGAAAGGAAGTCCCAGGACAAAGGAAGGGGTAGAAGGAGTGGGGAGATGCTGAAGCGGCGGAGAAATGGACAGACACAGACAAAGGGAAGCACAGGACACATAGGGGAGGAGAGAGAACAGACTGGGCAGCAGAACACAGCATGAGCACTGCCACATGAGCCACGCAGGAGCCCAGGACAAAAAAAAACACTCCTTAAGCGAGGGAGGTGCATTAGAGGAGGACTTAAGTAGAGGTTGTGGGAGGAGTTATTCCGCACATTGAACCTCGGGCAAGCCCTCCCATATGTGAAGAACAACATGAAGTGGCTCTTCATGAAGTTGGAAAACTTTGCTAACTATTTTGTAAAGCAAAATTTCATGACTTTGCTCATCTCCAACTAACTTAGCATTAGACTGTGGAGGTGTTTTTTGGGTTGCAGACTCCAACACCAGAATCACTCCAATCCCCAGCAGTAGCTTATCAACATCACCTGCCACCAGTAAGCTACAGAAATAAAAATTAATTACTGACCTCAGGGATTGTTTATCCCTATATTTATAGTTTTATTTTCCTATGCCAACTACTGTACTGTGAGCCAAAGTGGTTCAGCTGAATTATTAATGCCAAACCAAATTATGGTCTCCAACTCAAAGCTGAACTGAAATACCCAATGGCTCACTTCTTTCACCCTTAGTGCCATTCTTGTAGTCCTGCTCTGCACCCTCTCAACACTGGTACCATTCCCCCTATGTAGCTTCACTAACAAGTAGCACAGAGCCACCAAAGACTCACCATCCTAGAAGGGCAAGAGTAGCTCTCCATCCCCCCTAGCTGCTGGAGGTCTGACTCTGAGCAAGTAAGGAGACTACTGAGAAATATAGGAACTTCTTGTCTCAGAACAGGAAGATCAGGAGATAAAATGGTGCAGAGGTGGTAAGTAAGTAGGGAGGAAAAAAAAGAAATAAACAGAGGAAAGAGTAAGTATTCCAAATAACAGTTAGGGGGGCCAGAAAAAAAGACATGATGGGAGTGGTGCAGTGCAGTGGCTGTGGAGCAGCAGTCTCTGGGAGATGTTTTGAGGATGGTGTTGTCCCTTCTGCAGACACCCTCTGGGCTGAGGGAGGAGGTGCTCATCTCCAGGCTGAGCTGGCCAGCATTTGTGAGACCTCCTCTCCCACCCAGGGACCACCAGGTCACTGCCGCTGCCTCAGAGGTTGCTAATAAAGAGGAGTGGTTGGACCACAGTGGCCCAGGGAGGGTGAGGTGGTGGAACAGAGGCTCATCCTCCAGTTGTCTCTCCACACTTTCTATGCCATTCTGGAAAAGTGTGGTTCCTCATGGGAGGCACCCACAGTGGAGACCAAGGAGGATGCTGGAAATCTCCACAAAGGAGACCCAAAGGAGAGTGGAAGGACCTCTACAGGGGAAGGAAACAACCCTGGTGGGGACCCATTGTTAGGGAAGGTAGAACTGGGGAGGAAGGGAGAGGGAGGCAAGGTGCCTGCCTGGCGCCATGGCTTGAGAGACAGGGAGCCGAATCCTCAGGATCGCATGGAGCAGCTGCACAGGTGAGGGAGCTGGATGTCATTAACCACCTAGGGACAAATGACCTGGCTAAGAAAGGGATCAGAGCAGTGCAAAAAGCGTTTGTGGAGATGGGGAGGGGCCTTAGACAAATAGCACACACGGTAACCTTCTCAGAGGTGCTGCCTGTCTATGGTACAGGTGAGGCTAGGGTGCTCCACACCATGGGATTTAATCAGTGGCTGAAAAACTGGTGCAGAGCTCAGGGATTTGGCTTCAGTGGAGACTGGGGGTCCACCTGGAGGAATGCAGGCCTATACTGGCATGATGGTCTACATCTGTCCAGGAGGGGAACCAGGATCCTAGGTGATAGGTTAAAATACTTCATTGACAAGTATTTAAACTAGCCAAGGGGGGAGGCACTGGAAAGGAGCAGGGAAATCCTAGCCCCCCCCAAAAAATATCAGGGTACTAAGTGAAGTAGACACCAACATAGAGATGTCAATAGGGAGAAGCGCAGGGGTAAATGGAGAAATTGACAAATTCAATAAGGACAGGGATGGGGCAAAAATGGGTAAGGCCATCAAGAAATGGAGGGTAATTAGTACCAACGCCCGTAGTCTGGGCAACAAGCTCCCTGAACTGGTGGCCTTGATGGAAGAGGGATGCCTGGATGTTGCAGCAGTCACAGAAACATGGTACACAGAGAACCATGACTGGGATGTTAACATACCAGGGTACACAACCTATAGGAGAGACAGGGAGGGCAGAAGGCGGGGGGGGAGTAGCTCTCTATGTAAGAGAAGGGATAAAAGCAACTGAACAAAAGAGTAAACAGGGAGGAGAGGAGGCACTGTGGGTCACCTTAGAGACTGGAAATGGCACCACAATCCGCACAGGGGTTGTATATAGACCCCCATGTCAGGGGGAGAGAATAGACAAGGATATGATAGAAGGCATACTTAGGATGGCAGAGAAAGGGGAGATACTGTTGATGGGGGACCTTAACATACCAAATGTTAACTGGAGCACCTTTGTGGCAGCCACATCCAAAAGCAGTGCCATTCTTGATGCCCTTCAGGTGGCATGCCTCAAACAGCTAGTTTTGGAACCCACTCAAGAGAGAGCAATCTTAGACCTCATACTCTCAAATGGGGACAGTGAGAGGATCTCAGATCTAGAAGTGGGTAGCCATTTGGGAACAAGTGACCACCAGTGTGGTTCATGATAAACTCTGCTACAGAGTCAAACCATACAAAAGTGAGGGTTCTGGACTTCAGGAGGGCTGATTTGGCAAGATGGGAGAGTGCCTTAGAAAAGCACTAGCAAATAGACTAGAAGGAATGGTGGAGCAACAATGGGCAAATATCAAAACTGCCATTACAGAGGCAACAAGCCTTTGTGTGAAGCAAATAAACAAATCAAAATGAAAGAAAAAGCCACTATGGTTCTCTAAAGAGGTGGAGGTGAAGGTTAGGGAGAAAAAGATAGCATTTAGGAAGTATAAGGAAACACAGAAGGAGCAGGACAGAGAACTGTACCAGTTAAGGCAGAAGGAAGCAGGGAGGGTATTCAGAATAGCAAAGGCACAAACTGAGGAAAAGATAGCTAACACGGTTAAGAAGGGGGATAAAACCTTTTATAGCTATATCAGGGAGCGTAGAAAGACAAAGGGAAGGATAGTGAGGCTGAATAGAATGGATGGTGGGTGGGCAGAGAGTGACAGTGATAAAGCAGGGATACTGAGTGAATACTTCTGTTCAATATTCACAAAAGAGGAAGTGGGGGAGGTGCCTAATCCAATTAACAGAAGCACTCTGGAGAGGGGGTTGATCCCAGTCCTTTCACAGAAGAAAGGGTTCTGAAAGAACTCCTAAAACTGAAGGTGGACAAAGCAATGGGGCCAGATGGAATTCACCCCAGAATTCTAAAAGAATTAAGCAGAGAACTAGTGACATCACTGACTACACTTTTTAACAAATCATGGGAGGATGGTGTGGTACCTGAGGACTGGAAGAAGGCAGATGTGAGTCCCCTTCACAAAAGTGGGACCAAGACGCAGGCAGGAAACTACAGATCTGTCAGTTTGACCTCTGTGGTAGGGAAAGTGATGGAATCACTTCTAAAGGAAAGAATTGTTGAGTACCTAGAGGCCAGTGGGGCACAGGACCCAAGGCAGCATGGGTTCACAGCGGGAAGGTCATGTCAGAAGAATCTAATTGATTTCTTTGACTGGGTGACCAAAGTAGTAGACCAGGGAGGGGCTCTGGACATGGCCTACCTAGACTTTAGCAAGGCATTTGACACAGTCCCACACAAAAGATTAGTAGTCAAATTAACCAGCCTGGGAGTGGGTCCCAAGGTGGTAGCCTGGGTAAAGCATTGGCTGAACAACAGGACACAGAAGGTAATTGTAAATGGAGTCCACTCTGAAGAAAGAGGGGTTACTAGTGGGGTACCGCAGGGTTCAGTACTGGGTCCAGTTCTTTTTAATGTCTTTATAAGTGACATTGCAGAGGGACTGGAAGCAAAAGTATGCCTCTTTGCAGATGACACAAAGATCTGCAACAGGGTTGATACACAAGGAGGCGTGGAAAGGATGAAAAGGGACTTGGCAAGGTTGGAGGAATGGTCAGAAGTATGGCAGCTTGGATTCAATGCAAAGAAGTGCAAAGTAATGCACCTGGGAAACAAAAACCCAGGGGAAGATTACACAATGGGGCGGGAGGTAGTAACAACAACAAAAATGGAAAGAGACCTAGGGTAATCATATCAGATGACCTTAAGGTTGGCAAGCAATGCAAGAAGGCATTAGGAGGGCTGGGGGATACTGGGATGTATAGGGAGAGGTATCACCAGCAGAAAACAGGAAATTGTTATTCCCTGTACAGACAGTTGGTGAGACCCCATCTGGAGTACTGTGTCCAGTTCTGGAGACCCCATCTCCGCAAGGACATAGACAGGATGGAGGCAGTTCAGAGGAGGGCAACTAAAATGGTGCAGGGTCTGCAAGAGAAGTGATACGAGGAGAGACTAAAGGAGCTTAATATGTATACCCTTGAGGAAAGGAGGGAGAGGGGAGACATGATAGAAACATTTAAGGGAGAGGGGAGACATGATAGAAACATTTAAGTACCTCAGTGGAATCAACAAAGTCCAAGAGGGTAGCATCTTTCAGAAAAAGAGATGTGCAAGAGCAAGGGGACACAATTTGAAGATAGAGGGGAGACGGCTCAGGGGCAATGTGAGGAAGTATTTTTTCACAGAGAGGGTGGTGGACACATGAAACAGCCTTCCTGAGGAGGTTGTGGGGTCTAGAACTGTTGGAGAATTCAAGAATGCATAGGACAGACATAAGGCAATTTTTGTGGGGGATAGGAAGAAATAGGCTGTTGGTTAAATAGGTTCTGCAGCTTACCTTCTAGGTAGGGAAATGGGCAGACTAGGTGGGCCAAGCGGTCCTTATCTGCCATCAAAGTCTATGTTTCTATGTTTCAAAGTCTATGTTTCTAAGAGTATTATTTTTTTTCTCTTGATCTGCTGACAACGTTGCTTTTAATGCAGCTTAGTATCTGGTTATATTTTTGAACCACTGCTCTGCACTGGGCCTGGTGCCTAAGTTTTATTGTTACTATTATTCCAAATGCCCTCTTTTTGTCAGATGATCTTGAGTAATCTCATTGCCATGAGGGTAATGTGATCTCTTTACATATCTTTTACCTAAGTGCAACCCAACACATTTTTCAACATTGCATTTAATTTTGGAAACTGGGGCCCATTTGGTTAATTTATCCATGTTACATTGAAATCTGTTCCATTGACTTATTCATCTCCTTATAGTGATGATTTTGGTGTCTTCCTTGTATTTAACTATCCAACCTCCATAATGCTTACTGAGGTCACTCACATGTAGGTTGAAAATCAGGGACTCCAGTACCAGTCCTTGTGGAACAACACTTATAACCCCCACTCCCCACTGGGACATGTGCTCATTTATTCCCACCTTTTGCCTTTTATCACCAAGCACATTGCTAATCCAGGTGATACAATTTTTGTTGTACCCTTGCCATAGTTAGCTTTGCAATGAGTTCATTGTGGGGAACTATAACAAAAGCCTTACTGTGGTCCAAATATATTAAATCCGTGGGCTTCCTCATATCTATTGCATGACTCACAGGCAAAAGGAAGCTATTAGGTTTTTCATACAGGAATTACCACAAGAGAAACCATGCTGCATTCTGCTACCCACGTTTGCTAAAAGATGAGATTAGATGTCAGCTTATATTATGTTTTCCTTGATTTTGTCAATGCTACAGGGAAGACTTATTGCTATTGGTCTTTAGTTTGCCATATTCCCGTTGGTTTCTTTTTTGTAGATTTCTAAACAATTGCATCCCTCCAATCTCTTGGCATGTCACTCTCACTAAATAAGTTGTTCAGGATATTCATGAAATGCCCTGAAAATCCCCAGACAACTCTTTAATTACTGTATTTTGGATGGATATCATCTGGTCCTGTTAATTTATAAATGTCAGATTTCTAGTTACTTCCTTATACTTGCTTCTCTGATTTTGCTTAGCATTTAATCTTTTAATATCTTCTGGATTCCTTGTTTTGTGGACCCACCATAAAGACTGAGTAAAAATATCCATTTAGAATACCTCCTATTTCTTGTTTTTCAATAACTAATTCAGTACCTATAATAAGGGGCCCCACATATTTAGATTTACCATGTTGTGATCTATTATAATAATAAAACTCATTATTGTTGTCTGTGGTCTTTACCAAAACCCTGGTCCCTGCCTTTTTTTCTTTCCTTCATAAATCTTTTGCCTGCCTTTTGAAGGGCCCTGAATTTTTCAAGAGCAATGTCTGTCCACTCAGATCTCAGGAATACATACAAACATACAGATATATGAAACTGGCAGAAGAAGAAGGTCATCAGGTCTATTGTGTCTGCTAATATTGCAGGCTCCCTAGCTTATGCCACTGACCCTGCCCCCTCTCCCCCGTCCTCCCTTCTACCCCATCTGCCCCACTCAGGTCCCATGGTTTCCCCTTATGCCTTTCCCAGGCCATTTAAAAGCTGCCCACTGTCTTTGCTGAGACCACTTCCTCCAGTAAAGCATGCCAATTTCCCACAACCCTTTCTTCGAAGAAGTGCTTCCTAATATCAATCTTAAACCACCCCTCTCCAGCCTCACACTGTGCCCCCTCATAGTTCTGCTGTCTCTTAGCTTGAAGCGACTTTCCCTATCCACCCTATTTATACCCTTCAAGTATTTGAAGGTCTCGATCATGTTTCTTCTCTCCCTCCTCTCCTCCAGAGAATACATTTTCAGGGCTCCCAGACTCTCACTGTAAGACATACAATGTAGACTCATGATCATCATGGTAGCCCTCATCTGGACTTTCACCAGCAGGCTGATGTCCTTCTTAAGGTATGAACACCAGTCTCTTACTCCATACTCTAGGTGCGGTCTAACCAGTGATCTGTAAAGTTGCAGTATAACCTCCTGCTGCCTACTGCAGATCCCCATAGCTATACACCCCAGCATCTTACTGGCATTTACTGCTGCTGCTTTTTTGCACTGAGAGGAGTTCTTCAGGTCACTGGATATCATCAATCCTAGATCTTTTTCCTCCTCTGTTGCTGACCCCACCCCACAGGTAGCACTCAGTCCTTGGGTTCCTGTCTCCAATGTGCATCACTTTGCATTTCTTGGCATTGAAGTCAAGTTGCCAGATCCCTGACCATCTCTCAAGTTTTCTGAGGTCTGACAGCAGGTCTTGTATCCCCTCCATTGTGTCTACTCTCCCACAGAGCTTGGTGTCATCTGCAAACAGACACATTTTGCCCTTAATGCCATCTCCAATATTATTTATGAAAACAATGAACAACTCGCTGGTGACTTCCCTGGTGCTGGATAACTCTCCCCCTACCATCAGCCTTTGTGTCCTGCCCCTCAAGCAGCTTTCTACCAACCTGTTCATTTTCTCCCCAACCTCGAGATCAGACAGTTTTCTAATCAACCTCTTGTATGGCATTTAGTCAAAGGCCTTGTTGACGTCCAGGTACAGGATGTCTACCGCTTGGCCATTGTCAACTGCCCTGGTGACCCAGTCAAAGAAGTCAATTAGGTTTGTTTGACATGATCTTCATTCCACCAATCCATGCTGCTTCTCATCCTGGAGACTGTTCTCCTTTTAGTACTTCACTAACCTCTCCCAGAGTATGATCTCCATGAGCTTGCATAGAATTGAGGTCAGAGTGACCAGCCTCTAGTTCCCCAGGTCATCCCTGGGATCACTATTTTGGAGAGGCACCACATGTGCCATTCTGCAGTCCTACAACACCACTCTCAACTCCAGGAAGTTATTGAAGAGGCCCATCAGCAGCCCTGCAGGCTCCTCTGCCAGCTCCCTTAGCAGCCTTGGATGTATGCCTTATGGTTGTCTACCTTTAGTGCTAGCAGCCCCTCCCTCACTCTATCCTCTTCTATCACCTTGTGTGTGCCCCCTTCCCCCTCCCTCACTCTTCCCCCTGATGGCAGTAGTCCCTCTTTTTTCCTAGTGAAGACCAAGCAGAAGTAATCATTTAATACTTCAGCTTGCATCCATCTTCCTCCACCCAGTCTTCCCCTTTCATAAGCCTAACTATTCCTTCTTTCCTGTCCCGTTTCTCACTTATGTAATGAGAGAAGGCCTTCTTCACCCTCTCAATCCCTTCAGCTATTTGGAGTTCTTTTTGTGATTTAGCCTGATGCACTATCCAGTTCTTTAACCAGGAGAGACACACTAAGCTGAAAGCTTGTTTACAGGTGCAACCTGGGAGCACAGGGAAGTTAAGTGACTTGTTCAGGGCCATACAGTATGCAAGTGGAGGCTGTGGGATTCAAACCCAGGTCTCCAGATTTGCAGCTCAGAGCCTTAAACCATTGCACTATACTGCATCCCTATCCTGCATGTCACTTCGGCCAGCTTCAGGTAGTTCTCCATATCCACCTCACTCGCAGTCCTCTTGTATCTCCTGTATGCCGATGTCTTGTCCCTCACTGCCAGGGCAACCTCAGGTTTGAACCAGATGGGTGACCTTGCCTCCCATTTCTTCCCCCTGAGCCTAACACACTCTGCTGTGGCAGTCAGTATTGCTTCCTTGATGATGACCCATTTTTGGTTCACCCTCATGTCCACTCTGATGACCACCCATGTGCTTCCTTAACACTTCTTTCATTTTCCTCAAGTCCACCCTCCTGAAATCCAGGAGTTTGGTCTCACTGGAGATGTTTTCCCTGCCCATATACAATTTGAACCATGCTGTGTTGGTGTCATTACCTCTCAGGGTTCCTTGACTGCCATTTCTTGTTTGTGTTCCCCATTAGTGAGCACCAGATGAAGGATTGCCCCATCCCTGGTGGGCTCGGTGACACCCTAAGTTAGAAACCCACTCTGTATTACATCCAGGAGCACTTGACTCCTGGCACATGACATGGCTGGTATACCTCAGTCCTCCTTGGGCAGATTAAAGTCCCCCACTACTACCACCTCCCCCTTACTTGCAGCTTCCATCAAGTGTAAACTCTGCTCCCTGTCTCTTAACTCCTCCTAGTTGGGTTGTCTGTAGGCCTCCCCCAACCTAACCTTTCTCCCTGTATTGGTCTGGAGCTGAATCCATAGTGTTTCCACCTTCCATTTTCTATCTTCTCCCTTGCTCATGTTATCTCCTACCTGATATAAGCCATTACACTCCCCCCTTTGCCTATCCCCCTTTCTCTTCTGTATAACTTGTAACCTGGGATGGAGAGGTCCCAGTCATGATGTGGTGTGGCCCTGATCTTGGTAGTTGTTGCTATGTCTACCTTCCTTTCTTCTAGGAGTGCCTGCACGTCTGCCATCTTGTTGCTGAGACTACGAGCATTGAGTAACACTACCCTCCATTTTGACTCAGCTTTCTCTTGCTTCCCTTCTGTGCGTTTCCTTACCTCTCCTCCTCCCATACTTACCGCTAATCCTTGTACCTACAGTATATGCTCTCCATTCCCTCTACACCCACTCTCCTCATTACTACTGTTGGTGGAGGGGGGGAATCTGTTGACCTCCCCATTCCTGAGTCTCTGGATCTGCTGGCCTCCCTCCTACCCTCAGCAATTTAAACTCAGCTTGTTGGCTACATATTCCTCCAGTTTGTCTCTCAGTTCTTTAGAGCCCTCTCTACTAAGGTGTAGTCTACCTACCAAGTGCAGAGTCTTGTCTGACCATGTACCCCCATCCCCTGATACCTTTGGAAACCTTTCTCACCACACCAGCTTCTCAGCCATTCATTAAATTCTTCCATCCTCCTTTTCCTAATTCTGCTGGCTCTAGGGACTGGTAACACTTCCAAAAATGCCAAAGAGCTCACTACCTCTTTTCAGATCCTTGCTAACTCCCTGAACCTGCCCTGTACCACCTCCACTTCTTCCCTGGCCAAGTCATTAGTTCCCAGGTGGATGACTAAGTTAGGTTTTCCACCAACCTCCTTTACAGCTTCCCTGATTTTGGGCTGCCACTTTCCCTGCTGTCATCCCAGGCATACAGATCACCATCCTTCTTGCATTTAGGTTGCCCCCTCCTACCCCAGTGCATACCCTTAATTATGGAGTTGCCAATGATTACCACCCTGCCATAGCCTTCTTGTGTGCTTCACACTCTCCTATCCCCTCCTAGAACACCAGCCACCTCCCCAATCTTCCGGTCTCCATCTGCTCTGGTTAACTTTCTTCTGCCTCCACAACTATTCCCCTCATTTGATTCACTGACCCCCCCCCCACTTAAACCCATTGAGCTTCCACCCCACCACCTGAGTCCCCCTCCCCTAAATTGGTAAGTGTTTTATATCTGTTCAATAAGGGCACCCCATCATCATCTTCCACCCCTATACCTCCTCTCCCAGTCTCTTCCCTTCCCTTCCCTCTTCTGCTATTCATCTTACCCTCCCACCAGTTCCCCTTACCAACTGCCATTCCTACACATAGGACCCCAGGGTCTTTGAGGAGGAGATCTCCCAGGACATCATGATATCCTCCCTGCTCCCACCCCTTACCAGCTGTGCCCCCTCCCCAGGGTTGCCCCTACCTGCCCCTTCCTCTGCTGCTCTGTTTCCCCTGTGTCCCCATCCCACCCTTTCTAGCTACCAAATGACCATTCTTACCTTTGCCCTGAGCTGCTCCAGGCTCTTGCACTTGGGAAAGCCTTCTACTCTCCACATAGTACCCAGGAAGACAGCAACCCCACATTCACTACAGCTTACCACTCTGCTTTCACTGTCCTGGCTCCTATACATACTCGTGTTCCCCCACCTCCACCCTTCTCTGCTATTCTGCCTCTTGTACCAGCTCCTACTCCCACACATCCTCCCTTCTCAGCCTATCCCAGCCCATCCCCAGGTATGTGTCTCTGATGCGGCCAAATCAGTGCTGTTTGCAGTTTCCCCCAGTCCCCTTTTATCTGCTAACTCCTCCTACACTGTCTCTTTATTCCAAACAATGTCTGACCCAAGATGGGGATTAACTGTTTTCCCTTTTCCACCTTGCTATGTAGCCCAAGCTTCTGTCCTTGTTGCCTTGTTCAATACAGGTCAACCCTAGTGATGCTGTAGCCCCCCTCCCCTTCTACAGTGCAAGGTTTCTACTAGGTTTCTGAATGTTCTATTTTTAGCTCTAATGTCCTGATGCCTTTTTTCACCGTTCTTGTTAATTATAAGGGTTTAATATCTTTGCTGTCATTTTTGTTGTTTCGAGGTATGTCCTTTTGCTCTAATAATTGTACTTGATGTATCATTTTATCCCTTCACAACACCTGTACCAAAGCTATCAGCTTGCAAAATCTGAGTATTTTGCACCCACACTCCAGAGCAACCAGAATGACCTTAATAATCCCTCCAAGTTTGGAAGGTCATCTTCTCATTCTTCTCCCCTCTGAACCAGTACCTCTTGTCCTCAAGGTGGGAAACTCCCCATCTCTGACCCTGCTGCCAATGGCTTTTCCTTCAACTTCTTCTACACCTCCAGTTCTCAATCCTTCCTCTCCTCCTCCCCCTCCACTTTTCCTCATTACTCCCTTCCCCACCTTCTACAAACTCTTTCTCAATCTTCCTCACAACTCCTCTTGCCTCACTTAGGGCTCTCCTAGCTCTTAATCCCCATAGGGGTGAGAGCCCCAACTGTCTTGATCCCAAGCTTATTCATCTATTAGCTCATGTCATTGATATCCTGATTACCTACCTCCTAAACTGCTGCTTCTCCTCAGTAACTGTTCCTGATGTTAAGAAACAGGCAACTGTCATCCCTTTCCCAAAAGAGGGTGATCCTTCATCTCCTGGTAACTACCACCTAATCTCCCACCTTCCTATCCTCACCAAGTTCCAGGAACACTGTGCATTCTTACAACTTCCCTCCTTCCTTTTGTCCTCCTACTTCTTCACTCCCCTCCAGTGTGGCTTCAGAAAGCCCCACTCCACATACACTTCTCTCCTCTGGTTCACTTACTCGATCCTTTCACCCTCAAATTACTACTCCACAAACTGCCTGTCTATTTAACGTCTCTCATACACATCTCGCATGGCGCCTACTCCCTAAGGAAATCCAACCTTATCCTACTAGATGTTCCCAGGACACGTACCACAGCTGGCCAAAGAGCTGTCTCATATGCCCTCCCAAACATTTGGAACCAACTACAAGCCATGCTGAAGCTAACCAGCATTGTATCAATTAACTCCTACAAAACACTAGCTATCTCTAAATTAAAAGACATATGTAGGTGCTACTAGGCCCCCAACGCCAAGTCAACTTCCTAGGTACCAACTGGCCCTCTACTTATTAAGCTGAAATGTGTTGCATAATTTAGGGCAAGGTTAAAGCTGGAATGTACTGCATATATAGTATAAGGACTTCTATTGTGTATACCTCTTGTATTATATATTTTTTCTTTATTGTTCTACATTTTATATCTCCTGTCTATGTAATTGCGTACTGTATGTGTATGTGCCTCTGGACCTCCTTGTGAATGAGCTTGCTCAATGGAGTCTTTCCTGCAATAAACTTGAACTTGAACTTTCTGATAGGGACCAGGTCAGATCAACTCTACTATCTTTCTAAATTTGGCAAAGACTTCAACATTGTTGCCCATCCTCTTCTCCTGGACATACTTAAGGTATCAGGGCTCTCTGCCTCTTCAGTCAGTTGGTTTTGCTCTTTGAGGGCAAGTCTCAAGCCATCCATATCAGTGACACCTTATCTCCACAACTCCTTATCTGCTCAGGTGTGCTCCGAGGATCTGCCTTTGGCTTTATTCTGCTCTTCTTCTTTCTGAGTGACTTATCAGCTGCCTGTCCTTCTGTGTCCATCCACATGTATGCAAATGATATGTTGTTCTTTGGCTGTGTTTCCTCTACCCCTTTCCTCACTGCCTTTCTCCAACCATATTTATACAATATTCAGTGCTGTTTCAGGGTAACCATCCACCCCTAATTGCCAATAAAACAGTTTCCATAAACTTTGACTCCCCAGCTGAGGATCACTAGGCTCACCCCCTTCTAGCTTCCTTACCATTGATAGCTGTATGATTGAGAAGGTCTCCTCCTTCAAGCACCTCAGGATCTGGTTGGATCACCATCTCAGCTTCTCTGTGCAAGTAAATACTATCTACTACAAGCTTCAACCTAAACTTGGTGCACTCTGTAGGAATAAAGTGAGTATCTTGCTTCCAGCCCACTGGAGATCATTTTGAAGATGATCCATCCAATCCTTGACTGTGGCAGTATCATCCCTCACACAGCTCCCCAGTCCACACTTGCAAGACCGGATCTCCTTTTTACCTCCTTCTGAAGTTTTGCCTTAGACTGTCTCACCTGAACCCACCACTGCTCCTTGTACTTCTCCCACTGATGCCAGGTGCTTCACCCACTGTACTTCTCTCATATCCAAATTCTGGCTTGGCTCGCTTCCACCCTACCCTTTCTCTCTTCTCCCACCATCCCATCCCCAAATCCTCAAACTCAGTATGCAATGCTGATTCTCACTTCCTTTGCCTCCCCCCAAGGAAATCTACTGCTGGACAAGCTGCTTTCACTTATCATTTTCCTAAGCTCTGGTCCTCTCTCCCCCTGTTCATCCACTCTGCCTCATCTCACTACTTTGTTAAGTCTCTCATTTGTGAATTTACAACTCACTTATGCAACTGTTCCTGACCCTAGCTGTGATTCAGCTACCCCTCTGCCCACCATCCATGGCTTGCTGAGGCCAAGCTTTTGACTGTAATCACCCCCCCTGCCACTCCCTGCCTCCTGCCCTGCCTCTCTCCGTCCCTCCCCAGTTTATGGTATTGTTCACTTCCCTTGATCATTTGCAAATGTGTTACACCTTAGGTACCTTGTTTGTACTGTATTACTCTGCACTGAATATTTTTTGTTTGCACAACTATTAATTTTTGTTGTACCTTTTCACCTTATTTTATTATCTGTTCACCCCCCCACACACACATCTGGAAACAAGTTGTTACCAGCTCAGTATGTCTTTCTTGATAAAATGTTTGAAATAAATAAGTAAATAAATGATTGTTCATCCACCCAAGGCTTGCTCTCTCGTTCTCTTTTCTCAGTTCCAAAGCCTTGGTAATCCTTGCATACCTTGAAAGTTGGCTTTTTTACAGTTGCAACATGTAGTGGTACTCTACACCACTATTCTAGTGTTTGTTTTCTATGTTGAAATGGACTATGTTATGATCATTGCTACTTACTGGATTTATTATTGCACTATAGCAACACTTACACTGCTCAGAATAACATCTGTGATTACTCTCTCCCTTTTTGCCTCATTTGGCGCACTGGTCCAAGTTTATATTATTTGTAAACTCAATGAAAGAATTGTCTGCTGCTGATTTAGCTGTTTTTCTTTTACAGTTACTTTCACTTGGGTGTATTGTCATTTAAATTTAACTGCCTTAAGTCTCTGGGGAAGGATGCCTAAACACAAATAACTACTACTACTAACACTTAGGTTACGGTCACCTGCAAGAATAATCTCACCTTTATCTATGCAATTCTCAATTTTTTTGTTTAATCTGCCATTCCCTAACCTTGCTGAGGTATTGTGGCCTATAACAAATTCCTTAAAGCAGTTGGTTTATACTGCATATATCAAATTTGATCCAAATCGATTCTGTGTTATTTTCATCATCTTTTTATCTACTTGGCTTCAGATACCCTGAAATTGTTAATAATAAAGCTCACTCCTTTCAATTTCTTGTCAGAGCTTCTCCTACTGTAAAAGATGTGTCCAGCTATGTGCAATATCTTTACTCTAGTCACTCTGGTGTCCACCATGTCTCAGTCACTCCCACAATGCTGTTGATATCTGCTTTTATTATTGCCTCAAACTGATCGCTTTTATTTCCAAGACTCCTTGCATTGATTATAAAGCATTTCCAGTGTGTACCCTCCTCCCTCCTTACACCCCTGCCCTGGCAAATGTAATTTTCAGCTAATCTGGCTTTGCTAGGAGGAAAAACATCACTATTTATTCATTCACATCATTATGAGATAGAGACTGAACAGAATAGATGAAATGCACTGGGGGAACTTTTCTTTATCACAGGTTAATTTAGTGGGTTCTAGTTAGAGGAGGAGGGTTTGAGGACCAGAGGGGGATTGGATGTTGGGCTGGGGGTGCTTGATGTAACAGTGGGACTCAGGTTGGGGAGGTGGGAGAGTGTGTTTGGTGTGTGAGTGAGGGGAAGGGATTACTTTTTGATCTGTTTCTTTGTGCTGCATGCGGCAGCTTGTAATTCACCATGGCAGGGGGGAGAGGAGGGGACAGAAGGGGTATGGCAGGGAGGGGGCTATCAAGGAATGTATCATTTTTGGATGAAGAGGAGGGTGTTTTTACAGCACAGTGGGTGGGGGAGGTTTTTATTTAGGTTTAAGTAATGTATAAAAAAAAATTAAAATCCACTGGTGAAGATGGTACATTTGTCATGGAATTTGTAAATTTTGCAAATTGTAAATTTCTGCAGATTCACGCCACCTTTGTTGGTGGATTAACAATTTGCAACATCTCTGCTTAGGACAAAGTTGATGCTGCACTGAGCAATCATTTACAGTTAGTAACCAATAAGACATGCCAGAGCATTGGTTGTGCTGGTTTTACCACATGCTTAGGGGTTGTGCAAGGCTTGAGGTCAGCCCCTGGAAAAGTTGTAAACCCAGTACCACCAGCACCATTAAAAATGGATTGCAAACAACTTTAAAAAAACAAATGTTGTAAACATTTAAAAACACACAATGGATATAATAAAATATTTCTAAAAGTATAATATAATTGCTCCAAAGATGGTCTCCACTTGTCAGCCATCTGTCTCTCTACACATTCAATGCAGGACATGCTAGTCTACAAGGAACACATTAATTCACAGTTCCACAGAATTCCACTGGCATAAACACACACACACACACACACACACACACACACACACACACACACACACACACATATGTCTCAAGTTAAGCCAGAACCACAGTTTTATTGGTTGCAGGGTAAGTAAAAGTGAGTTGTCTGGCACACTTATAAAGAAAGGATGGGGATTTTTTATGGTTATCAAAGAAACACCAGAAATGACAACTCTGAATAATACTCTATTTTATTTTTTACATGTGTTAAGGTCTGTAAGGAGGGTATCATGAGTGGAAAGAATATTCAATTATTTACGTACAGTATTTTATGTTAAGGGCATTTTGTTTTTATGGCCTAGTTGAAGGCTTGTATATACAATATGAGTAAAGGAGGCAGCCATGTTTGGGATGGCAATCAAGAATAAGTAAAGTGGCTCATGAATTCTGTATGTGAGGTGTCCAGATTCTAAATGAGATTGCTGAACTTTTTTCCATCCTGTGTAGTTATAGAGAATTACAGTAAGGTAATGTATGGGTCTCAGAAACTGTTTAGCCAATCAGGAAGCAGAACATTTCCAACCCATTTCATAGCACTTGTGGAACACCATGCCAAATATTCATCAAGACTCTGGATTTTTTTTTTAACCCAACATTGCATTTCCCTACATTTTAAGCTTTGTGCTTCAAACTAACTAATGATAAAACATGATTTTCTTTTGCACAGGATTGCCTTGCATCTTAAAAAAGATACTTAATAACACATGCACATAACTTTGTATTGACAATGCTAATCTGAGAAATGTTTAATAGCAAGCAGTCCCTGGAGTACAGTGGCACCACCTGCCTCTTCTCCCTTTGTGCCCAACATTCCTGAATGTCCAGTGGCAACCTCCTCATTCAGCCCCACTCTGATCATATCCTGTTATCCAGTGATATCCCTGTCCTCTCCCTTGCCCTGTGGCAACATTTCCTGGAATTCAATGGCACCCTCCTTCACTCTGTACCAAGCACTTTCTGGAATCATGTGGAACCCCCTCATCACCCTGCCTTGTGGCAAGCAGTCCATGGCATCCAGTGGTATCCATTTCCTTCACCCTGTTCAAAGACTAGCCTTCCCTGCCACTTCAATGGAAGCTCCTCTAAAACCCTGACCAATTTCCTAGAAACATAGGAATTGACAGCAGATAAGGACCACTAGGCCCATCCAGTCTGCCCTTTCACCCTACCTACTGCAAAAGCCACAGATCCTACATGATCTCCAGGTTTACCTTCCCTTCTGAATCGTTAAGATTCCCTATGTCTATCCCATGCAATTTTGAATTTTCCCACCAACTTCATCCCCACCACCTCTGCTGGGAGGCTGTTCCATGCCTCCACCACCCTTTCTATGAAAAAGTACTTTCTCCCATTGCCCCTTAGTCTAACCCCTTCTAACCTCATGTCATGCCCTCTTGTTCTAGGACAGCTCCTTTTCTGAAAGATGCTACTCTCCTGTACCTTACTTATTCCCTTTAGATATTTGAAGGTCTCTATCATATCTCCCCTCTCTCTCCCTTCTCCTCTTCATATGTCCTGTGTTGCAAGCTCTGTACCATTTTTGTTTCCCTTCTTTGAACCGCCACCACCCTGTCTATGTGCTTTTGGAAATGCAGCCTCCAGATCTGGACACAGTACTTCAAATGAGATCGCACCAAAGATTTGTACAGTTTCATAATGACCTCTTTTCTTCTACTGGTGATACCTCTCCCTATGTGCTACAGCACTCCACTAGCTCTCCCCACAGCCTTGAGACATTGTTTGGCCACCTTTAGGTTATTGGATATGATCACCGCCAGATCTCGTTCCTGTTTAATGGCTGTTAGTAATTTCCCACCCATCATGTAATCCTCCCCTGGGTTTCTGTGCCCCAAGTACATGATTTTGCACTTTTTCAGATTAAATCTTAGCTGCCACACTCTGGACCATACCTCTAGTTTAGCTAGGTCCTTCCTCATTTTTTCGCCCCTCCTGGAGTGTCTACTCAATTGCAGATCTTAGTGTCATCTGCAAAGAGGCATAACTTCCCTTTCAGGCCCTGCACTATGTCACTAATGAAAATATTAAACAGCACTGAACTCAGAACTAATCCCTGTGGCACCTCTCTGGACACCCTCCCTTCCTTGGATTTAGCCCCATTTACCACCACCCTCTGAATTCTACTGTATCCCTCAACAAATTTCTAACCAAGTTCATCACCTTGTGACTCAGGCCCATGCTGCCCAATTTGTTCACAAGCCTCCTATGTGGAACAATGTTGAATGCCTTGCTGAAATCCAGGTAGGCCACATCCACCACTCCACCCTGATCCACTTCCCTGGTCACCCAGTCAAAGAAATCTATCAGATTTGTTTGACATGACTTTCCTGATGTGAATCCATGTTGCATTGGTTCCTGTGCTGCACTGGTTTCAAAGTGCTGCACCATCCTTTCTTTTAGCAATGATTCCATAAGTCCCCCCCACTGAGGTCAGGCTGACAGGTCTATAGTTTCCAGCCTCCTCCCTATTCCCACTTTTGTGGAGAGGGACTACAGCTGCCCTTCTCCAGTCCTCTGGAACCAATCCTGTATGTAGTGCATTGTTGAACAGGTCAGTCAGTGGTGCTGCCAGCACCTCCCTTAACTGCTTTAATATTCTAGGGTGTATCCCATCTGGTTCCATTTTATTTAGTTTTTGTTGACCGGGTAAGTGCACTAGACAAATCCTGCCTATTTTCAGGCACGACCCAGGAGAAGGAGATACAGATGAATGCCAACTTACCGTGAACCAGATTAAACTGTTGGTGGTATTTTTAGTGAATGAGGGAAATTTGGCCAGGACACGGTGGAAATTCCCCTACTGCATTGCTGGCAGTAGGGGGCCTGAGTGACCGAGGTCTGGTCACTTCTGTCTGGTCTTCAAGGAAGATGGATGTCCCAGGAGAAGGGGAGCATTTGTTAAGCTCTACCATGGACTCTACAGTTTTAAACAAGAATACTGCTGGTGATAATGAGAATAAATCGCAAGAATTTTCTGTTTCTACAAAAGATGGGACTTTGCTACTAAATGATGCTGTGGTTCCTGAGAAATTTCCTCCAGAAACCCTTCAGGAGCAACTCAAGCTTCAGCTTGTCACTTTAGCTAAAGAAAAAGAACATCTTCAGCTGCAGCTGTGTGAGATGGATTCCTCAGCTATGCTGTAAGTAATTCTGAGCAGGCTGTCAATGGCCGTGATGCTGAGCCTGGTGGAGAACCTGTTGACTTAAACCAGCATGGTGAGTCAGCACAAAACCTTAATTCTGTTAAATTTCCACAACCTGATTCTATGACGGCTGGCAGTATTGAATCTGCAAAGATTCCATGCCTAGAGCCGTCACCTGAGTTGTCAGACTGGCAACCAGGTTTAATTTTGCTGCCTGCTGTTTCTGTATGCCTCAATGGTCCGGATAAAACTGTAGTGACTTCTGAAAGTTCCGCTCCCGAATCTTGCTCTGTCACACTAATGAAAGCTGCAGGGTTTGTGTTCCGTAGCTCATTATCGATGTCTTCAGCTGAAAACCCTAATCCTGCTAATCCCTGTGTGTTTAAACTAATCCCCTACACCAGGAGGGGGTTTCTGAATTTTTTTTCACAAAATGCCAGCAGCCACTGCAGCATAAATCAGGGGATGACAGTAAAGATAAGAGAGCTGCTTTTATGCTTTCTAGATGCAATTTGGGGGCAAGCGAGTCTCAAAATATTTCCACACCTCAAGGGCCTTTAGTACCTATCCCTGGGTCATTGCAAACTGATCCTTCCAAGCAACCTCAGGCTACAGACTTATGGTCACCTCAGAAGTCTCTCAGTGAAGCAGGATGGACATTGAAACAAGGTACCTGGCATCTGACACCTGGCTGGGTCCCAAAATTGAACTTTTCTCAAAATGAGCCAGCCTGGAAACCATCATTGTCTACTGAACCTTTGCCTACTGCTGCTTGTTCAGGTACTTTGCCTCTGGTAGGAGATCCTACTGTGGCCTCCCAGTCCAGTACATCTGAGCCTGCTGATCTCTCTGACTCTACTATGATTTCTGGACATAACCATCCTTCTACTTTGACACAATTTAAACCTGATATAGAGAAACCATTAATGTCTGATTTATTCACCAAAATTAAAAAGAAGCTGCACCTCACAGAAATGTAGTTAGACTGCATTATAAAGGGGGGTTGGAGGTGATGCCAGATAGGCATTATGTGGGAAAAAAGTTGTTAAAGGATTCTCTGCATTTTACACCTAGGGAGGTCTTTGCCTTTGTTAACATTTCAGGCGAGGACAACTTTGATATTAGTTTTTGTTCTGCCTATGCCTTGGATTTATTTTGGGAGATATATAATCAGGTAAAGTTCTCTCCCCTATGGACCCTCTTCCTCGTTATTCCATTGTCTGAACCTTTGGTTAAATATGTAACAATTATGTTTAGAAATGAGGGGGTCCATGTAGACAATATTGCCTATTGGTTGTCCCAAAATAGTGATGTATTAACTCATTCATGCCACAAGAGCTCTTTGAGACTTCCATCACTTGTGCCCTGTATACTCTTAGCACTGCATCCTGGGCCTTTCTAAGTAAAGTCAAGCCATAATCAGCATGCCACAAACAAATGTGAATAACTCTTGAACCGTAAGTGCTACATACAAAGTACAAGTGGCAAAGTTGTTCAGCACAACATCACCTTTCCAGTGGCACTATGCAATCAATTGTAATCAATTTAGTTTTTATTTTATACTAGCTAAAATACCAAACAACTGATTTTTTTCTGATTTATTCAAGTTGCTTAGGTGAGACTTGAGAGACAAATGTCAGCCATGCATACCATCCCTTAAATAAATGCAAATAACTCCTAAAGTATACATGGTAGACACAAAGTATCAGTGGCAAAATTGTTGAACACAAAATTATCTTTCTAATGGTGCTATGCAATCAATTGTAATCCATTTCATTTTTATTTTATAGTAGCTGAAATGCCAAACAACTATTTTTTTTCTGATTTATTCAAGTTGCTTAGGTGAGGCTTGAGAGACAAATGTCAGCCATGCACACCATATTTATTTATTTTTATTTATTTATTAGAACATCAGTTTAACAACCTTTGAGCCAGAGGCTCATTTACAAAGGTACCTCGTCACAGTGAGGACAAAACAGTGCAAGAAACAAACATCAAGGCAGACAAAAAATCAGAGTACATTTAGGAATCAGCCAAAAATACAGGCATATGTCAAACACAGTATACAACAGGCTTACATGTGCGCTTTACAGAGTAGACAATATACAGTAGTTACATGGAGATTGATTCAGTGGGCAGATAAAGGTAAGGCTGGGTGGAAGACATCAGAAAGATAGTAGCAAGTAAAGGTAGAGCTGGACAGAAGGTCAGAGAGCGGATCAGTGAGCTTTGTCTGGAAGGATAGGAGGAGGCTTAGAGGCAGGTACAGCTGCGTGTTGAGAGCAGGTGATTTCTAAGGCTAGTTTTAAAATAAGATAACGAGGCTCCGATAACGATATCTTACACAAATGTGAATAACTCCTAAAGTATACATGATAGACACAAAGTATCAGCAGCAACATTGTTCAGCACAAAATTACCTTTCTAACGGTGCTATGCAATCAGTTCTAAGTAATTTGGTTTGTTTAATATTTAGGTAAAAACTGCTGACTTCCTCAGACATTTCTCAGCCTCAGTGAAAGTCAGCTGAGTACGTCTACAGGCGTTATTGTCCTGAGTGGCTATGCTTTCAGATGCTGCCTACAGGCGTATCTAGGCCTGAATGAGTTAAGTCCCCCTGAAGCCATCCTTGACTCTGAACAATTTTGGAAAGGTGGATGGCGGTTTAAGGTAAAACTTCAACAAACTGATAGTGGCATAGAACATATTCCCAATTCTTTTCTATTAGGAAGAGACAGGGGGGTTTGTTTTATGCTGGGCAGCCTAGGGCCTGTTATAAATGTGGGTCTCATACTCACCTATCTAGTTCTTGTGATAGGCTCCATTGTGATAACTGTGGAGAAATAGGTCACATTGCTTTCCTATGTGCCAATCTTACTAAACATGACTTATGTGAGGATACTGGGCATGTTTTTTCTGAATGTCTTTGGGCAGCAAAAAATAAGGTTTGTAGTGGTAGTCCTGACCTTCTTATCCAACAGGCTCAAGATCTTGTTGAAAAAACTCCCCAGACAGCTGCCACTGTGGATGATGCTAACCAGCACCAGGACTCATCCCAGACTATGGAGCAGTCAAAAGCCTTGCTTCCTCCTGATTCCTCTGACCCTCCACCCTTCCCCCCTTCTTTCTCCTGTGTGTTATTCATCTCAGCAGGAGAATCAAGCTACTGATCCTTCAGTTCCTTCTCCATTAGTGACAGTTCAGAGGTCCTCTAGGAACCTAACCCCCTCCACAGGAGGAACATGAATCCAATAATCCCTTCATTGTATTATCCACACAGTGGGGAGATACTGATATGGATTGTGGTGAACTAGAGTCTCAGGCCCTTCAAGATAGTCCCCCTTCCCCTGTTCACTCTCAGGAAGGGTATAAAGGGAAAAAGAAAAAATGTAGAAAAAAAGATGGTTGATCTTATATTTACTACTAAATGGGATTTACAATTGGTTCCTTAAATGTCCATAGTTTGTTAAATACCAATAGGTGACAGATTGTTTATGACTACATTCATAGTTCTTTCAATGATATATGTTTTATTCAAGAATCATGGATGTTCACTTTAGATCAAGCCAGGTTTTTTCAAAGGGAATGGTGCTGGGGCCCTTCCTACTGGTCTTTTGGTCAGCAGACTGCTGATGGTATAAGTTTTCTTTTTAATTCATATGATTTTTCTCTTATAAAAATCATTGATTTAATTCCAGGTAGATTGATGATTTTGGATGGAAAATGGAACTCCATGGTCTACAGATTTATTAATGTTTATTGCCCATAGATAAAGACAGAAAGGGTTACTCTCTTTTCCATGATTCGACCCTTTTTAATTACTTCTTTTCACATTTTTTTATGTGGTGATTTTAACTATTAGTTACAGAAAGCAAAAGGTGGACTTATGGATAAAGGGAAAAAAAAATTATTGCAATTCTAATGCTATATTTCAACTAGTGGACACATCAGGCTTCATTGATAGTAGACAGTTTCAGCAAGGAGGTCCAAAATTTACCTATAAAAGAAACACCCTTACTTCAACAATAGATTATATTTTTCTGTCTAAAACCCTTCTCCCATGTAAATTTTATACATACCCTATAGGTTTTTCAGATCATTTACTCCTTAAGTGTGTTTTTTCATCCAGTAAGGTAACCTCCCCCTCAAAATCAAGATGGAAACTGAGTTCACCTCTGTTAAAAAATCCACTTGTATTTAATGCTATACAGTCATTGATTAGTGCACGGCTCTCCATTGCTTTTCTTTTTGAATATCTGGGGGACTGGTGGAGGGAATATAAAGAAGATTTAAAGAAATTACTATTAAACTTTGGAAGATCTAGTGAAAATCTAAAATTTTTACATTATTTAAAACTACATCAGCAGTTGTATTATTTATTTCAATGGCAAATACCTCGACATTTGATTATTCTTCCCAAATCACAAACATAAAACAACAGTTACAGGAGGTGCAATACAATAGGGCTAGTACTATGAAAGTACTCTTTCAAGAAGGTACTCGGAAGCAGGCTTATAGGGATCCTTATGAAGTTTTTAAACAATATAAATCTAAAATTACAATGTCCTCTTTATTAACACAAGATGGGTGTTTGGTCCAGGACATAGCTAGGATTCATGCCACTATTAAGCAATTTTTGGGATTCCATAGTCCAGTGGAGCCCCCTATTGTAGAGGAGATGAAGAATTTTTTTTTAAATTAATCATCTTCCTAAAATTCAGTTTGACATGTCTAGTTTAATTACTCCAATAACAGTTGCTGAAGTTGAAATCGCAATAAAATCTCAAAAGAATGGGATTTCCCCAGGAACTGATGGGACAACTTCAGAATTATGCAAACTGTTCCCTTCTGAATTTTCAAAATGTTTAACTTTGGTATTTAATTTTTTTCTTTCAGCCCCTAAATTCCCCCTTTGGTTTTCAGAAGGTTTGTTAATTTTTCTGTATAAATCAGGGGATTGAGAGAGTCTGGAAAATTGGAGACCCATTACAATACTTAACTTGGGATTATAAATTATTGACTGGCCTCTTAAATTCTCGGTTTAAGGCCTTTGCAAATAAGGTTATATCTTCATCCCAATATTGTGGGATCCCAGGAAGGAAGATATAGCAGGCACTTATGATTATTAGAGATCTAATTGAACATTTTTCATTACATAAATTGACAGGATGTATTCTTTCCCTGGACCAAATGAAGGCCTTCGATCGGGTGTATCACCCTTATTTATTTTTAACTTTGCAACATTATGGGGTCCAATTTTCCTTTGTTCAATTGATAAAAACACTTTATGATACTGCTATAGTTCATCTAGTTGTTCATTATTGTATTATGGAAGGCTTTCATATAGCTACAGGGGTTCATCAAGGGGTGTCCACTGAGTCCACTATTATATATGTTTACCATTGATACATTACTACAATCATTAATGCATCATCCACAGTGGAAAGGGGTGTTGGGATCCCCTGGTATGGATACTATGTATTTACAAGCTTACACAGATGATATTTGTGTTTTTTTCTCTGATTATTTTTTTGGGATTTTTAAAGTCAGGGTATATTTATTGGGGTAAATCACCCTGATGAGGTTTCCATTCAGGGAATTTGTATTTCTTCAACCCCAATTAAGATTTTAGGGTTGCTCTTTGGGCCTCAGAATCTTCCACTGTTAAATTGGGAACAGGCCTTCACCTCAGCTAATAAAAAAGTTCAGGTATGGAAACATTGGAGATTGGCTAAACTAAAAAGGGTACAAGTGATAAAACAATTTTTAATTCCCAAATTTTTAAACACAGCATCGATATTCCCACTTCTCCAAGAATTTGAAACCAGACTGTACAGCATATTCTTTCAGATGCTTTGGGGTAATAGGCTTAATCCCATAAAGAGGCAATATACCTATTTAGGAAAAGGAAAAGGGGGATTAGGAATGGTGGACCCAGTCACATTCTTTATTACCTTATTTATTTCTCAAAATGTGAACATTGGATTATTACCATTCGCATCTCAGTATGGTTCTTTATTACAGTCTGTTCTTGGTCAATATTTTTTGGCATGGCACACTGCCCCTCCAAAGCTTTCACAATTTTTACAGGTTCCTTTATTCTTTAAACCAGTAGTAAAAAAACTCTACAAATGGGGCCTATCCAAACAAACTATTATGGTGACTACAGGGCCTAAATTATATGATGTAGTTATGTTACTGTTATATCCTTCAGTACCTGCTCTGAAGAATTGTCCCACTACTCTTATCCCAAGAGTGCTTTCTCAATGGAATAATCCAAGATTACCAGGTTACATGTGAGAATTTTTATGGCTTGACTGTACACTATCGGTCAAAAGTTTTAGAACACCCCCATTTTTCCAGTTTTTATTGAAATTTAAGCAATTCAAGTCCAGTGAATAAACTGAAATGGTACAAAGGTAAGCGGTAAACTGCTAGAGGCTAAAAAAAAAGTTTAGGTTAGCAAAAACTGCTGTAGAGAAATTGCAAAGAAAGCCAAGGTGTCAGTGAGTACAGTTTCCTACACCATCAAAAGGCACTTGGAAACTGGAGGAAACTCTGACTATAAGAGGTCTGGCAGACCCAAAGCCACAACAGAATCAGAAGACAAGTTTCTGAGAGTCAACAGCTTGCACGATAGGTGGCTCACAGGACAACAGCACAGAGTGACTGGCACCCTGAACCAAAAGGGCTATCACAGCATTTTGCAGCTCCATGCAATACCCTCTGGTCTATGCCTAGTTGGTCAGGGGTTCATTCTACAGCAAGATAATGACCCAAAACATACCTCCAGGCTATGTCAGAACTACCTTTGAGAAAAAGAACAAGACGGTAGGCTTCAAATCATGGAATGGCCAGCACAGTCTCCAGACTTAAACCCCATCGAGCTCGTTTGGGATGAACTGGACAGAAGGGTGAAAGCAAGCAACCTACAAGTGCAACACATTTGTGGGAACTTCTGCAACAGTGTTGGGAAGAACTTCCAACAATATTTGATGTCCATTGTAGGAAGAATGCCACAAGTGTGTTCATGTTACAGTATATCTGCAAAATGTGGCTACTTTGATGAGTCAAAAATTTAGATTAAATTTTGTTAAACAAAATGATTCTATGATTTCTTTTTTATCTCCAATTGTTTATTTGTTCTATGCTTTAATTTCAGAGTACATTGAGACATTAACCTGCGTAAATTTCAATAAAAACTGGAAAATGGGGGTGTTCTAAAACTTTTGACCGGTAGTGTATATGGGAGGATTGGGGTACGGGGTAATGCTAGACATAAGGTTAAAGAAGAAAAGGTATGTCCTTTTTCCAGTTGCATAAATCAGGAAGAGACAGTAGAATATTTTTTCTTTCATTGCTATTATACTAGTTCCCTTTGGAAATTTCTGGCTTCAAGATGGCATATGAAATGGTTGTCATATTTGAATTGTGATATTCTGGTTTTGGGTTATTTTCCTCAGTTTGTGGCCAGATATAATATAGAAACCTTACAGATTTTTTGCTGCTGTCTGAAATATTACTTATGGCTGGCTAGATGCCAGTGGGTCCATTACCAAAGGGTGACGCCATATGATACAATCAGTTTATTGATTAAAGGGGCTATGGAGAAGGTTTATTTAAAGGATTTACAATTTGGTACAGCACAAAAGGTGACTAATTGGTGGAAGGGGTTTACATTATTTATTAAATATAAGTAGATTATGAGTGTTGACATGGGGGTCTAGGGATTAATTTTTGATAACAGTAATATGGGGTGTAAGAGCTGGATCTTTTTCCTCATTTAAGGTTGGGTGATGCTCTATATAGATGTGTTAAATAATGTCGTTTGAGACAACTTTGTATGTTTTTTCCCTTTATTTTCTGATTTGTAATGTGTTTTCCATTAATTTTGTTATTTCTTGAATTCTTTTTCTGATGTTATTATAATAAAAAATTCCCCTACTCTTTTCAGTAGAGGGCGCTGTGATTCTGAGTGATGTGTTCAGTGTGCATTGAGACACCGAGGAGTGTGGACGTGTGGAAGGCTGAGGTGCTGATCACCTCCTCTGCCCTCCTTTTGCTACCAGTGATCGATATGGCATCGGAGGAATCTATGGCAGGGGAATTCAACGCTGCAATGATCCAGGTTAGTGCACACACAAGTCTTACCGGTACTCTGTCGGAGCCCATAGAAATGAATGGAGCCAGTAAAATAGACTTGATTCAGCAACAGCTTGCTTTGGAAGAGCGTCGGTTTCTTGCTGTGCAGAACCGATTGTTACAGGACTTGGATTGTGCACGGGAGACTTGTATGGAGGTGCAGGAACAGGAAGTAACACGGCTTCCCCTGGACAAGGATTGGGCACCAGTTGAAATGCACAGAAAGCCTACGGATGTCTTGCCTGATACGGCTGTGGAGGTGATCTCCTCTCTGGTTCCACAGGGATAAACAGTGAGTAAACCTGGATCTGTTATTTTGGTTACAATGCCATCTTGTGCATGCCAAGAATTGTGTTCTTTGCAAGGGCTGTCTAAGGGAAGAGACGGCCTACCTTCTCCCCGACTGCTAATTCAGGTTCCATCTTGTCTGGAACTGTTTGTGCAATACCCCTAAATGATGTTGCTTTACGCAATTTGGGACAGGATTTTTCTGATGTTTCTCCTGCTGTCAGGCCAGCCGCTTCTCCCTTGCAGGATCCCATGAACAGTGATCTCTTTGATGGTGAGGTCTTGGCCCCGGTGGCTTGGGTTTCCCAAGCATTGGAGGCTGCGGGGTTGGTGAAATCTTTGGATGGGAAGGGGTGGGATGCAAATATTGCATCTTTGCCCTCTGACCTGCTGGTATCTGACTCTGAGCATGTCTCACTTCCCAGTACTTCTATTCCTCTGAGACAAGACTCCCCTGTTGTACAGCCTCAGTCCCCTTCAGCTCTGGTTTCAGATACCCTCCTCGATGATATAAAATGTTTGGAGGGAGAGGCTTCGTCAACTGCCTCCCCTTTATCCACATCACTTCTAGGGGGTTCTCAGAATTTTGAACAATGGTCATCGTCTTCTGTCCCAGTACAAGTCCCTTTGGAGACTGCATCTGCACAAGATGTTACTCCTTCTGTTTGGCATGCTGGAGTTAAGGAACAATTATTTCCTGCTACTTTTGGACTTTCATCAGAGCCTGCGGCAAGGCATAATGCGGTGCATTTAAAATACAGGGGCCCTTTGTCTGAGATCCCCAATAGATGGTTTGTTGGACATGACTTGCTGAAAGGAAGTATGAAATTCTATGCTTATGAGATTTTATGTGCTGATCCATATGCCTGGGGATTCTGTATTCAATGTTAGTTTTAAGCATTCTGCTGGTCTAGATAGGTTCTGGAAACAATTTCAGCTCCTTAAACATACTCCTTTGTGGAATTCCTTTATAGCGATTCCCTTAACAAAACCAGTCTTGAAGAAAATCACTGTAATATTCTGTAATGAGGGGGTTAATGTAGCAGACATCACCTACTGGCTGCAGCAGCATTGTGTTGTTGAGGGACAACCAGAACCTATTCTGGATGAAGAAGGTCTTTGGACTGGGGGCTGGAGATTTCTAGTGGATATACAGTTGAAGAATGGTTTAACGAAACACTTACCCAAGTATTTTTTCCTAGGGAGGGATAGGGGGCTGATATTCTACCCTGGGCAGCCATGGACCTGCTATAAGTGTGGTGTATTAGGCCATCTTAGTAATGTCTGTGACCAGCAAAAGTGTGGACTCTGTGGAGATTTGGGACATGAAGGTGTGCATTGTAGGAATCCTCCAAAATGTAACCCATGTGATGAACTTGGCCATACATTTCAGACATGTTCCTGGGCTTCTCATAATAACACAGATCCAGCATTCGAGCAGAACACGATGTCTGTGTGGCAACAGCCCAGAAAGAAAGTCAAAAAATTCATGACCTGCTTACCCACCCCCAGGCCTTCCCCTTGGTCCCTCATCCACAGCCTATGGCTTCACTGGAGGCCTCTTCAGCCCCTTTGGAGCCTATCCTTTTGGATATGGACCCAGTGCCAGAGACGATACAAGATTCAGTTCTCTCTGCCCAGGATGTCCCTTCTGTACCTGTGGCTTCGACAGTAGAAGATTCCACTGTACATGAAATGGACTTGGGTGCACTTAATGATCCCACGATATCTATGGACTTGTCTAGTATGCCTCCACCAGATATACAACAGGAGGCGTCTTTTCATAGGATGACTCTATCTAAGTCTAGTAAAGCCAAATTGGATAACCTAATTGAATCAGATTCACTCCCCTTACAAAATACCTATGAACTTTTATTAGAACAGGATGAAGAGGAGGATGGTTTGGAATCAGACATCTCTTCTGTGACCTCTTCTTATGCTGAGATGGTCCCAGACATGGTAGTGTGTGATAAACCTAAGCCCAAAAAGAGAAAGAAATGGAAATGAAGCATTCATTTTTTGTACTATTTGGTCAATTTTTTCCCTCTAGTCCTTTCTCATTTCTCATATGTCTCAAATGGATAAGGGTGTTGTTCTTCTCACCATTAATGTGAATAGTATTAAATCTTCCCTTAGAAGACAGGTTACCTTTGCTAGTTTATGGGAACGCCGTGGTAATATTATGTTACTTCAGGATACTAGGATACATTCCTTACCACAATTGAAAGAGGCAGAAAGAGATTGGAGATGGGATGTTTCTTTGTGGTCCTTGGGTGAAGATACATGTGATGGATTGGGTATTTTGTTTGCTGGTATCGATGTTAACATTTTGAAAGTTCTTGATATTTTGCCAGGTAGAGCCATGATGGTTGATATTGTCCTTTCTAATTGTGCTTATCGTATAATTAATATATATGCTCCCCAACAGAAGGCAGATAGGGCAGCTTTGTTTAAGAGGATTTCCCCATACCTACATACTTCAAAACTAGTGTTGTGGGGGGGGTGATTTTAATTATGGCCTAGCCCCAAGGGACTAGGGACAGAAAATGCAGAAGATTTTTAGTGATACAAATATGCTTCCTGAGGTACTTGCAAACAATAATCTTGTGGATGTATATGATATTCTAAAAATTTCCCCTCAGCATACTTATTTTAAGTGGGTTCTGTCTTCTCGAATAGATTTTTGGTTTTTACCAAGGAGGCTTACTTATTCAGAGGTCATGATATTACCTATGGAAACCTCAGACCATCTGGTGGTCAAAATTCAGATAAGTCCATATCGAAAACTTGCTATGGGTTGTGCCTATTGGAAATTAAATGTTGAACTATTGCATGATGCTATGTCTGCAGATCAAGTGAAAGCTTTACTTGCTGTTCGGGCAAATATTAGTTTTCTATATTATAGCCCTATTGAATGGTGGGAGGATACCAAGTTGGATTTGAAATTGTTATTTCTTCAAATTTCAAAATGTAAAGCCAGAAACCTTTATTTAACATATTTGGGTTAAAGAGCACAGTATATGAAACTACTGACCCAGGTGTCTGCTTCAGATGATATGGCTTTAACCAAACTTCAGGACGTTAAACTTAAAATGTATAATTTTCTAAGAATCAAAGAAGACAGATGCTTCTACCAGCAAAAATACTTGGTTAAAGGTACTAGGTAGCAAGTAAACCCCTATGATCTTCCATTACAGGGGTCAGAACAATTTGGAATGACTGCTTTACAAGATAGTGACGGTACAGTGGTGCAGGATGTCTGGGGCATTTGTTGAGTGGTACAAACTCATGTTAGATTTACATTACAGGATTTCTCCCCAGCCTTGCCTAGTTCATTTTTTCAAAATTTAGTTATTCCACATTTATTACCTGAAGAAATAGAGGATTTGGTAGCCCCTATTGCTGATGATGAAATAAAATTAGCTATAAATAAATTGTCAGCTCGTACTACCCCAGGCATTGATGGTATTCCCAATGAATTTTATAAAGTTAACTCAGATAGTGTGCTTCCATGGTTGCGTGTTCTTTTTGCATCTATCTGGTCAGAAAGTAGACTCACACCTAGTATGTGTAATGGGATAATGATATTTCACTATAAGAAAAAAGGGGATTCAAAACAATTGAAAAACTGGAGACTATTGACCTCAGATTATAAGATTTTTGCCACTATTTTAACAAATAGGCTTTCAAAGGTGGCAAGGAGTTTGCTTATTTCGACCCAAATGTGTGCAGTTCTGGGCAGAAATATTGTGCATAATCTGAATTATTTACGGGAACTGGTTGAGCAAGGCTTGTCTAATACTTTGTCCGGTTATCTTTTGTCTCTGGATCAGGAAACAGCATTTGGTGCTATCCGACATGAACATATCTGGGCTGTTTTAAAATTTTATGGTATCCCAGAATCTTTACTTAACTTGTTGACAACTATTTATTCTGCTGCACAAATTACTCGCTAAGTAAATGGACATATGGGCATTCCTGTCAACCTTAAAACTGGGGTGCGACAGGGGTGTCCTTTAAGTCCTTTGTTGTTTGTTTTTGGTCTTGACCCTATTTTAAGACTGATAGATGTAGATCCTCAGGTGCTACCTATTACTACTACAGAGGGTTGTACCTTCCGAAAAGTGCTCACATATGCAGATGATTGTATCTTTACAGTGGTGACTTTGGATTCAGTGATAAGAGTTCTTCAAGTCCTCCAGGAGTTACAGCCCTATACAGGTATAAGGATTAATCCTACAAAAAGTTGGATGTTGGTCTTAGGCTTGGCTTTGGTTCCAGAATCTTTTGTCATACCGATTGTTACAGATAATGTAAAGTTATTGGGTATATATTATGGTACATTGACTGCTTTACAATGTAATTGGGATATGGTTTTTTGATGTAGCTCAACAGAAAGTTGCTAGATGGCAATCTTAGAAGATGTCGTGGAAGAAAAGGATATTTCTTCTTTGAACATACATAACCCCGATTTTTCTATATGTGTCACATGTGTTCCCTCTCCCTTATAGTATGCAATAATACGGTCCAACCTTTAGTGTATTTTTTTGGTAATTTCTTTTATAGTACAACTCGACCAATGTTACTAGCTACTGAGGATATGGGGTCTCTGTGCATGAGATTATGAGGAAAAGAATTCTTGACGGCCTGGGGTAGAGGTAAATGGCACCCGTTAGAAAAATTGCTCCCTATTTATGTTAGAATAACACTTAAATACATTAGAATGTGGAAGAATGAGCTTCTTTGGTTTATTTCACATGAGAAAAAATCATTCTATAAACAGATAGTTGACTTTTATTTTCTTGAAGATCCCCTGTTTTTGGTCCCTGATACTGTGAAAACTGAATTATTGCTTGCCAGTATTACTGAGCCTAGAATTCCAAAAAAAAAGATGCAAGATATGGTCTGGCTCTGTGGACATCAGAAGCTTAATGTGAAAAATAATCAGAAACACAAACAGTTGGGAGATAGATACTGTTATGAACCATCCTGTCAGAGGTGTCTGGAAAATATACAACACCTATATTTTGACTCCATTCATGTGCAGGGATTCTGGTCTGCCCTGGCTAATTGGTGGAGTGAGCCTGCTTTTCAATCTATGACATATGATATCTTGATTTTAGGGCAAATTCCGAAAGAATGACATAAATGGCATCAGAGTACAGTTTTTGATTTCTGGCATGTATTAAATGGGCTATCTGGCAAGCGAGATGTTTGAGCTGTCTTCAGAATAAAATTGTTCAGTTGCAGGAAATTTTCTTCCAGATCCAGAGTGACCTAGATAAATTATATAAATATGAGTTTCATACCTTGGGGTCTGAAGTGGGACAACGTCTGTGGCATAATGTCGGGCGGGTGGGTTAGCTTGCATATTTTATGGGTAATGTGCATAGCTGATGATTGTCGGTATTATTTTCAATCTTTGTTATTGTGTTTGGTCTGTTTATGATTCTATTTATGTTTTTTGCTTGTTCTTAAGTGTGTATATTTAGTTTCTTACAAGACTCTGTATATGTCATGTTTTTGTTCTGCCTGTCTTCCTGATTTGTGTTTTCTTATTGTATTCTGTTTTTGGTTATCTAATAAAAATTACCCCTACTCTTTTCGATAAGTGCCATGGGATCTTTAACATCCACCTGAACTACCACCAATCCAGGCAGATGGGACCTGAGTTTAACATCTCATCCAAAAGACGGCACCTCAGAAGTGCAGAACCCCTCTCATGCTGCACTACAGTGTCAGTACTGGGATATTAACCCAAGTGCCAGATGTGGGAACTGAACCCACAGCCCTCTGATCTCCCAAGCTCAGAGGCGAGTGTGCCACCTACTGAGCCACTGACACTGTCCATTGCCTTGTCCACATTCAGTTTTGTAACTTCCTTAAGGACTCTCTCTTCTGTAAATGGACTGGTGTCCCCCTCCCTTCCTTCCAATCCTGTGGTCCCACCTCTTCTCCTTCTTTTGTAATACTGAACAGAAATATTTGTTCAGTACTGATGCTTTCTCTCTATGCCCTCTCCTTCTTCCCCTTTTAGTCTTACAATCCCTCTCCCCAGTCTTTCTCCTTTCACTAATGTACCTATAGAAAGTCTTATCCCCGTTCTTTGCCTCTTGAGCTATTTTTTCCTCTGTCAATGCCTTTGCGCTTCTAACTGCTTTTCCTGCCTCCCTTTGTTTCTCTAGGTACACTGCCCTGTCCTCCTCCATCTGTGTTTCTTTATATTTCCTGAAGGCCACCATTTTTGTCCCAACTTTCCCTGCCTCTTCCTTTGAGAACCATAGTGGTTTTCTCATTGTCTTGCTTTTGCTTATTTGCTGAGTGCAAAGGTTTGTTACCTCCAATATGGCTTCTTTTAGATGGGCCCACTGTTTCTCTACTCCCCCCCATTTATCTCTCTCTGTTATGGATTTCCTGAGACATACTCCCATCATAGCAAAGTCTGCTCTCCTTAAGTTGAGGACCCTTGCATTCCTGTGGCTTGACCATATCACCATACTGATGTTGAACCACATTGTGCAATGGTCACTGGACCCCAGATGTTCACTCACCCTAATATCTGCAATCCTATCCCATTGGTGAGTACCACATCCAGAATCTCTCCCTCCTGGATGGGCTCAAGCACTAATTGCTTGAGGTATGCCCCCTGCAGGGAGTCCAGGATGTCCCTGCCCCTAGCTGTTGCAGCCTCTGGGCTGCTCCAGTTAACATCTGGCAAGTTGATGTCACCTACCAGCAACACCTCCCCTTTAGCTGCCATCACATGGATGGCTTCCAGTAGATCCCTGTCTATTTCCTCCCCTGTGTTGGGGATCTATAGATCATCCCTGTGTGAATTGTTGTGGCATTGCCCATCTCCAGGGAGACCCACAGTGCTTCTGCCTCCTCCTCCTGCATCCCTTTTGCCTCAGCCACTTTTATACACACTTTGATGTAATGAGCAAACCCTCCACCTTTTTTAACCTCCCTGTCTCTTCTGAATAAAGTATAACCTGGTATAGCTACATCCCAGCTATGGCTCCCATTGTACCATCTCTCGGTAACAGTCACAATATCCAGGTCAGCTTCTGCAATCAAGGCCACCAGGTCCAGGATTTTAATTCCCAGGCTGTGAGCATTTGCACACATGACCCTCCATGTTCTGCAAAATCACCTCCTGACTTCCCCTCTTTTCCCCCCTGTGCCTTCTCCCTTCCTCCTATTGCCGAGTCCAGTATCAACCGGTGATGTTTTAATGGTATGGCCCTCCATGATGACTATATTATCCTGTAGAGGTGGGCTGTATGATTTAACCTGCTCCTTCCTTTACCTCCCCCCTGGCTAATTTAAATGCTTGCTAATGAAGCATGGCAGAAGACACCAGGAGAAAGGACTGCTGTGTGACTGGACTTCTCTGCTGGGACTAAAGAAGTAGAACTCTTGTACTTGGACCTTTAATTTAGGGTAAAAAACTAACAAACAAAGAAAAAAAGTGTGTGTTTGTCTGAGTTAACTGAACTGAATGGTTATCTGAACAGTTATCTAGGTGTAAATCTCAGGTGATTGAAAGGACTTGATAGCTGTGAGGTTTAAATTACTTGTAGAAAGATCTAGTAAGTAGGGGGAGTGGCTTAGCTAGAAGGAAGCTACATTTAAAGACTGCCTTAGAAAGAGTCTGCTAGTAGCTTGGCAGAAGACACCAGGAGAAAGGACTGCTGTGTGACTGGACTTCTCTGCTGGGACTATATTGCCCTCCTTCCCTCCCCTCCACCCTCCAACCCAAAGCTGGTTCTACTTTTATAGGCACAGGATTTGACTGACAACAGGAACTTCCTGTTTGGGAGCAGAAAATGAGTGATCACAGAGCCACCAAAGACCCACCATCCTAGAAGGGCAAGAGTAGCTCTCTGGCCCCCTCTAGCTGCTGGAGGTCTGCCTCTGAGCAAGTAAGGGGTCTGCTGAGAAATATAGGATATTCTTGTCTCAGAACAGGACAATCAGGAGCTTAAAGGGCACACAGGCAGAAAGTAAGGAGAGAGAAAAAAACAGGAAAGAGTAAGGATCGCAAACAGTTAAGGGGCCTGAAATAAGACATGATGGGGGTGATGCAGTGCAGTGGCTGTAGAGCAGCAGTCTTCCGGGAGACATTCTGGAGGATGCAGTGTTGTCCCATCTGCAGGCATCTCTCTAGGCTGAGGGAGGAGGTTGCTCATCTCCAGGCTGAGTTGGCCAGGATTTGTGGGACCTCCTCTTCCATCCAGGGACCACCAGTGCCACTGCCATTGCCTCAGAGGTTGCCAAGAAAGAGGAGCAGTTGGACCACAGTGGGCTCAAGGAAGGTGAGGGTGGTAGAACAGAGGTGCATCCCTCCAGTTGTACCTCTCCACAATTCCTATGCCATTCTGGAAAAGTGTGGTTCCTCTATGGAGGCACCCGCAGTGGAGACCAAGGAGGATGCTGGGAACCTCCACAAAGGAGACCCACACGAGGGTGGCAGGGGACCCCACAGGGGAAGGAAACAACTCCTGGTGGGAGACTCCATTGTTAGGAAGGTAGAACTGGGGGAGGAAGGGGAGAGGGAGGTAAGGTGCCTGCCTGGCACCATGGCTTGGAGGGACAGGGAGCGAATCCTCAGGATTGCAGGAGCAGCTGCACAGGGGAGGGAGCTGGATGTCATTGTCCACCTAGGGACAAATGACCTGGCTAAGAAAGAGATTAGAGAAGTGCAGGAAGAGTTTGTGGAATTGGGAGGGGCCTTAGACAAGTAGCACGATACGTAACCTTCGGAGGGTGCTGCCATCTATGGCGTAGGAGGTTAGGGTGTTCCGCACCATGGGATTCAATCAGAGGTTGAAAACTGGTGTGGAGCTCAGGGATTTGGCTTCATTGGGGACTGGGGTCCACCTGGAGTGATGCAAGCCTATACTGGCATGATGGGCTGCATCTGTCCAGGAGGGAACCAGGATCCTAGGTGATAGGTTTAAATGCTTCATTGGCAAGCATTTAAACTAGCCAAGGGAGGCACTGGAAAGGAGCAGGAAATCCTAGCCCCTAAAAAATAATGGTATTATGTGGTAAACACCAACATAGAGGTGTCATAGGAGAAGGGTAATGGAGAAAGTGACAAAGGCAAGAAGGACAGGGATGGGGCAAAAAGGAGTAAGGCCATCAGGAAATGGAGGGTAATGAGTACCAATGCCTGTAGTCTGGGCAACAAGCTCCCTGAGCTGGTGGCCTTGATGGAAGAGGGATGTCTGGATATCGTAGCAGTCACAGAAACATGGTACACAGAGAACCATGACTGGGATGTTAACATACCAGGGTACATAACGTACAGGAGAGACAGGCAGGGGAGAAGAGGGGAGGAGTAGCTCTCTATGTAAAGGAAGGGATAAAAGCAACTGAACAAAAGAATAAACAGGAAGAAGAGGAGGCACTGTGGGTCACCTTGTAGACTGGAAAGGGCACCACAATCCACACAGGGGTTGTGTACAGACCCCCATGTCAGGGGGAGGGAATGGACAAGGATATGATAGAAGACATTCTTAGAATGGCAGAAAAAGGGGAGATACTGTTGATGGGAGACCTGAATATGCCAGATGTTAACTGGAGCACCTTTGCTGCAGCCACATCCAAGAGCAGGGCCATTCTTGATGCCCTACAGGTGGCAGACCTTGACAGCTAGTTTGAACCACTCATGAGGGACAATCTTAGATCTCATACTCAAACAAAGGCAGTGAGAGGATCTCAGATCTAGAAGTGGATTGCCATCTGGGAACAAGTGACCATCAACAGCGTGGTTCACGCTAAACTCAGCTACAGAGTCAATCCATACAAAAGTGAGGGTACTGACTCCGGAGGGCTGACTTTGGCAAGATGGGAGAGTGCCTCAGAAAAGCACTAGCAAACAGGCTAGAAGGAGGTATGGAGCAACAAAGGGGAATCATAAAACTGCCATCACAGAGGCAACAAGCTTTGTGTGAAGCAAATAAACAAATCAAATGAAAGAAAAAGCCACTATGGTTCTCAAAAGAGGTGGCTGTGAAAGTTAGGAAGAAAAGATAGCATTCCTGAAGTATAAGGAAACACAGAAGGAGCAGGACAGAGAGCTGTACCAGTTAAGGCAGAAGGAAGCAGGGAGGAAGTCAGAATGGCAAAGGCCCAAACTGAGGAAAAGATAGCCAACTAGGTTAAGAAGGGGATAAAACCTTTATAGGTACATCATCGAGTAGGAAAGACAAAGGGAGGATAGTGAGGCTGAATAGAATGAACAGTGGTGGGCAGAGGGGACAGTGAAAAGCAGGATACTGAATGAATATTTTTGCTCAGTATTCACAAAAGAGGAGGGGAAGTGCCTAATCAAATTAACAGAAGCTCTCTTGACAGGGGGGTCGATCCCAGTCCTTTCACAGAAGAAAGGGTTCTGCAAGAACTCCTAAAACTGAAGGTGGACAAAGCAATGGGGCCTGATGGATTTCACCCCAGAATTCTAAAATAATTAAGGGGGGAACTAGTGAAACCACTGGCTACTCTTTTAATAAACCATGGAGGATGGTGTGGACCCGAGTACTGGAGGAAGGCGGATGTGATTCCTTCACAAAGTGGGACCAAGACAGAGGCAGGAAACTACAGACCTGTCAGTTTGACCTCTGTGGTAGGGAAAGTGATGGAGTCACTTCTGAAGGAAAGAATAGTTGAGTACCTAGAGGTCAGTGGAGCACAGGACCCAAGGCAGCATGGGTTCACAGCGGAAGGTCATGTCAGACGAATCTAATAGATTTCTTTGATTGGATGACCAAAGTAGTAGACCAGGGAGGGGCTGTGGACATGGCCTACCTAGACTTTAGCAAGGCATTTGATACAGTCCCACACAAAAGATTAATAGTCAAATTAACCATCCTGGGAGTGGGTCCCAGGGTGGTAGCCTGGGTAAAACATTGGCTAGACAACAGGACACAGAAGGTAATTGTAAATGGAGTCCACTCTGAAGAAGGAGGGGTTACTAGTGGGGTACCGCAGGGTTCAGTATTGGGTCCAGTCCTTTTTAATGTCTTCATAAGTGACATTGCAGAGGGACTGGAAGACAAAGTATGCCTCTTTGCAGATGACACAAAGATCTGTAACCGGGTTGATACACAAGGAGGCGTGGAAAGGACGAGAAGGGATTTGGCAAGGTTGGAGGAATGGTCAGAGGTATGGCAGCTAGGATTCAATGCAAAGAAGTGCAAAATAATGCACCTGGGAAATAAGAAACCAGGGGAAGAATACACAATGGGGAGGAAGGTAGTAACAACAACAAAAAAGGAAAGGGACTTGGGGGTAATCATATCAGATGACCTTGAGGTTAGCAAGCAATGTGAGAAGGCAGTAGGGAGGGCTGGGTTATACTGGGATGCACAGGGAGAGGCATCAGCAGCAGAAAACAGGAAGTTGTTATCCCTCTGTACAGACAGTTGGTGAGACCCCATCTGGAGTACTGTGTCCAGTTGTGGAGACCCCATCTCCGCAAGGACATAGACAGGATGGAGGCAATTCAGAGGAGGGCAACTAAAATGGTGCAGGGTCTGCAAGAGAAGCCGTTTGAGGAGAGACTAAAGGAGCTTAATATGTATACCCTTGAGGAAAGAAGGGAGAAGGGGGACATGATAGAAACTTTTAAGTGTCTCAGTGGAATCAACAAAGTCCAAGAGGGTAGCATCTTTCAGAAAAAGAGACGTGCAAGAACAAGAGGACTCAATTTAAAGATGGGGGGGTTCAGGGGCAATGTGAGGAAGTATTATTTCACAGAGAGAGTAATGGATGCATGGAACAGCCTTCCTGAGAAGGTTGTGGGTCTAAAACTGTGGGAGAATTCAAGAATGCATGGGACAGACAAAAGGCAATTATTGTGGCCGGTAGGAAGAAATCGGCTGTTGGTTAACTAGGATCTGCGGCCTATCCTGTAGGTAGGGAAATGGGCAGACTAGATGGGCCAAGCGGTCCTTATCTGCCGTCAAAGTCTATGTTTCTATGTTTCTATGCAAACCTCATGCTAAGGATCTCAGTCCCCTTCCAAGAAGGATGTAGGCCATCACCCTTGTACAGCTCCCCATCCCTCCAGGTGGGTCTCCAGTTCCTAATGAAGCTGAAACCCTGCTCTCTGCACCAGTTCTCCAATCAAGCATTGAAGTCCCTGGTGCAGAGATTACTAGCCTCCCCCTTGCTGTGGAGAGGTAACACCTCCAAGAAGGTCACGGAGGTTGCCAACTGCCCAAGGCCCCTCCCCAGCTCCCAGACCACCTCCAGAACCCTACTTATCTCTGCCATGTCTCCAACCAAGTCATTGGTCCCCAGGTGGAGTATGACATCCAGCTCCCTCCTCCCTGCCACTGCCCTAGCAATCTTCTGGATCTGCTTCCCATCTATCCGAGCTATGCCTCCTGGGAGGCACTTTACCTCCCTCTCCTTCTCGTTATCTATCTCCTACTCCACTCCCCAGACTATGGAGTCCCCCAGCAGGAGTAGCTTCCTCTTAATCTGGGGTCCTCTATCACCCACTCTTGGGGCTTTGTTTTTTTATTTATTTATTGGAATCTCAGATTAACACCTTTGAGCTAAAAGGTCATTTACAAAGGTTCCATGTCATAAGGCAATAGAAAAGATACACAGACTTTACAAAACAGATAGGGGTATATACAGCAAGCAAGTACATAAAGGTATATACAGATTGGGAAGAAGATGTCAAGCAAGTACAGTTAAAATACATCAGGTAGGAGAGGCCAACTTTATTGCTACAGTACTTGGAGCATACCTTAGGTGGACAAGCAATTTATAGTGGTGTCTGAGCCTTAGAGTGTACAGGTTGAGTTAGGAGAGCCAGAAGTAGTGGTGACCAAAGGAGGGGGGAGGACAGTATAGATGAGAACAGGGGAGGGTGGGGCAGAAACAAGAGGGCAACAGATAAGGGGGTAGAGTGGTCTGAGGGGGTGGATTGATAGGAATCTACGAGGTTCATGTAAGTAGGGATGGGGCAGGGGCTGAGTAATGTGTGGGGAGAGGGAATATGGGAAAGGGTTTTAAGGTGGAGGGGAGGTGAGGGGAAACCAGGAGGGAGGGAGGGATGAATATGGGGTGATATTTGTGAAGAGAGGAAGGTGGGGGGAGAAAAGAGGGGCTGGGATAAGTGCCCAGGGGCTGCACCAGGCAAGGGAGAAGTGGGGGGAGATGGGTGTGCAGGGCAGATAAGCTATTAATAAAAGTAGGATTGGGCACAGGTGATGAAGTGGCAGTTACTAAGAGTGGACAGGTACTGCAGCAGCTTGGCTTAATCACGCGTTTCGTTTCCGCAACCAGCTCAGAGTTAAGGGAATTTAGCCAAAAGGGTGCCCTGTATTTGAAGGACCATTGCCCTAGTGAGGTCCAGCAGAATGGAATAATGAAGGCAGCTTTACTCAACCCCCCTAGTTAGTCTGGCATGAATGGAGCTTCTTAGCAGTTGCCTCACTCCAGGGGGAGCAAGAGCTAGGTTGGATTTTTTGTTAGCTAATAGATAGACTTGGTACTGTATTATGCTTTTCAAGCTTAACCAAACAGTGCTTGAATATAGTTCACAAGTGTGAGTTAAATGGTCCGCACCCAGGACTAGTCTTCAGGCTTTGTTTAAGATGATCTTGATTCACCTAAGTGCTGTATCGGTACTGGCTCCATAAACTACCAGACCATAATCTATGATAAAGAGCATAGAGCTGTTAACTGCAAGCTTTATGGCACTTTCTGTGTGGCACTGCCTATGACAGTAGAGCTGACCTAGTCTGGCACTAGCTGCCTTGGCAACATGGTCTATGTGTTGGCTGTGGGAGAGAGAGCTGTCAAGGTAGACACCAAGGTACTTAAAGGTGGTGACCATTTTGAGTGTATTGAACTTGTTATTGTATATATTGAGGTGATGGGATGTTTGACAGTTTTGATGGGAGGAAAACGACATTGTTTTAGTCTTAGTGTAGCTGAGCAAGAGATTGGACTGAAGGAACCATTTTCCACTGTGGTAAAGTCATCTTGCATGCCTTTTGCCAGCTCTTCCGGAATAGAGTGACAAGTGTAGAGAACAGCATCATCTGCATATAGAAGTATCTTATTCTGGCAGACTTTGGGGAGCTCATTTAGAAACAGGCTGAACAGCAGGGGACCCAAAATGGAACCTTGGGGCACTTCTGTGTTGACATGCCAATGGTCAGATAGAACGTCTAGAATCTTGACCTACTGGGTCCTGTTAGAGAGGTAACTCTGGAACCAGCCTAGAGAGACAGAGAATATACCAATGTTCGAGAGTTGTGTGAGAAGCAAGTCTGGTTGACCGTGTCGAAGGCCTTTGTGAGGTCGATGAAAGTGGCCCCCACCAACAGCCCTCAGTCAAGTGCCTCATGGATATGACCAGTAAACTCGACCAATGCCATTGAAGTACTGTGTGCTTTCTGAAAGCCATGCTGTTCCTGGCATTGAAGGTTGTACTTATCAAGGTGCGTACCTAACTGATCATATACTATCCTCTCTAGTGCCTTGGAAGGGGGGAGAATTGAGATTGGTCTGTAGTTGGCCAGGCAGGTTCTGTCCCTGTTTTTAAAGGCTGGGGTGACCACTGCCACTTTCCAGCACTGACAGAAAATGCTAGTGGTTAGTGAGAGATTTAGGATCCAAGTTAGAGGGGGTCAAGCAAGTCCCCACTGGATCTAATTTTCCCAAGGACTTTTTCCAAGTCTGTTTTTGCCTCTGTTGTAGAGATTACCTTCAGGTAGAAGGGATGTGCCGTATAAGTTAGAAGAATGTTGGAACAACTAATGGCGGAACTAGGCACAGGTCAGAGATAGTCTGGAGGAAACACCCCACTAAAGTCTGTGAAGGCCTTGTTGAAGCCATCTGTGATGGTTTTGGGATCCTGGGTAATCACACCCTCAGTGTTTATTTCTGATGGGGGTGATTTACTTGCTCTGCCTGTTAGGGTTTTGATATTGTCCCAGAATCTGCAGCTGTCACACCAGGAGTTGCCCAATTCACTTTTAAAGTGAGATCTTTTTGCAGAGTGGATGCTTGAGTGCACTTATTACGTGCTGCTTTGTATTTCTGTATGTCAGAGGGGGACCCAGTGCTCTTATCCCTGTGCCACAGATTATCATGGACCCCCATGAGCTCAAGGAGCTGTGGTGTGATCCATGATTTGCTGGTGCCTTTGATTTTCCTCATTTTTTAGAGGCAAAGATGTTGTAGGCCATGTTAAACTTGTTGATAAAGCACTCGAGAGCAGCATTCACATCAGCAGCAACATAGATCCCCTCCCAGTCTAGCTGGTGGAGGTAGGATTTTAGTGAGTCAAGATGTCCAGCTTTTATAATTCTTGAGGTTACTGTTTTTGGTGGGGTTTCAAGGTCTTGTTTGTCCAGGAGTATAAGACTGACGAGTGGTCACTGATAGAGTTGGTTAGCACAGTGGTTCTAGTTATTCTTTGTGGCCAGTTCGTTAGTACCCAGTTTATGAGAGTACTTGAAATGGTGTGGAAGTTTACATGAGTGGGGGATTGAATGAGTTGGATCATATCTATGGCTGCTATTGCATCCTGGTAAGGTGCAGCATCTGGGGATAACAAGTTTATATTGAAGTCCCCTAACATTATGATTTCTGATTGATGGTGATTATTAGATAAATAATCAAGTGCTAGTTTGAAACCAGCCTCTTGATCTTTAGGGGATATGTACACTGAGATTATAGTTAAACACTTTCCCTGGGATCCAGGTTTGAACCTGGACTGAGAGAATTTGTGATCTTCCACCCGAGGGTGGGATGGGGACTGCCCTGACTGAACTGAATCATAAACATAAATAACACATCCTCCCCCTTGTTTCCCCTCACCTGTCCACCCTGAAAATTGTGTAGCCCTCAAGCTGGATAGCCGAGTCAGGGTTTCTTGGAGTGAGCCAGGTCTCCACAACTGAGATGTCATCCGGTTTATATTGGGCTGTCCATACCTGGAGAGCATCAAATTTTGCTATCAGGTTGCATATGTTAAGAGATGAAATAGTTATTACACCAGTCTTGCGGTCTGTTGGTGGTGTTGAGCCACCAGTACTAAGTCCAGGGTTTGGGTGAACGTTCCCCGGGAGTAGAAGGCGTAGCCAGGCAATTCTAAGAACTAGTAGCTTTAAACATTTCATTAGATAGGATTTGCTGTGGGAGTTGGCTTTTTTATTGTTCACTTTTGTGGAGACTTTCAGCATACTCAGCTGAATTGGCAGGATAGGGTATGTACGTTCAACTGTCTTCCCTGTTCTTGTAAGATGGCAGAGGGGTGGCATAGTGGGATTGCCAGAGGTGGTCTCAGAGCACCTTGTAGTTGGGGACGGAAGTTGGATTGCATTCCACATTATTTTGACGAAGGATAAGTCTAGTATATGATTCTGCACATTGTTGTTATTGGATAGAGGGTGAGGGGGTGGCAGAAGAGGAGTGATAAATAGGAGGTTAAACAGAAGTATTAACATCAACATTCTTCAGTGTGGGAGGAAGAGGTGAAGCAGAGCCAAGGTGACAGAATAGCATTGCAAGCTTATCCAGATGAGTATTACTTTCCTGGCAGAAGGGAAAGGTTAGATAGTGTGTACGCAGGTAACAGGCCCTTTAAGAGAGGGAGAGGGAAAGTGCTAGCTGAAATTGATGATAGTGGGAGTGGTACTCTTGGGAGAAAGTGGATATAAAGAATAACAGGAGAGAAGGAGGGTGGGGGGGGGGTGAAAAATTCACTCTGGTGAGCCCTCCTGAACATAGTTAACATTCGAGGAGGCACAAGATAATTAATTTGGGGGAAAACAGGGCTACAAGCAGAATTTTAAAATGCCAAGGTACCTACAAGCAAACCGCCATCTGGAATTAATGTAACAGGCGGGCTCCTGTAGATGGATCAAGTTTGGGGAGATTAATCCAGGGTTTTAGTCCAGCCACAGAAACTGGAGGGCTGAGGGCTTACTGCAGCTTCAACTGGGCTATAGCCTTGCTCCAGTGAAACAAATCTGGAAGCTCTACTTAATCCCAGCCCAAAATTGCAAGGAATAAAGTAAAATAAAATGAGCAGTAGCTTATAAAATGTTGATCAGTGGTAGGTAACATACTTAGCCGTGGGGGGGGGGTTGGAGGTCATCTTCCCTGGACACAAGCTTGGGTGACCATTTGGGGCCTTCCTATTCCTCCAACACAGTGTAGGAGTTCTTCAGTTGTGCCCCATGTGGGATATGCCTCTGACTCACCTTCCTCAACCTCCCTGAGCCCACAGTACTCTAACCACTCTATGTGCTGGGCAACCTTTGAGGTAGTGGGTGTGGATTTGCTGACCTCTGGGTGAGGGAGGAGGCCTCCCATATCCTGGCCAACTTGGCACTACTGGTGTCCAGTGCTGCCCAAACTCTGCCCAGTTCTAAACATTCATGACTTCCAGCATCCCTCTCCCAGACTCAGACCCATTTCAAGGATCCCTTGCTTCCAGTGGCACCTCATCCCAAACCAATTACAGCAGCAGTGCTAGAACTCAATGAAACTGCATTGCAGCAGCACATTTGCTCATCCCACCGCACACCCTGAACTGACATTGGCATTGCAGGCAATCAGCAAGCAATATCACGATCGACCCATAACCAGGAAACAAGATGCCACCTATTTACAACTTCAGTTGTGCTTGCCTGCTGTGCCTGCTCCATCTGTGGTCAGAGGAACACAGGGGAGGAGGCAGATAGAATGGGCTATCAGTCCAGGAAAGGATAAGCTCTTCTTGTTCCCACAAGATGCTAGGGAAACTTTTTTTTCTTTTAATTTTGCCCATAGCTAAAAAGATCCCTGCTAACCCTCTGGACCAGAGGGCAGTCATTTAACAAGAGTCACTAGGCCACTGGGGCTCCTGAAATTCAAATACCAGACACTAGGGGCTAGCAGTATAGCTTAGAGGTTAGAGTAATGAGCTGTGAATGAGCTTGGTACGTCTGGCAGACCTGTGCTTGATTCCCACAACCTTCATTTGCATACTGTGTGCATACTGTGTGACTCTGAGCAAGTCACTTATCTACACCAGTGTTCCCAAGCTGCCCCTGAAAACAAGCACTTGTGCCTAGTTGGCATTACCTGGTACCAAAAAGAAGAATAATATAATATGAGTAGTTGCTCAGAGGAAAACCTGGTGCCTCTTTTATGCACTTTCCTCTCTTTATTTCAATGCCTCACTTTCTGACTTTTTCTGTAAACAGTGCATTTCCTCTAAAATACCGTTCACTTGTCTCATAATTTCCATCCCTATTGTACCTTTATACTACTCTGTCTCCTCTCTTGCTACAATTTGCCCACAAAGTAACCTAGTTGATCTTTTATTTTTACAGGTCTGACACAGAAACAAAGACAAACAAAAACATAGAATTTGCCAACAGATAATGACTGCTTGACCCATCTAGTCTGTCCCCCTTTTCCCTGCCTATTCTGCCACCTCAGACCCTACATAGTCTCCAGGCTCCCCCAAGTTTTGATATCAGTTTTCCTTTACACTTATATTATGCATGCTGGTAGCCCACCATTGTTTTTGCACCCACCAGCCCCACTGGGAGATTATTTCAGACACCCAAAACCCTCTCAGTGAAGAAATACTTCCTCATGTCCCTCCTACACTTTACCTTCTGCAGCTTCACTACATGCCTCCTAGTTCTTGTACTGTACATCTTCCTTTCTGAAAAATACCCCCTTCCTGTACCTTCCTCACCCCTGTGAGGTATCAAAAGGTCCCTATCATGCCCCCCACTCTTCCAGGGTGTGCTTGTTTAGATCTCTCAGTCCCTCCTTGTAGGACATTTGGTGCAGCCCCTGCACCATTTTTGTTGCCCTTCTTTGGATGGCCTCTACCCTGTCTGTGTTTTTTCTGAGGGGCTGTCTCTAGAATTTGGCACAGTACTCCAGGTGTGGTCTGACCAATGACCAATATAGTGGCATACCACCTCCCTCTTTCTGCTGGTGATACCACTCCAAATGTACCCTAGCATCCCACTGGCTTTCACTATTGCTTAATCACATTGCCTTGCCACTGTAAGGTCATCCATTATGATTACCCCAGGTCTCTTTCCTGTTTAGTCACTGTCAGTACCTCCCCCAGTTTATTCTCTGCTTTTGGGCTTTGCACCCAAGGTGCATGATTTTTCACTTTGATTACACTGAAACACAGCTGCCATACCCTTGACCATTCTTCAAGCTTTTTCAGGTCTCTATTCATTCTCACCACCTCTTTTGAGTGTCCACCCTATTATAGAAATTGGTGTCATCTGCAAATACTTCCATTTCTTCAACAGTGTCACTTATGAAGACATTAAAGGTGACTGGACCCAGTACTGAGCCCTGTGGAAACCTGCTGGTCACTATCCCTTCCCCTGACTGGGTGCCATTAACCACGACCATCTGTCACCTATCTATCAGCCAATTATATACCCAGAGTACCACCTTGGTTCCCAACCCAAAGCTTCCTAGTTTCTAGGGCTGCAATTGACAGAGCTCTGCAGACCTCTTGCTATCATAAAAGCAGGCAGTGCATTCCTTCCGACCAAAAAACTTGCTGGAGTTGCACCACAGTCACCTCCACATCTGTGGAGCACTCCACTGCACTATTGTTTACTTTAAAAAAAAAGTCAGCGGCATCCTGATCTTGACACTGGGGGATTGGGCACCAGCAGTGTCACTCTTTTGTTTGTGGGAGGGGTGTGGGGTGGTGTATGCTGAGAGGGAGGCTCTAGATGCGGGGGTATCTCTAATTTAAAAAAAGGAAGCCACGGCAGAACATGGCACATTATGCCATGTCCAAGATGGCCGCCACACTCTACTGTGCATGCATGACTACTAGCCATGTGCAGTAGAGTACGGTCATCATCTTGGACATGGCGGATCATGATCACCGTTGGTTTTTCTTTTTTTTTTTAAATTAGAGATATCCTCCGCTAGCCTACCAGATCGATATCTCATATGCTTAATAGCATACGTTAAAACCGTACCACAGGAACAGCATGGAAGGGTAGAGTGAGAGGGTGCAAAACCGTGAAAGGGTGTATACACAGTAGTGCACCCTCTCACTCTTCCCAGGTAGATGATGAGACCTGTGTTGGGAAGTGGGGCCAGCGAGCAGCTGCCGTGGCTCAATGGGATGATTCACAGGCAGCAAGGAAGGGAGACTGTGCATTTGGGACCGGGTTCGATTCCCGGTCCCAAATGCAAGGAATTTTTTTATTTTTTACACTTTGTGTGAGTTAAGTGTTAACCCCCAGAGTTGTTTATTTTACTTGGGGTTGGAGTGCAACCCCCATATAGGAGGGGTGTGGGGCAAAGCCCCTCCAGAAAAAATATAAAGTCGCTTGCAATATATAGTGCAGCATTGGCAGTGCGGTATATTGCTGCAGTATAATGTCTTGCGACATTATGGCCTGGTGCCCCCACCATACCCAACTTCTCAGCACCCACCTCCAGAAGCATATGAGTGAAACTGGGGGTGCCCAATCCCCTAGTGTCACAATCATGTTTCACCGTGACTTTTTTTTATGTTTTCTCCTCAACTCACCTGATCCTCCCTCTCAGCACCAACCAAACCCCTCAAGAAACATTGAAATCATAACATGAACGAAGCAGACTTCTCAGTTAGCAGGGCAGCCTTCACAATTTTGCGTAGATGATCCTTCATGGCAGTACAACATAAAGACGTGTCAGCCAGGGTTGAGTCCTATGTGCCTTTTGATTCACCGAGCTGTTGCCATGGGAGACAGCCACAGGGGTTGTGAGGCATACCTGCTAAGAAGACAGCTTGACCGGTCTAAATAGAGAAGTCCAGCTGCGGTTGCACTGTAATCTCTTATGTGACAGGAAAAAAGGACAAGTAGGCATCACAAAGAAGATGACCCCAGCCAAAACCCAGCAGTAATCCACCATGTTGACTCAAATGACATTTCCCTGAGTTAAGTCCAGCACCCATCACCCCCAAAAACATAACAGTGACAATGGGAGTGCCCAATATCCCAGTGTCATGAGCAGGACTCCTTCATCTATATATATGTATATATATATATATACATACGTACACAGTATATATTTTTTTCACTTGTAAAAAGAAGACCACCCATCAATATCTTTTACGCCATTCCTGACACCCCCCACCCAACCCTTCCACTCAGCACCCACCACCCTTCAGCTCCCCAAGCCCCTACTTATCCATCAGGGGTCAAACACCACAATCCTCACTGGACTGCAGACATGTCATCACTCTTCAAAGCCAGACTGTGAACTGAAGAAACAGGTAGGCAGTTCAATGTATTTTAATGGGATTTTGAACTTAGTGGCATAACTTGTGCATTTTTGCATATTTTTAGCCCAAATTTTCAACGTGCATTATTTGGGATCCCACCTCATGAACAATTGCACTCATATTAGGCAAATCTGTCCTGAAAGGTGATTTTGTGGTCCCTGTCTGAAATCACCTTTTGGGCAAGAGTTGAACATTTTCGCTACCCTTGTTCATAAGGTGGGGTCCTAAGAAGCTTATGTTGAAAATTAGGTGTAAAAATATTAAAAAAGAATAATGTTATGAGCCTACATTGAATTTTGTAAATGCAGGCTTGTAACTTTGGTAATTTTCAATATTTGTATTCCAAATTTACAACATAACCATATCTTTACAACACCTCATAAATGCGACAACTATCATTTTTCAAATCCTGGCCAAAATTTAGTTTTAAACTCTCAAAAGGTGATTTTGTGGCCCCTGTTCAAAATTACCTTTAGGCCAGGAGTTCAACATTTTCTGTTCCCTTCTTCATAAGGCAGGGTCATAACAAGGCATGTTGAAAATCTGGTGTAAAAATATTAAAAAACAAATTTTCAGTATTTTTACCCTAAATTCCTTGGCTACAGCCCTATCGGCTCTGGACAGAGTTTGTTTTATAAGACTCCTATATGGCATGGTATTGAAGGCCTTGCTGAAGTCTAAGTAGGTCATGTCCACTGCCACCCCAACTCTTTTTCTCTGGTTACCCAGCTAAAGAAAGATATTAGGTTTGTCTGATACGAACGCTTTCCTGTGACTCTGTGGTGCTTTGGGTCCTGTAACCCACTGGATGCAAGGAAATTTACCAGCCTTTTCTTTAGGAGTGACTCCATTGCTTTCCCCACTACTGATGTCACACTAACTGATCTGTACTTGCCATCCTCTTCCCTGCTGCTGCTCTTAAAGAGTGGGACTACATCTGCCCCTCTCTAATCCTCTGGGACTTACCTTGTATCTAGTGAGTTATTGAATAGGGCCATTGGAAGTGGAGCCAGTACCTCCCTGAGCTCCTTCAATACCCTTGGATGTACCCCATGCTGCCCCATAGTCTTGTCCACTCTCACATTCTCAAGTCCCTGCAGGACTGTTTCCTCTATGAATGGACTTGCATCTACTTCCTTCCCTCCAGTTGTTCGGAAACATATATATAGCCCATCTCCTTTCCCTTCCACTTCTGAAGACAGAAGTATTTGTTCAGGCTATCTGCTTTTTCTTGATCATTCTCTGCACAGACCTGCTCTGCACCCCTCAGCCTTACAATTTCTCCCATTGTCTTACTTTTTTCACATACTGTATATACCTAAATGATCCCCTTTGTTACTACCCCAGCTATTCTTTTCTCAGTTTGTGCCTTAGTCCCCCCACCACCTTTCCCACTTCACTCTTTTTTTGCTAGTACACCTCTCTATCCTCTTCCCTATTCATCTACTTTTATCTCCTGAACACTGCTCTTTTTGCCCTTACCCATGCTGCCACCTCCCTTGAGAAATATATTGGTCTATTTTTCCTCCTCCTTTTCCTCACCTCTTTTGTGCAAAGGTTTGTTACCGTCACTATTCTATCCCTTAATTTTGTCCACAATCCCTCCACTCCATCAGTGTAATCCGTCCCCCACCAGACCATCTGTGAGGCATTCATTCATTCATTTTATTTTTTAAATCTACCCTCCTAATGTCCAGGACCCTTGTCCTTGTGTGGTTCGCCTTCACTGCCATTCTTATATTAAACCATACTGTCAGGTGATCACTGATCCCCAAATGGCTTCCCACCCTTACATCCACAACACTGTCCCTGTTTATAAACACTTAGTCCAGCATTGCCCCATCATAATTGGGTTCCTTGACTAATTGCCTCAAAATGCCTCCTGCAGGAAGTCTTTGATGACCTTGCTTAGCGAGGTCACAACTGAGAGGCTCCAGTTAATATCTAGCAGGCTGAAGTCCCTCAACAGCAGTACCTCCTCCATCTCTGCAATCTTGCTAATGGCTTCCCCTAGTTCCTTGTTAAGATCCTTCCTCTGTGTTGGAGGTCTGCAAATCACCCCAATGTGAACTGAGGCTCTCGCTGCTATTTTCATGGTGACCCACAGTGCCTCTAGCCCTCCTTGTCTCCCTGCATTTTTGTTGTCTTGATGTCTTCTCTAACATATAACACAACCCCCACCCCCACCTTTCCTCCCCTCCCCATCATTCCTGAACTGCATGTATCCTGGTATAGACATGTCTCAGTCATGATTTCCTGTGCACCATGACTCAGTGATGGCCACTATGTGTAGATCTACCTCCACCACAATAGCCTCAGGATCTGGAATTATATTTACAAGACTTCTTGCCTTTGCACACATTGATTTCCACATCTTTGTTCCATCCTGCTTGCAATCCTCTACCTTCCTTCATTTGGCCCTGACTCATTTTCCCCTCTCATACTAGTATGTTTGTTCCTTGCCCCTTTGTCTCTTGTTCCCATTATTTTGCCTCAAATGTGTTTCTTGGGGAAGTGTTCTCCCCTCAGGTTCTCATTCCTTTCTGTTTCTTCACAGGACACCAACCGCTTGCCCGTCAGATAACTATTGCTTAATGTTTGACCTTCCTGATATTTTTTGCCATATTTTTGCCCTAAAAAAACTTTGGATCCTTTGTGACCTGGCTCCTTTGTGACCCCTTCTCTATGTTTGTCTTTAGCTCTTACAGATGTTGTCCCTTATTACTGTTACCCTTACAATATTACCTATGGTAGGTGAATGAGCTAAATGATGTGTGGCACCTTCTCTCCTTCACCACTGAGATGAGCATCCTTGTGGATACTCTGTCTCCTTCCCTTGTGGTGTCCCCTTATGTCATTCCATTCTAGAGGTGCAAACCCAGGTCATCAGCGTATTGAACATGTGCCCCAACCCTTGCCATCTCAGGTCCAAAAGATGGATTTTAAGAACAGTCAATTAATCTTGAATAACCCAGTTGAGATGCAATATATAACTTTCTGTGAGGCATTGCTTAATCATTACCCTCTGCACTTCTATTGTCTAGTGGCTGTCTACTTTAAAATATCAATAGCTGCTGTATCATTAAGCATGTATAACAAGAAACACAGGCATAGAAACAGAAAAAGGGAAGGACAGGAAAAGACATGAGAAGTTCATCTAGTCTAAAATGATGCAACATGGGATCACAGGGGAAGGTCACATTAGAGAAATCTGATAGATTTCTTTGATCAGGTGACAAACAAATTAGAAGAGGGTAGAGTGGTGGATGTGGCCTACCTAGATTTCAGTAAGACATATGACACTGTTCCACACTGGAGTCTAGTAAGGAAGCTCGGTAGCTTAGGAGTGGGTCTAAAGGTGGTAAATTGGTTAAGAAATTGGTTAGGGGATAGGCAACAGATGGTAGTGATAAATGGAGTTCACTCTGAGGAGGGAGGGTGACCAGCAGGATGTCTCAGGGATTGGTGCTGGGGCCAGTCCTCTTTAATGTCATTATTAGTGACATTGCAGAGGAGCTGGAAGGGAAGGTCTGCCTGCTTGTGTATGACACCAATATTTGTAGTAGGGCAGACACTCCAGGGGCAGTGGAAAATATAAGCAGAAACCTGAGAAAACTAGAGGAGTGCTCAAGGGTTTGGTAGCTGGGTTTCAATGCAAAAAAAGTGCAAAATAATTCACTTAGAGCACAAACCCGGGGCAGAGTACAGATAGGGTGGAGCGGTATTGTTGACTACCAAGCAGGAAAGAGACATGCAATAATCATATCTGATGACCTAAAAGTGGCCAGGCAGTGGAACATGGCTGACAGGAGGGCTACTGGGATGCTGGGGTACATTGGGAGAGGTATCACCAGCAGAAAGATGGACATGGCATTGACTGTATAGATCACTGGTAAGAAACCACCTAGAGTACTGTGTCCAGGTCTGGAGACCATGTGCCTGATTTTCAAGCTGGAACATCCCTTTTATCTGTTGTTATATTTCTGAGAGTATACAGTGTCAGGAATTGGAAATTGGAATTGGAAATATTCAATATGCCTAATAAGTTAACTGAATCTTTATGGATAGATCTAACCTTTACTCATCAACCAACATTAAGGTTGGGAATTTGTTATTGACCTCCAAATAGCAATCAGTGTTACAATCATGAGTTAATAAATGAAATCAATAAAGTTTGTAAATTGGGTGATACTATAATTATTGGTGACTTCAATGCCCCAGGTATATCCTGGGAGAGGTTATGTGGAACAACTTTATTTGAATGTGCCTTCTTAGAAGCCCTAATTTTACAAGGTTGTGATCAACTAGTTAGGAAACCAACTAGGGGAAATAATATCCTAGATCTTGTAATAATGAACTGCAAGGAACGCACTTGCAATATAAAAACATGTGGTCATTTAGGATCTAGTGATCATAAAACCATTGAATGTACACTAAAGCTTTGTAAACCTAAGATAGATGGAATAACTGATATGCAGGATTTTAAGAGAACTGATTGGTCTAAATTAATCCTTGAACTTGGTAAATTTGATTGGATATCTCTTTTTAGAGATCTTAATGTTAATCAAATGTGGACTATGTTGAAAAGTAGAATAATTGACGCAATCACATTACATGTGCCAAAATGTAGAAAATTTAATAGTAAGGGTAACATTCCACTCTGGTTTACTAAGCCAATAAAAATATTAATAAGTAAGAAGCGGTGAACTTTTAGGAAAATTAAATTAAATCCTATACCATTAAATAAATTAAAATGTAGGACTCAACAAAGACTACTTAAAGCTTTAATTAAAAAAGAAAAAATTAAGCTAGAGCACAAATTGGCTAGTTCAAAGGATTGCAAAGCTTTTTATGCTTATATTAATAAACATAGACAGTCTACTAACCAAATTAATACAATAACTGTTGATGGTGAGGCTTTGACTAATAGTACAGACATAGCTAAAGCTTTCAATTCCTTTTTTTCATCAATATTTCAACAGAAAGATTTAACAACTTCAAAATTTGATTTTGATTACACTGTGGAAATAAATATAGATCAAGTTACTGTATTAAATGAACTAAATAAACTTCATACTTCTTCATCAGCAGGACCTGACAATATCAGCCCAATTGTTTGGAAAAAAAATCGCTGATATAGTAGTACAGCCTCTTACACTTTTGTTTAATAAATCCCTTATGATTGGTGACATTCCTATTGATTGGGTAATTGCTATAGTTGTTCCAATTCATAAAAAGGGTAATAGATCTTGTGTTTCCAATTATAGGCCCATCAGTTTAACATCAGTTTGTTGCAAATTATTTGAGAAAATAATTAAAAGTCTAATTGAACTTGAAATAACTTCATTGGGATTGGAGGATGTGATGCAGCATGGGTTCAAAAAGGGCCTTTCATGTAACACAAATTTGATCACTTTTTATGATTTTGTTAGTAGTAAATTGGATAAATGTATACCAGTGGATGTGATTTTTTTGGATCTAGGAAAGGCTTTCGATTCCGTACCCTATGAAAAATTAATTATCAAATTAAAAATTTTGGGATTAAATGGTTATGTTTTGAGCTGGATTAATAACTGGTTAAGTAATAGAAAACAAAAAGTAAGAATAAATTCAGGACTATCTAGTGACGGAAGTGTTACCAGCGGAGTTCCCCAGGGATCCATGTTGGGCCCTGTATTGTTTGGATTATACATGAGTGACATGGGGAGAGGCTCAAGTAGTAAAGTAATTAAATTTGCTGATGACACAAAAATTGGTGGGGGTGTTTGTTCCCCTATTGAATATCAACAATTATGTAAAGACCTTCATTCTATTGAATTATGGGGAATTGAAAATAATATGAAATTTAATGAGGACAAATGTTCGGTGTTGCATTTTGGCAATAGAAACCCTAAATATCAATATTTGTTAAATAATAAGGTACTTAAGGTTAATCCATATGAAAAAGATCTAGGAGTATGGATGGATTCTAATTTTTGTTCCTCAACACATATTAAAAAACTTTTTGTTAAATGTAACCGAATAATACATTCTATAAGAAGAACTTTCCTATCGAGAGATAGATTAAGTATTTTGAAATTGTACAAAACCTATGTTTTGCCACATCTTGATTACAGAAGTCCAGTCTGGAGCCCTTATCTTCAAAAGGATATTAAATTGGAGGAAAAAATCCAGAGAAGAATTACTAAATCAGTTTATGGGTTAAAGAACTATGAATATAGTAATAGATTAAAGATACTTAATTTGTATTCTTTGGAGACAAGAAGAAGTAGGGGTGACTTGTTGTTATTATATAAAATTATACATGACCCCTTGTTGAGAGAAAATTGTGGTTTTAAATTAACTGAGAGGGAGGTTAATCTTAGGTCACATAATATGCAAATTAAAGTCCCCAATGTATTAACAGTCAGACGACTGAATTTGTATAATGTGCGTACTGCTAGATTGTGGAATTCATTACCAAATTATATTGTAGAAACATCAACATTTCATCAATTTAAAATAAAATTGGATGATTATTTGTTAAAGTTACAATAACCCCACTATGTAGTGGGAGACAATTAAATGGGCATTTTTTGCCTACTTTGTCTAATTAAACCAAGTTAAACCAATCAAGTTAAACCAAGTTAAATCCTGTTTTCAGTGGGGTTCTGTTTCTACCCATTTCCACAAGTAGAACAACTGGTGCACCTGCCCATGGTCACACAGTAAGCATTTGTCTCTAGTAGGATTTTAACCTGTGATCTTGTTTCCCGAGGTGCAGATCTAAGTACTAGATCACAATGCTTCCCTAAGGCATAGTTCTGCTTACATTTCAAACATGTGGCTTACCCCCGTTGTTTTATTATGGAGCACACTTGCATAATAAAATAATAATAATAATCATTTAGTAATAATTTATTGGTTCCCAAGTAATGCACAGGTTGGAAATAAGACACTCCAGGTCATTGACAGGCTGGGGTTAATACTTTAAAACAGAATTCTTGTCTGCTGGACTTCATCTGCTCCTCTAGCTCAGGGCTATATAACCCATGGCTCACGATCAAGATATTGCTCACCAGGCCTTTCAGTGTTGCTCACGATGCTGTTGCCAAAATCTACATTTTTTTTTAAGTTTAAGCGCAATTTCTTTTTTAAACTGCGATCATGTCTGGGTATTTTTTAACAGCAGCCAGTAAATGGCCCATGACTTAACTGTATGTCACCTCACAAGACCCCGTCAAACTCTTCAGCCTGACTACTGGCTATCCTTTCCTTTGGGGCTCCACCTTTTGATTTGCTCCAGTGAGTTTGAAAAATAAAATTCCGAAAGCAGACATTAGCAACACCCATGGTGGAAACTGAAAAAGTCCAATTACTTTACTGGGTATCTCCTTGAGAGAAACTTACTTCTGCTCTTTTTTCCCTTGAGTTACTGAACAGAGTATGTTGCTGCTGTTGGGTTTTTGGTGGAGCTGCTGTCTGCGCCAGCATCAAACACTGTAAACATCGTTGACAGCAGTAACCCGCATGGACACCTCTGAAGAGGCAGCTGCTGACACCTGTATAAGACAGCTAACATTCCCAGAGCTCTGTGGAACAGATTTACTTAGGAACTTAGCAAATAAGACTTTTTAGTTAGTACAGGCAACATACATTTTCAGTTCAGCATAAGAACATGAGATTAGACTTTTTATCATTTTTCCTCAAGTGATATCATCAGATAGGACTCCCAGATCTACAGGGATTCCTGTATTTTACAGGAAAATAGATACATATTCAGGACAATTGTCCCTTCCCATACACTTGCATTGACTGTATGGGACTGTGGAGCAATTTGGCTTTCATAGGAAGTAATGTAATGTTATCTACAGGAAAACAAAAGTTTATTACCAAATTATTACTGACTGGTGTCATTATGTATATAGGGGATACATGATGGGCATGAGTGTGATATGGAAAATATCTTCACTCCTATAGAGTGATCTCTGAATACTCATGAGTGGCAAAGCCACGAGTGAGGTTTCAGAGGTCACTGTACAGGACTGAACATATTTCCCATATCACATGAGTGCCCATCATGTATCCGATATATACATGGGGCCTCATTGTTGCAAATGTACCACATTTGCGCAGCTTTGAGCAGCTTTGCATGGGTGTGATAAATGTCAGGTCTTATATTTATCACACCCTGTTGAAAATAACATAATTTATCACACTCATTTACCACTCACCCCCATTGTATGTGTAACCCCCTGTTACCCGGGGTTACTAGAATCCCAGTAAGACCTAGTGGTAGGCAGGGAAGGCAGCTTGGTAAACTCCAGTTAAATGGATTTCACACCATCTCACTCTGTTCTCAGTCTTAGCTGAGACTGAGGGATGACATCACCATAGAACTATTGCAGCTGCATAAGCCACATTTGAATCTGCAGTTGGGAGTTAGGTTAGAATGTTGGGAGTATTTGAAAGAAGTTGTGTGTGAGCAGTCTTGAAGAGAGGAGCACAGCAGCCTGTGCACAGGCTCTTGGAGCCTAAAGCTCTGATATGGAGCTACTTTTAGGGAAAGGTATGTGTTTCCGCCAAAAGAGGAACACTGTAAGCTGTTTGTGAAGTGGTGGAGACCGCTGTTACGGCTGTCTGTGCCCCACCCCTGAGAGAATGGGGGGTAAAAGGTTTGCCTGTTATTCCAGGGGCAATCCTCCTGGTTCCGGCTAGGGAAGAAGCTGCCTTATTTTTCTAAGTTGTGCTGCGGCACCAGAAGCTGTCAAGAATCGCCTGTGGGGCACCTGCAACCAAAGAGTGAGTTCTGCTCTTACATGGGGCCTATGTTTCACCTAAACTGTTGTAAAGTGGGGATTGGATTGCTTAGTCAGTGGGAGGCCTAGAGGAATAGGCTAAGCCAAAGTAAAAGTATGTTCAAGTCCAGTACAAGGGGAAAGCCAAGACATGTAGAGGAAATGTGCTATGCATTTACCCTTTAATCTACACTGCCAAACTTTTCAGAAAGAGAAGTAAAAGTATGTTTGAGTCTGGTACAAGGGGAAAGTCAAGACATGTAGAGGAAATGTGCTATACATTTACCCTTTAATCTACATTCCAAGCTTTTCAGAAAGAGATGTTTAATGTCCAGAGAAATGGCCGGGTATGAATTGTGGAAGCTAGTGGTCGGAAACCCCCCATCTTTAGTAACCAGGTTCACCTCTACGGATTTGCTCTGTGGACCTTTTACTTTGCCTCAGGCACTTGGCCAGTGCTGACGGAAGTACCCAGATGTGGGATTGAAAGGAAATTTCCCTTATGGAGTCGAAGGCTCTAAGGTGTTTTAGGGAGTCACCAGGAAAATGTGTCCATGTCATATGGACGGGATTCGAGTGGCCGGCAGGGGAGCTGAGCCAGGGAAACCCCAAATAGTGTACAAGTCGGGCTATGTACCCAAAGCAGTGTGCAAGTCCGGGCTGTGTGCCTGGTGGGTCCAGAGTCTGAGGGCTGAAGTGAGGAGGAAATGTTCTGTTTCTCTTATCTGCATTACCAGGAATGTAGCCCCATGAGGGTCTGTCTATGCTTTGTTTGTTCAGTTTGGATGTGAATAAAAGCCACACTTTAGAATCCCATTCCTGGTATTGGACATTACAGTTATTGCTTCCTGTGTTCAGATTTACTTGGGTGCCCCTGTGCAGAGTAGCCAAACCTAGCCCTTGTGCCGAGTAACCTAGTCCTTCCCGAACCCAGTCCCCACCTGGTACAGCTGTCAGCTTCAACATCATATCACCTGTCATTTGCAAAAAGGCAGGGGGGTGGGGGTTACATATGTATATACTATATAAATACACACATCAATATTTTAAAAATGACAGTAATATGTTGTGCGCATGTTGAAGGGCACATCACATAATGTCACGTATGGTGATGTTGCTCTCCACATGTTTTAAATGGCCAAATGTTGCTCCAACACCCAAAAAGGTTGGACAACCCTGCTCTAGTTTGTCTAAGTGTGAGGTCATAAGCCTTTCTTTGAGTCATGCTGCTGTGGAAATAATTATGATATCTGAAGCAGAGGAATTATGCCGAGTCAAGTATTGGGAACAGATGAAGTCCAGGGGGACAAGGATCCTGTTTTCAGGCAGTTGCAGCAGTGAGTACCAAAAAAGTAGGGGATCAGGGAATCAGAACTGCATATACCAAGAGGTAGAGCAATGCAGCAACTCAGTCCAAGGTACTAGGAAAATAGTTGCCCTTCTTGAGTATATTTCAATCTACCAACCTGTTTTTTTTATAATCTGGAATAGTCCACACACTCTAATAAATAATCCATGGTTTAGTTGTATTATCAGATGGGTTTGAAACATCCTGCTTCCTGACTGATAAATAAGTTCTGATACCCATACACTGGTTCCCAAGAAATGCACTGGCTGGAAATAAGACACTCCAGGTTGTTAATTGGCTGGGGTAAATGCATTTCCAGGTGCTAAAGGCAGTCAGTGTAAGCACCTTATGCTTCGTTGCACCCCTCAGTGTGCATTAACCCAAGATAACCAATGTCTTGTTTTGTCTTATGGCTTACAAAATGTATGTATTACTCATTATCATCAAAGCAGAACAAGGTCAGGATGTGCAGATTTTAATGATCTTTGAGAGGAGAAAGGAAGCCCAAATAACTCCACAATGCATCCAACTTAATATTAAATAAGACTGTACTAGGAAGGTTTTTTGGAAAAATATACTTTCTGCTGCTTACAGCCATTAAGAGCTCTGAGCTGCAAACCTGGAGAACTGGTTTCAATCCCCCAGCCACCACTTGTGCTGTGTGCCATATACAAATCAGTTAACTTCCCTGTGCTTCCAGGACACACCTGGAATGAAGCCTCAGCTTAGTATATCCTTCCTGGTTAAAAAGTGTAAAATAATTAACTAACCAACTAAATAAATAAATGAAGGTTAATCTAATTCTCACTTGAAAACAGAAAGCTTCAGGACATCCTAATTAAAGTGCTTAAAATTATAGTGGGAAAAGACAGTGTAATTTGGAAAAGTTGCACCCTGGTGAAAACCTGTCACAGCTGTTCAAGTGGATGCATTACTAGAGAAATAAAGAGCTCCTGCTGCATCCAAAGAAAATGCTTGTTGTTAGATACAGTTCAATTTAAATTTATTTAAGCAATAATGCATAACAAGGGGTGAGTTGTGAGATTTACACATGCCTCAGGTGTGGTTTGACACTTTGGCTTTATGCCATAAACCACTCTCGGCATGTGTAAATCCCACAACAGCACTCTCCTTAGACTGCATCATTGTGATTATAAAATAGAATAAAAAAAACATTTCTTATGCAGAACACATACACATTATTATTAATTTTATGTCCCAACTTGACAAATGATGAGCTGTGTTCCTATTGTACATCCTTTATGGAGAGTGGGGCTTAGTGGACAGGGAATGGGCCCAGGCTAGGAAGAAAAAGGTCCTATAATAAGAAAAAAGCCTGGAGTGGGGCTTAGTGGACTAGGATAGGGGCCAGGCTGGAATGAGAAAGGTTCTATAATAAGAAAGCTTTGTTTTGTTATGGATTTCTTGGTAGACTGTGGAGATGTGAGGTGTGTGAGTGTGTGTGTGTGTGTGTGTTGGGGGTGCTGTTCACCACACTTGGTAAGCAAAAAAGAATTTCAGGTGTGCCTTATGTTGACTGCATGTCATGGTCAGCAGTAAGGCACCACCATGATCTCAATGCACTTTTATACAAGCTGTCCACCATGTCCAAGGTAGGTAGACTGAGTTCAGTGCACATGCACAGGGGATGTGCAGTGATTGCCATTCACCTCCACTATTTCACAAGTTCATTCAGTATCCAGAAAGCTCCCTCTTCTTTACTATTGTCGCAGGATGTCTGCAAGTCTATGCCCACTGCAGTTGTAAAAATTAGGCAAACTGCAATATCAATACATTTTGGTATATTACTGCAGTATGTTTGCATGATTTTAGATTAAATATCTTACAGTTACCAGTATTTTAAATTTAAAAGTAGGTAGTTAAGGAGGAGAATAGAGGACTGTGCCAGTCACCATTGCAGAAGGGGTGTTCTGGTTTTGGTGCAGTGGTGGTGCATGAAACCAGGGATTTTTTTATATTAAATATACTTTATTGCATTTCCTTGTCCAATATACAGGCATCATTAAACAAACAAGTCATACATCGTTGAATATATATGTGCAAGACACAACTTCTAATAGCATGAACATACAGCAATTGTAAAATGAAATTGTGGATCAATGCCTGTATCCCCCCCACCACCCAATCCCCCCCAAACACCACCCTCCTAACACCCACATCCCAACCCCCGCTACAAGGTTAGAGTCTTATATAATTTCTTGGTATAATCTCAAGTATACCTTACAGAAAAGGAGGGTTAAGTTAGGAAGGGGGCACTTGTACTAGAAGTTGCTGGACTAGATTGGATTAACAACAGCTTAAAAAGAGGATCCCAAACTTTTTTGCATTTTTCCATTCTATGGGTCATCCCAGCAATAACACATTCTGCCTGTATGGCAAACATGATTTCTTTGCACCATTCAGTGTGAGAAGGTGTAAGTGTATCCACCCAGTGTCTGAGCAGTACTTTTTTGGCATACGCTGAGATTACTGCCATATAAGCTCTTTGAGTACGGCCTTGGAAATTTGTGTAGTCTCCTAAAATACAGATCTCAGAGGTAAACTTATCTGACAGTGATAATAGCAGATCCAAGTGGGATTTAATACAATTCCAGTATGGGGAAACCTTATCACATTACCATAACATATGCAACAGATCCCCCAAGAATTGCAGACACTTGACACAGAGATTAGATGATAGGGACCCCATACGGTATAATTTAGCCGGGGTGTAATACAAGTTATGTTTAATCTGAAACTGCATGTATCTGTACCTATCCCATTTAATGTATCTATATAAATGCATCCATATTCTTGGCCAACATCTAGGAGGTGTAGAAGTTGGTAGAGAATGGTCCCACCAGTAACTTCTTTGTCCTTCTAGCCCAGCAATTGAATTTTGAAAAAATCTGTAAGCATATGTGATTAAATGAGTGGATGGCAGGGAGTTAACATATGGGGTCAGGATAGCTGATAGGGTCCTAGTCCACAATCCAGTGCCAAAATGTTGCAGGAACATGTGGGAAATCTGCAAGTACTTGAATACATGAGTAGAAGACCAATGGTAAAGAGTACAGGCCTCCTGAAATCACAAGCAGTTTGTGATTGCTAACTAACTCATCCACTCCCTCAACTCCTGTGTTAGGCCATAAAAGATTAGACTTGAGTAGTTTACCCAAGATTGAAAAGTTAGGATTATTAAAGAGGGGCTGTGTTACATCTCTATACCCTGTAGTCTTAAGGAGGGTGTTAAATTGGTGTTGTGTGAACAGAAGGGAACCTAACATGGAATATTGCAGCTTATTGGGAAGGTTCTTTCTAATTAAGAAAGGGAAGGCCTCCGGGTCTATGTCTTGTGCTAGGGATAGGGACTTCTCAATTTCCAGCCAGAGAGGAGAATAGAGGGAGTCAGAGGGGTAATTTGAAGGGAGCATCCAGTGCCTCATTCTAGTTAGATGAATTGCCAGATAGTATAAATAAAAGTTAGGAGATTGTAGGCCACCATCAATTTTCTGACGGGTGAGCTTAAAGTAGCTTCTTCTTAATTTTTTACCAGCCCACAAAAAGGAATTCATGATTTTGTGAACTTGAGTGAACCAAGAACTTGGCAGGGCCCAGTTGTACATTTGCAAGAGGTATAATATATGGGGCAATATGTTCATTTTTACTATACTCATATGACCCCACAAAGAGAGAGGAAGCAGAGACCAGCATTTGATATCTTCCTTTATAGTGCTTACGACGGTGTCAAGACTAAGTTTTTTTCATTTTCTTGGGAGAGGAGTGAAGAAAAATACCCAGATACTTGAGTGTTTCTGATTGCCAATGTAGACCCATGTTGGCTCTCTCTAATCTCTGGAAGTACTGATTGAGAGGAAAGACTTCTGTTTTATGGAGATTCAGTTTATAATTAGAGATGGTACTAAACTGGGAAATTATTGTAAATGCTGCAGGAAGAGATTGAGAAGGAGACAAGATATGCAGTAGAATATCATCCCCATACACGAAGAGTTTATACTCTGAGTTCCCTATTGTGATGCATGAAACTAACAGAGAGGAATTTATTTTTCTTACGGGAGGTTCTAGGAAAAGGTTGAATAAGTACGGTGAGAGGGGGAAGACCCGATGAGTGCCCTGTTTTAAGGTAAAGGGTGTGAAAAGCACCCCATTGCATTGGGCACATGTTGAGAGAGACGAATAGAGTATTTTAATCCAACTTAGAAATTCTTGAGGGATACCATATTTGGGAAGTAAGGAAAATAAATATTCCCAGGACACTCTATCAAAGGTTTTTCCTCATCCAAGGAGACCAAAGCAGCTGGGATGAAAGAATCTTTGGACACAGGAAAAAGATAAGCCAGTTTCCTAAGGTGATCAGATGAGTGACGGCCCTTAACAAATCCTACCTGTTCTGCACTAATTAACGAATCCCAAACACAGCCTAGTCTTGAAGCCAAGATATTAGCCAGGATTTTTAAATCCACATTAATAAGGGAAATGGGTCTATAGTTGAGTGCGAATAAAGGGTCCTTACCAGGTTTAGGGAGAACCACTATGGTTGCCTGAGTTAGAGAAGTATCAGAGATATCATTTTCGTAGAAGTATTGAAATGTATCCAGAAGGATAGGCGCCAGTGTACTTTTAAGGGCTTTATAAAAATTAGAGAAAAATCCATCTGGACCTGGGGATTTATCCAGTGAGAGTGAGTCAATGGCCTTCATTATTTCTTCTATTCCAATAGGGGCTTTTAAACTAGAAGATTGCAAGTCAGACAGTGTTGGGAGATTGATACCATTAATAAAGGAGTCAAGCATTTGCTGAGAGAAAGAGGAATTGGTAGGAGTATATAGACATTTGTAAAAATCCTTAAAAGCTTCACAAATGTCCTTGGGCGAGGTGAGAAGAGTGCCTGTAGATGACTGATGGGAGGTAATAATCCTGTCAGAAACCTGGGACCTAAGTCTAAGAGCTAGAAGTTTCCCAGCTCTTAAACCTTGGTCCTAGATCTAAGCATGAGGAGTTCAGCCTTTTTGGCCAATAACTGGTTATATTGAGCCCAAAGGGACTCAGCTTTCTCTCAGTCCTCTTCCAGAGATAGGACTGAAAAATTTGCCTCAGATTTTGTGATCTGATCAAGTAGAGAGGAGAGGGCTAGTTCCCTCTGTTTTATGTGTTTCAATGCTAGGCGCATTAATTCTCCCCTTAAGGCACATTTTAATGAGCACCATAAGATATCAGCTTTAGTCATGGATGGGGAATTATCTGTCATGAAATTAGAAATGAAAGATTATAAGTGTTGTATATGGTCTCCAGATTTTAAAATTTGGTTGTTACTCCTCCAGAGTCTATCTCATTGAATATTGGGTGTAATGTCTAAAAATAAGTGGGCAATATGGTGATCATAGAAAATTTTCGAGAAATAGAAGACTGATGTGGCCACAGGGAGATGGTCAAAACTCACTAGAAAATAATCAATACGGGAAAATGACTGATGAACGAGACAATGGAATGAGTATTGTTTCCTATCTGGATAAGTGATTCTCCAAGGGTCTGCCAAACCTACTTAGTGCATTAGTTCATGCAAGGCTTTTTGACCAGGGGGCAAAGATAATCTAGAATGGCCTGATCTATCAAGGCTGTTTGATAGGACTTGATTCCAGTCCCCTCCATGAATTATTGGGATAGTGGACCAGGGAGTCAGTGTAGACATTACTGTAGGCCCGCAAAACATTTTGGGTCATTGGATTTGGATCCATAAATGGAGCCAAGGATAACCTCTGAATGACCTAGAACAGCCCTTAAAATAACATAACAGCTTTCTGAATAAGATATTTTTTTGCAATAAGCAGAATGGAATTTTGTGGAGATGGCACTTCCCCTTTTGCGAGAACTGAAAACTGAGCCAAACACTTGACCCACCCAGAGCCTATGAAGCTAGTGCACCTGGATGGGTAGAAGGTGCGTCTCCTATAAGAAGACAGTATCAGCTTGCATACTGCAGAGATGTAGCAATATCTTCATCCTTTTAACTGGAGTTGGCACCCCTTTGATATTCCATGTACAAAAGTGGTAACCAGACAATTTAGCTATGTATCAGATAAACTGAAATCTAGATACATAAGGGGACAGAAACCCAAAAAGAAAGTATAAAAACTGACCCTGTTATTTGTGGCACCCAGAAAAAGTATTATTACTTGGGGAAGTGCCCACCCCCCCCAGCAACCCTTAAGTATCCCTCCCCCCAAAAATCCACAATCCCAAAAGAAACCCTTCAAATAACATATTCCCAAACCCCCCAAAACCAGATTAACAAGCCTATTAAAGTAAGCCCCACACATGGCAAACAGTGATGAAGGTTCTAAACCCCTTAACAAAGACGCGACTGCTTCTCCCATGATAACACAGCACTACCCCTCTCTCCCCACCCCAGCCGAAAAACAGGAAACATTAACCATTTGGTAATCAGTGTCTTAAGGGAGCGTTAACTCCCAACCAATATTTTAAACATTGCGAAGGGCATAAACAGTTGCAAAACTTATCATGTCTAATAACAACATTAGTAATTAACAATAAAGTCCACACCTAACAATGACAGGTAGTTTATAGTAATAACAATGTTCTTCAAGGCAATTAACAAAACTTTACAAATGTTTAACAAATATTGACCACCTATTAGCCTGAAGCGCTAATTTCTACAAAGAAAATGTTTTCACTTCTACAAAAAAAAAAAGAAGGGGTAAGCTAATAACACATAGACTCTGTTAATTTGTAGATAGAACCATACCAAGATATGTTTAGGATTAGTTAAAAGCGGACTAGTAAGAAATTCTGTACCATTGAGTATGAGCATGTATCAGGTCCTTGCATGACTGATTTACACTGGAGTATAAAAAAGTAAGCAAAAATCATTAAGAAATAAAAGAGAGAAAAAAGAGAAAAAATAGGAGGAAAAGAAGAAAAGAGAGAGACAGGATTAGTTAACAGATTGCTAGTCAGTAACTATGGAGTTATGAGTTTGTTGTAAATCATCCTGAAGAGAGTAGAAGGTTGTTCCAGTCCTAATAACACAGCTGGGGCAATTAGCGCTTGCCATAAGGATCGCATATTCACACTGGAAGCTCTGTGATCATTCTCACATTTGAGTTATACGGTGGAACATATATTTGTACTGGGGTTCAAACAAACAGGTTTGCCAAGTCAGCGACAGTGTAAGCAGTCCAACCACCATCAGCGGTGAATGAAGTGACAGATCTCAGAGGAGGTGAACAATCGAGTGTGGGGTCCCAAGACAAAAAAACAGGTAGATCAAATGAAGGAAAAGTGCAGGCTGTTTAATGTTGTTTCTTGCCAAATACATGCTTCCGGCAGGATGGTTTCACTAGGAGCACAGTCATACAGGAGGAAACCGAGGAAAGAAGGAAAACAGCTTGGCTACACTCTGGAAGATCAAATGAATAACCACTAGACCTTTTGAATAATATTAGGATCCTTTAGCGTGACACTAAAAGTTTCTTGGTAAATACTTTGGAGATGCATGGCTTGCAGAGTCAACAATGGGCAAACAGGTCAGGGAACATTTCGAAGAGTTCTCCCCCAGCTTGTTCGGCATTTTCAAATGACTTCCAGCCACCCTGGTATAACACCAACAATTTGGCTGGATAGATCATCTGGAACTTAATTCCAGCGGCGATTAATTTGGTCACAGAAGCATGTTACTTTGCACTTTTCTGTCGGGTGGCACAGGTAAATCTTGTGAGATCCTGAGATGTGTGCACTCCAACTTTATTTCCTGCAGCTCCTTGGATTTAGCCAGGCTATGCTACCTATCGATGTAACTCAGGAGGCGGATGATGAGTGGTCTGGGCTTTGTGCTGGGAAGGGGCCAAGGCCTTAATGAATGGTGGGTCCTTTCCACATGATAAATGGTGGAATGCGGTGGTGGGTCTGTGATTTTTGCAAGTAGTTTTTGTGCAAACAAGACTGGAGAGGAACCTTCAGTTTCTTCAGGTAGGCCGAAGATGATTAAATTACTTCTCCCATTTCTCCCTTCAAGGTCTTCCAGTCTGATCTCCATTTTGTTCAGTTTATGCCTCAATGCTATGATCTCTGGGTCTAGACGGGTCTGCCAGCCTTCTAAAGAAGTTGTACGCATTGAGACATCGGATGTTTTCTTATTGGTTTCCTTAGGGTCTGCTTGTATAGTTTTTAAGTTGGGTATTAATTCCAGACAGGCTGCCTTAATCAGAGCCATATCAGCAAGGGATTTGTCCTCCGATAGAGGAGTGGTGTTACTAGTTGCTGTAGAAGTCCTGCCCTCAGCCGTGGCTTGCGTTTTGGAGTGTTTAGCATTCTTATCTGGTGTCTGAGGTGGCGTGCGGACCTGGAGGGCCTGGCGCATGTCGATCTCCATTTTAATGTCTTAAATTTGTTTTTTCTCCTCAGAAGACTATCACTACATTCTCCGTTTTGTAAGAGTTAGAAGAGCTCTTGTTTAGAAGTTTCTTTATAGCAAAAGCTGCTGGTTAGAAAGCCCTTTTTGTAAGCTGGGGTGGAGCTAGGTTTTCGTGCGTCCTCGCAGGAAAAAAGCATCATGTGATCAACCAACCAGGGAGTTTTTAACATGGGACTTGGTGAGTGGGGGTTGGCATAAGACACAAGAGAAGTTCCAAGCCATCAGTTTGCTGGAGGGCCCCAAAATTGTAATGGCGGCCCTACTCGCTACTTCATATAGTACAGACTCTCTCACCACCTCAACTAGCTGCTGTCTGAAGAAATGATTGCACGTGCACTGATAATAATCAAATAACTATGATAACGTGTACTTTCATTGTTTCGGACAATGGGCAACAAAGGTGGTGGAGGGGTATATGTAAAACCTTTAACACAGATAATTACATTTTCTGTCACAATGTCCTACTCTGATCTTGGCCTGGGTTCAAGTCCTTGCTAAGGCCTTTATTTCTTTCTCTCTTCTGTTTGTTTGGGTTCCATAAATATGCACACTGCACCTTTGCATTTTAAAATGTAATTATCTGTGCTGCAACAGGTTGTGCATTAAAGAAAGAGGAAGGCCCCTCGGGTGTTCCAGTTTCCAGTTGCCTTGGTGGTGCAGCTGGCAGCACAACTGAAATGATTTTCTGAGTGTCCTGGGTTCAAGTCCCAGCTAAGGCACTTATTTCTTTCTCTGTTTGGTTTCTTTGGGTTCCATAAATATGCACACCACACCATTGAGACCAAAAATAAAGTTAGAACTCCTCAACAAAATCCCAGCCCCATCACAGTGGTCAGTTCCTTGTGATCAATACAAAGGGCCTTACAGCCCAAACTGTTTAACCACATTTAATTCATGCATAGATTTTATATATATATGTTTTGTATAAAAATAATGTTACTGTAAAGAGATTCTAAGATAGCCATGGTAGTAACTCTTTTCTGGTGATATTTGACACTATTTACATTTAGTGTCACTGGGAGAGTGTAGTCCTTGTACACTTAGAAAAGGATTCTTAATAAGGAGGGGCACCTATCCTTGTCTGTGACCTTATGCGTCGACAACTTTTTTCCCCAAGTTTATATCAGAAACTGGCTTGTCACACTCTGAAGATGCCTTTCTAACTAAGGACAATACAGAGAAGGCCTCAGAATCTCCATCCTCCTCCTTCTCTGTATCCCCCAACTGCTGCCTTTTATGCAGGGCTGCAAACCTGTTTTTACAGTACTAGAAGTGGAAGGGCTTATTCTCAGTTTCTGTTTGCCACACTCTTTTCCTTTCATAATTTAGAACATAAGAATGTGTTGGCAGATGGGGACAGTGTGGCCCATTGAGTCTGCCTAAGTGACTGCCCCCACCCTTGTGGATTTCTTATTTCAGGTTACTGTAAAGTTTATCCCATGACAGCTTGAATCCCCTGACTGTCTTTTCTTCCAGCACCTCCTGTGGTAGTTTGTTCCAAGACTCTGTCACCCTCTCGGTGAAGAAGTATTTCCTGGTGCTAGTCCAAAATTTACTTGCTTTTAGGTGCCTGTTGTGGCTTCTTTCATTTCTTCAAAGAGACTCTGATCATGTACTGAGTTTATTTCTTTGAGGTATTCAAATGTCCCAATCATGTCTCCCCTGTTCCTTCTTTGTTCCAGTGAGTACATGTTCAATTCCTTGAGTCTTTCCTCATAGGGTTCCTGGTGAGGGTCCCAAAACATCTGTGTGGCTCTTCTTTGCACTGTCTCCAACCAGTCTATATCTTTTTTTAGTTGAGGTCTCCAGAACTGAATACAGTACTCCAGGTGAGGCCTCACTAAGGATCTGTACAGCAGGATTATCACTTCACATATTCTACTTGAGATATCCCTGTCTATGCATCAGAGGATGCGACTTGCTTTTTGCACTGCCTTTTCACACTGCTTCCCCACCTTTAGGTTGCTGGAAATCCTAACCACAAGGTCTCTTTCTAAGTTGGTAAAACCTAATATTTCTCCCATTAGAGTGTAATCTTTTCCTGGGTTTCTCTTCCCAAGGTGCATAACCTTACATTTCTTGGCTTTGAACTTCAACTGAACACAGTTGCATAACACTCTCAGCTGGAGGGGGTTGGGGGCATTTCCTCACCTGCTGGTGAGACTGTAGTCCCATTTGGACTCGGGGGTGAGGAGATTATTTCTGTAACAGGTGCAACATCAAGGACATTCTAGCCCGCTTGCTCTGTGCTCGTCTTAGTCGATGCAGAGACTGAACTATTTCCTAGGTCTCCGGATTAGGTTCTTCATTCACAGTTTGTCTCTGGAGGTTGTAATGCTTCACTGAGCTCTGAAGAATGGGCAGGGGACTTCAGTCCCTGGCCGAGTTTGTTCCTGCTATCTCTCTGCTACTTTCCTGGCTCAGGCTCTAGCTGATCCATGTGCCTGACCTCACCCAATGAGGACCTCCTGATTAAGGCCATCTATTATGTGAGGACCATGGGTACTGGCTATAAGAGTGCCCCTGTTCCTCACATAGATTGCACTTAAAGGGGTTTGGACAGGCGTGGCTCAAGGGTCAGTTTTCTAATCACATATTGCATCTGTCGATGTTGCAAGCAGAACTCAAATGCAGTCAAGAACCTCACTTAAAACAGGAGCAAGGCTGCCTGAACTAAAAACACATGCCTTGCTCACATCCCAGAAAGAAACTTTTTCACAAATAGCACATGCTTGTATTTGTCTGTCGTAATTTTACCCTAGTCTTACAGCCCCCTGTTCAAACCTGCTCTGAATCTATAATGGAGGATGGGAAATCCAAAATATCACAGCATTGCTGTAACCTGTATAAAATGTTAAGACATATCAACCTCCTCATTCTGAAATAATACTGCATTTATTTTAATGGCCAGATTAGACAGAGGGGTTGAACATGACAGAGGACCATAATTAAGAGTTCTTACACTTCATCTTCTGGAATAAATTGGGCTTTATCTTGAAAGATACTCTGCTTTTCTTTATTCAGTCTCTGGTCACATGCCTGATATGTTTGCCTCTTCTTCTGCCATGAATTCTATTAGGTGTCTTACAGTCATCTTAAGCCTTTGTCAGCTTTTCTTGTTCTTCTATGTTTAATGCATTATTTACCTCCATATGGCTGGTCATATCTGGATTGGTTTGTACCATAACTGGAATATCCACCACCATAGCTGTATCCATAATTCCCTCTACCTCAGACTCTGGGGTCTCTAGTGATTAAGGTGTGGGAGAGGAGACCCTCTCTCCTACACTCTCAGCAGCACAATGACCTTCCTCCTCATTGGCCATCTTTGCATGGAGCCATAACCGCCATTGGTTTCACCTACAGGAAGAGTAGGGGAATTTTTTATTAAGAACTCTAATGAAGTACAATTATATGACACACAATACAGCAATAAACAATGAGATAACATGGCGCACCAATCATCAGGAAAACAGTCATTGTAGCCTGGAAAAAAAAATCATCACCAACCATGGACAAAAAAATAAATCCTGCAATATAGGCATATAGCTATGAAAAAGATCCCCAACATTCATAATGAGCAATCGAAATGAACATACCTACAACAAAAACTTCCCATAAGCAAGACTATCTCAGATAGAGCAGAAAACAAATAAAAACATAAAGAAAGCAAAAAAGAAACAGACATAAAATCAGAAATGGGTAACACAAAGGTCCAAAACAGCACATCACAATCACATAATGCAATTAACATGTGAGGAAGCTAAGGCCAGTGCAGGAGTAACAGCAAGGAAAAGCACATAGCAGAGATCATTTATGTATAGATGACCTGGTGTGTGATCTTGTACCCCAATTTTTCCTCCTGTCTTTGGAGCAGAAAGGACTAGAGTCATCCAAATCAGAAAAAGGGTGATTTTGTGAGGAGGCAATGGAAGAGACATCCAAGTTCACCCCTTCATTGATGTCATACCAACTGTTGCAAATTGTCAAGAGGTATAGGTTAGAGCTATGCAGAATAGGACAATTCTGAGCCTGTGGAATTTTAATGAAATTTCACAAAATTCCAGGAAATGTCTCAGAATTTGGTCAAAATTTTGTGGAATTTTTCAAATTTAGTAATTTGGTTATAACTCAATATCCATTTCAGCTACAGATCTGAAATGTGGACTACATATACTTTTTGAGTCAGTGGCCACAAATGTTCCAAATATCATGTAATGTGGTGGGATAGTTCCAAAATTATAGGTGCTTGAATGTTGTCATTTTATTTTTTTTTTGTGCAAAATTTCATGAACTTTCTTTTATCTGCATATACCTAAATGATCTATTGGGTCAGGGATCTTAAATTTAGCATCATTTCTTGATGATAGGTGTTCTAACAATGTACCAGATTTCATGACAATATGATGCATCGTCTCAAAATGATATGTGCTCAAAATCTGTCATTTTATTTTTTTCAGGCAATTTCATGAAAACATTTCATCTACATATAACTTGGGCATCTTTGGAGCTAGACATGTGCAAATTAGTATGGATAACCTTTGTGTAATGCTTACTGAATGATCTAAATATGGAGAGAATTAGAAAAGAGATATGTAAGTTACAGGGGTTCAAAACTTTACTATATAAATATTTGCTAAACTTTCTGAAAATCAAAAATGTGAATGCTTGTAACTTCTCTGCTCTTGTATGCATAGAGTTAACATTTTACATGCATATCCATGGTCCATGTATCCTGGTGTCTAACACAACTGGATAAATTGGTTAAGCAATTTTAATTTTGCAGAAGAAAAAACATGATTTGTAACATTTTCTCACATATTTATGATAGTATATTCTGTAGATGAAGCATCCAGATTTTTTTATGTGGAATTTAACGTTAACAATGCACATATGTCTACTTCATTTGATAAGCTGGGCTGAGATTTTTGCAGTCCTGCTGTTCCTCACTGGGTGACTATCCCCCCTTCACTTTTGGCATAGCCAGATTGACTCAGTAGAACTACTGATCCCACTGATATCCTCTTTATTCTTACAGTGACAAATTTCCTTAAAACATGAGTCACCAACTCCTTTTCCTATCAACCTACCCTGTTAGAATAGCCAAGATTCTTTCTTCCTGCTGCCCAATACATTGTCTTCCCCCTCTACATCTTTTTGAGTACCTCTAAGTCCTAGACTTGCATGGACACCAGGCTCCCTGGATCATACATTGACTGGATGTAATCCTTAATTACCCTGCATTTAGGCTGGAATTTTTGACACTCTGTGCTTTCTTGCTCCAACCTGGGGGGCTACCACTGTTGTACTACCCAGCTCAGATGTCCATTTCTTGGTGAAACTATGCATCTAACTCCTGAAACTAGTGACTCCCTGTGCTAGCTGCCTCTTATACCCCTATACTTTAATTAAAACCCCCCAGATAAGGCTGAGTGAAATGAGAAAATTCCACTTTTATGGCATTTTTCAAGAAATTCTGCAATTTTCACAAAGACTCATGGGATTTGACTTTAAGTACAGATGTTATTTTGCAATTTCTCACAGCAAGCAATTAATAAAATTAGCAGACACAGTCCCCTCATAAGGTCTATGAACCTGTCAAATTTAATGGTATTGCATTCTCTAGTTTTAAAGTTTCAGGGGTTTATAAAGTTGTTTATATTCTTGCAAAATAACATTTTTAAATGATGAGAAAGTATGACTACTTTTAATTTAATTCCATTTAAAGCTGAAAATATGAACTTTTTCAGAAATGACCATGTGGTGTAATAGTTTAAAGGTTTCACCTCTGGTTACATTTGGATATGTAGTTTTAAAATTAGAGGGAACTAACCAACATTTAAATTTTGGCAATATGTTTGTCAGGCTATAATGCAGTCCTGTTTAAAGCTAGAACTCAAACTATGAGCATATACAAATGTAGTAATAACCTGTATACCTGGCAGTGTTTGGAATATTTCAATGAAAACTATCAAAGTTATACTAAAATTACAGAAATCCAAATTTTGGCAACATATTTGACTAGCTATAGCTCAGCTCCCATTAAAGTTTGAGACTTAAAACATGGTGCATATATATGAACTCTGTGTGCTTCTCTAAATCCTGATATTGTGGAGAAATATGGAGCAAAAATTTTAAAATGATCTCAAAATAACTGAAAATTAAATTTTGATTAAATGTTTGACCACCAATAACTCTGCCCTCTTTTTATCTACAACTCTGATATGTGGTACACATTTGTAAGTGATGGGGTACTGCTTACATTTCAAATTTGTTATTATATGAATACATACTTTTAATATTATAGTGAAATAAGTGAAATTTAAAATTTTGCAAAATTCTGCAGAATTGTAGTGAAAGTCTGCAGAATTCCACGGAATAGTAATGGTCATTACACGGGCATTCTGTAGGTGGAATTTTATATTCAGAACAGCTTCAGTATAGGGTTAGATCTCATGACTGCCTTTGTCTTTTTGTTCCGTTTCCTTTTACCCACTCTTTGAAAGAGTTCTGCAATAGGGGGAGCTGGGGAAAGGCATGTCTGACATGGCATCCATAGGGATAGGATCAGCATCAGAAAGAGGAACAGAGATTTGAGAATCAGAGCTTTCGGTGCAGAATTCTGGGCTAGCCACTTGGGGTGTAGTAGGCAGCTCAGTTACAGCAAGGATTGGGTTATCCATGCTAGGGGTTCAAGAATTATGCACAGACTCCCCTGTTTTGCTAGGAGTTGAGATTGGAGTGGCAGACTGCCCAGAGGAAAATGGGACCTTTGACTTTGTTTTATTTATGTTTTTATTTATTGAAATCTAGGATTACAACCTTTGAGCTACAAGCTCATTTACAAATGTTCCATGTCAGGCATACAGGAAATCAATATGCACAGCACTAATTACAAGAGCAAAACACAGAGAAAGCTGTAGGGAAACAATTACATAGACTTGATAAACTGTTTCAGCTGCTTGCACTAAAACCGAAAAATATACAATAATTAATATTAGAGGATGGAAGGTTAATTAGGCAGCACAGTAGGCCTTGAATAGGAGGAAGGGGAATAGGTAGAGGAGGTGGAGTGGGGTGGTGATAACCTCATGCTACGGGTCACTTTGTCGAATAGGGGGTAAGCGGGGATGGGAAGATGAGGCAGAAGGTGATGAGGAGTTAGTTGAGTGGGTTGGGGAACATGTGAAATGGAAAGGAGAGGAGTGGGAAGGGGGAGCTGGGGGGATAGGAAAAAGGGGGTGAGTTACAGGTAAGTGGTAAAGAAGTGCTGGGTTGGATGTATTCAGTATCATAGACACAGAGTGGAGATTAGGGGAAGCAGGAGCATACCTGTTAAACAGGTGAGATTTGAGCGATGTTTTAAACGGGCTGATTGTACTGAGAGTGGTTAGCACAGGTGGGAGCAAGTTAAGCCAGAGTGGGGCTCTGTATTCAAAGGATCTCTGCCCTTGAGAGGGACATTGATGGAGAGATTGATTGATGTGCTGGTAGTCCTAGCAGGCTCAATCAGGAGAAGGAGGAAACTGCTTCCTGGTGGTAACAGGCCTAGGATTGCTTTTTTTGGTGAGTAGACAGACTTGGTAGCAGGTCCTCTCAACCAGATTTAGCCATCCAGTTTGCTGGTAGAGATTACAGGTATGGGTCAGGATCAGAGCCCCTAGTGCTAACCTGCAGGCTTTATTCAGCATAGTGGCTAACCATTTATGGGTACTGTCAGGCACCGCACTGTAGATGGCAAGGCCATAGTCGATAGATGAGAAGACTGAGCTGGTGATGGCAAACTAGAGGGCTTTATCAATAAGGCAGTTACGGTGTTCATATAGAAGACTGAGCTTCTTGTTTGCAGATAAGGCAACACTGTCTTCATGCATAGAGAATGTAAGGGAGTTGTCTAGAGTGAGCCCCAGGTATTTGAAGTTTTGGACCATTTCACTGGCTATATTTTGATTGCTTAGAATGTTAATGGTTGATGTCTTGTGGCACTTATGTGCATAGGCAAAAAGCATGGTCTTAGATTTTTTGTAGTGTTATGAATGTAGAAGTCCTGCTCCATGTAGAAGTCCTGCTCCATGTATTCAGAGGTATTGTGTGCCGCCCTAGAACAGGATCAGAAGGTATGGCCTTCCTCATCACACAGGTTACAATGGGGGGTGAAAGTTCAGTGCAGACTGGAATGTCCAAGAACCCCACAAAGAGTACATTTTATTTCATCACACTCACTACTTAAATGCTGAAGACAGCCACATTTATAACATGATTTTGGCTGCCCTAGATAAAAGAGTATACCCTGTCTTTCCACCCAAAAAAGTGACTTGATAGGTGTTGGATGCCATGGGCCCAATTCTAAGTTGGGTTATGCATGTTGCAAGGCAACTTGCACCAAACCCAATGGCACAAGTCGCACTTTGCAACATGCGTTAAGCCAGTCAGGATTCCAAGAGGTGGCCTGCGCCATAGTATGGGTGGCCTGCACCCAAGGGAACATCCACCTGCTGCATCCCCTATGGCATGGTGAAAGGGGGAGGAGTTACAGCAGCAACTGTTCACTATTCTGAGAGGGCAGCTGCCGTAACCCAGTTACTCAGTTCTAAGACCCACTGTGGCACTGTGGGGATAAACCAGCTGTTTGCTGGACTAAGGGGCTTCACCCCTGCACTGCCACAACCCAGACACAGCAGTGCCCAATGGACCCCCCCATTACAGAGCAACCCCCCCAATGCCAGGGTGCTACCTGCTGGCACCCAGGTCCACGTTTCACCAGTGCCACCCTTGAACCTCTGCCACACTGCTGACCCTCCCCATGGCCCACAGGGTTTTGTGGGCTTGTTTCAGGGCTGGGAGGGCTCGGGGGCTGCACCCTGCCATCAGTGGCTTGCAGCACCCAGGTCTGTGGTGCCCTTCCTGTGGTGCAACCCTGCGGCTGCTACAAGTTGCAGGGTGTAAGTGCCGGGGACCCTGCCTGTTCTAGAATAGTGTGCAGGGTCCCCAGCATAGTGGCGAATGTCGCAACTCGCATATGTCTGTGAGTTGCAACATTCTTCTTGGAATCCGGCCCCATGTGTTTAAGTTTCATTTGGAATTTTTACCCCTCAGTCCAAAAGCCTTCACTATTCAGAATGAGTTCAGGGGTGCCCTGTATGTTGCAATGTTTCACCAAGCAGTAAACAATATCTGCAGTATTCATCCTTTCATTCCAAAAAAGAATTGTAACAGTTTTGAAAAAGGGTTTCATAAGGGGAAAAACCATGAAAGGTGTCCAGAGGGGATTGTCTTTAACACATGATACTGGTTTCAAAAAATGATTCAGTAAGCCTGCAGTCCTAAAGCTGATATTCAAAACAACGGTCACCTGGTGCATGTATCAGGGCATACGCATCTGAGGGAAAAATTTTAAATACTGCTTTATCAACATGTTCCACAGATAGGCTCTGTCAAATGGCAGCTTCATACCCCTTTATTGCGGTGGTGTGCTGCATTCCTCCTCTTTGCCGATTCCACTGGATGGTGGAACAGGTTAGGATAACTAGATGATTTTTGTCAGTTGGAACTGTCCGTGAGGGGAGGATTATCAGAAAAACTGGCAGGAGGAAGCGGCACAGGGAGAGCTGGCTGTGCAGCCCAGTCCATCTCCATGGAAGCTGGGTGAGCAGTAGCTTGCTCTGAAGTATGATGGACAATATCAGAATCAGGTTGTACCTCTGTAATAGGTTCTACATGGATCTGGCTCACTGCATCTGTCACAAAGGTATCAGAAGGAGAAACAGCCACATCTGAAAGGCAGGAAACTCTGGATTGCATCTTCGGGCTCAGCGCAGCTGCATCAGCTGGCAGTTGTGACTTTTTATCTTTCATCAGCTCATCAGAGCAGTCAGTGGCAGCAGCAGAAGTGTGACTGTGTGTTCTGAGTCCAAGTAGCAAGATGTCCAGATTCGGAATCTAGGTACCATTCTCTGCTGGAAAGTCATCGAGCTCCATTTAAAGGGATCCACATCAACCCAGTGGATGCCAACAACAGAGTGGGAATAACAGCACTGCACATAGCTGTACATGGCAGGGACAGCTAATACAACCCCATCTAATGGTAAATGCAGTGCACAGCACACACAAATGGAGAAGCACACACAGCACACTGCCTGCATTGATACAGCACCAGTAACAACTGTTGTCCATTATCACACACAATCAATTCCTGACACCTCTTGCCATGCTCCACCAATCACCAGCCCCACCCCCGTTACTGTGAATTAACACCCCTGTTTCCACAGTGCATGCCTCCACGTATGCCAGGTGGGCCAGATTGCTACATCCAGGCTGCTGGTGACCACTGGTTCCACGTTGGTCATGGACATTGCTTGCACCCCATGTGTGTGCAGGCTTGCCATGCACCATGTGGTCGTGGCTCTGTGTCAGAGCCCTGCTGACCTACTGTGCACCCCCCCACCTCTGGTTCCCCTCCACTGCTCACCTCACAGCCGGCTCCTCTGCACCTCATGTCTATCCTTTGTGAACACCTGCACTCTTCATGCTTCCTGCATCCTGCAAAGGTGGTGGCTTGTCGGCGCTCCACAGTACACCCCACTTCTATGGCCATAGCTCAATTTACTGCGTGCTCCTTCACTCATAGTTTCCATGTTTGTGTGGATGACGTGGATCACATCAAAGCAGGTTCTGAAGACTAAGAGTCATTGAGCATGTCCACAAGGTGAGCCTCATCTGTATATTGTGGAGCCATATTCCCAGAATTGGCACCAAAATGAGTGGAAGGGTTGCCAAGTATAAATTTCTTCCCAGAGAGAAATGGTGGACTGCAAGATGTTTTTTACTTTATTGAGTCTACTCTTTTCTGTCATAAATTTCAATTCTTCCTCTGCCATCCTAGCAAGCAGCAGTCGTTTCTTTTCCTGCAAATCTTGTCATAGCTTCTGTTCTGCAGCCAGCAGATCCTTTTCAAAAATGTCCAAAAAAACAGGACCCATAACAGGAGTGGAGGTCGAAACCAGGGGAGAAACTGATCCCTCATCCTCCAGAGCTCCACATCCTCCATCATCCTTCACCACCGAGTTAGGCCTCTCCATCTCTCCTGCAGGGAACAGACTGCACCCCCTGCAGCAACCTGCAGCAACACCTCACGGCACAAAACAGAGTGGGAATAACAGCACAGCACAGAGTTGTGCATGGCAGCGACAGCTAACACAACCCCGTCTAATGGAAAATGCAGCTCACTGCACACACAAACAGAGCAGCACACACAGCACACTGCCTGCATTGATATAGCACCGGTAGCAACTGCTGTCAATTAGTGCACAAAATCAATTCCTGACACCTCCTGCCACGCTCCTGCAATCACCAGTCCCTCTCCCCTTACCGTGAATTAACACTGCTGTTTCCACAATGTACTGTATGTCTCCACTAATGCCACGCAGGCAGACTTCCTACATCCAGGCTGCCGGGGACCACCATTTCCACATTGCCAATGGACACTGCTTGCACCCCACATGTGTGCAGGCTTGCCATGCACAGTGTGATTGTGGCTCTGTGTTGGAGCCCTGCTGACCTGTTCTGCACCCCCCCCACTTCTGGTCCCCCTCCTCCGCTCACCTCATGGCTGGCTCCTCTGCACCCCATGTCCACCCTGTGTGAACACCTGTGCTCTACATGCTTCCTGCAACCAGCAACCAGCAACCATGGTGGCTTGTCAGTGCTCAACAGTACAGCCCACTCCTACAGCCATAGCTCACTTCACTGTACATTTCTTCACTCAAGGTTTCCGTGTTCATGGAGATGACATGGATTCCACTTAAAGCTGGTTCTGGCGACTAAGAGTTATCGGGCATGTCCACAAGATAAGCCTTATTTGTATGTTATGGAACCATATTCCCAGAACTGGTGCCAAAACCAGTGGAAGGGTTGCCAAGTAGAAATTTCTTACCCAGGAGACCTGGAGGATTGCAAGATGTTTTTTACGTGTCTTTACTTTATTGAACCTACTCTTCTCTGTCATAAATTTCAATTCTTCCTCTGCCATCATAGCAAGCAGCAGTTGTTTCTTTTCCTACAAATCTTGCAATTTCTGTTCTGCAGCCAGCATATCCTTTTTGAAAATGTCTGAAAAACCAGGACCTGTAACAGGAGTGGATGTCGAAACCGGGAGAGAAACCGATCCCCCATCCTTCAGAGCTCCACCTCCTCCATCACCGTCCACCACCAAGCTAGGCCCTCCATCTCTCCAGCAGAAAACATACTGCTCCCCCTAAAGCAACCTGCAGCAACACCTCATGGCACAAATCAGAGTGGGAATAACAGTGCAGCACAGAGCCATGCATGGAAGGGACAGCTAACATGACCTTGTCTAATGGTAAATGCAGCGCACAGCACACACAAACAGAGCAGCATACACAGAACACTGCCTGCAAAGATATAGCACCAGTAACAACTGCCACCCATTGGTGCACACAATCAGTTCCTGACACCTCCTGCCATGCTCCCCCAATCACCAGCCCTTCTCCCCTTATTGCGTATTAACACCCCTGTTTCCACAGTGCATGCCTCCACTAATGCCATGAAGGCTGGATTGCTACATCCAGACTTCGGGGGACCACCAGATCCATGTTGCCCATGGACACTGCTTGCACCCCATCTGTGTGCAGGCTTGCCATGCACGGTGTGGTTGTGTCTCTGTGTCGGAGCCCTGCTGAGCTGCTCTGCACACCCCCACCTCTGGTCTCCCTCCAACGCTCACCTCATGGTTGGCTTCTCTGCACCCCATGTCCACCCTGTGTGAACACCTGTGCTCTACATGCTTCCTGAATCATGCAACCATGGTGCCTTGTCGGCGCTCAACAGTACAGCCCAATCCTATGGCCATAGCTCACTTCACTGAGCGCACCTTCACTCGCAGTTTCCGTGTTCATGGGGATGACGTGTATCCCATTTAAAGCCAGTTCCGGTGACTAAGAGTCATCAGGCATGTCCACAAGATGAGCCTCATTTGTATGCTGTGGAGCCATATTCCCAGCATTGGCGCCAAAACCAGTGGAAGGGTTGCCAAGTAGAAATTCCTTTCCAGGGAGAACTGGAGGATTGCAAGATGTTTTTACATTTCTTTACTTCATTGAGTCTACTCTTCTCTGTCATAAATTTAAATTCTTCCTCTGCCATCCTAGCAAGCAGCAGTTGTTTCTTTTCCTGCAAATCTTGTCATTTCTGTTCTATGGCCAGCAGATCCTTTTCAAAAGTATCCAAAAAAACAGACCCTTTAACAGGAGTGGAGGTCAAAACCAGGGAGAAACAGAATCTCCCTTCCTCCTGTGCTCCACCACCTCCATCATCCTCCAGCACCGAGTTAGGCCCCTCCATCTCTCCTGGAGGAAACAGACTGCACCCCCCGCACCATGAGTAGGGGAAGTTTTTATTAGTAATTAAGTACATTTACATACAAAAGAGAAGACATTCAAAAAATAGGAACATTTTTAGAAAATAAATAGTTGCAATACAGACATTATATCACCTCAAATATTTTCAAAGAAAAGTATCTTGTTTATAACATATTCTAATTCACTCCACATAGAAATCAATATAACCAATAAAAGACTCCCCACCATTCTAAGTATGTGTTGTGTGTGTGTGTGTCGGTTTCTTTCTTGGTCCCATATTTCATTGATATGTGCAAGATGGATTGCAAAAGTTGTTCTTGGTGGATTTCTAGTTGTTGTAGTGTTAAGTTACATCTTGTTTGCCAAATCCAGTATTTAAAACAGGCTAGTATGATGTGTGTAGTACTGCAATGGTAGGATGAACCATGATTAGGGAGAATACCTTAAAAAAAGACATCTGGGGAAAATATATAAAAGGGAAATTGTGTCCATTTGTTCTTAGTCATAGCCCAGAAGTTTTGGACAAACGGGCATTCAAAGTATGGATGTTTCATTGTTTCTAAGATCTCCTGGTATGAGATTCTGGGTCAATATTTTTCAGTCTTATCTTTATGCTTTAGGTTATTTTTCACATTTAGTTTACCATGGGCTAGATATACAGAAGGGTTGCACCTTGTGCAACTGACTTATGCCAGCGCAACCCCAGAATTGTGCCCCAGGGCAGTACTCAAAGATGGGAATTGTGCAACGTAATACCCAATGCACTGGGATGCAATGATAATGTATGTGGCACATCTCCAGGGAGTGCACCCATGCATATGCGGCACATCCCGATAGTCAGCCTGGGATGTGCGGCACATCTGCTGACGCAGCCCAGAGATGGGCGGCATACCTGGGCTCACAGTTGACCCATAAAAAAAGGCACAAGTGCCCACAACCCACAGGCATGCTGCTGCATTGCAGTGTGCAACACAGCAGCCACCAGCTATGGGTAGCTACCCCCTGGAATACCATGCACAAGCACCCTCACATGTCACTGGCAATCTAGTGGTAGCCCCCTCCCTGCCCATACTTATGATCGCTGTACAGTAAATGTAGGAATAGCCCTGGTGGTGCAGTGGTTCCCCCTACCCCACTGGTACCTTTGATTGCTGTAATCTAATAGTAGGTCTAGGCCTGGTAGGTTAGTGGTACCCCCCACTGAGCCGGTACCCTGGCAACATGTCAGACCCACAGGATTTCCCTGTGTTCAGCAGTACCCCCACCCACCGGGTAACCGCGATCACCCATTATGATAATGAATCCAGCTCCCCTGCGGCCCAGTTCCCCTCACTCACCTACACAGGACCTCTACCCACCTTCCCTCCCATCATCAGCAGGTAGCAATCCCACCTGCATACCTCCGTGGCTGCCTGCTGAGTGACAGCTGATAGTAGCAGTAGCAAGTTTATTGACCACTGTGGACATCGGTTAGTAGTGCATACTGTACACCCATTCACAAATATGAATTCATCTCATATTTGTGAATGGGCATTACAGACTGCAAGCCCATTGGTCCACAGAGTTGTCCAATGGGCTCATAGCTGCTACTGTCAGCTGTCTTTGGAGGGTAGCAGCAGAGATATGTGGGTTGGATTGCTGCCCGCCGATGATGGGGGAGAGCTGAGTGGGCAGGGGGTCCTGTGTGGGTTGGGGGTGGGGATCCACTGGACCACCAGGGACCTGGATCCATTATCATAATGGGCGACTGCAGTTACCGGCGGGGTGGGGGATACTGCTAAACTACCAGGGAGAGTCCTACTATTGGATTTTGGTGATCAGGGGTACTGGCTTAGTGGGGGGGTACCACTAGCCTACCAGGACTGATCCTACTATTGGATTACTGTAATAGGAGGTACTGGTGGGGTGGGGGGGAACCACTGGACCACCAGGACTATTCCTACAGTTACTGTACAGTGATTGAAGGTACCAGCAGGGTGGGTGAATCACTGGACCACCAGGATTATTCCTACAGTTACTATATGATGCTTAGGTGTATAGGCATTAAGGGGGGTACCACTAGCGCCCCTCTGACAGAACCACATGCTGTGCAGGGCTCCTGGTGCATTTTGCTGGCCTGCCCTGCACAACTCATGCAAATGGGGCCATAATGACATGTAAATGGCCCTGTTTGTGCCTTGCGCGCATTATGGCCCCATTTGCATATTGGTAGCTGAATATCAGGAATTTTCACACAGAGTATCTATGCTGCACTGGCACATTTCCCATTCCTGGTATTCAGCCCTGACTGGGGGGATGTGCCAGCACATTGTATTTGTGCAGCACATATTTGTTGATATATTCAGATGTGATGCACCATGGCTGACCTCTTTTGAATATATCCCTAAGTTGCTCCAATGCACCCCCATTGCGCTGTGTCTCCACTTGCACCATTGCCAAGTGCAGTTTTTAATATCGGGCCCCATGTGTACATAGCCACATTACATCTCACATTTTAGGTGGGATTCTGGGGTCAGTTAACATTTGGTTAATTTTTTCATTTCCTGAAGTGGACTTTCTAAGAAGGGTAGTGTTTTTTTGGTAGTAATTCATCAGGACTGCGTCATAAAATATTTTCCTAGTGGTTGTAATAATGAACTGCTTTGGGGTGTACCACTGCTTTAATCTCCCAAAACAATTTTGTAAGTATAAAAATAATAATGACAAGTGTTTTGCTTAGGAATTCTGGAATTTGGTAAAAAGTGCTTTATAGTAGGTGCGATTTGATCTTGTATCTATGGAGTCTATACTGTGTGGGTTCCTGTTAGAATGGGTTGTATATTAGCATACAAGAAAATGCTATGAAGAAAAAACCAATGGGTTTATCTTAGCTAATCCTCCCACTGGTTCTTCTAAATAGGTAATTTATCTTTTAATGGGATTTAATTTACTTCTACATACACACAGAAAAAAAAACTGAATAGTTGTGTCTCTAGTTTTTTTGGAGGGGGATAGATATAACTGAGATGTATAACAATAGTAATGAGGTATGTCTTTACCGTGTAAATCTGTTGGTGTTTTTTTTTTTGCTCATACACCATTTGTTCCATGGGGCGACACTGTCTAGAGCAATATTTATTGTGTATTCCCAATTGAACTGAGTGAGATCTCTATTGTCCCAAAATATATTTCTTAAATTTTACAATGTTTAAGCAATAGGTAATCCTATTATCCCAGTAATATTTGATTGCCTGGGTCCTGTTGTTATGCAGTGGCTTTTTTGATAACTGATTGAGAAGCCTGTAATTTGGGAGCATTTTTGCAGTATTGGTTTAGCTTGAATTCTTGATTGTTTGACTGCCTCCTATTAAACATATGTCATCTGCATAAACCAATCTTTTTATTTCCACATCCTGACCTGTTACTGATAATCCTGTTATAGTTGTAGTAGCATTTAGTTTTTGTATTAGCAGATCTAATGCTAAAATACATAACAAAGGAGTAAGGGGGCACCCTTGTCTTATTTAATTTCAGACCTGGCAAGGTTTACTAATCCAGCCGTAAATCTATGGAGATACGGATGCTTGTCTGTAACAGAGCTGGATCCATGAAATGAAAGTTTTTGGAATCCTATATGCTTGCATACAGTGTCATAAATATGTACAGTATGTGATACTTTATCAAAGGCTTTGGATTGATCTAAGCTTAGTATAACCCAAATATTTCATCTTCATTGCCTTTTTCCATGATTTTTCTTAATACTATTAAAATGTCTGTTATTTTTCTACCCAGTATTGAACATACCTGTGTGGGGTGTATGATAGAATCTAATATAGCTGTTAATCTATTACTTAAGATCTTTATTAGGAGTTTGAAATAAGAGTTTAACAATGTAGTCATGCTCCAGTTGATTAAAAGTTCTTTATCTCCCTGTTTGTAAAGGAGAATCAGCAGGCCTTTGTACATTTCTAATGGAATGTTCTTGTTGTATCATATAGTTGTAAAGTTCAGTTAGTTCTACTATGTGAGGATATATTTTTTATAAAGTTAATTGGGTAAACCATCTACCCCTGGAGCAGTCCCTGTATTCAAATTGGAAATAACTGTTTTAAATTATTTTGCTGTAATGGATTTGATTAAGGTTGTAACATGACTTTTTGAGATTTTGTTTAGGTTACAAGATTGTAGCCATTCTTCTAACTAGGGCATTTCTGGAAATGAATTTCCAAATATCATAATTATGTATTTTTCTATTTCTGTAAATATTTAGTTTTTTTCCTTTAATGATTTCACTTTGTTTTGTTTATACAGATGTGATATTTTTATTCATTTTACATTTAAGGCAACTTTCAAATGGGTTAACTTGGAAGTGTTTCCCTTGAGTGCTAAATCTTTGTTCAAACTGCAGAGATTTGAACATATTACATTGGTAATGCAGTTTTTCTTGTTTTACTGTTGACATTTGGGCTGAGTAGTCTTGTTTATTTTCTTTTCATAAGGTAATTAAGTGATGTAATTGTTCCCTTAATGCTTCATAGTTCTTATTTTTATATTGGCCATTAGGTTTGTTCATTAACTGAAAAAAAAATATTTCAAATCTGCTTTACTGTACTCCCACCATTCTACTGCGGAATCATATAAGAAAAAAAATAAGATTTTCTGTCCCTGAGTATGTGTTGTAAACTTTATGCAATTTCTATGTTGTCTAAAATACTGGCATTTAGTCTCCAATACCCTTTCCCTGCTGTGGTTTCATGAAAGTTCACAATTTTGACACTTAAACATCATGGTCAGATGAGACTATTGATAGTACTGATGTCTGCATGATTGGAAGGTTTGATGAGACAAACCAATAATCTATTCTAGTAGCTATCCACCCTTGAAAGTATGTATGCTGCTTGTTTGCATTATATTGTTGAAAAATATCTATCAACCCTGTTTGTTGTAATAGTTTGTTCAAAAAAGAGGCACCACAAAAGACGTTCTCAGTCTTCAGGCCTCTGATTGTAGCCTACTGCAATTAAAATCATCCCCAAATAGGATATTTTTGTAGGTAAATAAATACAGTTATATTAGTTATAATATTTCTATATGGCTTGACTTGGCCTTGGGGGCATAAAGATTAATGAGTCTAAATTCCTGATTTTCTAAAGAGATGTCCATTAAAAGTTCTCTGTCTGGGTATGAATCCATGACAGGAGTCCAACAGAAATTCTGTCAAAAGGCCTGTCAGTGACACAGGCAGGTCAACCGCATTCTGCAGTTGGCTTCCAGTTCACTATTGATTTCTTTGTTTTTCTTCAGGGGCTTCCAGAACCCCACATGGGGGCCAGCCCTGCACCCCCTCATTTCTAAAAGATTCTCACCCAGTTGGAGCTGATTGTGTGGGTGCAGGACCCCTGACAGGCAGCACCAGGTTCCAGCGGATCTCCCACCACGGCTAGTCATGGTAGTCACTGTGGGGGACCTCACTGGTGAAATGTCACTGTGAGGGGGTAAACGCCTGGGTATATGTCAATTGTGCATGAAATCTTTATTTTGGGGTTATTTACACAAATTCCCAGCTCACAACTGATTAGTGTGTAGAGCCCCACATCCATTCTACACTTGCCATTTGTATTTCATATGTGAAACTGATTCTTGTATCTTAAAAATAAAACTAGGTCACATTTAGAATTATTGAATACAGCATAAGTGGTTTTCCTTTTTCTTTCTCATTTTAGACTATTTACATTTAAATATGCTATTAAAAGTTCATATCTTTCTGAGTTCATTTTTCAATCAGGTTACCCTTTTGAACCTTGATCTAGTCCCCCATCTTTTCCTTTTCGATTAATTTTTATTCTTTTGTGGTTGTTCTTCTCCTTCTGTAGCATAGTCTTTTTATGAGGAATGTCCAGATGTTGTGTCTGAATCTTCTTCTGCCTCTATGTTGCTCCATTGTAGGGATGAAAATTTATTTTGCAAGATTATTTGTTCTGGTTCTTGGATGCTTTCCTGTTTTTTCTGCTCTTTCCTTTCTGTACCTTCTGAAATCCATGTCCTTCTGGGTGGGGGGATATATTTTCATCCATGGTATCAGTACTAGTAGATGGTACTGGAACTGACAGCATGGGATCTGTAGTTGGATCAGGAAGTACGAAGTCATGACCAATGTGTTTCAGAGGGCACTGATGGAGTTGGTCAGGCAGATCTCAGTTTTGTAGGCAACAGGATGTCTTCAGGTGTTGTGGCTGAGCAACTTTTGCTGTCTTATTAATGTAATAATCCTCTTCCCCATAGTCAGAGTTAGTTGTGTTGTGGGCAGCCCAAGGGCAGGTTAAGAATGTGTGACCTTCCTCCTCACAAAGGTTGCACATAGGTGTGAAAGTGCAGTGAAATTCAAAGTGATCCACTGTTCTGCACTGTATACATTTTAGCACATCACAGTTACTGCTGAGATGACTGTGTGAGCCACATTTATAACGTGATCTGGCTGAGCTTGATAGAAGAGTACCTTTATCCCTTCCTCTAAAAACAATTTGGTGCACGTTGGATGCCCTTGCCATCTTGTCTCAGTTTAATCCTCAGTTTCCAACCCCCCAATCCAAAATCCTTCCCCATCTATTATGGGATCTGGAGTGCCTTGGATATCATATCTCTTTTCTAGCCAATAGGTGATGTCAGAAATATTAACCCCTTTCATTTTGAATTAAAATTGTAACAGTCTTGAAAGTTGGCTTGTTAGGGATATCACCTGAAAGGGAGTCCATAAGGGGGTATTTTTTCTGGGAGGAAAACATTGTCCAAAATCTATCTAACAGTGTAGCTGACTGCAACTGATGTCATATGTACTTTCCCTGGACTTTGTATCTAAGTGTAAACATCAGCAGGGAAAAAAATAAAGGCTTACTTTAGTAATGCTTTCCCTATGTGAAAGCGGTCAGGTGGGGTTTCCATACTGCCAAGATATCTAAAGCATACAGCGTGTCTTCACTTTGCCTGTTTGAGTGTTTTTTTGAAATAAACTGGTGTAAGTGACATTTATATTATTTGTATTGGTAGTATCATCACTTGCGATATCCATTTGCCCTGAGTTAATAATGTTGTCAGTTACTGTCTCAGTTCTGGACTGCGATAAATCAGTTAATGCTTTATAAAACACTTCTCCTGTACTATCCAAGGAAGAGTATGTAGGTGTACCTGATTTTGTTTGGTTCTGGGGTGTTGTGGTTCAGTTCTTGCTGCTTCTTCCTCCGATGTTGGCATTTTTTTTGTCTTTTGACAGATCTCTGTCGCTGTCAGTTGCAGTGCATTGAGACATGTCTGGTGATCCTGGAATGGGGATTAGAGGGTCTGGAATCCATGTCACTTTTGTTGTGCAAGTTCATCCTGCATTTTGTAAGGCCACTTCATGTGTCCATTGTTTCTCTGTATTGTTGGATGATCCTGGTTCTTGTTCAGTTGTCATGGGGCTTGAATCCAGGGCTTTCTGTTAAGATACAAAATAGAAAACTTTCATTTGTTTTTCTCCAGAATTCCGTGTGAGTTCTCTACATTTTGCTTACTTTTTTCTTTTCAAGTTTTTTTTTCTTGAAAATAGGTCAGTTCCATTTCAGACATTTGTGCTAGAAATATTCACTTTTTTTAGTCATCTTCTGCTATAGTTGCTGCTCTGCCTGTAACAGGTCTGTATCATCTTCCATATCCATGAGTTGTTTAACATTGGAATCCAGAATCTCTGGTAGGCTGTTATTAAGATTTTCCGTAGTGCTGAATGCACTTTCCTCTCCTCCTCTCTTGCAGTCTATTCCTGGCTCCATCATGATGGATGTCTCCATCTCTCACACAGGAAGCTCAAGAACACCCTGCAGCAAGAGTGGGGGAATTGCTTATTGAAACACAAAACAATGATTAATGGTACAAAACAGTCAGAACAATAAAAGGAGAGTAAACACTGAAAAAACAACCAAAATAAAAAATCAGTGCTGCAGGAGAAATAATCCTGCAGAAACCAGAAAAGAAAAAGGAAAATGAATACAAACAAAAAAGGTGGAACCTTTCCTAACTAAAAAAAAAAGAACTCAAAAAAAAAAGGAGACCAGCTATAAAAAACAGTAATAATGACAGAAAAAGAGAAATCAAAAAAGGGCCCATGGGCAATGTTTCCAACAGTGAATCCCTAAAGTAATAGAAAGCTGAAGATGTCCAGCAGTGCATTGCCATCTAAGGTCAGATTCCACCATTTGTACCAATGAGGCATGCTCCAACCACTGCTGCTGTAACACAAACTTACAGCGGCTCTCCAGATCATAACCTTCAGACAGGAAAAAAACAGCATCAGCCCAGAATCATGTTTTAAGGCCTTACCCATGACTGAACCATAAATAAGGTGTCAAATGTGTGAGAGCACCAAAAGGGGTCCCCCCATGTAATTCCCAAGATGGACCGAAAAGGGAGAATGTATGGGCGTTCAAAATATAAATGCAGAATGGTTTCCAAAGTGTCCTGGCAACTGCCTCTGGCACAAAATCGTTCTATGATGCTCTTATGCTTGTTGTTACCCATAACATTGAGCTTGCCATGGCAACACAACCAGACCACATTCTAATAATGGAGGGGTGGAGAATGGGCATCATTCAAGTACAACAAGGCCTGTCATTTAAGGGTGGGTGGCTACCCCGGTATAACATCAGCAGCTATGGGAAGCAATGCCTTATAAAAAGGCCTTCCTGTGTTTGGCACAAATTAGGTCCCAGGATAGGGGACATTGCTTAATACACCTCAAAAAGGAGCTACAAAACTCAGAAAAATGGCCAGCCTGCTGAAAAAAGGGCATCAGCCTGCTCCTTTCTACCTGGAGGGGCATCATCCAATCCAACACCTATTCCTTCCAAGCAGAAGAAGGACTGGAGGACCAAGGGACAATGTTATAAGGAAACAAAATACTATAAAAGAAAGCTATGATATGATGAACCACTCACCTACTGTATTAACCTCTGGCCACAGATGAGACCATTCCACACACAGATAGGTGACATTAAGGATTCTTTGTTCCTAAGGATTCTTTGTTACTTCCTCTATAACAACCCTTTCCCAGTTGGGTACTACCTGAGAACAATACCTTACCTCCCCTTACCTCACCAACTGGAGTAGCTAAGAGCTGCCAAGAGTGCAGAATGCTGCACCGGACTGACCTGGAGACCTTCAGGAATGTGAGACACTGGTGCTGCAAGCTAGGAGTCTGACACTTGAGTTGTTGAGCAAAAAGGTAAAAGTTTACTGAAATTGTAAAAGAAATCTTGGTAATCACAGCCACAAATGGCACAGTTTAAATTTAGGCAAAAATAACACTTCAAACACATAAATTAGAACTGCTGTACACTGTATATCCAAGCAGGACACCTCCACCCTACTAATCACCTTGTAATCATCCCTGGAGACTGCATGCACTTACCAGCCACTAGCCCTCCTGATATCACACTTTCCCAGGATAAGCACCCACCTAGGCCTTAATCCTCAAGCTTTATTCACTGTAGAACTAAGGAAATCAGTGACTACTGGGTCCACCTCTGAGCTGTCAGTCCACTGACCCCTTGTGTCAGACAGCCTCACTGGTATCCAATTTCACTTGTCTTAAGGTCATACAGTGACTACTAGGCCTTATCTACCTCAGTCAGCCCTCTTACCCCTTCTGCCAGATATCCCCCTTGGCATTCAATTACTCATTGACTATACTGTATTTCTTATACCATAAAATCATTCACATTCAGTGGACATTTCATAAAATCATCACTGTAACACATTTAAAACTGAGCAATGGCATTAAACAATGTTGCATACTGGTACATTAAAAGGTGTGACAGAATCCCCCCCAGTCCCTTAAGGTCCAGTCCTTCACTTTGACAATGGTTTCCTAAATTCAGAAGGACTGAGGTCAATTCTCTGTAAAACAGTGTCACTGTGGCTTTTAAAATAGTCCCCAAACTGCATCAGTAAGGTTTTTACTATACAACACTCCTTTGGGATTACTGAAGAAATTCTGTGTAAAGATGTTGCAGCTTGATGTAGTTGGAGGGCCCCCTTTTTGAGTCAGCATGATGTAGATGTGAGGAGGAGCAAGGATTTCTTCAGATTTGCAGCTTTTCTTCTGTGAGGAAAACTGGATACACAGGATCATCAGGAACATGAAGCAACAGCCTTTCTATTCTAGGTCCTGTTCTCACTTACTGCCCTTTCTGACCCTACTCTGGGATACAGATGATCTCCTATTCCTACACTGTATTTATATTAAACTGGTTCTGTGAGGCTTTCTTTTCTTCACTAGGCCTCTTCAAACAGACACCCCTTGGCATGGGCACCTTCCTTCTTGGTCGCTCTTCATGCTCAGACTGGCTGAACACTGGGTGTGCAACGTTTTTATAGCCAAAAATTAATTAACATATTTAAATCTGTGGTCAATGAGTGGACACTGACCTGTCCAGCTGCTCAGAACCAACCAAATTTCTCTCTGCAGCAGCATAAGCCACAATGGAATTCTTAATTTTGAAGCTCAACTGCCCCTCTTAAAATTTCTAAGGCTTCCCCTTTTTTTTTAACTTTTGGTCACTTTAAAATACATTTTCTTTGTTACTTAAAATGAACATTTTCCCAACGGTCAATCACTATTTCAATATAATCACTGGACAGCTGACTTCCTAAGCTTTCTGGTGATTTTTTTCTGTAAACAGTAGCCCCTAGGAAAGTTAAGTGACTAAGACTAGTATCCTTTTACACTAAAGTACTTAAATAATCAATTCTGAACACTCTTCTATTTTTTCCAGTCAAAACAGTTGTTTCCCCTTTACTTGTGCTTAGTTCAACAGTTTGTTTTCTCTCAGACATTAAATATTCATTTTCCCATGCTAAGCCCCACCTCCAGTGTAACTGCCTGCATGGATTAGTTTCGTTAAGGACCCACTAGCCCCATCAAGGTTAGTGACTCCTCTATTTCTCATTTTTACCACATACAACTGTTTGCCTTTGTGTAGGACACTCTTAGGAATGTGTGTACCAAGTTTGGGTTAATTCTAGCCAAAAGGTGCTTGGCAACAAGATTCTGAACTTGGCAATACTGTTGCAGCATGACTACATAGAAACACAGAAACATAGAGGTTGACGGCAGATAAGGACCGCAAGGCCCATCCAGTCTGCCCATTTCATTTTCTACCTTATATATGTGCCATCAGCCTTTGCTCTGTCCGTGGCCTATTTACTCATACTCATCTGTATTGCTGTCTTATGCCTATCCCATGCCTGCTTGAAGCCCTGCACTGTATTCATAGCCACCACTTCCTGAGGTAGGCCATTCCATGCATCCATCACTCTTTCTGTGAAAAATAATTTCCTTACATTCCCCCTTAATCTGTCTCCTTCTAATCTCATGCTGTGTCCTCTTGTCCTGCTGTTTTTCTTATATTTAAATTCGTTGGACTCTTTCACCTTGTTAATGCCCTTAAGGTGTTTGAATGTTTCGATCATATCACCTCTCTCCCTCCTTTGCTCAAAGGTATACATATTGAGCTCTTTTAATCTGTCTTCATATGTCTTGTGATGCAGTCCCTGCACCATTTTGGTTGCCCTTCTCTGGACTGCCTCAATTTGGTTAATGTCCTTGTGAAGGTGTGGCCTCCAGTACTGCATGCAGTACTCCAGATGGTGCCTAACCAGTGTCTTGTAAAGAGGGATTATTACCCTCTTATGACTTCTAGATACCCTACTAATACACCTTAATATCCCCTAGCCTTACCTACTGCTTTAGAGGTCTGCTTGGATGATTTCAGGTCATCGGTGATGATGATGCCCAAGTCTCTTTCTTCCTTTGTGACTGCCAGCAACTTGCCTCCCAGCCTATAGGTGGCTTCAGGGTTTCTGTTCCCTATGTGCATGATCTTGCACTTCTTTGCATTAAATCCCAGTTGCCACTCTTCTGACCATTTTGCTAGTTTATCCAGATCTCTTCTCATTCTGTCTACCCCATCTGGATCATCTACTCTGTTGCAGATCTTGGTGTCATCTGCAAACAGACAAGCCTTACCCTCTAGTCCATCTGCAATGTCACTAATGAAGATATTGAAGAGGACTGGCCCCAGGACTGATCCCTGAGGTACCCACTTGTGTCTTGCATCTCTTCTGACTGTATACCATTTACCACCACTCTCTGTTTTCTGCCCGTCAACCAGTTTGCCACCCAGTTGACCAACTTCTGACCCAACCTAGCCTACCTAGCTTATTTATCAATCTTCTATGTGGAACAGTGTCGAAAGCTTTGCTGAAGTCAAGGTAGGTGACATCAACTGCTCCCCCTTGGTCCACCACTCTGGTTACCCAGTCAAAGAAATCTGTGAGATTAGTTTGACAGGACTGGCTTTTATCCTGTTAGTGTCTGCATTAAAGTGCTTTGTTTTAACTTCTGTGCACTTTTGTAATTCGTAAGTATTATTGTGTTGTGCCCGGAGACTCCTCCAGACCCCACACACCCTTTTATATATTTATTTATTTTCAGTGTTTTTTCCATGTGTGTGTAGCTGTGAGCCCCTGTGCCACAACTGCACCCTTGAATGCATAAAAGGGTTCCTGTGAACACTCTTTACAGTGTGTGCACTCCTTTACTGTGTGTGGGTTTTCTGAGCCCCGATCTCCGGACTGTGCCCACTATTGTATTTATTTATTTTTACTAAAAGCCAGTTCCTAAACATATCCCCTAGTGCTTTACACCTTGCCAATTAAGAAAAGGGAATAAATTATCTGGTTGATCCTGCTTTGAGCACATCGTGTTGCTGCCTCTCGACACTGCATGTAGCAGGAGAGTCTGCTAGGCTGAAGCCTAGCTTCCACATAGCTGTCAAGTGAGGCGGCCACACTAGGCAGACCTAAGGATTCCTTTACTGAGTGCCAACTTTTCTGGCTGTGGGACCAACTGTCAGTCTCTCACACACTCTTTCTTACTCAAATATTTGGTGCTTGAAGTCCCCACAGCTGCCACTTTGCATCTTAAAACTTTACCACAGAGCAGCTATTCTTTTAGGAGTGTTTGCAAATATAAAATAATTATTTTAACTATAAAAAATCTCCACAGGCAAATCTAGCAGTCTGAATCCTACACTGGGCTATGAGCACTTGTACAACCAAGTCTGGGCACTCAGTTAATAGCCCTGCTATGTTCTCAATGGGGGATGAAACAACCTAATGTCATCCAATGGGTATCACCTGGCATTTAGAGTAATTTATATTGCACCCAGCAATGATAGCAATATCAGTAATCATCCAAATGGCATTCTCACCAGAGGGGTCATCTCAGATGAACAAAAAGACACCATTTGTGTAAGCTGATAATTTGACAGATGAAGATGAAAAGGGGTTGGGAATGCTGAAGATCTGGGGAGCCTGAACAATAGCCCATAGTAAGGGATCTACGGTTAAGACAGAAAGAATGGGGCTTAATGGACATCCCTGCCAAACCCCTCAAAAGGGTTGAAGGTGGGAACCCGTGCATCTGTTTATGGTGGGGATTATTGTGGAACAAGAGTAAATGAGACGGACCTAATTAATAAACTGTTCAGAAAATCCATACTTTCAGAATACCAGAAATAAATAATCATTGAGGATCTTATCAAAGGCTTTGTCTTGATCCAAAACAAACAGGAAATGACCCACCTGGTGAGAATAACAAGATATGATCATGTCCTTTATCAGCAACAAATTGTCCTGAACCTTATGGCCAGGGATAGAGCAGGACTGAAGAGGATGTATGATAGTGGGAAAAACCTGTGTCAAATGACTACAGAGAATTTTCAATAACATTTTGGTGTCAGTATTTAGGAGACAAATGGGTCTCTAATTGGAGAGGTAATGCCTAGCACCAGTTTTGAACAAATAATTGGAACAACTCTGTGACAGAGCCAGAGAGGGAGCCATGTGCCAAAATAGAATTAAAAACAAAAGTCAGAACAGGGGCAAAAATGGATGACAATGACTGGTATAGCTCGGACGTCAGGCCATCCGTACCAAGGGAAATTTGCTATGCAGGGATCAGATGGCCAAAAGATATTCATCTTCAGTTACCAGCTGAGTAAGGGAGGTATTGTCAGCTGGTGCCACCTGCAGAAGGTGCAAGGACTCCAATAAAAGCATGGCCGCATCAGCAATTGCAAAATGAGATCCCACAGGATCAAGCAAAAACTCCTGGACCACCCTAAACATCCCTGTGTGGGAAAAATGTTCAGTCCCAACTGGGTCAACTAAAGAAGTCCTGTGATGCAACTGGACTCTGCAGAAACAACTTTGAAAACTATCTCCAGTCAAACGTCTGCCTTGAGTACCATAGGAGTGTTCAAATGACAGGGTCTTCACCTTGTCATATTGGTAAGCTTTCATGTGGTCCTTAACAGACTGAATCTGGGCCAGAGAAGACAACCCCTTCTTGTCCTGTAAAGGGATAAGCTTAAGGAGGGTATAATGCAAATCAAGGTAGACTATATAGTTGGATCTGCCTACTGACTTGGAGCTTCTCCTAGCCAGATTACCAATGGTTATTTTCGTATGGTTCCACCAAAGTGACAAGTCTGGGTAGAGGTCCTGAGCTGACACATGAGCCAACAAAAGGGTTCTCAGCAAAGTCAAAAAAGAAGAGTCCTGCAGGGTGGTGTTATTCAACCTCCAGATGGCTTTTCAGAAAGTGAAGATGAGTCAAGAGAAAAAGAGCAACTCACTAGACAATGATCACAAAATTCCATGGGACAGGTCACTGCTGACAACAAACAGCATCTATGAGAAACAAAATATGTAATCAATATGAGTAGTAAATTGTGCCTGGTGGTACATAAAACCACTTATAGCATGTAACGTGTAAAATGTGTCAACCAAGAGGGACTCAATATAAATAGCTTTCAGGCACAGAGAGTCACAAAATAACTTAGTGGTCTGTGCCCCCCCCCCCCATCCTGGAGATGAAGAGGGCAATTAAAATCTCCACCAAAAGTAATGATCCAGGAGGTACATAAGAATGGTTGAATTAGCTTAAACAAAGCAACTGTATCAAATTTGGATTGAGGGGCATAAATGACATTCAACCAGTAGGCAGTGTTACCAATAAAGCAATCAAGTAACAGGATCCGGCCTGGTTGCACATCAAGTGTCCTAGAAATAGTGGGAGAAAGTTTGTTAAATAAAATAGCAACTCCAGGGGGGTCACGTGATGAGCCGGCTCGGGTAAGATGCATCTCTCGCTCCTCCGAGTCCCAAGCATTTATTTTTAGTCTGATTACCCGATTTTGGTGGCATTTCGAGCTCTTTTTTGTTTTTGAGCCTAGTTGGCAATACTAAGTGGTGTTTTGAGCGCTGTGATTGTCGGTCGGTATTTCGGCGAGGAAATTCTTTACTAGTGCGCAATAGCATTTGGGGGCAGGCTGAGCCCCGACCTTGAGTGGTTTTGGAGACCCATTTAGCAGCTCTCCACGGGCGTGCCCCAGCATCTAAGAGGCTAAAGCCCCACTCACCAGCTGACTTGGAGCAAGGTGAAGTGCTCCCTGTGGAAGGAGGGTCAGGAGTCTCTACTGAGGACATTAGGAGATTAAGTCCCTGTTGCAGGGACTGGTAGTCGACTTTGCTGAAGTAAACCGCGCTGCACTCTTTGGCTAAGAGGATGAATGATGCGGAAGCCAGGATCGCTTCCCAGGAAAGAAAAGTGACCACTTTGGACCAAGAGATGGTGTTACTTCGGAAAAAATTGAAAAAATTAGAGGAAAGGCTCGAGGATCAGGAAGCAAGAAATCACAGAAACAATTTAATATTGGCGGGGCTTCCCGAGAGAACGGAAGGCCCAGACTGTGTCTCCTTTGTACAAGAGCTGCTTCTAAAAATGTTTGGTCCTTCGCCATTTGGGGAAGGATATAATTTAGAGCGGGTGCATCGTGCATTGAGAGAGGCCCCGCCACCTGGGGCCAGACCGAGAGTAATAATTATGAGGTTCCTAAACTATAAGGAAAAGCTGTATGTTCTCCAGATGTCTAAGCAAAGAGGCTCTGCAGGGAACGGGCCTCAATCTGGTTCTTTCAAGATCTGGTTCCTGGGGTCAGGAGAAACAAAAGAGTATAGCGACATTAAGAAGAAGCTCTATCTGGCTGGTATAAAATTTCGGCTTATCTATCCGGCTACACTCATGGTGAGGCTGTCCTCGGGGGGAAAAGAAATTTGTAACTGCAAAGGATGCTTGGGATGGACTATGTGTCTATCTTCCAGACCTCTTCAAAGGGCCAACTTGAAGTTACCCTCCGTGGGAGGGCAGGACTTGTTGGGAGCCGAGTGGAAGAAGCTTTGGAACATTAATATTGTTTGGCTATACTTAGTTGGACTGTGCCAGAACAGGAGGCAAATATATAAAGACTGGGGTTTGATGGTTGAAGGGCCCTGTGGGGGGGAAGGGGGTGGTGGGGTGGGGAGGATGGAGGATAACATGAGGATTCAGGGCTGCCTCAAGGGTATTATGATGAATACAAGGGGTGCTCATGGAATTTAAAGGGCCTGGTTAACAAAGGGTGGGATCAACCAGTTACTGGGGATAGTGATGCAAAAAGTAATTGGGGCCGGTAATATTAAGGGGGAACCCAAGGGTGAGCTATGGACTTCAGCTGGAAGCGTTCTGTAAGAGGGTTTGTTTAATCAACCTGGATTTATTTTGGATTTGTCGTTTATGGGGTTGTTAGTTTTTAAAGTGTCAGTTTCTTTTTCCCTCAAGGTTAAGGGAATATTTCGGGATTCTTATGATGCAACTGATGCTGTATAGCTCCTTGGGGTTTGTTATGGAGCTCGGGCCATATTTCGGGCTTAGTAACTCAGTTGGGATTCTGGGGGGACAGGGAAAATGGTTCATTCACGACTCATTTAACTATGGTTGGTCAGTCATGGGACCGGGGAGGGGTGGGGGTGGAGAGAGAGAGTCCTAACCCAGGAGATTACGGAGTGGATCGTGGATAGACTGCATTCAGGCTTTGATATTTAGGAGTGTAATAGTCGGATGGCATTATTTAATCTCATTTCTTGGAATGTCAAAGGTTTAAGGGGCCGACATAAAAGATTGACAATCCTGAGGTACCTGGAGCAGCAACGAGTTCACATTGCAGCTCTACAGGAAACACATTTATTGTCGGAGGAGGTGGAGTTTTTAAAAAGGCGCTGGGTAAGCCAGGCTTATAGGGTGGGCCTAGAGAGAGCATGGGTGGGGTTGCAATCTTAATAAATGGTATTGTCCCTTGAGGTGATCAGGTGGTAACCCAGCAGGATGGTAGGGAGTTTTTGTGAAGGGTAATCTACATGGGCAGGCGGTTGTGGTGGCGTCTATTTACGGGCCAACTCCTCCAGACCCTGAATTCTTTGCCTCGTTAGAGGAAGATATAGTAGGGTTCCCATCACTTTCATTGATTCTAGCGGGTGATTGGAATCTTTGCTATGATAATAGAAAAGATAGGATGCCTCCTGGTAGGGGTTCCAGAACTAGAGCCCAAGCAGTGCTGGCTAGGTTTTTGGAAGTGGCAGGATTGAGTGATCCAGCGATTTTGTTTGGTGATGGGGCCTCCAGGATGACATTTTATTCAGCGCCGCACAGGGTTCATACAAGGATAGATTTTTTTTTGGTGAATAGGGAGGCACTGGGGGGGGATCAGAGCCATCTCGACTGAGGGTAGAATTCTTTCTGATCACTCTTTGATTCAGATTCAGTGGGAACCAAGAAGGCTGCTCATAAGGCCTTTTAGATGGAGGCTTCAGGACTGGCTTCTAACATCAGAGGGGAGAAGGGAAGAACTTGAGGGGCTTTGCAGGAAATTATAAGGGTACAAATACCCACGTTGACAAATAAAAAGTTAGCTTGGCCTACATGCAAATTTCTTTATTCTATGGCTGCAAAGAGGCTAGCCGACAAAGTGAGAGTGATTAGAAAGGCGAAAGAAGAATTTCTAGAGGCTGCTATTTGCTCTTTATCACAGCAAGAAGGGACTTCAGAGGAAATAGATAGGTAGCTTAAAAGTCTAAGAAGGGACCTCTCAGAGATTCTGTATGGTAAGACTGAATTTTGGCTAAATAAGATTAAGGCTAAATATCTCCTTCAGGGGATGTCCAGGCGACTTCAAGCTGCAAGGATTAAAGAGTGGGAAGCGACCAGGACTATTAGCTCGATTACGCATGAGGAGGAAAAAACGGATCCTCAGGAAATAGCTGAGGCATTTGCCTCTTTTTGAGGAAATTTATCAGGGAACTCTCGGGGAGGGGAGATAAGGACTATTTGGATCGATTCAGCTCCGACTTTGGATCCCATCTTGGCTAAAATTGAGGCCCAATAACCTCCTCTGAGATTATAGAAGTGGTCGGTCCCTCCCAATAGGGAAATCTCGGGGCCTGATGGTCTAACATAAATTTTATCAAACCCATATTCAGTCTATTCTCCCAATTTTAAAGGAATTTTTTCACATTATTATGCGGGAGGGAATTGACCATCATCCCATTTACCAGGCATATGTCACACTAATACCCAAACCCGATAAACCGAGAGAGGTCATGGGAAGTTATAGGCCTATATCCTTGATAAATCAAGATATCAAGATACTTACAAAGATACTGGCTAATAGGATACTAAATGTAGCTCCAAATTTAATTAGTCAGGATCAGGTTGGCTTCATGCCGGGACGAGGGGCATTAGATGCACTGAGGAAATTACATCATATTATAAATTTTGCCTCAGACTCTGGGATTCCCTTGGCCGTGATCTCCCTAGACACTGAAAAAGCGTTTGACCGAGTTTCCCACTCCATTTTGTTCAGCACTATGGAGAAAATGGGGTTCCCAGAGGGTTTGATTAGGGGCATTAAAAACCTGTATGCTGCGCCTATGGCTAGGATACTATGCAATGGCTATCTCTCCAGAGAATTTCGGTTAATAAATGGTACCCGGCAAGGGTGTCCTCTATCACCGATTCTGTTTAATATTTATTTGGAGCCCCTATTAAGGTCGATCAATAGGGAGGTCAGGGTCCAGGGAATCGGGATTGGCAATATAGAGCTAAAGATATCTGTTTTTGCAGATGACATTTGCTCCATCTTCAAGACCCAGTGTCATCTTTGGTGTTGTTAGGAGCTTATAGACCAATATTCGAGAGTGTCTAATTATAAGCTAAATCTTACCAAAATACAAATTTTGCCCTGACCCCACATGTATTTAGGGCAGACTTTGCTCCCATGGGGATTCAATGGAATAAGGATAAGTTGAAGTATTTGGGCATTTGGATCACTCGGATTGGACAGAGGGAGCAGATGTTAATTTGGGGAATTATCTCTGAGATATCAGGGGATGTCCTAAGGTGGAGTAGGCTACCTCTGAACTTTGCAGCACGATTAGGTATTATTAAGATGAATATTTTGCTGAGGTTGCTGTACCCAATTGCACGGCTCCTATGCTATCCCAGTAAAATGGTTTAAGTTTATTAGGAAAATGGTGTTGGGTTTCTTATGGGGTAATAAACCCACTAGGATCAAATATAGAGTGCTATGTAGGCCCTTTGATGAAGGTGGAATTAAATTGCCTGACCTCCAGGCCTATTATGTAGCTGGCCAGTTGGGTTTGATGGCACAATGGGCAAGGGACTTGGGAGGAGGGAGAATACTGTCCTGCCTGGTTACAGTTGGAAAGGAAGGGGTTAAAGGATATAAATTATTCGCCTGAATCACTAATTTATGCCAGGCTCAAAGCGGTGCAAGGTAAAGTTAAGGAGGGGAATCCTATTAGGAAGTCTCTGGATGCTTGGTGGGAGTTTCTTACTCCGAAGCAAAGAGACTCTCAGATCAATTCACGGGATCAGCCCTTACTGAGGAATCCTAATTTGACTATCAGAGGACAGGTGCTTGGCCAGAGGTGGGTTAATTACCTGGAAGAGCTTGCTTTGAGGGATATGCAGCAGGATGGGAGAGTCACGTTGCCATCACAATGTGAGGATCTGCCCTTTTTTCAAAGGTTACAGCTTAAGCAATTGATTGTGGGAGTTTGAGGGGGAAAGGGGGAGTTTACGGATAGCTTTCTCAATTGGGACCACCTACAAGGGGTGGTTAACGGATTTGGTTTACTCTCGAAGGTATATAAGATACTCTTGAACTCCCGTAGAGATAGTGATTTAATTTCCATTTCCTATTGGGATAAAGCATTGACTTTTGAGTTTAATTGGAGCTCTATTTGGAAAGCTACTAAGTATCTGGTTATCCCCAAATATAGAGTTACACAGATTTGGGTAACCCACAATATTTTTATACACCTGTTAAACTAGCATCGAGGGTCTGAGGTCGACTGATCTCTGTTTTAGGTGTGAAAAAGTATCGGGGATCTGCTACATATCTTAAGGAACTGTGAAAAATTCAGTTGTTATGGATGAGATCAGACAGGGATTGACCCCTGCCTGGGATATAAGGATTACATTCGCGGAATCTGTATATTAGAGGTTTTCCCTCGTTGAGGGAGTAGCCCCAAGGTATCACCTAGCTCTAATGGGATCAGTAGTTAAAGCATTCATTTTAAGTCACTGGAAGGATGGCCAGACATATTTATATGAGCAGTGGGTGAAAGATCTATTGAGGTTGTTGGATAGGATCAAAAATCATCTTTTGTCCGAGGGTAGACAGGAGGTATATATAAGAAGGTGGGCTAACTTGGAGACAGCTTACTTATAGTTTTATTGGAGCCTCTGAATGATGCCCTATACGTGCAAGGCAGGCTGCCTGTTACAATGGGCGGAGTAGGATAGGTACCAAGGGATTGGCTTATTACATAGAGGATTATAGTCCTTATTATGAGGTACCCTATGGTTTGAGGAATTTCATGGGGGGAACAATTAGGGGCTTTCATTTAATCTGATTGGGGCACAGATCTAATGAGGAATGATTGTTGGGGGATGGGTAATCCCCCTTGGCTTGAGACTCTCTCTCTCTCAGGGGTTACTCTGGATACCCGATTGGGTTGTTTGGATTTCAATATGGTTTGAGGAGTCTTGAGTTTGGTTTTTCTTTTATATGATGATGATGGGTGTGGGTAAAAGAGATTTTGAGGGTTGGTAGAGTATTATGTACTAGTAATTACATTTCTGTTAGCTTATCTGTGTTATTATATATCGGTAGTCGAAGTCTTTGGAGGGTATCCAGGGGTTTGTAAATAAGGGGTGTACATAGTTTGCACATTCAGTTTTGGAGTGTGCGCCCGGGCTTCCGGGTTATGTGTGTGTCTGTTTTATTTTTTTGGGAAAAGAAATAAATTTCTCTTTAAAAAAAAAAAATAGCAACTCCAGAGCAGGTATCAGTTCCTAAAGAAAAGTAAGAGACACCAGAAGTCCAGAGTATCTGTGTAGTAGTGCTATCAGCCAAAGTGTGCAACTGAATATCATGCAAAGAAATTAAGCAACCTTCATACACAGGGTAGAAGAAAGGAAAAGGGCAAACCATCAGAGTGTTCAATCACATGGCTAGGGTGGCTAAGTGTGCTTCTTTTTAAACTTAACTTTAGATCATGGGGAGGGAACATCCTTACATTTATGAGGTTTGACTCAAGGCAGAGCATTGTCTTCAGTATCCGGAGAGCAAAGCCAAATCCAGTGACACATACAAGGAGGCATTAGAATCAATATTGGCATCAGTATTATACCAATTCTTGGGGGAACAATAAAATGGATCCGTTATGAAGGGGAATAGCCCCAGTGGAGGCTGCCTGGGGTGCAGGCTGAGGCATTCTGTTTTGCAGTGATCACCTATGAGACACTTCAGTGACGGTAGAAGGTTGAGACATGGAAGAAACATTAGGGAGGTTCAAAGGTACCGGTGGAACTACTGCCAAAGAAGGAGGAACAGGAAGGAAATCTGATACGACATGAGGTGTAGAGACGAAATCCAATAAAGGGATGGAAAGAGCTACAGTTGACACAGGCATTGAAACAGGTTCCAAGGAAGGCACTGTAGATGGCAAGGTGTCAGAGCAGGTAGTTCTGAAGTAAATCCATCCCTGGGGGTAAAATGGGATCAGATGGGAGATCCCTTGGAGTATTTGCAGGTTTATTGTGGGACACCCAGGAAGAATCATGAAACGAGTGACCTGTCATTTGGCAGAGATTATGCTTCAGCCTATTGGTGCATTGGGTGGCTATGTGGCCATGTTCTAGGCAGAGGCTACAGATCCTTTGGTCACACACAGTGTTGAGATGAAAAAGTGAGCTACACTTGAAACATGACTTAGGCTGTCCAGAATACAAACACACACCATGGCCATGACCCATAAAGAAGCTGTTTGGGAGGTACATAAGGCCAGAATCAGTGGCCCAAAGTTGAACCTTATATTTCCACCCACCAGTCCAAATCCCATACTTATCCTGGATCATATCAGGGTTGCCCAACACTCGCATTGTTGTTTCAGCCAATAAGTGACATTCCTCACATCAACCACTTCATTATGAAACATTATAGTCACCATATGAGTGGTCGGTCTAGTCAAGGGTATCGCCAGGGAAGGGCAATCAGAGCTCCGAGTACTTCAAAGAAGTATACTTACTGTAGTCCAAAAACGGTCCAAGGATGAGTGAAGTTGAAAGATGACATCATACAAAATGGAGCCAGAAACATAAATAATGGCAAAGATATCTGCAGGAACAAAGCCGAGTGATTCCATCAAAAGTTTTTCGACCAAGGAAGAGCAGTTGTGTGGAAAATCTTCTGCCCCAGTATACATAAGATGAGCCACATTGCATTGGGGGGGCCGGGGGACAGTCTGTGCTGCAAACAGGTCCAAAAGCTCAAATGGAGCATCCTGAGGGGGCATTTGAGGGAGCAACCAGAGCCAGGGCGTCATCTAGAGAAGCTGACACCATGACCTCTGGCGAACTGAATCTGACAGCCCTGCAATGTTCCATGGAGGAGGCTGTTAAATTACAGTCTCCGAGTCAGACTGGAAAAGCAGTTATTTGTGGACCACAATTTGAGCCGTGGAATTCAGTGGATTTTCCATATGTGGTAGTCCACAAGTATCAATGCAATAGGCTGGCATCAGGCCTCACAGTCCAGACCACCTTTCAAAGTTCCTCCAGACTTGGAGAATGGGAGTTGTCTGTCTGTGTGATAAGGAGGAGTGGCCTGGTGTTGTCCTGCCAAAAGAGAAGGTGGTACAGTCACTTGGAGGCTGACAAACAGAAACAGGGACCGTGGGACTCGACTGATCATTGGAAACCCCAGCTCTGCATAAGGGATAAAATGCCACCATTTAGGGAGGAGGCTGAGTGGGGGAGGCATCTAATGACCTAAACATCTGAATGGAGATCATCACCAACAGCCTGAATTGGTGGAATGGGAGATTGAGAGGTAAATTCTAGAGTCCCCTAAGTGTTCACAAACTCAGGCTAAGAAGCTCTGTGCTGAGCCCCTGTGTTGTCACACAGGGGGGCTCTGATGTGTGTCAGGCCCACAGTCAGTGGGTCTAAATGCAACAAATGCAACTGGGAGACTTGCTTAGGAAAGCCATGTCCTGCACCAAGGCAGACATCTGTAATCCTGGTAACAACTCCGGGGCAAAACCAGAGATAGACTGAGCCACAGTCGGCATTGATGCAGAAATACGCTCAGTAGGAGAAGGAGCATAAACAGCAGGGGGAAATCCAAAAGTATCACTTACTAGAGTGCCAGAGGAAAGTCCTAAGTCTATGCTGTCAGGAGCAGAAATCAGAGGAAATGTAACATCTTGTAGCAGCTGAGTCACAGCCATAGCACGAACTTTACCATCAGCTAACAATATTCCAGGCAGACCTGAGGCAAACTGAGGAATAAAGTGGGCGGGCACACTTGCAGCAGATGGCATGTCGAGTCGAATAGCAGGACTGACACCCTCCATAGACTGGGACATGGCTGTAGTGCGAATCAGCAAGAGCAGGTGATCACTTTGCTCAGATAATCTAGAGAGGAGTTGTGGGTCTTCAGGCAGAATTTTAGTAGCCACAGGCACAGTGCAAATCAGAGGGTCAATGTGAGTAGGTGGCTGAGGGTGAATGGTGAAATCCTTACCTGACTGTGATGCAAATTGGAGAGGTGCTGAGACTGTTAGCAATGGCAGAATGGTAGATGGTGCAGACAGTTTGAATACTTACATTATGGCAGAAGGCTGCTGCAGTAAATCCAGCTTGCTAACAACAGGGTTGGCCATTTTGTCAGATGGTCAGCAGGTCCCCTTACTGGCAAGAGTAGGGGAATTTTATTGGGGAAAGAGGGGGTAAAATTCAAAACAAATACAAATCCACTTACAAGTATGTACAAAATATAATCAATTATATACATAAATGTGTCCACTTATCAAAACTAAATATAGTGTTGTATTCCAATATGCAGCTACAATTATAATATGTAGTAAGTAGCATATGACAAGACTTCCATAATATGTGCATCTGTTTTTTAGAAAATCTTCTCTGATCCTCCTGGTAAACATTTTGCAGGCCAATAGTAATATTTCTTAAAATTTCATTAGGGATAATATCTTGTTGTTGTAATACACACTTGCATTGAGCTTGCCAGTTATAGTATTTAAATAAAGAACAAATTACTTATAATGTACCCATTATGAAAACAATTCCATTATTTGCATATATACCTAAAATTAGAACATCATATGTCATGGATTCAAATAGGTTAGATTTCCAAGTCCTAACTACATGTTTCCAAAACAGTTTGTTTCCTACCTTGTGTTCAAAATTTCATCTCCTGATTAAGGGAGTTAGTTCTATTACACTGCAGCTAGAACATTTCTTTTTTGATTTTACTAATTTGTGGCCCATAATTTATCTTAATGGTTTCTGCTTTGGAAATTAAGTAATGTAACTGTTTCCTGAGGTCTAAATAAGCCAAGTATTGTTTTGTAGCTTGTTTGTCTGAGAGCTTTTGAAAAAAAGGCCTTAAATTGTGTTTTGGTGTCTTCCCACCACTCAGATATGGAGTCATACATATAGGTTAGGGATGTCCTTGCTATCCATAGCTTTAGCCATTCTTTCTGAACTTGAGTGATCTTACAGTTCAGAGTTTAGCCAGCATGGGCCTTTATTGCACGTAGGAGTTTCCTCCCATGAAAGTTCTATTTGTACAATCCTAGGGTCTGAAAAGACCACATCCAGTGACTGAGAATTGTGTATTTTTAGTGCTTGGGACAGAAAGAAAAAATCTATACTGGTTGCATAAATTCCTCTGATGTAGATAGTCCTTCCTGTGAGGTGAACTGCCCTGTATGCATCTTTTAAATGTGTCTCCTTTAGTATTTTATTTAGGACATTAGAGTAACAAAATAATGTTTTGTTTTTTAGGCCTCTGTCTGGTGCAGCCTACAATTAAAGTCCCCCCCCAATTACTGTTCTTGAAGTGAAAAGGTAAGGCTGTATTTTTCTGAATAGTTGTATTCTACGGTATGTACTTTTGTCTGTGGTGCATACTATTTACTAAGCATAATCTTTGGCTCCCAGATTGGATGTCTAATATTAAAGCTCCTCCTGGGTCTAACTCAATTAACCTAGTTACCTTTAAATTTGGATTAGAGTAAAGAATTCCCAGACCATCGCAAGTAGTTTCTCCAATTGACCAGAAGGCAACACCTTCACCTCGTATCTTAGAAGCTTGTGATAGTTCAAAAAGAGTTCTGAGTCTAGTATCCTGAAGAAATATGATGTCACAGTAAAATCTCTTTAACTCACTCAAAATTGTTAATTTTCTTTCACTGTTTTTTATGCTATTTACATTTAGAGTGAGTATCTTTAGTGACTTCTTTTTCTGCAATGTATTAATAGAAAAGATGCATTTCAGGCAGTTTGGGATCTTTGTTTCCCATGTTTTCTTAACCTTGTCTCCACCTCCCATGTCTTCTGCCCCAGAGGGAATTGCCACTAGATGAGAGGTTATAGAGGAAGTATCAGAATCCTCATCTTCATCTTCATCTTCATCTTCAGTGCCTCCCCAGTTTCATCTTTGACTTAATGCTTTGTACCTATTTTCACTAACTATTGTGGTTTTCCCTTTTGAGATTTTTCTTTCTTTCCCCTTAGGTTCTTTTTCCTTTCCTGTCTTGTTCCTAGGTCTCTTTTTATGTTCTATTATCTTAAATACATCTCCTTCCTGATTCTGAGGCTGAGGTGGGGGGGGGCAATTTGTCTTGTTTTTAGTTGTGTCCTCCATTGTGATTGTTTCATGTTCAGAAATAACATTTCCCTCTACTACGATGATTTGTTCTTAAAGGGGCTCTGATTTTAGGTGGGGTGTCTGTACTTCAGGTTCCCCCTGTTCTCCCTGTTTTTCTTGCTCCTTTTTTGTCTCATTTCCTTTTCTTTCTGCAAGGAGGCTAGTCTAACTTCTGAAGCTTGTGCTGAACCTTTTTGGGGGGCCTGGGTGATAAGTGGTTCATGGGATACAGCATCATCATTGTTATGGGAAGCCCATGGACACTCACATAAGAATGATCCTTCTCTTTGCATAAATTACAGCAAAATAAATTAATACAGGTAGAGGCCAGGTGCCCCAGCTCAAACAATGTGTGCACCTAGGGGTGTCACAGGCATTACTTAAATGTAGGGTTCACCCACATTTGTGTCATGACTTAGGTTGACCTAGATAAAACAATGGACCTCTGTCCCTTCCTAGGTAAAAACAACTAGGTAAATGCAGTATTTTATTATTTGTCATGAACAATTTCACCTTTACCCTCCACCCCCAAGTCCATATCTGTTCTGAGTCTACAATCAGATTGGGGTGTTCCAGTACTTCACACCATTTTTTCAGCCAAAACAGTATATCCGAGACATTAACCCCCTCATTCTTAAATAGGATGGTGATAGTACGAACTGCTGGCTTTGTTACGGGGATTACTAAAAAAGGTGTCCAGGGGGATGTCTTTTAAGGAATTGTATTTGCACCAAAACTTATCTAAACCTTCTACCATTTTAAAGCTGATGACATTGTAATATTCATCTGTATGAATCAATGCAAACATTTCTGATACATAAAACTTAAGGGAGTCTTTCAATAAAGTTCTGGCAACATAAAGTATGTCTGATGGGGTATCCAAACCACCTTTATACAAAAGTCTGATCATGTTTTTCCTAGTTGCTAGTTCTCCTTTTGTTTTGAACAGGTCAGACATTCTAAGCAAGGGTTTATAAAAAACCTTTTTCTGAGGGTCTTGCATTAGTTTGGTTCTAATTCCTATCAGTAGTGACATGTCTTCTTCATTATTTAGATTCTTTTATTTTTATTTACTTTAGAAGGTCCAGGTTCTGTAAAATCAAGGGCCTCTGTATTTATGGGAGTAACTTGCAAAGCAGGTTCTGATGCTGGTTTGTTCGAGAAATGCTCAGTTTCCCCGTATAATCAGATGCATGCTCATTTTCCCCAGTGTTATCATTTTGAGAGTTATTGATTTGAAAATGTTAAGAATTACATACACGTCTTGGTTCTGCATTGGATGTACTCATACAGTATATGGATGTTCAGTGTTATCAAGAATTGAATCATTCTATTTATGAGGAGGTGATGCAAATCTCTTTAATACAGGATCATTGGAGTCCAGGATCCATTTACTCTTTGCATCCTGAACCCATCTTGCATCTAGTAAAGCTTCTGAATTGGACCATGGTTTTGGGATAGGTGTCAGAAAGTTCATTTTGTCTGAGTTTGCAGTTTGCACTATGTACTGGATTTTTGACAGTTGCTGGTAGGCTTGGCCCCCCAGCTGTTCAGGTCCTAGAGTTTTTGTTTTGGGTAAGCCATGCAATGAAGAATGTTGCTTCATGGGTGGTACTTGTTGAGTTTCAGGATTTAGTTCAGCTGTGGGATTCTGTTCAGCAGGTACATCATGTTTCGGCTTGTCAGTGGGCACAGTCTGTGGTGTAGTCTGCTGTACAGTAATTTTTTTCAGTTTTTCAGGCACTTCTCTGAACATTTCTTCCTCCTCTTTAATTTGTTTCAACAAGTGTTGGCGTTTTTCCTGCAAAGCATTTTTCAAAGTAAGTTCAGCCACAGAAAGCATTTCATTTGTAGGTGCAGTTGCAGTTTTAAATTCAGTAACAGTACTCATAGTACCTTCAGGTGTGCCGTGGGTCTCCATAGCTGATCCAGGTGTATGCAAAGCAGGTCTAGGTGTAGTTTGTTGCTCCAAGGGCGCACCATTTCATTCAGTAGCAATTTCAATTTCATGTGAAATCTCCATCTCCTCTGTTTCCAAAGCTGGTTCAGTAGGCAAACTAGAATCTGTGGCCGGTGAGTAGGATGGCAGTCCTTCCTCACCCTCCTTGACATCCTCCATGTCAGCCATTTCAGCTGACCATCAGAGAAATAGGCAGCATCTCTCCCTACCCAAGAGTAGAGGAATTTCCCTAGTGCCCTAGTTGTCTATCCCGCATTCACTAAAAAAAAAAATGAACAGCTTAACCTGATTCAATATCAGTTAGTTTCCATCTGTACCCCCTTCTCCCTGGACAGGACTGAAAATAGGAAGTATTCATAGCCCTCCTTTCCTGGTCAACAGAAACCAACTGCATTAAACTTAAGAAGCATAACAATTTTACTATTACAGCTGGCAAGCAAATATTACTGGAATTGACCAGTGTTTGTTAAAAGAAGTGTTTTTTCTGCTAACAATTTTAAGTGGGTATCTGAATGGACTTCTAATAAGCAGAGTTCTGGAAAAGTCTAGCCTTTTATGAAAAGCAGAATATAATATGTTGCGGTATAAACAAGGGAGGATCCAGTGTCTGTTGACTTAAAAAGTATAGACAGGAACACAACTTTTTCATTAATAACATCTACTCTATCTATTTTAAATTTGGTAACCAGGAAAGGCACACTGAGCCAAGGTTCATTTCCAGAACTGACCTGGTGAAAAGGGAAAGGGAACACAACAGATCATTAACATCAGTAAAGAAGCATTCAAAGATAAATGGCAAGCAGTAAATACAGTAATTCAACATGGTACAAGTGAAAATAACAATGAAGGGTAAACAGAAGTTGGTTCTTTGAATGGCACCAGTGCCCAGTTAAATAGATAAATACTGGTGGAAACAATTCAGTGTAGCAGTTGTGGTGACATGAACTGAACAAAGAAAGGATCATAGCAGGAGTGGAAAGAGCACCAGTAGCAGGTCAGGTAGGTGGCTGACAGATGCATGAAGCAGAGGGGAGGAGCTTCAGCTAGTGCATAGGGGAAAAAGTGAAGGCTGACAGATGGCTTGAGGAGAGGAGAAGGTTCCACAGGAAGGGAAGTTGATATGAGAAGGCTGACAATCCAGCAGAGGAGTGAAGGTGGAGGAAGGAGAAGGTTCTAGGATCCCTCGAGCACAGTGAATATGAAACAGAGGAAATGGGTGAGAGAAGTGTGGCTAGGTAAGATGATAGGGACCAAAACCAGTATTAGGAGATGAAGAAGGCACAGTGGGATTGACAACATGAGGGAGATGGATAGGGAGTAGTAGAGGGAGCAGTCATGCGTATGAGGAGGTGGTAGGTGGTAGCAAAACCACAAAATGGTATGACAAAGAGTGTCCAGTCTGGAAAGGAATGAAAAGGGGACAGTAGCATAGACCACATCTGCACAGTCAAAAACTGGGAGCACACTGTTGGTAATCAATTCCCAGCAGACTAGCCAAGAAAGGAAGTCTGTGTTATGGTGCAAGGCTCCAACTGGATGGCATTGATAAGGGCAGAGAAATCAAGCCTACTATCACATCACACACCAAGATACTTGAAGGAAACCTGTCACTGTTTTCGAGACATGGTTCATGGGGAACCATGACTGGGATATGACAACACCAGGTTACACTCTATTTAGAAGGGACAAGGTGAGTAAAAAGGAAGGAGGAGTGGCTATCTACATCAGAGAAGGAATTAAGGCAACTTAGGTACAGGGAATGCAGGGAAAGGAGAAAGCACTGTGGATCACCATGGAGATGGGACGTGATACTGCCATTCACACTGATGTGATTTACATACCTCCCGCTTAAGGGGAAGAACTGGACAGGGTACTTGTAGAAGTCATCCACAGAATGACAGTTAAGGGGAGTTACTGCTGGTAGGAGACTTTTATCTGCTGAATAATGATTGGAGCAACCAGGATGCAGCCTCAGCCAGGAACAGAGACATCTTGGAAGTCCGGCGGGGGGACTGCCTAAAACAGTAAGTGACAGAGCCCACCTAAGAGGGTACAACTTTGGACCTGGTACTCACTAATGGGGACAGAATTATAGACATAAAAGTGAGGAGCCATCTGGGACCAAGGGATCACAGTACAGTGTCATTCAATGTAAGAACAGCAGAAGGGTGAAACCACACAAAAGCAAGGGTCCTGGATTTCAGTCAGGCCACCTTTGCAAAGATGGGGAATGTCTTAGGAAATCACTGACAGAGAAGGAGAAAGAGTGGGGGTGGAAGAACAATTGGAGAATCTTAAGAAAGTCATAGTGGTGGCAACAAGCCATTGCATTAAGCAAGTAAGCAAAGCAAAAAGAAAGAAAACAAGCATTTGTCAATGCCGAATGTTGTCGCACTGGCATTGGCATTGGCAGTAGTGGAGCTAGAGACACATAATAGGAATAGCCGTGAAGTATTGAAGTGATGCCAGCTCCACCCCCACCCTGTAGAGAGTGACAGGCATTGGGGTGTGCCTTTGAGTCATCAGCTATAATGCTCATGGCATTGTACCTCACCTTACCCTGTAGACACTGACAAGTGTTGTGGTGTGCTTTGGAGTCTTTAGGCATTATACGTACCCCATTCCATAAGAAAATATGCTGACATGGGTGCAGTATAGGAGCATGGGTTTGACATTTGTGGCAGAACAGTGAAAGACACACCATGATGCCTGTCAGGGGCTGCAGGGTGGGCATGGGGGGGTGGAATGGTGTTAGCATTACATCCGATGATCCCAAGTCACAGCCCTGATGCCTGTCAGTCCATACTGGGTGGGGTGTTACAGTTGGAAACCCTAACACCGTAGGCATGTAGTGGTAGTTTCACTCCACATTTTCAACATGGGCTGCATGTCAGCCACCTCATGAAAAGCAGCAATCACTTTGTTAGCTGAAACGTGGTTTTTCGCAACGGCTGTGCCATTTAGCAACAGAAGGACGAAAACACAGTTTTGGGCAGGATGTGGAGAATGACAACTGTATTGTTCATGAGGAGGCATAAAAAAGGCAACGTTGAAAATCTGAAGTGGCAATATGAAATACTGGTGAAGGAATGAACATGCATACGAAGTGCGCAACAGACATCTGCAACCCAATTATTTGTGGGAGTTTTTTAGGCACATTTTCAACATAGGTATTTTGGGACCTCCCCTCATGAACAGTAGTGCTCTGATTTTGTTAATGTGTCCCAAAAGGTGATTTCCCACAGTGAGCACACCATTGTTCAACACAGTTGCAGAAACGCGTTTTGGGCAGGCTGTGAAAAATGGCAGCTGTAATGTCGATAAGGAGGTGTGCACAAATGCCAATGGTAAAAATCTGGCATGAAAATATTGCAAATTTCACGAGGTTACAAGACTGCTTGGAAATTGCACAACGCGATTTGCAGCACAGTCATTTTATGGACTTTCAGCACCAAATTTTCAACATAGGTATTTTAGGACTTCTGCTCTTGAACAGTTTCATTGTCATTTCTGAAAACTGTCCCGAAAACTGATTTCTCACAGCGACCGGGCAATTCTGTGCCAGACATGCGAAAACACATTTCAACCAGGATATGTAAAATGACAACTGTACTGTTCATAAGGAGGTGTAGAAAATGCAAATTTTGAACATCTGGAGTGAAAATATTACAAATGCGCGAAGTCACGAGCGTGCGTACAAACTGTGCAATGCACGCTCGTAAAACACTAATTTTGTGGACTTTCGGCCCCATATTTGCAATATAGGTATTTTAGGACCTGTGCTAATGAACAGTGTCACTGTCATTTTCATAATGTGTCTCAAATATGGACTTTCCATAGCGACTGCGGTATTCTGCTCCAGAACCGTGAAAACACATTTTGATCAGGATGTGTAAAATGACAGCTGTACTATTCATAAGGAGGTGCAGAACAATGGCAATGTTGAAAATCTGGAGTGAAAATATTATAAATTTGCAAACTTACGAGAGTGCATGCAAACTGCGCAATGCACGCTTGTAACACAGTCATGTTATGGAGTATCATCATCAAATTTTCAGCATAGGCATTTTAGGACCCCTGCTCATGAACAGTGTAATTGTCATTTTCATAATGTGTCCCAAACAATGATTTCCCACATCGACCTCGCTATTCTGCACCGGAAGTGCGAAAACACATTTTGGGTAGGATGTGAAAAATGACAGCTATACGGATCACAAGAAGGTGTGGAAAAATGCTAATGCTGAACATGTGGTGTGAAAATATTGCAAATTCGCTAAGTTACTAGCATGCATAGCAACTGCACAAGGCACACTCATAAAACAGTCATTTTGTGGATTTTTCCCACCAAATTTTCAACATAGGCTTCTTGAGAGCCCCCTCATGAACATTGGCACTTTCATTTTGTTCCTCACTCCTGAAAGGTGATTCTGTGCAGTGACTGTGAAATCACCTTTTGGGGCTGAATACTGCCATGACAGTGCAAGAATTCATGAGGAGGGGTCCCATAAAACCCATTTTGAAAATTTGGTGGCAAAATTCCAAAAAATGCCTGACATATGCATCAAAGTTGAAAAACCCTTATTTATTCCATTATACAGCTTACTGGCATTTCCTCAGTTTGTGGTCGGCTTTGAAGAGTGCAGATATACTAACATACTATTTGCCAGCAGATTAGGCCTTACGGTCTATCGAGTCTGCTCGAACCTAGATCCTTAGTTGGATGCCGAGACCCTCCCATCCCTTGTTCTCCAGAAACCCCTATCATCCATCCCCACCCCCTGGGACAGGCCATCATCTGATACATCCACTTTCTGTGTCTGTCCCACCCTCTCTTGAAGCCCTCCACTGTGGATCTCTGAACCAGCTCACCAGGCAGTGCATTCCAAGGGTCCACCACCCTCTCAGTGAAAAACCTCCTCCTCTTTTCCCCTCACCCTTCCACCTTCCAACTTCAAACCATGCCCTCTGGTGATACCTCCCTGCTTTAGTCTAAAGATCCCCTCCATGTTTACCCTATTTATTCCCTTGAGGTACTTGAAGACCTAAATCATGTCTCCCCTGTCTCTCCTCTCCTCCAATGAAAACAGACAGAGCTCCTCAAGTCTGTCCTCATAAGTCAAATCTCCTAGCCCTCGTATCATCTTTGTTGCCCTCCTCTGTACCCTCTCCAGGAGTTGTATGTCTCTCTTCAAGTGTGGTCTCCAGTACTGTACACAGTACTCAAGGTGTGGTCTAACCAGTCCATTGTACAGCGGCAGAATCACTTCCTTGCTCCTAGAGGTGATCCCCTTACGATGCATCCCAACATCCTGTTTGCCTTGCTTGCTGCCTCCTGCACTGCTCAGAGTTATTCATACATGTATCCACCATGACCCCTAGGTCTTTTTCCCCTATTGAGGCCTCCAGCCTCCCTCCCAGGGTGTACCTGTGTTTAGGAGTTTCCAACCAAGATGCAACACTTTGCACTTGGTGATATTGAAATTTAATTTCCATGTGTGAGCCCAGCTTCCAGGGTGTCCAGGTCCCCTTGCAGGGCCACCCTCCCCTCTTCTCCCTCAACTACTGCTCCCATCTTGGAGTCATCCGCGAAGAGACTCATTTCACACCCTATACCCTCCCTGATGTCCGATATGTATTCATTAAACAGGATCGGACCCAGGACCGAGCCCTGTGGTACCCCACTACCAACCTCTCTAGGGTTTAAGAGCTCCCCACAGACCACTACTCTCTGAGTGCATCCAGCTAGCCAGTTTTCAATCCATCTGACCATCAAAGGGCCTACTCCTAACCCCATCAGTTTCTCCACCAGACCATTGGGGGACAGAGTCAAATGCCTTGCTGAAGTCCAAGAATAATACATCCACAGGCTTACCCTGTCCAGTTCTGATGTTACCCATTCATAGAACTCCACAAGGTTGGTTTGACATGCTCTACCTGGCACAAACCCATGTTGCCGACTATCCAGACCTCCCACCTCCTCCAAGTACATCCCCAATCGTTCCTTTAGTATACTCTCCATTAATTTTCCCACCACCGAGGTCAAACTGATGGGTCTATAGTTACCTGGTACTTCCCTCGACCCCCCTTTATGGATTGGTACCACATGTGCCTCTCGGCAATCCCTAGGTACCCTCCCTGTCTCAAGTGACCTGCTGAAAAGCTCCGCCAGGGTGCAGCCAGTATGTCCACCAATTCACAGTACTCTCGGATGAATGCCATCCGCCCAGGAGATTTGTTTTCTTTAGGGCCTTGAGGGCTAACCACACCCTTTGGTGGAGATAGCATCATCCGTCCCCTCCCCTTACTGGTCTTTTTATCCTTATCCAGATGTGACACCCTGGGGTACCTTTCCTCCCTCTTGCTCCATTTCTGTTGCTCCCCTGATCCCACTCCCTGCCGCTTCTATCCCCTTCATGCCTTGCTTTGTAGATATCCCATCCCCCTCCCTAGTGAACACAGAGGCAAAGTACTCGTTAAATACCTCTGCCTGGTCCCTCGCCTCTTCCACCCACCCTCCTTCTGATCTCAATCTTCTGAGATGGCCCTTAGTTTTTCTCTGCTCCCCAATGTAGCGGAAGAACCCCTTTTCCCCTCCATGTATCCCCTGTGCCAGCCGCTGCTCTTTACTGGACTTTGCTCCCCTCACCATAAGGGTGACTTTTCTAGATGCAAGCTGGTACATTTCCTTATCCTTATCCCGTCTTGTTGTTTTATATTTTTTGTAGGCCGCCTTCTTTTCTCTGACTACTACCTGTACCTCACTGGACCACCAGCATGGTTTACGTGACCTTGCTCCCTTACGTTTCAACTTAGCGCAGATCCTGACTGCCTCATGAAGTCCCCGTTTTATGACCTCCCATCTCCTTTCCACACTTGTCGTTGAGGTAATCCCCTTCAAGTGATCCTTGAGAATATTTCCCATGCCCATAAAGTCTGCCCCCCTGAAGTCCACTGCCAGTGTCCTAGATCTCACCCCCACTCCCCCCATGCTTATTTGAAACCAGACAGTATTGTGGTCACTCCCAGTCAGGGGGTCCTGTACAACTATTTCCTTACCAGATCCTCATCTGCCAGAACCACATCCAGGACATGCCCCTCCCTTGTGGGCTCCATCACATGCTGTGTTAAGAACACATCCTGGAAGCCATCCAGCAGCCTCTGCTCCTTGGCCACCTTAGAGGACATGGTTCCCCAGTTTGTACCTGGCATATTAAGGTCCCCCATCAACACCACTCCTTCCCTTTTGGACCACACTGGGCAATGATGTTGTCCAGCAAACCATCCTCTAGAACATCACTCATCCTGGGGGCCTATATGCTACTCCCAGCTTGACCTTATCTCCTGATGGGGATCGTGAGGTGATCCATAAGGCCTCCACGCTTCCTCTGCCTCTTCTACCATAGCAATTTCTATATCATCTCTAATGAACATAGCCACTCCACCCCTCTGACCTCCTTTCTATCCTTCCTAAGCATAGTGTACCCCTGCACATTTAGGTCCCAGTCATGGTTTTTGTTGGCACGCCTCGCGTGACCGCCACATCCACCCCCGAACAGCATGGCCTGAACTCCGCAACTTGTTTCCCAAGCTCCTAGCATTTACTAACACCAACCCCACCCCTTATCCCTGATCCTCTTTGTCGAACCCCACCCAGATTCCTTATACTTCCATCCTCCCCTGCTCCTCCTGAAACCTCCACCTCCAGTCTGTTTCCCCTCCCCTCTTGGGCTAGACGCTACTCCCTCATCTGGAGGAGGGCTTCTGGTCAGCCCCTCCTCATCCCTTCCCCCTTACAAGTTTAAACCCCACCTTTCTTGTATGTAGTCAGCCATCCCCTGTTTAAGGACTTCCTTCCCTAATGGGGCAAGATGAAACCTGTCCTTGGCATATAGTCCCTTATCCTCCCAAACTCCATTCCAGTTCCCTAACACCCCAACCCATTCTCTTCACCCCACTTCCTGAGCCAGTCATTAACCTCTGTAAGCTTGTTTTTTCTCCACTGAGGCCTTTGGTACTGGCAATATCTCAAAGGAAATGTTGCATCCATTATCCCGACAGACTCTGGCAAGTTCTTGGAACCGTGCTTGGATTTCCAAAATGCTATTTCCCTCGAGATCATTAGTTCCCAAATGCACCAGGAAATCCAGTTTCCCTCCGCAATCCCTAACCATTTCATACACCATGAACTTTGCTCTGTGCACTGTCAGCCCAGAGATACTCACTACCTTCACCTGGCTATGGCATCCACCCCCCTGTCCCTCCCAATGGATACCCCTGATCATCGAGTCTCCCAGTAACAGAACCTTAACACCGCCATCATCCTTATGGTTACCTCCACTATGCCCTCTCAGCCCCCCCTTCCTCCCTTTAGTCATGATCTCAATTTCATGGGAGTCTTTCTGCCTTATTAGAGACCCCCTTGTAACCCTTCCCTTTCTGCCTCCCTTGCTATTTTGCCCACTTAACTCAAACCCCCTCTGAATAGGTGTCCCCTTTAACCCTCTCTTATCTGAACCATTTATCCTGGCCCTGATGGTTTCCCCTTCCCCCACACCACCATCCTCCCCTTGTAATAGTACCCCTGCCTCCAGAGGCTCTCTGTGGGTCCCCTTTAGCTAGGGCCCCATCCTTGGTACTGACCTCCTGCTGAAGGGGGGCTCCTCTCCCACCTCCTTGTCTCCCAGTTTCTCTCCAATCATGCTCTCCTCCCTCATGTCTGGAATATGTTGCATCTCCCCCATTTGCTTAACATATATGTTTCCCTTCTCCTCTGGGACTATGTCTATCCTTTCCATAGCTGGTCTGTGATGCCCTATGGGTATCCGACTCCCTCCCCGGCCTCTGTATAAGTTTCTCATTTCCACCAACCCTTCCTCCCCTCAGGTTGCTTAGTAGCTCAAATTTATTAGACACTCTATGTCAGCCTCCATCAAGTAACCCGAGTTTCCTGACTGCATCTCTAAACTGACCCTCTTCTTCCTCTCTTGCACTGTTCACCTTAGGAGCTCCTTCCCACAGTCTGCTGTTTTAGGCTTCCGCAAACAGCCCCTCCTGACTCCTCCCCCTCCAGTCTCTTTGTATTCAGAATGTTCACCCCGTACGCTTTCCCCTTAGCATCAACTTCCCTATCTAAGGGTCCTCTGTCCCTAATATCCCCCCTCCTGCTTGCTGTAACATAACGTCCTGCAATTTCAGAGCGTTGCCCCAGCCTCCCCTCAGCCCCACCCTTCTGCTGCCCATATCCACACCCCTTATCCTTGAACACCCCCCAGCTCCCACAGCTTACTCCTTAACCAATATACCTCACTCCTGATACAAGATAGCTAGTCTACAGAGTGGGCAGCCTCCCTCTCTCCAGGCCCAATTTAGAATTTTTGCCATCCCACAGCCTGTGCAGCCTACAACCCTTCCGAAGATGCCTGCCATGGTGGAATATGGCCACCCTGATTATCCCCCTCTGTTTATAATAGCACACCCCCTTTTCTCAGTCCCTTTCCCCTGGAGTACAGTTTCTCTCTATACTGACTGTAGTTATTTACAAACCCAATTTCAACTCCACCAATAACGTTCCCAAGTCTCACAAACACATACAGTCCAGTGTGTGTTCAGTCCCACTAACAGTGTGTGTAAGCAGACATCAGGTACCATATGATGTCACAGGCCCACCAGCTCCTGTTGCTTCGAATTTCAGTCCCAAACAGAAATACTCAGCCCTTCAATCCCAACCCCAGTGGCTTTTCAGTATTTAGAAGGCATAAAACAGGGTGGGTGGGAGGCTCTTACCAAACACCAGGCAAACAACACATTTAAATTTCCTCTAAGTATCCCTGCCAAACAACTATCCCTAAGCCACCAAAGTTACAATGTAACAGTTCTAATTCAAGGTAATAATTTTTAACACATAAACTAATTTCACTTACAAACTATTCAAATATTTCAGTTAAAACAGAATATAACTCCAGCCCTCTTTCCTACCTGCCTGCTGCTTAAGCTCCCAAGTGAAAAATGAAAGCCAAGGTAATTCCTGTTTAAAGACAAGGTAATTGCAGCTAATGTCCCCTCCCCCAAACACCAGGCAAGCAACACATTTAAATTTCCCTCTAAGTATCCCTGCCAAACAACTATCCCCAAGCCACCAAAGTTACAATGTAACAGTTCTAATTCAAGGTAATAATTTTTAACACATAAAACTAATTTCACTTACAAACTATTCAAATATTTCAGTTAAAACAGAATATAACTCCAGCCCTCTTTCCTACCTGCCTGCTGCTTAAGCTCCCAAGTGAACATGATATGTTCCCTGTCCACTGAAGATTGTCGCCAGACTCCAGAGAGGTAAGTATGGGGTTGGGGGTGTGGGAGGCAGGGTGCACAGAGGGTGGGTGCAGGTTATGGGGGTGAGGAGACAGCAAGGGACCAGTTTTTGTTCACAGGGTAAAAAAAAACATATTGCGGGACAGTTTTTTTTTTTTACAGGGTATTTAGCACACTGGGGTGAGCTCCCAGTGTGCTACCTAACTGTTTGGGGGGTTGCTGCAGCTGACAGGGGATTGGGCAACCCCCTCAGCATATAACAAATGGGGGGAAAGGCTTTATGCTGACGGGGAGTGGGTTCCCCTGTCGGCACATACATCGGGACCATGGTAAGCTGGCAGGGGGATTGGGCACCCCCAAAGTTGGCAGTTGGGTGGCCGCCATGTTTACAATGTGGCCAAGCACATCAGGAGGTCCGCTGTGTCTGACAAGCTTTGCTTGGATTGCAGTGGACCTTTCCATAGATGTGCTTGCCACATTATGTATGCATGGTGTGGCGCTGGCATGCAGGCTGATTGGGGAATGAGGGATGCACCTACTGATGCGTGCCCTGCATTTGCCCAACAGTGACCTAGCCTCCAAATCTGCACTACCACAAGATGTTGGCTGTGCAAGAGCACCAACATAAAAACACTATGGTTCTCAAAGGAAGTGGCCAAGAAGGTAAGGGAAAAAAGGGTGGCAATCAGTAGATACAAGGAGACACAGAGGGAAGAAGACAGGGAACTGTGTCTGGAAAGCAGATGGAGGGAGGGACAGCAGTCAGGAGCACAAAGGTGCAAACAGAAGAAAAAACAGCTCAGGCAATAACAAAAGGAGACAGGAACTTTTTCAGGTATGCTATTGAAAGAAAAAAGACTAAGAGTGAGATTGTGAGACTAAAAAGGGAAGGAGGGAAGTGTGCAGAGGGAAGACCAACAAAAAGCAGAAATCCAGAACAAGTATTTTTGTTCTGTGTTCATAGAAGAAAGGGAAGGGGATGGACAAAAGTTAGGCAATGGAAACACCACTGGGTAGGAGGTGGATACCAGTCCATTTATGGAGGAGAGAGTCTTAAAGGAACTCACTAATCTGAAAATGGACAAGGGAATGGCGCAGGACGGGATACATCCCAGAGTATTAAGATAACTCATGGAGTGCTGGCAGCACCACTGACAACCCTGTTCAACAGTTCACTGGAATCAGGTGTGGTACCAAAGGACTGGAGGAGGGTGAATGTAGTCCCTCTCCACAGAAGTGGGAGCAGGGAGGCAGCTGGCAATTACAGGCCAGTCAGCCTGACCTCGGTGGTGGGGAAATTAATGGAATCACTACAAAAAGAAAGGTTTATTATATATCTCAAATCCAGAGAAGCAGAGGATCTGAGGCAGCATGGATTCACAGCGGGAAGATCTTGTCAAACAAATCTGATAAATTTCTTTGACTGGGTGAACAGGGAGGTGGATTAGGGAGGGATGGTGTATGTGGCTTACCTGGATTTCAGCAAAGCCTTTGACATCGTCCCAAATAGGAGGCTAGTAAACAAGCTGTGCATCCTGGGAGTGGGTCCCAGGGTGGTAAACTGGGTCAAAAATTGGCTAAGTGATAGGACACAAAGGGTGGTGATGAATGGAGTTCACTCCAAAGAGAGGGGGTGACCAGTGGGGTCCAGCAGGGATTAGTGCTTGGACCAGTCCTCTTTAATGTCTTCATAAGTAACAAAGCAGAGGGGCTGGAAGGGAAGGTGTGTCTCTTTGTAGATGTCACAAAGCTCTACTACAGGATTGACACTCTAGGAGGGGTAGTGAAAATGAGAAGGGACTCAAGGAAGCTTGAGGAGTGGTCAGTGGTGTGGCAGCTAAGATTCAATGCAAAGAAGTGCAAGATCATGCACTTGGTAAACAGAAATGCAAAGGAGTACATGATGGGGGGATACTGACAGCCACCAAACAGGAAAGGGACCTGGGAGTAATCATATCTTTATGCAGATGATGCGGTCCTCTTCACCTCTCACTCTGACTCCTCTGCACTCCAGTCCTCCCTCCAGCACTCCTTCAGTCAAGCTGAGAACTGGTTCATGGACTGCCAACTTATCATAAATATTAAAAAAAAAAATCCATGCTTTTCACCCATCGCCAAAGCAAAGCCAAGGACTCCCCCCTCCAGATCCTCGCCAGCTTGCTCTATCCACTGGACCAAGTCCTCACCTACAAATACCTGGGCATCACTTTTGACTCTACCCTTTCATTTCACTCTCACATCAATACACTCACCTCAGCCACCAATGCATGCATTGGCTTGTTATACAGACATAAGGACTGCCTGCCACTCAAAGCCCTCCACCTGGCAGTCACCTCCTTTGTACTGTCCCTAGTGGACTACGGACTCACAGTATACACAGCAGCCAATGCCACCACTCTAAATAAAATCCAAATTTCCATTAACAAGGCATGCTGGCTCCTGTCTGAAGCAGATAAATGGACACATACCTGCACCCCTTATTCCTTAACCAATGTACTCACATTCAAGGAGAGACTTCAATATCAGTCCTGCCTCCTTGCCAAAAAAATACAACGGGATATGTCCCTCCTGGGGTCTCCACATCCCTTCTCCCTGCCACCCCTACTGTTGCCACTCACAGTGCCTCAAAGACTATATTTCAGATCCCTAGGGCCAGGACTGCACTAGAACAAAGATCCTTCCCCTTCAGAGCACCTTCCTGGTACAATGCTTGCCCCCCTGCCATCACCTGTCTCACCAAAATAGGGCCTTTCATGGTCACACTCAAGAATCACATTCTGTACACCCACAACTGTGAGTGTCCTCTTCCAAAAACACCCTAGGCCTCTAGGTGCCTCCCTTCAGGGGCCGGAGCCTAGCCAGCCTTGACAATGTCTCTCCTGAGACAGCACACTTTGTACCTCATAAGAAGTTACTGTGCTTGTACACACTAACAAAATCACAGTCGGCAGACTATAGCACTTCCAGATGAATACTTGGGAAATGATGCAGGTCATGAAGAAAAAACAGCTTTATTCCATAAAATCCACAAGTAAATCCAAACAGCATGCAGCAGTGGGCATAATCCAAAACGGATGGCTACCCCCTCCCCAATGACCAAGTCTCATAGAGTCAAACATTTTCACACCAAACTCGCACTTTCTCAAGACTGATGAGACTTGGAATTACATTCCTTATAAAGGATGTTATTTAAAGTGATAAGTGCTAAAAAAACAATAGTGAAAAAATGGAGTATTGAAATCCACTAATAAAATTAGTGTTTCATTGTTAAAAACAGTATCAAATACTAAATCATTTTATGTCTAAATCTCTATAAATGCTTAACTGTACCTTCATGTATATTCACTTAAAGGACCAATAGAAATCACAATATATATACAATTATTAAGCTAACTATATTGAATTATCTTAAATTACATAGCTGTATGTATATATTCTCCAAATACTTAGTGATATACTATTTAAAGATAAATATCTTAATTTTATATCTCTTATATCCTTAGGCTAAGCAAACAATGTTTTAGAAAGGCAGAAACAAATATACAGTATACATATATATATATATATATATATATATATATATATATATATATATATATAAATATATCATGTTTGAAAAAAATATAGGTATATGTATATATATATATATATATATATATATATATATACACACACATGTGTTTCACTATATTGCCAATTGCTTAAAATACCAATCTCCATGTTAAAGAATCACTATTGTTCAAGGATTTTTAAAAAGAGGAAAGCACTCTTTTTATATGTATTGTTTGTTATAAGGTTATTATTTGTTTCCTATATACTTAATGTTCCAATGAATAAGGTGTCAACTGGAAATGTTTGTTCAGTCCTGGATATTCAATGCTTTTTAACTTGTTTTGCCAAAAGGTTTCTCTTTTTAAAATTGCAATGTCCAAATTTCCACCTCTAACTAACTGATGTACAAGTTCCACTCCTTGAAAATCAAAATTATGATCTTTCCCTTTTTCCTGGTGGTGTATTGTCAGGGCACTCACTCCATCCATTTTTTGTATGCTTCTTATATGCTGACCAATCTCCTCTGAATTTCTGTTGTGTTTTACCCACATACATTGCTAAACAACTGCTAAACAACTCTTGCAAGTGGCCACATAAATAATATTTCATGAGGAGCATGTAATGAAGCCTTTTGCTTGATACACTTGTTTTGAAATTGTATCCATGAAATTAGGATCTTGTTTAAGATATACACAAAAGTTGCAGTTACCATATCTATATGTTCCATCTTTAAGTATTTTATCATATTTTTCATGTGCATCCCAATATGAAGTGGTTACTAAAATGTCTTTGAGATTCTCACCTCTACGAAATACTGTACGTGGCTTTGCACAAGTAACAGAATTCAATTTTCTCTCTGTTTTTAAGATGTGCCAATCCTTCAGAATTATTTCTTGTACTAAATGCGCCTATGGTGTGAATGTAGTAACAAATAAAGGAACTTCATTTGTAAATTCATTCTGTATTCTCTTTTTAGGTTGTAATAACGTTTGTCTATCTGTAACATCCACTTTCTGTTTTGCTATGTCTAATGTATTTTGATCATAACCTCTTTGCAAAAAATTGTCATTCAAAACCTTAGATTGTTGTTGATAATCTATCTCATTTGAACAGTTCCTATTATATCTTAAAAATTGTCCCACAGGGATATTCTTCCTAGTGTGGGATGGGTGACAATTGTATAGTATTTCATAGAGGTGAGAACCTCAAGGACACTTTAGTAACCAGCACATATTGGGATGCACATGAAACATATATTAAAATACTTGAAGATGGAACATATAGATGCGGTAACTGCTCCTTTTGCGAGCATCTTAAACAAAGACCTAATTTCATGGATTCTATTTCAAAACAAGTGTTATCAAACAGAAGGCTTCATTACATGCCCCACATGAAATATTATTTATGTGACCACTTGCAAGAGTTGTTTTGTAATGTATGTGGGTAAAACACAACAGAAATTCAAAGAGAGGATTGGTCAGCATATAAGAAGCATACAAAAAATGGATGGAGTGAGTGCCCTGGCAATACACCATCAGGATAAAGGGAAAGATCATAATTTTGATTTTCAAGGCATAGAACTTGTACATCAGACAGCTAGAGGTGGAAATTTGGAAATTGCAATTTTAAAAAGAGAAACTTTTTGACAATTGAGTTTGCCCTTTAAGGGGCAGACCATGTTGTCCTGGTGCACCCCTTCCCGCCTGTAAGGATAGTTGTGCTCAGAAGGGGAGGGGATAGGGAAGGGGAGGAGCCAGGAGCCAGAAAAACGGCCAGGTAGCAGGAAGGGGAAGGGGGTAGGGAGGTACATAAGGGACAGCACAAGGGAGCCTCAGCCACTTTTGCTGGAGTTTTGATTTACAAGAAACTTCAGCACTTCAGATTGGCATATAGTTTGGAAGGTTTGTTCAGCGACATACAGGAGGTAAGAAATTAAAAGCTACAACATGTTAGGCTACAGGGTTTTTAAAAAAAATATATATATACAATGCTACGATGTTGTTTTAATGAAATGGTGATGTTAATCATTTGCTGGGAGCAGTGTGTGAAAGCTTTTCTAAGAGACTATTTTTCTTTTAAATGCAAAGTTGCTGTTTCAAGGGAATGTGAGTTTAGCTGGTTAGATCAAACTCTTGAAGTTCACTGTTGCATGCTCTGGTTTTAAATAGGGAGAGGACTAGATTTAAGTGAGGGAATTTTTGCCGCGAGTTTTTGAGCCCAAGAAGGGTCATTCGAGTAGTGAACCGAGTAGTTTATGGTATAAAAGAGGTATTTTAAGCAGCTGGCTTGATTAGGCCTCCATGGGGCCTCTAGCAGTGCTGGTTTGGGAGAAATATGAGCTGGTCGATTGGAACAAAGGCCTGACCACGCGGTGCAGGTAGTGAAAGCTTGGCCCACATCTGTGAACTATGCGGAGGGGAAGTTTTTTGCAATTGCCTGTGTTTGTTTAGGAAATATTACAAGGCATGTTGTGCTGGTAGGCCAGAAAAGGCCTGGTAGATTGGGGGAGCAGGAGGATGCCTCAGGACCATGCGGCGTGATGTCACACGCCGCGTGGGAGATGGGGGAAGAGCCTGCATTTTTGTTTTTGGTAATAGTACAAGGCAAGAGGTGCTGGTAGGCCTGAAAGGGTCTGGTAGATTGGGGGAACAGGAGGGTGCCTCAGGACCACGCGGTGAGACGTCACACGCCACATGGGAGATGGGGGAAGAGCTTCACTGGTTGTGGGTTTTACTTTACTGCCCAGTTTACAGTGAATGCGGGGCTGTTCCCAAAGGAGGAGGCCTGGGGGGGTAAGATAGAGGCCTTGGAAGTTTAAAAAAAAAAAAGGTGTGTGTTTTCGTTTAGGTACCACACGGTGTGATGTCACACGCCACGTGACAGAAGGGGGAGAAGATCCATGGGAATTTGTGGTGCGTTTTATTGTTCTTGCTGGGGATTTGGGGGTTTTTGATCAAAGGAGGAGGTCTGGGATAAGGTGGAGGCCTCGGAAGCAGGAGGGAAGGATGGTGATTCAGCACCAAGTGGTGCGACGGCACACACTGCATGGGGGGGGCTGGGGAGAACCATCCGCTAGTGTTTTCTGGGTGCTTTCTTGGTGACGGTTGAAGGAATTGGGTGGTGTTGCCTGAGGGTGGCCGTGCAGTCTGGCTGGCTGGATAGTGACTAGAGCACTGCACTATATAAAAAAAAAAAATATATAATATATTTTAAATTATTATTAGTACTGCCTTGCAGTCGTGGGTTTTGATTTGGGTCTCTGCCATGTTACATTATGCCTGGGGGTTAGGGGAGTCCTCTGGGGCAGAAAAGGAGGTACAGGTGCCTTGGGGGTGCAGCTGTTTTAGCATGATCAGAATGGTATTCTGGGCAACCTGAGTTCAGGTCTCCGCTGAAGCACTTACTTGACAGCAGGCCTCTGGGAGCGAGGACTCAGGCACAAGCGCCATGGTAGCGAGCGGCATGTGATGGCAGCATGCCAGCGGGAGGGGCCGAATGTAAAATGGTATCTGTACACCACGGGGATGGCAGACACGCCATGTGAAATGAGGGTGAAGCTGGGGGGGGTTTCCTGGGCATGCCACGTGGTATGGGGCGAGTGGGCATGAAAGGATGCATTTTTTCAGCCCGGAAAGGGGGAGGGCGGAGTTGTTGGGGATAAGGGGACCAAGGGAACAGACTGGGCTTGGGAAAGGCAGGAGTGCTAGTACAAAGGGCAGAAGTGAGGAGCTGGTGACCCGGGTGGGGTGGCAGGCCACATGGGGAGAGAGGGGCGCGATAAGTGGACGAGGGTTTTTGGGCATACCGGGTAGGTTGGTGAAGCGTGGATGCACAGGGTACACAAGGATAGTGAGAAGAAGGACACGCAGAGGGCCGGGAGGAAAAAGAAAAGAGGTCACAGGATATCACACGCAAGGCGTGGGTAGCGAATGGAAGCTTCAGCGCCTCGCCCACAGAGACCCATGTTGTTTCTCAGACCGCAAGCGGGAGGAGGGCTCATAGGGTTGAAACAGGGCTTGGTCAAACAGGATATAAGGGGAGCGTTAAAAAAAAAAAAAAAAAAAAAAGGAGGTTTTAAAAGCAAATAAGTATACTTTGGTAGTCAGAGGGAGGCAGGGGGATGCAGGGGAAGAATGACGACACGACCAGGCCAGCGGATAGAGCAATTCTGGGGACCGGATGCACCTCATGGGGGGAAGGACGGCAGAAGGAATTTGGTGTGGTCTTTTTAAAAAAAAAAAAAAACAATAAGCAAAGGGTGTATAATAATGCAATAATATGGTAACTGGCTTTGTGTTCTGTAGTTGTCTTCACAGGGCATCAGCGCGGAATGGACATGGCACCCAGGAAGAGCAGGCCATCGAAGGAAGAGGCTTACAAGGCAATAATCGAGCTGGCTGAAAAGGCAAACAAAATGTGGGAACTGGTGGAAGGGGAGGACCCGGGGAAGCCCGGGGGAAGAGGAAAGCGGTTGGAGAAAAAGGTAACAAAGGGAAGAGGGCACCTGGGGGATGACGCAGTCCCCCTAGGGTAGCGCCGGGGGCAGCAGGGCCTGCCAGGGCTGCTGAGCTCATACCTACGCAGCCGGGTAACCCAACAGCACCCACCCCTGATCAAAGGGGCCCCTCTGGGAGAACCGGGGCCGGAAACTCGGAGCAGGGGGTTTGCCCCACACCTCCCGGCATCCTATCCTCCGCTTTCACCTCATCTGCCTCACCCACAGGAAGAAACAAGGGAATCCTTGGAGGCCTGCAGGCACACTGGACAGGAAAAGGTCGCAGGTAATACATCCAACATAGTAGGAAATAACATAAAAGAGTATATAGGGCAAATAGTGGCGGCACTGGGGACGAGTGGGGTGGGGCAGATGGAATCGGCCCTGGTGGAGTTTAAGGCAGGAAAAGGGGTGCCAGGAGACACGGAGAAAGGTGAAGAAAGAGAGGGCTTGGGGACAAGAGAGGTGGGGGCTCCGGGGATGAGGATAGGTGAGCATGTGCCCACTGCCACAAAAGAGAAACTATGGAAGGGGGAATATGTGGACATATTTGCCCTGGTGAGCCAGGAGACAGTGGCAAAATACGAAGAGGTGGAGAGCATAGGAAAAAGCAAGATGGCAGCTACCATAGTGTTACTAGGGAAAAAGAGGAAGACAAATTCACAAAAGGGAAGACCTGGGACAGGTGGTTCTTAGGTTTTTCAATCTTTTCAGCCATAACTCTGGAAAGAAGACCGGATTTAGGTATCCCGCTCATTTCTTATTCATTGATAATACGGAGAACAAAAGCAAAAGGCGGAGTGGGGTGGATATACTATGATGAATATTTTTGGCAGCGCATGGCAACATTTGGGGATGTAAGGTGGGACACCAAGCAAATAGATTTATGGACGGATTATGTAACGGATCAGTCCACAACCGATGGAGGGTGGAGTAAAAAAGAGGCGATACCTATGAGATGCTGTTGGGCATATAATAGGGCATTCTGCACGTGGCCCCAGTGTCATTTTCGTCACACCTGCACAAAATGTGGGGGCACTCGGCTAGCAAATGCAGAACTACAGGTATACAAGGAACACAAGGGTACGGGGGGCAAGGATCAAGCCAGCAGTTTTTTTCGGACAACCAGGGCTTTAGAGGACAGACATGGAGCAACGGAGGGAGGGGCAGAGGTAATGGGGGTAGAGGTGGTCAAAAACATTGAAACAAAGGGAAAGGTGCAGGCAGGGAGGGTACAAGGTGGCGCAACAAGGCCCAATTTGGGATGGCCAGAACCCCCATCAACATAACAGCCTTGATAGCTCGCCTGGAGAGATACCCAGATATGAGTGTGCAGGATATGATTTTGCATGGGTTTGACACAGGGTTTTCATTATGGTCTACAGGTCTCAGGCAGGCAAGGAAGGCGAGCAGCCTGGGTCGGTGAAGGGAAAAGAGGACATGTTAAGGAAAAAGACTGAGAAAGAGAAGGCAGCTGGTAGGGTGGAGGGTCCATTTGATGACCCCCCATTGGAGAACATGCGGATATCGCCTTTGGGTTTGGTGCCAAAAAGGCAGGAGGGGGAATATCGGTTAATACACCATTTGTCTTACCCGGAAGGTGACTCGGTGAATGACTATATTGGGGAAGAACACAGCAGGGTGACCTACGCGACGCTTGAGGACGCAATCCGGATAATCCGCGCCACAGAGGATGCGTGGATAGCAAAAACAGACATAGAGTCTGCCTTCAGACTGCTTCCAGTCAGGAGGGAAGACTGGGACCTTTTGGGTTTTAAAAATGAGGGGTGATATTACTTTGACAAAACAATGCTTATGGGGTGCTCCACAGCATGTGCGACATTTGAGGCATTCAGCACATGCGTGCAGTGGATATTCCAAGAGAAAACGGGTTACAGGTCAGTCATCCACTACCTGGATGATTTTCTCCTCATAGAGAAGGGAGAAGAAGAGACATGGAGAATGCTGGTTAAGTTTCAGGAAGTGTGCCGGGAATTGGGGGTCCCACTGGCACCGGGAAAAACAGAAGGGCCCATCAAGGTGATAGAATTCCTCGGGATAGAGATTGATGCGGAAAACAAAGTTTTTAGGTTGCCAGACAAGACAGTAAAGAGGTTGAAGGAGCTAATTGGGATACACGCCAGCAAGAAGAGGGTGCAATTGAAATTAGTTCAGCAGGTATTGGGACATCTGAATTTCGCATGCAGGGCAGTTGGGCCAGGGAGGGCGTTCACCAGAAGATTGGCCAGGGCGACATCTGGGGTCACAAAACCACATCATTGGATTAATTTGACTTGCAGTATCATGGAGGATTTTAGCGTATGGGAGGAATTTTTGAAGGACTTTCATGGGTCTTCTTTCTGGCAGGATGAGTGGTTATATAACACAGACCTGGACTTCTACACGGACACGGCCAGAGGACTGGGCATGGGAGGTTATCTGAGGGGCAGGTAGTTCACGGAACCATGGCCAGCAGACTGGGTGACAGAGGGAAAAAGTGAAGGATATAACGCTTCTGGAGATCATGCCCATATAGGCATGTACTTTGGTTTGGGGGGAGGAATTATGGGATCAGAAGGTGACATTTTGGTGTGACAATAGAGGAATAGACAATGGTGGACGTACTTAACCATAGGGGAGCCAGATCAGACACAGTCATGCAGGTAGTACGACAGCTAGTTTTAAGGGCTCTGCAGCTGAACATGTCTTTCAGAGCTAAACATATCGAAGGGGTATGCAATACCCTGGCTGACAGCCTTTCCTGTCTGCAGCTGGACCTTTTCTGGAAGCTGGCACCAGCAGCAGAAGAACAAAAAATGCCCATACCAGCGGACATCTGGGACGTTGACAGGACGGAGCAGAACTGTTGTTTCGTAGCTCATGGGCGCCCTGGACTCTGAGGGCCTATGATGGGGCCTGGTGGGTTTTTCAAGCATTCAGGGCAGAGCACCAGATGGAGGTAAGTGGGTCATTATCTGAGGAACAGTTGGGAATGTTCACAGTGGAACAATGGCAAAAAGGGACGTCTCATGCCACGATGGGGGTTTATCTGGCGGGGATCAGTGTGATCTGCAGCCTGAAAGGATGGCGGGACCCAACAAAGGCAATGTTTATCAGAAGGATGATGCAGGGCTGGGGGAGGTTAAGAGGAGGGTCCGGGGACATGCGGAGGCCTATAGGGGAGCAGTGGCTAATAAAGCTAAAGGAGGCACTCCCGGCAATATGTACGTCAGAAAGCGAGGCCCAGCTGTTTCACACAATTTATGTGACAATGTTTGCTGGGGCTCTGAGGGTGAGCGAGGTAGTAGGCCATGGGATAAATGACAAGGAAGGGGTATGGAATGGGAGGATGTGAGTTGGGGGACAAAGGAGATACAGATTAAGCTAAGACAGTCTAAGACTGACCAAAGAGGGCAAGGTTCCATAATAACCCTAAGGGGGCGATCAGAGGTCGCGATATGCCCAGTACAGGCCCTGTGGGTTTTCGCTGCAGGGCAAGTGATCAGGACTGGGAAGTTGTTTACACACGGGGACGGAAGAAGGGTCACTGGTTACCAGATCACGGTGGTATTAAAAAAGGCAATGGCATTCCTGGGGGAGAACCCAGCTAATTACTCATCCCATTCCCTGCGGATTGGGGCAGCTTCACAGTTGGTGGCCAGGGGCGAATCTGTGGAGGATATTTTGGTTAAAGGTCGCTGGCGGTCGGCCAGTTACAAAAGTTACATCAGAGCTCTGACGTAAAAAAAAAAGGGAGGAGGGTAATAATGTACATATGTTAATAAGGTGAGGGGGTAAGGCAGAGAGGTCATTGGAGAATACATGTAATTAAATAACTTTGCTTTGTTGCACCCCATAGGTAGAGGGAGGAGCACAGAAGTCTGGATCTGCGGCCATTCCTATATTTACTGGGCTGGGAAGAGAGCGGAGACAAAAGCTGGGGGAAAACAGTTATACCAAGATGCAAGGCAGTGTAGGTTGGTATGGCACGCCTTGCGGGGGATGAGATGGGCACAGCTGCTCCCTGCTTTGAATGAGCTCAAGAGACATCAGCCCAGTCCAGACCTAATCATTATACACCTAGGGGGCAAAGACCTGGCAGGCAGACCATGAGTGCACACATATTGGCAGATTAAGAAGGACTTAGAGGTATTAAGACAGTGGTGGCCTCAGGTGTGCCTTGCATGGTCGGACATAATACCTCAGAGAGTGTGGAGACAAGAACACAGCCACAGGGCAGTAGACAGGGCCAGGAGGAAGATGAATAGGAGAGTGGCAATGCTGATAAGGCAGATGGGAGGTCAGGTGATACTCTGCGGGGTCGAAGAATGGGTGGATGAATTTTACAGATCAGATGGGGTCCACCTGTCAGATATAGCAGTGGATATGTTTAACGCAGAACGATGGGTTTCATAGAATAATGGAGAAGGCAGGAAAACAGATAAAAAAGAAAGAGATATAAGAGCAGAGGCGGGGGATACCCTAGGTTGAGGGGAAGCCAGTCATCCAACGCAAGCTGGAGACTGGCTAGTGGGGAAAAGGGGGGGGAGGATGGGAAGGGGGGGAGAAAAAAGGAGTAACACGAGAGGAGGAAGAAGACGAAGGAGAAAGCGGTCTTGGTTATCACCATTACCTAGGAGAAAAGGAGAAGAAGAAGGCACCCAGGTTTTCGCCTGGGGGATGGATAATCAGAAAGTGATATATGTATGGAAATAAATGGAAATCATTGGATATATGACAAATAAGAAATGGAAAAGGAATTATGGATTGATGGATTTAAATAAATTAATTGCCAATCTGAGCACAACAACAAGCAATGGTCTCTGTGTTTTTTGTGAGGGAAGAGGGGGGAATCCAGGACAATGGAGTTTGCCCTTTAAGGGGCAGACCTTGTTGTCCTGGTGCACCCCTTATCTTCTGTAAGGATAGTTGTGCTTGGAAGGGGAAGGGATAGGGAAGGGGAGGAGCCAGGAGCCCGAACAATGGCCAGGTAGCAGGAAGGGGGGGGTAGGGAGGTACATAAGGGACAGCACAAGGGAGCCTCAGCCACTTTTGCTGGACTCTTGATCCCACCCACCCACCCTAGAAAGAATGGTAAGACAGGAGTACAGCCAATCGGGGGGCTGTAAGAAGGTCTGTCATGGTGGAAGACAGATGTGCCCAATAGGGCGGTGGACTGCCAAATGTGAATAGCAGAAGAGAATAATATGGTATGGACTGCCAAAGGTGGATGGCAGAACATAAGGAGGTCATGGACTGCCAAAGGTGGATGGCACGGGATAAGAGGTCCAGGGACTGCCAAGGATGGATGGCAGGCAAAAGGCCTGGAAGTCCGCTAAGAAGTTGAGGGCAGATGATAACAAGAAGGCTATGGACTGACAAGGAGGGTGGGGGGGGAAGGGGGAGGAAGGGAAGGGGGAAGAAAAAGGAGTAACATGAGAGGAAGAAGATGAAGGAGAAAGCGGTCTCGGTTATCACCGTTACCTAGCAGAAAAGGAGAAGAAGAAGGCACCCAGGTTTTTGCCTGGGGGATGGATAATCAGAAAGTGATATATGTATGGAAATAAATGGAAATCATTGGATATATGACAAATAAGAAATGGAAAAGGAATTATGGATTGATGGATTTAAATAAATTAATTGCTAATCTGAGCACAACAACAAGCAATGGTCTCTATGTTTTTTGTGAGGGAAGAGGGGGGAATCCGGGACAATACAAGTTTACACATTGAATATCCAGGACTGAATGAACATTTCCAGTGGACACCTTATTTATTGGCACAGTAAGTATATAGTAAACAAATAATAACATTATAACAAACTATATATATATATATACTATATAAAAAAGAGTGCTTTTCTCTATTTAAAAATCCTTGAAAAATAGTGATTCTTTAACATGGAGACTGGCATTGTAAGCATTTGCCACTATAGTGAGACACACATATATATACCCATATTTGTTTTTCCAAAATGATATATATATTTTTCTGCCTTTTTAAAACATTGTTTGCTTAGCCTAAGAATATAAGAGATATAAATATATTTATTAAGATATTTATCTTTAGATAGTAGATCACTAAGTATTTGGAGAATATATACATACAACTATATAATTTAAGATTATTCAATATAGTTAGTTTTATAATTGTATATAAATTGTGATTTCTATTGGTCCTTTAAGTGAATATACGTGAAGGTACAGTTAAGCATCTATAGAGATTTAAATATAAAATGATTCAGTATTTGATACTGTTTTTAATAATGAAACACTCATTTTATTAGTGGATTTCAGTACTCCATTTTTTCACTATTTTTTTTAGCACTTATCACTTTAAATAGCATCCTTTATAAGGAATATAATTCCAAGCCTCACCAGTCTTGGGAAAGCGTGAGTTTGGAGTGAAAATATTTGACTCTGTGAGACTTGGTCGTTGGGGAGGGGATAGCCATCCCTTTTGGATTATGCCCACTGCTGCATGCTGTTTGGATTTACTCATGGATTTTATAGAATAAATCTGTTTTTTCTTCATGATTTGCATCATTTCCCGAGTATTCATCTGGAAGTGCTATAGTTTGCCAACCGTGGTTTTGTGAGTGTTTTCAGTTTTCTTGTTGGCACCTGTTGTTTGGCATTGAGCCCTTCTTCCTTTTACTGTGCTTGTATGTTAGCAGCTGCCTAGCTACTGATTGTATAGGACTACAGCTCATTCTGTTGATGGATGTGTTAACTACTGCCTAGCAACTATTTGTATAGGACTGAAGTTCATCTGCTGGATGACACCATCACCCTGCTAATTGTATTCAATGTTCTCCATCGTATGTATTACCTGTTCCTTCAATTTTAGTTACTATCTGTATTTTTCTCTTTGTATCATGACGTGGAGCCTTTGGAAACAAGTCTATGACTCAAAGGGTTGTAATTCTGATGTGCTAATAAATAAATCAATAAATATCTGTTGATCTAAAGGTTACCAAACAATGTGTGAAGGCTGTGAGTAGAGCCAGTTAAATGCTGGGGTGCATAGGGAGAGGTATCTCCAGCAGAAGGAAGGAGGTTGTGATGCCACTGTATAGAACATTGGTAAAACCTCATCTAGAGTACTGTGTCCAGTTTAGTGACCGTATCTCCGGAAGTACATAGACAGAGTAGAAGTGGTTCAGAGAAGGTCAACAAAAATGGTGCAGGGGCTGCACCAAAAGTCATATGAGCAAAGACTGGAGGATCTCAATGTGTATTCCCTGGACGAGAGGAGAGAGATGGGGCATATGATAGAGACTTTCAAATACTGTGTAACAGGAAATATTCGCGATCTGAAAATATTCGCTATATTTGCTGATGCGGCTCACAGCACGAACATTTACTGATCACCAATATTTTCTGTGTATATTCTTTTTTATTTGTGTTGGTGTTCTGGTTCTGGGGTCGATAATTTAGTTCCCCGTCCCTGCGCCCAGTTGACTGTCTTGCCAGCTAGTCCCTGCCTGTCTTCTGTGCCTTCTACAACTCCTCCTCTCTGACCTCCCCTCGACTCCCCCCCCCAACCAACAAAACATCCCCACTCCCCTTTCAGCACACCTAGCGCTGTCCCAGCCGCAGACCTGGTCCCCCACCCATGCTGCTGTCTGCTCCGTGTCGGGGAAGGGGAACAGTTTGGAGCCCAGATCGCCTTGTGCCACTGCCAACCGCATCTGGGTGGAAGCGGACACCCCTGTGCCTAGGTTCTGTCCTGTGGCTGTACGAGGCAACCGAGACAGGAGGGAAGAGCCCAGCTCCCCGATACCACCACAAACACCACCACCAAGCAAACGGAGGTCAGAGGACCCGGTCCTGGCTGTAAGACCAAATAAAATATTACACTAGGCTGGAACTTGTTTAGTGGGGTAACCTGGGACAGCAGGGAGGTTTGGTGGCTTACTCAGAGTGGCATTGGGGCAAACCACAAATATTATCGGACGCGAATAACTTTTAGGTGGGCAGAGCGCCAATATTAACGGGCGCCAATATATTCTGCTATACAGTATCTCAAGGGTGTAAAAAAGGTGCAAGAGGATAGCATCCTAAAAAAAAAGATGTTCAAGAACAAGGGACCATGATATGAAGATAGAGACGTTTTAGGGGTAAAGTGAGAAAGTCTTTTTTTTATGGAAAGGGTGGTGTATCCATGGAACATCTTCCCAGCAGAGATTGCAGGGGCAAAAATGATACAGGAATTCAAAAATGCAATTTGACAGACATAAAGGAACTTGAGCAATAGAAAAGAGAGGGTAAGCCGCAGATCATTTAGGATCTGTGCAATATGAAAGAGGTAGGGGAAATGGGTGGACTAGGTGAGTCAAGCAGTTCTTATCTGCCGTCAAATTATATGTTTCTATGTTTCTAAGGAAGGAAGGAAGGAACCACTTCAAGAGGCTTGCCATCCTGGGTAGAGAATGCAAAGGAAGGGGTGAGCCTGGCTAGTTTTCAGCTAGTGCTGAAGGCCAAGGACACTGTTTTTGTAATGTTGACATAGAGTTGGTTGTATTGGAACCAGCACAGGACATTGTGGAAACCTTGCTGTCGTGAGACTTCTACTGATGAGGCCAAGGGATCTGAAGTGTACAGGCCTGTATCATGTGCATATAAGTGAATACGTGACTTGGCTTAGGGTAAAAGAAAGTCTTTGAGAAAAATGAAGAAAAGGATGGGCACCCATCCTGGATTGGAAGGGAAGAGGACTGGATGCCTTCTACCTGTACTGACTGCTGACGGCTTGAGAGGTAGGATCAGAACAAGTCAACAGAGGGGGCTGTATTCTATTGCCACAGAACCTTCTTTCAAATTAATGCATCCAAACAGTTATTGCAGCTCACTGTTCATTTGTTCAGGGATGAGGCCAACTGCCTATTTACAGCTGCTTTATGAAACAATGTCCCTAACATAACACATTAATACTAGTTTCCAAAACATTTGTTGCTGTTGACTGCATTTTTGAAAACACGGCCTACATTGAAAATCCAGAAAAGGTAATGGATGAATTTAGCTATTCCATCACTGCTAGAAGCCCAGATGAAGAAATAGCACTGATGAAGCAGGATAAAATACAGAACTTTATTTTCCTTAAAAAAACAGCAGTCAGATACAGGTACCCCTCCCCACAAAACCAGCCAAGTGTTTTCTCACTGAAGTAGCACTTTCTCAAGGTTGTAGAATTCATCCATCTGCTTTGTGAGTACCACATTTTTTTAGCACCACTGCTTTTTCTTGTAGCCACCTTGTAGCCGCTTTGCGGCCTTTTGTTTAAAATCCAGAAAAGGGACAGTTATATTTCAATTAGCTTAAAAGACAGCATACATTGGAAAGAGATAATTTTTGTCCTGTGCTTCTTTTGTTGTTTAGCAAGGAAAAAATATATTGTACATATAAATAACTCACTAGTAGCAGTTAACTGAGGCTGCTGTACTGCTGCCACTGCTGTAGAATATACTCATTAGTTTGAAGGGAAAGAGGAGCTGTAACCTACAGGTATAATTAATTTTTGTACATGCAATCTCACAAACTAATTAGACTCATTTTGTGCTGGAGCCTGAATTTGAAGCTAATTGTAAAACATCATTTTACAGTAAAAAAAAATAAGCTTCTTAGATCTCCCTTAAAGGCATGTACCTCTAATCTACAAAAAGTAATGAGTACATACAGAAATCGTTTTAGCGCTGGCTTGAACAGTATCCATAGAAATGATTATGTAATATTTTAGAAGTTAAACTAAAAGTGCACTAATCAGCATTCATAAATCTGGCATCACTTACAGCGATTAATAAAGTATATTAATTCTGACTGCTTGGACAGCCTTCAGGATGATTTTTTATTAACAAATTGTTTAAAAATGTTTATGTAATTGTTGTATAATTAGATGATAGGATCATGTTAACCATGAAAGCTAATAAAGCCTGAGAAACACCAGTGAGCAGGAACTGTTTCAAATTATAGAAACATAGAAACATAGAAGTTGACGGCAGATAAGGACCGCAAGGCCCATCCAGTCTGCCCATTTTTCTACTTTATGAATGTGCCATAGGCCTGTACTCTGTCAATGGTCTATCTAGTCATACTCATCTGTATTGCTCTCTTATGTCTATCCCATGCCTGTTTGAAGCCCTGCACTGTATTCATATCCACCACTTCCTGAGGTAGGCTGTTCCATGCATCCACCACCCTTTCTGTGAAAAAGAACTTCCTCACATTCCCCCTTAATCAGCCTCCCTCTAATCTCATGCTTTGTCCTCTTGTCCTGCTGTTTTTCTTATATTGAAACATGTTAGACTCTTTGATCTTGTTAATGCCCTTCAGATAATTGAATGTTTCAATCATATCACCTCTCTCCCTCCTTTACTCTAGGATATACACATTGAGCTCCGTTAAGCTGTCCTCATATGTTTTCTGATGCCATCCCTGCACCATTTTGGTTATCCTTCTCTGGACTGCCTCCATTTTGTCAATGTCCTTGTGCAGCTGTGGCCTCCAGTACTGTACGCATTACTCCAGATGGGGCCTAACCAGTGTCTTGTAAAGATGGATTATTACCTCCCTCTTACGACTTGCGATACCCCTACTAATACACCCGATCATCCCTCTAGCCTTACCTGCTGCTTTAGTGGTCTGTTGGATGATTTGAGGTCATCTGTGATGATGATGCCCAATTCTCTTTCTTCCCTTGTGATTGCCAGCAACTCCCCTCCCAACCTATAGGTGGCTTCAGGGTTTCTCTTCACTATGTGCATGATCATGCACTTCCTTCAGTTAAACCCCCAGTTACCACTCTTCCAGCAATTTTGCCAGTTTATCCAGACCTCTTCTCATTCTGCCCACCTCATCTGGATCATCTACTCTGCTGCAGATCTTGATGTCATCCTCAAACAGACAAACCTTACCCTCCAGTCCATCTGCGATGTCACTGATGAAGATATTGAAGAGGACTGGCCCCAGGACCGATCCCTGAGGTACCCCCACTTGTGGCTTTCTTTTCTTCTGACTGTATACCGTTTACCACCACTCTCTGTTCCTTGCCCACCAACAAGTTTGCCTCCCAGTTGACCAGCTTCTGACCCACCCTGAGCCTACCCAGCTTATTAATCAATCTTCTATGTGGAACAGTATCGAAAGCTTTGCTGAAGTCAAGGTAGGCGACATCTACTGCTCCCCCTTGGTCCACCACTCTGGTTACCCAGTCAAAGAAGTCTATGAGATTAGTTTGACAGGACCTTCCTGTTGTAAACCCATGCTGTCTTTGATCATGTGCTCCTATGGATTCCAGGTGTTGCACTATCCTTTCCTTAAGGAGTGCCCCCATAGTCTTGCTCACTGCTGAGGTAAGACTGACTGGTCTGTAGTTCCCTGCCTCCTCCCTACTACCACTGTTGTGGAGCGGGATCACATGAGCCCTTCTCCAGTCTTCTGGGACCTCTCCTGTGCTCAGAGACTAACTAAACAGTTCTGATAATGGCTCTGCTCATTCCACCCTTAGCTCCTTTAGTACCCTGGGATGTATGCCATCAGGTCCCATTGCCTTGTCCACCCTAAGCTTAGTGAGCTCTTGTGGGACCCTTTCTTGTGTGAAGGGACTAGTGCACTCCCCCCCCCGTGTCCATGGTGCTAAGCTGTGGGCCCTGCCCTACCTTCTCCTCGGTAAATACTGAGCAGAAGTATCTATTTAGGATAGATGCTTTTCCTTGGTCCTCCTCACACTCCCCCTTATCCCCTTTGATCTTAGCAATGCCCACTCTGGACTTTCTCTTTTCAGCAATGTATCTATAGAAAGTCTGGTCACCTTCTTCTACTGTTTGTGCTAGTGTTTCCTTGGTTTGGGCCTTTGCCTGCCCTACTGCCTTCTCTGCTTCCCTTAGGGAAGTTTGGTATGTCTACCTATCTTCTTCTCGCTGCATTCCCTTATATTTCCTGAAGGCCAGACTTTTGGCTCTTACCTTTTCTGCTACTGTTTTTGAGAACCAATGTGGTTTCCTTCTTTTGCTCTTGCTTTTCTCTCTAACACAATGGGATGTTGCTTCAAGTATTGCATCCTTAATGCTTGCCCACTTTGCATGTACCCCCACACCTGTATTTCTTCTTGCCAGGGCTAGCTTAACTCTGTTGTCCATTTTATCAAAGTCAGCACATCTGAAGTCCCATATGTTTGTCTTGGAATGGGATGATTTAGTTTTAGTGGCTAAACTGAATCATACCATGTGATGGTCACTGGACCCCAGGTGACCTTCTACCTGGAGATCTGTGATCCTTTCCCCATTAGTCTGTACTAGATCTAGGAAAGCCCTGTCTCTTGTGGGTTGTTATACCAGTTGTTTGAGGCTCTCCCCCTGCAGGGAATCCACCATGTGTCTAGTTCTGGCAGATGTTCCTGCTGGTATTGACCAATCTGTATCCGGCATGTTGAAGTTTCTCATTATCAGAACCTCACCTTTAGCTATCATGTTTTGTATATCTTCTAACAGTAATGTGTCTCTGTCCTTCCCCTGGTCTGGAGGCCTGTAGGCAACTCCAGTTCATACAGCTGTCCCATTTCCTGTTTCCAGGGTGACCCACAGTTCTTCTGGCTCCTTATGTGTATTCTGAATTTCAGTAGCTTTGATATTTTCATTGACCAAAAGGGCCACTCCACTCCCCTTTGTGCACCTCGGTCTCTTCTGAACAGTACATACAGTAGCTGGGTACTAAAGTCTCCCAAGTGTGGTTACTGGTGAACCATGTCTCGCTAATGGCTACTATGTCCAGTTTAGCCTCTGTCTTTGTTGTCTGCAGGTCTGGGATCTTGTTTCCTAGACTGCGAGCATTTGTGTACATGATTTTCCATTGGCCAGATTTCGGTGTGTTAGTTGTTGGACAAGGTCTGGTGTTTCCCCTGTGTGTCATATGGGAAGCAGGACCTTTTTCCTTACCTGGTGTTGCAAATGAACTACAAACATGCTGAACTCCTGTTTGATCAGTAGCTGAGGGGGAGGGATGTTCTTCCCATTTGACATATCGGGTGTTACATGCCACTCCCCATTTGCTAGTTTAAATATCCTGAAAATACGTCAGACTTCTGCCCCAATTCACTGTCTCCCTCCTTAGTCAGATGCAGTGCATCAAATTTAAAGAAGTTTCTTTCCTAAAACTGTTGCCAGTTACCTACAAATTTGTGTCCTTTTTCCTGGCAGCAGCCCTTGAGCCACATGTTTAGCTCCCCTGTCTCCTCTTCTCTGGCCTTCCGTTCATCTACCCCCCCTCTCCCAGACTGGTAGAATCTCAGTGAAGGAGATGCCGGATGAAATGGATGACAGTTTGTCACCCAGCCTGGTCAGGTGTTCCTTGGTCTCCACAAATGACCTGCTGGCGAGATCATTAGTCCCTATGTGTACCAGGACGACAATGTTTTCTCCTGCTTTCTGCATGATTTTAGCAATGTGATCAGTGACTCTCCACGCTGATGTACCTGGGAGACATTTGTCTATTACCCCCGGCAGGAGGTAGGTATCAACTCCCTGAATCATGAAGTTGCCTATGACCAGAAGTTTTTTGGATTTCCTTTTTGCTTTTTTTGTTTTGGTCCCTGTTTTGGGTGAGTTTTGTTGTGCTAGCTCCTGTGCTGCAGTGTCCAGCTCTGCAGTGTCCTCTGCCCCTTTGTTTGATTTTGGAGATAGAGGCAGATACCTGTTTGTAGTTTTTGTATGGTTTGTGGAGGTGATATGTTGGAGATCACTTTGTGATGGGGAACCTGATTTTCCCCTCCTAACCACCTGTCAACCTCCCGGACCAACTAGCCTCTGCAGCCAAGGTGCTTCTGTTGGATGTTGGGGAAATGGCGGGCGGATCCTATAATATATATTTCCTAATGAATATTCTGAACAAATTGATAAAAATATATCTTACCTCTAGTATATTTATGGAACATATTTTCTATCAATATGTGAACCCTTAGAATTAGAATTGTTGAACTTCAACATTAATGTCAATTGCAGTCTTATTTTTTCTGATGTTGTCTGATTTCAGTCCACTCCAGAAGTTTAAAAAAATAATTTCAGTATTTTGCTGTTCAGCAAAGTTGCAAGGCAAAATGGAAAGTAGCCCACAAAATCCACTTCCAACCTAATTGGACAAATCTACAAGGATGGGCTGGATGTGCATCGAAGGCATGTGCAGTGGTGCTCAGTAACAAGTTGCTTCTTGTTTAGTCATGTTGTGAAATCATTGTCATGATGGCCTGAGTAATGACTAGACATAACTGGAAACACATAGTGATTACACAATTAGCACTAATGGCACTGTCCATTCCAGCCACAGTGTGTACAAAGCTTATGACTGACATGACTAGATAAGAAAGAACCTGACACAACCACCACTGTATCTGAGCTGAGGAGATCCACAATCAGGGATCGCCATACCTCTGGTGTAATCCACTACCCTTGGACTTCCTATCCTATGTAGGGAGAGTAGTACAGTGGGGACTGAGGCATATTGGAGTGGAGTGGGGCCAGATGGTGGGTACTGAATTGGATACCTGGCTCAGTGCCAGAGTGGGATTGTGGGATATGGCAGCCTTCCAAAGCTTGCAGTATTTTTAAAGGTAGATTACTGTATTTAAGAAAGAAAGAAGCAAATTCCACTGTTTGCCATGACAGACCCCTCAGTCATATAAAGCCACCAATTGTGTACCCTTCCTGGCATGCTAAACAGTTTTTGTATTCACAGAAACATGTTCATACCCCAATGCCAGCCCTAACCTGGACACCGATGTAGATGCATTGTAAAATTAGGTTCAGGTGCAGAGTGGGGCCACTTACAGATCTTTTGATGCCATGGAGTGGTGGGCATGCATACAACTTGTGTGAAGGGGCACTCTGTAGCTTTTTCTAGCCCTCTGCATGTGCAAAGGATTAGGGACACTTTTGAGGATTAAGCCCAAATCCATTGAATTTCATGTCATATATTACTGAGTGGACTACAGTTAGGCATCCACAGAAAGAGCAGTTTTATACCATCTGACAGTGAGTACAGCACTCGGATAACTTTTCTTAAATTTACTGTGCATATAATGAACAAGTCTGCTGGTATCTAAGCATGGCACTGTTGAGCAGCAGCCAACTGCTTAATCAATCGCATTCCTGAAATGTATGTCTGTCATATGTTATGTTCTGTGCTGAAGCATTTAGTATGACATCTGTGCTGTAACAGGTGATTGAACAATCTATCAACATTTTCCCAAATTACTTTATATAATATTGAGAAGGCATAGCACTTCCAAGTAGAGATGCAGCAAAGTATTATTCCACCTGCAGAGTGGCAGCGAAGTCCTCCACTCTGCATCATGGATGGTTACATGAAGTGCATTCAAAAATATTTTTGTTCTTGTTAGTCTCCCCACACCATTGTGCACTGTTATATGTATAATGCTACTTGTGTGTTCCGTCTTTCTTTTACATAACCTTGTTTACCTCCCAAAAATGGTAAGAACCACACCCAAAAACACCTGAAATAAAATAAAGTACAAAAGTGGTGTCCTTGCCTCATTATATTGCTACTTAATAATGTCTTTTTACCATGAAATGTTTTTTGGGCCTTAGTAATGGTTCCTTTCTGTCATGGTTTGTTTGTTGAAAAGTAGGAGTGAGCAGTGTAATAATCTGCTAAACAGCATATGTGCACTGTTAGGTTGCCACTGCCCACAGAGCCCCCTGAAAACATATTATCTGACTTGGTCCACTGTTGATGATGGTACAAATAAAATATAAATTATATTTTATTTATACCATCAACAGTGGAATGAGTCAGCTATCATATATGTTTTCAGGGAGCAGGGCAGTGTGCACCTGACAGTGCGCACATGCTGTTTAGCAGATTATTGCACTGCTCACTTCTTCTTTTCCACACACGTGCACACCAAGACAGAAAAAAAACATTACTGAGACCACTAAAATATTTTCTTTTTGGAAACAGAGATTATTAAGTCTGAATATAACAAGGAAGGGAAGGACACCATTTTTTTAGCTTATTTTTTGTTGAATGTTTTTAGCCAGTGTTCGTACAAATCTTGGGATGCTGTCTTACATTCCAAAAATTCCTGACTCCAGATGAATAGAAATGAAAGCATAAAATGGAATGAAGTGTCTCCATTAATTCATGCCACACTCATTCATGCATACACTCAGTCCCCATAATTATGCACCCCCAAAATGCTGCTGTCTTACATTCAGAAAATTCCAGACTTCACATACTGAGAAATGATGAGATCATTATGTGATGAAAAGTCTGCAGTATTTCTTGACACCCTAAATTATGCGTGCACATAGTCCCCATAATTGTGAACCAATGAAATGGTGCTGTATAAATGTGATGAAAATTACAGGCTCCACAGATTGGAAAAAAATGATGAGACCATTAATTGTGATTGAAAGTCTCTATGAATTTGTACTGCACACATTCATGCATGCACACTCTCCAACAAGAATTATGTCACCTGCTGCTGCTCTTGGAATTTCATGTAATGCTTCTTGCACTGACTGGGCTGATGCACAGTGTCTTTTCAAATGTTGTGATAGAAAAGATGACCATCGAGTTAACCATGATGATGTGATGATGTTGTTGGTTACCCAAAGTCTGCTGCACTGACCCAGACAGGAAGGATGCCATATGTGTGTGTCACTCATACTACCCTTGATAAGTTAATGTACCTGGCACCATCAGGGTTTTCCACAGAACCTGACCTTAAATGTTTATATACACACATGATGTGTGTGTGTGTGTGTGTGTGTGTGTGTGTGTATATATATATATATATATATATATATATATATACACATATATATATTCATGGCAAAAAACTCTGTTAATGCATCAGCTAGGGTTCATAGCACAGCAACAAAAGCATGGAAATGTGCTGTTAGGGTTACCACCCCATCACCCTGCCCCCACCCCCCAAACACCAACAGGTATCGGGGTGTGGGCTGGGGTCATCAGCCTAACTTTCACCCCATTCCATGTGTAAACAAGCTGAAGTGGTGCAGTATAGGAAAATAGGGTGAGAGTTAGGCACGATGACCCCAACACACACCCTGAAGCCCGTTGGTGTGTAGGGGTGGAGTGGGGTGGTAGGGGTGGTAACCCTAACAGCACATTTCCATGCCTTTGTTGCTGTGCTATGAATCCTAACTGATGTATTAACAGAGGTTTTTATGCCATGAATTTTTCTTCTTTTTGAGAAAGTGTAATGTACCTGGTAACTGCTATGTGTTCGTGGGAACACGGGCCCTCCAGGCCCAGCACTCCCTTCATATTGTCCATTTGTGCTTAATGCTATGCATATGTGGGAGCATGGGCTCCCATTTATACATAACTACAGAGCCATACAGCATCCCTATAGGGCAAGGAACCCTTGTAACACTAATTTGCTAATATCTCAGCAACCGTAGCAGCTAGGAAAAAAATTCCAGTGCTGTTGTAATCATGGCAGTGAGTACTTCATGGAATATGAACTGACCAAAGCCATATCTTGCATCATTTCTGAGATGCGGGCACCGAAATGCACTGAAACGGCACCCTTGGAACCCTTGGAATATGTTTTTGCCAATATCTCTGTAACTGTAGCAAGTAGGAGAAATATTCCACTGCATGTGCCATCTATGATTTCCAAACTTGTTTCAGCAGGTTAGCTGCCAGTAGCAAAAACTCTGTATCATGCTTCATTTTCGAGATACAGGCACTGAAAGGTGTAACGGACTCTGCAATATTATTCTATGTGAAATAGCTGAACTTTGGAATGCTGTAACTTTTTGCCCTTGAATGTTTTGGCCCCAAACCACCAAAAGGCACCAGGGCTTGCCACCCTGCAAATTTCAGCCCAAAAAACAACCGTTTTATTGCAGGAGGATGGCAAAGATTTGCAGTTTTTTCTTAAAATACTTTCGCAAATCACGAAAGTTTCACAAAAAGTAGCACAAAACTTTCACATTTGTGAAAGTATTTCTGCCATTTCTTTCATGATTTGTGAAAGTATTTTTTCCCCTATGTTTAAAATGGCATTTCTGGGGGTGATTTACCACAAAAAAGATAGGGCTGGCATCCTAAGGACCCGACTAGGTAAACCCAAGAGTCAGTGTTTACCTAGAGGGTCCCAAATTTAAATATCAGCCATTTTTCTCTCTTACTAACTGAAAACAAGATGTCTAAAGCAAGAAAGTAAAAGGGCCATTTGTAAAAGTAAAAGTGCATTTGTGAAACTTTTTTGAGACACATATATTTTTCCCCCATTGACTAAAATTGGAAATGTGTTTTTTGAATAACATTTGAATGGTTTAATGTTTTTACACCAAATCTTTGAAAGGTACATCGGTGACCCAGACTGCTTCTTCCCTGAAGATTTTGGACCAAACGGACAAATCATGCAGGCTGTGTGCACGAGCAAAGAAACAAGCAAAAAGTCCCTTTTTTGTGCTTTTTAATGTTCTGTAGCTACACAACCGTACTTCCAGCCATAACACAACTTGCCAAATGCAGAGATCTATGGTACCAGACTGAGCATGCACAATTTCAGGCAAATCTGTTGTATGGTGGCAAAGTTATTAAGGTGCAAAATTTGAGGATTAACATTAAAGTGCTTACTCAACCCTAACTATAATGGTGCTACCACGCCAGTATAATATATATATATATATATATTAGAGGCAAAAAAATCCATTTAATGCATCAGTTAGGGTTGTTCCACAGTGACAAAAGTGAGGAAATTCGATGTTAGGTTTGAAACCCCTTGACCCTCCAGCCCACCCCCTAACTGGAATCGGGTGCGATTGGGGTCATTGGCCCTAAGTGTCACCCCATCACATGTGGAAAGAAGCTGAGGAATAGGAGAATGGGTGACAGTTAGACATGACCCTGTAACGCACACCCGATTCCAGTTGGGGGTGGGCTGAGGGATGCAAATGGGGGTTTCCAACCCCAACATCAATTTCCTCACTTTTGTCACTGTGGAACAACCCTAACTGATGCATTAAATGGAGTTTTTTGCCTCTAATTTCCCTTCATTTTGAGAATGATAATGAGAAATAGTGAATGTAATGCAGCGGCGGGAGCGCGTGGGTGATGTCTTGTCACATTGTAACATTTTGCCCGCTAACGTAAATCGTAATTCGCATGGTGACGCAAAGTGAAACAGAAAGAGGAACAGTACTGTAGACGGAAATGTTAAAAACAACAGAAACGCAACCGCAAATGAAAACGCAAAGGGTAACACACATGGTGGCGTAAACGTGAACGGTAAGTGAAAAGGTTACGGAACCGCAAGCAGAAATGGTAATGGTAAGAGTAATATAAGTGCACAGGCTGGTTTTCTCCAAAAGCTGTATAGAAAGACAGTGAGTATAAAGAATGTATGCAAAATAATGACTTTCAGAACACAAAAATCAGTAGTTGTAATAGTAAATTGCTTAAATCTCAGTAACCGTACGACATAGAAAGAAAATTTAAAAGTCATATGTATTATCACTTTCCTGGCTAGTTTTATATGTAGGGCTATGATTTTTTGACAAAAACTCTGTATCTCGTACCGTTTTCGAGATACGGGCCCTCAAATGCGCGGCAAACTCTGTAATGTTATCCTATGGGAAAAAAACAGAAGTTCGGACTGCCATAACATTTGAACAGTTTAATATTTTTTCACAAAATCTTCAAAAGGCACATCGGGGACCCTGGCAACAAGTTCCCTGAAGATTTTGGGCAGTCACGCAAACTGTGCGACCGTAGGCGCGTCACAGAATTCCAGAAAAGCGAACGCACGCCAAGAGATCATGCTTATTAACCCGCTGCCATGTATCTGACCAGTATGAAACTTGACAGATCCCAAGGCGTATGGGTCTTGATCATGAATTCCAAATTTCAGACAAATACATCAAACGGTTGCAAAGTTATTAAGGTGCAAAATTTTGGGTTTAACATAGAAATGGCTCCTCAACCTTAACTATGGTAGCAATATACATTATGGTAGCACGGTAGTGCTACCATAGTTAGGGTTGAGGAGCCATTTCTATGTTAAACCCAAAATTTTGCACCATAATAACTTTGCAACTGTTTGACGGATGTACCTGAAATTTGGAATACATGATCAAGAACCATAGGCCTTGGGATCCACCAAGTTTTATACCAGTTGGATATACGGCTGCGGAGTTATTAAGCGTGATCTGCGCGTGCTTTTACACTTTTTCTGGAATTCTGCTGTCGCAACTACAGGTCACACGGTTTTCACGACCTGCTCAAAATCTTCAGGGAACGTGCCGCCGGGATCCCCGATGTGCCTTTCGAAGATTTCGTGAAAAAATATTAAACGGTTCAAAAGTTATTCAAAAAACCATTTCCCATTATAAGTCAATGGGAAAAGTTAACAAAAAGTTCAACAGTGTTGCAAATGCACTTTTTACTGTCGCAAATGGCTCTGTTACTGTCGCAAATCCGCCATCTTGTTTTCAGTTAGTGATCAGAAAAATGCTTGGCATTTAAATTTGAAACCCTCTAGCAACCTAATTCTTTTTGTATTCACCTAGTCGGGCCCTGAGGATGCTAGCCATGTCTTTATTTTGGGGTAAAACACCCCAGAAATATGTTTTTCAGATTTCTGGAAAAAGTACTTTCACAAAGTAGTGTCGCACTCACGAAAGTGTCGCAAATTTTTGTGAAAGCTTTTGCAAATTGCGACACTACTTTGTGACACTATGGCCAAAATAACAGTAATTCTTTGGCACTCCGCTGCAAAAGACTGGTATTGAGTTTTGGGCTGAAATTTGGAAGGAACGCAGCCGACATCTCACAGATGTGCCTTTCAGTGGCTAGGTGAAAAAATATTACAGGGAGGCAAAGTTATGGCACTCTGAACTTCTCTTTTTTTCCCATAGGATAACATTACGGCGTTCGCTGTGCCTTTCAGGGCCCGTATCTCGGAAACGGTGCGAGATAGGGACTTTTTGTCAGAAAAATGCTTAGCCCCCTAATGGGGGATAAGTCCAAAACTAGCCAGGACAGTCATAAATCATATGACTTTTACATTTTTTTTCTACGTCGTACGGTTCCTGAGATATAACCTATTTAGTATTCCAAGTCCTCATTTTCTGCTCCGATACCCATTATTATGCATACATTCTTTGTACTCACTGTCTTTCTCTATGCAGCTTTTGGGGAAAACCAGGCTGTGCCCTTACATTACTGTTACCGTTGCCCTTTCGCTTGCGGTTCTGTACCCGTTTCACTTAACGTTGACGTCTACTCCACCATGTGCGTTATCCTTTGCGTTTTCATTTGCGCTTGTGTTTCTGTTATTTTTTGCCATTTGTGTCTACAGTACTGTTTCTATTTCTGTTTCACTTTACGTCACCATGCCCATTGACATTTCCGTTTGCAGGCACCATGTTACTATGTGACAACAAATCATGTGGCAGACCGTTCCCGTCTACGCCACCGTGTGCGTTACCCTTTCTGTTCTCATTCGCGCTTGCGTTACCATGTGCACCACTGTTAGTGCTTCTGTTTGCATTGCTGTTCCTGTTACTATGCCACAAGACATCACGTGGCGGGAGCGCGGGGCCCTCCCGCCGCTGCATTACATTCACTATTTCTCCTTATCATTCTCAAAAAGAAGGGAAATTAGAGGCAAAATTTCCATTTAATGCATTAGTTAGGGTTGTTCCACAGTGACAAAAGTGAGGAAATTCGATTGTTAGGGTTGAAAACCCCTTGGACCCCCACCCACCCCCAACGGCATTGGGGTGTGATTGGGATCATCGGTCCTAACTCTCACCCCATTCTCCTATACTTCTGCTGCTTTACACATGTCATGGGGTGAGAGTTAGGGCTGACGATCCCAATGCGCATCCCAATGCCAGTGGGGAGGTGGGCGGGTCCAAGGGGGTTTTCAACCCTAATACCGAATTTCCTCATTTTTGTCGCCGTGGAACAACCCTGACTAATGCATTAAATGGAGTTTTTTCTCTAATATATATATATAGATATATATCTATATATGTATATATATATATATATATATATATATACACACACACACATACGCAGATACATGCATACATGTAATCATTGCTTTTTTTTTCATCACAGGTCATCATATAGTTGAACTTGGGGTGAGCATTTTTTGTCTTGATGAGGAATTTTGGTGTTGGAATACTGTCAAGCCAGGCAAGGTAGGTATTTTTTTTTTTGGGTGGGGAGTATCATTCGGAAGCAAGTTTCATTAATGGTTTCTTTTTTTGTGAATCCTTCACAGGTTTTCTGTGTATCCTCCAGTCCAGTCCTGATGGTCAGGATTCGTACCAGTTGTGGGTGTGATGTTGAACTTCTTATTTGGAGAAAGCACCGATGGCAGCACACAGCACTGAAATGTTTACTGCAAAAAACAGATGAACAAGAAATTATTAGTACTTCATTGCAGTAACACATTCTGTTCAAAGTGTGGCTGTTACTGTCTTTTATATATAGCTAGCTTAACAGATACCAATCTCTTAGCAAGCCACACCTAGACCAAATCACAAATTTAGTACGTGTAAGCCATGCACTGTCCCAATGTCTTAAGTTACATTTTAAAAGACATCTTGTCATGACCTGAATAAAACTTTGTTCAACACCACCATGGCCTGCTGCAGCACTACAGTGTCTGATGTGCATGAAAAATATATTATGTGACGTACATGTCACCTACTTTCTATGATTTACACTCTCTCTTGAAAAAATGAACTACAAAAAAGACCTGATAAAATAAAATTGATATACTTACCTGAAACGGATATCCTATAGGTGGCTGTAGACAGTACTGCAGTACTACTGTCCTCTGATTGAGGAGAATGCTTGAAACTGTTAACCAGTTAAAAAAGAAAATAAGCTGACCATATTTGTTTCTCAAGTGCATCTCAGAAATGTAACAGGAAGCATAACACAGCTCAAGGAACTTCCATAATATGAAAAATTAGTACACATACTCACTGTAAAGTATTGGTAGTAAAAGACCTTGTGGCTGTGGCTGCTGGATGTGGGCTCCATCTGCCATGGCATGGGCAGAGCACAGGATAGAAAACAATCACATTCCCTCTTACTGAGATAGTATCTGACATATTTGGCTGACTGCATTTTACTGGTGGTGGTCATGGGCACATGATGACATTCCCGCTCACTATCTGGTGGCTTTGGCTGAATGAAGGTTACTGGTGATGGTCATGGGAACAGCTGCAACATATTCCCTCTCTCTGTCAGACACACATGGGTGGGTGACTGGATATGGTGTGTACTGTGTTACAGTATTTCACTGTCAGTCAGGAGGTAGATATCTTTAATCAGCAGGTTTTAAGTGGCTAACACCTAGTACTACAAATGGACAGATACTGTATGTTTAAGAGGCTGGCTGTGTTTGCTAATGACAGCAGCACACATTCTGTTATGTCTAATCAGAAATAATACTAAGGTGGGAAGGTAAAATAGAAGGATTGTGAATTTACTTGTGCCAAATTGCCAACATGAACTTATGGAAATAGACTTATTCAGGGTGGGACACTGATTTTAGGTTATGAAAAACAGAACATGTACCATTGAAAAAAGGTGACAGCCTTTCAACCAGTTAACTTAAAACCCACCAACATCAACCTCATCATCATCATCATACAGGAAACTACCTTTGCAGTCATCAATGTCTGAATTGTACCCACTAGGGAATTCTTTCTCCATGATTTCATCATCTTCTTCAATGGTAGGCCACTTCATGCTGCAACCAGGATGGTCTGCCTCTCCCACATCACCACAGCCATGACAGTGACAGGGCATGAATACAGAGGTTGCAGTATGAGCTGGTATGTGCCCCTGATTCATTTTATGAATGTCAGCATGCTGACATTTGAAGGACAGAGGTTTGTATGATAGTCCTGAATTATTGCCATCACAGAACTGAATACCCTCTCGACACTTACACTGGAGGGTGGGAAGGTCAGGTACTTCAGTGCCACTGAGGTCAGCTCGGGCCATTCACTGACCTTTCCACTCCAGTAGAAAAAAGGATTGCCAATTACTGACAGATGCCTATTTTCAGCCAAATGTGAGTCAACCATTCTCTGTGCTCCATGAAGTTCAGTGGTTGACTCATCATCCTGTTCTCTGGATTCATTGATGTCACAAATCCCGACTTGGTGCAAAGCACCCCAATGTGGGTTAATGGCATTTGGTTTAGATGACAGACCACATGGAACCACAGCCACCTTACAGGATGTGCTTGGTATGACTCCAAACTGATCTTCAGCCTTGTTATGCTGCTGAGGTTTGCTGACCTTGGTACGTGACTTCTATACCCCATGAATCAAGTGTGCCAGTTCCCACTGACATTTTTAACCTGTTCAGGCACTCCCCCCAGTAGTGACGGAATTACACGTTTATATCGTGGTTCCAGCATGGTTGCTATTGCAAATTCGTCACTTTGCTGAATGCTCAAGATGTGCCAAATATGGTCACATATTGTCAGCATGTCTTTCAGTAACACACTGCTGGCACAGTCTCTGGAACCATCAAGACTATGCTGTAGAGTCAGCAATGTCTGCCTCAGCACCGGCAGCAGTGAAATTGATTGGCTGATGGAGGCAGACTCGCCACTCACTGCCTGTGTGGTGTGTTCAAAAGGCCTCAAAATTGTTATAGCAGAGTCCATGAGGTGCCACTGTTCAGTCGTAAGAGACATGGAGGCCCTGGAAGTGTCACAGCTAGTGTGCAAGACGAGATATTCAGAGATCACTTTGTATTCTTCATACAACCTCTCTGCCATGTATAAAGTTGAGTTCCACTGCGTGATAACTTCCAGATTGAGGTGGTGCTGCAGGAGGCTGTTTTCAATCTGCAGCTGCCGAAGCTGGTCACGGGCCTTTGCAGAGCATGAAAAGTGTGAACAGATATGGCATGCAACTGTCAACATTTCCTTTATATCAGGGTGCTGCAGAAACTCCTGAATCACCAGATTTAAACAGTGGCCCATGTATGGAACCTGAACAAAGCCACCATTCATGATGCATTTAACTACATTTGAGCCACTGTCGCTTGCTATAAATCCAGCTCTCAGGGACAGGGGTTGAACCACTTGTCAGTTTTGGTCAGTAGCAAGTCCAGCATGTTTTTACCAGTGTGGGAACAGGCCACGCTGCTCATTGTGAGCATTGCATGCTGTCAAATTCCCAAAGGTTGCTACCATGACAGCCTGCCTTACTACACTGATTATTCCCACTACCACCTGCACAAACAACCCACGGCACCTGTGCCCAATGAGCAGTAATATAAAACTATGAACTCCCCTGTTTTGCCACTTGTCCACATATCCATACTTAAATGGATGAATGGTGAGGAGGAATGTTGAAGGGCATGTCTTAAAGAGTCAGCCACAGTCCAGTATAACTCAGGGACAGCACAGGTGGAAAAGTATGTCCTGGATGAGACTTTCCATTTTGGGCAGGCATGTGCCACAAACTGCTGGAATCCTGAATTCTGCACGAAGGAGAAGGGCAAAAGATCAATTGCCAGCATTTCAGCTACAGCAGCATTAAGTTTACATGACACTGCACGATTGAGTGTGTACTTCAGGTTATGGGCAAAAACACTCTGCAGCATTGTTACACATTTTGCATAGGGTGTGCCAAATGGCTCTGCTCTGCTCTACGAATGACTGGGGATGTGTGATGAAGAGAGGCGCACAGGTGACAAGTCCACAAATGAACTTATTTTCCCCATTTTAAGCACAGTGGTTGATGTACCACTTGCGCTAGACATACTGCATAGACCACCACCACTGCTGCTACTCTGACCACCACTTGACAACATTTCTAAATCATAATCCTCCTCCTCATCATGCCTGTAGTAATCCTCCAGTATTATTTCAATGCTACTACAGACACTGCTACTTGGTCTTACACTCATGAAAGGGGATAACATGCTCAATAAGATTGATGATGAGGGTGAACACCCCACTCTGGCATTAGCTGCTCTCTGGTGCTGAGTCTGAAGTGCCAAGTGCCTGATCTTAAGATGTGTATGCTGGCCTCCTGTGCCCAGATGACTCCCCTGTTTACCTCAACTCACATCCACATGGCAAAACTTGCAGATTGCAATGGAGTCATCATTTGCATCTTGAACAAAAAAATCCCAAACAAGGGATTTTGATCCCCTACTTTTAACATGTCCCTGATACTGCGTATTGGACTCCATTTTATTAACCACCAAAATGGGGGTTGCACTACATGATTTCTCTTGCTGTACACACTTGGACTCTGACTGACCACCATGACTACCTACAATTATTACTGGGTCATTATCATCATCATCATCATCATCATCAACAACAGGAACCCCTACATAACAGCTTTTTTGAGGAGGGAGTATTTAACACCAATAGACCCAGACACAGTCACCTTGACTTCCTTTTTCTCCAGTTCCCAACAGGGGTCACTGACATCATCATCATACTTATCCACATCCACAATTTCAGCTTGGATGCTGTCCTGTGGAGAACATGTTCCAACCACAGCATCATTATTATCACCCGATATTTTTGCACCACACTTTGAATCATTGGATGGCAAAGGTATGACCGCAACAACACTGGAAATATGGCATTGTGAGTCATCATCATCAGGATAAGAATCATGTTCAACTATCATGGGGATGTTGGGGAGTATGACATCATCTGCACTGTCAGTCACAGCTTTAGACTCAACTATATTTTCTAAAATTGTTAACTGGTCAAAAGTGGAATTTGGGGCAGCAATACTCATGCCAGTAGCAACTGCACTAACACCACCAGTGGGGACAACATTATCTCCTCCAGCTATCATTGAAACAACAGATTGTGCTGTAAAAATATTGATGGAGAAATCCCTTTGCTGACATCAGCTATGCACTTCTGCATACCACAATGCCCATGGCCAATCTTGCCACTGGAGGCAGTGCCATGGCCAGAAACAGCTTTGCTTGCATATCTCTTTGCAAGCATTTTGGGGGATCACCAAGAAAATTCTAAACAAATTTAGATTTATGAACTTTCAATTTGGGGTGGATGGGAAGCCAAAAAACAACTGTGGCTTGCAGATTGAGATTGGGCATTTAACAGATGCAAACACACAGACAGATTAAGGTTGCACTGCAAACTCAAGAGATGCAGACAAAAAGGCACAACACCTTAACCAGTGCTCACAAATCCAAAACTGGAAAAGAATACCTTTTGCCGGCTGAGGGGTGGGGGGCAGTGCACTGCAGTAACAGTCCACTACCAAGATACCACAAAGCAGTACAAAATAACACAGACAGATAACAGGTTCACAGTGCTGCAATTACTGTGTGGCACAATAAAATGTGTCTGACTTGATGGCATGCATCTCACACACACACACACGCACTCACTCATACACTACAAGTAATGCGCAGCAAATTGAAAATTTCAGTAATTTAATTAAATCTTTTAAACAAACTGAAATTATGCACTGTACCACAACAATCAGCAAAAACATGTCAAAAATTACTGAAAATATTACTGTGTGTACAGGAACACAGTTATACAACAAAAATATAACCAAAACAGTTAGAAAGACAGCCTTTCTCCCAGGTAATCTACCTCCACCACAGATACGCCCCTTCCCTCAAGCACACTTCAATAGTGTCTGTCAGTACGCAGACTGAATGTTCTAAATTAACATTCAAAATCCACACAAAAACAATAAACACTCAATGATATGAGTACAAGAGGGTTTTCTACAATCAATGTACTAAATTTTGAGCAAAAAAATGGCTCAAAAAGGCTTTTTGAATGGTTTGTAAAGGGTTTGAATCTCAGAGCTCTGAAATCAAACTGTCTCCAGCTACCACTACACACACACTACACAGAACTGTGGCTGTGCAGAACAGTCTAGAACCCATTTGACCAGCAATCCCATGAATCATTGCAAAATTCACCTTAGAACTCACAAACAAGGTGAAGTAATGCGAAGTACATTGAAATCAATGTACTTTGCATTAAAATTGGTGTAGATGTGGTTGGGGAAAAGCAGAGTAATGTGAAATCAGTGCTTCCAATGGACTTCGTAATGATTGGAAGGTCGAGTACTCCACTTCATGTTACAGATTATTCCATGGATTCCACTTTAATATGTGAATTGCTTTGCATCGCATTTTGGCCACTTTGCCCACCTCCACTTCCAAGTGTCTAGAAAAGACAGTGTAGTGCAGTAACCCACATAGTAGACTGCCAGTTTCCAAATATGATGCCCATTATAAGCCATGAAATACATTATAGATCACATGATTCCTCAAGGATAGGCATCTAACATTACAGTAAAACTGTAGCAAGTAACACAAAGTGGTCTGCCAACATTTATAGAACTTAATGCACAAAGTAGTAGACAGTACATGGATTTAAGTATCTAGGCAAGACAAGGTTGTGCTTCAGGCCCTGAAGGTGAACTATTTTGTTAAAAAACATTAGGCTGGATTTTCAAAAGTTGTGATGCAGGAACTGTGACCCAATTATAGCAGTTCTTGTGTCACGCTGGTCACGCTGAATCTCCTGTGTGCTGTTTTCAGTGCTTCTGAAGTTTTTACAACAGTTGCCACCATTTCCAGAACCTTGCATCGATTAAAGAGCAGATGTGTCATACGGATGCATGCATCATTCTAAGTGCTGCAAAATGCAGCAAATGTGGCCAGTACTTAGACCCCCTTGTCAGTGTTCTAAGTGCTGGTTGCAAGTGTTAGACATGCAGCTGAATTGTGCCACTGCATTTGGAGGCACCTTTCCAAATCCCATCCATTACGTCCACAATAGCCCATAATATATGTTATGAATTAGAAGATGATACTGTCAGGGCAGTCATCCATCATGCCAGCAATGTTGCATCAGGTAGCAATATATATTTTTGACTGATTTTAAAAAAACATAAAACTACTGTACAAAATGAGGTACAAGCATTTAGTCATCTAAGCAAGATGGTGGTATGAAGAAAGCAGCCCAAAGGATAAGCTGACACTGTTTTAAAAGCTATATTTATTTATTTAAAATTGGTGACCAGGACAGGCACACTGAGCTAGGGCTCATTTCCAGGTGTGACTTATGGGAGGGGATACATCAGGTGGTGAACCAGCAATAACAAAGTGACAACAATAGGTGTAACATTGGTTATGGGGTAGTTAGTATTCAGAGAGTAAAGGGTTAAAGACAGCTAGTCTTGGGAGTCTCCTGCTTGTGAAGTAGAAGACTGATACTGCCTAGCTCAGGCGGGCAGTGCAAAGTCAGACTGCAAGCCAGAAGTGGCTGTGAGACTTGTCTGATGTTACATAGCTAAAGCTTACTACAATAAACAGCACTGCTGATGATAGTAAATCTGTGTGCCTGATTTACTGAACAAAACATGGCACCAGAAGTGGTTTCTGGATCTTTATGAAGCATACGAAAGGAGATTTCTCATGCCAGAGGAACGCAAACATCACAGTGATATTGTGCTGAAGGACTGAAGTTTTGGCAGTCTGAGTTAAGGGTCGCAGCAGTCTATGAAATGGAGCAAATCAGAGCACTACCAGAAATCAGGTTTGTGGGTAATTTAGAAGGGACATGGAAGCACTTCAAGCAATGTTTTGACTGTTATTTAGAAGCTACTGGTGCAGATGAAAAACAGGGACAACAAAAAGTAGCATTATTGATGACCATTGCGGGTTCAGAAGCTTTCAATATATATATATAATGCCTTTCAATTGACAGATGCAGACAAGAAGGACTATGAGAAAGTAATACAACAGTTTGAAGCATACTGCACGCCACGGAAAAATGAGACTTTTGAGAGATATGTATTTAGGTCCCGAATGCAGAAAGAACATGAACCCATTGATGAATTTCTCATGGATTTGAGATTAAAAGCACAGTCCTGTAATTTTGGTACATGGGAACCATCCCTGATTAGAGACCAGATAGTGATGGAATGTGCAGATCCACAAGTCAAAGAAAGACTACTAAGAGACAGTGAATCAACCGTGGAAAAAGCAATCAAGACCTGTCAGGCTGTTGAACAAGCATGCATGCAAATGGAAGTCCTCAGCAGAGCAAAGAAAGGAAAAGACATCTCAGAGGTTGCTGCAGTACAAACCAGTAACAGCAGACTCCAGAGGTCTCATACAGGTTATACTCAGCAAGAGATTCTAAAAGAAACAGGATGAGAGAGGTATACTCAAAAAAAGGCTGTCAGCAAAACCTGCCAAAACTGTGGGAAGCAACACACATACAGAAACTGCCCTGCATATGAAAAACAATGTAAAGCTTGTGGACAAGTGAACCATTTTGCAAGGTGTTGCAGAAGGAAAAAGACAGTGCAATCACTCAGAAACTGCTGACTCAGATAGTACGGATGAACTGTTCATAGGCACCCTGGATAAGCAAGGTATCTTGCAAAGCAAGGAATGGACAATTCAACTAAATACCAGTGGCCTGAAGATACAATACATGATTGATACTAGTGCTCAAATAAATGTGCTTCCTTCTCACCTCTGGAGTCACATACCAAACAGACCACAAATAAAGAAAAATTCTACTGTATTGAAGGGATATAATGGACTAACCATACCCACTATAAGGTACTGTGTGCTCAATCTCCACCACAAAGGCAAGGTTAGTAAACACAATTTTGTTATTGTTACTGGGGACAAGAAGCCAATTTTGGGCCTAGAGACCAATCAGAAACTGGGTTTGATAGAAAAATTATTTGCAATACATAATGACAAGACAGTCACTGATAATATTCTGTCTGAATATAGTGATATAGTTATATGACTGGGAAAGCTACCTATTACACATAACATTACTGTGAATGAGAAGGCAGTTCCTGTAGTGCACGTAACACACACAGAGTCCCAGTAGCCCTACGAGATTAACTGAAAAAAGAATGGCAATGTTTAAAGAACCTAGATGTCATAGAAAGGGTGGAAGAGCCAACACCATGGGTTCACTCCTTGGTGATTATTGAAAAAGAGATGGGTCACTGCATTTGTATATGACCCTAAAGAGTTAAATGCATGCATTAAAAGAGAACATATCCACATTCCCACAAGACATGAAATTTTGGATGAACTATTGGTGCCAAATATTTCTCAGTACTGGATGCATCCTCAGGATTTTGGCAAATATCCCTAACAAAAGAAAGTGCATGCCTATGTACTTTTAACACTCCTTGTGGAAGACACTGTTTTGAAAGACTACAACTTGGAATATGCTCAGCACCAGACATTTTTCACAGAAGCATGCAACAACTGCTGGAAGGCATAGAATTGGTTAAAGTCTACCAAGATGATAGTCTGGTCTGGGGTTCACCACAAGAGAAACATGACAGCAGACTGAGGCAGGTCCTACAAGTGGCCAGGGAAACAGGCCTTAAATTGAACAAGGAGAAATGTCAGACAAGAAGGTCTGAAATAAAATACCTCTGGGAAATCTTTTCAGAGCAAGGTGCAAGACTGGACCCTTCCAAAGTCTAAGCAGTAAGCAAGATACCACAACCTACAGTAACTCTAAGAAAGATTTACAATGCTTTCTAGGCATGGTGAATTGTCTGGGGAAGTTTATTAGCAATCTGGCTGACAAAACTAGCCATCGCAGACAATTGCTAAACAAGTCAGCCATGTGGGGTGGACACCTGCACATGAACAAGAATTTCAAGAGAGAAAATGATTACTACCTACTGCACCCTCCTTGCAATATTTTGATATCTTCTGTCAGACAATGATATCTACAGTTTCCTCGAAGGATGGTATAGGAGCTGTGCTGTTACAGCTCAGAAATGGTAGCTGGAGACCTGTTGCATGTGCATGAAGAGCCTTCACAAAGACTGAATATAAATATGCCAAGATTGAAAAGGAGATGCTGGCTATAGCCTTTGGATGTGATGCATTCCATAACTACATTTATGGAACCCCCATTGTGATTGAAACAGATCACAAACCACTGATAACCGTTTCAAACAGAGACTTATGTCAGGCCCCACCCTGGATTTAGAGACTGTTAATTAAGCTACAGAAGTGTGATTACAGGATAGAATACACACTGGGTAACCAGCTGATAGTGGTGGACGCCTTGTCAGGAACTTGTGACGAATCACACAGAAGCTCAGCCCAAAGCGAGGAATCAGAAGTGGACATACACATTAACAGAATAAAAACCTCAGGAACAGTGTCTGTTCAAATGTGGGGAAGACTAAAAACTGCAACAGCACATGATGAAACACTACAAGCAGTAATGTCAGCAATACATGAAGGGTGGAAGGGACAATATACACCCACCAGGCATGCCATTTAAGTCTGAGCTATCTGAGTTAGAGTACTCGTTAAAGGTGACAGGATTCTGGTGCCTACTAGTTTAAGAAAGGAATTGCTACACAAAATACATGAAGGACACATGGGTATTAAAAAATGTAAGTGCAGAGCCAGGCAGGAAGTATATTGGCCAGAAATATCAAAAGATATAGAAAACACAGTACTGGCCTGTTGGATACAGTATGTCAGAAATACAGGTCTGCCCTGCAGAAGAAACTGTTGATTTCAGACTCAGAAAATGCAGCAGTATGGGGAAAAGTGGGTGTCAATTTGTTTACACTAGGAGGCAGAGACTACCTAGCTGTATTTGATGCATTTTCTTATTACCTGAAGTTGTCAGATTAAGCACACCCACATCAAACCAAGTGATAAAGGAACTGAAAGTAATCTTTTCAAGATTTGGGATACCACAGGTCCTAAGAACAGACAATGGGCCCTAATTCACAAGTACAGAATTCAAAACTTTCGCACATTCCTATGGCTTCAGTCATGAAACTTCCAGCCCCACCTACCTTCAAGAAAACAGACTGGCAGAATCGGGGGTCAAAGTCATAAAGGAACTCTTAAAAAAGGCAGTGGAGGACTCAGAGGAAGAGTACACAATAGGGGGGAGGTACTAACAACAATAAAAATGGAAAGGGAACTGGTGGTAGTCATATGAGATGACCTAAAGGTAGGCAGGCAATGTGAGAAGGCAGTGAGGAGAGCTGGGGGGATACTGGGATGCATAGGGAGAGGCATCACCAGTAGAAAACAGGAAGTTGTCATCCTTCTGTACAGGCAGTTGGTGAGACCCCATCTGGAGTACTGCATGCAGTTCTGGAGACCCGATCTCCGCAATGCAGTTCTGGAGACCCAATCTCCGTAGGGACATAGACAGGATGGAGGCAGTCCAGAGGAGGGCAACTAAAATGGTGCAGGGTCTGCACCAGAAACCATATGAAGAGAAAGTAAAGAAGCTTAATATGTATATCCTAGAGGAAAGGAGGGAAGGGGGATATCATAGAACCTTTTAAGTACCTCAAGGGAATCAACGAAGTTCAAGAGGGTAACATCTTTCAGAAAAGGAGATGTGCAAGAACAAGGGGAAAAATTTGAAAATAGAGGATGGGAAAAGCTCAAGGGCAACATGAGGAAGTATTTTTTTTCATGGAGAGGGTGGTAGATACATGGATTGGCCTTCCTGAGGAGGTCACTGGGAAAAAACAGTGGGTGAATTCAAGAATGCATGGGCCAGACATAAGGCAATTATAGTGGGAGGTAGGAGGAAGTAGGCTATTGGTTATCTAGGATCTGCAGCTTATCCAATAGGTAAGGAAATGTGCAGACTGGGTGGGCCAAGTGGTCCTTATCTGCTGTCAAAGTCTATGTTTCTATAGGACAACACAGACCCCTGTATTGCATTACTGAATGCATTATTATTGAATTGAATTACAGAGCCATGCCATTAGCATGTGGCAAATCCCCAGCAGAATTGCTACTGGGACGTCAGATCCGAACCTGCCTGCCTAGGGTGAAACTCGAATGTTACACTGACAATGACACTGCAATGAAAGAAAGGGTACTACAATTGTGGAAACAATGTAAAAACTTTAACAGAACCACAATGGAGCACACAGTGCTACAGGCAGTGACACTGTCTGGGTAAGAAGTGGGGGATGCTGGGGAGAATTTTGCAGTTATCCAGAGACTAGCGGCACCAAGATCATATCTAGTACTCACTGAAAGGGGACAGCTGTTCAGATGGAATAGAAGATATTTTATGCCAGTGCTGACAGGCTCTGGACAAGCTCCTACAACACCAGGGGCAGTACCTATGGAGTCAGTGCCTTCCTCAAGAACACAGAAATGGGCCAAGGCAACAGGATGTGGAAAGCAGATAACCCATAATGCAGAACTCAGGCTGAGAAGCAAATCTAGCAGCTTCACACACTGAGCCACCAGACTCTCTGGCCAAAGAACAGGACAAGGTGGAACTGAGCACTGCAGCTCACACCGCTGGTAAGTTGCCCACTGAGACTATTAATTAAGGGGCCTCCCAGCACTCAGGCAGGTCGAGATTTGGAAGGCTAATTAAACAGCCACAGAAACTTATAGAAACCTGCTAAACTGCCAACTACTAAAACATGTTCTCTATATTTTATGTATAGCTTTATATATATATATACATATATTCATTGCAAAAAACTTCATTAATGCATTAGTTATGGTTGAATCAACAAAAGTAGGGAAATGAGATTTTAGGGTTGAACTCCTAACCCCCCCCACCCTACCATCTTATCCCCCATCCTCCACACACCAAAAGGCATTGGGGTGTGCCATGGGGTCATTAGACCCAACTATCACCCCATTCCATGTATAAACAGGCTGACATGGTACAGCATAGGAGAATGGGGTGAGATATTTTTCATATCACACTCCTGCCCATCATGTCTCCAAATATATATATACATATATATATATATATAGTGGTGATCGTATAAAAGATTTATAAAATAGGTAGGAACACATCACATGAATGTGCGTATATCAGAGCGCGACCACACACCTGTACTTTCACTCCCCTCCAAAACAATTTTGCCATTTTATAAGATAGATAACCCACTCTAGGGTGTGCGGCCTGCTCTGATATACACACATCTTGGGTGGTTGACGCACACCAAGGCATGCGTATATCACAGCCTTAGAGTGGGTTAAATATACATACACATATATATATATATATATATATATATATATATATATATATATATATATATATATATATATATATATATATATATATATATATATATATATATATATATATATAGGCGCAGAGGCGCCACTATATAATATTATGAAGGCACTTCTATGTTAATGTCAAAATTTTGGGCATTAATAATTTTGAACCCATTTAATGGATTTGCATGAAATTTGTTATGTGCTTTGGGGCATAGTAGATCTCTTGAGCTACCAAATTTTCTTTCAGTTGGACTTACTGTCTTTGCACACGAAAACACTGAAAAATGCAAAATTTTTCCGTTTTGAAGACAGTTTTTGAGATATTGTCCGTGGTGCTGTGCAGCCACTGTGTGGCATACCACTCTGCAATATGAATCGTTTGAAAGAGCATTGCTGGCCGAACATGCCGCTTTTCATTTGGTGAAAAAATACTGAGGCATTCAAATGTTATAGCACTGTTAAATTCCCATTATAAGTCAACAGGAAAATTTATATGGTTATTTTGCAAACAAAGAATGGGGTTCTGGCCATCTGGTCCCGACTGGCAGTCAAAGAATTTGCAGCCTCATTGTCAAAGAATCTTTGTCCCCGAGAATTCTTTGATCGTGAGGTCCACCATCTTTTTTTTGATTTCCGATTGAAACAAATCAAATATCTCGGCTCAGGATTCATTCCTGAAGTAAAACTTGGATGGGTTTTACTCAGGGGGCCTCGTTCTATCGAGCCATGCCTTTGGGTTACTCTAAAATGGTAAACAAATTGAGTTTGAAACATTTAAAATCTTTGATCATGGCTCACTAACAATCTTTGATCGTGAGCCTGCAAATTCTTTGATTGCGAGGTTCTTTGATCGCGATCTTGCATCATGAGGTAAAAATACATTTTTCTCAGTTCAGGGGTGGCCTAGGAACACAAATGAGGGTCGATTTTGTTCAGGGGGCTTCGTTCTATCAAGGCATGGCGGTAGTTTCATTCAATTCATCCTAAAAGTCGAGATTCAGCATTTTTTATTCTTTGATTGTGAGTGTGCAATTTCTTTGATTGAGAGCCTGCAAATTCTTTGATCACGAGATTCTTTGATCGCGATTGTTATGGTGTGGGTTCTACAGATGGACACAGGACTCAGTAATTAAGGTGCAACCCATGTTGGCTTGTGGGATATTTATTAATCTTCATAAACTTTTCTTCTGTACCATCAAAGAATAACATAAACTTCAAAAAGAAATAAAAAAAAACTTTGTTAATACAAAGAAAAACAAGTATAATCCTTACAGCAGGAACCTTCTCTCTCCACTGGTCAGGAGATACTGACCCTGTCTAACAGGTACCTGTTCAGGTAGGATTTATATACCCACCTACCTGAATCACGTGACACAGCATCATCAAAATAAAAATATCTTTTAATAGCTTCCAAAACAATTTTGTACATATTCCTTAGTGTATTACTTGATACAAATAACCTGTCTTAATGGTTATCTCTTGAAAGTATTCTTTGGTAAAACTTTACCTTGCCATAGAATGTTCTCCAGACAATGATTGACAGGTTCTTGTTATAAATGTGGGCCACTAGGGACCGCTGATCCCCTAAAGGAACAGTCAGACTGCAGTAGGCTTTCTCAGAGAACAGGTCTCCCCTTTTTGTTTCAAGAAGCAGCCCAGAGTTCGGGTAACCTCCTTATCTGGACATTTCTTTCTCTAATACCTTCTTGTGGGAATTCTGTACATAACCTCTTTTTAGGTCTACCATATTGTTTGTTTTAAATGAAGGGACATTTAAAACAAATTTAAATTGTATTTGGTTCTTTTTTGTCAAGAGCTCTTCAGAACAGGGGACAAGCTTTGCTTTTCCTATAGTCCTGGTAAGAATTCAGCTGATACACAGAAGGAACAAGTCTCAATGCAGCAGAACTAAAACAAAACAGCATTCTGTACTGCAGGGTTAATGCTTGCAGCAGGGGAGTGTGCTTGCCACATAAACCCTGTTCAAGCAAAAACAAACTCTCTTTCTCTTAGTAAGATTCTCAAATGATAATTTATAACATACAGTCTCCTGTCTATTTTCCAGACTGCAAATGATTCTTCTGTCCTTTTTACGTTCACTTCCACGCATGCACAAGGAACGTCTTGGGAGATGGGACACTTTGGAGGTGTGCCTGTCCTGTGCAATCCCCTGCTCCATTGAGCAGGCGTGGCGGTCCTGCACCAATCGCTGCAGTGCTGTGTATGACAGCGGTGGTCTTCTCTTCAAAGAAAACCACCGCTGTGTGCTTGCAGCGCATCACGCCCCCCCAAATCTTTGCTGCCACGCTGGGAGCCCACCCCAGCATGGCAAACGTCCTGCATCGTCTGCCGACGGGGGTGCCCAATCCCCCATCGGCTCCACCTCCCCCCAAACAGCTTTCACTGCTGCCACGCTGGGAGCCCACCCCAGTGTGTCAAACGTCACACGTCGTCTGCCGACGGGGGTGCCCAATCCCCTGTCGGCTCCATGGCCCCCCCAACCATCCTTCTGCCATGCTGGGAGCCCACCTCAGCATGGAAAATGTCCCGCATCATCAATTATAGAAAAAAAACCCCTGTAAATTAAAAATGGTCCAACGCAGTCTCCCTGCCCCCTCCCACAACCCGCACCCACCCACTGCGCACCCTGCCTCCCCACACCCCCCTCACCCCATACTTACCTCCAGAGCTTGGCGCAATGATCTTCGGTGGACCGGGAACACGTCTGCACTCTTCAAAGCCAACCGTGAACTGAGGAAATGCCGGTAAGCTGTACAATGGGCTAGATGGGTTTTTTTCAACTTTGTTGCATATCTTGGGCACTTTTTGGAATTTTTGCACCAAATTTTCAACATGGGGTTTTTGGGACCCCTTCTCATGAATTCTGTCACTGTCATGGCGTTATTCGGGCCCAAAGGGTGATTTCGCAGTCACTGCACAAAATCACCTTTTGGGCCTGATTAATGAAATGACAGTGCCAGAGTTCATAAGGTGGACTGTCTCACAAAGCATATTTTGAAAATTTGGAGGAAAAATTCCTAAAAATGACCATTTTATGAGCGTGCGTTGCGCAGTTCCTATGCAGGCTCATAAGTTAGCGAATTTTCAATATTTTCACTCCAGATTTTCAACATTGCCATTTTACCACACCTTCTTATGAGTAGTATAGCTGTCATTTTTCATATCTCACCCAAAATGTGTTTCCGCCCATGTAGCGCACAATGGCACAGTCGGTGTGCGAACTCAATGCATGGGACGCATTAAGAAAATCACAGTGTCACTGTTCATGAGCAGAGATCTTAAAATGGCTATGTTGAAAATTTGGTGAAAAAATTCCTAAAAATGACTGTTTTACGAGTGTGTGTTGCGCAGTTCCTACGCACGCTCATAGGTTTGTGAATTTTCAATATTTCCACTCCAGATTTTCAACATTGCCATTTTATCACACCTTCATATGAGTAGTACAGCTGTCATTTTTCACATCCTGCCCAAAACTTGTTTCCACCCATGTAGCGCACAATGGCGCAGTCAGTGTGCAAACTCAATGTATGGGACACATTAAGAAAATCACAGTGACACTGTTCATGAGCAGAGATCTTAAAATGGCTATGTTGAAAATTTGGTAAATAAATTCCTAAAAATGACTGTTTTATGAGCGTGCGTTCCGCAGTTCCTACGCACGCCTAAGTTCGCCGAATTTTTCAATATTTGCACTCCAATGACTTCCAAATACCTAAACAGCACATAGAAGCAAGCAACATTCGGCATTGACAAATGCTTGTACTTCTTTGTCACTGATTTTTTTAAGCCATGTCCAAGTGCCAAATACCACTGCAAATACCTGCAAGCGAACGTTCGGCATTGACAAATGCTTGTCTTGAACAGAACCAGTAAATAATACTGGAATCAAACAAATATTCCAGGGAACTGGAGTCTGTATTTACCCATTACTGCAGGCAGTTCATCTGTTATTTGAATAACTTGATATTTAAGAGAACCAAAGGAAAAAGAGAAATAAAGCATGAAGAGGGCAACAGAGATTGGGGGGGGCTGTCTAAGGAGGTGGCCTGCCTCCATCCAGAAACTAGAGGGATAGCCTAGAAGAGGGGAGGAAAGTGATTGCAGCCAGGGAAAGAAATAAAGGATGGGTACTTTTATTTAGTGGCAGGGACTAACCCTGTCACAACGATCTTGCATTGTGAGCGAGGGATGAGATGGCCCTTTTAAAAATTACATTTTCTCAGCCCAGGGGTGGCCTAGGAACACAAATGAGGATGGGTTTTGTTCAAGGGGCTTCATTCTATTGAGTCATTGTGGTGGTTCCATGTAATTCTGCCTAAAACTCAAGTTACAACATTTTTTATTCTTTGATCATAAGCCTGCAAATTCTTTGATCCCGAGTCTGCAAATTCTTTGATTGCGAGATTCTTTGATCACGATTGTACATTGTGAGTGAGGGATGAGATGGTCCTTTTAAAAATTACATTTTCTCACCCCATGGGTGGCCTAGGAACACAAATGAGGGTGGATTTTGCTCAGGGGGCTTAGTTTTATCGAGGCATGGAGGTGGTTCCATGTAATTGTGCCTAAAACTCGAGTTACAGCATTTTTTATTCTTTGATCATGAGCCTGAAAATTCTTTGATTGCGAGCCTGCAAATTCTTTGATCATGAGATTCTTTGATTGCCATCTTTGATTGAAAGATAGGGACAAGATGGCCAAATTTTATAATGCATTAGGGCAACTTCACCAATCTTTAAGTTTAAATATCTCGGAAACAGTTTAGTCTTTTTACTTGAAATTTGGATGGTATTCTCGGCATGTCCTGTAGATGTGAATTACAGTATTTACATGTCAGAGAACATTATTTTTGAAGAGATATTGTGTGACACCATTTACGTGTTGCGGACAGTGTTTTGCATTGTGCTGGTGGCTTGAAATTCATAGGGTATCTAGCCTTAGTGTCATGGATGTAGTTTTCAGTCATTGTGCCTGTAAAATGTTAACAGGTGTGGAATTCTGCATCTCCGACAAATGAAAATCTCAAACTTTAACATGTTATATCTTGGACATGGTTTGGCCATGTACATTGAAATTTGGAGGGTGTTGATGGTACACACGCATTTAAAAGTTGGTGGGAGTTCTCCCACCAACCTCCGTAAGTTCTTACTTTTCTCTGCAACTCTGACGAATGAAAATCTCAAACTTTAATCCTTCAGGCCTTACATCACTCCCAGGGAAGGATCTTGTACTAATAAAAAATAAAATACTTGAACCCCTACAAAACGAGGTTTCAATGCTGTCTTAGGGTTGTTGAGACAAACGTAAAGTAAGTGTGTGTGTGTGTGTGTGTGTGTGTGTGCGTGCGTGTGTGTGTTCTTAGCTGTACCTCTCTACTTCACTGAAGCCATTAATTCAGCCAGTAGTTGGGAATTTAACACTTTGTCACCCTCTGCTGGAGAAGTGGTGCCTGTAAGAATGTGGATTTCCCTAATGTATTACAAAAAAATTTAATTTATTTCTTTCTTTCTTTCTTTCTTTCTTTCTTTCTTTCTTTCTTTCTTTCTTTCTTTCTTTCTTTCTTTCTTTCTTTCTTTCTTTCTCTTTCCTTCTTTTCTTTCTTTCTTTCTTCTTCCTTTCTCTTTCCCTTTTTCTCCTCTCTCTCTCGCTGTAGATTTAATGGACCAAGTCTCATTTACAGGAGCAATCCAGAAACAAGGAACAGCACAGTACTGACAGAGCAAAAAAGAAAAATACTGTACAAGAGATATATTCCTGTAGATTAGCCATATCTGTTCTACAAGGTTATGCATGGACTTGTACAGTAGCAGATGGCATGAAAGGAGAAGCTGACACATGTTTTGCATCTAGCTGAATGATCTGCTGAAGAACAGAGCCTACAATTGTTTTATTGCAGGGGCCAAGTGTCCCCATTAGACAATGGTGCACAATTAATATTTAAATGATTATAGTTCTAGCTAGGGGAAACCCTGGAACAGTTAAACTAGTTTAATTAGCATACTAACATACTATTCACCAGCAGATTAGGCCTTATGGTCTATCGAGTCTGCTCAAACCTCAGATCCCTAGTTGGGTGCCGAGGACCTCCCCCCCTTGTGTTCCAGAAACCACTATCATCCATCCCCACCCCCCTGGGACAGGCCATCATCTGATACATCCACTTTCTGTGTCTGTCCCACCCTCTCTTGAAGCCCTCCACTGTGGATCTCTGAACCAGCTCACCAGGCAGTGCATTCCAAGTGTCCACCACCCTCTCAGTGAAAACCTCCTCTCTTTTCCCCTCACCCTTCCACCTTCCAACTTCAAACCATGCCCTCTGGTGATACCTCCCTGCTTTAGTCTAAAGATCCCCTCCATGTTTACCCTATTTATTCCCTTGAGGTACTTGAAGACCTCAATCATGTCCCCCCTATCTCTCCTCTCCTCCAATGAAAACAGGCAGAGCTCCTCAAGTCTGTCCTCATACGTCAAATCTCCTAGCCCTTGTATCATCTTAGTTGCCCTCCTCTGTACCCTCTCCAGGAGCTGTATGTCCCTCTTCAAGTGTGGTCTCCAGTACTGTACACAGTACTCAAGGTGTGGTCTAACCAGTCCATTGTACAGTGGCAGAATTACTTCCTTGCTCCTAGAGATGATCTCCCTTACGATGCATCCCAACATCCAGTTTGCCTTGCTAGCCACTCTCCTGCACTGCTCAGAGTTATTCATACATGCATCCACCATGACCCCTTGGTCTTTTTCCCCTATTGAGGCCTCCAGCACCTCCCCTCCCAGGGTGTACCTGTGTTTAGGGTTTCCCTGCCCAAGATGTAACACCTTGCACTTGGTGATATTGAAATTTAATTTCCATGTGTGAGCCCAGCTTTCCAGGGTGTCCAGGTCCCCTTGCAGGGCCAACCTCCCCTCTTCTCCCTCAACTAATGCTCCCATCTTGGAGTCATCAGCGAAGAGACTCATTTCACACCCTACATCCTCCCTGATGTCCGATATGTATGCATTAAACAGGATTGGAATTGGGCAAGTTGAATATTTGCTGCAAATGTTCTCGGGTATAAGATACCAAGATAGCACGGGACTGACACATGGGATTGTAAGGGATTGGGAAGAGGGTGGAATAAATTAAGGGGTGAAAGAGGGCAGACTCTATGGAACTGGGGATATTTTTCTGCCGTCAAGATTCTATGATTCTATAAGTACTGCTGGAATCACCTTTCTGTACAAACTGGAGTCGAAAGTAGATTTCTCAAACCACCCAGTGCACATTAGAGAAGTGTTTATTTCTCATTCCTCCCCAAGTAATTGTCATCTATCCCTCATGTTACATATTAGAATCATTACATGCTACCTGGGAAAGGTACTACCCCCAACGATAATTATTGTAACATTTAAATAATACTCAATGATGCTAAATTAAAAGTTAATCTATGCACACAGAAGGCATTAATTTCCATCATGCTCTAGCTTGTTTAACATCATTAGGATCAAGTCTTCAAAACCTACTACAGATATCCACATTTGAAATAAGTACTTGTCAGAAATCCTTCTTTATTAGACATTGAACATCTTGAACAATCTTCCCCCAGAACTGAGGCAGTTCACCTTACATTAGCTGTCTGATTGAAAAAAAATGGTGACTGCTTAACTCACAGGGTTCTCCTTGAGGTCCAAAACTCTCTGCTGTTTTCTTCTTATTTATGTATTTCCTTTATTTATTTAATGTATGTGTTTTAAAGCAGCGGTACAACAAAACTCTGCAAAAAAAAAATCGGCCTTTTGTTTGTTTGTGTACTTTAAAAGTTTCCAGACATATTCTGGTTTCATTTGATGGTAAACCTTTCTAGTTCCAAATGTTGTGTATTTTATAAATATTTTAATGTCTTTTTTTTCTTAAAAAAAGATGGCCCAGCGTTTGGCTCAGAAATAGAACTGTAGACTTGGCAAGGGTTAAGGTCAAGGAAATCATACATACTCATGGTGCAGAAAGAGGAGGTACCTAGACAAGTAGTTTTGACAGGTATGCTAATATTTTTATTAATTTTAGCTGGAACTAGCTTTCTGGAATAAACATGGTTCATTGAACTGCTGCTTTAAACCAGGGTCATTTTCCAAAGAACCTTACACAGTTAACACCGTTTTAAACAAATAAATAAAAACATGCATAAAATGATTGCTATGTCCTCATGTTTGGTGTTGTGTACCACTTAATGGGAATCAGCATCTCACATTTCCCAATTTTTAGTGGAAAGATGACCAGAGATAAAATGGGAGGGGGAGTTACTACTCTGGAATTACTTTACAGAGATGATTAAATAATCAGTCCTATGGGGAAAATGTGCTTATGGTTTGCCACTGAGTTACTTACTCTAAATATATAACAAATGCATTAAATCAAATATTAAAATGTAATGCTTCCCTAGACCTCCATCAGAAATGCTCCTTCCTTATCAAACCTGTTGAGTTCAAGATGGGTTCCATAGCAAATTTCCGACTTCCCCAACTAAAATCCTGAAATGAAGCTCAACACAATTCTATCGTGTAATATTCCTTGGTGCTACATATACCTGCTTTGTAAATTTCTGATGGGAGCAGTCTACTGCAATTCTAACAAGTGGGGATGAAGGTACCATTGAATTCCAGCCCCTTAAGAAGCCATGACACTAGTAGTTGCTGAATCACTGGTTGGTATCTGTTTCCAGACAGTTTCTTGATAAAATCAGGGGGTTATTAATGAGCTGCTTACAACTCTAAATTAAGGTAAGAAAAAGAACAGCTGATTTAAAAGCACACAGAGAGCAGATCTCCCTTAGGAGTAGAGGATTCATGTAGCAGTAACAAGTCAGGTATTCACCTATTGAAATGCATAATGAGCTTTTTCCTCATTGTTTTCATTTGCTTCACTTGTTAGGAAAAAAAGAGTGCAATATACACATAACACACAATACCCTTTTGTAAGTATTGGTAGGTGAGCCTTTAGTAAGGCAATACACATTTTATTTGTTAGGCATCTTTTCCACAACGTTTAGGGCACCTTCCAACAACATGCATAAACAAACAATCAAATCAAATAAATGAATAAATAAACTGTATAATCAATAAAAAACATAACTAAAAGAGCATTATTTTTAAAAGTAGATTAATAGTTGAAATTAAAAGGTTTCAGTTTTGCAACTAATTTATTTGCAGGTCTATAAGTCATTAGAATAGGTTGTGTTTTAACCTTGGAAAAAAAACTATTTGATTCGAACCAGATCTTGAATTTGGTCAACTGTTTGTTTGTTTTTTTATTTGTTTTTTTGAATAAGTGTGTTAGTATTAGTGGGAGTGAAGAAAAACTGCTGAGGTGTATAATGAAAATATTTGATATGAGAGGGAGAGAGAGGAAGAGAGAGAGAGAGAGAGAGGGAGGGATGGAGGGGGAGGGATAGAGACAGAGAGAGAGAGAGAGAGAGAGAGAGACAGAAAGAGAGAAAGAGACAAATAATTTCTGGAAAGGGCATAACTCTTAGCTGAGCTAAAGTAATTTCATTCTCCTTATCAGAATATCTTTCTTACTAAAATTAGAATTCAATAATAAGTAGAAAATATTTTAATGATCCAACTGTATGCTGAGCATGCCTACAAGGATCTGATTAAGAAAAATATATATATATATATATATATTTAAATGTGCTTAGTTGTAACAACATCTGGGCTTCATGAATAGTTTAAAGGTATCCAGAGCACAAAGATTAAAGTGATCCTGGACCTCGTTTGCAGAATTATATTACCCCATATGCATATATAGTTCATATGCTATTATATGAAACACATACCTATGTATAGTAAAGCATGAATAGTAGTACCCACTCCCCAGTCAAGAGACAGCTACCTTGAAGGTATAATCAAATTTACCTTATGTTCTTAGAGTTTTATTTGAGACCCCTCAATAGGTTTGTGATTGTCCACCTATTTCATTCTAAAATCTATATTATAACTGCCAAAGAAACTGTATTATTTTCTGCTGATCAAAAAAGCCAGAGTCTATGCTGTGATACTCTGTAGTAATAGTAATAATCCACTTTTTCCTGCTTGAAGAAAGTCCTGCCTTAGCTTTAACAACAACCCCTTACCTTGCGTTATAAACTGGAATTCCATTAAAGGTCATTTTCATAGGGCCTCATATAAAAGAAGACCTACACAGTTACATTAACTTGCAACTTCTACTTGGATATATATGCCTAATGAAGCAATGCACTTGGATTAAGTAACATGATTGTTTTCAAAGCTGAGTTATTATAATTTTGAGTTACAGTGCTCTGGGGACTGGCCACATAATGTTTCGGGTGGAGTCATTGTCCAGCTGCAAAAATATCTTTAATGTGCTTGTGGCACAAGCAGCAGAACTGTTAGAGATGGAAGTAAATGCAGGGATTCAAGAAAGGTAAAGTATGTAAACAAAATGCAGAGGCATTTGGACCAAGAACCCCCCCCACCACCAAATGTTTGTGCAGACTGCATAAGAAGAAATCAATGTTACTGAATAATGAAACCACATGTACTGTATCTGTCTGTCTGTTTAGCTCATTACCTTCATGTTTCACAATGCCTCAACTTCAATTCAGGTTAAGTACTTCTTTCTTTACAACTGAAAGTAATTCAAACAAAACTGTGTAAAAACCTTGAAGGCCAACAAAGTAGAAAAAGTTCAAAAGTATTGGAATGTCACATGTCTGTTGTCAACAGGAGACACAATATGCTGCACTAAAAATTATTTCTGATTTTATTTAATTTTTTCTGGGTTGGGGTCATAATGCTGTTTGCCATCCAATATTTCCAGTCTGAGCTTTTTAAAAATTGTCCCGTGAACTGTATATGTTAATTATTTTGTGTATGTACAGTATGTATGTATGTATGTATCTATGTATCTATATATCTATGTATGTGTTTATGTGCAATATTTTCCACCTTCCAACAATTGTGTGTGTGTGTGTGTGTGTGTGCGTGCCTGTGTGCAATAACTATTTATCACCAGTTCTATGTGTTGCTGTTAATATTTGTGTTTGGAGATCACGCTCTAATAGTATGGCACGATATGTCACAAAGATACCCTTAGCATATAAAATTCTCTAATGGGGATTAAATGAAAAACAAGAGCCTCTCCAACTGGAGCCTTGATGCCGGCCTTAAAAGCAATATGTAACGACAGGAACAGACAGCTGCAAGCAAAAGTCTGTCTTGCTAACTGGTCATATTTATTTCAAAAGTGTAGCATCAAATAGTATATCCATGAGTGAAGCAGGGTGACCCATTCCTTGGTGTTTGTCTCTGGAATATGTCCTGTTTCCCAGCATTAGTGTGTGTGTGTGCGTGTGTGCGTGTTTCTGTAAAATGATCTACTGTTCATTCCTACATTTAAAGTTTGCATGCATTCTGTTATATCAATAGCCACAATTAAGTATCAAATCCAATTGGAGTTTGGAGCACAAAATCACTGACACAAGTGCCAAGTTTATGATGAATATTTAAACACATCTACCAGGCAATGAACATTTATAGAAACATGTGTGGTTAATATGCTTTTTGCATTTTGAGCTGAGGCGGTAGTAAAATAATGGTCCATGAAACTGTCCGTCTGTCTCTATCAACATTATCTATCTATCTATCTATCTATCTATCTATCTATCTATCTATCTATCTATCTATCTATCTGTCTGTCTGTCTGTCTATCTATCTATCTTTCTTTCTGTCTGTCCATCCTTCTGTCTGTCTGTCTGTCTGTCTGTCTATCTATCTATCTATCTATCTATCTATCTATCTATCTATCTATCCATTCATTGTAGAGTCGGGGGTGATGTGAGTGCTAGAGGTGGGCAGTTCTCCAGTACTGAGGCAGTATGGAACAACAGTACACAGAGCAAAGGGGAGCAGCCGGGAGAGACTTTTCAATGGAAAAGGCGAGCCCCTGAGGATACAAGTGTCGGTGAGGAATTGAGCTGATCGCAGTGTGAGGGGCTTGGCCAGCATGGAGAGACAGTGGGACAATAAAGAGAGAGAACGAGGAGCGGATGCAACAGAGGGGACAGAAGCCGGGGCCTGCCATGTGGGATGGCATCAGACATCAACGCCATGCGGTAGTGGTCAAGGCAATAGCTGAAATAATATTTACTGGTTTTGAAGTGATAGAAGGGTCAGTTAATAAGATGAACAACACAAGGAATGTTTTTGCAGCATTTGGTGGCAATGGATAAAGGGCTGGGTTTAGTCACCGGATAAACAGAGAAAGAAGTGGAGGGGCAATGGTACAGGCCAAGCAGAATAAAGAGGCATACAGGTGTGGTGAAAGGGGACAAAAGCTGGGAGCTTAGGGGAATGAAGAGGGATGAAGATGATGACAAAAGGGGATCGAGGAACCAAAGTCCAGGGCCTACCTCGTGGGATGGCATCTGACATCACCACCACATGGTACAGGCCAATGGGAAGTGACTGGAAAGAAGGGGTAGAAGCACAGAGTGTGCTATGGATGGAAGTCCTTTAAGGGGAAGTTTGGTTAAAATTGTATACAAGGGGGTTGAGGGACCGAAGCCCAGGCTCTACCCCGTGGGATGGTGTCTGATGTCATCACCATGTGGTACAGGCCAAGAGGAAGACAGATGACCGAAAGGAAGGGGTAGAGTGGTATCGCGGAAGCCAGTCATGGGTTATTTTGGGGAACAAACCAGGGGGCATGCCAACAGGAGCATCAGAAAATGGGGGCCTTCCTTGGGGGAAGGCCACCAACCCCACCGCCACATGGAAGGGACTGAAGGACAAATGGGTAATTCTGGGCCAAGAAGACAAAGGCAAAGAGAAGAGAAGGGGATGGTTTGGAGGTGGATTATATTGTGGGGACAAAGTGGAAAGGGCTTGATTGGGGCCATAATTACCTATGAAGGGTTGGAAAGTCAGGGCAAGAGTAAATGAGCAGTGATGGGCAGGTCATGGATTTGTTAAAAAAAAGAGAGATGAGGTATGGGGGTGCACATTGTCAGGAGCCAGGGCTTAGCAATGGCAAAGAAACATGCTGTGGGTCTACAACAATGGGGCACAAACTAATGGTTTATGATATACTTCTTCACCAGGTACTGCAAAGAAATTAAGATGGCGCCAAAGAGGGTTAAGCTCAACAAAGAAGAATGTTACCGGGCAGTGATGGATCTGGTGGAAAAAGCGAATTGGCTGCTGGAGGTGGCGGAGCCAGATGAGGGGGAAAGAGGCACTAAGTGGAAAAAGAGAAGATGGGGGCCCAGAAGGCAAGGGGTGCAGGAACCCAGAAAGGAGAGACAGGAACCGGCCCCACAGCGCCCTTCTCCAGGTGAACCAATACCCGAGCCTTACACCGAGCCAGAGCCAGAACCCCCACACCTGTGGCACCATTGCCCCAACCAGAGCCAGGCAGGCTACCACAGTTCATAGCAATTATACCAGGTCCATCAGGAGTTCCTCATCTGGGGACCGACAACCCAGGCACAACAGGTAATACGGTGGTGACAAGGGAAAGTAGTGTGAAGGAGTATATTGAGCAAATGCTTAAGAACATGGCAGAGAATGGGTTGGGGCAGCTGGAGAAAGCATTGTGGTAAATTAAAGGCACAGGGCAGTGGTCGGGTCGGGGTGACGGCCTTGACTCCCATAGAGAGGAGGGAGTTATGGACCCCAGGGGTCTGGTTGGTGGACCATGTCCCCACAGAGGAAAAAGAAAAGATTTGGAAGGGGGAGTATGTGGATATATTTGCACTAGCGAATGTTGATACAAAGGAGAAATATGAAGAGAAGGATAGTTTTGAAAAGAAGGATATGGCTGTGGCAGTGGTGCTACTAGGGAGAGGAGAGGAGGATAAAGCAGGAAAAGAGAAATCCTGGGACAATTGGTCCACAGGGTTTACTTATTTTATGGCCATAGTCATAGAAAAATGACCAGATCTAGCGACCCCACTCCTCACCTATTCCCTCATCATAAAAAACACATATAAAAAAGGAGGCAAGAGCTGGTTAAGCAGCAACAAGAAATTTAGGAAGAGAATGGCGAATTTTGGAGATGTAAAATGGGATGTCAGGCAGATAGACCTGTGGTTGGAGATATACACAGGGCTAACAGAAAAAGAGATGGAAATGGATAGACGGGGAGGGGCTGGGGCTCAAGCATGCTGGGATACAATACAGCCTTTTGCTCATGTCCCAATTTCAGTTTCGGCACATTTGTTCTAAGTGCAGTGGGTATCACCCAGCCTCCAAGTGCAGATACAATTGGGAAAAAGGTATCGGGAACCAGGAGACCGCTTATCAGCACCCCTTTCAGACCAATGCAGGCTCCTTTAGGGGCCAGCAATGGGGGAGGGGCAACAGAGGGAGGCCAAGTGGGAGAGGGAGTGGGCACGGCTATCAAACCAGGCATCAGACCAATTGAAGAAGTGGCGAGGGGAATTTTTAGGATGGCACAGACACCCATAAGAGTGGAGGCAATGGAAAGATGGTTAAGGGTTTATCCCAATAGGGAGGCAGCCAGGAAGTTAAGGATAGGTTTTCGTATGTGTTTTAGTTTACAGTACCAAGGAAAGTGGGAGACAATGAGGGCAAAGAACCTCAAATCCACTCAGGGTAAAGAGGCCATTCTGGCACAAAAGATTCAAAAAGAACTGGCGGCGGGAAGGGTGGTGGGGCCATTTACATGCCCTCCACTGCCTAACCAATGATTTCACCACTGGGCCTAGTGCCTCAGAAACAGGTGGGTGAGTACTGGGTGATACATCACCTGTCCTATCCTAAGGGAAAATCTGTCAATGATCTGATAGATGAAGAAGACAGTAGGGTCACATATATCACACTGGAGGATGCAGTGCATCTCATCAGGGACAAGGAGACGGCATGGCTGGCGAAGACAGACATAGAGTCTGCCTTCCGCCTGCTGCCAGTTCAGTCAGAGGACTGGGATGTATTGGGATTTCAAGTAGGGGAATGGTATTACTTTGACAAAGCCATGCCAATGGGATGCTCCATAGCATGCGCCACATTTGAAATGTTCAGTACGTGGTTGCAATGGACATTTCAGAAACAGTATGGGTATCGAACAGTGGTACACTACTTGGATGATTTTTTTTGTTTATAGGGGAGGGTGAAAAAGAGGCAAGAAAGATGTTACAGGATTTCAAAGAACTATGCTACGAACTGGGGGTCCTCTTAGTGGAGGACAAAACAGAAGGTCCCAGCTGGGTGATAGAGTTCCTAGGGCTGGAACTGGATACAGTACAGGAACTGTACAGGTTACCAAGTAGTAAGGTGGAGAGATTGCCGGAACTATTAGGGAAGATGGGGGCTGCAGGAGGGTGCAGCTACAGAAGGCACAACAGGTTTTAGGGCACCTGAATTTTGCATGTAGGGCCATTGCTCCAGGATGCATGTTTACATGGTGCCTGGCATGGGTAACGCAAGGTGTGTTGCAGCCCCATCATTGGGTGGACCTGAATAAAGGGACAAGGGAGGACATGGGAGTATGGGAACACTTCCTGCAAAAGTACAACGGGCAGACTTTTTGACAGGAAAAATGGTTGTACAATAATGATCTGCAGCTGTATACAGATGCAGCAGGTGGCAAGGGAATGTTTTTTTCCACTAGGCAAATGGTTTATGGCAGAGTGGCCAGAAGAATGGTTGAAGGAAGAAGTGATGAAAGACATCACTTTCCTGGAGCTCTTTCACATGTGTGTGGCAATGCTAGTATGGGGAGGGCAGATAGGAAACAAGAAAGTAACTTTTTGGAGTGATAAGGTGGTAGTAGAGGTGCTGAATAAAAAGAAGACAAAGATGGAGAGGGTCATGAGGGTGCTGAGCAGGATGGTATGTTTGGGCCTGACCCTGAACATGTCATTCAGTGCCAAGCATATTGATGCAGTGGACAACGTGATTGCTGATTGCCTCTCCCAATTTCAGATGGACAAATTTCGGACCATCACTCCTGGAGCAGACATCAGGGGGACTGCCATTCCAGCATACGTGTGGACAATTGGACTGGGGTAGCTAAAACACTGTTCCATAACTCCTTGGCCCCCAGGACCCATAGAGCTTATGAAACAGCGTGGAGGACATTTCAGAAATTCCAGGAGCAATACGACAGGCAGATAAGTGGGATGGTAACAAGGGAACAGGTGGCTCAATTCATTGTAGTGGGTTTGCACCAAAACATGGTGCATGCAACCATGGGGGTGTACCAGGTGGCAATAGGGCAGATTTGTAGCCTGCGGGGATGGGAAGTCCCTATAAAAAGCAACTTGATCTGCCAGATGATGCAAGGGTGGGCACGGGGGCAGGATAAGAAACAGGATGGCAGGAAACCAATATCAGAAAGGTTGATGTAACAATTAATGAGCATATTACCTCATGTCTCTAGTTCTAAAGGGGAGGCAGTGCTATTTAGAGCCTTGTACTCCACCATGCATGGTGGAACATTCAGGCTGAGTGAAGTAGTGGGGCACCGCAAGAAGGGAGAGGGACGAGGGTTGCAATGAGGAGACATTGAATGGATGGGGGATGCAGTGGCCATATTATTAAGAAGATCGAAAACAGATCAGCAGGGGCAAGGCAGGAGGGTGTGGATGAAGAAACATCTTAATGCAATCATTTCCCCCATAGGGGATCTGCATGCATACGCAGCGGAGCACCCTAGGATGGAAGGCACGGCACTGTTCATACATTGGAATGACAGACTGGTGTTGGGATACCAGGTGACAGCAGTGATGCACAAAGGCCTCAGATTCCTGGGAGAATCACTGGAAGGATACTCCTCCCACTCATTTAGGATTGGGGCAGCATCCGCTTTAGCAGCACAGGGCAACTGGCCTGGAGAGATCAAGGAGAAGGGCAGGTGGTTGTCAGATTGCTATAAGAAATACATATCAAAATTACCACAATAACGATGTTTCTTCTTCATTTCCTTAGCAGGTACAAGGACAAGATGGGGAATGGGAAAAGGGGAGGGGGGAATGGGGGGCAAGAGAAGTAAAATGCTAATCAGTGTTACTTTGCTTAAACAAGGAGGTTCCGGAGGCTTGAAGTGTGGATCTGCGGGCATTCTTCCATACACTGGGTGGAGAAATAGGCAGCCAGGAGATAAGGGGGAAGACAGTTGTTTCTGGACAGTGACACCATTTGGCTGGTGTGGAAAGGTCAGAGGGGAATGAAGTGGGCACAACTATTACCAGAACTCAGGGGGCTCAGGAAGGAGCATAAGTGTCCAGATTTGATGGTGATACATCTGGGAAGCAACAACCTGGGTACAAGGCCCTGGCTGGACATATTCTACCAAATAAAACATGACATGGAAAAGATAAAAGAGTGGTGGCCGGAGGTCACATTGGCCTGGTCCGAGATTACGTCCTGAAGGGTGTGGAGGGAGGCAGAGAGCCACAAAGGTATGGACTGGGTCTGGACGTGCATGAACACGCTGGTTGGCAGGTTAATAGAGGCTTGGGGGAATAGTCATCCAACATGGTATTTTAGAATGGGTGGACAATTTTACAGAGGGATGGGGTACACCTGTTTAGCACTATTTAACACAGAGATAGGGAATAGCATTGAGGTTTGGCTAAGAAAGAGGTGTGAAGGCAGATAAGAAAATAGCCAAAGAAAGCAGACAGGAGGGTAAGGGGGAGGGCAGTTAGGGGGAAGTCCACCATCCATTGCAAGCTGGAGGTGGACTAGTGGAAAAGGAGGTGAAGGACAGGAAAGAAAGGGAGAAAAAAGGTGAAACAAACAAAGGACACAGCAGTGTCAACCAAGGGACAGGGGTACGTTGTGTATGCTCATACCCCTTGACGGCATAAGAGGAGGAGGAGAGCCCCCCCAGGATGTATGACTGGGGGGCAGAAGAAGAAGAAGCAAGAAGAAAATAACACGTAGCAATAAATATTGCACCAGTGATAAGAAATTAGATGTATATAGACTGTACATAAATGTCATGGGAAAGATGAGAAACTGGAAATGTAGAGATGTGTCAGTTGTTGGAAATGTATATTGAATAATGATTTGACAAACAAGTAAATTTATTGCCAAACTGAGCAACCACACTTAATTTGTCAGTGTCATTATTTGGAGCAGCTCTGGGGATAAAGAGGGTTGCCGCTGTAAAAGGGTAGACCCCATTGTTCCAAGGCAGTGACAAAGAAGTGTGATAAGCTCAGGATATAGAAGAAATAAGGGGGAGGGAGGAGGTTGAGGGGGTGCCTGAAGAAAGCAGCAACCTCCAGAAAGGGGCAGGATGGGTGATGTCACTGAAGGGGGCTGGAAAAGAGGAGGAATGGGAGTAGTGAGGTGGCAACCAACAAGTGGGTGAAGGACCAAGGGGAGGGGCAAAAGGGGCCCCTCATAAGGGGCTGCACAGCAAGGGAATGCCACAAATTTGCTCTGAGAATGTTCCCACCCACCCACATTGAAGGAAGGAAGGAAGAGGGCCCTGTGGCAGGTGGAGCACAGGGCGCCACTGTAGTAGGTGGAACACAGTGGCAAGTATAGGAAGGACTGCAGAAGGTGGACAGCAGGGAAAAAAGGAGGTGAAGGAAAGGAAAGAAAGGGAGAAAAAGGGGAAACAAACAAAGGACACAGCAGTGTCAACCCAGGGACAGGGATAAGGTGTGTACGCTCATACCGCTTGGCAGCATAAGAGGAGGAGAGCCCCCCATGATGGGGGGGCAGGGCGGGGCAGAAGAAGAAGAAGGGAGAAGAAAATAAAGTATAGCAATAAAGATTGTACCAGTGATAAGAAATTAGATGTATATACTGTACATAAATGTCATGGGAAAGATGAGAAACTGGAAATGTAGAGATGTGTCAGTTATTGGAAATGTATATTGAATAATGATTTGACAAATGAGTACATTTATTGCCAAACTGAGCAACCACACTTAATTTGTTAGTGTCTTTATTTGGAGCGGCTGTGGAGACAAATGTGGTATGCCACAGCAACCCGTTATGTAACTACTGTTAGTGCTTCTATTAATGCTTTACCTTGTTTCATTTAAAAAAAAACTAACATTGTTTCTATCTCAATGTCTCATGGCACGTTGTCCTCCATGCTACATTTCCAGAGCCTGTGGAAATAACAGGAGTTCTAAGTAAAACGAAATTTTCATCCCGCTCATCCCACAGTAACATGATTTATTTACCTAATGTATTCATAATGATGTGTGTGTGGGGGTGGGCAGGGAGAGCGAGGAGGAGAGACATTGCAATTTACAGCAGAACAGCCCGTCAGAGATAAACCATCTTGTTTCATGTGGAATCCTGCTTTCACCCATCTATCTATCCATCTATCTACCTACCAACTTCCGCAAGTTCTTACTTTTCTCTGCAACTCTGATGAATGAAAATCCCAAACTTTAACATGTTACATCTCAGACACAGTTTGGTGTTTTACATTGAAAGTTGGAGGGTGTTGATGGTTCACACACATTTACAAGTTGGTGGGAGCACAGGGCCCAAAGGGCCCGTGCTCCCTCCAACTTTCGCAGGTTGGTGGGAATGCAGGGCCTGAAGGGCCTATGCTCCCATCAACTTCTGCAGGTTAGTGGGAGTGCAGGGCCCGGAGGACCCATGCTCCCACCAACTTGTGCAAGTTCTTAGTTTTGTATTCTTTCTCAAAAAAGTAAAGAAATTCTATGCAAAAAAACTGTGTTGATGCATTATTTAGGGTTAAAGCATCAAAGTCAGGAAATGAGGCCTTTAGGGTTGCCCTCCGGACCGCTCATCATCCAAGACTGGACAGCTGACGGGTAGCTGGTCAGGGGCTGTGAGGCCTAAATGTCACCCCGTTATTATTTACTGTGACTTGTGACTGTAATTACAGATGGAATGGGGTGATATTTAGGCCTCCAACCCAATGACTCACCCTGTCAGCTGTCAATCTTGGTATGATGGGCGGGTCCAGGGGGGAGGAGAAACCCTAAAGGTGTAATTTCCTGACGTTTTATACTTTAACCCTAAATGATGCATTAACCCTTTTTTTTGCATAGAATATATATATATATATATATATATATATATATATATATATATATATATAAAATAAGTAATGGGTCTCCCCTTTTGCCATTGAGAGACCGTGGCGTAATTTGCCGTTATAAAGGAGCATTTATAACGGCAAACACGTGCATGGTTTTCCTCTCTCTGCACATGTGCCTACAGCAACTTCTCCCTTTCTGGCTCGCACTTCCTTCTCACAACAGAGCTGCCAAAGAAACACGCCGGTGAGTAAATTTAAAAAAAAATCAAAATGAGCACTAGTTTTACTGATGGGGGACTTTGAATATTTAAAAAAAAAAATACATGAAGCCGCCGAAAATGAAAAGCCAACCAGACGTAAAATAAAGTGGAACATACTCATCGCCACACCGAAACTGCTGATATTTTATGTAATTGCTGTGGCCAAAAAGGGGAGACCCAGCAATTATATAAAATAAAATATAGGGTAGTGTGTTTAAACTCGAGGTTTACACACACCGTTGGGGTTAGATGCTTTGCACAAACCCTCAAGCTTTGTTCTCGGGGTTTATGTAGCATCTAACCCCTCGGGTGAGTGTAAACTCTCATTAAACACACCACCCCGTACTTTATTCTATATTATATATATATGTGTGTCAATCTGGTTGCTGGGGTCTATGATTCAGTTAACAAATCAGGTAAACAGAGTAATCCCTTGCATGCGAGTCAAAGCAAATTCTGTTAAGACTATAAAGAGATACTGCATGCTATTGGTTAACCTATTTATAGTGCATGAATATTATAAACCACAAGTAGAGGAGATACTGCATGCTACTAGAAAGTACATAGTTAGAGGACTTCACACTAACCTCAGGTTATTATGTATTTGCTCATTCATGTTTTGTTCTTTCAGAAAACAGGGGATGTTCAGAGAGTAAAGGGCTAAAGACAGCTAGTCTCAGGAGTCTCCTGCTCATGAGGTAAAAGGCTGATACTGCCTAACTCAGGTGGGCAATTTGAGGCCAGATTGCATGCCAGAAGTATCTGTGAGACTTGTCTGATGTTACATGGCTAAAGCTTATTACAATAAACATTACTGCTGATTATAGTAAATCTGTGTGTCTGATGTACTGAATAAAACAGGTTTAGAGCTAAAGGATTGTGCCACCAGTGCTGGGTAAGACATTTGCACAGAACCAGTGAGACATAAAATTCAGATTTTGAAGTTTAGTGCATTGTAGGCTATAGAATAGAGTAGGCAAAAATGGGCAAAACAGGAAAAATAGCAGTAAGGTATGTATATGATGTGGGTTGTTGTAATGTGGAGGGAAGGGGAAGAAGTCCACCTGCAAGTGCATTCTTTAGTGAAGTGTGTCAGTAAGAGTGGTGTGAGACAGCAGAGGGAGGAAGAGAGATGGACTGCATATCACAGAGCCCTGAAGCAGAGGCATTTAGTAAAGTTTCCTGCACTACATTAGGAAGTGGAGAGGATCCATCATCACCCAGCTGCTCCCTTAAGGGAGAATGGGTTGGAGAAATGTGTTTGATTTTTTTTTTAAATTTCCAGGTGTGTTAGCCAGCCTGGTGGCACAGCAGTAAGGCTACCACTCACAACACTGGTGACCTGGGTTTCTGAACAAGGCCAAGTCATTGAAAGGCTGTTAGAGGAAGGAGGATTGAGCAACCCAGAAAATGCTCTCCTCTGGGGAGGGAGGAAGTTGAGCTGTCTCCAGTGCAATACTGCCAACTAAGTATCCATGGGCTGCAGTGCAATAGGGGGAGTGCATGAGCAGACATTAACTGGGCTCTGGGTGCAGATTTTAAAGATGGTTATGTTCAGCATGTCCTACCACCTTAAGAAAGAGGGTAGAACATTAAGGTCCTCATCAAATACTCATTTAATTTTACCTAAATCACAACCTGCATGGGTGAGAGGGCTTTTTCAGTTCAGGCACCCAAGTTGTGGAATACCATGCCTCACCATTCTTCAGATTCTAAAAGTCATGCACATTTTAAAAAGGAATTACAATCTTATCTGCTGCAACAATCTATTTGTAAATGTTATTAAGGTTGTACAAATTGTGTGTTACGATGTACTGTTTATATTTTGTGCTGAATATTATATGTATTTACTGTATTATTGTAACAACTAAGCTGATTACTAAGTGGCTATGGGTCACTCCTGAAAATGGGCCTTGGCCCATTGTGCTTATCCAGAGAACTAAGAGATTAATAAAAAAAATGTGTTTCTGAGTGGGGATGAGGCCTGACTAGTGACAAGTCAAAAAGAATGTAGAATCATTTCAATTCAACCCAGTTCCCCCCACAACAACACACCCCTAAGGCATACTGATAATACTGTTTGCTGGGTTTAAGGCTTTTGAATGTATGTGTGTTTACAGAAGCCAAACAAATGATAAAATATCTGTCTTCCTGTGTCTTTTATGCATCTTATGGTAAATAGGGTGTTTGGTCTTTCTTAACAGCATGTATGTTACATCAACTCTTGTACTCACTATGGGGGCTATTCTCCATGGTATGGAGTGTCTACATGCTGCATAGGAGGCTTGTAGATACTCCACAGTCACTGCACTCACATTGCCTGATTCTCCATGGAGACACTGGGCTGATGTGCGCTGCATTCCCCAGCCCAACAGTGATCCCTGTGTGAGGGCAGTCCAGGGTGGTACAGGTGGTTTGCCCATGCTCCACTCTATTCTTGAAAGTGTGGAGCACCGGGTGAGGTATGGCACAGCCTACACCAACAGGCCCCAGACATAGCCGGAACATGCCTCCCCCAGGATGTCACCGCCGGCCGTGGTGGTGCAGTAGGGGCACAAGGAACTCCCCACAACATGCCGCCCCAGCACTCGGGTTCCTCATGGGTGACTTAGTCCTAAAGTATACAGATAAGTACATGTCATGGGGGAATGAAGAAGCGGTAACAACTAGCTATTTCTCAGGAGAAAAAATTAAGGATGTTCAGGAAATGTTGCCTGATATTATAAAAGCTGAAATGGGGGAAAATGTACTAATACTACATCTGGGAGTTAACAATATTAAACATCAAAACATAAGTAGTATCAAGCAAGAGTTCATGAATATAAGAGAAGAAGCTAATAGATTGGGGTGTAAAACATATTTTTCAGAGATACACCCACTACCAAGATAAAGTGATGTTATCCAAATGAAAATAAGATAATTGAATAAATGGATGAGAGTTTGGACATTAAAAGAGGGGATAGGTTACTTGGCCCATTGGGAAAAAGTTGTAAATGAGCCAAGTTATTTCTGTAAGGACAGACTGCATCTAAGTAAAAAAGGAAGCAGAAAGTTGGAATTAGAAATAAAAAAGTATTGGACACCCATTTAAACTGATATACCAGTGGAGAGGGGTAGAAAAAGATAGAAGATGCAGGTTAAGTTCTATTGTTATACCCAGAAGGAAAAACAATCAGCAATCAAACTTAGAAAATAGAGAAATATAATGGTTTGAAAGTATGGTCCCTGAATGCTAGGAGTCTTAATCTGCTAAACAAAGTTGAATTGAAAGTAAGATTAAAGACAGAGTCAATAGACATATGTAGTATAACAGAAATATGGTGGGAGAAGCATACTAAATGGAATAGAGACATAGAAGGATATGAATTGTTTTCAAAGGAAAAAGGAAATAGGAAAGGAGGAGGTATCATTATTTATATAAAGCAGGGTATTAAAAGTACAATTTATAATAAATATGACCAGCGGGAGGAAATAAAATCATTATGGGTAGTGGTACAGGACTCTCAAATTCAAAAGAAACTTTTGATAGGTTTATTTTATAGGCCAGCAAACTCCAGTAAAATACAAGGTGTGGGATATTCAAACGGGTTGCGCTAAAATATAACAAGGGTTCTTGCCATGCTCAGTCCTACATTGCACCATTCTGCGATATTCAGCAGGAGGCAGTTGCGCCACTGAAAACAGGTTGAGCAACAGCGCAATGCAAATGAATGCATGCACAACAGGAGGGGGAGGAACCATGCATAAACTGCACAGCCCGATATTCAGTTGGGTTGTGCAGGCGCAACCCCCAACCTGCGCCTGCACAACTTTGAGCCAAAAAAAAAAGGATCAAGTTGAGGGCCACCCACAGGTGAGCTGCTGTATTGCAGGGCGCAACACAGCAGCTGCCACCCGTGGCTGGCCTCCAACTCAGTCCCTGTGCCCCCCACCAGCCCGATTGCGGGCATCAATGTAGCCCCCCTCCTGTTCACATCCCTAGTGGTCCAGTGGACCGTAATGCCCGATCGCGGGCAGAATGTATACTAATAACCCCAGTGCCGATCATGGGCAGAATGTGAACCCCCCAACCGAATATCTCCCTGGTGGTCCAGTGAACGTAATGCCCGATCGCGCGGGCAGGTATGTATTGACAACCCCAGTGCTCGATCGTGGGTATCGTGTAAGATTTCCCCTCGCCGGTTCTCGGTGGTTCAGTGGACCGTATCGCGCTCGATTGCGGCAGAATCGGCACCTTGAACATTCGTGCCCAGGTGCTCCCCCCACCTCCACTATAGTTCACCTCACCCCACCCCCCGGCAGCCGGGTAAAGATGGCAGCATCTCACCTGCTCAGTTACTGTTGCCATCGATTAACCGTAGGTTGACGCTGGGGCAGAGCTAGCCAGGCTAGTTGCTATCCGTATACGACAGTCCAGACGGTGAATGAACCAAATCTGACTGTCATAGATGGTAACGGCTGCACACCCATTGGCTCTAGCTCTGCACCACGGCGCAGCCCTACCAGACAGTCAGTCGGCGGGCGGCGGGCGGCAGGCGGGTGGATGCTGCTGCCCGCTGGCTGCCGGGGAGCCGGGTGGGGGCCGTGGGTGGGGGTGGGGACACTAGACACCAGGAGATGTTTGGGGTTGTCATTATATATTCTGCCCGCGATCGGGCATTACGGTCCACTGGACCACCAGGGAGATATTCGGGTTGGGGGTCTTTACATTCTGCCCACGATCGGGCACTGGTGGGTTGTCAGTATACATTCTGCCCGCAATCGGGCATTAGGGAGATGTTTGGGTGGGGGGTTGTCATTATATGTTCTGCCCGTGATCGGGCATTGGGAGATGTTTGGGGGTTGTTTTCACTTTCTGCCTGAGATTGCTGCAGGCGCGCTGGTCCCAAAGGCTGCTGCCTGGCAGGGCGCCAGGTGCAAGTCCTCGGGATCAGCGCACCTACATGCTAATGGCATGCAAATGGGGCTTATAATCAGATGCAAATGGCCCCCTGCGCCTTGTATGAATTATGGCCCCATTTGCATGTCACCTTGAATATTGAAATTTATGATGGCGCAATGGTACTTGGCGCCACCGCGTTGAATGCTCCACCTGACAACTTGCGGTGGTGTGGGAAGTTCCACTGCATCATGCACAGTGGTTGTGGTTGGGGAAGCATTTCAAAGGAGTTAATCAATAGCGCAACTCCTTTGAATATCACCCCGGCCACACCCCTGCACAACTATTTTGAGCAGCGCAAGGGCTTGCGCCTCAGAATGGTGCAGTTTGAATATCCGGGCCAAGATGTCTATATAGAATAAGAAATTAGACAAGTAGCAATGCAGGGAGACACAGTTGTTTTGGGGGATTTGAACTTATCAGATATAAATTGGAGTAAGAGAACCGCAAAAAATGCTGTGCAAAGAAGATATTTAGAAATGATGGAAGAGGTAGGATTAATGCAATTAGTCTATAAACCAACAAGAGGAGAACATATTTTGGATTGGATTGTAACTAACTGTGAAGATTTAATAACTAAGATAAACATCATTGAAAACCTAAGTAATAATGATCATGCGGTAGTTCAGTGCTATATCAAAAGAAAGTTAAGAATTCCAAAAGGGGTTACAGTTATTAGAAATTATAATAAGGCAGATTTTTATAAGATGAGATTAAAGTTGGAGGAGTGCAATTGGAAGGATTTATTTAAAGATGAATCAGTAGAAGAAATGTGGGAAATATTAAAAGGAAAGTTACAAAAGCTGGAAGATAAATATGTCCCTAAAAAGAAGTTATATACTAAAAAGGGAAAAAAAACTATGTGGTATACAAATAGAACAATGAGGTTATGTAAAGATAAAAAAAGGCCTATGACAATATGAAAAAATTAGGGACAGTGGAGGCTAGTATGGACTATAAAAAAATACTGAAGATGCTAAAATCTGAAATAAAGACAGAAAGGAAGAAATTGGAAATGAAATTGGTTTATAGAGAAGAAAATGGAAAAGGATTGCATTCTTATTTAAATAACAATAGGAAGTTATCAAGTCAACTAGGACCCCTGGATATAAATGGTAGTGAAGTGTCAGAAGAAATGGAAATGGTAGAACATCTAAATAAATACTTTTGTTCAGTATATGATGAAAAGGATAAGGATAACATCAAAGTTACAGAGAATATAAATAGGGACTTATATATGGATGTAGGAAGAGAGTACATTGAAAAATTATGAAAAGGTTTAAAACCTCATAAATCATCAGGCCCAGATTTATTGCACCCAAGGATGTTAAAAGAAGTTAGTTCACAGATAGCATACCCATTAGCATTTTTGTTAGGTAGGTCATTCTCTACAGGGGAGGTGCTGGCATACTGGAGAAATGCAATAGTAATACCCATATATAAAAAGAAGGGGTTAAAGACCTTTATGACAAACTATAGGCCAGTTAGCCTGACTACAGTTTTGTGTAAGGTGGCAGAATGTTTTCTGAAAAAAATTAGAAGAGGATCTCAAGGGGTTAAAAGTGAATGACGTTAGACAACACGGGTTCAAAAAAAATAGGTAATGTCTAACTAATCAAATCATATTTTATGAACAAATTAATAAAAAAGTACATGAAAATAAGCCAATGGACATTTTCTTCCTTGACTTCCAGAAAGCATTCGATAAGGTACTGCATAACCAACTCACTGCAAAAATGGAAAAAATAGGTATGAACAGTAGATGGACTAGGTGGGTGCAGAGTTGGTTGGGAGATAGAAAACAGACAGTGAGGCTAATAGGAGTATTGTCAGGTCAGGCGGGGGTCACAAGTGGGGTACCTTAAGGGTTGGTGCTGGACCCCACATTATTTTCATTATATATAGGAGATATTCACCATGGTATCCAGAATTTTATGGTAATATATGCAGATGATGTGAAACTGGGAGGGCAGGTGGGTTCAATGGAGGAAATCCACCGACTTGAGGCTGACCTAAAACTAATAGAGAAATGGGCAAGAGATAATAGAATGCAATTCAGTATAGAGAAATGTAGAGTGATGCATGTGGGGAACAAGAACCCCAAACGTGTATTATTTGAATGACTGGAAGGTGGAAGTTACGGATGAAGAGAAGGACTGTGGAATAATAATTGATGAGGGTATGTCATTTAAGGCACAAAGGTCAGAGGATATTAGGAGAATGAATTATATGACAAGAAATATAAAAAGAAGTTTTATAAATAGATCTAAACAATGTCTTGTACAGTTGTACAAGGGGTATGTAAGGCCCTAGTTAGATTACGGATCACCCCTGTGGAGCCCATATATGAGAGGTGAAATAAATAGATTAGAAAGAGTCCAAAGGACATATACCAGAATGATATGGTCACAAAAAGGTAAGGGGTATGAAGAAAGGTTAGGAAGGTTAAAAATATTTAAATTGGAGGATAGAAGGAAAAGAGGGGATTTATTACAGCCATTTAAGATTATGAAGGATCCAGAGCTAATTAAAGAACTAGGGTTAGAAATAGTGAATAAACCAGAAGGATTAAGAATGCATATGTTTCAAATAAAAATGGAGATGGTCAAAACAAATTTTAGAGATTTCTCGTTTGTGCAGAGAACAGCCAGAATATGGAATACACTACCAGATTACATTGTCTCGAGCAAAACTGTAGAACAATTTCAAGGAGAGATAGATAAATTAATAGGTTTTAGGAACTAAAATGAGCCTGCCTTGCAGGGAATGGTATAATGGGCCATGATGCCTTTTTCCATTCCATCACCTAGTATGAAACCTAGTATGAATGGGTGCAACTGACTGGCCACTCACCTGCCCTGGTGCTGCGGGCCACACTACAGATGCCTGTATGCTGTAGCACCCCATGAGCTCAAGTGATCCAGTGGTGGACCAGGTCTGGGCATCCAATTGAATGCTCGCTCATGTCTGCAGAAGGGGCCCCGCACACCACCGTGTGAGGAGTGCGGGGGCCATGGATGGGGGACATGCAGTGACCAGTGGCTGAGAATATGGCCACCGCGCATCTTTCCATGGATGAAGGGACTCTGGGCAGGATGTGCACCTCCAGCACATTATTCCCACCCCTTGTAGAATCCTCCCCTCTATAACATTAGCTGACAGTATAACCTAGAGGTTAAAATAATGAGCTGCAAATAAGCTTGGTACATCCAACAGACTTGAGTTTGATTCCCACTACCACCACATGCATACTGTGTGACTGAGAGTAAGTCACTTAACCTCCCCAGTGCTCTGGGGTACAATCTGTAATTCACCAGTGAATTTGGCACAAATCTGTGTTATTGGAATTCTCAAAGAATTTGCAAATTCCTCAGCTGAACCAAACAATTTTATGGTGGATTTTTTTTTTCACAAACCTCCCTCCCCACCCACCCACTGTGCTGTGAAACCACCCTGCCCCACCCAAGAACATATAGATGATTAAAATAACCCAGCATCCTCCTCCCTCCTACCTCCCTTGCCCCAATGATCATCATACTGCTGCAGCTATAACAGAAAAAGGAATGCCTTCTCACATTTGCACACCAAATACACTCCCCCGACTGTCCTCATGGTGTGGAGAGGGTAATTGAGGTGTGGTACTAATATTAACTTAATAATATATGGATAGATATTTAATAAAGTAATATATTTGCAAATCCCACTGCCTCAAAATTTTACTCCTAGTCTCCCATCCAACCCACCTCTGGTCCCCACCACCCTCCTCCTCCCCCCACTAGCACCCACAAAATATTGACTGGCTTTGAATAAGAAAACGTTCCCTATGAGCACAGCATCTGCTCTGTTAGGTGCTGACTGCCAGTCCCATTTGATAATGACATGAATGAATGAATGAATGAATGAATGAATGAATGAATGAATGGTAATGTCGTTGCTCCTTGTAAAACCAGATTAGATGAATTTTCAACCAAGCAGGTTTTTCCTAAGAGCAAGAGATGTCACTATTCATTCATTAAAGGCATCATCCCAAGGTGGGAATCAGAACTTGGCATTGAACAGAGTGCATGCTTTGCACCAGACAACCATTTATTTTATTTGCAGGTTAATATTTTTTGGGTGAGTGGTAGGGGAGGAGGGTGGTAGGGAACAGATGGGGGGTTGGATGGGGGACTGAGAGTAAGAATTTTTGACAGTGGGACTTGGGTGGGGAGAGGTGGATGGAGTGTATGTGCAATGTGGATGAGGGAAGGGATTATCCATTCTTTTACAGCCACAGCAGCAGGCATGATATTTGCAGTACCAACATGGGGGAGGAAGGTGACAGTGGGGGGGTGTTGGAGGAAGGTAACATTTTTCAACACCAAATTGGCCTTGTTATTCACTGGTGAATTAGCCATTCACCAGGCAAATATTGGCCTGTCTGCCTGGTAAATAACAAGGCAAATTGCAGAGCCAAGCTCCACGAATTTGTTGAAATTCATGGATTTTTTTCATGGAGTGAATTTCAGCAACTTCATACATCTCTACTCCTGGATCACTCCTGAAAACAGGCACTTGTGGCTAGTGGGCCATATCTGGTTATCAAAGAATAAAAAAATGAAAAAAAATAAACTGAAGCTCAGATGTAAATACTCTCAGGCAGCTGAAGCATCTGTAACTGCCCATCTGTATGAGATTCACCTTGTGGCAAAGAGGAATCATCAGCAGTGGTTGAGTAGTTTTGATAAAAGTGCAACCCTGGGTTCCTAGATGTTGCCTGTATTAGGGAGCTGTTTTTAACACTGACAGATTTTACCCCTTTCTTAAAGCTGAAGGTCTGAATTTTTGTTGATTTTAGGAAAAATAATGTTAACTTTTTGCATGCATGTCCTGGCTATGCTGCGGTCTGCATAGTTACATGATCCTTGTCCCAGTACAGTACTGTTGGTTATTTGATAAATTACATGTAAAGCTGGTAATGAAATGTAGCACTGTTCATGTTCTGCATCCCAAAGTGATTTACAAGAAATTTATTTACATAGGATATGACTGCTGAGATGCCACATGTCATGAAATGAAGTTCATCAATTTGTGAAATTTGATGAACATTCATGACTGGTTTATCAACATCCATCAATGTTCCCCAGCTGTTCTTTAACTCAGTTTGTGAATCAAGCTCATGAACTATTCTTCATGAAGTCATTTAACCATGATGGCCTGAGACAAAAAACATTTTGCATAACTAATTTGCATATCAGAATACACAGTTTCTCACAGTAAAGTTTATAAAGCTTTATAAAATCAGAACTTTTTCCATTTAGGAGTTGAATATATATACTGTACAGGCAATTAATTATATGATCACCAAAAAGGATTAAAATTTAAACTAGCCACTTTTTAAAAGAGTTACAGAGTCTCCTCATATCCTGTAAATTGCTTTTCGACCTTTCAATTCATGAAATGGAGATGAGCAGCGATTCCATTTGATTGAAGAACAAGTAAGTTTAAGTTAATAATTCTAAAATGCATTGTATGAAAAGCCATTCAATTGAAAATGCTGAATTTGTTAAAAAAACACAAGTGTCCTGGTAAATTACTTAGGTTGCATGACAAAACGATTAAAGGTTGAAAGGGTCTGCCTCTGGTTTATACAGAGTGCAAACATCTTTTTAGAATAGGCCTAAAACAGTGTTGCCTGTTGCATTAACTAATATTATAAAAGCAATGTACTTCAAGTCACCAACAGTATTGATACACTGTATCCATAAAAGTTCAGTGGAGGAATTTCATGCACTTTCATGGACTTTTATGAACCTTTATGCTCAAGAATCTTCATGAATAGAGTTTGTCTATTTGTTGCTCTTGCACAGTTCATAAACATGATTGCTGAACTGTGATTCATATTCATGGACTCAGTTCATAAACTGTTCATGAATAGATTTCTCCTCTCCATTATGTATTACTGAAGAAATTCCCATAAAATCAAGATCTTTATCCCTTCAAGTTCATTTGCCTCTATAGTTTATTCCCCACTTGAAATTATAATGCACTGTTATGACATCACAGTCTGTTGCCATGGGAATAACTGTGATGTCACAATCAGAGTATTATGACATCAGGCTGGTAAGAAGTAATAGGAGTTGATGAACTCTCGAAGAATAACTATCCAGTTTTCATGCATATGGCCTCAGTAATAAATAATGAGACTAAGAAATACAGAGCTATTGAGAAATATATGCTGCTTTGTGTCCAAATATTGTGTTTTCCAAAGTTCTTCTTGAGGCGTCAATGGCTCTTTAAAGCACTTGGTGTAGTACAGTCTCTCTTTGCCCCAGCTCGCCTTAGAATCACTTACAGGTAAGACTTTTCAGTTTATACATCCAAAGGAGGCCAGGGTGGATAACATTGTAGTAGAGTTTAGGAGCACACCAAGAGATGAGATAGTGGAGGAGACTGGTACAGATACAGAAACTTAAGTTCTGAACTGCATTCCTTTATATTTTACAATCATAGTTTGTCTCTGTTTTGACCTATGTATGTTCTGGGTAGGGGTAAGGGGTTTATGCAGGTTTTTTTTTTTCATTTTTTTTAAGTGGCAAATGTATCCTAATTCTGATTCTATGTCATAACAGCAACTGCTGATGTCACATCACTGAAAAGCAATTTGGCAAATGTACCCCCCGGCGCACAGCAAAAGAGCACCAGGACTGTACAATTTTAACTGTTATAAGGGGGCTGAGCCCCTCACCCCCACAGGGGGGCTTGACACCACACCCCACTATAGGATTCTCAACCCAGGGGGGGCATATTGGGGGTGTGAAAATTGAAAAATTTGGGCCAGGCACAACAAATGTACCTGTGCCTGGACCCGATCCCAGCACCCTGTGAATCCCAGCCCTGAACCCACCAACAATGCCACTGGGCCAGGTCAACAGCTGACTGCAGCACCACCCTCAAAACTCTCCTCCCTCCCACCCTGAGTATGCTTGCTCCCCCACCACATGTGTACATGTATATGCTCAAACCCCCCATCTGGTCACCCTCCCACATCCATAACCTACATGACATGTGCCACGATTTAGTCACCATTTTTGTATGCACTCAATCATGGTAGTCCAGGTCATGGGTTACCCTAATTCTAAATCTTCCCTGCAGTATTCCTATCCAGGACGTGCTATTATTTTTGCCTGCGGCTCATCACGTATCCTACTATGCTACTGTATATAGTATACTTTTCATGTTGGTTGATGCTACATTCTTTAAATTGTTCATTTCTTAAGGCACTGATGTTTGTTGTTAGCCATCTTAGCCTCAAAAGTGCTTTACCATTACTACGTATACGATTTTTTGCCAGTTGCAGTTGGCAGATTGTGGAACCAGGTTTATACTTTTTTACAATACAGACTGTGGAATCAGTTCAGTCATGTTCTACTGTTCGAGCAAAGGACAGTTTTTTATGCAAGCAGTCATTTTTCTTCCCACAGGTTTTAGCTGGCAGGCATATCTGTTTACATTAAGGATTTTTGTTGGACATTCAGAAACCCTCACTTCTTGTTCTTACTTAACAGATCTCTGATTTGAGTGTTAAAATCTGTGTGTTTACAGTGTTCTGTGTGGCTATCTCTGTGATCTATTTATGCATTTGTGTAATGTTCTGTTCATTTTAAAATGAATAAACTATAAGTTAAAAAAGAACAGTTCATGATCACTGCACCTAGGCTTGATTTAAACTTGTTCTTAAATAAAATTGTTCATTTGTGTATTAGTCACTCTCACAAAAATAATGATACAACATTATTTATTTCTGCCCTACAATAAGTTGTTTATTTAGATGGCAGCATATGAGGTGTTGAGAGGAGGGTTGTGTGATGATCACCATGTTTTTCTTTTGGCAACCGGGTAAGGCCATAAGGCATGTTGACAGGATGTCCCAGGAGCACAGGAGAGGGTACGTGACTTGTTCAGAGTCACACAATATGGAAGTAGAGGTTGTGGGAATCAAACCCAGGTCTGCCTAATGTAACAAGCTCATTCATGACTTGATAGTCTAACCTCTAGCTATATTGCCAGCCATCTGAGATCTTTCTTTGTATTATCTTCCAACTGCAAAACCAAGGAGCATTATGGGTTACTTCAAGGGAGAGTGAAATGTTCACAAACCTATTAACGCATACAATGGTCGCATAGCAGGCTGTAGAACAGCACAGTTCTTGAAGTAAGGCATTGTATTAACAAAATGTATCAAACATTTAAAAATGTTTCTCTAAATGTTTTAAAACAGCTTATGTTTTTACATGTTGATATATGGAAGATGTAGCAACATGACATATTGTATCGATAACGGACTCCGTGCCTTCACTTTAAAATAAATTAAGTTCCTTACCTTAATGGTTCCAAACTTAGTCCTAATTAAAGAAATTATCTTTCATAAGGTCTGACTTTTAAACCATTCAGGCTAGAAACAGTTTTCTTTAAATGAAAGCTTGGAGTCAGTTTGATTTACATAGATCATACTGATGCAGTTTTCATGTATTGGCACAGTTGTATACATGTTCATACACATCAGTTCATTTTTTAAAATGGAATGATGTATATCAACATGTATCAACATGTACTGACATATTAAAGCTGTATTGAGCTGGTTAATTAATATTGGTCTGTCTCCAGGCTTTCATCCCAAACACAGTTACATCTCTAGCCCTAACCGTTTCAACGTTAGCTCTTTTGAAAAGAACAGTTTGGGCTAGAAACTTAACTTTTTTTAAATAAAAGCTTGGAGTCAGGTATATTCATTGATAACTCATGTTTTTACAATGTTTATGTATCAATACATATAAAATCAGTCAGTTATTTAAAAGAAATGCTTAAAATACATTTTTAAGCATAAATGTGTATTGCTAAGCTGACTCCTTAGTGCTATGCAGTTAACAGGGATAGTTCTTATATGTGGAGGACCCAAGGTCATGCCACAAGATGGGAACATCAGGAGTGGTTGCTGGGAGGGAGGGAGAAGAGCAAGTATGTCAGAACAATGTTCTCCTCCCAGGGGTTGGTGACTAAATGTGTATCTCACTGAGTGACACTTATGGGTGGTGTGCTAGAGGTGATATTGGTGGTATTGGTGAACATGTGCCACCAGACATCTTTTGGGGTAGTGAATGATGTGGGTAAACATCCCCTGATTGGCATAGAATGATTGACAGGCTTCAGTTGTAAACCACACCCTGAAGATGCAAGAATTATTTTTTTATTATTTATTTAGTTTTTGTTAACCGGGTAAGTGCACTAGCCAGCAAGTGACTATTTTCAGGCACGACCCGGGAGGTACAGTTACAGTACAAAATAAGACAGTTCAGATTTACACAGTACAAGTGAGATTCATTGAAACAAGTACAGGTATGCATACATTCCAAGGATAAGGGGGGAGGAGGGGGGCAATGGGGACTGGAGGGAGCACAGATTTGGAAGGAGGGGGGGCAATATAGGAAAGGGAGGGAAGAAGAAGAAGTGAAGCAGGGGAGGGAGAGGTATAAGACTCAGTTCTCTGAAAGGTGACATGGGCAAGACAGGGGAGGAAAATCTAATGCAGAGAGGTACGGCAACTACGACTTTAGCAGTACAAGATTACGACCTGCATCCAGGCTGGTGGAACTGAGGGACGGCAGGGTGAGAAGGAAAGGTCGGTAAGTAGGGGAAGTGTTATGGCTAATGCGAAAGGTGCAAAGAATGAAAACGTAAGGAGGGGTAAGTGACAGGCAGGGGAAGGGGAAGGGGGAGGGCACTACATACCAGTAGAAATACAATCAGAGGGAGGACAGAGGGTAATAGAAGAGTGACTGGTAGGAGAAGAAGGGGGAAGAAAGGCATGAGTAGGGTAAAGTGAGTGCATGATTAGGGGACAGAGAGTGAGATTGATGAACAGGGGAGAACTGGCCTACGGGAGCGTGGACCAGCAAGGGAGAAAGAGGAGCATGGTCTCCGAGAGGAGAGGAATGGGTATTACAGGGGACCACACCCGGGTTAGTGGAGCCGAGAACTAGTTAGGGCAGGGAGGGAATATGGCCAGCCAGAGAGCGTTTAATGGCTTTATTGGGAGGAAGCGCGAGTAAGACCCGGAGCTATGGAACTGAAATCGGCAAGGCACAGAAGAGATAGGGGAGCGTTCGGGAATGGGAGGAGAGGAGCCATGGAGCATTTTATGGCATTAGCGGGAAAGGCGTGGGTAAAATCCGAAACTGTGGAACTGAAATCGGCCAGGCACAGAGAGGTAAGGGAGCGTATGTGAATGGGAGAGGGGAACCAGAGAGCTATTACGGCTTTAGCGGGAAAAGGCGCTAGTAGAACCCGAAGCTATGGAACTGAAATTGGCAAGGCACAGAGAGGTAGGGGAGCATGAAGGAGTGGGAGATGGAGAACCAGAGAGCGTTTACGGCTTTAGTGGGAAAAGGCGCTGGTAAAACCCAAAGATATGGAACTGAAATCGGCAAGGCACAGGGGGGTGGGGAGTGTATGAGAGTGGGAGGGGGAGTCGGAGAGCAAATTACGGCTTTAGCGGAAAAAAGCACGAGTAAAACCCGAAGCTATGGAAATGAAATCGGCAAGGCACAGAGAGGTAGAGGAGCATGCGGGAGTTGGAGGGGGGAGCCAGAGAGCATTATAGCGGCTCAAGTGGGAAGAGGCACGAGTAAACCTGAAACTTGGGAGATATCATAAGCAAGGCACAGAAGAGGTAGGGGAGCTTGCGAGAGAGGGGGAGCCAGAGAGCATTTTACGGCTTAGCGGGTAAAGGCGCAAGTAGAACCCGGAGCTATGAAACTGAAATCGGCAAGGCTCAGAGAGGTTGGGGAGCATGCGGAGTGGGAGGGGAGGCAGGAAGACCAGTAACCACTCATTCAGTAACATCATTGGTTTTTAGTGCAACACAGGAGGATCCAACAATAGTAACAATTGAGTAATACATATTTCTATACAATAGCAGAGAAAGTAGAGCAAGTTGTAGGCAAATATATCATAACAAAATAACAATCGGTAGACCCATTTTAAGTGGACCTACCACACATATTATAAGAATCACAGTGACTAGGCATTATTGAGATGTTACACATGATATCATAGGACAGAGTATCCATACAGGATGCTTTTGTAAACATGTAACTTAAAGTGCAGGCAGACAGGAACTGGTAACTATATAAGGCATAAAACTTAGTTGAGGAAGCAAGTAGACATATGCAAGGGAACACAGAGGTAGTCTAGATAGGGGGAGAACAGAGTCTCAAGATTTTAAGTGGGATCAAAACAAGTGCATTGGTCCACAAAGGCAAGGTGTGATCGTAGTCTTCATTTGAAAGCAGGGTGTGAGGGGGCACTCCTTAGGTCCACTGGCAGCAAGTTCCATGAGTGGGGGGCAGCATTCCTGAATGCCCCAGTGTCCTTGGTAGTCCAGCAAAGGGGAACAATTAGCAAAGATTTGTCGGACGATCTCAGTTCCCGCGATGGGATCACAGGCTGGAGCAGTTCAGACAGAGTAGCTGGTTTCGCCACTCTATTTATGGAGTCTGAGAGGCAGCAGAGATAATATTACCTGGTGGAGGAGGGGGACAGCCAGCCTAGATCTTTATAGAGTTGACAGTGGTGTTTCAGGCATGGCGCTTTAGATGCATACCTACAGACATTGTTACAGGTAGTGTCCCATTTTTGTAGTACAGTTTTGTTAGCCATTGTGAGGATGGGAGCGCAATAGGACAGGGTAGGTAATAGGATTCCCCTGGCAATGGCAAGCTTGGAGGTGGGAGTGAGAAAGTAGTTTGTCCTGTAGGTGGCTCCCAGTTTGCAGTTGACAGCTTTACAAGTTTCCTGGACGTGCTGATTCAAGTCAAGATTTTGTTCAAGCTGTATTCCCAGATATCGGAATGAACTTACAGTCTCAAGAGGGGTACCGTTTAAATCAAGAATATTTAGTGAAGATGAGCAGGTTCTAAGTTTATGGAGTGACCCAAAGAGCATAGCTTTAATTTTATTCACATTGAGTACGAGGCGATGAGCATTTATACAGTGTTGTACCAAGTGGAAGGCTGACGTCAGAGTGGCATTGAGGTTAGTAGCATTGTCAGAGTGGGCATAGATAACTAGGTCATCCGCATAAAGGAGTGAGTTACCAGACGTTATTACATTGGGGAGGTTGTTTATAAATAGTGAGAAGAGGAGAGGAGAGGTCCAAGTATAGAGCCCTGCGGAACCCCAATGTTGATCACGGTACTGTCAGAGATAGCCCAGTTAAATTTCACTGCTTGTGACCTATTGGTAAGGTAACTACTGAACCACGTTGTTACAGGGAATGAGAAGCCTAGGTTTCTGAGGGTGGCAAGCAGCAATGGGTGATCAACAAGGTCAAAAGCCTTTGTAAGGTCAATGAACACAGCCCCAGTTAGCTGCCCTTTGTCCATATTAGTGAGTACATCAGAGGTGAATTTCACCAGTGCAGTCGTAGTACTGTGGTGCTTCCTGAAGCCATGTTGTGCTTCACAAAGCGCATTAGAGGATTCGATGAATTCAATAACCTGGGTGGATACTATTTTTTCAAGAACTTTGCTAAGGACCGACAGGATGGCAATTGGTCTATAGTTCGGAGTATCATTTTTGCTCCCTTTTTTGAACACGGGAGTGATTCTAGCAGCCTTCCAAATTTCAGGGACAGTGCCTGTGGAGAGGGATAGTGTTAAGATCCAGGCAGTTCGGACGGGATGTGCCATCTTCTTTTTCCATGACCACACTGCCCCTGAATACTATAAACTCTATTCAACTGCAGTGACCACACAAGAAGGAAGTACTCTAAGGGAGCATTGCAATACAAACAGTGGTGTGTGATAGAGGAAACAAGAAATATTAAGATTTGTCATCTGCTCTCTTCTGACAAAGAAAACTCTCCACACTTGCTAGCTTGGATGCTCATTGGCAACAGTTTATTTAACACCAATTTAATATTTACATTTCATTTGTAAAATTCAACATTTTACTGTTTCAGTCCAAAATACATTTTTAAAACAGTCCATTCTTCTATAACTCTGCGATCTTCCTTCTTGGCCTCCTCTTCTTCTGCTTCTTTCCATCAGGGTTCGGACACCAGATCCAACCCACCACACCATCACCAATACCAGGTATCAACTTACTAGGACCTCCTCCCTCCTAGGTCTGGACACTAACATTTGACCTCTAGTTTATCCCCTTCCCCTCCCCCTTTTAATTCCACACCTTGGTGCTATTTGACCCCAGCCCATGTTGCCATGTCCCTCTCCCCCCTTCGGCCTATCCCCTCTCTCTTCCCACTCTTGCTCCCCCCCTTTTCTTCTACTGAACCATCTCCAACTTGGGGTTGGAAGATGGGGCTCCCCTCATGCGGGCTAATACTTAGGACTCCTCTTCTCTACTCTACTTCCCCCAACAGGTCTATTAAGAGTCTTAGGATCAAGCACATGCCAAACTCTGATAGGTGGACCTCATCTGACCTATAAACTTCAGGAGCTTCGAAAGAGGTATTCCTGTGATGTATATGCACCCTACCTCCCCATTTCAATCACCACCCTGACCACCTTTCTGTGGAGCCACTTCCTCCCCTTCTCCACTGGCCTGACCTCTCTGACCTGCTGCCACACCCTTCGGGAGGTGATCTCGGATCAGCCAATTATCACCCCCCGCCATCATCCTTTACCTTTTCCAAATCTGCTGTTATGGATTGTACCAATGCCCGCCATGGGGTCTCCCCCAGATTATTACCACCTAAGTGTATGATTAGTACGTCTGGTCTGCTCCACCGGACCCTGAGTTCCTCCAATAGTGGCATAAACTGACCCATCTCATGCCCCATATCCCCTTCAAATATACTTTAGTGTATTCAATCTCCATCCATAGCTGTGTACCACCACTCCTGGTTGCTGCAAACCTTTTGGCCCAATAAAAAAAAGAAGTGCCCCACAATCCAGATGTGTTTCTGTGCTCCACCTGCCGGGTAAAGAGGAAAAACAGGACAACCATTATCGTCAGCACCTTACATACCTTTTATAGTAGCTGGACCTCCACTGCCCCACCTTTTTCACCTCCTCTTCTGACCCGCCTCGCATCAAGGCCTCTGAAGCTGTCCTGATGCGGAATGAGTAGGGGCCATACATTTCTGGATCTTCCCCAACAAACCTTACTGCCTTATTAAGGACCCCCCAACCTGGAAACCCATCACAGGGCTCCCATCCCCATGTCGGAACCAAGTGTCCCGTCCCTTCCCACAGATTCTCCCATACTCTTCCAATTCCTTAATGGCACAAACCTCCCCAGGTGCCTGCTGTTGCAGCACCATGGCCTCCCCTTTGCTCAGCTGATTGGTTTTTGACCTGACCAGCCACACTACCACCATGTCCCACCCAAAATTGACCTCTCCTGCTTGCACACCCCTTGCCAATCTGACTTCCTCAGGGCCACTACCTCACTGATCCTGAAAGCTCCACTAGCCATGACTGCAAGGACAGCCCAGAACAGACAAACCTCTTTGGCCAACGTGTATACATTGGCCCTATCATTCTCCTAACCAGCTATCCTTCTATGGACTGCCTCCTGTCTATCTTCACCCCGTGGCCCTTCTGCCAACCCATGAGCATCTGTCTCACAGCCTTCCCCATGGTTGTGTCCAGCCGTCCCCTGCCCTTGCAGACCAAATCTATCCCGGCAAGCTGTACACCATGGTGGTGTGGGCTATCCCTTCTCCCCACAGCTTGACCATATACTGCTTTACCTGGTCCTCTATGACCGGATCAGCTGTCTCCAGCCCCTTCCGGGTCCACAACTCCTGGAAGGTCCCCACGATCCTTCGTATGCTTTCAGCATGTTGGCCGACCATGAGTTCCAGTACAGCTATCCAACTTTTCCCCTCCAGTCTCCCACAGCTGGTCCAAAACCCTGGTCCTGTGTACTGCTGCTTGTGGAGACAATTCCCAGAATCTGTTTAACTGTAAGTGGGAAAGACTATCAGCAATGTCATTATGAATGCCTTCAACATGCTGTGCTTTAAATGACAAGTTCAGTTGCAGCCCCAACAGAACCAGCTGCCGCATGACTCTGCCCACTGTGTTCATAGCTCCCCCTTGTTTATTTATCACCTCCACCACCCCTTTATTGTCACTCCAGAACAGTATGCACTTACCTCTTATCCTATCACCCCATACCTTCAGGGCCATGAGGATGGGAAAGATCTCCAGGAACGTAGTGTCCTTCAACTTAGCTGCCTCCCCCGAAGTGCTGGGCCAGGCTTCCGAAATCCACTCCCATCTAAAGTAAGCCCCCACTCGAAGGGCCCTCAAAGCATCAGTGTACAGCTAGAGGTCCATGTTATAGGCCCAGTCCTCCTGCCAGAATGTGACCCCATTGTAATTCTCCAGGAATCCCATCCACTCTCCCAAATCCTCCTTCACCCCTCTTGAAATGTCCACCCAGTGGTGTAGCATCTTCACCTTTCCTGTTGCCCTCACCAACCTCCAGGTGAAAGCTCTGCCTGGGTGTATGGCATGCAGGCAAAATTAAGGTGCCTCAGCAGCTGTTGAACCAATACCAGTGGCACCCTTCTCCTCCCACTGACCTGCTCCAGCAGACCCCTAAGTTGGTCCACCTTGTGCCCTGGAAGCAGAAGCATTCTTGCACTGTGTCAATCTTGATCCCTAGGAATTCCAGCTAGCATGCTGGGCCCTCAGTCTTGCCCTCTGCCAGCAGGATACCTATGACTCCACACATTTCCTTAAAATCGGCTAACATCCTCTCCATCTCTGCCCTTTCACCCCTGATGATCAGAAAATCATCAAAGTAGTGGGTCACCCACCTATGACCATATTTTTACCCAAAAACCCACTGCACCCAGGAGCTAAAAGCTTCAAATGTTGCACATGCCACAGAACAACCCACTGGCATGGCTTTGTCAAAATACAGCCTACCCTCGAACTGAAACCCCAGGGGATCCCAATCTTTGGGCCTCACCTTCTGGATTTTCTTCCTGACTATTTCCTCTTTCCCCTTTACTAAACCCAAATTCTGTGCCCTCATTGCTGTTCTTGCCCCCTCAAAACCCAATTGAAATTCTTGTCTGAAACCCATGTGTAGGAAAATGGCTTTAGTTGTGTCTGGGTACCCCACCTCCAGGCCTTTACCACCTCCCAGACTGCTGGGGTTCACACCAGGGAAAAAAAACCTGTGCCCCTCTCCCCATTTGCCTTTAATTCCACCCGTAGTTAGAATTGTATCCTCCCCTGCTGTGGCCCCCCTTCCTCCCACTGTCACCCCGCACTTCCATGAAATGACTGGTTCTAGCCTTGCCCCCCTTGCTGGGTCCCTCGGTCCCCCCTGTTTAGCAGCTCACCACCGGGTGGATGACCGAGCACCATAAGCACACATTCCTGAATTTATAATTTTCCCAGGTGCACAAGGCCCTGTTGTACCCCCAGCAGGTCTTAGCCACTGGGATAGGTGTTCTCTTCTTGCAGTGTTCCCCTGTGGACCCTCCTGCTGGACCTGACAAAGTTCGCACACACAGCTCTGAGTGGGCGCAGTCCCACCTGAGGTCTCCTTTAGCTGCCATCTGCTTCCTGAAAGCCTCGTCATACTATAGCCACCCATACCCCAGTTTTGCCATGTAAGTGTCCCAAATGATGACCGTATATGTCAGGAGGAGAACTGCTAATGATGGTTGCTTCTCTAGCACCAGCGTGCTTTATATCAGGTACCCCACCTGCCACATGTCTATGGTTTTTCCATTATATTTGGCCTCCTCTTCTTTATACCCCACTACCACCAGTGCCACCGCCATCTCGGTTTTACCCTCCAACTCCTTCTGCTCATACTTCTTAGCTGTTTCCTCATCAACCAGCCTGAAGATATCCACATGCTCCCCCTTCCAAATCTTCTTTTTAATGGAAGAGGGAACATGGTCTCCTAGAGTGAAACCCATTGGTCCCTCATATAGCTTCCTCCCCCTTTTTGTTCCTCAGTGGCCCTTGTACCCTCCTTACCCCCCTTTTTTATCACCTGCAGTGCCTTCTCCATCTTATCCAACCCCTTCTCTCCCATATCACAGAGTAGCTTCTCCAGGTACTCCTTCAGGTCACCTTTATTTGAAAGATCTGCATTACCCTTATCCCCAATAGGGCCTGGTTGAGCTGGTGCAGGTGTTGATTCTGGTGGAGGGAAGGGCGAAGGGCTGGGCACAGCTCCGTGTGGCCTCTTTCTTCCCCTGCCCCTGCCTGCCTGCTCCTCCTGCTCCTTCGTGTTCCTTGTCGCCTCCTCTTCCTCCAACCACTGCTGAGGCATCTCGATGAGTTCCATCATTTTGTCCATCAGCTTGGATGCTTCCTCCCTCAGACTGGCATGGGAAACCAGGGCTCTCTTCGGTGTCATCCTCCCTGCTGAAGAATACATAGAAGCAACAGTGTTGAATATCCTGGATGCCCTTATCTGGGCCCCCCCTTAAGACCATGTCCCCGGCTGCCCCTTGATTCATGTGCCCCTCTGGGCACCCACTGGTAGCCTCATGCCCCTGCCCACCTGCTAGCCACCCCAAAAAACTATGAGTTCCCTTGCTTCATGCTCTCGAGAGCCTCACCTCTCCCTGTTGCCGGTGTTTGAGCTGGACCCCCAAGTCGCATCCCCAGAGCCCACTTGGGTCCCCTTCAGGCCCAGCATGAGTGGCTTCCCCCCACCAGACCCCAGTCTTGCTTTCCCAACCCCTACATAGGCCCTGATTTGCCCATGGGCCCATTCTGCCACTTCACCTGGGCAGCCACTTGAAGCTCACCAGCATACCCACTCACAGAGTGGGTGTGCCTCTGCCTTGTGCCCCATACCAACTCACCAAACCATTCCAGCACAAAACCCCAGTGATCAGAGGCCCCTTGACCCATCCTCTATGTCTCCATGAGGGGAGCTGCCCCATTCGCTAGGCCCCATAGCCATCTTGCCTGCTGGCCATGTGGCAGCAGGAACCCCCCTCATGCTGACCCCAACCTTCACCCAGCATTCTTCTGTCCTCACTCTGCCAGAGCTTGGCCCTGCCACACACTGCTTGCCACTCCTTTCAGACCCCTTCTTGGAGCAAAAGCCCACAAACAGCCCAGTGCAGCCGAGCAGGCCCAACCAGTTCTTGCAACAAAACACACTCAGCTGGAGTGACCATCCCCTTCCCTCGCACTCGGCCCCACCAGTCTCAGCTCCACACCTCATGAAAGGTAGGTGCTCTGGCCCAAGGCTGTGCCCTTCCCTGCACTATCCTGCTAAGCAGTGGAAATCAGCTGTCCAATGCTCTCCCCCCAATCCGCTCTACCCAACACCCCCCTTTTCTTTTGTAGGATGCTCAGCCCAACTGCCCGATATGCGGCACATGCCAAATGATCCTTGCCCCCAATCCAGGCCTGGCCTACCACACCCTGGCTCCCCCACTTGCCCTGCCCCATGCTGTCAGTGCAGTTCTTTCCCATCCTGGAGGATCTAGTATGAAAACTTTAGCCCCAGATGCAGGCGCCTTGCCCGTGAGCTCTTTGTTCTCATGTGAGTCACTTTCTCACTTTTTTATTTCTGATTCCCAACCAACAAACTCACCCTGCCCACAACCGCTGAAGCACCTGTGCCCCATGAATCTGGCTCTTTTCCCCATCTGATACTTGTTGCAGCATCACAACCACCCATGAATTCAGCCACAAACTATAGTAAAAAACATTAGAGACTTTCTTAAAATTTTAAGCATGATACTTGTCGCAGCATCACAACCACCCATGAATTCAACCATACCATGTGGTTTGGTTTCGTCTGGGACAAAAAAAGCCAACTTCAGCTGCTGCCCACCCCCAAACAGCACATCATTGGCATTTCCACAGGTTTCTCCCACAAACACTGCTTGGTGCAGCCCCTACCATCATCACACCAAAACAGCCTCTCCAACTACACAGCCTCTCCATGAAGATCGACTGCCAATCCAGCCCCCACCAGCTTTCACTAGGCCAAGGGCCAACCACAGAGATGCAACAACTTTTCCCTCACCTGCAAAACTCTACTGCTACTCCCCCAACTTCTCCACTAAAAAACTGCCAACTGCAGCTGGTAGACTAGACTAGACTGTAACTTGAACCAAACTCGTAGATCCTGCCAAAACTCTACGATATCCCCAAATTCTCTAAATAAACTCTAGGCAAACTATTAAACCTTATAATCAACCACTCTGTATGATTAACTGGCATCATACATAACACAGCCAGCAAAACATAAACTTAACTCACAGGCCATGCCATGATTCCATGTGGCCAATAGGCCCGAGGCAGGCCTGTAGGCCTCTGCCTTACCTATCCTCGTGCTGAAGTCAACCTGTTGCATCAAAATGCTGAGAATGCAAATAAAATTCCAAGCAAAAGATGGCAACTTGAGGGCTGCATTGTCTTTTAAGAACGTAGGTAGGTAGGTAGGCAAAATATTTTATTCATATCTTTATATGAACCAGGATACTTTCGATTGAGATAAATCTCATTTACAATGAAGACCTTTTACATGAAAACAATGAACCAATGAAACTTTGATACAAAGTTCCAACAATATATATAACAATACATAATTAAATACAAAACGTCACAACTGACAGCCTAGACAGGACTAACAAATCATCACGTGCAATAAATTTTAAGATTTACTCCAAGATTTAATGGAAGAATATGACAACACTGCCTAGTGTTACCCAGTGTATTTCTAAACCAAGACTGAATCTTTAACCACGGCTTAGTTTCTGTGGAAGATTTAATGTTGGATGGAATTTTATTCCACTCAGCTGGACCTCTATAAAAAACTGAATGATGGCCAATTTCGAGATTACATCTCGTAATTGCCAAGTCAGAAACTAAAGCTGATCTCTGGGATACAATTTTATCCTTGTAAAACAAGTTATTGAAAATATAGGGAGGGAGTCAACCATGTAGTCCTTTACTCACAAACATCAAAACATGTTCCCATCTACTTTCATACAAAGTTAACCATCCTAGCTGACTGTATAAGAAACAGTTACGTGTATAACATGGAGCTTCCAAAATAAATTAAGCTAGCCTACCATGGCAGATTTCTAACCATTCTAAGTCTCCCTTTTTACCATTAGCAAATAAAAAATCCCCATAATCAAGAACTGGAGTTACCATAGAATTTACCACTCTTTTCCTAATATCCAAATTCATACATGTTTTAACTCTGTATAAAGCTCCTATTTTTTTCCCTTCTGTTTTGATTAAATTGTTGATATGAACTGACCAACTTAATGTATCATCTAACCAGATACCCAAGTATTTGTAAGACTGTACCTGCCGGATTGGGGATCCCTACAGGGTAACCACTTCCAGAGTTGCACCAACAGATCTCTTGTGAAGTCGATGAAATAAAAAAGACTGTTTTTTTGTTGCATTCAACACTAATCTACTTGCTGCAAGAAATACCTGCAGCTCATGAAAGGCTTTCCGTAACTTCTCTTGGATTTTATTAACTGTAAAATCTGTTGTATAAATAATAGTATCATCTGCGTATACTGTAGATTGTAACACACAGATGAATCACTGAAGTTTAAGCGATTGGGTTCTGGGTGATCAGGGTGCCGTCATCAGGGCACTGGCAATCAGAGTGCCATGGGGAGGTCGCCTGGCAAGCACAGTGCCAGACTACACAGCAGCAAAGGACTGAGAGTGCCACCCAGCACAGCACAGCTGGGCAGTGTCACACACCACACACCCACAGACCCACCCACCAAAAGCGTACAGGGCCACAGGAGGCACATGGCTTGTAACGGTGCAGGTGTGAACTGCAAATGCTGTGGAATAAATGAAACACACAGGCCGTATGGCTCAGGGACGACAAGCCTCTGCACAAGTCAGATTCTTATATGACCAACTACTACTGCTGATGACTGTACAACACAGATATCTGACTGTGCGCTCACATTGGAAGGATAATTCCCCAGCTCCTTCACCATGCTGTGATCTTCAGCTCCCATGATGAATACTGATGGGCTGTATAGGCTACATCTGCTCCACTGGACATAACCAGGATGACCTCAGAGCAGCTAAATGACTAGTCAGTTACCTGTTCTGTCGAATGCTGCCTATTCCACTGGTATGTACTTCCTATCTGTCCATGGTTGGTCTGGATTCTCCTCTGTGTCCTTCTCTGGACACCTCCTGTTCAGTGTAGCTGAGGAGCACCACTGCGATCAATGTGCTAGGGATACTGCCCACATGGATCCCATGCACATGGGGCCAGGGGGCCATGCCCATGACCATATGGCATGGCCACCATCCCACATGCCCAGTGCCATGGTACTGCTGCATGCAACACAATGGCTGCCATTGGTGGAGCTGACCACACCACGGCCAAGTGGCACACAAGGAAGTTTGGCCATCATACACTGTGCTGCCCCCCAGGACCATGTGGCCAATCTCGGTGCTGGTGGGCAGGGACAGCAGTGCAGATGCCACCACATCATGGTGCTGTACACGCAGGCAATGCATTTTACTCCAGAGAGCCAGGTGCCCTGTTCCACTGGTGCTCTGATTGTGGGGGCACCCTGTCACCGGTGCTCTGATTGTCAGTGCCCTGATGCTGGTGCCCTGATGACCCAGAACCTAGCCATTGACATATATGTTGAATAGAAGTGGACCTAGTATGGATCCCTTGGGGATCCCTGATCCAACGGGCACATATCCAGATGTCCTGCCCCCACAGAGACCATTTTTGATCTATCATTCAGGTATGACGTAAGCCAGGTTAAACTGAGCCCCATCATACCTAGTGAGGCAGCTCTGGATAGGAGGACACCGTGGTCTAAAGAATCAAATGCTTTGGACAGATCTATAAAAATAGCTCCAACAAGAGTCCTCCCATCCAGAGCAGCCTGCACATCCCCCAGAACCTTAGTCAATGCTGAGATAGTACTGTGCCATTTTCTGAAACCGAATTGCATACCATTTAGAAGCCCCTCAGTCTCTAAATGTTGCATAATCTGTGTGACCACAAGCCTTTCAAAAATGTTAGAAATCTGAGGTAAAAGTGATATCGGACAGTAATTAGTCAATTCTGAATTTTTTCCCCCTTTAAAAATAGTAACAACTTTAGCGTGCTTCCACATTTTGGGGAATTCACGTTTGTGTAATGATAAGTTAAATAAGTAAGTTAAGGGATATACCACTACGGGAGCTGCAAATTTTATTAATTTTGATGGAATATCATCCAAGCCTATGGCTTTTGAGGTGTTTAATTTCAAAAGTTTTCTAAAAGCAGAATCAGCCAGTATCTCAGAAAAAACTAACTCCTTCTTGGGACCGCAATCTGGTTCCAACCTTAAATATTTATCCCCCTGGTTTTCCATTAGTCCCATTTTACTAAAGTAGTCATTAAATTTATCTGCAACTAGTTGACACATAGGGATCATTTGACCATCAATATTAAACACATTTGGAATTTCATTGTGTTGTCCTTTTAATAGAAAGTTAATTGTCCTCCAAAAATCTTTTGGTTGATGAGCACAATAATCATCCAATAAATGAGTATAGTGCTTTTGTTTTGCATTCCTTACTTCCTTTAAATATAAATTACGAAGTTTTTTATAGTTGTCCCAATTTGACTTGTTACCCAATTGTTTTGCCCTGGCCTGTGCCTTGTCTCTAATAGATTTTTTTTTTCTTAACTCATTAGAATACCAAAGGGCATTATTTTGTTTCGAGCACTTATACTTTATAGGGACATGCCTATAACAAATTGTTGTACATTCAGAATAGAAGTAATCCCAAGCTTCATCTGCTATTGGTATCAGTGACATCCTATCCCAGTTCATATTACTAACTTCCAGCACAAAATTAATATAGTCAAAGTGTTTGAAACTGCGCCATGTAACAAATCTGTTACAAACCTGCCTACCAGATCACTTTCTAATACAGAAAGTAAACTGGTGATCACATATATAATCAGGTAAAACACCACTTGTTATTATGTGATGCGATGAATATGTAAAAATCAAATCCAGAATCGTAGATGATTCTGGATTAGCAAAATTTAATCTGGTAGGATTCTGAATTAATTGGATAAAACCCAGATTAGTTTATAAATTGACTAAGGGATGAGACTCACTTACATCCGACCAATTTATATTAAAATCTCCTGCCCTATAGATTTCATGGGAATTCCTAAAATCAAAAAGAAGGCTTTGCAAGTCATTAAAGACGGAGGGATTCATTTTTTTTTGGGGGGGGGCAGTAAACACCTAACACTATGATTTTCTAATCTTAACTCAATTACCAATACTTCAAGTCCTTTTAGATCCTTATCTACTTTTATTTGGGTCATCAGTATATCCAATTTCCCCAAAATTAATAATCCCCCAACCCTTTTATTTCTGTTCTGATGCCATATGTTGTCATTCTTTATGTTTAATAGGGAAGCCTCCTTTTTTCATTTAACCATGTCTCAGATATTATAACAAGATCTGGGTTATAGTCCAAAATCCAGGTGCTAATTAGATCCATTTTCAAAAACATGTTCCTGGCATTAAAATGTATCAGTGTTAACTCTTGGTTTGTTCTTCCCAGAGTAAGGGGGTAATCAAAGTTGTGGTTAATAGCATGTATGCTACTCTCTCAGGACCCCAAATCAGGACCCCACATTGCCCCTCCCTCCTACCAATCTGACCAGGCCCCTGTACCTGCATCAAATGACACTTGGATAACTCGTCCTATGACCTCACCAAGCCAGCCCCACCCTAACCCCACCCCATCTCCTCTTCCTCCTCCCTGTTCACTCCCATCAGGGCCATCTGACAATTTTGGTTGCCTGTTAGTGGCAACTCTACTTATCAACAGTAAAAATGCATATCAATTTACAGGTGATAGAATACTGTTGGTATATACTAATAACAATTTATATTGATAGTTGAGAAAATATAAAAAAATGATGTGCAGTATCAATATTATGCAAGATTACAGAAGTATAACAATTGTAGTTGGAAGATGATAGTAGCTATTTCATTAAGGAACTTATTTTATCTGAGTGCGGTGACTGTGACTGTACCTATATGGGGAAGGTGGGGAACAGGTGCTACATGGATTGGGGTTAGCATAGATGAATGAATTTAAACTTTGGGAGGAGAACAGGGATATGGGTGTTATGAGGGCTGGGAGAAGTAGGGATGATTTAATTTGACCTTTGTAGGAGGAAGAGGAGAGTGACAGATGCTACAGGGTTGGGGAAAGGACAATTGAATTTGACTTTGTGAGTGGAGGGTGGATGGGTGCTATAAATCTATGTGGTCACCGGCAATACTGCCCTTGTTAAAATCCAGCTCTACATAAACAAGGCCTGCAGGCTTCTGACTGGTGCCCCAAGGTGCACCCACACATGTCTGCTGTGCTCCTCCACCAACTTGCTCAGTCTAGAAGAAATGCTTCACTTCCAAACCTGCCTTCTTGTAAAAAAGACCCTACTTGGGCTCTCCCCCCCCAGGGTCTCCACCTCTCTCCAGCGGGCCTCCATCTCATTATCCACCCACAGCACTGTCAAGACTTCACTTACTGTCCCAAGGGTAAGGACCACTATGGCCCAGAGATCCTTCAGCTACCGAGCTCCCACCTGGTTCAATTCCCTCCTTGCCAACATAGCTGAGTCTGCCAAGCTAGCTCATTTCAAGGCTGCCTTCAGAAGCCACCTGACTAGCTCCCACTGCTGCAACTGCACATAATACCCCCCCCCACCAGGACAACTCACCCTTTAGGCATACTATGGTCACCCTGACTATCTGTAGCCTTCTTGGGAAAACTGTATGGGCTTTGCTGTGAGTCCTGTGGTCAATGCCTCATCTACTGTCTACTGTAATAAAACTGTCTCTTGATTGTCACCTGACGTGGTACTTGTGTATCTAAAGTATGTTTACTGTGTCCTAACTATTGCTACCCTTGTACCACCAGTGAATGTCTGTAACACTGGTCTGTCTATAAGCCATTTTGTATGAACTGTATCACTGTATTGTTGTTGTGTTGTTCCCATGATGAGGTGCCTTTGTAAATGAGTCCTTGACTCAAAGGTCTATAAAACCAATACTCTAAATAAATAAATAAAGGTTGGGGGAAGATGGATGATTGAATTTAACTTTAAGAGAGGAGAGGGAGATGGGCGCTACAAAGGTGGGTGAAAGGGCTGGGATGGTTTAATTTGACCTTGGGGGAAGTAGGGCAGAGATGGGTGCTATTAAAGTGGAGAAGGGAGTATTATTTTCACTTTTTCGTCATTTGCTTGGACTTTGTTACTATACTGCTGGAGTGTAGATCACTACCCTTATTCAGTTTACAGTATTTCACATGCATAATTATTGCCAATGGGTGCCAGTTTTAAAGACAATAGAAAGCATTGCAGCATTCTAAAGTCATATTTGCTTAATCTGTGTTCTCTTTATGTAGATATTTATATATTATATATTATATTAGCATGCCACAGGCAAGCCAAACAAATTGTTTTCATTATACGGGAACTGAGGTTGGAGAAAACTAAAAAGCATCCATTCCATAACATTGTTCTGGTCTGATGCATCTGATCATGACCTCATATACTGTAGTTATAATGCTCCTAACCCCCTCAGGCCTGGTAAAATGAGAGCCTCACAACATGGCCTGCTTAAGCTTCCTTCCAGCCAGCTTAAGTTGGATGGAGATGGGGTTTCTGAAGTATGTGTCTCTGTGATGTGGAATGCTCTCACATGAGTGGTCTGATGTTCCCTGGTCACTGTGTTTTAAAGCATACTCCACTGGCATCTTTGGTTGCAGTCATACTTGGACTGACCAGTTGGTATCAACTATTTTGATATAGTTACTATTTGATAGATGATTGCAATGTATACTGTGTGGGTTGCCATTTACTGTATTTATTTATGTATTTTCATCTTAGTATTATATTTATTGCTATGAGCTCAGATCACTGAAAGTGTGCTACATGCTTACTACTTCCTACTTAAATGGCATTTAATAAAATATATTCTCTCAAACCATAAAAACTCTATGTGATTAATTGTGTTACAAATATTACAGTAACGCCATTACAGCATTGAAATATGTGTGATTGACCTGGAAGGGCATAATAATCTTTTACTGTAGTTCATCTGGCAAGTGGAGCAAATGATCCCTCCTTGGGCCAGCCAATCACAGTGTGAGGAACAGTGGGCATGTGGAAATTCTTTTTTTTTTTTGTCAACTCTGTTTCTGCTCCCACCAACCGGGGTATCTCACTGGCATCCCACTCTTAGCTCCGCAGTTCCACTGCCCACCTGCACCACTTCTCCACATGCTGCATCAGTATCAGGACTCTGGGCTCTCTCCCAGCCCAATGGAGAGGCACTCAGAGTCCCCAGGGGGAAAGTCAGAGGAAGCGACCGACATTGGGTGTGTGGCTGGGTCCACTGGTGGCTGCCATCGCCTCACCCAGTGGTGGTGGGGTTTTCTCTCTTTTTTGGTCCCTCTTCTGACGACATCTGCACCAGCTGCCAGCAGGCACCTGCCACACTCCAACCTCTATGTTCTTCCTTGCTGGTGTTCCTGTAGTTCCCCCGATTTCCATTGGGAGAAGTTAGGGATAGGAGAGCAGTCCTCTGGATGCTCAATCCTATCTCTCCCCTGATGACCCTCGGTGACCTGAGTCTGCTCCCAAATCTGGGTCTCCGGCGTGGCATGGTGGTGTCCAGCACCTCAACCCTCAGTGCCACCGGGCCACTCACATGTGGAAATTCTTGCCAGGAAGCTTGATGAAAGCCTCAGTGTAACATTCAAGAATCCTGACAGCAGCCTATAGAAAAAGTTAACAGACATGCTGAGAAACTCGGAGCGGCTGCAGTGACTTTCCCTTTCATTTCAAGGCCATAATGGGCAGTTTAAAACTCTCCCTTGCCTTAACTATCTGTGTCCTATTCCCCTACCCCTCCCACTCACTGGTTCCTGTTTAAAAGTTTCCCTTCCCCCTTTCCTATGCATCTCTTTACCGCCCCATCCCCTTCCCACCTGTATTTTCCAATCCCTAATGTCTAGTGGCAACCCCTGCCTCAATAATGACCTGAGAAGCCTGCCACTCACCTTTTTGGCCGATTGCCATCAAAAGTAAATTTAATACAATTCTAAGTATTTACTTCAGATGGTGGCATACTGAGGAAGTGAGAGGCATATTGTGGGTGTCACTGTCCTCATACATGAGATCTGAATCAGGAAACCAAGGTTAGATTCCCCCCACTCCCCAATTTATTCGTGTACAAGTCCCTTTGGTGGAGGGAGTGGTGATGTTACACTGTAAAGCTTACATCCAGGTTTTACTCTTCTTCCACAGTTCTTCTCCACTACTGCCTATGCATCTTACACAAAACAAATCAATTGTGGGGGTTTTTAGAGTGTCAAGCATTGTACTAGGGTAATCAAAATTTCACTCAATCACTGCTGCTTACTCAATGTGACCCTCGTCAACAAGGCTGTGCAAAATTCAGAATTCTGATGGCAGAATTCATGCAGAATGCCAGTTCCACATCCAAAATGATTTTTGGAATCCCACGGAATTCTGTAAAGCATTTCTGTGCAAATTTTGCAGAGCACATTACCTGTAGAATAATTTTCCAATGATTATGAAATAAGGATCTGTGAGTTATCTAAACTGTGCATTACTAATCCATAAAAACCACAATGCTTTTGAAATGTTGGAATTCTGCTGCCAACAGAATTCAGTGGAAGTTTCCAAAACTGGGAAATTCCACACAGCACTGCTATTCAAGACCCAAGTCCCTTTCAGGGGACTGGTGAAGTAGCATTCCAATGTTGAGCTGAGAACTGTGGAACATAGCTTTGACTCTCTTTATTGCCACTTACTTACTATGTGACTTCAAAGCAAGTCACTTGTGGGGGTTGGGGGGTTAGAAGGCTACAGTGCCAAGCAGAGAACCTGAGGATATAGGTTTGACATTCTCTGCTACCACTTACTGTGTATTCCTGAGCAAGTCACTTTGGAGGGAGGTGTTTGAGTACCCAGATGTTGAAAGACCTATGTTCAAATCTCTGCACCACTAACTCAGTGTGCTAAGCTGAACAGTCTGTTACCCACCCAGTGTGTAACTTGCAAATGCAAAAAGCAAACATTGTTGGCTTTGCCACATCTTTATGGGAGGGCCCCATGGTTAAATGTGGGGGAATAGCTCCTCTCCCATTCCAAATACAAGCCAGCCCTCTCAGCACTCCATGCACAGCATTTTTTGTTTGTGCCCCTTGCAGCTGTGTGTCTCATGGGTTGTATTTGCAATACCTGACTTTCTCCACATTCCTTGCTTTCATCTCTCTCCCCTGCTTTGTTTTGTCCATTTGTTTCCTTTTGTTTTCTCATTTTTTGCTCTGCTTCTTAATTCCTTGCTTGTGCTCTTCCCCCCTTTTTGATTTCATTCCCATTTTTTCTGTGCTGTCCTCCCCTCCCCTTCCCTCCTCACCCCATTGTCTGTCTGGTGTCTCTCTCCCTTCTATTTCCCTTTCCTATTCCTGATCCTCCTTTGGTGGTTCTCCTCCTTTGTCCTCCCATTCCCTGGGGTTGTCTGTCATTCATCCCTTTTTTTTTCCTTCAGCTTTTCTTTTGGGTCTTCTTCTGCACTTTTAGAGCTGCCACTCCATTCCTGAGCTGGCTCTTCTGGGTTTGCAACATGCCTGCATCATCCTGGTATGGCTCCAGCTGCTACAGTGCAGACTCATTCATCTGCAAACCTAACTTACAAGAACAATTAACACTATTTGTAGGCACAGAGGTATATATCAGCAATTATGCAGCTCTGCCAAAGACTACTGACAGACTGCATGAACAGGTGTGCAGATCCAGTCAGCAAAGCATAATCTATTTATGAGAGCTCAGTCTATTAACTGAATAGAAAATACACTTGGAAACAGAAGGAAGAGATGCAAACCAATTAAAATCAATTTAAAATCATCCAGCTACAGTACTTAAGCTTCAAATTGAGCACTGGTTTTAGTGATACTGATCAAAACTGTGAAAGCTCTTCTTCTAGTATTTTAGAAAACGTCTGTATCCGAGGCAAAGAACAAGATGTGGGGCAGGGTGAGGAACAAGAGGAGATAGCAAGAGACAATCCAAAGGACACTACAGGAATCTGGACATCAGGACCTAAATATCATAATTTGTTCTACTTTCACTTTAACCATCTACAGAAGTGAAAGTGTTACATAGGGGTCTAGGGTTTGTACCAATTAAAAAGATAAAATGAGATTAATCAGTGTTACATCTCTGGAAGTTCACAAGGAAATTGCCTCTGAAATCATTTTTATGTGGACTATTTGTGGCAGCTTTCCAGAAGCAGGTTGTGGAGGCGCAGCACTGTTGTGGCCAATGCCCCCACAGCCTTTAAGGGCTTGGCCCACTTTCCCCAATGCCATGGCACGCTGCTGCTGACACTAGTTCAGCAAGCGTGCCACCACCTTGAAATGTTTCAGCCGCTGTAATCAGGGGCCACCTCGTCATTTCAGCGTCAGCCATTTGCTGCAATGAAAGAGTGACCCGTCATTGCTGGGTGGAGCGTTGGCAAGTGTAATATTGTTTATGAACATGGTAGCAATTTTCCACCATGTTCACAAACAATATTATGAACCCCCAGTGCCGAAGGGGTGCCCAATCCCCCTCGGCAGCATGTGCCCCCCCACAACAGTGTGTGTTTGCAGACGGGGGCCCCAATCCCCATCGGCTTCAGTGCCCCTACCCTGTACTTTGATGTTGCAGATGGGGGAGACCACTCTCCATCGGCATTATGTCCCACCCTCCCAGTTTCATGTGCCGATGGGGGAGCCCACTCCCTGCCGGCATAATGCCCCCCCAAACACCCAGTAGATTTGTGCCGAGGGGGTGCCCAATACCCCTTGGCTCTTGTGCCCCCCTTTTGTGCTGATGGGGGTGCCCAATTACTGTCGGCTACAGCTGATCCCCCCAAAGAAAACACTCCATTGGCATGCTGGGAGCCCACCCCAGCATGCAACTTGCCCCAGTAAAAAAAAAGTCCCACATTGGTATTTTTTTTTATCCTGTGGAAAAATAAAATGGTCCCTCGCGGTCTTCCTGCACCCCTTCCACAACCTCCTCCCACTCACTGCACACCCTGCCTCCCCACCCCCCCACTCCATACTTACCTCCGGAGTCTGGCGCAATGATCTTCGGTGGACCGGGAACACGTCTGGACTCTTCAAAGCTGATTGCGAACTGAGGAAATGCCGGTAAGCTGTATAATGGAATAAATAGGGTTGTTTCAACTTTGATGCATATCTCAGGCATTTTTTGGAATTTTGGTACCAAATTTTCAACATGGGGTTTTTGGGACCCCTCCTCATGAATTCTGCCTCTGTCATGGCATTATTCAGCCCCAAAAGGTGATTTCACAGTCACTGCATGGAATCCCCTTTTGGGACTGATTAACAAAACAACAGTGCCAGTGTTCATGAGGGGAGCTCTCAAAAAGCCTATGTTGCAAATTTGGTGGAAAAAAATCCAAAAAATGACTGTTTTTTATGAGTGTGCTTTGTGCAGATGCTACACATGCTCATAACTTCATGAATTTGCAATATTTTTAAGCCAGTACAGCTGTCATTTTTCACATCCTGGCCAAAATGTGTTTTCACACTTCCGGCGCAGAATAGCGCAGTTGCTGTGGAAAATCAGTGTTCGGGACAGATTAAGAAAATGACAGTGATACTGTTCATGAGCAGAAGTTCTAAAATGCCTAAGTTGAAAATTTGGTGATGATACTCAATAAAATGACTGTGTTACGTGCGTGCATTGAGCGGTTTGCACGCACACTCGTAACTTCACGAATTAATAATATTTTCACTCCAGATTTTCAACATTGCAATTGTTCTGCACCTCCTTATGAAAAGTATAGCTGTCATTTTTCACATCCTGGCCAAAATGTGTTTTCGCAGTTCTGGCACAGAATAGCACGGTCGCTGTGGGAAATCCATGATCAGGACACATTATGCAAATGACACTGACACTGTTCATTAGCAGAGGTTCTAAAATGCCTATGTTGAGAACTTGGCAATGAAAGTCCATAAAATGAGTGTGTTACATGTGTGCATTGCCCAGTTTCTACGCACACTCGTACCTTCACAACTTTGCAATATTTTCAATCCAGATTTTCAACATTACCATTTTTCCACACCTCCTTATGAACACTGCAGCTGTCATTTTTCACATCCTGGCTGAAATGTGTTTTCCATCTTCCAGCACACAATCGCACTGTCGCTGTGGGAAATCAGTGTTCGGGACACATTAAGAAAATTACATTGACACTGTTCATGAGCAGAGGTTCTAAAATGCCTATGTTGAAAATCTTGCGATGAAATTCAATAAAATGACTGTGTTACAAGCGTGCGTTGTGCAGTTTCCACACACCCTTGTAAGTTCGCAAATTAGTAATATTTTCATGCCAAATTTTCAACACTGGCACTTTTTCACTCTTCCTTATGAACAGTACAGTTGTCATTTTTCACATCCTGGCAGAAATGTGGTTTTGTGCTTCCTGCGCACAATACCTCAGTCACTGTCAAAAATCAGTCTTTGGGACAGATTAGGATCGAGCGAGTGAGAGAGGGGGGAGTGAACGAGCTCAACTGAGCTTTGTCGGGACTGCTGCAGATATCTTTGTGGGCAGGAAAAGCCATCAACGCAGGCAGAAACCCAGTACAAAAGGGCAGCCTGCAGTGCCAGGAGACACAGAATGAGCGAGTGAGGGAGGGGGACTGAATGAGCTTGACGGAGCTCTGTTGGGAATGCTGCAGATTTCTTTGTGGGCAGCAAAAGGCAGCAATGCATGCAGGGGCCCAGTACAAAAGGGCAGCCTGCAGCGGTTAGAGAAACAGAATGAGCGACTGAGAGAGGGGGAGTGAGTAAGTTTAGTGGAGCTCTATCGTGACTGCTGCAGATTTCTTTGTGGGCAGAAAAGGGCAGCAATGCAGGAGCCCAGTATAAAAGGCCAGTCTGCAGCGCCAGCAGAAACGGAACGAGCGAGTGAAACATAGAAACATAGAATTTGACGGCAGATAAGGACTGCTTGGCCCACCCAGTCTGCCCATTTCCCTGCCTACTGGATAAGCTGCAGATCCTAGTTAACCAGCAGCCTACTTCTTCCTACCCCCACCCCCTAGAATTGCCTTATGACTGTCCCGTGCATGCTTGAATTCCACCACTATTTTTGACTCCACGACCTCCTCCGGAAGGCCGTTCCATGCATCCACAACCCTCTCTGTGAAAAAATACTTCCTTAAATTACCTCTGAGCCTCCCGCCCCATCATAAAATTGTGCACCCTTGTTCTTGCACACCTCTTTTTTTGAAAGATGCTACCCTCTTGGACTTTGTTGATTACCTTGAGGTACTTGAAAGTTTTTATCATGTCCCCCCTCTCCCTCCTTTCCTCGAGGCTATACATATTAAGCTCCTTTAGTCTCTCTTCATATGTCTTCCGGTGCAGACCCTGCACCATTTTAGTTGCCCTCCTCTGGACTGCCTCCATCCTGTCTATATCCCTGCAGAGATGGGGTCTCCAGAACTGTACGCAGTACTCCAGATGGGATCTCACCAACTGTCTGTACAGAGGGATAACAACTTCCTGTTTTCTACTGGTGATGCCTCTCCTATGCATCCCAGTATCCTCCAGCCCTCCTTGCTGCCCTCTCACATTGCTTGCCCACCTTAGGTCATCTGATATGACTACCCCAGGTCCTTTCCATTTTGTTGTTGTTAGTAACTCAACCCCATTGTGTACTCTTCCCCGGGTTTTGTTTCCCAGGTGCATTACCTTGCACTTCTTAGCATTGAATCTAAGCTGCCATACATTTGACCATTCCTCTAACCTTGCCAAGTCCCTTTTCATCCTTTCCACCCCACCTTGTGCATCAACTCTGTTGCAGATCTTTGTGTCATCTGCAAAGAGACATACTTTTCCTTCCAGTCCCTCTGCAATGTCGCTATAAAGACATTGAAGAGGACCGATCTAATACTGAACCCTAGGTACCCCACTAGTAACCCCTTTCTTCAGAGTGGACTCCATTTACTATTATTCTCTCGTCCTATTCTCCAGCCAATTTTTTACCCAGGCTGTCATCTTGGGACACTCCCAGGCTAGCTAACTTGTATATTAATCTTTGTGTGGGACTGTGTCAAATGCCTTGCTAAAGTCTAGGTAGGCCATGTCCACAGCCCTCCCTGATCTACTACTTTGGTCACCCAGTCAAAGAAATCTATCAGATTTGTCTGGCATGACCTTCCTGCTGTGAATCCATGCTGCCTTGGGTCCTGTGCCCCTCTGGCCTCTAGATACTCGACAATTCTTTCCTTCAGAAGTGATTCCATCATTTTCCCTACCACTGAGGTTAAACTAACAGGTCTGTAGTTTCCTGCTTCTGCCTTGCTCCCACTTTTGTGAAGGGGAATCACATCTGCCCTCCTCCAGTCCTCGGGTACCACCCCATCCTCCCATGATTTGTTAAACAGGGTAGTCAGTGGTGTCACTAATTCTACCCTTAGTTCTTTTAGAATTCTGGGATGAATCCCATCAGGCCCCATTGCTTTGTCCACCTTCAGTTTTAAGAGTTCTTTCAGAACCCTTTCTTCTGTAAATGGGCTGGTATCAACTTCTGTATCCAGAGTGTTTCTACTGTTTGTTTTAGGTACCTCCCCCTCTTCCTTTGTAAATACTGAGCAAAAATATTTGTATAGTATCTCTGCCTTTTCACAGTCACCCTCTGCCCACCCTCTTCCCCTTTTATTAAGCCTCACTATCCCTCCCTTGGTCTTCCTTCACTCCCTGATGTACCTATAAAAGGTTTTATCCCCCTTCTTAACTGAGTTGGCTATCTTTTCCTCGGTTTGGGCCTTTGCTGTTCTGACTGCCTTCCCAGCTTCCTTTTGGTTTAACTGATACAGTTCTTTGTCCTGCTCCTTCTGTGATTCCTTGTACTTCCTGTAAGCTTTCTTTTTCTCTTGAACCTTCACTGCCACTTCCTTTGAGAACCATAGTGGTTTCTTACATCATTTAGTTTTGTTTATTTGCTTCACACAAAGGCTTGTTACCTCTGTGATGGCAGTTTTTATTATTCCCCATTGTTCTTCCAGAACTCCTTCCTGCCCATGTGCTAGTGCATTCCTTAGGCACTCACCCATTTTGGCAAAGTAAGCCCTCCTAAAGTCCAGTACCTTTGCCTTTGTATGGCTTGACTCTATTGCTGCATTTATTGTGAACCATACTGTTCGATGGTCACTAGTTCCCAGATGGCTACCCACTTCTACATCTGTGATCCTCTCTTCATCTCCATTTGAGAGAACCAGGTCTAAGATTGCTCCCTCTCGAGTGGGCCCCAATACTAGCTGTCTAAGGCATGCCCCCTATAGGGCATCTAGAATAACCCCACTCTTCGAAGTGGCTGCTGAAACTGCATTCCAGCTAACATCTGGCATATTCAGATCGCCCATCAGCAATATCTCCCCTTTTTCTGCCATACTAAGCATACTTTCTATCATTTCCTTGTCCATTTCCTCCCCCTGAGAAGAGGTCTGTCTACAACCCTGTGCGGATTGTGGTGCCATTGCCGGTCTCAAATTTACCAGTGCTTCTTCTCCTCCTGTTTCCCTTTTGTTCTGTTGCTTTGATTCCTTCCCTTATGTAAGAGCTACTCCTCCTCCTCTTTTACCCTCTCTGTCCCTCCTGTAAATAGTGTATCCTGGTATGTTTATGTCCCAGTCATGGTTTTGTGTGAGCCATGTTTCTGTGACTGCCACGATATCTAGATGTTCCTCCTCCATCAAGGCCACTAATTCAGGAAGCTTGTTACTCAGACTACGGGCATTGGTACTCATTGCTTTCCATTTTTTGATGGCTTTACCTTCTGTTGCAGCATCGCCCACTGACCTTTCTACCTCGGTCTTTTTCACATTTAGTACCCTGTTTTGTAGGGAGAGGCTGGGATTTTCCTACTGCTTATCAGTGACACCCCCCTTGACTAGTTTAAAAGCTTGCCAATGAAGCGTTTAAACTGATTGCTCAAAAGACTTGTTCCCTTCCTGGACAGATGCAGACCATCCTGCCAGTATAGGATGGTGTCCCTCCAGGTGGAACCCCAGTCCCCAGTGAAGCCAAACCCCTGTGCTCCAGACCATTTTTTCAACCATTCATTAAACTGCATGGTGCAAAGTACCCTTTCCTCACTCATGCCATTGACAGGCAGCACCTCTGAGAAGGATACTGTGTGTGCTTCTTGTGTTAGGCCCCTCCCCAGTTCTACAAAGTCCTTCTGCACTGCTCTAATCTCATGTTAAGCCAAGTCATTTGTCCCTAGGTGGACAATGATGTCCAGCTCAGACTCCCATGCAGCTGTTCTCGTGATCCTGAGGATGCTCTTCCTGTCCCTCCAAGCCATGGCACCAGGCAGGCACCTTACTTCAGTTTTCCCTGCTCCCCCCAGTTCTATCCCCCTAATAATTGAGTCCCCCACCAGGAGCTGCTTCTTTTCCTTGTGGTGTCCTCTGCCTCCTTCCTGTGGACCTCCCTTGTGACAGGTGTCCTCAGCCTCCTTAATCTCCTCTGTGGGTGCATCCATAGGGGAGCTGTGCTCCCCCAGAATGGTGTATGGATTGTGGAGTGGAACTACTGACTGGGTGTGCCTCTGTTCCACCATCCTTACCCTCCCTGAGCCCACTGTGGTCCAACTGCTGTGCTTTCTTTGCAACCTCTGAGGTAGTGGTGGTGGCTCTGGTGCTCCCTGGATGGGGGAGGATCCCTTCCTACCATCCCGTCTGGCCTGGGGGAAGGTTCTCTTACTGCTCTCCAGCGTGGCCTGAAGATGGGCAAATTCTTCCCTCAGGGCAGAGAGTTGTCTGCAAATAGGGCAGCATCTCAGCCTCCAGAAAGACTCCCAGAAGACTGCTGCCCCACAGCCATTACATTGCACTACTCCCCACATGATTATGTACTTTTTTTTTGTGTGTGTGTGTGTGTGATTGGTTTGTTATATAGAAATATATATATTATACAATGTGTATGCTTATATTTTCAGTGCTGTGTGCTAGAGAGGATATGACATCGATATGCACCTTGCACTATTGAGGAAATGATGTCAGAACCCCAGGTATAAAGGAACTATTTCCAGGGGTGGGTGGGGTGAGGGTGGGCTTAAACTGTGCCCTCACAAAACAATCAGCTAAGAGCTCTGACTCACCTTGCGATGGAGTGCCTTCCTTTCAGTAAGGTACCACACACAACAATTTGACAGAGAAAATCCCCTGCTAATCAAACAGAGAAAAATCCAGACATCCAAGTCAGACACAGGTAAACCTCCCCAGCCCCAAAACAGCCTGGTGGTTTGTGCTCTGAAAGCAGTCAGCCCCAAAATAAGTCAGCTGTGCTTTAAACTCTTCCTGCACTGAAAATCTTAAGAATTGTAATAGGACTGTCTTTTCCTGATAATTCTAAGTTCCTTATTTCACCTTTCAGTTAGAAGTAGCCTCCACCTGCAGAATATTTGCTACAAACCAAAGACAATTGTAAGGTTCACCTCCCTCTGTTGTGAGCACAACTCACTTTCTTGCAAATCCTATGTTCAGTGTTGCAGCTTCCAGCAATAGGTAGTTTGACCTGAAAAATATTAGCTGTTCTGATGAGTTTGCTATAAAACACTTGCTTATAATACTATTGTTCTCAGGTCTGTTACCAAAGCTATTGGCTGATAAATATCTATGATGTAATCACTTCCTGAGAAAGTCTGGAATTTCCTTTTAAGACACACAATAGTAAACACAAAAAATAGTTTACTGTCTGGGTCAAATACACAACCTGTACCTGCACTTATTTCAGGATTTGTGACAAATGTTTAGCCCAGGGTTTAAACTCTTCCTGCACTCAGAATCTTAAGAATTGTAACAAGACTGTCTTTTCCTGATAATTCTAAGTTCCTTATTTCACCTTTCAGTTAGAAGTAGCCTCCACCTGCAGAATATCTGCTACAAGGGGGGAGTGAGTGAGGTCAATGGAGCTCTGTCGGGACAGCTGAAGATTTATTTGTGGGCAGAAAAAGGTGCCAATGCAGGTAGTAGCCCAGTACAAAAGGGCAGCCTGCAGCACCGGGAGAAACACAATGAGCGAGTGAGAGAGAGGGAGTGAATGAGCTCAACGGAGGTCTATAGTGACTGCTGCAGCTTTTTTTGTGGGCAGGAAACAGTGGCAATACAAGCAGGAGCCCAGTACAAAAGCCAGCCTGCAGCGCCGGCAGAAACGGAATAAGCAAGTTAGAGAGGGGGAGTGAGCGAGCTATACGGAGCTGTGTCATGAGTGTTGCAGATTTCTTTATGGGCAGAAAAAGCTGCCAACGCAGGCAGGAGCCCAGTACAAAAGGGCAGCCTGCAGCAGCGGGAGACACAGAACGAGCGAGTGAGGGAGGGGGAGTGAGTGAGCTCAATGGAGCTCTGTCGGGACTGCTGCAGATTTCTTTGTGGGCAGAAAAAGGCACCAACAGAGGCAGGAGCCCACTACAAAAGGGAAGCCTGTAGTGCCAGGAGAAACAGAATAAGCGAGTGAGACAGGGGAAGTGAGGAACTCAACGGAGCTCTGTCGGCACAGCTGCGGATTTCTTTGTGGGCAGAAAAAGGTGCCAAAGCAGGCAGAAGCCAAGTCCAAAGGGGCAGCCTGCACTGCCAGGAGAAACACAATGAGTGAATGAGAAAGGGGGAGTGAGTGAGCTCAACGGAGGTCTATTGTGACTGCTCTGGATTTCTTTGTGGGCAGGAAAAGGTGGCAATGCAGGTAGGAGAGCGAGTTCAATGGAGTTCTATCATGACTGAAGCAGATTTCTTTGTGGGCAGGAAAAGGCAGCAACACAGGCAGGAGCCCAGTACAAAAAGGCAGCCTGCAGCAGTGGGAGACACAGAATGAGTGAGTGAGGGAGGGGGAGTGAGTGATCTCAATGGAGCTCTGTTGGGAGTGCTGCAGATTTCTTTGTGGGCAGACAAAGGCAGCAATGAATGCAGGGACCCAGTACAAAAGGGCAGCCTGCAGCGGCGGGAGAAACAGAACGAGCGAGTGAGAGAAGGAAAGTAAGCGAGCTCAACTGAGCTATATCATGACTGCTGCAGTTTCTTTGTGGGCAGAACAACGCAGCAACACAGGGAGGAGTCCAGTACAAAAGGGCAGCCTGCAGCGTCAGGAGAAACAGAATGAGCGAGTGAGACAGGGGAAGTGAGCGACCTCAACTGAGCTCTGTCGGGACAGTTGCGGATTTCTTCATGGGCAGAAAAAGGTGCCAACTCAAGCAGAAGCCCAGTAGAAAAGGTCAGCCTGCAGCACCAGGAGAAACACAATGAGTGAATGAGAGAAGGGGACTGAGCGAGCTCAACGGAGCTCTATCGTGACTGCTGCAGTTTCTTTGTGGGCAGAACAAGGCAGCAACACAGGCAGGAGCCCAGTACAAAAAGACCAGCCTGCAGGGCAGGGAGAAATGGAATGAGCAAGTGAGAGAGGGGGAGTGAGCAAGCTCAACGGACCTGTGTCAGGACTGCTGCAGATTTCTTTGTGGGCAGAAAAAGCCACCAACAGAGGTAGGAGTCCAATGCAAAAGGGCAGCCTGCAGCACCAGGAGAAACAGAATGAGTGAGTGAGAGAGGAGGAGTGAGCCACCTCAATGGAGCTCCGTCAGGACAGCTGCAGATTTCTTTGTGGACAGAAAAAGGTGCCAACGCAGGCAGGAGCCCAGTACAAAAGAGTAGTCTGCAGCACTGGGAGAAACAGAATGAGCGAGTAACAGAGCGGTACTGAGTGAGCTCAGCGGGACCAATGCAGTCAACATTTATCATTGACGAATGCTTGTTTTAATTATAATGTGTCAAGCTATTGATAACATGATTGATAGCATCACATCAAAACAATCACAATAGTTTATTTTCCCAGTCTAGTTTGCTTTCCCTGAGCCTACACCAGCTAACGAACTGTTTGAATATTCATGTGAAAGGAGCCTGCAGCTTTTTTCTTAATAGATGAAAGATTTGCTATAATAATAAGATGCCATGTCTTTCATTCTACGGTACCTGTCAGTTTATTTACTCATCCAGACACACATGGCTTAGCAAGTACCAGGATTATCAGGAATAACAGGAGTCTTCCGAGCTGCTGCACTTTTCCTTCTCATTCCTCATCTATCTTTAATACCAGTCCTCATATCCTTTTGCTTCCTAAATTAGAACCAAGGACCTAACTCATATTTCCCTTTTTGGTTGTATCCACTCAAAGTTTCTGATTCAGGGAATTACTGTCAGTGCACTTCTAACCATGACCAGGTCTGAAATCTCATCCTGTCAATATCTATTCTGCACAGGTGCAAATTCGCAAACCCTTCAAGGGGTTCCAGAAACTTTGGGTTGCCTCAAGGACATCCTGAACATTGGGAACAATCGAGGCCTACTATCACCGGATCAATTAATATCTTTTTGAAGACTATTGCATCGTTACCCACATTATTCCTTCGATGTGACAATCTACCCAAGTGCATTTTGAACTGTCTATTTCTTCAGTTGCTATCCTGGTGGCTAGGTTCCGGCTCATTCATGTTATGTTCAAGGTTAACTCTGTCATTGAATATACCGTACTATTTGCACCATCACTCTACTTCTTCCAGCATTATTCTAGAAACAATTGGAGGTTTTCCATGTTTCTTATCTAGGACTTCTACAACACCTTTCCTTAGTATGCAGCTTTATGCACTTCAACGTCAGCTTCCACAAGTGACATGCATATCATCTTCTACTCCCCAGAGCATCTGGTCTGCACTAGCTACAGCTACTATCTACCTTACTAGGACACTGAACTAGCAATGCCATGATACCATCAAGATCAAGATCAACATGTTTTTTCACTTATGTCACTCACATTTCATTACGGTCATGGAAAATAATTCTAGCTTGCACTTTTCTATGTCACAGATGATATTCAGCTGGTCCTCATTTGGAAACCAAGTAGTTAACCTTCTACCCATAGGGATCGGCACATTATTGTTGACTGGAACTTTACTGACTTGTCCAATAACATTGTAGCAGCTTTCTTTTTCTTCACCCTTTATTCCACAGCCCATACCAACAGTCCTTGGGGCACCATCTATCTGACTTGTCCCTTTAGAAGGTTTAAAAGTGTAAGTAGGCCTTCTTTGACCACCTGGATGGGAGACTCCATTTTCACTTCCTACACTTATCAATCGAAGAAGGTCTTCAGGGGGTTCCCCAGACTTCTTCTCATTCAAACTCTAGGATGGTCTCTAGCGAAATCCCCTTCCATGTCTTCACCTCTATCCGACTCATCCCTTCCGAAGGTTTATGATTGCTGGTAGGTGTCCTCTATACCACTGGATGGGAATCTCAACTTTCACTTCATACTCTCACCAATTGAAGAAAGTCTTCATGGTGTTCCCAGGATTTCTTCTCATTCAAACTCTAGGACAGTTTCTATGGAAATCCACTTAGACATCTTCATTCATACTGCAACTCAAAGCTGGTCTTCTGGGATCCATCTAGGATAGCTTTATATACGCTTCACTTCAAAGACAGTATGCTGGGAGTCTCCTCAGATGTCTTCCTGCAAGTTCCATTCTCTGATTATTTTTCCCAGTCAAGTTAATTTTAGTTTCCATCTCTGCTTGGTTTCTCCTATTGAGTTGCAGCAGCCCATCCAGCCTATTTGGACTTCATATGATGTATGCCAGTCTGCAGGAACCTCCATGACCTTACTCCATTTGGCCTCTGTTATCTTCTGATCTACTCTATACATTATGATGCTTTTTGTGGTACCATGGAAGTTTCTAAATGCTTCATTCTTGTCCTTCTTGTTGTACCAGTCCTCACTATCTGAAGTTTTCTATTGGACTCACACTCCTCAGTATCTCTCTCCTTCTCCAGTGGAGAAATCCACATTACTGAGTGACTGGCATCTCTCTTTATATCAGGGATCTTTCATCTACCCGGCTCCATTTTGCTGAATTCCTTCCTTGATCTCTTCAAATCATGAGGCTCAGCATTTCCCTGGATCACTCATACCAGAAACATGATAAGCATACACTATAATAGTTGTTTGCACCGTACCTCAGCTTTGGATGTTCAATCCTGCTGACTTCTGTATGCCTGCTTCATTTTTTAATTGTCTGCCATACATATCACTCCTTCTATATTAGAACCATTAAATCATCTGACTTCAGCTATTTACAGTGTCATTCTCCTCAAGCTATCCATCCAATTTCTTCTTCAAATTGCAACTGTGAATATAAACTTTAAATGGAAAAACTTGATACTATAAATCATCCCAAATGCAAGCAATTTCCCTGCTCAGAGCTGCCACTTTTCACCTCCAGCAAGGAGGTTATATATCCTACCACTTCAACTCAGCAAATGTTCTTGGCTATCTCCTTTATGATGTCAAGTACATGGTATTCTTTATCCAGCTCTCCTAGTTGTAGCTCCCATGGTGATTCCTGCCCAAAGCCCTACTTCTGTGCTCCCTGTTTCCATGACATGCTGTATTTCATCATTAAGCATCAGAATTCATCCTATACAAGGGCAACCACTCTAAATTACTTTCACTCTGAACTAGAGCTCCACAGTCAAGATCAACAGATGACCTGTTCTTAGCAATGCTGCATATTAATATTCAGACCTGGCATCATTGTTTCTTCTCCTTCTTACCTTCCACCAAATCTACTGCCTTGAGGACTTTTGAAGAAGTGACTCTGTCAATCACTCTATCATTCAACCAACATTATACAACATCTATCAAACAAGGTTTATTGCATTCCATCATAGCTATGAGAAGGCCTATTTCATCATCTAACTTAAGCCTTCCACAGACTTCTTCAAATCTAACTGAAGAATCAGCTGTTTTCATGCCTTGATGCTAACCTGAAATGTCATTCACTTATCACATCAACCTCTATTGTGACTTCTCCTCCTTGAGTCTCCAACCCCTTCAGTTTAATTCATAAGATCATCTTGAGACAAACTTCACATGGACCATTGCTGATGCCTTCTAAGCACCAACCTAGCCATCTCCAATTAGAAGTTATCCTCTTCATTCATATAATTTCACTAATCAGAGAAGATCCTCCACAGTTCATCATCATTCCTGCAGCATCCTTCTTACCAACTCACTTAAATCTTCCTCATGACTTCTGACTATCATCAAGTAATCATCTTCCTAAGCATCCGAGATCTTTCCTACCAATGCTCCCCAAGGTTGCTGTTTTCCAATTGAGGCAGTACCTACCGCATCAAAATAACATCCTTCTCCTCCATGAAGATGGAAGATTCAACATGGAGCATCATCTCTATATCTGGTGCAAGGAAAATAATCAGCCATTAAGGTTATCTTCTCTTAGTATGTGTAGAGGGACAGGCAGCTCTGTAGCCATGGGTCCTCAGAGGTGTCCTCCACAGTGGGTTTTCCTCTCCTCCATGCTACTATCCACACTCTCCATGAGTTGGAAGAGGTCATCCCTTTTTGGTCCTTCTTTTCCCTAATCACCACCTGGCACCACTATCACTATAGCCCATTCACCAAACATTGACATGTGAGGGTTAAAGCCCATGGTTCAATGTGGGAAAATAGCTCCTCCCACATTCCAAATATAAGCCAGCCCTCTAAGCACTCCATGCACTGTGTTTTTTGTTTCCCACCATCCTCCTCAGCCTCTTTCTCCTCTGGCACTGTACTCACCCTCAGCACTGGGCCTTCTCTTCCCGAATCCTAGCCGGCCCCACTACTAGGGGTGGAAAAAAAAAAGGCCAAAAGTGAAAATATGCACAAGCCCTATAACCTATTCACCAAACACTGACATTGTCTTCCTGGTCTTTCAAGCTCTCTGTGTAGTTCGATTAATTTCACCTTTATGTAGTAGGTGCTGTAACCAACTACATCATCACCTGCAAATAAGCAGTGGCTCTTGATACTGATTTCATAGCTTGCATAAGTTGCTACCTCAGTGAAAGCATAATACACTGAGGAACAGTTCCATTTTCTTCAATGCAGTAGCCCATGCAGACTGTGGCATACATAGAAACGTAGAATTTGATGGCAGATAAGGACCACTTGGCCCACCCAATCAGCCCATTTCCCTAGCTAATGGATAAGTTGCAGATCCTAGTTAACCAACAGCCTACATCCTCCTACTCTCACCCCCTAGAATTGCCTTATGACTGTCCCATGCATTCTTGAATTCCTCCACTGTTTTTGACTCCACAACCTCCTCAGAAAGGCTGTTTCATGCATCTACAACCCTCTCTGTGAAAAAATACTTCCTCACATTTCTTCCGAGCCATCCCCCCTCTTTCTTCAAATTGTGCCCCCTTGTTCTTGCACACCTCTTTTTCTGAAAGATGCTACCCTCTTGGACTTTGTTGATTCCCTTGAGGTACTTGAAAGTTTCTATCTTGTCCCCCCTCTCCCTCGTTTCCTCTACGGTGTACATATTAAGTTCCTTAAGTCTCTCTTCATATGTCTTCTGGTACAGACCCTGCACCATTTTAGTTGCCCTCCTCTGGACTGCCTCCATCCTGTCTATGTCTTTGGGGAGACTGGGTCTCCAGAACTGCACACAGTACTCCAGATGGGGTTTCACAAGCTGTCTGTACAGAGGGATAACAACTTCCTGTTTTTTACTGGTGATGCCTCTCTCTATGCATCCCAGTATCCCCCCAGCCCTCCTTACTGCCCTGTCACATTGCTTTCCCACCTTTAGGTAATCTTCTATGACTACCCCCAGGTCCCTTTCCATTTTTGTTGTTGTTAGTATCTCACCCCTCCATTGTGCGCTCTTCCCCGGGTTTTTTTCCCCAGGTTCATTACTTTGCACTTCTTAGCATTAAATCTAAGCTGCCACACATGCATGAGGATCAGATGCCACCACAAACTGCAAATGATAATGTTACTGGTAGGAGAACAAATAATCAAGCAATAAGTGGTACTATTAATCAAAACCAGCAAGGCAGAAAATAAAACAAAAGGGAGAGATACAGAAAGATAATGGGGGAGTGTAAATATGATTTGGGAATGCATGGGTCCTGTCAGCTGAGGAGGCAGCTGCTCCTGTTTGTCACAAACATTTTTGATAAACCACAGAAATGACATTCAAAAATACAGAAATCACTAGAAAGAAGGATGGCTAGATAGTGCTAGTGTATCATTCCAAGACTTCTGATAACCTGTAACAGTTCTAACAAGATACTTGAAAACACATTTCAAGTTATCACCATATTGCCTTGAATGAAGGGGAAACTTTTCATGAAACATTGGTTGCGTGAATGTTTGATGGATCAATAAAGTTGATCAATTACATTTTTTCCAACTGACTCTTGGTATAGACAGCTTTGTGATCAGTAAAGTCAGAAGTCCAATTTAATCTCTCCATCTTCACCCCCCCATCACTTCCTGCCTCCATTTCTAGTGACAAGAGGAAAGCGAGGGAGAGAAAGCATGAGACAGAGATGACATCTTATTTGAAGTGCTGCCCCAATACCAGAGTACTTTCAAGAGGAAGGGATTTGAAAGTCAGTGGTCATGTAGTTTGTGTAAGCAAGCTGTCTCAAAATTAAGAAATAATTACAGTATTGATTTTTCCCTGGCCAGACATCCACCCAGATCAGCTGTAACTCAAGGAATTGGGTTAAGGAGAATCCCAAGTCGCTTTGGGGTTCCAATGGAGGCTGTCTTTAATTCTTGTCTCAGTATGACTACAGGCAGGTGAAACAGCATATAAGGGCTGCACTCTACTTCTTGGAGCTAAATAAAATATGATTGCTCTGTGTACTCCAAAGGGGAGCTTTTTTATTAAACAAAATAATCCCTGTCCTCCTAGAATGAGTGATGCTGATGATAGAAGGTGAAGTGAGTGTCTGAGAGAGAGGAAGAGAGTGAGAACATAAGTAGAAATGAAAAATAAAAAAGGAAATCAAAATAAAGTCCATACTGGCAGGCCAGCCCAAGCTGAGCCCTGAAAATCCAGTGCTTTGGCAGAACTGCAGATTTAGATGAACATGCTCAATCTAGAGTGGATAGTGCTGCTGTCCTAATATCTCAGGGTAGAGATGCATGTAACACAAAATTCTACAGCAGAATACCCATGGAATTACCATTCAAACTCCACAGAATATTGTGGAATTTGTGCAAAAACTGTGTGGAATTTTGCCAGATTTTAAATGTCAGTTATTTTGGTCTAGTTGTTGAAGTTCATATCCAAATACTACCATGTCTGGTAGGTGTACATGTACTGAGGGTCTGCAGAAGTGTGTTACATGTCAGAGTACTAGATTGAAAGGTAGTTGATTTATGGGTGGCCAAAGATTGAATCAAAATTCAATTAAATTGTTTTCCATCTAATTTTAACATTTCTTATCCACATTTCTCCACATTTTTGGGACATATAGAAACATGCAACATAGTAATGTAAATCAATTTCTAAGTCACAAGCTTTAAAAGAGGCTGTGCAATAGGTAGGCAAACATTTTGCAAACATGTAAATTTTAGTTTAGTGTAATTTTGAAAACATTCATTGAAATCTTATAAACTTTTGTGAGTATATGGGTTATTACAACATTTATATATGCACCCAGTTCAAATTTTTAGCTCCAAAAGTGCCTGAGTTATATGCAGATAAAACTTTTCATGAAATTTCCCACAAAAAATAAAATGACAGATTTTGAACACCTATCATTTTGAGATGATGTGTTCTAATTACATGATGTTTAGCACAGCATTAGAATGCCTGTCAACAAGTAATCATGACTACATTTCAGATCTTTAGCTCAAAAGAAGGCTGAGTAATGATCAAATTAATAAATTTCTAAACTTCCACTGAATTTTATCAGATTTTAAATTTCAGTTATTTTGGTCAAGTTTTCAAAGTACATTTCCAAATCATACCAAATTTGGCAAGTATATAGGTACAACCAGCTTTCATAAGGTTACTGAATTTCAGAGTCCTAGATTGAGAAAGGGTGAGTTGTGGGTGGCCAAACATTTAATCAGATTTTAATTTTCAGTTATTTATGCTAATTAGAACCAAGATTAGTACCTTCAAAGCTAGGCTCAAATCTCTCCTTGGCTCTAAAATGAATTGTACCTGCCTGTGTTAATGTGATAATACCTCACCCCCAGTTTTTTCATTTACCTACCCCCTCTACATCTTTTTGCTATATACCACTTTTTTCTTAACCCACTCCCCTACCCCCAATTACCTGACGATGGCCTCACTTGATTGAAAGATCCACCTCTCTCCCACCTCAGATGATGCCACCTCCGGCTGACCTCCCCCCCTTATCTAATCAGTCTATCTGTTAATATGTATTAATCTGATGTGTATAAGTTCAAATTTTACTATTACTGCCTGTGTAAATGCTTCAATGTTTTTTTCTTGCTCTTTTCTCTGTAAACCTTGCATTTTTGTAATGTTTGTTCAACACTGACGTGGAACCTTTGAAAATGAGTCCTTGACTCAGTGGTATTAATCCCAAACTGAAATAAACAAATAAATAAATAAAAACAAAATATTTATATTTCTCCACAGTGTCAGGATTTAGAGACATGTACAACGTGGCTATGTGCACCTGGTTTTAAGGAGCACACTTTAAAGGGGACTGTGCTATAGGTAGCTACACATTTTGCCAACATTTTGATTTTAGTTAGTTTAGTATAATTTTGAAAGCATTCATCAAAATGTTATAAAATGTTGCACATATAAGGGTTATTATTGCATTTCTATATGTACCTAGTTTCAGATTTCTATCTCCAAAGGTGTCTGAGTTACATGCAGATAAAATGTTTCATGAACTTTTCCACAAAAACTAAAACAGACTTTGAGTACCTATAATTTTCAGAAGATGCATCCTAATGTCATGATATTTGGTAAACTGTTAGAAAACCTATCTACAAGTTATCATGCTAGCGTTCTCTAGCTCAATCGACAGCTGAGTTACGACCAAATTAATACATTTCACAAATTCTGTGAAATTCTGATTATATTCCACAGCATTTCATGTAATTTTACAGAATTCCATTGGAATTCTATAAATTCAGAATGTTCTCATTCCTCACAGCTCTATTTCAGGGATACTTTGCCTAACCTGTGGTTTAAGGAAATAATAGTTTTAAAGTCAGAAGGCACTGACATTTATGTTTCTTTAAATGATTTCCCCTGATAGAAAGCACAATTTATTCATGACCCCCCCCCAAAAAAAAATGAAATACAGGACATGCCAGAATGGTATAAGAAATGTGATTATTGTACTGCAAATGCCTGTAAAAGAAAAAAAAGACATACTCTACACCTATTGTATATAGTACTTAAATTAGGAACACATATAAAGGGAAGCATATTTACTATACCTAAAAAGTGAACTGCATACAAGACCCTGGCCAGCTCAGACTTTGTGTTTAATGGGATTGATCAATTAAGATGTACTGTATGAACAGAGACAAAAGTAGGAGAGAACCTCAAGTTATGCATTTTACTCTTTTGCAATAAAGTTATACACTGAAACAAGCATTTATCTTTTAATTTTGTGCACAGTTTAAAAATGATGGGAATGCAATAGTTACTGTGTGTACCTTTCTAGCCATGTCTATCCCATTAGACATTAGAATTGAAGTTGGGGGGGGGGGAGCAGTGCTCAGAAAGTATTCTTCCTGCTTCTTATTAAAACCTACAGTATATGAGACTGTTTCAAGGTGTCTACAAATAAGGCCATCCTGAATTAAATTGTTTCAGTTTTACTAACTTTGCAATAAACATGTCATGCCAAAGCCCTTTAACTTGACTTCTGCGTGTCTCAGGCTATGTGACTTATGTCCCACAATACCATATGCATTAAAAGATGTGGTTTATACTAGTACATGCAGATACTGAGCTATACTGCTCTGTGCCATGCACTCAACCCCAGAGCAATAAGTGAGACTAGAATTCATTAGGCTCCAGAAGCACCTTCCCTCACACACATAGCCGTACAGAGAGGATGGGTGGCTGAGTGGAGGATTCAAACAGGACACAAGGTTTTCATTTATAAGTTCAGTCTGGCTCAAAAGTGAAGCAGAGGATTATGGGGAACAGCAGGCTGCAGCTAAAACATTTTGGGAAGTGACAGGTTTTCTAATTTAAAACTATTCATTGAATGCCAGCCCAGTTGCGCTCAGCTCTCCATTTACAAGGGGGGGGGGCAGGCATGTGTCAGCCTCCAGGATACATGTCCCAAATGGTGATGATTCAAATATATGGGGGTGTTATAACAGCCTGTTAACTGTTGTACCTAACTATCCCAATACATATATGAAGCCTGTTGAAGATGACTTCATGCTTTAAATATAGAGGTGGCTCAATCCAAAATAGGCAGAATGTTAAATCTACTGTATGCTTTCATGCATCCTATATTGATTAATGCCCTTTAACCAGACTGTCTTTAACCAACTCTCTTAAAAATGCAGCTGATGATCTAGTCGTATGTATTTCCACCATCCATGATAGTTTACACCATATCAGTGCTTCTTTACAGGGAGTATAAAATGCTGTTTTAACAAGGTGTGACAAGCAAGGAGGTAGATACACAATATTTCTATCCACCTAAGAGGTAAGCAGCATATGCCTCTTTATTTATTTATTTATTTATTTTTTAAACTCACCAGCCATGCACTTTAGCCTGGGAAATATTTTGTTATTCAGGTTCACATATCAGAATAGTGAGTAGAGATGCCCTAGGATGAGCACGTATCAGCAGGGCAGCACAAAATGTGGGAGTGTATGTAGGAGCATATTTAGATTAATATTTATCTAAGCCTTTGGTTTCACCTTTGTGGACAAAATGGTATCATAAAAAGACAGAGACATACAAGCACTCAGACAAAGGATCTTGAATTGTAAGAGCTTCACAACTTTCTCCTTGGCTTACTGCCAGTGATAATAGGCACATATTAGGATATTATCTTCACAAATGTATGGATAATAAGAAAAAGAAAATGTTTACTAACTTTAGATTCAAAATATTTCCAAGAAAAGCATTTTGAGATTGACACTTCAAGGGAAAAAAAATCTTGAGAGTAATTGTATTAGTGAGAATTGTGGGACTGACAATCTGAGTCACATAATGATGGAGTGCTCCTGGTATAAAGATTTAAGGAAGGTATGGCTTGGTCCATTTCTACATGATATTGAGATTAAGAAGTGGAAATTATTAACAATACATATGATAGTCAACGATATGTATTGTTTAGAAAGCGTTGCAAAATATTTATGCCATAACTGAAATTAGAAAGGAAAAACTGCAATTATTCTTTAATTAATTGCATTGAGCCTTATAGTTTCTTTGTAAGGAAAATTGTACAGAGGAATTGTGTCCTGTACTGTGAATGACTTATGGGGTTTTATCTAGGTATGTTTTTATTTTGTATTGCTTGTATTTTCCTAGAAATTGTTTTGTTAAAGAACAAAAAGAGTTGACATTGTTAAGGATTACCAAGAATGAATAGAGGTGAATTGCACTTTTGTTGCCCAGAAGTGGGCATCTTTTCTGCTATGTTGATCAGTGGTTATGTAACGTGTTGGGCTATGTAGGTAACCAGACCCGAACCCCATCATGTTCAACTTACTTGCTGAGTACAGGATTAGCTAAGTGCACCACACTTCTCAGGATTATTCCCAACATATAAGTCTTTTTACAATGTCTAGACTGTTTATATATCTATGTCATAGAGGTATAGGTCAGGAACCACAGGCAGACCTTGAGAAGTTATAATTTGTAAGTAGCAGTTTATTATTATCAATAACAATGAAATATTAAAAAAGAGGTACAAGATAGCGCTCCACAAAGGCAGCACAAACAAAAAACAGTCTTTCATCTGAGAGTATTTTTAAAATCTTCAGCTCTCTCTAATACTAAACAAACATTGTTGTCTTTATAGAAGATGTTTTTTCATGGCAATTACATTTTTCAGCTTGATATCATAAGATACAGCTCCTGTTTTTCACATAATGTATCAACATTATGTCAGTTTTTCAGCCTGAAGTAGTTCATCTAATCATTAACAGATGCAACCAATTAAGACATCCTGTTGCAGGGCAGATTTTCTATTGATAATTCTGCAAAACAGATTGGGAAGGTCAAAATGTGCCTCAGGGATAACTACTGTGTTCCAAGCTATTAACTTCTCTAACACCTAAGTAGCTGTCTATAATCATCAACAATATAATTGTATACATTTGCAAAACCAAGAGATCCCAGTTTCACATACAGATTCATACATATATTTAACCACAGAGAAGCAAGGGAAAAAAGAAAGTATTAGAAACAGCAAGTGAAGGAAGGAGATACTTAAGGAATTTATGGACCATTAGAGTGGTCAATTTCTAGGGGCCACAAGGAAAATTTGATTGTGCAATCAGACACACAAGAGGAAGACAATTGACAGAATAGGACAGGACATAACAGATCCATGCTTTTATTCCACGTAACAAATGGGATAGGGTGTTACCCAACTCTGTCATAATCTATGTAAAACTGTCTACTTTAATTTTTTAACATACAGTATGTATTTTCTGAAATTGTGTTTTTCTAAATGGCACTGAGTGTAACTACATTATATCAATCAAATAAACTTACAACTGGAACTGACACTCAGACACAGAAAATCTAGCAATTAACATACAGGGGCCTATACTGGTAACACCTTCATTTTCATGAAAGGGCCTGTGTTTCATATTGCTGTTTCTGAAACCAGCCTCTACAAATAATCAAGAGATATTATATCCTGTAATACCTTGTGTGTGGCATGATTCCATACTCTGTTTAGTGATTCTGCTCACCAAAGACATGACTACCAAAGGCAGTCTGGTGTATCCGGGTGAGAAAAGTTCTGGGACAGCATCAGGAAACCTTAATGGCAGTAAGCCATACCACTGAGGGTGTGCACATAAGGTGGCACACTTGCAACAGATCAGAGAGGAATGTCTGTTAAGCTGGGACCCTGGTTATTTTTCCATTATGGTGGAAGCACTGAGGTTTCATGAATAAGACTTTAAAGTGATCATGACTATCACAGGTGGCTCAATGGATTAGCACCATCTCATACTGACATCATTTAATCTTATTTCCCATATGTTCTACTGTGTTCACAAGAATCTGGTTGTCCTACTCTCATCTTAACATAATTTACCCTTATTTCCCATGTGTCCTACTGTGATCACAAAAATCTGCTTGTCCTACTGCCCCTTTAGTTTTTGTTATTCTCAACAGGAAGTAGAGCTGTCAGTTGTACATCTGCATCTAGGGAGCTGCCATCATATAAAACCAATTGAAAAAAAAAGAAAATGTAATATACTTTAGTACACTGTGAAACTGTGACCTGATCATTATACTGTTATGAATCAGCCTCCTTTTCCCCCAGTAGACTAGCCTGAGTCATAATCTGCAGCTGCTGGACCATATTACTGATTTTGAGTCTCCTGTAAGAAGAACAATAAGTACATTCCATTGATTCTTGAAGTCATATGCTGTTCTGTAATTAAATGTAAATTATTGAATGAGTTGTGTATTTCACATGGTTACCCCAAAGAAGTTTAACGGTTGTATTAAAAAATGTCACAAAAGAAATAACAATAATTAAGAAATAAAGACCACTGAGATAGCTGAGTGCAGTTTAGCATCAGTTGATAGATATGTGCCTGTGGCAAATCTGTGTGAAATGTTTAACCAGTCAGAAGGTCTTTATCAACAGTGACAGATTGGCTGAGGGATCATTTTATGGCCACTGTAAACTATCAAAGACTTTCAATATAAAAAAAATGAAGTAACTTAATTGTTGTATTATTCTTTTTCCCAAATGCCTTCCTACACTCTGACAAAGGGGATGACACAGTACACCCCATGTCTGACTGGGATAGTTGGTGTGAAGTTACTTTTCCAGCTGATACAAATTCCACTCTTTGATGGATGGCAGAGGATGCACAATTGCTAAATTACTCCACATCCTGTCTCCCTCTAAGCCAGACAACTCACCTGCATGGTATACCTGGGACCAAGTCACCATAGCATCAGACTGCACAGCCTACATGTAAAACACAGTCTCCCAGGTGGCAGTGTAACTGTGCCACTAGGCCAACCCAGATAACTTCATTTGAATCAAAGAAATATGTAGCACACCAGACTGAATGTCAATATTCCAGTTACCATGTTCCGTTACCATTTATATTGGAATAACTGTTAATTAACATTTAAAGAAAGGGCATTCTGTTCCTTGAAGAGTAACAAAATTACCTATATTTTGTTTTACTCCCAAGGAAAGCTCAGCAGTCTTGCAGTACTTAAAACACAAGAGTTTTCCAGATGCTACAGGTCTGTAGCCCACAAAATCTGCATTTGATTAGTTGTCTAAAAATCCTGACAAGTGTAATAACATCAAACTTTTTGCTGTCTGAGGTCTATGGAAGACACTATTTTCAGTGAAGAACAATTTATCTAGCCACTGTTAATGATCTGTATCACCCAGGAGTCTCCTTGCCTTTCATGAAAAGCAAGAAAGTACATTCATGGTTCATCACTCGTGACCTACACTCTATTTTTATCTCAAGAGATGTTATGAAAACTGTAGGAATATTTCAAAAGATACAGCTGTAGCATTCTGGATATTTATTGTAGCCACAATCATCAAGGTAATACGGTAGCTATCAATGATTTATTTGACAAGGACTTGGAAAGCACTTCATTAAAATGGCTCCTCAATAAAACAACAATAAAATGGTGTCCATGTCCCCATTTTCATTTTATTTTGGCATGTGTTATTGTTTTAAAAACAACAAAATATTACTGTGAAATTCTGTTATATTAGCAATGAGGGTCATCACTTCTCCAGCACCATCTGTAAAACAGGACTACTGCAACTTCCAGGATACATCAAGATCTGTGGCATTGTGACGCCCAGTGCTATCTAATGCAGTGTAAAAATGATCAGATAAAGGTGTCTTTGCTTATAGGTAACATTTGTATTATAATTCCACTCTTGCAAATCTCAGAGTTCTGTAACTGATTTTAGAAAACTTCCATTTTTTATTGAAATTGTTTAAAGAGCTACTGAAGCCTAAAAAAAACATTAAAAAACATAATAATTAGGTACAATTCTGCCTGCATTCCATTTATATTTTATATATTTCACCTCTCCATTATTTACTTCTAAGTAAATTTGCATGAATATACAATCTTAATCCCTTACAGTTCCTTTATAGTCCATCTGCCTCTATAGTTTACTCCTTACTTCCAGTCATAGTATTCTGTTGTGATATCACAATCTGTTGCCATGGGAGTAACTGTGATATGACAAGCAGTTCTCTATGACTTCAGGTAGGAAGAAAGCAGCAGGAATAGAGGAACTGTTTAGGAGCAAAGATCCTGTTTTCATACAGATGATCTCAGTAATAAACAATGGGGAAGAGGAATAGTGCACTAAAGGGAAATACAAGCTGAAATGTGTCTAAATATTAGGTTTTGTTAAAGCTTTCCTGAACATGTCACCAACTCTTTAAAGAAGTGGTGTACTGCCTAAAAAAATAGTTACATTTCAAAAGCATTCAGCATTTACTTTTCATATTAGTGGTAATGTTTCTTTCAACATTTACTAATTAGAAGATTTTCTAATCACATTTACTAATTAAAAGAGTTTTCTGCTCACCAGTAAAAGGTATGATGTGTGGACTATAGCTCTACCTGAATGATGATATACTGTATCTACAGTAGTTCTATTCTTCTTCATAGTGTACCCCAGTATTGGGACTTGGATGATTGTTACATCACATCTACTAAAAAAGTCACTCACCTGCTGCCAAATCAGTCACTTGTGATGTCATGTTGGTGAGGCCACAATGTTGATGATGAGTTACTGTGTAGAAAGAAATTGAGCTAGGTGTGGCACTTGCCAGATAAAGCATTGCTTCTCGTGACACACCTAATACTATCAGATAGAAAATGTCCCAATAAGAGTAAGGAAAAAAAATACTTCAAGAATAAAAAGTAAAACATTAACCACTTTTAAACATAAATAGCATTTTGTCTACTATTTTTGTACTACTACCTCTTTAATGTAAAATTAAACCTTTAAATAATTAAGGCTGCAATAAATATGCAAAAAGAATTAACCATGGTTTTATGGGAAATGTGCTCTGTATTGCAAGATGGACTGCATAGGCAAAGGAATCTTCAAAGTCTTTGGGCAGGATGCTGTACAACTGTTTTATCAATTTCAGTTACATTTTATTGCATGAAAACAACATTGTCTTTACAAGGACAATACAGTATATAAACACATTGGGCCAGATACTCAACAGGGTTGAGCCATGCGCAACAGGGTTGTGCATGCGCAAGTTCTACATTGCGTCATTCTGCGATATTCAGCAGAAGGCAGTTGCGCCACTGAAAGCAGGCTGAGCAACGGCGCAATGCAAATGAATGCATGCGCAACTGGAGGAGGAACCATGCATAAACTGCGCGGCCCGATATTCAGTCGGGCTGTGCAGATTGGCTCTGAAGCGCAACCCCCAACCTGCGCCTGCAAACTTTGATCCAAAAAGGCTTAAGTTGAGGGACACCACAGGTGAGCTGCTGTATTGCAGGGCGCAACACAGCAGCTGCCACCCGTAGCTGGCCCCAACTCAGTCCTGTGCCCCCACCAGCCCGATTGCGGGCATCAGTGAGCCCCCTCCCGTTCACATCCCTGGTGTTCCAGTGGACCGTAATGCCCGATCACGGGCAGAAGTATATTGACACCCCCACCCAAACATCTCCTGGTGTCTAGTGTCCCCCACCCCACCACCCACGAAGCCCCACCACCCGCTCCCCGGCGGCGGCGGGCAGCATCCCACCCACCTGCCGCCCGCTGCCCACCAACTGACTGGCGGTAGGGCTGCCGCCCAATGGTGCTGAGCTAGAGCCACTGGGCGTGCAGTCCATATCTATTCATGACAGTCCAGATTTGTGAATGACATTCATTCACAAATCTGACTATCATGTACAATATGGGCTGCATGCCCATTGGTTCTAGCTCTGCACCAATGAGCGGCAGCCACCCTCAGGCGGTAACGGGGCGGCAGGCGGGTGGGATGCTACCGCCCGCCCGGCTGCGGAGCGGGGTGGTGGGGCTTCGTGGGTGGGGTGGGGGACACTAGACCAGGGAGATGTTTGGGTGGGGTGTCAATACTACTTTTTCCAGCGATCGGGCATTACGGTCCACTGGACCACCATGGAGATATTCGGTTGTGGGGGCACTTTACTGCTTCGCGATCAGGCACTGGGGGTTCTTGTTACATTCTGCCCCGATCAGGCACTGGGGGTTCTGTTACATTCTGCCCCGATCGGGCACTGGGGGGGTTCTTATTACATTCTGCCCGCGATCGGGCACTGGGCGGGGTCATTTTTACATTCTGCCTGCGATCGGTCATTAAGGTCCACTGGACCACCAGGGATGTGAACGGGAGGGGGGGAGCCACATTGATGCCCGCGATCGGGCTGCAGGGTGCATCGGTCCTGACGGCTGCTGCCTGGCAGGGCACCAGGCACAAGTCCTTGGGGATCGGTGCACCTACATGCTAATGGCATGCAAATGGGGCTATAATGACATGCAAATAGCCCCCAGTGCCTTGCATGTATTATAGCCCCATTTGCATGTCACCTTTGAATATCGTGGATTTACGCATGGCGACTGGTATTCAGTAGACCGCAGTTGACTGCTCCACTTGTCAACTTGGCGCTGTACAAGTTCCACTGCACCATGCACAGTGACTGTGGCTGGGGAACGATATTCAGGAGTTGCTCAATAGCGCAACTCCTTTGAATATCACACGGGACACACCCCTGCACATTTATTTTGCGCAGCGCAAGGACTTGCACCTTTGAATGGCGCAGTTTGAATATCCAGCCCATTATGTCACAAACTGGCACAGAATGGTACATTAAGTTAAAAGAAGCATATAACATTGAGTCAAGGTTCACATTCCCATAAAATTTTGATTTTACAAAGAGGAGAATCACTTATAAGTATATATTTGATTAACATTCATACAATTATTACACAATATATAGACTAATTTACTCCAATTAATTTTGTTAATCCTAAGTTTCACCTTCAGTACTCTGTATTATGTGCAAGTTTTTTGATTCTGTATTTCTACAGAATTGTGTTAATCCAACCAACAGTTCCCTATTACTAGATTTTAGCAGGTAGGTAACCTGGTACCTGAGATCCATATCTAGGGTTGCTAGAATGTTACCCAGGTATAGGCGCCTCTCAAATCCATACAATGGGCATAGTATTAACTAATGTGTTAGATTATCTTCCCCAAGCTTACATTTACAACTTTTTCCATGCCCTTACCAAATATTCCTCTATGCCTCTGGCTATCATTATATTCAAATCTGAACCCTGTAAGAGTTTTTCTCTTTTTATGATCTTTCTTTATGGATAAATACGGTTCCATACTCATGGCTCCTTTTTTATTATGAGCCAGCCATCTACAGATTTTGCAGTTTTTCCCCATTTCTAATTCTCCCTGATAATAATTATCCCTTATTCTGTCTTTAATAAATATTTCTATTATTTCCATAGGGGTTATGCAACTCACATATAAACAACTTAGTAGACCATGAGGTTTCAAAATAATCTTGTCTCTTTCATATTATCAACCTTTATCCAATATATGGACATTCTTTGATCATTGTGACACAATACAGGTAGTGTAATTGCCCCATTTCTAATCTAGTTAATGTGGAGAAAGCCCCACTAGGAAGACCCAATAATCTTTTATAAAATATATTCATCAATACTTCTGGCACATCTGTGTTCTGTTGACCCCAGATTTCTGCCCCATATAGTATATGACCTTTTCTTTTAGCATTTAGTGCCCTCATACAGCCTATTAAAGAATGTCCTCCTAATCTATAAGAAAATCTTTCCACTGTTGGAGTGAATCTCTTGGTCATTTGGATCAAGAATTGTATATATTTATTCCATTTCAAATTGTTTGCAAATGTTATCCATTGATAACAGAAATTGTTAGCAATCTCTATTTTATGATTATTGCATGTTAAACTACAATCACTCCCCCTTCCTTTTCAGACATTTATGATATATTAAATATTTTGTCTTCTCATAATTTATTTCCAAGGATACCTCAACACATCCTTCAAAAATGTTTTAAACTTCTTTGTATCCCTAAATAACTAGTAGAAATTAAAACAATATCATCTGCATAAGCTAAATAAGGGCAGTGCCTCAAGCCCACTCTTGGCGTGTGCAGCCTAGGGTCATACAAACCTTCCAGTATCTTATTAAGGTATAAATTAAAGAGTATGGGAGATAGAACACGGCCCTGTCTTAATCTGTGTTTGTTATTAATTTTGCTATATTGTTTCCTTCTTTGTTATACCTTATACTTGTGTTATCTGTATATAATGTTATTAAAATATTTAGTATTGCAGGGTCCAGCCCATAACTCTCCAATACTTTCCAAAGTTTGTCTCTCCTTACTCTATCAAAGGCATCCCTCAAGCCTATATATATATACACAGTAAAGTTTATATTTTTTAATGTTAATATACTTGTGTAGCAGATGTGCCAAGATAAAGCATTAGTCGATAGTGGAGTGTCCTGGCTTAAATCCTGCCCGAGCAGCATCCATGATATCTACAGTATCCCCTGGACCCATTCTAATATGTTTTTATGTAAAATGTTGGTAAATACTTTTTGAGAGGTATCCAATAGATACTGTTTTATCTGAATGAGAAGTTTAAAACTTTATAAATACACATGCATTTTCACAAATGGTATTAAAAGATGAGATTTACAGGACTGCCTTTCCTATTTACAATCTCATAGGATCTTGGCTAACCAGAATCCTACAACCGCAAGTAGATGAATCAGTTGCAGTAGAAATAAGATTTGTGAGCTATGGTCTTTCACAAACAGAAGCATCACAATCTGCAACAAACAGGTCAAAATGAGTTTTATTGTTTGCTACCTGCAATGTTCTGTATTTAAGATAAAATGATAATGATAAAATGTACTCAAGGAGAAGAACATCAATATATGTTTCACTATGACTTATGATTTTAGAAAGCAGTTAGAAGCATGAATCATATGTTTTACTATAACATAAAAAGGGACAACAGTGGTTTGAATTTCTCATTGTTTTAAATATATTGTGTGAGCTGAACCAAGCAAATTTTAACTGATTTGCCTGGGATGTATATACACTTTATACTAATACCTCACATGAGAATGGTTTAAAGGCCCTTATTTTCTACTTCAGTATAAAGGATCCAGGTTCAGCACCTCCCAACCATTGTTAAACAACAGATCTGTATTTCAGTTGTTTGTGTTATGGTTATTAAAACAAAATGCCTTCCAGCTCACAAACATGTCATTGGTAGCATTTCTCTTCTGCGATTGATTCTGTGTTTTTACTGGTATTGAAACAACATCTGTCACTGAGCTGTTTATAGTAAGCACTGCACAGTTCACATGAAAAATCAGCTTAAGCCTTTTCCATAAGACTGAACAGTATTACATCAGTAGGATAGCTCACAAGCTGATTGGAATGTGTTGTTGCTGTAGTTAGTGTTTACTGTTCATCCATGTAAAATGAAAGTGCAACTTATGAGCAGTTCAGTTTATGAAGGAAGAGACTGAACCAGTATACATTTACTAAACATTTGATTTTATTATTTTCCTTGGAGAGGGAGTGGAGATTAATTAATTCAATATCCTGCCCCACAACTTATTGTCAGGAGCAAGAAATAAGAACCTACTTTTTAATCTGTCTGTATCCAGCCCCCCCACCCCATCCGCATCTCAATCTGTCAAACTTTAAAAAAAAAGAAGGACTTCCCAACCCCTTACAATGTGTCAGAATGTCTAAGATTTCATCTGGCACCCACATCTAAATAAACATCTCCACAGAGATAAAAAGCAGCACAAGGGCTCCACTAGAGGAGTAGAGTCAGCATCAAAACAAAACTAAAAGCAGACTGTAGCCACAACATACTTTAATAAAGTGCAAACAAAGTTTTATTTAGTGCACCCAGATGGGGTAAAACATGGCAAACACAAATGTCAACATAACCAGTAACTCAGAAGCAGTCCAGCTACCATCCACTACAATTTCTTTTAAGGCAAAATGTATGACATTTCACAGAACATCAAAGGCGAAATTCCTTTAAACATTTCTATGCATTCTGAAAAAGAAACCAAAAGCAACCAAAATAACAAATTGGTTGCACTGTACACCCATTGGTCATGCTGACCCAGTGGTTGTGAACACACTCTGAAGATGACATAATACATGTGGATATGAAAGAGTGTTCACAACCACTGGACTGTAGCTGCACTTGCCCATGAGTTACTGGTCATGTTACCACTGACATTTGTCAAGTTTTACCCTGTCAGGATGAACTAAATAAAACTTTGCAATTTATTAAAGTATTTTGTGGCTATGGTCAATTTTTAGTTTTGTGTTGGTGTTGACCCAGCTTCTCTAGCAGAGTCTTTGTGTTGCTTTTGACTACATCCACACTCCAGGGTATGTGTACAACATATTACATTTTAACAAGAATGTGTGAGCTCCCTAATTGTGCTTTGTGGTCTCCACAGAGATACCAATTAGGAAAACAAAACCACAAACCACAAAAAGAAAACTTGCACCGAAATGAACAGCTATAATATAACAATTTATTTGGTGCAAAAACAATTTGCTAAAAAATAATCACTCACATTCTACTCACAACATATAAATCTAGCAGCAGCAGCAGCACAGTGAGAAGCTACGCATATAGACTTTGTGTGATTATTTTTTAGCAAATTGATTTTGTACTAAATAAATTGTAATAGCAGCCAGTCTTTTCCTTTTGTGGTTTTGTTTTTGACCCAGCATGGTTGTTGCTTGTGGAGCGAGTTTTTGTTTGGTAGGAAAACAAAACTCCTAATGACTTTCTGATGATGTGCCTGCTCAGAGTTTCTACAACCGCTTTTGACAGGCACATTCTGAATGTCCATGGTTGGTGCGGTATATTAAAAAAAAATTGTTAATATCACTTCCCATTCAGCAATAGAGGTGGTGGGCGAAGTGACAAAAATTCACTACGTTGAGTAATCCATGAATGTTACCCATTTCACATAGCAAAATGCAAAATTTTGCCTGCAGAAAGGTGAAATTACACCTTGTAAGGTAAAATTTCACCTTTCCACAGGTTAAATTTCAGCTTGGCATAAATGGGCTAAAATGGGAGAAATTTGCAGATTACTCCACGCGGTGAAATCGGCCACTTCGACGGCAAATTTTAAATTTGTTGCATCTCTATTCAGCAACCATTTCGGCATCTCAGAGCCAAGATTTTGGCAACACTTGGCTGTGACATGAAAAACTACTAAAACAGTGATTAAACAGGTAAGTACAGCTACATTTCAGAGCACTTTCTCAAAACTACTCTCATCAGTTTCCATTCTTACAAGATGGAGCTATAATACAGATCTGCTCTTTAAGCTACTCTGAAAGATATTGTTTTCAAATTTAGCATTTTTCTTTTTGTATGGAACTAGCACTGTCACTGTGGACTCAGATGAGCAATCATACCTGCAACCTCTGGCAGAACTTCCATTTAGTTCCAGAAGTGACCTAAACAACACAGCTCCCCACGGTACCTGCCTCCAGAACAAAACTCAGTAAGACTGTTAAAAAAAAATATCTCAGTTCCTGATGTGCCACCTGTTATAGAACTAGACCTTTCAAACCTCACTGGTGCTGTCACTGTTGATGTGATCGTGTGATCATACCTGCATACCCTGGCAGCACTTCTGCTCAGTTGCAAAACTTATCTAAACAACACATCGGGATTTCCCTGCAGCTCCCCATGGTACCTGCCTCCAGAACAAAACCCAGTAAGATAGTTTAAAAAAATAAATTAAAAAAAGTCAGTTCCTGATGTGCCACCTGTTACAGAGCTAGAGGGAACTCACAAACATACAGCTTTTTGCTCTGACAGATGCTCATTTTTGCTGGTCCCATACACACAGCCAATGCTTTTTTTTTTTTTTTTTACCAATTATTTTACCAGGTGAGACACACTAAGCTGAAAGCTTGTTTGCAGGTGCAACCTGGGAGCACAAGGAAGTTAAGTGACTTGCTCAGGGTCACACAGTATGCACCTAGGGGGCTGTGGGATTCAAACCCAGGTTTCCAGATTTGCAGCTCAGAGCCTTAACCCACTGCGCCATACTGCCTCCTATACTTGCTTCATGAGAAAAAAAACACTACAGCATCTGCATAAAAACAAACAAACAAACAAACAAAAAAAGTACAGACTAACATTAAATTCCTCCAACCATATCAGGGTCTTACTTCTGTGGGGCATCTGTCCATTATTCTCCCTAGTAACACAGAACTATTTTTTAAAGTGCATCAATACATTCAATAAAAATTATTCAAAAGGGAAAAAAAATGTTTTTCCTTTTTCTTGGTCCCCAAACCAGAAGGGACATTGTATAATCACAATATGCCATTCCAGGGTATGGGTTATGGTGGGATTTACCAACATTTGCTGTGTTTTGGTCACTCAGCCTGTGGATTCATGACCAAACAACACATCAGGTGTGGGTAAATCCCATCATAACCTACACCTTGTCATGATATATTGCTAAATTGTACCATATGACTGCAGAAGCTGCAGTTTAAGTATGTGGCATGCTACAGAAACAACTTTTACACACAATGTAGGCTCTGTTTTAATGTGGTACTAGATGGTTTAGTGCTGTGGCTAGTTCTCTCTCAGTGTCTGTGAGATACAAATCAAAATCAGTGTGTTTTCAAACTTGACAAAGTCTGCTCTTCTACTATTCTTCTTTTTCCATTGTTTTTGGTGCACTGTGGTTATTTTGTGATTTAATTAGCTATATGCATAATAGATTTTTTTTCTTTCTTAATTTCAGCCAGTCAGCAGCAGTGCTAATCCTTGAGGGAGGGTTCACAGCATAGGTAGCTGCTGCTACTGAGTCTGAACCCCCTAAACATATATTACAATACTGTTTTCTTCTTATTTGAATTCTTGTATTATTTATAAATACATGTTTTATCATAATGTTTTGTTCTTTAGCCATTTTATCTCTGTGTTTGTCTTTATACTCTTCGATAATAAGTGGCAAAAGATAAAGTGGTGGAGTTTCTGCCACTAGCATTGCTAGGGTTATAAAAAGTTTGTGTCAAATTCATGTTCTTGTTCTGTAGAAAGGAGGCAGCACAGAGTCTACTTCTATGGCTGCAAGCAGTAATGAAGTTACACCCCTGTTGTGCCACCACCACCTTCAATACCAGCTGCAGCAGCCATAATAACCAGTTCTGTAAGTCAAGACCCACTGTTCTCTGTGGCACAGTAGACCTAACTTCTGCGGCAGGGACTATGAAGTTCTACGGCACCATTAGGACTACTTCTGTGGCAGTGGGCAAAGTTCTGAAGCACATGAATAAGGTGACTTGTGCACATATAATGTTCCAAAACTGATTTTATTTTATTAATAAAATCACATGGTACATGTCTGATTTAAGTATATCAAAAATTAACAGCAACAAATCACAGTGCTTCTCAGCTATGTCCTACATTTTTACTGATGCACCCTATGACCTTATTTGGATGATTTACTCGCAGCAGTCTATGCAGTAAAAATGAAATACCAGTACATCTTACAACCAGTAGATGGCAGTGTTGTCTCACTATGTGGTGACTGTAGGCCTGGGAACCAATCCCTGATGAAACAGCAAGCAGTAATATGGAGAGGGAGAACTGCATGATTTGCAGGTCATCAGGGCTAAATGCTGCCTCTTTACACATGGCCCTGAAAACTCATTCAGGAATAATCAAGATGCAAACACCGGTAATTACATGGAAGTGGGAAAGAGTACATCATATTAAATTCAGAAGGCTTTTGAATGTCATACTGTGTGACTGAAAGAGGCTGATAATGAGACCATTTGTCAACTATCAGGTGGGCAGAAGAGGGAGGTTAAGGGTGAGATGGCAATCGTGTAGCTGCACAGAAAAGTGTCATATAATTTAAATATTTAGCTAGCATCCCTCCACAGTGCTCATGGTGCTTCAGAAATATAACACGTACTGTGCCTATTGATTTTGTGCTGTGTCTTTTTTTTTTTTAATTCTGCCTTCCCACAGCAGCCTTTCACCGATCAGATCCAATGCTATAAAGAATTTGGAATTCCCTGTGTACTGATGTGCATTCAAGAGCACAACTCTGGCTTCAAAGCACAGTGTCTTTCAGTCCTGCAGCCTGCTCTAGTTTATTTCACGTGACCGAGCAACACAGACTTTCTTATTTTGTTTGTGGCACCTCATAACCTGGCACTGTACCCATGTGCTTTGCTTATACTGTCCTCATACAGAAAAATTCAGGATGCCAGAAAAAAAAATAGACACTATATAAAGTGTGAAAGCAGTTTTCATTAGATTGCTACAAAATGTAATTAAATGTATTGTTGTATGCACTGGTTTTATAAAACTGAATTTTCACATGAATGGGGGGGGGGTGGGTCGGTAAAAGAGCTCTGCAAATTAACATCTCACTTGCGACCTGCCTGTTGTCATGTCTTTGTCCTGTGGCCACATGATGCACTCATCTCATTAGTTTCACATTCAGTGCACAGACAAAGACAAAATACTAACAAATACTAACAGCTGCCAGTTCAATAGTGAGATTGCAATTTACAGAGCTGCGCTATGGACACCACCCCCCCCCCCAATCAGTAGAAGGCTAAAACATATATTTCATTCAAAACTAAGGAAATCTTCAACATGGCTTATTGTTTTGGTGTATTTGTATTTTGTGGCCTACTGTTTGTTCAGGGAAATACAAAGTGAAAACAAAATTCTGGCAGCCAGACTACTGATCTAATCGTGCTGAATGCAAGATGAGTTTTAAAGCTTCATTTATGTAACACTCCCCCCCTCGTGGGGGCTTACCTTGTTTGCTATGATCTCTTGTTTTCCTCACATTGTCTGTTCTCCCCCAGTCTGCACTCCTCTTGGCCACAGTCCCCTTGTGCCCCTAAGCCTCAGTGTGGCCCCTATATTTGTTTTTGCCCACAGTAGGGGTCAGAGGAGTCTGTGCGAGCCACCACTAAATCTCTCCTTGCACATCTGGCCAGCAGCCAGCTCACACCTGTGCAGAAGCACTACTTCATTTTCTTACCACTGTAGTGGTAAAACGGAAGGCTCTACAGAGGTCCTGGTTCCTGTATAGAGCAGGGCAGGGACTGGAGACCTAAACACATCACTCGAGAACTCTTGGGGTCTTTCTATTTAAGAGCACCTATCAGTGAAGTGATTTGCCTATGAATATTACTAAGGAGGATTAATAATAATGAGGAAGCCTGTCTAGCGACAAGGGACACTATATTTTGGTGTTAGCGACAGATTAAGGACTGCAGATACACATTAAATATGGGTAGCATTTAAGAGGGTACCAAGTCTACTGCTGAACTGTTTGGCTTTTTGTAAATAAAAAGTAATTGTGCTGGCTGCACCAGAACTTTGTTGTTGGGACTCCTATGGACTGATCTGGGACTGTGTTTAACAGCAGCCATATTTACAGGCTTTGCTCTATCGTCAGCCAATCAGAAAGCTAGAATTTGGGCAGGGACCTTTTTGACTGGGAAAAGGCTTTATGGGGGAAAAGCAGGGACACATGGTGGTGCCTTAATGAGGATCCTATCAGGCATAGAGGGAGACTGATGAATATTATTTTTCAGAAAGACAAGTGAATTAGCAGAAAGCACCCAAAACTTGAAGAAACTTCTGTTCTTGGTGCAGTTCAGCAGGATCCCATCCTCAGGGAGAGGGTCTCTGTCTCCTTGCTAAGAGAATGTTGCTGCAAGAGACTGAAGTGGCTGGCCTGGGGGTTGCCAGATACTTGTCTCCCAGGGCTAGCAGTAGTCTTTCCACATTTAAAGGAAGTGTGAAAAAGAATCCTGATTTAACTTCAGCTGTGAGAGAGCTACACGAATTCTGCCTACAGTTGTGAGAGAGCCACAGGAATGATTCTATCTCAGAGGTGAGAGTGCTGGGAAGGTCTACAATTCCAGCTAAGCCAAAGCTGCATTTCTCATCCCGAGTGAGTAAAGCCTACTGAGAGAATTTAAGAGAGAGAGAGAGAGACCTGCTTGGGGCAAAGAATCCACAAAAGCCAAGAGGTGCTTCAGTTCTGTCTGCACCCTGTGTCTGGTCAAGCACCTAATGTAGGCTGGACATCTGTTTGCAAGAACGACTGTGCATGGTCCAGCTTCAGTGTGCCTACAGAGATGGAAGAAAAATATCCTGAGGTCATAACTTTGTCAGAGGTTGCCTGTGAGGATGTTGTAAATGTTCTAATTGGAGCCGCAAATGCCAGTTGGCCAAAAGGGACTGTATTGCTGTGACCCGGTTTGTGAGAAGCCAGTACCTGTGCTTATGAGAAGCTACTGTAAAAAGGAATTGCTGACAAGAAAAGTGTCTAATTTGGTTCTGAGCCATGCCTTAAGCTCTGCTATCTAATTTGGTGGAGAGCCATGCCTTAGGCCCTAGTTTTACAAGAGATGTATCTATTGTGAAGGACTGTAAAAGAGTATGGGTCTCCCTAGTCCACCGGGGTAGCACTCACGTTCCTGAGATGGTGACTTGTGTTGTGAAAGGACCATGTCTGTTATGCTGGCAGAATGGTTGAAGTGCCTGTGATGATTTAAAGCAACTAAATGGCAAAAATTAAAGAGAGACTGTCTTCTGGATCAGCCTGGGAGTCAGCCTGGTAGTGTGCCAGCAAGGCACTGCCATATATGTCTCCTCCAGAGGGCCATAGCCTAGATGTGGGGGTCTGAGGTGTGCTGGACCTGGTCCCAATGCTGGTTAAGTTTTTCAGATTGTGACTTCAGCTGTTGAAGAAGGGCAACTTCTAAGAAGCTAAGAGAAAGTGGCAACATTCTAAAGCTGCAAGAGCCTGCAGTCAGGAAGAGGTCTGCTGCAAGCCTTCGTAATGCATCTCAGCTAAGTACGGAACCCACAAGATGTAATTACCTGGATCTACCTCGTTAAAGCCTGATTCTATCTTGCCTAATGATGACTACAGAACTGAGAGTATGCAGACACAGCTCTGCAAATCTGGAGGGCACTGTAAAAAGTTAAAGTTGTGTCTGACAAGTTCAATACCTAAAGCACAAGCTGCTAAAGTGAGGGAATTACCTGTGTATTTACAGAGTTAAAAGTTTAAAGAAATGCATCTGAGGGATATATAAAGGCTAATCTAATTTTCTTTAAGTGCCCCAATGCAGCCACCCAGCTGCAACATATCAGGCTTGCAACAAATGTTTAGTACTGTGTACCCAGAGATATAGAATTGTCTTGTGGGGTTCTATTATAGACTGAGGACTGGTACCAGCTGGGGTAGTTGATGTTTAAAATCTAATGCAGCTAGATAGATAGAAAGATTATATCCTGAATCCATCAGAAGGTTGGTGGATGGGTAGAAATAATCAATGCCTGAATTTAAAATGCAAAATAATTTACTGGAAATTCCAAAATTACCAAGCTGAAATGTAATTTAACTTCTATATCCAATCACCCGTTCCTAGCCCTCATCACCTTGTAAATAAATTGTTGGTTAACCATTTTTACAAATCTGGTATCATAAGCATATAATTAGAGTGAGCCATGCATTCAGAAATATGTGTTTGGGGTTTTGCTAACTGTTTATCCATGTGTGGGTGATAATATTGTATTGTGAATGGGTACAACATCCCAGGGGGTTGTACCAGGTAATTAACGGACCCACTGAAAGCATACTCTGGGTGGAGACACTGTGCAATAATATTTTCTTGGGAAAGAACCAGTATCAATATCTCAAGTAGGAACCCAGGTCCCTCAACCTGGTTAGTGGCCACCCAAGCAAGAGTAGTAGCCCTTCGATATCCAGTGCCAGGATTACAATTAAATAAATGATGCACTTGTAAAATAGCCATACATATATTTTTGTCTGCCCTCAGACACCCTTACATTACTGCAGCAAAGTCTGACATGGGAGAAGGCAGGATATTATATTGTAATGGCAAATTACAAAGAGAGGTTCAGGTATTAAATTCTGTGGTACTTTCACTGGCAGTACACACCTCCATGGATGGCTCTAATCTCCATGCTTTTTTAACAAGGATCCAACAGACCATACTGTGACCATCTTTAAGGTGAGAGACGCCAGAGCGAGGTGTGGAAAAAAGGGTAAATAAATACCAAAACAGTTAAATGGATACAATCATGGCTCACAAAGTGAACAGAAACAGTTAAAGTTCAAGGATATGACTCAGATAGAATAAGGCTGACTAGTGTGGTGCTATTGGGGCCAACCACTTTCAATATCTATATTTTTGTAATACAGTCAGGTGGAACAGGATGGATGTCCAAGTTCATGAACAGCATGAAGATAGGACATGTGGTGGAAATTCATGAAAGTGTGGAATGATTTCAGGCAGAATATGATGCAATCTACAAACGGTCAATTAATAATAAAAAGAGGCTCAATCTGGAAAAGTGTGTCCTTAAGCATTTTGGAAAGAACAACATAGAATTTAAAAATAGAGTGGGTGGAATTGACCTGAAAGAATCTAATAGTGAGAGAGAGAGACCACAGAATAAGGGTCACAGATAATCTAAAACACTCCAGCCAGTGTGATGAGGTTCTCTAAATATGCAGCAGAATTATATCTTTTATTAGGAAATATCATCAGTAAGGACAGGGAGGTAATTACCCCAATTTTCAGAGCCATTGTATAAGACTGCATGCTGGATACTGTGCACAGTTACAGTCACAGCAAAACAAGAGTGTCATTCATAGAGAGATGAGGACACAGAGGAGGATAACGAGAATGATTAAGGAGTTGCAGGCAATGTGATATAAAGACTGGAAGATCTTAGCTGTACAGACTAGAAATGAGAAGAACAAGAGGTGACTTAATCACAGTATACAAAATCACAGATTGTGTTGACACAGTAAGTTACCAAATGGAAATTGAGCATCAGGATACAGTGATGAGAGAACACAATAAGCAGCTGAAAGGCAATTACCTTTGGATGGAAAGGAGAAGAGGTTGGTTTTCTGACAGAGTAGTAAGATCATGGAACAACTTATCAAATGAGATTTTAGAAAGTAGTTCATTGAATAGCATTTAGAATCAGCTGGGCAAACATCTATTGGGGTGACAACACTGGTGTAATCTGTTAATATGGCAGAGAAGCTCAAAAGGCAAGCACCTACTCTTGTCTGTATCACCTATGAACCTGTGAACTTTTGAAGTGCAAATATACCACAGTCTAGAAAGAACACCAGAGGAAGGTAGTGGTTCCAGGTGATCCGGCTGGTGGTGGTAGTGGTGGTGGTGGCAACAGTGGGTAGGGATGAGGAACATCAGTGACCAAAGTGGGTAAACAGGAATGCATCCAGAGAATTTATTTATTTAATTGAGTTTTGGTAACGGGTAAGCCCATTGAAATGGATTGTCCCTTTTTCAGTGGCAACCCAGGGGAGGGTACAAGGGGAGGTACAACATAAGAAAACAACAATATTAGAGGAATGTACAAAGGTAAGTAAATAGTCATTACAAATATATATATGTATATAGATATATATATTTTAGAGGCCAAAAACTCCGGTTAATGCATTAGTTAGGGTTGTTCCACAGCGACAAAACCAGGAAATTTGGTGTTAGGGTTGAAAGCCCCCCTTACACACCCCACCCACCCAACCGGCATCGGGGTGCACATTGGGGTTGCCGGCCTAACTCTCACCCCATCAGATGTGTGAAGAAGCAGAGGTATAGGAGAATGGGGTGAGAGTTAGGACCGACAACCCAATGCGCACCCCAATGCCGTTGGGGTGTGGGTGGGGTCCAAGTGGGGCTTTCAACCCAACACACTGAATTTCCTCACTTTTGTCACTGTGGAATAACCTAGCTCATGCATTAAACTGAGTTTTTTGCCTCTAATTTCCCTTCTTTTTTGAGAATGATGACAAGAAATAGTGAATGTAATGCAGCGGTGGTGGCCCCGCACTCCTGCCACGTGATGTCTTGTGACATAGTAACAGGAACAGCCACACAGACAGAAGCACTAACAGTGGTGCACATGGTAATGCAAGTGCGAATGACAACACAAAGGGTAATGCACACGGTGGCGTAGACGGTAACGGTAATGCCAAGAGGGGATATAAACGCAAGTGGAAACATTAACTGTAACAGAAAAAGCGCATACCCTGTGTTTTCCAAACAGGTGCATACAGAAAAACAGTGTGTACAAAGAATGTATGCATTGTAATGGGGATCAAAGCTTAAAACGAGCATTGGAAGTACTTAATTGGTAATATCTCAGCAACCACACGACGTAGAAAAAAAATTACAATTTCACAGAGATCATTATTTTCCTGGCTACCGTTTTGTATTACATAGCCCATAGGGCTATGTAGCTCATGATGAAAAATCTGTATCTCGCACCGTTTTCGAGATACGAGCTCCGAAAGGCACGGCATACACCACGTTAGTCTATGGAAAAAAATGCCAACTTTGGAATACAGTAACTTGGCAACCTTGCAATATTTTTTCACCAAACTAAAAAAGGCACATCTATGAGATGTTGGCTGCCTTTCATACAAATTTCAGCTCAGAAGACCAAACCGTTCTTTCGCAGTAGGGTGGCAAAGAATTCTTGTCATTTTGGCCAAGTCTGAAAAAGTAGTGTCGCAATTTGCAGCACTTTTCACAAAATTTTGCAAAAGTGTCGTGCCTGCGACACTACTTTGCGATACTTCTGGTTCCAGAAATTTAAAAAAACATGTTTCTGGGGTGTTTTACCCAAAAATAAAGACATGGCTAGCATTCTCAGTGTCCGACTAGGTGAACACAAAAAGAATTGTGTCCCTAGTGGGTCCAAAATTTAAATGCCAAGCATTTTTCTGATCACCTACTGAAAACAAAATGGCGGATTTGCGACACTACTAGGTCCATTTGCAACACTAAAAAGTGTATTTGCGACACTGTCAAACTTTTTGTTAACTTTTCCCATTGACTTATAATGGGAACTTGATTTTTGAATAACTTTTGAACCGTTTAATATTTTTTCACGAAATCTTCAAAAGGCACATTGGGGACCATGGCCGCACATTCCCTGAAGTTTTTGGACTGGTCATGCAAACTGTGCGACCTGTAGGCGAGAGCAAAGAATTAGCAAAAAAGAGTAAACGCACATTTTGTTGGTGCTTAATAACTCTGCAGCTGTATATCTGACCAGTTTGAGACTTGGCAGATCCCAAGATCTACCATGCCCAATTGTGCATACCAAATTTCAGGCACATCCATTTAACGGTGGCAAAGTTATTAAGGTGCAAAATTTGACCCTTTAACCTTAAAATGGCTCCTCAACCCTAACTATGATAGCACTACCGTGCTACCATTTTATATATATATATATATATATATATATATATATATATATATATATATATTATGGTAGCACGGTAGTACTACCATAGTTAGGGTTGAGGAGCCATTTCCATGTTAAATCCAAAATTTTGCACCTTAATAACTTTGCAACCGTTTGATGGATTTGCCTGAAATTTGGAAAGTATTATTGAGATCTATAGGCCTTGGGATCTGCCAAGTTTTGTACTGATCGGATATACAGTTGCGGAGTTATTAAACATGATCTGTGCGTGCATTTACGCTTTTCTGGAATTCTATGGTCACGCGTACAGATCGTACGGTTTGCGTGACCAGCCTGAAATCTTCAGGGAACGTGCAGGTGGGGTCCCCGATGTGCCTTTCGAAGATTTGGTAAAAAAATATTAAACGGTTCAAAAGTTATTCAAAAAACAGTTACCCATTATAAGTCAAAGGAAAAAGTTAACAAAAAGTTCGACAGTGTCGCAAATGCATTTTTACTTTCGCAAATGGGCCTGTTACTTTCGCAAATCCGCCATTTTGTTTTCAGTTGGTGATCAGAAAAATGGTTGGCATTTAAATTTGAGACCCTCTAGCAACGTAATTATTTTTGTATTTAGCTATTCGGGCCCTGAGGATGCTTGCCATGTCTTTATTTTGTGTAAAACACCCCAGAAATATGTTTTCAAATTTCTGGAAAAGTATTTTACAAATTACTTTGTGTCACGAAAGTGTCGAACTTTTGTGAAAGCTTTGCAAATTGCGACAGTAATTTTTTTAGTCTGTGGAAAATGACAGCAATTCTTTGGCACTGCACTGCAAAATAACCGTTGGGAGTTTTGGGCTGAAATTTGGAGGAAGCGTAGCGACATCTCACAGATGTGCCTTTCAGTATTGTATTGAAAAATATTACACGGCGGCAAAGTTATGGCACTCCAAAGTTGACAGTTTTCCCATAGGATAACATTACGGCGCTCAAGCATTACAGGAATCCTTTGGCACCCTGCTGCAAAATAACGGTTTGGTCTTTTTTCCTGAAATTTGGAGGAAGACAGCCAACAGTACACAGATGTGCCTTTCAGTAGTTTGGTGAAAAAATATCACATGGCGGCAAAGTTATGGCACTCAAAATTGACAGTTTTCCCATAGGATAACATTACGACCCCGACACTTAACAGAAATCATTTGGAGCCCTGCTGCAAAATAACAGGTTTGGTCTTTTTCCTGAAATTTGAGGGAAGACAGCCAACAGCCCACAGATGTGTCTTTCAGTAGTTTGGTGAAAAACATTACAGGGAGGCAAAGTTATGGCGGCTCGAACTTTTCTTTTTCCCATAGGATAACATTCGGCGTTAGCCGCGCATTTCAGGGCCGTATCTCCGGAAGCGGTTGCAAGATACGGACTTTCATTGGAAAATTTCTTAGCCCCAAGATGGGGCTAAGATTCAAATTAGCCAGGACAGTTGTAAATAATATGACTTTTAAATTTTTTTTCTTGTAGTACGGTTCCTGAGATATAATGTATTTAGTATTCCAAGATCTCATTTTCTGCGCCGATACTCATTATTTTGAATACATTATTTGTACTCACTGTCTTTCTCAATGCAGGTTTTGGGGAAAACCAGCCTGTGCACTTACATTACTGTTACTGTTGCCCTTTCGCTTGTGGATCCCGTACCCGTTCACTTACCATTGGCGTCTGCGCCACCATGTGCGCTATCCTTACGTTTTCATTTGCGCTTGCGTTTCTGTTATTTTTGCCATTTCTGTCTACAGTACTGTTTATTTTACTGTTTCACTTTACATCACCATGCCCATTGACATTTCTGTTTGCAGGCACCATGTTACTATGTGACAACACATCACGTGGCAGACCATTCCCATCTACGCCACCATGTAGCTACCTCTTTCTGTTCTCATACGTGCCTGTGTTACCATATGTGCACTGTTGCTTTTCTGTTTGCGTTGCTGTCCCTGTTAGTATGCCACAACACATCATGTGGCAGGGAGCCGGCCCTTTGGGCCCGCCTCCCGCCAATGCATTACATTCACTATTTCTGTTATCATTCTCAAAAAAAGGGAAATTAGAGGCAAAACTCCGTTTAATGCATTAGTTAGGGTTATTCCATGGCGACAAAAGTGAGGAAATTAGCTGTTGAAGTTGAAAACCCCTTGGACCCCCGCCCACCCCCAGCTGGCGATGGGGTGCGCATTGGGATCATGGGTCTCACTCTCACCACATTCTCCTATACTTCTGCTGCTTTACACATGTCATGGGGTGAGAGTTAGGGCTGACCAGTCCCAATCGCACCCCAATGCTGGCTGGGGGGTGGGGGGTTCAAGGGGTTTTCAACAATTGTTAATTTCACTTTTGTCACTGTGGAACAACCACTAATGCATTAAACGGAGTTTTTTGCCTCTAATATATATATATATGTAAAACTAATAACTTTATAAATCACTCAGACAAATCACTCTGACAGTAGCCTAAGATAAAAACAATAGAAACAGTCAGTATACAATGTTCATGAGGGCCAAAGGGCTATAGAAAGGGGGACATGAGGTACAGGAGTAGTACTGGGAGAAGACTAAGTGGGGTTTAAGAGAGTACTTGAACTGATATAAAGAAGGGCAGGTGAGGACCAAGGGTCAGAACGAATTCCTTAGAGAGGGTCCCTAAAGGAGAAGACTCTCTAAACAACCACAAGAAGGGATTTAGGGACTGCTATAAGTGGGAGGCCAGCCAACTTTACATACATAACATACAAAGAAGCCAGCAGAAGAAGACCATTTGGTCTATCAAGTCTACTCCTATTGCAGGATCCATAGCTTGAGTTAATGTCACTGCCCTCCCGCCACACTCCTCCCATCCTCCCTACCCATGAGCCTTACCTTCCCCCATGCCAATCCCAGCCTCCCTTAAAGCTGGCCAATGTCTTCAATGAGATGACCTCTTCCAGCAGTGCATTCCAAGTGTCCACCACCCTCTCTGTGAAGAAATGCTTCCTGACCTCCCTCCTAGACCTCCCACCCTCCAGCTTAACACTGTGCCCCCTCATGTTATGGTTGCCATTCAGCTTAAAGAGACTCTCCTTATCAGCCTTACTTATCCCTTTCAAGTACTTGAAGGTCCCAATCATGTTCCCTCTCTCCTGTCTTCCAGGGAGTACATGTTCAGTGCCCTCAACCTCTCCTTGTATGCCTTGCCCTGTTGACTGGCTATCATCTTTGTAGCCCTCCTCTGGACCTTCTCCAGGAAGTTAATGTCCTTTTTGAGGTGTGGGCACCAGTACTGAACTCCATGCTCTAGATGTGGCCTTACCAGTGACCTGTACAAGGGCAGTATAACCCCCTCTCTCCTACTACTGATCCCCCTAGCTATGCATCCCAGCATCTTGTTTGCCTTTGCTGCTGTTTTCTTGCACTGTGTGGAGTGCTTCAGGTCACTAGTGATCATCACTCCCAGGTCCTTCTCCTCCTCTGATGCAGATACTTGTACTTCACCCAGGTAGTACTCTGTCCTTGGATTCTTGGCTTCAATATGCATAACTTTGCATTTCCTGGCATTGAAGCCAACCTGCCTGATCCTGGACCACTTCCCCAGCTTTTCCAAATCTTCCTGTAGGTTCTGTATCCTTTCAGCTGTGTCCACTCTCACACAGAACTTGGTGTCATCCATAAATAGGCACATTTTGCCCTTAATGCCATCCCCAATGTCATTGATGAAGACATTGAACAATACCGTCCCCAGCACCAAGCCCTGTGGGACCCCACTGGTTACCTCTCTGGTACCAGATAACTCTTCCTCCAAAACCACTCTCTGGGTTCTATCCCTCAGCCAGTTTTCCACCCACCTGGCCATCTTTTCCCCAACTCCAAGATCCACCAACTTCTTGATCAACCTTTTGTGGGGCACAGTCAAAGGTCTTGCTGAAATCAAGATAGAGGATGTCTACCGTTTGACTACAGTCTTAGTGATACAGTCAAAGAAGTCAATCAGATTTGTTTGACACAATCTGCCTCCCATGAACCCATGCTACCTCTCATCCTGGAGACCATGCTCCTCTAGATATTCCACCAACCTTTCCTTTAGTGTGGTGTCCATGAGCTTGCCCAAAATAGACATCAGATTGACTGGACTGTAATTCCCTGGATCATCCTTGGGGCCATTTTTGTGGAGGGGCCCTACATGTGCTGTTCTCTAGTCCTATGGTATCATGCCTGACTCTAGTGAACTATTAAATAGGTCTGCCAGTGGACCTGCCAGCTCCTCAGCAAGTTCCTTTAGTACCCTTGAATGTACTCTGTCCGGGCCTGATGATTTGTTCACCTTCATTAACAGCAGACCCTCCCTCACTCTATCCTCCTCCTCCTCTATCACTACATAAGTGTTTCTCTCCCTCCTGCTCCTCTTTTCCCTCTTGAAGGCACTGATCCGTCCTTCTCCCTGGTGAAGACAGGACAGAAGTATTCATTTAGTATCTCTGCTTTTTCCCCATTATCCTCCAACCTCTCCACCCCTTTCTTAAGCCTAATAATCCCTTCCTTCTTGACCCTTTTCTTACTTATATAGTGAAAGAAAGCCTTCTCCCCCTTCTTAATTCCTTCAACTATCTTCAGCTCCTTCTGTGCCTTTGCTCATTGGACTTCCTTACTTGCCTCAATAGCCAGCCTTAGGTAATTGTCCCAATCCACCTCTCTTTTGGTCTTCCTGAATTTTTTATAGGCCATCCTCTTTTCCCTTACTGCCTTGGCAGCCCCAGAACTGAACCCGCTGGGTGCTTTGGCCATTGTGTTCTTCCCCTGAGCATAATGCACTCGTCTGTGGCAACCAGTATTCCTTCCTTAATGATGGACCACTTTTGGTCCACCTCCATATCTGCTCTGATGCCCACCAGATAGCTCTTTAGCACCTCCCCAATTTTCCTGAAGTCCACCCTCCTGAAATCCAAGATTTTGGTCTTAGTAGGGACCTTGGGGTCCTAGATACAATTTTGCATAGGATAAGGGTTTTAAGACAGGGAGGGGTGGACATGTGGACCAGTTTAAACATCTGACACAAAGTGGTGTATTGTAGTCTAGCTTTGAAGGAAGGTCAACCAAGAGAGGCAAGGACAGAGCAGTGGTGCTAACTGGAGTTTGTACCAAGTGTGAAGCATTCAGTCTTGTGGTATACTTGTTTTAGCCATGCAAGGATGGAGATTAGGGTGGAATGGAGGATAGGAGCTCCATAGGTGATGAGAGGAAGAAGAAAGGAGGTTACTATGGCAAGGTGAGTGGAGAGAGTTATGTAGGAATGGAGTTGATAAAGGAGGCCTAGTTTCTGGCATACGATCCTAACAACATTGGTAACATGTGCACCAAAGTTGAGGTTGGAATCTAAGGTTATACTGTACCTAGGTATTTAAATGATTGCACCAGTTCAAGAGGATCACCATTGGATGAGTTAATCATGAGGTGTGGTGGGCTAGTTAGCTTGGGAGTGCAATGATAGAAGAGCATAACCTTAGTTTTCTTGGTGCTGAGTACTTGAATATTGTTGAGAAACCATGCCTCAAGACTCCAGAAATCCAACTGTAACTGGTGGTTCAGCCAGGTAGAGTCAGAGGAGGACCTGTACAGGATATCATCATTGGTGTACAGCTGAACTGATCCACCACCACGGTTCTGAGGTAGTTCATTAATAAACAATGAAAACAGAAGTGGGCCAAGTATAGGCCCCTGGACATGTGAGGAAGAGGAAGTGGATTTAGGTCATGGTGAAAGGAAATGTCCCAAGCCCTTGCAGTCCAGGAAGACAAAAAGGCTTTATGAGCTGAAAGGGGACATCAATTCATTGTTATGTATGTTGTGGATAGTCAAAAAAATTGATACCCTTTTGGTAAACCAATGCAAAATACTTGCAGCACTACGTGGCTTGCCGCCCTCCCATCACCATCACTACCACCAGCAAGTCCTTTACAATCATCATCATGACCTGCACCCCCACCACCATGCAAACAATAAGGGGCACCTCTCTCTGGTATGCAGCATTATCATGGACTTTCAGACAATGGGGCTTGCCTTTAAAAGGAAGGCCAAGTTGACTGAGAACCCCTGCCAGGAAGAATCATGAAGGGGGAAGGGGGTAGGAAGAGGGGGGAAGGAAGGATCAGGTAGAAGGGGGGGCTAGTGACATCACCGAGCCAGATGGGTAATATGACAAGGCAATGTCAGAGCCCCAGGGATTGGCTGGGGGGCGGAGCCTCAGGGGTCCTGAACAGGGGACCTGTGGCAGGATATCAGGCCAGTGCACCTGCAGGATGACCTCTTTTGCTGGGATTTTCTGACTGAGAACTCAGAACATCATTGCAAGCAGCAGGTAAGGCACATGGAACTAGGCCCTGTAGGTCATGTGGCCCAGGTGGATGGGCTCAGGGTGGTTTTGTGTGTTCCTCTCATTGCATTTTAAAGATAGAAGGAACGCATAACATAAGATAGGATAACATGGTATTGTAATGCTCAGTAATTTAGTCAGAATAGTGGTTTGGGTGAGCATGAATACAGAGCTCAGTGGTTTTTTTTCTGTGTTATCAGTGCATTTCACAATGAGAGGCAAGCTTGGGCCTGACAAACTTGGGTGCATGGCACACAGTATAGTTCAACATCCAACATCCAACTGTTTAACAATACTAGAGTACATCTTAACAGTTTCATAAATGTTTAGAGATGCTCAGTGATGCATTTATTAGTTGGATTGTGGCTGAGGGCTGCAGACTCATCATGGTGGCTTCGTTGGCATGCATTTTAAAGTTTGCTAAAGCTAGGGGGGGCGAGCACATAGACGGGGCAGGCTGAATGCCCATCTGTTTGTAGGGGTAAGCCTTGTATGTGTGGTTGGAATGCAGAGGTCTTGGGAGATGTTGTTTTTGTGGGTGTTTTAAGTAAAGAAAAGCTGGAAAGCAGTACACTCGGTGGTTCTTGTTTGAAATTTCTTGCTCATTCTCCTGGCGTTTGTAAGTGGGAGAAAGGTGAAATCCGGATATAAGAGGCACGCTCTGTATTTCTTGTGTGGTTAACTTGCTCACATGGGTTAAAATTTCATTTCTCTTGGCATGGTAATGGAGACAAAAACAGGGAACGTGGATTACAGTGCACTCGCGGTGGTCGTTTCTATGCAATCTAGGCCTTGGAGGACATGTGGCAGGGGTGGCCTAGGCAGAGGATGGGTTGATTCCTCTGCATGGTGGGGTAAAAAAACAGCAAAGCTGGCACAAGCAAAAAGCATTCAGACAAATTTGGTGGATTTCTGGTTATTTTTTCAAACAAAAAAATGCAGGGCCAGTGGGGGTTGGGGGACCTTCTGCAGTAATACCAGGGTCAGAAGCAAGGGGTAGCCTTTGCTGCATGTGTTGGTCTGGTTTAGGTGGGGCGCTGCAGCCACATGGCTCATTGTTGGGTAGGAGGCAAGGGTTTTGGTGGCAGAAAAGGCTTGGCAGTCTCAAGGAGCAAATTGCAAGGCCTCTCTGGTCGTGGGGTGAGTTTGGGCCTGCAGGTGCTGGCAGGCGGGGTCGGAGCGTGGCTGAGTGGGTCAGATGGCACAGCAGGCTGCACCCTGGATGCAATGCCTTTTTTGACAAAGTTAAAAAAAAATAACAAACAGCAGGATGGGGCCTCCACATCGGGGAGTGAGGGGGGCAACAGAGGTTGGAAATGCAGCTAGTGCAGATGGGGTAAAATGACTGCTGCAGTTGCTGGATTTTGGCAGAAAGCTGGCTGCTAAGCAGTCTGCAGAGTTTTGGTGGGGCCTGGCGTGGGCGGGAGAGGACGTACAAGAAAGGAAGGGCATTTGGCTGGCTGTATGGGGTGAGGCAGGCCCTGATGCAGGCCACTTTCTGACGCTGCAGCAGATGCGCACCTAGGCAGTAATAAAAAGTGGCCTGCTGGGAGGATAGACCAGGATGAAGGGGGGCACAAGGGCTGGAAGATAGCCTGGGGGGTTGGAGTGGGGAACCATGAGCGAGCTTGGGACTACCTGCAGGCCAGATCTATGTGATTCTCACGACCTCCATTTACATGCTGGGTGGCTCAGAACAGTTCACTAAAGCAAAAAAAAAAAAGACAAAGGAAGACAAAAAGAGAAGAGGAGGGCTTGGCCAGTTACAGGAGGTTTTCAGTGTAGGGGTAAGTGCGAGGGCCTCCTCCCCTGGTGGGAGGGTAATGGAGGAGCATTCTGGGCATTACCAGTAGGGGGAGGGAGGGTAAACAGGGTAGAGGAAACATGGGGCCTTTAAAGGAGCTGCATCCTTTGCAAGTGGGACCACAAGGCTGTTGGGCCATGGGGCCAGGAAAGGGGGAGAAGGAACTAGAGGATGGAGTTCTGAGCTCCCTACAACCTCAGTGGTATGGGAGGGTGTACACAGGTCTGAGCATTTGTTTCTCACCCATCTACATGCAGTGACGGAATAGCAACAATGTCACCCAAGTGAACCCCGGTGTCCAGCTAAAGGATGATGCAAGAGGTGGCAAAATTGATAGGGCAGATGTCGGAGCTGGTAGCAGTGGTGAAGCAGAGAGAGGCAGAGGAGGATGTGCAGAAAAAGCAGAAGGAATGAGAGGAGCACCAGGGCAGGGGAAGTGGGTGTAAGAGACCCAGATGGGAAGTGCCACATCCTGCACCCATCCCTGCATCTCTGCCCACACCAGCACCAGATAAGGAGAGCCCAGATGGGGGTAAGAATGATGTGGATCTCACTGATGAGAATGGTTTGCAGGAGTATTTGGAGGGGCTGTTGGGCACCAGGGGGGACACAGGGATCAAAAAGATAGAGAGGTCCCTGCAGGCCTAAAAAATTAAAGGGGCTGGGGCAGGAATGGAGGGGGGGGCCAAGCTGACAGGTAAGAAACTGTATGAAGGCCCTCTGGGCTGCTCGGTTGGGGACCACATCCCAGCCTCAATCAAAGAGAACATTTGGAAAGGGGAATATGTTGACATCTTTGAACTAGTGGATGAGGATGCTACCAAGAAATACGAGCAGAAGGAGTTGGTGGGGAGGTCAGAGATGTCAGTGGCTTTGGTGGTGGTAGGACACAAGGCTGAGGAGGCAAAATACAAGGGGAAGACCACTGAGAATTGGCAAGGTGGTTTCATCATCTACAGTGTGTTGGTACTAGAGAAGCAGCCAGAGGTAGTCATCCCCTTGCTGACGTACATGTCCATCATCAGGGATGCGTACAAGGTGAAGGTAGAGTATGGGTGGCTCAGATATGATGAGGCTTTTTGGAAAGGAATGGTGGTGAAAGGTGATCTGAGATGGGATTGTACCCACTCAGAGTTGTGGGTGGGGACCCTCTCGGGGGAGTGGCATGGGATTGGGGGCGAGCACACAAGGAAGAACCCTCTGGCCCCAGGGTCCAGGACCTGCTGGGGTTTTAACAAGGCAACCTGCACCTGGAACTGATGTAAGTTCAGGCACGCCTGTTCAAAATGTAGAAGGTCTCACCTGGTCTCCAGCTGCCGACAAGGTGGTGAAAGTGGGGGAATGAATGGGGCAGTTCTATGAACAATCCTTTCGGAGCACCCTGGGGGGCAAGGCAGGGGGAGAGGGGGCAGCCACAGGGGCAGAACTACTCCTCCAATGGCTGGCATCAGTGAAGAGCCAAGGGGAGGATGGTGAGTGTAAGCGCTGGGGCATGCACCCATTTCCCTAATGGTGGTAGAAGAGTGGACAGCGGACTACCTGAATAAGGAAGCAGCAGAACTGCTCAGGGAAGGTTTCCGGGTGGGTTTCCACTGGATTTTTGAGGGAGATGGGCAGAGATGTGGGTGAGAAATCTGGGGTCAGTGAAGGGGAAAGAGGGGATAGTAGAGACTATGATTGACAAGGAGATCAAGGTGGGCCAGGTAGAGGGGACACTTAGGGCCCCCCATGCACACATTTCCAAGTTTCCCCTTTGGGCATCGTATCCAAGAAGGCAGAAGAGGAATTCCACCTGATCCACCACTTATCCTACTTTGATTGCTTGTCAGTGAATGAGGGCATACCAGACCACCTTAGGGCAGTGTTGTATGCCTCGCTAGAGCAGGCCATAACACTCATCAGGGCAATCGAAGGAGCGTGGTTAGTGAAGATGGACAGTGAGTCAGCATTTTGACTCTTGCCCATCAGGCCAGCGGATTGGGGCCTGTTGGCTTTCCAATTCCAGAGGAACATATATTTTGACAATGCCATGCAGTGGGGTGCTTTGTGGGTGTTCCACTTTTGAAGCTTTCACCACTTGGCTGCAGTGGATATTGGGGGTCAGGTATGGGCACCGGAGGATAGTGCATTACCTGGATGATTTCTTCCTCATCAGGGAGTTGAGAGAGGAGGCGCAGAGGACATTGTGGGATTTTGAAGAGATGTGCCAGCATATAGGGATACCGCTGGCACAGGGCAAGACGGAGGGCCCAGTTCAGAGATTAGAATTCTTGGGTATAGAGGTGGACATGGAGGGGAGCTGTTTCAAGCTGCCCGGGGAAAAGGTTGCACACCTTAAGGGCCTGCTGGCACCTTAATTTTGCCCGCAAGGCCATCAGCAAAGGCAGAGCATTCACGAGGAGGCTGGGAAGGGTCACGGGGAAGGCTAAGTTGCCGCACCACTGGGTTGATGTGTCAAAAGGGGTGCAGAAGGACTTCCAAGTATGGGAGGAGTTCCTTGACAGCTATAACAGGGTGACTTTCTAGCAGGATGAGTGGAAACAGAATACTGACTTGGAGTTATTCAAGGATTCCTCAGGTGCCCTGGGGATGGGGGCATACTTCCATGGGGAATGGATGTCAGAGGCATGGTCAGTGCAGTGGAAGGAGTGGGGGATATTGAAGGACATCACATTCCTGGAGATATTCCCGACATGGGTAGCTATGGCAGTGTGTGGCACTAGTATGAGGGGGAAGCACATCTTGAGTTGGTGCGACAACAAAGGGGTGGTGGAGGGTATTAATAGACAAGGGGGGAGGACAGAGACAGTAGGCAGGCTGCTCAGGCACATGGTTTTGTTGGGGGTTGCAGCTGAACCTGTCTTTAACGCACAGCATATTGAAGGGCTAATGAATGAGGTGGCTGACAGTCTTTCCCGTTTACAGCTCGGAAGGTTTCGGGAACTGAGGCCGCAGGCAGTGACACACAGGACCAGGATCCCAGACCAGTTATGGGAGACTGGAGGGACACAGCCAGGGTGCTGTACCAGGGTTCCTGGTCAGCAAACATGTTGAGGGCCTACAAAGCACGGTGGGCGAGATTTCAGGAATTCAGAAGGAAGCAAGGGTGGGAGAGCGATGAACCGGTCTGGGATGAGCAGGTAAAGAGGTTTATAGTGGAGAAATGGGAAGAAGGGGTGGCCCACGCTACAGTGGTAGTACACCAGGCTGCCATTAGTTGGGAATGCCAGGCAGGGGTTGGCCTGACATAGTGGCAAGCAGAGCAGTAAAAAGGATAGTTGTTGGCTGGCAGAGGGGACAGGTTGCCAGAACAGATGGGAGGCATCCCATAAGAGGGCAGTTGCTGGAAAAAGTAATGGGGCAACACAGCAGGTGTGTATCTTGGCCCAGGAGGTGGTCCTGTTCTGGACTGTTTTTGTGGTCATGGCAGCAGGGGGCCTTCCAGGTGGGGGAAGTGGTGCTCACACAAAAAATGGCTGCTGTACAAGCTTGGCAGCACAAGGATGTCTGGTGGGGGCAGGACGGAGTTGTCATTAACCTGACCTGGTCCAGAACAGACCAACTGGAGAGGGGGACCAAGATGTCATTGGTGAGACAACCACAATCCACCAGCTGCACAGTGGGAGCACTGGAAGCATATGCGAGCAACCGGGGGATGGCTGGAGAGGCATTTTTCCAGCATGGGGATAGTTCCCCAGTCACCAGATTTCAGGTAGGGGTGGTGCTCAAGAGGGCTCTGGCTTTCATTGGGGAGGACCCAGGTGAATTTGTCCTGCATTCCTTTCAGATTGGGGCTGCCACAGAGGCAGCAGAAAAAAGGGCTGCAGTGGAAGAGGTAAAGAAGGTTGGGAGCTGGAAGTCCAGCTGCTACAAGAGATATATCAGGCGTATTTAACAGCAACTCACACTATTTATCTTGTTTCCATGGCAGGTTCCAAGAGGAAGGTCTGGATAATGGGGAACTCCTTCCTCTGTTGGGCAGAAAGGTTTGCATTCGCCATTTCCAGAGGAGCTGAGTTGTGCTACAACAATGAGCACACCAGGGTGCTATGGAAAGGCATTAGGGGCATGAGATGGGCACAGCTTTTGTCATTATTGGACGAGTTAAGGGTCCACTGGGGCACACCAGACTGCATTATCATACACTTCAGGGCAATAACCTTGGGGGCCTCCCATGGGAGGAACTGGGGCAGAACATCCTGGGGGATTTGGAAAAGATTAAAAGGTGGTGGACGAGCATGACAATTGGCTGGTCTGACATCACCTCCTGGCAACATTGGAGAGGGGTCAAAGATGTCCTGCTGATTGAGAAAGTCAGGAAATGTCTGAATAGGAGGTTAGTAAGGGTGGTAATTAAAATGGGGGGCATACACCTGCAGCACAAGGACAATTCCTTTGATCAGGCTGCAGTGTACAGGTCTGACTGGGTGCACTAGTCGGAATTTGGCATGTGCCTATTCCTGAGACCAATTGGGGAACTAGTGGGAGAAATAGCCTAGAAAGGTTTGAGATACTAGCCCACAAGGGGGGAGCTCTTCCGTCCATTGCAAGCTGGAAGAGGGGCAGTGGAAGAAGAAAAGGAGGAGCTGGGGGAGAAAGGGGAGGGGGTAGGGTACACATGCAGGGGACAAGGAACCCAAAAGTGGTGTTAAAAGTAGGGAGAGGGATAGGTCCAGGTGCCGGATTCAGAAGTGTCCAGGCCTGGAGGGTGAAGGCCTGGGTAGGTGGAACTGGCCTGGTTCTGGTGTGGAGGAGGGGGCCTTATTCACATTGTCCGGACCCTGAAAAGTCAAGATGGATGAACAACCAGAAGAAGGAAGAGGCCGGAACCAGGAGAATTTTGAGTGAATTGTTTTGTATGGAGATTAAAGTATTAACATGGATGACATAAATATTCTTTGTGCCAAAAATAAATATTGCCAACGAGCAACCAAAAAGTGAAATAAGTTGCAGTGTCCATTATTCCTGGGAGGGGTTCAGGGGACAATGACCAGCAGTGCCCATTAAATGCAATATTTTGTCTCTCATATATGCAGTATAATTACTGACTTTCAGGAAGCACTGGAGTAAGTAAAAAAACATTCCATACAGCATTCGACAAATTCCAGTGTTGCCTATTCCATGGGCTGGGCCCTTTCTTTCATACTATCTATAAATTAAGTGTTACTTTTATGCAGTCTTCATCATGACTAAGTGAGAAGATTCAGAAGAAGCCAGAAGGGGAAGGAAGGAAACATATTCAATTCAGTGCTTTAGAGTAACTGGTAATTGCTATTTTTCTTTTAAACTTAGATTGTGGGCTTTTAGTGACACTATACTTTCTTTGTTGTCTTTACTTATAATTGTTTTTGGGCTGTTGAAAATTTAAAACATAGTGGTGGTGTAATTCTGTGCTGTCTTTAGTTGCTGCAAATTTTATCTTGGCTTGTCTGACTGCTCCGAAGTTGGGTGAAGGGTGTTAATTGTCTGGCCTCTGACCTCAGCTACGTGATAACTGGAGGTGGGACTTAGTCAGAGTTAAATTAGCAAGCAGAGTTTTATTTTCTCAGAAGAAGCCAGAAGGGGAGGAAACATATTCAATTCAGTGCTTTAGAGTAACTGGTAATTGCTAATTTTCTTTAAACTTAGATTGTGGGCTTTAGTGACACTATACTTTCTTTGTTGTCTTTACTTATAATTGTTTTTGGCCTGGAAATGTAAAACATAGTGGTGGTGTAATTCTGTGGTGTCTTTAATTGTTGAATTTTCGCCTCCTTCCCCAACTCTTAATTATATACCCTGTTAAATCTGATTGACAGGAGCTAAACACAGGGTATAGTAAGGGGTGTGAAGTAGGAGGGCATATGGGGAAGAAGCCCACCCTCAGCACAAGTGTTTTGACTCATTTATTTATTTATTGGTTTTTTTCTTTAAAAAAAATTATCTGAGGATCAGTGGCAGGATTTTAGTACAGTAAATTAATAAAAGGAAACTAGGAGAGCTTCAGTAGCAGACAAGGAGTGGAATTGCAGTATAATGTGGGGAGTGGTGCAATGCAGTGGCTGTAGGGCAGCCATATTCAGGCAGACCTTCTGGACACTGAGGTGCTGTCCTATCTGCATGCATCTCTCTGGAATGCGGGATGAGGTATCCAGACTCAGAGTGGAAGTAAACTGGGTCAGGAGTACCATCACCCCTATCCAGAGACCACCCAGTCCAATGCAACTGCCTCAAAGGATGCCGAGAACGAGGAGCACTTGGATGACAGTGGGCTCAGGGAGGGTTAGAGCAGTCAGGCAGAGGCACATCCCAGATCCTATTCCACTCAAGAACTCATATGCCACACTGGCAAATGAGGACAACCAAATAGAGGTACCCAGAGAAGTGGAAGGAAAGGATGTGGAGGTTAGCCAAGGAGGTAACCTCAGCAGGGAAAGCAGTGGACCCCAGAGGAGGAGGAAGCGAATCCTGGTGGGGACTCCATCATAAGAGGGATCCAGCTAGGAACACAGGAGGGGGAGGACAGGGAGGTGAGGTGCCTACCAGGTGCCACGGCATGGAGGGATAGAAGGAAGATCCTGGGGATCACTGGGAAGGCAAGACAGGAGGGTGAGCTGGATGTCATTATCCACCAAGGTACTAATGACCTGTCAAATGGGGAGCCAAAGGAAGTTCAGGAAGAGTTTAGGAAACTGGGGAGGGGTCTCAAGCAGTAGCTACTTCTGTCACTTTCTCAAATACTACCTGTGAGAGAGCAAGGGAGACATAGGGTACATGCACCAGGAACTTTAACTCATGGTTGAAGAACTGGTGCTGTGAGGAAGGTTTGGATTCATTGGTGATTGGGGACCCACCTGGAGGGATGGAGGTTTGTTCAAGCCTCGACGGCCTGCATCCATCCTGGAGGGAATCTAAGCACTCAATGATAAGTTTAAATGCTACATTGACAAGCATTTAAACTAGCAAAGGGGGGTGGCAGGCCAGCAAGGAGGGTACCTACTTGCTCACCCCCCACAGCTAGCAGTGGAACCAGTGAACCAGAGGAGTGGCTATCTCTGCAAAGCAGTGTGCAAAAGATGGAGATTAGTGCCCAAGAGGTGGATAAGCAGAAAAGGGGCAAAATTCAGCAGAAGGGCAGACAGCAAGGAGAACCAGGGATAAATGACAACCAAGGAAGGGGTTGGAGTAGAACAGTGAAACAATCTAGGAGGTCAAATCATGGAAAGCCATGTGCAAATGCCAGGAGTCTTAGCAACAAGATGGAAGATCTGAGGCTGTCATGGTACAGTCAGACCTGGACATTGTGGCCATCACTGAAACCTGGTGTAATGATAACCATGACTGGGAGATGGCCATACCACAGCAACATATTCAGAAGAGACAGAGCAGGCAGGAAGGGAGGAGGAGTGACACTGTATGTGAAAATGACATAAGGGCCACAGAGATCCAGGAGGAACAAAATGGGGAGAGATACTGTGGGTTAAGCTGGAAAGGAAAATGGGACAGCCATCCGACAGGTGTGGTCTATAGACCACCAGCCCAGGAGGAAGAAACAGATAGAGTTGATGCTAGCCATCCAAAGGATGGCAGACAAGGGTGAGGTAGTACTGGTTGGAGACTTCAATATTCCAGACATGGACTGGAGCATCCCAGCAGCAGCATCAACTAGGAGCAGATTTATCCTGGACTCCCTTCAGGGTGCCTTCCTCAAGCAACTGGTCATGGAACCAACTCAGCAGAAGGCAATACTGGACCTTGTGCTCACAAACAGGGACAGTGTGATGGGGGTAACATGTGGGGAGCACCTGGGAAATAGTGACCACCAGTCATTGTGGTTTGAAATCACAGAAAGAGCAGAACCAAACCACACAAAAAACACGATCCTGGATTTTAGGGGCAGACTTTGGGAAAATGGGGAGCTACTTGAAAGAGGCATTAAGGGAATGGGACAGGAATCAGGGGTTGAGGAACAGTGGGCAGTATTTAAAATGGGGATTACAAGAACAACAGAATTATGCATTAAGCAGGTTAGCAAGAGGAAAAGGAAGAGGAGACCATTATGGTTTTCCAAAGAGGTAGCAAAGAAAGTGAAAGCCAAAAAGATTGCATTCAGGCAATACAAAAAGACACAGGCAGAAGGGGATAGGGAGAAGTACCAGGAGAAGCAAAAGGAGGCAGGGAGATCAGTAAGGGAAGCCAAAGCTCAGACAGAAGAACACATTGCAAAATCAGTGGGTAGAGGGACAAACTTTTACAGGTACATAAGGAAAAAGAAAAAGACAAAGGAGGATGAGAGACTGAAGGGGGAGGATGGGGCGTGGAGGATGACAGCAGTAAGCTGACATATTGAACAGGTATTTCTGCTCAGTCTTTACTGAGGTAGAGGAGGGTAATGGGTCTGAAGGGAGTACAAGGGGTGAGAATGGTGCAGAAATGGACACAAGTCCCTTTACACAAGAAAGGGTCCTGAAGGAACTGGAAGTAAGAGTTGATAAAGCAATGGGGCCAGATGGGTGCACCCTAGGGTCCTTAAGGAACTAAGAGAGGTGGTGGCTGAACCTCTGGCTATCCTGTTTAGCCAATCACTGAAACAGGGAGGTACCCAAAGACTGGAGGACAGCAGATGTAGTCCCCTTATACAAAAGTGGAACAAAGAGGAAGCAGGGAACTACAGATCAGTCAGCCTCACACCTCGGTAGTGGGAAGATCATGGAAGCACTACTGAAGGAGAGATTGGTGGAACATCTGGTTTTCAATGGACTACAGGACCCAAGGCAGCATGGTTTCACCAGGGGAGGTCATGTCAGACCAACCTTGTTGAATTTTTGACTGGGTGACTAGGGAGGTGGATCAGGGAGGGCAGTGGACATGGCCTATCTGGACTTCAGCAAGGCCTTTGACACTGTGCCACATAGAAGACTATTACACAAACTGGGAATATGGGTGTGGGCAGGACAGTAGTGTGGTGGGTAGGTAACTTGGCTGGGTGGCAGGACACAGAGGGTGGTGGTAAATGGCTGTCACTCCACAGAGGAAGAGTGACCAGTGGGGTACCACAGGATCAGTGCTGGGACGGTCCTATTCAACATCTTCATCACTGACATTGCGCAGGACCTAGAAGGCAGAATTTCACTGTTCATGATGACACAAAGCTCTGTAACAGAGTAGACACACCAGAGGGTGTAGACAGAATGAGAAGCGACCTGCAGAAACTTGAAGAATGGTCAGGGTTTGGCAGTTGAAATTCAATGCAAGAAGTGCAAGATAGTGCATATGGGCACAAAACCCTGGCACAATATGTCAGTTGGGGGTGAGGATATAGCATGCACCAAGCAGGAAAGGGATCTTGGGGTTGTCATCTCTGATGACCTCAAGGTAGGAAACAGTGTGACAAGGCAGCAGGTAAAGCAAATAGGATGCTGGGATGTATAGGCAGGGGCATCACCAGCAGGAAAAGGGAGGTCATAATTCCGCTATACAAGACACTAGTGAGGCCCCACCTGGAGTACAGTGTACAGTTCTGGAGACCATACCTACGTAAGGACATAGACAAGGTAGAGAAGGTTCAGAGGAGGGCAACAAAGATGGTGCATGGATTGCATCACAAGTCCTATGAAGACAGGTTGAAGGAACTGAACATGTACTCCCTGGAGGAGAGGAGGGAGGAGAGGGATATGAGAGACATACAAGTACCTTACAGGGAGGAACAGGGTGCAGGAAAACACTATTTTAAGTGAAAAGATGTTCCAGGACTAGAGGGCATGGGATGAAGTTGGAGGAGGACGATTCAGAGGAAACATGAGAAAGAATTTCTTCACAGAACGGGTGGTGGACAAGTGGAACACCCTGCCAGAGGAAGTGGTGGGGGCTGAAACAATCACAGGATTTAAGAATGCATGGGATAGACATAAAGGAATTCTGGAGGTCAGGGATAAGGGGCAACAGACTTCTAGGAAAACAAACTGAACTTACAAGCTCAAATGGGCAGACTGGGTGGGCCATAGGCCCTTATCTGCCGACACTGTCTATGTATCTATGTATCTATGACTGCACTTAAGCATGATCACTCATCCTCTTCACACATCATGTCTGTTACTTCTGGCCCAGTGGTGTGAAGGGCTGAGGTGCTATACATTTTTTTACCTCCATGCTGGTGACCTGGTTTTGGGAATAAACCTTGACTGTTGGGGGTAGTGGGATGTAAACTTAGAAAATTTCACTCTGTGGAGAAATTTGCAAATTCGCTTCAATTTGTGAATTTAATCTGCAATGCAAAGTTCTAATTTGCATCCCAGTTAAAACTTTGTGAATGGCAGATGCGATAAATTTGCCTGCGGATTGAGGCCCGAGGCAAAGTTTACAATGCTCTATGGGACTGGAGGTCCCATTGTGGTGCAATGAGCTGCATTGCCTGCTTAGGCTGAATTCAGTGCAGTATTAGGCAGAGGCTTGGTGTTGAGTCTGCTCTGAATCTCTGGGTCAGATTTTCAAAGTGTTTCACAGGTCTTGCACCAAGCCCTTTGCCATGACACTTATGTTCTGGCACTGCACCAAACCCCATCACTGCAACTTTGCCTGATTGTACAATCTTGTGCACAGTTCCTACAGTTTTCATGATTTACTGCAGCTTGTGCCAAATATCTGGCACAAGCTCTGTAAAAAAGGCCCCCAGGATTACCGCAAGTTAGACCAAGAAAAGTTGGTCTAACTGATGGCAATTGTCACATGGGATAGAAAATCATGTTTGATCATTGCAAGCCACATGCTCCACATCGTCGGCGCACCTGGGGCTTGCAGCTATCTAAGCTGTTTGAAAATCCTGCCCTCTGTGTCCAAACACCTTTTAACACCACTTTCTCTGATCTAAGCTCTGTCCTCCCCAGCAGCTTTTTTGATCCAATCCCCTCCTCACCCCCCCATCCTGCATCACCCCACTTTTCTACCTGTGCACCCTATCCCCCCTCACAAAGCCAGGCCACACCTGCTAAAAGCCCTTGGTAGTAATAACCCCAGCAGTGACCTCCTCGACTCCAGGATCCTCTGCCTGGTCCTGCATGTTGTCCTAGTCCCCCTGATGGACCTACTCAGCTGGTCCCTATGCCTTGGACAGTTCCCCAGTGCGTGGAAAACTGCTGAAATCACTACAATACACAAGAGCTGTGATCAATCTGCCCCCAGCAACTATTGGCTAATCTCCATCCTCCCCCCACTCTCCAAAGCCCTCGAAAAAGTGGTGTCTATCCAACTATCTGAATACTTGGCGAAGTATGACATTATGTGCCCGGAGCATGATGGCTTCCACCCAGGACACAGTACAACCACTTCTCTCCTGGAGTTCTCCCAATACCTGCACTCTAATCTTGACTCTGGCAACCTGTCCAGTTCAGTGTTTATTGACCTCTCCAAGGCCTTTGACACTGTCTGTCACCCCATCTTACTCAACTCTCTTCACCAACTCGGTTTCTCTGCTGGTCCCCTTGCCTGGTTTTCCAGCTACCTATCTGCTAGATCCCAGTGTGTAGAGATCAACGGCTCCCTCTCCAACACTCGACCCATTAGCTCTGAGGTCCCACAGGGCTCAATCCTGGGTTCCATTCTCTTCAGTCTTTACATCAGCACTCTCCCCAGCTCCTTCAATAGCAAGATGCTCCTCTATGCAGACGATGCAGTTCTCTTTGCCTCACCCAGATCCCTCCACTCTCCAATCATCCCCTTCAACTCGCCTACAACCAAACAGGAAAGTGGTTACTTGATCACAGACTAGTCATAAACCTTAAGAAAACCAAATCAATGCTTTTCTCTCACCACCAAAATAAAGCTAGAAGTGCCCCCCTCCTGATTACCCCCAACTCTCATCTCCCATTAGAGCAAGTGCCCCCATACAAATACCTAGGCATCACTTTCGATACTGCCCTCACCTTCCTCACCCATATCAATGCTCTTTCCTCCACCATAAACTCTCGGATTGGCCTACTTCACTACCATAGGGATTGTCTGCCTCTTGCTGCCCTCCGGCTGGCCATCACCTCCTCCATCCTGTCCCTAGTGGACTATGGCTTACCCATTTATGCTGCAGCTGATAACACCGCCCCTCTCTCAAATCCAGCTCTCCATCAATAAGGCCTGTAGGCTCCTGACTGTAGCCTCCAGCTGCACCCACACCTGCCTGCTCTATTCCTCTGCCAACCTGCTCAACTTCGAGGAACATCTGCAGTATTAGACCTGCCTACTTGCTAAGAAATCCTTGCTCGGACTCTCTCCCCCTGGAGTCTCTGCCTCCCTACCACGGTCATTCTCATCCATTTCCTCCCACAGCTCTGTTAAAGGCACCTTCAAAGTGCCCAGAACCAAGACCTCCCTTGCCCAGAGGTCCTTCTTTTGTTGAGAGGCCACCTGGTTCAACTCCCTCCCTACCTGCATCACTAACACTGCCAAACTTGGTCCCTTCAAAACTGCTCTCCGGAATCATCTCTTTAATGTCCGCTGCTGTAGGTGCAACTAATCCTGCCCCCCCAATCCTACTGCAGGACCTTTCCCTGCCTGGCCCCCCTAATCTCGACAATGTCCCCTGGACTGCCGATCCATCTTCCCCCTACCCCTTTCCTATCCCCTTAGGTTTATACAAGGATGTTTTCCACTGCAACTCCAGAGAAATTGTACATCTTTAATTGTAAACCTGTATTTTATATCAACATGTAACTAAGTGTATTCTGTGTTCAATGTCTGCACCTGTAATGTTGTCCAATGTTGTATCTGCACAATGTTCTATTGTCTTGCCCTCCCTGCAACGAGGTGCCTTTGTAAATGAGTCCCTGACTCAAAGATTGTAAATCCGAGTTGTACAAATAAAATAAAAAAAACAAAAAAAAAGTGCTACAGACATGCAGTCTCGAAAACCAAATCGCTCCAAAAGTCTCTAATGTGCTCTGTGCCTCTAGATTATCAATTATGTGTTGGTACATTTTTCTGATTTAGTTACTTTCGAGTAGTTGTTTCATTTTGTGTATTGTATTGTATGTAGTGAGGCAGTGCTGTGGGAGAGGGGAGCTATGTTAGCTTGCTACAGTAGCAGCAAGCAAAAGGCAGCCTTGTCTGTGAGAGAAGCACTAGTGCTATTAACCCAATTGTGTTGGTTGACCATCCATGGCACTCCAGAAATTACCTCATTGGTTTAAGCCCACCTGATAGGCTTAGTGATGCGCATGACATTAGGATCAGATTTCCACTCCCCAGGTCCCAGAAGCACCTGGTCTCCAGTTCTAATTGTGCATCTGATAAGGCAACAAGCACTCCAGGAGTCCCTGATTGTGCCAGGAAGTTAGGCCTGTGAAATTCACAGAAAATTGATATTTTTTATAAGCAAATATGTCTGAGCCTGCCTAGTATGTCTGGAATGATTATACAGCAATTTGCAGAATATTTGTGAGCTTTTTCTGAAATGGGATTGGGAACTTGGCTGGTAAGGCCAGAAGAATGTGTTAATAATGCAGCGTTTATATAGTTGGAACAGACCGTGCTGCTCCAATTTGTCTGGTATTTGGTGGATTTTAAATTGTTATGCTTAGTCTATTGGGCTCCTTTCAGAATTTGCCTGTTTTTGACACTTGTGAGAGCAGAGAAAGGCCTCCACGGTCTCGGGCATGCCAGGGGCATTTTATTGACTGTAGGGGCTTCCCACTTCAGTGATTCACCAGCCCCGATGCTACCATGCAACTGGTTTGCTCATTTCTTCGTTAAATCATGCCGGTTGGTTCATTCTTTATTATTGTTGTACTTTGGTAGATGGGGTATTCCAAGTAGATTCGAGAGATAGCACCCACAATGATCACTTGGTCAGGCAATACTCCCCACCCCCCCTTCTCTTCCCTCTAACTCCTTCTTCCTTTTCATGAAGGCAAGAAAATTAATAGCCCCTAAGGGTCTACAGATCATTGCTGCTCATCGCTGCTCACATGGCGCCACAGTTTCCTCAGGCACCATGTGGCAGCCGAATCTCAACCAACTGATCAGGCAGGCAGCTGACGCACAAGCGTTCTGAGCTTCGGCCTTGCCCGTGGCTTAGCCCTACTACTCACGGCTTCTCTCCTTCACTTTACGGTGACTGCGCACAATCCCCAGTGGCAATGAAAGAGCTTTGCTCACACTTCCAGGGAATCTTGGCTTGGCTGAGATGGGATGCTGAAGAGGCGAAAAGAGTTAAAGTCACATCAATCCAGGCCAAAGCTCTAGGATTCAGGTGAGGGAGGGTGGGGGACTCCTCCTACTGCACTACACCAGGAGAGCACTTTGGATCAAGCTAGCTCAGATATACTACACAGAATAATTTAAGTGACAAGCTCCCTCAGGCCTCAGTGGAATCCCCTCCCAAGCAGTGACCTCTAGACCCATAGGGATGCAGAATAACCAATCTCCATGCTATTAGTGACTCATTATTCAGCTCATAGAAATGCAGGGATTCTCAATGGGTCTAGGCCCCTCCCTTAGCGGCCGGCCTAGTCAAGCCCTATATCCTTCAGGCCTGGCCCCTCCCCCTAGTGGTAGGCCTGACTGAATCATTGCTCCCCCTTAATTTTACCATCCTCTACATGCAAAGGCACCTCTCCACAGAGACTCTTTGGTGAGAAAAGGGGTACACAGTCTATTTCTATCAGTCTGAAGGGGGTCCTTTTGAGAAGGTCACCAGCCTGTTAGAAGCTGAAAGTTCATGGCTTACAGCTTCAGCTAACCTTCCTCTTATGACAGGTGACAAAGTAACAATGAATGGGTGGGGCTCCCCCAGCAGGGGGTAGGCTATATAATTAGGGGCCACATTGGAGTTATTCCTTAGAGTCAGTACCAACAAGATGGGGCATCCGGTATCTTTCTTCTCCGGAAGCCCGCTATGACTCCACCTCTAACAATCTTCCATCTTGTCTTCTTTCTTCACAGATGGTGAAGGCAAGAAAATGTACCTCATGTTGTGCCACTCTGCTGCCCCACAACGTGGGACCTCAATGTCCCGCTTGTCTCCATGATGAGGATGAACTGTCTCTGGACCAACCTCTAGGGATAGGATTGGATGCCCCAGGAACTAGTGGAGTGAATTGGATGGACCCGGGAGCCATTCTCCTTCAGAACCAACAAGCAGCCTTGGCCAGGATGGAGAACCAACAGAATTTTAAGTTAAAAATTATGGAGTGACTGGAGGCCATGTCACAGCCCAAGATACCTCAGAACCCAAAACCACTGCCAGAACCAGAGAACCCAGGGGGAACTACAGGGACCCGTCCGGACAATGCAGAACCCACCCCATGTACCCCGACATTGGACACAGGGGACGATTCGGAGGATAAGGAACTACCCGATGATGGGGAGGACATACCATCTGAGGAAGAAGAGATATAGATTTAAGTCAATTGTTGTGTCTTAATTATTTTTCCTGTTTTCTGTGATTTGTAATTTTAGTTCTATAGAACAGTTTGGTGTGTTTTATTGAATTATTTTTGTCAGTGCGGTTTGGCTATGTTAATTAAATTTATTTTGTTTAGTTATTGAAGTTAATTTTTAGTGTAGTAGTGACAGTAACGTCTTTATAATTACCTCAGATGCCAGATGTTAACTGGAGTGCAGTTGCAGCAGCCACTTCTAAGAGTGGGGTTATTTTAGATGCCCTACAGGGGGGCATGCCTCAGACAACTAGTATTGGAGCCCACTCGAGAGGGAGCAATCTTAGACCTGGTTCTCTCAAATGGAGCTGAAGAGAGGATCACAGATGTAGAAGTGGGTAGCCATCTGGGAACTAGCGACCATCGAACAGTATGGTTCACAATAAACACAGCAATAGAGTCAAGCCATACAAAGACAAAGGTACTGGATTTTAGGAGGGCTGACTTTGCCAAAATGGGTGAGTGCCTAAGTAATGCACTAGCAAATGGGCAGGAAGGAGGGGTGGAAGAACAATGGGCAATAATAAAAACTGCCATCACAGAGGTAACAAGGCTTTGTGTAAAGCAAATAAACAAAACGAAACGAGGTAAGAAACCCCTATGGTTCTCAAAGGAAGTGGCAGTGAAGGTTCAAGAGAAAAGAGCATTCAGGAAGTACAAGGAATCACAGAAGGAACAGGACAGAGAACTGTATCAGTTAAAGCAAAAGGAAGCTGGAAAGGCAGTCAGAACAGCAAAGGCCCAAACTGAGGAAAAGATAGCCAACTCAGTTAAGAAGGGGATAAAACCTTTATAGGTACATCAGGAGCAAAGGAAGACCAAGGAGGGATAGTGAGGCTTAATGAAGGGGAGGAGGGTGCATAGGGTGACTGTGAAAAGGCAGAGATACTAAACAAATATTTTTGCTCAGTATTTACAAAGGAAGAGGGGGGTACCTAAAACAAACAGTAGAAACACTCTGGATACAGAAGTTGATACCAGCCCATTTACAGAAGAAAGAGTTCTGAAAGAGCTCCTAAAACTGAAAGGTGGACAAAGCAATGGGGCCGGATGGGATTCATCCCAGAATTCTAAAAGAACTAAGGATAGAACTAGTGACACCACTGACTACCCTCTTTAACAAATCATGGGAGGATGGGGTGGTACCTGGGGACTGGAGGAGGACAGATGTGATTCCCCTTCACAAAAGTGGGAGCAAGGCAGAAGCAGGAAACTACAGACCTGTTAGTTTAACCTCAGTGGTAGGAAAAATGATGGAATCACTTCTGAAGGAAAGAATTGTTGCATATCTAGAGTCCAGAGGGGCACAGGACCCAAGGCAGCATGGATTCACAGCGGGAAGGTCATGCCAGACAAATCTGATAGATTTCTTTGACTGGGTGACCAAAGTAGTTGATCAGGGAGGGGCTGTGGACATGGCCTACCTAGACTTTAGCAAGGCATTTGACACAGTCCCACACAAAAGATTAATATACAAGTTAGCCAGCCTGGGAGTGGGTCCCAAGATGACAGCCTGGGTAAAGAATTGGCTGGAGAATAGGACACAGAGAGTAACAGTAAATGGAGTCCACTCTGAAAAAAGGGGGGTAAGCAGTGGGGTACCACAGGGTTCAGTATTAGGACCGGTCCTCTTCAATGTCTTTATAAGCGACATTGCAGAGGGACTGGAAGGAAAAGTATGTCTCTTTGCAGATGACAAAGATCTGCAACAGAGTTGATGCACAAGGTGGGGTGGAAAGGATGAGAAGGGACTTGGCAAGGTTAGAGGAATGGTCAAATATATGGCAGCTTAGATTCAATGCTAAGAAGTGCAAAGTAATGCACCTGGGAAACAAAACCCAGGGAAGAGTACACAATGGGGGTGAGATACTAACAACAACAAAATGGAAAGGGACCTGGGGTAGTCATATCAGATGACCTAAAGGTGGGCAAACAATGTGAGAGGGCAGCAAGGAGGGCTGGGGATACTGGAATGCATAGGGAGGCATCACCAGTAGAAAACAGGAAGTTATTATCCTCTGTACAGACAGCTGGTGAGACCACATCTGGAGTACTCGTGCAGTTCTGGAGACCAATCTCCACAAAGACATAGACAGGATGGAAGCTGTCCAGAGGAGGGCAACTAAAATGGTGCAGGGTCTGCACCGAAGACATATGAAGAGAGACTTAAGGAGCTTAATATGTATAGCCTCGAGGAAAGGAGGGAGAGGGGACATGATAGAAACTTTCAAGTACCTCAAGGGAATCAACAAAGTCCAAGAGGGTAGCATCTTTCAAAAAAGAGGTGTGCAAGAAACAAGGGCACAATTTGAAGATAGAGGGCAGCTCAGAGGTAATTTAAGGAAGTATTTTTCACAGAGGTTGTGGATGTATGGAACAGCCTTCCAGAGGAGGTTGTGGAGTCAAAAACAGTGGTGGAATTCAAGCATGCATGGGACAGTCATAAGGCAATTCTAGGGGGTGGGGGTAGGAAGAAGTAGGCTGCTGGTTAACTAGGATCTGCAGCTTATCCATCAGGTAGGGAAATGGGCAGATTGGGTGGGCCAAACGGTCCTTATCTGCTGTCAAATTCTATGTTTCTATGTTTCTCAGTAGTTGCGTATCTCGTCTCCTTATTCCCTGAATTTCTTTTTGTGTATTGTTTGTGTGACAAAAACTTAAAAAAACAATTTTGCTGTTGATCTTACTGCCGGTGTAGCTACTGTTAATTAGCTCAGTAAAGTGTTATGTTGTGTTCCAAAATCTACACATAAAAATATCCATAATGGGATGCTCTGGTAAAGTTGGAGTTGCTTGCAGAAGTGATGTTACCAAGAAGAGGGTACTTTCTGTGGCTGGGAAGGGTACTATTTGAAAAAAAAAACTACTTCTGATGCCGGTTTATCAGGGTCAGTAGTGCTGGTACTCGAAAAGGAGTAGCTGGTGCAAGTGAATGGGGCATTAGTGTGGCCACATTTTTTTTTCAGCCACATCTATGGTATCATTGCTGGTGGGTGCTGGTTCTGGCACTGTTTACAGTGGAGGCAGGAACAATTGATGCAATCCAAAAAACCCAAACGTGTTGCTTTGGAAATGTGGTTGACGATTAGGTGGTTGATGTTCCCAAAACTGGTGTTGATGAACATGAGCATGACTCACAGTCTGATGTGGGAGATCTGACTGTTTCATGAAGGGAATCAGATGCCGAGAAGGAAATAGAGGTGGGAGAAAGTGAGGATAAGGAGAAGGAGGACAGATTTAGGAGGAAGTTGTCAGCCAAGGTGGGGATGAGATCCAAACTCCCCAGTCTGGAACCACAAGTGCATGCAGGGTTGGTGCAGACAAACAAAAGAGTCTGCTAACCCCATGCTAAGTAGCACAATTACTGGAGAACACTGAAAATAAAAAACGAGGCTAAACGTCAAGCCATTCAATACAGATTGCAAAGACTTTTATTGGAAAAATTACAAAAATCCACAAGGCTAGTCCAAAAATTGAGAAGATGCTGCTGCTACTACATAAACCATGCACCCCATGGTTTATGTAGTAGCAACAGCATCTGCACAATTTATAGACTAGTCTTATGGATTGTTTTTTTATTTTTTCCAATAAAAGTCTTTGCAATCCATATTAAACAGATTGGTGTCCAGCCACTTTTTTCATGTGCATTTTGCTACTTACTATAGGTGGGGATGAGGATGATGATCCTTTATGAAAGCCTAAAAAAAAATGTAAGGGCCTTGCCACTGATCCTGTGGTTCTATGTACACCACAATTTCAGGGAATTACCAAAGCACCACAGACCTCCAGCTGCTAGCACTGTTGAGCCAATAATCAAAACAGGGCATAAGACAACTACTGTTAATGCAGATATGGAGAAAGAATTCCAAGCTGGGGACAACTTCATTCTGGAAGACTGTGAGGCTAGTTCCTCAATGGTAACTGTAGTAGCACATAAGAAGAAAGTGTTAGTGCCCTCCTTTACTCCTAATCATTTTAATCCTTTCCTTTATGACTGAATTTTGTTTTCCTTTAAATATTTTTCCTCAGGTTCTACCACAGTTGTATAAATCCATATAGATCCATCTGATTAATATCACCTGCCCTCTTGTATGTATGTGATGATGCCTTTTCCACAGATATAGTAAAAAATCTTTGAAGACTACATTAACCAGCCAGCCTACAAGACATCTTACCAGTCTGCCAGCTAGCCATCCTGATGGATGTCCCACAGCCAGGCATGCAACTGGCAAGCCATTCTGCAAGTCATCCCACAGCCCGTAAGCCATCCTGCCAACAATCTCACCAGCTAGCCTGATAGGTATCCTGCCAGCAATTCCACCAACCAGCCAGCCTGACAGCTATCCTGCCAGCAATTCTACCAACCAGCCAGCATGACAACTATCCTGCCAGCAATCCCAACAACCAGCCAGCCTTCCAGCTATCCTGCCAGCAATCCCACCAGCCAGCCTGACAGCTATCCTGCCAGCAATTCCACCAATCAGCCAGCCTGCCAGCTATAATGCCAGCAATCCCACCAACCAGCCAGCCTGCCAGCTATAATGCCAGCAATTCCACCAGCCAGCCTGACAGCTATCCTGCCAGCAATCCCACCAGACAGCCTGCCAGCTATCCTGCCAGCAATCCCACCAGACAGCCTGACAGCTATCCTGCCAGCAATTCCACCAACCAGCCAGCCTGACAGTTATCCTGCCAGCAATCCCACCAGACAGCCAACCTGACAGCCATCCTGCCAGGAATCCCACCAAACAGTCTGACAGCTATCCTGCCAGAAATTCCACCAGACAGCCTGACAGCTAGCCTGCCAGCAATCCCACCAGCCAGCATGTCAGCTATCCTGCCAGCAATCTCATCAGCCAGCATGTCAGCTATCCTGCCAGCAATCCCACCAGACAGCTTGACAGCAATCCTGCCAGCAATCCCACCAGACAGCCTGACAGCGTTCCTGCCAGCAATCCCACCAGACAGCCTGACAGCTATCCTGCCAGCAATCCTAGCAGACAGCCTGATAGCTATCCTGCCAGCAATCTCACCAGCCAGCCTGACAGCTATCCTGTCAGCAATCCACCAGCGAGCCTGACAGCTATCCTGCCAGCAATCTCACCAGCCAGCATGACAGCTATCCTGCCAGCAATCCCACCAGACAGCCAGCCTGACAGCTATCCTGCCAGCAATCCCACTGGACAGCCTGACAGCTATCCTGCCAGCAATCCCACTGGACAGCCTGACAGCTATCCTGCCAGCAATCCTACCAGACAGCCTGTCAGCAATCCCACCAACCAGCCTGTCAGTCATCCTGCCAGCAATCGCACCAGCCAGCCTGTCAGTCATCCTGCCAACAATTACACCAGTCAGCCTGTCAGTCATCCTGCCAACAATTACACCAGCAAGCTAGTCAGCCATTCTGCCGTCAATCCTACCAGCCAGCCTGTCAGCTATCCTGCTAGCAATCCACCAGATGGCCTGTCAGTCATCCCGCCAGCCATCCCACTACCAGCCAGAAAGTCATACCTCACCGAGCATCCAGCCACCCAGCAAGCCCATCAAGGCAGTAATAACAGAAGTCCAGCAAAGGACAAGACTGTCTGCTGTGATGGTAAGTTACTTTAATTATTTTTTCATAGTACTGATCCTCACTGTTGACAGTGATTGTGGCATCGCACAGGAGGGGCCTCCAGCTTGCTTCCAAGACATTGAAATGTGTTTCTTTCCTTTCTTTTGTCTCCCTCTCACTTCAGACAGTACACCAGAAGCTACAGACTAAAGTTGCATCTTCATGCACCACCACTTTCTGTGGCACCATTGTGCCACTACACAGCATGACCATCACTAATCTGATGGTAAGTATCTGGCATTATTGTTTTTGTTGTTAAAAAGATATGCTTCCGTTCTTAAGTAGTAATGCTATCTTTTTCCTGTCACACAGGTAAACAGTAACACAGTGGCCATGCCAAGCTGGACTAAATAGTGTCTCCTTCTTTCATCACATCTGACAGGTGTAGAATAAGTGAGATTGGACAATGGATCTATTGTCACCCAATCCCCTGCCCAAAGGAACCATGCCACACACATATCTCTGGGTGCTCAGTTGGCTTCAATTTTTATTTAACCACAAGGTGTTCTTATTTACAACATTTAATCCATGTTACAGTAAAACCAAACTTTATTATTATACATATTCATATTTCATAGCATTAACATTTTCATCCATATCATCATGTCTCGGATGTACACCTGAGCATTTTCTTGTTGCATTTCTTAATTCGTCTCTGATCCGATGTACACCCAAGTCCCCATATTGCCCTCTGGATGTACAACCAGAGATACCTCCACCTGACTGGCTGCCCACCCAACCTGGGTTACTTCTTCTTTCCTTTTTCTATCCTTCCCTGTCCTCTAACCCCCTCACCCCCCTTTCTATTCCCTTTCCTCCTATGCTGCTAGCTCACCCACCTTTTCCTACTGCCTCAGCTCAATCCTTGTCCCCCTCAGCCACATACAGCTATCCACCTTCAGTAGCCCCCCCATGGCTTCTCCCCAAATCTTTTCTTTTTATCACCGCAATGTACTGCTGTCCACCTCCAGCACCCCAATTGTGGTCTTCCTTTACTGACAGATTCCTTATCTTATTCCAAAGGGAGGTGGGTGGAACCAAAACATTTAGCTAGCAAAGAGGCAGAACTCTACTTTTCTCCTCATATTATCCCAGACCCCTGACTCCCCCACCTCCTGCTGACCAATCTCCTCTCATCTTTCCCCTCCTACCTCACTTTTGCCTGTCTGTCAGTCATTCCCTTCCCCCCTTAGCCAGCCACCTCCCAAAGTTCCCTTAGGCCATATCCCTACTGACGTCACTCACATTGACTCCTCCCTTTTTCCTAACCAAACTAGAGATTAGAGATGCAGCGAAGAAAAATTCAGCCCACGAAGTGGTTGCAAAGTGGCCACTTCATGTTAGTGTTCCACTATATGGAATGCCCATTTTTAATCCTCACTTCACTACTTCACGTTGTAATTATGACTTTGCGTTGTGCACTCCACCTTATTCCACTTTGAATCTTTGGATGGCAAAGACATGACCTCAACAGCGCTGGAAGAAATGTGACATTGTGAGTTATCATTGCCAGGATCAGAATCATGTTCAACTACAGTAGGGATGTTAATGGGAAGTATGACATCATCTACACTGTCAGTCACAGCTTTAGACTCAACTACATTTTTTGAAATGGTTAACTGGTCAGAAGTGGAACTTGAGGCAGCAATACTCATGCGAGTAGAAACTGCACTAACACCACCAGCTGGGATAATATCATCTCCTCCAACTATGTGAGAAGCTGCAAATTGCACTGTAAAAAACCTTGATGGAGAAACCCCTTTACTGACATCAGCTATGCACTTCTGCATACTACCATGCACATGGACAATCTTGCCACTGGTAGCAGTGCCATGGCCAGCAACAATTTTGCTTGCATGTCTCTTTGCAGGCATTTTGGGGGATCACCAAGAAAATTCTAAACAAATTTAGATTTCTGAAGTTTCAGTCTGGGCCAGTGGATGTGAAGCAAAAAAAAACAACTGTGGCTTGCAGATGGAGATTGGGCATGAAACAGATGCAAAAGCACAGACCGATTAAGATTGTACTGTGTAATCAAGAAGAGATGCAGATGCAAAGTCACAATACCTTAGCCAGTACTCACAAGTCACAATCCAATCTGGAAAAGAATACCTTTTGCCAGTTTTGGGGGGGGGGTGCAGTGCACTGCAGTGACAGTCCAAAACCAGATACACAAAGCAGTAATAAATCATGCAGGTGCAGTGGAAAGCAGGTTCACACTGCTGCAATTACTCTGTGTCACAATAAAATGTGTCTGATTCGATGGCACTTGTTGCAAACACTCACACACACACACTACAAGTAATGCATAGCAAATGGAAAACTTCAGTAATATAACCAAATAGTTTAAACAAATTATGCACTGCTGCACCACAATAATCAGCAAAAAAAATTTTCAAGAATTACTGAAAATATTACCGTGTGTACATTAACACAGTTATACAAGAAAAATATAAGCAAAACAGAAAGACTGCCTTTTTCTCCCAGTTAATCTACCTACACCACAAATATGCCCTGCCCCCAAAGCACACTTCACAGTACACAGACTGACTGTTCTAAATTAACATTCAAAATCCACACACAAACAATAACCACTCCATGATAAGAGTACAGGAGTGTTTCCTACAATCGATGTACTAAATTTTGAGAAAAAAAATGGCTCAAAAAGGCTTTTTTAACAGCTTTTAGAGGATTTGAATAGAAGAGCTCTGAGAGGAAACTATCTCCATCTACTACTACACACACTACACAGAACGGAGGCTGTGCAGAACAATCTAGAGCCCATGTGACCTGCAATCCCATGAATCACTGCAAAATTCCCTTTGGAACTCAATAACAAGGTGAAGTGATGTGAAGTAAATTGATTTCTATGTACTTCGCATTAAACTTGATTAGAAGTGGTTGGGGGAAGGCAAAGTAATGTGAAGTCATTGTTATCAATGGTCTTTACATTCCTCATTATGACACGAAGTACTCTGCTTCACATTCCGGATTACTTTGTGGATTCCACATTACTCCATGAATTGCTTCACGGAGAAAATTTTGGCCACTTTGCCCACCTCTAACCAAAACCCTCACAAAAAAACCCTCTCCTTTTCCCTACCTGACTTTGGTTAGGTGGGAGGTGACAAAAGGGTTTGCCCATGAAAACAGACAAACTGCCTTGTATCCCTTGCCCAAAGGAACCACACAACACATATCTCTGGGTGCTCTGTCAGCTTCAATTTTTATTTAACCACAAAGTGTTCTCATTTACAACATTTAATGCATGTTATATAAGACCAGACTTTATTATTACACATATCCCTATTTTATAACATTAACATTTTCATTCATATCATCATGTCTTGGATGTACACCTGAGCAATTCCTTGTCGCATTTCTTAATTCACCTCAAACCTAGATGTACACTCGAGCCCCCATATTGCCCTTTGGATGTATGCCAAAAGTTACCCCCACCAGGCTGGCTGCCCACCCAACCCAAGTTACTTCCAGAAACACAGAAACATAGAAACTGTCAGCAGATAAGGACTGTCAGGCCCATCCAGTCTGCCCAAATGCCCTAAACTAGTTTGTAGCCTCTGACTTTACCTGGTCAATGGATTTTCACCCCTCCTCTATTCCATGCGTCCACCACACTCTCTGTGAAGAAAAGCTTCCTTATTTTGCCTCAGCCTGCCACCTTCCAATTCTGTATCATGTCCCCTCATTCTTCTACATCTCTTATACTGGAAGATTTCTCCGCCTGCACCTTGTTAAGGCCCTTAAGGTACTTGAATGTTTCTATCATGTTCCCCCAATCCCTCCTCTCTGCCAGCGTATACATGTTCAGATTCTTTAGTCTCTCCTCATATGTTTTCTGCTTGCAAGCCCTGTACCATTTTAGTCACCCTTCTCTGGACCGCCTCCACCCTGTCAATGTCCTTACAAAGGTGCAGCCTTCAGAACTGCACACAGTACTCTAGGTGAGGCCTCACTAGTGTTTGTACAATGGCATCACCACCTCCCACCTTCTGCTAGTAATACTTCTGCCTATGCACCTCAGTGTGCCACTGGCCCTCCTTGCAGCCTTTGTATTCTGCTTAGACACCTTTAGGTCATCCAAAATGATAACCCCCAGGTCCCTTTCTTCCTTGGTAATAGTTAGCAACTATCTCCCCCCATTCTGTAGCTTTTCCCAGGGTTCCTTTTTCCCAGGGGCATTATTTTGCACTTCTTGGAATTGAACCTTAGTTGCCACACTTCAGACCATTTTTCAAGCTTCTCCAGTCCCACTTCATTCTCTCCACCCCGTCCAGAGTATCCACCCTATTGCAGATCCTGGTGTCATCTGCAAACAGCCAGTCCTGTCCCTCCAGTCCTACTGCAATGTCACTAATGAATACATTAACCAGGACTGGCCCAAGGACTGATTCCTGAGGTACCTTACCGATCACCCCTCTCTCCCCTGATTGAATCCCATTTACCACCACCCTCTGCTTCCTGTCCATAAGCCAGTTTCTAACCCAGTTTGCCACCTTGTGCCCCATACCCAGACTACTCATTTTGTTGACCAGCCTTTTATGTGGTTATGTGGGATGGTGTCAAAGACTTTGCTGAAACTGAGGTAGGTGACATCTGCTTCCCCCCGATTTACTTCCCTTGTCACCCAGTAAAACAAATCTATCAGATTCTTTTACTGCAACCTTTCTGCTGTGAATCCATGTTGCCTCAGATCCTGGGCACTGCTGGATTCCAAGTGTGCCACTATTCTTTCTTTAAGAAGTGCCTCCATGATCATTCCCACTACTGAGGCAAGGCTGACTGGCCTACAGTTCACTGCCTCCTCCCTGCTACCACTTCTTCCCTTCTTTGCCTCCCACTCCTGGTCTCTTGTCTATCCTTCCCAGTCAACTAACCCCTCGCCCTCTTTCTATTCCCTTTCCTTCTCTAGACTGTCTCCAGCATCCAGCGTTAGAAGGTGTGCTTCCTTCCTATCATTCCTATTCTCCATTTTTCAATCATGTCTCCTAGCTGTAAATTAAATATCTTGAGACCCACCTACCTCAGAGACATGTACCCCATCCAACCTGTATAAACCCTCACACTGGGGCTTGGCTTCATCATACTTTACCACCTCCCCTTGAAGCTCCCTAAGTATTGTTGCAACCCTCCTATTCAGCCTCTTTCTGGACCTGTCCACTGCCTTCCATTCCACGGTGTACCACCACACCCTTCTCCTACCCCCCAAATTGTTATCCCCTAAATGAATAATCAAAAGATCTGGCTTGGGCAGTTTCCATCTCATTTCTTCTAACAATGGCAGCAGTTATCCCCATCTCATGCCCATCAAACCCTTCAAGTGTAGCTTTGTGTCTTCCAGATTTTGGTGTAGCTGTCTCCCCCAGGTGAAGTTGCTGCTCTCCTCTCTGCCCAGTAAATAAATGAGTTCCCATGATCCACACATCTCTTTTCCATCTGCCTCTGAAAGTAAACTCAAAGTCATTAGTGTCACAAGTTTCTGATGTACATCCTGTAACAATCTGTCTTCCATCTCCTAACTTTTTTCACATCCTCAGTAGCTCCACTTTTTGTATCTAATTTGGACCAGCTGTGAACTAGACACTGGGGCCAAAGTGCTGTGAATAAACAAAGGCCCCTTTCGCATGGTCTAACTGCTTTGAATTCCTGCATAGCTCATACTGGGCACACTGTGTGTTCCTTTTGTCCTGACGGGGTCATTGTAACACATTTTCCTGTCTTGTCTGTCTTGGAACTCCTCAGGTGCACCTCCAGCATGTCATTTATTTATTTATTTATTCGTTCATTCAATCAATCTTGGATTACAAAGTACTTTTGAGTACCAAGAAGCTCATTTACAAAGATTCCACGTCAGTGAAGAGGGTGTCAATCAGACATAGGAGAAACTAACAAATTGAGTTACTAATATACAGTGCCATTAACAATACATCATGGATAAACAGCAATATTAAAGGAGAGAAGGAGTTTAAATTGACATAGAGAGGAAGAGGAGAGGGTAGTAGAGTTTTAAGACCAAGCAAGTATTGGTAGCAGTCAGTGGCTTTGTCAAAGTTGCAACTGGGGTAGGCAGGAAGTAGGGAGGGGGAAATAAGGGGAGGAGAGAGGAAGCAGGGCAGGGGAAAAGGGTGGTGGCCAATTGCCTAGTCAATGCTAACATGAGGTGAAATCAGGAGGAAAGGGAGCATGGTAGGGGAGGAGGGAACGTGGACTGGAGTACTTATGAATTAGGTGGTACAATCACCGGAGCTTTCAGTTATGATATTTTGCCAGAGCATATGCTTGAACTAGCCGAGTTTAGGTAGATTAGCCAATTCACTGCACAGATCATTGAACCAAAATGGGGCTCTAAAAAGAAAGGATCGCTGGCATTGAGTAGTCTGGCACCTTGGGACAAGAAGGAGTTCAGTTATTGAGGTGCGTGTGTGATGAGTCTTGAGAGATTTGTTCAGTAGACATCCCACACCCGGTGTCAAGAGCCCAAGGAGCACATTTTTAGTAAGAAGGCACATTCGGTATTTGATCCTACCACTTAGCTGAAGCCACCAAAACTGATCATAGAGTTCACAAGTGTTGGTGAGGTGAGCAGCACCCGTGATAAGTCTACAGACCTTGTTCAGAGTGACAGTTAGTCTTTTGAGTGATTTAGTGGAAGCAGTTCCATATATGACTAAGCCATAATCAATGATTGACAGAACCAAACTACATTCTACAAGCTTGAATGCTTCAGGAGTTAAACTCCTTCTGTATCTGCAAAGGAGCTCAATCCTAATATTAACAGCCCTGGCAACATTCTCGATGTGAGGCACATATGTGAGGTAACTATCCAAGGTTACACCTAGGTACTTAAAGTGCTGGATTAGTTTGAGGGGGGCTCCTTGGTTATTCCTAATGGCAAGAGCATGTACCTTGTGCTCACTGTGAGAGAATGAAATCAACAAAACTTTTGTTTTCTTGTTGTTTAGTACCAGTTTGTGTGTACTAAACCATTGCTCGACTTCCATGAATCTGAGTTGCAGATTGTTTTCAAGCAGGTTTGGATCTAAGTGGCTTGCAAAGATGACAGCATCATCCACATAGAGGAGAGTCCATTGATGACATGCAGATGGCAAGTTGCTCAGGAAGATACTAAAAATGAGTGGACCCATGATTTACCCTTGTGGTACTCCAGATTGGACTTATCACTGTTTGGAGACAACATTAGATATCTTCACCTGCTGAGATCTATCTCGAAGATAGCTTCTGAACCATTGCACCGTATCAAGTGAAAGACCAATTTTAGTTAGTTGTCTGAGGAGAAGTGGGTGATTAACAGTGTCAAATGCCTTCATTAAATCTATAAAGGTTCCTCCTACAAGATTACCTTGGTCAAATGATTGCTGAATGAAGCTGGTAACTTCTAGCAATGCTGTGGTGGTGCTGTGCTCTTTTCTAAATTCATGCTGCTGCAAGCATTGGATGGAGTATTTTTCAAGGCAATCCACATTCATTCCAGCACTTTGGTTATGGTAGGGAGGATTGATATTGGTCTTTAGTTGTTATGCAGAGCCCAATCACCAGATTTATGTACTGGGGTCACCAGGGCTGTTTTCCATACCTGCGGGAATTGTGACAGGGTTAGAGAGAGGTTAATTATCTTAGTTATGGATTAGAGTACTTCCTCTAAGGTGAGCACAATAAGTTTGAGGTTTAGAGAGTCACCACTATGTCTAGCTTTCCCAACACCTTATTCATGAGTTTTCTTACCTGGGTCACTGAGACCTTCTTAAAGTAGAATGGAGGATGCTCAGGGAACCTGTCCTCATAGTGACTAGCTGTCCTTGCAGGGGTATCATCAAAAAAGTCTTGTGGAAGAACACTGCTCAGGTTAGTGAAGGCATTGTTAAAAGTATTTGCAATTCTAAGCTGGTCAAGGGTGGGGGAACCATCCAGGTTTAGCATTGTAGGTGACATCTTTGGGCCTTTACCAGTGATATCTTTGATATTCAATCAAGCTTTTCTGCTGTCACCCCATGTGTTGGAGAACAGCTCCCTATAGTGTTTACTTTTCACCTGTTGAATAGCCCACATGCAGGCATTTCTTAAGGCGTTATAAGCTTGCAGATCCTGCTGTTTACCTGATGTTTTGGCACGGTGCCAGAGATAATCCCAGAGTTTCAGGCTATCTATGAGCTCAAGAGTATCCAGTGATGCACTGTGCCATGAACCTTCATCTTTTTAAATGGGGCATGTATGTCACAGGCAGCATTGAAGGCCTTAGTGAAGTGCTCAAGCACTGCGTTAATGTTGTCAGTGGAGTCCAGCAGAGTCCAGTACTGACAACATAGTTGTTGTTTTAAGTCGTCCAGGTGGCCATGTTTTAGCATTCTGTTGTAGATATTTTGAGGTGGGGGTATGCTCAGGAGTGATCCAGGGATGCACTGTGCCATGAACCTTCATCTTTTTAAATGGGGCATGTATGTCACAGGCAGCATTGAAGGCCTTAGTGAAGTGCTCAAGCACTGCATTAATGTTGTCAGCAAAGTCCAGAAGAGCCCAGTACTGACAACATAGTTGTTGTTTTAAGAGGTCCAGGTGGCCATGTTTTAGCACTCTGTTGTAGATATTTTGGGGTGGGGGGTATGGTTTGGTTGGACTAGCTGCAGGTGATGGGTGAGTGGTCATTAAGGGAGTCAGCGTGTACAATTACATTAGAGATGCTATCAGGGTGATTTAAGATTATCCAGTCAAGGGTGGTGCATGACCCGTCTTATAATTTATTCTGGTCTGGGAACTGAAGAGTTGAGTGGGGTGTAGAGCCAATAAAGCCTCCTTTATAGGTCCAATGGCTGACGACAGCCAGTTTGTATTGAAATCACCCAGAATAATTGTCTCAGCAAGGTGATTTTGTACATGGAGATAGTCCAGAATGCTGTTGAGACCTGAGGTTGGGTCTTTAGTGTGTATGTAAACTGATTAGACTGATAGTACTGTGAGTATTCTGCAGTGGGACTCCAGTAGTACTTTAATTGCCATTATCTGGGTTGGGCATCCTAGGTCAGTCACAGGCAAGGCTAGTCCCTTTAGCGAGTTTTTTAGATAGATGGCACAACCACCACCAACATGTTTGGATGACCTATCCAGTCTGAATATAGCATATCCAGGTAGAGCAACTGCTGTGTCATGTATTTTGGGGGACAACCAAGTTTCAATGACAGATAATATGTCAGAGTCATGCTGTGAGACCCAGACTTTGATGGTGTCAGTTTTGCACAGCAGACTACAAATGTTGATTGTAGCCAGATTTATAGTACCCTGCTTGTGATGAACACCATAAGTAGTTTGTCCTGCTAGTCCTGGATTAGGGTGGATGTTGCCTGATAGCAGAAGTAATGATTGGTCAAGCATAAGGAGGTGTTCTCTTAGCAGCTTTGATGAACGTTTAACAGTCCCTCTGGTGCAATAGAGCCTTTTAACTTTCTTGCTCAATATGAGGAAGATGATGGGATCAGGGAAGGTATTGATGCAAACAGACGTGCTATATGAAGCCCAGTCATTAAGGTGAGGATGGATCAAAAAAAGACACCATGGCCTATTTGTGATGCTGAAAAAAATTCCCAGAGGTACAGCCTTTGTTGTTGTGAGGGTTGTTGCCAAAATCCTTATTAAATTGTTGTTCTTTGTTTAGGTTAGGGTTTCCAGAGTGACTGAGTAAAATAAAGAGGATGAGAAGGTGGAGTAGGGTACTCAGGGTAATCTTGCACATTGTAACCAGTTAAAGCTTAGTCAGTAAGTTATGCAGCAGGGACTGACTTAGCACTAAGAATGAGGACTGGTAGGGTCAGAGGTTTCACATAGCCCTCATGTGGCCATTAATTATAATCCACTAGTGAGACAGGAGGTAAGCAGCCAATAGGATGGGAGAGGTGGGGAGGCCAGTGCTTAGGTGTATTTAATAGTGGCCGGGTTTGGGGTGGGAGTGCGGGAGAAAAATGGGGTTGGGGCAGGAGGGCGGGAGAAAAGTATATAGGCAAAAGGGGAACTTGTTTAACCAGGAAAGGCACACTAAGCCGGAATTTGTTTCCAGGTGTGACCTGGGAGCACAAGGAAGTTAAGTGACTTGCTCAGGATCACACAGCATGCAAGTGGAAGCTGTGGGATTCAAACCCAGGTCTGGTCTGCTGGATGTCACCAGATTTGCAGCTCAGAGTCTTAGACCACTGCAAAAGCCGAGCTAACTGCAGCCAGTGAGCTGCTTGAGGAAGCCGCACCCCATGGCAAGAAGCAGAGAACAAAGGATTAAGGAGACAGCCAATGGCAGGGTAGAAAATACAGTGGTGTCCAATTGCTGTTCAGCCTAGGAGCTGGAAGAGTCCCTGGGAAACGTACCTTGCTGGGTCCCAGGAGTGGCTGCTGAAAGGCAGGATTCAAAGGTGGCAGCTGCCAGCCAGAGGAGCCAAGGCCACAGCTGCTTCAGAGCATGAGTCAAGGGCTGGAACCTGTAAAGGAGGAGGGAGAAGATATTAGGGCAAATTAAGCAGTACCTGCCCAAATACTAAATCGGGGGGATGTGTTATGGACAAAGGTAGAGGGGAAGGGGTGAGAAAGCAAGGAGGGGAAAACAACAGGAGAAGAGAAACTGGGGGGGTTGGCTGGTTTCAGGAGCAAGGAAAATTAGCAGGACAAAGGAAGGTGGTGGTCGAGCACGTGAGCGACTGCTAGGCTCAGCAGAGTTGAAGTAGTGAGACTAAGAGAAACAGGAGCTATGACTGGGTGAGGGGTTGAGACACAGAGCGCTACAGACTCGGCATTCATTTTACAGAAAGGAGGGGAGAACTAAGATAGGAGCTCAGGTATGACAGTGTTAAGGGCAAAGTGGTGGAAAAGGGGGATAAGAGAATGAGCAAAGACAGAGAGAGAGAGGCCCTATACAATTACTAAAATTAGCTATGCTAGTGCAAAAAATCACATTTTCTAAACAGTTAAAAAAAAACATTGTAAACATAGTATTTCCTGTATACAAAACAGTTCATAGGCAGGAGAAAAATATAGAGGCAAAAGCTGAGCTGACTGCAACTGGGGAGCCACTTGAGAAAGCCATGCTCCTTGGCAAGAAGCAGAGAAGAAGGGATTCAGGAGACAGCTAATGGCAGGGCAGGAAATGCAGCAGCGTCCAATCACCATTCAGCCTGCAAGTTCAAGGGCCAATCAGGTAGCAGCTAGAGGAGCTGGAGGAGTCCCCAGGAAACTTACCTTGCTGGGTCCCAGGAGAGGCTGCTGAAAGGCAGGATTTGAAGATGGCAGCAGCAGGTCGGAGGAACCAAGGCCACAGCCACTTCAGAGCCCGAGTCAAGGGCTGGAACCTTGCTGGGCCCAGGATTGGCTGCTGAAAGGTGGGATTTGAAGGTGGCGGCTGCTGGCCAGAGGAGCCGAGGCCATGGCTGCTTCAGAGCCTGAGTCAAGGGCTGGAACCTTGCTGGGTCCCAGGAGTGGCTGCTGAAATATGAAATTTGAAGGTGGTGGCCGCCGGCCAGAGGAGCCGAGGCCATGGCCACTTCAGAGCCGGAGTCAAGGGCTGAAACCTGTAAGGACCATTGAACCATTGGATATCATCCCAATTGAGCCCGTTGTGGCCCCATGACCCAGCCTGCCCCACTACCTCACTCACCCAGAATGCACCATGGTACATTACCATAAAAACTGCTACAAAGAGGCATGCCTCATAGTGTAACACACCTTCCCATTGCCCCGACTAGCCTGCCCAACAGCTTTTCCAAAATTGGTTTCCTCTTGTCCTAAGTCTTCCGATTTAATCTGTTCCACCTTTGTATCATCCTCCTTACTAGTTGTCCTTTTTTCTGTGTCACCCCAACCTCTTACGTTACAAACTAGACCTGTTGCTGCCACATGCACCCCCATGGTAGCATGTGCCATCCCTTCTTCCCATTTTTGAACTATAAACTTTGCCACCTGGTCCTCAGTCATGGCCCCACTTACTTCTATGCCATTTTTCTTTCTGAAAGCCTGAAACCTCCTCCAAAATCCCTCAAATGCTCTCAAGGTCCTTGCTGACCAAGAGCTCCAGAAGAGTAATTTGACTCCTTTCCGTCAATATCCTAAATGCACTGTGGGACGTCAGTCCTTCTGCCCTCTTCTCTTGGGGCAACTGCGTGAAACCTATCCAACTGAAGATGAGAAAATCTGTCAGCTATGGTGTTTTGCACTTCCTCTATATGCTTTGCTCTAAAGAACATGTACAGTCAAAGCCCTTATAATATAAATTGCACAAAACCCCTCATCACAGTGTTTGACACCGCCAGCTGTCTGTTCAATACCTCTATAACTGTATACCATTGCTACAGCAATGGTAAGACAGCGAAGACCAGTACAGTGACAGACTCAGCTGTTTGCTGTATTGGTCCACTGTCTTACCAATGCCATTGTCTCCAAGGAGTTTTCCCCCTCCCCAAAAAAACTCTGACTCGGAGCTGGTAATCTTTAGTGCTGGTGTGTGTGGTATCTGAGCCCACCACATGGGGGGGTGCAGGGAGCAAAGCCCCCTGCAAAACACTTGTTTTCCTGGATGGCACAATGCCGACTGTCAGCATTGTGCCATCGCTGTAATAGCATTCAACAGGATTCCTGTTGATGCGGCATGGTGGAACCCTTTACAACTGCTTTGTTGTCACACCAGAAAGTCACTTTTTGATTTCATAACTGTTCCTCGCAGACCACTGTTGCCACCCATATAGGTAAAATCTGTAGGAGTGTGATGTCCTGAGTTGACTCCTTGACTACCCATTCCTTTGGCCATTTTTCTGACATCCATTTTCCTTGAAAATATGCCCCCATCCCGTATGCCCCTGATGCATCCATGTACAACTGTAAATCTGTATTAAATACCCATTTGTCCTGCCAGAAGGTCACCCCTTTGTATTCACTTAAAAACTCCTCCCATACCATCATATCATCCTTCATTGCCCTGCTGATGTCCACCCAGTGACGTGGTAACCTTGCCCTTGTCATCACCCTTGCTATCCTCCTAGTGAAACCCTGATCTGAAGCTACTGCCCTACATATGAAATTCAGAAGTCCCAGTAGTTGTTGCATTAACCTCAAGGGTACCCTGCGCTGACACATAACTACATCTAAAAGTTCCTTCAGCTTCTTTACCTTTTGCTCGGGAAAGCAAAATAATCTAGCTTCCACATCAACCTCAGTCCCTAAAAATTCTAACTTTGTTATGGGCCCTTCTGTCTTTTCCACTGCCAATGATATCCCCAGCAGTACGCAAAATTCCTGAAAATCCCCCAGCATCTTTGCAGTTCCCTATCTCCCTTGCGCTATCAGCAAAAAGTCATCCAAATAATGTACCACTGATCCGTGCTTGTATTGTTTATTAAACGCCCACTGAACCCAAGTGCTAAATTGCTCGAAAGTGGTCCATGCCACTGAGCATCCCATTGGCATTGCTTTGTCTAAATAAAACCCCCATTAAACTTAAAACCTAACAAATTCCAGTCTTTCAGCCTTACTGGAAGCAACCAGAAAGCTGACTCATTGTTGGCCTTAGCCAGCCATGCCCCTTTTACTGCACTGATTATCTGGACAGCCTGTTCTAGCATGGCATATGTTACAATGTTCTGTTCCTCACTAATAAAATCATTTACAGACCCTCCCTCTGGGAAGCATAGATGATGTATTACCCTGAACACCCCCCGGCTGTTTCTTAGGTACCAATCCCAATGGTGACACCCAAAAATTGGAAAAAGGCGTGGTTCAAAATGGGTCTTCTACCCTCCCAGCCTTCTTTGCCTTCTCTATCTTTTTTGCCAATATGTCCTATTTTCCATTTACTGATCCCAAATTCCTAGTCCTCATGGTCCTCCTAGCCCCAGTATAATGTAACAGAAAACGCTTTGTGAATCCCTCTTCAGTAGCTTTGCCGCTAACTTGTCCAGGTAACTGTCAAGCCACACCACCATCTGTTCCAGGTTGATGGGTGATTGTGCCAGCCAGAAACCCCCTCTTACCCCTTATTTGCCCTTTTCTTCATCTTCCCCCTGTTCCTGCCCCAAACCTCATCCAAAACATAAACAAAACATAAAGCCTTCCCTGTGTACCCTGCCTCCAATTTCCCCCTCTCTGTCCCCCTGCTCCACCCTGAAATGTAGACCCATCAGCCAAAAAAACTGTACTCCTGACTCCACCACCTCGACACCTCATTAAAGGATGTGGCCCTCCCCACTTTGAACATGCATGCTTGCACAAGCAATTTGGCCATGTGCAGTGTGCTCTATTGAATCCCCAACAATACTTCTGTAGGCCTCCATCTCATTGGCCCTCTCTTAACCCCCAGCAAGTAGTGTCATGATCTCAAACCATATGTCAGTGTTCCTAGTATCCCACCACACACCCCAGAGACACCATCTTCTGCCTGAATTTTTCATCGTAGTGTAGCCAGCCCATCCCCCCTTCTTTCTATGTGCATCCCGAATTATTAGAGAGTATGCCAACAAAGGAGTGGCCAGCCCTGGTCTCTATTCTATCATGATTGATGTAAAATTACATAAATCCTGTTGGCCACGCATCTATCAAATGCCGCCTATAAATCTTGGCTTCCTCAGACTTCCCTAGTAATGCCAGCACTGCAGCCATTTCTGACTTCCCCATCCTTTCTTTCTCTTCATATTTCTTTGTGGTCTCTTTATTGAGCAGCACACAAATGTCTACCTATTCACCCTTCCATATTTTTTCTTTCAGGGACAGGGGAATATGGTCCCTAATCCACACTCCTGGCTTACTGCTATCCACACCTGCCCCCACCCCCAGATCCTGTGGCTTTCTGCCCTCATCTCATTTTTCTTCCTCCTGCCCCCCTTTTCCTTTCTTTTTGATCTCTCCCAGTACTTTCTCTAATTCCCCTACCCCATTCTCTCCCATGGAACTAACCAGTTGTTCCTCATATTCTTTTAGGCTCCCTTCTACTGTGAAAATTCACCTGATTGGGCTTACTTGGGATGTATAACCCTTCTCTCACCCACCGTTGGGCTTTTTTTTCTGGCTTCTCCTCAGGGCACAGTGTTCTTCCTTTTCTCACCCTTCTTGCTTGTTCCTGGCTCTTCATCCCCCTCCTTGATCATCAGCTGCACCTTCTCCAGCATCCCTGCCTGCATTCACCTCCATCATTTCAATGGCCTTCTTCAGTGTCTGTTCCTTCCCAGCTTCTTTCTGTCTCCTGGCCACCATGATGCTTCCTGAAAATGCCAACAACAACATAACTCCATTATTACCTGTTTCACTCCCCCTTGTCCCCTTTAACTGTGCAGCACACCCATCTGTTGATTTTTTGGTTTTTTTCTTGATAATCCAAGCTATTCCCTCCCCTCTAGTTGCTCCACCCAATCAAACCTGTTGGTATGCCTGCTGCCAGGAGTTGAGGAAGTCCCCCCATCCAAGGCCCTTAGCATGCATATCCCACCAAAAAATAATATTTTAAGCAGATTAATCAAATTGAACAATGTATTGACCCTTTAGCAATGTTTAAATGATGCCCTGTTAAAATGCATCATCGGAACATTGTTCTAGAGCCCAACCCCAATGAAGTGAGACCACACATGATGTTATGTTAGTTGCTCAGTCAGCACACCTTGTATTAACATTCTTAACAATGTTCTATTAGCATAGTACAACCCAAATCCTTTTTGTCACAATTTTTCAATTCATTTATTTCCAATCCACTTCATACCATCATCATAATTTATTTACCTTTATTTAAATTTTTATTACATATTCTCATCTCATCTCATCACTTTGTTATTCTTTCTCCCGAGATGTAATTCTGAGGGGGTCTTTTTCATCAGTACTGGGCAAGGTGCATTCCTGACCCCCCCCCTTCTTGCTACCTTTGGTGTCCACACCCCTGAGTAGCCCTCCTACCCAGCCTTGGCGTACACCAAAGTTGAGTTGCTCCCCCCTTCCCTATTAAGGAGTTCCTTACTTCTTTTCTTTCCTTCCCATCAATCAATTCTTTTGAATGATCGTGTCCTTATCCCACTTTTTTCTTCTTGCCCTCTTGCCTGGGTGGTGGGTGAGAAACAAACATAATGGCTAGAAAAAGTGAGGAAGACACCTAATTTGCAGCCCCTTATTAACCCCATCAAATCCCTCCCTTCCTAGCTCTAATTCCCCCCCCTTCCCTTACCCAATCAAATTTGTCTTCCCTATTGTCTCTTGCTCCACCCCCTTTCTGACCTCATAGCCCCTTAGCCAAGTCCCTTTTTACCTTTTGCCTTCTCTTACTCAGCCCCTTCCTTATGTAATGGTCCTTCCCCCTTTCCTCCCTCCCTCATCCCCTTCCCTGCCCTCTCTCTCTCTCTCGCTCTCTATCTACTGCACTTCCTTCATGGGTCCAGGCCTAAAACAACAGTGCCTGTCCTTTAGGGACAAACCTTTCTGTTCTAGAGCCTTACCCCAATGAAGTAAGACCATACATGATGTTATGTTTATTGCTCAGTTGGCACACATTTTATTACAATTCTTAGCAATTTTCTATTAGCATGGTACAATCCAAATCCTTTTATGCATAACCTTTACAATCCACTTCATACTAGCATCATAATTTATTTACCCTTATTTCAATTTTTATTACATATTCTCATCACATCACTTTGTTACCTTTCACCCCCAGATGTAAATCTGAGGGGGGTCTTTTTCTTCTATCCTGGGCCAGGTAGATTCCTGATCCCCTTCTTGCTACCTTGGGTGCCCACACCCCTGAGTAGCCCTCCTACCCCACCTTGGCATACACCAAAGTTGGGTTCCTCCCTGCTCCCCTATTAAGGACTTCCTTCCTTCTTTTCTTTTCATCCACTAGCCCATCTCCAGCTTACATTAGAAGGCAGGCTTCCTCTCTTTTCCGAAAAGTCACACTCTCGCACCCCTTTTTTTTATACCCACTTATTATTTATTACCATGCATCTATGCCCCTCCCTAATTCCATTATAAAAATATTATTGCTCATCTCTGATAAATGGACCTCGTCTTCCCTATACAACACTGCTATCTTCTTCATTAGCTCATCGTGACTCACCACCGATCCTCCAAGGCCCCTGAAGCATTTTCCCATCCTCCTGCTCATCCTTTTCCATGCTCCATCTATTGCCTTATGGCTTTTTGCATATTGCCACACTCTCCATGGTACCATTTCCGACCAGGTGAAGGTGACATTAGGCCACCACCTGTTTACAACCCCCAGATCCTCCTGGATTTGATAAAAAATGTCCAGCCAAGGCCAAGTGCCCAGATCATGTCCTCCCAAATGAACTATAATTAAGTGTGAGGCTGGGTTGGTCCTGTGTGTTTCCTCCAGAAGTGCCAAGAATTGCCCATCACATCCCCTGTATTCCTCTCCAGAGAATGTGCACCTCTTGGTGATTGTAATAAAACTGCTTTCCTCCTGGCTTTCTCTCTGCTTGCCATTCTGCCCAATAAATGTAGGAGTGTCCCACGATCAAAACCTCCAAACACTTGATGTTTTCTAAAATACATAAAGGAAACATTTGAGATGCTCTAGTAACAAAACCTCTCCCCCCCTCATTCTTTCCTGTAAACTACATTTGCCCATATGCATCCGGGTCCTGTGAAGAGAAAACATCATCCATTAGTCACTGATACACCAAACATATTTTTTATAACAACTGGACATCCATCTGCCCAGACTCTTCAGACCCTCCTCTTGAACCCCTTTTACCAGCACCTCAGATGCCATACATATCTGGAATGAGTGCCAAGAGTACCTCCCCAGGTCCTCCCCATAGCAGCAATCCCTTCCTTCTAGACCCCTGCCAAATGTGCCCCCATGGCTGCAGTTCCATTTTCATGTATGAACATCATACCGCATCCCTGTGGCCTGATAGCCAGATAGTCCTTCATGGCTTGTACTGGGAAAATGCCCTTCATCATATTTTTGTGTAGGAAAACAATGGTCCCCTCTCCCATCTTGTCAGTCTTAGATTTTCTCCATATTATGGTAATCATGTTCTCACTCCACCAAATGTCCCCCCACTGTAGACCCATTTGCTGTTCTGATTGCACTGGGCCAGGCAACTCTCCTACTCTAAAGGCCCCACAATACATTGTTGTGCATATTACGGTGAACAACACTGCCTCATAGGCCAAGTAGCATACCTGTGTTAAGGCTCCTGTCAGCCTCCCCAAAATGTGCTTTCATATGGTCCATCTTTTGTCATGCTCACTCCTTTTCACCCTCAGCTATCCCATCATCATATGCTTCATGATCTGCCCTTTACTGGGGTCCCCCCAACCCTTCAGGGTACAGACCCAACCTACGGCAGCTAAATGCACATTAATAGTTGTGTGGGCCACTCCCTTCTGCAATCCTGAAACTAAAAACCTGGCTACTTGCTCTTCAGTGACTGCCCCACTTACCTCCATGTTGTTCCTGACCAGAAAAGCCTGGATCATTCTCCAAGACCCCTTGTATGCTTTTAAGTGCTGTCTGCCTAAGAATTCCAAAGTAGAAACTCTGATCCTTCCAACCAATCTCCCACAATTCTGTTGGGATCTTCATCCCTGCCTCAGCCACCTTCAGAGCAATGGCCCAGAACCTGTCCATCTGCAGTTGGGAGAGATTGTCAGCTACGGTATTCTGTACTCCCTCTGTATGCCGAGCCTGAAAACTCATGTTAAGCCATAAACCTTGCAGTACTAACTGTCTCAAGACCCATAAGATTGTGACTGATGCTGCTCCTCTGTTATTCAGTACATTCACTACTACTCGGTTCTCACACTGAAAAGTCACCCATTGGTTGCGTAGGGCCTCCGCCCATACTTCTGCTGCTACCCATATTGGGAATATTTCCAACAGGGTGTTGCCCTTAGTTAGTCCCCTTTCCAACCAAGACTGAGGCCATAGCTCAGAAAACCATTGCCCCTTAAAGAAAGTCCCCACCCCAATCCACCTGATGCATCCATACATAGCTCTAGGTCCATATTGAATAACCACTCCTCCTGCCAAAAAGTTTTCTTGTTATATGATTGTAAGAAATATTCCCACACCACCATGCCTTCCCTAACTGCCTTAGCAATATCAACCCAGTGATGTGGCCATCTGGCTCTTCTCATCGCCTTGGCCAGGTGACATATAAATGCACACCCAGGTCAGATGGCCCGACAAGCAAAATTCAGATAGCCTAGCACTTGTTGTACCATCTGATGAGTCACCCACCTTTTCTGCATTATGCCTCCCAGTAAATCCTTCAACCTGTGTACCTTATCTGCAGGCAAACAGAAAAGTCCCTTTCCAGCATCAGTCTCTATCCCTAAGAATTCCAGACACAGGCTAGGTCCTTCTGTTTTGTCTGCTGCTAAGGGAACCCCCACCTTACGGCACATATCTTGATACTCCTTCAGCATCTTTTTCACACCTTGTTTGCCCTCACCTATAAAAAGGAAATCATCTAAATAATGCACTACTGACCCATGACCATATTTCTCTTTAAAAACTCATTGAAGCCATGTACTAAATATCTCAAATGTTGCACAAGCCACTGAACACCCCATTGGCACGACCTTGTCAAAATAGTACAACCCATTTACCTGGACTCCCAACAGCTCCCAGTCTTCCCTCCTAACTGGTGACAAATGGAAAGTCAATTCTATGTCTGTTTTTGCCAGCCATGTCTCTTTCAAAGCCCTTATCAATGCCACTGCATCTTTCAGCATACCATAAGACACCCTACTGTCCTCTTCCTTAATGTAATCATTAACTGAATCCACTTCCAGGTGGGATAGGTGATGGATCACCCTATATTCCCCTGGCTGTTTCTTGGACATGAGTCCCAAAGGTGGTACCTGGAGGTGGGCCAAAGGAGGCTCCTTGAATGGACCTTCCACTTGCCCTGCCTCCCTCTCTTTGTTAATCTTTCTCTCAAACTGCTCCTCTTTCCCTTTTATGGACCCTAAATTCTTTGCCCGTTTTCTTTCCCTCCCCATGGTATTGTAGATTAAAACCCTTCTGAAAACCTGCGCTAAGTAACTATATGGGATATGCCTCCAGATAGCCGATTACCCAACTTTTTACATTTCTACCTTAATGGATGTCAGTGCCAGTGGAAAATGTCCAACCTGCATTCTTTCACTTTCATCCTTGATTATACCCTCTGCCCCTGAATATCCCCTTCCTCTTCCCCCATTGTCCCAATGTCTCTCTCTCTCAATTCCCACCCAAAGGACTGCCCCCGGTACACACTCCCTGTGTTCTTATCCCATGTCCTGCATTTTGATGCCAAGTGTACACCCCCACACTGTGAACAGGCATGCTTAAATTTACAATTGGGAAAAGAGCAGAATGTTCTGTTGTATCCCCAACACTTTTGGTACCCATTCAACCCCTTAGACCACTCCAACTCTGACCCCCCAGCTATCATCATTGTTTTCAAACACAGATCTGAGTGCCTCGAATCCCAATGACAATCCCCACTAAAGTTCGTCATCCACTGCAAGAACCTTTCATCATACTGGAGCCAATTGGTCCCCCCCCCACATCTTGTACGCACGCCTGATAATCAGAGAGTATGCTAGCAAAAGCGTACCCATCTCAGGCTTCTTTTCTTGAACTATGGCACTATAGTAAGTAAACCCTATGGATCATGCATCCCACATCTTACCCTTAAAATGTGGTGCCTTCTGTTCTTCTCCCTTCCCTACTAACAGTACCGCAGATGCTAATGCCTTCTTACCAAAACTATCCTTCTCCTCATATTTTTCTGCCATTGCTTTATCTACTAAGGCAAAGACATCTACATATTCCTCCTTCTGTATTTTTTCTTTCATAGCCATGGGTACATGATCCACTATAAGCACTCCAGGGGTGCCTACCACTCTCTCCACAGTATCCCTTTTCTCCATCCCCTTTTCTTCTGTCACCTTCTCCTTGCATTTTCTTTTTTCCAGCTCAGTTAAAACTTTCTTAAGTTTTCCTATTCCATCCCTCCATACCTCGCAACAATTGTTCCACATATTTCTTAATACTACTTTCATCTGAAACATCATCCATACCTCTGCTGGGTTTGGGGATGCTGAATGGTCCTGGTTGTGGTGTTGGTTCTGGCACTGGTACTAGCATCAACCCTGTTGGTCCTGGTGGCATTGGCTGTGAGGCAGGTGTTGGGAGGTCTAAACCTCACTTTCAGATTCTTGACACTATTGGGAATGCAAGTAATCACAGACACGTTGCATTAGAGTAATAAACAAGTATATTACTACAAAAGGGATAAATCACAGTTGCCCTAAGCAGTTCTTAGCAATACAAACCAGGAGCCTGTGCTAAGCATTCCCTACACCGCAAGTTTTTTTTGTGTCTCTTGGGGTCTCTCAGGTCTCCGAGGTATAAGGTTTGTGCATTACATTATATACCTATGATAATTACTATGGTTGCCAAAATATAGAAACATTTCTAGTTACAGAGATGAGCCCTATTGGCTAAATTAGAGGTGGCTCCACGGTCCAAGATAACATTATACAATTCTTTAAAGTCATCAGTTTGAGAACAAAAGAGTTCTTATACAGAGTCTTACATAACTCAGTGTAGTGGTACAAATCACCAAAAGGTGGCAATGCCATCTTACATATTATAATTACTCCAAGGACGCAGGTGTCTTAGCATCTTACAAGTAAGAAATACACAGAAAATACATGGCAGAATATATGTATTAGCAAGCAAAGTGTATTACAACAATATGCATTCATATCCTGACATCTACTCTTATACGGTAGACGCCCTTAGCCCCAAATATTAGTATAACATATACCTAAATGCTAGCTGTCTACGGTGTACCTCTGAGGGTACCAATTATGGTGCAGGGACCTCATGTAACATCCCCCACCTTGTTGCCTCCAAGGGCAACACAGGCAGATGTCTAGGGAAAGGACAGGAGCAGTGGTCATTTACAAACCCAACGCACGAGCCTTGTAAAGGAACTCGAGCTGCTCATGGTGTTGGTGCAGTGTGCGTCCTAGGCAGCAGAGCATAATGATCAAAATGAAAATTAACAATGCTTGTATAATAACAAAACCTTTAAAAGTAATCTCTAACCAGGTGTTGGTTAATGTGTTATTCATATCGCCATCATTGATCAAGGCGAGAACAGCTTCATTGGCTTTGGTCATATTATTGCTGATGTAGATGAGGTGTGTGTCTTTCCTGTCTAAAAGTGATTTCAATGTAAGTGTGAGTGGGTCTATGTGTACATTAAAGTATGGCAAATATTCTGACAGTATGAGTAGATAATCGAGGTTACCATCAATAATGTCTGCATCCATAAGGGGGACGGGGGTTATAACCTAGGACCTGACTGTCCTCAAGACCCCTGACCGCTTGCCGCTCGCCCACCCGACTTCGGTACCCAACAGCCCAGCCCACCCCCTTCTCCCCATCGCCATATCTAGGAGCCAAGCTTACTCCCTCTAAATCCCCAATGCCAGACCTGGGTGGTTTCAGCTATCTGAAACCCATCTCCAATACTCCCCCCTTCCCTCTATCTCCTTACCCTTATACCTGTCCCTTCTGGGGTGAAATGACTCTGACTTCGTACCAGTACCTACATTCCCTTGTAACACCTCCTGTACTTTCTATCCAAATGTTTTGCCTAGTTCTAGCAGTCTCAATGTTAGCCTAGCTGAAACTGCCTCCCTGTATGTATGTACTTTGTACTGCCATTCAAATTGTATTGTTAAACCTTCCTTGGTATATCCTGTATTGTACTCTCCCGGGTCGTGCCTGAAAATAGTCACTTGCTGGCTAGTGCACCTACCCGGTAAACAAAAGCTAAATAAATAAATAACAGTATGCCCAATAACAGTCTTCTGGTGGGGAATAAAACAAAAATTGGGGTAATCAATAGCACATGTAACAGATCCATATGTGTAAGATTTGTAATTCGTGACCATGCAATACTCACCATTGGAATTGTACTGTGAGCGCACAGTAGGCAGTCTCCACTTTTGCAACTGGACAGGGCAGGTGTAGGTCATCTTCAAAATCCGTGTTGACAGGCGATGAACCTCCTCATGATAGGATTGGTAGAGCTTATCTGGAGCTAGAGTCGAGTCAAAGGAGTCGGTGCCATTCACAGTGATGTCATCATCCATAGTGAAAGTCCAATCAATGCTGTCTGGAGAGTAACCACAAACAGGTTGAATAACATCAAATACATCACATCGGCACAAGTAAATATATTGCTTTTTCGAACAGCAGTCCGTGTGTGGAGCCACCCAGGCATCCAGAAAAGAATGATAAACCAGGAGAGGTGGTAGATCCAGTCATTCTCTGTAGATGTCTTCATCCAAATGCCCAATGGAGTGTACCAGTGCAAGCTTGTCGAACAAAGCTGTAGTGGGATCAAAGCATGGTAAGGAGACAGTGAAAGAAACAAACACGGTATGTATTATGGAACACTTCTTAGCAGCAAAACACGGACCAGTATTAGGGTGTCTGGTCACAAACCCCAAATTCCTAGATGTAGAAAGAGGAATGGTTAAAGTCTGTTGCATACATAATGGAAACATAGCTAGTGGTTTTACATCTTGGACAATACCATTTGGAGATGCGTCTATCATGTATAATGTCAGGTATTCTTCCAGATTCTAGATCACGGAAGAGGTTATTGATGGTAATGAGGATGTAGGAGCCATAAGCAGAGCAGAGTATCTCTCTAGCAATGTATTGTTTATCTGCTTCTTTGTTGTTCTGTTGCATGAGTGTGTTAATCTTATCTTTAGAATCAGTGAATGCCTTAGCAATGTCGTGCATGTTGTATACAGTGTTTCTTTCTTTCTGACTAAGGCCATCCACACCATGCAATAATGGGGGTAGTATATTGTTGACCAAACCAGTGGAGAATTTAGCAGAATGACTTTTGATAGCAGCAATGTCTGCTTTGTTCCAGATAGACATAGCCGTACCAAAAAGGCCTGTAACAGTACCTGTTGCACCTGTTACATCAGAACTGTCAACTTCACGTCTGTTACATTTATGAGCTAGATTATCAGGAGAGGGTTTCCTCCTGAAGTTGCCTCTATATTCAGTAGAGTGAACCCCGGCAATAGGGTCTTGCATACGAATCTGAAATGCAGCTAAACTATCAAGCAGTAATGTACTATAAAATGCTGATGTATTAGTATTGTGACACATACCAAACTCATTCATATTCCAGTAAGTAAGATTAAACAAAACAGGTATATGCATAAACTGTAAGTTATTAATCAAAGAACCTGGAAGGACAGTGGCTGTTAGACCACTACGGGGACCAGGGGTATGCTTTGGACATTCCAAAAGCTGCTTGTCAGTGGGTGGTAACACAGAGAGGTACATAGCTGCAGAAGCCATGTGGTGTATAGCACAGAATTTTCTAGCAGAATCTTTGGACAAGGAATTACAGTATGAAGGATCAATTAAGGCAGTTATGTTGTACAAACCAGAATGTCTTAATGCAGTTTGTAACAAGGACAGCAAACCATTTGGTGATAATTTAGCATTGGGCCAACCTTGGAAAGTTCCTCTGGAGAGTTTGGCCACTGGAAGAATTTGTCCTTGTGATGTGGTTTGCCACTCAATTTGAAGGGTAGATTTATCAGGAGCAACAACCGAGGCAGTGAGGTAAGCATCGGAACCTTCCTGGACAGTGATCATACTATCTGGTATATTGATGGTTACTCCCTCTGGAGGAGGTGCTGGAGGATTGAGGAGTCATAGGAGGTCTGGTACTGTGCCTTGGATGCAGGGGATAACTCCTGAGAGAAGGAGGTAATGGAACAAGATAGCCATCTTGTCAGTGTGTCTGGAAAGGAAGATCAAAGATTACTATGTTAGTACTGTTACGCCCAATGGGGTGAGGAAAAGTAAATTAAGCTCCTTTATACAGTTTCAGCTGGTTTGCATGTAACCATTTGTCAGTCAACTTGTTGTTGTGGAGGAGTTTAACTTGATAGACTGCCGGACTGAGCTTGTTGACAATAGGGTATGGGCTTTCCCACTTGTTGGAGAAGGAGTGGGTGGGATGTGCAAATCGAAGTACGATTACCTGATCTCCAACTTGCCAATCCACTTCTTGTGCATGTTTGTCAAACTGTATTTTGGATTGTTGCTGGGCCTTGACCATGCAGTTGGCAGCATACAAGTGTGTGTGTATTAGGTCTTTCCTAAGTTTTTCCAAGTATTGGTCCACAGACACACGGTCTGCAGTGGGGGTGTGCAGGTCACACAACAGGTGTTCAGGTAATCTCATCTGTCTACCAGTCATCACCTCAAAGGGTGTGAGCTGGGTGGTGGCTGAGGGTGTCCCCCTAATTGCCATAAGGAGTAAGGGCAATAGGGAATCCCAGGTTTTAGGATTGTCCTCAATGAATTTGGAAAGCATTTGCTTAATCCGTCTGTTGGCTCTCTCTACTTGACCTGAGGATTGAGGGTGGTAAGGTATGTGAAACTTCTGTTGAACTCCAAGGAGTTCAAGGGATTCTTTCATCAACTCACCTGTAAAACTGGTTCCTTTGTCAGAGTCTACCTTGAGAGGTAGACCCCACCTGGAGAAAATTGGTTCCACCAGGATTTTGGCAGTAATTTTCACTGTACATGTCGTAGTGGGGAAAGCTTCTACCCACTTAGAGAAGAGGTCAGTTTCCACAAGGGCATATTTATTATTTCTGCTGGTGTTGGTCAGAGGGCCAATAAAATCAATTTGAATGGCATGCCAAGGGCCAGAATGTCTTTGTGGTAAGAGTTTGGCAATTCGTTTGTTAGGGATGGGGTTGTTTTGCACACAGACAAGACAGTTGTCTGTGTATTGTTTAACATCTTTGGTGATACCAGGCCACCAAGCGGTGGTCTTGAGTCATTGGAGAGTATTTTCTGCTCCCTGGTGTCCACCAGTAGGGGTGTCGTGCACTTGGTACAAAAATTCAGATCTTAAATGTCTAGGAACCACCCACAACTTAGTGGTGGAGTCATCTGGTTGGAACCAGATGAGCTTGTCATCTGGTGACAAGTGAAACTTACCTTCATGCCTCCGATAGGGGTTGTGTGTGGGAAGTTTCTCTTCAGTACCTTTGTCAAGGAACCTGAACACCTCTTTGAGTTGAGTGTCAAGCTGCTGGGCTGCAGAGAGGTCCAAGGGGGGAAAAAGGTTCAGGTTTTTTCCTGAGTGCTGCAATGTGTACAGCTGCATTAGCCTCTGGATCGTCCATCATCCAGATGTCCCCACCTCATGCCCCTTCCTTAGCAAGGGTGTCTGCTGTGTCATTGAATGCATGATAGGGGTCATATAGAGGGCTTTAACTTTGTGTACATAGAGTTTGTGTGAAAATGTTTGTGCCAGTGAATGTATGTATATTACCAATTCCTTGTACTTCACTGGGCTGCCATCAGAGGAGAGGAAGGAGTTCTTCTGCCAGAAGGGAAGAAATTCTGTAAGAGAGCAACAAACCCAGTTAGAGTCTGTAAAGATGATGGTATCCTCGGTTCCATGCTGGATGAACTCGAGGGCCCAGGCCACCGCTGCAATCTCTGCATATTGTGATGATGCTACACTACAGCGCTTAGATATTTTGACAGTGTTCCCATAAGGGTAGATCACTAGAATGCCCATCCCTGCAATTTGTTCTCCCTGATAGTAGGAGGCTGAACAATCGGTAAAGACATGGCACAAAGAAGTGTTATCAAGTATTTGTGGCATGGTAGGGAGGAAAGGACCTGGATCAGGAGATCAGATGACTATAGTGTACAGTCATGGGGTTCTCCCTGGAAGAGGAGGCCGTGAGCTAACATAGATGGAACTTTAGTCGGTTGTACCTGTATGTCTCTGTCCTGGAGAAGAAGTGACCAGTGCGTCAGTCTGGTGTTAGAGACTGACCCATCCTTCACTCTATCTGAGAGCAGAAAGGTGGTTGGGGTGTGGTTGGTGTTAATGATCAGTGGTGAGTACCCAATGATATACAGGAAGTGCTTGACAGCCCAGTAGGTGGCCAGAAAGTTCCTTTCACAAAGGCCATACTTCTGTTCCACTCAGATCAAGAGCTGTGAGGCATATGCAATGGGTCTCAAGGTGCCATGCATCTTCTGAGCCAGCACTGCTGACATGGCAATGTCAGAGGTGGCACATTCCAGATGGAATGGTAGTGCTGGATTGGGGTTGACCAGATCTGGGGCGGAGGCCAAGGCCTGCTTCAGTGATGTCACAGCCTGGGTGTGTATAGGGCCCCAAGTCCATGGTACATCCTTCTTGAGTAATTAATACAGAGGAGCAGCTTTCTGAGCAAGATCACAAATAAAATCTCTTGAATAGTTCACCATACCTAGAAACCTTCGAAGAGTTGCCACACTGGTAGGTAATGGCAAGTCTTGCAATCCCTGTACCTTCTTCCAGGTAGGGCTTTGACCTTGGTCAGTTATTTTTAGACCCAGAAAGAGTACCTCTTTCTGACTCAGCCGTGCTTTTGCTGGGTTACATTTCAGGCCTGCTTTCTGAATGAGAGTCAGTAGTTCGTCCAAGAGATCCAAATGTTGTTCCTGTGTGGCTGTCGCCAGCAATAGGTCATCCACATATTGTAAGAGACATTGGGGAGTAGCGAAACTCTCAAGGGCATCCATCATGTGCTGATGGAACAGGGATGGACTGTTATGGAATCCTTGTGGCAAGCAGGTCCATGTGTACTGTCTTCCTTCAAAGGTGAAGGCAAACTTATATTGACTCTTAAGGGCCAATGGCAGTGACCAAAAACCATTGGAGATGTCCAGGGTACTGAACCATTTCAAGTCAGGGGTCATAAGTCATAGCACATCTGGTGCTGATGCCACAGTTGGGGAACAACTGGGGGTGACCTGATTCAGTTTCCTGTAGTCAATAGTAAGTCTCCAGGTGCCTGTGAGTTTCTTCACAGGCCATACTGGGGAGTTGGCAGTGGAAACACAGGTTCTGATTACTCCTTGCTTGAGGAGTGAATTGATTGTTTCTCTGAGGGAAGGCAAGGCCTCAGCTGGAAAAGGGTATTGCCTTTGCCTCTCATGTGCTGGGCCTGGCACTTCAATGACAGTGTGCATTCTACCACAGTCATGCTTGTTGACTGAAAACACTTCCAAATGTCATTGCAAAATAGGTAGAAGCTTCAGGAAACGTTCATGATTTTTGAACAAATCTATGACATCATACTCTTTGTCATTGGCAGATATCGTTGCCACAACGTGTGAATCAGGAATCAAAATGGTATGATATTGACCCTGAATCTGTATCAGTAGCATGTTAGCTAGGTCCACCACACAGCCATGCGGTGCAAGGAAGTCAATCCCTATAATACTAGGATGATCATGCAGTACCATTACCTGGAAAGTGTGTGAGGCCTTTAAATGGCCTGGCTCTACAGGTAAGGGTAGAGAACGGTATGCAGATAGCCTAGTACCATCAACTCCTGACATGTTGGTCCTCTGTCCGGTGAACCAAGGGGATGTGTCTGGGTGTTTGTCATGTAGCACAGATACAGCTGCACCTGCATCTAACAAAACTACTAGTAGGCGGCCCCCGACCTCAGCCTCGGTGCAGGGCCTTCCGTTTGTATCCAAGACTAGCTTGTTTACAATCTGGACTGGGGCCTGTAATTGTCAATCCGTACTGCTGGAAGCATGCAGAGGTTGGGCCTGGCTCACGTGAATCACTTCACCATGTTGCACTGATGCTATATAGGGAGGAGCTTCTGGGCTCAGACCCGAATGGGCCTGAGGGCCTGTGCCGCCGGTGCCCCCATGGCCGGTTGGAGCCTGAGTCGCCGGTTGCACTGCCGCAAGGACCTGTGTGGGAACAGCATCCGCCACAGAGTGTACTTGTCCCAGGAGCTCTCGAAATTTCCGATTATCTTCAGCTATCTCCCTATATGAAGGACCTGTTCTCTGTTATTGTGGTTTACCTCTATCCTTATGCTTCCTGTTCTTATGCCAATTCCTGTTCCCACTCCACTGTTGTTGTTGTTGTGGTTGTTGTTGATGGGCCTGTTGGGGGTGATGATTATCAGCTGGAGGGGCTTGCTGATGTTGGGTCTGTTGACGTTGGGCCTGCCCTTCCACTGTGTAGTGCATAGTGGCCTCAGGAGTGGACTCCATGGCAGTCAACTTTTTGGAACTGGAGCCCAGATCACTAATATAGAGTTGGCACACTCTCTCAGTTTTCTGAAGGATGTCAGTAAACCTATCCATATTGGGGTAGGTGGTTGGCTCTACCTTTTCTTTTACTGCTGGAATCATGTTCCTAAGGAACAGGGTCTTATATTCGATAAGATCTACATCCGCAGCTTCTTGTGCCAGGTGCTTTCCTGCTCGGTAGGCCATCCAGAGTCTGTGGTGGTAAGTCGCTGGATTTTCTTTTGCATTCTGCTTCACAGGGGATGCAAGCATCACTCCTACTACACCTGGGCTGTAAGCAGAAATGAGCTCAGCTGCAACCTCGTCAAAGGTAGCGTTCCCATCCTGGCGAACAGCATTGGGGAGTTTGGCCCACAAACCAGGATCGATGATCTGGCGTAGTATTTGGACCTGATATTCTGCAGTGAGGCTAAGCATCTCACATTTAGAAAGCACCTTCTCCAAGTGACAGCTGAGGTTGTTGGATGGATTAATCCAACCGATGCTGTCAGCAATTTGCTGAACAGAGTAGGCCATTTGTAGGAGATTAGTGGGTCGATCAGGCAAAGGGAGATTGTCTCGAGTGCCATGCAGGGCAGCCTGAGCTGCAGCTTCAGCTGCAGTGGGGACAATCCCTTCCTGAGTGCCGGCCTCTTGCAGAAGCTGCCTAATCTGGGTTTTAATAGCCCGTTTACTCCTCTCATGAAGAGGTACATTGCCTATTGCAGTTTCAATCATGGTTTCTATCTCCTGCCTGTCTTCCACATTAATAACGGCTACCAGAGGTGCCGTCAGGTCCAGGCTTGGGCCTGCTCCCCCCTTCATGGGGGCCACCATGTTGGCATCTCCCATGATGAGTGTCACGATGTCGCCGACGTGTGACATGGGGAGTTGGGGGCAGGGACCCGCCATGCTATGGATGGCTGGGTGTGGTTTCTGGGCCACAGTAGGGGCGTGACTGGGTGTTGTATTGTGAAATGTCATCATCAGATAACTCCCCTTCTGATGACAAATGGAAGGCAGGGGCTATGCCTCCCATTGCCTTAACATGTCCTAACTATAAACTTTATTATAAAAAATGCCTAGATAAGCATGGTGGTGGAGTATGTATTTAAGTTATGAATGACATCCCTTCTTATGAACTTCATCTTCCTTCTTCTACTGAGAATCTCTGGGTTAATATTCGATTAAAAAATCAGTCACATATTACCATAGGAAATTGTTATAGACCTCCTTCAGCAAATATGGAATATACCTCTAATCTCCTTCAAGAAATTCCCACATTGGCAGATAAAGGAGATGTTATCCTGGGAGACTTCAATATGCCATCAACTGACTGGAGTACTCTTGTTGGACATACCAATATTGAAAAGTATTTAATAAATATTATAATGGAAGCAGGGCTTGAGCAAATTGTTAAGGAACCTACAAGGGGTCAAAATACTGTACTTTAGACCTTCTTCTTACTAATATTGAACAAAAAATAAATAATTTTCAAATTGGTGACCCCCTTGGAAATAGTGATCACTTTTCTCTTCTGTTTGAAATTCCGTTTGAATTTGCACCCCCTAGAGGGCGCTGATTTATGAAAGATTATAATAGACCTTACTTCCGAGCTATTAATAAAGAAATTGCAAACATTAATTGGGAAACCTTGCTCTCTAAATTACCAACTGAGGAGGCTTGGAATTCATTTAAACATATAATAAGTAAATTAGAAAATCAGTATATACCAATTAAAAAAATTATAATAATAAAGGGAAGATCCCAGTATGGTTTAATAAAGCCATTAAATCCCAGATTAGATTTAAAACTAAATTGTTTAGTAAATTGAAAACTAGCCTACAATCTAATAAAAACATATTATTAACTAAATACAGAACAGCAATTAAAACATTGAAAAAAATGATAAAAACAGCTAAAGTTCATTTGGAATTTAAATTAGCCCATACAAAAGACTGTCATAAGTCACTTTATTCTTACCTAAATAATAAAAAAGGAAATTCCAAGGAAATTGGCCCAATATTTAATATGGGAACCAAATGCAAATCAGATATTGATACTGCAAATCTTTTTAATAAATACTTTTGTTCAGTTTTTTCTCCATCTGACATAAATGTTTACAGAACATCTCATTCTCTATCTCATTCAATTACTCAAATAATTAACATGTCTGACATTCAACAGGCAACTGATAAATTGAAACCAACAACAAGCCCAGGCCCTGATAACATTCACCCAAAATTTCTTAATGCAACGTTCTAATTTATCTCCCTCCCTTTGTTAATCATCTTTAATAAATCGCTACAGGAAAGTCAAATACCTAATGATTGGCATACAGCAACTGTTACACTAATACTTAGGAAGGGAAATCGAGGAAATGTTGAAAATTATCATCCCATTAGTTTAAACTCTGTTGTAGGGAAACTTATGGAGAGGATTATCAAAAGAAAGTTAGAGGATGAGGTTATAACCAGAGGTATAGCAGATTTAACCCAACATGGCTTTATGCCAGGTCACTCGTGTACCACAAATTGAATTGCTTTTTACAACATAATTAGTAGACATCTTGATAATGGAATTTCTACAGATGTAATACTACTTGATTTCAGTAAAGCATTCGATAAGGTACCACATACTAAACTCTGACAGAAATTAAAAACATTTGGCATTTCAATGTACCTTGTTGACTGGATAACTGATTGGCTTACATGTCAAACCCAAAAAGTTAAATTTAACAACATTCTATCTGATTGGGGCTTGGTAATGAGCGGGGTTCCTCAGAGCTCAGTATTGGGACCCACACTGTTCAATTTATTCATTAGCGATATGCAAGCTGGACCAAATAATTATCTTTCAAAGTTTGCTGACGACGCCAAATTGGGGGGTAAGGTTAATGACCTTAGTAATTTGGAAACATTAGTTGCTGACTTAGGGAAAATAGAACAGTGGGCAATTGAGAATGGAATGTTTTTCAATCATGAAAAATGTGTGGTTTTTCATTTTGGAAGAAATAACGCAATGCATGATTATTATCTTAATAATATTAAACTTAAAACATCAAGTTGTGAAAAAGATTTGGGGATACTGATAAATAACAAACTTACATCTAGGGAACACTGTTTAAAAACAGCTAAAATGACCAATGGTCTTTTAAAACAAATTAAACATACCTTCATTACCCGTACTGAAAAATGCATTATCCCCCTGTATAGGACTTTTATATGACCTTATGTTGACTACGGCTCCCAGTTCTGGAACCCCTGTCTTAAGGGAGACATATCTTGCCTAGAACATATTCAGAGAAGAGCGACTAAACTTGTTCCAACACTTAAACATCTTGATTATACTACAAGATTGAAACATACTGGTTTATATTCATTAGAAATTAGGAGAAAAAGAGGTGATTTATTAATGATTTATAAAATATGTCAATCACCCACTCTTATGACCCAATGTGGACTTGATTATTCAACCAGAAGGATAATCCCTAGATTACATAAGAAACAGCTAGAAATGCAACCTTTGAATACTAACAAAAGGGGACATTTTTTCACCATACGAGCAGCAAAGTTGTGGAATAGTTTGCCCAAAGAATTAATCACCAAACCTAGTTTTGATGCATTTAAATATAATTTGGATCTATGGATAAGGGAGAACTTATGTTGAGTTCTAATGACCCACAAATTGTGGGGGACAATCTCGATGGGCCACGGCCTTCTTTTGTCCCAAAAACCACATAATACTAAGTAATGTCCAGCCAGAACCTCTTGCTGATGGCGCAGTGTCGCCATCTTAGTTCTACATTCATCGTGACTCACACTTGCAGTATCCATATCAACCTCATCTTGCTTTTGCTTTTGTAACGCTCTATATGTATATATGTATATGTGATTGTCCCTGTAAAACACTTCTAAATCATTACATACCTGGTTTATCTCGTCCTGCAACTCACCCATTTCGTCACTCAACTGAGCATTCACAGCACTCAGCAAATCATTCATTTGCACTGCCTGACTCTTATCATGTCTCAAACTTTCACACTCCTGGTTCAACATACATATTTCCTGTTCTCCAGCGTGAGCTGAATGATGCAATAGTGAATCCTTTTCATTTCGCAGAGTTTGGAGTTCAGACTCCAAGTTCTGCTGCAGTCTAATACTTTCTGTTTCCTGCAAGCCCATCTGTTGCTTAAGAGATGAAATCTGTAGATTAAGGGTTAGAAACCTCACTTCAGAGGCTTCCAAAGCAGTGTAGAGAGCCACGACCATCAACCCTTTAGCATGACGCTTATTGGTTGACTGTCTCATCTCTGTGTACTGGGTTGAAATCCCCAGTATAGGGTTTTTGGATTGACTTGCATCCCATGCAAAGTCAGCCCATCATCCATGGGAGGCAAGGAAGTTTGAGACATCGAGTCTCAGCTCTGCGCAGATATCTGATACTGTGGCCATTGTGTGGGAGGGAATGAAAATTCAAACTGTGAAAAAGGCACCATGTTGCATATCGCTCCACAGCACGAGCACTTTATACACAGCCGGGCTACTGTATTAGTTGTAGACTTGCAATTCAAAACTGCTATGGAGTGGGTCGAGACGGCATCGACCACACCCGAAAAGTCAGCCAGACTTTGCAAGGTACTACAAACTGGTTTCAAAATGGGAGAGGTGATACAGGAATGTACACCTATATCCCCGTGGGAAAGGGAAAAGTTTCAGCAACAAGTGAAAACTTACAAACACCAAATATCGCCTGCACGCGGTCGCCAATTTGTTGGGAGGTCTAAACCTCACTTTCAGATTCTTAACGATATTGGGAATGCAAGTAATCACAGACACGTTGCATTAGAGTAATAAACAAGTTTATTACTACAAAAGGGATAAATCACAGTTGCCCTAAGCAGTTCTTACCAATATGAACCGGGAGCCAGTGCTAAGTGTTTCCTACACTTCAAGGTTTCTTTGTGTCTCCTGGGGTCTCTCAGGTCTCTGAGATATAAGGCTTGTGCATTACATTATATACCTATGATAATTACTATGGTTACCAAAAGATAGAAACATTTCTAGTTACAGAGATGAGCCCTATTGGCTAAATTAGAGGTGGCTCCACGGTCCAAGATAACATTATACAATTCTGTAGTCATCAGTTTGAGAACAAAAGAGTTCTTATACAGAGTCTTACATAACTCAGTGTAGTGGTACAAATCACCAAAAGGTGGCAATGCCATCTTACATATTATAATTACTCTAAGGACACAGGTGTCTTGGCATCTTACAAGTAAGAAATACACCGAAAATACATGGCAGAATATATGTATTAGCAAGCAAAGTGTATTACAACAATATGCATTCATATCCTGACATCTACGCTTATACGGTAGATGCCCTTAACCCCAAATATTAGTATAACATATACCTAAATGCTAGCTGTCTATGGTGTACCTCTGAGGGTACCAATTAGGGTGCAGGGACCTTGTGTAACACAGGCATCGGAGCTGGAACTGGCACTGAGACTGGAACTGGTTGTGGAACTGGTGCTGGAGGAGGGCCCAGTGGTGGGACTGGGGTCGGTTCAGGTGCAGGCACTGGCATGGGCTGCGGTACTTGAACTGGCAGTGGTTCCAGGGCCAGGGCCAGACTGGGACCTGGTATCGGCTGTGGTACCAGGACCAGTGCTGAGATTTGGAAAGGGTAGAGGTATCAGCTGAGGAACTGGAACAGGCACTGGGGCAAGTATCAGTGCAGGCTCCGGGAGAGGAAACATGGGCCTAGGTGCCTTTGGGGCTGGTGCCCTCAGAGTGTCACCCTTTGGCTGTCCCTTGATTTTCCCTCCAGAACCCACCCTATCCTTCCTCTTCCTCCCTTTTGCCACCAGGGTCTCATTGTCTGGTTCCAATTCTTCCACTGTGTCCAACACCTGGTGAGCTCTTCCCACCAGGTCCATGATCATCTTCATGGCATCAGCTTTCATTAATCGCATTCCTCTGGTGTCCATATTGCAGCTACAGTGCAAAATGGTTCTGAAATACAAATAAAACATCTGTGAGCCGCTTGTCATCTATACACTCTTGTTACCATGGGCCTTCTTGTATCACTCTACCCAACTTCCTGAGACACTGGGTTTCTCCATAAACCCCTTAGATCTCATTCTGGAATATGAGAGAAAAACACATATGCTATCCCCCCTCCCAATTATCTCAAATAAATTTGGTTATCACCAACAAAAAAGGGGATTATAAACTCAGACATTAGGCCCCCTTGCCATCTGTAAACACATCACCCCTATTCGGTCTGCTTCTCAGAAGTCTTCCCCAATTTCTGTTATGAGGCCACCCATAATTGTCCCCAGTCATATCTGTAATATACGTAGCATATTTGCTTTATGTTATTTAACCCTTCAGTATTGTGTGATCCCTTGCAATCCCACCACAAAAAAAACTGCCTTAGTATAACAAAATGGTGGCTGCTCTGCGGGCCACCTGCTACTAAAATGGTGGCCACCACGTGGGCAATCCCATTAGGCCCTCGCATCTAAAATGGTGACAGCATGGCTGATGCAGGCTGGTGAAAGCCACATGGCCACCTCCCTTTCCAGTGTAGGTCTGTTAACCTGAATCAGCCATCCCATGGCCTGCTATGCCCAGTCCCTACCAGCCAATGCCATGTGGCCAGCCTTACTATGATGTAGGGCTGAAGAGGCAGGGGTGGCTGCCCCACAACCTGCTAGGTCCCAATCTAAGATGGCAGATGACATGTGGCCTTCCTCACCAAGCAGCAGGCCCAAAACACACAGGGGTGGCACCACGTGGTTTGCCCGAGCCATTCTACCCCCCACTGAACAAAAACTCTGGTGAACTCCCCACCAAACCAGCCTTCACAATGTCACCACATAGTTGAGAAAACCCAAGCATAAAAATCAAACCATTTTGACCCACAGAATCCCCAGGGGTTTTCTGGCAGTTGATTTCCCCAAATGCTTCCAAAGCTTTTCCTCCAACAAAAGGCCACACTGCTCGGGTTGCCTTCCATCCAGCTGTTGTGGAGAAAAAGAGAGCAAAGAAGCAAGCTGCTGCTTAGCACCCCCATTGCATGACAAGCCCTTAATTGTGCTCTGTTGTGGCTGGTCACACATTAGCCTCTCCCCGTAGGGCCTTGTGCTCCCCCATGTAACCACCTGCCTCGCGGTCTTCCAGTAGCAACAAGTTTGGGTGCTCTCGCCATGTTTTCAGGGGCTCAGCTGCCAAACAATTAAAAAAAACTGCCCCTTTTCAGGGCAGAGGCCCAAACTATAAGAGGGAATTACTTTTTCTGACTTGTACTCGCAATGCCGCCAGTGTTCTCTGACCTGACCCTGTACCAAATGACCATCTGAGAAAACTGGCCCAGTCTGTCCAGACACTCTATTCTGTTCAGATTACCAAACATCTACCCACACCCACTCAAAGTCCAGGACCAGCTTTAACCTTCTGCTAGACCTTGCTACTCTATAAACAAACAAAAAACTCCTGCTTCTCTGTGTAAAAACTGCAGTAAGGGAGCAAAACAGCCATATAAACCAGCAAACTCCTGCCTCTCTTTGCAAACAGCATTAAGGTAGCAACACAATCCTCATAGGCTAAAACCAACAGACCCTAAGGTTTTTGAATTAAGCTTTCTAGCAGCAGCTGATTTGAAGACAAGCTACCTACTATATTCCATTTTAATACTTTAACATACTCACAGTGTGCTGGATAAAACCTCGTTTTTGCATTGAAACAAAACTTACCTGATTATAATGAGAACAAATCACCTCACTGACAGATGTGTTGACCAAAACAACAATTCTGGCTAGCAAAAATGAGGGAGACCCCTCACTTGCAGCCCCTTATCAACCCCATCAAATCCCTCCCTTCCTAGCTCTAATTCCTCTCTCTCTCTCTCTCTTATTCTCTCTCTCTCTCTCTCTTCTTACCCAAACAAATTTGTCTTCCCTATTGTCCTTTGTTCTAGCCCCTTTCTGACCTCATAGCCCCTTAGCCGAATCCCGTTTTTACAGCTGCAGTGGTTGCAGCCCTGCAGATGTTTTGCTTTGAGAAAAGGACTCCCTACATAAATCACCTTCCAAACAACATGCTAGAGGGTTAAAAATAGTGTCCTCTGCTGAGGCCTCATTACTATGCTGCCTGTGAGTGTATGGAAGCTGGAGAGCACTATTTTACCTCTGGCTTAAGAAGTTAATTGAGCCCTCCCTAGGTACTGCCTTTTTTTGCAAGTTGAAACCTCCTCCAAAGTGTCCAAGTACTGCCTTTTTTTGCAAGTTGAAACCTCTGCCAGAGTGTTGAGCCTTCCCCAGTGCTGCCTTTTTTTGCAAGTTGAAACCTCCTCCAAAATGTCCAAGTTCTTCCTTTTTTTGCAAGTTGAAACCTCCTCCAGAGTGTTTTATGGGCCTTGTTAAGTTTCAGTGCTTAATTTACTACCTTTTGCAAACCGAAAAACTCCTGCTTTGCTGGTATCCCCTCCCCCACAGGTGTAAATTTCTTTGTTTACTGACCCTGCTTGTTGATTTTACTTGCTTGGTTCTTCCACAGTATGAAAGTCTCAGGGCACTAGTTCAGTAGTTTTGACTGAAACAAAAATGGCATTGCGAAAGTCTTGTAAAAAGTATGTACTGTAAAATTGCCCTTAGCTGTAGAAAAAAATTACATTGGACTTTGCTTTCTCAACTTTCAAGGAGAAGTTAGCAGCTGCTGTGCTGGGTCTTTCTTTTGTGACTTGAGCCAGGCAGCCTGCCTGTCTCTGTCCTTCATAGTAAGAATGTGAAACAAAACTTGTGTTATTTTAAATGATAAAGTGACATGTCCATTTTGCATCTCCTGGTGATGAAGCTGTATCCCTTTATCTGTATAGATTAATTCACTTGCCACCAACTCTTAATACCTCAGCAATAAGATACATTATGCATGTAAGGTGATATATTAAATCAAATTGCATTTCCTGAAAAACAGGATCATCTCTCTTCTCTGCCTCTGCAGCCATACAAACCAATCCCTTATCTTTCTCTCTCTATCTCTCTCCCTTTCTCTCTCTCTCTCTCTATCTATGTGATACCTACTGCTGCACAACACAGCTGTCTAAAACAAAGCTGGGTTTTTCCTTGTTTTGAGTGCCTGGGTAAGTCATAGAAAAACATTTCTGCTGCCAGGGATGGCTTAATTCCTTAGTGCTCCAGTGTGCACTATGAAAAAGAAAAAAAAAATAGAGATTATTGTATAAAAAGTCACAAGATATCTACAGAGAGAAAACAATACAACATTTTAAGGGTTATAACTGCATTAGACTACAAATGCAGAACATGATGCAAAGTTCTCATGAACTGATTCAACATTAAACTAATTAACTTTATATTCTGGATGCTTCTCTTTTGATGTTACTGTGATTCCTATTTGTTATTGCAGTGCAAACATTTGTTCAGGAGGTCCCAGCCATCTCAGAAAAAATATAGATGTGATGAAGGCAAGACAGAGAAGGGCAACCAAAATAATGCATGGCCTACACCAGAAGCACTATGGAGAAAGACTCAGTGCTGAGAAAGAGATGTTCAAGGATAAGGGGGCATGATATGTAACTGGAAGGGGGAGACATAGAGGGGATGCAAGGAAATACTTCTTTACAAAGAGGGTGGTGGACACCTGGAACAACCTGCCAGCAGAGGTAATGGGTTCCAAACAGTAACAGGTTTCAAACATGCATCTGATACACATAAAGGGACCTTGGTAACAGGGCTGGAGTGTGGGGGGTGGAGGGTAGGGGGTTAAGGCTGGAGATCAGTTATGATCCATAGCAGCATAGCAGGTAGGGACCTTTGGGCAGACTATGTGGGCTAGGAGGTCCTTTTCTGCCAATAACTTCTATGTTTCTATGTTAATAAATGGCTGGTACATAAGCATTATTCATTTATGCTGTCATCAATTTTAAGATGTTAAATATAAAGCCTATGGTAGCAGTAACACAATGCCATTAACAAGTACTGCTCAAATATTCAAAATCCATGGACTCAACCTATTGTCAATTTAAATTAAAAATATGTATCTCTACAGAAGTCAGGACCATAAAGAAAAAAGAGAGAAACAAACACAGAAGAAAAAGTGTGCATAAAGTAAGCCAAAGCAAGGGGGGAATAATACATATAAAACAAGGGAACAGCAGTGAAATGCATTTTCATTATACTTTTGAAAGGATGAAAGCTCAAGTAGAATATAAACCCTAAATATAGAAAATAGTTGAAAAGAATGAAAAGGAAGGGCAAGGGTCCTAGATGCAGTAGAAAAGAACAAAACAACTAAAAAAAAATCAAAGAAACTGACTGGCATAAAATTTAAAACAACAAAACAGTGAATGACATTTGTCAGATTATAAAGGGCAACATATTATCATTTGCAATAGTTATATTAAAAGGCTCAAGGAATATAACAACACATAATGACAAGCAAGATGGCTAAATGAGGATATGAAGAAAGTTACTCGACAACAAAAAAAAAAACTTAACATGCAATGAAATATCTGAAAACAAAAGCCATGACATAACCACATGGTCAGAATATTAAACATTTTAGAAGAAACATAGAAGCAAAAGTAACCATTTCAAAAAGAAAATGTAACTCAAACTTGCAACAGATGCAGACAAAAGCAACAGCAAGCAATTGTGCAGTTACATCAATAGCCTGACACCCCCCCCAAAAAAAGAATATAAGTAATATTAATATTAAAGGGGAAACAGTAAAAAATCCGGTGGAGTTAGCAAACCAGTTTAATGAATATCTGCATTGCTTATTCAAACCCAATCACAACTCAGTCCCCTGCCCCTGTACATTATCAGGAATGCCAACAGAATAAATGTAAGTACAGACAACATACTACGGAAAATTCAGAATAAAAACAAAATCATAGTTACATTAAAAGTATCAATTAATATAACAGCAAATGATGACAAGCAAGATGGTTAATGAGGACATGAAGAAAGTTACTCGACAACAAAAAAAAGGTAAACATGCAATGAAATATTTGAAAACAAAAGCCATGGCATAACTACATGATCAGAATATTAAACATTTTAGAAGAAACATAAAAGCAAAAGTAACCATTTCAAAAAGAAAATTAACTCAAACTTGCAACAGATGCAGACAAAAGCAACTGCAAGCAATTGTGCAGTTACATCAATAGCCTGACACCCCCCAAAAAAAAAAATAAGACTATAAGTAATAGTAATATTAAAGGGGAAACAATAAAAAATCCAGTGGAGATAGCAGACCAATTTAATGAATAATTGCATTCCTTATTTAAACCCAATCACAGCTCAGTCCACTGCCCCTGGACATTACCAGGAATGCCAACAGAATAAATATAAGTACAGACAACAAACTACAGAAAATTCAGAATAAAAACAAATCAGAATGCAAAGTTTCCACTAAAATGCTGAAATTAAATACTGGGATAATCCATAACCAGGCACCTTCTCATAATATTATTTAAAAAATTTATAAATACAGGATTTGGGTACAATTCTGGAATCACTACTTAAAGATATTGGTTAGCAACATGTCTAGCAGTGATTTCAGTGACAGAGAGCAACAGGGATTCACAAAGGGATAATCATGTGCCACAAATGTAATCTGTCTCTATGAAAATGTGACCCAGTTCTTGGATAAAAGTACCCTATAGACATAATTTCTGTTAGACTTTTGCAAAATATGTGCCACGGTACCACATTTGGCAGTCATTGAAATAAATGTCTTCCCTAGCTATACATCCCTGTATTATTAACAGTAGAACCAAAACCAGCCAAACCATATGAAGATTCATCACTGTATGCCTTGTGTATTATTCTGACTGTGATACTTGTAGGGTAAGTTAGTGCCTCTGGACTTATTTGCTGCATATGCATCTCAATTGCTACGGGGGTCTGGCCATGTTCACCTTTCCTGAAGTCAAGCTAGCTACAGTATGTCTTACAGCTCCTGATAGGTGACATCACCTTAGCTGATGTATTACTGTGGCAAGCTGCTATTTTTAACAAGAAGTTAAAATTTTAAAAATAGAGTGATGTGGACTGAGACGAAGCTTGTGCAGGTGAATCATTATGCTAGCCTCAATATTTCCAGGTTGCATTCAGTTAGTCTAACCAGCAGGAAACATAGAAACATAGACTTTGATGGCAGATAAGGACCACTTGGCCCACCTAGTCTGCCCATTTCCCTACCTACAGGATAAGTTGCAGATCCTAGTTAACCAAAAACCTATTTCTACCTAACCCCCCAAAAGAATTGTCTTATGCCTGTCCCATGCATTCTTGAATTCTCCCACATTTTTAGACCCCACAACCTCCTCAGGAAGGCTGTTACACGCGTCCACCACCCTCTCTGTGAAAATATACTTCCTCACATTGCCCCAGAAGGGGAGAGGGATACAGATCTAAAATAGGACCGTATAACCCATTTGTGATTTAAAGTTACATGATGCTCTTTTAGCTTGGTGTGAGAAACCAGGGTTCAAGTGTGACCAACGGTATACAGGTAGCTGCAGGACAATTTATAACATGGAGCTGATGCATTCTATTATTAATATGAGATGGCATAATACTGTACATGTTACTGAATGATGCCCCTGTAACTAGATTATGAGCAGAATGCAACACTGGTGTCCCTTGAAGCAAAGATAAAGTAGCAGAGGGCTGGGATGCAGCAAAAAGAAAAAAAATGAACCAAGGTAAAATTCACAATAATCAAACTAATTATAGTAATAAAAATAATAGAACAATCATCTAACCACATTAAGAATTTCGTTTCAAAGGTTTTGGGTTCTTTTGGCTCTGCACAATGACTTTATGGCTTCCCACAGGAGTCATTACTTGACCAAATAATCTGCAATTTTAGCCAATGCCCTCTGTAGGCTATATCATTCCTTAAATATCAGTTTTACAGTTTGTGAATGACCACCATTAAAGTAAATCTATATCTATGTAATTTAAGAAAATAAATATGCAGGGGGTGTGGTTTAGCCACTAACACGATGGCAGACTAAAATTTTGAGCTCGCTCTGGGCGGGCAATATGAGACTCTGGCGTCCAAGACCCACGGAGTATTGCAATCCCCTACTACCGAATCTGATGGGGTAACCCACCTTACCTGCCGATGCTTGTTAAGATAAAAATCTGATGATGTTTTGCGGCAGTGGAAAGCATCGATTCCTGGGTGTTGCCTCACTCACTAGGCCGTGCAGGCCCCACCACTACTGCATCATGGTAACAGCGAGCGGAACATCTGGAGCACCAGATCCTCCTGATTGCACCCCTGATATATGCTGGCTGCAGAGATTCCTATCTTTATCCTCATTCTCTGGGCTGGAACTCCATGGCATCACACAGCAAAAATAGTCAGTCAGGCTTGCTAACTCACCCACCTGCACAAACGCATTCAGTTGATGAATCCTTGCAATACATCACACGCATGCTACAGACAGTGCTAAACCGGGTGGAAGACATCAACACCACATTATCGGGCACTGTGGCTGATGTTAGGAACTTACAGGACCGCTTGAATGTATCTGAACAATGGGTGGAGTCATGCAAACAGCAACAATCTAAACTATTACATCGCCTGTATTTACAAGAGGAGAAAGTTGCAGTGTTATGGGACAGAATAGAAGACCAAGAAAACAGAGCCAGATGAAGCAATCTATGTATAATAGGAATCCCAGAAGGAGCAGAGGGGCAGAACATGGAGAGATTTTTGAATGAGACCTTGCCCACCATGCTGGGAGATAGGTGGAGGGAAAATATGGACATGGAGAGGGTGAATAGAATAACAGCCAGAAGGGACAGTAACTATTCAATGCCAAGGCCAATAATTGCCTATTTTCCCCCACTCACAACAAAAGAAAAAGTCCTTAGGGCAGCAAGAGACCTAGGTGAGGTGTGCTGGCAGGGTACCCCTGTCTCATTCTACAGATACTTTGCTCATGAAACTGCAAACAAAAGACAAGCCTTTAGCCCTCTCAAAAAATCTTTGTACCATTTCAATTTCCACTTCAAGTTCAAGGGGCTCACCAGCTTACTTGTGGTGAAGGATGGCAGGGAACTGTTGGCAGACCATCCATCAGATATAGAAAGATGGCTTGTTAAGTTTTGGCCTGAACTACCCACTCCGACTACATCTCCCAGGAAGCTTGGGAGCCTAATCCTCCAAAAGGGAACCGTTTGGAAGGGCATAGAAATCTGGAGGACAGCAAAGTGGGCGAATGTGCAGCACCAAAAATGGTCCCCCAGTAACCACGGGCCCTACTGACCACAGTAGATTACGCTCTGCCATAGCACCACACTCCCTATTCAAAGACAACACTGTTATGCCTCCATGGTCGACAACTCCTTTCTCTCGGCAACGACAGGGGTCTAGAAGCGGAAACCGACAGTCACAGGATTTTGTCATGTCAGCCTCTCTTGCAAAAGTGTCTTGGGAAGACAGAAGCTCTCCTTCTTGTAGCATTCAGCCCCACCCTATTGACTCCCCAGATATGGATACTACTACAATCCCGGATTGGGCAGATATCTAGGAAGCCTTGCTGGTGGAGGCAGTGGATGCTCTGACTCCTGTAAGACCTGGGCTGATCTCTTATGCTGCAGCAGTGGCCAAGGACAGTTCTGAGACTGTAGTCTCCCTTCCCATGAGCACTGAGTGAGTTGAAGATCTTCCTGGTTGAAAAAAGTTGCACTGTCTTGGTTTAGGCTGTGGTTTTGTTAGCCTTATCGAATATAAGCTGTAGGTTTGATGTTATTATACCATTTCTTGCGCCTATACCCTAATAGTTACTAGGGTGGTGGTTTTCAAGACCACGGATGCTTCTGATCATGTGGCATAACCCTTTCTGTTCTCCAAATAGCTGGATAAGGGACACAGAGATCTATTTATATATAGAGAATGTGTGGCTTTCTCAAACTCTCTGTGATTCTGGCCTGGTTATGCAATAGAAGGTGCTTATAATCACTACAGTGATAATGGAGTTAAGGTACGGCAGCAGCCTTCTCCCTCTTGTTACATTACCCTACTGCCTATATGGAACCTCTACCTTGCAAGTAAGGTGGTCCCCCCCTTCCTCCCCTTAAAATCCCTCCCCTTCCCTCCTCGACACCCTCATGGTCCTTTCCTCAGGGGACCTCCCCCCTTTTTCTTTTCCCTTCCTCCGTGGGTCGGACACCCAACCTTGGGTATATTATCATCCCAGAGATCTCAAAATCAGTTGATTACAACCACCTCCTACCTCTTAGGATTCGAGAGCTAGTGTAGCTGAGGCTAACACTATTAAGTTAGCCTCTTTCACCTGTAGCCTCGTTCCTACAGCGCTATAGTGTATTGTTACTTTATAGTCTATTAGTGTTTATTACTAGAATTATTTCTTGAATTTGGGGCAGTTACTTCTATTGTCTGCCCTCAGGTTGAATTGCATCTGGTGTATATTGATAGTGTTTGTTCACAGTTTCTATTTTGTATTTGTTCTATTGCAGCTACTCTTCCAAGGTGTGTATATGACTTTTTCCTCCTGAGTCTCTCTTTCCTCTCATCTGGCAATCCAGGTTGGTGCCCTAGTTTGTTTTGTTGGGTGGTGAGTTACCTTCCAGATTGCTAACTATACATTTGGGGTCAGTACACACTGTCCGTTACAAAGCCTGTATGTGTCCCTCAACAGCCTCAGCCAGCCCCACCAGCTCCCCAACTATACTGGTAACCTGGAATGTCAGTGGTTTGAATCACCCTATTAAATGAACTAAGGTGCTACAACACCTGCGTTCTTTACGTATGGATATTGCCCTGCTTCAAGAAGCCCATCTTCTGAAGAGGGCAATCCCCCGGTTGAAGAAATCATGGGTGGGCACCAACTGTGCCGGCTTGGCTTCTTCCAAAATAAGAGGGGTAGCCATTTTAATCCGACGTTCTTCTGTCTGGGTCCTGGAGGAATCTAGACAAGACTCACAAGGCAGATGGGTGGTCATTAAGCTATCCTCCCCAGAGGGGAAATTGATTCTCTGCAATTTGTACACCCCAAATGCTGACCACGCAGAACTCTTTCCCTCGATCAGCCATGCCATCTCTTCCCTTTCCCTGGAAAATGGGGCTCTCCGTATCATAGTAGGAGGAGACTATAATATGGTTTCAGATGTTTTCCTGGATAAATCAAAGCCCACCCCTCAGGCCAGATCCAAGACAAGCTTGGCTTTTTATGAGCTGCAAGAGGAATGGGGCTTAATAGACGTGTGGCATAGGGACAATCCTTCTGGAAGGGATTATACTTTCTACTCCCCAGTACATTCAACTCATAGTCACATAGACTTCTTAGCTAACACCGCAGTGGCCCAGAATATTCTCAACACCAAAATTGGCAATATTATCATCTTTGACCATGCCCCAGAGCTAACCGCTTATACAGTAGAGGGATAATCCAAAACAGGTACTCGTTGGAGATGCAACCCACTGTTGTTTAAAGATCCTTAATTTCACAAAACAATCTCTCAAGCTGCGAAAGATTATTTTGCTATTAATGTACAATGTGGTGTCTCCTCAGATACAGTTTGGGAATCATTCAAGGTAGTTCTCAGAGGCTGCATAATCGCCTTCTCAGCTGCAAAAAATAAAACACGTAAAGCTAACCTGTGTCAGTGGCAAACAGATATTGCTACATTAGAGTCTCGTTTTAAAGCTTCCCATGCTTTTAGGTGAGACAATTCCCTTATATGGAGCATTGTGGGCCTTAAGTACCAAATAAATGCCACCTTGCACCAGAAGGCTGAGTGGTTATTGATGCAGTCTAAACACGCATACTGGGATGGGGGTGAAAAGAATGGCAAATTGTTTAGCATTCTGACTTCGGAAGCAACAAGCTTCCTCTTGAATGCATGCCCTCCTTAATTCCTCTGGTAAGACTGTACATACCTCACAAGATGTAAATGACACTATGAGGGCTTTCTATCAGGCTTTATATAAGTCACAATTTGGTCTCTCTTCCCTTGACTTAGAGCAAGAGATGGATAAGTTTTTCCATAGGTTCGATAGACCGGGACTTATCCCCCTTCAGGTGACCATCTTAGATGCCCCGATCATTCAAACTGAGTTACGTCAAGCTCTATCCCAAATGGCCAAAGGCAAGGAACCCAGTCCAGATGGTATGATGGTCGGTTGAGTTATACCAAGCACTGGTGGAGGACATATCACAGCCCCTGCTCCTTGCTCTTCAAGAAGCCCATATAGCTGGCTTATTTCCCACATCCATGAAGGAAGCCTTCATCACCCTTTTACCAAAAAAGTCTAACAGCCCTCTGGATTGTGCAAATTACCACCCAATCTCTCTGCTTCCTGTGGATACTAAAATCTTGGCCAAGATTCTAGCCACTAGGATGCTAGAGGTGCTACCAACTATCATTCATCCAGCTCCAGTCAGCTTTATGAGAGGTAAATCAGGTTCAGACAATACTAGGCTCCTCCTTAATTTAAAATGGATAGCCTCTAGCTCTTCTGATCCTATGGCTGCAATGGCAATAGACTTTACTAAAGCCTTTGACTCTGTTGAATGGCATTACCTATATCAGGTCTTAAGATTGTATTGTTTTGGCCCTGTTTTTTGTCAGTGGGTATCTACACTATACGGCTCCCCGATGGCTAGAGTCTTGACCAACACCACTATTTCCACACCTTTTCCTCTATATAGGGGCATCAGGCAGGGCTGCCCCCTATCCCCGTTTCTTTTCTTAGTAGCCTTCGACCCTCTCATACAGGCCTTTATTGCATCAAAGGATATCTCCAGCATTGAAGTCACTGGGAATTCCTATCTAGTAGCAGCATATGCCGACGATCTGTTATTAACCCTCTAACAACTGGAACAGGCATTACGGCATGTCCTACCCCTGTTGTAGACCTTCTCTGCTCTCTCAGGCCTCTGTGTCAACCAGAAAAAAACAGTCCTGTCCTCTTTGAACACTGCTTGTACAAAAAGCTGCCTACAGGGAGCCGAGCCTATGGGCTGCACAGAGTTTTTTCCTATCTTGGTATTATCATTCCCTTTAAATGGTCGTATCTAGAGATGGCCAATTTCTCGCCACTGCTAATTCAAATGTCTGTGGAGATAGAGAGATGGAAAATACTTCAGCTATCTCTGCCCAGGAAGGTGGTGGCCATTCGTATGCTCTTATTGACATGAATCATGTATCTTTTTAAAAATCTCCCAATATGTCTTTCCCCCAAACTCTTTGCCTCATTGGAAACCCAGGTGTCTCACTTCCTGTGAGAAGGGAAATTGCCCAGATGGAGCAAGAACAAATTAAGAGTGCACTGGTCCAAGGGGAGACTGGTATCTCCCTGGTTTCAAGGATACCACCTGTCTTGCACAGCCGCCATGGCCACTAAGTAGTTTGTTCCAAGTCCATTACCCCTCCCACTCTGGGTACAGCTGGAAACTGATCTAGTGGAAGATAATAACTTGCATTTGCTACTACATCCTCAGCACCAGAATCAGCACTCCCTGGCTCCATTACTGGCTTATGACCTTGTCTCACACTCCCCGGGCTGCCCAAGCCCCCCCATGGCACTATACCCCTTTGTGGCATAACAAAGTTTTAGTAATCGGTGATACTCCCTTGTGTTGGCCCACGTGGGAGGCTCAGGGCATCTGCTATATACAGGATTTGTGCATCCCTGGCTCCTTGGTTTTGATGTCCTTCGAACAAATTCAGCACAAATTCCATTTCCTGAGTGGTGATTTTTGCAGATTCCTTCAACTACGCAGTGCCATACATGCCGACAGGTCCCGTTCATGCCCTGACCCTAAATGGAACTGGTTAGCCCACAGACATAAAACCCCGTAGTCTGGAGGCCTTATTTGATGCTTTTATAGGACTTGGTGAGATGCACAGGTAGATCCCTCCACTACATGCCGGCTGAAATGGATGTCTATCCTTAATGCCCATATTTCTGAGGACTTCTGGAACCACTGTCTCTGAGAATGTCATTATACCTACACAGATACCAAAAGTCATTTCATACAGCTTAAAATACTGTTGTTCTGGTATCATACGCCAGTGTCTCTACATTTTCACAACCTCTTACAACACTCTAACTGCTGGCGATGTCAGCAACCTGGAGCCCACCTACTCCAGATCTTATGGACATGCCCTCTACTCTCACCCTTCTGGGCATTTATAACTTAGGACTGTTCTACGATACTAGGCTCCCAGATATTCCTCTCTGACCCCAAACTCCTTTTGGGGGACACTACCTCTTTAACTGCTTTATCTTGACCACAGAAGCAGTGGGTAGCACTTGCACTTATCGAGGCTAAATGACTCATACTTATGCATTGGCGCCAACCAATCCCTCCATCCCGTCCTAACTGGCATGCTGCTCTCGCTAGATTATCTATACTAGAATGTCTGTCCTGCATGCACCTAAGTCATATGGTTCAATACACTGCCAGATGGGAAGCCTATCTCCAGTCACCTCTTTGTAAAACTCTAATCCTCTATTGTAACACCCCCACCAAGACTGTATGATATTTCATTAATGTGCCTATCACTCTTGCTCCTCTAATTTTTTAGTATCTGCTGTTATTTGATGGCCTTTACTGTCTACTGGGTCACTTAAGTTGTATCTTAGAGTGGATCATGTGCAACTATAGTAAGATATCTGCTATGATACTGTGTATACACACCACCATATCATTATGATTGTTAATGGTTGAATCCAGCTGCATGTTGAATATGCTATCTATGAATATCACTGCAATATGATAATGTAGTGTTGTTCAAAACTCAATAAAAACTATTCTATGATAAAAAAAAGAAAAAGAAAAAAATATGCGGCCTACTGCATACCAAATAATATTTTGTTTTAACTAGGAAATGACCAGCACTTCAATTAAGCTTCTGTAACCATTACAGGGTAGCCAGTACACTATAGCTAGCCAGGCAACAATCAAGTCTCTGCTCTGCAGCTACTTTCTATTTATCTCCTGCCTAAGCTTGAACAGAAAATAAATATCAAAATGATAGCCAGACATACAAAAAAATCCCAAAACAAACAGAATTAATATTGCAGTTCATTTAAACATAGTCACACAAGTTAGAAGTTGTAAATAGTAAAGCAGGTGAAGTTAATTAAATAACATAAAAAAACAGCCGAGCAGAAGTAAAAAATTACTGTTGCCTTGCTGGCTAGGCACCTCTATCCCCCAGATCCACATCACTTTACTTACAGCACATGGCAGCAGCACAGAGTTCAAAAACATGCAAAATTAATCTTTTTGGCCTCTTCACTGTTCTCACCACCACCCATCTGTAGAAACCCCTTCAAGATCTGCAGGATGGATGTTGGGAACTAGGGGTGGGTGAAAGTTGCAAACTCCACTTTTGCGGAACTTCCACAAAATTTTGGAAATTTCACGGAAATTGCAGAACTTTCGCCATTGGCAAAACTGGGATGTTCCGTGAATTTTCACCGAGTTCTGCAGACTTTTTTGTGAACTGCAGAAAAATGCATAATAACTGCGGAATTTATTCTAGCCACAGTTTAATGAACTGTCAGTGAATGAATGCCTGCTTGTACAACCATGCAGTCATTCACTGACAATTCAGTGGGCCACTGGTAGTGGAGGAGAGAGGACTGCTGCTGATCTGGTGGCCAGCTCAGAAGAAGGGTGGGGAGGAGAGTGGGGTGGTGACAGATGAACTGTCAGGGTGGGGGTTGAGGGGGGTCCAATAGACACCAGGGAACTGAGATTATGTTTTTTTTTATAAAATATCAGGGATGGGGAGGTCCACTAGACACCAGGGTATGCTGGTAATAGAGGGGCATGATTGGGTGGACTGCCAGCTGTTTATTTGTTGATTAAAGAATCCAGGATAGGGAGAGTAGCCTAATAGACATCAGGGAAACAAAATGTTTTGGGGGACATGATTGGTGGGTGGGGGGCCACTAGATACCAGGAGGGTCCATGGAAGGGATTGAGGGTATTTACTGGGACCCCTGATCAGTGGAGGGTGGATTAATGAATTAAACTGTAGTTAAAAAAAAGTCTCAGAAGTGACCACTGGCAATAATCCTTTCTGCAGATTTTTTTCCCGTAGTTTAATAAATTAACCAGCAGTTTGTATATATTTTTTCTGAAGTTTTATGGTGGAATTTCCATAAACATTCCAAAAATGATTTCCGAACATTCACGGAAGCAAAATTAGCACTTTCGCCAAAATTCCATGGGAGGAATTTTTTTTCGCACATCCCTACTGGGAACCTTAGTTCTATAAACAAAATGCATTTGTCTTTTGAGGGCATAAACCTTATTCACCTGAACAAACTGACACAACCACGAGCTTTGGAGAAATGGCCACATTCATGTGTTTATTAATGAACCAATTATCCATATATGCATTCGCTTCAGTGTGATGTGTGCAGCTAGGTAGCCTTGGAAGGAATCCAGTTCACCATGGAGCAACTAGATCATTGATGGTCAACCCTCCCTCCCATGGGAGGGCTGCCTTACCATCACCCAGGACCCTGCGAGGGCAACAACCTCTAGGACATGAGGGATGGCTATATGACCAGCTGCAGCTAGCTCCTCCCCGTCAGAGGATCCGCCATGCCACGGGATGCTGCCCGAAGAGGCTGTCATCTGGACTCCATTTGTCAGGCCCTCCCTTCTGTCAGCCTCAGGGAGATCCGGCTGGACAGGACTCAAGAACCCCTGTTACCCCCTCCCAGAGCATTCCAAGACTACCAAGCTGCCACTTACAAAGGTTCATGACTGTGACACCTAGCTATCTACTCCCTAGCCTATTCTAACTGATTTTACTCCCACCTTGCTGGAGAAGGCAAAAACCTGGAAAACCCAGTGGGAAAAAAATGGGAAATTCCTTCTCGACCCCTAAGGTGATCCTCCTTAGTGGGACAGCACGTTCCCTATACCCCCTCCACATTCCCCCCTGCTTTTACGAGGGTGAGATTTGGGTTGGATGCAACCTGAGACAAGGAGGAATGAGGAGGAATTCCTTCTGTGCAGCACCTCTTAAGGGCTTAGCTCCTCCCTGCCCCTGGATGCAAGCTCCCTCCTGCCCGGAAACCCTATCCCCCCCAGCCCCTTCTGGGCAGTCCTACCTGGGTCCCTATTGCCTGTCCAGGTGTCCCAGGCCATGCCACAGACAAAGCCCCACCTGCTGCGATACCTTGCAGGCTCCTCCATTGTCTTTTGAGGCATATACCTTATTCACCTGAACAAACTGACACAACAACAAGCTTTGAGGAAATGGCCATAGCCAATTGTTTATTAATAAACCAATTATCCACATATAAATTCGCTTTAGTGTGATGTGCACAGCTAGGTAGCCTTGGAAGGAATATAGCTCACCATGGAACAACTAGGTCATTGATGGATGACCAGAGGGCTGCCTTACCATTAACCAGAACCCTGCAAGAGCAACAACCTCTGGGGCATGAGGGATGGCTATATGATTGGCTGCAGCTAGCTGCTCCCCATCAGAGGATCTACCATGCCACGGGACACTGCCTGAAGAGGGTGCCATCTGGACTTCATCCGTCAGGCCTGCCCTCTTATCAACCTCAGGGAGATCTGGCTGGTTAAGACACGTGATCCCTGATACCCCCTTCCACAGCATTCCAAGACTACCAAGCAGCCACAGGGTGAGTTCTCACCAACTCACCCCCCACAAGCACCTCACGCTAATACTCTTACCACTGCCTGTTGTATGTCATCCAGAAACAGGTCTACTCCTTCCTTCGATAAATGTACACCATCCCCTTTATTCAGACCTGGCATTTTTGCAGACATTCCCAGGTGCTTTGCTATGAACCCCCCCCATTGAGTCCATAATCGGTTGCATGGCCATGTTCTGCAGCTGGCGCACCTTCTCTATTGCCCTAATGTTCCAGGCATGCCACCACTGCCACCACTGCTGCCACTGCACCATATCGTACCAAATTATATGCTCCTGGGGCCACCATTGCTTCACTCTTGCCAGGTCCTGCCTGACCCTCTCTTTAAGCTCTCTCGCTGGTATAACCCCTATATCATTTCCCCCTAAATGAATAATTAAAACATTAGGCTGCAACCTCTTCTGAGTCTTTGCTTGCAGTGCTGCCAGTAACTCATTCCAGCGCATCCCACACCATCTCAACCAATGAAGCTCTGCCCTCTCAGGTGCCAGAAACAGGTTTTCTCCTCTGGGATACTGCCTTGCCCTGAGGGCCGCCCAATAGATGTACAAGTGGCAACAAATCCAGATCTGCTCTGATCAAGCTGCAATATCTATCCAAAACAAAACAAGTGAGAGTTATAACATGTGTGGTCTTATATATCTTTCAAAAGCCTGTGACTTCCATCTATCCAAACTCTGTATTGTCCTATCTGATAAGCCCTCTGCCCTGGTGTGCGATGCTGCACCAATCCTAAAGAAGTGTGTGTTGTAGTGTTCTGCAGAGATGCCCAGCAGTCGCAAGATCTTCTGCAACACATGCCTAAACTGATACACTGTTAGGGGGCCACCATCCCCATGATGGAAGAAGGCCCCCCCATTGACAGGCGCTGTGTTATATAATCCTATACCCATGCTCCCACATCCCACTTTAGCCTGTGGGACACTGCTAGTTAGCACCACTGCCCATGGTCCAGCTGGTCCATCTTGCTCTTCCTTATGTGGACAAAGACCCCAGACATTGTGACCTCCATGTCAGCCTCTACCAACACTAATGGTCTCCCAGTAACCTTGCTGGGCTGCATGAGCTCTGACACCCAGAATGCCCCACAAAATGCTACCAAGTATGCTGTACGGAAGATATTTGCCTCGTCAGGGGATGAGCATACCTTAGGCAACTCATCCCAGATCTGCTTGAATATGGTAGGGCTGATAGGGCATCTGTTGTCTGTCCCCCTCAGGGCTGCCCATGCCTAACCACTCAGCAAATTCTGGAGGGCAAATGCCCTCATGGAGTCGGGGAATCCCCTGGCTTTCTGAAATGAGGCAATGCTAGCCATGTGCTGCTCGACTGTTGCTAGGGTGGCCCCGGCACATTTTTTGATTAGTATTTATTCGCACAGCTGTGCCACTGGGATCAGCTATGTACCTGCCCACCCTTGTGCATATTGCACTTCCAAAAAACAGTTGCCCCCCCCCCCCGGTACACTATTCATGTCCTAGGTGCCAGGGCATTCTCAAACAACTCCCAGGCCTCTGAGCTATCAATTCCCATGGGAATGGGGGGACTTCCCTGAGCTGTAGGTCTGCTGCTGGTGCCAATTCTCAGAACCTCTGCCACTGTAAATGAGAAAGGGTGTTAGCGATGCAATTTTCAATACCTGTTATGTGAACTGCCTTAAAGTTGATATTCAACAGCAAACACTTCGGGACAAACACCCGCATGAGGTTGCCCATCAGGCCCTTGCCCCCTAATTGTTTGTTTATTGCATACACCACTCCCTCAGCACATCCCCGCAGATCACCAATGCCACAACAATGGGGAAGAATTTCATCACCTTTATCTGCCTTGTAATGCCTTGTCTTATCCACTCTGGAGGTCACTGCCCTGCACACCACTTACCTTGCAAGTAAACCCCGAAGCCCAGGCCCTCCGAGGCATCTGTGAAGAGTTCCAATTCCTCACTGGACACAGGAACCAGCCACATCAGTACTACATTGAAGCACTGCAGAAATGTCTGCCAAATGCCTAAGTCCTCCCGCATTGCTGCTGTGATGCACATTTTATAGTGTGGTTTTGTACGGCCCACCCCAACACCCACCAGGCGCCTCATGAATGTCCTGTCCATGGGCATTACCCGGCAGGTGAAGTTGAGGTGGCCCACTAGTTGCTGGATCTCCTGTAATGTGACTTTAAGTGCCCTCATTACAGAATCCAGCTGGGTGCTTGCTCTTGTCAATTTCAATTCCCAGGTAGGAAAGCCTCGTGCATGGCCCCTCCATCTTATCCTGGGCCTGTGGTACACCCAGCTCAGCGCACACCTCATGGAATGCTGCCATGATATGTGCGCCTTACCCCGAACTGGCCTTCCCTACAAACAGAAAGCCATCCAAATAGTGTACCATGTGGTTGACATTGGCTTTCTGTGCCATGGCCCAGTGCTGAAATGTGCTGAATTGCTCAAAAACCACACATGCCACCACACATCCGATGGGCATGCAATTGTCAATGTAGTAGCACCCGTCAAATTTCATGCCCAATAGTTCCCTATCTGCCATGTACACTGGCAACAGGTAGAATGCTGATTCTATATCAGCCTTCTCCAGCAGTGCCACCCAGCCCACCTGGTGCACCACCTCCACCGCCCTGTCGAACGACATGTAATACACCGCTGTGTCGACTGGGTCAATGTAGGCATTGACTGAATCCCCTTCTGGGTATGACAGGTGGTTTATCATTCAGAGTTTGCCCGACACCTTTTTGGGGACTAAGCCAATGGGAGACACCCTGAGGCATCAGCTAAGGGAAGAGGTGAAGGGGCCACTGATCCGACCCGTGGCCAGCTCCTTCCGTAGTTAGCCCCACATGACCTCCAGTCACTCCTTGGCAGAACACAGGTTGTCAGCCTTGTATGCCCTTCTTGGGCCCGGTAAGGTATATGAAACCCCTTCCTGCATCCTGCTGCCAAAGAGCGAGTGGCCGCCCTGTCTGGGTAGTTGACCAACTAACCCTCAATATTTCTGGCCTTGACCGGTGTTGGCATCCTTTGTCCCTCCTTTCTGAAAGGGGTAAAAATTGTTGGCCTTCCCTGCCCCTGCCTCTGTAGCTTTCCCACACTGTTGAAACAAGTGTGGTTTCCCACACACAATGCCCTCTTGCTTGCATCTACAACTCACAGTCTTGCATGATCCCTGGTTGTAGCTGAAACAACACCCTTTCCCGCCCCCCCCCTTTTCCCCATTACCCCTTGATAACTGTTCTTGGTGATGGGGGCTCCTCACCGGAAAACTGCTGTATGTTGGACCCCTCTTCCCAAATCTATCGTCCACAGCAGTGGGAAGTCCAAGACCACCCAAGACCATGCCGTGTCCATCTGCTTTCTCCTCCGATACTCCTCATCATATTCTAACCACCCCCTGCCTGGCTTACTAGCATGCATGGTCATTATCCTAATAAAGTAGACCCACAGCTCGTCAGCTTTCTCCGGGCTGCCCTGGGTGAGAATTCCTACATAGATTGTGAAACCTGCTGCCTAATTCTCCCACATCCACCGCACTGTTGCTTTGTGCATCTGCATGACCCATTCATCCCCGTCCTTGTCCTTTTTTTTTTAATTTATGTTTATTGCTTTCTAATGAACATAAAAAGCCTTATTACAGTAGTCGTACATTGAGTTGGTGATAAAGAGATGTTAATTTAAGACAGGATAGCTCAGTCTAAACCATAAGTTACGAATATGGGAGTATACCAACATTAGTACCATATATTATCAAAGATTGTCTCAATAACTACACTTCTACATGAGAGGTGGTCAGTCCATGTAATATAGTCCTAAAGAAAAGGAGTGAAAATCAGCTTCCAGCATTGATTAGACCACCATTCCGAACATGAAATAAACTGAGATCGTAGTGTGCCCTCACACACTCTAGCAACCTACAGTCGAGAACTAATTAAGCATTTACATGCTATCAAGGTTAAACATGCTTAATAAACCTGGGTTAAAAACCTGGGTTAATATTCAAGTAGCCTAGACAAGCGGCTGGGTCCCCAATTATAACATTTACTATAGCAGGAAGGCAAAACCCCCCACTGAAATAGTACCCCAACAAACTGAAAGCAAGTTCAAGTCTCTGAAGGCAGTCCATAATCAATATTCAACTTTCAGGAACAACAATTACATAACTGAAATCTCACAAGGGCTTTCCTGATACAGTTTACACAGAAAGATAAACCCCTTATATTACTCCCTTCATGTGTCCTCAACCTCCGACTCCTGGTCAGAATCAAAGTGGGCTGCTGCTCCGGAGGCCTTGAACTCCAGCTGTATCTGTTGCACACACTTGCCTGCTCCTTTAGGGTCAAAAAACTGGAAAATGTGACCCCTGTAGAAAATCCTCAGGTACGTTGGCATCATAAGAGAATGAGCCACCTCCAAGCTTCTAAGGGTGGTCCAGATCCTATCGAATCTCTTCCTGTGGGCCCTCATGGCATAGGACAAGTCCGGAAAACAATGCAGAGTATGGCCTTCAAAGTTTAAGTGCTCCATATTACAGGCTGCCTGGAGAACCTGTTCTTTCACAGTCGCACTCGCCATCACCAACAAGACTGTGCAAGGTACGTCCTTCTGAGCCCCAGCAGCTCGAGGGGCTATCTGGTATGCTTTAAGAAAGTGTTGCCCCATGTCCTTACTAAGTTGTAGAGTCAGGGACAACCAATCTTGTAGGAAGGAGAGAAGATCAGGATTCTCTGTGCCCTCATGCAGCCTGACAAGTTGAATGTTCGGCACCCTGCTCACATTCTCCAGTGCCTCCAAATGATACTGAAGTTGCTCATTCTCTTGGGTCAATTTAGCTGCAGTTGAAAGGGTCTTTACTGCCTGACTTTAAGCAGATAAGGCCATTTTTGTCGCAACTTCAGTTTTTAAGTCTTGTTTCCCCAGTCGCTGCAATATTGACTCCACCTTGCTGTCAATGACCTCCATGACTGCCTGCAAGGCCTTCCAAGGCAGTTCACTGGAGCTGCTAGAAGGGGTGGTAAGTGTGGCCTGTTGTTCTGTAGAAACTGGATTTTTCAGGCCACCAGGACCACTTTTCTTTGTATGGCCCATACTAAATTTTAGATTGTAAGCTGCAGCACACTATGAAGAATCCAAAAGTACCAAGCACTAAGATCAAATATCTCTAAAAGTTGAATAAATTGCAGGATTTTTAATTGAAGTTCTAGAGCTAGAAGGAACCATGTCTGCTCAGTAGAAGTGCTCAACAGCATCCCCCCCCCCCCATCCTTGTCCTTTTTGTCCTTTCCGGCTCTTTAGGCTGGTTCAACAGGACAAAGACATCAACATATTCTCCATTGATTATTTGCTGCCTCAACTGGTCAGGCAAGTGTGCCCCAATGGGTTCTGCCAGGGATAGAAAGCTCACTACCCCTTGCTGCCCTGGTATTGGTGGTGATAGCACTGCCACTGCCGAGCCAATGTCCCTGGTCTCCCTTGCAGCAGGGGCCACCTGGGCTGCTCCTGGCTGGGCCCTACTCTGGTCCTCAAGTAGTTCCAGCAACTGCTCTAACTTTTGCTCTATTCCAGACTGGCCCAGGTTGCCAAATGGCATCTGCATGCTAGTATCCCTCACCCTTAATGGTACTGCCCCAGCTAAGTCTCTGAGAACTGCCATCGACTGGGTCACCCGGTTCCCTGAGCTGGCGTGGAGGTCCCGGGTCCTGTCTGCAGTGGTACATGATGACCCTGTGGTAAGCCCCATGGAAGGCCCAGACTTAAGGATGCTGGAGCAACTATTTCCACCATGTGCCTTACCAGCTCTTCCACAGAATCCCCCTCTCTGCCCCATTTCTGCTGTCGCCCCGTTCTTTTTGGGGGCACCCTAACTACTGTACGAAGCAGTGCCCTCAGTTCATCAGCCAACAACTGGTCTAAATCAAGTATACCTGTTCCTTGATCTGCTGCTGGTGCTCCCTAATTGGCTCTCTTACAGCGTGGCTTCTTTAAAGGTGGAAGAAGCACCGGTGTCTCCTCCATGGAGGTGATCGACCTCTCCGGCCCTGGCCTCGGCATGCAGGGCACCACCGTTGGGGTTACAGGTTCAGGCAGCATGGTCAGCAGTGCCGGAGTTCCCAGCTGCTTCCCTTGAATGGCCTCATCTGGGGTTCTGGGTTCAGGTGAAGGGCAGCCCCGAAGGCCCTGACCCCCCTTCCTCACCTTTATCCCTGAAAAGCACATTCCACTATGCCTTACCCTTACCCCGAACGAGGGCCGCTAGCTGTTGCTCAAGGTCATCACTCATCTTATCAATGTGCTGCTCTTTCTGTAAATCAAACTCAGTCATGGCCACTCCCCCTTGCTGGTGCTTAAGCTGATGCTGCCACCCTCAGCATGGGTCACTGACCATGGGAGACTATTACTACTAAAGCAGTGACCCTTTCCTGGGCCTTCCCTGGGCCTTCCGGCCTTTTGGGCCTCCCCTTGCTTGGGTGTAAGTAGCAGCCCTATGCAACTCAGGGGTCAACCCACTTCTACTGGGAGACTTGGACATGCTACCCATAGTGCCATATTGCGTGTCTAGCTTACTCTATATAATATTCTGTAGTACTGTCGATGCTTCTGGGAACACTACATTTTTTTACATAACTTAAGCTTTACATAAGAGTTTTGTATACTTTTTTTTTTTTTTGGTATCACTCTTTGATGGTAGCTACCACACAAGCATCAGTGTATCGCAGAAGCTAACACATTCTAACACATTGCCTTTAGGTATTTAGGATAAACCTAAAAGCAAAACCTTCAGCTTGTAAGCATTTTCTAGACTAAATAAATGGCACTCCCTTGCCCAGAGGCAGATGAGCCACACGCTGAGCCACACCAACACCTATGCAAATGTGGATTATACCTACTGTGTTTTAAATAGCAGATAAATCTATTTGTCCCCTAACAGAACCACAACAGCTGTTTATCTTTTGCCCATATTCATCGCAGACTACAAGATTCCAACCAAGGTCTCCAGGCTCACTGTCCAGAGCATTATCCCTAAGAAGGATCCCTAGTACCATTCAACTTAGGGGCCATAATTAGAACCCCCACTATGCAATGGCTGCCTTGTGCCATTACCACGATGGCTGCTGTCACTCTCATGTGCATGCACAAATAGCACTGACCGTGCACATGCATGCTTTGTGCCTTGTCATCTGGACCTCTGTGCATGCGTGAGGCCCAAATGCCAACTCTCACATGCATTCGTGCTGTTGCTTCACTCGGCAGCACTTCCAAAAATGACTGACACCCCAGACCGCTACTATAGTGTGAGTGCATGGTGCAATGCCCCCATACTGGAGCCCACTGAGAGAAGATTCCCCTAGGAAGCCACCAGCAATTTGCAGTTCACCAAACACTCCCTCAGCCACACCAAGCTCTGTGAGCTCACATCTGGTCTTTGCGGAAGAGAGAAGACTGCACCTACACCCCACTGGAGTACTACACCTGTGCCGTGTGGAAGGTAGATGGAAGGATGGGCGACCATGCCTGTCCCACCAGCACACAACAACCTTCATGGCTGCTGGCTGCCCCCTAAGCTCGACTCTGGATAGCCCGCTGCTGACCCAGGTAAGCCCCCACCAACTCAGGGGAAAGGCCATGCAAATTCTTCTCTTGGGGGGGTTGGTCCACTGCTAGCAGTGAAGAGCTGCAGGCACCTCAAACATATCCATTCCCCCAGCTAGCGGCCCCACATACAGAAGCAACCTGGAAGCACCAGCAGGGGAGGTGGACTTTTGCTTCAGAGACTGGGCCAGCCATCTTCTTGTGCATGCTGAGCAAATGCCAGGCTGGGCCTGGATACCCAACTAGCTCCATCCCTCCAGAGGAGACGGTCGTCTGACATTGAGCAAGGAAGAAGGAGGCTACTAAAGAAGATAGGAAGTTGCTGTCCCAGAACAGGAAGGGTGAGAGTTGTAAGGAGAGGAGAGAGTAACCATACAGAGAAACAGGAGAGGGGACACAAAATAAGACATGATAGGAGTGTGCAGTGCAATGGCTGTGGGGCGGCAGTGTTCCAGGAGACATTCTGGAGGCTGCAATGCTGCCCTATTTGCAGGCACCTCTCTGGTCTGAGAGAGGAGGTTGTCCGTCTCCAGACTGACCTGACTAGGACTCGTGAAACCTCCTCCCCACTCCAGGGACCACCAGGGCCAATGCCACTACCCCAGAGGTTGCCAAGAAAGAGGAGAGGCTGGACCAGGGTGGGCTCAGGAAGGAGAGGTGGTGAAACAGAGTTGCATCCTCCAGCTGTACCTGTCCACAATTCATCTGGCTCTTCGGTGGATAGTGGTTCCTCTATGGAGGCACCTGCAGTGGAGACCAAGGAGGATACTGGGAACCTTCACAAAGGAGACCCACAGGAAGATGGCATGGGACCCACAGGGGAAGGAAACAACTCCTGGTGGGGGACTCAATCATTAGGGGTGTAGAAGTGGGGGAGTAAGGGGAAGGGGAGGTAAAGTGCCTTCCTGGCACCACGGCTTGGAGGGACAAGAAGTGAATCTTCAGGATCATGGGAGGAGCTGCACGAGGGAGGGAGCTGGATGTCATTGTCCACCTAAGGACAAATGACCTGGCTAGGAATGGGATCAGAGCAGTGCAAGAGGAGTTTGTAGAGTTGGGAAGGGGTCTTAGACAAGTAGCGCATAAGGTAACCTTCTCGGAGGTGCTGCCTCTCTATGGCAAGGGTGATGCTAGGGCACGCCTCACCAGGGAATTCAATGAGTGGTTGAAAAACTGGTGTAGAGCTCAGGATTTTGGCTTCATTGGGGACTGGGCAGCCACCTGGAGGGATGCAGACCTATACTGGTGTGATGGTCTGCATCTGTCCAGGGGGGAACCAGGATCCTAGGTGAGAGGTTAAAATGCTTCATTGGCAAACATTTAAACTAGCCAAGGGGGGAGGCACTGAAAAGGAGCAGGGAAATCCCAGCCTCCCCCCACAAAACATGGTAATTAGTGAGGTAAACACCAAGGTAGAGAAGTTATTAGGGAGCAGGACAGAGGTAAATGTAAAAAAAGGCAAAGGCAGTAAGGACAGGAATGGGGCTAAAAGGGGTAAGGCTACCAAAAAGTGGAGGGTGATGAGTACCAATGCCCATAGTATGTAACAAGCTCCCTGAACTAGTGGCCTTGATGGAAGAGGGTTGCCTGGATATTGTGGCAGTCACAGAAACATGGTACACAGAGAACCATGACTGGGATGTCAACATACCAGGATACACAATCTACAGGAGGGACAGGGAAGGTAAAAGAGGAGGAGGAGTAGCTCTCTATGTAAAGGAAGGGATCAAAGCAACAGAACTAAAGAGTAAACAGGGAGCAGATGAGGCACTCTTGGTCACCCTGGAGACAGGAAATGGCACCACAATCCGCACGGGTTGTATACAGACCCCCATCTCAGGGAGGAATGGACAAGAAAATGATAGAAGGCTTCCTTAGAATGGCAGAAAAAGGGGAGATATTGTTGATGGGGGACCTGAATATGCCAGATGTTAACTGGAGCACCTTTGCTGCAGGCACATCCAAGAGCAGAGTCATTCTTGATGCCCTACAGGGGGCATGCCTCAGACAACTAGTATTGGAACCCACTCGGGAGGGAGCAATCTTAGACCTGGTACTCTCAATTGGGGACGGAGAAAGAGTCTCAGATTTAGAGGTAGGTAGCCATATGAGAACAAGCGACCACCAAACAGTGTGGTTCATGATAAACACAGCCATACAATCAAGCCATACAAAAGCAAGATTATTGGACTTTAGGAGGACTGACTTTGGGAAAATGTGAGAGTGCCTTAGAAAAGCACTAGCAAACAGGCAAGAAGGAGGGGTGGAGGAACAATGGGGAGTAATCAAAACAGCCATCACAGAGGCAACAAGCCTTTGTGTAAAGCAAATCAATAAAACACAATGAAGGAAAAAAACGCTATGGTTCTCAAAAGAGGTGGCAGGAAAGGTTAAGGAGAAAAGGACAGCCTTCAGGAAATATAAGGAAACACAGAAGGAGCAGGACAGAGAACTTTATCAGTTAAAGCAGAAAGAGGCTGGGAAGGCAGTCAGAATAGCAAAGGCCCAAACCAAGGAAAGGATAGCCAATTCTGTTAAGAAGGGAGATAAGACCTTTTATAGGTACCTTAGGGAGCGGAAAAAGACCAAAGGAGGGATACTGAGGCTTAATAAAGGAGATGGAATGTGGGTAGAGGGGGACAGTGAAAAAGCAGGGATACCAAACGAATATTTCTGCTCAGTATTCACAAAGGAAGAGGAGGGGGAGGTACCTAAACCAAACAAGAGAAACACTCTGAAGAAGGGGGGCGATACCAGTCCATTTACAGAAGAAAGGGTTCTGAAAGAACTAATAAAATTGAAGGTGGACAAAACAATGGGGCCAGATGGGATTCACTCAAGAATGCTAAAAGAAGTAAGGGTAGAACTAGTGACACCGCTGACTACTGTCTTTAACAAATCATGGGAGGATGGGGTGGTACCTGAGGACTGGAGAAGGGCAGATGTGATTCCTCTTCACAAAAGTGGGAGCAGGACAGAGGCAGGAAACTACAGACCAGTTAGTTTGACCTCAGTGGTAGGGAAACCGATAGAATCACTTCTGAAGGAAAGAATTGTTGAGTACCTAGAGGCCAGTGGGGTACAGGACCCAAGGCAGCATGGATTCACGATGGGAAGGTCATGTCAGATGAATCTAATAGATTTCTTTGACTGGGTGACCAAAGTAGTAGACCAGGGAAGGGCTGTGGACATGGCCTACCTAGATTTTAGCAAGGCATTTGATACAGTCCCACACAAAAGATTAATACACAAGTTAGCCAGCCTGGGAGTGGCCCCAAGGTGGTAGCCTGGATAAAAAATTGGCTAGACAACAGGACACAAAGGGTAGTAGTAAATGGAGTACACAGTGAAGAAAGGAGGGTTACTAGTGGGGTACCGCAGGGTTCAGTACTGGGACCGGTCCTTTTTAATGTCTTTATAAGTGACATTGCAGAGGAACTGGAAGGAAAAGTATGACTTTGCAGATGACACAAAGATCTGCAACAGGGTTGATACACAAGATGGAGTGGAAAGGATGAGAAGGGACTTGGCAAGGTTGGAGGAATGGTCAAATGTATGGCAGCTCAGATTCAATGCAAAGAAGTGCAAGGTAATGCACATGGGAAACAAAAACCCAGGGGAAGAGTACACAATGGGGGGTGAGTTACTGACAACAGTAAAAATGGAAAGGGACCTGGGGGTAATTATATCAGATGACCTAAAGGTGGGCAAGCAATGTGAGAAGGCAGTAAGGAAGACTGGGGGGATACTGGGATGCATAGGAAGAGGCATCAATAGTAGAAAACAGGAAGTTGTTATCCCTCTGTAAAGACAGTTGGTGAGACCCCATCTGGAGTACTGTGTGCAGTTCTGGAGACCCCATCTCCACAAAGACATGGACAGAGTGGAGGCTGTCCAGAAGAGGGCAACCAAAATGGTGCAGGGTCTGCACCAGAAGACATACAAAGAAAGACTAAAGGAGCTTAATATGTATACCCTTGAGGAAAGAAGGGAGAGAGGGGACATGATAGAAACTTTCAAGTACCTCAAGGGAATCAAACAAAGTCCAAGAGGGTAGCATCTTTCAGAAAAAGAGATGTGCAAGAACAAGGGGGCATAATTTGAAGATAGAGGGTGGACGGCTCAGAGGTAATGTGAGGAAGTATTTTTCCACGGAGAGGGTTGTGGATGCATGGAACAGCCTCCCTGAGGAGGTTGTGGAGTCAAGAACAGTGGGGGAATTCAAGAATGCATGGGACAGACATAAGGCAATCCTAGTGGGGGGGTAGGAGGAAGTAAGCTGTTGGTTAACTAGGATCTGCAGCTTATCTGTTAGGTAGGAAAATGGGCAGACTAAGTGGGCCAAGCGGTCCTTATTTGCCATCAAATTCTGTGTTTCTGTGTTTCTATGAAAGCTTGTTCTGTGGAGCGAGCTGACAGCATGGGCCTAGCTCCAGGATGCGCCATGCGTTTAACAGTGGCTGTGGAACTTTTTTTTTTTTTTAAATTACCGGTGCACAAACAGTAGTTTGAGCCACCTCTCCCTTTTGGATGTTCTCTGTGTGACTGTTAGGCCGTGACCCAATCCAAGAGGCCCCCCCATTTCCAGAGGGCATGCCTATGGGAGGAGGCCTCAGCTGCTAAGTGCCAGGACACTGGAAGCGCAAGGAAGTTAAGCTTCCTGATAACGACTGCTGGTAGCTTTCCTGAATCTGGGCCCTGGGAGCTCAGCACTTGATGCCCCAGTTACACCATGAGCCCCAGCTCATTACTTTTCTACCCTGCCTTAACTCGCCTGAGCAGGAAGACAAGCCATTTCCCAACATCAAGTTAAGTTTTTTACCACAGACCACAGCGAGCAAAGGGAAAGCCAGGCCAGCTTCCATCCCCTCTTCCAACTTTCTTACTTCAGGCCATGCGGCCCTTAGGGCCCCAGACCAAGCCTTACCTCTGGTTTAGTTGGTAGCTGAGCTATTGAAGGGGTTCTTCTGATCCTGGCTTCCTTCTGCCTGTGACCTGGGACAAGGAGGAATAGGGAGGAATTCCTCCTGTGCAGCACGTCTTAAGGGCTTAGCTCCTCTCTGTCCCTGACCACAAGCTCCCTCCCCCCTGGGAACCATATTCCCCCCTGCCCCTTCTGGGTGGTCCTACCTGGGACCCTATTGTCTGCCCAGGTGTCCCAGGCCATGCCCCCAGACAAAGCTCCACCTGCTGCGATACCTTGCAGTCTTCTCCATTTGCTCTCATAGGTTTGCTCTTAACACACACCACCCCCTCCAGTGGCTCTCTTGCTCAAGCACCACTTGACACCTCTTCAATGGTAAACAGACACAGCAAGGAAATCAGAAGATTACTGCTTTACTTTTGTTTTCTGTGTGGCAGGCAGGGAGAGGTGCAGCCAGTTCAAAGAAGGCAAGACACATTTTTTAGGCTTGTTCTGGGATATTTGAAGGGAGCAGCTGGAAGTCAAGATGTTATTTCTAACACAGATGCACTTCATTTTACACATCTTGAGTTCCTGTTCCCTTCCAGAGGCAGACAGCAATCAAAGCAATTAACCACCTCAGCTCTTTTGGTGTTTTGAGCCAGGCAGGCAGGGCGAGGTGCATCCGATTCAAATGGGACATTTCCCAGACTTGTAAGGCACTTGAAAGTGGCGCTTGAAATTGGAATTCCTGTGTCCACACTTCAAAATAATAGCGCTGCTTGGAGTCCTGTGTCCACACTTCAAGACAGTAGCTCACTGTTAAAAAAACAAATTGTAGGCAGCCCAGTGGCACAGACAAATGAGGCACTGGACGCCACACCTCGAACCACGCCGGCAACCCGGATTCGGAAATGGACTCAGGTCATCGGGCTGGCTGGGGAAGGAGAGGATTGAGCATCTGGAGGACTGATCTCCTCTCCTGGGGAGGGTGGGTGGGAAGACCCACTCTAGTAGTGGTCCCCGGTGGAGACCAGGGGTACTACATGCAGCGGTCCAGGCTGGACAACCAGAAAGTGGGAAAACAGCTTCGGCGCCACCGGATGATGGCCTCCGTGCTCTATGTCCCTCGGAACCTCCGGGAGCATCCTTCACCACAGCAGTGCCTCCAGACCATAGAAAAAAATAGTGTGCCGGGGTCCTCTGCCACCCGGTGCCTTCCCCCTTGGAGGAGGGGGACCCACCTGGTGATGAGATACGTTGGGACAAATCCGGGGTCGGCTGCGATGTGTGTGTGGGAGGAGCTTCAGAAGAGGACAGCTGAGGCATGGAAGCACTAGGTGGCCTGAAGGAGAGGTGGACGCTGGAGTGTGAAGGGAGGTAAAAAGAGTATACAAAAAGGAAAACAAAAAAAATTGTTATTAGGCTTAAAGAACATTTAAATTTGGGGTTAAAAAAGTGACAGTGCTGCAGCCCTCCCTCGCCCCATGGTTCCAAAGCCCTGTGCTTTGATGTTTTTAAATTGTGTGTGTTCTTAAATGCTTCACAACTATTGGCAAAAATGTGTAAATCTTTGGCAAGAAAGTGTACATTGCAGTGTTTAAGCTTAGTGCACTATGAATTTGGAAGCAGTTTAGAGATATGCCCATCAGTTCTGGGTCACTTCAGCGGCATAGATTCAGATCCTCTGAAAAGGACACACAACTTATTTTTTACCCATATACTGTACTGGTTGCTGGCCAGCAATCCATTTGTTGGTCTGACAGCCACCCAGTCATTGTCATGCAGCAGTTGGCTCTAACATTGAACTGCATCCTGGCAATGCATGCATACTGACAACAAAAATACAAGATTGCCAGTCCTCCTTCAGTAGCACATCTGCATGATCACTGTACAACTCTGCACATGCTTCTGTGAAGTCATTTTATTTCAGACCTCACCCCTGCCCCCATTGCCTTCCTTTGCCTCCAGAGATGACTTGCATGCCTGCACAGCAAAAGCATTGGACTGTGAATATGCTTGCACTGTCACTGTTGTGGTACTGTGGACTTTGAGCATGCTTGCAGTCTTACTGTGTTGCTTCTGAGTTATCACCGCTTCCCCCCACACTGACCCACCCCCAACCATTACTTTTTTTATGGCTGCAGTGGGCATAGCCCTGCCGACATTTTGCTTTGAGAAAAGGACTCCCTGCATAAATTACCTATCTTGGAACATGGTAGAGGTGACAATAGTTGAGTCCGTGATTACAGTGATCCTGACCAGAAATAAATGCAAGCATATTTGTAGCAGGGGCAAGGCCTTATTTTCTTAGTTCCGTGGGAGGGAAGAGAGCTGGGACTTTTTATGTGAGAGGTAGCATTCCGGGAAATGTAAGGGTTGTGGGAAGGGGAAGAACCAACCCCAGACAAGCAGTACCAACCCCCAGACCAGCGATAAAATCCCTTGCTGCTTTCCACTGGTATCTGCCCACAGACAAGCAGTGCTGGCCCCCAGATCAGCACTGAAATCCCCTTGCTGCTCCTCACCTGTACCCATCCCCAGGCCCAGGCCAGCACCAAAATCCCCAACAGAATACCCATTCTGGCAGTAAAGAAAACCTCCCTCTCCCTACTACTGCCCACCCCGCCTTCCATTCCCCATCCCGACTGCAAAGAAAACCTTCCTCTCCCTCCTACTGCTGTTGCCCACCCTGTTCCCTCTGTTCCCAACTCTGGCAGCAAAGAAAACCTCCCTCTCCCTCTCCCTCCCACTGCTGCTGCCTGGTCCCCTCCCTCCATTCCCTGTCCTGGCAGCACATTTTTATAAGCTGTTAAAAAAAAAACTGCCCCCGATGTCTTTTTTTTAAGCCTGTAAAAAAGAAAACAGTCCATCATCCTCTCCCCATCCCCTCCCACATCCCAACCCTCCCTCTGCATACTACCTCCCTGCACCCCCCCCACTCCATACTTACCTCTGGAGGTCCCGACTGGGATGCATCTGCAATCTTCAAAGCCGAACTGAAGAATCAAAGGTAAGCCCAATAGTGGGAGTCAATGGGGGGAGGAGATAACTTAAATTGATATCGCAGCCATTTTTGAGGAATTTTGGCCCCAAATTTTCATCATGGAGTTCTTGGAACCCCATCTCATGAACACTGTCACTGCCATTTCGTTACTCAGTCACGAAACGTGATTTTTCAGTCGCTGCGCTGAATCACCTTTTAGGACTGATTAATGAAACAACAGTGTCAGTGTTTATGAGGCGACATCCCAAAAAGCTCATGTTGCAAATTTGGTGGAATAATCCAAAAAATGACTGTGTTATGAGCGTGCATTGCACAGTTTCTGTGTATGCTCCTAACTTCACAAATTTTAAATATTTTAACTCCAGATTTTCAACATTGCCATTTTTTCACACCTCTTTATGAACAGTATAGCTATCATTTTTCACATACTGCCCAAAACATGTTTTCGCCCCGGTGGTGTAGAATGGCACGGTCACTGTGTGAAATCAACTTTTGCGATGGATTAACAACATCACAGTGCCACTGTTCATGAGGGGAGGTCCCATAAAAGACCATGTTGAAAATTTGGTGAGCAAATTCCAAAACATGACCATGTTACGGATGTGCTTTGCGCAGTTTCTATGCACGCTTCTAACTTCGCCAGTTTTTAATATTTTCACTCCTGATTTTCAACATTACAATTTTTTCACATCTCCTCATGAACAGTATAGATGTCATTGTTCACATCCTCTCTAAATTTTTTTTTTCACACCTGTGACGCAGAATGGTGCAGTCGCTGTGCTAAATCACAATTTGGCACAAGCGAACGAAATGACAGTGGCACTCTTCATGAGTTGGGGTCCCCCAAAAAGCCATGTTGAAAATTTGGTGAAACAACTAGTCATTCCAAATTTCTATGCACATGTGTAATTTTGGTCATTTTTAATAATTTCACTCTAAATTTTCAATATAGCCATTTTATCACACCACCTCATGAACAGTTCAGCTGCAATTTTTCACATACTGCCCATAATGTGCTCTTAAACCAGTGGCATAAAAACATAGAAACATAGACTTTGACGGCAGATAAGGACCACTTGGCCCACCCAGTTTACCCATGTCCCTACCTACTGGATTAGCTGCAGATTCTATTTAACCAGCAGCTTACTTCCTGCAACCCCCCACTATAATTGCCTTATGTCTGTCCCATGCATGTTTGAATTACCCCACTGTTTTAGACCCAATGACCTCCTCAGGAAGGCAGTTCCATGTATCCACCACTCTCTCCATGAAAAAAAAATTCCCTCACATTACCCTTGAGCCGTCCCCCCTCTATCTTTAAATTGTGCCCCCTTGTTCTTGCATATCTCTTTTTCTGAAAGATGCTACCCTCCTGGACTTTGTTGATTCCATTGAAGTACTTCAAAGTTTCTATCATGTCCCCCCGTCCCTCCTCTCATCAAGAATATACATATTAAGCTCTCTCAGTTTCTTTTCATATGGTTTCTGATGCAGACCCTGCACCATTTAAGTTGCCCTCCTCTGGACTGCCTCCATCCTGTCTATGTCCTTGCGTAGACGAGGTCTCCAAAACTGCACACAGTACTCCAGATAGGGTCTCACCAACTGTCTGTATAGAGGGATAACCACTTCCCTTTTTCTACTTGTGATGCCCCTTCCTATGCATCCCAGTATCCCCCTGGCTCTCCTGACCGACTTCTCACATTGCTTACCAACCTTTAGGTCATCTGATATGACTACCCCCAGGTCCCTTTCAATTTTTGTTGTTGTTAGCACCTCCCCTGCTATTGTGTACTCTTCTCCTGGGTTTTTGTTTCCCAGGTGTATTACTTTGCACTTCTTTGCATTGAATCTAAGTTGCCATATGTCTGACCATTCCTCCAACCTTGCCAAGTCCCTTCTCATTGTTTCTACCCCTCTTGTGTATCAACTCTGTTACAGATCTTTGTGTCATCTGCAAAGAGGCATACCTTTCCCTCCAGACCCTCTGCAATGTTACCTATAAAGATGTTAAAGAGGACTGCACCCAGTACTGAGCCCTGAGGTACTCCACTAGTAACCCCCCTTTCTTCAGAATGTGTTCCATGGAATGCCATTTTCCCATGGATTTGAAATTTCTCACCTACATGGTTCATGAGGTGGAGTGACAAGAAGATTATATTTAACATTTGGGGTCAAAATATACAAAAATTACGAAGCCTCCGACTGACTCCTGCTGTAACATAGCCATTCTCTCAGTCCAGGCTGTGTTTTTCTTTTTTTTTCTTTTAAAAATGGTTGCTTTGACCTATGAATTGGGAGGCAGGAAATGATGCCCACAAATGTGCAGATGGAGGCTGATCCACACACTCTTTTCTATTCAAGGGGCAAATTCTTGTGCAAAAACAATATAACATTCACTTGAAAGGCCATCTATCCCTGGACTTTTCCTTCTGGGAACTTTTTTAATGGTACGTTTACCTCCTTCTCACCTCCCCCTGATGTTCTTCATAAATATATTTTCAACCTTCTACTCACCTATGTAACTCTATACTAATTAACATACACTCCTTCAATACTTTACTGCCATTCTTATAATGTATCTCTCTAACTCCTGCAGTACCAATGCCAATACCAGCAAGCAAACATTTGGCATTGACAAATGCGTGTTTAATTACAGTGGTGTACTCCAGTCATAATGAAGCAGCACTGACTGGACCCCAGAAATGTAACCATGATACTGGGGGTGCCAAATCCCATAGTGTCAGGATCAGGGATCGGTTCTTCTTTTTTTATGGCACTGGGGGTGTCCAGTCCCTAAATGTCAGGTTGGGAATTAGTCCATCTTTTCTTATGACACTGGGGGTGCCCAGTCCCCCAGTGTCAGGATTGTTGATCAGTCTATCTTTTAACTGTGGGTGTTGAATCCCCAAGTGTCAGGATCAAGGATCAATCCATCTTGTTTTATGACACTGGTGGTGCCCAATGCCCCAGTGTCAGGACTGGGGATCAGCCCATCTTTTTTATGACATTAGGGGTGCCTAGTCCCCCAGTGTCATGATAGGGGATCATTGCTGTTGGTCTTTTTCATTTGTTTTTCACCTGTAAAAAAAAAAACTCCATCAATGTCATCTCAAACTTAATTGTAACACCTGGGGTGGCCAATTCCCCCAGTGTCATGATTGGGGATCAGCAGTGTCTTCTTTTTTTCCTTTTTTGCACCTGTAAACCAAAAAAACAGTCCACCAATGTATTTTTGGCTGTTCATCACCCCTACCTAGCCCTCCCACAGAGCATCCATGACCCCGTACCCCCCAGCCCCTTTTTACACATGGTGGGATCCAACTCTGTCATCCTCTCTGGAGCGCAGACATGCAGACTCTTCAAGGCCAGACCAATAATTGAAGCTACAGGTATGCAGTTCAATGTATTTCAATGGAGTTATGAACTTCTGTTTTTTTTTATACCTGACTTCAGTAACCCTTCTTTGGTTCCACCACATGCTTTGTTTAACCTTGAGTTGAGAAAAGTGGCACCAATAGGTGTAATAGCAGCAGCAGGTGGAAAAATGGAACTCACAGGGTTGGAGGTGACAGCAGCACCAAGGGTGACTTTAGCACCTCAGGCATCTGCACTGGGCACAGAGGCAATTGCTGTGGAGATGATCCTCCTGGAACTACACTATCTCAGCACAGTCCCTCCTCCATCCCATCACTGATTCACCACCAACACCAAAACCTACCTCATTCCTCAACACCACCATCTATACTCCCCTGTATGGCTGACAACTTCCCAGAGTCACAGTGGCTGGACAGTGACTTATCAGAATTCCAGTAGGGGCTCACCTGCAATTACAATCATTGTATATTCCAATGGGGTCCCATATGTGCAGCTGTTTTACACTGCCTTTAAAACATCTTACAGGTTTACAGGGTCACCAAACTGTACATGTCAATGCTTTGAATGTTAGCTCAGATCAGTTTGTGATTCATGTACATAGAAGAACACAGATGCCTTTGTTTACTGACAAGCACACCATTCATAATCCACAACAAGGTGTGGGTTGGGCTGGGATTTACCCACACCTGACAAGTGGCCAACAATGCCAGGTGTGCATAAGTTCCAGTGCACTCCACACTGTGCAGTGGATTATTGTGACTGTACAACTGGTAGGAAGTAAAGAGTTTAAAAAAAGTTATTAAAATACTCAATTTCTAGAGTGTAGCATAGGTGCAAAGGGTCTGAGGTATTGGGCTTACCTGTAGATGTCAGCTGTCCAGGCATATCTATGTCTAAATCAATTTTATCTTAAATCAAGGCAGTAGCCATTTCATAGAACCATGAGACTGAAACTGATTCTGCAATTGATAAAGCTGTGCTGGGCAGCATATAGCTAGCTAAACTCTGGCATCAATTTCTGTCTCAAGGTTTTGGGAAATGTTTTCTGCCTTTTTTTACTGCTTTATTGCAGAGATGTCAGAATTTATATTATTGCTGGACAGCCCACAAATGTGCAGATGGAGGCCGACATAATTTATAAGACATTACCTCCTGATTTATTGGGTTGTTATTCCTTTGGTTTCTTCCAAAACTTTGTTCCTCATCTTAACAAATTTGAATTGAATAGACCACAATTTTGGTCTAATTTAAAGCAATTGTATGACACAGGTTTATTACTTAGAAATCCCCATTGCAGCACTACATATAGTGAATACTGGATGGGCAAATATGCATAACCAGTGTCTTCTGTCACAGAGGGGTTTTGTTTCCCTCTGACCAGGAGAGCGAAGCATGAGAGGTCCATGGGAAACAGAATTCCGAGGTGACAGAACACATTGGTTATGCATGAAGTTGCTTATCCTATATTTTGTATACCGTATAGTAGTATTAAATGAAATGCATCAGTTGTGCTTGTTTTCTCTCTTTCATAATGAAACTGACTTGTGAAGTCGCTAGAGGTTCTACCACCCTTTCTGTGAAGAAATACTTCCTCATGGTACCCCTTAGTCTACCCCCTTCCAACCTCATGTCATGCCCCCTCGTTCCTGGACATCTTCTTTTCTGAAAGATGTTACCTTCCAGCACCCTATTTATGCCTTTTAGATATTTAAAGGTCTCTTTCATATCACCCATCTCTTCTTTTCCACAGAGTGTGTGTATATATATATATATATATATATATATATATATATATATATATATATATACACACACTGTATATTTATATATATTGAAGTCTCCCAATCTCTCCTCATATGACTTTTAGTGCAGGCTCTGCACCATCTTTGTTGCCCTTCTTTACTGTCTCCACTCTATCTACATCCTTACAGAGATGCAGACTCCAGAACTGGACATTCTATTCTAAATGAGGCATCACCAATGATCTGCACAGTGGCATCACCACCTCTTTCCTTCTGCTGGTGATACCTCTCCCTATGCACCCTAGCATCCCACTGGCTCTCCCTACAACCTTGGTGTATTTTTTAGCCATGTTTAGATCATCCAGTACCATTACCTCAAATCCTTTTTCTGTTTGGTGACCATCAGTTTCTCTCCCCACCCTCCTGTAACCCTCCTCTGGGTTCCTGGAACCCAAATGCATGATTTTGAACTTTTTTGCATTAAATCTCAGCTGCCATACTTCAGACCATTCCTCCAGTTTACCTAGGTCCCACCTCATTTTTTTCACCCTTCCTGGAGTGTCTACCCTGTTGCAGATCTTAGTGTCATTTGCAAAGAGGCACACTTTCACCTCCAGCCCTCATCAATTTCACTTATGAAGACATTAAACAGTACTGGGCCTAGGACTGATCCTTATGGTACCCTGCTGGATACACTCCTTTCCTTCAACTAAGCACCATTTACCCTGACTCTAAATCTTCTATCATTCAATCAGTTCCTATCCCAGTTTACCATAGGAGACAGGAAACTAGTGAAGAACATACATGACATGACAGCTAAGGACAAAATCTTGCTACTGGGGGATTTCAATATGCTCGATGTGGATTGGGCCACCCAGATGTTTGTTACAGCCAGAAGCACAGCCATCCTAGAATCCCTGCAGGGGTCTGGATTCATGCAGCTGGAGCATGAGGCAACCAGGGACAAGTCAATTCTGGACCTGGTATGGACCAATGGATACAGAGTCAAAGAAATACAAAGTGAAAGGGCAGCTGTGGTCCAGTGACCACCACATGGTGTGGTTCAGCATGGAGACATGGACTCAATGAAGACATACAAGGGCAAGAGTATTAGATTTCAAAAGGGCAGATTTCACTGAAATAAGTAGATGTATGCAAGCAATCCTGGGGAAGGGAGAGATAGTAGATGGGGAGGAAAAACAATGAGAGAAACTGAAAGGAGCCATAGTGAATATAACAAACTAATGTGTTAGGACAGTGACCAAAGGAAAAAGAAGAAAGAAACCACTCAGGTTCTCCAAAGAGGTGAGGGGCAAAGTCAGGGCTAAAAATCTGAGTTTCAGGAAATTTAAGGGAAGCCAAAGTGAGGAAGACAGGGAGGTGTACCTTGAATGTCTAAGGGAAGCAGGTAAGACTGTTAGGAGGGCAAAGGTGCAGACAAAAGAGATATTAGCACAGTCTGTAAACAATGGGAATAAGGCATGTTATAGGTACATTAGTGAGAGAAGAAAAAAACAGGGGTAGAATGTGAGACTCCGGGGGGGGGGATCTGGACAAGGCAGAAATACTGAACAAATACTTCTGCTCAGTATTCACTAAGGAGGGGGTGGACCACAGCTGGGTTACACATGCAATGGATGAGGGTTGAGAAGTGAACACCAGTCCATTCACAGTGGAGAGAGTTCTGGAAGAGCTCACAAAGCTGAAGGTGGATAAGGCCATGGGGCCAGATGGCATCCACCTGAGGATATTAAAGGAGCTGCAAAGAGAACTAGTAGCACCTCTGGCAGCCCTGTTCACAGAGTCACTCAACATGGGTGTCATTCCAGAGGACTGGAGAAGAGCACATCTAGTCCCACTACATGAGAGTGGCAGTAGGAAGGAGGCAGGGAACTACAGGCCAGTCTGCCTCACCTCAGTGGTGGGAAAGATCATGGAGACACTGCTGAAAGAAAGGATAGTGATGCATTTGGAATCCAGGGATGAGCAGGATCTGAAGCAACAGAGATTCACAGCAGGAAGGTCATGTCAAATGAATCTCATCTTTTTTTTTGATTGGGTGAGAAGGAAACTTAATCAGGGAGAGGCAGTAGATGGCGCCTACCTGGACTTCAGCAAAGCCTTCGACACCGTCCCACATAGAAGGCTGATTAACAAGATGGGTAGTCTGGGCATGGGAGACAAGGTGGTAAACTGGGTTAGGAACTGGTTAACACACAGGAAACAGAGTGTTGTGGCAAATGGGGTACAATCTGGGGAGAGGGAGGTGACCAGTGGGGTACCTTAGGGATCAGTATTAGGACCAGTTCTGTTCAATGCCTTCATTAGTGACATTGCAGAGGGGCTGGAGAAGCTTGAAAGATGGTCAGAGATGTGGCAGCTGAGGTTCAATGTAAAGAAGTGCAAAATAATGCACCTGGGTAGAGGGAACCCTGGAGAGAGCTACAGGTTGGGAGGAGGAGCAGACTGTCACCAAGCAAGAAAGGGACCTAGGGGTTATCATTTCTGATTACCTTAAAGTATCAAAGCAGTGTACAAAGGCAGCAGGGAGGGCCAGTGGTATGCTGGGGTGCATAAGCAGAGGTATCACTAGCAGGAGGTGGGAGGTGGTGATGCCATTGTATAAAACATTGGTAAGGCCTCACCTGGAGTATTGCGTGCAGTTCTGGAGACCACAACTGCGCAAGGACATAGATAAGGTGAAGACTATCCAGAGAAGGGCAACAAAGATGGTGCAGGGCTTACACCACAAAACATATGAGGAGAGACTAAGGGACCTCACTATGTACTCACTGGAGCAGAGGAGACAGCAGGGGCACATGATTGAAACTTTCAAGTATCTTAAGGGCATAAACAAAGTGCAGGTGGGGGAGCTTTTCCAATGTAGAAAAAGTACTAGAACAAGTGGGCACAATATTAAATTGGAGGGGGGCAGATTAAGAGGTAATGTGAGGAAGTTTTTCCACACAGAAAGGGTGGTCAACACATGGAATGGCCTGCCACAGGAGGTGATGGGGGCAAGCACAGTGGAGGGGTTTAAGCATGCTTGGGACAGGCACAAGGGAAGTCTGAGAGGGGAAGGAGTGATGACAAGCCTTTGATCACATAGGGTCTGTGGCCACATACAATGCATAGGGCCTACGGGCAGACTGGATGGGCCTAGCGGTCATTATCTGCCAACAATTTCTGTGTTTCTATGTTACCACCTTGTGACCCACTGTCAGGCTGCCCAGCTTGTTCACATACGCAACTTTGATCCCCATGGATATATATTATTGTTCACCCTAAATAGTGACTCCTATAAGTCTAAGTACACTCTAATTGCTACTGTTAAAAGACTGATCACATCTATAATTGACTCTTCCCTGCATACTCAACTTTGATCTCCATGGGTATATATCAGAGCTAAGAGACTCCATGTGATGGCAGGACTTCTATCTAGCCAAGTCCTTGACTACGGCTTATGATATTTTCTCAGAAATTGTGCTAGGGGCTCTCAACAAGTATGCTCCCAAAGTAAAAGTTTCTGCCAGAAACAAATCCTGTTGGTGGTTTACGGAAGACCTGAAAGATGCTTTGCGGAGTAGGGATGTACTCTGGAGGACTGCTAGGAAAACTAATTTAATAAATGACTGGAATTCTTTCTGGAGTGTGATCAACCTCTGCACCAAAATGGTCAGAGAAGCCAAAGCTAATTTCTACCGCTCTCAGTTGGAGAGCTCCTCAAGAAATGCCTCCAAGTTCTGAAGGACAATCAAAGACATTGAAGGTCACACCACTGTTAATTCCCTTCCTACTAAATTATTGATCGACAATACTGTCATCTCCGACAGACCGTCTATCCTCAACACTCTCAATAATCATTTTGCCACTGCAGGGCTAGCCTTTGACTCATCTCCCAAAAATATCCTCCTCAAACAACTTGGATTGGATACACAAGAACAATCCATCCCCAGTCCATTCTTCTCTCTGCAGCCTACCTCCCTGAAAGAAGTCAAAGATCTTCTCCTTCAGTTGGACACTAGGAAAAGTGCTGTGGCCGACCTCACTGACCTGTACTTCTTAAAGGTCAGCTACCGTGTCCTTGCAGTCCCAATTACTCATCTCTTCAACTTATCCTTGTCCCAGGGTGACCTACCACCCATTTGGAAAAATGCACTTGTGATCCCTTTGTTTATGTTAGGAGATCCTAGTGACCTCAATAACTACAGGCCAATCTCCCTACTTCCAATCCTGTCAAAGATGCTGGAAAAACTAGTGAACTCCCAACTTCAGAAGTACCTGGAATCAGAACAATTGCTCAACCCATTACAATCCAGTTTTAGAGCACAGCACAGTACAATCTCTGCTCTAGCCAAGGTGACAAATGACTGGTAGCTTGAATTTGACAAAAAAAACTTTGCACAGTTTTCTTGGACCTAAGCAAGGCATTCGATACCGTTGATCACAAACTGCTTCTGTCGTCTCTTCGGAACATTGGTTTGGATTCCCTATCCCTTAAATGGCTCTCCAACTACCTCTCGGGATGACTTCAAAAAGTAAAGGCAGAAGGGAAAGTTTCTCCACCAAAACACCTATTGAGTGGTGTACCTCAAGGCTCCATTCTTGATCCCTTGCTCTTCACCATTTATATCAACAACATAGATGCCCCCATCAAAGAAGCACCAATACACCTATTCGCAGATGATATGGTACTCTATGCTAGTAGTCCCACCCCTGATGTGGCCTGTAAAGCCATTCAAAATGAATTTAATCTGCTGCAACATCAGCTTATAAACCAGAAACTACTCAAATGCAAAAACCAAAGCAATGTTCCTCTCACCCCTTCACAATGCAATAAATCCTGCAATTGCTGGGACACTCCCACAGATCACTACTATTCTAGGTGAGTGGTTGGACTACGTACCAAAGTTCAAGGACCTGGGGGTCTGTTTAGACCATAGACTTACTTTCACAGATCACTTAGAAAAACTGGCAAAGAAACTTAGACAAAGACTTGGTCTGTTCTTTAGGATTAATAATCTCCTCACAAGAGACCCTAAACTGAAACTGGTTCAAACTACCTTTCTTTCCCTATTGGATTACGCAGATTTTCTATATAGTGAGGGACCTGCAGGCACCCTAGCCAAACTCGATATGCTTTATCACAGAGCCATAAGATTTATCACTGGTCTTCCTTACTCAACCCACCACTTTGCATTGTACAAGGCAGTGGCATGGTCATCCCTTGTTTACAGATGGCAAAAAAATGCTGCAGTTTGGACATACAAAGCTATCTCAAATAAACTGCTCCAGTATATCTCTGTCTGTTTACCTTTTTGCACTCTGGGGAAGTATGCCCTGAGAAACACCTCATATATGTACCTTTATGCTGACAAAGCAAAATCTCACTTTGGCAGAGCAGCCATCAGCTTTGTGATCCCTCAACTGTGGAACAAGCTGCAAAAAACTTTGAAATTAACTCACCCCATCAGCCTATCAGCTTTTAAATCTCTATATCTACATCATAATAAGGAGTCCTGTGCCTGTCTACCCTAAATAGTGACTCCTATAAGTCCAAGTACACTCTAATTACTACTGTTAAAAGGCTGATCACATCCCTGTTGTCTTTATGAATTGTTTCACCGATTTGAAAAAAAAAATACCAAGGCAAATTGTGAAATGGCCTTTTCAGGTTGTCTATCAGCTTGTTTGACCTCACGCCCCACTTTATTCTTGACAATCCCTCATTTGTTAGTTACACTGGGACCCTCAACTAATCCAGTGGTTTTGCCCTCAGACAGGATCTCCTGCTGCTGGGTTGAGGGGTTACAGCACTCAGAACATGTAGCTTTTGCCATATCCTCCATTCTCTTTTTATTGTTATTTTTTTTTCTTTTCTTTTTTTTTTTTTAATCGGGACCTTTTGCCACTCAAAAATTACCATAGACCTATAGAGTCATAATCAGAGAACCGGATCAACCACTGTTGTGTGGTAACTTTTGCATACCCTTTCTCCCTGATCCCCCGAAAACATGGCCAGCCATTCATTATTACATTCAGCCCCCATGTCTTCTCCTCTGCCAGCCACCAGACCACCACCAGGCCAACAACAAACTCCTCACCTTCTCTGGTGTTTCTGGCTAACCATTATTTGAATCCCTTTACTTCCCCCGGCCACCAAGATGGCAGCTGCATGTGGTCAGAACTGCCTCTCTAGCCCACTCGGATCATGCAGTTTCATTTTGTCTGCCTCTTGCTAGTACAAAACCTTTTATTTTGTGGGTGTATGTGTGTGTGTGTGTGTGTGTGTGTGTGTGTGTGTGTGTGTGTGTGTGTGTGTGTATGTGTAATTTCATCCTGCTTCTTAACTCTTGTCCACACATTTTTGTCTGTCCCCCACTCCTGGCACCCTGCTAGTGGTCAATGCAGCTCCATCCCATAGCCCTGCTCACTGCAGCTCCATCTCATAACCCTGCTCACAATCAAAAACAACCTTCCAATCTCAATCCATCATCTTGTGTTTTGCCTACTGCCAGGCTAAATGATCACCGCAGCTCTGTCCCAGAGCCCTGATCAAAACTAAAAATGTCTTCCAAAATCCACAATATTATGACATATTTTACCCACTCCTAGGCTAAGTGATCACTTCAGTTCAGTCCCAGAGCCCTGCTCAAAACCAAAAAACTGCTTTCTGAAATCCACAATATTATCATATATTTTATCCACTCCCTGGCTAAGCTTCCTAGTGCAGTGCTCTTCACCTGCTATCTATCTATTCTACATATATTCTAAACCTCTTTTCTTATCTTTCCAAATGTAAAACAGTATTACCTTAATATACTTGCACACCATTTCTTTTCTTTCCCATTGTGCCACTCTCAGCATCTACCCCTTTCCCAATACCTTACCTTTCTCATCCTGATCCTCACCACTACAGTATGTCCTTGAAGCCTCTGACTGATGTGCTAAACCAAAAAATGTTGACAGCAAAGAGGCAGAACTCTACTTTTCTCCTCCTTATATTATCCCAGACCCCTGACTCCCCCGTCTCCTGCTGACCAATCTCCTCTCATCATTCTCTCTGACCTCACTTTGGTCTGTCTGTCAATCTTTCCCCTTTCTCCCTTAGCCTACCCCCTCCCATAATCCCCTTAAGCTCTCCCTCTACTGATGACACTCACCTTGCCCATCTCCCATTTTCCTACCCAACCCCTCACCTGAACCCCTCCCCTCCCCCTTTCCCTTCCTGACTTTGGTCAGGTGGCTGGTGAAAAAAGGGTCTGCCCTGAGAACAGGCAAACTGCCTTGTGCAGCCATAGTGGTGGCAAAGTCAGGTTAGCTGACTTTATTCCCCACAGGTGACAGGCACCAATTCAGAATGAGTGAGATAAGGCAAAGGATCTATCATGCAGCCACAATGGTGGAAAAAGTCAGACTAAATGATTTTTTTTGGTTCTCTGGTGATACACGGTATAACACTTGCAGTGGGCAACTTATATACTATCTGTGCAGTTAGTCACCCACAGTGGCCATATTAGTAAAGTCTACATAATTTCCTATTGTCTTCACAGGTCTCCACCTCCTGTCATGCTGTGCTTTCATCCAGGAAGCAAGACTTCTCGTCCTCTGCCTCCTGTGTCTGGGGAACCTTTATTCCATTTCAAGGGCAGACCATCACCAACATGATGGTAGGTACTGTTTCAAAAATTTGTTTTCTCTTTTAAATTTTTATTTTGTTTTCCTCTCATAGGTGTAGTGTCACCCAATATGGAGCATAATATTTTGTCCTGATATCAGATCTGTGATTCATTCTGACATCAAGATGAATTCTCTGACCTTCTACGGCAAGCAAAACATTGCCATTTTGCAATCTTCACCAGCTTGTTGATGTGATCAACCTTGCAACTAATGTTTGGACCTTGCCCTCCAGCACAGTATGTGGTATACTGTTAACATATACTCTGTATCAAGCATATATAACAGTCCTCCAACTGATTCTGCCATCTCACTGGGCAAATTGCAACTGTCACACATCAGGAAAATATCAGAAACAAGAGAAATAGCAGAATCAACAGTTATATAGAGCTCCCGGTTCACCCCTGAAAACAGGCACTTGTGCCTAGTGGGTCTTACCTGACTAACAAAGACTAAATAAATAAGCATAGTGACATATGGCTATGGATATGATTTCAGAAACAGAAAGAAAAAATGCTTACCTTCCCACGGTACGAACCAGTCTAAAATTAAATAACCACATGTGGGCAAGACCAATGCAGCAGCAGGATTCAACCACCCTACTGATAAATACCTGGAAACAGAGAAACAGTGACAAAAAATGGTTTGAAATACAGTGGTTTCAAATACCGTCCCTCTACCATTAACCCAAAAAAGAAAAAAAAATACTTACCTTTACTGATATGTCACCACAAAACAAATTGATACTTGATGTTAAGGTCACCATTCAGATCTAGTACAGCAGCAGCATATAACACTTTGTGGCACACATCTCATTTTTGGGTATCCTGAGAATTTTCCATGCCAGGAGAATGGTAGTTTCCTCACAAGGCAAAGGTGACTGTGGGGGTATACATGCTTGAGGCACTCCACAATCATTACATCAAGCAACTTATCAGGTGAACACAACCATTGATGTAATGACTGTGGAGTGCATCAGAGATTATCCCCCACAATTCACTTTACTGCATTCAAGAAACAAACTCTGGTAAGAGCCACTACGGCTGATAATGCATTAACTTGATAAAAGTGTTTCGTGGTTATCACTTTATTATACAAAAGTTTGTTATGCATCATTGAAATAAATGCATCCCCTAGCCTTGCACAAATAAAAACTGTAAAGCATTATATAGAAAGCTGCAATAGCATGATGGATTTTAGATACTAGACAGATGACAGATGGCAGTGTATTTGGGTGTGAATACCACCCGTGTTTAATAAATGGAGGGAAACAATAAACTGCAATAAACTTGGTGAGATTGTTATCCATATGCCATTTGTGATGGCAGGCAAACTAAGCCCCAAATTAAACCTTTACAACAATGTAACATCTAGAAACATGAGGGAAGGGACTGTGGTCCAGAGTTTGACTGCCACTACATCAGTGACATGAGCACTTCTAGCTTTTCCTGATGAATAACTCAGTGAACCGCATTAGCTATCATAATCCTACCCTTCTGGATCCTTGAAGGATGCCCTACCACACACTGAAATGCAGACCCTTGCCTCAACTCTGTGTGTTGGTATGATAATGGTGAGCCTTGACTGTTACATAGGATGAAAGCCCCCCCAACCATTTGCTTAGTGATGGCAATTCAAATAGACTCAGGCTGTTGTGGCCAGGAGCATGGCAAGGGCGAGCTTTGAAAAGGTTGCCATGTACTGCATTGTTCTGGATTGTGTTCTCCATTCAATAATCCCCATCGGCTTCCCTCAGATCAGACATGTAGCTGTGTAATCGGTGGTGGAGGATTTTGTAGCAGTGTAAACATAGACTATACCTGAACAAAATGATCCTGCTGGGCATACAGCACTGATCTAACTAGGTAGAGCAGTCAGCAGTGGTGCAGATCAATTCCCTTGTCAATCCAATTATTGCAAACAATTCTGAATCTCTCTAAGTGTACAGTATGTGTATGCATCTCAATCATGTCCCTTGTCTGTTTTGTCCTCTAGTGAAAATATGCAAGCAATAATACCCAACAGAATGGGCGGCACTGGGCAATACCGGACTGACCAGGAGCATACTGAGGCCCAACACCACAAGTGGAGGGCCTTATAGCTCCTGGAAGGTCTGGTATTTTCCATACTGCCCACCATGGAGGGTACTATTGTGTTTAGAAAATGGGCACTGTAGAACAAAATAAATTTAGTAAAAAATGTTTTAAAAAAAATTATTTTAAGACATGTTTTGAAATAAAATAGTTCCTCCGGTAATACTATATTTCTACAGCCTCTGTAGTTGAAGTTTTTGGTCTTGCTTGTCATAGTTACTTCTCCAGGCACCCCCCCAGAACAGAGCACAATATCACCAGTTGAGCTGCTAAAGGACCAAGTGTATATGACATGAGGTGACTGGGAAAAGTGTGTCCTGTTCCTTGTGTTCTTACTTTGTTATTTTGATGGAGTTTTTCTGCCAGTCACTCCCAGAGTTATGGTAGCTTCTATTCCATCAGTGTGCCTAATAACAGACAAAAAACTTAGAGTGAAAGAAAAATAAAGAATTGACATTCAAATCAATACTAAAAACTAACAAAATATGTTTATAGCATTATCATAGACTCCTGCATTTCATAAATTCTCACATTAATCCACATCTTATTTATTTTTTTTTTTTGTGAGAGGTCAGTCTTAATACTAAAGTTCAAATATCATTCGATTATTAATGTTTAACAATTCATAAAGGAGAAGGTGAAGTTAGCATGCTACTGTATCCCATATTGATCTTGATTAGTTTTATTACTGGGAGATCAAGTTATGCAGTTGATTTTTTAAACTTTTTAAAGAAATCTAACAACTCTTCATCGCGTGTGTAAGATCCACTCTTAAATCCACAACTGCATCAAAATTCTCCATTAAAAGGTGCATACACAACTTTGATCTCCATGGGTATATCTCAGAGCTAAGAGACTCCATGCGATGGCAGGACTTCTATCTAGCCAAGTCCCTGACTACGGTTTATGATATTTTTTCAGAAATTGTGCTAGGGGCTCTCAACAAGTATGCTCCCAAAGTAAAAGTTTGTGCCAGAAACAAATCCTGTTGGTGGTTTATGGAAAATCTGAAATATGCTTTGCAGAGTAGGGATTTACTCTGGAGAACTGCTAGGAAAACTAATTTAATAAATGACTGATATTCTTTCTGGAGCGTGAGGAACCTCTGCAACAAAATGGTCAGAGAAGCCAAAGATAATTTCTACTGCTCTCAGCTGGAGAGTTCAAGACATGCCTCCAAGTTCTGGATGATAATCAGACATTGAAGGTCACACCACTGTTAATTTCCAACCTACTAAATTATTGATCGAAAATACTGTCATCTCCGACAGACCGTCTATCCTCAATGTTCTCAATAATCATTTTGCCACTGCAGAGCTAGCCTTTGACTCCTCTCCTGCAAATATCCTCTGCAACAACTTGGATAGGATACACAAGAAAAGCTCATCTCCAGTCCATCCTTCTTTCTGCAGCCTACCTCCCTGAAAGAAGTCAAAGATCTTCTCCTTCAGTTGGACACTAGGAAAAGTGCTGGGGCTGACCTCATTGACCCGTACTTTTTAAAGGTCAACTACCGTGTCCTCGCAGTCCCAATTACTCATCTCTTCAGCATATCCTTGTCCCAGGGTGACCTACCGCCCATTTGGAAAAATGCACTTGTGGTCCCTTTGATTAAGTCAGGAGATCCTAGTGACCTCAATAACTACAGGCCAATCTCCCTACTTCCAATCCTGTCAAAGATGCTCGAGAAAATAGTGAACTCTCAACTTTGGAAATACCTGGAATCAGAAAAATTGCTCAACCCATTACAATCCAGTTTTGGAGCACAGCACAGTACAATCTCTGCTCTAGCCAAGGTGGCAAATGACTGGCAGCTTGAATTAGACAAAGAAACTTTGTGCAGTTTTCTTGGACCTAAGTGAGGCATTCGATACTGTTGATCTCAGACTGCTTCTGTCATCCCTCCAGAACATTGGTTTGGATTCCCTATCCTTAAATGGTTCTCCAACTACCTCTTGGGATGACTTCAACAAGTAAAGGCAGAAGGGGATGTTTCTCCACCAAAACCCCTATTGAGGGGTGTACCACAAGACTCCATTCTTGGTCCCTTGCTCTTCACCATTTATATTAACAACGTAGATGCCCCCATTAAAGAAGCACAAATACACCTATTTGCTGATGATATGGTATTCTATACTAGTAACCCCACCCCTGATGCGGCCTGTAAAGCCCTTCAAAATGAATTTAATCTGCTGCAACATCAGCTTATAAACCAGAAACTGCTCTTGAATGTGAAAAAAAAAATCCAAAGCAATGTTCCTCTCACCCCTTCACAATGCAATAAGTTCTGCAATTGCTGGGACACTCCTGTGGATCACTACCATCCTAAGTGAGTGGTTGGACTACGTACCAAAGTTCAAGTACCTGGGGGTCTGGTTAGACCATAGACTTACTTTCACAAATCACTTAGAACTGGCAAAGAAACTTAGACAAAGACTTGATCTGTTCTTCAGGATTAATAATCTCCTCACAAGAGACGCTAAACTGAAACTGGTTCAAACTACCTTTCTTTCCCTATTGGATTACGCAGATGTTCTATATAGTCAGGGATCTGCAGGTAGCCTAGCTTAACTTGATACGCTTAATCACAGAGCTATAAGATTTATCACTGGTCTTCCTTACTCAACCCACCACTGTACATTGGGTGGCATGGTCATCTCTTGCTTACAGATGGTAAAAAAAATGCTGCAGTTTGGACATACAAAGCTATCTCAAATACACTGCCCCAGTATATCTCTGTCTGTTTACCTTTTTGCACTCTGGGGAAGTATGCCCTGAGAAGTACCTCATATATCTACCTTTATGTTTACAAAGCAAAGTCTTGCATTGGCAGAGCAGCCATCAGCTTTGTGCTCCCTCAAATGTGGAACAAGCTGCAAAAAACTTTGAAATTAACTCACCCCATCAGCCTATCAGCTTTTAAATCTTTATATCTACATCATAATAAGGATTCCTGTGCCTGTCTACCCTAAATAGTGACTCCTATAAGTCCAAGTACACTCTAGTTACTGCTGTTAAAAGACTGATCACATCTATAATTTACTCTTCCCTCTCCCCTTTTTCTGACCCCCATATCTGTCCCTACCACATTCCTTTGACCCTGGTTCCAGCTCTAAATTCTCCATACCGTATCACCATATATCTTTTTATATTAGGTTTTATTTGTGTTCGGTGCACCTAATATGTATATTTCTTTACTTATATGAAAAATGGTGTCCTACCCAAAACTAGCTGTATCTTCTGTTCCAAACATATATTACTGTCAATGCTACCTGCTGATACTTTGTATATACTGTATTATTGTATCTCACTTTATTTTTATTATTATTATTTTCTTGTCGGTTGCATTCCATGTATATTGTCCCTTGTTCTTTGTTGACAAACCCAGGTCCACCTCGAAAATGAGCTTGCTCAATGGTGATCGCCTGCTTAAATAAAGACTTTGATTGATTGATTGATTAATTGACTCTGACTTCAGTTGCTCCCAAAAAAAGAATATGCAGTACTGCTGTTATATTTTTATAGCCTTGTATGTCATTATTTCTGTTTCCCATGCCTCACTCCAGATCGAGGTTACTTAGTACCAAAGTATTCACAAAGAAAACCTTTTAAAGCCACTGAATCAAAAGTGATCTATGGTGCTCCAGTGTTATAACAAAACATTTGGTACAAAAACATTAAAGCTACAACAGCAGTTCCATTCTTAGTTTCCTTAAAAACTATGTACCATTTAACATTTGTCTAAAGTGTTTTGCTGCCAATTTTATTAGGGCAGACACTTTAATTCCATTAATACATTTTGTTTTGTAGCTTAGAATGTGCCACTGTTTCTTTTCCATCATTGTGCCTAATAACAGATAAAGAACTTAGAGTGATACAAAAATAATTTACATTCAAATTGATACAAAAAACTAACAAAACATATTTATAGCATTATCATAGACTCCCACTTTTCATAAATTCCCACATTAATCCACATCTTATTTTTTTTTTTTTTTGTGTGTGAGGTCAATCTTAATGCTAAAGTTCAAATATCATTCGATTCTCAGTGTTTAACAATTCAAAAAGGAGAAGGTTATGTTAGCATTTTACTGTCTCCCATATTGATCTAGATTAGTTTTATCCTACTTCCATGTTTTCCTCAATTGATATGACACATCACTGTTGTCAAGAGTTCGTGAAGTAATATTAGGCTAGCCTTTCAACCAAAGGAAGTAAAAAATAAGTAAACACAAGCCCTTTGCAAAATTGATTGTTGTAAGTGTAGTTGACCGATGTTTTGTTTTTCTATGCTGTTTTAATATCTTAAAAATTTTGTTGAGTTTAATTGTGCATTTCTTTGAGGTGAAAATACATCTGACATGACTAGTTAGAGTTGCAGTCAAACATCTGTTGCAAAACGTTTGATGTCAAATGTCTTCTACACTGCCCATAGCTCATGATTTATGATGGTCAATTATTATTATTATTATATGTTTTCATTGGCAAATACATTTTTAATGAGTATTTCAAAGGCAGAACATTCTCAATGGGTGTCACGCACTTCAGCATTCTGTAAATTTTATTTTTATCTGAGGCAATTTCTTAATCACACACCCTGCATTTTGTTCATTTCACAATTTAAACCATCCCTATGTCATTATCGCCTTGCAACTGCCGCAAATAGAGTTTACAACTCTGGCAGTTCTGTCCATTGTCACTGAACCCAATAGATTGGATACCGGATGTAATTAGCACAAAAAAGACCTCCTGTCCCTCTACAGCAAGCATTTATGTTCAAGTTCAAGTTTAAGTGTCTTTATTGTTCGGCTTTTTATATATAAGTATATAATATATATCAATATATCATAAATATAGCATAAATACATCCACAAGGCCTGACAAAAATGATTTTCACAGTATATAATTTCACTATCACGAAATTCACAATAAAAGGATTCTGTGCTATATACACATTGCACTATACACCTAACATGTTTAAAGTTGGAGGTGGGGCCATAAAAACAGACCCTGAAGTTTTTCTACTTTTCTCAAGTGTAATCACTTCATCTCTACAACTTTAAAAATGAGGCCACCACATTTAATATCTGCACATTATTTGACTTCAAGAAAAATGTCACCATGGTTATGGGTTCATATTCCAATAGACTTAAATATGGTCCAAATAGTTTTTTTCTTACATCCTTATAAAGAGGACACAAAATCATCATATGTTTTAAATCATCCACATCATTTTCACATTTACATAGTTCCTTCTCCTTATTTCTCTCTTTACTATATAAATTTATTTCCCAGTTAATTGAAAACAGTTCAAACCTGAGTCTAGCAATTATCGTTCACAAGTCTGGTTTAGTTGTTTTAACCAGATATAATTCTAGTTTATGTAATCTTTTATTTTCTGATAACCAGTTGCAAATCTTGCTTTGCCTTCCTAATCCCAAATCCCTTGGTCTATAATTATCTTCTATTCTCTCCTTATTTATTGTCTTTATCTGAGAGAATGGTAATCAGAGGATCCTTTATTTTATTTAGTAATCCTAAAGGTTTAATAGCTTTCTCCAGGATTACCATAATTGGAAACATTATGTTGTAACGTCTATATTGCAAAGCTTCTTCCCGACATAATCTGGGTAAAGAGCTAATATTCATTGTGTATACCTTTAGCCAGTAGTTTACTTTTTGCAGTCTAATCTGACTCTCTAGAGGCAGTTGCCCCATTTCTGCCCTTACCAGTGCAGAAGGTGCACCTTTTGGAAGGCCCATTATCCTTTTATAAAATGTGTTTAACATAGAAGCTAAATTCTTACTATTATCTTGCCCCCATATCTCTGCTCCATACAGTAATAAACTCTTTAGCTTTGCAATAAGAACTCTCAGAATTCCATTTATTGACTTGCCTCCGTACTTGTAGGCAAAGAGATTTAGGGTCAGGAGAAATTTTCTTGCTTTATTTTCCACTTCATTAATATGTTTATTCCATTTTCCATCTTGAAACAAAGTCAACCCTAAATAACAAAAATCCCCTCACCACCTCTAGCATATGACCGTCCAAATGATAATTATATTCTTTTTTGTTACTCCAAAACACCTATACCTTAGATTTCTCATGGTTTATCACTTTTTTGCATTCTTCTAAAAACTTATTCATCATTCTTTTTAAGCCAAAATAGCTTGTAAAAATTAATACTGTGTCATCCACATATGCCAAGTATGGGCAGAACATTGTGCCAGTCCTTGGCATATGATAATCAGAGTTATATAAATTGTTCAATACTGTCTGAAAATAAAGATTAAAGCAATATACCCTTACAGGGTGTGGGCATACCGGAGGATTTACCATGACTGGTGTGGTTCGATCACGAGGCACAGCCGAGGGACTTAACCACACCAGTAGTGGTAAATCCTCCATTATATCGACTCCCTGGAGGGGTATATTGTGATTATACAAAGGCCCTGTTTGTTTGTGTACAAAAAAAATTATTTAAAACATCTGTTCATTTTCAAAGTTGCTGCTCGTTTGTTTTTTTACTGAGGATGCACTGCTTGGATTATTTTGCCAGTTCTGCGCATGTGCTGGAGGATCGTTGCTTGCCACCACTACTGTTACGATTTTTTCAGCTTATTTGCTGTTGAGAGAATGAACTGCATTTTCTTTTCTTTTTTTCTTTTGGGTGCCTCACTTTTCTGGAATAGTGCAGCACTTTTTGTGAAGTTTTGAGGGTAGTGACGGAATATTGGATGTCAGGTTAATGACTAGGTAATCTCGCCATCCTTCTGTGTGCTTGGCAGTGGTGTGTTTGCAATGAACGGAGAGATTTTCCAGGGAGTTCCTGATGCAGCTGAGTGGTGACTGGCACCTTTTCCAGTGGGTAATCTGGAGGAAAGGTGCCAGCCAGCCAATCAAAATGCAGGATTATGTCAATTGTTTTGTGCCCATTGTATAATAAGCAATAACGGTGATAAAGTACACCCTTGTTTCACACCAATATTTGATTCAAACCATTCCGTAAGAGATCCAACATTTGAATATCTGATGCTTGTATAGTTATTACAGAACAAGGGTTTTTATAATACCCAAGAGTGTTTGATCAATACCCAATTCTTCCAGTCTAGCCCACAATTTGACTCTATTTACTCTGTCAAATGCTGTTTTCAAATCAACAAATGAACAGTATAAGTTTTGTCCTTTAACCTTTTTATATTTGTATATTAGATGCACCATTGTGAAACATTGGTCTTTTGTTGACCTTCCTAGCCAGAAACCCACCTGAGCTATATCAAGTATCCCTTTTTCTTCTACCCACTGACCTAATCAGTTACTGATTATCTTAGTAAACAATTTTTCTGTACTATCTATCAAACTGACAGGTCTGTAACACTCAGGATTTTCCTTCTCTCCTCTCTTAAATAATGGGACTATTACATTTAACTTCCAGCCAGGTGGCACTGTATTATTTTTCAATATGGAGTTAAAAATAGTTTTCAACTAACGGATCCATATGCCCGACATTGAACTTATTACATCGGATGAATCCCATCAGGTCCTGGGGCTTTATGTATTTTTGTTGTTATTACTGCTTTTTCTATTTCTTATTGCATGATGGGGCTAAAGCTCTCCTTCTGAATTTCTTGTATTTAGTGCCCTTATATACTCCTGATTATCAAAATAAAATAAATTCCTATAATGGTTAACCCAGTCCTCTGGTTCAACATAGACTCCCAGGTCTCCCCTATAGTTTTTCATTCCTTTATTCACCAGATTCCAAAATACTTTTGTGTCATTTTTTTTAACTGCATCTTCAAGTTCCCTCCACAGCTTCATTCAGTATTTCTTCTAATTCACCTTTATTACCCTATTATTTTTTCCTTAATCTATTCCTTTCTTTATTCAGATTATAATTTACAAGTGTATATCCCTTTACCCATCTCATTTGTTTACTCAGTTCCTTTTTGGCCTTCCCACATACGCCGTTAAACCATGCCTTTCCTTCTTTTTTATGTTGTATTTTATCGTCCTTCATTATAACATGTTTTATATTACCCAGTACGATGTTAAATTTTGATATCAACAAATTTCTATCAGTATTTTCAGAAATATTATTTAAATTCTCCAATATACCTCATTCCTTCATAATTTTTTCTAAATTCCCATTATCTATCAATTCCCAACCTGTACAATTTCTGTGTTACCTTTAATCTGTTATCTTTGACTGATGTCAATGAGTATCTTCCCTCCATACTCATATGGAGTTCCATTATTGCATGTTGATTTTTGAGAGATGATTTTACTTCCAGTCTCTTACAATTTTTTAATGCAATATGATTGACACAAATATAATCAATCACAGATGATCCTCTTCCACCTTCATATGTATATTTTCCTGGTATATCTCCCTCTATACGTCCATTTAAAACCAAAAGATTTAAGTCTCTAAGCATTTTGTTTAACTGTATCCCTCTATTATTTAATGTCAAATCCCTTGACTGTCTTATATCCCTTAAATGATCTGAATTTGATAGACTGATGATATATATATGATCTTCAGTGATGCCTTGTAAATTACCTAATCTTGCATTTAGGTAACCCACTAAAATTATATTACCTTTGGGCATTTCCATCTGTAATTTCTCTATTTGATATCTAAGCATCTGTAGCCACTTAGTGTAACATCTTTATATTTGCTATTCTCTGGTGGGGCATAAATGTCGACCAGTACAATATCCTTGGTATTTCCCCCTTAATATGTACTATTAAAAAACTTTTACATTTTGTCCGAATCTCTGCTGTCTTCACCTTGTTTTTCATTTTACAAAATGTAGCTATTCCCCTTATATTCCTACCATACTTTTTCTGTTTTTCGGCTTGTTTTACATAGGATGTATATCCATCCAAATAGATTGTCCCCATCCTTCATGTCTCTTGCATGCATATATAGTTATATTTATTTATATATGTCTCCACTTCTGAGTCTCCCAACCTATCATTGACACCTGATATGCTCCATGATAGTATATCTATATGAAGACATCCCTATTTATTCTAACTAACTTTAGGACTTTTTGTTTTCTTTCTATTTTCCTGTGCCTTCTCCTCTCTATACTTTGGATCCTGCTGTCACAAATTAGATTCACCTAGAATCTCAAATCTGTTAGCTGTATTAATCATTATTTTCCATTCCCTACTCTGCTGTCCCATTTGACTTCCTAACAGTTCATAAGTGTGATCTTCCATATGCATGTAATTTCCCAGCCCATCTAAGGCCAATTGCTTCTGAAACAAGAGATCTAACAATTTCCCTCTTTTTACCTTTAATACAATTTGCCCATTTAACATAGAAACATAGAATTTGATGGCAGATAAGGACCACTTGGCCCACCCAGTCTGCCCATTTTCCTACCTAATAGATAAGCTGCAGATCCTAGTTAACCAGCAGCCTACTTCTTTCTACCCCCACCCCCTAGAATTGCCTTATGATTGTCCCATGCATGCTTGAATTCAACCACTGTTTTTGACTCCACAGCCTCCTCTAGAAGGCCATTCCATGCATCCACAACCCTCTCTGTGAAAAAATACTTCCTTACATTACCTCTGAGCTGCCTCCTCTATCTTCAAATTGTGCCCCCTTGGTCGTGCACACCTCTTTTTTTGAAAGATGCTACCATCTTGGACTTTGTTGATTCCCTTGAGGTACTTGAAAGTTTCTATCATGTCCCCCCTCTCCCTCCTATCCTCGAGACTATACATATTAAGCTCCTTTAGTCTCTCTTCATATGTCTTCCGGTGCAGACCCTGCACCATTTTAGTTGCCCTCCTCTGGACAGCTTCCATCCTGTCTATGTCCTTGCAGAGATTGGGTCCCAGAACTGCACACAGTACTCAGATGGGATCTCACCAGCTGTCTGTACAGAGGGATAACAACTTCCTGTTTTCTACTGGTGATGCTCTCCCATGCATCCCAGTATCCCCAAGCCCTCCTTACTGCCCCTCTCACATTGCTTATCCACCTTAAGTCATCTGATATGACTACCCCCAGGTCCCTTTCCATTTTTGTTGTTGTTAGTATCTCACCCCCCCCATTGTGTACTCTTCCCCTGGGTTTTTGTTTCCCAGGTGCATTACCTTGCACTTCTTAGCATTGACTCTAAGCTGCCATACATTTGACCATTCCTCTAATCTTGCCATGTCCCTTCTCATCCTTTCCACCCCACCTTGTGCATCAACTCTGTTGCAAATCTTTGTGTCATCTGCAAAGAGACATACTTTTCCTTCCAGTCCCTCTGCAATGTCGCTTATAAAGACATTGAAGAGGACTGGTCCTAATACTGAACCCTGAATTACCCCACTAGTAACCCCCCTTACTTCAGAATGGACTCCATTTACTATTACCCTCTGTGTCCTATTCTCCAGCCAATTCTTTACCCAGGCTATCATCTTGGGACCCACTCCCAGGCTGGCTAACTTGTATATTAATCTTTTGTGTGGGACTGTGTCAAATGCCTTGCTAAAGTCTAGGTAGGCCATGTCCACAGCCTCTCCCTGATCTACTACTTTGGTAACCCAGTCAAATAAATCTATTAGATTCATCTGGCATGACCTTCCCGATGTGAATCCATGCTGCCATGGGTCCTGTGCCCCTCTGGCACCTAGGTACTTGACAATTCTTTCTTTCAGAAGTAATTCCATCATTTTACCTATCACTGAGGTTAAACTAACAGGTCTGTAATTTCCTGCTTCTGCCCTGCTCCCACTTTTGTGAAGGGGAATCACATCTGCCCTACTCCAGTCCTCAGGTACCACCCCATCCTCCCATGATTTGTTAAAGAGGGTAGTCAGTGGTGTCACTAGTTCTACCCTTAGTTCTTTTAGAATTCTGAGATGAATCCCATCAGGCCCCATTGCTTTGTCCACCTTCAGTTTTAAGAGTTCTTTCAGAACCCTTTCTTCTGTAAATGGGCTGGTATCAACTTCTGTATCCAGAGTGTTTCTATTGTTTGTTTTAGGTACCTCCCCCTCTTCATTTGTAAATACTGAGCAAAAATATTTGTATAGTATCTCTGCCTTTTCACAGTCACCCTCTGCCCATCTCCCTCCCCTTTATTAAGCCTCACTGTCCCTCCCTTGGTCTTTCTTCACTCCCTGATGTACCTAAACAAGGTTTTGTCCCCCTTCTTAACTGAGGTGGCTATCTTTTCCTCAGTTCGGGCCTTTGCTTTTCTGACTGCCTTCCCAGCTTCCTTTTGCTTTAACTGATACAATTCTCTGTCCTGCTCCTTCTGTGATTCCTTGTACTTTCTGAATGCTTTCTTTTTCTCTTGAACCTTCACTGCTGCCACCTCCTTTGAGAACCATAGTGGTTCATGTTGTTTGGCATACATAATATCTGTGTTGCAGATATGACTGTTCAGTAGTGTCATTAAAGTAGTGACAAACTTTTCTTTCATGTTCCATTTGTTTTCTCTATGTAATTGTACTAAGCCAATTATTGACAAATGTATTCCTTCCTTAGTAACACAGAATGCAAGGAATTGTGGAAAGAGATCTCTTAGCATCACTATATTCCCCAGTTATATTCCCAATTTCTCCATTTATTTTTGTGCATTACTAATAGCTTTAAGTATATAATACTGAGTTGTTACTATTAGTACTGATTCCAACTCCTTAACTGGCCTGATTACACTTACACATTCTGTTCAATTTCTACAATTACCAAGAGCCATATTTATAAAATGTTTAGTCATTTATGAAAACTTTAACCATTCTCCTCTGGAATTCTTGCCATATCATACAATGGTAGCACAAAGTCTGTGGGCAGTGTTTTGGTGAAAAAGTTTTTAGATTTCTCCTGCCCTTCTAGATCATAACTTTCTATTTCTGTTTTATTCTTCCATCTATTTCCTTTTTCCTCACTTTCTTCTGTTTCTTTAACATCCTCCTCTTAATTATTTTCTAGTGATTTTTCTTTGGCCATTTTTGTCATTCCTGTACTTTTTTCCACTTCTTTATTCATTCCTGACTTAATTTTCTTGATGTTATTCCCTCTTTTTCCCCCTTTTAGTCATGTTTTCTCCTTTATTTTCTTTACTTTTTAAGCCTTTGTTAACCCTTGACCTACCTACCTTTCTTTTACCAACTTCATTCTTCTGTCTTTTGTTCCCCCTCTATTTTTTCCCTTTTTCTGCTTGCTGTTCTCTTTCTTCTTTAATACTCACATTCTTCTCTTTTTTATTTGTAATTTCCTCCTTCAAAAAGATTTCCCTTGGATATCTATTTCCAGTTAAACTTCTCTGTCCACTCTCTTTTCCACTCCAACTATAAGATCACCCTTTCGCTCCTTTCTCTGTTTCCCTCTTTGACCTTTCCCTTCTTTTTGTTCCTATTGTTCACCTTTTGCCCACATTTCTGGGAATGCATTCTTCAATTCTTAACATGTGCTCTCATTTCTTAATATCTTATCTGGCAGCATTACACATTCCAGAGTAATTTCGCTGATATAATTGGATGAACATATACTTAATTTCCCCTTCTATATTCACATCTTCAAATTCCAGGTCCTGAGTCATTTCAGTCATTTGGTGCTTTCCATCTAAATTGTCCTGATCTGCTGTTAGTATTTTTGGATCAGTCTGTCCTCCCATCCCTATTTCTCTGTTTACAAAATTATCCATTCTGATTTTATCTATACTTACATTTTTAAAAAATGTCAAATCTTTTTTAATCTCCATCAATTGTTGATATTAAAAATATATTTGCATCCAGGGGTCCATTAAAGTTCTTGCTACTCATTGTCCATAAGCAATTATCCTCTGAGCAGGAGCTTGAATATTCTCCATCTAGTTCCTTTTGATTGTCCATATTCATATCCATGTGTGAAATATTCTCTTTATCATTCAAAGAATTAAAGTCGTCCTTTATTGATTCTCTCATACTTCTAACTGTTTTATTTAATGATTGTAAATTGTTAACTGCTTTCAGCATAATCATATCACTTACTTCCCCTGTCCCTCTCAACTTATCCTTCTCTTCTAGACTTTCTATAATTGGGTGTTGATTCTGACTGCACCCCTGAGTTCCAGTACTAGATTTCATCCTTATCAAACTGTTTCCATCATCCTCATTAGAAGGAGGGAAAGTGGACTTTGTTGGGGGTTCCTTATGTACACACAAACTCATTTTCTCTGAGTCCCCATTTTTGTATTTGTTAAAAATCTTGAAATATCTCTGTTTGGTGTTGATGTATGTAAAACCTCACTACTTCCAATTAAATCTGTAATCATGTTTCCTGCTAAATTTCTCCATTTTATTTTAGCTTGTTTTAATATTTTTTTCTTTGCTAAAAGTCCCTTTGATTTCTCCACTTTCCCTTTATCTCTTTCTTCCAATTTAACCATCTTTTTTATCTTAATCCTGCCACTTCTTGTAGCTACTGGCATAACTGTTTATTACAAGAAATACAATTATTAACAAAATGAAGTGTTTTCAGTATATTACTGTTATTCAACCCGCAATTAGTATGATTAGCTAATTCAGTACAGAGTAAAACAGTCTACCCAATTCAGTTCAATTCACAAATGACAAATCAATACTTCCACAATCCCTTAGCCATCTATTGGGCCTCAAAACAATCAGTTAGTGCATCAATCAAACAATCAGTAAGTCAATCAAGAATTGAATCAACAGATTATTATTAAACCATTTATACAATTATGCACAATTATATATTAGCCGCAAAACATACAAGTTACAAATTATGGCCCCCACCTCCTAGTTTCAAAATTTCAAAATTCAAAAATTATTAAAAGAAAAATAGAAAGAATAAGTCAGTGTCCCACTGAAAACAGCACTTGTGCACATGCACACTTGTGCCAGGGCTGGTAAATGTTCCTTTTACCCTGTTATATCAGTGCTAACAAATGTGCCAGATATACTTTTTTCCTTTTTTAATTTCAGTCTTTCTGGCTTCCGACCTTTCCACCCTGAATTCTTCTCTAAAAGGAGACAAACGGTTGATGAGTGAACACAACATCTTCTGCACACTACAGGGAAAAGAAGCAAATGAGAATTATAATAAGTAGAAAGAGTGCCGAACACTTGCTAACACCCCTTACACTCTGTTACCTCAAATACCTCAGAATACAGCAAATTCTTCAGGTTCTACAGCCTCTAGAGAAACTAATTTTAATTTTGCTACTTAGTTATCCTCCTTACTTGTATTCATGTATCCCTGTTTATGTGCGGTGAAAATACCACCATTAAGGGCACAGCTCTTGGTCACTCACAACCTCCTCAGATTGCTGCCTGCATGGCACTTTACACCAAATCAAACTCAGAGTGTCTTCCTTATAAAAAGAGAAAAAGATGCTCCAATTCATTCAGAACTTGATGTATCCAACTTTAAATGAACCAGAAAGCACAAAAGAAAAATAAAAGCTTTAAAAAAACTTGCAAAGATCCTTATATTACTTTTCCTTCCTGGAGTATCTTGTAGAACTTAATTCAATAGCAGATATCTGATGCTGGTGTCTGCTGTCTTTTCTACAACAGCTGTTAAATGTTGCAGAATGCCACAGTAGTGCAAACACTGTTAGACCACGCTACACCACCCTGACTTTAAGCATACCATCCATGCATTTAATTCTAATATAACTTCTCCTTAAATGTAAAAAAGAAAGCCAAGCCAGAAAAAGCTAACTGCTTTGGACTCTGCATTCTATGTTGCACCAGCTCTGACACCAGTCTGTTTCCAAGTGTTGCTCAGTAAAATGCTAACACATGCGTATTAAGTACCAAGAGTAATCACGTGGCTTTTTTCAGCATGAACTGTTTTAAAAAGTACTAAAATTTATTAGATTATACTAAATAATCCAAATCTAAACTTCTGAACTACAAAAGCTATTTTTCCAAAAGACCACTTTTTTAAATAGCTAGGAAGGAGAGATAAATCTGAATTTTCCTGATACAGTATATAGTAGCTTATAACAACTTTTAAACAGCTTTACTCAATTGTAAAAGTACTACACAATACTACACAAGGTGAGGATATTGCTAAGTGGAGCTTTTGAGAATTTTTTGAAAAGGTCAAAAGTGAAGCAAGTTGTATGAGTCCTAGGCCTTGTAGCCAGTCCTCCAAATTTCTTCTTATGCCTTTTATGTGTCCACTATGTGTGTGGCCAGGTGTCCACTGTGTATGCACTGCACCCACTGTTGCCTTGGACCAACTTTTTCAATTTTCTCTGCTTCTCTGCATCTTTACTTCTATCCACATATCAAGCACCTTCATCCTCCACTGCATAGTCCTCCCATGGGACCTCTTTGGTCGCTCCCATACAGGGCTGCTCCTCCACCTTCGGACTCCTAACCTGTATAGAAACAAAACAGAACAGGGAGCCAGAAATACTAAAATAACAGGTTGCACAAGAACTGCTGGAAAGAGCCCAGGACTTCAGGGCAATGGCAACGGTGGCATACCACTAATTAATGTTGAGCTCTGCCTTCCAGGACTCCTACTGGTGAATGAAATGCCTCTTGTCTCACAAGCATGCAGCAACCTCTCTCCCCCATTTATGTGTTTTTGTTATATTACAGCATAACGGACCCTTGCCCCCTATAAAAAAGAAAGTAGACTGCATTTTTCCAGGGAAACAACCCCTAAATTCGAAAACAAATCAAGTCTTCCCAACATTGCTCCTGTATGTGATAGATACAATGTTAATGCACACTTTGTGGCCAGGTGTTGAGCAGTATAAAAACTGGTGTTGGTCCACTCTAGTAGGCTACTGGTTGCCATGCTGATGACTAGAGTAGGTGTACTGTTTTCCCATATGGAGGCTGACCAGGTTGCAGGTAGCTACCGGAGCACAGTATGCCCATGTCTGGGGAAAGGTGAGCTGAATACGAAGCTTGATTCCTCCATAGTGGCATGATACATGTATGAGGCAGAATGGCATTGCCCACATCTGTGGAGGGAGAAAGAACAAGCACAGTAAATGTTAGCATTGAAAAAAACATGCCCTCCGAATGATGGAGTAATTGCCTGTAGAGTGTACATCCCTTGCCAGTTGCACTCATGGAGCAGAAAATCTATATTGACAAAGAAAGAAAAAAAAGGGCCGGCCTGGTGCCGCAGAGGGCTGAGGCGTTGAACGCCACACCTCGCTCCATGCTGGCGACCCGGGTTCGGGAGCGGACTCGGGTAGCCGGTGGGTTGGCCGGGGGGAGTCAGGCTTGAGCGTCCGACGACAGCTCACCTACATCCGGGAGGGATTCGCCATTATTCGCCCTTAGCGACTCGAGCCGGAGGCTCGAGAGCGATGCCCTTCAGGGATTGGTCGGACGGCCACCAGTAGCAGAGCAGACGCCGACACGGCCATGATGTCAGGGATTGCATCTGCTAAGGGAGGAGAAACAGGAAAATGGAGCCTGCCTTGACCGGGAGAAGGCGGGTCCTGGGACGTGCCTCCGATTTGCCCGCGCCCACTCAGCAAGTCCACGGGCCGACGAAACTGTAGTTACGGGATGGCCTCACTGCCCCTGCCCGAGGGGTAAACTGTGGCTCCATGGGGGCCTGTGATTGTGTGATCTGGGTCGTGGTGTGGGATGTTCATGGACAACGCCAAGGGTCGGAGAAGGCAGAGGAGGAGGATAAAAAAAAAAAGAAAGAAAGAAAAAGGAAAATATGAGAAGCCTGACCCAATTCTATAAATGATTTATAAGATGATTTCTGACCAGTCCTGTTTTCTTATTGTTTAAAACCTGGCCACATGGGGCTTGTTGCATTGTGTACACCACCTGCCTAACAGAGATGCTATAGGTGAACAATCATAGAAACATAGAAACATAGAAACATAGAAACATAGAAGTTGACGGCAGATAAGGACCGCAAGGCCCATCCAGTCTGCCCATTTCTTTTTCTACCTTATAAATGTACCATCGGCCTTTGCTCTGTCAGTGACCTCATCTATTCATAGTCATTTGTATTGCTCCTTATGCCTATCCCATGCCTGTTTGAAGTCTCTGCACTGTATTCATAGCCACTACTTTGTGGTAAGCCATTCCATGCATCTACCACCTTTCTGTGAAAAAAGAATTTCCTCATATTCCCCCTTAATCGGCCTCCTCTAATCTCATGTTGTGTCCTCTTGTCCTGCTATTTTCTTATATTTAAACATGTTAGACTCTTTCACCTTTGTTTATGCCCTTAAGGTGTTTAAATGTCTCGATCATATCACCTCTCTCCTCCTTGCTCAAGGGATATATTGAGTCTGTTAATCTGTCCTATGTCTTCTGATGCAGTCCCAACCATTTTGTTGCCTTCTCTGACTGCCTCAATTTGTTAATGTCCTGTGAAGGTGTGGCTCCAATACTGCACGCAGTACTCAGATGGGGCTCTAACCAATGTCTTGTACAGAGGATTATTACTCCTCTTACGACTTGGATACCCTCACTAATACACCCTAACACCCCCTAGCCTTACCTACTGCTTTAGAGGTCTGCTTGATGATTTTAGGTCATCAGTGATGATGATGCCCAAGTCTCTTCTTCCTTTGTGACTGCTAGCAACCCCTCCCAGCCTATAAGTGGCTTCAGGGTTTCTCTCCCTTATGTGCATGATTTGCACTTCTTGCATTAAATCCCAGTTGCCACTCTCTCTGACCATTCTGCTAGTTTATCCAGATCTCTTCTCATTCTGCCCACCCCATCTGGATCATCTACTTGTTGCAGATCTTGGTGTCATCTGCAAACGACAAGCCTTACCTCTAGTCCATTCTATAGGTCACTAATGAAGATGTTGAATAGACTGGCCCCAGGACTGATCCCTGAGGTACCCCACTTGTGACTTGATTCTTCTGACTGTATACCATTTACCACCACTCTCTGTTTTCTGCCAGTCAACCAGTTTTACACCAGTTGACCACACTTGACCCACCCCGAGCCTACCTAGCTTATTTATCAATCTTCTATGTGGAACAGTGTCAAAAGCTTTGCTGAAGTCAAGGTAGGCGACATCAACTGCTCCCCTTGGTCCACCACTCTGGTTACCCAGTCAAAGAAATCTATGAGATTAGTTTGACAGGACCTTCCTTTGTAAACCCATGCTGTCTTGGATCCTGTGCCCCTATGGATTCCAGGTGTTGCACTATCCTTTCCTTAAGGAGTGCCCATAATCTTGCCCACTACTGAGGTAAGACTGACTGGTCTGTAGTTCCTCGCCTCCTCCCTGCTACCACTCTTGTGGAGTGGATCACATGAGCCTTTCTCCAGTCTTCTGGGACCTCTCCTGTGCTCAGAGACTCACTAAACAATTCTGCTAATGGCTCTGCTAGTTCCTCCTTTAGCTCCTTAAGTACCCGGGATGTATGCCATCAGGTCCCATTGCCTTATCCACCCTGAGCTTAGCAAGCTCTTGTAGGACCCTTTCTTTTTGTGAGGGAGTAGAGCTCACCTCCTCCCTGTGTCCATGATGCTGAGCTGTGGGCCCTGCCCTACCTTCTCTTCAGTAAATACTGAGCAAAAAGTATCTATTTAGGATAGATGCCTTTACAGGGTCCTCCTCCTCACATGCTCCCTTTCTCCATTAAGCTTAGCAACTCTCTCTGGACTTTCTCCTTTCACTAATGTATCTATAGAAAGTCTTGTCACCTCTTTACTGTTCGTGCTAGTGTTTCCTCAGTTTGGGACTTTGCCTGCCTTACTGCCTTACCTGCTTCCCTTAGGGCAGTTTGGTATGCCTCCCTATCTTCATCCCGCTGTGTTCCCTTATATTTTCTGAAGGCCAGCCTTTTGGCTCTGACCTTTCTGCTACTATATTTGAGAACCAAAGTGGTTTCCTTCTTCTTTGCACTTCCTTTTCTGTCTAACACAATGGGATGTTGCTTCAAGTATTGTATCCTTAATGCTTGCCCACTTTGCCTGTACCTCCTCACCTGTGTTTTTTTTTGCCAGGGCTAGCTTAACTCTGTTGGCCATCTTATCAAAGTCAGCCCTCTGAAGTCCCATATTTTTGCCTTGGAATGGGATGATTTAGATGTAGTAGCCAAATTGAACCATACCATGTGATGGTCACTGGCCCCAGGTGACCTTCTCACCTGGAGATCTGTGATCCCTTCTTTGTTAGTCAGTACTAGATCTAGGATAGCCCTGTCTCTTGTGGGTTGCTGTACCAGTTGTTTGAGGCCCTTCCCCTGCAGGGAATCCACTATGAGTCTAGTTCTGGCAGATGTTCCTGCTGGTATTGACCAATCTGTATCTGGCATGTTGAAGTCTCCCATTATCAGAACCTCCCCAATCAGCACTGAAAGACCCACAAGTGCCCATAATTAGCCATGGTGAAGACAATGAGACAGGTGGCTGGTATATTGCATTTTCAAATAGCTCTTTGTATGCAACTATCAATTGAATTACTCACAGATCTAGTCAGCAACATGGGTTGGCCATGGGAGATGGTGGGACATCACTGTATTGGCTTGTCTGATATCATGTCTGGGTGGGGGACGAGATGACCAGCCTGATAGGGCAAATCTGTATATAAACAGAAGAAGGTAAATATTTTATTTAGCAGAAAGCACACAAATTCTAGGCAGTCCCAGTTATAGGTGTGTTTTTTCATTTAAATAATTTTATCCTATGATGTTCAGAAGGGAATTCTCTATTGTCAAAATCACAAAAGCCCACCCATAAAGAGCTAAAAAAAATACCTGAAAGCATGGCAAACATCCATTCACACACACCCTCATATTAAAAACAGAGCACAGCAGTTTATAAGTAGAATAACATAATCCACATTTTGCAGATTAATAAGCAAGTTACTACAGCATTAATATTAGGACATGCATAAGAGCTCCATGTGAAAATCGAAGCAGTTGTGATATTGAGCGGTAGGGGTGACATTACAATGCTATGAGCATGACAATCAAATTTGCTTGTATTAGTACTGCTGCCCTGAGGTATCTCAGTATTTTCCTTACACACTGTGAGCTGCTTGTTATTTTATATGTAATATTCCTAGCTCATTTACTGAGAAAAGTTTTTTTTTTAATACACATGCTATCAATTACAACACAGAACCTCATCTCACCTGCATGCAACTCAGATGATATATTATCACATAGAAACAGAAGTTGGTGGTTGCTCCACATCACGTTGTGGCAAAATGCCATCAAACAGAAACCCTCACATGCATTCCGCCTGACTGATTGGGGGTTGGGGTCTTACTCTAACACTATCAGCATGGTGAGGTGATTAGGCAACTTGATGGCCATTGTAATTAAGGAAATAAAACATAAGAAATAGGAGGTGGGTATGGACAATACTGTTTGTGTGTGTCAGGAGAGAGGGGGGTTCACAATTGGTTGTGGATTAACATATCAGCTTCCTTTCCTTCATATGTCAGGCACTTGAATGAGCATCCATCACATGGTCTATGACTTGGTGCTCCCATCACACATCCTGGGTAAATCTGAAAAAGAGTCAGCTTGAAATGCATAAGACTATGGGCATGGAGTTTTGGCCAAAGGAAGTACCAAAGCAACTAATGAGGTAACTGGATGCGCATTTGGTGGAGTGGTAACATCAACAGATGTTTGACTGCAACATCTGACTATTCATGTCAGATGTGTTTTCACCTCAGAGAAAAGCATGGTTAAAATCAATGACCTTTTTTTCAAGATATTACAACATTACAGAAAAACAAAACATCAGTCAACTACACTTACAACAATCAATGTTGAAAAGGGTTTGTGTATACTTAATTTTACCTCCTTTAGTTGAAAGGCTAGCCTAATATTACTTCACGGAGCTCTTGACCACTGTGATGTGTCAATCACTTGATGAAAACAGAGAAGTAGGCAAACTTCATATCATGCCAATTTGTACTCTAGGTTGGCATTCCAGCTTCACCCTTAACACGGGTGCCTCTGCTGCTGCAAGCAGCCGGGTGGGCCCCTTCTATCCGCTGGCTGTCTTCCTCACTGTACTGCCCGCTGATTACCAGATCAAAGCTTCATCATTGACATGGGTGCCTCTGCTGCTGCAAGCAGCTGGGTGGGCACCTTCTATCCTCCATCTGCCTTCCTCACTGTACTACCCACCGATCACCAGACCGAAGCTTCACTCTTGACACAGGTGTCTCCGCTGCTGCAAGCAGCTGGGTGGGCCCCTTCTGTCCGCTGGCTGCCTTCCTCACTGTACTGCCTGCCGATCATCAAACTAAAGCTTCACCCTTGACACGGGTGCCTCTGCTGCTGCAAGCAGCCGGGTGGGCCCCTTCTGTCCGCTGGCTGCCTTCCTCACTGTACTGCCTGCCAATCACCAGACCGAAGGTATGTTACTGAAACTTGACTGGCCAGAACTGTCGACTCTGCATGCTGACTGGCTGCTGCAGTTCTTTAATTCTTTGCTACTGCTGTCCCTTCTGGACTTTAAGCTAATGTTACATACTGATTGTGGTACTGGTTAAGTCTTCCCAAATTGTTCTCTGAATCCTAATTTAAACGTGAACCTAAGACTGTTTACAGCAATTTTGCACTCCAAGGGTAGTTTGTAGTGCAAGTTATTTTAGGTCCAGTGGTATTCTACCTTGGATCAGAAACTAAGTTTAAAGTGATAGAGTTTTTTCTGTTTAGACCAGATTCCATTTGGGTCACAGTTGTAAGCTTTGCCCTGCAAATAATCCAATTTCTCTTTTACTTTCTCTAATTCTGTCTCTTTGCTGCTTGAATTTTTGCACCCACCTTCCCATCCCCCACCTCCAGCCTTTATTAAATACTCTCCCTCCACCCTTGGCACCGCCCCTAGGCAATCTTCATCCTCCCCTTTCACTGATATTGCAACTCCACTTAAAGATACAAAGTGCAACTATTATGCCTAACACTTGTCCTGTCCTCCCTTCAAATACATCTTCCTATTTTGCATCTGCTTGTTTATCAGCTTTGTTTAGCGCCTGCTCTGCTATCTACTTTACAGTTCCATACCTGAGCTTCCTCCCTTAATATCCTCAATATAGCCCCAATATTCTTTAAGTTGCCTTGGTACCCCATGCCCTAGCTAAAATGTCCTATTTTAACCTACGTTTGATATCTTAAACTAGATCCACTGCCCCTGATTGGGCTCCCAGACAGCGGATGTGGCTAATCCTGCCACCCACACCAGCCACCCACACCTCCATCCTCCAGACAACCAGGACACCTTCAAAGCTGGTTAAGAGTTCTGGCTTCTCTGGGGTAGCACTGTGTGGCTCTTTTAGGCCACCACCTGCTGCCACTCTCCTCTAATTGAACTGCTGCTCTCCACTTGGCCACTGATTAGCCCTGCCTTTTCTCTGTTGGACTTTCAGTCTCTGGGCTTCAGCACCTACTGCTTTGCATTGACTTTTGCTGAAAATTTGCACCCGTCCCTGCACCCCCCACCTCCTACCTTTATTAAATAGGCATTGGCTCCACCCACTCGACCTTGGTATCTACCCTGCTTGAACCTCATTGGGATCACTTACTTAGGACCCAACCACCACTCCCTCTCCCTCTTCTTGCTTCACCTCCATGGGCTGGCTGTTGCCCTACTGACCCTCTTGGTTATTCTCTACACATCCTCTAAGCACTATGGATCTGTCCCTTCTGCCTCTTCATCTCATTCTCTTTTGCTCCCTGCTAGCACTGTTTTTCCTGCCTGGAGCTAGACGCCCCTCTCTTCCTCAAGGCTACAGGATTGAACTTATCTACACCCACTCTGGTACCCTTCCAACTGAGCTTGTCTATACTCCCCATTCTCTTCTGGGGATGGCTGGCTACACCCGAAGGACCATGATAGGGTGGTGTATGTTCGCCTGGTCCCCTTCTCAACACTGGCTCATTGGCAGTACACCTTCAGAGTTGGTGATTGGCTTACCCAACCTGGCAAGCCTTATAGACATACTAGGAGCAGGATTCTTAAACTAACTATCACCGCCCTATCAAAGATATTACTTCTGTTACTGTTATGCTCGGGTAACATTGAGCTAAACCCTGGTCCTATCTCTACCATTACATCCCCTTCATATGCTGCTTGTCTTAAAGGCATGAGTTTCTGGCATGTTAATGTCTGCAGCCTCCTGAAAAAGTTCTCCATGATTCAGGCGTGGGTCAGCCATACTCAGCCAGATGTTCTGGTAATCTCTGAATCTTGACTTAGGCCAGCCTCACAGGACAGGGAGATTAGCATTCCTTCCTACCAGTTATTCAGAATGGACAGGCCTACTAGGGGAGGTGGTGTGGTGGTGTACATTAAGGAAAGGTTTTCCTGGATTCTACTGCTGTCAAAAATGAATTCGAACATTTGGCCCTAAAGATGGATTTATCTACTTCCCTTGCCCTCAGAGTGATTGGCTGCTATAGACCTCCATCTGCTGGTACACTCCTTCTTACACATCTTGGCTTTATTATGGAGAAAGAGAACCTTGAAACTATCATCCTAGGTGACCTTCATTTTGACTGGTTATTGAAGACTGCTGCACCCTTAAACACTTTCTGTGATTCTCATGGGTTGGTGCAACTAATTCATGAACCCACACAGCCAAACAAAAAGAACATGAGCAACAGCATATTGCTGGATGTTATTTTAGTCAATAATCCTCATCTCTTCTCACATGCTGGAACCTTCTTTGCTGATGTCAGTGACCATTGCTTCACTGCTGTGGTCAGATCACTGCATCATACAGGACCTACAGTTAAATTTCCTTACAAAAAGGTCCCGTTGTAACTTTGATGTTGCTGCCTATGTCTATGAGTTGGAACACTCACCACATTGGCAAGACTTCTACTTAGCTAACATGGTTAACTCAGCATATGATATTTTCCATTATATACTTGTTGGGGTCTTAAATATGTATACCCCTATGGTAAAAATTTGTGTAAAAAACAAAACATGTTGGTTCTCTGCCGAGCTGAAAGCTGCATTGCTTGGTTGGGATAAGCTGTGGAAAAAAGCTTGCTGGACTAAGCTTGACTCAGACTGGCATCATTTCAGAAGGGCATGCAATGCTTGTACAAAAATAGTCAGGGATGCTAAGGCAGCATTTTATCTTACTGAATTGGATTCTGCAGCAAAGTGCTCCTCCAAAATCTGGAGGACAATCAAGGACATGTCTGGATATACGCATGGTAATTCCTTGCTACCTAAGATTACAACTGGGAGTACTACTATCAATGATAAACTGGGAATCCTAGATGCATTTAACAATCATTTTGCCAAGGCTGGTCTAGCTTTTGACAGTTCCTCTGCATCCCTGGTCTGCTCCCAATTAAGTGTCCCATGCTCTGACACTCCTGCCCTAGTACCTGGCTTCTTGTTCCACCCAGTATCTCTAAAAGAGGTTGAAGACCTCATGCACCAACGGATGTTAAGAAAATTGCTGGTGCTGATTCTTTGAATCCTTATTTCCTTAAAATTCCCAATCATGTCATAGCTGTTCCTATCAACCACTTTTTTAACTTATCATTGTCCCAAGGGCTTATTTCCCAGATCTGGAAAATTGCTCATGTCATCCCCTTGTTTAAATCAGGGGATCCCTGCAACCTTAACAATTATAGACCAATTTCCCTCCTCCTAACTTTGTTGAAATTTCTGGAAAAGATTGTCAGCAACCAACTAAGGGATTACCTCGACTCCAATAACCTAATAAACCATATACAAGCTAACTTTAGAACTAAACACAGCACTATTTTGGCCCTTGCCAAAGTAAAAAATGATTGGTACTGAGGACTGGACAGCAGAAACTTTGTGCTGTATTTCTAGACCTTAGTAAGGCTTTTGATACAGTGGATCATAGCCTGCTTCTCTCTAATCTGAAGAGTATAGACATAGACTCAGCTTCTTTGCATTGGCTTATTTAGTACGTTGTAGGATGGCCTCAACAAATTAAGGCTGAGGGTGAGCTATCCCTCTCAAATCTTTACTGAAAGGAGTACCACAGGGATCCATACTTGGTCCCTTACTATTCGCTATCAATGTTAATAACATTGATGAGAGTATTTACAAGGACAAGATACATCTATTTGCTGATGACATGGTTGTATATATAAGTTGTCTGACACCTGAAGCTGCTTGTGCTGGCCTCCAGAAGGAATTTAACCAGCTCCTACATAAAAAAAAACTTCTAAATGCTAAGAAAACAAAAGCAATGTTGTTTTCGTCCTATAGCTGAGTGATGAATCCAGCCAGCTCTGGAGCACTACCTCAGATTACCACAATTTTTGGAGAGAAAATGAAATTTGTGTGTGGTTAGACCATAATCTATCATTCTCTGAGCATGTCAAGGGCCTTGTAAAGAAGTTAAGGCAGAGGCTGGGGCTATTCTTTAGAATTAACCAGTTTCTTACCAGAGATGCAAAAGTACACCTTGTCCAAACTTCTTTTCTTTCACTGATCGATTATGCAGATTTCCTTTATAGTCAAAGTCCCAAAGCCTTGCTTGCAAAGTTGAATACATTTACCACAAGGCCATCCAGTTTATAGCTGGTCTACCCATCTCTAACCATCATTGTTCCTTGTACAAACCCATAGGGTGGTCCTCTCTTATGTTTTGGCATAATAGAAATGCAGTCCTTTGGGCTTATAGAGTCTCCTTGAAGCAGCTTCCATAATATATAATAGACTGTCTCCCACTAAGTGAGTCAGGAACATATGCCCTAAGAAGCACATCCTACATCATATTATGTATCCCCAAGGCTTCCTCTCACTATGGTAAAGTGGCTATTAGTTTCCTGTCACCAACATTGCGGAACAAAGCACAAAAAGTATTGAAATTAAGCTGCCTCTGCAGTATGAATGCCTTTAAATCTCTATATGCTCAGTATGTGTGTGAGCCATGCAATTGCTACCCCAACTCCTAATTTTTGTCTGAAGCATCAGGCTGCTGCCCTCTGAGCATAGTTGAATATATGAACACTTGTAACCTTTGGTGATCTTAACTCTGTGAGCATCTTATGCCTTAAATGTTTTTCCCCTCTAGAAATCCCTGTAGGGTTATTATCTCTTCATGACATTGCGGCTTCTACACCTTACTCTCCCTGCTGTCTTTTACATGTTGCTTAATTTGTGGCTCTTATTCCCCTACCCTGTACCATTTAATTGCCATATTTCATCTTTGTATTCCCTATCCACTGCATTCCACTCTTACTATCTCTTTCTTCTGTCCCCTAACTCTCTTCCCTGCCATAGACTAGCCCTTCAAGGGCTCCCTGCCTCTCAGGGGGGAGAAATGTGGATACTGTGTGGTTGTTGCTTTCATAGCTGCTGCCTGAGACACCTAGACTGGACTTCTTACTAGTGAGGTGCAGCATTGCCGATACCCAATCAGAACACAAGCGCTTTTCTGATCTTGCGTCTAACTGGCTCCTGCAGTCTACTCCTGTGTCTCCCTCAATACTAAAGTCTGATTTTCTGTCTAAAACTTGCACAAAAAAGAGCTGTACTTACTTATTGCCAAACAGTTATGACCCCTATTTTTTTCCTGTTTAGCATGTCAAGAGTTGGGACTCTGTTTGATTATACTCCTTTCTGAATTTCTGTGGTTGGGACAGTCTTTAGGCATCAAGTAATGCCTAATTCTGTTGTCCTGCTATTTTGTTCCTCCCGCTGGTTCACATGTTCCATTGTCCATAGCCCAATACTTAAAACTGACCCCTTCTTCCATCCCCTGCCAAGGATATGCTCTCCATGGCCTCCCGGCCCATAGGCATGGGAAACCTGGTCATTGGGTGGTCAGCACTGCCTCTACCACCACCTGAGAACCTAAGCTTGGACTCCCCATTAGCAAAGCATGGCATTAGCAGCCATCCATTCGGAACATGAGCACTCTTCGGCGTTGGCTTCCAATTGGTTCCTGCAGTCTGCTTCTGTGTCCGTTCTAAACCAAGCATAATTCTGATTTCCATGCTGAAATTTGCCAAGAAAGAGCTGGAATAACTTTTCTCCTTGACTGTTAAGACCCTTATCCTTCTGTTTAGAGTATTACATTTAGGGATGCTTTGTGATTACACTAAGTTTGAAATTCTGTGCTTGTGTCAGCTCCCTACATGAGCGGCTGATCGCTTCTCCCTACTGAAGTTCCTACTAAGCCTCACCTTATGTCCTCCTTAAATATTACAGAATCACTCTGAACTGATGTGACTGATGTAACATTGAGTACTTACTTTCATTAATTGCATTAAATGTTTTTTACTTGTGTTATTTGGCTCTATTGTAAATATCTTTGTATGCATTGTACCATTTGGCCCGGAGCTAATCAGGTCCATCTTGTAAATGAGCTTGCTCAATGATGTTCGCCTGGATAAATAAAGATTTTGATTGATTGACTAATTGATAAAACTCATTCTAGACATGTTTATTGTGGACTTCATGGAAAATGCCAAGAATGCCAGTTTATATGCCTGCAGTTTCCAATGAGGAAAGGAAATTTTCACCTATTAAAAACTAAAAATGAACTTTATCTAGTACGGTATAAATGAATGGTTTCTCACAGTTTACATGACTGTCTGAGATCTGATTCAATTATCCAAATCTGAAAAAATACCATTTGAATCCAAAACTGGACAACATGTAAACATACTAACATGTTTTGGGCTGGAAAAGGAAATTTTGCAAGGCTTTTATTTGCAGTTTTATTGTAGTTTGTTGGCAGCTTCTGGTGTTGAACTACATCTTCTGTGAAGCTCTGCAGAAGAAGGAACAGGTGGACAGAAAGCAGTAAGCATTATTTTTGTGGTGGGAGGTTGAGAGACATGGTGAGGAGTGTGATCAGGGCTCAGCAGTAGGTCTGCCAGTCACTGAGGAGAATAAGTACAGATTCCAGGTTACCACTGGGTGAAATAGTGAACCCACGGGGGAAGGTGGGGGTGAGTGAGTTCACTATTTTGGAGTTGCAGAAGGATCATTCCAGAATTCCAAAACAGAAGCATTACAGGGTGTGAATCTGTTAGCTCATCTTTAGAGCTACTGCAAGATGGCTGCAGGTTCTGCCCAACTGTGGCCATAAAAATCATAGAGAAGAGAATTTATTTAAAATGTGATTTTTACACAGTTGACACTAAGTGAGTAACACAACAACAGTGTTGGAGCACTACAAACACACATCACAGTACCATGTAGTGGTACTTATAGCAGACTGTTACATGTTTATTCTGGTTGTTGAAATAAATAAAGGAAAGAGACAAATGTAGAGTGAATGTTAAGAAGAAAGTAGAGGTAAAAAATATTATTATTTTCGGGGGAGAGGGTTTTTTTTAAGACAGTAGCAGCAGTACAAAATGAAGCAGATACTAAAACAAGGAACAACAAGTGAAACAATACAGTTAGATAGTAAAACATTTTTAGTATTTTTCCTTTTCCTTTTTGGGGGAAAACAAATGAGTAGGACACTTGGAAGTAAAGAATAGAAAGAGGATAGAACATAGTTAAACAGTGACAAGGATTTTACAAGTTTTAATGTGACAAGCTAACTGAATGCCATTACCACAAGCACCCATACAACCACAGTGGAGCTCTGCCATACCCTCCAGCAGCTTCTGATTGGACAGAATAATTTTTATGTTGGCTCACACTTGCGTGCCAGCCAACATATTGCGGTAGTAGCAGATTTGGAGGTGTGGTCACTGTGGGTGAATGCAGGACATGCATCAGTAGGTGCGTCCCTCATTCCCCAATAAGCCAGCATGCAGGTGCTGACACCAGTAGTATGTAAAGTGGTCATCAGATCTAAGAAAAGTGCCACTGCAATGAGAGCCAAACTCATCACAGTGGCACAATAACATGCCTCCTGACATGCCTTTCCTGGTGAAGCAGTTCAATAAACATGGTGGCACTGACTGCCACCATGCAAAGTGACAACTTCAGGGGTGCCCAATCCCCCTGGTGGCATGCCCTGACCCACTTCATTTGTCAATGGGAGAGCCCACTCCCCATCAGCATAATGTCCCCAACCCCTGATTTGTGCTGTATGCTGAGGGGGTGCCCAATCCCTCTCAGCATCATGGTGTCCCCCAACCCATTTCTGTGCTGACAGGGGCCTCATCCCCATTGGCTGTGGTCCCACTCCCTGTAATGCAAGTGGTACACTGGGAGCCCACCCCAGTGTACCAAACAAACACCTGCAAAATAAGAAAACCGACCTTCATTGTCTTTTTTTTCCTTGTAAAAGAAGAAAATGGTCCCTCGTGGTCTATCCTGCCCCTCCACCAACCTGCACCCACCCTCTGTGTAGCCTGCCTCCCACCTCCTCACCCCATACTTGCCTCTGGAACCAGGCGTGACACTCTTCGGTGGACCAGGAACACGTCTGCACTCTTCAAAGCCGACCGCAAACTGAAGAAATGCTGGTAAGCTGTATAATGGCATAAATAAGGTTTTTTCAACTTTGGAGCATATCTTGGGCGTTTTGGGGAATTTTGGCACCAAATTTTCAACATGGGGTTATTGGGACTCCTCCTCATTAATTCAGTCACTGTCATGGTGTTATTCGGTCCTGAAAGGTGATTTCTTGATCACTACATGAAATCACCTTTTGGGAACAAGTAATGAAATGACAGTTGCACTGCTCATGAGGTGGCCTCTCAAAAAGCCTATGTTGCAAATTTGGTGAAAAAAATCAAAAAAATGACTGTTTTACAAGCTTGCGTTGAACAGTTTCCACGCACACTAGTAACTTCGTGAATTTGTAATATTTTCATTCCATATTTTCAAAATTGGCATTTTTCCACACCTCCTTATGAACAGTACAGCTGTCATTTTACATATCCTGGCCAAAATGTGTTTTCGCACTTCTGGCGCAGAATAGCACGGTTGCTCTGGGAGATCAGTTTTAAGGACCGATTAAGAAAATGACAGTGACACTGTTCATGAGGAGAGGTCCAAAAATGCCTATGCTGAAAATTTGGTGATAAAAGTCCATAAAATGGCTGTGTTACAAGCATGCATTGTGCAGTTTCCACGCACCCTTGTAACTTCACAAATTTGCAATATTTTCATACCAGGTTTTCAACACTGCCATTTTTCACACCTCCTTATGAACAGTACAGCTGTCATTTTTCACATCCTGCCCAAAATGTGTTTTCACACCTGTGGAGCACAATGGTGTGGTCGCTGAAGGAAATCAACTTTTGGGACAGATTAACAAAATCACCATGCCACTGTTCATGAGGGGAGATCCCAATATGCCTATGTTGAAAATGTAGTTAAAACAATCCCAAAAATAATTGGGTTACGGACGTGTGTTGTGCAGTTTCTATGCATGCTTATGGCTTAACAAATGTTTAGATTTTCACTTCAGATTTTCAACGTCGCCATTTTTTTACACCTCCTCATGAACAATATAGTAGTCATTTTTCACATACTGCCCAAAATGTGTTTTCTTGCCTGTGTTGCCAAATGGCATAGTTGCTGAGCAAAACCACCTTTTAGCTAACAAACTGATTGTGCCACTCTTCATGAGGCAGAGTCACAAAAAAGCCCATGTTGAACATTTGGAGTGAAAATACCAACAAATACCTACACTGTTAGGGTTTCCAACTGTAACACCCCACTCTGTAGAGACTGACAGGCATCAGGGGTGTGACTTGGGATCATTGGCTATAATGCTCATGCCATTCCACTCCCACCCCCACCCTGCAGCCAGTGACAGGCATCGAGGTGTGCCTTGGAGTGTCTGGCCTTAAAGTTCACCCCATTCTCCCAAACTGCACCCATCTCAGTGTATTTCCTTATGGGATGGGGTAAGTATAAGTCCCAAAGACCACAAAGCACACCACAACACTTGTCAGTGTCTACAAGGTAGGGTGAGGTAAAATGCCATGAGCATTATAGCAGATGACCCAAAGAAGAAGAATCTGAATTTATATAGCACTTTTCATACACAGTGTATCCCAAAGTGCTTTACAAGCAATGCTAGACTGGTAGTGAAGTGACTGAATGTGTGGTGGTGGACATATTGCACATCATCACCCACACACAGCCTGGATAATTGCATGAACTAGTTTATGGGAAGGGGAATGTTGTCCAGGACACTGGGAATGTTCCCTACTCTTTGCGAAGAGTGCCCTGGGTTCTTTTACTTCCACATGGACACCCACCAGGACAACACCAGGATGGGCAGAAGGGACCTCGGTTTAACGTCTCATCCGAAGGACAGCACACCCCAGCAGTATAGCACTCCCCAGTACTGCACTCGGATGCCAGTGATTTTTTAGGTGCAAGTCCAATCCCAGTGTGGGATGAGAACCCATGACCTTCTGGTCCAGAGGTGGATGTGCTATCAACTGAGCCATGCTGACACCAAGGACACACCCCAACACCTGTCAGTCTCTGCAGGGTGGGGGTGGGGTTGGCATCAGTTCAATACTTCACTGCCTTTCCTATTACGCATCTCTAACTCCTGCACTACCAATGCCAGTGCCAGTGAGACAACATTCAACATTGACAAATGCTTGTTATATCTTACTCCAGCTCTGTGAGCCAGCGACAAAGGTCCCCCACTTCCTCTGTTATGGCTGTAAGCTCCACTGCTGATGTTGCTACTGGGGGAACAGGTGCTGCTTGTGCTGCTGATTCAGTAGCTTGAAGTTGAAAAGAGGGCACAGTCACTTCAGCAGGGCTTGCCTGCTGCCCCACCATGCATCAGGAACTTCCCTAATGCCCTGCTGCTGGCATGGGTATACCACCACCTCCATCATTACTGCTTGGCACTTCCCTGTATTGTTCCTCCCACTTGATCTGATAATTTATTCTCGAATGTGTCCTTTGGCCTACTGTACCCAAGTGATACCTTGCTTGCCTTTGCTGACCCATGACTTGCATAAATTACAAGTGACCATGCTGTGGTCACTAGGGTCAGTAGTTAAAAAAAATCCACACTAGGGAAGACTTGGGGTACTTGCTGCACAGGCAGGGAGCTGCTGGACAGGTAGCTGCTGCTGGAGGGAACAAAGGAGCCATAGGATGAGAAACAGGGCTCCCATGTTGGGGGGGATAGTGCCAGTGGTGGTACCACAGTGAGGAGGTACAGGGGGTTCTTGTCCCTCCATCTCAGGACTAGGAATAGAGGGCTGCTATTCCTCAGTACTCCCCTTATGATCTGGGACAACACTCGTCTCCTCCTGCTGTGGATGCAGCCCTGTTGGAGGATCAGGTGGGGCTGCCGCTGCTGCTTCATGGTTGGGAGGTGAAGGAAATAAGGTGCTGTTGGGGGGGGGGTGCTCCATGAAAAACACAAGACAATGAAGAGATATGGCACTGCCACAGGTGTGAACATCACAACAATTCTCCATCAGTAAATCTGAACCAAAACAAGGAGCGAGAGAAAGACAGAAAAGAATCAAGACAATGAGAAAAATAAAAGTAACAAATAGGTATAAAACAGATTCAAAATAAAGATGAACTATTACGGTACTGTTCTCTAACTAAAGTATGATAAAAGTAAAGAAACTGTGGCCAATAGCATTTGAAATATATATTTTCTTTCTGGTATGGAAGAGGCTCTTCCCACTATCTGCTTGACTAGAAATGAGAAACAGGAAGCAAGTCAGGAAGTCACTGTAGAGAGAATGCACCATCTGACCTGCAGAATCTCTTTCATGGCAGCTCTAGACATGTTCTTTTTCCAAAAGTCTAATTTTCACAAAACTTCTCCTTGGCATCACCAAAGGAGAAGTTACAAGGTGAAGTTGGAAATTCATGAATTTTTAACATGGGATAAAAAATTCACAAATTTTTCTGCAAAGATGGAGTTTTGCCATTTGTCTGAACTTCACAGGTGCATTAAAACTTCACATCTCTAGCTGGGAATCAGCCGGGGAAAGGAGTATTGAGCAGCCCACAGGACACTCTCCTTCTCTGGGGATGGGGGGTATATTCTGACATGTGACTGCCACCTAAGAAACTGGTGGCAGTGCAGGCTGGAATATAAACAACAATCTGGAAAGATGCCAAATGATTGGGTCAGAGGTTGATGTTCTGTGTCACTCCATTTCAGTCAACATCTCTATGTGGTGGATAAAAAACAGGAAAATGCCACAACTGCAGCAGAATGATGGCCCCCTCCCTGCATGCAGACCCTGCACTAGGTTACCCACACAGCCTCTTGTTGCCAAGCAAAATTCTTGGTCTGCCCCCACCATCTTCCATAGTTTGGAAGTAATACCATGGGTGAGAGTTGGGAGGAAAGTAAGCCTTAGGAGAAAGCGGGGTGACAGGGTTGGTGCAGGAGTGGCTAACCTGAGTGGGGGCACCTGTTGGCAGGCTGGCGATCCGGAAAATTAAATGTAAGTAAAAAAAAAAAAAAAGTGTTTGTTGCTGTAATCATAGTAAACACAAAACTGTTTCCTCCTGACCTCTGCCTCCTCTTTGCCATAGTCTATGAAATGCTGTGTTTGTCTCACAGTATGTCCATCACTAAATATGCCACAAGAGCAATATGAACAAGATGCCTGCTTCTGCCTGGTCGTCACCTCATCCATGTCACTGCCCATGGACCTTAATCCTGATGTTTAATGCTCCATCCTTCTCTGACGATGGCAAAACAATACTGGTCATAATCTGAAGCTAAGTGTTATTGTACATTTAGTAAATCCATATTTGATAGCAATGTACTGTACCTGATACATTGTTCATCTCATGATCTTTCTTTCTTTCTTTCTTTCTTTCTTTCTTTCTTTCTTTCTTTCTTTCCTTCCTTCCTTCCATCCTTCCTTCTTTCCTTTCATTTTCCTTCCTTCCTTTCTTTCTGGAAGGGTTATGATAAAGTGAACTAAAGCTGCAATAAGGAAGAAAAGGCAAAGAAAGAATTATCACTGTGGAATGTTATAATGTTTCATTTTGGGGGGGTCTCATGATTTTTTCCCCATTATATTTTGACAGGTATACCTTGTGCTTCCTCTGCAGCTCTCTCACCTCTTCTGCTGTTTGGACTGTGTGCTCCAGGACAATAACACCTCTAGTATATAGTAAGTAATAGGTATACACTTTCAATGCTTTTCTTTCTTTACTTTTATTTCATTTGTTGTACTTAATCAGTAAAAGAAAGTGGTGAACATAGAAGACACCATATGATGTTTTATAGTAAGTTTTTGTCTGATTTATTTTTCAAATTATTTTTTAACAGATCTGTCAAACTACAACAGACACTATAAAGTTCATAGTAATTGCAGTTTTCTTTAACGTTGGAGGAGATGGAGTAGTATAAGCAGACACTGGAGCAAGGATGGTGTCAGCTGAGGTAGATGTAGATGAAGATGAGGATGAAGAGGCTGAAGCTGAGGCATCAATGCCCCAGCTTGCATGTGTGAACATGTATTCTGACAATGCCTTATCCTTCTCATGCAAATGTTTAATTATGTTTTATGTACAATGTGGATTTCCATTTGGTGACAGCTTCTTATCTCAGCCACTGTTGAGGACGTTTGTTCAAAATATTTGTATGTCTAGTTGTTTTCAGACCTTTCCTGATTGAGCAAATGTGCCACTGTCAACTGAAAGGTCAGGATGCTGAAGTTGAGGTGTGCTGACAATGTACTTTCATTTTTGTACAGTACACTTAAAAACTGACACCAATGGTACATAACTAAGATTAAGACATGCTTCTTCACACAGATTAGAATTTATGAGAATTGCAAAAGGAAAAAAAGACACAGGCCAAAAATTCACTATATTTTGTGTTAGAAATCATGTCGAACATGGTAGTTGCCTGACAAAAATATTCCCCTTGCTCAAGTCTTGTGCTTTCCATCAACAAATAAACTGTGTTGCATCAAATATCCAGGTCATTGTACCAGTGAAATAATATGAGTGTAACAAAGTATTTCCTTCCTTGAGGCACCATCCTTACGTGAAATGATGAAGTCATTATCCCCATCTTTCAGTGAATTATCTCCATGTACAAATTCAACATCCATGACTTTTTCATCCATCTCTGATGTTGCTGTTGATGATGTGCCCTCAGAATCATTCCCTTCAGTTGTGAATTCTGTTGATGTTTGGTTGTGTAGAATGAGGTGTGAATTCATTTTTACAACTGCAGGGTGGAGTTCTGCAAGTCATCTTGCTATCACTGGGGAAAGAGGCACTTCAGACAGCCACCAAAGCACAATTTTGGAGTTGGAGTACAATCCCTTTACTGTCTGAAATCACTCCACTGGGGGGAAGGAGAAATAGTTACTTTCCTACATGAAGCATACTTATGCCAGCTCAAATTGCAATCAGTGGATAGCTCTGTGTAAACAGCAGAGGTAGCTTGTTAAACTAAGCATCAGTCACTGGGGAAATTTCTCTCTGCTGTCTTTTTCATTTAGCCTTAAAGGACACCTAAATCCTCTTTTAACACATTTTTATCTAATAAATGCCCTGTTGGGCAAAACTGGGTTTGTAATGAGACTGTATTGCTCACAGCAGAGATTCAAATTACATCTCTCTCTCTCTGTCTCTTTCTCTCTGTCTCTTGTGTGTGAGTGTGTGTGTGTGTGTGTGTGTTTGTGTGTGTACAATGATTGACTTCTTTCTATAAGGCTTGTTAACCATTTGTAAACAGAGCTCCACCATTCCTCCTTTCTCTCTCTCTCTCTCTCTCTCTCTCTCTCTCTCTCTCTCTCTCAGAACCAAACATATTCAGGGAAATGCTGAACACTGAAGCTGACCAAACATGATAACTTTTATGTCAACTTAAATTTTTAAATTATTTCCCAGACTTTTTCAAATAAAGGTTAATATGCACACTGAATGGAGGCTGATGGCTTGGATATAAAAATGATGTACCGTATTTCTGAAATCACTGAATGTAACCTACAGAATATATTGGTAATGTTCATCACAGCTGGGCTTGATGGAGTGTGTAGTACTATATGGCACAGGTATTTAATGTGTTTTGTTTTTAGTTTCATTTGATCCTCAAGATTGCATCTCCTTACCCCTCCCATCAGCCACCATCACACACATTTCTATTTAAACTTGTTCTGTAAACTAACAGGATGAGTGCAAAACTGTAAAAGCTGTGTGCTGTATCCATTTGAATCACATAACCTGCCATACATAGAAATGTACCTCCCTCCCCATGTCTAGGGGTATGAATGGAAAATGAATGTCCATGGGGAGGGGAGCCCACAGCAGCAGAGACACTTTCAATGGCCATGTTACCAAGGCCCAGATGTCATACACGGGGTGCCTCTTTCTTGCTGGTGCTGGATGAAAACAATAGGCCCATACATATTAAACAGTTCATTTTAATAATGGAATGTCCACACAGAACTTGAAGAAACAACAGGGATCCCAAATTCATTACACATATTCACACATAGCTCAGGTGAACATCAGTTAATTCGTGAGGAACATATTCAGCTTTCATATGGCTGCTATGGCCATATTAGCAACTTTTACCTGGACTAAGGAGGTTGCACAGTCTTTAGGGCAGCATCAACTCAGGACCACTATGGTCACAAATGTTTGAAGGAGTTACAAGTCCCAAAACAGTTCACAGTGCCTAATAGTCCATTATTCTTCACAGGTACTCAAACTCTCAACAATCCCCATCTCTCTCTCTGCACTGGCTCAGTGGGTCCCTGTTTCAATATGACATCCACATGGCATGGGAATTTGTGGGTTTCCTCAAAACCCATGTATCTTTTCACAGAACTGGCAGTGACGGTCCTCGAATTAAGAAGGGAGACACATTCCACAGAGCTCCAAGGCAACTAGCTTTCTGGACACTACTTTCCCTCACTCTTCTTACCCATAGGATCCCTACCCTAATTGGTTCAGTGTGCAAGGGCACTCTGTGACTTGCAGCTGCTGACTCCCCTCTGGACTTTAGCTGCACTCCAAGATACTCTGTGGCTGCATTATCCTATGGTACATTATATTACTGTACCTTAATGTTCTGGTTGGGGACTCAGCTGGGCTATATTGAGCTGTACTGAGCTGTAATCTACTTATTGAAGGTAGAAGTCTGAATTGCTGTGAATTACTGTGAATTAGGCATGGTAAACACCAGAAGCCAGAATAAGAAAAATTCCTTTGCAAAGGAACATAGTAATAAGACAATGATGAAATGCTCAAATGACACTAAATTATATAAAGCCAAAGCCAAGTGGTCCAGGAATATTAACCCTGAAAAGAAAGTGGGGGTTCCCAGCTCCATAAAGATAAAGGGCAGTAAAAATAGGTCAGTTATGGAGGGCCGCAGCTGAAGAAATAATGTTGTCATTTTGAGCCTTCCAGAAGGAGAAGAAGGCCTGAGTATGCTGGGATTTGTGCAGAAGCTGATTGAGAAGATTGCTGGCTCCTTTCCCTTTGGGGCTAACTACATTATTGAAAGAGCGCATAGGTCCTTGCGACCCAAGCCATCCCCTTGAGCTATGCTGCATCCCATTATTTGTCATTTCTTAAACTACCTTGAGAGACAGCATTTTCTGGGAAAAGTGAGAGAGTTACAAGAAGTGAAATGGGAAAATACCAGGCTTAGAATTGCCCAAGATTTACTGGGGTTGGTCAGGGCAAAGCGCACTGCTTTCCATCCGGTTGTGTCAAAAATTATAGCTGCATGCCTTCGCTTCAGAATGGGGTATCCAGCTAGATTGCTAGTGCTAGTGGACGGTACCTGGTTAACATATAAGAATCCTGAAATTGCTTTCTCGGGACTGAAAGCTGCTCTGCCTGATTTGTTTCAAGACACCTGACCCGTTGGTCAGTTTTGCCCTACCCTGCTTTGGAAAGGAGAGGAATTTCTTCACGTTGTTGTGCCACGAGACGACTGAATGCCAATCTGGTTTTGTGGACTTTTGAAGTTTGCAATGGAGGGAACTACCTTCAGCGGAGTCTCGACCCTTTGAGTTTTCCTTCTCGGTCTTCATGTTTTGGAGCATTCTCATATCTCAGGACTTTTTCTCTGGGGTGGGAGGTTTGCAGTGGTTTGGAAGCATTCTCTTTCTATTCATATGGAGCACATTTTCCGGTCTCTCATCTCTAGGGGCACTCGATTGTCTCACAAGAGGTAGTTTATTTTATGAATGCCTTCTAGTTTGATATTTTTGATTATTGGGGCATGGCTCGGGACAGTGCCCTGTTGGTTTCAATCTTTCCTAGTTATTACCACTAGAGGGTGCATTTGTCCTAATTTTCGTGGTTCAACCCCTTTTCATCTATTTCTTTCTGGAATGTATTTTCATCGGATATAGATTGCCGTGGGGGTTAAGACACAAGTGGAGGTCCACTACTTTGGAGCATTTAGTTTGCTAGTATTTATACGTCTTGGGGAAAGTTTTCAATTTTTTCAATGGCAGCAGTTATAAGGACATATTTGGTGAATGTGCCCTATATTGGGTATTATCCGTTTTCTCTCAGGATTTCGGGGTTTCTGAATTGCTCCCTAGTAGCGGTTACTCTCTTCCCTTTGTCTCATTTTTGCCATTTTTGTTCTGGATTTAGAGGAACCAGTGCTCCCTTACTATCATTTACACTTCCTCATTTTTGAAGTGATATTATTGCTTATTGATATCATAAGAAGGCTTACAGATATTGATGGGGTTTTTGGGTACATGCGTGGGAGGTTGGAGGGGGAGGAAGGAAAGCGGTATTGTGCTGAACGTTGCTCAGGACAGTTGGGGGGGAGCGGAGGGTGACACCATGTTCAGAGTTGTTATATTATTTGTTAGATAGAAGGGAAGGAACATTTTGGGGGGGTGGTGGGTGGAGGAAATTTGATATTTGGGGGGGAGGGTATACAGCAGCAAGCAGGGGACCGGGTTTTTTTTTCTGGATAAATGGGCAGTAGTATAAACATTACTACATGGAATGTGAAGGGATAAGGAAAAGAATCAAACAATACCAAGTGTTAAAACACCTAAGTTTATTATCTTCTCAGATTACATTCCTGCAAGAATCTCATTTACTAGAAAGCGAATCTCTGCAACTTAGGAGGCAACAAATTAGGCAGGTTTTTAATGCCTCAGGGTCTACTAATAGCTGTGGGGTTATGATTCTAATTAATAGAGATATTCCCTTTATTTCTCAACAAGTTATTAGGGACCCAGATGGCAGATATGTCCTAGTTCAAGGGAGTCTCTGGTCTATGCCTATTTTACTTGGCAGCATTTATGGGCCTAATGTAGATGATCTGAGTTTTTACATGAAACTTATTTCCATACTCCTTCCTATGCTTCTCATGGGTATAATAATAGGCGGGGATTTCAATCTGGTTCTTGATACTGAACTAGACAGATCTGGTACTGGGTCGAGGGGCTTAACACCTGGACAGAGGGCCCTCAGGGACTTTTGGATCAGTGCAGACTGTGTGATGTGTGGCGTGTGTTACACCCAAAGGACAGGGTGTATACCTTTAGCTCACCGGTGCACAAAACCCAGTCTCACATTGATTATCTTTTTCTTTCTCAGGCCTTTCTGCCAGGGATCTTGACTGCTTCGATCCAGCCAGGTCCAGTATCCAATCATTCCTTGGTAACTTCTAAGCTGGCCTTCCTTAACCTCCCTCATAAAGAAACCCGATGGAAAGTAAATGGTCAATTGCTCAAAGATACTAAATATTGTAACCTAATAAAGGAGCAGATCGATTTCTTTTTCTCCACTAACTCCTCTGAGGACATGACTCCTGATATTTTGTGAGGTGCTTTCAAATCATATATGTGAGGGATCATTATTAGCTTAGCCAATAAAAGGAAACAAAACAGAAAGGCGGAATTATTAGCTTCATTATCTCTAATTAGGTCTTTGGAAACTAGGTTATCGTCTAATGCTTCAGAAGAAGATATGAGAAGGCTCTCAGTAGCTAACGATAAATATTTAGACTTGTTAAGGGAAAAAGCAGAATTAGCTATTATTTGTACTAAAGCAAATTATACTGATCAGGGAGAAAAGACGGGTCGCCTGCTAGCTTTAAGGTTAAAGCAGCAAGAATCAGCTAGATTTATTCCCCCAATTAGGGCTCAGGCAGATGGATCCTTGAAGGTATCCCCTTCTGAGTTTGCCTCCTATTATGAGGATCTATACAGGGATATGGATAACCCTCCTTCCTTAGAAGAGCTTGAGACCTACCTGAGGGATTCCTCTTTATCTTTTCTGTCAGAATCGCAAGGGGAATTTTCTATCCTCACCAATATCCCTAGAGGAAATTTCAGAGGTCATCGGGGCTTTGCCCTCGGACAAGGTCCCAGGCCCGGATGGGTTTTCCACTTTTTTTATAAAACTTTTCAATCACAATTATTACCAGTCCTTCACCAGTTGTATTGTCACATTCTTTCTGGAGCAAAAATAGATACACATTTGTTTGAGGCCCTGATTGCACTTCTCCATAAGCATGGTAAAGATCCGGAATTAATGCAAAGTTACAGACCAATATCCTTATTGAATCAAGATGTAAAAATTCTCTCTAAGATACTGGCTGATAGAATAACATGAGTTCTCCCTGATCTGATTAGTATGTCCCAGGTAGGATTTATGAAGGGACGTTCATCAGCTTACCATCTATGTACCCTGTCACACGTAGTCTCGGTGTCCAGGGATGGTGCCTTTCCCACGGGGTTGGTCTCCTAGAACGCTGAGAAGGTGTTTGATCATGTTAATTGGAATTTCCTGTTTCAGGCTCTTAAAGTATATGGCTTTCCAGCTAAATTTATAGAATGGATTTGGGACTTATATCAAACCCCATCTGCCAGAGTTTCTGGTAATGGAGCACTCTCCAAATCCTTCCCTTTGTTTTACGGTACTCGGCAGGGCTGTCCTCTCACCCCCCTTTTATTTAATGTATACTTAGAGCCCCTTATTTGAAATATTCTTAATAATCCAGAGATAAGTGGTATCCCAACTGGCAATCAGGTGGTGAAGATCATGGCTTATGCTGATGATCTTCTTCTTCATTTATCCCATCCTAAAACCTCAATTCCCGCCATGTTGAAGGAAATCACCAAGTTCAGCGCTCTCTCAAATTACAAGTTGAATGTAGCCAAATCTTCCATTTTCCCCCTCTTAATCATAAGGTTTTTAAAAAATTAGGTGTCCTCTCTTGGTCTTGGTTGGTCTCCTCGCAATCTTAAATATCTTGGCATTAATTTGACGTGTAACCCTTCCTCCTGGTTTAAGGAAAATCTGGAGCCTCTATCCCAAGTTATAGTTCAGGACCTTAATAGATGGTCCAAACTCCCTTTCTCCCTTTGGGTCTGTATTAATATCATTAAAATTAACATTTTCCCTCATTTATTTTATCCCCTCTTGCTTCTTAACACCTTTACACCATTATCATGGTTTCATAAAATGCATGGAATTTTCACAAATTTTATCTGGTCCAACAAACAAGCCAGGTTAGCATATTATAAACCAGCTGCTCAAAAAATAGATGGAGGGCTGTGGATTCTCCATATAGCAATTTATTATTGGGCTAGTCATATTGCAAAATATTTACGGTGGGTTAATCTGGGTCCTGAATATTTAAGACCTGTCTGGCTCAAAATTGAGCTAGACTTTATTCAATCCATAAACATGGACCCTCAGATGTTGTTCTATCTAAAATTAGCCTCCCTTCCGGACACTATTAGTTGCCCTATTATCCGAACGTCCCTTAGAGTTCACATGCAGCTTTGTTCATTTCTGCTGTATTCCCCAGAAATGGACTTGTCTCAGTCTATTTGGAATTCCCTGCCTTTCTATAAATAAAAAGCAGATATCTCGTAAATGGTTACCCCAGATAGGAGATGGGATAATCTCTACTTTTCTGGATGATGCAGGGGAATGGCTCTCAGTCTCCAATATCATCCGAAAGTTTGATATTCCATTAACTTTTACTTCAGGGTGGCCCAATTAAAACATTTACTTTCTACAGTATTTGATAATGTCCCTCCCTGTCCCCCTGCTTTTAGGTTCATGCCGGAACTCTCCCCTTTATTGTGAGCACCAGGTACTATCTCCAAAATATATTGTGTCCTATATCAATGGAGATACGGGTGACCTGAAGGCCCTACGAAGCTCTTGGTTTCTTTTTTTCCCTCAATATACTCCTAATTGGTCAGCTTTATGGAAGTTTTGTCATAAACATGTTTCTAAGGATAGACTCCGCCTTATGCAATTTCATATTTTGCATAACTTGTATTATACCCCTGCGAGGCTAAAGAAATGGGGTGTCATAAGATCGGGGGCATGTACCAGAGGATGTCAAGAAGAAGGCATGCTGCTTCACGTCTTTTGGTCATGTCCTAAGATAAAGTCAATATGAATGTCCATACAGAATAACCTAGACCCCGTACTGGATTCGCAGGAATAGTTCACTCCTGTTATATGTTTGTTGGGGGATTTATCCTCTGTTAAGGTTAGAATCAGAAGGTTTCATATTTCCATGATTTCACTATCAGTTAAGAAAATTGTGCTTCGGCACTGGAGGGATACATTAGGCTCAACATACCAGGAATGGGTTAATGAAATCTTGGCTAACTTACTTACTGAGAAAGCTATAGTGAGCTTCCATAATAAGTTGCAGTGTACAAGAACACTTGGGATCCCCTTCACATGCTAATTATGGTTAGAGCTGCTAAATGAGTCTGTATATCCAGTGTCTTTATTGTGTGATACCATACTCTATTTCTTATTTGTTACAATCACCTTGCTGCTGTACGGGGGGGGGATGTGGGGATGGGGACAGCTCATGTATTAGTCTATGTATAAGCATTGTAAGTGGTAATTTTCTGTCCCCTGTATTAGCAGAAGAAAATTACTAATAAAATATGAATTATAAAAAAAAAAAATAGGTCGGTTACCCCCACTAAAATCAGAAGGAAAACTGTAAAAGTCAAATCAAATAAGGACAAGCAGGACAAAAGGGATCTGAGGGACCAGGGAAAGCTCAAACAACAAACTATGAAGGATATGTTTGCTGGAAATCCTGATAACCCTTCTGCTACATCTGCACAGTCTAATAAAGTTACTTCTGCTTCAACTCCTAAATTATCCAGATCCTGGCTATCTAGTTTAAGGCCAGATTTTCAGGTTATTAATCATGATAATACTGCCTTACGGGGGAGTGGAATAGATATTCCATATTCTAGTAATGCGGATCAGAAAAATGTTGTTCTTACATTAAGGGAGCCTGATAAATCTTCAGACAACTGTATTACCCACTGTAGTGCCTTTAGTGATACAAAGTGCTTACATGATAGTATAGGTACCATTCTGGTGACTAAATCAGTTCCCAGTGAATGTACTGCTGCTACTATCCCTATTAACAAATTACCCTGCAGTCGACTTTCCCCAAGTCAAACCCATGGGAAAATGGCATTGAAAGAGGTTATGGGCAAATTAGAAAGTACCATCCAGGGACTTAAACATCTGGATGGAATCCACAATAATACCCCTGGGGTACAAGCTGTCCCGATGTCAGTCAGCAACAATGTAAGCAAGTTTGGTACAAACAAGGATAATGATAGCGTCTCTGAATACTATCACTATTACCAAGGTCTTGAGTCAAATACTTTGTCAATGATAAAAGATGGTCAAAGCAGTAACATATTAACTTATATTCCATTGGCCTTAAAGGGACACTGCCAACTCCATTCACCCTCAAAGTGTCCCTAGTTAAAAAAACACATTTTATGATTGTTCTCATTCTGTGGAGACTTCTGATGTTTCTGGTTGTTTGATTCAGACTTCTTTTTTCCTTTTAAAAAGTAAAAAATGTAGTGTCAACCATACTGGTGTTACCACACCAAAACATGTTTGCATTTTTTGGCCAATTACAGCTGCATCTTCCCTTGACTCAGGAACACTCCCAACACTATCTTGCTACTCATTATGCAGTGGGAGTAGATGAGACTATTGTAGTATGAGTGGCTGCCCTGTTTGAAGGTGTTTCTAATGTTCGGGAAGTATGCAGTAATCTTGGGCAAACAATCTGGACCAAAACAAGGCTTTATATAACTATACATTCCCATGCACTTCAGTTCTAAAAAACAAGGAGAAAGATTAAACAGCCAGCAACATCAATTAATTTTAGAGAAGGTAAACAATCATAAAATGTGGGGTTTTACCTAGAAATAATATGTTGCAAAAAAGGTTGACAGTGTCTCTTTAAGTGAATATATTATAAAGGTGCTAAGGAACCAATATGCTACAAATATCATGCTCTGTGAGCAATTAATTATCAATACAGGTGAAATTGGATCACTAAAAAAAATATGTAGTGATTAATGGTGTAAGGCTGGATGATATTCTTAGGATCTTAAAAGAACTGCATCCCCCCAGGGATTCCTCTTTGGTTCCCTTAGAGGAAGATGCGTTAGATGTGCTTTTAATTTCCCCAGTTAAAAACAATAGACCTTATTTTACTTCTATTATATTACCCACTGATATTTCCACCCTACATGTGACAAGCAATGCCCTTCCTAATAAAGATAAGGTGGAGAATGAACCTATTTTAAGCCCTAAGCAAAAAAGTAAGAATCATAAAAGAAAAACTGCCCCTAACATTAAAAAAACAAAAAGTAACATCTGTGAGAATAGAGAAGAAAAAGTAAAACAAAAAAGACCAAAAGGGAAAAAAAAGCAAGAAAAAATCTGACCATGTTGTAAACCAAAATCCTGATACCCATGTGTCTGCCCCTTTAAGATCTAATTGTTTAATGACACAAAAAAGTTTAACAAAAACATTGGCACTGAGAAACCAGGAAAAAGTATTCATGAGCATGAGTCACCGATTCAATGCCAAGCACAGCTGAAGAGGAGAGATGTCTCGGAGGAATCGGATCAAGAGGACACTGATGATGAGGAAACTTGACTCATGTTGGACTAAATAGAACTGACCTTAATGTTAATAATTTTAGAAGTCTGGCTTCTAAAAGCAATGGCTCAGGACTTATTTGACTTGTCGGTCAACTTAACAGTATGGGCTCAGGTTAGTTTATATCTGGCTACAATTTATTTATTTAAGGAGGTAGAATGGTTATTATGGGCTGTCTATGGAGAGAGTTTAACACACTTCCTTTGGTTATTTTATTTACCGGGAATAAATAAGGAGGAGACATTCTTAGCATACCTATCTTTTATGGGTAGGCTTTTGGTGTTTAACGATGGCCTTAAAAGTTTACTTACTCAGATGTCTCTAGAAGTATGTAATTTTCCAGCTGTTAGGTCATTGCTGATACTACCAGATATGGTATTAAAAATTGAGAAATGCATGGTTGGTTATCTCCTTCAGGAGCGAGCCACATAATGAAAATGTGTTTGATGATAAGATGTTTAGTGTATTCCATGCCGCTCATGGGTTTACCTACACAGCTAAGGTGGTATTAAACTATTAATTATAATATTTATGATTTCTCCCCCCCAAGGGGTGTATCTAATAGATTCAGTACATTTACTACTATGCATGTATTAAGAGGGGTGGCACTCTCATGTGAACTTTTATGAGTGTATCCTCATGTACAGTCTCAGGATTTTCTTCCACTGAATATCTATTGTAAACCAATAAACATAAAGTATATATATAATAAAAAAATAAATTATACCTCGCATTCATTGATTACAGCTCGGCATTCAACACCATCAACACAACCACTTTATGGGATATAATGCTTTCCCATGACTTTTGCCCTGCATTGGTAAATAGTATAATGTATTTATACTCAAATACATGGGCCCAAATTCAAGCAGGTCATACTCTCTCTGAAAGCATTAAGACTAATAAGGGGTTCAGGCAAGGCTGTATTTTAGCCCCTCTTTTATTCTGCATTTATCTAGACAATCTACTCAAAGAATTACAGGCCTCTGACTCTGATTCACCTAAAATCAGTACAAATTGTTGTGTCTCACTCACATATGCTGACGACCTGGTCCTCTGCTCTTTAACAGTCTCTGGTCTTCAACAAAAGCTTGAATTCCTGGCAGAAACTTCAGAATCCCTGCCTCTTGAAATCAATCTGGAGAAATCAAAAATCTTAATTATAGGAGCCAGGAAGTATTCCTGGTATCTAAATAATAACAAGTGTGAATAGTTAGTAAATAAACATATCTGGGTATTATTTATACCAATAACAGCTCATGGAAATCTTATTTTGAGTGTACTATCTCTAAAACTAAAAATAACTGTGGGAACTTTGGGAAAATGTAATTACTTGTATGGGAGTTATTCTGTTAGGCCCCTACTTTATGCGCTACAGGCAAAATATAATGCATAAGCACTATATGGAGCAGAGATCTAGGGGCTGAGACAAATTGATCAACTGGAAATTCCTGCATTAAAGTTATTAAGGACCACATTAGGTTGTACAAAGTCTACATCAGCATAGTTTGTGAGACCTGAATTGGGGATTGCTAGATTACAAGAGTGGGTGGATTTTAAAATAATTAACTATTGGATCAGGGTACTGAGCCTTCTAGATAATAGGTGGACAAAATAATGCTATCTAGAAAAAGAATCTTGGGGAACTTGAAAGTTAAACATTACTGGCTGGTTCCAGCACTTAAATAGACTGCTTGATAAATATTGTCTGTCTTTTCTCATGGAGTAGAGACAGGATGGTATCAACATAAGTATTAAATACAAATGCTACGTAAGAAATAGAGTAGTTCAATATTACAGAGACATTGATTTTTCATGCATAAGGGCTTCAAAATGTGCTAAATGTTATGCTAATTAACAACAATAGGCATGGATTAAGACATTACTTAGATGCCCTAGAGAATCCCATTATGAGTAAAAACTACACAAGATTCAGACTGGAATTCTTTGAATCTAAAATTAGAGACACCGTACGTAAAAAATCCCAGGACATCAGTGATTTTTTTGTGTAGCTGCAACTCAAACGAAATAGAAGATCTTACTCATGTGTTACTGAAGTGCCAATGGTATGGCAAAATTAGGACCATTTGGTTAAAACTAATTATTGACTATATAATTACATCTACTGATGTTGAGTTAATTACTGTTATCCTTACAACTGAGGAGTCAATGATCATCCATGCTGTTGGGAAATATTTAACGCTGTCTAGAATAATATGGATGAAAAGATTCAGTACAACTTAAACCTATATGAATTGTAATGTAGCCTACTAAATGAATATTTCTATCCAGTAAGCAAATTTGTGACATATAATGAACTGCTGGATTTTAAAGTGTTTAATGTATTGATGAATTTTTGTTTTATGTATGTATTTGTATTTGTATGTTTAGTAAGTTTGTCTGTAAATTTTTGTTTTGTAACAATCTTTTTTTTAAAGATTGAACAAATAAAAAGAACTGAACTGTGGCTTGTGGCTACTTGCTCCCAGGTCTTCCTCTGTGGCCCCCCAAGTGCCATTGGCCGGGGGCCAGAGTGGATAGTCACCCTCGCTTGGCTCTGACCCCTTCTCACTCCCTTTGCTGCTCACTCCTCTGACTGGAACACCCTCTCCAGCCTAAACTGCTGGACTTCACCCCCCCCCACACATCCATGATATCCTCCCAACCCACAGGAGGCTCCCCCCGAGTGCCGAGAAGAATTAACCCTTTTCCATATTGGGCTGAAATATGAGATAAAAACCTTGGGGAAGGGTGAACAGACTAGTAATATCACTGAGGGGAAAGAGTTACATAAACATAGAAACTGATGGCAGATAATGACCACTGAGTCCATCTAGTCTGCCCTTTTTTAATTATGATCACTTTTGCTACAGGCCCAACTTGATCTTCAGCTCTGTCGCTTCCACCCCCTTCCTTCCTCCTAGGATTCTTTTGTGCCTGCCCCAGCCAGTTTTGAAACCCACAGCTGGTTTAATCCCCTCTACCTCCCATGGAATGCTGTTCCAGGAATCCACTACCCTTTCTGAGAAGAAGAACTCCCTCACATTTCTCCTTAGTGTACCTCCTTCCAGTTTCATATCATGACCCCTTGTCCTATAGCACCTTTTTCTCTGAAACACATCTCTCTCTCCTGTACCTTATTAACCCCCAAGAGGTATTTAAAGGTCTCCATAATATCCACACACTCCCTCCTGTCCTCCAGGGTGTACATATTAAACTCTTTCAATCTCTCCTCATAGGGCTTCTGATGCAGATTTTGTACCACTTTTACAGCCCTCACCTCTCTTCTTGTTGCTTTCTCCTTTTTACAATTATTCCCCCTTCCACATTTTTCTCCTTTGACTGCTCTTCCCCATTCTTCCCCATTCTTCCTTTGCTATCCCCCTGCTTCCTTGAATAACTTGCATCCTGGTGGGACTCTTTCTCCCCTTGGGATTTCCCTACTCTCTATCTCAGCTTATGGTGGCCTAATCTCTGTCTTCCCTATTTCTTCTGTCACCTCCCTCAGCTACTTTAAATGTCCATTGAAGTAACATTTGAATCATCCACTGAGGACTGTGGTTGTCTCCTGGATGAAAGCAGGCAATCACCTCAATATAGGTTCTTATCCTTCCAGGTTGGCCCACATAACCCGATTTTGCCATACCTCTCCTCTCTGCACCATTTCTTCTCCCATTACTTAAAGGCCTTGGTGTGGAGCTCACACTCCTTCCCCATATAGTACAACACACACTTGCCACTTGCATTTTAAACAAATGGGAAACACAGAATCAGCCAGATAAATGATCTACCTTTACAAAAATGAAATTTACACATGAAGCTGACTATGGCAATTCATATTTATGTTTAAGCCCATTAAGCACCCTTATCAAGTGAATGCATTACCAGCCATAGTAGCTCTGATCAGATTTTGTTATTAATGTTATACTAACATTAGTCATCCTGTACAGCAAGGGCTCATCATTTCCAGCCATTTACAGGCAGGTGCTTGGTGTCTGCCAAGAACACAACCTCCATTCCTTCAGCTGCATAAAATCTATCTAATACATTCCTCTGTGTCCTCATCCCTCTCCTCATATTCCTCCACACTGATCGGAGATGATACCACCCATTGGACATTGGTTATAGTTATCAGTACCTGAATGGATGAGGTTGATGCCTCATTCCTTTAGTGCCCTGCTAGCAGTTTGCTTTCATACCTATTTTGATAGCAGCCATTTAAGTAATTGTGTGTCGCATGCACCCAACAATCATTATTGCTGTTAAGGTTTGCACCTGCTCATACCTACCTTCAATTATCAGGATTAAGTACATTTGTGATCCCAAGTTCTGATTACTACAGGATGCTGAAAAGGTGAGCATTATAGTCCTACACTTGTAGCATGTACTCTATGAGGGCTTAACTATCAGAATCTCTACTGGCTTGTAGCTGCTGCTGCATAGGTGGCTTCACATTCAGAAGTGCCTACTTCAGGGATTAGAGAAGAAGGATACATACACACCTGAAGAGCACCTACATAGGTGAGTTTCACACCAAAGGTTAGCAGCAGTTGGTGGAGAGGGGGGACTCATCAAAAGTTGTTAGTTGCAGACAGATCTAAAAAAACGTTTAAAGTTGCCAAATGAGGAGGAGAGTTAGAAGGGGTCCCATATGTAAGAAAGTCATTATTGAGAATATTATGCTGCCTTGTAGTGGACACACATGTGGCAGCAGAAAATCTGTAAACAGCACCATTAGTAAAACCTCAGTCATTAAGACTAAAATTACAGTTGCTCAATCATTAGTTTTCTGACCCTAGCCCTAAGATGCATATTACCATACATCACTGAGTCCAGATGTTTGAAAAAGTCCCACAGCCACCACCTCACAAACAGGTGCCACCCATCTTCTGAAAAATCTTGGAGTGCCTTGTGAAATGTCCCCCAAATTATGCTGTGGCCCATAAACTGAATGCTGCAATTTCTGACTGGCCATAGATATACAATACTGCTATATTTATTTGTTGAGAATGAAGGATTTGGTAAATTGATGTCCAAAACCTAACCAAAATGGCAGATGCTGAGTCAGACCTAGTTTTCAAATATGCACATTGCCACCATCTCATCCTCTGTGCTTTAATACAAAAGTTCAGTGCTAAAGATTTTGAAGACCTATGCTTAATGTGATGGGAGGGTACAGTCAGAGGCTCCAGAGGAGCAATGCTTTGCATTTCATGGCACTACTGACATTTTCAAATGGCCACTTTTGCTGGACACACCAGGTTGAGCTGGGTTATCAGGGAGGTTTACTGCAAAAGCTCCTGGAATACAACTGTACAACCAACCAACTCCAAAGCACCATTCCCTACACCTTTCCTGCACCTCTCCTTCTCCTGCCATGCTAAACATCCCTAAACCATGCTGTGGCCCTTGAAATGAATTATTCCATGGCTGATATGCTGGCTACAGATATGCTATCATGTATATTAGCTTTCTAAAATGGCAGGTACTGTCAGACCTACTTTTCTAATCATGCAGTTCCCAAACTGTATGACACAGTTTCATGGTCTATAATCCATGCCTTGTAGTATTCAGTTTTATCCCATATATATAGTACATATAGGTGCAGATATGTTGATGAGTGGACAAACAGCAGTCCGCTCCTATATTTCTCTCACAGTAGATCAGGAACAACTTCCTGGAATAAAATGTGATTGAGGCTGCAAGAGTGGTCAATCCAACTGCACCAGCAGCATCTACTCCACCATTTGGCAGCACTGAGCACTGGCTATGAAACTCCTATATGGGTCACACACTGCAGAACAAATATTAGCAAGTAACCATGCCAGACAAAATTGATAACTGGCTACACCCACATTCTCTCAATGCAAGATTCACATTATGTTACAGCAACAATTGTAAATCCAGATTTCAAACCTAGTTTGCCAGGTCTGCTCCAATCTGGTACTGTAAGCATGACCTCTTATGGCTGCACATTAATAATGTTGCTCTAAAAATGACAAGAGAAATTCAAACAAAAACTGACATGCTCACTTCAAAGAACCAGATACCTATGAAGCTAGAAAAAAACATCCCATACAATAATCAGTGTATTACACATTGGAACCCTGGGGCAAATTATTTGGTGCCTCAAAGGTCAACATTCGGACAGGACTGTCTGACATATAGAAATACAGTTCTGTTTCCATCACACACTATACCACAAATATTATGGTAGATGACTTCTTAAAGGAACCCAGAAATGTAAATGTTCATGATGACCCACTTTAATATTGACATGAAAAAAGCAGAGTCAGGCCAGCATTGCAAGAAGTGGCTTTTTTCCATGTAAGTTGTCCAGCAACAAGTGTCTGTTCAGAAAGAATATTTAGCACCACTGTCTATGTTGCTAGTAATACGGCAGAAAATTGTTCTCAGAAAATTTTGAAATTATATTATTAAGCTGAACTAGGGTGTATTTGTTGGATAATCAGAAGAACTTCCAAAACATTGCATGAACAGTAGTGATGATGAACCTATTGGAAGTGATATTGAAAAATTGAACTACTGGAGTAAATAACAAATTGCTTTAACCTGTCTCTTGTCATTCATGTATGGTCTCATGTCAGTTACCATTTTGTTTCTTCCAGTAAACTATAGCAAGACAAAAAACATTTTGGGCTATTGTCTGACTATGCAATATATGGAACAATTGCACACTCACAAACATGTATGTATATTTTTATTTTGCAATCTTTATTATAAGGTCAAATTAAATTTGTGAATGACTAATGATAGCACTCTCTGGATTATATTTCTTCTTCTCAACAATATCTTCCTGACTGTAACAACACTCCTGATTGATCTGCTGTTCTTAAATAGATTGTAGTCAATGAAAGAAAAAAATAACATTAAGAAAAGGAATATACTAATATATCACATAAACTGAGTTTACTCTTTAACTGTTCTACTTCAGTCTGTGTTCATAATTAGACATTTTCATTCAATGTTGTAATAAAAAAGTTTCAAAAGTAAAACAACACTGTAGGTGCATGTGCATCATAACTAATGAGAGTAAAAGAAATAGAATTGTGGGTCCCACTGCAGTAGCAAGAGCAACAAAGTTGCCTAATAAAACAAATCAACATCAGTTCAAAAGGGTGTATAGCAGGACCCTCATATACTCTCGGTGCATCCTACTAGTTTTTAAATATGTTTCCAGCAGAATTTCAAAAAGTGATATTTAAACTGCAGCATCATAATGTATGGTTTACATAAACTGTGGATTAATATTCCATGGTTTACTTAAAGGGCAGGAGTTTACTTCTAATAAATAGACAACTCACTATTTTATTTATTGTATGTTAATGCATTAGTAATTATTTTCCACCTTTTATAAAAAAAAGTATTTGTTAGTGCAGCGAAACAAGGGGGGTTTCACCTTTCCTTTTCACACTGCTAGTAAAAATAATTCAGTAGTATTCTGGTATTGCAATGTCAGAAACTGTCAACTACTTAGGAGCCCAATGTACAGGATTTCAGTGAGAAACTGAATACATTTTTTTCTATCTCAATGAAAAGAAATAAATACTTGTTTTCAATAGCAAACATTGGCTTTTATATGTTTGCACTGTTGTGGTATATGTATATGATTTCAACATTTTTAAAACAGTAATTACTTTCTCTTTTCTTCTTCCCAAGTAAAATCTGTTTATGAAGAATATGTCACCTGACAAAGTATAACAAAAGATCACAGTTTATCATAATCCACTTCTTTATATTAATTATATACAATTTAGGTGGTATAAAGTATTATTTTGCTATACAAATCAGAAAATAGGTTTGTAGCTTCCCATTTAAATTCATTGCTAGCCTTGCCAGTAAACTTTTATGATATCATAACACAAGAATTCCATCGGATTCTTTTTTTTACAAGGAGTTGTCAAAATACAAATAAAATGATGAAAAGGTAGTTCAAGAAACAAATAAAAGCAAAAAAAAATGATTACAGAGACATCTGAAGACCTCAAACATTCATTCTTTAAGATATACATCCATACTAAGCTTGGTTACCTTGCTTGTTGATTATGGCCTCATAATCTATGGATCTGCTACTAATACTGCTCTCTGGCACATAGATCTTGCCCTGAACAAGGCCTGTCGGCTCCTTACCTCAGCTGCATGGCTCATGCACACATGCAGCCTATACGAACAGGCCAACTGGCTACAGCTATCTGGTAGAATTAAATACCAGACCTGCATTCTGGCTAAGAAGGCATTGTTGGGCCTCATGCCCCTTGGTTTCAGTCTGTTCTGCCCCTGCATTGCCCTACATGCCCAACTGGGAGCTCTCTAAGCCAAGCCTTCTCTGTTCCCCACTGCTGGACCTCATAAGGGCAGCACTCTTTCTATTTGCAGGCCCCCAACTGGTATAATTCACTACTTATGGATATCATCAACTTGTCAAATCTCAGCCTCTTCAAGCAAAATCTTTGCCAGCATCTGGTGGCCAGTGCCAGCTGTGACTGCTCCTTTTAATTCATGTGGCCTGATACCTGGCCTTCACTGAACTTCCACTTATGTCACTCTCCTCTCTCTCTTCTCACCCACATATATCCTTTCCTAGCGATACTGTCCTGATTTTTCTCCTTTCACCTCCTTCCCCCTCCCTCTTCCTCCCCTCTCATCCCCACCATCATTGCCCCTTTTTTCTTACCTCCCCCTTCCCTATACCCTCCCTCCTACCCCATAGTCCTCATCTTTAAGCACCACTGCTCCCCCCTTTTTTCCATTTACTAAGAACTGCCACTTGTTGCATCCAGTTTCTAAACTGCCCTGTTGACACCAGACAAAGCCTATGGGAGCTTATGTTCTGTTCCCTCTGTAATAGTTATTTGTGACTTTCTGCTGCTTGTCATGTCTAATATTGTAATGCCTACCTGTTGTATAATTCCCTGTTCTTGTTATAACTCGTTCGGTTTCCATGACATGGAACATTTGTAAAGGAGCCTCTGGGCTCAAAGGTGTATCCGAAATTGCAAATAAAAAATAAATAAAAAAAAAACTTACCTAAATGCTGTTATTTTTCTCATTTTGTTTAAAAAATGACTTCACAATCTTGGAAAAGGGAGGATGTTGTTTACATTTATGCTGAAACTGAATTTATTAAAGTAGGATAAATACAGTTTCACAGCCTTTGAAAACTGTAAATAAAGGCTCTCCTGATTCAAGAATCCCTCTGTTACATCCCTAAAATGGCTGCTGATGACATCAATGAGAAGAGTGATTCCCAGCTCTGCAGTTGTATGCACGCAGACACAAGTTTAATATGCCACATATGCCTATTGTAATGCCAAACCAAAGAAATCGTCACTTAACTTGTGTATTATTTGTACAAATACACAAGTTATGCAATGGTTTGAAAGCGACACTCAGTGTATAGTAGTACAGTACATATCAAAGCTGCACTCTGCTGTGCAACAGCATACACATTTTGTTAAAATGACCCCGTCTCAAAATCAAAAAACTAATACCTGGTGGTCCAGTGGGTAGTCTACCCATCAAAGAACTGAGCTGACCCCATGACATCAGGTGACTTATCCCCCATGCTGACTGCCTTACCACTGTACGTGTACCTACTGGTTGCCAGCTGCTACCCGATGAGTCAGACATGACTCTGTAGTCCAGTCAAGTGATTCTACTTAGCAATGCCTGGAGGTCCAGTGGGTGAAGTCTGTCCTCCTGTCTTGGCCAAAATTAGATAATAATTACATGCACCAGCCATGCCAACTGCCCTCTGAAATATCCTGAGTGTGACCCAGGTCCTGAGGCCACTAAAAAGGAAACATCCTCTGAGTCTTAAACTGACAGTTGATGGAGCCCCATACTTAAAAATAAAAATCCCAGTCTTGGTCCCACATTGAATCTGATAGACCCAGTGCCTTAACTACTGAAATGTCCTCCTCATCCAGACTTCAACTGCTGACTAACTGATGGGTCACATGTACAGCACAGTCTCAATTTCTTGCATGCTGTGACTACATGTGACCCGACAGTCAGTTAGCGGTTGCAGTTTTGGTGAGGTGGGCATTTAGCAGTTGCACTTTTGGTGAGGTAGGCATTTTGGTAGTTCAGGACACTGGATCTACAGATTCAAGGTGGAACTGTGACAGGGGTCTGGATTTCTGAGGAAGGGACACCATCAAATGCCAACTCAAGACTCAGAGGATATATCCTTTTTAGTGGCCTCAGGCCCTATGTTGCACTCAGGATAATTCAGAGGGGTAGTCAACAAAGAGGGGTCTGTGCAATAGTGATCTAGTTCTAGCCAGAACAGGAGGATGGACTTCACCCACTGGACCACCAGGCATTGCTAAGGGGCTCGATTGATTGGAGTACAGAGTTAGGTCTGACTCAGCGGGCAGCCAGCCACTGATAGGTACACTTATAGTGGTAAGGCAGTCAGCACTGGGGTTAACTTACCTGATTTCATGGGGCCAGCTAGGTTCTTTGAAGGGTAGACTACCTTCTGGACCCGTAGGTATTTGTTTTTGTGTATTTTGGGATGGGTTAATTTTAATGAACTGCGTATGTTGTTGCACAGCAGGGTGTAGCTCCAATATGTACAGTACTGCTACATTTCACTACATGTCAACTTCCAAATCATCACTTAACTTGTGTATTTGTGTAAATAATACAGAAGTTAAGTGATGATTCTAAGGTCTGGCATTAAAACAGACATATATAGTACATTAAACTTGTGTGTGTATACAACTGCAGAGCTGGGAACCTCTTTCTACATTGACCTCATCACACTGCACATTGGCAGCCATTTTAGGGTTTTTACAGAGTTATATTTTTGAATTAACTAAGGCTTTGTTTACAGTTTTCAAATGCTATGAAGCTGCATTTATCATACTTTAATAAATGTAGTTTCAGCACAAATGTAAACAACAACCTCTCCTTTCAAGTCAATGGAGTTTTCTTTAACAAAATGTGTAAAAAAGATGGTTTAGGTATCCTTTAAACCCTGGCATAGCTTTCTGCAAATGGTGGAAAATGAATTTTCAGTGTGCATAAATCCTTGAAAAAACAGTTTACATTAACAGCTTTTTGAATTCTGCAGACTTAAGTTACAAATCCACCAAACAATTGGAAGTGGAATTGCCATTCTGTCTGAATTCAAACAGCAGAATTCTGCATTCTGCACAGCACAACCCATATATAGGGTTGGACACTGGGAAACCCAGGAGAAAATGAGTGGTTGTCTCACAAAAGGAAAACAAAAGCTCAGATCAGTGTTGGAATTACACTTTAAGAGCTTTGGGAGCTGTGGGGGGGTCTGTGACGGTCTTATCTTTAAATTGAACCCCCTTTCCCATTATAAATCAATGGCTGTGATGCCTGAGCTACTGGGCCACACTTCAGAGCTTGGAGGCCGAGCCCTGACAAGCCCCCTTATACAGTAATGCCAACACTCGCTAAGATAATTCATGCTTTACAAACTACTGTAGAGGTCTCACCAAGTCATAATTTTCTACAAGTGAGAAAGTTAACACATTAATGCATTTACTCCAGGTAGGCTAGATTACAGTAGATGAGATGGCAAGATTAAATTACATCCAATAGCGCTGTAGGAAGTCCAAACCAGCCATTGCTTAACCTGACACAAAATAGCCACTGAGGTGAAAGTGAGTTAAATGTCATCTGCAAGAATAGTACAATCAATATACTGTATAGCTTGGTAAGGGCATATAGTAGGAACTAGCATAACATAATGATAGCCTACAAAGCCTTGATTTCAGTGTCTCTGGGAGACTGAAAACTACTTTTATATTACCTTTTTATGTTGATTGTGCACAGCACAAGAAACATATTGCGGCAGCTTTCTCAGAAGCAGGCTGTGGAGGTGCGGCACTGTTGTGGCAAATGCCCCCACACCCTACAAAGGCTTGTCCCACATCCCCCAATCCCCTTGCACACTGCTGGAGACACAAGTTCGGAACCTTGGCACCAACTTGTGACAAATCAGCTGCTGCAATCAAGGACTGCCTCGTCATTACAGTGTCAGCCATCCGCTGCAATGAGGGAGCGACCCGTCATTGCAAGGCGGGATCTAGCAACCCTGATATTGTTTGTGAACACTGCAGCAAGTTGCTGCCATGTTCACAAACAATATAACCCCCCCACTGTGTTTATTTGCTGAAGGGGGCCCCAATCCCCGTCGGCCTCGGTGTCAGTGTTTCTGTTGTCGATGGGGACCCCACTCCCCATCGGCATTCTGTAACACCCCCCTGCATTTATTCCTGCTGACGGGGTGCCCAATCCCCATCAGCATAATGATTGCCCCCTCCTCCCCTTTGTGTGCCAATGGGGTGCCCAATCCCCAGTCGGCTACTGCTGCCTCCCCAAAGAAAGCTCTCGTGGCATGCTGGAGCCCACCCCAGCATGCCACATGCCCCTCTAAAGGCAAAAACGGTCCCATAATGTCTTTTTTTTTTTTACCTGCAAAAAAGGAAATGGTCCCTGATAGTCTCCCTGGCCCCCACCCACAACCCACACCCACCCACTGCGTATCCTGCTTCCCCACACCCCTCTCACCCCATACTTTCCTCTGGAGCTCGGCGTGATGATCTTTGGTGGACCGGGAACACGTTTGCACTCTTCAAAGCCGACCACGAACTCAGGAAATGCCAGTAAGCTGTATAATGTAATAAATAGGGTTTTTTCAACTTTAGTGCGTATCTCGGGCATTTTTGGGAATTTTTTCACCAAATTTTCAACTTGGGGATTTTGGGACCCCTCCTCATGAATTCTTGAACTGTCATGGCATTAATCAGCCCCGGAAGGTGATTTCTCGGTCACTGTGCGGAATCACCTTTAGGGGCCAATTAATGAAATGACAGTGCCAGTGTTCATGAGGCAGGCTCTCAAAAAGCCTATGTTGCAAATTTGGTGGAAAAAATCCAAAAATGATTGTTTTACAAGCGTGCACTACGCAGTTGCTACGTACGCTCGTAACTTCATGAATTTGCAATATTTTCATGCTAGATTTTCAACATTGGCATTTTTTCACTCCTCCTTGTGAATAGTACAGCTGTCATTGTTCACATCCTGGCAGAAATGTGTTTTTGCTCTTTCGGCACAGAATAGTGCGGTCACTGTGGGAAATCATTGTTTGGGACTGATTAAGAAAATGACAGTCACATTGTTCATGAGTAGAGGTCCTGAAATGACTATGTTGAAAATTTGGTAATGATACTCCATAAAATTACTGTGTTATGAGTGTGCATTGCGCAGTTTGCACGCACACTCGTAAGTTCACAAATTTATAATAATTTCACTCCAGATTTTCAACATTGCATTTTCCCACACCTACTTATGAACAGTGCAGCTGTCATTTTTCCCATCCTGGCCAAAACGTGTATTCGCACTTCCATCACAGAATAGAGTGGTCACTGTGGGAAATCACTGTCCAGGACAGATTAAGAAAATGACAGTGATACCGTTCATGAGCAGAGATCGTAAAATGCCTATGTTGAAAATTTGGTGATGATAGCCCATCAAATGACTGTTTTACAAGTGTGCATTGCACACTTTCCACACACCATTGTAACTTCGCAGATTTGTAATATTGTCATACCAGATTTTCAACAGTGGCTTTTTTTACACCTCCTTATGATCAGTACAGCTGTCATTTTTCACATCCTGACTGAAATGTGGTTTCACAGTTGTGGCACAGAATAACGCAGTTGCTGTGGGAAATCGGTGTTCAGGACATATTAAGAAAATGACAGTGGCACTGTTCATGAGAAGAGGTCCTAAAAGCCCTATGTTAAAAATCTGGTGATGAAACTCCATAACATGACTGTGTTGCAAGCGTGTGTTGAACTGTTTCCACGCACCCTTGTAACTTCGCAAATTTGTAATATTTTCACACCACATTTTCAACAGTGGCAGTTTTTCACACCTCCTTATGAACAGTATAGCTGTCATTTTTCACATCCTGGCTAAAATATGTTTTTGCACTCCTGCCGGAGAATAGCTTGGTCACTGTGGGAAATCAGTGTTTGGGACAGATTAAGATCGAACAAGTGAGAGGGGGGAGTGACCAAGCTCGATCAAGCTCTATCAGGACTGCTGCAGATTTGTTTGTGGGCAGAAAAAGGCCCCAACACAGGAGCCCAATACAAAAGGGCAGCCTGCAGTATTGGGAGAAACAGAACAAGAGAGCAAATGAGGGAGGGGAAGTGAGCGAACTCACCGGAGTGCTGTCAGGACTGCTGCAGATTTCTTTGTGGGCAGAAAAAGGCATCAAAGCAGACAGGGGCCCAGTAGAAAAGGCCAGCCTGCAGCGGTGGGAGAAACAGTACGAGTCAGTGAGACAGGTGGACTGAGTGAGCTCAACGGAGCTCTATAAGGACTGCTGCGGATTTCTTTGAGGGTAGAAAAAGGCGCCAATGCAGGCAGGAGCCCCGTACAAAAGGGCCGTTTGCAGCTCTAGGACAAACAGAATGAGTGCGTGACAGAGGGAGACTGAGTGACCTTAACGGAGCTCTGTCAGGACAGCTGCAGATTTCTTTGTGGAAAGCGTAGCCTGCAGCACCAAGAGAAACAGAATGAGTGAGTGACAGTGTGGTAGTGAGAGAGCTCAACGGAGCTGTATTGTGACTGCTGCAGATTTCTTTGTGGGCAGAAAATGCGCAAACGCATGCAGGAGCCTAGTACAAAGGCCAGCTTGCAGCGCAGGCAGAAATGGGAGTGAGTGGAGTGAGAGAGGAGGAGGAGCGAGCTCAATGGAGCTGTGTCAGGACTGCTTCAGATTTCTTTCTGGCCAGAAAAGCTGCCAATGCAGGCAGGATCCCAGTACAAAGCGGCAGCCTGCAGTGGCAGGAGACACAGAATGAGCGAGTGAGGAAGGGGGTAAGTGAGCTCAACGGAGCTCTGTTGGGACTGCTGCAGATTTGTTTTTGGGCAGAAAAGGCAGCAATACGCAGGGGCCCTGTACAAAAGGGCAGCCTGCAGTGGCAGGAAAACCAGAATGAGAGAGTGAGAGAGGGGGAGTGAGCGATCTCAATGGAGCTCTATTGTAACTGCTGCAAATTTCTTTGTGGGCAGATGAAGGCGGCAATGCAGGCAGGAGCCCAATAGAAAAGGGCAGCCTGCAGCGCATGCAGAAACGGAATGAGCGAGTGAGAGAGGGGGAGTCAGCAGGCTTAACAGACCTGTGTTGGGACTACTGCAGATTTCTTTTGGCCAAGAAAAAGCCACCAACAGAGACAGGAGCCCAGTACAAAAGGGCAGCCTGCAGAGCCAGGAGAACCAGAATGAGCGAGTGAGAGAGGAGGAATGAGCCACCTCAACAGAGCTCTGTTGGGACAGCTGCGGATTTCTTACTGGGCAGAACAAGGTGCCAATGCAGGCAGGAGCCCAGTACAAAAGAGCAGCCTGCAGCACGGGGAGACACAGACTGAAAGAGTGACAGAGGGGCAGTGAGAGAGCTCAACACACCAATACAATCAACATTCGGCATTGACAAATGTTTGTTTATATACTGTATCTGGTCCATTGTGTACTTTAGCCTGCTCAGATCTTTCTTCCCATTGATGCAAGCAATTGTTCTTTTCTTGTAGATGGTTTTGTCATTCTGATAAATACATTACAAAATTCTTAAAGAAAATACTAAGAATAAATTAAAGAAATGTAAGTTTTTTTTATTTATTTTATAGTTGATCAATTTGTTCTGTAATTCCACATATACCATACATACATTGATGCTACAGTATCTAAATCTATATTATTAGATAAGTCAGCATTTCCATAATGTAACCACTACAGGTCATCCTCTGTTTGCTGTGTGTGTGTGTGTGTGTGTGTGTGTGTGTGTGTGTGTTGGGAAGGCAGGTGGTATGTCTACACAGACTAATCACACAACAAATCTGATGACTTACAAGATAAAACATAACTGAAAAGCATGAAGATATTCCCAAGGATGAGTTCAAAGAAAATATATCCAAAATGATTTCAGCTTCCTCATACATTCAGTAAATGACCAGGGGAGAAATCCCTTTAGAAGACCTACTATATATGCCCTTAGAATGAAAGTTAATATCTATTTCCACTTCTACCAATGATACAAGCACTACTGCTTCAAAATCCATGTGATAGTTAGTTATGTATAGCATGTTTTTTGAGCCTTTTCTTTCAGTCTACATCTTAACCACAAATCAAGTTTGGTTTACCATCAAGAACTCACTTAATTTTTGTCAGCATATGAAAAATATGTATAGTAATTCTTGGGCTCTTGGCCTAATATGCAATACTGAGTTTTGCAAGAATCATAATGTTGATTATTTCAGTAGCAAGCTACTGTATAGTGCTTTTAAGTTTTACAAGAATTTCAAAGACTTCCTATACATTTGCCAGAATGTTAAACAGCAGAATTTAAGAGCTCCTGTCTATCAATGTTAAAGACAAAGAACCTGAGTGTGAAAGCACAGAAACAAGGGAAGGGCATTGGCAATAAAGCCAGGTTTCAAAGAAATACAAATCGCACGTACCCGGATAGTGCAAAGCATCATGGAAGTTATATGAAAGTCACTCTGAATAATTTGGATTGCTTCTGCTTTAAAGTTGGAATGTAATGAAAACTGTTTGAAAACCTTGCTTGTGCATTGTGTCTTATCTGAAACCTGTTATTGTGGTTGTTTTCATGTATATTTTGCCATGGTCATTCAGGGTAAGGGTTTTTCTTTGATTTGGTGTTTTTGCAGTTTGGAACCCAGTTAAAAATCGTCACTTCTGAGGACAGTCCTGTTAGTAGATCTTTATTGATTTTCAAGCTGCAAGACATCATCTAAGTCACAGTCTTCCTGCTGAGCTATCAGATTTGCTCAACTATCAGAAGGGAGTACGCTGTGCATGAATCACGGTCACCATTTTCCCACTTTGATTGCAACTTTCAAAATATAAATCTTAAGTAACTTTAGTTTTACACTGAAATTACAAGAGAAACAGCTCAGAGGAAAAGGGAATACTTCCTGTTGTCTATCAGTTCACAATGGCACCACAATCCACACAGGGGTTGTATACAGACCCCCATGTCAGGGGGAGGGAATGTTCAAGGATATGATAGAAGGCATACTTAGGATGGCAGAGAAAGGGGAGATACTGTTGATGAGGGACCTTAATATGCCAGATGTTAACTGGAGCACCTTTGCCACATCCACATCGAAAAGCAGGGCCATTCTTGATGCCCTTCAGATAGCAGGCCTCAGACAGCTAGTTTTGGAAGCTACTCGTGAGGGAGCAATCTTAGACCTCATACTTTCAAATGGGGACAGTGAGAGGATCTCAGATCTAGAAGCGGGCAGCCATTTGAGAACAAGTGACCACCAAACAGTGTGGTTCATGATAAACTCAGCTACAGAGTCAAGCCATACAAAAGTGAGGGTTCTGGACTTCAGGAGGGCTGACTTCGGCAAGGTGGGAGAGTGCCTTAGAAAAGCACTAGCAAACAGGATAGAAGGAGGGGTGGAGCAACAATGGGGAAATATCAAAACTGCCATCACAGAGGCAACAAGCCTTTGTGTGAAGCAAATAAACAAATCAAAATGAAAGAAAAAGCCACTATGGTTCTCAAAAGAAGTGGCAGTGAAGGTTAGGGAGAAAAAGACAGCATTTAGGAAGTATAAGGAAACACAGAAAGAGCAGGACAAAGAACTGTACCAGTTAAGGCAGAAGGAAGCAGGGAGGGTAGTCAGAATAGCAAAGGCCCAAACTGAGGAAAAGATAGCCAACTCGGTTAAGAAGGGGGATAAAACTTTTTATAGGTATATCAGGGAATGTAGAATGACAAAGGGAGGGATAGTGAGGCTGAATAGAATGGATGGTGGGTGGGCAGAGAGTGACAGTGAAAAAGTAGGGATACTGAATGAATACTTCTGTTCAGTATTCACAAAAGAGGAAGTGGGGAAGGTGCCTAATCCAATTAACAGAAGCACTCTGGAGAGGGGGGTCGATCCCAGTCCTTTCACAGAAGAAAGGGTTCTGAAAGAACTCCTAAAACTGAAGGTGGACAAAGCAATGGGGCCAGATGGAATTCACCCCAGAATTCTAAAAGAATTAAGCAGAGAACTAGTGACACCATTGACTACCCTTTTAACAAATCATGGGAGGATGGTGTGGTACCTGAGGACTGGAAAAGGCTGATGCGATTCCCCTTCACAAAAGTGGGACCAAGACAGAGGCAGGAAACTACAGACCTGTCAGTTTGACCTCTGTGGTAGGGAAAGTGATGGAGTCATTTTTGAAGGAAAGAATTGTTGAGTACCTAGAGGCCAGTGGGGCACAGGACCCAAGGCAGCATGGGTTCATAGCGGGAAGGTCATGTCAGACAAATCTAATAGATTTCTTTGACTGGGTGACCTAAGTTGTAGACCAGGGAGGGGCTGTGGACATGGCCTATGTAGACTTTAGCAAGGCATTTGACACAGTCCCACACAAAAAATTAGTAGTCAAATTAAGCAGCCTAGGAGTGGGTCCCAGGGTGGTAGCCTGAGTAAAACATTGGCTGAACAACAGGACACAGAAGGTAATTGTAAATGGAGTCCACTCTGAAGAAAGAGGGGTTACTAGTGGGGTACCGCAGGGTTCAGTACTGGGTCCAGTCCTTTTTAATGTATTTATAAATGACATTGCAGAGGGACTAGAAGGAAAAGTATGCCTCTTTGCAGATGACACAAAGATCTGCAACAGGGCTGATACACAAGGAAGTGTGGAAAGGATGAGAAGGGACATAGCAAGGTTGGAGGAATGGTCAGAAGTATGGCAGCTTGCATTCAGTGCAAAGAAGTGCAAAGTAATGCACCTGGGAAGCAAAACATAGGAAGATTACACAAAGGGGGCAGTACAACAAAAATGGAAAGGGACCTGGGGTAATCATATCAGATGACCTTAAGGTTGGCAAGCAATGTGAGAAGGCGGTAGGGAGGGCGGGGGATACTGGGATGTATGGGGAGAGGCATCACCAGCAGAAAACAGGAAGTTGTTATCCCCTTGTACAGACAGTTGGTGAGACCCCATCTGGAGTACTGCATCCAGTTCTGGAGACCCCATCTCTGCAAGGACATAGACAGGATAGAGGCAGTCCAGAGGAGGGCAACTAAAATGGTGCAGGGTCTGCAAGAGAAGCCATATGAGGAGAGACTAAAGGAGCTTAATATGTATACCCTTGAGGAAAGTGGAATCAACATAGTCCAAGAGGGTAGCATTTTTCAGAAAAAGAGATGTGCTAGAACAAGGGGACACAATTTGAGGACAGAGGGGGGACGGCTCAGGGTCAATGTGAGGAAATATTTTTTCACAGAGAGGGTGGTGGACACATGGAACAGCCTTCCTGAGGAGGTTGTGGGGTCTAAAACTGTGGGAGAATTCAAGAATGCATGGGACAGACATAAGGCAATTTTTGTGGGGGGTAGGAAGAAATAGGCTGTTGGTTAAATAGGATCTGCAGCTTATCCTCTAGGTAGGGAAATGGGCAGACTAGGTGGGCCAAGCAGTCCTTATCTGCTGTCAAAGTCTATGTTTTCCATGTTCTATGTAGTTCTGGTTTGTCTGATACAGCAGCTCTCAGGCTATTTGTCAGTGATAGCATTCTACTGTGACTGTCATTCAGATGTTTCTGACCCTGCGACAGTTGACTGCCTATCACTGATTGCTGTTATACCATTCCTCTGACTACACTGAAATGTGTGACTGGGCTGTGCCATAACCATATATTTTCTTTCCTCCACTGTGTGTATATATATATATATGTTTGTCTGGATGTTTTTTCCCCAGGATTTTCTGTTCATAACAGATGCCTTCTGGCAGCTGTAATGCTGTATCTTGGTATAAAGTTATTGTGTGGTTGGTCTTGCTTATTGGGTGTTTCTTATGTGACTGGTAAATATTTAAAGTATTGGAACTGTGTTCCATATATCTAGAGTCAGAGTTGTGCTACTGCTCAGAGTTAGAAAAAATTTATCTGACATAGGGTCATGGTAGTCCTTGTCTCTTGGGGCTATGGGACATGACCCTTGAAAGTGGTATTTTTTTTCCAGTATTTCCTGGGAACAGCACTAAAGTTGGCTAAATATTGGTCAGAATCTGATGTCTGATTACCCTTTGCAAATTAAACATGTTTAGACTGAGAAACAATCCCAAACGTGATAACTGCATACTACTACATGCACAACAACCCATTTTTTTCCCTTGATGTCTTGTGTTACTGTTAACATTTCCTCACTTGGCTCTGCTCCTGTTGGTTGTCAGAGACTGCTGTCAGCACTGAATCTATGTCTTATGTTTGCTGCTGTTTTCTGTCAATGATATTTTTTTTTACTCTGACGGCTGGTGGTCTTTTCTTCCTTGCAATTGGCTTGACTTGATAGGGATAAGTTGGCTGCAATTACAGTTGACTACCTCTATGTGTCAGTGGTGTTTTATTGATGAATAGTGAGCATCTTCCAGTCTTTAAGAGCAATCTCTCAACAATGTTAAAAATACAAACTTCTCTCAGTGCAGTTTAACCCCTGCAAGGTATAGTTTTAAATCAAGGATTTTAAGAAACAATTGTGAGATAGTAGTGGATTTTTTCATTCCCAGCGCACTCATATTGTCAATAGCAGAATGCTCAACAGTCAATATTTTTACATTCGCTTGTGCGCATGTGCAAGGAATGTTTTGGGAGAGTAGCACACTTTGGAGGTGTGCCTCTCCCATCCAATGCACTGCTTCCTTGAGCAGGCATGGCGGTCCTGCACCAATGGGTGCAGGAGCTCTGTATGACAGCGGTGTTCCTCTGCTTCAAAGGAAAGCACCACTGCCATACTGAGCACCGCCCATCACGCCGTCCCTCCCTCGCATCATCGCTCCCCGTCACGCATCACGCCGTCCCAAAGCTTTGGTGCTGCAGCACAGAGCCCACCCAGCGCGGGAAATATTGTTTGCCGAGTGGGCACCCAATCCCCGCCGGCTCCACGGCTCCCAGCCATCTTCTGCCATGCTGGAGCCCACCCAGTGTGGCAATGTCCCACATCATCGTTTTTTAAAACCTGTAAAATAAAACTGCCCCACGGCACGCCTCCCAGCCCTCCCACAACCCGCACCCACCCACTGTGCACTCAGCTTCCCCACACCTCACCCCATACTTACCTCCAGACTCTGGCACGACAATCTTCAGTGGACCGGGAACACGTCTGCACTCTTCAAAGGTGACCGCGAACTGAGGAAATGCCGGTAAGCTGTATAATGGGCTAGATAGGGGGGTTTCAACTTTATTACATATCTCAGTCATTTTTGGGAATTTTTGCATCAAATTTTCAACATGGGGTTTTTGGGACCCCTTCTCATGATGATGTCACTGTCATGGCGTTATTTGGGCTCAAAGGTGATTTCACAGGCACTGTGCAGTCACTGTGTGAAATCACCTTCAGGTTTGGAATACTGCCATGACAGTGACATCATTCAGTGAGAAGGGGTCCTTAAACCCCATGTTGAAAATTTGGTAAAAATTCCAAAATTGACTGTTCTATTGCCGCGGCGTTGCGCAGTTCCCACGCATCGCCGACGCTTATGAATTTTCAATATTTGCACTCCAGATTTTCAACATTGCCATTTTACCACACCTCCTCATGAGCAGTACAGCTGTCATTTTTCACATCCTGCCCAAAATGTGTTTCTGCCCATGTAGTGCACAATGGCACAGTCGGTGTGCAAACTCAGTGTATGGGACACATTAAGAAAATCACAGTGTCACTGTTCATTAGCAGAGATCTTAAAATGGCTATGTTTAAAATTTGGTGAAAAAATTCCTAAAAATAACTGTTTTACGAGCGTGCATTCTGCAGTTCCTGTGCACGCTCGTAAGTTTGCGAATTTCCAATATTTTCACTCCACATTTTCAACATTGCCATTTTACCACACCTCCTTATGAGCACTGCAGCTGTCATTTTTCACATCTTGCCCAAAATGTGTTTCCGCCCAATGGCGCAGTCGGTGTGCAAAATCAATGTATGGCACACAGTAAGACAATCACAGTGACTCTGTTCATTAGCAGAGGTTTTAAAATGCCAGTGTTGACAATTTGGTGAAAAAATTCCCAACAATGACTGTTTTACGAGCGTGCATTGCACATTTCTCACACACGCTCCTAGGTTTGCGAATTTTCAATATTTCCACTCCAGATTTTCAACATTGCCATTTTATCACACTTCCTTATCAGCAGTACAGCTGTCATTTTTCACATCCTGCCAAAAACGTGTTTCAGCCTATGCAGTGCACAATGGCAGTAACAAAAAGGTCATGCTGACAATTTATTGTAAAAACATCAGCAATCACACAGGGCATTAGGGTAAAGCACCATACATGCCAAACACCACTGCAAATACCTGCAAGTGAACGTTCGGCATTGACAAATGCTTGTTAACTATGTGGCATGAAATAACCAGCATTTTTTTAAGAGTGATTGACAATAATCATTGGACAGAAGGATTATATTTGAACAGGTGTATCCACTTCCAGGGAAGTTCATGTTTCACTAAGTACAAAAACTCATTGGAACATGTGTTAACTATCAAATGAAATTTTTTTTTTTTTCATAGAATAGGAGCCACATGTATGGTTCAATGTGATAATAGTGAAAACAAAAGAGCTACAGCAAAAGCAGCAACTGCAAAATGTCACCTACATATAGAGTGATTGCACACTACAGTGACTGTCAAGAATCGCTACAACACTGCTGCACTGAGTTTTTGCAGGAGGCACCACCCCTCATAACTCCCTGAACTTTAATAATCAACTCTGGGTAAGACGCAATTCTGGGAAGGGGGTGAAACTCGTGAGGAGGGATTTTCACTGGGGGAAGCAATGAGGGAAGGTGGAGCAAATGTGGAGAAGGGGGAAACTGCAAATTTAAGATCCAGAGAGATGACAAACTGGAAGGGGGGGGGGTGGAAGAACAACAGCACAACACATCATAACCAAAAAAATAAAAAATAAAAGGAAAAACCAAAATGGCCACAGCAACACCAAGCCTAGAACCCAGGTTAAAGACATCTAACAGAAACACAGCCAAAGTTTCTAACCACTATGCCAAAGTGACAGCTCAATGACTCACCCCACAGCAATGTATTTCACTACTCACCAGTCACTTTATTCCGGTAGCACCTCGCCCAAACAACCACTCACTATAAAAACCAGATCACGCAAAATGTATTCCCTCTTTTCCACTTGCTATTACTGACTTACCCATATTGCTTCACAGTTATCATGGGATACCACATGGGTTAAGTAATTACATTGGTAGAACGATGCACAGTATTGTAATATACAGGGACACATGAGAGTGTAATGGAAAGCCCTAAATCATATTGTTGTTGTGCGTGAGAGTCAGGCTGTTTCTTGAGGCAATCTGCTGCAAAATAAAATATCAAAAATTACTGCTGGAAACTGAAACATGGGAAACCAATGGAATCAATATGTGTGTGTGTGAATATAGGAGTCATATGTTGTCTTTTGACAGCACGGTTTTCACCAGCGCTATTCTAGTCTCACTCTTTTATCCTGGTATGGTCTCTCCTAATAGGGCTTTTTATGCAGACCCTGCACCATTTTAGTTGCCCTACTCTGGATTGCCTCTGTTCTACCTATGTCCTTCCAAAGATGAGGTCTCCAAAACTGAACACAGTATTTTACGTGAGGTCTCACCATAGATCTATACAGAGGTAACACCACCTCTCTCTTTCCACTGTTGACACCGCTACCTAGGCATCCCAGCATCCCATTAGCTCTCCCAACTGCCTTGTCACACTGTCTGGCCATCTTTAGGTCATCACATATGTTTACACACAGGTCTCCTTCCTGTTCGCTGGTCGTCAATACAACTGCCCCAATTTAGTACTTCACCCCAAGGTTTCTGTGCCATAAGTGATTTATTTTGCACTTTTTTGCATTAAAACTCAGCTGCCATGCCCTTGATCATGAAACATAGAAGATGATGGCAGATAAGGACCGCAAGGCCCATCCAGTCTGCCCATTTCTTTTTCTACCTTATGAATGTGCCATAGGTCTTTGCTCTGTCAATGGCCTATCTATTCATACTCATCTGTATTGCTCCCTTATGCCTATCCCATGCCCGTTTGAAGCCCTGCACTGTATTCATATCCACCACTTCTTGAGGTAGGCATTTCATGCATCCACCACCCTTTCTGTGAAAAGAACTTCCTCACATTACCTCTTAATCGGCCTTCCTCTAATCTCATGCTGTGTCCCTGTCCTACTATTTTTCTTATATTGAAACATGTTAGACACTTTCACCTTGTTAATGCCCTTAAGGTGTTTGAATGTTTCAATCGATCACCTCTCTCCTCCTTTGCTCTAGGGTATACATATTGAGCTCCGTTAATCTGTCCTGATATGTTTTCTGATGCAGTTCCTGCACCATTTTGGTTGCCCTTCTCTGGACTGCCTCAATTTGGTTAATGTCCTTGTGAAGGTGCGGCCTCCAGTACTGCATGCAGTACTTCAGATGGGGCCTAACCAGTGTCTTGTAAAGAGGGATTATTACCTCCCTCTTCCGACTTGTGATACCCCTCTTAATACACCCCAACATCCCCCTGGCCTTATCTACTGCTTTAGTGGTCTGCTTGGATGATTTCATGTCATCGGTGATGATGATGCCCAAGTCTCTTTCTTCCCTTGTGACTGCCAGCAACTCCCCTCCCTGCCTATAGGTGGCTTCAGGGTTTCTCTTTCCTACGTGCATGATCTTGCACTTCTTTGTATTAAACCCCAGTTGCCACTCTTCTGACCATTTTGCTAGTTTATCCAGATCTCTTCTCATTGTGCCCACCCCATCTGGATCAACTACTCAGATGCAGATTTTGGTGTCATCTGCAAACAGACAAACCTTACCATCCAGTCCTTCTGCAATGTCACTGATGAAGATATCAAAAGAGGACTGGCCCTGGGACTGATTTGAGGTACTCCACTTTTGACTTGCATCTCTTCTGACTGTATACTGTTTATCACCACTCTCTGTTTTCTGCCCGTCAACCAGTTTGCCACCCAGTTGACTAACTTCTGACCCACCCTGAGCCTACCCAGCTTATTAATCAATCTTCTATGTGGAACAGTATCAAAAGCTTTGTTGAAGTCAAGGTAGGTGACATCAACTGCTCTTCCTTTGGTCCACCACTCTGGTTACCCATTGAAATCTAAGAGATAAGTTTGACAGGACCTTCCTTTTGTAAACTCATACTGTCTTGGATCCTGTGATCACTCCTCTAACTTTCTCAGATCACTACTCATCTTTCCACCCCTCCTGGGGTGTCTACCTTATTGCAGATTTTAGTGTCACCGCAAAAAGGCAGACCTTCCCATCCAGCCCCTGTACAAAGTCGCTAATAAAGACATTAAAGAAGACCAGTCCAAGTATTGATCGCTGTGGCACCCCACTGGTCACACTACCTTCCTCAGAGTGAACTTTGTTTACCACCAACATTTATTGCCTATCCCCTATCTAATTTCTTACCCAGTTTATCACCTTTCTCCTCATTCCTAGGCCGCTCAGTTTGCTTTCAAGTCTCCTATGTGGGACAGTGTTGAAGGCCTTAATAAAATCAAGGTAAGTCACATCCACCACTCCCACCTGATCCAATTCCCCGGTCACCCAGTCAAAGAAATCTATCAGAATCATTTGACATGACCTTCCCCCTGTGAGTCCATGCTGCCTCGGATCTGGTAAACCACTGAATTCAAGATATTCCACAATCCATTCCTTCAGTAGTGATTCCATTAATTTCCCCACCACTGAAGTCAGGTTGACTGGCCTGTAGTTTACAGCCTCCCCATGCTACCACTTTTGTGAAGTTGGACTACATCTGCCCTCTTCCAGTCCTCCAGAACCACTCCCATCTCCAGTGAGTGGTTGAACAGGACTCTCAAAGATAGCCAATACCTCCCTGAGCTCCCTCAATATCCTTGGATGCACTCCATCTGGCCCCATTGCCATATCCACTTTCAGATTTGAAAGTTGCTTCAGGACTCTCTCCTCTGAAAATGGAGTACTGTCCACCTCCCTTCCTACTATGCTCTGGTTACTTTTCTGTGTCCTTCACCTTCCCCTTCCTCTGTGAACACGGAACAAAATTATTTGTTCAGTATGTCTGCTTTTTGCTGATTCCCCTCCACCCAACCCCCTTCTCTACTTAGCCTTACAATCCCTCCCCTCATCTTCATTTTTTCACTTTTATGATACAAAGGAGCAAATTCACTTTTGTTACAAGGGGCTCACAGACATGACATGTCAAGGAGACAGGCATACATAATTTCCATTCACTGCAGTCAGTGTTCAAATAACCATTAGTGTGCATTTGCTGCAGACAGACTTCATTTGTTGTGATGGTAAATGGGGGGCTGATTGATAACTGACTGTCTGTCACATGGGGTAATGGGACACACCATATCAAACTGACATGTCTTATAAATTATACTGTTGACACTCCTGACCCCCTGGCTCCTCCATCTATGTTCAGCATGGATATAGTTTTGACATGTTGGATCCTACGCCCCAGTGATATTCCCAGTTCTAACTGCCCTTGTCATGGGATGCCCCATGAATGTGTGCAGTCTCAGCCTTGGGTGTGGTTCATGTGTGTGTGTGTGTATGTGTGTGTGTGTATTTATGATGGGATGTGAGACAGTGTGTATCTCTTGCCTATGAGTGCCACAGGCCATTGCTTTTTTCAGTTGGTTGTGTAGCACCACTCCATGGCATCTTGCTCTAAAGGGCAATTTGACTTCTTCCCTTATGTTACTGTTCCAGCTGCTCTTCTACACATTATTTGTGATGTGTCCCTCTGGCAGGGGTGGATGGCACCGCCAATCAAACACCATAATGTGCGTAACTTGTTTGCCACACAGGAGTGGTTGAGGCCCATACACAGACCTCAGTGGAATTTGGGTAGATTTACTGGAGCACCAGCCTTAGATGGAAGTGGATTTTTTTGCCACAGTTTGTGACAATGTAAGGGTATGTTTCACAGTTTAGCCCATTGTATATGCAGTGAAATGACTGGAGGTTGGGGTGTGATATTCTGTACCCAGGTTCAAGTATTAGGTGCAGCAAAATAAATGTATTTTTTTTTTTTTGCAGGTATTGTTTCTCCTTGGGCTTCCAGTTGGCCAATCTGTCCTCGCATCCCTTTCTCCAGCTGCCATCTGACTCATACCAGTCTCCATGGAGGGCGACCGCCCAATTGCTCTACATCTTACCCCCCGTGGTGGGGAGGTAGGGGGCAGCCAATTCCCCCACCTAACATGGATCCATACTTGGTGATCCCCATAGTGGAGCCAGCACAGGTGCTCACAGACGGCCATCAAGCCACTGTGACTGGAATTCTCTTTTCCGCTTTTCTCCCCTGCGAGCTGACGGTGTGCAATGACACCAGTGACTGGGTACCCACACGCTCCCGTGTGCGCCCCAATCAAGCGTCTGCTGCCTCCCGCTCCCATGGCATGTAGTTGCGTGCCACCGATCCCCAGCCTCCGCTAGGAGGTCAGGCAAGCACCAGCTGCAGGAATCCCCCCTCCCTGGAGATGGAGAGCAGTCCATTGGACACTCAATCCATCTCCTCCCTGCTGACTCACGGCAACCCGTGCTCGTTCCTGAATGTGGGTTGCTGGCATGGCGAGAGGTCTGGTGTCCAGTGCTTCAACCCTCAGCACCACTGGGCTGGCCATACATGTATTTTTAATTAGCTATTATACCCTCTATTTTCCCCAAGCGACACACACCCCATTATCCACTTCCTATACTTTCTGTCCTCATCTTAATTATTTATTTATTTATTAATTTGTTTGTTTGTTTTCTTGGAATTACAACCTGTGAGCGTGTAGCTAATTTACAAAGGTTCCACATCAGGAAAAAGTACAATACAGTTGCAACAAAAACATGAACACTATACAGGAGGAATAAAGTAACTAAATTAGATACATGTAATATATACAGATCAATTTAAAAAGGTGCTCAAATTTACTAGCTGTAATAAACAACTATGTTTTTGTAGATGTTAACTAGGCAAAGGTTGAGGAAAGGAGTGCAGCCAGGAGCTAACTTTGTCAAGAGGCAGTGGGGAGGCAGTGATGAGCAGAGAAAGAGAGAGAGAGAGAGAGAGAGAGTTGGGAATGCGGAGAGGGGGTGAGGAAGGAGTGATGAGCAGAAATTGAGTTGGGTATGTGGAGGGGTGCTGGAGGAGGCAGAGAGGGGGAAAGGGGTTTAACGGCAGTAAAGCAGTTGTCAGGAAGGGGAGAGAGGAAAGAGAGAGGTGTTTTGGGTGCAGGGTTGGTGTTGGAGCAATGGTGACAAGTGACTGAGTAGTGGGGGAGAATGGAGAAAGGGGCACAGTGGTGAGCTAGGGGAGTGGAGGGCAGAGAGGTGATGGGTAGGAGTGAAGAGGGACGGGAGTTAGCTCAAGCAGTCACATACACATAGGGTAGTCAGGTATTGTAGCAGTTCTTTTTTAAATGTTCCAAGCTTTGGCATGTTTGCTATGGCAGAAGGAAGTTCACTGAGCCAAAGAGGGGCCTTATAGCTGAAGGACTGCTGGGCTAGAGTTGTGTGATGAAAGAGGATGTGTATGGCATTTCTTACTTTTCCTCTATTCTGATGTGAGTTTAAAGCAGGTTTTAGGAACTTCTGTATGGCCAGTGGGGTTAGGCCTAGCAGTTTTTTTTTTTTTAACTAAGATGCAGACCTGATACTTTATCCTCCTCTGGTGGTTAAGCAGCTTGGTCTGGGCATACAGGTCACATGTGTGTGTTAGGTGGCATGTGCCTAGGACTAGACTGCAGGTCTTGCTTAAGGCTGTTCTGATCCTTTTCAGAGCAGTCTCGGTGGCTGTGCTATACACAATTAGACCATGATCTATGACTGAGAGTATTGAGATATTTACTGCCAGAAACAAGGCTTCAGCTGTCAGCAATCAATCAATCAAGCAATCAAATCTTTATTTATCCAGGTGAACATTGTTGAGCAAAGCTCATTTGCAAGATGGACCTGGTTAAGGCCAGTCAAAAATAAAGTTATAAACAACAGTGACAATACATCATTAAGGCAACAATTAAATACAAAACTCATTTACAGGATGGCCTGGTTAACACCAGTACACAATAGATTTAAATACAACAGTGACAGTGCATCATATGAAACAATAATACAAGGTAGGTGTTCAATGCAGTAGCAGAGTAAAACAGAAGGGAAAATTAAGGATGGGGAACTGGGAGGGCACGTAGGGTACATGAGAGCATAGGGGAGGGAGGCATGGGGCTTAAGCCAGAATACAGGTAGCTAGCGTGCAGTTGCAACCTACTTGGGCAGCAAGAAATTAAAGGGTGTGCTCACAACTTGGGATGGATCCATAGGGCCAACAGTGCTCTAGTCTGCACAGAAGGCAGCTGAGAGCTGGGAGCCTTGGACTCAGGATAGGTAATAGAGCAGGGGAAACAGTTACAGTGTTCTCTCACAGTAGGAGCAAATAACGTCTTGAAGGAATCCAAGCTGGTGGGTACTCTTAGTTTCAGAGATTTTTGCAATTTATTCCATAAGGTTGACAGTACAAAACTAAATGCCTCTTTACCAAAGCAGGAAGAGACCTTAGAAATACAAAGTGCGAAAGAAGACGCACTTCCTAAGGCATAAGCTCCTGGTGTGCTTAGTGGGAGACAGTCAGAGATATAATGGGGAAGCTCTTTTGTGACAGCTCTAAGAGTCCAAAATGCTGCATTTCTATTTCTTCTAAACATAAGAGAGGACCACTCTATGGTGGCATACAGCAAGCAGTGGTGGGTAGAAAGAAGAAGAACTGTTATAAATCTGATAGCTCTGTGATAAAGCGTGTCCAGTTTAAAGAGGAAAGCTTTTGGGAACTGACTGTATAAGAAGTCTGCATAGTCAACCAGTTATAGGAATGTTGATTGGACCAGGCGCTTTTTAGCATATGTAGTCAAGAACCAGTTAATCCTAAAGAAGAGGCCCAGCCTCTGCCTTAGTTTCTTAAGCAAGTCCTCAATGTGCTCCAAAAATGAAAGATTTTGGTCCAACCACACTCCCAGGTATTTGAATTTCATGACAAACTCCAGGTTTTCTCCAAGGACTGTGGTGATCTGAGGTAGGGCTCCAGTACTAACCAGGTTCACAGCATGACTACAGGGCAAGAAAAGCATTGCTTTTGTTTTTGGGGGCATTTAAGAGGAGTTTTTTGAAGAGAAGCTGATTCTGAAGATGGTTGAATTCCTCCTGGAGGTCTGCACAAGTCGCTTCAGGAGTCGTGCAACTAAGGTACAGAACAGTGTTGTCTGCGAATAGGTGTATATTTGCCTTGGATATGCTATCATCAATATTATTAATATAGATAGCAAATAGTAGGGGGCCAAGTATAGACCCCTGTGGCACTCCCCTCTGGAGAGGTTTTATTTGGGAGAGCTCATCCTCAGCCTTAATCTGCTGGAACTGTCCTGAGAGGTAATCCATGAACCAAAGCAGTGATACTGTGTCCAGTCCTATGCTCCTCAATGATGAGAGAAGCAGGCCGAGATCCATAGTGTCAAAAGACTTTCCTAGGTCTAAAAATACGGCACTGATGAATTGTTTACTGTCTGGATCATGGAACCAATCATTGGTCACTTTAGCAAGTGCCTAAATAGTTCTGTGTCTTGATCTGAAACCAGATTGCAAGGGATTTAAGAGTTTTTTTGATTCAAGATAACTCCTGAGCTGGGTACTCACTATTTTTTCTGTAAGATTTGATAGAACTGGCAAAAGAGATATCGGTCTGTAATTGTTCAGGTCACAAGGGTCACCTGACTTGAATAAAGGAAAGAAATGCACAATATTCCATATTGAGGGAATGAGCTCTTGCCACAAAGATAGATTAAAAAGGTGAGTGATTGGCACAGCTAGGACATGATAAGCAATCTTAATGAAGTAGGGATCTAGTGAATCAGTGCCCGCACTTTTCTTCGAGTCCAGCTGAAGTAGGAGGTGTTCGACCTCTTTCAGAAATACAGGTTGGAAGGAGAAATCAGGAGCAGGGACATCATAGTCATCATCTTGTACTCCTAATTGTGAGCATGCCAGATATGTAGGAGAGTTGTCAAACGTAAGACCAGCCGTAGCAAAATGATTGTCAAAGGAGTCAAGGATCCCCTTTTTCTCACATATGGTAGTGTTCCCTGAAGTGATTTTTGTAGGTAGGGAGTTGCCAGGTGTGTGCCCTGACATTTCCTTAATAGTAATCCAGAATTTAGAGGGGGATTTAGCAGCAGAGTCCAGTTCTTTATAGTAGAAAGCAGCCTTTGCTTCTCTGACCATTTTTGTACAGAAATTCTGTGCCTTCCTGAACTGGCACCAGTCTGTGTCCAACTTGGCTCTGCGAGCCTTTTTCCAGAGTTTGTCTCTTGCTAGCAATGCAGCCTTCAGTTCAGCAAAAAACCAACGACAAGCTTTGTTCTTTACATGAATAATTACAACCGGGGCATGGCTGTTTAGTGCCCCGATCAGAATTTCATGAAATATATCATATGCTAAGTTTACCGTGTTGGATAAGAAGAAGTCTTGCCAGACTAAAGAGTGTTTCAGGTCATTGACATATGCAAACTGGTCAAAGTTCTTCCATGACCTTTTTGTGTTAAATTTAGTTGATGGTACTGAGTTATGAATACCAGCAATGAAACAATGGTCGCTGATATCAGAGAAAAAGGTGCCAGAATGAGTGAATAGGTGGGGCTTATTAACTAGTATGACATCTAAAAGGGTACTATTATTTGGGTTCTTTTTGTTTGGGCGTGTAGGCTCACTAATTATTTGTGTCATCCCATGAGAGTCACAGAAGGTATTCAGTGGAGTCGAGATCCTAGATAGCCAGTCGAGGTTGAAGTCCCCTAAAATAATTGTTTTGAGGTTACCTTTCTCTAGTAAAGATCCAAAATAAATTAGGAGCTGAAGCCCAGCTGAAGGTGATCTATAACAACCAGAGCACAAGGGAATTGGCTAGCTCAATCTTAATGGTCAAACATTCAAATTCATTTTTGATAGTAGCTGAGTCAAGGCAGGATATGGAGTATTTATCATTGACATAGATTGCTACACCTTCTTTAGTCACTCTATCTGCTGTGAAGAGAGTATAAGAAGGGATGTTGATCTCACTATCAGGGGTAGCAGGCCTAAGCCATGATTCAGAGAAATATGGCTAATCCAACCTTGGATCAAGGTAATCTTTTTCAAGAGACTGCAGACATTAACATGTCAGAAGCTCATTCCTTTCAAATTTGCAGTATCGGAAGGAGATGACAGGGCTGCAGGAGTACCAGGATTCAGCTCAACATTACCGGAGCACAGTAGAATAAGTACTGTATGAGTATCCTGGAAAGCACAGCAATAGTTAGCTTGAGTATTTTAGCCATGGTTCACCTGGGCAGTTTGCCAAAAACTGATTGCCCAACATTTCCCTTAGGGGTGTACTAACCCAATGCTAGGGAAACCAGTGCTCTGGCAGAGAACTGCAGGGAAAGAGATGCTGAGGTGCTTAGGAGGGATTACTCAAAAGGACTGTTCAATGCAGGTACCACCCTGGTAGTGAGCAGAAAGATGAGGAAGCAGACTCACACAAAGATATATGTAGCTAAACTTGCTTAGCAGTAGGCATTCAGGAGTGAGCCCATGATCGGCAAGTTGTGGAGAGAGTTTGAGCCCATAGAGCATCCCTGGTACAAGGGAAAGGATAAGCAATACGAGGAGTGTGGAGATTCCCTGCATAATTAGGCTTACAGTGGCACTCAGTCCCTGGAAAAACCAGGGACTTTTGATAAATAAAAGATACTATTAGGTAGAAACCTAAGCCACTGTCAGTTATAGTCCTATGACGGGCAGCAGTGGAAAAGATCCCCTGGCTCAGAAAGGATTAGCAGTATCAGCACTTGTGAAAAACTGAAATTAAGAACTAGTGGAAAGGTATTAATCAGAACAGGGGGGAGGAGCAGGGATTTGTCAGGGTTGGGTGGCAGCGAACACAAGGGGCGTTTCTCAGAAAAAGGGTGGGATGAGGGTGTATTTAATAATAGGAAGAGGTGGGGGATGGGCAAAACATTTGTGGCTTTAGCCGTACCTTGCTTGCTGGGGATCCAGGCTTGCAGTCTCGGGCAGCAGCTGGGAAAGTGCCATCTGCCTGCTGTCCGAGTCCCCCTCGACTAAAGAGCTGGGGGCCTCTGGGCTGCTTGTCCTCAGCTGCGGAGAGAAAGGAGAGGAGAGGTCAGTTCTTAAAAGCTGGCCGTAGACAAAGGCCGACTGCACCAGCAGGGGTCCTGAATTCACAAAACAAAAGTTTGTGTAATGCTTTGGAGCCTAAAATCTGGCCGAAGCACACAAGATCAGTACAGGGCTGAATCTCTTAATTTCCAACTCTCAACATTCAAAATACATGTAAAAGAGACTTAAAATCACTCTAAAAGCAAGGATTACAGACTTTCAGTGTATAGTTTACATGAAAAAAACAATCTTTTAGCACACGTTCGAGGAGCATAAGGGTGAGCACTGCAGGAACCAATTGGAAGCCAAGGCAAAAGAGCGCTCGCTTTCTGATAGGTTAGCAGCTTTAGCTGTACCTCGCTTGCTGGGGATCCGGATTTGCGGTCTCGGGCGGTGGCTGGGAAAGCGCCGTCCACCCGGTGTCCAAGTCTCCCTCGGCTGGAGAGCTGGGAGCCTCTAGGCTGCTTGTCCTCAGCTTGCTTGCTGGGGATACAGGTTTGTAGTCTTGGGTGGTGGCTGGGAAAGCACTGTCCACCCACTGTCCAAGTCTCCCTCAGCTGGAGAGCTGGGAGCATCTGGGGTTGCTTGTTCTCAGCTTGCTTGCTGGGGATCCAGGCTTGTGGTCTTGGGTGGTGGCTGGGAAAGCGTTGTCTGCCCGCTGTCTGAGTCTCCCTCAGCTGGGGAGCTGGGAGCCTCTGGGATGCTTGTCCTCAGCTTGTTTGCTGGGGATCCGGGCTTGTGGTCTCTGGCGGCAGCTGAGAAAGCCATGTCATGTAGTGTCAGTGCCTATAGAGCAGGCCAAGTCTCATATTTACTGTTTTAACTACATGATCAATGTGGTGGATGTAAGAGAGGGAGCTGTCAAGGGTAATACCTAGGTATTTGAAGGTGCTCACCTGGTCAAGGGGATGTGTGACTCTGAGCAAGTCACTTAACCACCCAGTGCTCCCAGGTCGCCCCTGAAAACAGGAATTTGTGCCTAGTGGTCCTTATCCGGTTACCAAAGACTAAAATACAAAAATAATAATAAAAAAAAAAATTTTCATTGTTAAGGATTGTCAGTTGACTGGATTTGATTTTTCTATGTGGGTTGGAGAACAGCATTATTTTTTTTTTTTTTTTGTAGTTTAGAAGGAGTTTGTTCAGATTAAACCATTTCTCAATTTTGGTGAAGTTTTCTTGAAGATAATTTTTGAGCAGGTTTAGGTGGGGCTACTGGAGAAAATGACTGCATCATCTGCGTATAGAAGAATTTTGCCTGGGCAGACACCAGGGAAAAAGTTGAGGAACCGGCTAAATAAGAGAGGTCCTAGGATGAAACCTTGCAGAACACCAGTGAACACTATCCTACTGTCAGAGAGGGTAGTATTTATCTTTACTTGCTGGGTTCTGTGGGCAAGATAGCTCTTAAATCACACAATGGAATCCAGAGATATCCCAATAGCAAGTAGCTTTTTGAGCAGGATGTTATGATTCATGGTGTCAAATGCTTTTGTGAGGTCTATATGTATCAACCCCACTATTTGGCTGTTATCTAATGTTTCATGAGTGTAGTCCAAGTATTCTAATAGTGCTGTAGTGGTACAATGGGCCTTCCAAATGCCATGTTGTTGGGGGCACTGGATGTTATACTTATTTAAATAGTCCACTAACTAGTCCGAGACTATACATTCTAGGGCCTTAGATGTGGGTGGGGGGGGCAGGATGGATATGAGCCTGTAGTTAGAGTGGATTGCATGATCACCACTTTTATATACTGGTGTAACCACTGTGGATTTCCACCTCTTGAGGAATCGTGCTTGTTTGAGGGATAGGTTAAGTATTTTTGTGAGTGGTGGTACAACTTCGTTGAGTGAGAGTGCAGTCATTTTTAAATCAAGGGAATCATTAGTGTTCCGGGTTTTTCCTAGGGTACATTGAAGATATTTTTTTGGCTTCAGATTGGGTGATTTTCTTGAAGTAAAAGGGGGTGAGGTTCCAAGGGGCAGACTATGGTCTGACAGGATACCATTAAAGGCATTTGCCTTATTATCTAAGAAGTTCAGAGGGAGAATGCTACTAAGATCAGAGAAGGTGGTGTTGAAAGTGTCCACTATTGTTGTAGGATCTCATTTGATTTTCCCGTTAAAAAGGAGCATGGTGGGGGAAGACTTGCTGTCTTTTCCAGTAAGTTCTTTTAGATTGTTCCAGAATTGTTTTCCATCTCCAGGTTTTGCTGAGACAATCTTTATAGTGTTGTGCTTTGGCTAGCCTGACCTCCTGGGTACAGTTGTTCCTCACTGCTCTGTATGTCTGGAAGTCTACCAGCTTGCCAGTGGCTTTAGCTCTTTGCCACAGATGGTCCCTAGTACCCATGTGGTCAAGTAATGTTTGGGTGACCAGCCTTTGGTGGGACCCCTCAGCTTCTGCTTTTTAACAGGTGCGTAGATGTCACAGACTGCATTGAAGGTGTGTATAAAGTGCTCCAGGGCCTGGTCAACATCCAGTAGAGTGTCCAGTCAAGCTGTTTGAGGTGGGTCTTGAACGAGCATAGTTGCCTTTTTCTTAGGACCCAGCTTGCAGTTATGTTAGGGGTGGATTCTGTATCTTCATATTATTCTCTATTCTCTATCTAGTTTATTTGCTGGAGAATACATGTGGAGAGATTCATGGAGCTGGGGAAGCTATGCGAGGAAGCAGGGAGGATGGTTGCTTTCTTGGAGGTGCTCCCAGTACCCAGGGAAAAGGCTGCCAGGAAGCAGAGGATAGCTGAGTTTAATACTTGCCTGGGGGCATGGTGTCAGATCAAAGGATTCAGGCTGGTGGGGGGATGGGAAGGAACATGGGACAACAAAATTCTATGCCCCAGACATTAAACAATGTCTCCAGGCATGGGAGCCCAATGGGCCTACCCTCCAAACCAGTAAGGAAGGATTAGGTGAGTATACAAATACGGCTGGCAGTAAGTGTGATCAGATGGGGAAGGGTAGTTGGGGCACATACTGGAGAGTGGTCTCCTTGAATGAAAGGAGCTTATGGAACAAGGCAGCTGAGGTGCAGGCTCTGATGGCAGAGGGGGAAGTGGACATAGTTGCCATCACTGAAACGTGGGCCACCCAGTACCAGGAGTGGGACCTAGTAATCCCAGGTTACAGGCTGTACTGGAAAGACAGGGAAAAAGTGAAGGGAGTGGGGTGGCTACTTATGTAAGGGAGGAGATACTGTGTACCAGGGAAGAAGGGAAGAAGGGCAAAGCAGAGACTTTATGGGTGCAAATCCAAAACTCGAGGGGCACGAGGGTTAGTTCGGGGTCGTGTATAGACCACCATCTCAAAAGGAGGACATTGACAGGGAGCTAGTGGAGCAGATAAGGAAGATCAGTGGGAAGGGTAACACCATGATTGTGGGGAACCTCAATATGTCTTGGTGTAGATTGGAGCACCCCAGTCATCTTAAGCACCAGGGAACAGGTCCTCTTTGGGGCATTCCAGGACAGCTTCCTGGTGCAGATGGTAAGGGAGTCAACTAGAGAAGGTAATATTCTGGATCATATGCTGACAAATGGGGAGCTTGTCAGGTAGCTGGGGGTGGAGGATTTGCTGGCAGGGAGTGACCACCACACTGTGTGGTTCTCACTCAGTAAGGGTAAAGAGGGTGCTAGTACCAGGACAAAGGTGTTGGACTTCAGTCGGGCAGACTTTAGCATGATGAGGGACATAGTAGCACAGCACCTTGCTAGCATCCACCCACACATAGATGCTAACCAGAAATGGGAAATTTTCAAGCTCGGCTTTGTAGAGGCCACTAGCTCATGTACAAAGATCCAAAGTAAAAAGGACAGGTCCAGGAAGCCGAGCTGGTTAAGTGGGAAAGTGTTAGAAAAGGTGAGGGATAAGAGAGCAGTCTTCATAAGATTTACAGGTATGAGATCCAAATGGGGGGAGAACAGGGAGGAGTACATAAAGAACTCAAGGGAAGTGAGCAGAGCAGTTAAGGCAGCCAAGGCATCAAGGGAGCTGAGGCTGGCACAAGTTATCAGAGAAGGAGAAAAGGATTTCTTTAAGTACCTTAGGGAGAAGAAGAGCTGCAAAGATCAAATTGTTAGAATCAAAAAAGATGAAGGGTGGATGGAAAAGGGGGCCGACAAGGCAGAAGCAATCCTGGCAGAGCTACTAGCAGACTTATTCAATATCTTACTGGGAATTGGGTACATCCCCCAGGACTGGAGGATGGTGTATGTGGTGCCCCTTCACAACAGTGGTCCCAAGGCTGAAGCAGGCAGCTATAGACTAGTCAGCCTTATATCTATTGTGGGGAAGCAAATGGAAACTATCCTTAAGGAAAGGCTAGTAGCCTTTCTGGAGGTGAATGGTCTTGAGGACAACAGCGAGCATGGATTTGTCTTGGGAAGATGGTGTCAGACCAGCCTGGTGGACTTTTATGACTCATTGACTAGGGCACTTGACAGGGGTCAAGCGGTGGATGCCTTATATCTAGACTTCAGCATGGCCTTTGATTCAGTGCCACATGGGAGATTGATTAGCAAGTTGAGATACCAGGGAGCAGGGGGGAACAAGGTGGAGTGGATTAGGAACTGGCTGAATAACTAGAAGCAGAGGGTAGTTGTAAGGGGGGAGCACTCAACACCAAGAGCCTTAACCAATGGGGTACCAAAGGGCTCATTACTGGGTCCTGTGTTGTTTGGCATTTTCATTGCCAACATGTCACATGAGATTAAGAATAAGATCAGTGTTTTTGCTGATGACACAAAGTTAGGTGCAGTGGTGGATGACACAGAGGGGTGGCAGGGGCTACAGGATGATCTGGCTAGACTGAGCACTGGTCAGAAACATGGCAGCTAAGGTTCAACACAAAGAAGTGCAAAGTCATGCATTTGGGAGCAAGAAACCCAAGGAATCATTACCGACTGAGGAGGTACAGTTTTCCCCTACAGAGGAGAAAAAAGATCTTGGGGTGATAATAACATGGCAAATGAACCATTCTGCCCAGTACAGAAAAGCAGCAGCTAAGGCTAATAAGATGCTGGGATATAGTTCCAGAGGAATCACGTCCAGGAGAGGGTAGGTCATCCAGCCACTGTACAAGTCATCAGTGAGGCTGCACCTGGAATACTGTGTGCAGTTCTGGTGCCCTTACTTCAAGAAATATGTTAAATTGCTGGAGGAGGTCAAATGCAGAGCAACCAGGATGATCCACAGTATGGAGGACAAACCCTACTAGGAGAGACGGAGTGAAATATGCAAGACTACATGATTGCTCCCCAGTCAGCGAGCATAAATACATAAACAAGAACAGTCTTAGAGATTGGTTGCACAATACTTTTGGCAGTAGACAGTATGGTGGGTGCAAAAAGGAAAAGGGTATGAAATGATAAGATACATTCATTCTGAATCAGGCAGTAGGAGTACAGATATAATATGGCAGATAGTGGAGTAGGTGAAGGGGGATCCTGAAGTGACGGCAAACTTGCTTACAGTACAAATGTTCTGAAGAACCAGCATTTGGAGGCTCAGAATCAGAAATGTAAATGGCTGTAGGACAGATTGAAGGTGCACTCAGAATTAGAGGCTTTTTTTTTTATTCCATCTTCCCTTGCTCTAGGTCGGCCACTCCTTCAGGCCACCTGGGTCCCCACTGGCACCCCTACCCCAATGCCAGCCACCACTACCTCACATTTGCAGCCCCCTGGGTAACCCAGCTTAACTCTTCACTGGGTGGATCCCCCTTCTATAAGAGAGATAGGCACTGGTGGGGGTTGGCCATCACACGCTACTTGGCCTGGGTGCTGCTGAGGTGGATCTGGGCTGCATCGGGGGCACAGCAGCAGTGGGAGCTGGTGACCATCATCCAGCTAGTCATAGAGCACTTTTTCCACTTTGCTCCTCAGGGGTGTGGTGTGCCACAATGTCAAGGTGTGAGCTGACATTTCCCACGCCCCCCCTTTAGTCAGGGGGACCCCGACATGTTGCCATACACCCAGCCTCCGCCAGGAGTCAGCAAGCATAGAGTCCTAGCCCTACCCTTCCCCCAAGAGAAGGCGAGTAGTTTCTGTATGTTCTAGCCTTCTCTCCCAGGCCAGCCCTCCAGTGCCCCAAGTCCATTCCTGAACCCAGGCCGCTGGCATCGCAAGCGGAAATCTAACTGCTGTGCCAATGGGCCAGCTACTCAGATGCCTTTTCAAAAGCACTTACTGCATGGAATAAGTGGAACCATTACATTACAGTACAGAATGAATAATTTGAAGAATATAATAAGTGGTAGAAGGAATGGTGTCAGGATGAGTGGTACTACTTCATGGGGATGGGTGGATTGTGTCTCACGAAGGATGCTTTCCAAGAGTGATGACCTTCACCAGATGTGAGAGTTGGTAGTGCTCTGTGGTAGGGGTTTGTGGTGTACTTTTGATGATTACAATTACTACAGTGCACATGGACACCAGATCTCACCCTGAGAATGGTCAGCAGGTATGGACACACCTAGGATTCCACTTGTACATAGAAACCAGAACCACATCTAGGTGCATAATAGTAAGGCTGCACTTCACAGTAGCTTAGGAGAAAATGCCACTGTGGGAGAGCTGACAAAGTTTACATTCTGCATGAAACATAAAATAAAGTAGGGAGATTAGGAAAGGATACGGGAGAATGAGGAACAAAAAAAAGTGTGCAGATGGATGGATGGAAAAGCTTCCACATTAATTGTAGGTATCTGAAAAGTAGAATTTGTGAGATCCAGCTAATGGGGTCAGACAATGAGATGAAGGTAGTAGCCATTACACAACCTTGAACACCAGATAGTAATGATTGGGACCTGACAATCCCATTATACACTGTGTTTAGACCAGAAACTGTGTATGGTAAATGAGGTGCTATATCCCAAAAAGTCAGTGATGTCATGGAGACCATGGGGTACAAAAAATATAAGGGGAGAAGGGAAGAAATGTTCTATAGTCTCAGATCACAGCATCCTCGTGCAAGACACTATGAATGGAGGTGATATGCAAGCAATAATACCTGACATGTGGGGTGCTGTTGGGCTATACCAGACCGCCAAGAGGGGAGTAATAAGGCTCAATGCAACTGGAGACTAAGCAACGTGTGACATGTTTGGAGACACAGAAACTTTGAGGATGTGGGAAGGATAACTGCTTTATGATGAGGAAATGATGATATGAATTGATTATGGTCTTTTGTATAACATGTGGTTAAATTATTAAAACAAAATGGCTATCTTTTTGATTACTCAAACTTCCAGTGAAAATTCTACAGACTGGCACAAGGATTTCTTAAAGTGTTGTACCCTGACTGATAGGACTTGTTTTACCTGTGCATTGTGCTCTCACAATGCACAAGTCTCAGCCAATCAGGATGCAGCATTTTCCTTAGCTATTTCATACATGACGCTCACCAACTCAGAAGTGGCAGGAAATGTGTGGGTATGAGATTCCACTAGGTTTCAGTGACCATCACTCTACATTTCTGGAATGGACCCTGGAAACAATGAAGAACTCAAAAAAGGCTATAGTCCAAGATTTCAGAAAAACACATATCTACAACATGGAAGGGCTGGTGTGGCTCCAATGTAGTATGGGTGAACATAATTACAGGTATGAGGGAAAGATTGAGATCAATAATTAGGACCATTCAGGAGGACACAACACCTTATGCACAAATGGTAAGCAAGAGAAAAAGTGGTTCAAGAGACCAATATGGTTCTCATGAAAGGTCAGGGAAGCAGGTAGAACCAGAATATTGCTTTCACCAGGTACAATGAGAAACAATGGATGTAAAAATGAGAAGAGTGCTGAAATAGAACAAGGGATACCAAAAGGGTGGTGAAATAAGCAAGGCCAGACACAGATCTGTGTATTGCATAGGTCAAGGGTGAGAAAAAAAGCAATTTACATAAGTTATAAAACCAAAATTTAGAGATGATGTATTATGTAAACAAAGTAAAGTATGATAATTTATGATGATGAACAGAAAGAATTCACAAGAGTAAACAAAGGAACTCTGTTAGTTACAGCAGATGTTATAGGAGATTACTGAGTTGAGAAAGCCAGCATTACCCAGTATAATGCTTTGGCATGGTCTCCACCAGTACAGATCAATAGGATCATGAAACCAGGTAGGATGCATCCCATGGATACTCAGTGAACTGGCAACTGATAAAATCAAACCCCAGATGTGTCTATCCAATAATTAATTTCAGCCAAGGGTATATATTATTTACTGGTTATTAGCAGATGTAAATGTAGTATTACTCCATAAAGTATGGGAAGGGTAGGGAGAACCAAGAAGCAACCAGGTAATTAAATACTTGTCAGCTTTACCTTTGTAGTGTGTACATATATGGAGATACTAGTAAAATAAGAGCTTCTAAACCAAATGTAGAGAAGTTAAATACTAGTTACTCAACAGTACAATTGTGTAACAAGAAAGTATTGTCAGAACAACCTGACTTTATTCATTAAATAGATAATGAGGGCTGTGAGTAAGTGAAAGTGAAAATACGTGGTTTACCTTACTATGATTACAGCACAGCTACTGACTCTGTGCCTCAAATAAGTTTATTGAAAAAAGCTAGAGGATGTGAGCACAGCTACAGAAAACAAACTCCCAGAGCAGACACGGCTGCAGCCAAGCTAATTGAAGTTCCCACAAATATCTTCATAGAATCATAGAAATTGATGGCAGAAAAGGACCCCTTGGCCCATCAAGTCTGCACCCCCCCCCGCTACTCTTCCCTTCCACCTCTTAAGGCTCTTGCAAGCCTTTTCTTTTTCAAAGGAATCTTATCATATTTACTTACTGCTTCCTCTCATTCTGTTTGGGTCTCTCCCTTAACCATCATTTGACCTTATATGGGTATTTCTAGTCGCAGTTGGGGGGCCCACTCCCTTGTGCATAGTGTGGTGAGGTAGAGGTTATTTGTTTTGGAGAAATTCCAGGCCCACCCTTGGAATATTTCTCAGTGTAAGTGGCATAGATGGGGCTTAGTTTAATGTTGGGGGTTTCACATAAGTCTTCTTCCCCTTTTCTTCCCTTATTTGTTAACCCCTTGTACCCATTAGTGCCATATAGCGTCAGAACCATCCATTGCTTAACCTGATCCAAATGGCGGGCATCACATAGAATGAGTTAAGACAACTGTATGTGAAACTATTTGTTAATTTGTGTGTAACAACTGAAAATTATTATATGTTAAATGCGTACATCAAGATTATAGTAAAGACTACTGCAGTCATTCTGATCCAAGACATGACAGTGTGTTGATTTGATCTGGGTTGCAGTATATGGTACTGTAAGAAATGGGATGAAAATGGCAGCTGCATGGTCAACAGAGCATTGTCAAGCCAGCTTCAAACTGACACATCAGTCAGAGGTCCTGACTACATGTCAACACTGCCCCACTTAAAAAAAAAATCTGGTTACCCATGACAGCCCAGCTGAGATTCAACATCTTGTGTATGGTGGGGACCTGTTTCTACCCACTTCCGCGGCTGTATGTATTGAAGGTTTAGTAATTTGTTCAAGGACACATAGGGAGTAACAGGCTCTAGTTGGGTTTGAGTTGGTGAACTTCCCCTTTCTAAGCCAGAACCCTCTCCACTAGTCCACACTAGGATTTGAAGAAATATGGACTGCAGGACAAAGACTGGACCAAAATGATAAATACTTGACTGGCTATTCATGCCAGACCAGACACAACTTATGTGCACTGGTTTTTATTATTTGATCCATCTGTTCTGGCTGGTCCAGATTCCACATAGGTGTAAGACACTACTGGGACCTTGAAATTCAGCCTGCCACACCCACAATAGACCAAAATGGCAAAAAAAAGGGACTGACTGTTAATCCGTTTTAATCCAGTGTGATCCAGCAGTCCTGATTTCACAAAGTCCTTTCCATTTGTGAGGACCGAGGACAAATGAGCAGTGGAATATGTATAGCATCAATCCCTTAGGGCAACTCAGGATGTATACTTAACTCCTATTTAGATACGGCCTGGGCCAAAATGGAAAAAAGTGGACTGTGCAAGTTGCGCCTGGTCCAGCTGGACTAGCCAGAATGATTTGTACTGTTTTAGCCTGGTCAGCATCAAGATTTCACCCACACCCTTGACTGCACAGACCGCACTGCTTTTATTCCTAATGCTAGTATACTTGAAGTTCTGATTGTGTTTTATGTCCATTCCCAGCTGCTACTGACTTCAGCAGCCCAACTACAATATCCAACACTTCACATAGTTTACAGTGTAACTTCAAATGTTTATAATACTCTTTAAAGAAGATTTTCAATACATTTGGACATTAGAAAATCTCTCTACTATAGAGTTAGACTCATTTACCTTGACAGACCTGTTTAGTCCTGGGAACGAAGCAAAGCTTTCCAGTGTTGAATAGCCCTATGACTTTTTTGGCAGCCAATTACCTTGTCATCCTGCACACCTCAGCTGAGATAATGTAGTCTTAAAGATAATTATTCTGATGTCATTGGCAACTGTGAAATATTTTACTTTAAAAACAGTAAGCTAGGGTTGAGGCGCTGGATGCCATACCTCGCACCACGCCAGTGACCTGGTTCAGGAACAGACTTGGGTTGCCAGGGGTCAGCAGGGAAAAGGAGGATAGAGCATCCCAATGGATGCTCTACTTCTTTGGTTGGGTTACCAGGGGTGCTTTATGCACCTGATGTCCCTAAGGGGTCGGTGGGACCACTGGCTTTCAAAGGGCTCTGGCAGTTCCCTTCGGATGGAGCGGGGGAAGGGAAGGATGTTGTTAGGTGATTGGTGGTGATGTGCGTCAGCACATTGCTCACCCGTGCCAGCGTCCTTAAGGGAGGAAGAGGGGCACACAGAAAAGCATAAGAACATCCTTGCTCATTCTAGGTGACGATCACTCCCACCAGACCACTGATCTTCGGGCAGATCCCACTGTGCAGGGTGCTCCTCCTCAGAGGTTGAGGCAAGGTAAGGGAGAACCTTCCTCATCCCACCCGGGGGGTGGTTAACTGGGAATCCAAGAAATATACAGGAAGTAGCCGGGCACTCTAGGGGCAGACTCGGGATGGCGGTTCAGGTGATTGAGCAGATCTGAAAGAGTGGACGGACAGGGGCAATCTGGCGGGATAAACAGAAAGTAAAAAAAAAACAAAAAACAGTAAGCTAAGCAAGTGCCTCATAATTACCTTTCCATTTAAAATCAAAAGCATTTCAGGTGCATGTTAAAGAATAGGCAAGTTAATTACATGTTCTCACTGGCTGTTGTGATTCCATTAGCATATGTGTATGTGCCAGTATCACCCTGTAAAGTAAAAGATCTGACCATGTGATCTGCAATTTGGACAAATCACACACTGAATTCATGAGCCACTTCACTCATTTCTAATTTCCATTACAAACATGGCTGCCACCTTTATTCTTCTATAAAGGAAAGGACCTAGGCATCATCATTATTGATTCCCTTAAAAAAAAACAGCCACTGTAACAAAGCCTTCAGCAAAGCTAATAGGATGTTGGGGTGCATCAGGGGAGTATTTGACAGTAGAAAGCATTAGGTACAGTTACCACTGCATATGTCACTGGTGAAGTCACACCTGGGGCACAGTACCCAGTTCTGGAGTCCCTACCTAACAAAAAAAAAAAACAGGGACAGGCTAGAAAAGGTACAATTCAGGGTCACTAGGGCAGATCTTATAAGGATCTGCTAAAAGTTCTGAACATGTATTTACTTGAAACTAGAAGAGAAATGGGGGATATGATAAAGACCTTCAAATTCCTGAAAGGAATCAACAAGGTGGACTGTGAGGAGTTATTTATCAAGAATGGAGAAGATAGGACAAGAGGGAGGTTTAAAAAGGATGTGAGGAAGTATTGTTTTACAAAAAAAGAGTGGTTGAGAAACAGAATGGTCTGATAGCAGAGGTAGCAAATGCCAAAATCATAAATGGCTTCAAACACAGCTGAGATACAGTCAAGGAGATAGTAGCTACTCAAAGAAAGTAGGGTTGGAAACACAGATAACAAAAGGGGGAATGGTGTAAGTGAAGGCCCCACAGAGACAACAGAGCCTAGGGTATGACAGGGCAACATGAACAGACTGATTGGACCATCTGTCTTTTTCTGCTGTCATTATATATATATTTCTATAAAAATATTTTACTAGGTTAATAAAATAAAACTCCCTTAAATAAAAAAATGAACAGTCCCTTAAATTAAAAAAAAAACATAATTAAATGCTCTTTCTACTCATGATCCCTTCCTTATTCAAAGAAACAAATAACAAAAAAATCAAGCACTATTCAGGGTTTACATTTCTGGTGTTTAATCCCCCTCATAGCCTAACCAGAAAGACAGAGTAATCTCTGCTGCTAACACAGTGTAAATGCGGCATTAGAATTTCCTGTCAACAACTTCCTTAGTGTGGTGAACAATCATGTACTCTTGGTCCAGAGGTGTGTTAAGGGACTCCGCTCAAAGCGGCTTACCCTGCCCTACATTAGCTGAAGAAGCAGCAGGACCTAGCACAGGGCAAGTATAGAGTTTCTGGTCTAGTACAGGATTGCAAGCAGTATCACACACAGAAACACTTGTAAAGCAGCCTCAAAAGCGTTAAGATGAAGCTTGCAGTTGAACAAACTACATGACCGAAAGAGTTTCTGGTTGCAAGTTAACTGCTTCCTCAAGGTAAAAACCAGTACCCCCTCAGGGGATATCACTGCCATTGGCAAAACTCTAAGTGACTCCATAATGGGTGCTGAAGCCTTTAACAAGTTCTCCTTGGACTTGGATAGCTATATGTTTACTCTGTGTAGCCCCTCTCAGAGGTTCAACAACTCCGGGTTTTCAGCCCCCCCTTCCCTCCACTTAGCTGTCCCTAGTTCCATTTCAAAAAGGTCACAAAGAAGGTGGTCCTGGATCTTATATTAGGTATAAAAGATGAAAGATCAGCTGGACATGATAATCTTGAGGCCAGGCTCCTCAGACTTAGTGTCCCAGTCTTTGCTGGACCAATTGCAGCTTTCTGCAATATGTCCCTTCTTCAGGGTGACATAGCCAGTATTTGGACAACTGCACATGTTGTCCCAGTGCATGGGGGGGGGGGCAAGGAAACCATTTAACACTATCGACCTATATCACTGTTGTGCACCCTTGCCAAGACACAATAAAGAGTGAACTATAATCACATACAGAAATATCTTGAGATGCATACCATTGTAAGAGAAATCCAACTTGGCTTCAGAAAACAGCATGGTATTGACACTGTCCTTTTATGTCTCACATCTGACCTGTTCAGTGCCATGGAGGCCCGACAGGCCATGGGAGCTGTGTTCGTGGACCTAACCAAGACATTTAAATTTATTAATCATTACCTTCTCATGAGCAAGTTAAGGAATCTGGGTTTCAATCACCTATCATGTCTATGGTTCTGCAATTACCTAACAGGATGAATGCAACTTGTTAAATGGGGTTAGCCATTCCCTCCTATTTACTGATAGCATTCCCCAGGACTCAATCATGGGCCCCATTTTATTTTCAGTGTTCATAAATGACTTGCATAGTAACTGTGTGTGTTGCAAAATTACTGCTATATGCTTATTATGCAGTTTTCTACAGATCTCACAACAACCTGCTAAAGATTCAGTCTGGCCTCCATTTGGACTTCCGGACATTTGAGTCCTAGTTTCAGTCAAATGTACTAATACTGAACTCCAGAAAAATGAAGGCCATGCAATTTGGGACTTGCATGCTGGTTCACAATAGACAAAATCTACTCAGCATCTGTATTTCGTTGGGGAAGAATACTGGTATGGTGGCTACTGTAAAGTATCTGAGAATATAGCTAGGTCAAGAGTTTTCCCTCAGGCATCATGTCAAAATAGTGGTCAAAATCCTAAACCAGAAACCGGGCCTGCTGTATAGACTGTACGCTTACTTTATTAAGGACACTAGTCTATCTATCCCCACCAGCGTTCTTTTATCTGCCATCACCTATGGAGCACTGCTTCTGTCATCTCTCAAGGAGTCTGAACTTTCCAAACTGAAGTTCGCATACCATCACATATCACATTTGCTGCTGGTGTCTGCAGAAGGGAATATCACTATCACTGTAGGGCCCTCTGTACAGAAAATTGACCCTCCTCTGGAGGGGATATTTCATTTCCCTGTACTATCCATGGCTTGCAATCTCTTCTACCCTACCACATAATCTTGTTGACATCCTGGACTTCAAACTGCTAAGAACCTTCTGCTGGACAGAAAATAGCAACTGTGCTGCAGACACTCTGTACTGCTGGTCAGCGATCTTTTGTGGCTACCGCATCTAGGCTATAGAACAATCCTCCCCCCCAAGGTCATGTTATGCCATATGTGTGTATCAATTAAATCTGCCTTGAAGGAGTATTTGTTTGAAAGCATAACCTGCGCCTGCTTCAGCTACCTACTTTGTTAATCCTAAGATGCCAGCAGATTTAGGCCAAACAGTCTATCCAGTCTGTTCGAGATGCAGCTCAAACTTACAACTCTGTAGCTGCCCACCCCTTCCCCTCTGGTTTCCTCCATTACTGGTCCTTCCCTGTAGGTATTCCTGTTAGGGCTTCCCACCCAATCCTCAACCTCCCTATGAAGCTGTCCCAGCCCATCTTGAATCCCCCCACTGTATCCATTGCCACTAGCTCCCCTGGCAACACATTCCATGGTGCCACCACCCTCTCTTTGAAGTAGTGGTGCCTCACCTTTCCCCTGAATCTACCCCGTACCAATTTTAGGTCATGCCCCCTCGTGGCCTCCTCTTTAACTTGAAGTAGTCCCTCAGTGTTGACCTGATTTATTCTCTTAAATTATTTAAAGACCTCAATCACATCCCCCTATCTCTCCTCTCCTCCAGAAAGTATATGTTTAACTCCCGATGCCTCTCCTCATAGGGCATATCCCCCAGTCCATGGATCATCTTTGACGCTCTCCTCTGAACTTTTTCTGAAAGAGCAATCTCCTTCTTCAAGTATGGCCTCCAAAACTGCACACAGTACTCCAAGTGTGGCCTCACCAGGCAATTGTACAAGGACAATAGGACCTCTCTCCTCCAAGATGTTATTCCCCCTAGCAATACACCTAAGCATTTTATTTTCTTTTGCTGCCGCTCTCCTGTATTGCTCTGAGCTGTTTAGTTTGGCTTGCCACCCCAGATCCTTTTTCACCATGGAGACATTCAGCTTTACCTCACCCAGATAGTAGTTGTACCCCAAATTCCTGACACTCAAGTGAAGTATGCTACACTTCCTGGTGTTGAATCCCAACTACCAAGTGTGCAACCACCTCTCCAGTGTTTCCAAATCCTCCTGCAGCCTTCTTCTGCCCTCCTCTCCTTCCACAACTGCTTCTAGCTTTGACTCAACAGTGAAAAGACTCAGTCTGTTCCTGACTCCCTCCCCAATGTCTGAAATGTAGGCATTAAATAGGAGTGGCCCCAACACTGAACCCTGAGGGACACCGCTGAGAACCCTTCTGGCAGACGAGACCTCTCCCCCACCCTCACACTCTGCATCCATTCTTTTAACCAATTCTCAATCCACCCTGCTAGATTTCCCCCACTCTCAGGCACCTCAGCTTACCAATCAGCCTTCCATGTGGCACCGAGTCGAAGGCCTTGCTGAAGTCCAGGTACAGGACATCCACTGGCCTTCCTGGTGGTGTCACAAACAATCTGTCTCTGTTCTATATCCAAGTTCTGACAGTACAAACTGCCTAAGCATATTTGTCTATATCTAACAAGCAGACATGTCGCAAAGGTTTTTGCAATGTAAATCCATTTCATTTACTGTGTTTGTAATTTACTTGTGCATTGTATGTAATTCGTATCTATATGTAAACTGTCTAGAGTATATGGTAGAACACTGTTCTGCATGAAAATCTATGCTTAGAACAGTGTTGTTGTGCTGCAGTAGCTAAGTCACTTTGTTGTGCTGTGTGCTAGCTGCATACGGTAGCTACTGCAGCAAAACAACATTGAATGTGGTCACACATGTGCATTCTGGTGACTTTCTATCTTCAGAAAATGGCTGTGAGCTGGCCTACGAAGCAAGCGGTGATAAAAAAATGAAAGAAAATAACTAAGGACACCTACTGTATTTTATGAGTGCCAATACACTATAAAAGACAGTGTATGAGCACCCATAAACAACAAAGATATTTTTAACTCCTGAGGTTTCCATGGTAACTAGACCTCTCGAGCTTCATTGTCAAGGTTTCCAGTTACCACAGAAACCTCTCAAGTGAAAAATACCCTTGTTGTATATAAGTGCTCCTTCACTATCCTCTACTATTTCCAGGTCACTTCTGAAAAAGGGACAGCTTGTCTCAGTGAGCCTACCTGGTCACCAAAATCAAATAAATAAATTAATAAAAAAACCTGCAGCAGATATAATTAAGCCTCTGGCTCCACAGGAGAACTATGTGAGTCTGTGTGAGTGTATGCCAGTGGAATGCTGCAGAATTTTGAAGTCATGCATTTTGTGTTAACATTCCTTGTTTGTGAGGACAGGAATGAGCAGAATACTATATTCTAATGTTTTGTGGTAAACAAAGAAAAAAAAACCTTTTACTGCATACGTTGAAAGACAAATGACTGACATGTAGAAAGCATCCATGGAGGTATTATTTGACATTTTCTAAGCAATATTTTATTATCGTCAGTATCAGTGGCTCAGTAAGTAGCACACTCGCCTCTGAGGCCAGGAGATCAGAGGGCTGTGGGTTCAGTTCCCACATCTGGCACTTGGGTTAATATCCCAATACTGACACTGTAGTGCAGCACGAGGGGGGTACTTCACTTCTGTGGTGCCGTCTGTCGGATGAGATGTTAAACCAAGGTCCCATCTGCCTGGATTTGTGATAGTTCAGGTGGATGCTAAACATCCCATGGCACTTACAGAAAAAGAATAGGGGAATTTCCCCACTGTCAAGGCCAAATTTCTCCCATTCACTAAAAAAAAAAAAAAAAATACCACCAACAGCTTAATCTGGTTCAATTTCAGTTGTTTACCATCTGTATCCCCCCTTCCCCTGGTCGTCCCCAAAAAGGGACTTCTAGGCCCAGTGGGCTTACTGGGTAAACAAAATTCAATAAATATGTTTATGTCTTTTTTATGTGTAGGAGATTGTTTTGTTTTAAAAATTATCCAACTAAGTACAGTAAGACCTCTCAGAGTGTGGGGTTGCCAGTTTCATAAACCTAAAAGAATGCGGTCACTGAAATAAACCAGATGCGTTTTTAAGTGTGCGTACAGTTCTTTGCAAGTCATCATACTGGCATCTTCCATTGTTTGTATATCCTACTTTGACTTTGGCTAAAAATATAAGATGCTAACCATTATTGCTGACTGCCACTCCCTATAAACAAACAAACAAAAAAAAATACAGGCCCAGATATTCAAAAGGGTTGTGCATGGTGCAACTGTTGCACCATGCACAACCACTGATTCCCCTTGGCGCGATATTCAAAAGGGAAAAGTGCGCCGCACAAATCCCGATGCACTGGAGTGCATCAGTAATGTATGCAGGCACAGGTAGGGGAGCGTGCCCATGCATAACCTGCACAGCCCGATATTCAGCCCGGGATGTGCAGAGTTATGCATGCGAAACACCTACCTGCGCCTGCACAAAGTTCCGCCCCCCAAAAAAGGAACAAGTGATGGCCACCCACAGGTGAGCTGCCGCATTGCAGGGTGCAACACGGCAGCTGCCACCTGTGGGTGGCCACCTGAGTTCCTGCCGCACCTGGCAGCGGCCCCTCATGCCCCATCATGGGCATCACTATAGCCCCCCCCCAAGTCCAATATCCCTGGTGGTCCAGTGGACCTCACTGAGCCAGATCGCAGGCTTCATGAATAGAACCCCCCACAAGTCCAATATCCCTGGTGATCTAGTGTACCCCACCCCACCCGCCCACTGAGCCCCACTGCCCCGCCTCCCCATCAGATGACGGCAGCAGCACCTCACCGCTTCAGCCACCCACCGCCCACTGACTGACAGCTAGGTAGGGCTGCTAGCCCATTGGTTCACAGCATGAGCCAATGGGCATGCAGCCCATACCGTACTACTCAGTCCAGATATGTGAATGAATTCATTCACATATCTGGACTGAATAGTACGGTATGGGCTGCACACCCATTGGCTCTTGCTGTGAACCAATGGACGTGCAGCCCTACTGAGCTTTCTGGCTGAAGGGCTGTGGGGCAGCTGGAGGGTGGGGTGCTGCTGCTCGCCAGCTGATGGGGGGGAGGCTGTGTGGCTCAGTGGGAGGTGGGGTGGGGGCACACCAGATCACCAGGATATTGGACTGGGGAGGGGGTTTCATTCATGAAGCCCACTGGCTCAGTGCGGTCCACTGGACCACCAGGGATATTGGACTTGGGGGGGTTCTATTCATGAAGCCCACAATCGGGCTCAGTGCGGTCCACTGGACCACCAGGGATATTGGACTTGGTGGGGTCCTACTAATGATGCCTGCAATCGGGGCACATAGAGGTCCACTGGACCACCAGGGATATTGGACTTTTTTTATAGTACAGGAATGCCCACGATCGGGCTGCAGGGGGCGTCGGTCCGTGACGACTGCTGCCTGGCAGGGCACCAGGTGCAAGTCGTTGGGGATCGGTGCACCTGCATACTAATGGCATGCAAATGGAGCTGTAATGAGATGCAAAGGGGCCCCATGTGCACCTTGCATATATTATGGCTCCATTTGCATGTCCCCTTTTCAATATCGCAGGTGCTGTGCATGGCGCAATGGCACTTGCACTCTGGCCACTTGCACTGGTGCAGTGCCACTGCACCATGCACAGTGGGGGTGGCCAGGGTGCGATATTCAAAGCTGCTGCACCATAGCGCAGCTCCGTTGAATATCGCCCAGGCCACACCCCTGCCCAACAAAGTTGAGCTGCACCCAGGCTTGCGCCACAGCCTGGCGCAGTTTGAATATCCCGGCCACAGAGTCTTAAGCATCCTCCAAAATACAATCAAAAACAAAGTCGCCTGCAGCTAGCTGTCACATCACAGTCTTGCAGCAACAGAGTAAACAAAGGCTTCCCTGATGCCAGAGGTAGCACTTGGTGCTGAGAGTCATTAGCGGACACAAACTTTAAGATACCATAGATAGTAAATTATTTTAGGGATATTCTTCAATAAAAAATTATCAGAACCAAGCCATAGACATCGAATGTCTAACCTGCTCAAATGTACGTTGGCTCATTACTTTGTTGATGCACAATGTACCAAGACAGTTGCTATAGAAGTCACTGTTGCAAAAGGCTGAGCTTCTACTTGAACGTGATGCAAGTCAGATGTGAGTCAGCACAGACAAGAGATATTGGGGGGGACTGAGTTGATAACAATATACAATGTGTGCACACCAACTTTTGAGATTAAAAATATGTAGAAAGTTACAATAAAATTATATTTATATTATTCCTTCACTGACACAAGTGTTTAATCATATCATTAGCAGTTTAGGAAAGCCCAACTGAAGTACTATAAAACCTGCAAAACATTACACCTCCACCTCCTTAGTTGCCTGCCAAACAGGAGCACAAGGCACCATTTATCGAATGCAGACCCCTGCGCATGGTTATGCTTCATTAAAATGAAAAAGAAAATGAGGTTTGATTTCAGCGATTGTTTTGGGGTGGGGGTTAGGGGTCATTTCTGTGCACTGCAAGGCAATCTAATATGCAATAGCTCTACTCTCACAATTCTGCCGCAAACTGTGTATGACTGAAGTCACAGTGTGAACACGACACTGTCCGTGGTGTCCATGATGGCTGCCGGACTCCAGTGTGCATGCAAGATGACTTGCATATGCGCACTGGGCTCCAGCAGCCATCTTGGACATGGCAGACTGTATTGTGTACCATCAGGCAAAATAGTATGCCCATGGGGGGCCAGGGAGTGAGTGCATTGTTTTGAAGTTGCAGAAGGATCATTCTGAAACTCCAAAATAGAAGTGTTGTCTGGTGTCAATCTGGTAGCTCGTCTTTAGAGCTACTACAAGACAGGTGCAGGCTCCACCCAACTGTAGCCATAAAAATTAAATGGGTGAATAACTAGTGGAAAAGGAAAAGATAGAAAAATGATGCGGTTAATGACATCACATCAGTAGGTATGGAAGGTCACCAGTGAGGCAACACAAACATCGGTTCTAGACAAAGTACATTTCAATATGATCAGCAGTGACATGTGAGAAGGAATTTGGGGAATGATATGTCCATTTGCATATGTCACTAAGTTGTCCCTTAGAGTGGTCAGTGAGGAGGGGGCTAGAAAAACACAGATAGACTTTCAAAACCTATAGGGTCAGTCAAATGTCTGGCAGTTGTACTCAATGCCAAAAAAATGAAAGCTGATGCACATATGGAACATGAACCCAATGACAGGGTACTGAATAGTTGTGATGGTGGGGGAGGGGGGAGATTGCATGACATATGATGAAAGAGTTAAATGGGTGTTCAACAGGGATTCCCTACAATAATTAGACCAGAGCAAAAAAGCCAACAATAAGGTAACCAGAATGCAGGGGTGTATAACCAAGGGTATTGACAGCAGAAGAAAGGAGGACTAATTATCTCTCTCTCTAAATAGGTCACAGATGAGGGCCACATGTAATGCTTTTCACAGTTCTGGAGTCCTCACCAGTTGAAAGACAAGGACATACAGGAATCAATTAATTGTACAGTGACCAAAGAATTCTTGACTACCATTGCCATTCTACGGGGATGTCTTCTGGGAGTAGAACATGTACTGGGGGGAGGCCAGGCAGAAAAGTAGATATATGATAAATAGCTTCAACTCCCAGAGAGGAAATAATGAGATCAACTGAGTGGAACAAGTTAGCATAATTACTGAATAAAGAAAATGGGGAATGAGTGGAAACTGATGGGGTTGGGGCTCAACAGGGAATTGAAAAAGTTTTATTTCACCGAACAGTGATGTAACCATGGAACAGTCTACCAGCTCATGTGCTAGACACAAAAAACTATCAATGTTTTCAAACCAGGCATATACAGAGAGAGGAGATTTTGGGTTGCTGTGGGTGATAGCAGTAGGAAGGGCAGCAATGGGGGTGCATAGTTTGGGTTGGAACCCTATATGGATAAAACACACCTGCATGTTTTGGTTTATAGGAAAACTGAATGTTTAAGTGTTTTTTTTTTGTTTTCTTTTTTACTTATGTGTACATTACATACTAACAATAATTATTCCTCATCTATTTATTTATTTTTTTGGAACGTGAGTGCCAAGGGGGAAAAAAATGAAATAAAAATAGATATCATGATTCATAGCCCTCAATGTACATATTTCTGTAAAACAGTAGTACCCCCTCTGTCACCATCACCACAAATGAAGTCTACCTGCAGTAAATGCATACCAATGGTTATTTGAACACTGACTGCAGTGCCATGCAAATTATGCATGCCTACCTCCTTGACATGTCATATCCCTGAGTCTCTTCTGACAAAACCACAATGTCCAACTTCAATCAGCAAATCCTGAATAGGGGCACACAGTGACACTGTATTAGTGACAGAAATAGTTGGACTGCATAAAATATTTCAATCTGACCATGAAAATCAACCATAGACAGCACCACACATTATGCCTGCATACACACTACAGCGTTCTGTCAGACTGCTAACATTTACATTGAGAGCGTAAAAAAAATTGCTGCACAACCTGTAAGTGAGACATTATATACATACAACCATGCATAATGTAATACAAATTTAAAGGGTCAGTGATTTTATAAAACTAGTTTCAACAGAACTGAATATATACGACATATGACAACTATATTCCCACACATGTATTGTTTGCATTGGTTTCCCATGTTTCAGTTTCCAACAGCAATGTTTAATATTTTATTTTAGAGCAGACTGCCTCAAGAAATAGCCTGACTCTCATGCACAACAGCAATGTGATTTAGGGCTTTCCATTACACTCTCATGTGTCCCTGTATATTACAGTACTGTGCATCACTCTACCAATGTAATTATTTGACACATGGGGATCCTAATCTATGAAAAAACTCTTTTGTTTTTACAATGAACACATCTTCCTATGAGTTTTTAGGTTCCATGTTATAACGTCAATCGCAGAAAGGCAATCACCGTTAGGATAAGTGTACAGTGCTGAAAATCTATTTTGGCGATGTATAGTCCCGGCACACAGCAAAAGAGCACCAGAGACTTTTTTTTTTATATATGCTCACTCCCCCACTAAAGGATTCTCAACTCCAGGGGGTGCATGTTGGGGGAGGGTGCAAAAGAAGAAAAAAATCACGGACTGGCACAACAAAACGAATGCACGCCCGGAACCATACCCGGCACCCTTGCAACCCTAGCCTGCCACCAACCCACAATGCCACAGGGCCAGCTTGGCAGCCCACTGCCAAACTACACCCCACAAATCCTCCCTCCCATTCCACCCATCACAAGACGTGGTCCCTCCACCCCCCCATGCCCGTGTACATATAGCGACATCCTGTCGCTATATTCGCAGACCCCCCCAATCTGGTCGCCCTTCCTGTGCACAGGTGCTGTGATTGAGTCACCCTTTTTGAAAGCTCTCAGTTGCAGTCTCCATAATCACAGCTTACCAGTTTTTGTACTTAGTGAAACACAAACTTTCCTGGTGGCAGATGCTACTGTTTAAGCCCTCCGTCTCATGATTATTACTGATCGCTCCTAAAATATTGCTGGTCATTTCATGGCACATAATTAAAAATACTGACTGCTGAGCATTCTGCTATTGCCAATATGAATACACTGGAAAAAAATCCACTACTATCTTGCAATTGTTTCTTACAATTGTTGTGAGATCATACCCAAAGATTGGCAGATGTTCACTATTCACCAAAAAATACACTGACACATAGGAAGAATGAATGTACAAGTGGAATGTACAAGTGATCATCTGAGGGAGGCACCCTTGGTGGAAACCTTCAAAAAAGGGCCTGAAAGCATTCTTCTTCTTTGGCCAAGCGTTTGAGTTATATAATTAGTGAATATAATTATATGTTTCATGACTGTCCTGATATGATAGATGTTACATGTTTTGTGTTTTTGGCGCTATCTAATTGTAATTGTTTATTTTTACATTTTTTTTTTGTTTTCTGCAAGTCGATTGCTGTTGTTCTTATATGTGATGTTTTTAGGAATTGTGAAGCACTCTGAGCCTCCAGGAAGAAGTGCTATAGAAATAAAATTAATTATCTATCTGGAATCAATTATAATTGCAGCCAACTTCTTCCTAACAAGTCAAGCCAATCGAAAGGAAAAAAGACCACCAGCTGTCAGACTAAAACAAAATATAATTGTCAGAAAACAGCAGCTTGCATAAGAAATAGTTTCACTGCTGGCAGCAGTCCCTGACAACCAGTGGGAGCAGAGCCAAGCAAGGAAACATCAACAGGAACAGAAGACACAGAGGGAAAAAATGGATTGTTCTGCATGAGGTAGTATGCAGTCCACATGTTTTGGATTGTTTCTCATCCTAAACATGTTTAATTTGCAAATGGTAATCGGACATCATGGTTTAACCCATATTTAGCCGACTTCAGTGCTGCACCCAGGCAATACTGAAAAAAAAAATCACCTCTTTAACGGGTAATGTCCCATAGCCCCAAGAGACAAGGACTGCCACTACCCTATGTCCGATTAAATTTTACAAACTCAGAGCAGCAGTGTGAAAGGGCCTGCATGAATTACCAACAGGTCTGCCTGGAAGGCATGCTTCTATGTTTTGTCTTTTGTGTCATGTGTGTGTTCCTGTGTCCACCCATGTATTTCTGTTTACATCTGTATATTGTGGTGTTTTGTTGGTATTTGTCCCCCCCACCTTCCTTGGCAGTATCCTGTATGGCGGCATGACTTATAGATTGTCAGGCAGCATTATGACTTTGTCATGTCCAGTAATTATGCTTAAATAAAAAGCTCCTTTTATTAGGAATATGCTATGGAGGCATTTGAACTGTGTGCTGTTACACTCATGTCCTTATTTTTATAATGCAGTACTGTACCTCCATAGCATCTTTGTAATACTGTTTTTCTTTTTGAGTGCTACATCATAACACAAGAAAGGTCACAATACCTTTATTTGAAGCCTTAAAGCAGTTAGTGGCTCAAAGAGGGTCTAAGGAGAATATGCTCTTTATCAAAAACTAGACTGCTCACAAGAAAGCTGTGTTCTTGTATACTTAGTATTTTGGGCAGTCTAGTGAGCAAGTTAGGTTGAAATGCCTCAGAGCCACCCTGAGGGGTGAAGTGTTGTAAGCCTCTCAGAGGTGCGGCATTTTCTGGCGTTCAGACTGACTTGCTTTACTTATACACTACCGCTGTAAACTGAGTGGTTCACTTTGCAGATAAGTAAATTAAATAGTTCCCTTTGCTGTGCACAGCATAGAAAGAAGAAAACAGTTTAATGCAATACACTGTAGTTGTTTGTGTGCCTGGTAAATGTGCTTACTGCAGGAAGCTGAAGCCTGAAATCTTGGGTCCCTCTGCACCCTTGCCTCAGTTATCCACTATATGAGCCAGCCGGCCTCATCCTTAGTATATTTATGCAAGGAGAAGCTGGAGGAGGGGCTTACAGATGGATTAGTCAAATCAGTACTAAGTTAAGAACTCAAAATAAAGTGTAAAATAAAGAAATACAGCCTTCTAAAGGAAATATGAGATATGTCATTGTTGAACATGAAGAAATGAAAGTCTGGTAGGAATTAAGAAAATATATTATGATACTGGATGATTGACATGTTGGGCGGACCAATCCTAGGGTCCTGCCCCCTTTATATGTTGAACAAAGAGTGTGTTAATTCAAATGGGAGCAGGGTGTTGGAGAAGAAACAGCCATCTGTACTAGTGCCTGCTAATGTTAAACAGTGCGTTTATTTTTTTTGTTTGTTTATTGCTGAAGTTAAGCTGTTTTTTGTTGCCTTCCTCATATTTTATTTGTCATTGAAAGTCCAAATTTATTTTCTGTTCTATAAATAATAAAATCAAGACTCTGATATTATTCTACATCGGTGTATGTGTCCATCTGTATACCACTCAGCCTCTGACAAGCAGCACAACTCTGACTCTGTAGATATATGGAACACAGTTCCAATACTTGAAATATTTACAAATCAAATAAGAAACACCTGATAAGAGAGAACTAACACAGATGACTTTATACAAAGATACAGCATTACGGCTGCAGGAAGACATCTACTATGAACAGAAAATCCTGGAAAAAAAGTAAGTAAGTTTATTTGTTTGGCACACAATCCCGGAGGCTCTGTGTGCCTTACAGTAAAATTTGACTGAGTGGTATTAAACATTCAAACTACATGAATAATAAATAAATAAACAAACTAAAATAAATAAAAAAATTTCAAAGGTTAAAATACATCAGCAGGAAAGTCTATGTTAAAAAGATGAGTCTTCAGGCCCCTCTTAAAAGCTTCCACCATAGGGGCCTCCCTTAAAGATCTTGGCAGAGAGTTCCAGAGGACTGGGCTGGCCACGCGGAATAAATGATCACCTGAGGTTTTCAGCCTGGTCCTCAGAACCGCCAGGAGGCCCTCAGTGGAGAAACAGAGGGAACGAGCTGGAATGGCAGGAGTAAGGAGGTCTGACATGTAGCCAGGACCTGATCCATATAGGGCCTTATAGGTGAGCAAGCCCACCTTGAAGAGAATCCCCCAACTGACCAGCAGCCAGTGCAAACCTCACAGGGCTGAGGTCACATGACAGGACTGTGACAGCCCTGTCAGTATCCTGGTCACTGCATTATCCACTAGCTACAGTCTCCAGAGGTTTCCTCCACTGACCCCGAGGTAAAGAGCATTACAGTAGTAGAGCCTGGATGTCACAAAATCATGCAGCAGTGATGGCAGGTCTTTGGGCGGAATTTGGGGTTTAATCCAGGTGATGTTCCTCAGATGGTAAAAAATACTTTTGAAGACAGCCGACACCTGAGCTTCAAATGTCAGTTTGTCATCAAGGACAATTACCAGATTTTTCACCCTAGAGGATGCCATGAATGGGGTCGACCCCAGGACCAAGCCTGTTGTCATCCCTGGAGGCACTCTTATCATATCCATGTCCTCACTCACTCACCAGTACCTCTATCCTGTCTGGGTTAAATCTCAACAAGTTAGAGTTCATCCAATCTTGTATCTCAGTGAGGCATTTATTCTGCACTTCAATAGCACCATTTATTTCTGGAACAAATGACATGTACAGCTGAGTATCATCTGCAAGCAGTGAAAACCCAGACAGTACTGTTTGATGAGTTTCCCTGGGGCAGCATGTATACCATGAACAACATCGGTGACAGGATCAAGCCTTGAGGAACTCCACAGGTCAGGGGCATTGGGGAGGAGGAGAAATTCCCCATCACTACCCTCTGCCTATTGCCTGACAGAAAGGACTCTAACCAGTTGATGACAGTACTGGTGAGTCCACAATACACTCAAAGGTGATCCAGCAACATGATGTGGTCCATGGTATCAAATGCTGATGACAGATCAAGAAGGATGAGAATTGACTGGTTCCCTTGATCTCTTGCTCTGAGGTCTTTATGTGCCTGAACTAGTGCCATCTCTGTGCTCTACCTTACTGTGAACCTGGACTGGAATGGCTTATAGATGTCAAAGGTCTGTAGGTGTGCCTCAAGCTGCAGAGCCACTATCTTTCCAACAACCTTCCCTAAAATTGACGGTTAGAGATAGGTCTACAATTCACTAGGAAATCAGGATCCAGAGATGGTTTCTTCAGAAGGGGCTTCACCAATGCCTCCTTCAAGGCATCAAGGAAGACCTCCTCTGAGATTGAACACCAGACTATCCTGGTGAACACTGGACCAATAGCCTCCATGCATCCCACTAGGAGATGGGTCAGGCCAGGGTCCAGTTCACATCAAGTGTGCTGCAATATTGAGATCACCTCAGAGACCTCAGCCACCTCCACAATCCGAAACTCCACCCAAACAATAGGAGTGCCCCTGCTCCAACCAGACCCTACTCTGAGGGATGGAACTAGACCCACTAGCAAGATCCAGGCCCAATTAGAGGATACCCTGTCAGAGAAGAACAGATCAAACTCTTCACAAAGTGCTACTGAAAAAACTCTTTTCAGCTGTAGACAGACAGGATGGAGAAGCCAGTCCACTGTCTGAAAGAGATGAGCTGGTCTTCTTTTCCCTGTGGCAATTTCCATGGGCAGGAACTCTGCATTCTTATCGTTGATTGCCCTTTGATAATCAGCATAGTGATTCCTCAAAGCCAGTCTATCCTCCACTGATCAAGTTCGAACACCAGCAATGTTCCAACCTCTGACCTATGGTCTTCATCACCTTGAGAGCCCCATTATACCATGGGGGTCTCAGATGAGAAGACCTGGGATGTATACGGACCAGTGTGATAGCATTGAGTGTGTTGGAGACAGCCCTATTATAGGCTGCCACTGCATCACCCAAGCCAGTTTCACAAAGAGCACTAACACCGGAAAAATCAACTACAATCCCCTCAAAAGGTGGTAGCTGATAATCTCAACAGGGGAGGGACCTTTGGCGGGGCCAGAATGAGAATTTCACCATACAATGATCAGACCAATTGACTCAATCAATCCTGAGGTCAGTGACCTCAAGACCTAGTGAGAATACCAAGTCCAAGGTTTGGTTGTGATGGTGGGTCACAGAGGCAACAGCCTGTGCAAGGCCCAGCGATATCATCAGCTGGAGGAGATCAGATCCAAATTGCGAGGATTCATTTTTGACCCAGAGGTACATATCTATACACACAGAGGGGGCAAGAAAATATATGCTTACAGCAGAGTATGTATGTATGGACCTGTCACACTTGTCAGTTTAGTCAGAGGAAAGTGCTGACAGTAGTCAGTGATAGGCAGTTGACTGTCACATGGTCAGAAACATTTGAATGACAGTCACAGTCAATGCTATCACTGACAAACAGCATGAGAGCTGCCAAATCAGATAAACCAAAATTGATAGATGACAGCAGGTATTTCCTTTTCCACTGAGCTGTGTCTCTTGTAATTTGAGTGTAAAGCTAAAGTTGCTTAAGATTTACATTTTGAAAGCTGCAAAGTGGAAAAATGGCCATCACAATTCCTACACAGAGCACTCTCTTTTGACAGCTGAGCAAATTTGACAGCTCAGCAGGAAGGCTGTGATGTAGGTGCTGTCTTGCAGCTTAAAAAAATCAGTGAAGATTCACTGACAGGACAGTCCTCAGAAGTGTTTGTTTTCAACTGGGCTCCAAGCTGCACAAAACCAAATCAAAGAAAAATTCTTACCTTGAATGACCATGGCAAAATGCACATGTAAAACAACCACAACAACTGGTTTCAAATAAGACACCACACACAAACGAGGTTTTCAAACAGTTTTCATTACATTTCACTTACATTTCATCTTTAAGCAGGAGTGTATGGTACAAAATGGCCTCTCACACAATCTGCAAGGACTGAAATCAGAAGATGCAAGGCCTGATTCATGAACGGGTTGTGTCTGCTGCAAGTCCCTGGTGCGCCAAACATATGGTGCTGGGCTTGAGCAGACATTAATTGCAGAACGAGTTCTGATTGATGCGCCTAGACCTCAATAAGGTATACCAGCTCCCTCCCCTGGGTCTAACTTTGCATCCAAGGGGGGGGGGGTTCACATTGTGGGGCTTGTGCCAAACCTTTTGTGCAAGCTGCTGTAAAATGTGAAAAAGATTACAAATGCACCAGCCCTTCTTAAATAGGCTGCATTGCACCAAAGTGCTTTAGCGCAGCTGCACCAAACATTGTGGATGATGCAGGGTTTGGCACACTTTATGAATCAGGGCCACAGACACATGCTTTGGCCTTCTCCAGACTCATGAGTTGAATATTCTTGCCATGATTCTTTGAATTATTGGGTACTGTATGAGAGATGTTATTTCTATGAATGCATTCATTCTGTATTTCTATCAGTTTCAGTGTCTCTTTCAGTATATCTTTCACCCTCTCATTCTCTCTCTCCCTCTCTTGCTCTCCCTTTCCCTCACTCACTCTCTGTACAGTACGTCCAGCCTTTTGTACCTGTATGTCTGTATGTCTGTCTGTCATCATCTATCTATCTATCTATCTATCTATCTATCTATGTATGTCTGTCTTTCTCTCTCTCTCTCTCTACCATCCTGTCTATCTATTCACTGCATCTATCTCAAATTCAAATGAATGTATTAGTATGGCAAGGTATACAGATGATGTATCTCTACTGTTTGTACATCAAAGTATAAATAAGACATAAACATACTACAATGCACTTTAATTCACACACCTGCAGTATGTTTTATTTTAAAGATAATGGTACTACACATGGTTTGCAGCTGTTTCTGCAGCATCATTCCATTTCTCAAGCAGTATACAAAGTTTTGCTTTATCATTTTTGTGCTTGAAATTGGCCTATATGGCTATTTGTCTGTCTAGCTACAGTATCTATATACAGTATCTGCTTGTCTGTCTGTCTGTCTGTCTATCTATCGATCTATCTACAATATCTACAGTATATATCTATCTGTCTTGTATCTGTATGCATGTATGTATGGATCTGTCTGTCTGTCTGTCTAGCTATCTATCTAGGTATTTATCTGTCGGTATGTCTGTCTGTCTTTCAGTCTGTCTATCTCTTTTTTTGCCCTTTCTTTCATTATCTCTTATTAGTCTTTCATTGTGTCTTATGACTGCAACTCAGAATGATTCACAGGTTGATTTTAGTTCAGTAATTCGTAGCAGTAGCAACATGCAGAGACTATCAATACTTCACAGTCCTGTGTTAGCTGAGTAATTTGCTGTCAGACAGCAGCAAACAGAAACTCTCAATGCTATTCAGCTGTGATTTACCTAAAACAAGCAGCAGTAGTGACAACAGCCTGAAAATGAGCATGTATTGCAACTGAATACAGAAACGATAAAAAAGAAATCTTTCATGCTTAAAAATATCTGTCCGTTATTATTGTCTTTACCAGTCAATGTACTATTTTATAAGTGAAACAACATGCTCCATAGTTTGTGGATTGTGCAGGATAAACCACAGTTATGGGTACTTAAAGCCACTTAGTTTTACCTCATGGCTCCAACACTAATAACTGTGTTTTTTTCCTGCACAACCCATACCCTGCAAGGTGATGATGTCTGCATGATATATACTCCTGAGAAGAGGAGTTATATGATAACTATCAGTTGATGAGCATGTACTTACCTGAAGCTCCCAACCTGATCACTTATTTGAATTCTTTATACCTGACAATATTGCTACACTGGTGTTCGTGGCTATGTCCCACCATGTCTCACAAGGTCAATCAGTTGGTTTTATGTGATAATGGTGAGTCTTTAACTGTGCTGATCACATAGAGAGAGAACAAAAGTGCTCAATGTGAAAAGGGCAAAACACATAACAGCGACCATCGCAAAAAGTGACAGTCGCTTACTACATCAAAAATAGCAAACAAATCAAGTATTTTTATGTGGGGATGCTACACCCCTGCACCCCCCAAATGATGAATACTAACTCCAGTGGGAGCAGACTTAGAAAAAGAATAAAATCCCCACGAAGAAAAATATTTCCCTGTACCAGAACCCAAACCTGGCACCACAGGCTTCAGGGGCAGTGGCTCAAGCCACTGCACCATAAAAACAGTTTGGCAGGGCTTAGCCAAACTACTCCTAATATAGTCTTTCAGTGAGTGTAGTGAGTATAGCTCACTATTACACTCACTGTAACTACTTCTCAGCCTTTTCTTACTGTCAATCTAAATTACCAGCGGTATTGTTGAGTCACTTATATTGAGCCACTCAATAATACTCGCTCATATCACTGTACATACAATCAGCCACTCTAATTAACAATGGTTAAGTTAATCTATTTTATTGCATTTGAAACAAAGGAATTTTAGTGTTCTAACTAAGGATGGGAGAACCACAGAAGCCTCTAAGGTTCGGATGTGTCATAAAATGTTCTGATCATCATCCGAACCTGATCAGAACCTTAGAAACCTTTTACTTTAAAGTACTGAATCTCTTTAAATCCTAATCTCCATCCATAAGCTATGGTTAATGAAGGGAGAGGAATCTAAAAATAAATAGGAAACGGTCTGCAATATAGATCTGACTCACTCTGCCCTGTCTCCATAGTCAGCCTTATTTCTTGGTTTCTCTACTATCCTCAGCCTTCTTCTTAGAATAAAAGACCTACCAGGGAGTATACAGTATGTTATACTCCAATGTTATATTAATTCTAAGAAGCTTACCAGAAACTGAACAAAAGTTCTTATTAGGTTCTTTTACAGAAATTGGTGCAGGTTCGGGAAGGTTCTGAACAGATCTATACCAGTATTCCCATCCCAGTTATAACTACATAGAACTCTGGGGATTGTGCTAATAGTGTAACAGTATTTTCAGTTATAACAGAAACTTTCATCACTGAGCAACACTGCATAACTATAAAACATTGTATAAGACAAGAGCTGCTCATACCAACCTTAGCATATATGGAAGACATGGAGATCACCTTTCTAGGAAGCCATTTAAACAACTGCTCCTTGTGGCATCTCACCAACTTACTACTTAAGAATGATAATGGCACCAAAAGAAGTCTGAACTGTGAACTTGATAACTATCTCAGCAGCATCAGAGTTGCAAAACTTACAGTGACAGATCATTTGCATGAATTCAAGACATCTAGGAAATAAATCACCATAGTGAAACATTATGTCAGTAATAGTGAAGACCAAATTATTGTAGAAACATTGAAGACATTGCTGAGAATGTCCAGTAGGAAAAGATCTGAAAGTTAACGATAATTCTGATGCTTGAGAAATGCATCAATCATATGGACCAACCAAGTCCTTCCTCAGAAGCGTATATGTTACCGGGGGTTAATTCCAATAGTTTTTGATTCAGATTCCTAAGACTGTCACTGTGCATATAGTAGATTGAATATGTACTGACACATTACTGCATACGAAACATGTTAGGATGTATGATCTCCTTTACTAGGGGGTCCTTGGTGTTTTGTTTTTTTAATTGGGCACCAATTTTGACAATTGATATATCTTGTAAAAAATCTTGTTACAGCACTGAAGGTTTTAGTGTTTATGAAATATATTATCTGGTTGAGTATATAGTTCATAAATTGTCTCCAGATAGTTTTAATAGTGTATGAATATGTGAAAGTTTGTTCATTCTAGGGAAACTTTTCTTTATATACACCAATTGCCATAGATAGAAAATTTCTGTTTTATAGTATTTAACATGGAATACTATTACATTTTTAACATATACTTAAAATAGTACTAAATCTAATGGTCTTGCATTTAATTAAGAATGTATTCACATAACACAATCACTCATTCATAATGTAAGTTAATGAAACTGTCTGGCCTCTCGAAGGATTCCTCTTTTCTGCCTCTGTTGACATTAGACCTTGGAGTGCTTCACAACAGCCTGCTAACTTAAACTGGTTCCTTGCATTTAAACTCCAGTTATGGTTTAAAAAAGGTATTTTAAATAAATGAGAATTCTTTCTGTTTTTTTATGTATGATCTGGGTGTCAATAGAATGTGATTTTCCAAACAACTGGCATAAGCTTCTGAGGAATGACTTGGTTATTCTGAAAGGTTAGACACTGTTTTCTTTTGTTACATCTATATTGGTCCAATAAATGGTATCATACAATTTGTTTTTGGATCTGTTCTTATAAGGACCAATATGACAACTAACTAATTCTGTGTGTCAATTATATAGAAAATAGATATTTACACAATAATGGAAAACAGATATTGGCACAATAACTTAAGACTGATTGATGAACTGTACCTGACAAGAATGTGCACAACATGATGGATCCAATTAACAGTCGAAAACAGAAAAGTGGTGCATGGTAGAAACTCTGGTTGCAAATACGTGCCCATTTCACTGGAATGCTATGCATAGCCATGTGAGAGGCACAGTCATGCAAGACTTTGTACAGAGTGCAACGGAAGTTACACATGATAATCTTAGCAACTGCAAAGCATAACAAGTAATTGACTACTGTTTGCTCTGACAGGCTAGAATGATATACACACAGTCAAAGATATAAATAATGTCACAATATTCTGATAGTGCTGTTCACAATTTGCATTCTATTGACATGAAAGGGGGTAATTGGTAGGTCCCTTTAACCTCTGAAGCTAGAGAGCAGAATGTATTTATCACTGCATTTGGCTTTAATTTCTTGTCATGTAATTCAGAAAAAAACTGCACCAGTTACCTTTCAAAGGCTGATTGAAAGAGTGTTATCTGGAGTAGGCCACATCACCTTGGCTTGTATGGATGAATCTGATATATTTAGACAACTCTGGGAGGAGCATGTCACACATGTGAGAGAGATACTCAGAAGACTGCAAGCTGCAAAGGTAGCAGTCAAAGTAGTAAAGTGTCAGATGGGCATGGTAAAAGTGCCATACTTAGGGCACTCAAAGGTGGAGATTATAGAGGGATGGGCCAAGCTCTCAATCAAAAACATAGTATGACTACAGGATACTAAAGGAGATTTGTTGCTAGTTGCAGACTGCCTCACTGACCTAACAAGTGTATGAAAAATGTCACAGGACAGAATGATGTGAGAAGGCCTTCTGTCAGCTGAAGCAAGTCCTAAGCCAGGCTTCAGTACTAGGCAGTCCTGACTATGGTCTAAAACTCATAGAGCCCACAGATGCATTAAATGTTATGGTGGGGGCTGTAATGAGACTGGTCATTTCCAAAAGGTGAAGAACATCCAATAGATTACATAAGCCAGAAATAACTGCCAAAGGAAAGAAAACATGCATCACTATTGAAAAGGAGTGCTCAAATGGTGTTTAGGCTTTGCAGAAATTGCAAAAATACTTAAACGGCAGCACATTTACTGTAGCCATAGACCATAACCCATTGACATGGCTATAGTGTAAGAGCAGTGAGAATGTCACAGAAGTGGAATATGTGCATCCCACATCACAAGAGCTCCCACAATGCAAATTTTGCTGGACTGACCTGTCATATAGCATAATATGCCCTATGTAACCTTGGTGTGGTACAGTCATAAAGTGATGATATCATATTTGGGAAAGATGGTGTTGCATACATGTATATAGTTTTTATTCAAAAACATAAGTTACAGTTATGGGCCTTTATTTAACTTCTTTATTAGCAGCTGGAGTAGTAACCAAATGGTCAATAGTTTATGTATCTGCAAGATTCTAAAGCCTCTCAAGCCCCAAAAAAGTTGCCACTACCTCACCAAGGGGGCCTGACAGAGGATGTCTGATGGTGCTTCTAAAAGCTTTGAAGGCAGTTATAACTCTGATTGAGGGATCCTTTCAATCATTGAAGTATATCAAGCAAAACAGAGGAAAGCAGGAAAGGCAGTGATGGGCATAAAGGCAGAGACGGAGGAAAGAATAGCCAAAGGGGTAGCTAAAGGGGATAAGACTTTCTTCAGGTACATAAGTGAGAAGAGGAAAGCAAGGGGAGGAATTGTGAGGATAAGGAGGGAGGCAGGAGGAGACTGCACAGAAAAGGATAAAGAAAAAGCAGACATCCTGAATAGGAACCTCTACTCAGTCTTCATAGTGGAGGAAGGGGGAACAGAACCCAGGGGAGCAGTAGGAACAAAGGTGAGGTAGGTGGGCACAAGTCCATTTTCAGAGAATAAAGTCCTGAAAGTACTAGCAGCTCTGAAAGTGGATAAGGCTTTGCAACTGGATGAGACTCATCCAAGAATACTAAAGACATTCAGAAAGGTGCTAGCTGTTCCACTGAGGGTCTTATTCTACAGCTCACTGGAAACAGGTGTATTTCCAGAGGACTGCAGCGGAGCAGATGTAGTCCCTCTCCACAACAGCAGCCGTTTGGAGGAGGCTAGCAACTATAGGTCAGTCAGTCCCACATGAGTGGTGGGGAAATTAATGGAAACCCTGTTAAATGAAAGTTTGGTAGAGTATCTTGAATTCAGTTGTCCATGTGAACAAAGGCAGGATGGATTCATGGTGAGGAGGTCATGATAGGTGAAAATAATTGATTTATTGGAATGGCTGTCCAGAGAAATAGATTGGGGAGGGCAGTGGATGTGGCCTGTCTGGACTTTTGCATGGCCTTTGTTACTGTGCCACACAAGAACCTGATAAATAAATACAGCAGCCTGGGAGTGGGATCCAAAGTGAGGAATTGTGTAAGGAACCAATTAATGGATAGGTGACAGAGTGTGTTGGTTAATGGCACTCACTCTAATGAGGAGAAGTGATCAGTGGGGTGCCACGGGACTCAGTAGGGGGACCAGTGCTCTTTTCAATGTCTTCAAAAATGGCATTGCAGAAGAACTGGAAGAAAATGTATGCCTTTTTGCAGATGACAGCACAATCTGTAATATGGAGGACACTCAGGAGGGGAATGGAGAGAATGTGTAGGGACTTTGGGAAACTTGAGTGGTCAAGAGTATGGCAGTGTGGGTTCAATGACAAAAGGTTTACAATCATCCACCTAGGGAATAACAGCCCTGGTGTTGAGAACAGGATGACAGGGAGGTACTGACAGTCACTAAGCAGGGATGGGAACTTAGGGGTTATCATATCTGATGACCGTAATGTGGCAGGGCTCTGTAACAAAGTAGAAGGTAGGGCTAGTGACATGTTTGGATTCATAGGAAAGAGTATCTCCAGCAGGAGGAGAGAGGTGGTGTTGTCACTGTATCTCTCTCTCTCTCTCTCTCTCTCTCTCTCTTGTGAGACTCCTTCCTGGAGTATTGTGTCCATTGAGACCACACCTCAAAACTTACATAGACAGGGTGGAGGAAGTCCAGATGAGGGCAGCTAAAATAGTGCAGTTTTTTTCATCAAAAGCCCTACTGTATGAAGAGAAACTGAGGGATCTCAACATCTATTCTCTGGATGAGAGTAGAGCAAGATGGGGCACAATAGAGACCACCAAGTACCTCATGAGGATAAACAGGGTGCAGGAGGGGATTCTCTTTCAAAAGAGAAAGAGCACCAGGACCATAGGGTTACTGGGTTCATCGGTCCAGGTGTCTGGGGCATCCCAACTATGTAGGTGGCTGAGCATGGGCACAGGACATAGAATGAGGGGAACAAGGATGGACATCTGCAAAAAGTTGGTGAGAGAGAGAGAGAGATCACTGGCAGGGTGTTGCAGACACCTCAAAAGTTTATACTATATGTATGTATGCAAAATTAGAAGTTTTAAACCACATCAAAAGTTCACAGCATAATTAAAAGCACTATAGAAAAAAAATGACAAAGCACACATTCCTAGTAGTATCTGCTTACCAGATTTGGAGTTTTAAAACTTCATCATTTTTATTCAGATTAGCACCAATGTAGGTCCAAGCCCACTTAACATGCATTGTTTTATATACAGCATGTGTTACTTCAAAAATGCCAAAATGGTTGTTATAATAGTTACAGGTTTTGGAGACACTGTACCTCAAATTTTAACTTCCCAGCAAGAAACTATTATAGAGCAGATGCAACATTACTGTGCAAAAACTGAGATTATCAATCAATTGGAAACACTGAAATAGAGAATTTGTCCGCAGAAAAAGATTAATCTGAATGGTCCATCAAGTCTTCCCAAATGTATGGCTACCTAACCAACTGACCTAATGTCATGGTTATTTAATACCCCTAAATCCCTCACTCTGTAGTCTGCATCCATTCCTTTTTCTATCTGCTTCTGGGCATAAAAGTTAGTTTGTTATGTCACAACTAGTTTTAAACTCAAGTCAGTGTTTTTGCATCTTTTAGTTCCTTTGCTATTTTTGTCCATGACTCAGCCACCCTTTCAGTGAAGAAAACCTTTCTCACACCTTTCTTGACTTCACAACCCATCAATTGTGTCCTCTTGTAACTGCATCTTTACATAGAAACATACTTTGACAACAGATAAGGACCGCTTGGCCCACCTAGTCTGCCCATTTCCCTATCTATTAGATAAGCTGTAGGTCCTAGTTAACCAACAGCCTGCAGTACTTCTTCCTACACCCCAAAGAACTGCTTTATGTCTGTCCCATGAATTCTTGAATTCCCCCACTGTTTTTGACTCCATGACCTCCCCAGGAAGGCTGTTCCATACATAGATACATAGAAGTTGATGGCAGATAAAGACCTCTTGGCCCACCCAGTCTGCCCTATGAATCCCTACCTAGTATGAGACCTGATGCCCAAATTGAACTCTGGAGCCCCCCCACCTTACCTCCAGGATACCCTTGTGTCTGTCTCACTTCTTCCTTACCCCTTCCAATCTCCATCAGCACTGGTGTCCCCAAGGTTCTGTCCTTGGCCCTATACTCTTTTCAACATTCCTGAATTACCTCCCTGCTGCCTGTACCTCTGTATCCATCCATGTGTACGCAGATGATACAGTTCTTTTTGCTTCTGGTTCCACCCCTTCTGACCTGATGGCCAAGCTCCAGCTGGACTTAGACAACATCCAACACCAGTTCCATTCAAATCAATTGTCCCTCGATGCAAAAACAACAAAATAGTCTCCTTGACCTTTGGCTTGAGGCAGAAGCTCTCCAGGCTTGCTGCCTTCCCATCCTTCCACACTTTTGATGGGGCCATGATCAATGATGTTCCCTCCTTTAAGTACCTTGGGTTCTGACTTGACTGACACATCAACTTTTCTGATCATGTGAATGCTATCCAATGAAACCTACACCTTAAATTAGGGGCACTGTACAGGAACAGTGTTGCATCCCCCTGCCGGCTTGCAAAGCTATTATCCAGAAAATTATTCTCCCTATTTTTGTCTATGGAGACATTGCCTACAGTGTTGCTCCTAAGTCCACCCTGATCAGACTGGATTCCGTCTTGCACTCCTCCTATCACCTTGCTCTGGACTGTCCACTACACACCCACCATTGCTCCCTTTATACCTTTCTTTCCCTTTCCTCCCTTGAAGTCAGGTGCCTTGCTCATTGTACTTCCTTTGAAGCTAAATACTTGCTAGGCTCTCTCCTCTCCTATCTCATCTCCCTCACCCACCCCTTCTCATTACACATTTTGCAACTCTTGCTTTTCTTCCCTGGCACTCCTGTCTAGGACATCCTCAACTAGACAGGTTGCCTTCTCCTACTGCTTCCCTAATCTTTGGATCCACTCTGCCTCTTTCCTACACTCTGTTACCTCACTTCACCTCAAATTCTCTTCTCACTTCTGCAACTGCACCTGATTCCCACTTCTATACCACCTTCCTATCCTTCTACTTCCTCCTTTCCCCATCCTTGTCTCCCCACCTCTTACTCCCTGACCTAACTCCTGCTATATACCCACCTCCCCCTCTTCAATTATAGCCTTCTTTGATTCCCTCTGAATAGCTTTGCTAACATTTGTCTACATTTATTGCAATCTGCATTTTAATTAGCACCCTCTTGCTACACTCCTGGATGGATTTCTGATATATCCCTTGCCATTGTACATTGTGTTTATATAACCTATCTATTGTAGCTGTATGTGATGCTTATTGAATTGTACATACTTGTCTATTGTCTATCTTTTGTAGCTTGTTTTTGATGCTTTGTTCTGTTTTTTTTCCTGCTATGTAAATTTTGTATCTATTGGTACTTATGTCCCTCCTTTAACCCCTCCCCCCAGTATGCACCTGGAAATGAGCTACTATCAGCTCCGTATGTCTTTTCTAGTGAAACTTTTGAAATAAATAAATATGTTTTGTGGCCCATTACTGTATTAGCTCTAAACTGTCTGTGTCTTTTCTTGGTGAATACGTGAAAAAAAATTCAAAATATCCTCTGCATGTATGACTCTGGTCCCCTTCCCAGTTTTATAATATGATTTATAAAGTGGAGCCAAAAATCCTGTATTCTGATTTATCAAAACAGGTCACCTGACAATGGATTAGTCCTCTGTAAACCCACAGTTGCCTTGCCGCACTACAAAATCCTGTGTGACAGCAATGTAAAGTGACCTTTACAAATTACTCAACCAGAGAAACATGCAAAAAACTACAACTAGGGCATCCTCATTGGGACAAATCCACCTAGTAGAGGACTACAACTATGGCATCCTTAGAAGGACAAATCCATTAGTAGAGATGCACAGATATGTGTTTTTTGCCCGGATAGCAGTTTCAGATATTTTTAAAATCATATACAAACAGGTCGGATTAAACATCGGGTCAGATACTGATGCGGGTGGGGGCGCGTTAAGAAAATGAACTTGAAATGGGAAACGTGCAAATGTAAAAACATTTAAATGTACACATTTTATTAAAGCACACTTCTAAAAAGTCTATCAAAGACTTTAAAAAATGTGTATGTATATTATCAGTCAGAATTAAGCTTCGACAGCAGTAGCAGCATTATTAAATAAAATAGTTACACTTTGTAATGTAAACCTAGCATGACATAAAATGCAGCATAAGAGCAGCACAAAGCACAAGCAGAAAAATCATAAAAAATAATCAACAAGCAGCATGACCAAGCTAAGCTACTGGGTATAGTTCAAAAAGTTCTGTTTTAAAAACACCAGCATGTTCACATTCTCTGCCGACAGCCGTGACCTGCGTTCAGTGATAATGTCCCCGGCAGCACTGAATACCCACTCACTCTGTACACTTGTTGGTGGTGCTGACAAGTATCTTTTGGCTATTTTGGCAGATGTAGGAAATCAGGCTTTATTAGCATCCCAGAATTGAATAGCATCAGATGTGCTTTTCCTTGGTAGCAGACTTTCCGATAAATATATTTCTATCTCTGTTTTCCTTAAAATGTCAGTGGCACCATCAGAAGCTACAAAAAGAGAAATTAGAATTAGGAGAAAGAACAGTGTGACAGAATAGGGAAACATTATTAATAAAAAATATACATACTTTCCAGAGGCACAGCACTGGATTGTGTGAATGTGTCCCATGGGTCATCTGCTTCCCCCTCAGGCTTGATAGTTGTTGGGATGTTAGGGTTTGACCTTCTTGCATGAACATCAATAATCTCCTTGACTAGCTGCTTTACAACTGCTCGGGCAAAGCTTTTTCCTCTTTCAGTTCTAAAAAATTGGAGTTTATATCTAGCATTGAGAAGTGTGGCAGCAATTACTTCTTTGATGATTCATATGGCTTAAATTGAGTTTCCATAGCTGCAAGTAGTGTGTACTATACACGCCTCTAGTGTCTGGTGTTCTCTTTTTATTTTTTTGAGCTGGTGCTTTATAATTCTCTAGTTGTGCATTTGTTTTTCTTTTTTCAGCATTTCTGACTTTTCAGCTACTAGTTCATTGTGCTCCTCTTTGAGTTTATTTCTAAGATGATTCAGTAAACTTGAAGTCCCATACATCTTTATGGATGAGACCCGACTTATAAAGGTAGGAGTTGTACAGACAACACATTTTGCTCTGGAGTCTGTGTCACATTCCTGGATAAAATATTGCCAAATAAGGCTTTTTGTCTTTTGGGACATTACCGATGCTTTCAGATGGCTTTTGGTGTTATGAAAAATTAAAAAGAACTAAATGCAGGTGAAGTGGAAGCACAGCATAAGACCGCAAGCAAAAACAAAATAGATTTTGGAGCATAGGCCACAGCAGTGCACACATCAGCAGTCAGCAAGTCAGCAGCATGTGGAACAGTCAGTAACCGACCTGTTTAAATAGGGGAACCCGATCGGGCCGGATACTTAAAAAATGGCGAAAATCTGATCTGGTCAATTTATTGGTTCAGATAACCATGCATCTCTACCCATTGGGAGGAAGAACTCTTTCATTACAAATGCATGTAAACAGTGTTTTTTTTAATATTTATTTAGGTAAACCTCTATGCTAAAGTTGCCCATTTTATAAGTGGATTAACCCACTCCAGAGCAAGGGTTTACTGAGCATTAATCCATGACTGCATGGTTCAAGTCACTCTGCCTGTGGCCTTGTGCCTCAACCCACCCCCCACTCCCACCCAAGTGTGGATTAATGCTCAATAAACCAATGCTCTGTCATGGGTAATCCCTCCATATTTAGAAAATTATTTTATGATTCCAGTATCTGTTATACTATTGATTTGTAACTCCTCTGTGTCCCCTGTTGCTGCTGTCATGCTGAGCTCTGAGGGCTATACTTTATGCAAATGAGGCACAAAGTGCACCTTAAGGCAGTTGTGATTTTTTGAGGTACAGCTCAAGAAGTCTTACAAAATCACAAGTGCTTCTTTAAGACTTTCATATAGTCTTATTTACATAGTGCAAATGGTGTGCACTGTGCTACAGGGCACCAGCAAAGTGGTACATGGAGCATTTAGAATCTGATAGAGCTACCTGGTCCTGGAATTATAAAACAATGCTTTTTAACTTGCACTTTTATTTAATGGAGTTTGGGGACATGGGCAATATACACAGAGGATAGTATTTTTCTTTAACAATAGTGGCCCTATCATGAAGCAACATTTGGCAACACTTTTTAATTGATTGAAATGAAATAAGAAGTAATGTGTGCTACAATGTGATACCTACTTGCAAAGTTATCAGCACACATTGCATTGTAATGTGATTTATAATGAGGAATTAGAACACCTGAATTGACCCCAGCTGGAACAAGCTTTGATCTTTGAATCCAAATGTAAATACCTGGATAAGACTACATATGGAAACAGGTTTGCTGTCCATAATTAATTTCATAGTTAACCACTGGTAGAGCATTTGGAATTAGAAGTTTTTTGTTTTTGCTTCATAGGCAAGACATATTCATTTGTAAAGTATATTTTCAGTGTACTGTGCGTATTGTGTACAATATAAAACAAAAACTATTGAATAGTATAATGCAGTTTGTAAGTACTAACAATGGGCTAATAATTCACAAAAAAAACACAGTGAATAGAACTTCTTTTGAAGCAGTTTTAAAGAGTTTCAAGGAGGGTAACAAAATAATACCTTTGAGGAAGTGTTCTCCAAAATAATTTGTGACTGGCGTAGATCAACCAGTTATCTCAGTTCAGACCATGGTACTGTAGGGTGATCCGGGTAGCCCATGAAAATAGAACTTTTCTAGTGGGTCTACTCTGTCAATAAAATCAATCAATCACTACAAAGCACCTCCTGGGACGATGTTAGTGCTATTGGAGGGGTCTATAGCTAGAGGTGGTATAAGAGCTAGAACTCACGTAGTCTGTTCAGGGCCTTGGACGTCAACAGTTTGAAATCAGTTTGTAACCAGTAAAAGTCAACAATATTCTCACTTTCCTGGGATCCAATTGCCTATTCCACATTGGTTAAACCCCCAAAGAAGATACAGTAGCTACACTGGTTTCACCTTTCTTCAGCCCCAAGGGGGTTCTTTTGTTCAGCATTGCTAGAACTCCCTGTCTTCACCTCATGGGTCTGGGGAAATTATATCAACCCCTGTCTCAAAAAAAACACAGTCACTCTAGCAGCAAAAGTATTTCTTTCCAGCCCCCATACTGCAATACAGATAGCGACTCAATGTACTTCTTGCCATCTCCCTCTGTTGATTGCTAAAATGCCCCAATTTGGCTGCTACTGCTGTCACAGACTACATTTTCATTTAGGCCAGAGCAGGCAACTCTAAAGCCCTGCATCTCTCCCAAGCAAAACCTTGACCTTCCAACTCTTAAAGGCTACCCATTTCATCGCTTCCAGCACACATATCTACTCTGCCCATTATTTGTGAGAGTTGTACCACTAACCATAGTACAGTTCAAAAGGCCCAAATCTGGGCCGTCCATAACACTACAATGTGGTACCTCTTGGGTGCCCAGAATCATAAAGCAACCCTGCAGTAGGGGTGTGCCAATTCTGTCTCATGAATAATCAGCAAGCTTTCCTAATCAGGTCACCAAATACATGGCAATTATTATTTGTTTTTCAACACTGGGCCAAAAGTTGCCTAAAAAGAAATAAAAAACAAAGAGCTGTAGATCACATACAGTTTACAGTAATAATGTAGGTAGGCAAAATGGACAGACTGACTGGGCCAAGCAGTCCTTATCTGTAGTCAAACTCTACATTTTAATGTTTCTAATAGATCTACCCCACCTCAGGTGACCAGAAGTAGTCCCATGACAACCCCTGCTGACAAAACCATCTCCCACCCACCACTTCTCTCCCTAGTACTACTGGGGCAAAAGGAAAATCTCTGACATTCTGCTAGCTCATTTCAACATACAACTCTACTTGTATCATCCTACCCTCCTCCCTAGATCAAGTGCCCTCTTTGAGCACAGAACCAGCAGTGTTCACTAGTGAGATTACCTGACTTAAATCCATGGTTGGGGGGAAGGAAAAGTAGTATGAAACCAGGTTCTCAGTTGGGCATCTCTACTGTCAGCATGATACATCTTCTTATACAAACTCTCCACCTAACCTAGCTTTATCTAATCACTTTATGTGCTCCAGCAGTTTGGTTCTGGTGCCCTCCTTGGTTCCTACTCAATAATGGGATGATGGTTTAATTTCCCAGGAGATAACTGTACTCCTTACAACCTCAGTCACCACCCTGTATATGTCAGATTTAATGCTGCTCATATTGTCTCAGGCACATGAGAGGGGCTAAGGCAGTTTACCTATCATCACTGAATTATTCATACTCAGTTCAGGACTCTAGACACAAGCCTGGACTTGAGATACAGTAGCAGTGGTGTTATATGGTAGAAGTTCAATTTGTCTATACCCTCCCCACCATCTCATGGACCGTATAACATTGTAAGACACAGTGTTTGTTATCGCCCCTCCCCCCACCTGCGGGCTGCAGTATTGTCTCTGCTCCCTCTCCTGTACTGTAAAGGACACTGAGACACAACATGTGTTCCTATCTTCCCCTTCCACACACACACATACTTAATACCAGAAACATTTTCTCTCCTCCATTTGCTGGAATCCAGCACATGTTCAGATTAGAGAGCTGTGAAGTTGCAAAAATTCGCTCTATGTAAAATTTCACATATTTTAAATGATCCGCAAAGTTTTCTGCAGTTCAAAGTTGTAGTTTGCATTCTATTTGCAGTTTCATGAAATTTCAAATTTGAAAACTTCAACACATGTTAATTCAATGATCAAAGTATCTCAGATCTGCGAAACTGGAACTTCGCTGTCAAAGTTTTGTATAATATTTGAAGTTTGCAATGTACCATGAGGTAGGTGGTCGCATGTTGATGAACAGCCAATAAGAAGCTAGTTTGGTCATTCTCTGAGTGTAGTGTGTTGGAAAGAGAGAGAGAGCAGAACTTGTGCTTGTTGTAGCAGCCTGGAGTCAAAATCTAAATATAGCATAATATTAAAGATCATTTTGGTGGTCACATTGCTTCAAAACTGTGTTTGTGAGTGCCCTGTGCACACACAGTACTTTTTATTTTGATCTTCTCCTGTATGCTTTACTATAAGTACTTAATTTTGTTTTAACAGAAAAGTAGTAGTTTGGTGGCCTGTGTGGGAGAGGGCAGCAGCAATTTAGAAGGCACATTTGTGTTCAATAAAAAAAAATCACTGGTCCAGTGCCCTGTATTTTCTTAAGAAAAACATTACTTTTCTGACTGCTTTAACCAGTGATTGCTGTTTGTGTCCTGTCAGCACACATGTTAGGGAAAAAAATCACTGTCCTGACTGCAATTTAACTCAAGTGATTGCTGTGTCCCTGTTGGCAAACCTTTATTTAGAAAAAAAAAAAATCACTGTCCTCCTGACTGCGATTTAACCAGAGTGATTTTTGTGTCCCTGCATGCCCACCTATGCTAGGAAGAAATCACTGTCCTCCTGACTGCAATTTAACCACACCAGAATGACTGTTGTGTCCCTGTGTGCACACCTGTGATAGGAAAAAATCACTGTCCTCCCTACTGCAATTTAACCAGAATGATTATTGTGTCCCTGCCGGCACACCTTTATTTAGAAAAAAAATCACTATCCTCTTGATTGTGATATAACCAGAATGATTGTTGTGTCCCTGCTGGTACACCTTTATTTAGAAAAAAAAATCACTGTCCTACTGACTGAGATTTAACCAGAGTGATTGTTGTGTCTCTGCGTGCACTGAAGAATGACTGGGAAGAAAAGGGCAACTAAAGGGAGAGGTCATTGAGCAGCTTCAAAGAACATTGCTCAATTTATGGTCCCTAATAGTGGTGGAGGAACCAAAAATATGTCAGTGAGAGCAGAGGGACAGCATTCAGATGACTCTGTGGCAGGCAGTAGCAGTAGTAGCAATGTATTTTGCCCTGGTGGTGGCTTTCCTGCCTCTAAGTTTTTCTCTGCCAGATCTATGGTAGACGTGTTAATGGCTGTGTCAATGTCAAGTGACACAGTGAAGGGAAGCAGCAGTACCACCACCACCAAACAAACAACTGTGAGCATGGAGGCAGTTGGTTTTGAAGTGCAATTAGAAAATTGCGCTATTGGTGATTGTGGGTCAGAGGTGGAGCCTAATAATATGTGCCCAATGTGTGAGGGTGAGGTGGTACATGTTGAGCAGCATGAGGATGCCAGTCATGAAGAAGAGGTGTGTGTCACATAACATGTTGCCACTGAGGAGGACAGACCTGCATAGGATGAGGAGAATGCCAGCTTTTTTGCAGACTATGATCTGGATGATGTGTCAGACATAGATCACTCATGGGAGCCAGAAAAGAAAAGGGCAAAAGAGGCTGTTACAGAACATGTCTTTCCTGTTGCCTTAACTGCTAGAAACACCAAGGAAAAGGACCCCCCAGCACTGTTTCTCCCATTTTTCCATTTTTCAATCACCCCACAACATAATAAAGAGCAAATTGCCTCCTTTGCTATCCCAGTCATCTTGGTACCAAGTAAATACAAGGCCCCAGAAATCCCTAGTGTGGTATTTTTATGTACTGGACCCATCTGACAAGACAGTGGCAATTTGCCAACTGTGTCAAACTTGAGTAAGTAGGGGTAAGAAGGGCAGTCACCTTGGCACAGATGGGCAACATACTCACCTTAAAAACAGGCACCCAATTCAGTGGTGTAAACACCAGAAGGCAGCCACCGCCAGTGGTTCCGGTCCATCCAAATCACTGGGAAATGTAAGCCAAATACACCCGGCATTACATGAGGGAGATGGAGGTGCGGGTGAGGAGGAGGACATCTTTCTGGTACTGGATGCGGAGGATTCTGGAAGTGGGCCAAGTAGTGGTCCTAGCAGCAGCATTACCACCCCAAGTCAAAGTGTAATTGCTACCCCTGTAATGAAAAACAAAAAAGGTGCTGAGGTGTATCATGCAGTGCCTATGAGTACCATTGGCAATCCCAGTCAAGGAGCACCCCATTAATGGCACAACAATGAGGCAGGATGTTTGGCACACCACCAGGTGCATCACCAGCAACAATATCAAGAAAAGTTCAGCTGACACTGCATTCCATTTTGGATCGGCAAACTACATTTCTTTTTTTTTTGAAACTCAACATCTTTATTGTTTTCATCCAAACACCAAACCAAATACAACTAAAAAAATTAACCAAACATAAAAATAGCCAGTATGGACAAGGAATGACATAACACCAGACTGCTTCTGGATCAAATAAAATCAAAATAACAGTACCAATACACCCCTGAATCCCCTTCCATCCCTCCTCCCCCATCCCACACCCCACCCAACCCCCACCCCTGGAGTGTGCCTGATAAACACAACAAATCAGAGAGAGATCAAGACAATATAAACCAGCAGTTAACCAATACCAAAGGAGATTAACAATTAGCGGTAAGCAGAGACATGCATTTTCAAGATCTTAATTCACATATAGGGCATATAATTACCCCATTTGTGATTGAATGAGTCCATACAATTCCGGAAACTGGCCATCAGTCTCTCAGTATTGAAGCAAAGTGACATTTCTTTCAACCATTCAGCATATGTTATAACCAATTGATCTACCCAATGTTTAAGAACCAGTCTCTTAACTACGAGAGAAATTAGGGCCATATGAAATCTACGTTCCTTCATTTTGATAGTTGAAAACATCCCGAGAATACATATCTCTATGGTAAACAATTCCTCCAGTCCTAGTAGAGGATCTAGGTTGGATTGAATTGTATTCCATAGTGGTGCCACCTTGTTACAATGCCAGAAAATGTGGGTCAGATTCCCTTCAGATGTACCACAACTGGTACAGATTGCCGCTTGAAGCCTACCCAATCTGGCTAGTTTGACTGGTGTATAATACATGTTGTTTAGAATATGATACTGAATGAGTCTATGCCTGTCTTGGGTAAGATATCTGTGCAGATCCTTCCAGATCTGACTCCATATAGGAATAGTGTCCGACAGGAGGGAAGTCAAAATTTTAGAGCCCGGGAGGGCATTTGGGAATTTGATTCCCAAGAGAAAGGAATAAATCACTGATATTCCATGGGATTTGTTGGCGTATTCCTGTATCTGTTCCAAGAAAGACCTGACCTGAGACTGCCTAAATGTGGTTCCAAAGCTGGACGCCGTAAGATGTCTCAGCTGGAAAACTTTGAATATATATTTCTGAGGAATATTAAATGTAGCCATTATATCAGGGGAAGAGAGGAGAACAGTCTGAGAGAACAGATCCTCCACTTGGACACCCTGTAGCTGTGGAAGCCAGTCAGGGGAAAGCAACGATCCCCCTATTTTAATATCCAGGTTCCGAATAAGAGGTTGAGCCGTATCCCTTTTGGATGAGATATTAAAAAAATTCCAGCATTGGGCTAAAACTTTAATAGAGACTCCCACCACCGAGTCTTGTATTGAGTTTGGTAGTGCAGAGCTGGTGGAGAAAAATAGCCAAGAGGGGGCAAACTAAATTTCTGCCTAGTCATGGTACAGCGTGGGAGTTGAATGCAGCAGCTACAGAAATGCTTGCTCTGGACTTGATGCCATACTCCTTTGTCAAGAATGTGGGATTTAGGTGGTTCATGGCCTGTACCTTGCCTAAATGGCAGGTGCCATCATGTACATACTTTTTAAAGCGTGCCATCCTGAAACTGTACAGTAATATATGTGACATGGTACGTCATGCCCTGCAGCATTCCTCAGCACAGTATGTGCATCTGAGCATGGACATGTGAATCAGTGGGAAAGTAGCTGGTACCTCTTACCTGTGCATTACAGCACATTGGGCACAGGTAACTAGGGTAGTGGCTGATTGGAGGAGAGGCACTAGGACAAACTGTGGTGGTAGCAATATGCCTGGTATTAGGCTGCATGCAACACTAATCACGAAGAGTATCCCCGTGTCACACACTGGAGAAAAGATGCTGGAAGTGGTACTAACAGAGATTGATGAGTAGCTCCACCCCCATGCACTGAAAACTGGATTCATTGCCAGTGATAACTGATCAAATGTATGGAAATGCATCACTACGGGATTTAGTGCTGGCGTTACACACTGCCTTAACCTTGTTGTGCAGACTTTCATCAATCATCTGGATATAAAAGAAATTTTGACTCTGGCCCAACATATCTGTGCCCACTTTGCACGTTCAGCAAAAGTGTGTGACCATCTACATGCTCTGCAGGTAAAGAACATGGTGCCTCAGCATCAGTTAAAACTTGATGTTGTTACCCGGTGGAACTCCACCTTCTACATGGTGGAGCATCTATACCAGCAGTACAAGGCAATTTCTCAGTATATGCTACTTCATGCAAGTTGTGACAGCAGTGGGGCATCCATGTGTCTCACAACAGAGCAGTGGCACCTAATGGATGGGTTCATCTCGATTCTAAGGCCCTTCGAGAACGCAACACAAGCAGTGAGTGGGGACACTGCCTGCATCAGTGAGTCCATCCCTTTGCTACAGGTGCTGAGGCAGACACTGCTGAAAGTTCAGCAGCAGTTGGAGGCTGGTGGTGACAGAGCAATTTGCTCATTGATGGAACACATGCTGTCCGCATTAGACTCCAACACCCACATAAATTATATTATATAAATTATATTCTGCGTCTGAGGAGTTTGGGATTGTCACAATGCTTGATCCACATTATAAACATGGACTGGCAGCCATATTACAAGGTGGGTGTCAGGAATTGCAGAGACTGACAGAACTACTCACTCAAAGGGTAAGTGCTGCACAGTTGCTACTAATGGTACAGGTGTCAAAGTCACATGAAGATACTGCACAGCGAGCCAGTGTCCCTGCCACCTACTCAGAATATTTTACAATCAGCCCTAACTAATCTAGAGACATGGGCCATACAAAAGAAATACATATTTAATATAGACAACTGCACTGTTATGCATTTGGGAAAATAAAACAAACAATGTAAATATACACTGGGAGGCAGGGCACTTAGATTTGTCCATGATGAAAAAGATTTAGGTAATAGTATAAGCAATGACCTCAATTTTAGAAGGCAGTGCAGTCAGGTTGTTAAAAAGGCAAGGAGTATAAAACACTGCATTCATAAGCACATAAAAAGTAGGGATAAAGAGGTCTTGATTCCCCTGTATACATCGCTGGTGCGTCCTCACATGGAGTATTGTGTGCAGTTCTGGACTGCATATAAGAAAGGGGATATTAAAGCCTTAGAGAGGGTCCAGCAGAGGGCAACAGAGAGGATTAATGGTACCCAAGGCCAGAGCTATGTACAAAGGCCGCAATATGTATGGATATATAGTCCTTGAAGTTTCACAGATTGAGGGGAGATATGTGCCCGATTTATAGGGCTCTGACTGACAAACAATTGTGGGAACAACTTGGCCTGGTGTCAAGGGATCAACCATATAACACCACAGCTCACCCATTCCAATTAGTTAAAGATAGATATAATACCAATAAAAGAAAATATTGGTTCAATGTAAGAGTAATTGAGATTTAGAACATCTTGCCCTGTGAGGTTGTGGACAGTGGGACTATGACTGAATTTAAAACCAAGCTCGATAACTACCTTATAAGCAAAGGTATCCGGGGTTATCCCTAATATATTAGTGGTGAGCTAAATGGACTTACTTCTTTATATGCTCAGTAATACCTATGTAATCTAGGAAACCTATGTACTCTGCATCATCCCAGGGGTGTCAAACTGCACAAAAATCATGCAAGTTAAAGGGACCTGTGCTGAATCCCATTTGGGCCACCCTCAGTCAGGTGGGAATCACAGACATGGAGGAAACTGAGGAGGAGGAAGAGGATGATTATGCTGCACATCTTCAAGTGACAAAATGCATGGTAAATGCATATTTTGCAGATACAAAGCACCTCACCATTGGAGATGAGCCACTGCTATACTGGGGCACTAAGGTCAATGACTGGCCAGCACTGACAGTGGTTGTCTGGAAATATCTGAGCTGCCCATCCTCCAGTGTCAGCATTGAGCATGTGTTCAGTTCATCGGGTGCTATTATGCATGACAGGTGTACCAATCTCTCTCCCAGATATGTTGGCATGCTGACATTTATCAAAATGAATTAGGCTCACATTCCATCAATAAGAGTAATGTCCCTTGTCTCACCACCACTTGATAGTGAAGATGAGGAGGAAAGTGCTTTTGGCAGACCAGGATGTACCTCACCACTGTCTCCCAGCATTGAGCTGGATGAAGCAGTGATGGAGAGGGAGTTCTCCTATGGTGAGAATTCCAGTCTTGAAGACTGTGAGGGATGCTTCATGGAAGATGTGGAAGAATGACAAACACTCCAATTTATTTTCTCCTTCTCCCTCCCTCCCCACTATCACCAGCCATGTAATCCTGGATGTCAGATTAATAACAATTATTAATATTCACATTCAGTGCTGAAATATAAATCTACTACTACTAATTAGTGATGCTTTTTAATTGTGTCAAATGGAACACCAGTAAACAATGCACTATGCCACTTGCAATGAACACCCTCTCTAGCCAGCAAGACACACCGTGACCATGCAGCAGTGATATCAACATCTCAACATTCTTCTCCTCCTCCTATCATCTCATGTGTGTAGTCACCATGGATCCCCCAGCACAGGCAGAAACAGCATGGCACAGCACTTCTGCCACCACAGTGGAATCTACTAGCCAGCGTAGCGATTCATCAGGCTAATGAATGTACAAAACATGCAAGGCACAGGCGGCTACAGTTGTGCAAAATTGGAAAATTTTGCCCGGTGAAATATTTAATGTAATTTAAACATTTCATGAAATATTTTGTCTGGCATAATGCAAAATTTTGCCCATGGAGAGGGAGGAATTTCATCCTCGAACTGGCAAAATTTGCCACTCGCAGGTGAAATTTCACCAATTTCATAATTTCTCTACTATGCAGCCACCAGTCTTTCAAAAAAAAAATCCTCTCCCCTGTCCTTGGTGTCTAGTGGACTCACTGAGCTGATCACCAGCCGAAATGAAGAACCCCCCACAGCCATGACCCCAGCCCCAATCTTAAAACAAAAAAAAAAAATAAAACTCCCCCCAGTCCCTGTTGTCTAGTGGTCCTCACCTCCTGGCTACTCACTGGCCCAAGTATAAATAAATATTATCTCCCTGGCATCTCGTGGTCCCCCCAATGGCCAATCATTGACCCAAATTGAGCAAGCACCACCCCAAGTTAAGTAATTTTTTTCCACGATCCACGGACCCCCAATCCTTTAAAAAAATTTAATAGTTTACCAGTCTCCACTCCCTGGTGTCTAGTGGATCCCCCACCCTGTCTTCAGAAGATAGCACCCACCCCGTTCCCCCTGTACCCTGATCAGGCCACCGACACAGCCCTTCGCTCATCTCTATGGCCAGCAGCCCAAATGAGCACTTCAATGAATGAGCATGTGCCTGTATGTGCTCATTCATTGATGCGCTCATTCAGGCTGCCAGCCGTGGAGGTGAGTGGAGGGCTTTGTCAGTGGCCCGATTGGGGTACTGGGAGGGAACAGGATGGGCTCTATCTGAAGCCAGAGTGGGGGGTGGGGGTTCATTAGACACCAGAAAGTGTGGTCTGGTAAAGATTTTATTTTTTAAAGCATTGGGGGTCCGAGGATCTGGGAGAAGGATTACTAACTGGGGGTGGAGGACTTGTTCATTTTGGGCAGATGATCAGCCATGGGGGGCACTAGACACCAGAGGAGAATTGTAATTTATATTTGGGCTGGCGGTGTTGGGGCACTTCACACCAAGGACTTGCTTGGTACAGGAGACAATGAGGATGAGTGAGAGATTTGCGTCATGAAATTATGGAGAACTTTTGCGAAACATTTCGGTCAATGGAATTTCCAATTTTACTGCAATTTCAGTGGCAAAATTTTATTTTGCAACATCTCTATAGGTGGCATGCAGCAGTCACTCAAATATGATAAAGAGAACCACCTCCTCTATCTCCTCCGTATTCCCTGTGCTGCTCCACTGTGCTGCTACAGCTATGTCCTCCTCCTCACAGCAAGTATGAAACAGCACTGACTACCACTTCCAACACCATAGTGATGATTCATTGCCACCAATGTGATAAACAGAACCACCTCCTGTGCCTTCTCAAAACTCCTCTTGCCAGATTCATCTTGGCACTCCTCACCAGAATTACCAGTATCATACAGCATGCCACAACATTGCAACTTTTTGCCCAAGGAAATAATGTTCCTATAGTCTTTATCAAGTGACTGACTGAAGCCAGCAAGATCTCATCATGCTGAACTATATGACAGCAAGGACTTTCTATATCAGATGTGATGGTAAGACACCTGCACTGTTTTATTAGAAACTGCAGCCCTTCTATTAGCCTACTAGAGGCAGAAAATCAGTCCATGAGACTCAGTGTGCCATTAAAATGTTTTCATGTAATTTCTTCCTCATGCAGGATTCACTGGTTCCAATTAGAGATGCAGTGAATTTAATTTCCGCTGGCGAAGTGGAGGCAAAGTGGGCAATTTTGCAGCGCGGAGTAATTCTCGAAATTTTCTGCATTAGACAGAATTTTGCCTAGGTGAAATTTTGCTGTTCTGCCAGGTGAAATTTCACATTTTTCTCCACGAAACGGGTGGAATTTCACGGATTACTCCACAAAGTGAATTTTGCTCACTTCACCCACCACTAGTTCGATACACATGAACACCAAAAATACACCATTGCATAGACAGCAGTATTACTCTGACAGTAAGTATCATTATGATTTAATGTTTTTCCTTTCCTTTCCTTTCCTTTCCTTTCCTTTCCTTCACAAAAATCTGTTCTTGTCTTCACGGGTGCTATCTGGACTGAAATTCAAATTAGATGGTGTGTGAAGAGATCCTGCAGGCAAGCAAGCCATCTCCCTCTTCTCAGTTAAGTCAAGTCAAGTATATTGCAGTGCATACACAGTCTGGAAAGTACTGTACCTGAAATTATAACAACAGCAACAGAAAACATTGAGTATTGAATCTGACACAATTACCAGTGAAAATACCCACACCTCCAGAAAAGGAAAATGAAAAAAATATCACCTTGAAAGGTACGTGCAATACCAAGGACCAAGCTTGATGGAAGTTGGAAGTCACTCAGTCAACATCATTTGCTTGGTGAATAAAGCCCATCATTGGAATAAACTACAGGCGCAAGGAATACCTGTAATGAAGAACAGCAGAGGCAATGATTAATACAGTTAATGTATCAATTATGGTACAGAAGCAAGTCCCCACAAACAAAAAAATACCTACCTTTGTGGTTGGTCAATGTTGTGACCGAACTGCAGGCAAAGCTTACTGAAGGGGAGGTGAATGTGGCTATAGTCACTGAAACTTGGGCCACTCCTCAGCATGACTGGGACCTAAACCTGGTGGAGTACACTGTGTTCAGAAAGGACAGGGCTGTGGGCAGGGGAGATAGGGCAGCACTCATCATTATGAACAGCATCAAAATAGGCAGGGTGGTGGAGCAGAGGGAAACACTGAGGCATTATGGGTAACTTTGAAGGCACCTGGGGGTAAGAGGGCAAACCGGGGGTGGTTTATAGGCCTCCCATGCAGGCAGATGAACTTGAGGAAGGCCTGGTGGCAAATCTCAGGGATCACTGTGGTCAGGGGGAAGGTAGAACTGTAGTGCTGGGTGACCTTAATATGCCAGGAATTGATTGGGGAACAATGGCATCCTCATCAACTAGGGAGCAGAGCCTGCTGGACACCTTCCAGGATGTATTCCTTTTCCAACTGGTGGCTGAACTGATAAGGGAGGGTCAAATCCTGCATGTGGTCCTGTCAGACTGAGATCTGGTTAGGAACCTAATGGTAGGGGACCCACTGGTGGGGAGTGATCATGCCATGGTCTAGTTTTCCCTAGACCTGGGAGGAGGAGGGGGAAAACCACACTAAAGTGGTGGTGGTTGACTTTAGGGGTGCAGATTAAGGGTATGGAGGTGATCCTTAAAGGGCATTTGGAGGTGATCAGACCAGGCATGGACACAGAAAGCAGGTGGGACATTATCAAAAGAGGACTCCTGGAAGCTACCAAGGACTTCATGAAGGCCCAACATAGGTTTGGTGAGTCAGAAAGCTGTACTAGTGGACCAGGGAGGTCCAGGAGGTGGTGAGGGAGAAAACAGCTGCTTATAGATGATACAAGTGCTCAAGTGGGGTTGTGGACGTGGGGGGGTATGATATGCTATCCAAAAAGGTAACCAGATTGGTGAGATTGGCCAAGGCTTGGATGGAGTAGAGGTTGTCACAGGGGATCAGAAGCAGGAGAAAAAGGGTTCTTTAGGTATATCAGGGAAATAAGTAAAGTAAAGGAGCAGATTAACAGACTGAGGTCAGAGAGAGGGTTGGCCGAGGAGGCAAGGGACCAGGCTGAGGTACTTAATGAATACTTTATCATAATCTTTGCTAGAGGTGATGGAGGTCAACACCTTACGGGGGGAGGTGGGAAGGGAGTGAGGAGGGGGGAGGACACAGATGTTATAATTCTGGTTGGTACAGTGAGGGAAGCCCTTAGGTCCCTGAAAACAGATAAGGCATAGGGTCCAGATGGCCTTCACCCTAGGGTGTTAAAGGAGATGGTGGATGTTCTTGCTGCACCTCTGGCGGACTTTTTAGCTCCTCCCTTCAGACGAGGTGGGTGCCTCAGGATTGGAGGATGGCTCATGTCGTGCCTATCCACAAAGGAGTCTCACGGGAGGAGCCAGGTAACTACAGGCCTGTCAGCCTAACGTTGGTGATAGGCAAAATGATGGAGGCCATCTTGAAAGAAAGACTAGAGGTGTTTCTGGAAACATGGGGCCATCTGGATGATTACCAACATGGCTTTGCTTGGGGCAGATCATGTCAGACAAACCTTGTGGAGTTCTACGATAGGGTGACAAGGGTGCTGGATCAGGGCAAGCCAGAGGATGTCCTCTTTCTAGACTTCAGCAAGACGTTTGATTCAGTGCCACATCCTGGGTTACTGGACAAACTGGGGGGAATGGGGTGGGGGATAGGATGGTTAGAAGGATAAGAAACTGGCTAACTGGGTGGTTTCAGAAGGTAGTTGTTGGGGGGGGGAGTATCATCACTTAGAAGGGTCATTAGTGGAGTCCCACAAGGGTTAGTGCTGGGTCCACTCCTTTTTAATGCTTACATCTCGGACATCAGGGATGGTATCAGGAGTGAGATGAGCCTCTTTGCCAATGACTCAAAGCTGGGGGCAGTGGAGGATGGAGAGGAGGGTAGACAAGCCTTAAAGGGGGACCTGGAGGCTCTGGAGTGGTGGCCATGCACATGGAAACTGAGGTTCAATGCCAAGAAATGTAGTGTTCTTCACTTGAGGCTTAGGAATCCAGCTCGTGAGTGCTTTTTGGGTGGGGAGAAGCTGCAGGTTTCAGAGGGGAAAGGGATCTTGGGGTGGTTGTGGGTGCCAAAATGAATATCTTGGAGCAGTGTTGAAGGGCTGCGGCAAAAACAAATAAAATGCTTGGGTGCATCACCAGGGGGATAACTTCAAGGAGATGGGAGGTGCTTCTCCCTCTGTATAATTGCCTGGTTAGACCACATCTAGAGTACTGCATGCAGTTTTGGCTCCTGTACTCTAAAAAGGACATTGCACTTCTGGAGAGAGTCCAGAGGAGGGCTGCCAGGATGATACAGGGTCTGGGGGAAGTCTTCTATGAGGAGAGACTTGTGAAGCTCAACTTGTACTCCCTGGATGAGAGGAGGGACAGAGGTGATATGATCGAGGTCTTTAAATGTCAGAAGGAGGTAAATAGGGTCAGCTTAAATAGGGTGCTCCAACTGATGGGGGAGGGTGCTACCAGGGGTCACTCCATGAGGCTGGCTGCTGGGAGGCTCAGGGGGGAGACAAGGAGAAATTACTTCACTGAGAGGGTGATGGATCCTTAGAACTCACTGCGTCTGGAACTGGTGGCTGTTAATACAGTGGAGGTATTAAAGAAGGGCTGGGACAGTTATAAGGGGAGGGTTAAACTGAGTAATGACAGAGCTGGAGGTGTAACTCCGATGGGAGTGGGGGTTAGGGGGACTCATGGGGGAGGCAGGGAGGGCAGCGACAGTGCCCAGACTGGGTGCTGATTTTCAAGCAGACTCAATAAACTATTAGGCCTACTCTTCTGGCATCTAAGTATGTTAGTATGTAATATCATCTATGTTGTAGCTGTTCAGCAGTATGATGTCATCAGCACAAATAACTGAAAATGAATGAAAGATGAGTACGAATATATTAGACTTTGAACAGTAGCAATAACCCCCCACTTACAATGAAAAGAAAACAAAGGTACTTACCTGTGCACTATGTCTATGTGCCATCATGAATCTACAATGAGCAAGAGGCCATGTCTCAAACTCCAGAACAATAGCAACATGCTGCAGCAGCAGCAAAGCACCCTCTCCTTAAGCTATTTACTCCATTCTCAATGTAAAAAACACAGCCACTTGATATTTTTATGTTGTCTTGCTCGTGTGCAAGCAACATCTTGTGGTAGTAACACATTCAGAGGTGTGTCAGTGTTGACGAATGCAGGGAATGCTTTAGTGGGTGTGTCCCTCAGCCAACCATTAGCGAGCATGCTAGTGATGACAGCAGTTTCAAAGACAGCCATGAAGTTGAAAGAAATCTGCTGCTCCATTGAGGTGCAGTTTCCTCACTGGAACATCAGATGAGAAGGCTCCATTACATGCCTTTCCTGGTGAAACATTCCAATAAATATGGCAGCTCCTGCCACCCTCCACACAATCCCCATAAAGCTGACATCAGGGATCTCCAATCCCCATGTCGGCATGTCCCCCCCCAGTTTAATTTGTTTGCCGAAGGGGGTGCCCAATCCCCATTGGCATCATGTTCCTCTCCCCTACACACTTTCTTTTCTGAGGGGGGGGTGCCCAATCCCTGTCGGCATCATGTCCCCCTCAAAACTCATGGCACATTGGAAGCCCACCACAGCATGCCCAAAATAATTTTTTTTTACCTGTCAATAAAGAAAACCATCCCCTGAAGTCCAGTTTCTTTTTTTTTACCTGTAAATAAAAAGGTCCCTCATCATTCCGCCACACCCCCTCTCCCAACCTGCACCCACCCTCTGTGCACCCCACCTCCTCACACCCCTCTCACCCCATACTTACCTCTGGAGGGCCGGTGCTGTGATCTTCTGTGGAACTGGAACATGTCTGAACTCTTCAAAAGCCGAACGGGAACTGAACAAAATGCAGTAAGCGTTATAATGGCAGGCAATCGGCGGGGTTCAACTTAGGTGGAAATCTCAGCAATTTTTGGGAACTTTGGTACCATGTTTTCAAAGTGGGGTTCTTGGGACCCCATCTCATGGACACATGCACTGTCATCTCATTACTCAGTCCCGAAAAGTGATTTTGCAGTCATTGCGCAGAATCACCTTTCGGGACTGATTAATGAAATGACAGTGCCACTGTTCATGAGGTGGTGTCCCAAAAAGCCCATGCTGTAAATTCGGTGAAAAAATTCAGAAAAATGACTGCATTACTAGCCTGCATTGTGCAGTTTCTACACATGCTTGTAACTTTGACAATTTTTAATATTTCCAGTCCAGATTTTCAACATTGCCATTTTTTCACATCTCCTTATTAACAGTACAGCTGTCATTTTTCACATCCTACTCAAAATGTGTTTTTGCACCTGTGGTACACAATGGCACGGTCTCTGTGGAAAATCAATTTTCAGGACAGATTAACAAAATCACAGTGACACTGTTCATGAGGGGAGGTCCCACAATGCCTAAGTTGAAAATATGATTAAAAAAATTCCAAAAATAATTACATTACGGGCATGCATTGTGCAGTTTCTACACACACTTGTGACCACCAATTTTTCATATTTTCACTCCAGATTTTCAACACTGCCATTTTTGTAAACCTCCTCATGAGCAGTACAGCTGTCATTTTTCACATCCTGCCCAAAATGTGGCACCTGTGGTGCCAAATGGTGCAATCGCTATGCAAAATCACCTTTCAGCTAACAAACCGATAGTGCCACTGTTCATGAGGTGGGGTCACAAAAAGCCCATGTTGAATATTTGGAGTGAAAATACCAACAAATGCCTGGGGCATTAGGGTTTCTAACGGTAAGACCCCACACTGTAGAGACTGACAGGCTTCAGGGGTATGACGTGGGATCATCATCTGTAATTCTCACACCATTCCACCCCCACCCCCACTACAGCCAGTGACAGGCATCAAGATGTGCCTTGGAGTCTTCAGCCCCAAAGTTCATGCCATTCTCCTATACTGCACCCATCTCAGTGTATTTCCTTATGGAAAAGGGTGAGCATAAGGCCCAAAGACCCCAAGGCACACCGCAACACTTGTCAGTGTCTGCAGGGTAGGGTGAGGTGAAATGGAGTGAGTGTTATGGCAGATGACCCAAAGGCACACCCCAGCACCTGTTAGTCTCTGTGGGGGGGTGTGGGTTGGCGTCAGTTCAATACTTCACTGCCATTCCTATTATGCATCTCTCTAACTCCTGCGCTACTAATGCCAATGCCAGCAAGACAACATTCATCATTGACAAATGCATGTTCTCTCTGGGGACACAACTTCACATTTCTGGCAAAGTGCTGGTGGTGGTGGGGTGGCAGGCCCAAAAATGCTTAGTACCATAAATATGTTTAAGTTCTCTTGCAAGTTTTACATCTGCATTGCACTGCCTTCTCAGGTGTGTGTGGCACCAGTTTTTTTTCTCTGGAGACACAACTTCATATTTCTGGCAAAGTGCTGGCTCTGGTGGTGAGGTGGCAGGCCCAAAAATGATTAGCACAGTATCATAATTATGTTTAAGTTCTCTGGCTTGCTTCACATGTGGTTTACACCATCTACTCAAGTGTGTGCAGCAACAGTATTTGACAGAAAGTAAGCATTTTCTCTCTGAGTACACAACCTGACATTTTTTACAGACGCAGTAAACACGTAAACTGCTTAAAACAGATTTATGTTGAACTTCTCAGGAGAATAGCTCATGTTTGTGTTATGGCTTTGCACTTCTTTGGGTGATTGGCAGTTTCACACAACTAACAGTCACACAGCATCTCATTGTATTGGGAAACAATTTATTTACTGTAGCAAATACTTGACATTTGCAGATAGCTGGAATACATATGAATCAGTAACAAAAACAAAAGGAAGGAAAGTGGCTCCTTATGTGTAAAGATTAAAGAAAGAACAGAATGGAACAGGCAAGGGACATTAAAAAGAATGAAACAATACTAAGAAAGAGGATAGAGAAAGAAGAGATGAAAACTAGAGAAAATATATTTTTTTACTTTTTTTTTTACTTTTTGAATATTTTTTATTATTTTTATTTTTATTGTGGGACTACAGAGTGGAGAAATTAAGAACACAGATTACAGGAAGACTAAACATAAAATAAACAGTTTCTGGCAACCAGTCAGACGACGCCACCATCACTGCCAGAGGCTGAGCCATACCCACCACCACCATGAAGCTCGGCCAGGAGAGTGAGGACCCTCTCTTGGCTGGATATGAAATTATCCAGCTGATCCATTACTTCCTGCTGGAAGTTGTTGAAATCCTGCCACAGTGTGTGCAGCTCATCCCATACAACTGCCACATCACCCTGTGTGGCAAGTGCCATGGGGTCATTGCCATAACGTAATGGTGCAGGCTGCTGTCTGGGAGGTACAAGCTGAATACTGCTGTGGTCCTTCCTACAGCTGCCACGCTGACTTACAGCAGCACTACGGCCAACTTTCTGCTGCTCCACAACATTTTCCCCAGGGCCATCAACACCACCACCAATTGCAATTTAATGCAAAGAAGTGCAAGGTAATGCACCTGGGAAACAAAAACCCAGGGGAAGAGTACACAATGGGGGGTGAGATACTGACAACAGTAAAATTGGAAAGGTTGCTGGGGGTAATTATATCAGATGACCTAAAGGTTGGCAAGCAATGTGAGAAGGCAGTAAGGAAGGCTGGGGGGGAAGCTGGTATGCATAGGGAGAGGCATCAATAGTAGAAAACAGGAAGTTGTTATCACTCTGTACAGACAGTTGGTGAGACCCCATCTGGAGTACTGTGTGTAGTTCTAGAGATCCCATCTCCTCAAAGACATAGACAGAGTAGAGGCTGTCCAGAGGAGGGCAACCAAAATGGTGCAGGATCTGCACCAGAAGACATATGAAGAAAGATTAAATGAGCTTACTATGTAAACCCCTGAGGAAAGAAGGGAGAGAGGGGACATGATAGAAACTTTCAGGTACCTAAAGGTATTCAACAAAGTCCAAGAGGGTAGCATCTTTCAGAAAAAGAGATATGCAAGAACAAGGGGGCACAATTTGAAGATGGGGGGGGGATGGCTCAGAGATAATGTGAGGAAGTATTTTTTCATGGAGAGGGCTGTGGATGCATGGAACAGCCTCCCTGAAGAGGACATGGAGTCAAGAACAGTGGGGGAATTCAAGAATGCATGGGACAGATATAAGGCACTCCTAGAGGTGGAGTAGGAGGAAGTAAGCTGTTAGTTAACTAGGATCTGCAGCTTATCTGTTTGGTAGGAAAATGGGCAGACTAGGTGGGCCAAGTGGTCCTTATCTGCCATCAAATTCTATGTTTCTATGTTTCTACCACCACCACCATGTGCTGCAACCACCTCACTCTCCTTGGCCCTCCGCTCGTTCAGGTGGTGGCTGTGGAGGTGTGTCCTCTAGCTGCTGGTACCAAGGCTGATCTCTTTTTTTCCCTCACCTCACATGGCACCCAAAGACCTTACAGATGACCACTGTTCCATCTGCAGGGTCCATATTAAAAATGTTCCACACTACAGAATGTTGTGGGAGGGGTGGAGCAACAGATAATGAGGCGGGGGGCTCCTCTTGCGGTGGGGGACCTTGTGGGTGCTGCTTCTGCTGCAGTTTCTGCTGCTGTTGTTGTGGTTCCATTTGCTGTGGTTTCTGCTGATCTGGTTCATGCTGCTGTATTGCAGCAGTGGAAGAAATTCCTTCCTGATCTGGGGGGTGGGAACCAGCAGTGCATCGGATGACAACATGCCTGTTGATGTGAATAACTTCTGCCCCATTCCCACCCCTTCTGGACTCCTGATGCTGCCCCTCCATTACCAAAGAAACTACAAAACATAAAAGGATACACAAACACAATTTATAAATGCAGAACAGAAAGTAAAGAAAGACAAGGATTAGAACTCAGAAAGGTGGAAAATATTAAACTCTAAAGATATATTGCTATTGTAAATGCTCTTTGACTGTCTATGAGATTGTCTCCTTCAGCTACAACTGCCGAAATAAAAGTGAAACATCCACCTCCTGCCCTACCTGGAGTCTCCCATGTGACCTGCAGTAAGTGAATCATGTGACAAAAAATGTTTTTCATTAACTTCAAAGTTATTAAGTCAAAGTTAACTTCAACATTTTTTAAGTTTACCAGCAAATTTCATGAAATGTTTCATGGTGCGAAGCTGGTGACTTTGCAAGGAATTCACAGGTGGAGTAAAACTTTGCAACAGTTTTAGTTCAGATACAGTTTTAATTCATGTGCCCCCCCAAAATAACATGACAGGAGTATGCTGTATCACATAGGAATAACCCACCTATCTTCACCCACCCTCCTGCCCATAGTCGATAACTACTTTTAAATGCTCCAACACACCTGATTAGCACAACCTGATTGGACTGCACCTGACTCAGATTAGTCAGCATCCCCAAGTTACTTGCTAAGCTACATTGTGGTTGTTATTCCCCTAGTCACTACTATCTCTGCCCACACGGACACAATGAGGAGCTGTGCAGCTGTTATGACCTAGTACCTTCTATCTCTCTGTGCCAACCACTTCACAAGTAAGCAACAGCCATGATGAAACTCCGTACAATTTTCATCATAATTTTCCAGCATAGTCCTGAACACAGTGGGAAACATGGCCATTGTAGGGGATAAAATGGGATTTGCTTTATGCCTCATAGGGATTTGTTCACTATTGTTTTGTCTGACCAATATATCACAAACCACAACAGTGTGGGAATGGCAAGACATTAGGTGTGGCTTGACAAAGGAGCATAACACCTTGTTCTGGAATGTTTCTCCACAGTTATTATCCCCCACACTTGAAAGAGACCTAACTAAACTAGTAGCGCACCAACAAACAGATATCAGCTCCTCAAAAAACAGCATCAATTCATACTGTAGTATAAGTAGATCCTCCAAAGTATACTCCAGCTATCCCTCAAAGTGAAATTAACCAAGTCTAATTTATCATTAATGTGTTTCTATTATTATATGGAAATGTGAACAAAAACCCTGGCCCAGAGTACCTGGAATTGGTAAACATGGACCTTGTCAGAGGAAAGGATTTCACGACAGTCTACTTCAATACAAGGAGTTTAGGGAACAAAATGGACAATATAAGGGAGTGGACCCTAGAATACAGGCCTGATGTTTTGGTACTAACAGAAACCCAGCTACATTCATGAATCACAGACAGTCAGATTAGTATATCAGGCTACCAAGTATGGAGAAAAGACAGGAATGGGGGGGACTCACTATCTGCACAAAGCAACAGCTTGAGACTAATGATATTGAAAGACTTCCTGAGCTAGTGGCAACTGAATTCTTGCCTATTGAAATAAAACTCCCTCACACCCAACCCATTCTATTAGTAGGGATTTGAAGACCACCAGAACACAAGACAGGGAGCTTTTATGCACTACATGATATACCAGAAAATTATTCATCAACACACAAACTGTTACTAATAGGCTATTTTAATATTGATTGGCAGTACAAGTACTAAGTTTATTAAGTGATAAACTACAAGTCTTTACAATAGGATGAAAGAAAAAAAGAAAACATTTAAACAGATTAAAATTTAAATCAGAAATACAATTATTCTGCATTCAGTTGTTTCCAGAACAGCAAGACAAAGTAGTATACAATAACAATCAAATTGACAGTGTAACATTCCTTTAAAGTGCCACAGTCAGAGATGTATAGTTGCCAAGAAATCACTTAATTTACGCAGTATCATATAGTTTTCTGATGTGAAAAGCAATTTGAGAATGTAATGGGGGGGGGCCGAGATCCCTCAGGATAGAGCCCAACCATTCACTTCATCTTGATTCATACAAGGGGTATAACAATATTACACTCTTCAGGTCATCAATAGTGTTATTATTGCAACTGCAATGTGGGGAGGTATATCCAGGCCTACCCTGGTTGAATAATACTCAATTTGCTTTGTATAGTTCTGTATGGAACCAAGTCAGCAGTCTCCTCTGGTCAGGATCAGATATAACCTGTTAGTAAGGTTCTAACTGGTGATCTTTTTTCAAAATTTTGTACCATTTATAGTATTTTAATGAAGATTTTCTCTCTAAATCTGACCTGCCTAAATAATTCGTAATCTGCTGTGAATTATTTCCTTAATTTCTTTTCTAGGTCTTAGATAAATTTCATGTAAGATATATCTTAAATTCAGTGGGTATAAATACTTTTTAATGATTTTTATGTATGGGAATGCAAAAGCTCTAGTTGAATAATTAATTTGTTCCTCCAGGCATAACCGTGGCAAGCGAAGCTCTTTAAGAAGAAAAAGTTATAACAAAAAAGGTAATTGCCTATCCAAAATTTATGACTGAAGGAACATCTGACCCAATTCTAGTCACAATACTGAAGCAGGTACAGATTGAGATGTCATAAGGACATATCAGTAAAATGTATTCATCTGTTGCTCCAGGGATCTACAGTGTGCATCTAAAGAAGTCTGAGCCCAAATTCCAGCCCCATACAACACACTTGAGCCAACCTTGACATATAATACCCTAAGAACACCCGGAATGGAAGCCTTAATTAATTTTGAATTAAAGGTCTTGAATGCATTGAAGGCAGTTTTTATCTTAGTTATGTGTAAATTCCTATGTTGTTTCCAAGTACAATTAGCAGAAAATGTACCCCCAGATAATCATAAAAATCAGTGGTTTCAAGATGGTCTTTGTCAAGGTAAAGTTTCTTACACTTGGTAATGTTATTGTTATTACCAGAGACCACCATTTTGGTAATCTCCCTATTTATTTGAAGTTTAAAATTTTTGCAAAGATTGACACATTTATTTATTTTTCGTTGTAATCGAAGATAAGATGTTGACAGGAGTGCAATATTGTCAGCATATGCCAGACAAGAAACTTTTCTATTTAGAAGAGAAGGTGATCAGGCCCAGTGGTGCTGAGGTGTGACGTGCTGGATGCCACACCTAACACTGCACCAGCAACCCAGGTTCGGGAACATACCTGAACCATTGGGGGTCAGCAGGGGATGGAGTGGATTGAGTGTCCAGATGACTCCTCTCCTCTCCCAGGGGTGGGTTGTAGGTGGTTCCCGGTGCTCTAGTGTCCTCTGGTGGAGACTGGAGGTGGCACAAGCATACAGGACATGGAAAGGGGTGGGATGATGGCAGAATCCAGCGGCAAGAGGCGCAGTGGAACAGCCACACAATAGCCATTGCATGCCACATCCTGAGGAAGAAAGAGACCAAGAAAAATTCCTGGAGGACCAAGGGAGGCAATGGAGGCCCAAGTAGCCCACCCACATCCCGTCACTGGACCTGCCAACCACCGGCCCTCCTGAGGCACCCGACTGAACCCAGGACCACCCCTCTAATTCAAGACAGGCTGCCAAGTAGGTGAGATGGATCCTCCCCCTGAGATGATCCAGGGGGCTGGATGGGACCATGGTTCTGGAGGGGGTGATCAGCAATGTGTCTCCCAGTGGCACTGAGGTTTCAGGCTGGGAGTAGAGGTAGTGGCAGGGAAGGCACTCCTGAGAGATGCCCTAGTCCCATAGAGTAGAAATAAAGTGTATAAAAAAATAGAAGAGAAGGTGAATGAAAGTTAGAATCCACTAAATTCTGAAAGCTAGTATTAATATATACATTAAAGAGAGAAGGAGCCAGAAGGCGGCACTGCCTGATGACCCTATTAACTTTTATTGGTTTAGTTAAACCACTTTTTTTATTATATTGCACCTCTATCCAATTATCATTATGAAGTCTCATGAGAGTGTTTAATAAGGTAGACCCAATTCCAAGCTCTGAAAAAGTATTCCAGAGAATAGATCTATTAATGCTATCACCAGCAGAACTGAAGTCCATGAAGCAACAAAACAGTTTAGATTTTTTTATCTTGATGTACTTCCAGATCAAATGAGCAAGTACAAAACAGTGTTGAATTGTTGATCTATTAGGTCAAAATACGTTTTGATATTCCAAGAGAATTTGTTTATTTGATATATTGGTTTACAACCTTTGAGCCAGAGGCTCATTTACAAAGGTACCTCGTCACATGTAAGACAGATGGTAATACAGAAACACGGTATAACAACAATTACATTAAGCATGTGTTACAGACATTTGTCACAGACATTATTTACAGTATTTGGATGTAGATATTTTCAGACATTATTTATAATACTTAGATGACGATATTTACAACAAAACAGCAGAAGACATTATAAGCTTGAGAAAGCATCTAAACATAGTAGTCAGTCCTATTCATGGGTTTGGTGTAATTGACGGAGTTTGCAATCCAATAATGGACTTTGTCAGAGAATTTGGATCAGAGTGGGTGAGAGAGTGAGATATTAGAAGCAGTTACAGGAGCAGATATTGAAGAGGTGGTTGGAAAAAGTGGTTTTGAAGTGGGTGATCTTGGGTGCACTAGTGATGGTGCTTGGGAGTGCATTAAACCATGTGGGTGCCCTGTGGTGGAAAGATCTCTGGGCAAGGTAGGTTTTTACCCTGGGCACAACCAAAGGTGCTTTCTCTGAGTTGCAGGTGAGGATAGTGGGGGTTGCAGGATGAAGAGAGGCGATGACCCCGGGGGGAAGAGTCCGTGCAGTATTTTCTTGGACAGTAAGCAGGTCTGGTGGTGGAGCCTTTCATCAAGGTTGAGAAGATTGGCAGAGGTATAAACGGAGCAGGTGTGAGTGAGCTTAGGTGCTCCAGTTAGGAGCCTGCAGGCCTTGTTTAGGGAGGCCTGGATTTTCTGGAGTGCGGAGTTATCTGCTGCCTCATATACAGGGAGCCCATAGTCCAGTAGGGACAGTGTTGATGAGGTGATGGCAAGCCTAAGGGTGTGGGGGGGAGGCAATACCTGTGTCAGTAAAGGAGTCCAGTCCAGGTGTTTGTTATGGCAGCAAGGGTGTTTATGTGCTCATGGAAGGTAAGGGCTGAGTCGAGGGTAAGTCCAAGATATTTGTAGTTGGATACCTGTTCAAGGGGGTGCTAGGTGCAGGGGAGGATGTGGAGAGGTGCATTTTTTGCTTTGTTTTGGTGGTGAAAGAAAATCATTGACTTTGTCTTTTTTAAGTTTATGACCAGTCTACAGTCTTTAAACTAAGTTTCAGCCTGGGAGAAGGCATGTTGGAGGGAGTCCTGAAGGGGTGTGGGTTTATGATGTGAAGTAAAGAGCACTGCATCATCTGCATATAGTAAAATTTTTGTGGAGCAGGCCTTTGGTAAGGAGTTTAGGTAGAGGGAGAAAAGAAGTGGCCTCTGGATAGAGCCCTGGGGCACCCCGGAGTGGATGGGCAGTGTGTCAGATAGGGTTCCGTTAATTTTGATGCATTGGGACTGGGTGGAAAGGTAACTGGAGCACCAGTCCAGGGGGCCTGTGGAGAAACCAAGTTGGTGGAGTGAGTCGAGAAGGAGAGGGTGGCAGACCATGTCGAAGGCCTTGGATAGGTCTATGAACACAGCTCGTGCAATGTTACTGGCGTCTAGGTAGGAGTGCAGGAAGTTGGTGAATTCTAGGAGGGCTGTGGTGGTGCTATGACCCAACTGGAAGCCTTGTTGCTGTGAGCATAAGATGTTATACTTGGCTAGGTATTCAGTAAGTTGGGTGACAACCACTTTTTCTAACGCTTTGGGGGGGGAAGAATGGAGATGGGTCAATAGTTATTTGGGAGGTTTTGTCACCACTTTTATGGATGGGAGTAATGACAGCTGTTTTTCAGGCACTAGGGAATTGCCCTAGGCAAAGGGATTTGTTGAGTAGGTCCATTGGAGGACTAGGACCTCATTGAGGACTAGTTGAAGGAGCCTGGCATCTAGGGGGTCATTTATGGGGTTATTGCTGTTTAGTGCTTTTTGTAGGTAAGGACAAGCTTCGTGGGTGGATATTTCATGCAGGAGGAAACAAGTATGCTGCAGGGTTGGGGTGGGGCTTGGGGCACAGGGTCAAAGAAACAACTAGGGAGAACAGTGCTGAGATCTGAGAAGGTGGTGTTTAGACAGTTTGCTATGGTGAGTGTGTCTATGGAGGCAGTGACATTTATGGTGAGCTGGGAGAGAGGTGGGGAGTGAGATTTCCCATTTAGTTCTTTGATGTTATTCCAGAAGGTCCTCTCAGACCCCCATGTGGTTGTGAGAGTGGATTGATAGTGGTCTGCTTTGGCCTTATGGATGGCTAGAGTACATCTATTGCCAGCGGCACTGTAGGATTGTCTGTCCGCCAACCTGCCCGATTCTGTGGCTTTGTGCACATCTAACCATTTTTGTATTTTGTCCATAATAATTCTCATGAAAAGTTTTTGAGATGTGTCTATTAAACTTATAGGTCGATACATCTTCAGGTCTCGAGCATCGCCTTTTTTATAAAATGGATAAATATGACTACCATTCCAACCTGACAGTATTGGTCCTTCTTGAACGATGGAATTAAATAGCATTACTAAAATGCATAACTATTTCTCTTTCATAAACTTGTAAGTTTCTGGGATAATCTTGTCAGGCCCAGAAGCCTTGTTTATTTTAATTGAGTCTATGGCGTTAGTGATATCATTGACCGTGATTAACATGGGATTAGGTTTTATGAACAGAACATTACTGTATTTCTGACTGCAAGAAAGTTTTTAAGTTCCACTTCATCAGTCTTTGAAAAATATAAGAGGTTATAATATTCCTCCCAAACACTGGGAGGAATATAGGCCTCTGGATCTTGAGAGTAAGAGCTGTAGCCATAGCTGATTAGATTTCAAAATTTTTTGGAGTCTTTTTTTTTAAACTGATTCTCCTGGTTGTGGGTTGTGGAGAGGTAGGAGGGTGAGTTTAACTCTGTAACTGATTTTTTGTGAGTTTGCTGTTGGTTTGGGAGTAGTTCAAATCTTTTTTTAACTGGAGGACTGTTGCTTAAATCTTTCTTTAACTCTGTAACTGATTTTTTTGTGAGTTGCTGTTGGTTTGGGAGTAGCATAAATCTCTCTATAACTCTGTGACTGATTTCCTGGAGACTGTTGCTGGCAGCAGGGGGAGGGATTTCTTTGCCCAGAGACAGATAAGCCAATCATGTTTGTTTGCAATTCAGTTTGAATCTCTGTTAAGTGTTCACAGAGCCAGTCTGTCTGCTTATTCTGCTGGTTGTGGGTTGTGGAGAGGTAGGAGGGTGAGTTTAACTCTGTAACTGATTTTTTGTGAGTTTGCTATTGGTTTGGAAGTAGCTCAAATCTTTCTTTAACTGGAGGATGGTTGTTGGCTGGAAAAGCCCTCCCCTTCCCTCCACCCCTCCACCAGCCTTTCTTAAATAGTGGAAAGCCACTGGGGGATGGGCTTGGAGGCTGTGAGGGAGGAGCTTGGGGAACAGCAAACTGCCCGTATGAACTAATTCTTAAACCTAATAGTCAGGTGGTGAAAAGGTCAAACACTCAAGCTTTTACTAGTTGGATTTTAAAGTTTAAAGGTTTTAAACTTGCAAGTTTGAAAGCCAAACTAGCAAGCTTGTGTTAAGGAAGGGTAACTGCATATTTTAAAGTTGAAAGTCTCAAGTTCAAACTGGCAAGGTCATGTATAAATGTGTTAACTAGAGTTTCTGAGCTAGTAAGCTAGGGAGAATGGGGTAAAGAAGGACTCAGAAGCAAGCTAGTAGGGTCACATAAGGTATCCAGCTATTTCTGTACAGACTGTGTGATAAGAAACTGAGGTTACATTTAGGTTAAGTGTGAATAATGGAGGGAAGGGAAATGGAGCATTATTGGGGGATCACACTGAGGGATGGAGGATCATGAATAAGGGTGGCAGGAGACATCAGAATATTGGATGGAATGGTGGACACCATGGAGTGAGGGGATCAGGCACAGGGAGGATAGTGGGGTGCAATGGTTGTAGGCAGCTGTTTAGATGAATATATTATGGAAACTGGGCGGTGGTCCAATTTGTTACAGGCTGAGGAGACTGGAAGTGGAGGTACAGGGGCTCTGGAGGGAGCTGGAGAGGATGAGGAAGGGGGGCAGGGGCAGGAGGGACCCTGGAGAGGAGTAGCTGGGAGAAGCAGAGGAGGAACAACAGGGCTAAATCCCATGAGGATGTAGGGGGTGGGGGTGAGGACAGCAAAGGGGCAGTAAGTGGAGTGAAGGCTCAGGGCAGGGGGAAGGAAGAGATGGGCACCACTGCAGGGGTAGCAAGTAATAGGTTTGCAGTGTTGGCATCTGAGGTAGTAGTGGAGGTGTCAGAGATCATGGGGGAAGGGAGGAGGGGAATGGTAGTGAAGACCCAGGAATCAGGCTGGGAAAGAAAGAAGGGGACATGGAAGGGCAGGGTAGAGGCAGAGGGAGAGGTGGAAACAGGGGAGGAAAATGTAGGCATCACAAATGGTGTGGACCAAGGTAATAAGGAACAGGGCAGTGTGGACTCTGGAAATGTGGACAGAAAAACAGGAGGGGGTACAGGACAAGAAGATGGGGGTACTAGTGCTGGGGGATTCTATACTGAAAGGGGTCAGATGGGGCAGAAAGGGAGAAAGACATAGTCGTAGCTGGGTTGAGGCTATTCTGGTGTTAACCATGGGCAGGGCAGGGCAGGCACTTCTCAAGTGCACATGGAGGGAAAGCAAGAAACTTCACATAGCGATGCACATTAGTACAAATGACTTGGCAGGGGAGATGGTAGAGGTGGTACACGGGAGGTTCGAGGAGTTGAGTAGGCAGAGTGAGGAGGTGAAGGGGTTGGTGGCATTCTCTTTGGTACTTCCTGTGCCATGTCCAAGTACAGTGAGGAAAAAAGGATAGAGGAGTTCAATGAGTGGCTGAGGGATTGGTGCAATACCAGGGAGTATGGATAAGTGTCAGACTGGGGGAGAACCTGGGGCAATAGTGACCTATATGCAGGGGACAGGTTACATTTGAGCAGGAAAGGGAAGGGAGTACTAAAACAGGGAATAGAGGGGTATATATCAACAAAGGTGGAGTTAAACTTGGAGGGGGGTGGTGAGGTGACTGCTGATAGGAAAAGGGTCCAGAAAGGGGAGCCTGGTGAACTCATCCCCCTAGTTAGGGGTAAAGGCAGTGGGTAAGTGGCACAGTAAGGAATAAAGGGGGGAAAATAAGGGTAGGGAAGGGGAGGAGACAGGCTGGAGGATGGTCTCACTGAATGCAAGAAGCCTAAGGAATAGAATAGCAGAATTACAAGCTTTTTTGGTGGTGGAGGGGGTTGACATGGTGGCCATCATGGAAATGTAGACCACCTAGTACCAGGACTGGGATATGATGATCCAGGAGTTCAGGTTATTCAGAAAATATAGAGCTAAGGAGACTGGGGGTGGTGATCTATGTAAGGGAAGGGATAAAGTGCATAAGGGAGGAAGGGGAGGAGGGGAAGACAGAAGCACTATGGATGCAGTTCCAAGATACAAAGAATAGGACACTGAGGATGGGTGTGGTGTACAGGGCACCAGCTCGGGGGATTGACCTGGACAGGGAATTAGCTGAACAAATTAGTAGGGTCTGCAGGAAAGGGAGCACAGTAATGGTGGAGGATTTCAACCTTTTTGGGGTGGAGTGGGGCAGCCCATCACCCATGAGTGCAAGGGAGTGGTTCCTGCGAGAAGCAATTCAAGACAGCTTTCTGACACAGCTGGTCCAGGAACTGACTCAGTTAGAAAGGACTCTGGACCTTGTACTGGATAACAGAGAAGCTGTAAGGAATCTGGAAGTGGAGGAACCACTGGCTGGGAGTGACCACTGTTCGGTGTGGTTCATGTTCAAAATGGGGAGGGAAACAGGGGGCATGGGTATAAGGGTGATTGAGTTTAGGGGGGACTTTAAGAAGATGGGGGAAATTTTGGGCAGGGATCTGGCATGAATGCAACCATGCATGGATGCAGACCAGAAATGGGACATCATAAAGGAAAGGCTAGCGGAGGCAACAGAGTCTTGTACTAGGATGAAAAGCAAGAAGGGAAGGGCAAAGAAATCCAGTTGGCTAACACAGGAAGTTATGGAAGGAGTGAGGACCAACAGGGCAGCATTTTGAAAGTACAGGAAATCAGGGAGGGGTGAAGATAAGGATACATACATGGGGAAGTCCAGGGAGGTTACCAGACTGATCAGGGTTTCCAAGGCATCCAGGGAGCTGAGACTGGTGCAAGGAATCAAAAGTGGAGAAAAACACTTCTTCCACTACATCAGAGAGCGAAGGAAGAGCAAGGATCATCTGGTGAGGATTAGGAAGGGTGGACGATGGGTGGAGAAAGGGGTAGAGGATGCAGAGGCACTGAATGACTACTTCTGCTCTGTATTCAGACAGGAGAAGGGGACCAGATACCCCAGGCGAGGGGTGGGGTGGGGGGGGATGACAGATGTAGGGATTACAGACAACAAGGTACTAGATGGATTGAGGGTATTAAGGGTGGACAAAGCACTTGGACCTAATGGCATTCACCCTAGGGTACTAAGGGAGTTGGCAGAGGTCCTGTCAGGGCCATTGTCTGACCTGTTCAATACCTCCCTGGACACAGGATATGTACCAGAGGACTGGAGAATGACCCATGTGGGGCCCATTCACAAAAGTGGCCCAAAGGATGAATCAGAAAACTATTAATCAGTGAGCCTCACATCAATCATGGGAAAGTTCATGGAAATCATACTGAAAGAGAGGCTAGTGAGCTTCTTGCAGGAAAACCCAGGATGGTCACAAGAATGGATTTATAGTGGGCAGATCCTGCCAGACAAACCTTGTAGGGTACTATAACTGGGTGACACGGGAACTGGATAAGGGCCATGCAGTGGATGACCTGTATTTTGACTTCAGTAAGGCCTTTTATTCAGTGCCGCATGGAGGTTGGAGAGGAAACTGGAATATGTGGGGATGTGTACCAAAAATAGTGAATTGGATCACAAACTGTCTAAAGTGAAGGCAGCAAAGTTTGGTGGTGGGGCAGACCTCTCGTTACCAAGAGCAGTGATGAGTGCAGTACCACAGGGATAAGTATTGGGACTGGTGCTGTTTGGGATTTTTATTGCAGATATCTCACACTGGATCTGGAGCAAGATCAGTCTGTTCACAGATGATACCAAAATGGGAGCTGTGGTTGATGACACGGAGGGGTGGAAGAGGTTGCAGGAGGACCTGACTAAGCTGCTGGAGAGGGCAGAAACATGGCAGTTGGGGTTCAATGCCAAGAAGTGCATGGTTCCAGACTTCAGAGCAAGGAACCAGGGGAAGGATTATCACTTGAATGAGGTACAGCTGGGGAGCTCCACAGAGGAGAAGGATCTAGGAGTGATCATTATGGGGAACATGAACAACTCTACTGAGTGCAGGAAGGCAGCATCAAAAGCCAAAATATTCTGGGGTGTATTGTGAGAGGGATCTCCTCTAGAAGGAGGGAGGTTATCCTACCCCTGTATAGGTCATTGGTCAGGCCCCACCTGGAGTACTGTGTGCAGTACTGGTGCCTATTCTTGGAGAAGGACATCAGATTGTTGGAGGGGGTACAGCAAAAAGCCACAAAGGTGATCCAGTGATTAGAGAGCAAGCCCTATGAGGACAGGCTGGGAGAGCTGAATATGTATTCACTGCAGGAGAGGAATGATAGTGGGGATATGATAGAGACCTTTAAGTATCTTAAGGGGATAAACAAGACCAACACAGAAGGAATTTTTCAGCTGAGAAGGGGAAGGGACACGAGAGGGCATGGACTGAGATTGGAGGGGGGAAGATTCAAGATGGAGATGAGGAGAAATTTTTTTCATGGAAAGAGTGGTGGACAAATGGAACACCTTACCAGATGAGATAGTGTCCAGTAAGATGGTGGGCAGTTTCAAGAGGGGTTGGGACAGGGAAGGGAAGGGAAGGGGAAGGGGAAGGGATACTGGGAAGGGGTTGGTGGGGCAGCTGGGAGATGAGAGACTAGCTGCACACTTGAGCAGACTCGATAGAGCATGAGGCCTGTTTCTGCCAGCAATTTCATGTTTGTATGAACACCGCAGCTCTCAGCTTGTTACACATCCTCTCAAAGTATCTCCTATGTTCTTTTTCTAGGACTTTCTTATAATCTTTCTGAGCTTTACTGAGCCTTTTAAAATTGACTTTTGATTTTTGTATTTTGCAATATTTTGCAAATCTATGGAGTTTCTTCTTGGCATTTCTACATACGTGGTTAAACCAAGTAGTGGGAGATTTCCTTACCATAGCTCTGGAAGTCATCAAAGGTCTTATGTGAAAAATTATTAAATCCCACAAATCCACAATTTCAGTATAGTCTTGTGGATTTTTTAACTCATTTTTTTAAATGAAGAACTTCATAATCCTGAAAAAAGGTTTTCCATAAGAGATGCATGATAAGCATTTCACATGATACTTTTATTATTCAGGATCTTAAGTATTCCAGTATTAATGAGAGTATTGTGGACATCATGAACCAGTTCTTGAAATGCCAATGTCAAATGAGGTATGAGCGGAGAATGAGCGGAGTCTAAGTTATCTAAACTCTCCATATCGTCAACTAAGGGAATTGCTACCAAATTGGTCAAAATGAAGTCTATAGTAGATGAACCTCTCTTATTTGTCTACGTGAAATTACCATGAAGATCACCTGGAAGCCTTCCATTTAATAGACAGAAATTTTTAGTTGTTAGTAAGTTAAAAAGGTTAGTTCCCCTTTTATTATTCTTTTTTGTCACAAGAACTTCTATATCTCATAATTTTAGGATTTACACTAACAAAGCAGTTATATAGATAAAAAAGTTAACATTAGTAGATAAATCTGGATTTAGTCTCGCATTAAAGTCACCAAGAATGATCACTGTGTGATTCCCAAAATTATTTTTTAAATCCAAAAGCAGGGCCATATCTCCATAAAAATCATGACCGCTGGTGGAAAATATATATTAACGACAATCAGCGAAAAATCTTTCTTATTCAACTTCAGTGCAAGCATATAGTCTGAAGTTGTAGGAATCAGATATTTCTTCACATTTAGAGATGTTCTGATATATGTGGCTAGGCCTGCTTTATTGTGACTGTATTTTTTTATGTTTTTTTTGCCATAATAAAAAAGGCAGTGTAATCTGGAATTGGTAGACAAGTATTGGACCAAGTCTCCTGGAGACACAAAATGTCCAATTTAGTTAAGAAAGATTTTATTTTAGAATCTGCCAATTTGTGGCTTAACCCTTCAGTGTTCCAGGGCAAGATAGTAATGTTTGAGGGTAGTTTATAATCTATCTTCTTTTCTTTATTTCTATCCAGAGGCCATAGTGTAATATCTTAATCCAATATTCTGTGTTTATTTGTTAAAAATAATACTGTCTGAAAAAGTGCTATTGGCATGATTTTCATTACTTTCTGGAGCCTTTTTATCAGACGAAGAGCTTAATACATCTGGGGTTACCAGGTAAATGCCAATGACATCCAACTTATGGGATGCTTGGAGAATTGTGTCTACCAGCTAACTTGTCTTGAAGGTGATGTCTATTTGAGGAGTGTCTGAAATTGCATCTTGTAAGGTTATCCACTACAGGAAACTGTTAGCTATATTAATATCTAAAATCGGATAGAGAAACTCCAAAATATCATATTTGATTCTACCAATTGAAGTTCCATTCCAGGGTTTCCAAAAAATATTGAAACAGTTTTTCTTTCCCAAGCATCAGCTTGACTTCATTCAAACATATTTATTGTTTTTTTGATTCCTTCAACATGAGAAAAATCTTCAGGATCATAATTGCACTGTATTCTGTCTTTATTATTAACTGAATGTTGCTTAAGGGGCCTAACCTAGGTACCATTAGGAGAAAAGTAATTTGAATACCAAGAGGTAAGACTAAACTGGCTGTCTTCCAAATGTCAAGGGCTAAATTGTACATACTTGTATAAACCAACACACAATCAATAATTTTGGGGTTTGGGGGATGTAAAACAAAGACGTAATTTTTCCCATCCAGAATACTGAACAGAAAACTAACAAGTTCACAAAGCTATTCAGTGGATCCATTCTCCACTTTTCTGATACCATAAAGCTCAATCAGAAATGCTGGTATCTGGCACTCTTTTCATCTGGGTCCTGTAGATTTCCATGAGCAAGAGAATCATCAGCAGGGCAAAATAGGGGCATGATTGGAACAGCAGATTGCCCTTTAACTTTTGGGATCTCAGTTCCCCCCTCCCTCTGTAGATGAATTCAGTTTAAGATTCAAATTGCCTTTATTAATACATGAAATGTCATACATTTCATCCACGTTACCAGAATCCTTAAGATTTTCCCTGGATGTCCCTGTGCTCACTTCGAAAATCTTTACATGGCTACCAATAGTAAATGATGATTCTATGTTCTCCTGGGGCACAGAATTGCTTTGAGTTTAATTTTTTTTTTGGTTTGAAATTTCTATGGGCTTCTTTTTCTTACTTGTCTGTTTTGTTTTGTTTTTGTTTCCTTTTTATATTTAGGACGTTTATTATGCTGACATCTATTTTGATTTCCAGTAAATTCTAAAGTGTCCTTATGAAATGGAGGTGGTAAATTTGTTTGATTTGCTTTACTATTTTTCCCTACAGCACCAATATCTACTGACTCAGTAGTGAAACTTTTGGCTACCATCTTCCATTTTTTTATTTTCTGATACTTTTTTGATCATAGTTGATCACTGTTTATAATATACTTCTGTTTTAAGAGTGGCCATCTCTTCCCTTAATATGATCAATTTTTCCAATATCATTATATGTGCAAGATAAAGTTTTTTTTATAAGTTCTAAGATGTGATTGGGGATTATGGTTCCTGAGATTAACTTTCCTTCTAACTACAATTTGTTTTCATATTTATTTTTATTCATTTGGTTTAGAGCCATTTCTTGGTTTATAATTCTAGCAGGTCCCTTGTTATTCTAACTAGAATTTATTTCCTGAAAATTAGGGACTAGCTTTTTTAACCATCAATGGCTATACTTAAATCATGTATAACAGATGTTATATCATTTTGTCGATAGAGATTCAGGCTGTTTACCATCTTCTCAGAATGGTGTAACTACTGAAGGATCTAACATTTCCCAGCTATAGGCTGTCAAAGAAATGCCCTCCTGAAGAAGAACATAAGAGTTATCCAAGAAGCTCTTTCCTATGCATCCTGAAACCTGAGAATCACCCAATGCAGTTGCACCCCTCTATTGCATATTGGATGTTGATGTAAATAAATCTACTGGGATTGGGTTTGGATTTAACAAAAATTTAGTTAGTTTAGATTGATTACTATTCTCCTTGGACATTTCTCCCTTTAGGCATTTTTTTGAATGACCAGGTTTTCCCTCTGTTATTTCTAGTGATTTGCTTTTCTTATTGGGGATTATTTTCCTTTTGAAGTAGAAGGCACTGAGTCAGTTACTAATATGAGGGAACGATTTCTACCACTTCTAGTAGCCACAGTGATGAACAATGAATCCACACTCAAGTGGGGGGGGGAATAACAGTCAGTTATGTATAATAAGGGATAGATACAGACACAACAATATAGCTACCAAGGCTTCAGAAGAAGGCAGACCAGTCAGTGCTTTTACAATTTGCAATCACAGTTTATTGCAGTTTATAAATGTTAGATGTAATCAGTAGAAGTTTAAACTCATGGATTATAGTAAATGTTGAAGGTTCCCCAAATGCCTTTTACACATAGTATGTCATTGCCAGACATGCTTCAGATGTTAAAGTGGCAATTTGTTTTGTAAAAAAAAATATGTCATAGTCATTTTTTTATGTTTTATTAGCACTTTTTCCTCCAGTTTTCTGTGTGTGGCCACACCCCCAGAATTATGTCATTCCAGGGAGCTGTCAATGTTTTACATACAGCAACAAGGAATTCTGGGTAATTTATAACATTGACTCAAATGAGTCTTACTCAGAAGTACCATCAAATATGTCGGTAGTGGTGAGCACTAATATGTAAATGTCCATAGCAAGGCATTATGGATAAAATAAGAACTTGTTTTCCAATTACCTTACTGTGAGATGCTGTACCATATTTCAGTAGTGGTGCCAACAATATAAGCTTTTGTATGTTTATTGTCACAACAATGCATTGTGCATACCATATCAAGCTACACAACTTCAGTATTGAGGGATGTAGTCTCCTATTTTTTCATTGAGCACAGAAATATAATACCCTATATACTTAATTTACATAGTGAGGCATTGTGGGTACAGTACATATTTGATTTGTCTATCTAAAACTAAAAACTGACAGTGCCCATTGAACAACTGTTTCCCTGGTATGATGTCATAGTTGGGGGTTGCAGCACTGAGAAAAAAGGGGAGGGTTATGCAAAGGAAGCAGAACACCAAAATGAAAGTTTTTTTTTTTAAATTGAAAACAGGACTATTTGGCAGTTTAAATGGTAGGAGACTGATTCACAACACTTACAGTTTACTACCCCCATTTGCTATGGGAACCTTAAGCATTTACATTAAGCACTAGGAAAAGCCCAACATAGGTATATATCTACAATTATAAGACAAAAAACCTCTGTGTGCAAGCACTGAGGCAATGGTTACCCCAAAGGGCATTTGGCCGGGAAGCCAAGTTTCAAAGAAATACAATATCACACATGCCCCCACAATGCAAAGCGTCATGGGCTGCATATGCAAATCACCACAGAATATTATGCTGGTTCAACTTTAAGCAGAAATGCATGGTGCCAAAAGGTCTCTCACACAGTTTGCAAAGGGTTCCAACAGAAGACATAGACACATGTTTCATCCTACCAGGACTAATATGTATGCCTCATCTGTTTGACACCCCAGTGGAATGAACCAGCTACCCTAAGATGTTCTATCTGGGTTATGTTGTGGTGAACCCAATTAAAACAAAAAGCAATTTAAAAGACAAAGAAACTCTGTGTGCAAGCACTGAGGCAATGGTTATCCCAAAGGGCATTTGGCCGGGAAGCCAAGTTTTAAATAAATAAAAATCACACATGCCCCCACAATGCAAAGCATCATGGTCTGCATATGCAAATCACCACAGAGTATTATGCTCCTTCAACTTTAAGCAGAAATGCATCATCAGTATGCCTCATCTGTTTGACACCCAGTGGAATGAACCAGCTACCCTAAGATGGTCTATCTGGGTTATGTTGTGGTGAACCCAATTAAAACAAAAAACAATTTAAAAGACAAAGAACCTCTGTGTGCAAGCACTTAGGCAATGATTACCCCAAAGAGCATTTGGCTGGGAAGCCAAATTTCAAAGAAATACAAACCACACATGCCCAATTAGACAAGTATGTCTATATTGCACTTCATCAATATCTAAATATATTAATAAATGAATAGTATAATGTGCAATAAGCATAAATACAAAGGGAAAGACACAAAGTGCAAAGATACAAAAAAAGGAAAAAAAAAGGAAAAACTGTAGAGATCTGTGCAAAATTAAACATGTAAGAATAAAGTGCAATATAACAAAGACCAATACAGATAGTACTAAAAGTAGTTACCCCTGATATCAATTAATTATGATTATAATATCAGTCAGGAGTAATGACTCAATTATCTCACAAGAATTAACAAAAAGTAATCAGTAGGCCACAATAAATAAGCAGATACCACAAGTAAGCACACTTGAAAAGACTAAAATGACTGAATATATATATATATATATATATATATATATATATTTCAATTGTTTAATCAGGAGAGACACACTAAGCTGAAATCTTGTTTACAAGTGTGACCTGAGAGCACAGGGAAGTTAAGTGACTTGCTCAGGGTCACACAGTATGCTAGTGGGGTCTGTGGGATTCAAACCCAGGTCTCCAGATTTGTAGCTCGGAGCCTTAAACCGCTGCACTATACTGCCTCCCTGAATAAATAAACTAACAAATGTTATCAAGAGTCTTCCCTAATCAAATAAATAGTGAATAGTTAAGATGCATGCCCTGAAAGAATTAGAGCAACTTATCTGCTTAATTGCTTATCAGCCGCTTGTCTGTTGCAAGTCGCAGGAATAAATACAAAACTGCTCCAACATGCTTCTAAAGTGCTGTCGTAAAATAACTGAAAATTGCTGAACTAAAAAAGCTGTAATAATCAGCAAATACGGTACCTTATTTACAGCATAGATAAATTGTTGAAATCATCTGAAATAGCCAATAAAGTAGTTTTAGGTAGTTCAGATTCCAAAAAAAGAAACGGTACATCCAAAAATATGTAGCAACAAAATGGCAGCAACAACTAAGTGCCTACTGAGGCAACGCAGAACCCAATTAAGGTTCCAAACTCCTTGTGAAGCCTAACTAACCCAACAATTTGCAGGAGGCAGAATGAGGCAATTTGTTATCTTAGGAAGCCCTGTATTAAAACAGCGTACTGCGTCAGAATTTAAAGAACAATACACTATCCCAGCTGCATAGAGTTACTTAAATAAAACATCATTTAAAAGTAATTTAAAATTGAAGTAAAGCTGTGCTGAACCAAATCAGAGTGTTCCTCTAAGACAGGTGCCCTTCGGCTTCACAAATGCAAGTGACCATTTTTAACAAATTAGATGTTTTAACTGAGGGTGACCAGTCTTCCACATATCACTGGAAAAGATTCTATCTTTCTAAGTTACCTCCATGGCCCCAGCCTGACCATTTAACTCTCACCCAAAAAGACTGTCTCTAAGGTATTAGGTAGTTCCAGTTCCTGACTCTTGTCCAAGTCCACGGCTCCCAACATCAGCCCTCATATCTTCTGCCAGCATTCAGACTATCTAGTGCAACAAGTTCCACCAGCTCCCAGTTGCATCCAGCTGCTTTGTTCTGAATCCATGGCTCCCAGCATCAGCCCTCATAGCTTCCAACAGTGTTTTGGACCTTCCAGTACGGCCCGCATGGGCATCCTCCAGGAAAAAGGGCTCAGGGGATTCTGGACTCCACCTCCACTGAGAAGAATTGCTAAAAAGAGAAGGGAGGAGAGGAAATAGATGCTCTCATAAATCATACATTCAATTGGGTCTCTGACAGAGAATGGCAATGATGGCATACCTTCCATAATAATATATAAAGCCTTTAGAGATTTCTGCAGATCGGCTCCTCCGCGTTCCTCCTCAGCTCAATGTCTGTAGCATGTGATGTCAGCAATCCCAGCAGTCCTCTCTCCCTTGGAATTCAATCAACACAGAACATGAGCTACATGACCTGTGCTCCAGTTTAGGTCTAACCCAACTGACTGAAGAATATATTAGGATTAACCCCAGAAACACACAGGCCTACTCAACTCCAGACTTAATGATCACTATGTTTTTAGAAGAGTGTTAACAGATTGCTTCAGAGACCATCAAGGCATCTTCTTTATAAGGAACAAGGAAAAGAAAATAAGAATGACTAAGGTGGAGTACAAAAGGGTTTATAAAAACTTTGACTATATCTCTTTTATGTGTGATGTAGAAACAATTAACTGGGAGAGAATAAACGTAATCCCCACAGCAAGCAAAGCCTGGCTCTATTTTAAATCAGAATTTTTTAAAATATGTGACTAACACGCCCCACTAAGAAAATTCTTCATGAAAGGTAACATTGCACTGTCATATCAGGGAAGGCTATATAAAATCAAAAGACAAAGAAACAAATTATAGGAAAAAGTCAAAAGGACTAACTCTCAAAGTGACTGGTCACGATATAGGGAACTGAGAAACAAATATTTAAAAGAAGTAATATCAGCCAAATCACTATATAACAGAGAGATATTAGACAATCATCACAATACAAATCCCAGAAACTGTTGGAGCCTAATGCATGAGCTACAAAAACCTGGGGCAGATGATTACCCAACGAGTTTTAATGTCAGTGTGAACAATGAGGCAATAGGACTGCACATAGCAGAGATTTTCAATGATTTCTTTGTAAATATGGGCATTGTGTTGAGCACAGCAACTCCTTCAAGAATCTGTCCCACATGGCCCCCCCCAAATGTAATGCATGAAAACTGGCCTTTGAAATTCAACTTTCAGAAAATAACACCAAAACAGGTATTGACAGAACTATTAAAGATAAATTCCCACAGAGCCATAGGGTTAGACAACATTCCCAGTAAGCTAATAAAATACACAGCACCAGTTATTGCAAACCCAATTTCTTTCATTTTTAGCCTATCTTTAACAACCCAAGAGTCTCCCAAAGATTGGAACACAGCAAAAGTTATCCCAATTTTCAAATCTGGATCTAGAAATCTCATTTCCAACTACAGACCCATTTCCCTGCTACCTGTCATTTTAAAAATATTTAAAAGAATAGTTGCAAACCAGTTAAAGGCTTACCTACAGGAAAACAACAATTTAATAAACCCAAATCAATCAGGTTTTAGGGAGAAACATAGCATGCAAACTGCTCTGATTAAGGTCGTAAGTGACTTACAACTTGCCTTGGAAAACAGGTTTAGGACGGGTCATATTAACTGATCTATCCAAAGTTTTCAATACCCTGGATCATAAATTGCTACTACACTAATTATCATGTCTCTGACTCTCATCCAAAGCTGCAAATTGGTTCCACAGCTACATAAATAGACACAGGCAAGCAGTACACCTGGGGTACTTCCATTCCAGTTTCAAAGGTATGATCTCTGTTGTCCCACTGGGCTCAGTTCTAGACCTACTGTTATTCAATCTGTACATGAACAACCTCACATTCATAAACTCAACAATAAAAATACACATATACGCGGACGACACCATAAAAAACACAAAATCCCATGACTTACAACATATACAAAACAATCTGCAAAAGGCATTTAACAAGCTACAACAATTTTTTTTAAATAATAACAAGCTGATTCTAAACACCAGCAAGACAAAAGTTATGCTAATTAGATAGACAAACAAAAATTTTGATGATGGCCATAGTCTAAACATTGCCACACAAGATGGAACAACCCTGCAACAAGTGGTAGCCTATAAATACTCAGGAATCTGGATAGATAAACACTGCAGCTGGAACACTCATATAGGGAACTTAGTAAAAAAACAGGCAGAAATTGGGAACGCTACAAGGATAAAAAGAGAGCTGCCACTAAGATCAGATCACAGGTAATTAGCACAATGATTATTCCCATCATTGTCTATGGGGCCCAGCCCAGTGGCACTGAGGGTTGAGGAGCTGGATGCCACACCTCATGTCACACCAGCGATCCAAGTTTGGGAATAAGCCTGGACCACTGGGGGTCAGCAGGGGAGAGAGAGGATCGAGTGTCCAATGGCTCTCCTCTCTTGGGGAGGGATCCAGGGGTAGCCTGGTGCAGCAGCAGCCCCCGGTGGAGACCAGCAGCACTGCTATGCACTCGGGCTCAAACAGCAAGGGACGACATTGGGCAGCTGCCATCTGGATGTGGGTGGGAGCACCCACATCATGGGCTGGGTGGCATTGCACGTCCCATGTCGGGGGGATGTAACCAGAACAAGGAAAAAATGGCATCGATGATCAGGCAATGACACCTATCCCCCATGCCCTATGCTGGGCTTCCTCGACTGGCCTTCAATTTCCCCAGCCCATTCCTCATCCGATGCTGGATTCTGCCTTACTAATAGCGCCCAAGTAGGAGGAGGGTGACCCACCCCAGCTTAGCCAGGGGTGCTGGCATTGAAGAGGAGGGAGAGAAGAGGCACAGTTCAAAGATCCTCAGGTGGGCAGGATAAGGAGAGGATGCCTGAGAGAGGCCCTCAGGGCCATGACAGGAGTAAAATAAAGTTGAAAAGAAAATCATTGACTAGGGGGGTGTGCTATATGGTGGTGCCTCCAGAATGGACCTTGCAAGACTAGATGCATTATACTGTCACCTTTCTAGGTTTGCACTTGATGCCCCAAGACACAGTCACCATTGTGACTTATACAGAGAACTAAAATGGATGTACCTGAACCTAAGAAGACAGCTACATAAAATAAGTCTAAAGCTAAAATGCTTTATGAAATGGCAAGAGGAAATTAAGCCATTCCATTGGCTGATAACCCAGAGTAAAATATGTTCAACGCACTATAAAAAACAAGTCCCACCCTATCACTGCCCACTGATCTGTATAACAGAATGTTCGAAAATTATCGGCAGCCATTGTTTTGTTTCCCGCTAAAGTGAATACCCACATCGCTTGCCATGCCTGACTTCAACAATGTTAGTTTTGACCTAACTTTCACTGAAGACAATCTTGAGCAGATCTTCAGTTATTCTTTCAACAATGACCCTGAGAATACAATCAAAAGCAAGACAGTGAGTACAGAAATACCAATTAATTCCATTGCTGCCACTCCCGCCACTGCTATGACATGCACATCAATCAAGCCCCTTCCCTCTTTCTCTTTAAAGGGACTATTTTTCCTCATGCGTAAGGTTATCTAGTTAAATAAATAATTTTAAGCAATTTTAAAATGTTTGTATGTGTATTTTTTACTATACAACTTAAGTGAGTCATTTCGTAAGTGCAATAAGACACTCCAGGTTGTGTGTGTATAACATATTTTATGCACACCGAGGGGCTGAATGCACTTGACCAAGGCCTTGTGCCTTACAACACCCCTATGTGTGTGTAAAATATGTTCTATGCACACCCTGTCATGTCTTATTCCTTACATAAAAGTAGGCTACCAGAATATGTATGTGAGAATGTAAAGCTAAGGGCCCCAAATAATGGATTACGGTTGCAATCCTCTATAGAATTTGATACTCCCTCATTAAAAACTAGGATAGCCTGCTCTGTATTCTATTACCAAGGCCTCCAAGCATGGAACAACCTACTGAAACTCTTGGGATCTTAGTACACAAATCTCTGGGAATAAGATATCATATCATATCTTATCATTTGTATTTATAAAAGGCTCCTTTCCAATTATCAAGGCGCCTGTACATAACAATAAATAAACAACACATTAAAAATTCAGTACATAAAGTTACAGAAATTTAAATTAAGAACAAATAAGTACACCAATAAAATCAAAGATTGGTTCCTGTCCCAAGCCTTTTTGCCAAAAATATGATGCCTGAGCTTTGCCCAAGGGAGACATTTTCCCCCTAACAACTAGTAGGATCTCTATAGCAACCCCATGAATTACTCATCAGATATTCATTGGAATGTGTCTGCCTGAATTAAATCAACCTTGATTGTACTGTTTTTGCTATATGACTGTATAGTGTACACTGTGTTATACTGTATGCATGTAATCAACTTTCTGACTGTATAGTATACACAGTACTGTGATTGTATGTAATCAACCTTGATTGTATTGTTTGCACTCTATGACTGCATAGTATACACTGTATTGTACTGTATGCATGTAACAACTCTCTGACTGTATATTATACACTGTGTTGCATCGACTCCTGTATATGCCATCTATCAAAAGACTGCATAGTATGCACTGCACTGTATAGTTATGCATGTCAGAAACTATGACCGATAACCAGGTCTTTACACAAAGACGTCCCTAGTAAATGAGCATGAGCTCAATGGGATTGTATACCTATTCATGTTTCATGAATAAAATACTACTACTACTACTACTACTACTTATCTCCTGAACTGTAGACAGTTTTTGGATACAGTGTTGGTCTGTGCCCCCCAACCCCAACCATGGAAACACCTCTTCTCAGTCACAGTTATTTCCCAACAAAGATACAAGACCATGTGCTCACAGACAAAGGAAAATGTGTGCCACCAATGAAATGGCATAGCAAACAGATAAAAAAGGCACACTGGCACAACATGAAACGCATAAATAAACAGGACTGCTGGCACATAAAAGGTTTATTCCTGCTTCAAAAGTTACTTACAAATGAAACCCACAGGAAAACACCCTGTGCATCACCTCATTGGCATGAGACTTCTTCAAAAGGAAGCCCTGTATCTATCTAAGAGGAAATAACCGTTATATACTGCAGTAATCCTGCTGGGCATTTACACCTTTGATGCTATGCCTAAGTGCAACTTTTCCGTTATTTATTTCCTGCCTACTACCTCCCTTTGCATCCTTCAATAGGCTGATTTAAAAAAAAGGAAGCACTTAGCACTTCGCAAAGAGCAAACCACATTTTGTAACCCCCACCCAGTTTAACCCTGCTTGAAAATGCATGAGTTACGGAGTGTAACAGCAATAACAATATTTGATGACAACAACCAGTGAAGGTAAAGGAATAATATAATGCAGAGTGCAAATAATACATTAGAAAGATATAAAATGGGCAAAAAGTGAAAATAAGTTGAAATCAGCGGTAAACCAGTACAACAAATTAAGTAAATTGTAGAGCTAAAATAATTTGTGATTGTGTGCTGGAGTAGTGGTTATGGCTTGTTGCAGATGTATGTTTACGACTTATATTATTACATAAAATATATTTATAAAATGGGTAGGAAAAAAATCTGTGAAAATCCAGGCACCTGATTGGATGAAACACATCACATGATGTATGCCTCCCACTGTGACCGCATGCTTCCACTACTTCCCAATTCTCAGAACCTTCTCACTACCAGTGAGATCCCAGTCCAGTCCCTGAATAAAAATGATTTCTCTGGTGGTCTAGTGCCCCCCACAAAAGCAGGTGTCCCACCACTATGCTCCCACCACTATCACAAAAACCAACTGGTGGACCGGCACAGCCCTCCTCTCTCCACCACGGCTGGCCTGTCCACTGAGCTGTCAATGAATGAGTGCGTAATTTATATATAGCTCAGTGGGCAGGCTGGCTATGGTGGAGAGAGGAGGGCTGTGCCGATCCACCCACTGGTGTTCGGGATGGGGTGGGAGTGGGGTGGTGGGACAATAGCTGAGGTGGGGGTGGGTGAGGGGCACGACACCACCAGAGAAATCATTTTTTTTCAGGGACTGGACTGGGGTTGGATCAGGGATGGGGAGGTATATGATAGAAAGTATACTTAGAATGGCAGAAAAAGGGGAGATATTACTGATGGGTGATCTGAATATGCCAGATGTTAACTGGAGTGCAGTTGCAGCAGCCACTTCTAAGAGTGGGGTTATTCTAGATGCCCTACAGGGGGCATGTCTTAGACAACTAGTATTGGAGCCCACTCAAGAGGGAGCAATCTTAGACCTGGTTCTCTCAAATGGAAATGAAGAGAGGATCACAGATGTAGAAGTGGGTAGCCATCTGGGAACTAGCGACCATCGAACAGTATGGTTCACAATAAACACAGCAATAGAGTCAAGCCATACAAAGACAAAGGTACTGGATTTTAGGAGGGCTGACTTTGTCAAAATGGGTGAGTGCCTAAGGAATGCACTAGCAAATGGGCAGGAAGGAGGGGTGGAAGAACAATGGGGAATAATAAAAACTGCCATCACAGAGGTATCAAGCCTTTGTGTAAAGCAAATAAACAAAATGAAACGAGGTAAGAAACCACTATGGTTCTCAAAGGAAGTGGCAGTGAAGGTTCAACAGAAAAAGAAAGCATCCAGGAAGTACAAGGAATCACAGAAGGAACAGGACAGAGAACTATATCAGTTAAAGCAAAAGGAAGCTAGGAAGGCAGTCAGATCAGCAAAGGCCCAAACTGAGGAAAAGATAGCCAACTCAGTTAAGAAGGGGGATAAAACCTTTTATAGGTACATCAGGGAGCGAAGGAAGACCAAGGGAGGGATAGTGAGGCTTAATAAAGGGAGGGAGGGTGGGCAGAGGGTGACTGTGAAAGGCAGAGATACTAAACAAATATTTTGCTCAGTATTTACAAAGGAAGGGGGCCTAAAACAAACAGTAGAAACACTCTGGATACAGAAGTTGATACCAGCCCATTTACAGAAGAAAGGGTTCTGAAAAGAACTCTTAAACTGAAGGTGGACAAAGCAATGGGGCCTGATGGGATTCATCCCAGAATTCTAAAGAACTAAGGGTAGAACTAGTGACACCACTGACTACCCTGTTTAATAAATCATGGGAGGATGGGGTGGTACCCGAGGACTGGAGGAGGGCAGATGTGATCTCTTCACAAAAGTGGGAGCAAGGCAGAAGCAGGAAACTACAGACCTGTTAGTTTAACCTCAGTGGTAGGGAAAATGATGGAATCACTTCTGAAGGAAAGAATTGTTAAATATCTAGAGGCCAGAGGGGCACAGGACCCAAGGCAGCATGGATTCACAGCGGGAAGGACATGCCAGAGAAATCTGATAGATTTCTTTGACTGGGTGACCAAAGTAGTTGATCAGGGAGGTACTGTGGACATGGCCTACCTAGACTTTAGCAAGGCATTTGACACAGTCCCACACAAAAGATTAATATACAAGTTAGCCAGCCTGGGAGTGGGCCCCAAGATGACAGCCTGGGTAAAGAATTGGCTGGAGAATGGGACACAGAGGTAATAGTAAATGGAGTCCACTCTGAAGAAAGGGGGTTAGTAGTGGATACCGCAGGGTTCAGTGTTAGGACCAGTCCTCTTCAATGTCTTTATAAGTGACATTGCAGAGGGACTGGAAGGAAAAGTATGTCTCTTTACAGATGACACAAAGATCTGCAACAGAGTTGATTCACAGGGTGGGGTGGAAAGGATGAGAAGGGACTTGGCAAGGTTAGGGGAATGGTCAAATGTATGGCAGCTTAGATTCAATGCTAAGAAGGTAATGCACCTGGGAAACAAAAACCCAGGGGAAGAGTACACAATGGGGGGTGAGATACTAACAACAACAAAAATGGAAAGGGACCTGGGGGTAGTCATATCAGATGACCTAAAGGTGGGCAAGCAATGTGAGAGGGCAGCAAGGAGGGCTGGGGGGATACTGGGATGCATAGGAGAGGCATCACCAGTAGAAAACAGGAAGTTATTATCCTCTGTACAGACAGCTAGTGAGACCCCATCTGAGTACTAGGTAGTTCTGAGACCCAGTCTCCGCAAAGACAGAGACAGGATGGAAGCTGTCCAGAGGAGGGCACTAAATGGTGCAGGGTCTGCACCGGAAGACATATGAAGAGAGACTTAAGGAGCTTAATATGTATAGCCCGAGGAAAGGAGGGAGGGGGACATGATAGAAACTTTCAAGTACCTCAAGGGAATCAACAAAGTCCAAGAGGGTAGCATCTTTCAAAAAAAGAGGTGTGCAAGAACAAGGGGGCACAATTTGAAGATAGAAGGGGTGGCTCAGAGGTAATTTAAGGAAGTATTTTTTCACAGAGAGGGTGGTGGATGTATGGAACGGCCTTCCAGAGGAGGTTGTGGAGTCACAAACAGTGGTGGAATTCAAGCATGCATGGGACAGTCATAAGGCAATTCTACGGGGTGGGGGTAGGAAGAAGTAGGCTGCTGGTTAACTAGGATCTGCAGCTTATCCATCAGGTAGGGAAATTGGAAGACTGGGTGGGCCAAGCGGTCCTTATCTGCCATCAAATTCTATGTTTCTATGTTAGGTGGCTGTCTCTTGATTTTTAACCAACTTAAACTAATTTTTTACGAACTGAGATGGGGATGGGGGGGTGACTACTACTACTAACTGGACACTTTGGGTGAGGTGGAGGGGAGGGACCTTTAGCCACCAGGGCATTTGTGGGGCAGGGATGAGATGGGGGAGAGATTGTAGTTGCAACAACCAGGAAGGGGTATTTTCTTTTAGGTCTGGCGGCGAGTTATCCAGTGGGGGGAGGGACCGCTAGCCACCAGGGATAGTTGATGTACTTGTAGGGCATGTGGGGGGAGGACCACTAGCCACCAGGGCTTTTAATAATGTGACACACACTTTCACCCACCCCTAATAGAAACATAGAAATTGACTGCAGATAAGGATCGTTTGGTACACTCAGTCTGCCAGTTTTCCCTACCTAACTGAACATTGCAGACCCTACTGGATCTCTGGCTTTTCACCCCTTTTTCTTACCACTAATGTTCCCTTATGCTTATCTCATGTATTCCTGAATCCCACTATAGTTTTTGCCCCCACTGCCTCCCCTTGGAGGCTGTTCCAGGCATCCACCACTCTTTCTGTGAAGAAATACTTCCTCACATCTCCCCTGAGCCTGCCCACCTCCAAACTCATAGTGTGACATCTTCTTCTTTAACATCTTTTTCTCAAAAAAAAGGTTTCCCTCCTGAACCTTATTTATACCCATGAGATATTTAAAAGTCTATATCATATCCCCCGTTTCCCTTCTTTCATCCAGGGTGTACATATTGAGGTCCTTAAGTCTCTCCTTCTAGGGCTTTTGATGCAGACCCTGCACCTTTTTAGTTGCCCTTCTCTGGACTGCTTCCACTCTGTTTATGTCCTTCCGGAGATGTGGTCTCCATAACTGGACACAGTACTCCAGGTGGGGTCTCACCAGTGATAGTGGAGTCAAAACGACCCTCTTCCTACTGGTGATACCTTTCCCACTGAATCCTAGCATCCCACTGGCTTTCCCCACTGCATTGTCACATTGTTTGGCCACCTTCAGGTAATCAGATATGATTACCAACAGGTCTCTTTCTTGTTTGGTGATCACCAGTACCACTCTCTCCACGTTGTATTTCACCCCTGGGTTTCTGCGCTCCAAGTGCATGATCTTGCACTTCTTCACATTGAAACTTAGTTGCCACACTGTTGACCACTCTTCCAGCTTTCTTACATTTTTTATTCTTTTTTCAACATCCCCACCCCCATGGAGCATCTATCCTATTGGAGATCTCAGTGTCATCTGCAAAAAGGCATACCTTCCCTTCTAGTCCCTCCGTAATGTCACTAATAAAGATATTAAAGAGGACCAATCCCAGCAGCAATCCATGAGGCACCTAGCTGATCATCCTTCCTTTCTTGGAGTATATTCTGTTTACCACCACCCTCTGTTGCTGATCCTTTAACCAATTTCTAACCTAGTTAATTACTTTTGGACCCACTCACAGGCTGCCCAGCTGGTTCACGAGTCTCCTATGTGGAATGGTGTTGAATGCCTTACTGAAATCTAGGTGGGCTACATCCACCACACCTCCCTGATCTAATTCTCTGAGGACCCAGTCAAACAAATCTATTAGATTTGTTGATATGACTTCCCCCAGTGAATACATATTGCCTCAGATCTTGTAATTCACTGGATTCAAGATATTCCACTATCCTATACTTCAATAGTGATTCTATTAATTTCCACACCACCAACATAAGGCTGACTGACCTATAATTGCCAGCCTCCTTCTTGCTTCCACTTTTGTGAAGCAGGATCACATTTGCCCTCCTCCAGTCCTCTGGGACCACTCCTGTCTCCAGTAAGTGGTTGAATAGGACTGTCAGAGGTGTAGCCAGCTCCAGTCTTAGCTCCCTCAATATATTGAGTGTACCCTATCAAGCTCCATTGCCTTGTTCACTTTCAGATTTGCGAGTACCTCTAGGACTCTCTCCTTTGTTAATGGACTAGTGTCCACCTCCCTTTGTACGATGCCCCTGACACTTATCTGTGGCCCCTCACCTTCTCTTTCCACTGTGAACACTGAACAAAAGTATTAATTCAGGGTAGCCACTTTTTCCTTGTCCCCTTCCATGCCCTCCCCCCTCCCTCCTTAGTCTCACAGTCCCTCAGCTGGTCTTTCTCCTTTCGCTTACATACCTGAAACATTTCTTGTGTTCTTTCTTTACTACCTGAGCTATTTTCTCCTCCATTTGAACTTTGCTCTTCTGACTGTTTTCTCTTCCTCCCTCTACTTCTCCTGATACACCTCTCTGTCCTCCTCCCTCTGTGTCTCCTTATACCTCTTGAATGCTAACTTTTCTGTCTTTACCTTCCCAGCCACCTCTTTTGAGAACCATAGTGGTCTCTCTCTTTCCTCTTGGTTTTGCTAGCTTGCCTAATGCAGCTGTGTGTTGTCCTCACTATCCCTGCATTTATTTTTGCCTGCTCTTCCTCCACTCCACCCAAATCCTCGCTGCCTGCCAGGGCATCCCTGATGCATTCGCCCATCTTTTTTAAAACTGGCCCTCCTGAAGTCCAAGACCTTTGCCATTGTGTGGTTCGCTTCTGCCACAGTTCTTCTACTGAACCACACCATATGGTGATCACTGGCCCCCAGGTGTCCACCCATTGTCTTGTCTGAAATACTGTCCCTGTCATTGTGTACAAGGTCTAATATAGCTCCCTCACATGTGGGCTCCTTTACTAGTTGTCTGAGGAATGTCCACTGCAGGGAGTCAAGGATGTACCTGCTCCTAGCTGAAGCTGCAGCTGGGATGCTGCAATCTACATCCGGTAGATTGAAGTTCCCCACCTACAGCACCTCCCCCTTATTTGCCATATTTAGGATGGCCTCCACCAGAGTCTTATCCATCGCCCCCTCATGTTCTGGAGGTCTGTAGGTCACACTAGCATGAATATTGGCTCCAATCCCTGTCTCTGGGTGAGTCACAGTACCTCTGCCCCTCCCTGTGCTTCGTGTACCTCTGTTTCTTTTTTGCTATCCTTAATGTATGGAGCCACTCCTCCCCCTTTCTTACCCATTCTTTGTTTGCCATCTTTTGGTTGTCTTCCACCAGATCCTTATCCACCCCCCCCCATGCTGGAGATCTATGAATAGTGATAGTGTGAATAGTGATTCCATTTCCCATTTCCAGGGTGACACACAGTACCCCAGCTCCCCCACATGTTCCCTGTAACTCTGTGGCTGTGAGAGAGGAAATACTCCCTCCAATTTTGTTTTGGCTTTTCCTCTATTCCTAAGAATGACAATGGGTTGGGAATGTACTGCTGCTTCTTGTCCCTGTCTTACTGCTTATATGTTTGTTCATTGGGCTGGCCACCCATTTTGTTTATACATATGTTTGTCTGTCATTTGCATCTATGTCTTTTCCCAGTGCATAAAATTCCTATTGTCCATTCTTCTAGTAAAGGAAAAGTGGTATCCTGCTGACATCAGGATTATATGTCCTGTGGTAAAAATATTCATTTTCATGTTTATAAGCATGATAGGATGTTTTTTACCCCAAAATAATGGGTTCCTTTATAATGGAGGGTCTACAGATATATTTGTTTGGAACAAGATTTCATTAGTAAAGGAGAAATGGTTATAGTAAAAGGAAGTGTCTCAAAAATAGAGAAAAAACCTGTTGTGCTTAATATGTCAGGTCACTGTCTCTTTAAGAAGCCCTCTGTATATAGTTTGTATGCCGTTTTGTGAAAGTGCTGTTTTTAAGGAAAAATGCAGCCCTGTAGCATTAAATCTACCCCAAAAACCCTTTTCTGGTAGAGCACCTACAAATGCGGCTGTTTTGCTCCCCGTTTGTTGCTGCAATTCCCCTCTGCGTTGTGATTGCCGGTTAAAAGTACCGCATGATCGTGTGTACTTTCGTGAAGGTGTTTTGCCTTCAAACAAACCCAAATCATGGTGTTTTGTCATAATAACAGTTAGTCCTGCTTAAACATACCTAGGAGAGATAGAATTCACTGCTGGAAGCGTTTACCTCAATGTTCTGAGGATCGAGGGTGCTGTGGTCCTGCTGGTGCTCCTAGTAGCTCTGTGGGTCTCTTCTTTCTGCAGCAACTCCCTTAGGAGCTGGCCGGCCCTGAGTCTGGCAGCTTTACACTGCCTTAAAGGGGCAGTCCCTATTCCAACTAGCCCATTATCTCAAACTTCTCTTAAAAGGGCTATATTTTATTTTGCCACTTTGAGAAATAATGTCATATCAATGTAAAAGCATTGCAATGTTGAAATATGATTAAATATATTGTAAATAAAGGAATAATATTCTAGAAAAGGTTCAGGGGAAGAGATGAATGATCACATGACTCCCTGCTCACTATAAAAAACTGATGTTCTAAAACCTGAGTTAGATCAGTTGGTCCCAGAGATCAGACCTGGACATGCTGCTGCAAGCATTGTAGGGATCTAGTGCCTTCTAGCCTATGGACATTTATTTGTATTTGTTTTCCTTCTCTAAATTTTGTCACATCCAGTTCATTATTATGTTTATTTTTGGTGGTTCTGAATAAATATTTTGAGTTCCCCTACTGCAAAGACGCCTCCTTGGTCCATCATTACCTATAGCCTGTGACAGTTGGTGTCAGAAGTGGGATGCTGTGGTGGAATTTGAGCACCGATTCCAGGACCTGAATGCAAGAGGAGGAGGTGGTATAGAGTGGTATGGCCACACGGTGCCGGGTTTGGAGGTTACAACTACCTTTATTAACTGGTGTAGAACCTGTTGTAAGATGGAAGACAACAAGAAGAGGAGTAGAAATGGAAGACAAGAAGCCTGTGGAGGGGGCCCAAGCATGTGATCCTGAGGTGGAGGAACCCCACGAAGACATTAGGGAGTTATTACACTGGCTTTGTGTTCATCAAATGGAGATGGACAGGGAAAATCAAGCAAGGTGGGCAGATACCCTGAGAGTGATTCAGACCTTAGGTACTGCCAGACCCACTGCCACACCAGGGACCATACAGAAGGACATTAAATTGGTTAAACTCACTAGTTCTGATGATATTGAGGCATTTTTAATTACTTTTGAGAGGGTAGCAACCGCTTGTGCTTGGCCCAGGGATCAATCGGTCATACGGTATTTAACTGGAAAGGCACAGCTGGCGTATAGCCATGTTGAAACAGCTCATATCAATGACTATGACCAAGTAAAACAGACCATCCTGAAGAGGTATGATATTAGTACTGAGACCTAGAGACAGTGATTTAGAGCCTTTAAGTTTCATTCTGCGGATAATCCTTAAGATGTGTACACACAATTGAAAGACCTGTGTATGAAATGGCTGCAGCCAAATACTCGGACAGTAACTCAAATATTGGAAGTCATTGTATTAGAACAATTTATAAATATACTTCCCCAAGACATACAGCTGTGGGTGAAGGAGCACCGCCTAGAAACAGCAGAAGTAGCTATAGGACTGGCAGAAGACTATATAACTGCTAGACCCCATAGAACACGACCTATCAGAAGTTCCTGGATACCTCAATCCATGGTAAGACCACTTTCACATATGTCCCTACCCAGTACAACACACAGTACTACCACAGGGACTAAAACAAGTACTAGGCCTGTGAAGGGATATAAGCCAGAGATTGTATGCTATAAATGTAACATCAAAGGACACATAGCAAGATTTTGCCCTAAAAAGACGTTAGAGGATGTCCATCTGGCTTTAGCTAATTGGGGTCATTATATAAGACCAGTAAGAACTGGAGTGAAAGTGGTAACAGGACTTATAGACTCTGGCAGTAAGCAGACCTTGGCTTGGTACATACCTCAGTCCTAGATACTAGCCTAAAAACATCTACGACTGGTGTTATATGCATTCATGGGGATGTGCATCATTATCCCCTAAAAGAGACAATTGTACAGGTGGATGGACATAGTCAAAAGATGAAAGTGGGGGTGGTTCCCCATCTGCCTGGCCACAACTTTGTGAATTTTGAAACTTTATTAACAGCTAATCTTTCTGCTATGACAACTAGAGCACAGGCCAAGAGTGAAGGAACATTGGGATACACTTATCCTTTTGAGGAAGATCTTTTTGATGTCACTGGAAAAGACAGGAAACCGAAGAGTCAGAAATGAAAAGAAAAACAACTTTGGACTAATAATAATAAAACTATTGATGAGCAGAACTCTAAGGCTAATCTAGATATACCTGTTAAGATGTACAGTTCAGAGTTTAAAGAAGCACAAATCACAGATCAGTCACTAAAACCTTTTTTTTCACAGGTGGAACAAAATAATAAATCGAAAGGTCCTGTCTTTAAAATCATAAATGGGTTGTTATACCGGGTTTGTACTAATACACAAACTGGGGAAGTGGTAGAACAGTTAATGGTGCCCCAACTGTTTAGAACCCAACTATTAGGTATTGCCCATGATATACCCATGGCTGGTCATTTGGGATGGGACCGAACATTAAGTCACCTTCTATACAGATTCTACTGGCCAGGTATACATGAGCAGGGTACTGAATACTGTAAAAGCTGTGAAGCCTGCCAAAAAGTAGCTAAACTGGGACGTCAAGATAAGGTCCCTTTACAACCCTTGCCATTGGTAAAAACACCCTTCGAAAGGATAGCGATGGACATAGTAGGCCCCTTGCCCAAAAGTTCAAAAGGCAATAGGTTTATACTAGTAGTTGTTGATTATGCTACCAGATACCCTGAGGCCATACCTTTATGAATGGTCACAGCTCAAAGTATAGCTGAAGAATTGGTAAAGATCTTTAGCTGGGTGGGCATACCCAAGGAAATCCTAACAGATCGGGGTACCAATTTTCACTCAGCATTATTTAAGTGGCTATATTAAGCCTTAGGAATAAAGGCTCTGTTTACAACACCCTACCATCCACAAACCGATGGACTCATAGAACAGTTTAATCAGGCCCTAAAACAAATGTTAAAAAAATTTGTAGTAGATGAAGGCAGAAAATGGGACACTTACCTCCCCTGTCTGATGTTTGCTTATAGGGAGGTTCCCCAGACATCTACTGGCTTTTCTCCCTTTGAACTTTTATTTGGACATAACCCAAGAGGACCTTTAGATGTCATTAAAGAAGAGTGGGAGGAATCTAAATATACAAAAGAGACATGTCCCCTAGACTTTTGGCAGATATTGCGTCAACGTTTAATGTCATATATTCAGGAGGCTCACAGTAGTAACCTACAGCAACAAATGAAACAGAAGGTACTGTATATTATGATAAAGGTACAGGCCACAAAGAATTTAATGAGGTAGATAAGGTGTTACTATTGTTACCATCCTCAGAACATAAACTAATGATGAAGTGGCAAGGTCCTTATGTCATTACCCAAAGAACTGGTCCCGTAACATACAAAATTGCAATACCAGACAAAAGAGGTAAAACAAAACACATATATCATGCCAGCTTATTGAAGGCCTGGGTAGAACGGCCAACCTCTTTGACTAGTTATGTCTTCCCCGAGTCGAATGTTGAACTAGATATTGCATACCAACGTTTAGAAGGTATAGGGAACGTGACAGATGTTCTAGTCAACCCTGAGTTGACTGTAGCCCAAAAAGACGATTTAGAAAAGGAGCTGCACACATTTAAAATACCTTTACAAGTACTCCTGGGAGAATTGCAAATGTTAATCATCACATCAGGGTTACAGAAACTTAGCCTCTTAGATAAAAACCCTATAGACTTCCTGAGAGGGTTAGACAAGGTGTGATACAGGAGGTGAAAAGAATGCATCAGATGGGAATCATCGAACCATCTCACTGTGAATGGTGTTTTCCTTTGGTGGTAGTTGGAAAGAAGGAAGGGGTATATGTATTTGCTTAGATTTCAGAAAACTAAATGCAGTATTGAAGTTTGTTAGTTATCCAATGCCACGAATAGATGACATTCTGGATCACTTAGGTAATGTGAAGTACTTTAGCACCCTGGACTTGACTAAAGGGTACTGGCAGATCCCATTAGACCCTGCAGATAAGGAAAAGACAGCCTTTAGTACACCTATCGGTCTCTTTCACTTCACGGTAATACCATTTGGACTACACGGTGCCCCTGCCACCTTCCAGAGAGTAATGGACACCCTGTTAACTCCCCACACAGCTTATAGTGTGGCCTACCTGGATGACGTTATTATAGTTAGCCCCTCCTGGAAAGAACATATAAAACATCTATCTGCAGTGTTAACCACAATATCAGAGGCAGGCCTTACTATAAATCCACAAAAATGTGCTTTAGCAATGCAGGAAACTCAATATTTGGGGTTTCAGATTGGCAAGGGGTACATCAAACCCGAAATAAGTAAGGTTGCGGCAGTGGCACACAGTCCTACCCCTGTTACAAAGAAAGATGTATGATCTTTCTTGGGACTTGCTGGCTACTACCGCAGATTCATCCCTAATTTTTCTACAGTAGTGGGTCCCCTGACAGAGTTAACAAAGAAAAAGAACCCTGAGAAGGTTAAATAGTCTGAAGAATGTGAAGACGCTTTTCAGTCCATTAAGGCCAGACTGTGTTCCTCTCCGGTACTACGAACTCCAGATTTTTCTCGAACATTTATTTTACAGACAGATGCATCTAAATATGGAATTGGGGCTGTGTTAACCCAAATTGTAGAGGGGGAGGAGCACCCTGTAATCTACATAAGTAGAAAACTTCATGAAAGGGAGACGCACTATTCTGTTATAGAAAAAGAATGTCTAGAGATCAAATGGGCCATTGAGGTCCTTCGCTTCTATCTGTGGGGTGCAGAGTTTGAATTATGGACTGACCATAATCCCTTATGTTGGCTTCAAGCAATGGAGGACAAGAATACACGCATCATGAGATAGTATCTTGCCCTACAACCATATCAATTCACTATTAAACATAGAAAAGGAACAGCACATGGAAATGCTGATTTTTTGTCTAGATATGGTATGGAGAATGAGAGTACTTGTCATCAGGTGTCAGGGTAAATGTTGTGTTATAATTTGAAGGAAATATTTTTCCTAATTATTTTCTCAAAATGTATTTATTTAGGGACCCCGAGGTGGAGCCCTAAGTGAGGGTGGGCTATGGCTCCATCTCTCGGTTTGAGAGATCTGGTGATAAGTACATTGGTTAGGTTATTCCTTTTCTAACCCAAATCTGTAGGTTTGGTTTTGGGTGGGGAGGAATGTGAGAGAGGAAATAATCCCTCCATTTTTTTTGGCTTTTCCTCTATTCCTAAGAATGACAACGGGTTGGGAATGTGCTGCTGCTTCTTGTCCCTGTCTTAATGCTTATATGTTTGTTCATTGGGCTGGCCACCCATTTTGTTTATATGTATGTTTGTCTGTCATTTGTATCTATGTCTTTCCCCAGTGCATAAAATTCCTATTGTCCATTCTTTTAGTAAAGGAAAAGTGGTATCCTGCTGACATCAGGATTATATGTCCTGTGGTAAAAATATTCATTGTCATGTTTATAAGCATGATAGGATGTTTTTTTCCCCAAAATAATGGGTTCCATTATAATGGAGGGTCTACAGATATATTCGTTTGGAACAAGGTTTCATTAGTAAAGGCGAAATGGTTATAATAAAAGAAAGTGTCTCAAAAATAGAGAAAAATCCTGTTGTGTTTAATCTGGCAGGTCACTGTCTCTTTAAGAAGCTCTCTGTATATAGTTTGTATGCCGTTTTGTAAAAGTGGTGTTTTTAAGGAAAAATGCAGCCCTGTAGTGTTAAATCTACCCCAAAAACCCTTTTCTGGTAGAGCGCCTACAAATGCGGCTGTTTTGCTCCCCGTTTGTTGCTGCAATTCCCCTCAGAGTTGCGATCGCCGTTAAAAAGTACCATGCGATCGTGCACACGTTCATGAAGGCGTTTTGCCTTCAAACAAACCCAAATCATGGCGTTTTGCCTTAATGATAGTTAGTCCTGCTTAAACATACCCAGGAGAGATAGAATTCACTGCTGAAGCGTTTACCTCGATGTTCTGAGGATCAAGGGTGCTGTGGTCCTGCTGGTGCTCCTAGTAGCTCTGTGGATCTCTTCTCTCTGCAGCAACTCCCTTAGGAGCTGGCCGGCCCTGAGCCTGGTAGCTTTATACTGCCTTAAAGGGGCAGTCCCTATTCCAACTAGCTCATCATCTCAAACTTCTCTTAAAAGGGCTATATTTCATTTTACTACTTTGGGAAATAATGTCATATCAATGTAAAAGCATTGCAATGTTGAAATATGATTAAATATATTTTAAATAAAGGAATAATATCCTAGAAAAGGTTCAGGGGAGGAGTTGAATGATCACATGACCCCTGATCACTATAAAAAGCTGATGTTCTAAGACCTGAGTTAGATTAGTTGGTCTCAGAGATTAGACCTGGACATGCTGCTGCAAGCATCCTAGGAAGCTAGTGCCTTCTAGCCTATGGACATTTATTTGTATTTGTTTTCCTTCTCTTAATTTTGTCGTATCCAGTTAGTTTTTATGTTTATTTTTGGTGGTTCTGAATAAATATTTTGAGTTTTCCTACTGCAAAGACGCCTCCTTGGTCCATCATTACCTACAGCCTGTGACAGTGGCTATTATGCTATCACACACTTACTGAGCTACTCCTCCCACTTTTTTACCCACTGCATCCTTCCTGAATATAGTATAGCCTTGATAGCTATGTTTCAGTCATGGTTTTCATTGCACCACGACTTCGTAATGGTGACAATGTCCAGGTCAGCCTCTGCCACAATGGCCACTATGTCCGAGATTTTATTTCCCAGACTTTGAGCATTTGCACACATGGCCTTCCAAATATGGCTATTACACTGCATGTCAACCCCCCTTTGCTACCTCATACCCTCTCTGCTCTTATTCCCATCTGTTTTCATTTCTGGTGGTTTGTTTTTCATATTATGTACCCTTGGAGATTTGTCTCCCTTCAGATTCTCCCTATTGACTACTTAATCTTATGGGGGGGCAGTTATTCTCTCCCTTCTTCCATCCATCACCCCCTTGATGAGTTTGAATGCTTGCCAATGAAACATTTAAACTGCTCACTGAGGACCTGGGTTCGTCTCTTGGATGAATGCAGGCCATCCACCATGTACAGACCTTCATCCCTCCAGGTGGAACCCCAGTCCCCAATGTAGGTGAATCCTTCCCCTCTGCACCAGTCCTTGAACCATTGGTTGAAGCTTCTGATACAGAGTATCCTATATTCCCCCTGTCATAGACAGGCAACACCTCAGAAAAGGTCACTGAGCATGCTACCTGCCTAAGACTCCTCTCCAACTCCCTGAACTCCTCATGCAGTATCCTGATCTCCTCCTTAGCCATGTCATTTGTCCCCAGGTGGAAAATGACATCCAGCTCTCCCCCCTGTTCTAGTGCCCTAGCAATCCCCAGGATCTGCTCTCCATCTCTCTGAGCCGAGGAGCTGGGTAGGCACTTTACCTCTCTCTCTTCCCCTCTCCTTTCCCACCCCAAATCTATCCCCCTTACAACTGAGTCCCCCACCAGGACTTGATTTCTTCTCCTCTGGGGCCCTCTGCCACCACCCTGGGGACTCCACAATGAACATCCACCACATCTTCACCAGTTACTACTATGGATGCCTCCATTGGACAGTCCCACTTTGCCAGGGTGGTGTAGGAGTTGCATAGTATTACCATGGGGGGTGTGCCTCTGATCCACCACCCTCACCCTTTTGGAGCCCATCACAGTCCAGCTGCTCCTCCTCCTCCTCCTCCTTGGCACCCTTTTAGGCAGTGGTTGTGGACTTTGTCATTGATAGCTAGAGTTGTCCCAGTATTTAAACAAGGGAATCTGAAATATATTGAAAATCATAGTCCCATAAGAACACTGCCATCAACAAATTACTACAGAAAGTTGTGGCATCACAAGTAGCAGAGTACCTCCACAAATATGATCTGTTGTGCCTGGAGCACCATGGCTTCCTTAGGGGGCATAATATCCCTACTGCCTTTGCAAACATTACTTCTGAGGTCTGGGCTGTCATGGATCATAGTGAGCTAACTGGAGCAATCAATGTAGATTTCTCCAAAGCTTTTGACTTGGTAGACCATAAACTCCTCTGTTCCAATCTATGTTCTTTTGGATTGTATGATGCTTCTCTAGCCTGGCTTGCAAATTATCTACAGGGTAGGTAGTAGCTAGTCAAATATGACAGAACACTGTCTGAGCTAACTTCTTTTGTGGTAGATGTCCATCAGTGTTCCATCCTAGGACCTATCTTATTTTCCTTGTTGATAAACAACCTACACCAAGTGCGAGCCCACTGTAGTGCCACCCTTTACACTAATGACTTGGTTACTAACTAGCTCCCGAGATATAAAAGTCATAAACTCCAAACTAATGGCCAATTTCTACCAAATCCAATCCTTGCTTACACTGAATAGATTAGATCTCAAACTTGAAAAAATTCAAGCTATGCTGTTCGGTTCTTAGCCAAAGATTAGAGCATATGTTTAAGCTTTGGGTGTTACTAGTGCTGATTGCTCTTCCATTACAGGGTTTTATTTAACTCTAAAAATTGATTAGTGTTTTGCTCATAAAAGTGCTAAAACATTATGAAAATACATAGCACTTGCCTCACTGTGTTTAGCAAACATAACACTTCTAGAAAATCTATATAAATATGCTCTGTACAGTTAGCATTGTCCCAAGAAAAAAACTGCTAATCAATTATTTAAAACCCTGCATTATTATCACTGACTCCATCAAGTATCTAGGAGTCACCCTCAACCCCCAGCTAGATGTCTCCCTGCACATCCATAATGTATGTAAGGCAGTTAATAACAAGATTGACCAGGCCTACAGGGCCAAATGTATCCTCACTCCTGTGGTGCATCGCACCCCTTGCCAGATGAGTGCTGTTTCCCTCCCTTAATTATGGGCTCCTTACTTTTACTCATACTGTTAAGTCCACCTTATCTAAATAAGCTGTCACCCATAACAACGTACTGTATGTAATTTTGCCTTCTCAGAATCTGGAATGGTTGTCTCCAGGAAATATTGCACCTTTGACTTGGTTGCTTTATTGATAAAGTGATAAGAACTGCCACCTCTCTTGTCCTGGTAGGGCAATTAAGAACTGTTAGGTCAAAGTTGCCCTTTCAGGTGTAGTGACTTGTCTGCTTTCTGTTCTAAAAATCCACACAGCCATGGGAGATCAGGCCTTAACTCTCTGTACCCCCAAGCTATGGAACTCACTCATTTCATGAAGCCTTAATAAGGGCTACTTTTCTATGACCTTTGACTTTGTTAACTATCAGCTCTTTTTAAGGCATTAAGTGACCTGGGATTTCCAGGTGACATGGTGGGCTGGTGTCATAACAATCTACAGGACCATTCCCAAAAAACAAAAATATCCAACTCCTTTTCTTCATTTTCTTCTGTTTCTTTGGGGGTAACCCAAGGTTCAGCCCTGGGTCCCCTTTTGTTTAGTCTGTTTTTAAATTAATTTCTGCAGGTTTGTAAGAAATCTAATATCGTGCTTAATGCAGACAATGCAGTGATTTTTACAAGTGGAAAATAATCTACAACATTTGAAGGAAATAGTACAACATGATTTTGATTCTGTTCAGAGATGCTTTTTAATACAGAAATTGGTTTTAAATGTGACAAAAACCAAATCAAGGATTTTTCATAGCCCCAGAAAAAGTTACCTTCTTCTAATGATCTAATACTAATAACTTTGCAGGGTTTTGTGATAGAACAAGTCACAGATTCTAATATCTGGGTTTAATAATGGACAGCACTCTTACGTATAATTTCCATATTTCTCTTTTAGTAAAAACAATTCTGCAGAGATTGAATGCCCTTTATAGATTGAACTCTTTCTTATTACCCTGTAGTAGTTACTGGTTTCTCAGAGTTTTCTTCTCCCCATTCTTGACTATGGTTTACTATTTTTATTTGTTGCAGGGGAGGTTGGGCTAACCAAAGTTAGAGTTTTGTATCAAATTGCCAGATTTGCTGCCCAGCTTCCTGTGTGGATACACCATTGGGTGCTTCATATCACACTCCAGTGGCCTTCATTAGATCAGAGGTTTAAGATTCCATTAGGTACCATTTGCCAGAAAAGTACTTCTTAAGAAAGTACTGGATGTTGTGTATCAGTTTTTTCACACACATACTTCACTGGCCAATACACATGCATTATCACAACATCATTATAATGTTGTCACTATTGGATCGTTTTTGTTGTTGGATGCAGGGCTTATACTTGGAACACACTGCCAGGGTCAAGGTGAATGGTACCATATCAAATTCCCTCTCAATCAGCTATGACACTAGGCAAGAGTGTCACCCTTGCTGTTTGTGCTTAGTATAGAACCCATGGCAGCAATGGTGAGGTCTCATCCAGACCTGGAAAGTATAACAACTGAAGGTGAGGAAAACAGGATATCATTATTCGCAGATGAACCTATGCTGTTTAGGAAATCCATTTTTCAGTAGTCAGGTGACTAGAAAATTGGCTTGGGACAAGAAGCACAGGGTTGTTGTAAATTGGGTGAGGTCAACAGAGGAGGATGTCACAAGTGGGGTACCTCAGCAATCGGTCCTGGGCCTGGTCCTTTTCAACATGTTGATTAGAGACACTGGTGAGGGAATACAGGATAAACTTGCCCTTTTTGCTGATGGTACTAAGCTTAGAGCAAAGGTGGGCAGCATAGAGGGAGTTAGAGAACTAAAAGAAGACTTCCAAAGGCTAGAAAGATGGTCAAATGTTTGACAGTTGATGTTTAATGTAAAGAAGTGCAAAGTAATGCACCGAGGGAAAGCCAACCCACGGAAAGAGTACTGGCTAAATGGGGGTAAACTGAGTATTACTGCAGAAGATCGGGACCTTGGAGTCATCATTGGTGGCAGACTAAAACAATCAAGCCAGTATAACAAAGTATACAGCAAAGTGAGCAGGATGTTGTGGTGTACAAAAATGGGAATAGATAATATGAGCAGGGAGTTGATCCACACCTTTATCAAACCCTGGTGAGACCTCACCTGGAGTACTGTGTCCAGTTCTGGAGCCCTCACTTTAGAAAGGACAAGGGCAGGATAGAGGCCATTCAGAGAAGGGCAATGAAGATGATACAAGGCCTCCAGGGAGTCTACTATGAGAAGCGGTTGAAAGAGCTGAACATATACCCACTGGAGGCCAAGAGGGAGAGGGGGAATATAACTGAAACCTTTCAGTTCCTAAAAAGGCATAAATAGAGTGCCCCACAAACTGATATTCAATAAAAGCACCAGCACAATGACACATGGGCATGAGTGGAAGCTGCAGGGAAGGAGTTTCAAAAGGGATTTGAGGAAGCACTATTTTTCAGAAAGGATGGTCGATCCCTGGAACAGCCTTCTGTCTGATGTGGTGGGAGCTATGATTGTGGCAGGTTTCAAGCAGGGGTGGGACAGCGTAAAGGCACAGATTATAAGTACAAGGATAGAGAAGGATGAGCTCTTTGGGAGGGATAGGTTTCCGGACTGGCACTAGGTCCTGGTAATTTATGGGAAGATTCTATGGAACCTCATTTTTTTGCTGTCACGTTCTATGTTTCTATGTTTCTCATCTTCCTGACAATATATGATATATTACAGAAATACTGTAGAGTGTTAGGATTCAAAATTAGTGAAGGGGAAAACTGAGGTAATTCTCATTAGTGGTACTGTTATGCTCACGCTTAAACAGTTAATTCCCTTCAAATAGGTTACCTCTCAAATCCATTATCTGGGATGCACATTCCAGTAGGACTAATGGAACTCTATTAGACAAATTATGGTAAACTCATTAACAGAGGTCCTAACAGATCTCAAGAGACGTGAATTTCTCCCCTTATCTATGTTAGTAAAGGTGGACTCCATTCATATGAATGTTTTACCTAGTTTCCTTTTCCACACACTCCCCCTAAACATCACCTAAGCAGAATGGAACAAACTAAAGAAAGCACTTTATTAGTTTATCTTGGGTAAGAAAAAAACTATGATGTGCTGGGAGAACTTATGGAGACCTAGAGACCAAGAGGGGTAGGGCTCCCCATTTTCAAAGCTTATCAGATTGGCTCAGCTTCTCCCTCGGATAGCCTTGAACAAAAACGATCCAGACATTGTTTGGGTCTCGCAGGAACTCTATAGTAATAAAAGCTGCCATCCCTTGGAGATGTTTGTGGCAGCAGAGGAAATCAGTATATCTGCTGGAGCATCAAACTCTTGGGTACAGCAGCTCTATCAGACCAGGGCATTGGTCAGATTGGAGCTTAAAATTGACAGTTCTATAACTTCCTTTACCGACAAAGATAGATGTCTGGAGTTCACTCCTCCAAGAATGGACAACAACTTTTCTAGATGGAAAAGGCTGGGTCTTACTTACTTTTCACAGTTCATGTGAGAAGGGGTACCTAGGACATTTTCACAAATGCAAAGAGAGTTTACATTACCTAAGGTTGATCTATTTAGATAGCTCCAGGTACTAGCTTTCCTTAGGACAGGCAACCAGTTGAGGGAAATTCAGATTGATCCATATATGCTATTTCAGATTTTTGAACAGATGGACAAATATGAAAAAAGTATATTTCCCTGCTTGTCCACACGTTTTCACATCATAGGGAGCAGCAGCCACCTCCATTTCAACAGGCATGGGAAAGGGAGGTGGGGGTAAGTTTCAATTTCAGGGTTGGAAATACTATTGAGAGGGGGGTATAAAGCACTTCAGCTTCCAGCAATTGGAAGGAATTTAAGTAGAAAACTGTAAGTCGATACTTCCTCACTCCATCTAGAACAAAGCACTACACTAAGGGCAATACTGACCACTGCTGGAGGGGTTGTAGTGTAAAGCCTTACCACATCTTCTGGGATTGCCCCCAGATTCAGTCCTTTTGGACTGAGACAGGGCAAAAAATTTGGCCCAATTGCAGAGATATCTGGTGCTCCAGGTTTTGCACTTTTGATTCTAGGTCAAATTCCAAAAGGCAAAATATCAAATGGTCAAAAATCATATTTGGGTATCCTCTTGGTGGCAGGAAGTAAAGCAATAACTAAATGATGGCTAACACAGACTCCTCCTGCACTAAATGACTGGATTTCTATACTTAAAACTATATACTTTCTCTGTCATGTGGGGTTCCTCAGGGCTTAGTGCTGTCCCCCATGTTGCTTGCAGTGCATTCGCTGCCCCTCGGAGACACTGTAAGATGGTACGGGCTGAGGTTTCACTGCTATGCTGATGATACCCAGCTCTACCTGTCTTTTGCACCTGACCAGGATAATGCTCTCTCAATATTTAATAAATGCCTTGCTGAAATCCGGGACTGGATGAATTCGAACTGGTTAAAGTTGTACATGGGAAAGACTGAGGTGATGGTTGTGGATCTCTGCTGCCGGATAGAGGAATTGAGGGCTGGTCAGCCATCTGCACTTTATCTGGGGGGCTCCCAGACCCTTACCTCTGAATGGGTGCAAGACCTGGGGGTGGTGCTTGATGGTGAGTTGACACTACAATCTCAGGTATTGGTGGTCGTCAAGTCTTTCTTTTACCATCTCAGGAACATCATCAGGATCAAGTACCTTGTTCCATCCAGGGATTTGCCTATGTTGGTCCACGCCTTTGTGACTTTGCACCTTGATTACTGTAACTCCCTGTACCTAGGGCTACCTGGGGTTGATATATGCCACCTGCAGCTAGTGCAGAATGCAGCAGCATGATTGCTGATGGGGACTTGTTGATCTTCTCATATTACCCTGGTGCTGCGCGAACTGCACTGGCCGTCGATTTGGTGGCAGATCACCTTTAAAGTTGGTTTACTGACTTTTAAAGCCCTACATGGACTTGGCCCAAACTCTCTGAAAGAGCTTCTTGTTCCCTGCTGCCCTGATCGACAGCTCCACTTGGCTGAAGAGAGGTTGCTGGAGATTCTGAGGGTGTCCTTGAAATCTTCTGGGGCCCATGCATTTATGTACGTGGCCCCTAACCTCTGAAATTCTCTGCCCCGTCAGCTACGGGAGTGCACGACTGTGGGGGGTTTCAAACAGGATTGAAAACATTTCGGTGGCATCAGGCATTTAGTGATATGCAATGAAGGGACCCTTCAGTTTATTTATTATTGTGTTTGCTGATTTTATCATCATTGTTTTAACTCTTTTTGTAAAGCGTCTGGTATTTTGAAAGGCGCTTAAGTGAAATAAAGTTTATTATTATTATTACTGAATAGAAAAAAGTCACTGCTGACTCTGCCTCCAGACAGATAAAATGTTGGGGGTCTGGCTCACAGTTTTGGGCTTAATTGAAGAACTGGTGGGGAGAGTGGTCCTTTCCCAGAAGGCAGAGGGGTACTGATGCATCCTAGTTGTGACGTCTAGGCACTGGGACACTATTATAGAATGTAAGTAGGGGTGGAAAACTGGCTCTGTTACACTATTGGACCTTCCTGAACCTAGCCAACTTGACTCGACTCGAGCACCACTGAGCCTTTCATGGCTCAACCTGATTTACCAAGTATGCACAGTTCAGAACAGCAGGTCGAATCCAAACATACATTATCAGTGGTAATTTCATTGCTGCTCTGTGAAGAGACTTACTACAAGAGCGCTGAGCATGCCAGCTGAGTCGGGAAAGTGAGGTGTGGGGTGGAAGCAGCAGTAATGCAAGACGGGGACAAGTACTGTAATGAACTTCAGCCCTGACCCTTTCACTACCAAGTGCCATCCTCTAGCCTGTTGTCAGTCATCATGCAACCCTCCCGGTTTGACTTAACTAGCTGAAGAGAAAGTCTCTGTTCCGTCCAGACCCACATGATCATTCAGTGTGGGTCATGTGACTCTCACTCAGTGACAGTGGACATTTGTGTGCTCGGCTCACAACAGTCAGAGTGAGAGTTGAGTTTATAGTTCAGACTGTGCATCTTGTCCATTCTGGTTCCAAAAATATAGCCAGAGAAATCAGAGATCTGGAGTCTAGATTTTTAAGAGTAGGGACTAGAGAGTATAATATCTATAAAAAAATAGGCTTGGTTAGTTGGTGGTCTAACTCACTGTCTGTGAGAGATGAGGTAGCAGCAGGCATGCAGCAGTGTGGGCTTTGGAGGGAGGGGAAGGGCTGCTGCCTGAACAAGTCTGTGTTTGACTAGACTGACTCTGACACACTATCTTGGTGATCTTCTCAGGACAGGTCCTAGTCCTCCTGTTCACTGGTCCTCTAAGCAAAAACTAATAAATGAATGAAACCTAAAGAATCTCAGTAGGATTAGGAAGGGAATTATTTGGTGTGGGGGGTCACATCTCTGACTCTGTGTGTTCACTACGCTCTGTGCCTGAATTTCAAGGCCATAGTGCCTTACTGATTTTTTTGGGGGGGGGGCACATCTCAGACTCTGTGTTCCCCAGCACCGTGTCTGAACTTTTAGGCCATAGTACCTTGCTGCTTTGGGGCGGTTGGTTGTGTCACATTTCAGACTCTTGTGTTTCCATGCTAAATAAAAATAACGTCTCAGAAGGGTGGGAAGAGTGACCTGGGCCCAATCACATCCCCTATTCATACCGCCTGTTTCCCCCAAACAAGCATGTCATACTCAGGGAAGGTAAAAGGATTCAAAAATACAGACAAAAATCATTTTTTTTAAAGCTGAATTTTAATATTTTATCTGACAAATAAATAAAAAAAAATAATTAAGATGCATTTCTCATATTTAAACAGTGTAAAAACAGCTCTAAAATGAATTAGAGTAAATTGGAGTAAATCCAAACCTTTTTAAAAAAATCGGTCAGAACCAGAAATGGGTCGCAGACGAACCCCCCCCAATAGATGTAAGGATACTATTATACCTCTTCAGCTTCATTCCAGTTATATGCTTTCTCTCCTTGTTTATGTGATTTACATGTTGGTTTTTCACCATGGTATAATTGCATAAATAACAGAGCAAGTCATAGACTATGTAAAAAGGGCTATACTAGAACTGAGAAATAATGCTAGCCCAGGGCCAGACAACATTCATCCAAGGTTTCTAAAAGAAATGGTAGAACAATTAGCATATCCACTTTCAATCATATTTAACATCTCACAAGATCATGGTATTGTGCCAGATGACTGGTGAACTGCCATAGTGATCCTCATTTTCAAAAAAGGCAGTCATGGCCTAGTCAAGAATTATTAACATATCAGCCTCACCTCTATCTGCTGTAAATTAATGGAAAAACTCATCAAATTCCAAATGAATATGGAGGTATCAAATCTAGATTTAGATGGCAAGTCCCAGTATGGGTTCAAAAAGGGCCTTTAAACTACAATTAATATGTTGGCCTTTTACGAGAAAGTTAGTAACAGTCTGGATCAGGGTAAGCTGTATGATGTCATCTTATTAGATTTCCAAACGGCTTTTGATAAGGTTCCCCATGACACTCTTATAAATAAATTAATTGAAATGGAATTCAGTCGCCGGCCCAGTGACGCTGAGGGCTGAGGAGCTGGATGCCTTACCTCACACCACACTGGCGACCCATGTTTGGGAACGAGCACGGGCTGCTGGGGGTCGGCGGGGCAGAGAAGGATCAAGCATACTCTGGACTGCTGTCCTTCTCTGGGGATGGGGGAACATCATCAATCAGTGCACCACTGGTGCCTAGCAGAGGCTGGGGGCTGGTGTGCTGAGGCTACAGCAGGGGAAGGCGAGGCAGACGCTTGGAGGAATGCATACAGGAGCATGCAAGTTCACTCCTTGTGGCATCACTGCATGTCCTCACCTTGGGGGGGGAGAACACAGGAGGAAAAAGGGTCCTGATGTGTGGTCACATGCCCCATGGTGGCTGATCCCCGCAGGAGCCACCCTCATGATTAGCAGCAACACTGCTCCAGCACAGAATCAGTGAGAGAAGCAGGTTGAAGGATCCCTGCCGCCCCGTCATGGGGGGGAGCAGCCATAGGGCAGCTGGAGAAAGAACTGCGAGTGGGGGACAGGGACGAGGGATCTGGCAAGAGGTATTGCCATCAGGGACCAGGAGGATAAACAAACTAACTAAAAAAAAAAAGATATGGGATTCAGTCATATACTGATTAGATGGATAATAAACTGGTTATCTCATTGAAGACAGCGTATCAGAATAAATGGTCACTTATCACATGAGGGTAAAGTCAGTAGCAGGGTACCACAAGGCTCTGTCTTGGGCCCCATGCTATTTGTTATTTTTGTCAGTGATCTTAAGTCTAAATCAACAAATCAAATCATCAAATTTGCTGATAACACAAAACTGGGAGGAGTAGTAGATTCTCTAACAAACCACCTACTTTTGCTTAATCTCTTAATAAACATTGAGAAATGGGCAGTCTTAAATGGTATGTCCTTCCATGTGGACAAATGTGTTGTAATTCATTATGGTAAGAACAATCAAAAATATTAATATTTTTTAAACAGTTTACCAATTCACATTCCTGAAGTAGACTGAGATTTTGGTATTGTGTTTAGAAACATATTGCCCTCCTCTGACCATTGCAAATCAATAACAAAAAGGATATAGGCATGTTAAAATGTACTAAATGTTCCTTTACTTGTAGGTCTGAGCAATGCTTTCTACCTCTATATAGGAGTTTTGTATGCCCTCACCGAGATTATGTTTCTCCCTTTTGGAGCACTTACCATAAAGGATATATTGATATGATCAATAGGGTTAGAAAGGAATAGTACCAAAATGATCCCTCACTTAAAAAATAAACCATACCAGAATAGATTAAGGGAAACTGGATTATATTCTCATAGATACATAGATACATAGATACATAGAAACATAGATACATAGACAGTGTCGGCAGATAAGGGCCTATGGCCCACCTAGTCTGCCCATTTGAGCTTGTAAGTTCAGTTTGTTTTCCTAGAAGTATATTTCCCCTTACCCCTGACCTCTAGAATTCCTTTATGTCTATCCCATGCATTCTTAAATCCCGTGATTGTTTCAGGCCCCACCACTTCCTCTGGCAGGGTGTTCCACTTGTCCACCACCCGTTCTGTGAAGAAATTCTTTCATGTTTCCTCTGAATCGTCCCTCCTCCAACTTCATCCCATGCCCTCTAGTCCTGAAACATCCTTTTCGCTTAAAATAGTGTTTTCCTGCACCTGTTCCTCCCTGTAAGACACTTGTATGTCTCTATCATATCCCCTCTCCCTCCTCTCCTCCAGGGAGTACATGTTCAGTTCCTTCAACCTGTCTTCATAGGACTTGTGATGCAACCCATGCACCATCTTTGTTGCCCTCCTCTGAACCTTCTCTACCCTGTCTATGTCCTTACGTGGGTATGGTCTCCAGAACTGTACACTGTACCCAGGTGGGGCCTCACTAGTGTCTTGTATAGTGGAATTATGACCTCCTTTTCCTGCTGGTGATGCCCTGCCTATACATCCCAGCATCCTATTTGCTTTACCTGATGCCTTGTCACACTGTTTCCTCACTCTTGAGGTCATCAGAGATGACAACCCCAAGATCCCTTTCCTGCTTGGTGCATGCTATATCCTCACCCCCCAACTGATATATTGTGCCAGGGTTTTTGTGCCCCATATGCATTATCTTGCACTTCTTTGATTGAATTTCAACTGCCAAACCCCTGACCATTCTTCAAGTTTCTGCAGGTCCCTTCTCATTCTGTCTACACCCTCTGGTGTGTCTACTCTGTTACAGAGCTTTGTGTCATCAGCGAATAGTGAAATTCTGCCTTCTAGATCCTGTGCAATGTCACTGATGAAGATGTTGAATAGGACCGTCCAGCACTGATCCCTGTGGTACCCACTGGTCACTCTTCTCCTCTGTGGAGTGACAGCCATTTTCCACCATCCTCTGTGTCCTGTCACCCAGCCAGTTACCTACCCACCACACTACTGTCCTGCCCACACCCATATTCCCAGTTTGTGTAATAGTCTTCTATGTGGCACAGTGTCAAAGGCCTTGCTGAAGTCCAGATAGGCCATGTCCACTGCCCTCCCCTGATCCACCTCCCTAGTCACCCAGTCAAAAAATTCAATGAGGTTGGTCTGACATGACCTCCCCCTGGTGAAACCATGCAGCCTTGGGTCCTGTAGTCCATTGACAACCAGATGTTCCACCAATCTCTCCTTCAGTAGTGCTTCCATGATCTTTCCCACTACCGAGGTGAGGCTGACTGGTCTGTAGTTCCCTGCTTCCTCTTTGTTCCCACTTTTGTATAAGGGACTACATCTGCTGTCCTCCAGTCTTTGGGTACCTCCCTGTTTCCAGTGATTGGCTGACAAGATAGCCAGAGGTTCAGCCACCACCTCTCTTAGTTCTTTAAGGACCCTGGGTGCACTCCATCTGGCCCATTGCTTTATCAGCTCTTATTACTTCCAGTTCCTTCAGGACCCTTTCTCGTGTAAAGGGACTTGTGTCCATTTCTGCACCATTCTCACCCCTTGTACTCCCTTCAGACCCATTACCCCTCTTTTCCTTAGTAAAGACTGAGCAGAAATACCTGTTCAATATGTCAGCTTTACTGTTGTCATCCTCCACGCAGCTGCCATCCTCCCCCTTCAGTCTCACTATCCTCCCTTTGTCTTTCTTTTTTCACTTATGTACCTGTAAAAGGTTTTGTCCCCTTTACCCACTGATTTTGCAATGTGTTCTTCTGTCTGAGCTTTGGCTTCCCTTACTGACTTCCCTGCTTCCTTTTGTTTCTCCTGGTACTTCTCCTATCCCCTTCTGCCTGTGTCTTTTGTATTGCCTGAATGCAATCTTTTTGGCTTTCACTTTCTTTGCTACCTCTTTGGGAAAACCATAATGGTCTCCTCTTCCTTTTCCTCTTGCATAACCTGCTTAATGCATAATTCTGTTGTTCTTATAATCCCATTTTAAATACTGCCCACTGTTCCTCAACCCTTGATTCCTGTCCCATTCCTTAATGCCTCTTTCAAGTATCTCCCCATTTTCCCAAAGTCTGCCCCCAAAATCCAGGATACGTGTTTTTGTGTGGTTTGGTTCTGCTCTTCTGTGATTTCAAACCACAATGACTGGTGGTCACTGTTACCCAGGTGCTCCCCACTGTTACCCCATCACACTGTCCCTGTTTGTGAGCACAAGGTCCAGTATTGCCTTCTGCCGAGTTGGTTCCATGACCAGTTGCTTAAGGAAGGCACCCTGAAGGAGTCCAGGATAAATCTGCTCCTAGTTGATGCTGCTGCTGGGATGCTCCAGTCCACGTCTGGTATATTGAGTCTCCAACCAGTACTACCTCACCCTTGTCTGCCATCCTTTGGATGGCTAGCATCAACTCCTATCTGTTTCTTCCTCCTGGGCTGGTGGTCTATAGACCACACCCAATGTGATGGCTGGCCCCATTTTCCTTTCCAGCTTAACCCACAGTATCTCTCCCCTTTTGTTCCTCCTGGATCTGTGTGGCCCTTATGTCATTTTTCACATACAGTGCCACTCCTCCTCCCTTCCTGCCTGCTCTGTCTCTTCTGAATATGTTGTAGCCAGGTATGGCCATCTCCCAGTCATGGTTATCATTACACCAGGTTTCAGTGATGGCCACAATGTCCAGGTCTGACTGTACCATGACAGCCTCCAGATCTTCCATCTTGTTGCTAAGGCTCCTGGCATTTGCACACATGGCTTTCCATGATTTGACCTCCCTAGACTGCTTCACTGTTCTACTCCAGCCCCTTCCTTGGTTGTCATTTATCCCTGGTTCTCCTTGCTGTCTGCCCTTTTGCTGAATTTCTTCAAGAAAGAAGACATAGGGGAGATATACTACATATGCATAAAGTCATAAGTTCACGAGCTTTGTCCTCCCAATATGAGCTAAATTTATGTCTGAAAGGAAATACTTCAAGATCCCACAATAAACAACTAATAGTCCCTTGGGCAAACACCACTAAAAGGGATAATTATTTCACAATACGTTCAGCTAAAAGTTGGAATAAAATACGTCAAGAGTTAATTGACAAAAGCACCCTACAGAGTTTTAAAATGGATTTAGACAAATTGTTACTTTCAGGAAGAACATAATTTCAATTAGCCCACTTGTGTGGGTGAACAATTTTGATGGGCTAGCTTTAGCCTTCTTTTGTCCTTCCAACCCCGTAAATCCAGTAAACAATGAAGAGGAGCATATGGCACTGTTTATTAGAGTATAAAGACAGGAGGGCAGGATTTTCAAAGTGTGGCACAGGGATTGCATCCAGCCCTGTGCCACAACACTTAGATCCTGGTGGTGCATCAAACCCTTCACTGCAACAGTACCAGGTTTTACAGTCTTGGGCGCAGTTGCAACAGATTGCTCAAATTATGGCAGCTTGTGCCAATTGTCAGGTGCAGCTTCTGTAAAAATGGTCCCCAGGATTGCCACAAGTTATACCAGAAAAAGAAGGTCTAACTTGCAGCAATTGCCACACAGGATAAACAAATCTTGTTAGATAGCCACAAGCATCATGCACTTTATTGTCATCACACTGGGGGTTGAGGTAAATCTAATGCTTTTAAAAATACTGCCCATATTGTTTCGTTTCCTTTCTATCTCGGTAACGAGACCAGAGACTGCTGGACCAAGGAACACCTGACCAGGCTGAGTGACACACTATCATCCATTTCATCCAGCATCTCCTTCTCTGAGATCCTGCCAGTCTGGGAGAGAGGGGAAGAAGGACGGAAGGTCAAAGAAGGGGAGATAGGGGAGTTAAACATGTGGCTCAAGGGCTGGTGCCAGGAAAAAGGACACACATTTGTAGGGAACTGACAACAGTTTTGGGAGCAACAGTTCTTTAAATTTTATGGACTGCATCTGACTAAGGAGGGAGTCAGTGCATTGGGGCAGAAGTTTGATGTCTTTGCAGAATATTTAAACTAGACAAATGGGAAGAGGGGTGCAGCACCCCATACGTTGAATGGGAAGAACACCCCTCCCCCCCTCAGCTAGTGGTCAACCAGGAGTTCAGCATGTTTGTTGTTCATTTGCATCATCAGGTAAGAAAAAACGTCCAGCTCCCCATACGATGCTCAGGGGAAACACCAGACCTCACCCAACAACAAACGTAGCGAAATCTGGCCAGTGGAAAATCATGTACACAAATGCTCACAGCCTTGGAAACAAGATCCCAGACCTGTAGGCAATAATGACAGAGGCTAAACTGGACATAGTAGTCATTATTGAGACATGGTTTACCAGTAACCACACTTGGGAGACTTCAGTACTTGGCTATGTACTGTTCAGAAGAGACCGAGGTGCAAAAGGGGGGGGGGGGGATGGCCCTTTATGTCAATGAAAATTTCAAAGCTACAGAAATTCAGAATACACATAAGGAGAAAGAAGAACTGTGGGTAACCCTGGAAACAGGAAATGGGACAGCCATACAAACTGGGGTTGTGTACAGGCTTCCAGACTGGGGGAGGACATAGACACATTGCTGTTAGAAGATATACAAAACATGACAGCTAAAGGGGAGTTTATGATAATGGGAGACTTCAACATACCAGATACAGATTGGTCAATACCAGCAGGAACATCTGCCAGAACTAGACACATGGTGGATTCCCTACAGGGGAAGGGCCTCAAACAACTGGTACAACAACCCACAAGAATCAGGGCTATCCAAGATCTAGTACTGACTAACAGGGAAAGGAACACAGATCACCAGGTAGAAGGTCACCTGGGGGCCAGTGACCATCACATGGTATGGTTCGATTTGGCCACTAGAACTAAATCATCCCATTCCAAGGCAAAAATATGGGACTTCAGAGGAGCTGACTTTGATAAGATGGCCAACAGAGTTAAGCTAGCCCTGGCAAAAAGAAATACAGGTGAGGGGGGTACAGGCAAAGTGGGCAAACAATAAGGATACAATACTTGAAGCAACATCCCATTGTGTTAGAGAGAAAAGGAAGTGCAAAAGAAGAAGAAGGAAATGACTTTGGTTCTCAAAAATAGTAGCAGAAAAGATCAGAGCCAAAAGGCTGGCCTTCAGGAAATATAACGGAATGCAGCAGGATGAAGATAGGGGGCATACCAAACTTCCCTAAGGGAAGCAGGGAAGGCACTAAGGCAGGCAAAGGCCCAAACAGAGGAAACACTAGCACAAACAGTAAAAGAAGGTGACAAGACGTTCTATAGACACATTAGTGAAATGAGATGAGAAAGTCCAGAGGGGGTATTGCTAAGATCAAAGGGGATAAGGGGGCATGTGAGGAGGAGGACCATGTAAAAGCATCTATCCTAAATAGATACTTCTGCTCAGTATTTACTGAAAAGAAGGTAGGGCAGGACCCACAGCTCAGCACCATGGACACAGGGGGGAGGGAGGTGTGCACTAGTCCCGTCACAAAAGAAAGAGTCCTACAAGAGCTTGATAAGATCAAGGTGGACAACTCAATGGGACCTGATGGCATGCATCCCAGAGTACTAAAGGAGCTAAGGGTGGAACTAGCAGAGCCATTATCAGAACTGTTTAGTGAGTCTCTGAGCACAGGAGAGGTCCCAGAAGACTGGAGAATGGCTCATGTGATCCTGCTCCACAAGAGCGGTAGCAGGGACGAGGCAGAGAACTACAGATCAATCAGTCTTACCCCAGTAATGGGCAAGATTATGGAGGCACTCCTTAAGGAAATGATAGTGCAACACCTGGAATCCATAGGAGCACAGGATCAAAGACAGCATGGGTTTACAAAAAGAAGGTTCTGTCAAACTAATCTCATAGATTTCTTTGACTGGGTAACCGGAGTGGTGGACCAAGGGGGAGCAGCTGATGTCACCTACCTTTACTTTAGCAAAGCTTTCAATACTGCTCCACATAGAAGATTGATTAATAAGCTGGGTAGGCTCAGCGTGGGTCAGAAGTTGGTCAACTGGGTGGCAAACTGGTTGACGGGCAGAAAACAGAGAGTGGTGGTAAATGGTATACAGTCAGAAGAGATGCAAGTTACAAATGGGATACCTCAGGGATCAGTCCTGTAGCCAGTCCTCTTCAATATCTTCATCAGTGACATTGCAGATGGACTGGAGGGTAATGTTTGTCTGTTTGCAGAAGAAACCAAGATCTGCAACAGTTGCAGATGACACCAAGATCTGCAACAGAGTAGATGATCCAGATGGGGAGGGCAGAATGAGAAGAGCTCTGGATAAACTAGCAAAATGGTCAGAAGAGTGGCAACTGGGGTTTAACGCAAAGAAATACAAGATCATGAACATAGGGAAGAGAAACACTGAAGCCACCTATAGGCTGGGAGGGGAGTTGCTGGCAGTCACAAGGGAAGAAAGTGACTTGGGCATCATCATCACTGATGACCTTAAATCATCCAAGCAGACCACTAAAGCAGTAGGTAAGGCTAGGGGGATGTTGGGGTGTATTAGTAGGGGTATCATAAGTCGGAAGAGGGAGGTAATAATCCTTCTTTACAAGACACTGGTTAGTCCCCATCTGGAGTACTGTGTGCAGTACTGGAGGTCACACCTTCACAAGGACATTAACCAAATTGAGGCAATACAGAGAAGGGCAACCAAAATGGTGCAGGGACTGCATCAGAAAACATGAGGACAGATTAACACAGCTCAATATGTATACCCTAGAGCAAAGCAGGGAGAGAGGTAATATGATTGAAACATTCAAACACCTTAAGGGCATTAACAAGGTGAAATGTTTCAATATAACAAAAATAGCAGGACAAGTGGACACAGCATGAGATTAGAGGGAGGCTGATTAAGGGGTAATGTGAGGAAGTTCTTTTTCACAGAAAGGGTGGTGGATACATGGAACGTCCTACCTCAGGAAGCAGTGGATATGAATACAGTGCAGGGCTTCAGACAGGCATGGGATATGCATAAGGGAGCAATACAGATGAGTATGAATAGATAGGCCATTGACAGAGCAAAGGCCAATGGCACATTCATAAGGTAGAAAAGGAAATGGGCAGACTGGATGGGCCTTGCGGTCCTTATCTGTCATCAACTTCTATGTTTCTGTTTCTATATAAATTTGATTTTACTACATAGTGAAACTGTGATAAACTTGTCTCCACCTAGAATAATGCTATCTGAAAGATTGTTGAAGACTGTATTCTATATTGTTTTAGAAATGGTAATATGGATCTCTGATGTATATTATTTCTTAAAACTGTCCTACTGTTATGGCAGTATTATGTCTTTTTTATGACTATGACAATAAAGAAGGTTTAAAAGAAAAATGTTCCTTTTATTAAAACTAACTTATGTCAGAAATCCTTGATATACCAGTTACCTTATTTTTGATAATGCTTTGCCACTGAAACTAACTACAGAAACGTTAAGTATTTTTAGTTTCAAATCCAGTCTTAAAAGATATTTATTGACGACAGAATACTGTAAACTGTGAATGATTATGTCATTAGTTTTGTATCTATGTTTAAGGGTTTATTTTTTGTTATGTATTTTTATTCTGTATATTTATTTTTGTCTTGTTGTATTCAAAGTAATGTTTTATTGTTACATCTGGTCACTCGTGAAGATGGGCATTTTTCTCATGGATTCATGAGATGTTAACTAGAAACATAGAATCTGTCAGCAGAAAAGGAACTCTTGGCCCACCTAGTCTGCACTAAAGTCCCTACCTACTGTTCTAACATACCCTAATTGATCTCAGCCTTACCCCCCAGCCCTTTTACTAAGGTCCCCCGGTGTCTGTCCCATGCATGTTTAAAATTTGTTACCATTTTGGTACCCACCACCTCTGCTGGGAGGCTGTTCCAGGTGTTCACCACCTTTTCCCTGAAGAAATATTTCCTTACATCCCTTGTAAGTCCCCTCCTTCTAGCTTCATATCATGCCCCCTCATTATTCAGCATTTCTTTCTGTGCAATATGCCACCATCTTCTACCTTGTTGATAACCTTGAGGTATTTGAATGTTTCTACCATGACTCCCCTTTGTCTCCTTTCCTTCAGTGAGTACAAATTTATTTCCCTGAGTCTTTCTTCGTAGGGCTTCTGATGCAGGCCATTCATCATTTTGGTTGCCGTTGTCTCTACCACCTTCACCTGGTCTATGTCCTTACTGAGATGGGACTTCCAGAACTGGACACAATACTCCAGGTGTGGCCTCACCATTGATCTATATAGTGGTAACACTATCTCCCTTTTCTGCTGGTGATACCCCTTCCTACACACCCAGGCATCCTACTAACCTTTCCTACTGCCTTATCATACTGCTTCGCTACCTTCAGGTGATCCAATATGATGACTCCCAGACCTTTTTCCTGTTTTATTGTTAACACCTCCCGCAAATTATATGTCGCCTTTGGGTTTCTGTGCCCCATGTGCATAATTTTAAATTTTTTGGCATCGATGCCCAGTTGCCAAACCCTCGACCAGTCTTCCAGATTTTTTAGATCTTCCTTCACTTTCAACCCCCGGCCCCATGTATTAACTCTGTTGCAGATTTTTGTGTCATCTGCGAACAGGCATGCAGTACCTTTCCTTCCAGCCCTTCTGCGATGTTGCTAATAAAGACATTGAAGAGGACCGATCCAAGTACTAACCCCTGTGGCACCCTGTTGGTTACCTTACCTTCCTGTGAGTGAACTCCATTTTCTACTACCCTCTGAGTTCTGTTACTTAGCCAACTTTATATCTACTTCCATGCTGCCTAACTTGTTTACCAGTGTTCTGTGTGGAATGGAGTCAATGGCTTTACTGAATTCCAAGTAGGCCACATCTACCACTCTTCCCTGGTAAATCAAATCAAATGAAACTCCCTCCCACTGTCTGTTCACACTGACGCCTCCGGCTACCTTTTCAGAAGATCCCTGTGAGATCACAAGAGATCTAATTCAGCTTGTAATTGCACTTTGTTTTGGTATCCTTCTCCCTTTTATGTCTGGTAGACTCTAGTCCTTGGCCTGGTCTGTTCAGAAACATGACATATATTTATGCCATATGTATATACTGTAATAATTGCCATGATCTTTACTGATACCCATATGTTGTTGCCTTTACACTGTTAAAATTGTATACGTGCATATCTTGTAACCTCCCTGTTCTTTTCTGAAAATATACATTTATTTGCCTAGTGTGCATACCTGGTCAATGACAACTAAGTAATTAAAATAATTAATCTACACTTGTGCTGTTTGTCCATGGACAACTCACTCGCAGCTTATACTACTTTTTAGGATATCTAAAGTCAAACAGCACTCATGATATTTTTGCCACTATGGACCTAGAGCAATATAATGATAGTCTCACTCTCGTTCCAATATTCCCACTCTAGGTACATAGTGACAAGGCAGATACAGGGGGCTCAATTTTCAAAGGTTGACACAGGGCTTGCATCAAAACCTGCATCAACCCCAATGTTTGACCACACTGCACCAAACACATTGCTACAAGTTGCACCCAATATTTTGTTCCTTGGCATGGTTGCAATATTTTCTACACTTTATGGCAGTTTGCTCCAAATGTTTGGCACAAGCCCCAAAAAAGGTCCCTAAATGGTGCAATGTTAGACCAGTGGGGAGCTGGTTTAACTTATGGCATTTGGCACACCCAACAGAATATCACGATCAGCATCATAGGAATATTGCATGCCTCCTGCACCTTATGTTTGGCGTACCAAAGACCTACGGCATCTGCATCTCATTTTAAAATAGGGCCCAGTGTGTCATTGATCTCCCACATGTTCCTACAGTGATTTTGTGCTGGGATAGCATTGAGACCAGGGAAATACTTCCCTATGACCTGAGTCTGAGTACAAACAGGCCAGGCATAACAATTCTAGCCAAACCAAGCCCTTGTAGCAATTTAGGCTTAGCAGTAAGTACACTAGCCATTTTCTAGAGACCTGGAATAGTCTAGGTGAAGTCAGCCGACAAAGACCTGGATAAATCTAGGCCAAAGCAATGTCAGTGGACAAACAGGCCTGAATGATCTAACAAGGCCCAATAGTATTGTACATACAAATGCAGACAAGACCAAAAACTAGGTGAATATTCTGATACATATTTGCCTCCTAGTTAACCACATTTCTTACACATTCTTATTATTAGAGACAAGGAAATTTACTAAGTAGCTCTACTGGTCCTCAGTGCACCACATTTTCACATCCATAGCAGGCCAGCTTGCTATACTTTCACAGCCATAGCAAGCCATCTTGCTTTCATGCTTCCAGAGCATTCACTCTCCGATTGGTAGGAAAATAACAGCAAAGTAGGCAAATATGATATTTTATTTTTATTTATTTTTTGTTTAATGATATCTTGGAGAACACCTGTGAGTGAATGCTCATTTGTAGGTTCTGTGTCAGTTACAAGAAGAAAGTGAATGGGCGCATAGCATTACATACAAGGCATTACATTACAAGCAAGTACAAAATTGCATTGGTATAAAACAATACATTGCAAGCTAGGTAGACAATAAATTGGTGTGGATTACAAGACTGGGATTGCATTTAGCTTAAGGTATGACATTTAGACATTGCCTTTATATTGATAAGAAGGTGCCTGTGTCAGAGAGTTAAACCTTCTTGTGGGAGAAGAAAGAGTGAAGAACAGGCACAGCTGTAGCATAGTGAAGAGTATGCCTGCGTATGGGGTTAAGAACAGATTTAAGGAAGGTTGGTGAGAGAGTGGGGCTAGGAGTGCAGCAGATGGGGGGGGGATGATGGCAGGGACAGAGAGGGAAATGGGTAGCCAGTGGGGAGGGGAGGGAGTAGATGGAGAGGTGGGACAAAGAAGTGCTGTAGAGGTAGGTGCCCCTAGGATTCGGTGGAACACTAAGTGCTACTGCTTTATGGTGGTCCAGCAGTAGGAGAGTTGTTTTGGTCATTATGAATGGCCAAAGGAGCCATAATTGTCATCTGTGGCAAGGTGCTGCCTGAGCTTTCACTTGAAAGCACCAATGGTTGTGGTATTAGAGATGTCTGAAGGAAGGGTGTTGGTCCAGTGTGGTGCACAGTAGTAGAATGCACATTGACCCTGTGCAGTGCAGCATCTAGGTTCACTGAAAATTTGGCTGTGGGTGCTTCTGGTCAGCCTGGCACTTACAGGGTGCATGAGCAGATTCTGGACTCCTGGTGGGATCAGATTTAGTGCAATTGTTTGGCCAGTAGACAGGTATGGTACTTAACTCTGCCCTGTAGATGAAGACACCCTGCTTGGGAATAGAGCTCACAGGTGTGAGCAAGCCTTGCAGCACCTGTGAGGGGTCAGCAGGCCTTATTAAGGGCCAGAGAGATGCGATGGACGCTGAGTCTGGTGCAGAACCATAAACTGCTAGGCCATAGTCAACGAGGGCAACAACTGGGCTGGTGATGGCCATGTTAAGTGCTTCATATGTGAGGCTGTGCTTGTGGCTGTGGAGTATCCCGGTTCTGGAACTGATGGCCTTGGCTGTGTTGTCTATATGCTGTGCATAGGACAGGGTGGAGTCAAGAGTGATACCCAGGTACTTAAAGTACTGCATGAGGTCCAGCACGTCGTCACTGTTGTGCAGGATGGATAGTGGGAAGGTCTTGTGTTTGCTGTGGTTGCTGGAGTAGATAATAGTCTTAGGTATGATTGGTGCCTTTTAGGGAGACCTTTTCCAACTAGACTATAATAATAATAATGAACTTTATTTTTAAGCACCTTTCAAAATTATCAAGGCACTGTACAAAGATTAAAACACATATTCATATAAAACACATACAACAGTTTACCAAAATAACAAATCCATATGGCTATACATCACTGAAAAGTTAAAAAGCTGATCCCAGAATTTTGGTTCCTCGAGGAGACACTCTAAATGTGTTTCTGGGAAGCCATCACTGAGTGACCCTGGTAGGCAATTTTTCTTTCTGTTATGACTTCATGACAATTGACAACCCCAGCAGGGTGGTAAGACTGGACTTTTTTACCTCTAGCATGTCAGCTGAGGCAACATGTGAAAAAATAGCAAGTGGCATGGACTAGATTTCCAACTAAGACCACTTCTGGGGGAATGCTTTGCAATCTGCATATAAAACTTAGGTAATGTTCCTAGGCTAAGAACGTTTGTTAGGACAAAGGTGTGTTAGGTAACAGGCTTTTAGGACAGGTCTATTAGGTCACCTCTGTTTTCTTAGGATAGGAATTTTTATTTGGAGAACACTATTAGACTCGCATAATAGGTATTTGCTTACTGTTTGTGCTATATAAGAAAAATATAAGTTTGTCATTATATATTCTAAGAATTTCTTCACAAAAGAATTATAATGATAATTTTTTCATATATTTTGTGTTTTTGTAAGTTAATGGGTATTGAAATAATTTAATTGTAGTAACATTTGGTATAATAAACCTGTCTGAGTTCAGTTAACACTTACCTGGATTTGTAATATTGCATATATAAGAACTGACTAGTCAGATAATTATATCATATGGACTCTGGCATAGGCATCTAGATTCAATACAGATCTGGGTCCTGGTATTGGGTCTAGGTGACAGCATGACTGTCAAAGGTTGCCAACCAATAATCAAGACACAGAATTTTTTTCTTACCATGGTATAATAAATGGCATGGTATAAATCATATACGAACATACAAAATTGCCAGCAGAAACAGGCCTCATGGTCTATCAAATCAGCTCTAGTATACAGCTAGCACCACATCTCGCATCTGCCCCTCCCGCCACCCTCGTCCCAGTATCCCTTCCCCTTATCCTGTCCCAACACCTCTTGAAACTGCCCACCATCTTACAGGACACTATCTCATCTGATGAGATGTTCCATTTGTCCACCACTCTTTCAGTGAAAAAATGACTCCTCATCTCCCTCCTGAGTCTTCACCCCTCCAATTTCAGTCCATTCCCACTCGTGTCCCTCCCCTTTCTCTCTGGAAAATCCCTTCTGCATTGGTCTTCTTTATCCCCTTTAGATATCTAAAGGTCTCTATCATATCCCCCATCCCTCCTCTCCTCCAGTGAATACTTATTCAACTCTCCCTGCCTGTCCTCGTAGGGCTTGCTCTCTAATACCTGGATCATCTTTGGGGTTCTTCATTGCACCCCCTTCAACAATCTGATGTCCTTCTTTGGCAATGAGCACCAGAACTGTACGCAGTACTCCAGGTGGGGCCTGACCAATGACCTATACAGGGACAGGATAACCTTCCTCCTTCTGGAGGAGATCCCTCTTGCAATACACGCCAGCATTTTATTGGCTTTTGCTGCGGCCTTCCTACACTGAGCAGAGTTGTTCATTTTCCCTATAATGATCACTCCTAGGTCCTTCTCCTCTGTGGAGCTCCCGAACTGAACCCCATTCAAGTGATAATCCCTTCCCTGGTTCCTGGCTCTGAAGTGCAGAACCTTGCACTTCTTGGCATTGAATCCCAACTGCCATGTTTCTGCCCACTCCTGCAGCTTAGTCAGGTCCTCCTGCAACCCCTTCCACCCTTCCACATCATCAACCACAGCTCCCATCTTGGTATCGCCTGTGAACAGACTGATCTTGCTCCAGATCCTGTGTGAGATATCTGCAATAAAAATCCCAAACAGCACCGGTCCCAGTACCGGTCCCTGTGGTTCCCCACTCGTCACTGCTCTCGGTGACAAGAGGTCCCCTCCCACCACCTTCCTTTGCTGCCTTCTTTTTAGTCAGTTTGTGATCCATTTCACCATTTTTGGTCCCACTCCCACATGTTCCAATTTTCCCACAACCTGTCATGTGGCACTGAATCAAAGGCCTCACTGAAGTCTACATATAGGACATCCATTGCATGGCCCTTGTCCAGTTCCCACGTCACTCAGTAGTAGTACTCTACAAGGTTTGTCTGGCAGGATCTGCCCACTACAAACCCATGCTGTTGACCATCCTGGAGACTGTTTTCCTCCAAGAAGCTCAGTAGCCTCCCTTTTAAGATAGTCACCATAAGCTTTCCCACGATCGCTGTGAGGCTCACTGGCCTATAGTTTCCTGGTTCATCCTTTGGGCCACTTTTGTGGATGGACACCACATGGGTCATTCTCCAGTCCTGTCATGCACATTCCATGTCCAGGGAGGTATTGAACAGATCAGCCAGTGGCCCTGACAGAATCTCTGCCAACTCCCTTAGTACCCTAGGGTGAATGCCATCCGGTCCAGGTGCTTTTTCCACCCTTAATGCCCTCAACCTATCTAGTACCCTGCTCTCTGTAATCCCTACATCTGTTATCTCCTCCCTCCCCATCCATCCCCCCCAGGGTATCAGCTCCCCCTTCTCCTGCGTGAATACAGAGCAGAAGTATTTGTTCAGCACCTCTTCCTGCTCCACCTCTTACTCCACCCACCCCCTGTCCTTCTTAATCCTCACCAGCTGATCCTTGCCCCTTCTTCTCTCTCCGATGTAGCGGAGGAAGTCTTTTTCTCCACTTTTGAGTCCCTGTGCCAGTCTCAGCCCCCTGGATGCCATGGTCACCCTGACCAGTCTGGTAAACTCCCTGGAATTCTCCATGTATGTACCCTTATCTTCACCCCGCCCCAATTTCCTGTATTTTTGAATTGCTGTCCTCTTGGCCCTCACCCCTTCCATAATCTACCATGTCAGGCAACTAGGTTTCTTTGTGCTCCCCTTCTTGCTTTTCTTTCTAGTGCAAGACTTCATAGCCTCTGCCAGCCCTTCCTTTATGATGTCCCATTTCTGGCCTGCATCTATGTGTGGTTGCATACCTACTAAGTGCCTGCCTAAAATGTTACCCATCTTCTTAAAGTCCACCCCCCTAAACTCAATCACCCTTGTACCTGCGCCCCCGTTTCCCTCCCTATGTTGAGCATGAACCACACCAAATAGAGGTCATTCTCAGCCAGTGGTTCCTTCACTTCCAGATTCCTTACAGCTTCCCCGTTATCCAGTACAAGGTCCAGAGTCCTTTCTAACCAAGTCCACACCTGGACCAGCTGTGTCAGTAAGCTGTCTTGAAATGATTCTAACAGAACCCCCTTCCTTACACTCATAGTGGATGGGGTGCCACAGTCCACCCCTGGTAGGTTGAAGTCCCCCACCACTACTGTGCTCCCCTTCCTGCAGACTCTCCTTATTTGTTCAGCTTAATTCCCTATCCAGGTCACTCCCCTGAGCTGGTGGCCTGTACACTACCCCCATCTGCAGTGTCCTTTTCTTTGCATCTTGGAACTGCATCCATAGTGCTTCTGTCCTCACCTCCTCCCCTTCCTCTCTTATGCACTTTATTCCATTCCTTACATAGATTGCCATGCCCCCATTCCCCTTAGCCCTATCCTTGCTGAATAACATGAAACCCAGGATCATCATATCCCAATCCTGATACTGGGGGCCCCAAGTTTCGATGATGGCCACAATGTCCATCCCCTCCACCACCAAGAGATCCTATAACTCTTCTGATCTATTCCTTCGGCTTCTTGCATTCAGTGAGACCACCCTCCAGCCTGTCCCCTCCCTTTCCTTACCCAATTCTTCCCCTCTTATCCCTCCATCTACCACTTTACCACTGCCTTTACCCATAATTAGGGGGTGAGCTCACTAGGCTTCCCTTTCCAGACCCCTTTCCTATTAGCAGTCCCCTAGCCACCCCCTCCCCAGTTTAAATCCACCTTTGTTGATATATACCCCTCTGTTACACATTTTAGTACGCCCTTCCCCTACCTGCTCAAATGTAACCTGTCCCCTGAATATAGGTCACTATTGTCCCAGGTCTTTCCCCAGTCTGACAGTAATCCGTACTCCCTGGTATGGCACCAATCCCTCAGCCACTCATTGAGCTCCTCTATCCTTGTTTTCCTCACTGTACTAGCACATGGTACCAGCAGCACCTCATAGAAGGCCACCAATCTCTCCACCTCCTCATACTGCCTACCCAAATCCTTGAACCTCCCTTTTATCACCTCTACTATCTCCCCCACTAAGCCATTTGTATCCATGTGCACCACTATGTGAGGTTTCTTCCTCCCCTTCCATGTGCACTTGAGAAGTGCCTGCCCCACCCTTCCCGTGGTCAACTCTGGATAAGCCTTGACCCAGATACTACTGTGCCTTTCTCCCCCTTTCCACCCCATCTGACCCCTTTCAGTATAAAATCCCCCAGCACTAGTACCCCCCTTCTTCTTCTCCCATACCCCCCTTCCAGTTTTTCCTGTCTACATTTCCAGAGTCCACACTGCCCTGTTCCTAATTACCTCTATCTGCACCATGTGTGACTCCTGCATCTTCCCTCCTGTTTCTCCTCTCCCTCTGCCTCACCCTGCTCTTCCCTCCCCCTCTTAAGTTACCAGCCTGACTCCTGACTCCTAGGCCTTCACTGCCCTTCTCCTCCCCACACTGATCTCAGCCTCCACCTCCGATGCCAACACTAAAAACCTCCACACTTGCTACCCCGCAGTGGTGTCCATCTCCTCCTTCTCCCTGCCCTGAGCATTCCTTCCACTTGCTGGCTTCTGCTCTCCATACCCCCTCCCTACATCCTCATGGGATTTAGCCCTCCTGTTCCTCCTTTGTTTCTCCCAGCTACTCCTCTCCGGGGTCCCTCCTGCCCAAGTCCCCACCCTCTCTCACCCTCTCCAGCTCTCTCCAGAGCCCCTGTACCTCCTGTTCCAGTCTGCTCAGCCTGTAAAAAATTGGATAACCCCCTAGTTTCTATAGTATATTCATCCAAATAGCCACCCCACAACCATTGCACCCCACTATCCTCCATGTGCCTGCCACCCTCACTCCATGGTGCCCCCATTCCATCCACTATTCCAATGTCTCCAGCCACACTTATTTAAGTCCCTCCACCCCCAGTGTGATCCCTCCCATAATGCCCCATTTTCCTTCCCTCCACTATTCACATTTAACTTAAGCGTAACCTCTATTTCTTATCGCACAGTCTGTACAGCAATAGCTGGATACCATATGTGACGCTACTAGCTTGCATCTAAGCCCTTCTTTACCGGTTGATCCCTAGCTTGCTAGCTCAGTAACTCTAGTTAACACATTTATACATGACCTTGTCAGTTTGAACTTTAAACTTTCAACTTTAAATATGCAATTACCCCTCCTAAACCCAAACCTGTCAGTATGACTTTAAACTTACAACTTTAAAACATTTAAACCTTAAAATCCAATTATTAAAAGCTTGAGTGTCTGAATGTTTCTCCACCTATTAGCTTTAAGAGTTAGCTCATATGGAAAGTTTGCAGCTCCCCAATCTCCTCCCTCACAGCCTTCAAACCAATACCCCAGTGGCTTTTCCGTATTTAAGAGAAAGGCTGGTGGAGATGGTGGGGGCTTTCAATCCTCCAGCCACAGAAAGATTTAAGTTAAATTCAAAAACCACCAGCGAAACTTACAAAAAATCTCAGAGATAAAAAAAAGCTCTCAAAGACAAACTCACCACATATTCAAACTCCACTGTAACCTCTACTCACAGCAAGTAGAATTAAAATGCCTCAGTGAGCATTTAAAGAGATTAAACTAAAATGCAAGCAAACTTGATTGGCTGCTCTGTTACTGGACAAATAACCCATCCCCCAGCAACAGTCCCCAGACAATCCAGGCACAGAAAGATTTAAGCTGAATTCAAATATATGACACAACCCTAATAAAAATATCTATACATATTTTTTTTGTTGTGCTGTATGACCTTTTGACATCACTTGTGACTTCATCACTGATGATGTCATAAGGTCAAACTGCACTGAAAAACATATCAGTAATATTTTTTTTTAAATTTCTATTTTTTCTCTCCTCCACTGGGCGAACCTCGAAGCACCCATGAGCCCTCCCCTGCCAGCACCCTCGTTCCCCAGTCCCATCATTGCACCGCTGAATACCCCCAGGCGGGTCGGTCCGGGGGACCCCGAATCTTGGGTACTTATCTGGTCCTGTCTGTGGGTGGGTGCTGGCACATTAGGGCCCCTGCCCGGTGCTCCTTCATCTGGGCCCGTGGAGGTACTTTTTCCTCCTATATTCTCACAGCACGCTGTATTGCCTAAGCCAGGGCATCCTCTGGCACCCAACGCCACCCCCTTCCTTCCGTGGAAGGAGCTGCCTCTGGGGTTGATTGCTGTCGCTTCCGCCTGTAGCCAATTATACCCCCTGAGACTCGGCTTGCCATCGCACTCCCCAGTCTTCACCAGGGGTCGCTGCTTGCTGGTATAGAGGTCCCTCCCTCCCCCCAGAGAAGGCGAGCTGTCTCCGGACGCTCCAGCCTGTCTCCCCCCGGCCAACCCCCGACGACCTGAGCTCGCTCCTGAACGCGGGTCACCGGCATGGTGCGAGGTGTGGTGTCCAGCGCCTCAACCCTCAGCGCCACTGGGCCGGCACATATCAGTAATATTTTGATTAGGGCCATGACACATCCCATATGTAGCTATATATACATATTCTTTGCAAAAAACTACATGAATGCATGCGTTATGTTTGAAGAACGCAAAGCAGACTAAGAAAGGAAATAAAAAACATTAGAGTTTGGAGTCTTGGCAAATCACTGATGTGATGTTCCTTGGGGTTGTAAATTCTAAAGCCCACCCCTCCTTCCAAGCAGTAGCCTCCTCTCCAAAGCATAAGGTACAATTCAGAGCCAGTGCTTCATAGTCATATACTCTTTGGAGGTACAGAAGCAATGTATCCTCACATGTAACTAAGAATCAGTTGTAGCTGTCTTCATGAAGCAAGAGATCATGTTTATTTGCTCAGGAAGGGGGTGGTCATTAGGGCTGACAACCCCAAGGAATACCTCACCATTGAGTTGCCAATACTCCCAAGCCTCCAAACCATAAGATTTTTCATTTTCTTACCTTGTCCGCTTTGCATTCTTCAACCTCAATGTCTGCTTTGACACAGTTTTTTTGCAAAAAAATTCCTATCTTTTTGTGATAGTGGAATTGTATCCTCATTGACACATGTTACTTTGGGATCTGCATGATCCAATTCGGACATACAGGGCACTCTTGGCCCTGTGCTAAGGGAAGAGCCTGTCTGCCTGTGGAAGTGAGACAACTGGAAACTGGGCTGTCCCCAAACACATTACTTTTCTCAAAGCACAGCCAATGGTAACACAATATTTATTAACATCACACAGGAGTATGGTGTTTATTTATGAACACAAAACAAAGAGAGGTGGGTTCTCATCTCGTTTGTATGTGTTCCATAAATATGCACACCACACTCCTGTGTGATTGCTACAAGTAAATATTTGTGTTGCCATTGGGTTGTGCATTTCAGAAAAAGTAATGTGCTTGGGGACAGCCCAGGTTCCAGTTGTCTCAGTGGCGGAGCTGGTTAGCGCAATCGGAATGGTATTCCGGGTGGCCTGGGTTCAAGTCCCAGCTATGGCACTTACTTCTTTTTCACCTCTGTTTGTATGTGTTCCATAAATATGCACACCACACTCCTGTGTGATTGCTGCCTCTGAAAGTGCATGGCCCTCCGTGCCCACCACTTGCATGCAACTATTGATGCAAAGACTCAATGGGAATGTCTAGGAGGCTACAGAAGATCAAGGCCCTCGGGACCCTGCATTTCCATGTGACTACAGGTGCAGGAATGCAAGGCCAATAATCTATCTGGATACAGAAGTGCAGGGCTCTCTGGGCCCTGGACATCTGTTCAACTATAGATGCAGAGGTGTTGGACACTTTAGGCAGTATGCCAAGTGAAGAGGTCTCTTCACTAAATGGGTACTTGTTTCCTGTGAGGCCAACACTGCACCATCCTTTGCCAGGCTGGAAGTGATGCGGCATGGCCCAGTGCCAAGGAAAGAGTCTATTTGGCTGTGATTCAGCTATGGATGCAGATGTACAAGGCCTCAAGACAATAATTTTTGGGACCTATGGGACCTGCATATTTGAAGCTGCAGATGGAGATCCATGATGCCCATATTGCAATACTACTTCTGTCTGCAGAAGCACAGGTGTCTCTGGGGCCAGCACTTCTGTAGCCACAGGTGCTCATGCACACTGTAAGGCATACATATACTTCCAGCTACAGAAGCACAGGCTCCTGAGGTGACTGTGCTTCTGCAACTGCTGGCATAAGACATATACACTGACATCAGGCTGTATGAAAGCAGAACTATGTAGGCCATGCACATCTGCAGCAGTAGACAGAAATCCATGATAGCAAAACTGCAACACTACTTCTGGCAGCAGAAACACAGGCTTCTGGGGGGCCAGAACTTCTGCAACCACAGGTAGTCATGTGTACCAGAAGACATGCACACACCTCTAGCAGCAGATACAAATCCATGAAGGATAATGGTACTTTAGTACATCAGTGTTACTGCATTTTGTGTCATATGGAAACTGTTGTATGCTTTCTGTCTTGCCTGCAGATTGTTGTCTGTGGTTGTTTGTCTGGTCTTGTCTTTTTGCTGCTTGGGGTGGGAAGTTAGGACTGGAAGCCAGAACACCACATTTCCCTACTTTTGTGGGATTAACTGGTGCATTAATGTAGTTTTCTGCAATTTAATTTCTATTCTTTTTGAGATAGTCGAATCATATTCCCATTCATACAAGTCTCTTCTGGCCCTCTAGGAACAGAAGCAGATATGCCATTAGTTGGCAACACTAATAAGCATTTTCAGTGCACAGGAATCTGGCTTCTGTGCACAAGATAGCATCTGGATAAATCACATGGATGAGAGCCATGCATTAAAAGGATAAAATGACTCTTAGCAGGTAAAAAAATAATAATTCAGTTTTATTTCTAGAACCCATAATCAGACATTCCTTCATAACAGGGGGACATAACAACCATCTGAGCTGTTTGTCTTTAATGAATTAACATATGGCCCCCATTCTCAAAAGTACCTTTTATGTTTAAAAGCAAAGGCAAGTACAGTATATAACAATAATTTCAGAAGAAACATTACAAAAAGCTTTTTGCATATATTTCTTTCTAACATAAATACTCTTAAAATGTACAGGAGGAGAAAAGGCTTTATCAGAGACCATTTCACTGCTAGCTTGAAACTAGAGTATTTAGGATCTTTGACTCAAAAATACCATTTCAAAAAGAAAACAAAAAACATATAGTAGTTTTGGAATTCCAGGATGATTTCAGTTTTGCAAAATGGAACACTGAACCTGCAACACAAACTCAGGATAAATGCAGATTCTCACAGTTACAGTATTTCTAAAATATGCAGTACTGATAATTTGGGGGATAGCTGTAGGCAGCATAGTACAGTCACATTTGCTAGCTAAATGGATAGAAAAACTCACATATATGTGTGTATATCTATGTATATATATATATATATATATAGATATAGGATGACTTCATTTCAGCCTAAACATCCAGTTTAAATGGCTGTCTCTGCTAAATGTAGTTGCCCCCAGACACCAGGGGGCATGACTATGACAGGGATTTTTGACAGTTTTTTTTTGTTTGGTGTCTGTACTTAAAAAGGGATGTTACACTCCTGGAGAGGGTCCAGAGGAGGGAGACCAGGATGATATGGGGTCTGGGGGAAAAGTCCTATTGGGAGAGACTTGAGGAGGTCAACCTGTACTCCCTGGAGGAAAGGAGGGATGGGGGGATAGGACTGTCATCTTCAAATATATTAAGGGGATCAATAGGGCAATCCAGGATAGGTTATTCCAGCTGAAAGAGGAGGGGTCCACCAGGGGGCACCCTATGAGGCCTGTAGGAGGGAGACTCAGGTAGGAGATGAGGAGATACTACTTCACTGAAAGGGTAGTGGAATCCTGGAATCCCCTACTGGTGGAACTGGTGGCTGTAGATACTGTGGAGGGGTTCAAGAGGGGCTGGGACAGGTAAAGGGGCAGAGTGCTTTTAAACCGGGTCAGCATTGGGGAGGGCAGCCCAGTCAGGGGAAGTGGAATCTCAGGGAAGAGGAGGGGGCAGAAAACAGTGCCCTAAATGGGCACTGATCCTCAAACAGACTTGATAGACCATAGGGTCTGCTCTGCTGGCTTCTTTGTATGTTAGTATATGCCTGTGATTTACATACTGCACCAGGGGCAGTGACTGTGTCAGGGATTATGACAGTTTTTTTTTTAAATGCTTGTTCTGGTGCTTTTCATACTGCACTGTATTTGTGTTTTTGTGTTTTTTGTTCAAACTTTAGAGAACAGTGTACACGTTTTCATCCAGGAAGTGGTCATATTTGCTGTTAAGTCATCATCAAATAGATCATCCAATTGCAGCTCTGTAGCATGTGGCATACTGATGTACAATGTAGCTTGAATGGGTGTCGAGGAGGTTGATGGCTGCTCTGTAGCACACATAACTGGCATAACTTTTGCCGCATTAATGATTTTTGGAATGCTCAGCAGAGGCGCACTGGAGGCAACCAGGGCCATCATTTATCTTTTAAAAGCTGATAACCAGGAAAGGCATCATGAACTGAAGCTCATTTCCAGATGCGACCTGGGGAAGGGGGTACAGGAGTCAAAACTCTTTCACTGCATAAGCTCATATGTTCTGTTCTGCATTAAACAATGAATCCCACGTCGCGTTTTGCCCACGTTGCTGGCACCACATTAAAGCAGTTCTAATCCCAGAGAGCACATCTGTATTTGACACTTACATCTCATCATCGGTTGTTTCTTCCTTTTTTAGGTCTTCAGATTCTGTTCCTTTAGAGATGGCACTTACCACGTCAGCATCAGACAGTTCACCAACTGTGGGTTCATTAGAAACATAGAAACATAGACTTTGATGGCAGATAAGGACCGCTAGGCCCATCTAGTCTGCCCATTTCCCTACCTACAGGATAGGCTGCAGATCCTAGTTAACCAACAGCCTATTTCTTCCTACCCCCCCCCGAAAGAATTGCCTTATGTCTGTCCCATGCATTCTTGAATTCTCCCACAGTTTTAGATCTCACAACCTCCTCAGGAACGCTGTTCCATGTATCTACTACCCTCTCATTGGAATCCTTCTACAAAGTCATGGAATGCAGCTGCATCCATAAAGGCCGGGATGCTAACCTCCTCCAAACCACTGCTTGCTGAAATGTCTTCAGTGGCAGTGGAACATGTTTCATCAGGGACTGTTTTGAAAAAGCCAGCTTTCTGGAAGCAATTTTCAATTGATTGTGCCTTCATAGCCTGTCAAGCTTGATGCAGCATGTAAATGGTATCAGACAGATTCACCTTTCTTGCTATCTCTGCTGCATGTGCAGTCTCACCCTCGGCAATGGAAAGGATTATTTTTGCTGTATCAAAGGATTTGTAGGTTCCTTTTAAGTTTTGATTACACCCATATCCATGGGCTGGATTATGCTGTTGGTGTTTGGGGAAAAACACAAGCTTTATTGATTTAAGTTTTTACCCTCCCTTTTCCTTTTGCGACTGGGGTTCAAGTTGGTCCACCTCTCTCTGAGGATCGCATCACAGTTTTTACTGATGTGCCCATCCTGGCTCTAAGAGATTTGAATTCCGTGGCAACAAGAAAGAGACTTTGAATAATTTGCTAGCGCTTCAAACACTTTTACATGCTCAGCTAATGTGAGCCCATTCTGAGGAAGAAACATGTTATAGTAGGTTCACAGCAAGCAAGCAGCAACAAAGAGATGTGCCTGAGATCAACACCAGTCAAGACGAGAACACTTTGATCTGTGCTTATTAAATGCATACTGAAAGGTCAGAATACTTAGCCAAACTTGTAGCATCTGCCTGAAAATCATCTCACTAAAGCGGTGTTGGTGTTTTTGACTGTGTTGCTTAAACATTTCCTGAGCCCTATGTTTTTCAATGAATAAAATCGGTGCCTGGTGAGATGTCTCGTTTAAGCAGTTATCCTGCTTAAACATGTCTTTTTTAGGTGGAGTGTACTGTATTAGCAATTTTGATTTTTCCATTAAAATGGTACAAAATTGTAATATGTGGATACATATCATTTTATAGACAAGAGCCTTTTATCAGAAGAGGTATAATCACAAAAACAATAGGATAACAGTTTAATGTTTGAAAAATACTTCTTGGTTTGTGCAGTGTAACAAAGGGCAATTTAACAGCAGACCATGAGGGCCTTTCTCTGAGGCTTTTCACAATGCATATTTTTCAATTCACTGGTATGGAGCTTTCTAACATGTCTGCATTGAAAATATATGTGCATGCCTTTGGATTTACACACAGTACAAATGTACGCTTTGATTCTTGGTAAAAAGAGGATTGTCTTTGTACTTGGGGAAATTGTTCATAGCTTGGGGTATTTTCGCTTATTCAGCCTTGCTGAGGACAGTTTCTTTTAGAAACATTATCAACTCTTCTATTGAAAATAAGTTATGCATGTTTCTGTATATTCAATAAATGGTCAACTGCAACTTGATGCTCTCTATGTGGATCCTGCACTATTCTAAAAGTTTTTTATTATTTTCATGTCATTTGATTTTCTTTTTATTATTATTTATTTTTAGTTTTTTGTTTTAGTTTTAGTTTTTGTCTTTTGTTTTGTTCTTTTGCTCTTTGTTTTTGTTCCACCTCCTTTAAGCATTTGACCTGAATTTAATTATAAAACATATATGCATAGAAGCAACATAGAGGATAATGTCTAGGTTGTGGTTGTTAACCACACTACAATGTATGGTAGAACACTGTTAACCTTAGGAAATCATCATTTCCTAAGGTTGTTATACCATCGTTGTGACGTAGAAATGTTGGTAACCTATAGATGCTACATCACATCAATAGGTTAATAACGGGGTTCGGTCTGCGCATGTGCGCACCTTTTTTTTCACTGGGGAACTGATGGATGCATGCTGCAGTAAGGGAAGGAATAAACGGCTATGACGGTGACTATATTTTCAAAAGTAAGGTGCCATTTTCATTTTTTTCTTGGGACCATACACTATAAATAATAATAATGTATGGTCCTTTTATTGGCAACTGGTTACTGTTAACCGTCTCGAGGTTGCCATGGTGAAGTAAACCTCTCGTGCTTCACTCTCGAGGTTTACATGGTCACCCTGTTGACTTCTCAACAGTTAACAGACCGATTACTGATAGAGGACCACACATTATCCTCTATGTAATCTCCTCAAGCGGTTGCCAGGACAACCACATAAACCTTGAGAGCAGAGCTCGAGAGGTTTATAGTTGGCATGGCAACCTCGAGTAGTGATTACACTCGTGGTTAACAACCACAACCTAGGCATTGTATTTTATAGTGTATGGTAATGGCATCCTTTTTTCTGAACTGTAACAGTAGCATTTGGCCACTAAGAGTAACAAGTTTAAAACAAAATGCACTTACCAAGTAAGGGATGAAACAGGAATGCCCATTAGGACATTTATTAGCATAACATAGTAAATGTTCTGGTAACCTAGAATGTGTACTTTTTCAAACTTCTGTCAGGGACAGTTGATCAACATTCTTTTAAAATAATTACTACAGCTGGTGACATTCTTTCCTGTAATCCCATTGTAATGACATAGGCAAGAAAGGTTTACAGCATTCTGATGTCATAACATATAGAATAGTGGATGGCCGCCCATCCACAACAAGGCTGTGTTTCCCTAAAGGGAGTTGATGACATCATCGAGACCTCGAGAGCGAAGCTCGAGAGGTCTCTCTGATGTCATCAACTCCCGAGAGGGAAACAGCCTTAGCTGTGGATGGGCGATCCACTGTTTTATACAGTATATGGCTTAGGGCTTATTGTTGATGAACATTTTTTTGTTTCCGTTGCTGGCTTGTTTTACCATCATGTTTCTCACTCGAGCATCTTCCCACTCCCTTCAAATTTGTCCTGCTCTTGCTGCCACTCGCTCCTGCTTCTCCCTGCTCCCGCTGATGCTTGTTTCGCTTGTTGCCGCTTCTGCTCCCTCCAGTACCCCCATTAGTACTTTTTAAAATAAAAAAATCACTTTAGTGACATGGAGCAATGGTAGCTCCTCATGTCAAAACGGGCAGAGTCCTCTACTTGCCGCTCGCTAAACTGCCGCCACCATGTTTCCAGTATTTTTTTATGTTGAGCTTGTTTCTATGAGCCAATCAGAAGGCAGTTCAAAGCTAAAAGCTGTTGTACTATCGTTCTGACATCACGTCAATAGTACAACAACTTTTTTGACCTTTGAACTGCCCTACAACAAGATTTAGAAAGCCACCGGTTTTCATCAACAATAAGCCCTAATCATATACTATAACGAATGGGATTATCAGGTTATAAATGTATTGATTTCAGCCAATTATAGACAGTCTCCATACATTATATATGTATTATTATCAAGGCATTGATGGACTGTATGTGTGTGAATATGCTCTGTCTCCCATCTGGGATTTGGGACTACTAAAACTATAGAAGGGCATAGTATAAAGTGCAGGAATATACACAAAAGGCATAAAAGTAATAAGAAAATGCAATAAAGTAAAGCCAAAAATAAAAGATGGATTTTAAATGTAAGGAAATAATGTGTCACTATTATGATTGTATTTACAATCAGAAGGGGCACAACACTAACCAGATAAAGCATGATAGCCAAGTTAAATGTTAAGCACATAATTGAGTTCAGCGGCACCAGGTGGTATATATGAAGTCTGTGCCCTAGGGGGCACTATTCATTTGAAAAAGCCTTATCGGTGAAATGTCATGAATTGTCAATCAGTCAATTAATCAAATCTTTATTTATCCAGGCGGGCACCATTGAGCAAGGATCATTTGCAAGATGGACCTGATCGTAACAAAAATAATAATACAGTAATAAGGAAGACATAGTACAATATCATACAGAGAAGTAAAATATACATATGTACATAATAGTGTGATGTTTATATATATCCCAGAAATATACATCAACATTGAGCAAAAGAGTCTTTACAACAGATAGGCTCGTAAAAGGATAAAGCTGGCATGTTCATTGAGGAAAAAAAGAGAAAACAGGTAAGTAAGATACTGTATTATGGGGTCGGTATATTTAACTGGCATATAACTGGGATGTTGGTCACCACCACTAGGATCTCTGTCTGTATTATTTGGATTTGCTGGACTTGTAAATAAAATAAGGTGAAGGTATATTACTTTTGCATCTGCCTGTTTTTACTTAGCAACTGTGTGGATTTGAGTGCTGTGACTGATACTTTTTGACATTGCTGGATGTGTCACAGAGCACCTATACCTTTGAGTGGCTCTTATCATTCTGAGCTTCCAGTTAAACTTGGTAATATTAACCCAGTGCACATACTTTTTGCATCTGTTCCCCTGGTACCTCACTCCCTCAGTCAAACACAATCTCCTCTCCCATCAGGATACTATTTCTGTCACCACAGTACATTCACTACTAATCTCTGAATACCTCCTACATGGCTTTCCCTTCTGTCATTAGGCAAAAGAAATGGTAGTATACATATTCATAACAAGGGAGGATCCAGAGCAACAGAGGTCATGTTGATGTAGTGCAGGGGCTGTCCCAAGTGGGGGCACAGGGAGCTGAAGCCCCACTAGATTCTAGTTTTTTATTAAATGTTTCCATCCTGCCCTTATTCTTGACAACTAATGTATTTTTTATGAAAGGTCCTTCTGCTATTTAGGTTTGGAGCATCCTGCGATGCAGGTTGGGGGGGGTGTGACCATCATCCAATTCACCAAGAGCCACTGATGCACTGCTGAAGGAAAGAATTGTGGAATGTCTTGAATTCAATTGGTTACAAGACCCAAAGCAGCCTGGATTCATGGTGGTGGTGGTGGTGGGAGGGGGCATGTCAAATGAATCTGGTAGATTTCATTGACTGAGTAACCAAGAAATTAGATTAGCCTACCTAGATTTCAGTAAAAGTTTTCATACTGTTCCACATAGGTGGCTAGTAAGCAAGCTTGGTAGCATAGAAACGGGCCCAAACGTGATAAACTGGGTAAGAAATTGGTTAGGGGATAGGTGCAGAGGGTGGTGGTACAGGTAAATGAAGTTCGCATTGAGGAAGGGAGGGTGACCAGTGGAGTGCCTCAGAATCAGCGCTTGTGAGCTCTCCTTATAAGTGACATTGCTAAGGAGCTGGAAGCGAAGGTGTGCTTCTTTGCAGATGACACCAATGTCTGTAATAGGATGGACACTCTGGGAGGGGGGGGACAAACAGAGACCTGACAAAACTCAAGGAGTAGTCAATGATATGGCAGCTGGGTTTCAACATGAAAAAAGGCAAAGTAATGCGCCTGGGGCACAGAAAGCCACTGGCAGAGTACAAAATAGGAGGAGTGATGCTGACAACCACCAGGCAGGAAAGATACCTGGAGGTAATCATCTCAGATGACCTAAAGGTGGCCATGCAGTGTGACAAGGCAGTTGGGAGGGCTAATTGGCTGCTAAGGTGCATAGGGAAGGGGATCACAAGCAGAACTAGGGAAGCGGTATTGTCTCTGTGTAGATCACTAGTAAGACCTCACCTAGAGTACAGTGTCCAATTTTGGAGACCACATCTCTTGAAGGACATAGATAGAGTGGAGGCAGTCCAGAGGAGGGTAACTGAAATGGTGCAGCCTCAACATCAGAAGCCCCATGAGGACAGACTTATGGACCTACGTATGTACACCTTGGAAAGGGGGGATATGATAAAGACATTTAAATACCTCACCAGGGTAATTAAGGTACAGCAGGGAAGCATTTTTTCAGAAAAAAAGGTGCTCAATGACAAGGGGGTATGATAAGAAGCTGGAGGGGGTGGATTCAGGAGAGATGTGAGGAAGTACTTCTTCACAGAAAGTGTGGTGGATTCCTGGAACAGTCTTCCAGCCACAGTTCTGGGGGCAAAATAGTGGTATGGTTTAAGAATGCATGGGATAGGCATAAAGAAATCTTCTGGAATGGAAAGAGGGGTGGGTGAATGGACCAGAGAGCAAATAGGATCTGTGGTGATACTATACACAGGGAAAAATGGGCAGACTAGAAGGACAAAATGGACCTTATCTGATGGCAATTCTATATTTTTGTGATCCACCTTTTTCCTCTCCTTTTTCCCTCATCCACAATTTGATGACATAGAATGTTGCATGATCTGTTCTGTAAAGATGCATTTGGTCTGCAGTGTGTGGCCATGTACTGTACATTACCAAGGGTATGTTATAAATTGCTACAGGAGGTGCTGAAGAGAGGTTGACTCAGTGTTGCTTGGTCAGCAACACCTACAAGAGGCCTAGTGTTGGTGTCATTGATGTCTGTCCCCTGTCCCCCAGGGCAGTCATGACTATATCCACATCCCAACAGGGAGGTAGGTGGGTGCTGAGTGGTACCGAATCATTCACACTGCACAGCACAATGTCATGGCACAAACAGCTGTTCAGCCCCCGAGGATGCATAAATACACCATCCCCTCCTCCACCACTGAAATCTGTCCCACTTCCATCACTGAAAGCTAGGGCTAGAAGAACTCAGTGAAGTTTTGACTGTTATTAAATAAGAACTAAACCTCAAGGGGGGGTTTGATTAGTCCTGATTTGTTCTGATTAGTTCTGATTGTAAATATTTGAATAAATGTGATACAATGCATAAAAAGGGACCAAACTGTGTGTATTTAACACAGAGGCCAAAGGAGAATAATTGAATTCATTATTTGTTTAAATAAGTAAGAGTAAAACTGCTCGACTCCATGGCACCAGGTGATAGGGATTTGCCTGGCATGCTGGCGACCCGGGTTCATGCCCTGAGCCTGGAATGGCAAGAGCGGAGACCAGCAGGGAGGGCTCAGAGAATCCCATGGATGCTCTCCTTCCTGGGGGAAGGGGTCAAGCTGCACTGCTCTTAGGGTGACTCATGGTGGCCCTTTGGGGCAGCACACATATGAAGTGCAGGTGACCATGTACCAGAGGAGCATTTGTCCAGGACGCTGCAAACATGTGGCCATACTTCAGGAGGGAGGGGCAACCTTAAAGGAAAAAAAATGTCTGACTTGTCATTCGGATGATGGCGACCCACTCCCTCATCCACCGCAAAGCTGGAGGTGTCCGTGCTGCATCTTTGCCATGCCCTGGTGAGGAAGGAAGAATGCCAGTAGGCAAAGAAAGTCTCCTCTCCCAGTCATGATCACAGTAAAGGGGTTCCCCTGATAACAGGATACATCAGGTTGACCAGTGGCATGGCACGATGAGGGGCAGTGAAAGATGACGAGGGACTTTAGAGGGTGGGGGTAGACTTGGTCACCAGAAGGAATGGCTGACCAGGTGTGCCCAGTGGTAAAAAAAAGAGCATGCAAAAAAAAAAAGGAAAACTGCTAAAGCAAAGCTATCAGTAGCTTCTTCATGGCCTCCCTTGGTGACATGCCTGTTTGGGCCAATACGTGCTGAGAGTCAGAGAGAGAAAAAGAGAAAGAGATGCAAGTACCTCCTACCTGCCAATATCAAGCAGCTAAGATGCTTGTTTTTTTTTCACTAATGCATTGCAAATTCTTTTGCTGACTGTTCCAGATGAGATCAGACAAAAAAATGGCTAATGATCAAATGAGCACCAATTACAGTTTACCCACCTACCAATGTGATGCAGCTGCACTGCATTTACTAGTGCACTATGGTATGGTACCCCTACATGGTCCAACAGGTGGTGCTGTTTTCTATTACTTCTTCTATTCAGCAAAATCTCAAAATCTTTTAAATAAGAAATTAAAGGTATCTTATTGACCACCACCCAGGCAATCTCATCAGTCAAGTGCAGGCAATAGTAAAATAAACAGTGTACCACTGATGTGTACACCTGTAAACACACATTTTACATCCTTCCTAGTTCCAAGAAAGAATAGCTGACAGTGCCAAGTACTATAAGTATATATAATAAAATATAATCTCATCCCATCCAGTCACTGTAAACAAGATGAAGTATCACATTATACAACAAACAATGGTTGAATAAAAGAACAATAACACCTTTTTTCTGTAAAGAAATCACAGTCAAATATGGTATGGAGGGATGTGAAAAATAGAAGAAGGGCATTCGGACTTCAGCTAAGCCATCAGTTATAAGAAAAACAATAACCATAATATTAACATCTTACTACAATACAACCAGGCAGCAGAATAATATTTTACATAGTTGCTGACAAGTAGTAGTAGTAGTAGTAGTACTGGACAATAGTACCTTACCATGTAGATCAGACTGTTAGTACTACTGTACCAAGTAAGTTTGGGATATGAAATGCATTTGCTATATTATATGGGCTCTGAATCCACTGTTGTTATTATTTTTTATTTCTCTGCTCAGTGTGTTCCATATAATCCTGGCTTTGTGTGTTCTGTCCTGATGTGACTCTTTGCCACAATTTCACACATGCATCATTTATTTATAAATAGACTCTGTTCACTAAAGATTTTTACCACAGGCACAATGGGAGAAACTGTTTCATGGAAAGGTCCTGCTCAGAGTCTGTATATTTCATAAATTTTTCTGGTACAGTACGCTATACTGTGGTCACTGAAGATGTCAGGTGGTGTACTGTACCAGCAGCCACAATCTGTTGAGGGTGTTATGATGGGAACCAGCCCAGATGAGAGTTGTTGGTAGAGTGGGGATTAATATGCGTCAGCTCAATAATGAGTTGGGGGACATTAAGAGAGTCAGTCTTTTGGATTGTTGGATTGGCAATAGGGGAGAGTCAATTAGTGTTGAAATCACTTAGGAGAACCAGTTCTCCAGAAGAGGAGTCTGAGGCTAATGAGGTGATTGCATCAAACAACACAGAGGGAGAGGCTTTAGGGAAAGGCATAGACCTTGTGAATAAAGATAGGTAACCAGGAAGGGAAAGTGAGTTCAGCCAGAAAAAAATCATGCGAGGAGTGTACTATGCAACGTAAGAGGATAGATCATGTGATACCATGATATATGTAGAGAGTAATGCCACCATCACATTTACCATGATCTTGCCTGTAGAAACCATAGTTTGTGATGTTTACATCCCTGTCAGAGGCTCTGTAGATGAGCAAACATTCAATGACACTGAACATGTCAGGAGTATTAATGGTAAACCACCCTCTAAATACTGTAGATTAACCTTGAGAAGAAGACTCCCAGTATTAAGGTGGAAAATGCTTTGGCCTTTCGGAAGATAGTGGGAGAAAGAGCATGGATAGGGAAGGTAGGGCCTGGGTAAGATTAGACATCACCAAACACCAAGAGAAGCATGATAAGCAGAAGTGGGGAAGACTGGAATTAATTTGAGAAAAGATTTAGGATTTACACTCAAGACCAGTAGGTGTAGTGGTAGGAGGCATAGCAAGCAGTTATTCTTATCTAGATGGAATTTAATTGCAAGGAAAAGTTGGTTTAGTCGGAGGGTACTATCTTCATGGAATGATCTTCCAGCTTTGGTAGTACATAGCCCTAATATGGATACCTTTAAATCAAGATTGGACATCTTTTGTAGGGATAGAACTACTGAGTTTTAATATATAAGGGTCTGGCAAGCCATAAGGACTGTAGTCTGTGATGCTTGAAATTTCCTATGATTCTTATGTGTCTACAGGGTGGGGAAAAGTATGAAGGAGAAAGTGGATAGAGTAGGGAGAGAAGGGCCCTGTGGAGGAATTCAAAGCTAATGTAGATGGAGGGGAGGAGACCCTGATGGATGGAGAGAGGTGGATAAACTAGAAGAGGGGAAAGCATGGGAGCGATAGGGAGGGAGACAATGTGGGGAAGGGAGGGACAATAAGGAGTAGAAAGAAGGGAGGCAGATAATAATGTAATAGGCAGTTAGAAAATCAGGCACCAAAAACAGATTAGGTATAAGTAGTCAAAAACCTGAAAGAGTTTTTTTTTCAACAAAGCTAACATGTAGCTACCTAGAAACCCAGAGGAGGAGATGCTTTACACAACAGAGCTAAACACAAGCAGGGAACGGCAGAGGCAAAGCAGGCAGCATAGGTAGCATGGAGCTGGTACAGCAATTGTACACAGGATTAGCTACTGAACAGGCAAACTACAACAAAATGTACTGATAATAAATTTAGAAGCTAACAGAAACAGCTATTTGGTATGACAACCCCAGATAAGGAGGTGCATCAAACAGCAGACATAAATAAGAAAGCAACAACAGGATAAACCCATCATTGCTAGAAGGCAGTGTAGAACAATAGTAGTAGCAGCAGTAGTAGTAGCTGCTTTGCTTCTTATGCACCATTTTCCAGAGGGTCAGGCCACCATACAAGACATAAAATGAAGTAACACAATTAAATTGCATATTAAATAAAATTATACAAGTCTTGCCATAATAAATAGATGGATAAAATAGAACAACATAGGTAAAATAAAGTGCAGTAAAGTAAAAGGTAAAGAAACAGCAACCATAGTAGCCAAGATATAAAAAGGGATCTTCAGAGGTCTCCTAATGTCTGCCTAAAAAAGAAAGCCTTCAACCCCACTTTTAAAGGCTTCCATCAAGGGGTCCTCCCTTAGTACCCCAGGAAACTGGGTACCACAGATGGTAAATACTAAGAAGCCCTTGCTTCAGTTGGGGCAGTGATTCATAGGACCACCAGGTAGAGAGAAGCTATAGTTTGCATTTCTGAGATGGGAGGATTATTACCTAGTGTTCACCCAGATAGGGTACAGTTAATATTGGCTAGTGGGTCCAATGTTAAAGGAGAAGACTTCCATATATTTATGATTTGGATATGTCCGATGTATTTATTATACATTACATCAAGTACTGTACATATGTCAATAAGAGATCAGCCATTTCTTCTGTTGCAACACATATCTAGAGTTTGAGGCTCTGACACAAGGTAGTAAAATGTCAAGCAAGCCTCCATTTACATGCAAATGAGTCACGTCTAATACAACCCCTCCCATTCCTTGATGTCACTGAAGCAACAGTGCAGAACAAAACATAAGGGTATCAATGCTGTCTAGCCTGATTTTAGTTAAAGTTTGCAATGGCTTAAGGCAATTCTGTCATGCAACTCACACAAGGAGTAGTACTTTTAGCCTTAATACTGTATGTGTAGAGCAAAAAAATACATCTAATGCTATTTCATTCACAGGAAACAAAATATGTTCTGTGTACTGCTCATTTCTCTCTTTGAGACAGTTGTAACATGTTGTGGAAAGCAGTAGACTGGATCAGTCAATCAACCAACCAATCAATCAATCGAGCAGTCAGTCAGTCACTCTGTAGTGAACCAGGTGAACACTCTTGAGAAGATTCGTTACAAGATGAGCCTGGGCAGTTTACCAAAGGATCACACAAGACTGTCTTATACACATCCCCTTTCAGCAGCCTGAAAGTGGAGAGCTAGATCATTTATTTTATAACGTATATTGTTTTACATTTCAAATGCTCCATAAATCTGAGTTTCTGACTGGAAATACCAAGACACAGAATGCATATCACATGGGAGGAGTGAGCTAAGCAAATACAGAGCACTACAAACACAGACTGATTAATTTCTTTACCTACAACAGCTGAGGTGTAGCATCTGATTTGTGAGGGACATCCTACTTCAAATGCTGGCATTACAAAGCAAGGGGGGGACTGCCACAGCTTATCCTTAGTACCCTGAAAGTGAAGTGCTGTAGCTCTCACATCTCTGCTAGTGATTTATAATGGGAATTGGGGCACTTTTAAAGTCATGGACCTGAGGGGCCATCACATTTTCCAAGGAGGTTAGAGGAACTTCTTAAGGGTTAGAGAGTAAGGGACTCTAGTAGGATTTGAACCAGAGTCCTCCAGTGCTTGTGCCTGTGCTTTAACCACTAGATTGTCCTTCTTCCATATGCTGCATCTGATGCTTTTCTGGTAACTTATTCCTTGCTATAGCTGAATTCTGTATTGCCTTACAACACCCATCCAGTCACTGACTGCTTAGTTGCAAAGGAAAAGGGACATATTTGCAAGATTGTTTCTCACTCTGGTGTCAATCAAAACAGAGAAAGCTACCACACACACAACATAATACAACAGCTGTATAATACCACTTAAAATTCTTGTTGTACCCAGAGTCATTTATTGGGTAAACTAATTTTGCTAACAGAAACAGTAACACAACCCATATAGGCACTTCCTTATATGAATACTGTATATACCTCAAATCAGTGTTGCATCACACTCACATGGTCCTAGTCCCCTATTAGACCTGCACTTCAGGATCTGCACAGCACTTAAAGGGGTCCTCCATTACTCAAGTGGGGAACCAAACATTGTGGATTTGGTTTACTGGTGGAACTGCATTTAGTGCAGCACCATTATCTGTTGCTTTGATGACATCATCCTCCAGCAACATTGATGGTAAAATGGAGGCCAAACACATTGATAACTTTTGGGGGCTGTATATTTTTATTTATAATCTAGATTTGGACAGCAATAGGACTGCTGGCATCTGGAAGAGGCACACAACAGCTACACATAAGGAGTTGGGAAAATATTGGTGTGAAACTATGGTAGACTCCCCCCTTTAAATAAGTATTATACAATAGCAACAAAGAGTCCTGGACCCTGACTGGTCAGAGTAGGACTGGACCCAGGATGTTATCACAGCATAACATCCTGCATCTAGTCCCAACACAGTGATGACAGCATTAAACATAAAAAAAAAGATTGCTCCTCAGACGTCCCAAGCAGCAGCTTCAACAGTCTCTCTCTGCTCGGAATCAGTGCTTCCAGCATTAGCGCTCCCCTCCCACCAACCCAGAGAACAAGAGAAGTGCAATCTCCCCTTTCCAAAACCAAAACATTTAATACTTTCTCTACTTTTTTTCCCCAGAACAGAAGTGTACCTGTCACAGTCGCTGCTCTGTTCAAAAATGGAAAACTGGAAAACCGGAAGTCTCCCCAGCTCCCTCGACTTCCTGGATTCACACTGAAGCTTTGCAGTCAGAAAAGACTAATGCATTTTGCCCGGTCCCACAACAAGCACTGACACACCAGATAAATAAATGAGGGAAGGTTACATTGTCTGGCCATTACCAGAATGATAGTGGAGGTGTGGGGGAGACAGCAGCAGCATGGGGGGACTCACATCAACAGTAACTGTAGCAACACCACCACCCTGTGAACAAAACCGAAATTATGGACTTTTATGCCAACCCATCTACCTCCACAATCAAAATATGCTTTAAAAAATGTAAAAGAAAAAAATCTTACTTTTCTTTTTTTGCTTTCATAAACTAGCCATTGTATAATAGGAATAATGCCCTCTAGGGTGGGTGTTATGCTGGGATAACATCTTTTCTCAGGTGTTGGACATCCTCAGCCTGTCGTCTCAGGACCAACCACCTGAGGTGGGATGTTATCCCAGCATAACACCTACCATGTCGGGCATTATTCCTTTAGTATATGACAGGAAGCTGATGCTAGTGTTACTTATTACAACATGCATACAAGGCTCAACCATATAGAAAGTATGGAACACAACAGAGCTATTTACCATAGAGAACAACTAAAATAGAATAGGAACAGCTAATACGAGTCTGATCCTAAATGGTAGTAAACAGCCCATAAGCATACCCAGCAAAGAGACAGTAACACAGGGACAGGCTATATCTCCATGGACTAAGAGCCAGAGTGCATGGCATTCTGGTGTCTCTCCTCTGGTGATTCCCCATGAGGACTGCCACTCCTGCTGTGTCTCTCACACTAGGACTTCTACATGCTGGGACCACTGTAGAGTCATGTTAAGCGTAAAAGTCCCACTCTTGCAGCATGCTCCACAAGTCAATTGGGTGCAGAGCTTGAGTGCCCACAGCTTGTACTGAGCTTCTAGGCTGACAAGCTGAGTTCTGACTTGGGAGGAGAGCCCCTGGAGAGTTTGGCTCATGACCCCAGCCCAAGAAGACATCTCTGGCAGCATCTCATAAGACCTGACTAGCCTGGGGATGCTGACCTGGAACAGGCAGCATCTGTAGGTAGAGGAGAGTCCACTTTGGAGTTAAGGGCAAAAGTCCTGTCCTTTCAGCATGCTCTACAATCCAGCTGGCTGCAGAGCTGGATTCACAGCAATTGTTGCTGAGCTACTGGACTGGCATGTGGACTGGCCACTTGGGGGGGCACCCTAGAGTGTTTGGCTCATGACTTCACCCAAGATGGTGTCTCAGGCAGCATCCCATATGTCATTACTGAGCTGGCAATGCTGACTTGGAACTGGTGGCATCTGGAGTTGAGAGGAGTGCCCACTTTGTAGTCAAGGGCAAACATCCTGTTATTGTGTCATGGCCCACAACCCAACTCATTGCAGAGCATGACTGGCAGCAATTCATGCTGAGCTACTGGACTGGCAAGCTGAATGATGACTTGACAGGAGAACCACTGGCAAGTTCGGTTCACATCCTCAGCTCAATGGTGCCCCCAGTGGCATCCCAAAAGCCCCAACTAGACTGGTGATGCTGAGCTGAAATAGTATATTTAAACTACTGGGCTTCCACATAGACAACATGTAATTCCTTGTACCATTTATCTAGGATATGCATTATAGAATCTGAATCTGACTGTTGGAGTGCCTTATATATTACTGCAATCAGGTGACTTGAATTCCCCTTTTAAGGCCCCTATCATTAGTGTAATTAAAGTTGGAGGTTCCTGCTATAATCTTGATTGTGTGTTCCAAAATTACATCTTCTGGTTACACACTAGAAATCAGTTGGTAGGGGTGAGGTGAAGGCTATAACCCTGATTAGACATTAAATTCTGGGATAGGAATTGGTAGTGTAAAACATGGCAGACTGGATGGACTAAGGGTCTCTTCTGTCAACATTTTGTAGGTCTCTATGTTAATGTGATTAAATTCTTTTTGCAATTGTATAACAGTGGTTTTTAACATTAAGATCCGTCGGCACTGTTAAGAAATCAACGCGGTTTAGTCCAACACTGGTTCTAAGGTAAGTTTCATACAAACTTTAGAAGGGGAACTCATCACCCTATTGGGAAGTACAGTATAAATAAATTGGTGGCCGCAGCCGTTGTTGGATACCTCAAGTTCTTAGCCTTATTTCCCCAATTACCTGGGACATCAAGGGGAAATGCATGTATGTTTTCTTTTCGTCAAAATTATTTCATCTCAGATTCTTTTTCTTGCCTTTCATTGCATTTTTCTGATACCTAAACCTGATCAGCGTGCTCATCGTTTGGCTCACAGTTTCATTAATTGACTATATTGTTGGCATGGTACGGCATTGTGGTGATCGGACTTAGGAGGGTGGTTCATCTCTTCTTTCCAAGGAGAGGCAGGCACAACAGTTCCAGGTATAAACAGATAGCTTTTCTTATAACAGCCACTGGTTAGGCTGGAAAATAATCAGTTATTTGGTTGCAATATGCAAGGGAAAGGCACTTACAGTGATTGTCATGCACTACACAATTCTATTTAGGGAAGGCAACTATATCAGAACAAAATACAGTGGATATATGGATAGCAGTTATATATCTAGATATGTAATATACGCTATAAAAGGGTCACCTAGTGCTCTACATCTGCAGACATTTTCGGTAGTGATTTAATCAATGTCTAAACACCTTGGCCAAGGGCAGTTAGTAGTATGCCAGTTTATGATGTGTCATTACAGTTGGGTGACCAATCTTTTCAGTGAGGAGCAGATGGTGGCTAGCTAGCTTGAATGGTTGGTACGGTACCTTAGTGACTGATCAATCTAGTTGACCAGCAGGAAAACTGGAAGCAACAAGATGAAGAAGATGAGAGGAATGAAGAAGATGAAGGATAAAGGATGAAGGTTAGTCAAGAAGCTGAAGATGCAGGTAATGAGAGGATGGAGGATAGTTGAGGCAATGTCCTTCTGCTGTGAGGGAGGGTTCTTGGAAAAGCCTCTGATGAGCTGCCACCCAGCCAAAGAAGGGAGCTATGGCTACCTAGGAGAAGCAAAATAAAAATGGGGTGACTTTCTAAATTCTAACCATGTACTTTGGAGGGGACCTCACTACCTTGAGCTGGGGTGGCTCCTACGCTTACTGTACTGGGGTACTATCTGTCACTATCCTGATACTGCAGTCTCTTCGGATGTCATTGCCAGGCCAGGAGGATGGCACTAGGAGCTTGTCCTTGCAAAGGAAAGGTGGCCCCCGAACATTAGGGTGCAGGCAATTACAGTCTGTTGTAGGGTAAATAGTTCAGGAGGTGGGACTACTGTAGCTGGACAGTCTGTCCGCTCCCCCACAGCAACAGCTCAGTCTGGGGGAGAACGGGACAGATGTAGATGAACACAGTTGGTGATGGGACAGGCAGTTCAGGCCACAACATGGAACAGTCCAGGAACCAACTGGTCAAGGTGTAGGGCAAGCAAGTTCATCCCCATTGCAAATAGCAGTTTGTGGTGGGTGCAGCACAGGTAGTTCAAGCCCTACAATGCTTTAGTTTAGGCCCTGAGGCTACCAGTCTAGCCATTCAGGATCAATAGTTTCCCAGGGCGCAACCCGAGAGAAGCACTGAAACTGTTAATTTCACAATAATCATGAACTTTTTCTTTTACAAGGTACTGTGTTCACCTATGGCCAGGGTCTGGGTGGCAGGCAGTGCAGTGCAGCATAGGCCTGGCATTGCCCTCGGTCTGCAGATCACACCAGCCATTCTCAAGCAGTCCAGAGGGGAAAAACAGGATGGAAGATAGGCAGGTCGGGGCTCCCAGTGAAGAGGCTAGGCCCTCTGGAGTGACTTCCTCCTAAATGGGGCACTGGCACCTTAAATCCCAAAGGGACCCTTTTTTGTTTTGCAGGCTTGAAAGGGATTGCATAGGCCTTGCTCACACCCTTTTTCAAAATTTATAAGGAGGTGGCAGCTGGGTTATGCAGTGGACCCAGCCTTAGCTCCTCTGCTTATAACTATTACATTTTGGGTTGTAGCCTGCCAATGCAGGGCCTGGGCTTGGCTCTGTCTCTCTATGAATATTAATTCAGGCTGCAGCCCTACTGCCTAGTATGGGCCTAGCCTCAGCTCCACCTCCTCCTTGCTACTTTAATCCCTTTTCCCTCTTGTTGCCACCCACCACTTGCTCTCCTAATAGGGCACTGGCCTGGTGCCAAAACTATGTCCAAAGGGGCATATGATCTGTAGTGCCCATTATTTATTTTCTTGTTGGTACTCTGCCCACCTTTGCTCCTTTATGCTCTGTCTGTCCCCCTCGGAGACCTCTGGCACTAAGTAAAATAATGTTTTGGGTGTACCACCCACTCACCACTTAGCCAAGGTCCTCTGGTGGCAGGCAAAATCATTGGTAGTGCTAATGAGTTGACTGGAGAGCTGGTGCTTCCACCCAATGCCTCCACTCTCCTTTGCTCCCAGCTGGGGCGGAACTTTGGAACAGGGGCTGCCGTTCCCACCCAGACACACTTTGCAGTGACACTTTACAGTCAGGGCTCAAAAACATTTCCCCTTCTTCATTTTGGTGTGGACTTCAGACTGTGGAACAGGTCTGTGGCTGCTGCAGCACTGTGTGGGGAAATGGAGGTGGGGAAGAGAGAGTGAAAAAAAGGAAAGCTGGCTCGCCACCACCGCTCACTACAATGGGACTTTGGCTCCATCAAGGAGAGGGGAAGAAAAGCTCCATGAGCTTCAGGGGACAGCCAGACATGAAGGAACAAAAAAAAAGGAAAAGAGAAACAAAAATAAAAATAAAAACAAGCAGGCCACACACAAGACACTGGAGAAAGGAAGAGAGAAACAAAACAGACAGCACACACCTGAAAGCAGCCCACAAAACAAACAAGAGGCAATCTGGCTACCATGCAGCTGGCTTGAAAGCCAACACTAAGCAACCAAAGTGTGAATGACTAGTAGGACTGCAAGGGCAGCTCCTGGCAGAGGGCACCATATGGCACTCCAAAATGACCCCAAAAAAGCCTATGGAGCAACAGGAACAAAAGAAAACCACCAACCCAAGGGGGCTTATGAGGGAATAAGCTCACCCTACAAGGATGGCTGCTGCTGGCCATTAGAAGGACTGCTGTACTTCTCAAGGAGCTGGAAAATGGCTGTGGATGCTGCTGCTGAAGACCCCTGATGACCACTGGCTACAAAAGAGCAGCCACCAAGGAGCTATGTACCCGAGCTTCAGGTAAGCTTCCAGGCATCTGTAGTCTTGTGCTTTCCACACTGTTAGCTACCCAGTCCAGAGCTTCCCACTGGCTAGCAGGGAAGAACATTTCTAGCCTGGGGATGGACCTGGCTTCTGGCCAGGTGCTTGGGTCCCTGGGGCTGGGAGCAGCCCCTTGGGATGATTTATGGCCCCCTTTGGGTGTTGGCCAGAGATCTTGCCTGGACAAGACAAAGGATCCAGTGTGGGAAGGCTCCAGGAGGGGAAGGGGGAGAGGAGGATAGAGACAGGAAGTGGTCAGCCAGCTAGCTTGATCAGCAAGTCAGCTGGCTGTGTATGGGTTGGGTGGGGAGTGTTAACCTCTTCCCTGTCTGAGGTTTTCTTGGTGTACTTGCTGGCAACCTTTGAGATACTACAGTACGTTCATGTGCATGAATTCCATATGTATGTTTATCTCTTGTCCATGTTGCATATTGATATGCTTAATAAGGAAGTACAAACAGGACAGACTAGATGTACCAGGTGGTCCTTTTCTGCCTACAACTACTATGTAACTAAGTAACAAAAAAGTTCTTATGTTTATTCAGACATCCCCACAGGAGCAACCCTTTCCCCAAATTCCGCAATCATGGTCCAAAAGTACATACTGTTAATACTAAAGGTTCTGCTCAGCATCATGTAGATATTCATGTCCTGCTATACCCCTGACATAAAAACTGACACACATACTTGCATAACAGAGGTAATTTATAGCCCACGGGGAAAGTGACATCACAAGTCACTGTGACAGGGTTGAATAAGGCCTTGCTCCATTTGTTATGCAGAAAGTGTTTAAATGCAGGGGTCTGTTTTATCCTCTCCTTTTCTGTCTCTTCTCTGTCTGGTTGTGCAACCAAATTTTCTGGTGAGACCTAGTAACAGATCACTCTGACAGTGTTGCAATTCTCCACTTCTTGCTATCTCTCTGCCTTCATTTGCTGCTCTGTCCTTTCTTCCCCCTTGCATATCTGCAGTTATAAAAAAAAAATATATGTGAATCTTTATGTGGAAATGTCACTGATTTTGGGATCCCTTTGTTTAAAACTGTATATAGTTATACAGTTGAAATGATTGCAAAAAGCTATTTGGAGCTCAAGGGGTTAACCTGAGAATGATGTGGATGCAAAATCTCTGCAGAGCTGGATACAAGAGGTCAGTTATGGGCCATTATGTTCTTTTTGCTGCACCTGCAAGAACACTGGAAGCTTACAAGAACAGTGTATGAGAAGTATGCTGTTTTCTTAATGAGTTTCCCAGGTGCAGACTTATTAAAAGAGCAGAAATGCTTGTGCAAGAGAGAGACAGAAACTGAGATTTGAAATTAAGAAGAAAAAACTCATAAAAATGATTCTGTTTTCTATGTTTGTACTGCCATTTTAAATAGTTATACTGAACAATTGTTATGTTTGTATTTTGCAGTTATTAATAATAAATTGCTATTTACAAATTTTAAAACAGCTCTTGGTTTTCCTATGCCTCCTGACGTGTGCCTCCACAACAGATGGTGTCAGCCTAAGTGAGATTTACATTGTGCAGACTCTAAACCTAGAGTTGTGTACATAGGTACTAGACATGGTACCAAAGAAGCACAGAAGAAAGGTATGGATTCTGCAGCAGCAAGCCCAGAAGTGGTTACCAGGAGAATGGCAACCAAACTAGCAGAGACTGAAGTCCAAGCTGAGACTGTACAGCTAGCACCAGTTGTGGAAAAAAATCAGGCAGCGAAAGAACCTGAAAGCCTGACTGCCTTTTTCAAATGGTGGGCTATACAACAAAAAGAGATGAAGAAACAGAGAAGAGAGGAGATGCAGCAGAGAGAAAAAAGTGATTCAGCATTTAGAGGCAAAGAGAAAAGAAGAAATGCAACAACTCAAAAAGAAGAGAAACTAAAAGAAGCAGTGACAGGAGCAGCAAAGAGGAGAAGAGATGCAGCAATGTATGGATGTCTTGCAAGTTATCAAAGCTGGAGGATCTGGTACTGGTCCAGCAGATCAACAAGACACAAATAACTTAAAATACATTAAACTTACAAAGTTGTGTTCCTTGGATGATATCGAAGCATACCTGACAACTTTTGAAAGGGTTGCAACAGCATGCCAGTGACCAAAGCAGCAATGGGCAATCAGACTGGTACTTTACCTGACAGGGAAAGCCCAACTTACATACAGCAATATGGACACTGCACAGTCAGAAAACTATTACCTGGTGAAAAGCGAAATCTTGAAAAGGTATGACATCTCAGGAGATTACTACAGGCAGATTTTTTGGTTTCTGAAGTACAACTCAGTTGACAATCATCAAGAAGTCTTCACCAAACTGAGAACTCCTTATGAAATGGTCCCAACCAGAGGGCCAAACACTCCCGCAGATCATCAAAACATTTGTAATGGAGCAGTTCATCAATATCCTATCCACAGACGTACAGATTTAGGTAAAAGAACATCAACCAGAAAGTGGGGAAAAGGCTGTTTCTTTGGCTAAAGACTACCAAATGGTCAGTCAGATGCCACAACAGTGAGGTAACAGCAAAGCACTGGTAAAACACCCTTTTTCCCAATTAAACTCCAAGTCTGATAAGAACTCTGGTGGTGGTAACAAATTCGCACCCAAAGACTTTATTTGCTGTAACTGTAATAAGCAAGGACATATTGCAAGAAATTGCCATAGTAAGAAGAGTGACACTGGAGCAGATTTGTCCTTAGGAAATTGGGGCAAGTACATAACAGATGTGAAGGTGGAAGATAAGACTACGAAGGGACTAATAGATTCCGGAAGCAGACAGACCATAGTGCATATTGAAGTGCTGAGAAAACAATGTCCAAAAGGACCAGATACTGGTGTCATCTGCATCAACAGGGACACTCAGTACTATCCCACCAGCCAAGTGACTTTGACTATTAAGGGTATGTTGCACCAAATGAAAGTGGGGTGGTACCTAAGTTACCTGTACCTGTGATTATTGAAAATTATTTTCCAGGATTTACTGAGCTAATCAAAGATGGAGTAAATCCTGATGTTTCAGCAGCAGTGGTGACAAGAGCTCAAGCAAAGAAAATTTCAGATGGTAGGGACTCTTCTTTTCGCTGGTTTTGATTTGGACCTGCTTGAGCACGGCTCCAAGAGTTGGAAATTCTGGAAAGAAAGACGATGCCTGAAGAAACAGTGGCAACAAAAGATTGATGGACCTAAGGGGTTCACATATGAAAATACTAAAACTAAACTAATCACTGACTGTGATTTTCTTTCATCGCAAGCTAATGATGTTTCTCTCCAGGATTATTTTAAGCAACTGGGGGTGAAACCAAAACACGGTGAACCTATGTTTAAAAATGATAATGAACTACTGTATAGAGTTTGGGCTAAACCGAAGACACAGGACCAGCTAGAACAATCTGTTATACAACAAAAGTGTAGATATGAGTTGTTATAGAAAACACATGATAGTCATATGGCTAGTCACTTGGCGAGGGATCGCACCCTTGCCAGACTGTTGTACAGATTCTACTAGCCTGGAATTCATGAAGATGACAATTTTGCTACCTACTGCAGTTCTTGTGCTGAGTGTCAGAAAGTAGCCCCAGTGACTATAAAAGACAAGGTACCCCTGGTGCCCCTACCCTTGATAGAGGTGTCATTTGAGAGAATTGCAAAGGATGCAATTGGCCCCTTACACAAAAGTAAAAAGGGTAATTGATTCATTTTGGTAGTATGTGACTATGCTACTTGATGCCCAGAGATAGTTCCAATGCATACTGTCACAGCCCCAAAAGTGGCAGCAGAGCTTGCCAAAATTTTCAGCGGGGTGGGCATACCTAAAGAGATTATTACTGATCAGGGTTGTAATTTTGGTGCTGCATTACTGAAGCAGCTGTACCAACTACTAGATATCACTGCCATAAGAATCTCCCCTTATCACCCTCAGACATATGCTCTTGTTGAGCGTTTTAGCCAAACCCTAAAAAGCATGTTAAAAAGGTTTGTAAAAGGGGAAAGGAAAGACTGGGACCAATAATTACCTTACCTGCTTTTTGCTTCCAGAGAAGTGCCACAGGCATCAACAGGTTTTTCACCATTTGAAAAGTTATATGTTAGACAACCTTGAGGGCCACAAGATGTAATAAAAGAAACATGGGAAGATAACCCCAATCAGGAACAATCTATTATATCTTACATGTGTGCCCCAAGAAAGTTGCTGGTAAAATATGTTGAAATCACTATTAGTAATTAGGAAGCAGTCCCAAACCAGCAGAAGCTATATTATGCTATGGGGTAAAAGAAAATGTTTTTTGAGCCAAGTGAAAAGGTCTTGCTACTGTTACCCACTACAGAAAATAAAAAGTTAATGAAGTGGCAAGGTCCTTAGAAAGTGTTTAGACATACTTGACAGTTAACTATGAGATTGAGACCCCTGATAGTAAAAATCATACTAAGATATACCAAGCTAACCTACTGAAGAAATGGGTTGAAAAACATCAAAAGCTGTTTTGCTGGTTTTACCAGAAACTAATCAAGAAGATATTGATGTAGCTTATGACAGACTGGAACAAACTGTAACTACTGATGCTGTAAAGGCGAATGTTTCCTTAACCATAGAACAAATCACAGAAATTCATAACTTACTAAAGACATTTAACAGTACTTTTACCACAGTACCAGGCCGAGCAAAAGAGGTTGAGCACGTAATTGTGACAAGGAATGTTCATCCTATTAGACAGAAGACATACAGATTATCAGAGCGGTTAAGAGTTGACATGGTTAAGGAAATAAAAAATAATGAAAGAATTAGGTATCAAAGAAGAGTCAAGAAGTGCTGGGTCTTCACCAATGGTGACAGTAAACAAAAAAGAAGGAGGGCGTGCAAGAATTTGCCTTGATTTTAGGAAACTTGATCAAATGTCAGAATTTTCTAGTCATCCTATGCCCAGGATAGATAATTTGGTGGACAGACTGGGGAGTGCCAAGTATGTCAGTACCCTTAATCTCACCAAAGGTTACTGGCAAATCCTGCTAGCTACAGAATCCAGAGACAAAACTGCATTTGCCACTCCAGTAGGCACTTCAGTTCACCACCATGCTATTTGGTTTACATGGTGCATCAGCTACATTCCAGCAGTACATGAATGTAATTTTATCTCCACATTGGTTATTGTACTGCGCACCTGGATGATGTTGTGGTGAACAGTCCAGACTGGAAAAGCCACCTGCAACACCTACAAGCAGTCCTCCAATCAATCAAAAAGCAGGCCTGACAATTAATCCTACCAATTGTGCAATGGGCACGCTGGAAACCATATATTTGAGCTATGTTTTGGGAAATGGAGAAGTCAAGCCAGAGGTTTCCAAGATAGAAGCTGTAGCTGACAGCCCTGTCCCCAAAACCAAGAAACATGTCAGGTCATTTTTAGGGCTGGCTGGTTATTATTACAGCTGTGCACAGTCTGAATAGCATTTTCCAAATACCACAGATAGTGGGCTTGCCAAATATTCAGTTGGATGTCCCGAATAGTCCACTATTTGTCCGCTATTTGGGACATACTATTCGGTGGGTGAGATTACAAATTTTCACAGAGCTTTGCTGGCCAATCAGAGACTGTTTTTTTGAGCTCACAGCCAGGAACACCATGTGATCGCCTCACTCTGAGTGTATAGATGACAGTAGACAGTCATTTCTGAGAGAGCTAGCTCTGTTTAGTTTACCACTTGTGACTTTTATAACAGTTTAAAAAATCTTTTGTGTGTGATCCAGTTTTGACATCTGATCACCTTGTGACTACATCTGACTGCAGTTTTGTTTTTCATCCTTGAAACTTGGCTCCATTTCAAGGAAAAGGAGATTCAGTGTATGAGTGAATCTCTGTGTGTGACTGTGTGTGCTGCTGCCTCCCCTTCCCCACTGCTTACAGTTTTATAGCTCAGATGAAGCAGTGTGATTTGAATTTTTGCTTAAGAACCTTTCTGTTCTATTATTAGCTCTTACCAGGAGTTTTTTTTTTTTTTGTCAACAAAATGCAGCTTGGATTTTGCATGTAGTGAGTAACTGTTACTGGCCTCTGCAACAGTGATTGGTTCAAGTTTTTGCTGACTGCCCCATCCCCACTGCTGTGCTTGCTTAGCTTTTTCTTCCAAATCCACTCACAGCCCCTGTGGTATTTTCTATTTTGTTTGTGAAGCAAATTGGTATTTTACTGTCATCAGGTTCCCGGGCTTGGTTGCCTGCATAAGTGAGGTGTGATTGTCATCTGACTCCCTCTTGTCTGCGTTGCAGCTCACCTCAGCACATACATCTTTGTCTGTATGCATTTTTTTTTTTGTGATTTATAAAGTATTGTATTTGTTTTCTCATTTGGTCAGGCTTAGCCTATTGAATTGTTGCTGACTGTGGTCTGGTCCTTGGCTCAGTTCTCTGTACAACTGAGTGAGGAGAGTGCTGCAAGTGACTCCTCCCTCCACAGCTCACTGTACCTGAGTGACCTCCTGTGCATGTGAGTGTTTTCTCTTGTGTGTCTTCTTCACCCCTGTGCACTGCTGTAAGTGTGTACACATACATTTTCTGTGAACTGCTTTAGTATTTCTGTGAGTGTCAGGCATGGACTCACTGGGTTCTGTGTGTTGTAAGTTGTGTGGTGTACCTTGAAAGCTTGAATTACTGCACTGTATGACTGCACAACTGACACCGTATGAATAAGAAGTTGTTTGCTGACTCCATCACTCTCTAGTATCAGCCTGTTTTTATTAGCTGCTACTTGAGAGGTGTGGGTGGGTATTGTTGTCTTCTGCAAGAAGTACCAACATAAACAAAAACACTAATCACAAGTAAATTACACAGTAAGTTACAGACCATGTCTCATCAATCCCATAAACATGCATGGTCCAAACCAATCAAGCCATCTTCACCACCAGTCATAAGCGGGTGAGGAACAGGGTGAGAGAAGGTCTGTTCATATTCACGGCTCTAAAATAGTTTTCTTCCCTGATAAGCCTTCAGGTTCTGGTGTCAATAGGATTATGGGTCGTACCAGTACTACTATAACTACAACTGCTACCACTACTACTGCTAGTACTGCATTTGCAGCACTATCATTTTATAAAAGTAGGAGGAATTTACAGTTGACATCTCCAATTATACAAGAACAAGAACCCACCCCTACTACCAGTGGTAGTGCTATTTACACAACCACCCCCATAGAGGCAATATTGCCTATCAGTGTGCTCCTCCCCACCACCACCAGTGCCATGCAGTAGCGGAGCCAGGTTTGGGAGCATTTGAGAGCCAGAGGGAGCCATTCAGTCAACCATGGGCTACACAGTGGGCACTAAACATTGAATAATGAAGGTGGTGGGGCACCACTACTCACACTGGGGTAGCCAGGAGGGGCGACCACCCCCCCAGACCCCCCTCTAGCTCTGCCACTGGTGCCATGATTTCAGCAACCAAAGCAGATCCTTTGTGTACTATTAATACCACCACCACTGCCATAACAGTGTGCACTATTATTTGTGCTCCTTGCACAGCCACTGTCACCACAACCTTTACCTCCATTAGTAGTCCTGAGGGTTCTGCTGTCACCGTGACTACTGATGCCACCATCACAGCTAGCTGTAATATGATGCTTATTTCTTCAACTGTAACTCCTGATAGTAATTCTGGCAGCAGGACTACTGTTGCCAGTGCTACCACCTTGCCAACTGTGCCCATGACCATAGATACTGTGACTAGTACTGACTACGAGACTGTTACAATGACAGCACCAATTGTGTTGCCAAAATGTACTGTTGCTCAGCATCGTAAGTTTCCTCACACCACATTTCCTTTTGCTGATGTGGAGGATTCCGAAGAAGAGCTTTCATCTGGTTCTGAATATTTACCAGAGCCACAAGACTTGCTCAATACATCATCTGACAGTGATACCCACCTAAGCGAATTTAGCGATGAAGCCGAATATGCATTATATCTGCATGAGAAGTGTGAACATGCAGCTGCCCAAAAATGCAGTACAGCTCGTCATGGCAAGCAGGTCAGTCAGGGTCACCTTTTTCCTCCTCCTCCTCCTAAAAAAGCTAAACAGTCCACCTTATCCTTTCAAAGAGTTGTGTTAAGTTAAACTCCATCTGATATACAAAGTAGTTCTACAACTACATCTGTTGCAGAGAAAGGAAAGAGCAGAACAACTGCATTCACTGCATTAAGGTCTGCTAAGGGGAATGGGGCAAAACCTGGTCATGATTGCCCTATTGGGGCCAGTACTTCCACTGTCAGTGTGGGGGGGGGGAGTGTGGTGTGGCAGTACTTTAGTGTTGTGAAAGATGATGCAACAAAGGCAGTATGTTCCGTGTGCGACTGTACTATAAGTTGCAGTAAAAACCTTTCAAGTCTCAAAACAACATCAATGATGAACCGTCTCCGAATGAAACATCCCCATGTGCTTCAAAGATCCACAGCGGTTCCACCCCTCCACAACATATACCTGTCAGCCCCTCCTCTGGTACTGGTCCAGTAGACACACAAAGTATTGGAAGTGATTCTATTACTGAGATAGACAGTGTGCCCTCAACTCCCCCTACACCACTTGTAGCACATCCCCATATAGAAGCATTACCCTTTCTGCCTTCTTCTGCTCAATCATCTATTATAGTAACACCCTCCACCATGGGTTCAAAGCCAAAATCAGTGCAATGTGGTACAGCTTTGACTGCACCCATGATGCAAGCCTTCCATGCCCACACCAAATACCAGACGTCACACCCAACAGCACAGCAGATCACCAGTTTAATTGGTGAGATGATGACCTTGGATCTCCAGCCATTTTCCATTGTGGAAAACATGGGTTTATATAGGCTGCTGCAGCTTTTGCACCCCAGGTATAATATACCATCACAAACCACATTTTTATGTACTGTAGTACCCAACAGTTACCATGATTTGAGAAGAGAAGCTGCCAGACTACTAGCATAGGCTGTTGGTGGAGTTTTCCACTGCACAACTGACATATGGACCAGCATGAATTCAGATCATGCATTCATGTCGCTGACAGAAACATAGAAACATAGAAACATAGAAACATAAACTTTGACGGCAGATAAGGACCGCTAGGCCCATCTAGTCTGCCTATTTCCCTACCTACAGGATAGGCCGCAGATCCTAGTTAACCAACAGCCTATTTCTTCCTACCCCCCACAAGAATTGCCTTATGTCTGTCCCATGCATTCTTGAATTCTCCCACAGTTTTAGACCCCACAACCTCCTCAGGAAGCCTGTTCCATGCATCCACTACCCTCTCTGTGAAATAATACTTCCTCATATTGCCCCTGAACCGCCGTCCTTCTATCTTTAAATTGTGTCCCCTTGTTCTTGCAAGTCTCTTTTTCTGAAAGATGCTACCCTCTTGGACTTTGTTGATTCCACTGAGGTACTTAAAGTTTCTATCATGTCACCCCTCTCCTTCTTTCCTCAAGGGTATACATATTAAGCTCCTTTAGTCTCTCCTCATCTGGCTTCTCTTGCAGACCCTGCACCATTTAGTGCCCTCCTCTGGACTGCCTCTATCCTGTCTATGTCCTTGCAGAGATGGGGTCTCCAGAACTGGACACAGTACTCCAGATGGGGTCTCACCAACTGTCTGTACAGAGGGATAACAACTTCCTGTTTTCTGCTGATGATGCCTCTCCCTATACATCCCAGTATACCCCAGCCCTCCTTACTGCCTTCTCACATTGCTTCTAAGCTAGGTCATCTGATATGATTACCCCCAGGTCCCTTTCCTTTTTTGTTGTTGTTACTATCTCCCCACCCGTTGTGTATTCTTCCCCTGGGTTCTTGTTTCCCAGGTGCATTATTTTGCACTTCTTTGCATTGAATCCTAGCTGCCATACTTCTGACCAACCTTGCCAAGTCCCTTTTCATCCTTTCCACACCTCCTTGTGTATCAACTCTGTTGCAGATCTTTGTGTCATTTGCAAAAAGGCATACTTTTCCTTCCAGTCCCTCTGCAATGTCACTGATGAAGACATTAAAAGGACTGGACCCAATACTGAACCCTGCGGTACCTCACTAGTAACCCCCTTTCTTCAGAGTGGACTCCATTTACAATTATCTTCTGTGTCCTGTTGTCCAGCCAATGTTTTACCCAGGCTATCACCTGGGTCCCTCCCAGGCTGGTTAATTTGACTATTAATCTTTTGTGTGGGACTGTGTCAAATGCCTTGCTAAAGTCTAGGTAGGCCATGTCACAGCCCTCCTGGTCTACTACTTTGGTCACCCAGTCAAGAAATCTATTAGATTAGTCTGACATGATCTTCGCTGTAGAATCCATGCTGCCTTGGGTCCTGTGTTCCACTGGCCTCTAGGTACTCGACTATTCTTTCCTTCAAGTGACTCCATCACTTTCCCTACCACAGAGGTCAGACTGACAGGTCTGTAGTTTCCTGCCTCTGTCTTGGACCCACTTTTTGGAAGGGAATCACATCGCCTTCCTCCAATCCTCGGGTACCACACCATCCTCCCATGATTTATTAAAAAGAGTAGCCAGTGGTTTCACTAGTTCCTCCTTTAATTCTTTTAGAATTCTAGGGTGAATTCCATCAGGACCCATTGCTTTGTCCACCTCCAGTTTTAGGAGTTCTTGCAGAACCCTTTCTTCTGTGAAAGGACTGGGATCGACCCCCCTATCAAGAGTGCTTCTGTTAATTGGATTAGGCACTTCCTCCTCCTCTTTTGTGAATACTGAGCAGAAATATTCGTTCAGTATTCCTGCTTTTCACTGTCCCCTCTGCCCACCCACCGTTCATTCTATTCAGCCTCACTATCCTTCCTTTGTCTTTCTCTCTTCGCTGATGTACCTATAAAGGTTTATCCCCCTTCTTAACTGAGTTGGCTATCTTTTCCTCAGTTTAGGCCTTTGCTATTCTGACTCCCTCCTGCTTCCTTCTGCCTTAACTGGTACAGCTCTCTCTCCTCCTTTCTGTGTTTCCTTATACTTCCGGAATGCTATCTTTTTCTTCCTGACTTTCACAGCCACCTCTTTTGAGAACCATAGTGGCTTTTTTTCATTTTGATTTGTTTATTTGCTTCACACAAGGGCTTGTTGCCTCTGTGATGGCAGTTTGATAATTCCCCATTGTTGCTCCACACTCCTTCTAGCCTGTTTGCTAGTGCTTTTCTGAGGCACTCTCCCATCTTGCCAAAGTCAGCCCTCCTAAAGTCCAGTACCCTCACTTTTGTGTGCTTGACTCTGTAGCTGAGTTTAACATGAACCACACTGTTTGATGGTCACTTGTCCCAGATGGCAACCCACTTCTCGATCTGAGATCCTCTCACTGCCCCGTTTGAGAGTATGAGGTCTAAGATTGCTCCCTCACGAGTGGGTTCCAAACTAGCTGTCTAATGCCTGCCACCTGTAGGGCATCAAGAATGGCCCTGCTCTTGGATGTGGCTGCAGCAAATGTGCTCAGTTAACATCTGGCATATTCAGGTCCCCATCAACAGTATCTCCCTTTCTCTGCCATTCTAAGAATGCCTTCTATCATATCCTTGTCCATTCCTTCCCCTGACATGGGGTCTTACACAACCCTGTGCAGTTTGTGGTGCCTTTCCAGTCTCCAAGGTGACCCACAGTGCCTCCTCTCCTCCCTGTTTACTCTTTTGTTCAATTGCTTTTATCCCTTCCTTTAAATAAGAGCTACTCCTCCCTCTTCTCCCTGCCTGTCTCTCCCAGGTTATGGACCCTGGTATGTTAACATCCCAGTCATGGTTCTCTGTGTACCATGTTTCTGTGACTGCTACGATATCCAGGCATCCCTCTTCCATTAAGGCCATCAGCTCAGGGGCTTGTTGCCCAGACTACGGGCATTGGTACTCATTACCCTCCATTCCTGATGGCCTTACTCCCTTTTGCCCCATCCTGTCCTTCTTGCCTTTGTCACTTTCTCCATTTACCCCTGCCCTTTTCCTATCAACACCTCTATGTTGGTGTTTGCCGCACTACTACCGTGATTATTTGGGGGCTAGGATTTTCCTGCTCCTTTCAGTGCCTCCCCTTGGCTAGTTTAAAAGCTTGCCAATGAAGCATTTAAACCTATCACCTAGGATTCTGGTTCCCCTCCCGGACAGATGCAGCCCATCATGCCAGTATAGGCTTGCATCACTCCAGGTGGACTCCCAGTCCCCAATGAAGACAAACCCCCAAGCTCCACACCAGTTTTTCAACCACTGATTGAATCCCATGGTGCAGAACACCCTAGCATCTCCTGTGCCATAGATGGGTAGCACCTCCGAGAAGGTTACCGTGCATGCTACTTGACTAAGGCCCCTTCCCAATTCCACAAACTCTTCCTGCACTTCTCTAATCCCTTTCTTAGCCAGGTCATTTGTCCCTAGGTGGACAATGACATCCAGCTCCCTCCCATATGCAGCTGCTCCGCCAATCCTGAGGATTTGCTCCCTGTCCCTTCAAGCCATGGCGCCAGGCAGGCACCTTACCTCCCTCTCCCCTTCCTCCCCCAGTTCTATCTTCCTAACAATGGAGTCCCCACCAGGAGTTGTTTCCTTCCCCTGAAGGGTCTCCTGCCACCCTCCCGTAGGTCTCCTTTGTGGAGGTTCCCAGCATCCTCCTTGGTCTCCACTGTGGGTGCCTCCATGGAGGAACCACACTTTGCCAGAATGGCATAGGGTGTGGAAGGTACAGCGGGAGGGATGCGCCTCTGTTCCACCACCCTCACCCTCCTGAGCCCACTGTGGTCCAACCGCTCCTCTTTCTTGGCAACCTCTGAGGCAATGGCAGTGGCACTGGTGGCCCCTGGATGGAAGGGAGGTCCCACAAATCCTGGCCAACTCAGCCTGGAGATGAGCAACCTCCTCCCTCAGCCCAGAGAGGTGCCTGCAGATGGGACAACACTGCATCCTCCAGAACATCTCCCGGAAGCTGCTGCTTCACAGCCACTGCACTGACCACTCCAATCATGTCTTATTTCTGGCCCCTTAACTGTTTGCAATCCTTACTCTTTCCTCTGTTTTTTCTCTCTCTCCTTACTTTCTGCCTGTGTGCCCTTTAAGCTCCTGATTGTCCTGTTCTGAGACAAGAATATCCTATATTTCATGAGTAGACCACTCACTTGCTCAGAGGCAGACCTCCAGCAGCTAGAGGGGCGGAGGAGCTACTCTTGCCCTTCTAGGATGGTGGGTCCTTGGTGGTTCTGTGATCACTCACTCCTGCCCTAAACAGGAAGTTCCTGTTGTCAGTCAAATCCTGTGCCTATAAAAATAGAACTAGCTTTGGGTGAGCTGGGCGGGTGCAGGGGGGAAGGAGGGCAATATAGTCCCAGTAGAGAAGTTCAGTCACACAGCAGTCCTTTCTCCTGGTGCCTTCTGCCAAGCTATTAGCTGAAACTTTCTAAGGCAGTCTTTAAATGTAGCTTCCTTCTAGCTAAGCCACTCCCCCTACTTACCAGATCTTTCTACAAGTAATTTAAACCTCACAGCAGTTAAGTCCTTTCAGTCTGTTGCAGATGCCATAGTCACCGGTGATGATGGTGGTACTGGCGCTAATTCTGTCTCTTCCCCCTTTTCCTGCAGGTCTGCTTTGCTAAATGTCAGTGTTATGGAACAGGATCACCAGGCTATAAACATACTGTCATTCCTGCAAGAGATGTTGAGCTCATGGACTGATGGTAACAATTTGTGTAACTGAATCAACATTTTCAACATCTTCGCCTGACCACTCCTAAAGCAGCTGCACTTGTGGACTTTAAAGAACAAAGGAATTAAATACACTTTGTGACTGAATCAGCATTTCTATCTGACCTGCTCCCAAGGTATTGTACTTGTCTCTGAGGACTTTGAAGATCAAAGGAAACATACAGACAAAAGGATTTCACACAATGCTTATGCCCAGGCCACAGTTTATCACCTTTCAGGAATTTTAACATATTATGTGACCCTGGATCTCAACAGCTCATCATTTTCTCTGGATGTAATTTAACCATCAGTATTTTTCCTTTGCCATCTTCTCCTGGTGCGCTTGTTAGACCACCCAAGTGCTGCCATCTCAGCTCTACCACAGATTACTCTGGCAATGTACGCCCAAATCCTGGACCAGCTGGGGACTCATTATCAAGCAACAATAATAAGGAAGGAACAATTACACTCACCAACATAAATATCTGCAGTCTACTTAAAAAGCTAGACTACTTGCAAGTCTGGACATTACAACATAACCGTGACATACTCACAGTCGTTGAGTTGTGGCTCACTCCAAAAACACCAGATTCCGCTGTCTCGATACCTGGTTATACACTATTCAGGAATGACAGGATCTCAAAAAGAGGAGGGGGCCATGCGTTATACATTAAAGACTCAATAAAGGGGTTTGCTCTTCCTTTACCCCACCTTACCAGTACTGCATGAATTCTCCCCATAAAAATTCTGTTGGTGACCAACAATAAAGCACTATCTATACTTACTGTATACATTCCTCCTGAAGTGAAATTTCCAGGATTCAAAGAACTCATGGAGGTTATCAGATGTCAGCACCTCAACTCTGAATCCATCATTCTAGGGGACTTCAATATCAATTGATTGGCATCACCGACTGGCACATATAAGGACAGTATAGCTGCACAGCATCTTACACAACTCATTGGCTCACCCACCAGAACAAATTACAAAACTGGATCTAGCACACTACTTGACTGGATCCTCGCAAACCGCCTGGATCATATCTCCAATGTGACAGTCCACCCAGACTCACTGAGTGACCACTGTCCAGTAACCTGCAGCTGGACCAAAAAATTCAATGCAACACCCCCCCCAAATAATCTCTAATCATAAACTAAAAAAGGATCACCTCGAGTACCTTAAGGAGCAGCTACACAACACTGACTGGAGCCCCTTTGACACAGCGGAGGATATGGACACTGCACTCAAGTACTTCATCAAACAATTCAATGCTGCTTGTGACTGCCATACCCCAGTGCAGAGGACAAAGATCTGTGGAAGATATAGCCCCTGGATCACACCAGACTTAATAGGCAGCATAAAAAACAGGGATAACTGGTTGCATAGGGCACAGAACTCTGGCAAGCAATCAGACTTCCAGGAATACAGAAGACTATGGAATGACTGCACCTGGACCATCCACTTTGCCAAAAGTAAACATTTTAGAGAAGCATTACAAACATCATGGGGAAATAGCAAGCCTTTTTGGAATAACCTAAAAGACGTAACAGGGAAAGTCAAGAAAGAGGCTCCACAAATGCTTAACATCGATGGTGCCCCTACCCTTCACCCCCTGACTATTGCCAACATGTTTAACAAATCATTTACTGACCTTAACAGTGTACTTCTGACAAATTATTTTGAAGAAACCAACCCAAGCTCAAGCCAAAGCCTAGGGTCCACTCAAACATCCCCCTCCTTTCTATTTCAAATTTGTCAACTACAACCAAGCAAGAAAGTACATTCGTAAGGTACTTGGAAAATTCAAGAAAAGCGGCGACACACTCAACCTCAAATTTATTTCCCTTGCACTTGATGAAATCCTAGTTCCCATTACTAAGCTGCTGAACTTATCCATGTAGCTGGCTCAATTCCCCCAAGCTTGGAAGTCAGCCCTGGTAACTCCAGTGCACAAGAGCGGTGACCGGGCACTGCATGCCAATTAAAGACTTATTTCTATCCTTCCACCACTGTCAAAAGTGCTGGAGTGCATAGTTTCAGACCAGCTGGTTGAATACCTTAATAAATACAACATTCGGTGCCCAGAACAACATGGATTTCAGAAAGGTCACAGTACCTCCACAGCTGTTCTGGAGTTCACCAGCTGCATACACAGTTCACTGGATCAGGGTAACCTTGTTGGTGCAGCCTTTATTGATCTAACAAAGGCCTTTGACATGGTCAGTCACTCCCTACTATTTCAATAACTCACCTCAATTGGCCTTTCTAACCCCGCTACTAACTGGTTCAAAAGCTATCTAGCTGATCATTACCAACAGGTAAAGGTTGGAAACATCACATCTTGGCCCCTGCCAGTTCATTGTAGGGTCCCCCAAGAGTCAATTCTAGGACCCCTCCTTTTCAGCATCTTTCTAAATAGCCTACCTCAATCGTGTGACCAACTGATACTTCTCTATGCAAATTATGCTGTTATTTTTACTTCTCAACGTGCCCCTTACACCCTAAGCTATCAGCTACAACATGATTTTAAAAAAACTGAAGTTTGGTTCAGAGTCCACAAGATGGTTCTGAACTATAAAAAGACAAAAGTAATGCTTTTTAGTGGTGCTAGAAGCAAATACAAAGCAGCATCCCTTAACATCACTAACTGCGCAGGGGTTTCACTTGAACAAGTGGAGCAATTCAAATAGCTGGGGGTTACGCTTGACTGTTCCCTCTCCTATGCAGAACACATTGAGAATGTGGCCAAAACAGTCAACATTAGAACTGGGCTCCTGCACAGGCACAAGAAATGCCTAACACCTGAAGCACTCCAAACCACAATCCATAGCACAGTTGTCTCCATCATCGACTATGGATTGGTCATATACAGCTCAACCACTCCCACCTCACTATGTAGGATAGCAGTAGCCCTAAACAAAGCCTACAGACTGCTCACCAATTTCACCGACAAATGCACACATGTGACCTTTATGAACAAGCCTGGTAGCTACAACTTGAAAACATGATACAATACTGCCTCTTAGCTAAAAAACCACTACTCTGACTTCAGCCTCCTGGATTCACAAGCCTATTAAGCTTATTCAAAGGCTCACACTGCACCAGGAACTCTGACCATCAGGTTCTCACCATCCCTCGTTGCAGAACCTCCCAAGGGCAGAGGTCATATGCCTACCAGGCACCACTTTGGCTCAATAACCTCTGCACTGAACATAACACCACGCAGAGATTGGGGCTTTTCAAGACCAAGCTAAGACAACACCTACTGAAGAAAAGCTCCTGTGACTGTGCTTTCTAATTACTTCACACACACACCCACTTCTGACCCCAGTCTTATTCACCTTTCAGGTTGTTACCATCTCCTTGCTACTCCTACGTTATCCTTCTACCCTGAATTGTCCCAATTTTTGCCCTGCAATACCCTGAACTCTCCTCTCCCACCTCCAATAAATAGTCATCATGCCCCTCCCACTCAGTGCCCCCTCTTCTCCTTTCTGGATAGCTGCTTACTGTCCTTTACCTGATAAGGCCACCTAGGTTGCTACTGTTACCTGAATTATCCTAGTGTTAAAACCATCTCTGTTTTCTATTTACAATGTATTTTGTTTATGTTTACTCACCTAGCTAGATACTCCTAAACCCACAATGTATGTATACCCACCCTTTACGATGTGGAACCTTTGCAAAATTGATTTTATTTATTCAATCTTAGATTACAATACCTTTGAGCGGGAGGCTCAAAGGTATCGTAATCCAAGACTGAATAAATAAAATTAATAAAAATAAAATTTGCAGGTAGGGTTTGTGGTCACAGACAATGCCACAAACATGATAAGAGCACCTAGAGATGACAATTTTGAGGGGATACACTACTTTGCTCATACAATAAATTTGGTGGTGACAAAGGCTTTGGTAAACACAGCAGAGGCAGATCACACAGTCAAAGTAGCCCGAAGCATATGTAGCCATTTCCATTACTCTGTGAAAGCCACAAACTGTCTGCATCAGCTACAAGAACATCTTCAAATGCCACAGCATCATCTCATCCAGGATGTGCAGACCTGGTGGAATTCCATCTACTACATGTTGCAAAGACTTCTGGAGCAGAAGAGAGACCTTCATGAGATGAGCATGGAAACTGACATGGGGAGTCCTCAGACATCAGGGCTGGGCTGTGATTGAGGGCTTGGTAAACGTTTTAGCCCCATTTGAAAGAAGCACTCGTGACCTTAGCTCTGATTCTGCACTATGCACTACTAAGTCAGGTAATTCCTGCTGTACAGGTCCTGAAAAAAGCCATGAGGAGATTCAGTAGAAATGCTGAGAAAGATCCAAACCAGACACCAGGAACAGTGATATCCCTTGTGGAAAATCTCACCACAGAACTGAAAGTTAGATTTTCTGATCTCTGTTCCAATAAAAAGCATGTATTTCCTCAAATGCTTATGGTAACAAAAAACACCATCTGTCTTCCTCTTGAGCTATTGTTCAATAAACTTCTAAAAACAGGAGAAGTACCAGCAGACTGGAAAACAGCTAAAATAACCCCAATACATAAAAAAGGTCCCAGAAAACAACATAAAAAAATGTTAGGCCCATCAGCCTGACATCTGTTCCAGGTAAAATATTTGAGTCAATTATAAAGGATAAAATAAATTAACATATTAAATTACATAACATGGTGGATATTGCACAGCATAGGTTCACAGCAGGTCACTCATGCCTTACAAATATAACCTGTTTTTATGACCCAATTAGTAAACTCTTGGATGGGGAATAGCAATGGATATTATACTGTTAGATTTTTCCAGAGCATTTGACGCAGTCCCGCATTGGACTATAATTCATAAATTAAAAACACACAGAATAGATCCATATTTAATAAACTGGATAGGTAATTGGCTGACTGATAGGATGCAGAGGGTGTCTGTGAATGGATTCCTGTCCAAGATGGGGAGGATGACCAGTTGGGTGTCACAGGGCTCTGTTTTGGGCCTTGTGTTGTTTCAATTGTTTATAGCAGACCTTGGGGGAGACCTACAAAATAAACTTATTAAATACGTAGATGATACCAAGCTAGGTGGACCTTGTGAAACCAAGGACAATACTGACTCCATTCAGCACGACTTAGATTTAATAACTCACCAGGCATAAGAATGGGGTATGACATTTAATACTGATAAGTGCTGTGTAGTTCACCTAGGGAAAAATAAACACGTACAGTACACACTCAGTAATTCTATACTTAAACATTCAACAGGTGATAGAGACTTACGGGCACATATAGACAGTAATTTGGATTTTAGTAGACAATGCACAAATATAATTTCTAAAGCAAACAGAGTGGCAGGAGCAATCCTAAGAAATATTAAAAGTAGAAATTCAGAGGTTTTGCTACCTCTTAACAGATCATACGTGAGAGCCCAGTTGAATTTCTGTAGTCAACTTTGGAATCCATATAAAAAGGGGGGCATTGTAAGGTTAGAAAGAATACAGCATGGCATGACTAAAATAATAACTAATGTCAAAACTCTTACACATAAAAAAAGAACTGGAAGATTAGGTTTATACACCTTGGAAGAGAGGAGAACACGAGGGGACCTAATCTTATATTTTGATGTTATCAAGAATGACATACTTAGAGACGAATTAGGCATTAAACAAATAAAAAAAATCACACAGTGGAGTTCACTTATAGCAAGTACAGGCTAATATATTTAAAACAAAGAAAAGGAAGTTTTTCTTTACTGAGAGAGTGGTGAACTTGTGGAATAGCTTACTGGAAAGTCTGGTTCAGAGCGATAGAGACATTTTTAAAAAAGGTCTTGATCATCTTATTCAAGGTGGTATGAAACTACACTATTATCAATAAAATACAGGAGCATGTATGGGCATATGCTATTTTAGATCCTTACCAATAGTGGCAATAGTGACATTATTTGCCACTATGTTGGATCCATGTTTCAAGTGTACGGTACTACATCTTATAATGCCCACTCACAGGGTTACAGAGTTTCAGAAGCAGATGTGCTCAGAACTTAGTTTCTGTATGATTGGGTCAATAAGATCAGCAGGTAACCTATCAATAAGCTAGTGTCAGAATCACAAACTCAAAGCAGTATGGAAAACCTTGAGAAGGAGGGTGACTGTTGGGCTGAACTCAGCTCATCACTACAGGCTGAGCAATGGAACAGAACAGAACAGCAGCCACAATCGGCACCCAATCTGCTGAATAGTTCATTCAATGAGCCTCTGGAGTCATTCTCCATAAATCCAGTGGAGTACTGGATCAAAAGGATGAAAGCATCCCTACACTTGGCACAGTTGGCCCTTAAATATATATGTTGCCCCCCCCACTAGCGTACTATCTGAACGAATGTTCAGCACTGCTGGGGATGTGGCGGAACCTCACTGATCCTCAGTTGACCCAGCACATGTGGAACAACTTGTGTTTATAAAAAATAAATCTACTACACCTTGGGTACATGTATGGCTACTAAAAAATGCATTAAAAATCATCTTGTACTGGATACAACATTTGTGTTGTAGCATGGACTCATACACTATCCATTCTGTGTTAACCATCATTGTTCTGTTAGCAAATAAGCACAACATGTTAACATTTAGTCAAACATGTTCATCATAGTCACTGTCATACTAACACAAATCTGTGGCCAGCACCATTCTTTCTTAGTTACTTCCAATGTCATGGTGTATTCTTTTGAAAGAGCATGCCCTGCAGTTCCCAGTGCCTAAAACCGCTACCCACCTATCGACTGCTGTTCCTAATATAAAATCCTCCACTGGTGTTGCTACATCTCTCATCCCCTGTGTTGCTGGTTCCCATACTCCATCCATCCCTTTAACAGCTTTCCAGATGCCAGTTACGAGTCTCAAGTATTTCATGTGCATAAAATATGGCAGTTACCAGTATGGCATCTCCAGGCTCAGTATTTCCTATTCTGGAAATATGTCAGTTAACAGTGTGGCATTATCTGTCTCAAGTATTTCACATGACTGAAATATTCTATTTAGCAGTATGGCATCATCTGTCTCAAGTATTTCACATGACTGAAATATTTTGGTTACCAGTATGCCATCACCAGTCTCAAGTATTTCACAATCCTGAAATATTGCAGTTACCAGTGTGGCATCACCAGTCTCAGGTATTTCACATGCCTGGAATATTCTGGTTGCTTGACTACCACCAGTTTGTTCCATTGTTTCAAGTACACTCCTGCAATAAGCTGCTGCTGATGATGATGACAATAATGATTGCAAAGAAATCTGCAATATATTACTGATAACCAATGACTGCCAAAGCCAGAGTCTGATGCTTCTCATCTTCGATGAGCACAGTGTGTATTACCAGCAAAAGTAAGTGAAATATGCAATCTTTTAGTGCTTTTTTTTCTGTTTGTGTTTTGGTGGAGGGGGAGGTAAATTGTGATTGAACAGTGTATTTCTAATCATGTTTTTCTCCTGTTATTTTTTTTTTTTTTTTGAATACAGGTATTTTCCCACCAGGGTGATGAACTCTTTGTAACATATCAGGTACAAACAGCAAAGGTAAGTGAAGTATTTAATCTATTAATAGTTTTCTTTCTGTTTTGGGATGTGGTGTGGGGTCTTAGTAAACTAGGACAGGGAGACTGCCTGGATGTGAGTAGGCCATTTTGGAAAAGCACTGCATTTCATTATGTCTCCCTCACAGGTAGCATCCAATTAAAAGACCTTTTTGGGGTAGCACATCATAGGCCAAATGGGCATCATGCTTGAGTGCCTTCCTTACAGCTGTACCTCTCAGCTCTTTAGGTAACATGTAGATTTGTATGTTAGCCTGTTGAAGTTACAGTGCTATTATAGAGAGTTATAATCAATCAATCAATCAATCAAACTTTACTTAACTAGGCAATTACATCATTGAGCAGGCTCATTTTCAAGATGGTCCTGGACACATTGGACATATTCGATAACAAGAACATAACAGTTTGTGCATGACAGAAAGTAAAACTGTGTAATAAAAAAGGTAAAAAGGCGGCGGCCCGGGTTTGGGAACGGACTCAGGCAGCCGGGGGTCGGTGGGGAGAGGGAGGATCAAGCGTCCCAATGGATGCTCTCCTCCCTCAGGGGTGGGTAACCAAGAATGCTTAGGCATTCTGCATCCCTTCCATAGCCAGTGGAAGCACCGGCAGAGGGAAGGGATGGAGGCGGCTTCACTTGTCGGAGCCGGGGAGGGGGAACGTCACTGCGCATGAGGGTGGACATGCATCAGCACGCCACCACTCGGGATGTACGTCCCAAGTGCTGACATCTCAGGGGGAGTGGGACACAAGGGGAGAAAATGGAAAAACCTCTCCAGCAGCCCTAGATGAAGGCCGCTCCAGTACCACCCAGGGCCTCCTACAGGACAGACCCCACTGTGCGAGGAGAAGATGAGGAGGCACTCTAGGGGCAGATCCCCAAGGTAGGCGACTTGGGGGGACATGAGCGGACGGAAAGAGTGGGCACTGGAGGTAGGCAGGAGGATAAAGAAGAAAAGTAAAAAAAAAAAAGGTAAAAAAACAACATAATTTAGCTTTGATGGCAACTACAGACATAGGCAATTCACATAATCTAAAACTTAACCTCGTGCGGAGGGGAGGGGAGACAAAGAGAAGGTTAGAGGGGGTAACAAACAATGAGAGAGAAGGAGGGTTTACCCTAATAGGGAGGTGACCTCCAAAGGAGCTAGCTAAGTGCAGGAGGGAAGGGGCCAAGGGGGAGGTATATTGACCCTAAAAGGATGCTGGCCAACAGGGGAATAGAAGGGCCTGGTCCATTAGGGCTATGGAGTTGGTTGTCCGGGGGTGGAAAACTGTTTACCTAAAATAGTCACACACAGTATTCAAGCATCAGTTGACCAGCTGTCTGAACATGTAAGGGCTAGGCAGGATGGAGAGTTTAAGTGCTTTTTGTATATTGTTCCAAAGTGTTGGTAGGAGGGAGCTAATGGCAGTTGAGCCAAGACATGTCCTGGTCCAAGGTATTTTAAAGTTGATAAAAAGGGAGTTCCTTATACCATACGTAGACTTTGAGCACTCAAATAGTTTGCTGATATAGGGAGGCAGATTGTTAGACAGGGCCCAGAAGAACCACATGAGGGTACTTTTTTGTCTCCTCAGGGAGAGAGAAGACCAGTCTAATGCTTGGTACAGCAAGCAATGATGAGTCTGTAGTGACAGGCCAAGAACAAATCTCAGTGCTCAATGATAAAGAGTATCCAGTTTTTGAAGCTCACATTGGGGGCATTGACTATAATGAAAGTCGCCATAGTCAAGTAGGGGAAGGAAGGTTGTTTGAACCAACCTCTTTCTAGCTTCCAGGGTGAGTAAGTGTCATATATGGTAGAAGATGCCAAGATGCTGCCTTCATTTTTTAGTTAACTTGTTTAGGTGTACATTGAAGTTCAGTTTGTTGTCCAGCCAGACTCCCAGATATTTGAATTTTTCCACTATTTCTAGAGAGTCATGAAGGAGGTTGGTAATCTGGGTGGTATTGGGGGCCTTCATATTGAGGGTGGAGAATGGGGAGATAACCATGGCTTTTTTTTTTTGGCATTTAGTAAAAGCTTCCGATTCAGCAGATTGTGTTGGAGTGTGATAAAATCCTGCTGTAGCTCTTTGTAGGCAAGATCATGGGAGGGGTTGGTTGAATAGATGACAGTGTCATCTACAAAGAGGTGAACATTCCCTGCTAAAAGGCCAGAGTTGATACGGTTGATATAAAGGGCAAACAGGAACAGTCCTAGGATCGAACCTTGTGGGACATCACATGGCAGAGTTTTTAGTGGAGAGAGATCATCTTGGCTTTTGATTTGCTGACTCCTATTTGTAAGGTAACAGCGGAACCACTGTACTGTAGTGGGGGTTACACCAATGCATTCCAAAATGTCAAGTAGTATGGAATGATCAACCATGTTGAATGCTTTACTGAGGTCAAAGGAAGAGGGCATAGATGTGCTGTTTATTGTCCAGGGCATGTAACCAATCATTAGAGACTTTGGCTAGAGCTGACACGCTGCTATGTTTGGGTCTGAACCCCGACTGAGCAGAGCTGGGGATGTTTTCACTATCCCAGTACTCCCTTAATTGAGCGTTGACAATTTTTTCAAGTAGCTTGGATAATACAGGAAGCAATGAAATGAGCCTGTAGTTGTTCAAATCTGTAGAGTCTCCTGATTTAAACAAGGGAATAATGTGCGTAATTTTCCAACTATATGGCAGTTCCCCTTGGACTAGTGAGCAATTAAAAAGGTGGGCAATTGGTGTTGTCAGATAGAAATAACCTGCTTTTAGGAAAAATGGTTCTAATAAATCATCAGCCACACTCTTTTTCATATCCAGTGAGAGGAGGAGGAGGTCATCCACCTGTTTATAAGATACCGGTCGGAACTTGAACGGGGGTCTGTCAGACCCAGGGGAAGAGGTTAGGCAAGGTATTGAGCTGGCATAGCAAGTGGTGCTCATTTTACTAACAGGCGACACGTCAAAGGAGAGGCCTGCAGTTGTGAAGTGGTCATTGAGCTGTTCAAGGATCTCAGGCTGGAAGGGGAGTGGCAGAAGAGTGACCTTCAACCTCTCTTAAAACTTTCCAGAAATTGACTGAACAGTTTTTGTTTTCCTCAAGGGCGGACTGGAAAAAAGCATGCTTTTTCTAACCTGACCATTTAGGTGCAGCTATTCCTGGCTATTCGGAAGGACAGCCAGTCTGTGTCAGACTGCAACTCCTTGCCTTTTTCCATAGAATATCTCTACGCCACAGGACCTTCTTCAGTGCTGGGCTGAACCAGTCAGGAGCAAGTTTCCTTAACTTCATTTTCCTTATTGGTGCATGCTTGTTGATGACCTTAAGTAATAACTCCTGGAAGATTCAGAAGGCTTCAGAAACAGTGGGTGCGAGGTAGAAATCCTGCCAGCAAATGTTCCCAAAGTCAGCCAGAAAGGCAGGGAGCACAAAATTTTTCATGATGCGTTTAATCTTTGAAGGTGGAAGTGGAAGGAAGGTGAGGGGAGTACCTGACACAGGAGATTGCACTGTGATCACTCAATTTATTATGAAAGACCCGGGTATGGGAGATATTATGTGCTTTACTGATCTGAATAAGGTCCAGTAAGGAGCTTTGGTCAGGTTTTTTTTTATTTAGCCTAGTAACCTCAGGGATCATCTGAGCTAGCCCGTGGTCATCACAAAAGTCCTTGAACCTGTTGGTGCAGTCATCAGTCCAGTTTATGTTAAAGTCCCCCATTAAGATACATTCTGAACTTGCTTTTTCCAGGAGGGAATGCAGGTGGATCAATATCTACAACCGGCTGCAGGCAGCCTATAGCATGCAGCTACCAGTAAGGCAATTCCAGGTGCTAGAGTAATTTAAAGGGAGAGGCATTCAAATTCTTTCGACATTGATGTGAGGTCAAGGTCAGCAATTTGGAATTTATCTTTGATGCAAATGGCAACACCACCACCTCTGGTCAGTCTGTCACACCTGTATAAATTATAGCCAGGGATACAGAGCCATTTATCAGGTTCGTTGGTCTTTAGACAGGTTTTGGGGAATATTGCTTCATCAGGGGACATATGTAAAACCCAGGCTTGGACCAGGTCAAATTTGCTGGCAAGACTGCATATGTTCATGTGTAGGAAGCTCAGGCCCTTTAACTGGGCAAGCTCCCCAGGAGCAGCTAACCGAAGGGGGTCCCAAATTTAATACCACACTACCTGCACAGAATAGCAGTAGCACTAGTAATTTCCTAAGGCATCTAACCAAGAACCTCACAAAGGCTTTATTAGGATTCTTTTTCTGGTCGTAGGCTATGTCAGCATGATGGGAGTTAGTGGGGCTGCAGAGATTGGTTAGAGCAAATATTATTATCCTGACGGAGAGGGTAAGAAGGGTCAACTTTGGGGGAGTGGGGCAGTAAGGGATGTGAGCCAATGTGGATGTGTGGGGATTACTGCCCTTAGGGGGAGTTAATTGAATTGCCGACAGTGGTGGGCTTGGCTCCTACCATGTGGGATTATTCGACCTGGTCACACCTTTTTTTAAGTCCATGATGGGCTCTAAAGTAAATAGGAGGATGCAGCCAAGAAGGATGGAGGCAAAGGCCGCCATTACTAGGGTATTAAGAGTCCAATGGGAGGGCACCTTCTTGTGTAATTGGCTGCAGTGATGTACCACCCAGCATATATTTTCCAAGGTTTTGATTGCTGGATCAGAACTAGTCACTAGGTTGAGGAGAAATTAGGTAGGTGAAGCAATAACAGAAGACCTGTGTGGAATAATAAGCATAGAGAAAGAGGAGAGCAGTAATAAAAGGAGCAGCATAGACCCGAGGGGGAAGAACTGAGAATAAGGACTTAATGGTAAATCCTGTCTTTAAGGGGCAGTCAGGGGTGGCGTGTGCAAGGGAGTGGCTTAGGAATATGTACCCTTATTGTGGGGGAGGAACACTATTTAATAGCGATCAGGGTTGGGGCTGTGAGAGGGAAAAAAAAAATAACCCCCTAAGGGCGTACCAGACACCTGCAGTGCAGGTCTTAACGTGGCTCAGCAAATTAAATATTTTTCATTGTATTTTCCAATTCCGAAAACAGTGCCAAGAGCACGGCAAGACGCCGACCAATCCGCATGGCACAGCATGGAGACTAGTCCAATTACAGTGCTGTGGGTGGGTCAGATTACATCTTCAGCATACCTGGCTGGATGTTGAGCAGGGCGAGTGACACCAGGGCAGCTTCCTGGGTGCCTCTGTCAGTCTTCCCTGCCAGTTCTGGTGAAATAGCAGCATTGGGAGCCCCGCATGGTCAGAACCATGTCTGGATGTTGAGCAGGGTGAGTGGCACCAGGGCAGCTTCCCGGGTGCCTCCATCGGTCTTCCCCGCCAGTTCTGGTGGAATAGCAGCAGTGGGAGCCTCACACGGTCAGAACCCTGGAGGGCAGAGGGAAACAAGGTATTTAGTAGGGCCCCCTGATGAGCATCAGCAATGGGCTGGCATCATTAAACCAAGCCCAGGGCATGAGCTAAAGAAAGTGGAGGGGGAGGTGAAGTCAGTGGGGGGCTGGGATCTGGTGCCAGGACTAATTCCTAACAGACAATTTAGGTGATAGTTAAAACTAGAGGGGGGAGAGAGTGAAGTCTGGAGGTTGAGGACAAGCACTTAAAGGTAACAAGATCGGAGGAGGGAGACCAATGGAAGGAAAAAAAATAAAGAACAGAAAAAAAGTCATGCAGGAGTGGGTTGATGAGGGGAAGATTGCAAGTTCAGAGACAAAGCAAACCACAGAAACGTTCATGCAGTACAAGAGGGTGTTTAAAACTTCCAGCTTTCAGAGTAGTGGAAATAAGGGTAAGGAGCTACGTTAGGAACTGTAGTAGCAGAACAGGTTGGTTTTCGTGCTTTATGAATCAGGCGGCAATTATAACTTCATCATATAATGCCAGCCCAGAGAAATTAAACAGTCACCTTGCAATCACCTTTCTAGCCCATCGCTATAGTTAACAGCCTAGGGTTAAACACTTACTAGCCATAGTATGACTAAATTAACAGCAGTTTAAGAACTAATTCAGCCAGGGTTACAGTACCCGTAAACAGTACAATGTGATTCAGTAAACAATCTACTGCAGCGCAGAGAGGGTTACAGCCACTGGCAATACATGAGAGTCAGATTTTAGTTAGATATTGCGCATACAGATACAGCACAGCAGATGGATTTAAATAAACAAAAATAACCCCGTAAGGGAGTACCAGACACCTACAGTGCAGGTCTTAATGCGGTTCAGTAAATTAAATATTTTGCACTGTATTTTCCAATTCCAAAAACAGCACCAAGAGCACGGCTTAAGAAGCCAACCAATCCGCATGGCACAGCATGGAGACTCGTCCAATTACAGTGCTGTGGGTGGGTCACATTATGGCTTCAGCATACCTGGCTGGATGTTGAGCAGGGCGAGTGACACCAGGGCAGCTTCCTGGGTGCCTCTGTCAGTCTTCCCTGCTGGTTCTGGTGGAATAGCAGCATCGGGAGCCCCGCACAGTCAGAACCATGGCTGGATGTTGAGCAGGGTGTGTGACACCAAGCAGCTTCCCGGTCACCTCCATCAGTCTTCCCTGCCAGTTCTAGTGGAATAGCAGCAGTGGGAGCCCTGCACAGTCAGAACCCTGGCTGGATGTTGAGCAGGGTGAGTGACACCAGGGCAGCTTCCCAGGCACCTCTGTCAATCTTCCCCACTGGTTCTGGCTAACTAACTAACTAACTAACTAAGTAAATAAATACACACATACATATATACATAAATAAAGAAAATACTTAGCTACAAATATTGACAGAATTATGGCCTGTTGAAGTTACAGTGTTATCCTATAGGCTTAATTATGTCTTATTACTTGCTTTTCTTCATTTCTTCACAATTATTTAAGGCTCTTGCATATGGCATTCTAGTAGTGGCAACTGATAACTTTCTGACCATCTATAGATTATTACTTAATTCCAAATATTGACAGAGTTATGGCATTTTATACTTCCAGTGCTATCCTATGGGAAACTGCATGCCCATGATGAACTCCTTTCCTCTGCCTCCTCTGCCTGAGGCACCATCATCAGAAGACATCCTCTGGCACCACTGTACAAGCAAAGTGCTGTGACCTCTTCATTCTCCTCCTGAAGCACCAGCGGCAGAGGAAAGCCTCTGATACCAGTGTACAAGCCAAAGTGCCGTGACCTCTTTATCCTCCTTGTGAAGCACCAGTGGCAGAAGACAGCCTCTGGCACCAGTGTATAAGCAAAAGTGCCATTACCTCTCATCTTCCTCCTCTGGAAGCCATTTTAAGGAACTCTATAGCAATTCTCCATTAAGGCAACTTATATACCCAAATAATGAATACCTGGGCCCTGAATACTGAATATTTGGCCAAATATTCGGGAAATGGTATTCTCACAGTCCTAGTCATTATAGGAGATTTATTCCCAGCTTTGCCGAGTTAACTACTCCACTCACTGAACTCACAAAGAAATAGTTCCTGAATAATATGAAATGGACCCCAGAGAGTGAAGAGGCTTTTGGGGCCATTAAGGCTGCATTATGTTCAGCCTCTGTTTAAAGAAGCCCAAACATTGAGAAACTATTTTTGTTACAGACAGATGCATCAGAGGTAGGCCAATTTGCAGTTTTGAATCAGCATATAGATCGGAATGAACATCCTATTTTGCACATAAGTAGGAAATTGGAGAGAAAAGGTACTCCACAATTGAAAAGGAATGCCTTGCAGCAAAGTGGGCCATGGAGTCCCTTAAGTTTTACTTACTGGGATCTGACTTTGTACTTGTAACATATCACAATCCTCTCTGTTGGCTTGACCAAACGAAGGATAACAATTCTAGAATCACAAAGTGGTACCTGGCACTACAGACATTTAAATTTAAAGTGATGCACAAATCTGGGAAAGAGAATGTCAATGCTGATTTTCTGTTAAGATATGGATCAGCAATTGAGAATTATGAAGGCTGAAAAAATGTGAGTTGAAACTTCTCTGTTTGCTACGCTGCATATGCACTGAACTGTAAAGGTTATAAGCTAAGGTTAGATGGGAATTTAAAAGAATGTTTTGGAAACCTGTTTTTGTAAAACAAGTTCCCTCTTAAAGAGGGGGGTATGTGACAAGGTTGAATAGTGCCCTGTCCCTTTGTTATGCAGAAAGTGTTTAAATGCAAGGGTCTGTTCTATCCTCTCTTTTTCTGTCTCTTCTCTGTCTAGTTGCACAACCAAATTTTTGGTGAGACATAGGAACTGATCACTCTGGTGGTTTCATAGTTCTCCACCTCTCACTATCTCTATGCCTTCACTTGTTGTTCTGTCTTTCTTCCCCCTTGCATATCTGCAGTTATAAAGAAATATATATGACTCTTTATGTGGAAATGTCACTGATATTGGGGTACCTTTGTTTAAAATTGTATATAGTTGCAGTGTTGAAATGACTGCAAAAAGCTATTTGGAACTCAAGGGGTCGACCAGGGAATGCTGAATGCAAAATCTCTGCAGAGCTGGCTACAAGAGGTCAGTTCTGGGCCATTATGTTCTTTGCTGCACCTGCAAGAACATTGTAAACTTACAAGAACATTGTGTGAGAAGCATGCTGTTTTCCTAACTAGTTTCCCAGGCACAGACTTATAAAAAGAGTAGCAATGCTTGTGCAAGAGAGAGACAAAGACTGAGATTTAAATTGAGAAGAAAAATTCATAAGAAGGACTCTGTTTTCTATATTTGTACTGCCATTATAAATAGTTATATGGAACAAGTTTTATTTTTTTATGTTGCTGTTAATAAACTGCTATTTGTGAATTTTTGAAACTGCTCCTTGTTTTCCTATGCTTCCTGACCTGTGCCTCAACAACAGTCACTTCCTGGTTTTAAAAATATAATCAGGAGCCATCCTGGTAGTATGATAGTAGTGCTACCTCTTACTATGCTGGGGATCCAAGTCAGAAGCTACTTCATATTGCCTGCAGACAGCCTGGGGAAGAAGAACTGAGCCTCCTAAGGACAGCTATTTGGCTTCAGGAAGGGTGAGTTGTGTGATCTGCTATCTGACTGTCACCTAGCAAAGGCTGGAAGTGGGGGGCAAATACTGACTGACTGAGCAGAAAATCCCAATCTCTGCTGGCTGTATGTGTGCTGACAGCTTCATCTTTGCTGTGCATGGCTGGGTACAGGAGTGAAACTAACACTTGAGCTAAAGGCAGATCCCATGTTGGGGTGCTCTATCCAAGGTAGGAACATAGCAGTGCATTAAGGTGTAGCCAGTGAAGTCCCAGAATGACAAGAAAAGAGGCATCTGGTGCTGGAGAAGGATGATTTGCTGACCAGGAAGGCCCTTGGGCAAACATAGAATTGAGATAAAAATTTATTTTTGGCTTTCAAAGGTAATTGTTGTATGAGAAGCACTATTTAAAAGCATCCTTTTTAGTAATGAGGCTGTCACACTTGTCTTCAACCCAAAAATCTGCTGCCTGAAGCTTGAGTTCTAAAGAGAGTTCAGGAGGTGGAGGGATAATTCCAATGTTGCCCGGTAGAAGAAACTACAGTAGCTGGCTAATTGCTAGTTAAGGCTAGAAAGAAACAACTGAGTTGGAGATTTCAAGAGATTAGAGAGAGACAAGAGAGAGAAGAGAGAGAGAGAGAGAGAGAGAGAGAGAGAGAGAGAGAGAGAGAGAGAGCAAGATTGATTTCTTTACAGATTATTGTAATTTTTTATTGAAAGCCACCAGGAGACACAAAACACAATAACATGTTTGATCCTGTACACAGAAGACTGACAGCCTATGCCTGTGTCTCCACCTCCTCCTGTGCTAGCTAAAGCTCACACAGAGGAAGTGATGTGCAGTCCACAGGTGGACATGCCATCACAATTCACTTCATACTGTATTTTCTGTCTAAGGTTTTTTGTGTGTGTAAGAAAAGCAGTGTTTAAAAGTTTCCTCTATAGTAGGGAGGCTGTCACTCTTGCTTGCAACCCAAAAAGCTGCTGCCTAAACATTGAGTGTTCCAGATAGCTTTCAGGGTGAAGGGAGGAATTTCCTAGTGCATTGTTCACAGCACACGGAAACTACCTGGCCAATTCCTGCCTGAGTAAGACTAGACAGAAACAGCTAAGTTGGAGATTTCAGGAGATCAGAGGCCGTGAGAGCAACCTGCACTTTTCATGGATGTGCTGTTAGTTTTTTTCCATGCATATTATTTCCTTCTGTTTACAGAGATGCAACTCTTCAGCACAGTCCCTGCCCCCTTATCGGCTACCTTGCCTCCCTTGCCACCTACCTGGTCTTGGGTTTCCCCACAAGCTTCCCCTTTGAGGCAGGGCTGAGAGGGAAGAGCCATCCTCTCCTCCATTCAACATATCCAAGGTGGATCAGTGTGGTGACCAAGCAGCATTGTGGGCACAGGCATGGCTATGCTGGGCATCATTAAGCCCTTGGAAGCCATTTTCATATTTTTCTCCTACACCATTGCAGAGTGTCATACTCATGTCTGGAGGTGTACCTATCCAACATTCCCCACCGTTCCCTCCCATACGGGCCTCCCTGGCATTGCTCTACCTCCAGGCCTCCACCTTGATCCTATCCTTCCCTGGCTGACCCCTGATGACCAAAGTCTGTTCCCAAGCCTGGGTCGCTGGCTTAGGAAAATGTATGGCACAAGGCACTGCAGCACTCTTCACCACTGGGCGGCCTTATGTGTCATTACTTTTTTGCATGAAAACCACCAGTCCAAGGAGAGAGTAAACAAAATGAAATATTGGGTCCTAAACAGAGCAGAGTGACTGTGCCTCCTCCTTCCTGTGCAGATATCTTCCAGCCTTGGCTGCATTAGTGCCTCAGCACAAAATAACTGATGATGCCATATAATATGCTACACAGTGGGGTGTAATACAGTGATTAGAAAGTGACCCACAAGAGTTTATATATGTCTTCTGTCAGTATTCAGTTCTGACCCATAATGACTCACTGTGCTATCATCATGAATCAACTTTATTTCAACTGGCATGAATTCAGGATTTCTATTATGCATTTGATAATTATGGGCTGCTAGACTACAGAGCTGTGAACCTGGAAACCCATGATTAAATCTCATAACCACCACTTGCTGACTATAGAGCCTATACATGACAGTGGCCTGGGTATGCGTTAAAGGCACATACCTTGTCCACTATGGCTTGCACCCCCAAATGGGCATGCACCACACATCATTCACCAAAACTATCTGTTCAGCCACAGGCCTACTACACAAGTGCATAGCAGTATGGTGGTGACAGAGGGCAGGGCACAGTACACAGGTGGGCATCCAATTAGATGCCTGTCCCCCACCAACTGACTTGATCCACTGCTCTACAAGGAGCAGAGATTTGTGGGTACCAGCATACAGTACCCCTGTATAGCCACCGGTGATGTAGCACCAGTTGCCCCCTCCACCAGCAGTGTGGTCAGAGGGTATTATGCTGCAGGGTAGGGGTGGACACTCACCTCGCTGGGTTGTCAGTCACTGGATGGAGGGGACATGTAGTGAATATGGCAGGGTGCCTGCATGCATAGCCTGTGTCCCCCTCCACTGGTACTCCTAGCCATTGTGAATAGCCCCAGAGCAGACCCCCATCACTTCCCCCACGTGCTGGTGTACAGTTGTAATCATGGCCAGGCATTGTGCAGGTACAGGGCATGGACCCTTTTCATTCATGCTTTTGCGGTTCAAGTCAGACAGCCATTGTATGGTTTTGTAGCTTAGGGATGCCTACTATCAGTATATAGTTGGTGTGTAGAAATAGTGCATAATCATACAGACGAAGGCCTTAACACACAAATTCCCATGGATGTCATCTTGTTGGATTACAGAGCATTTGATAAAGTCTCACATGGTAAACTTATCAATAAACTCAATTTACAAGGCTTTTCACCTCACTTAGTGTATTATATAAACAGCTGGTTAACAAATAGAACACAACAGGTTTAAGTCCATGGAATTCAGTCAGAAGTTGGTCTTGTGGGCAGTGGTATCCTTCAGGGATTAGTCCCTCGGCCCCACACTGTTCAACCTATTTATCAGTGACATGCAGAATGGCCACACAAATTATCAAACTCTGCAGATGACACTAAGCTAGGGGGGGAAGTGAACAGTATTCAAAACTTGAACATTCTAGCATTAGACCTTTTAGTTATTGAAAAGTGGGCTCTTGCCAATGGCATGTTATTTAACATTGATAAATGCACTGTCCTACATTTTGGAAAACACAATCCTAGATCAACATACACTTTAAACAATATCCCTCTGAAGTCTTCAGACTGTGAAAGAGACCTGGGCACTTGTCATTAATAATAAACTCTCCTGCTCTGAATATTGTACTAAAATTGTCAAATGTTCTAATGGAATATTAAAAATCCATTAACCGCATGTTCATCTCAAAAACAGAAGAATGCATAATACCCTTATACAGATCTCCTATCAGACCATACTTCGACTTTGGTTCTCCCCTTTTGGATCCCCTATCTTAGTAAGGACATAGTTAGATTGGAGCACATTCAGAGGCATGTAACAAGGATGATCCCATATGTATCCAGAAAAATAATTACATGGAGAGACTCTAAGACACAGGACTACATTCTCTGCATGAAAGACACTGTAAAGGAGCTAATATATTTCTGTTTAAATTATTAAAATCCCCTGATCTAGCACAACAGTGAGGGCTATCATATGCAACGTGTAAAATAGTGCCTAGACTGCATAATAAACAACTGGAAGTATGCAAGGCTAAGACTAATAAAAGATTAAATTATTTTACGATAAGGGCACTTAGATATTGGAACTAGTTTCTGCAAGAACTGATTGAGCTCAATTTGTTTGGTTCATTTAAAAGGAGTTTGGATAACTGGCTCACAGCAAATCACATCTGGGAATAATGTCCCACTTCATAGTGCGGTACAATCATGATGGGCCTTGGCCTTCTTTTGTCCTAGATCACCAAATAACCAAGTAACCAAGGTGCTTTGTGAGAGAGCCAGTCATAGAAACATAGAAATATAGACGATGTTGGCAGAAAAGACCTTCGGATCATCCAGCTTGTCCTTTTATACCAATTGTTGCCCACAGATCTAATGTCTATATGTAGTTTATGCCCTCACTCAGCTCCCCTTACCCTGTGCTTTACTGCTACCCCTCTGAGTAACTATTAATCCCTTAACTCATCGCACCCATAATTGAAACCATTCATGGTTTTTGCGTTTACCAAATCAGCTGGCTGGCTGTTCAGTTGCTCAGCCACCTCCTCTGTAAAGTAAAACTTTCTCACATCCCTCCTGAATCTCCCCCATCAGCCCACACTTATTTCCTTGTATTTGTGACTCACCAGTCCTGCTGAATAGTTCCTCACAGTTTAGCTTATTCATTCCTGTAAGGAACTTGAATATCCCCTGGTATGTCTCCTCTCTCTCTTCTGGCTTCCAGACAGTTCATTTTCAGTACTGTAAGCTGTTCATTGCAGGATCTACCCTTTTGGCTCAGACTCATTTTGGTTACCTTATGCTGCACCATCTGCAGCCTGTCATTGTGTTACCTTAGGTGAGGACACTAGAAGTGAGCAGTGTTCCAGATGCAGCCTTGCCAGTGTTCCACAGAGAAGTAGTATTACCTTTTTCCTCCTGCTATCCAAAACTTCCCAGTACACCGCAACATACTGGACACCTTGCTGTATGCACTGTTGCATTGACTAGACTGCTTTAGGGATTGGATAATGATAGCTCCCTGGTCCCTTTTGTTAGGCATAGAATTTAGCTTAACCCTCCCATCCAATATTCTGTCCTGGGGTTCTTGTTCCCTATTTGTGTAAAGTTGCACTTTTTTGCCACTGAATTTCAACTGCAGGATTTGGACCGCCTTGATAATGTTTGCAGATGGACTCTCTGCATCTCTCATACCCCCTCTTTACTTTCTTCCCTGACACAGAGCTCAGCGTGATCTGTAAAGAGACACATCCTGCCCTGTATTCCTTCTTCTATGTAGCTGATAAATATTTTGAAAAGGACTGGTCCCAGAACTGTGGCACTCTGCTTGTAACCTACCTGTCTGCAGGCTTGACCCCATTTACCACCACCCTTTGCTGTCTCACCCTCAACCAGTTTCCCACCAGTCTTACTAGGTCCTTCACTACACTGAGATCCTCTAATTTATTAGCAACATTTCATGTGGTACGAGTTAAATGTCTTGCTGAAGGTGAAATAGAGTAAATCCACTTATTGTCCCTAATCTACTTCCCTAGTTACCCTGTAACAGAATACTATCAGTATGGTCTGACAAGATCTCCCCATCACATACCCATGCTGCTTACTATACTGGAGCCCATTTCTCTCAAGGTAATCCTCTAAGTCCTCCTTGACTAGTGTCTCCATCAGTATACCCTCAGTGGAGGTAAGACAGACAGGCCTGTAGCAACGATCCATGCCCACTACCCTCCAGGCTTTTAGAACTACCCTTGACTATCGTGACTTACTGAATAGCCCAGCCAGGATTCAGCCAGTTCTTATTTTAGTTCCCTGAGCACCCTCAGGTGCAATCTATTTGGTTTTGGGGCCTTATTTGCTTTCAGGGCTGTAAGTTTTTTTCTGACCTTTCCCCCTGTGATTACCACCTACCCATTTTCTGAAGTCCCCTTGCAGCAGCCTTCATGCCATTTTCTGACAATGGTCTGCTATCCTCCATAATAAATACAGAGCAGAAGTAGTCATTCAGCATGTCAACCTTTTGTGTGTCCTCTTCAGTTACTCTATTCCCTCCTGACAGCCATACCATTCCCTATCTCATCTTCCTTTTTTCCTAATGTACCTAAAAACTGTTTTCCCCTCCGTAGACCCCCCTCAGCAATAAGCAACTCAGTATCTGCTTTTTCATCCCCAACAGTTATTTGGCTTCAATCATCTTTGTTTGGTATTCACTCCACTCCTTGTTTCCCTGTTACTCTTTGTATCCAATTAAGGACCCCTTTTTTGCCATCTCTGCCTCCCTGACATTTTTAGAGAATCAGATTGGTCTCTTGTATCTGTTACTGTTGATAACAATTCTCAAGCATGATATACTTGCTTTGAGAATGGCCCCTTTAAAGAGCCACTGATGTCTCAAGAACAACTTAGAAGAACATAATATTTGAACCGAAAGCACCTTATGTTTTTCATTAGCTCTGTATTTCTTACCTCCTTTATTTTTAACTGAGGTCAGATGCATGAAAACAGAAGAACTTTGTCCTGAAGGTTCATCAGCTCCTGTTGCTTCTTCCCAACCTGATGTCATAATACTGTGCTTGTGACATCACAGTTATTCCCATAGCAACAGACTGTGATGTCACAACAGAACATTATGATGGTAAGTAGGGAGTAAGTTATAGAGGCAGATGAGTTCTAAGGGATATATGTTCTGTTTTTATGGGAATTTCTTCAGTAACAAATAATGAAGAGAACTCTATGGAAGATATGTGAAATACAAGCTGAATTGTGTCCAACTATTATGTTTTCCAATGTCTTTTCAAAGGCATCAACTGCTCTTTAATATTCCCCATGTCTCTTCCACCCCCCGATTTGATCTATGCCAACCAACTAATCCTGGACAATTTTCCTCTTCTGGTCAATGTCTGCTTGTCAGAAATCCATAATCTGTCTTTGATGAGGGAACACTGATACCAAAGGCCAAGTCAAACCAAATAGTGTTATGGTAACTGGACCCCAGTGGCTTCTACCCTGCACTGTATCTACCATTCCTAAATTAGTGAGCATCATTTAGAATGGAAGCCTGCCTTGTGGGTTCCAAGACCAGTTGCAATAGGAGGAAGTCCAGCAACTTATATAGGAGGACCTGGATCCTGGCACTCTTAGCTGCTGGATTGTTCCAATCTGAGATCCCCAATCATCACTTTCTCTACCTTTATGACACCTTTCTTAATTTCTGTCCCTATTTTATCCTCTTTCCTTTGTCCAGGTGGTCTATAGACCACCCCCATGCACAGCATTTTACCTGATGCTCTCTTGAGCTGTATCCAAAGTGATTGTGACACCACACTCCATGCCCTAATGACTCCAAACTTAACTGCCTCTATGCTTTCCTTGATGTAGATGGCTATCTCAACTCATTTTCCATTACCCCTATATCACCTGAACATGGTGCACCAAATACCACTAGGTCTCAGTCATTATGCCTAGTGGAGCATGTTTCTGTCTCTCCGTCCTTTCCATAAGTAGGTGGTGGTTGTGACATCCTTGCTCAAGTGCTTTGGGATACAGTTTGTAGAAAATGAGCTATACAGTATGTAACCACATTTTTTTATTCACTCCATTCTAATTTTCACAAACAATTATGATGATGCAGGATTACGGCAGGCCTAACCCAAAACTTGTCTAGAGTAGTATTTAGCAATGTGGGTTATCAAAACACTCTTTTCAAGTCACTCAATCAAGCAATCAAATCTTTATTTATCCAGGCGAACATCGTTGAGCAAGCTCATTTACAAGATGGACCTGGTTAAGTCCAGATTATATTACAAACAAACAGCAATATTTACACTTGGAGTAAAACATAGTAGAAGTGAAAATCGGGATACACAAACGTACGTAACATAACAATTGATTCTAGACTGTCAACAAGACCAGTGAGCAGTTGGAACTGACAAATCCACAGAGATACTGAGATAGATATTGTTACAGAAATTTTCATAAGGAAAAAAGGACAGGTGAGACCCAGGTATCGCTATCATGGCAGGCAGAAAGAATAAGTGATAACACTTTTTCTTGACTGGTTCACACTGAGTCAAAAAAAAAGGTATAGCTACCTAGTGCCCAATGGTCTTTCATTGCTGGGTCAAGCTGGCCATGAGGGCTGGAGACATGCTGCCAAAACAGAGACGCATAGACAGCGACAGCAGAAAAATACTACTAGTACATCCAGTCTGCCCATAAACCCTAACAAACCTGGGCTCTATAGTCCACACAGGATTCTAATGAGCACTATCCACTCCCATGCTTCTGCCCTACTGCAACCACCCTCAGCAACCACTATGACCTTCAGTCTGTCTCAACTGTGTTTGAAACCACTGATAGTTTAGGCACACACCACATCAGCATGTAGGTTGTTCCATGGCTCCACCACCCTGTCTGTAAAATAAAACTTTCTCACTTCCCTCATAAACCTCCCCCTGTCAGTTTCCACTCTTGCCCTGTGTTCTTCATCTGCTACTTATGCTAAATACTTCATCACAGTTTACCTTGTTCATTCCTTTCAAGAACTTGATGATCTCTGTCATATCTCCTCTCCTTGTGTGCCCTTCAGCGAGTAAAGGTTCAGTGCCTTGAGTCAATCTTCATAAGGCCTATCTTGGTGGCCGTGAATTATTTTATTCACCCTATGATGCAGTGTCTCCAGCTTGCCATTCTCTTTCCTTAGGTGAGTACTTTAGAACTGGGCACAGTACTCCAGGTAGGGCATCAGCAGTGATCTAAAGAAACACTGACACGTAGAATGTGATGACAGATAAGACCACTGGGCTCACCCAGTCTGCCCATTGTTTTAATGAAGCCCTGGAGCCATCCTATACAAGGGCTACTACCCCTGCCTTGCAGGCCTGAACAATGTTAAGGAGCCTGGGTTCCTGCTAAGCTGTACTGGTGGTCCTTTCCAATGATATAAAATAAAATCGCGGTGCCTCTGCCCAGAGTACAGTGAAAATGTGATTTGATTTTTACCAGTGCAACCCCCTGGGATTCTGTACCAACCCACCTCCCCATAAAGACAACCACATACATGGACTTACCAGAACCAAACCCCCAAAATTCAGCATTTCGCATTTCAGCTTCATGTAATAATATGCTCACAAAATCAGGCTCTTGAGCCAGAACTTTTCCAAAACAGTAACATAACATTTATTTACAGGGGGAGCATTAGGAAGGGATGAGAGGACTAGAGGTTAAGCATAACGTTTTTAATTTGCATTTTAAACATTTTGCATTCTCAAACAATCATTTCTCCCTTTTGAATTCAGCCCAAACCACCTTTTAATTATTGCAGTCACCATCATCCTTTCTAGTTAACTGCTGCCAGTATTAACTTGTCATAGACCCCTAACTGGTACCAGATCAGAACAACCCCCTGAATTCTGTCTCTGAGTACCCAGCAGTTTAGTTGCAGGCCTGAGGTGCAGCTGGTCAGCCGGTATTGGTGCACTTGATGACAATAAATTTAACTTGGTCTATCTCTTACTTTCCTTAACCTTAGAGTTACCTTCTACCCCAGTGGGCATGACTTGAAACACAGAGAACTATATACATCCCCCAGACATAGGGAAATTCCTGTGTTTACTCACAGTTCTGCAACATCAGTCCTATGGTGGCACTGTGACTGAAGTCCTGGGACTGGTGGAACAGCAGAAACAGAACCTTAGGATCAATGGCTGGAACAAATTGAGAAGGGGCACTGGATGCTGCAGCTTGGAACTTCAGCTTGATTGAAGGTCTCACAGCTTGTTCCCTTCGGCCTCTTTAGGCCCATTCCAGAGCTACTGCACAAGGCCCACCAATTACATGGAAGCCCAAACATGGGAGTAGCTCCACAACCTGGCTTCATCACAGGTCATAGGAGCCCTAGCACTTTAGCAAGCACTGGTGGCCCCCTGTAGCCAGCAGACCCCACTTTGTGTGGGCCAGCAAGTTCTCCACCTGGCTCTGAATTAGGATGGAAACTTTAGATCTTCCTCCTCTTTCATGGTGACCAGCTATGATATGCAACCAAAGCAGCTTTCAAAACTTTCCTTTCTTTCAGACCCTGGGGGAAGCAGCAGAGTCTGAACTCCAGGTTCACAACAGCAGTTTCTTTCCTCAATTGTATTTCAAGAGCAGATAGCAGGTCTCTGGACCAGTAGGCCCCTGCCCATATCTCTACTTTTACAGCCTCTCTACTTCAAAACAGCAGCCACTCTTGCTCTGGCTCACACACAGTTTCAATCTCCAGCAAATCTCTTTCAGATTAAGGGTTTCTGTTAGTCCCTCTAAATCAAACAAACTATTTGCTCTCACCGTGCAGGTACAGATGAACACAGAAGAAGGTCTCTCTTCAACTTCTCAGAACCAGACTCCAGTCCAGTTTCCATTATCCATTTTCAAATGCCATATTCAGTCCTTAAACCTTGTGTCCTTCCCTTTTTTCTCTAGACACTGTCTTCTCCAAGGTCGGACAGAACCATTTCCTTTTCACAAATCTCTCACACAAATCTCTCATCCTTAGTGTCTCACTGATGTGGTGCAGATGAAAACAGAAGAGGCTCTCTCTTCATTCTCTTTGACACAAAACCAGTCCATTTCCATAATCTGTTTTCCATTTCCAGTCAACCTTTTCTCTGAACACTTTCACTGCTGTGGTGCAGTTTCTTACCACAGCAGCCTATATCAGGATCCTGCATCTCTCTCTCTCTCTCTCTTTCTCTGCAGAACTGCCTGCACAATCTTCCTCATCACTCTCCAGATAGGGAAAGACATGACCAGCCCTGGGGACAAATTGCTGGCAGCCCTTAGGCAGGCCCTTTCCCAGCCTTGCAGCCCCATTCTCTGCATATGGGTTGGAGCTCCCCTTCCTCTGTAGGGGCTCCCACCAAACTGACAGAGAAATCAAAAGTCCTTCTCTTTTGGGAGCTTTCTGACAACTCCCCATTGGCTGGAGCCACTGTCTCTCTCTCTCAAAAATTAATATATATGGGACTCCCTCAATACCGGATTGATTATCCCTTTCCCCAGCTTTTCCCCCCAAAAGTCCTTTCAGCAGTCCCACTATTCTCCTGGTAAATACTGGCCCTTTGGTTGGCTACACAGACATCACATGGCTGCAATCATGGCTGCTGGCATACACAGTCCCAATGAAGTCCTTACACAGTCCCAGCGTTAAAATATCCCTGCAGCCAAAGTAATCATTTTTATCTTTAGTGGGCCCCACAGATATGTAGCAGTACATTTGTCCTTTCCAACAGTTGCAGCATTTAACATCTTTTTTCATCCTAACTCTTGTCTCTGCTGCCATTCTGAACTGTCCCCAGGCAGCCCATTCAGAAACATATGACAGATTAAATGTTCCCCACATTTGCAACATTTTTGCAACCAAAATATACGTCTCCATTCTATAGTAGCCCCACCATCTTATAGCAGCCCCCTTACTCTGAGAACTCTCTTCACCATTAAAACATTTTATTTGGTTTTTTTCCTATCACTAGTTCTGATTTGTATAGCCCCCAGGCACTGGACAGACTAAGCGGCCAATAAAAGAAAAGCACTTCTGTGTAGGCACAGAGTGCAGGCCCTGCAGCAGCGTGCAAATTCAGGCAAAGGCTCACAAGTTAGCTCCTCTGGCCCTGATTTCACCTGCAGAACAAAAGAAAAATGCAGAGGCCGGATGGAGAATTCTCGGGACTACTTGGGACTGATGCCAGCAGTGGAGCAGAAACTGGGGACTCTACAGGGAAAATTGGAACACCAAGGAATTCCCTGATGGGGCAAACAGGTAAACCCCTGAACAGGGGGTTACATTATCCTTCATTTTTTTCTGTAGACCCTACTTGATCTATGGCGCAGTCTGTTCTCTTCCTTTCTCTTCCTTTCCCCTACAATCCCCTAAGCATTTTTATACACCACCGCTTTTTTCACCCCCACTGCATCCACTGGAAGGCTGTTCCAGGTATCCATCACCATTTCTGTGAAGAAGTACTTGCTCACATCCTTCTGGAATTTATCCCCCTTCAGCTTCATAGCATGCCCCTTATTCTAGAGCACCTTTTTCTCTGTAAAATACCCCCTCCAGTACCTTATTAAACCCAATGAAGTATTTAATGGTCTTCATCATATCCCCCTTCTCCCTCTTCTCCTCCATGGAGTACATATTTAGATCTTTTAGCTTCACCTCCTAGGACTTTTGATGAAGACCCTGCACCATTTTGGTAGCCCTTCTCTGGACCGCTTCCACTCTGTCTATGTCCTTCCTGATATGTGATCTCCAGAACTGGACACAGTACTCAAGGTGGTATCTTACAAATTATCTATATAGGGGCAGAACTACCTTCTTCTTCTTGCTGGCAATACCCCTTCTTATGCACCTTAGCATCCCACTAGCCCTTCTGACTGCTTTGTCATACTTACTGGACACCTTTGAGTCACCTGATAGAAATACCTCCAGGTCTCTTTCCTGCTTGGTCATTGTCAGTATCGCTTCACACCTTTTGTACTCTACCCCTAGTTTCTATGGCCTAAGTGCATTATTTTGCACTTTTTTACATTAAACCCCAGCTGCCATACCCTTGACCACTCCTGTAATTTTTTCAGATCTCTGCCAATTCAATTCACCCCCAACCCTGGAGTGTCCACACTGTTATAGATCTTTGCATCATCCACAGAGAGGCTGACCTTCCCTTCAAGTTCCTCCACTATGTCACTTATAAAGACATTAAAGAGAACCAGTCCCAGCACTGATCCCTGAGGTATTCTGCTGGTCACCATCCCTTCCTTGGAGAAAACTCCATTTACAACTACTCTCTGTGTCCTATCCCCTTACCAGTTCTTACCCAGGTTACCCCTTTGTTACCCCAAGTTACCCAACTTGCTTACCAGTCTCCTGTGTGGAATAGTGCTGAATGCCTTGCTGAAATCCAGGTAAGCCATGTCCCATGTTCCTCCCTGATCCAACTCCCTTGGTCGCCCAGTTAAATAAATCTATTACATTTGTTTGTCATGACCTTCCCCCTGTGAAACCATGCTGTCATGGATCCTGTAATCCACTGGATATAAGATATTCCACAATCCTTTCATTTAGTAATGTTTCCATTAACTTACCCACCACTGCTATCAGGCTGACAAGCCTATAATTGGCTGCCTCTTTCTTGCTGCCACTTTTGTGAAGTGGGACTACATCTTCCCTTCTTAAGTCCTCCAGGACCATGCAGGTCTCCAGTGATCTGTTAAATAGATCTGTTAGAGGTGCAGCTAATGCCTCCATGAGCTCCCTCAGCACCCTTGAATGTTCCCTATCTTACCCCATAGCTTTGTCTACCTTTGGGTTAGCAAGTGCTATCCAGACTTTCTCCTCAGAAAATGGACAAATGTATATTTCCCAGCCATCAAAGCTCCTGACACCTTTTTATCATCCCTCCCCTTCCCCTTCTACTGTGAACACTGAGGAGCAGTATTTGTTCAACATGTTTGCCCTTTCTTGATCCCCCTCCACACAGTCACTCCCTCCCTCCTTAACCATATAATCCCTCCATTAGTCTTATTTTTTTGCAAACATACCTACAAAATTTCTTGTCCCTTTTTGATACTCCCTGAGCTTTTCTTTCCTCATTTTATGTCTTTACACTCCTTGCTGCATTGCCTGTCTCCCTGTGCTTTCCTTGATACACTTCCCCATCTTCATTTCTCTGGGTCTCCTTATACCTTCTGAATGCTACTCTTTTAGCCTTTACTTTTTCTGCTACCTCCTTCGAGAACCATAGCATCTTCTCTTCCTTTTACTTTTAGTTTCTTGCTTAACCCAGTAGTTTGTTGCCTTCACTATGCCCTCTTTTAGTTTGGCTCACTTTTTCTCACTACCCCCAGTCATCTCCTCCTGCCAGAACGTTCCTGAAGCATTAACCCATCTTCGTAAAATCACCCCTTCTGAAGTCCTGGACTCTCACAATTGTGTGGTTGGATTCTGCAGCTGTTCTTATGTTGAATTATACTGTATGATGATCACTGGTCCCAAGATGGCTTCCTATCTTGATGTCTGCAACACTGTCCCTGTTAGTAAGCACCAGGTCCAGTATTGCCCTGGCATGAGTGGATTCAGTGACTAGTTGCTCTAGGAACACCTCCTGCAGGAAGCCAGGATGTCTCTGCTTCTAACTGAAGCTGCAGCAGGGAGGCTTCAATCTACATATAGCAGACTGAACTGCCCCCCAAGCAGCACCTCCCCCTTTTCAGCCATTTTTCCAATTTATTTTAACATGTCCTTATCTAAGTCCTCCCCCTCCTGTGCTGGAGGCCTGTAGTGCACACCCGTCCCAATAGTGGATCCTTTTCCCAACTCAAGGGTGACCCACAACACCTCTGCACCACCCTTGAGTTCCCTGTATTTCTGTTGCTTGTATGCTTTCCTTTACATAAAGCATTACTCCTCTCCTTTCCTTCCTACCCTTTCCCTTCTGAACATCTTGTAGCCTGGTATGACCATATCCCAGTCATGGTTGTCATTGTACCTTGAGTTGGTAATGGTCACAATAGCAAGACTGGCCTGCACTATGATGGCCTCTAGGTCTAGGATCTTAGTTCCCAGACTTCTAGCATTACCACACATGGCTTTCCAGATTTTGTTAGCTTTTTGCTCGTCATGTCCCCTTTTTCCTTTTGTTACTTCGTCCTCCTTCTTTTGACTGCTTCTTTTCCCCTTTCCTCTTTTGCTAACACCCTACTTTTTTAATTAAACTGCACGGTGGTGGGACTCTCACCCCACAGGATCTCCCTACTCTCTATCTCAGCCTGTGAGGGAAGGTAGTTTCTGCCTTCCTTTTTTTCTTCACCAACCCTCTCAGCTAGTTTTAACATTCATTGATGTAATGTTTAATCCATCCACTGAGAAATGTGTCTTCCCTCCTGGAGGGATGCAGACCATCATCACTGTATAGGCTGTTATCCTTCCAGGTGGGCTCTCTGTTCTCCATATAGCTGTACCCCTCCTCTCTGTACCATTCTTTCAATCATGAGTTGAAGGCCTTGGTTTAGAGCTCCCTCTCCTTCCCCAATTGTAGACAGGCAGCATCTCTGTAAATCTATACAGCATGTTACCTGTTTAAGACTTCTGCCTAGCTCCCTAATCTCCCCCTGCACTGTTCCTACCCTGTCTCTAGCCAGGTCATTTGTCTCTAGGTGGACATATAAAAAGACAGTAATACCTCCATCCTTCTTCTATCAATCCCCTTCCTATACAGACGAGCATCCTGCTTGCCTTACTGTAGGCCTTGTTATACTGGCTTGATTGTTTTAGTTAGTCACTGATGATGACCCTACAGTTGGTCTCTTTCCTTAGAGGGTGTGTCCACCTTCAACCCCCCATCCAGTATTGTGCTCTGTGGTTCTTTTCCCCTACATGCATCAACTTGCACTTTTTGGCATTAAATTTCAACTGCTAAACCTTTAACCACCTCTTTAACTTTTGCAAGTCTCACTGCATCTCTCTGACCCCCTCCTCACTGTCTACCCTACCACAGAGCTTAGTGTCATCTGAGAAGAGATGCATCATGCCCTGGATTCCTTCCCTCATGTGACTGCAGAATGTATTGAAATGGACAGGACCCAGGACCAATCCTTGTGGCACCCCACTGGTGATCTTTCTCTCTTCTGATTTGACTCCATTAACAATAACCCTTTACTGTTTCCTTTCCAGCCAGTTTGTCATCCCATCTATCTTTGTCCTTCACTGCACCCAGATTCACTAGTTTCTTCAGCAACCTTCACTGAGGCACTGAGATGTATATATATTTTTATTTATTTATTTCAGATTCAAATTAATACCTTTGAACCAGGGATTGTTTTCAAAGGTTCCAAGTCAGAGCGAGACAGCACAATACAATAGAATACAATACAATATAATACAATAGAATGCAATACATGTGTTACAGATCAAGTAAGAGGAATAATCATCAAATAAAATATGTTTGCTGGGATACAATTGTTGACAAAGAATGAGAACAATTACATGATTTCAAATGACTGCAGAGTTACCACTTGAAGGACACAGCAGTAAACAACTCTTAGTCAGTGTGGTACAGCCCTTATGTAAATGCCAGGTATTAGGGTAGGAAGGGCCTCCTGGTGAAGAGAAAGGAGGAGCTGGAGCAGCCAGAGACAGCATTGTCATGGTATAGTCATATTGGCAGGGCAGAGAAGTGTGTGTGGGAGGGACGAGGTGGTGGTAGGAAAGGGGGGAGGTAAGAGGTGGGTAGGTCAGGTGTGGGGTGGGTGATAAAGACGGAGTGGGATTTGGCCAGAGGTAGCTGGTGGCATGTTAATAGCGAGTCTTTAGGCTAGCTAGAGTTATGTATTGCAGGAAAAAGTGTTTTCAAGGGCAAGGTGAGAGCAAAGCCAAGATTTGACTTGACTGGGTTTTTCACAGTCACAGAGTGCAAAGGGCAGGTCATTGAACCAGTTGGGTCCTCGATATGAGATGGATCTCTGAGCCAGTGTGGTGTGCTTGAAAGGCAATAGTAGCCCACCTTTAGCTGCACTTCTAGTGTTGACACTGGAATGCTCATAATTGAACAGGGAGGAGGTTGAGTCAGGGGTTTGGCCAAGTAAGGATTGTTTTACCAGCAGGCAGGTCTGGTACTGGGCCCTGGATTTGAAGGGGAGCTATTCATTTTCTTTGTATAAGGTCCAGGTATGGGTGAGATGGTCATCCCTTATGACCAGATGGCATGCTTTGTTGAGTAGTGTCATGACCGTCTTTAAAATGGTGTAAGAGCCAGTGCCATAGATGACGAGGGTCCATTCTATGGTTGATAATACTAAGAAGTGTGTAACTAGCTTTAAGGCATCCAGGGTCATGGACTGTCTGTGGCAATATAGGACACCTAGATTTGTGTTAGCCATTTTGACCACATGGTCGATGTGCTTAGAGAAGTTGAGGGTGCCATCTAGGTGAACACCTAGTTATTAGAAGGTGGATACTTGTTCCACAGTGTCCCTCTTGGAGCTATGAATCAAGAGTGGGCCAAACTTTTTTTTTTGCTCTGAGGGACAATGAAGAACATGCGCTTCATCTTTTTATAGCTGAGCAGCAGTTAGTTCTTAGTGAACCACTGCTCAAGTCTATGGAGTTATCTTGCAGCTCAGCAGTGATTGTGGTCAGTTGTTTGCTGGATACTGAGATGACGGCATCATCAGCATACAGTACTGACTGTGCTGGGCAGTTAGAGGGTAAGTCATTGATGAATAAGCCAAAGAGAAGTGGCCCAAGAATATACAATTGGGGACTCCAAGGTTCACTTCCCTATGTTCTGAGATCTGGCCACTCATTCTCACACATTGTGTTCTGTGTGAGAGATAACTGCAGAACCAGGCCACAGTGTCTGTGAATAGGCCAGTAGATAAGAGGCAGTTTAGTAGCAGGTAATGATTAACAGTATCAAATGCCTTTGTGGGGTCTAGAAATCTAGATCCCACAGTGTGACCATAGTCAAGGGCATTATAAATCTGAGAGGTGTAATCAATTAGTGCAGTGTGGGTTGAGTGTTTTTTCCAGAACCCTTGCTGTCAGTTACGAAGAAGGTTATTTTTGTCCAGGTATTCAGTGAGTTGGTCTGTGACCACTCACTCCAAGGCTTTGGAAGGGGGGGTAGAATGGAGATAGGTCCATAATTGGAGAGGTTTGTTCTATCCTGATTTAAAAACTGGGGTGACAAGTGACACCTTCCACTTGTCAGGGAACACACCAGTTCTAAGTGAAACATTAAATATTTTTGAGATAGGGCTATCATATTCATGTCTACTTGGTCATTCCCCATCCTAGTCTTTCCTAGAGCCCACTTGACGTACCTGATAGTCTCTTCATGGGAGACCACTCTGAAATAGAAAGGAGGGGCTCCATTGCTACAGGGAGCTTGCTTGCTTGCTACGGGGAGTTCTCCTTGAGAAACATGGACGAGGTAGTTACAAGGAAGCACAGAGCTTAGGTCAGTGAACACTCAGTTGAAAGCATCTGCAATATCCCTCAGCTCCTGGAGGGTCTCTGAGTCTATTATAATGAGGTCCAATGGTGCTCTGGATGTCTTTCCAGTGAGGGATTTTACAGAGCTCCAAAAATCCTTCCCACGTTCACAGTTTCTGGTGAGGAGTTCTTTGTAGTAGGATGCCTTGGCAAGCTGAATAAGCTTTGTGCACTTATTACATGCAGCCTTACAGGCAGTTAGGTTTCCAAGGGCCCTTGTTGCCTTTGCCTTGTGCCAAAGGTTGTCCCTCAGGTGCATGAGCTCAATGAGGGAGCCTGTGAGCCATGGTCTAGCTGAGCCTCTAGTCTTGTTAGTCCTAAAGGGTGCAAAGATATTGCAGGCCTTAGTGAAACCCTGTATGAAGAATTCATGGGCCTGGTTGCTGTCCACGGTGGTTACTAGTGGTGACCAGTCAATGAGCCTCAGATGTAGTTTTAAGGCATCAGACTGCCCTGCTCTGAGCTTATGATTTCTCTTGACCATTGGAGGACACTTTGTGAACTTGTTTGTCCAGGTGCACAAGACCATTAAGTGATCACTGAGGGAGTCAGGTAGGACTGACACCTCAGTGATGTGCTCTGGACATGAGGTGAGGAGTCAATCTATGAGTGTACTTGTGCACATTTCATAGTTATATCTGGTTGCCTGTGTTACCATCTGAGTCAGGTATAGGCCAGATATCTGGTCCCTGGCCATGGAGGCATCTTGTGATTGCCAGTTTGTATTGAAGTCCCCTAGGATGACTTGCTCTCACTTATGCTTGAGCTGTTCCTGGTTACTTATGAACTGCTGAAATCCTGGTGGTGCATTTGTCTGGAGGGTATAGAGATGGTAGAGAGTAACAGGACTTTATTTTGTTGTCCTATGCTGAACTTAATGGTTAGTATCTGGGTTTCCTTCGTATTCAGGCTGCTTGGTAGTACTCATCCTCTGATGGTGTTCCTAAGGTATACCAAGCAACTGCTCCCCATTTGGATAGTCAATACTGGCAGAAAATGATATAACCATTCAGAGCAACTGTGGCATCACTGACCTTAGGTGAGAGCCAGGTCTCGGTTAGTGCGATAATATCCGGTTTGGTTACCTCTACCCAGGCCTGGAATTGAGAAAGCTTAGGCAGGAGGCTGCCTATGTTTAGTGAGACAATCTTAAGTTGGCCAGATTTCATTTGTGTGTTTAAAACTTGGGTCCTGGATTGGGGTTCACATTACCTGATATTAGTAACATTATCAGGATCATCTTTCGTAAGAAACGGGACCAAGTTATCCAGTTAGATCCTATTGTTTTTGTTTTTAGGTTGCTTAGGGTCAGTGGTGGGGGTAGGGTGCAACTGTAGAGTAGGGCAGCTACTGGGAGATTGTGTGGTGTCAGCATTTTAAAGGTTTGTGGCTGTTGTTTAGATGCAATAGGCTAGTGGGGTACTGTAGTTGTTCCACTTGAAGTGAAGTTTTGATGCAGGGGGGCGCCTCTGTGCATAGGAAGGAACAGGATCAATGTTTTATTCTCTGTGCACCTGACAACTCCAAAATAGGTGGCAAGAAAATACAGTGAAAGCAGCATTTTTATAGGGGTCTGCATCTTGGTGATTTAGGATGGAGAAACAACTACACTGGGAATTGTGGGCTGGTAGTGTAACCCATGGTCTTGTTGGTTGGCAATAATTTCCAGCCAGATGAGCCGTGATCAATGTGGTCCAAAATTTGTCAGTGGTCTGTTGTAAATGTGGGGAGGCCCTGACTATGTATTTTACCATGTGGAGGGGGGGAATGGTTATGTCAGAAGGCTGAAGAGGGGTTGCATGTTGCCAGAATTAGGATAAGGATTGCAGGAACCTATCATACAATCGTACCCCCAAGATAGACTAGTGGTCAGGGTACTCTGTTCCGGTGCAGAGCATTGCAGGTTCACATCCAGACAGGACAGAATGTGGAAGCATCAAGGGATATTACCAGAAAATAGGGTAGCCAGAAAGGTGAACTGGTCATACAGGAGGCAAGAAGAGGCAAGGTGATGAGTCAGAGTATTCATGAGCAGAAGCAGTAGCAATAAGCTCAAGGGCAACTCCTAGTGATGACATAGTATAACAAACTAATGGGAAATTGGGGAGTTAGGTTCTGCTCAACATATAGTCACATGATCAGTCCAATGATCCCTCTGAGGTATAAATCAAAGGCCAACCCAGGGTAGGGATGGATGGGGAAGTCAATGTGAAGCGTCAACAGTCTACCATAGTAAGATGGTGTGTAAAAGTTGCAACACTGCTAAGAGGCTTTGTTTTCTAATACCTTGTTTCTGTGTGCTGCAAGCTGCTCTGTGTGCTGTACACTCCACTGTGAGTCTGAGGTAAAATGGAGGATTCTCATTTCTGTGTGCTGCAAGCTGCTCTGTGTGACGTACACTCCACTGGGAGTGCTGAGCTAAAATGGAGGATTCTTGTTTCTATGTGCTGCAAGCTGCTCTGTGCGATTTACACTCCACTGGGAGTGCTGAGGTAAAATGGAGGATTTTTGTTTCTGTGTGCTGTAAGCTGCTTTGTGCAATGTACACTCCACTGGGAGTCTGAGGTAAAATGGAGGTGCCTTGTTTCTGTGTGCTGCAAGCTGCTCTGTGCGATGTACACTCCACTGGGAGTGCTGAGGTAAAATGGAGGATTCTGATTTCTGTGTTCTGCAAGTTGCTCTGTGTGATGTACACTCCACTGGGAGTACAGAGTTAAAATGGAGGATTCTTGTTTCTGTGTGCTGTAAGCTGCTCTGTGCAATGTACATTCCACTGGAACTCTGAGGTAAAATGGAGGAGTCTGGTTTCTGTGTGCTGCAAGCATCTTTGTGTGGTGTACACTCCAATGGGAGTGCAGAGGTAAAATGGATGATTCTTGTTTCTGTGTGCTGCAAGCTGCTCTGTGTGATGTACACTCCACTGGGAGTGCTGAGGTAAAATGGATGTGCCTTGTTTCTGTATGCTGCAAGCTGCTCTGTGTGATGTACAGTCCACTGGGAGTGCAGAGGTAAAATGGAGGATTCTTGTTTCTGTGTGCTTTAAGATGCTCTGTGCAATGTACACGCCACTGAGAGTCTGAGGTAAAATGGAGGATTCTCATTTCTGTGTGCTGCAAGCTGCTCTGTGTGGTGTACACTCCACTGGGAGTGCTGAGGTAAAATGGAGGATTCTTGTTTCTGTGTGCTGCAAGCTGCCCTGTGCGATGTACACTCCACAGGGAGTGCTGATGTAAAATGGAGGATTCTTGCTTCTGTGTGCTGCAAGCTGCCCTTTGTGATGTGCACTCCACTGGGAGTGCTGAGGAAAAATGGAGGATTCTTGTTTCTGTGTGCTGCAAGCTGCCCTGTGAGACATACACTCCACTGGGAGTGCTGAGGTAAAATGGATGATTCTTGTCTCTGTGTTCTGCAAGTTACCCTTTGTGATGTACACTCCACTGGGAGTGCAGAGGTAAAATGGAGGATTCTTGTTTCTGTGTGCTGCAAGCTGTTCTGTACGATGTGCACTCCACTGGGAGTGCTGAGGTAAAATGGAGGATTCTTGTTTCTGTGTGTTGCAAGCTGCTCTGTGCGATGTACACTCCACTGGGACTGCTGAGGTAAAATTTAGGATTCTTGTATCTGTGTGCTGCAAGTTGCCCTGTGTGATGTACACTCCACTGGGAGGGCAGAGGTAAAATGGAGATGCCTTGTTTCTGTATGCTGCAAGCTGCTCTGTGCAATGTACACTCCACTGGGAGTACTGAGGTAAAATGGAGGATTCTTTTTTCTGTGTGCTGTAAGCTGCTCTGTGCAATGTACATTCCACTGGAACTCTGAGGTAAAATGGAGGATTCTGGTTTCTGTGTGGTGCAAGCTGCTCTGTGTGGTGTACACTCCACTGGGAGTGCAGAGGTAAAATTTAGGATTCTTGTATCTGTGTGCTGCAAGTTGCCCTGTGTGATGTACACTCCACTGGGAGGGCAGAGGTAAAATGGAGATGCCTTGTTTCTGTATGCTGCAAGCTGCTCTGTGCGATGTACACTCCACTGGGAGTACTGAGGTAAAATGGAGGATTCTTTTTTCTGTGTGCTGTAAGCTGCTCTGTGCAATGTACATTCCACTGGAACTCTGAGGTAAAATGGAGGATTCTTGTTTCTGTGTGCTGCAAGCTGCTCTGTGCGATGTACACTCCACTGCGAGTCGGAGGTAAAATGGAGGACTCTTGTTTCTGTGTGCTGCAAGCTGCTCTATGCAATGTACAGTCCACTGGGAGTGCTGAGGTAAAATGGAGGATTCTTGTTTCTGTGTGCTGCAAGCTGCTCTGTGTGGTGTACACTCCACTGGGAGTGCTGAGGTAAAATGGAGGATTCTTGTTTCTGTGTACTGCAAGCTGCCTTGTGTGATGTACACTCCACTGGGAGTGCAGAGGTAAAATGGAGGATTCTTGTTTCTGTGTGCTGCAAGCTACCCTGTGTGATGTACACTCCACTAGGAGTGCTGAGGTAAAATGGAGGATTCTTGTTTCCGTGTGCTGTAAGATGCTGTATGCAATGTGCACTCCACTGGGAGTCTGAGGTAAAATGGAGGATTCTTGTTTCTGTGTGCTGCAAGCTGCCCTGTGCAATGTACACTTCACTGGGAGTGCAGAGGTAAAATGGATGATTCTTTTCTCTGTGTGCTGCAAGTTGCCCTTTGTGATGTACACTCCACTGGGAGTGCAGAGGTAAATTGGAGGATTCTTGTTTCTGTGTGCTGTAAGATGCTCTGTGCAATGTACACTCCACTGGGAGTATGAGGTTAAATGGAGGATTCTCATTTCTGTGTGCTGCAAGCTGCTCTGTGTGGTGTACACTCCACTGGGAGTGCTGAGGTAAAATGGAGGATTCTTGTTTCTGTGTGCTGCAAGCTGCCCTGTGCGATGTACACTCCATTGGGAGTGCTGAGGTAAAATGGAGGATTCTTGTTTCTGTGTGCTGTAAGATGCTCTGTGCAATGTACACTCCACTGGGAGTCTGAGGTAAAATGGAGGATTCTCATTTCTGTGTGCTGCAAGCTGCTCTGTGTGGTGTACACTCCACTGGGAGTGCTGAGGCAAAATGGAGGATTCTTGTTTCTGTGTGCTGCAAGCTGCCCTGTGTGATGTACACTCCACTGGGAGTGCTGAGGTAAAATGGAGGATTCTTGTTTCTGTGTGCTGCAAGCTGCTCTGTGTGATGTACACTCCACTGGGAGTGCTGAGGTAAAATGGAGGATTCTGATTTCTGTGTTCTGAAAGCTGCTCTGTGTGATGTACACTCCACTGGGAGTGCTGAGGTAAAATGGATGATTCTTGTTTCTGTGTGCTGCAAGTTGCCCTTTGTGATGTACACTCCACTGGGAGTGCTGACATAAAATGTAGGATTCTTATTTATGTGTGCTGTAAGCTGCTCTGTACAATGTACTCCCCACTGGGAGTATGAGGTAAAATGGAGGATTCTGGTTTCTGTGTGCTGCAAGTTGCGCTGTGCGATGTACACACCACTGTGAGTGCTGAGGTAAAATGGAGGATTCTTGTATCTGTGTGCTGCAAGCTGCTCTGTGTGATGTATACTTCACCGGGAGTGATGAGGTAAAATGGAGGATTATTGTTTCTGTGTGCTGCAAGCTGCCTTGTGTGGTGTACACTTCACTGGAAGTGCTGAGGTAAAATGGAGGATTCTTGTTGCTGTGTGCTGTAAGATGCTCTGTGCAATGTACACTCCACTGGGAGTCTGAGGTTAAATGGAGGATTCTTATTTCTGTGTGCTGCAAGCTGCTCTGTGTGGTGTACACTCCACTGGGAGTGCTGAGGTAAAATGGAGGATTCTTGTTTCTGTGTGCTGCAAGCTGCCCTGTGCGATGTACACTCCACTGGGAGTGCTGAGGTAAAATGGAGGATTCTTTTTTCTGTGTGCTGTAAGATGCTCTGTGCAATGTACACTCCACTGGGAGTCTGAGGTAAAATGGAGGATTCTTGTTTCTGTGTGCTGCAAGCTGCTCTGTGTGGTGTACACTCCACTGGGAGTGCTGTGGCAAAATGGAGGATTCTTGTTTCTGTGTGCTGCAAGCTGCCCTGTGTGATGTACACTCCACTGGGAGTGCTGAGGTAAAATGGAGGATTCTTTTTTCTGTGTGCTGTAAGATGCTCTGTGCAATGTGCACTCCACTGGGAGTCTGAGGTAAAATGGAGGATTCTTGTTTCTGTGTGCTGCAAGCTGCTCTGTGTGGTGTACACTCCACTGGGAGTGCTGAGGTAAAATGGATGATTCTTGTTTCTGTGTGCTGCAAGCTGCCCTGTGCGATGTACACTTCACTGGGAGTGCAGAGGTAAAATGGATGATTCTTTTCTCTGTGTGCTGCAAGTTGCCCTTTGTGATGTACACTCCACTGGGAGTGCAGAGGTAAAATGGAAGATTCTTGTTTCTGTGTGCTGCAAGCTGTTCTGTACGATGTACACTCCACTGGGAGTGCTGAGGTAAAATGGAGGATTCTTGTTTCTGTGTGCTGCAAGCTGCTCTGTGCTATGTACACTCCACTGGGAGTCTGAGATAAAATGGAGGTGCCTTGTTTCTGTGTGTTGCAAGCTGCTCTGTGTGATGTACACTCCACTGGGAGTGCTGAGGTAAAATGGAGGATTCTGATTTCTGTGTTCTGCAAGCTGCTCTGTGTGATGTACACTCCACTGGAAGTGCAGAGGTAAAATGGAGGTGCCTTTTTTCTGTGTGCTGCAAGTTGCCCTTTGTGATGTACACTCCACTGGGAGTGCTGACATAAAATGTAGGATTCTTATTTATGTGTGCTGTAAGCTGCTCTGTGCAATGTACACCCCACTGGGAGTATGAGGTAAAATGGAGGATTCTGGTTTCTGTGTGCTGCAAGCTGCTCTGTGTGGTGTGCACACCACTGGGAGTGCTGAGGTAAAATGGAGGATTCTTGTATCTGTGTGCTGCAAGCTGCTCTGTGTGATGTATTGTTCACTGGGAGTGATGAGGTAAAATGGAGGATTCTTGTTTCTGTGTGCTGCAAGCTACCTTGTGTGGTGTACACTTCACTGGAAGTGCTGAGGTAAAATGGAGGAATTTGATTTCTCTGTTCTGCTAGCTACTCTGTGTGATGTACACTCCACTGGGGGTGCTGAGGTACAATGGAGGATTCTTGTTTCTGTGTGCTGCAAGCTGCTCTTTGTGGTGTACACTCCACTGGGAGAGCCGAGGTAAAATGAGAGATTCTTGTTTCTGTTTGGTGCAAGCTGCTCTGTGCGATGTACACTCCACTGGGAGTGCTGAGGTAAAATGGAGGATTCTTGTTTCTGTGTGTTGCAAGCTTCTCTGTGCAATGTACACTCCACTTGGAGTGCTGAGGAAAAATGGAGGATTCCGTGAAAGCCTTGCTGAAATCAATGTTGAGTTAATCTATAGCATGACTCTGATCCACTACTCTGATTACCCAGTCAAAGAATACTATCAGATTGGTCTGACAACACCTCCTTGCCATGAACTCAGATTTCAGCTGTAACAGTGACACCTATGGTGGTCCAAGAAGGTTTGCAAGGGCATGTTATATGTATGAGTTAGACCACTAGGCATTAGCATGACAATGGTGGGCATGGGTTGTTCAGAGGTAGGACAAAGGATGGAAATTGTGGGCAGAGACATGATAGGGGTCAGGATGAAGACCCTATTGCTCATGTGCCCCATGCCCCCAATAAAAGCCCCATGACCTGAATAAAACTAAGTTGGCTGACAAGGCTAGGATTCTGGCAGGTTTGGAAGGGGAGATTTCAGCAAGGCATATAAATACTTAAAACATATTAAAAATAAAAACACTCATAATTGAACTTGGATGAACAATACACATTACTCTCCCAAGCAACAGAGAATTACTCTTTCTAGTAAAAGAGAACCCACTAACATACCATATGAATTTAAAATGTCCATTTGTCTTAGAGATGTAACTCCAGCTGCACTCTTTAAATATAGTACAGTATTGGAGTTCTATAATAATAGCAGGCTTTCCTTTAATAATCACATTTCATGGTTGGTAAGCAGAGTAACCATTATGCTAAATCAATTAAAATGCATTCATCCTTAAGGTGACCTTCAGATAGTACAAACAGAGGACAACTCACATGCTTCTAGTCTTTGATTTTTCTAATGTCAACAGAGGCACCCGGACTGGTAGTTATTTGAAAAAAGGAGTAGGTTGTCTGGGAAGAGCAAACAGAATAATTCAAGAAATTTACTGTGGGAAACAGGTGATTATGTAAGCAATACCTCATTATAGGGTATTTTTTTTTTTTAAAACTAATGTGCACACTGGATGAACTTGATGGCACAGGACCAACAAACAAGTGCCTTTCAGTACAGAATGATAATGCATTTATTTTCAAGAAACCCATGCCCTGGAGTGGGTTATTGTCCTTATGAAAACGAAAAAAAAATTAAAAAAAGGTTTTATTTTCCTTTAGTAATGCTATTGCTAGTTAGAATATGTAAGTTTAGGAATGAATGCTGAATGCCTTTAAATGGCCCCAGGAAGTGTGGTCATCTGGAAAAAATGTATGCCAAGTGTTGGGTAAAAATGGTATATTTTTATTTAGTTAGGCTGTTTCTAGTTAGAGTAGTATACTTTAGTAATGAACTATGCTGTTTCTTGGAAATAAAAGCAGCAGTGCAATGAAGAATGTTTTCAACAAAGGCAGCTCCTACTCTAATTAATAAAGCAATATTTGCATACCTGTACTGGTCCAGTCTCCTTTTCTAGGTACCTCTTATGCTGCACAGCATGAGGTTGTTGTTTTTTTCTCTGATTCTAAATCTTAGCATGTCTACAATAGTGTTCCTTTGCCAAATGTGGCAGCCATCTGTTTGTTATTTTTTGAGAAAAAACTAAAATCAAACATTCATAAAATACTAATTTTTTGTGGAACGAGCACATTTTACTACCAATAATTCTGCAAGATTCCTCAAATATTTTATAGTTAAAAAATGTATTGTAGGGTGAAATTTTTGCCCAATTTAACTGTGTTGCTGCTTTAATCAATGGTCAGGTGATCTGTTTCAACTAATGATTTTTTTTTATATTTGATCACTTCCTTTTACCCCGGACTGTGCAGTAAATACAGAGATTATGGATTGGAAATATCTTCAACATTTTTAAGAAAGAACATGACACATTATGAAGACCCTTGCACATCACTGTTGCTAAATGAAATGTACTTTTATTCCACAATAGGATTACACCTGTGAGGGTATATAAATGAAAGGGTTGGGGTGTGGTATAATGTTATGTCCATTTAGTAATGCCCAATAGGATTGCAGATGACCATAAGGTGGTATTTAATGCTACTTCTGCCATACTGGAGTAACATCATGCATCCCCTTCAAAACTTGATCTGTTCTGCGTGTTTTAATGTTTTAAGAAACTGTTAAGATTAGGTAAGTCTATCCTAGGTTCATGACAATGTTTTGATTGAAAAATATTTTTCTTAAATAAATAAGTGTTTAGGGGTTATGGCGGAACTGATGACAATCCACACATTTCCAAGGACTACTAACATAAAGTGCTACCCACTACCATGCTGAACAACACTGGATCTTTCAACATGCTGTGGTACACTACAAGGCCATGCAAGGGACATCAGATATTGAGCAATAAATACTGACTGTTGTAATACTTCTGTCTTCCTGTAGGTGGCTTTGATTCTTTGTTCTGTCTGGTGGGCTTGCTAACCCCGGACAACCTGGAATATACATTACAAGCAACACCCAAGGCACATCTCTGTCTGTTTAAATAAAATGTATTTTATTTAACATCACTACTGCAACACTCCCCCACACACATCGCAAGCATGCCCAGCAGTGAACAGATCACATTTATCATTTTTCCATTATCACAACCCGTCCCAACCTCACATACTTCAATACCATATTGTTTCTCAGTGTCACGTTATCCCTGATAATAAGTGGTACTCATTTGTTATTATTTGGTTTTACTGTACCATGGTAGTGATGGCATTTATGTATACATTTTCTGACTGGTATTTTTTTGGTTTTAAATGAAAATAACAGAGATGGAAGTTGGTTCTCTCAAGTATGGGGGCAGTGAGGATTATCTTATTTTACTAAGCCTGAAAAGGTGGAAAACATTTGAAAAACTAATGGGGGCCCCAGGTCCGGTAATGTGAATGGTATGTATTTTGTATGCTTGACTGTGTGATCATTTCTCTCTCCCTCTCTTTCTATATATATATATATATATATATATATATATATATATATATATATTCTATGCAAAAACTTAATTAATGCATCAATTAGGGTTCTTCTTCTACAGTGACAAAAGTGAGGAAATTCACCATTAGGGTTCCCACCCATTGAACCCCACCCGCCCCCACCAACAGGCATCGGGGTGTGCGTTGGGGTCATTGGCCCTAACTCTCACCCCATACCATGTGTAAACAAGCTGAGGTGGTGCAGTGTAGAACAATGGGTGAGAGTTAGGGTCAATGACCCCAACACACACCTCGATGCCTGTTGGTGGGGTGGGGTGGGTGGGGTTCAATGGGAGGGAACCCTAATGGTGAATTTCCTCACTTTTGTCACTATAGAAGAACCCTAACTGATGCATTAATGAAGTTTTTTGCATAGAATTTCCTTAACTTTTTAGGAAAGAATAGAAAAGTAGAAAGTTGCACATGTTGGTGGGAGCACGGGGCCCTTAGGGTCCTGTGCTCCCACCAACTTGTAAGTGTTGGGCCACATTACATACCCAGTGACTAAAAAGTACATTGACAACAGCAAGGCCACCCGTCAAATGAATGTTAATCTAGTAGAGCAATAGAAAACACTGTCCACAAAACATAAATTGTGCCACACAATAACTCCGCAAAAAATATATTGTCTGACACATAAACACCACTATTGACATCTACAGGACATGCCATCATCACCCTCCAAATTTCAAGTAAAATGACTAAGCCGTGTACGAGATATAACATATCAAAATTTGACATTTTCATTCATCAGAGTGACACAGTTCTGCACCTGTTGACATTTAACACACACAAGAACTGAAAACTACATCTATGACACTATGGCTCAGCACCCTATCGATTTCAAGCCACCAGCACAATCCAAAACACTGTCCATAATTCGTAAAGTACATCACACAATATCTCCACAAAGAAAACTTTCTCTGACACGTAAGCACCAGAACTCACATCTGCAGGACATGCTGTAAACACCCTCCAAATTTCAAATAAAAAGACCAAACCATTTATGAGATATTCAATCTTAAAGATTGGTAAAATTTCCCTAACTAATCCACTATAAAAAATCTGGCCATCTTGTCCCCCCTCGTGATCAAAGATGGCAATCAAAGAATCTCACCGTCAAAGGCTCGCGATCAAATAATTTGCAGAGTCATGACCAAAGAATAAAAACTGTTCTAATTTACAAAATTAAAAGAATTGCAGTAAACCACTGCCATGGTTCATCAGAACGAAGCCCCCTTAGTAAAACCCACCCTCATTTGTCTTCCTAGGACACCCTTGGGCTGAGAAAATTGATTTTTTAATCTGGCCATCTTGTCCCTCGCTCACAATGCACGATCGCGATCAAAGAATCTTGCAATCAAAGAATCTGCAGGCTCGCAATCTAAGAAATTGCTCACTCACAAACAAAGAGCGAGGGATGAGATGGCTAGATTTAAAAATCTATTTTCTCAGCCCAGGGGCGCCCTAGGAAGTTAAATGAGGGTGGATTTTGCTCATGGGACTTCATTCTGCTCCATCTGAATAAAAAAAATGTGTTTTCAATATCCCTGGTAGACTAGTGGCCTCCCCCCGATCAAGATAAAATAGATAACAATCTCTGTATCCCTGGTAGTCTAGTGGCCCCCCTGATCTGTATTAAATTATTATTATTTGTATCCCTGGTAGTCTAGCGGCCCCCCCCATCATAATAAAATAGATTAGCATCTGCAATTTCCTGGTAGTGTAGTGGCACCGCCCCCAGCCATGCCAGCCCACCCAGCACCTCCCCACCCTTCCCCAACCGGCGACTGGCACAGCCCACCTCTCACCTCCACGGCCAATTGCTGACTGTGTGTATTATGAGGGCTAGTGCAAAGAGGCGCTCTGAAATTATTTCTGAGCGCCTCTTTGCATCAGCACTGCAGCTGCAGAAGGGAAGTCACGCATGTGCACTGAGCCCCAGTGGCCATCTTGGACACGGTGGACTGCTCTGTGTTTCACCATTAGCTCCTTGAGCTCAGCTGCAGTCATATTGGCTCTGCCAAGGTTTTTTTTTTATTATTGTTGTCATTCAAGAGAAGGCTTGTGGAACTGGAGATCATGGTCAAAAAATCAAGGGAGAGACTGTGGTGGTCACAGAAGAAGCTGTGAATTGCAAGGTAAATGTGCATCCTTGAAGGCTTGGAGTCGATAACCATTTATTACCTGGATGAGTTTCAAGAGTGTTGGTTTCTGATGGGAATGCCAGAGGTAAGACTCAGAGTTTATAAATATGTGATATAGTGTAAGCTGTAAATTTTATATAGTGTTTCTTTTCAAGAAATCTGTGCCAGGATTCACACAGATAATGCAAAGTGGGCGCAAAAGTTTGCACTGCACTTCCTGGCTGTGCTGGTGGGCAATGGAGCTATTCACAGTTGGACTGCATGGTGCACTATCCGACTGTGAATAGGGGCTGGCAAGGGTGGCACTAACCCAGGAAAAGCAGTAGAGTAACCAGTAGTGCTACCCCACAGCCAGCCAGGAGAATGGCCCATCAGCCAATAGTGCTTAGATGCTAAAGTGCTATTCATGAAAGAAGGCATGCAAAAAAGCCCATTGGGCATACAAGGTGCTAGTGGCCAGAAGCATGCCCAATATGGGCTAATTTGCATGCTATTCATGGGGCAGTGCATGACCCCCACCAGCCCAAGACCCATGCAGCCGCATTCCCCCATAAATTAGTGGTGCTCTCCCCAACCCCGATCATGGACCTGATGGTAAAAAAATACAGACCCCTATATTCCAAAGTGAAGGGTCCCACCCCGATCCCTGATTGCTGATCACCCACCCGTAAATTTAAAATAGTATTTTCCATAGTGTAGGAGCCCTCTCCAGTACCCGGTCACCCACTCGTAAATTACAAAAAGACTTTCCATACTGTAGGGTCCCACCATGTTGCCCGATCACCCACCCGATATGAAAAAGGAAATTTTTCCATTGTGTAGTGGTCTCTCCCCCCTCCTTGGTCACCAATCTCATAATAAAAATATATTCCCATACTGTAGTTGTCCCAGCCCATTCTCCAATCACCTGATCACTCATCCATAAAGTAAAAAAGTATTTTCCATAGTGTAGCGGCCCTCCCCAGTCCCTGATCACCTTATCACCCACCTGTTCAAAAGACAAATAGTTTCCATACTGTAGGGTCCCACTCTGTTGCCTGGTCACCCACCCGATATGAAATTTACCATCTTTCCACAGTGTAGCAGTCCCCCCAACCACTCTGGTAAGCACATACCACCCAGCTCCTCTTCACCCCAGCATGGCTGCCAGTTGGCAAGCAGCACAGCCCTCCTCTCACCTCCATGGCTGCAAGCTGACCGAACAACACTGTCAACCAATGACTTGTAGTGCATACAGTAAAATGTCATTGACAGTTCAGTACACTACACTATGGAAAGATGGTAAATTTCATATCAAGTGAGCGATCAGGCAACGAGGTGGGACCCTACACTATGGAAACTATTTTTCTTTTGAATGGGTGGGTGATTGAGCAATCAGGGACCGGGGTGGGCCCTACACTATGGAAAATATTTTTTTTACTTTACAGGTGGGTGATTGGGCAATCAGGGACCGGGGTGGGCCCTACACTATGAACAATACTGTTTTAAATTTATGGGTGGGTGATTGGGGACTGAGGTGGGAATACTACACTATGGAAAACTTTTTTACTATATGGGGTAGGTGATTGGGGACCTGAGAAGGGGGTTGGGGGCTGAAGTACCTCTGCCAACCACTAAGGTTATGCAGATTACTATCAGGTTTTTTCGGCAGTAGTTTGCTACACACAAGGACCTTCACAAAGGCCTTTGCATGGAGCAAATCCTTTGTGAATGGGATTGTGGGGATATGCAGGTCCCCATCCCCTCATTTGCATTACGGCACCCCTCACTACTTTGCTCAGGTCCTAACCCAGTTTGGGGGGACAAAATGGGCTTTGTGAATACCAGTTATTCACAAAACCCAGTTTGCCTTGGGCAAACAGGATCTGCGCCTGAGCAAAGCTTTGAGAATCCTGCAAGCCATTGGCTTGAAAGTAATGCACGGATGACTGAAAAGGCAATTTGCAGGTTTAGTTTAAAGATTTAGTAAGAAAATGTTTTATAAATGTTTTATGCTGCTGTATTTTTTAATTATCTTTTTAGTAACATTTAAAGAACCGCTGATATATCCATCCAGAACTCTAATGCATTCTAATTATGTTGGCAGTCTAAGGGTTAAAAATATTGACTTTGTTTTAAAGGAGTCTGCAAGTTCAGAAATGTCACATGAACATTGTCAAGGTTGTAATTGCTACATACAGGTAAAGCATAGTCAATTATCCGGTAGGCCCCCATGCCCCCGCCATGGTCAAGAAAAATACAAACACAGTTCTTGGAGGAAAATGGTCGCAGCCATGTTTATTTATTTACAATTTTAGTATTAATCGTTATTACATCTTCAATTACTTTCATTTTATACTATAGATTAATACCTGGCCTTTTAATATCGAGCAGTGGGCATTGCAGGGAGGAAGCACATACCTTGGGCCCCCCCGCACCTGCCACAATTCAGGAAGCCTTGCCGGTGCTGGACGAGGTGTCCATGTGTAGCAGTAGTGAGGTAAGTGATGTGGCCAAGGTTCTGGCAGTCATCCCCCTTCTGGCGTCACCAACCTTGCAGTCTCTGCTGCTGAGGCTGGACCTAGACCCCCCATGTGGGTGCAGGTCTTGTGATCCACCAACCTCACACCATCCAGGGGCCCTGATACCTTCAGGAGAACTGGCATCATCCCCTATTTCCCTACTACTTCTCTCATGTGCTCCTCCCGTGCCGCCATCTGGCTGCAACTGAGAGAATGCTTTCTTTTTGCTACCACTAAGAACTTTCTACCTCTGAGAGCCTACATGTTTGCTTCTGCAATTTTACCGTTACTTGATAGAGCTTTCTGTTGTTCAAGCTTGATACCTATCTTCTTAACATCCCTTTTTGGGGAGGTGAAAAACCCGGGGAAAAACCACAGTAGGGGAAAACAGAGAAAATTCACTCCCCAACTCCTAATACGGTCGCTCATAGAGAGTCAAAAAGGGGGCCCTGCTGAGCTCACCTCGCCTCCTGAGTTGCCAGGGAATGGGAGGGTGGGTGATCTGAGGGGAGGAAGAACAAGAAGGCTGAAGCTTGGATAGCCTACTGCTATATTCTTCCCCTTCCCTCGGACCCCCCCCACCGCAGAGATGCTAGCTGCCCTATTTTAGCCCATGTCCAGAGGCTGCTGACAACTCTCCTGAGCTGGTTCCCAGCAGCCTCTGGACATATGACCATGAGGGAGGGTGAAGGGGGCCCCCGGACAAAGAGACAGCTGCTACAATGGGTTGGGCAGCCTCTTCATTATCCAGTAGACCGCCTTGGCACCTGCCCCCCTTCATGGTCAAGAAAAACACAAACACAGTTCTTGGAGGAAAATGGCAGCAGCCATGTTTATTAATTTACAGTTTTGGTATTAATCTTTATTATGTCATCAATTACTTTCATTTTATACTACAGATTAATACCTGGCCTTATCAAGCAGCGGGCGTTGCAAGGAGGAAGTGCATACCTCAGGCTCCCCCGCACCTGCCACAATTCAGGGAGCCTTGTCGGTGCAGGCCAAAGTGTCCATGCGTAGTAGTACTGAGGTAGGTGATGTGGCCAAGGTTCTGGCGGCCACCCCCATCTGCTGTCACTGACCTTGCAGTCTCTGTTGCTGAAGCTGGACCTAGACCCCCCGTGCGGGTACAGGTCTTATGATCCATCAACCTCACGCCATCTAGGGGCCCCAATAACTTCGGGAGAACTAGCATCATCTCCTATTTCCCTGCTACTACCCTTGTGCGCTCCTCCCGCGCTGCCACTGTCCGGAACCTGTCCAACCCCCCCCCAAAGTCCTCTGCTTGAGCCTTTCCTCCACTATCACCTGCACCTTAGCTAGAAAACTATCTAAAGCCTTGTCCTGCACCCAACCCTCCGGGCCCACCTCCAGGCACTAGAAGATGTGGTAGATGTCATCATGTCTCAGTACCAAGCCCCCCAGGCACTCCATAAATGAGCCCATTTCTTTGTTGATGTGCAGACAAGCCTGGTTCAGTGCAGGCACCTTATGCGCCTGCGCCCAATGCTCCCTCATCAACAATTGTGACCAGATAATGGTGGTATCTGGCCACCAAGCCTTAATGGTCCACAGATCATCCTTTATTGCCAACAGTAGATTCACCATCTTCCTGTTGCCCAAATCTTCTCCACCCAAGTGAATCAGCAAGATCTGCGGTGTGCGCCCCCAGTCAGCCTTCTGTTGCAAGCTTGGAAGCAACTCATGCCAGCACAAGCCCTTGGTCCCCATCATGCAATCTGGGTCACCTCTCATGGCAGAGACAGGTTGCTTCCCCGTGTTGACCGGCTGTCCTTTGAGCTGCCCACCAGATGAACGCATGGCCAAGTATCAAAATGTGCATCATGTCTTCCCCAGGACCTGTAAGAGACAATAAAACATTACTGCGAGTGTAGTCTCACATAACACAGGAATGCCTAAGACTTCCAGCATCCCAAGGCCTGGATCTCTGAGTCTGATAAGCCCCTGTTTCTGGCTGATGTTGCCACCCCAATGTGAAACGAGTGTGTCCCATACTGCCCAGCTGTCAGGCCCAGTTTCTGCATCGCTCTCTGCAGGATGAACCTAAATTGGTAAGCCCTGACTGCATTGCCATCTTGGTGCCTGAAGATAGCCTCACCTACTGGGGGACAGAGCCTCCTGTATTCCTCCAGCCTGCAGGTGAAATGCCACTGTTTCGGGGCCCTAATTTCATACCAGCGATCTGACCCCCTCTGATCCATCCTGGCCCTTTGGAGAAACAGGAAGATCCTGCTCCCCACTGTCATCACATGCTGAGACCTCAAGCTGGGGGTGCCACGGTCCCTGGAGGGCTTTGTTAGCTCAGAAACCCTGAAGACCCCACAGAAGGTGACCAGGAATGTGGTCTTGAACAGTTGTGCCTCATGGCTGCCCATACAGACAGCAGGTAGAATCTCCCAAATATCCTGTCACCTACCCAGTGTGATAGGCCACCTGGTATCAGGGGTAGACATGGCCTCTCGGTGCCAGCCTTCCAGCAACTAAGGCACTGTAAAGGCTTGTGTGGAGTCTGCCAGCCCCATGGCCCTCATTGCCCAAGACATCCCCATGAGGTTGCAGGCCATCATCATCACCGATGATAGTCCTTCTGCCCTGCCTAACATGACATAATTACACAGTTGATATACCGGAATGGGACATATGTCCTGCCACCCTTTGGCCTCTTGTGTATTTAAATAGCATTTAACCCCCTGGCAGTATGCCTCTCTTGTACTGGGCGCTATAGAGTTACCTATGCATTTCCAAGCTTGTCACTCACCACCTCCCACAGGAAGGAAGGCACCTCTTGTGGATCCTTGTCTGCTTCTGGTGCCAGCTTGAAAAATCTGTCCCACTGTGAATGAGATAAGGCATCGGCAATGTGGTTGTCAATACCTGGAACATGTACAGCTTGAAGTGTCAAGTTAAGCAGCATACATTTAAAAATGAAAACTCTCATTAAGTCTCCCATAGACCCTAAGGGCCCCATGTTGTCTTACCTGAAGTGTAGGACCTGGTCACAGAACCTGGGTGCCCAGGTGCACAGTGCCACTATGACTGGGAAGAATTCCAAAAAGGTGATATCCTTCCCAAGACTGGTTTCCAGCCATGCCAGCAGCCATTGGCCTGTGCACCGCTACCCTTGAAAGTAAGCCCTGAAACCCAAGCCCCCCCCCCGCCGAATCCATATACAATTCCAGGGGGATCCCGTCCCATGGAGTCTGCCACAAGGCCATCCCATTAAAGTGATCTAGGAACAGCTGCCAAATGTGTAGGTCCTCTCAGAACTGCTGTGTGACCCGGATCCTGTGATGGGGTCTAAAGCAGCCTGCCCCTCTACTGGCTAACTGCCGCATGAAGGTGTGCCCCATGGGAATGATCCTGCATGCAAAGTTAAGATGTCCGACTAGCTGCTGCAATTCCTTCAGAGAAACTTTCTTGCGCCCTGTCATCTTGCCCAGCAAGGCCCTAAGGGCACTCAGTTTGTCCTGTGGCAGATCGCACAGCTTGTTAATGGAATCAATTTCTATGCCCCGGGAAGGTGAGAGAAGTTCCTGGGGCCTTGGATTTTTCCTTTGCTAAAGGATCCCCGAAATCTCTGCATGCCTGTTCGAAGGCCCTGACTACTGTAGGTCCCCACACATCGGGGACCCTGCCGGGCCCATGAACAAGAAGTCATCGAGGTAATGTACTATGCCATTGGTGCCCAATGTTTGCGCTGCGACCCAATGCAGAAATGTTCTAAAACATTCAAACACCACACAGGCCACCGAGCAGCCCATGGGCATGCAGTTGTCCATATATAGTACCCTCCCTCGAATCTCATGCCCAATAGTACCCTGTCATCCTGATGCACCGGCAGTAGCCTGAATGAGGACTCAGTGTCTGCCTTTGCCATCAGCGCACCAGGCCCTGCTGCCTACACCACTGCCACCACCCGGTCAAACGACTGGTAGTGAACCAACGTGTACTGCTGGTCAATGTGATCATTCACCAAATCTCCTACTGGGTATGACAGGTGATTAATCAGCTTGTATTTCCCTGAAACCTTCTTGGGCACCAGCCCAATAGGAGAAACTCAGAGGTTTTGCAGTGGTGGTTCGGAGAAGGGACCATTCACTCGCCCAAGTCACAAGTGTTTTTCCAGTTTTCCTTGGACCATGTGAGGCAGGTCTCTGGCCGACTTCAGGTTCTCTGCCTCGTACTGCCGAACAGGACCGGAGTATGGGATCCTGAAGCCTTCCAAAAACCCTGCCTCCAACAATTGCACAGCTGCTTTGTCCACATACTGGTCCAACCACGGCTTAATCTTTCTTATCTGTACAAGAGTGGGAAGGTTGGCCAAAAGGGGGCCTCCCATACTTCCCCCTACCACCCCTGCCTGAGCCCCTCCCTGCCCTGGTGGAGGAGCACTGGAGAAAAGAGTGCTGCTGGCCGCAGGCCAAGCATGCATGCTTGAACCGGCAGCTAGGACGGGAGCAGGATGACTGGTTGCATGCATAGCACAGCTGGGGGGAGCTGCTGTCTCCTGCTTATAGCGCTGGTGCATAGATGGGGAGCCCGCTGTCCATGTGTTGCACTCAACTGCCCTGCATAACATCCACCAGTAGCAGCATGTCTAGCTTGCCCCATCTGATGGCATGATCCACCTGATGTCTCCAATGAAATTCTTCATCATAATCCTGCCAAGCTGTCCTGCCCTTCTTATAGTGCATCAGCGAAATGCGATGCATGTAGTTAAGGATGTCCACCCCTTGGTTCACATCACCCTTGAGGAGTACTGTGGCATAGATCAAGAAGGCTACGATCCAGTTGTCATATGGCTGGGGGACCCTGACCTTCATTTTTTCCCTCTCTTCCTCTTTGTCCTTCTCCTTTTTCTTCTTTGCATCATCGGCAGGGTGATTGAGCAGGGAAAAAATGTCTACATACTACCGGCCCTTGATCTGTTGTCTGACCTTGTCGGTCAGGTGAGTCCTCACTGGGGAGTCAAGCCCAGCATAAGGATTCACTGGGGGAGGTGGTGCCAGCAGGTCCAGTGTCTGACCGTCAGTGCCTGTTCCAGCTTCTCCAGCAGATGCTGGCAACGGCTGACTCCTAATCTCTGACACTAAGTCCATTAGTACCTCCACCAACTGTTTCAACTGCAAATCTGTTGCCGTCCACTGACTGTCATCTGGTAGCAGCTGAGAGCCCTCTAACTCCTCCCCTTCAAACCCATCATGGGCCCTCCCAGATTCTCTACTGACAGAATCCAGAGAAACTGCCCTGGATGCAACCTCAGCCTTGCTATCAGAGCAGTTCTCCACCGAGGACTCTCCCCGGACTACCCCCAAAACCTACCTTACCTGGCTGGTCCCTACCTGGGGGCCTTCTGATCCCATCTTACCTGCCGGGTGAGAGAGCTTCGCTGGTGGCATTGGCTTCTGGCCCTCTCTTCTCTTCTTCCCATCAGGCATAGCAGCACTCTCCAGGCCCTTCAGGCAGGCCCACACCCAGGCCACACCATTCTTCTTGTATAGGGACTGTAACATATCTTCTGCAACCTCTATGGCTTTGGATGTGGGCACTCACCTCCTAGCCAACATGATCTGACAAGACAACTAAGTCCCCCCCATGGTACATGGTTAGTGATGATACACTGTTCCCTATGTGATATCTTAATGGGTTGAGGGGGCGGCCCATGCAGGAGTAGCCTGGTTTACTGGCCCCTCCTCTCCCAACCTGCTGGGCCCCACCAGAGCCCTTCTACTCTGGCAGGCAAGAAGGGGGGGAGGCACCTGGGCCTGATGTGCACCCTAACTGGCTGCCTCCTGAAGGCAAAACTGCTTGGGACATCACATGAGCCACAAAATCCCCGGGGTCAAGGAGCCTCAATGTCGCCGCATGCCCAGCAGTAAAGATGCCCACCTGTTAATGTACTGGGCACTGCCCAGCAGAGGGGGCCCACCCCTGAATGGAGATTGGACCCCCTCTGCTGGGAAGGCACCACCCGCCTAACCAACGAACCCAGGTAGGTTATAGCCGAAACTGGGAAACCGGGTCTTAGCCTCCCATGGGTGGTTGCCAAAGGACCTGACCACCTATGAAGCTAAGAGGGGTCCAGCATGGATTTTACACCCCCAGATGTCCTTTTCTTATTATACTACCCTCTTTTGTTTTTTTTACACAAAAAAGACCCCACCCCATAGCTACACTGTTGGCCTCCGTACACAAACGCTCAGTGCAGGAGTTGGCATAGAACCCCTAAATCCCAGCTCATGCTGCCTTTCTCGACTGTGACTGAATCCTCTGAGCCACACTGGCAGCATGAGCCAACTCTGGGGGCACGCAGACAGAGGGAAGTTAAGTTACTTGCTCAGGACCACCCCTATGCAAGTGGGGGTTGAGGAGAGTCAAACCCATGTCCCATGCCACCAAGCCTGCAGTTCAGTGCTATATTGTCTGCACACAGGTTTTTTTTATTTGCATGATATATTTTAATTTTCCACAACTTATTATACTTTATATATTTATATATAGATATATTCCGACTGGAGGGAGTCCATCCAGTCCCCAGAGAAACCGATCCTGCACCTCCTAGGGCCAGAAGTGCCAGCAAGAGCAAACTGAGGCCTGACCCGTGGCAGAGCCCTGCTAAACTGGTGGGGGGGGGAACTGCCGTAGGCCCAGCCAAGATGGCCAACTCTCGGGAGTGTTCTCTGTATGATCAGAAAGGACTGCATGCTAGCAGAGCCCTGATCTCGCAGGGAGCTCCGGGCCATGCAATCAGTCCCAGCAACCAATCCCCCACCAGCATCGAGCCCCCAGGTGCTGCAGGGATCTGAAGTCCCTTGAGTAGGCCAGCGAGGCTATCGTAAGAGACTCCCATGTTACTCGAGCTACCCACAGCATGGGAGGCCGGATTGCCACTGACAGGGAAAAGAAGCCACAGAGTGAAGCCCCAGTGAAGGGAAAAAGGATATGCCACCTACTGGATGGGTTCCCGGATGCCCCAGCCAACTGGCCGATTGCCTCAGACCATATGTACGATGGTTGGGGGGGATGCAGTCCCGCAGTCTAATGCCAGGACCACTGAGCTGCAGTCACTGGAGCTGGATGCTGCCACGTGGCAGGACCCAAGAAGCCCAGGAGAATGAGCCAGGAGCAGGGGCCATGGCTAACTGCCACAGCAGAGGATAGAGGCCGCTGCAGCAATGCTGAACCCCACAGCACAGGTAGGCCTCTCAATCCATCCATTTTGCACTGTGGAGGCTGTGTAAGGGAGGGTAGCCCGTGGAGGGCCACCATACTGATTGCTGCCAGGTGCAGAAAGAAGGAATGACCTGATATCCCGGGGCAGGGCAAGAACCCACAGCCTCTGGAGCTCTCTATCTCCCTTAGCTGCTGAGAGGGGTGCTGCCAGGTGGCAGTTGACCAGCTATCTCTCTGGCTCAGAACCAAGACAGTCCCCAGGTGCTAGATACTCTCACACTCATTTCAACAATTTTTTTTTTTAAATACCACCAGGCTAGTCCCACGGGCACCCAGTCTCCACGTCACTTGCCAAAGGGCAAAGCAGGAGCCAAGCTGTACCCAGAGGACCCTCCCCAAAGCCCCAGCTACCTTACCTGAGTCATCACGTCTGGGAGCTGGAACTGTTGATCCGAGGGGAGGAAGAACAAGAAGGCTGAAGCTTGGGCAGCCTACTGCAATATTCTTCCCCTTCCCTTGGACCATCCCCTCAGAGAGGCTCGTTGCCCTATCCTAGCCCATGTCCAGACACTGCTGACCACTCCCCTGGGCTGATTCCCAGCAACCTCTGGACATATAGCCATGAGGGAGGGGGAAGGGGGCCCCCGGACAAAGATACGGCTGCTACAATAGGTTGGGCAGCCTCTTCATAAACTGAAAACTAGTTGTTAACAGCTGGCTAAGAAATAAACCACATTATTTAAAACAATATTTGCCTGTGTTGTCATTCTTGAAGGCATTCTAATAAAAGGCTATGCTGTTTTGTAACTTCCCATTGGTTACATTTGTTTCTGGTAAAATTCTGGTTTCGTACCAGTCCTGCATGCCAACTGTCAAAAAGTAATGTGCAGCCAAACAAAACAGCACTTAGCAGGTTTATTTTAAATGTTTAGAAAGAAAACGCTTATAAATAATTTATGCTGTCTTTGTAACTTTTTGCCAGTTGCATTTGTTTCTGGAAAAATTCTGGTTTCACATCAGTCCTGCAAGCCATCAGTCTGAAAGTATTGTGCAGATGACTAAAAAGGCACTTCGCGGGTTTGGTTTAAAGGTTTAGAAAGGAAATGTTTTAAAAATATTTGTTATGCTTTTTTGATAAATTTTAACAGATTGCTTTAGTTTCTAGAAAAACCTGGTTTCACACCAGTTCTGCATGCCACTGATCTGAAAGCAATGTGCAGATGACTGAAATTGAAGTTTGTAGGGTTTGTTTAAATATTTAGAAAAAAATATGTTATAAATATGTTATGTTGTTTTGTAACTTTTCACTAGTTGCGTTTGCTTCTGGAAAAATCTAGTTTCAAACCAGTCCTACATGCCATTGGTCTGAAAGTAATGGACAGAAAACCTAAAAGGCCTTTTTCAGGTTTAGTTTAATGGTTTAGAAATAAAATGCTGTATAAATATTTGATGCTGTTTTGTAAATTTCAACTGACTGCATTTATTTCTAGAAAAATCTGGTTTTACACCAGTTCTTCATGCAATTGGTCTGAAAGTAATGCTCAGATGACTGAAAAGGGAATTTGCAGGATTTGTTTAAATGTTAAAAAAGAAATGTTTCAGAAATATTTTATGTTGTGATTGTAGCTTTTTGCTGGCTGCATTTCTTTCTGGAAAAGTCAGGTTTCGCACCAGCTCTTTATGCCATCGGTCTGAAAGAAATTTGCAGATGACTGAAAAGGCACTTGGCAGGTTTGGATTAAATGTTTGAAAAGAAAGTAGTTTATAAATATTTCGTATTTGAATAATAACGTACTTGTTCCATTCTACTACAGAAAAAGAAAGGTTAGTTGACCAGAATGCATCTGTGATAGAGAGGGACTGAGGAGATACATGTTGACACGCCATCTGTGAGAGTACCACTGGATGAGGGGGAGCAGGCAGCTTTACCAGCATCCTTTAGATTATACATAGAGACTAATTTTAGCTAGTCATTCCACTGCCTCCCCACTTTGATATGATTACACCTAGGTCCCCTTCCTGTTAAGTGACCATCAACACCTATACTCTACCTCTGGGTTTCTGTGCTCTAGATGCATGATTTTGCATTTTTATGCATTGAAACCCAGCTGCTATACCCTTGACCAGTCCTCGAGATTTCTCAGGTCTTTACACATTCTCTCCAACCCATCTGGAGCATCTACCTTATTGCAGATTTTGGTGTCATCTGCAATGGGGCATACCTTCTCTTCAAGCTCTTCTGTAATGTCATTTATAAAGACCTGAAAGAGGAGTGGTCCCAGTACTGAGCCAAGAGGTACCCAGCAGGTCACTCTCCCCTTCCCAGATTTACCACCACCTTGCCTATCCATCAACAAACTTTGTACCCAGTTTACCACCTTGGGTCCTACCGCCAATCTGCTTAGTTTCCTTATAAGCCTTCTATGTGGCACAGTATCTAAGGTTTTTCTGAAGACTAAATAGACCATGTCCACCACCCAACCCTGATCTATTTTCTTGGTCACCCGACACCCAGTCAAATAAATTGATCAAGTTCATATGACATAACCCCCCTCCCCCCGTGAATCTTTGCTGTCTCGGGTTTTGTTGTCCACCAGATTCAAGACACTCCACTACCCTTTCCTTTAAAAGCTCTCTGTTAACATCTAGGACTGGTTGGACTGTTCTGGGGGAAATCCAGACCCCTGGATAGAACCAGCAATCCACTGACGCAGATAAATATGGACTTCATTGCAGAAGTCAGGTTCTGGGTCTGTGGAAGTGCCATTTGTGCCATTTTGTGTATTGTTGCCATGGGGATGCCATTTGCATGCTCACTCCACATACAGGTGGCCGGCGGTATCCAATCAGGTAACAGATGGTCATGTGGCACACTTACGGTATATAACCATGCAGAGTGCACAACATGGTCCAGATGAGAGGAGGATGGTCAGAGAAGCACCTTGTTCACTCATTGCAGCAGAGAGCCACCAGAGGTTGCCAAAAAGAAAAAAAAAACACATATAAAAAATAAACATTTTTGGAAGGGAGGGAAAAGAAACTAGAACAGAGAAAAAAGACTTACTGAGGCGGTGGGAGAAACTGATCATCTGTGGAGGGTGATAGGTTAGGACTGGAGAAAGGAGGAATCTGATGGGATTGGGGAGATAGTGGTGGCCTGGGTGGCTGCGGGGGGGGCAAAAGGAAGGCAGTGTGGCAGTGTGACTGTGTACATGAGCAAGGGCAGGCTGGCAAAAATCTTTGACTTGTGCCATGGCAGAAGATCCAGAGGAGGGAGAGAGAGAGAGACTACTGGAGTCCCAAGAGAAATTTGACAGTTACAAAAAATCCCAAATTATGTTATTTTTCTTTTCTTGGCCCCAGACAGTGTAGCCGTGTATACATGAACAAGGGCAGGCTGACAAAATCATTGACTTGTGCCATTCCAGATCCAGAGGAGAGAGGGAGAGACTACTGAGGGCACAAGAGAAATTTTACAGTTACAGAAAATCCTAAATGAACGTTGTTTTTTTTTTCTTGACCTCAGACAGTGTAGCTGTGTACATGAAACATAGAAACATAGAATTTGACAGCAAATAAGGACCGCTTGGCCCACCCAGTCTGCCCATTTTCCTACCTAACAGATAAGCTGCAGATCCTAGTTAACCAACAGCTTACTTCCTCCTACATCCCACTAGGACTGCCTTATGCCTGTCCCATGCATTCTTGAAGTCCCCCACTGTTCTTGACTCCACGACCTCCTCAGGGAGGCTGTTCCATGCATCCACAACCCTCTCAGTGAAAAAATACTTCCTCACATTACCTCTGAGCCGTCCCCTCTATCTTCAGATTGTGCCCTTTGTTCTTGCACATCTCTTTTCTGGAAGATGCTACCCTCTTGGACTTTGTTAATTCCCTTGAGGTACTTGAAAGTTTCTATCATGTCCCTCTCTCCTTCTTTCCTCAGGGTACATATTAAGCTCCTTTAGTCTTTCTTGTATGTCTTCTGGTGCAGACCCTGCACCATTTGTTGCCCTCCTCTGGACAGCCTCCACTCTGTCTATGTCTTTGCGGAGATGGGGTCTCCAGAACTGCACACAGTACTCCAGATGGGGTCTCACCAACTGTCTGTACAGAGGGATAACAACTTCCTGTTTTCTACTATTGATGCCTCTTCCTATGCATCCCAGTATCCCTCCAGCCTTCCTTACTGCCTTCTCACATTGCTTGCCCACCTTTAGGTCATCTGATATAATTATGATATAATATTAGAAGGGGCAGGCTGGCAAAATATTTGACTTGTGCCATTACAGATCCAGAGGAGAGAGGGAGAGACTACTGGGGGCCCAAGAGAAATTTTACAGTTACAGAATATCCCAAATTATTTTTTTTTTGGCTTCAGTGTGGCTGTGTATACAAGGCAAGGGCAGCAGGTTTGAAAAATAAATCTTTGACTTGTGCCATCCAGATGGGGGAGAGAAAGAGACTGCAAGGGGGGCCCATAAGAAAGGTAACAGTCCCAGAAATCCAAAATATTTTTTTCCTGGCTTTTCAGTGTGGCTGTGTGTACAGGGCAAGGGCAGCAGGCTGGCAAAATAAATATTTTACTTGTGCCAGCCATTCACAAATCACAATCACTTATTAACATTCATTCACAATTTCATCCAGAGGGGACAAAGAGAGACTGTGTTGGGGGGGGGACTAGAAATGCAACAGTCGCAGAAATCCCAGATAAAAATATTTTTTCCTGGCTTCAGTGTGGCTGTGTGTACAAGGCAAGGGCAGCAGGCTGGTGTTATACCTGGTCCCCTGACCTATATTAGGAACCCACAGTACACCCTGACAGCATCCACAGTATTGTCTAGTCATGGCTCCAATATGAGTCCCAATCAGTACTAACTTTTGGGGTACAGGTACCTACCATATAAGAGTACGGTATCAGGTACAAACTGCAAGATTATTGTTACAATTTACACATATAGTGTATATCTATACGCAATGCACCAATAATGTATCTTTGTGTTCTAAATCTAACACATGTTCTGATCTTCTGAGAAGTCTTATGTGTGCTTACACTGCCATCATGCAGATTTATGTAAACACCACACTTGTTTCTATGATTTGTGAGAATCCTTTGTATTCACACTTTTAGCTGACCTTACAATAATTGTATATCAGGGATATGAGGAGCCACTTAACTTTAGCCAATAGAGCTTGTTTTGTACAGCAAATGTGCACACAAAGGAGAAGTTACCATAGTAATTATCTTCACTATAAGAACTGTTGTCAGACATTTTCTCCCCAAGTCCATCTTCATATTCCATGATATAGGGGAACTCAGGCTCCCAGTGTGTCTACCAAGGTAAGATTCTGTGTAGGGCATTAGTCTGGTTTTGTGTAATAAACGTGTTTACTACTCATTGATGCCATTTGTCTGTGTCTCTTCTGTTAGCCTCTAACCACCAAGAACCTGAGAGGTAATAGTCCTCCACATTTTAGTGACCATGCAAAGGTGGTCAGCAGAGTTAACAGAGATTCCATATTCATTGGCATTTCGATGAGTGTTATGTAGGTATGTCCTCGCCTGTCTATAACTCTGGAGTACCCTGCAAAGTCTGGCTGCATACCAGGCAGGTAGGGTTGTTGTCTGCCTCGCCCCACAGAAGTTTTGAGTTGTAGGATTACATGAGTTCAGACGCCCAACTGTCTTTTGGTTTAACCTATGTGGGTTAATATACAATCGGGACACCACTGATGAGTAAATTTGAGTTTCCCTACCATATCCAATATCTGTGCAGATTTGAGCCTTAATGTCTCAAGTTTTCTCACCTCCCATCGAGGTTGCAGTGATTTTGTGCTGGACATGAAACTTTTAGACAACCTGGTACTAGGAGTCTCTGCCCAGTACTTGGAGATGCTCCTAACATCTAAGAAACATATCCAAAAGGGACTTTAAGTCCCAGCCCTTTTCGCTGCTTTAGTAGCATCCAAAATGAGGTTTCATTCCCTTGAACTACAAAACGCAGCTCTAAAAAAAGAGTTGGGCTTGCAAGCTTCTGAAACAATTAGGAAGCAGCAGAAAATGGACAAAGAACTCCAAACTCCACACTGTAAGAATGAAACACTTTTTGCATTGTGCTGTACAGGAAAATGACCGAGAGTTATGTATGTTGAGGGTGGACTGTGTCAGGTTGAAGCAGGATAAGAGGCAGATATTACAAATGAATGATTTTTTGAGTGAAACAAATGAGATGTTGCAAGATGATAATGAGGAATTGCAAGAGGACCTGAAAATGATAAATGGAGTATTGGACAAGGAGCGTATGTACAATTGCAAACTCAGCACCACGTACAGAGTGTTACAGAAAGTGATTACTAGAGGTATAGGGCAGAACAATGCTAAAGTTAGTCATACGCATTGTAGAGCCAAGATGGTGAAGTTGTGCCATCAAAAAGAGGTGTTGGCTGGTCACATTAAAGCCATGGGTGGGGTCTATTACACGTCCATTGAAATTGTGTCATCGGGTGATGACAATATGGAAGATGGCAGCACCCAGTACCACCCTCAAGATATCCACCTCTGTACATGCCATTCACAAGATGGCGGTCCCCCATGTCATTCCCAATATGGCAAATCCCATGACAGTAGAGGGGGGCAGACACATCCTCCACCCACTGCCATCGTGAAAAAGGAAGACAAAACAGAGATCAATCTTATGATTGAGACAGCCATCTCCAAGTCCCAAATGACAGAGGAAGTGCAAAACCTCTTTTGGAAACACATGCAAACCATAATGACAGAAGATGCTACCCATGAGCCATTGCTCCATACTGTGGCCAACACCACAGCAGATGTCACCCTTCATGATGCACATGGACTTTCAACCTTTCCTGACCCACAAAGAGCAGTTGCAAACCCTCTTCAGGCGGCCCACTCTGTTCAGCAAATCACTGACAGCACAGGTCGAATGGACCTAAATGACAACCTCAGCTGCCATTTGGAAAAGGTCCATTCTAAGTGTGACATACTTAGTCTCCCCATGGACTACCAAGTACAGATTCTTTGACAAACTGTTAACCCAGGCCCCTGGGGAAAACTTCCAGAGGAAGTCCAATGACCCACAAATGCATTTTTCAATGAGGTCGCTGCAGCCCTCATTTCTGCTCATTCCCAGGGCCTGGTCAGCATCATGCTGGCCTACCCTGTAAAACAATATGCCAAGGAAAGCCCAGTATCATACCATCAGCAGTTATGGTTAGCCTACCGCATCGGCAAAGACCTCTTACAAGAGGGAGCCAATGAGGACCAGATCGAGTACAAATCCTTATTTATTCAGAACATGCTTCCGGTAGTCCGTGACAAGGTCCAACCTGCAGTATTTCCCAGAATAGACAAGTTCAAGGACAGCCTAGTGAGAACAGAATGAGTTTTCCAGCTCTACCTGCGACATCTCAATTCTAGTTCCAAACCCAAGGTGATCGTGGTACAACATGCAGCGAGCCGACAACTCACTATACTGTGGAAGACAAGGCCCAGGATGGCAAGGCCACGGCCTCCAACAACAAAAAACCCATGGGGGGACAATGAAGTTGATACAAGAATAAACAAAAGAATTGGAACAACTCCAACCAAAACAATAATCAGGGTAACTAAAATTACCATGCGGGCCCTTCCTACTCAGAGGTAGTGGAAGAAAATAAAAGCCTCTGGAAGCTTTTTGGATAAGTCAAGTCCATGCCCGTATCTATTCTGAAACAGGCTTTAGTAGTACTCGTACTTGTGGCCCTGCCTCCACTAGGCCAAGGAGACACCAGAACCTCTTCTGGCCAGACCTCATCAGACCCAGATTCCAATACACTGTCAGTTGCAGCCACCACCATGCAGGAACACCTGTACCCCATCCAAGACCTGGAAGAGGCCCAGTGGGATCCCACATGCCAGCAATTCCAGCAAACACCAGAGGACACAACTGACAATGATAGTTCAGATTGACTATTACAGGCCCCAGTCTGCATTGTCAATCAGATCACCATCGATACTAATGGATGGCCTTGTACCAAGACCATGGTAGAGGGCTGCCAACTGATTGTACTTTTGGATACAGGTGCAGCTATGTCTGTATTACATGATGAGGACCCTTCCTCTTCATCTTAGTCCACTGGATGGCTGATAAATGCACAAGGTGTAGATGGTACTACACTGATTACCTATTGTTCTATTGTGCTTCCCATGTATTGGGGACCCTTACAATAATTTTATTTTTGACCTCATGGTATTACGTCATCATCCCAGTATTCTAGGAATTGACTTCCTAGCACCATACAGCTGTGTGGTTCACCTAGCCAATAGGCTTTTGATACAGATCAAGGGACAATACCATGCTGTCATGATTCCTGACTCCCATGTTATTGCTGCCATTTCAGCTAACAACAAGGAGTATGACGTTTAGCTCTACTCCAAAATCATGAGTTTTTCAAATAACTCTTGCCCATTTTGCAGAAACATCTTGATGTTTTTGCCAAACATAATTATGGCTGCAGGAGAATGCAAATCAGCATTGAAGTCCCAGGCCCTGAGCCAATGAGACAATGACATTATCCTTTCCCTGTAGAAGCCTTGCCATCACTCAGAAAAACCATTAAGTCACTCCTTCAACAAGGTGCCATTAGACCATGTGTCTCAACCCTTAACTCACCAATATGACCTGTTAAGAAATCCAACAACTCTTGGAGAGTCACTATTAATTACAGGAGACTTAAGAAAGCCACCCCTAGTTGCTCACCCACAGTAGCATCAGCACCTGACGTGCTAAAACTGTTAACACCAGATCTCACCTGGTTTAGCACCCTTGACATCTCCAGTGGTTCTTGGCCACTTCATTTGGAACATGACAGTCAGTACAAGTTTGCCTTCACCTTTGAGGGGCTCCAGTACACCTGGACATGTCTTCCTCGGGGCTTCCATAACAGCCCATCACTTTTCCATCTCCACATGAAAGATGCCTAACAGGATTTCTCTACCACTCAGTGCCTTCTGCAATATGTGGATGAGTTACTCCTTGCCACCACCACTAAGGAGGAGCATTTTGTTCTCCTTGATGAACTACTGACCCTCATACAGAGGGCAGACCTCAAGTGCAATGCTATTAAAACACAATTTTGCAAAAAGGAAGTCATCTTCCTTTGCCTACACATCACTGAGGCAGGCAGAAGCTCAGCTTGGAACAAGATCCAAGGCCTACAAGATCTGCCACTGCCCACAAGTGTGACTACACTCAGACATTTCCTGGGAATGGTTAACTATTCCAGGGATTTTATCTGTGTCTTTGCACAAAAGGCCACCCATCTTTATGAGCTCCTCAAGAAAGATGTCCCATAGACATGGGGTCCTGTTCATACCAATGCAGTGACCCTGCTGAAGCAATCTTTGGCCTCTGCCCCAGATCTGGTCAATCCAAATCCAGCACTACCTTTCCATTTGGAAACTGCTACCTCTGACATTACCAAGTCAGCAGTGTTGGCTCAAAAAGTTAATGGGATTTTCAAGCCTATTGCATATGCTTCCCAGATGTTCTCACCAGTCAAACTGAAATGCAATCTCTGTGAAATAAGCCTTTTGGCTACTCTCTTGGCTGTGAAACATTTTCTATACTTCATAGGGTATTCACCCATTGTGCTGGACACCAATCACACCCCAACCAACTTCTTGCTATCAGATAGAGTGAAGGATGGTTCAGTTTCCAACACCAGACTTACTCAATGATCTTGTCTCTTGCAGGATCAAGATATTTAGATCCACACCACCAAGATGTCTTTGTTTCAGGCTTATGGTCTCCTGTATACAGGACAACCACACGATTGTGTACTCTAGCCTCCTGACTTGCCTGATCCAGGCCCCTTTCTTCCAGACACACCACAACACTTAGCTGACACCTCCCAGTATCACATTTTCACTGATGGTTCTGCCTCATACATTGAGGGAGCTCAAGTGGCTGGATTAGGAGTGCTGATCCAAAATCCCAGTGGTAACACTGTGCATGACTCCAAGTGCTGCAATGTTACATCTTCCCAGCATGCAGAATTGGCAGCTATGGCCTGTGCTCTCAAACATGTACAATGTGGTACTGCAGATACCATTATTTTCATAGACTCTAACTTGGTCTGTTGCTCTTTGACAGAATTTCCACCTTTCTGGCAAATAAATTCCTTCACCTCTTCTGATGGCCCTCCAGTCAAGTACAAAGATCTTTTTTATTTACATTGTCTCTCTGGTTCAACAATTCAAGTACAAACTGTACATTCACAAAGTTAAAGCCCACTACAAGTCAAAACCCTATCATGAGTTCAATGAGTGAGCAGACACCCTTGCAAAGGATGGTGCTCTGGGGGGGCATTTGGAAGATGTTTTATCCCATTGCTATGGCAGCAATACACATTGTAACCACCAAAAAAGAAAAGAGAATTTTGTCCCACTGGATCTAGCAATTGTACAAAAATCTGATCCACAGATAAAAGAGGTGTTCAGGTTCCTAGACAAAGGAAATGAGCAAGAGTTACTGACCAACAACGCCTACAAGATACATGCTGCAAAACTGCATCTGTCACAAAACAACAAACTGATATGGGATGGAGAAAGGATCTCAGATTTAGAAGTGGGTAGCCATCTCGAAACAGGTGATCACCAGTGTGGTTCATGATAAACACAGCCATAGAGTCAAGCCATACAAAAGGGAGGGTATTAGACTTTAGGTGAGCTGACTTTGGCAAAATGGGAGAGTACCTCAGAAAAACAATAGCAAATGAACAAGAAGGAGGGGTGGAGGAAAAATGAGGAAAAATCAAAACTGCCATTAAAGAGGCAACAAGTCTTTGTGTGAAGCAAATAAAACTAAATGAAGGGAAAAAATGCTATGTTTCTCAAAAGAGGTGGCAGGGAAGGTTCATGAGAAAAAGACAGCATTCAGGAAGTATAAGAAAACACAGAAGGAGCAGGACAGAGAAGTATTTCACTGAAAGCAGAAGGAAGCGGGGAAGGTAGTCAGAATAGCAAAGGCCCAAACCAAGGAAATGATAGCCAACACATTTAAGAAGTGTGATAAAACCTTTTATAGGTACGTTAGGGAGCAAAGAAAGATCAAGGGGGGATAGTAAGGCTTAATAAAGGGGGTGAAGGGTGGGCAGGGAGTGACAGTGAAAAAGCAATGAAGCTGAATGAATACTTCTGCTCAGTATTCACAGAAGATGAGGGAGAGATACCTAAACAAAACAATAAAAGCAATCTGGATAAGGGGATTGATACCAGTCCATTCATAGAATAAAGGGTTTTGAAAGAACTCCTAAAATTGAAGGTGGACAAAGCAATGGGGCCTGATTGGATTCACCCCAGAATTCTAAAAGAACTAAGGAGAGAACTAGTGACACCACTGACCACCATTTTTAACAAATCATGGGAGGATGGTGTGGTATCTGAGGACTGAAAGAGGTTGGATATGATTCCCTTTCACAAACATGGGAGCAAGGCAGAGGCAGGAAGCTACAAAACTGTTAGTGTGGCCTCAGTGGCAGAGAAGATGATGGAATCATTTCTGAAAGAAAGAATTGTTGAGTACCTAGAAGTCAGCGGGGCACAGGACCCAAGGCAACATGGATCCACAGCAGGAAGGTCATGTCAGATGAATCTAATAGATTTCTTTGACTGGGTGACCAAAGTAGTAGACGAGGGTGGGGCTATAGATGTGGCCTACCTAGACTTTAGCAAGGCATTTGACACAATCCCACATGAAAGATTAGTAAACAAGTTAGACAGCCTGGGAGTGGGTCCTAGGGTGGTAACCTGGGTTAAAAATTGGCTGGACAACAGGACGCAGAGGGCAATAATAAAAAGAGTCCACTCTGAAGAAAAGGGGGTTACTAGTGGGGTACAGCAGGGTTCAGTACTGGGACCGGTCTTCTTTAATATCTTTATAGATGACATTGCGGAGGGACTGGAAGGAAAAGTATGCCTCTTTGTAGATGACACAAAGATCTGCAACAGAGTTGATACACAAGGGGGTGGAAAGGATGAGAAGGGACTTGGCAAGATCGGAGGTATGGTCAAGAGTCTGGCAGCTTAGATTCAATGCAAAGAAGTGCAAAGTAATGCACCTGGAAACAAAAACCCAGGGGTAGAGTACACAATGGGGGGTACTAACAACAACAAAAATAGAAAGGGACCTGGGGGTAGTCATATCAGATGACCTAAAGGTAAGCAAACAATGTGAGAAGGCAGTAAGGTGCACAGGGAGAGGTATCACCAGTAGAAAACAGGAAGTTGTTATCCCTCTGTACAAACGGTCAGTGAGACCACATCTGGAGTATTGTGTGCAGTTCTGGAGACCCCTCTCTGCAAGGACATAGGATGGAGGCAGTCTAGAGAAGGGCAACTAAAATGGTGCAGGGTCTGCATCAGAAGCCATACAAAGAGAGATGGAAGGAGCTTAATATGTATACCCTCAAGGAAAGGAAGGAGAGGGGGGACATGATAGAAACTTTCAAGTACTTCAAAGGAATCAACAAAGTCCAAGAGGGTAGCATCTTTCAGAGAAAAAGATGTGCAAGAACAAGGGGACACAATTTGAAGACAGAGGGGGGATGGCTCAGGGTCAACGTGAGGAAGTACAGTATTTTTTCACAGAGATGGTGGTGAACGCATGGAACAGCCTTCCAGAGGGGACTGTGGGGTCAAAAACAGTGGGGGAATTAAAAAATGCACAGGACAGACATAAGGCAATTCTAGAGTGGGGTAAAAAGAAGTAGGCGGCTGGTTAACTAGGATCTCAGCTTATCCAATAGGTAGGGAAATGGGCAGACTAGGTGGGCCAAGCGGTCCTTATCTGCCATCAAAGTATATGTTTCTGTGTTTCTATGTACCAGTCTGAGAAGATATACTGCAGATTGTGGGTGGTTCTAACATTGCTGCGATCTGAGTTTATTCATCAGGTACATGACACCCCAACTGGAGGACACCAGGGGGTGGAAAACAGAGTCAAAGGACTGAAAACTGTGGGTTTGGTGGCCTGGTATGACCACAGATGTCCAACCTTACATTGACAATTTCTAATCAGTGTGCAAACAATCCAATTCCAACCAAAATGAATGCTAAATGACTCCCCCAGAGACCATCTGGCCCTTGGTATGCAGTTCAAATTGATTTCATTGTACCATTGACAAATACAAGCAGAAATAACAAGTATGCTCTTCTAATCACTGATTTATTTTCACCATGCGTGCACAGCAAAAGTAACTGCCAAAATCCTAGTAGAACAATTGTTTTCCAGGTGGGGCACACCTCTCAATGTAGACTCTGATCAAGGAATCAGCTTTACAGGTGAGTTGATACAAGAAACACTCAAACTTCTCGGTGTCCACCAGAGGTTTCAGATTCTGTACCACCCTCAATCTTCAGGCCAGGTAAAGAGAGCCAACAGATGGATAAAAAACATGCTATCCAAATCCATTGAGGGCAATCCCAAGGACTGGGATTCCCTATTGCCTTTACTCCTTATGGCAATTTGGTGTACTCCTGCAGCCACTACCCAGTGTACCATTTTCGAGGTTATGACTGGTAGAACCATAAGAATACCTGAACATCTGCTGATTGACATATTCTCACCAACTGCAGACAGACTATCTGTAGACACCTATGTTGCAAAACTTAGGAAGGATATCATTCAGATCCATCTGTATGCAACTCATCACATAGGTAAAACCCAACAATGCTGTAAAGTTCATTTGGACAAACATGCAAAAGAAGGGGACTGGCAAGTTGGAGACCAGGTAACGGTACTCAGATTTGCACATCCTACACACTTCCTCGCCAACAAATGGGAAGGACCCTACCCCATTGTCAACAAACTGAGCCCAGCAGTTTATCAAGTTAGAATCACTCACTTGAAGAAAACCACTGATAAGTGGCTGCATGCCAATCAAATGAAACTGTACAAAGGAGTATAGTAACTTTTCCTAACCCCATTGGGCGGAATAGTACCTACTGACCATTTTCATTCTTCTTTACAGGCATACCTGCAAGATGGGTATTTTGCTACTGTTCTTCATTACAGGAATACTTCCCATTTTCCATTCCAAGGATATGCCCCACATTACCAATGCCAACACACATCTAAGGTGGCTCCTCCCTCTTCTCCAACCAGCAGAAGTCTGCTACCTAGTTCCACATAATGTAACCACCACCATCCCTGAAGGAGTCAGCGTAGATGATCTCAGCAAATGAATTACTGTTCAGGGGGGCACAGATGCCTACCTGAATGCCATGGTAGTGGCAGCTGACAAATCATCACTCAAAACTGAATGACAAACTGAGCACAATGGACAACAAATCCCCATTGCCTGCCTCACCAAAGGCACTTTCCAAGGTTGGCCCAACATCAAAATTGCACCCAATGGTACCCTGTCTATCCGTCATGCTAACTACAAACACACAGGTTTATATAATCTCACTGCTCTGATCAATCCAACCTTTTGTGATACATTTCCCAGAAGACTCTGCCAGAGACTTTTACACATGACATTACATTGCTATAGCTGCCATGTTTTTATTAGTAGTACCCCCCTACTGAAGTGGAACTCACCGAGTGCCCCATCCTGGAGCCAGGACCCGCTAGTGGCCTGGCTGCCACATCACTCCCAGGTACACTTATAAACAATGTGCAATTCATGCATGTCCCAGTGATTTATAACCTTTCATACTGGAACACAGCTGAATTCATCATGTGCTCCAGAACAAACACATCTAAGTTTCTTAGTACCATGTTACTTGACATTCTTACAGCATACAAGACATGTACGCAAGATCCAGTAGCAGGGCCACATACTGCTGAACACCTAGGTGTGTTTTATAAAAGGCAACACCCCAACACCAAGAAGTGCAGCAGACATGCTACTGCTGATATCAATGGTGCCACAGACAATGTTTCCTGACTCTTCAGATTCGGCATGTCCATCTGGAACAGGCTAGACATAGCTGCCATCAAAAACCAAACTGTAAAATTCCAGACTGGCATGAAGAATGATGCCTTACCCCCCATTATTGCATGGTGTAGATGGACTTAGTCAGGAAGAGAGATATACCTTGTACAACATGCATGATGTAGCTAAAAGTTTTAATGACACTAAAAATAAAATCAATGAACTTGTGTCCCAGAATAACAAGGAAGCAGACAAGCAATATATTGCCAGAGAACTTTTATGTTCTGCCTATGGCTCTTATGAAATTACTACCATGAATAATCTCTTCTGGGATTTGGAATCAGATCACATTCCAGACATCATACATAAGAGGCGACTAGCCAGTTGGTATTGTTCACATTGTAGATCTGTTTCATGTATCACATTATGCACATCTAGGTCTGTTTCTATACCTCAGTCAACTGCTAGAAATCTAGGTTGTGTAACATGACACCCCAATCCGGGCCCCTGTTATATAGCTAAACAATGCAGCATTCATGACACTATGTTTGTTACTTTCCCTGTCTCACTTCCATGTTTTGATCCTCAGACTGTCATCTTTGACAAGCTGGCTACCATCCATTCTGTAGGACAACTTGAAGATGACATCTTCAGGGAGAGAATTGACCTCCCACCTGTACTGGTTTTCCATGCTTCCCTGGATGCTTGGGTTGCCTCCTCACATGGACTGTTGCGCCAAAAAGGGTTATCACTATCTCTGTAGATGTGACATACTCAACGTCGTTAAGCCTGTCTGTGGGTATTCACCGGACAGCATTGATTGATCCTTTACTCTGGACTCTGAACTTTCTTCAAATGGAACTCTTATCCCTAGTGTAATCAACTCTACTTCATCAACTTCATCACCAGTCACCAAGACTGGGCATCTCTACAAGGATTACACAGAGGACTTTCAATGCTTCACCACCAAGATGACAAATTCATCTTTCACCTGTCCTATTTGACTTCATAAATGGTGGATCCCACAAGTAAGAGTGCAATACAATTCTGACAGCCAATACTGTGTCATCACTAATCATTAATCTTTTGGTTATAGTGATAATCAGTGTGAAATTCTAGCACCAAACTTTTGCTTTATTCTTCACCAAACTACAGTTATTGGTCATACTGCCATATCCCCTGTTTCCTTCCCAGAACCAGATATCATTAACATTGACCCGGAATATTTGCTTGTTCTGTCTAAATATTTACCCATTTTCAGTGTTCACATTGATATCCTTAACTTAGCACTCAAGACACTTTTGGATAGAAAGGATACCCATCTCATCTACAACAGCACTAACATCTCCATGGCTGGAGATGCTCTCAATAGCCTTATCCATGATGGTGACCTTAGCACCACACTTTCTAATACCAAGTTAGAATTAACTTTTCAAAGGTTTTGTGCTTATACAAATATTTTTTATATTTTTCATGATACTAACCCTCTGCTGCCTCAGGCACACTCTGAAACAACACCATGAACAACTAGTTTCTCTGCAAGGCTCATGCAGCTGGTCTGTAGTGATGCTATCACCCACAGCTTACCCATCATTGTTGCATTTTCAGAAAGGAAACAAGGAGGGGATTGTTACACATTGTCCCCTGACCTATATTAGGAACCCACAGTACAACCCCGACAGCATCCACAGTATTGTCTAATCATGGCTCCAATATGAGCACAGGTACCTACAATAAGAGTAAGGTATCGGGCACTAACTGCAAGATTATTGTTACAATTTACACATATATATCTATATGCAATGCACCAATAATGTATCTTTGTGTTGTAACTGTAGCACATTTTCTGATCTTCTAAGAAGTTTCATATGCTTAAACTGCCATCATGAGGATTTATGTAACACCTCACTTGTTTTCTATGATTTATGAGAATCCTTTGTATTCATACTTTTAGTTGACCATACAATAATTGTATATCAGAGATACTGAGGAGCCACCTAACTTTTAGCCAATAGGGCTAGTTTTGTACAGCAAATGTGTTCAAGAAGGATACATTACCATAGTAATTATCTCCATTCTAAGAACTGTTGTCAGACATTTCCTCCCTGAGTCCATCTTCTTATCCCGGGGTATAGGGAAACTCTGGTTCCCAGTGTCTACCAAGGTAAGATTCTGTGTAGGACATTAGTCTGGTTTTGTGTAATAAACTTGTTTATTAATTGCTGATGCCATTTGTCTGTGTCTCTTCTGTTATCCTCTAACCACCAAGAACCTGAGAGGTAATAGTCCTCCACACTAGCAAAATAAATCTTTGACTTGTGCCATCCAGAGGGGAGAGAGAGAGAGAGAGAGAGAGAGAGAGAGAGAGACTGCAGGGGCCCGAAGAAATTTAACCATCCAGAAATCCCAAATATTTTTTTCCTGGCTTCAGTGTGTCTATGTGCACAGGGCAAGGGCTACAGGCTGGTAAAATAAATCTTTGACTTGTGCCATTCAGAGTGGAGAGAGGGAGACTGCAGGGGGGCCTACAAGAAATGTTACAGTCCCTGAAATCCTATTTTTTTTTCTTGGCATCAGTGTGGCTGTGTATTCAGGGCAAGGGCAACAGGCTGGCAAAATAAATCTTTGACTTGTGCCACCCAATCACGATTACTTGTTAACATTTATTCATGATTTCATATATTAAGAAAAACAAATACTGTTTGGACAAACAACATACAAGCTGATGCGCCTGTGCTACTGGCTATGTGTGGCCCAGGGGATATAATATGACTCTGTGACTCTTAGTAGGCTGTTTACACTACAACACAAGTAAATTACAACTACACACAAGTGTCATCATCATCATCATCACTCATTCCCCATTATTCATCCTTATTATCATTAGTTTTATATTATATTGCATTACTTTACGTACTGTATAAGCATTAACCAACCCAGTGTGGGACTGTGCTCTGTGTGGCAATGCACCAGATGTGTCTGCATCACCAATTCAAATTCTGAGGCACGCTTAACAATTGCTGAATTTGGTCACTTGACAATAACTGTACTGTAGGAGTCAGTCAGGTAATCTTGGAAGGAAGTGGTGGTGGACTGCTGTGCTGTCGGTGTGCTGTGTACAGTCACGAGTCATAACAGTAAATTTGTCTCTGTCCTGTGGGTGTGGGTGGGAGTCATCAGAAGGACATTACGTTAGTTAGAGGGACCTTAGTTTTTTTTACAGGTTAGAATACTAATGTTATAGGTATTTGCATATCTCTCTCTCTCTCTCTCTCTCTCTCTCTCTCTCTCTCTCTCTCTCTGTCTCTGTCTCTGTCTCTGTCTCTGTCTCTCTGTCTCTCTGTCTCTCTGTCTCTCCCAGCATAGTCATGTCTTGGACCTGAGCAGGATATGCCACCATTACAGACCAGTCATGAAGGGGCTAGTAGTGAGTGATTGCTTTTTTATTTATCAGTTTTACATTAATCTTTAAACAAATACTCCCTTAAATTATTTCCTTTGGGCCTCTGAGTCAAATTGGACAAACTTTGGCCACTTTTATGCATTTTTTTGCATTCTTTCAAATATTTGTCAAGAAATCATATGAACATATGAAATTACTAGCAGATAAAGACCTTATGGTCTATGAAGTCTGCTTGATTGTGCAGCTATCAGCCTTTACACTGCAGCTGTCCATCCCTCTCTTACCCTCCCCCTCCCCTCCCAGGTGACCCTTCCCCTTACCCTGTCCCATCCCCTTTTAAAGAAGCCCACTGTTTTACAGGATACCACTTCTTTTGGCAATGCATTCCACCCAGACACCACCCTCTCCATAAAAAGTGTCTTCTCATTTGTCTCCTGAACCTTCTCCTTCCAATCTCGGATTGTGCCTGCCAGCGTCACTCACCCTCCTTAATCTGAAAAGCCCTTCTGGGCCCATCTTATTTATTCCTTTCATGTACTTGAAGGTTTCAATCATGTCCCACCATCCCTCCTTTCCTCCAGGAAGTACATGTTCAACTCCCTCAGTCTGCTTTCCTAGTGAAAGTCCCGTAGGCCCTGGACCATTTTTGTTGCCCTGCACTGCACCACCTCCAGTAACCTAATGTCCTTCTTCAGGTACAGTTGCCAGACCTACATGCAGTACTCTTGATGTGGTCAAACCAGTGATCTATACAGTGGCAGGATCACCTACTCCCTCCTGGAGTATATGCCTCTGGCAATACAACCCAGCATCCTGTTGGCCTTTGCAGCTGCCTTTCTACACTATGCTGAGTTGTTCATTGTTCCCATTAGGATCATCCCCAGATCCTTCTCCTCCTCTGTCTTGGCTAGTTGAATCCCCCCCCAGCTGGTAGCTCCTCCTTGGGTTTTTTGCACAGAATTGTAGCACCTTACATTTCTCGGCACTGAACCCCAGCTGCCAAGTGTTTCAACCAGGCCTCCAATTTTGCCAGATCATCTTGCAACCCCTGTCACCCTCATAACTCATCCATTACTGCTCCCATCTCAGTGTCATCTGCAAACAGACTGATCTTGCTCTTGATGTCTATTGAGATGTCTGTTATGAAGATCCCAAACAACACTGGTCCCAGTACAGATCCCTGTGGCACCCCATTTGTTACCACCCTGGGAGATGAGAACCACCACCCTCTGCTGTTTCCCTCGCAGCCAGTTCACTACCCATCCCAACATCTTTCCCCCCCACCCCCTGCCTTCCAGCTTATTTCCTAGCCTGCCATGTGGCACAGAATCAAAGTCCTTACTGATGTCCAGGTACAGGACATACACTGCATGGTTCTTGTCTAATTGCCTGGTTACCCAGTCATAGTACTGCACCAGATTGGTCTGACAGGATCTGCCTGAGAGAATCAGAACTAATCAGAACTAATCAGAATAAATCAGAACTTTACCATGTTCCAGTTCTTATTTAATAAGGGTCAGATCTTTACTGAGTTCTCCCAGCCCAATTGACATCCCCACCCTCTGACATCAGACTGTCCAGCCTGTAGTTTTTAGCCTCCTCCCTGCTACCACTATTATGAAGCAGGACTACATCTGTCCTCCTCCAGTTCTCTGAAACAACTGCTGTATCCAGTGAGTTGATGAATAAGAACGTCATAGTTGCAGCCAGTACCTCCCTGAGCTCCATTAGCACCCTTGGGTGTGCTGCATCTGCCCCCATACCTTTATCCACTTTCATATTTGCAAGTTCTTTTTGTATAGTTTCCTCTGTGAATGGACTTATCTCTGCTTCCATCCCCAAATGTTCCTTCTTTTATGTGGTCCGTCCCTCTCCCCTTCAACTGTGAAGACTGAACAGAAGTATCTATTCAGGATGTATGCTTTTTCCCCAGTCCTCTTCTGCAGTCTACATATGGATTTTGCCCCATGTTCCCCACTGGTACCCTGCCCAGGTTGGGAACCATGTGCTGGGTAGTACAATGTCCCCCAGCCATTGGCCCCAAACAAACTCTCACCAGAATTACCTTATGCGAGTCCTGCAAGTGGAATTCAGGGTTGGCTGGTGAAATTCTAGCTGTTAACTTTGGATTTTAATACACGGAAGATACATTACTGCAGTGATACCTCACCTCATGCCTGAAGGTGGGTATGGGGAGATAGACAAGCTGGGGAAATGCCAGTGGGTGAAGTGGAAGACAAGAAGACCCACCAGCCCCCTGCTCCAACCCACCCAGCATTACCTCATGCATTGGGTTGCAGTAATTTGAGTGGGTTGATGAAGACTCGAGTGAGAGATCACGGTGGTCACAGAAGGAGCTGTAGATTGTAATGGCAATGCACACCCCTGGAGGCTTGAAGAAGATAAATACATACTGCATGGATACGTTTGGGGAGTGTTGGTTCATGATGGGAACAGTGGAGTGCTGGTGGGGGGAAGAAATCACAATCTTGGGTAATTTGGTGGGATGGAAGGCAGAGGACTGTGAGGGCCAGGGTGCATACTGCTGGTGGATGGGGACAGTTTGCACTAAGCTCCCATCAGTCACCTGCCTTGGTGGCAGAAGATTGGAGTGGATGTAATGCATACTACCTGGCTGGGCACAGGTGGTTTGTCCTATATTCCCTGCCTGTCCTCTTCACAAGGTTGGTGAGCTGGGGGACATAGTGTCCCTCAGTACACAACAGCCCTGGCATCACCTCATGCAAGTGGAGCATGGGAGGTTGCTTTGGAGAAAAAAACACAGATTGCAAGGAGGAGACAAGGCTCGTTAAGGCCTGTCCAGTCGATAAGGCCACAGCACCAGATTTTAACTTCGAACTGCTGCCATCAGCATTTGGCTGAGTTGGTACTCTCCTGTATGAGGGTTGTAAGGACAAACTATGGCATGTCATTGTGCTTTGATATAATGTACTCTGGATGTAAGGGTAGTGACACTAGCCTGAGATAATGCTGGTGTGGGGCCATGATGTATACCACTGCTGTATGGGGACAAGGGGTTTTCACCATGTGCCCTCTTGCTCTGCCAGGGGTGCACAAGCCTGGGGGGAAATGGAGCATACCACTAGTTGATGGGGACCAGTGGTTTGCACCATTCCCCCTCCACTGCCCTGCAAGGGGAGCAGAAGTGGGTGGAGGTTGTGCATACCACTTGGCCAGGCAATGGTGGCATGAACCACATCACCCACTCCCCTGCCTGGGAAGGAAAGGGTGCCACCATGCCCACCAGCCCCCTGACTCCCACCCACAAAAACATTACGTCATTCCAGTGCCTGCTGCACTAAATAGATTAGTATGAGGAGGTGTGTTAAAGAATGCAGAAGGGTGGTGTGAGGGGTCTGTGGGGACGTGGTGCTCATCCTCAATATTTTGCATGTTTCACAAATCTAATATATACGCCATATATAGATGCAATGGAGGAGGGGCATGTGAGAACATAGTCTTATGACTGTTATGTTACAGTTTTCTATAAATTATGTCTACTACATGTGCTTTCAAGTGGTCCTGAGTCTGCACCCTATGCACTGGGATCAGGGGCCTACCAGCTTCTTTTCTGGTTGTTGGCTGACCTTGGTTTTAAAGATCACTGAGATCATCCGGTGTTCATTTTGAGATGGTCTTCTTCCCTACTGAACTGAAGAGGCAGTGATGAGGCCCCTTTTGAAGAAATCACCTTTAGACTTTGACAATCTGGAAAAGTACAAGCCTATCTTGAACATCCCATTTTTAAGGAAGGTAATAGAGAAGGTTGCAGGGCATGGTTGCAGAACTGCTTGGAATGTTTTGAGATTGTTGAGACATTCCAGTTTGGTTTAGCTTCGGTACTGCATGGAAATTGCTCTGGTCAAAGCTTTCAATGATCATCTCCTGGTGAGAGACAGTGGTCCATGTTCCATTTTGGTACTACAGGATCTCTCCTCAGTTTTTGCCATGGTGGATCATAGGATGCTGTTTACCCATTTGAGGCACTATGTGGGACTCACTGGCACAGTGTTGCACTTATTTAAGTCCTATATTGTCTGCGGAAGTGCAGCAGGTGACACTGGGTGGAAGCATTTCAAAAGCTGCTGCTCTCTGCTGTGGAGTGCCTCAGGGTTCAGTTCTAGCGCCATGTTTTTCACCATGTACAAGTTGCTATAGCAAGAGATCATTAGATGGTATAGTCTGCATTTTCACTGTTATGCAGATGCTAACCAGATCTATCTGTCTTGTGCACCTGGCAAGACAATGTGGTGGCTGCACTGGATGAGTGCCTTGTGGAAATCCAGGAGTAGCTGGCATCAAACTGACTCAGGTCGAACTAATCTAAGACTGAAGTGTTACTGATAAATCTGGGTATTGTGGAAGAAGTAATGAATGGATACAGTGTTTTGTTGCTATTGCTAAATAGCACTACCCTACAAGCTGTTGAGAATGTAAAGAATCTGGGCATCATTTTGGACATCAGATTGACCTCAAAACATAAGGTGCCATCTGTTGTCCACAGTGGCTTTTACCATCTGCATAATATTGCCTGGCTATGAATCTAGTTTGCATCTACGGACCTGGAAACTGTGGTGCATGCTTCCGCCCCCCCCACCCTAGTTTGGACTACTGTAATGCTCTCTGCCTAGGGATACTTGTGGGGCTGATATGTCACTTGCAGCTCATTCAGACTCCAGTAGCCTGGATGAATGCTGGCACATCCTGCTCCATGAATATCATGTTGGTTCCCTGGGAACTGCAGTAGCTACCTGTGAGGTGGCATATTGGCTTCAAGATAGGTTTATTGACATACAAAGCCTTGCATGGTTTAGGCCCTGGTTACCTAAAAGACCATCTGACCTTCTCCACACCTGTCCATCCCCTATGTCCTTCTGAGGCAAAGCTCCTTATGACTCCACAGTCCCACTTAAAATCTGTTGGGGACAGTGATTTTTGCATGGCTATCCTCTTGTTTTTCAGTTCACTCACAGCAAAAATAGAGGGGCTCCCTCACTGGAACTTTTACAAGGTTTGTTAAAAACCCATTTATTTAACATGGCCTTTGGGACAGCTTTAACTGCTGAAAAATTTAGGGTGGCTTATTTGATTTTGTCACTCATTTTCTGACCTGTTGTAATATGTTTTTCCATTGTAAATTATTGGTATTCTCCTTGTACAGCACTCAGAGCCCTGGATGGGTGCCTAAGAAATAAATTTGGCTTGGCCTTGCCTATTGTATTTGACATCATTGAATAAAGACACAGTAAATATGTATGCTATATTTTTTATTCAGGTGCTGCTTGAGTGGAGGGAACTGGCATGGGTGATGCAGGGGAGTGGGAGTGGGATAAGGGGCCTATGGGGACATGATGCTTACAGTTGATATTTTGCAGTTCCCATATATACTGTATGTTACATTACTTGAAAATATTTAATGGAGACAACAAAGTATAAATTGAAATTCTTTGTGCATGTCAACTAATTTGGTAGCTAGAGTGATGCATAATTAAACAATAGAGCATGACAAGTAGTGGGTTACAGGTAGGGCTGTGCATAGGCTGAATAGTATTTTCCGAATACCACGAATAGTAGGCTTCCCAAATATTCAGATGCATTTTCCAAATAGTTCACTATTCGGCCACTATTCGGGAACTACTATGCGGTGAGATTTCCAAGTCTCACAGAGCTTTGTTGGCCAATCCAAACCTGTTTCTTGAGCTCAAAGGCAAACACACCATGTGACTTCCTCACTCTGAGCTGGTAGAAGACAGGAGACAGTGGTTTCAGAGAGCTGCTCTGCAGTACTTTTGAGACCATAAACTTGCTAAAAAAGAAATTGATTTTTGCTTTACAGGCTTTTTTGGGTCAGTATAGTTTTTTTGATCAGTGTCAGAAAAGCTATGTTTGGTTTTCTGACAGGTATTTTGTCCTTATTGCTGTAGTCAGTTACAGGGACTAGGAGGGCTGTCTGCTAACACCCCTTCTCTGCTGCTGTCTGACATAGCTCCAGTGTGATTTTTTTTGGGTGCAGCACATTTAATTTGTGTGTGTGTGTGTTTTTTTTACATAGACTTTGACTGCAGATAAGGACTGCTTGGCCCATCTAGTCTGCCCATTTCCCTACCTACAAGATAGGCTACAGATTCTAGTTAACCAGCTGCCTATTTCTTCCTACCCCCCACAAGAATTGCCTTATGTCTGTCCCATGCATTTTTGAATTCTCCCACAGTTTTAGACCCCACAACCTCCTCAGGAAGGCTGTTCCATGCATCCACTACCCTCTCTGTGAATAATATTCCTCACATTACCCCTGAACCGCCCCCCCATCTTTAAATTGTGTCCCCTTGTTCTTGCACATCTCGTTTTCTGAAAGATGCTACCCTCTTGGACTTTGTTGATTCCACTGAGGTACTTAAAAGTTTCTATCATGTCCCCCCCTCCCTTCTTTCCTCAAGGTTATACATATTGAGCTCCTTTAGTCTCTCCTCATACGGCTTCTCTTGCAGACCCTGCACCATTTTAGTTGCCCTCCTCTGGACTGCCTCTATCCTGTCTATGTTCTTGCGGAGATGGGGTCTCCAGAACTGGCCTAGTACTCAGATGGGGTCTCACCAACTGTCTGTACAGAGGGATAACAACTTCCTGTTTTCTGCTGCTGATGCCTCTCCTATGCATCCCAGTACACCCCCAGCCCTCCTTACTGCCTTCTCACATTGCTTGTTAACCTTAAGGTCATCTGATATGATTACCCCAGGTCCCTTTCCGTTTTGTTGTTGTTACTACCTCCCCCCTCCACTGTGTATTCTTCCCTAGGTTCTTGTTTCCCAGGTGCATTATTTTGCACTTTTGCATTGAATCCTAGCTGCCATACTTCTGACCATTCCTCCAACCTTGCCAAGTCCCTTCTCATCCTTTCCACGTCTCCTTGTGTATCAACCCTGTTGCAGATCTTTGTGTCATCTGCAAAGAGGCATACTTTTCCTTCCAGTCCCTCTGCAATGTCACTTATGAAGACATTAAAAAGGACTGGACCCAGTACTGAACCCTGCGGTACCCCACTAGTAACCCCTCTTTCTTCAGAGTGGACTCCATTTACAATTACCTTCTGTGTCCTGTTGTCCAGCCAACATTTTACCCAGGCTACCACCCTGGGACCCACTCCCAGGCTGGTTAATTTGACTATTAATCTTTTGTGTGGGAATGTGTCAAATACCTTGCCAAAGTCTAGGTAGGCCATGTCCACAGCCCCTCCCTTGTCTACTACTTTGGTCACCCAGTCAAAGAAATCTATTAGATTCATCTGACATGACCTTCCCGCTGTGAACCCATGCTGCCTTGGGTCCTGTGCCCCACTGGCCTCTAGGTACTCAACAATTCTTTCCTTCAGAAGTGACTCCATCACTTTCCCCTACCACAGAGGTCAAACTGACAGGTCTGTAGTTTCCTGCCTCTGTCTTGGTCCCACTTTGTGAAGGGGAATCACATCCACCTTCCTCCAGTCCTCGGTACCACCATCCTCCCATGATTTATTAAAAGAGTAGCCAGTGGTTTCCTAGTTCCCCCTTAATTCTTTTAGAATTCTGGGTGAATTCCATCAGGACCCATTGCTTTGTCCACCTTCAGTTTTAGGAGTTCTTGCAGAACCCTTTCTTCTGTGAAAGGACTGGAATCGACCCCCCTATCAAGAGTGCTTCTGTTAATTGGATTAGGCACTTCCCCCTTCTCTTTTGTGAATACTGAGTGGAAATATTCATTCAGTATCCCTGCTTTTTCACTGTCCCCCTCTGCCCACCCACTGTTCATTCTCTTCAGCCTCACTATCCCTCCCTTTGTCTTTCTACACTCGCTGATGTACCTATAAAAGGTTTTATCCCCCTTCTTAACCAAATTGGCTATCTTTTCCTCAGTTTGGGCATTTGCTATTCTGACTTCCCTCCCTGCTTCCTTCTGCCTTAACTGGTACAGCTCTCTGTCCTGCTCCTTCTGCGTTTCCTATATTTCCGAATGCCATCTTTTTCTTCCTGACTTTCACAGCCACCTCTTTTGAGAACCATAGTGGCTTTTTCTTTTATTTTGATTTGTTTATTTGCTTCACACAAAGGCTTGTTGCCTCTGTGATGGCAGTTTTGATGATTCCCCATTGTTGCTCCACACCTCCTTCTAGCCTGTTTGCTAGTGCTTTTCTGAGGCACTCTCCCATCTTGCCAAAGTCAGCCCTCCTGAAGTCCAGTACCCTCACTTTTGTATGGCTTGACTCTGTAGCCGAGTTTAACGTGAACCACACTGTTTGATGGTCACTTGTTCCCAGATGGCAACCCACTTCTAGATCTGAGATCCTCTCACTGCCCCCGTTTCAGAGTACAAGGTCTAAGATTGCCCCTTCACGAGTGGGTTCCGAAACTAGCTGTCTGAGGTCTGCCACCTGTAGGTCATCAAGAATGGCCCTGCTCTTGGATGTGGCTGCATCAAATGTGCTCCAGTTAACATCTGGCATATTCAGGTCTCCCATCAACAGTATTTCCCCTTTCTCTGCCATCCTAAGAATGCCTTCTATTATATCTTTGTCCATTCCTTCCCCCTGACATTGGGGGTCTGTACACAACCCCTGTGCAGATTGTGGTGCCCTTTCCAGTCTCCAAGGTGATCCATAGTGCCTCCTCTCCTCTCTGTTTACTCTTTTGTTCAGTTGCTTTTATCCCTTCCTTTACATAGAGAGCTACTCCTCCCCCTCTTCTCCCCTGTCTGTCTCTCCTGTAGGTTATGTACCCTAGTATGTTAACATCCCAGTCATGGTTCTCTGTGTACCATGTTTCTGTGACTGCTATGATATCCAGGCATCCCTCTTCCATCAAGGCCACCAACTCAGGGAGCTTGTTGCCCAAACTACGGGCATTGGTACTCATTACCCTCCATTTTCTGATGGCCTTACTCCTTTTTGCCCCATCCCTGTCCATCTTGCCTTTGTCACTTTCCCCATTTACCCCTGCCCTTCTCCCTATTGACACCTCTATGTCGGTGTTTACCGCACTTACTACCATGATTTTTTGGGGGGGTGCAAGGATTTCCCTGCTCCTTTCCAGTGCCTCCCCTCTTGGCTAGTTTAAATGCTTGCCAATGAAGCATTTAAACCTATCACCTATGATCCTGGTTCCCCTCCTGGACAGATGCAGCCCATCATGCCAGTATAGACTTGCATCACTCCAGGTGGACCCCCAGTTCCCCAATGAAGCCAAATTCCTGAGCTCCACACCAGTTTTTCAACCACTGATTGAATCCCATGGTGTGGAACACCCTAGCCTCTCCTATGCCTTAGATGGGCAGCACCTCCGAGAAGGTTACCGTGCATGCTACTTGTCTAAGGCCCCTCCCCAATTGCACAAACTCTTCCTGCACTTCTCTAATCCCTTTCTTAGCCAGGTCATTTGTCTCTAGATGGACAATGACATCCAGATCCCTCCCCTCTGCAGCTGCTCCCGCAATCCTGAGGATAAGCTCCCTGTCCCTTCAAGTCATGACTCCAGGCAGGCACCTTACCTCCCTCTCCCCTTCCTCCCCCAGTTCTACCTTCCTAACAATGGAGTCCCCCACCAGGAGTTGTTTTCTTCCCCTGCCACCCTCCTGTGGGTTTCCTTTGTGGAGGTTCCCAGCATCCTCCTTGGTCTCCACTGTGGGTGCCTCCATAGAGGAACCACACTTTGCCAGAACGGCATAGGAATTGTGGAGAGGTATAACTGGAGGGATGCACCTCTGTTCCACCACCCTCACCATCCCTGAGCCCACTGTGGTCCAACCGCTCCTCTTTCTTGGCAACCTCTGAGGCAACGGCAGTGGCACTGGTGGTGCCTGGATGGAAGAGGAGGTCCCACAAATCCTGGCCAACTCAGCCTGGAGATGAGCAACCTCCTCCCTCAGCCCAGAGATCTGCCTGCAGATGGGACAACACCGCATCCTCCAGAACGTCTCCCAGAAGACTGCTGCTCCACATCCACTGCACTGCACCACTCCCATCATGTCTTATTTCTGGCCCCTTAACTGTTTGCAATCCTTACTCTTTCCTCTGTTTATTTTTTTTTCTCTCTCTCCTTACTTTCTGCCTGTGTGCCCTTTAAGCTCCTGATTGTCCTGTTCTGAGACAAGAATATCCTATATTTCTCAGTAGACCCCTTACTTGCTCAGAGGTAGACCTCCAGCAGCTAGAGGCGGCCGGAGAGCTACTCTTGCCCTTCTAAGATGATGGGTCTTTGGTGGCTCTGTGATCACTCACTTCCTGTTCCCAAACAGGAAGTTCCTGTTGTCAGTCAAATCCTGTGCCTATAAAAGTAGAACTAGCTTTGGGTTGGAGGGTGGAGGGGAAGGAAGGAGGGCAATATAGTCCCAGTAGAGAAGTCCAGTCACACAGCAGTCCTTCTTCCTGGTGTCTTCTGCCAAGCTACTAGGAGAATCTTTCTAAGGTGGTCTTTAAATTTAGCTTCTTTCTAGCTAAGCCACTTCCCCTACTTACTAGATCTTTGTACAAGTAATTTAAACCTCACAGCTATCAAGTCCTTTCAATCACCTGAGATTTACACCTAGATAACTGTTCAGATACCCATTCAGTTCAGTTAACTCAGACAAACACGCACTTTTTTTTTGGTTTGTTTGTTAGTTTTTTTTTACCCTAAATTAAAGGTCTAGGTACAAGAGTTCTGCTTCTTTAGTCCCAGTAGAGAAGACCAGTCGCACAGCAGTCCTTCCTCCTGGTGTCTTCTGCCAAGCTTTTTTTTTTTTTGCTGTTGTCTGGTTCCAGGCTTGTTTCCCTGCATGACTGATAAGGGTGTCTGCTAACTCCCCCTCCTGCAGGTCACTGCTTATAAGTTGCTGTACATGTGCAAAATATTTGATTTTGTGAGGCTTCACCCTGCATTCGCATGCTTAATACATTTTTTCATGAGACAGGGCCACACACGTGCACAGCTGTGTGCACAAAGATTTTGAAATAAACTTCTTCAGTTCTAAGCCATTCAGGCTTGCCTCACTGAATTAGTATTGTTAGTCTCCTCTAGTTCTAGGGATAGATCCCTGTACACATGAGAAGAAGATGAAGAAGAAGAATCAGCATTTATACTGTGCTTTTCATACACGGTATATCCCAAAGCACTTTACAAGCAATGCTAGACTGGTAGTGAAGTAACTGAATGTGTGGTGGTGGCCATATCACACATCATCACCCACACACAGCCTGGATAATTGCATGAACCAGTTTATGGGCAGAGAAATGTTGGCCAGGACACTGGGAATGCTCCCTACTCTTTGTGAAGAGTGCCCTGGGTTCTTCTACTTCCACCTGGACACCCACCAGGACAACACGATGGGCAGAAGGGACCTCAGTTTAATGTCTTATCCAAAGGATGGCACACCCCAGCAGTACAGCACCCCCCCAATACTGCATTCGGATGGCAGTGATTTTTAGGTGCTAGTCCAATCCCAGTGTGGGACGAGAACCCACGACCATCTGGTCCAGAGGCAGATATGCTGCCAACTGAGCCACACTGACACAGTGGCTGACTCCCCCCCCCACACTTCTACAGCCCACTGCACACAATTAAGCTGTCCTAGTGAAATATATCCCTCTGCTAGTCTGTGCCATGTGTGTGTGTGTGTGTGTGTGTGTGTGTGTGTGTACAGTTGTGCACGTGCATTTTTTTTGTTTGTTTATTGTTGTTTTTGTTAATTAAACCATTGCACTTAGTGGGGCAGGCTTGTCCCACTGAATTAACTGTATGTCATCTGTCTGTTCCTTGCTTGGTTCCATGTTTGACTAAATAGGTTGCCCTTTTCTTCCCCTTCTTAGTAGCAGTGTTTTTCTTTACCGTTACTTGTTTGTGGTGCAGTATAAGTGGAACGGTTGGTGTGTTACTGTAGTTCCACGAGCACTAAGTAATGCATCACACACACAGGCAGGGCTTCAGATAATTTTTTTGGGGTGGAAGTCAAATACTTCCATGGGTTGAAATTTGGAAGTCATTTCAGTTTTATTGGAGTCAAAATACTCCAGCTGTCAATTTTTTGGCAGTCAAAATACTCCAAGTCCTATAGCTTTAGAAGTCAATTAATTGGCCTTCTGAATACCTCACTATAATCCATGCTGCACCCACATAAATACATTTCATAATGTTAGGAAATGAAAATGTACAGGACACAGTAATCAGTAATGTAATTCTGGTAAACAAGAGTTTGCCCATGCAGGTTGCAGCTGTCAGCAGCAACATAGATGAAATGAGCTGCCTGCACCCCTTGGTACCTCCTCTGTTGTGTACAAGCAACTCCAACCCACACACACCCAAGAGACAACTCAGCAGTATCCAGTTAGTGACCTACATACATTCTGCAACAGTGTTTCTGGCTGCAACAAGTGCCCCCTCCACAAATGTAACAATAGCTGGAAATGGACTATACAACCCCTGTAATATACTAACATACTATTTGCCAGCAGATTAGGCCTTACGGTCTATCGAGTCTGCTCGAACCTTAGATCCTTAGTTGGGTGCCGAGGCCCTCCCATCCCTTGTGCAGACAACTTTACTAATAGTGGTGGCATTCACTGTATCAGGATTAACAGTGCAGTGCACGGTTTGGTTAATTTTAAAAACATTAATCAATTATCAGATAAAGTAGAAAAAAGTTGTTAAATATTAACAGTGCCCATGCTACAGTACCGAGATAAAGTATAACATAGGCACAGGAAGCTGCCACCTGTTTGTGGCCTTTGTATATTCAGGAGTCTCCTACAGATAGTTATCTATCTGTGACAGTGCACAGACCCACTGGGTATATGATGGAACTGGCACTTGTCATCAGAAGGCACCCACCACAGTACCTGCTATCACCTTGATCAAGCCACTTCTGGTCAGGAAAGATGGACCAGGGCAAGCAAACACTAACAGGGGCACCACACAACTAAAAGCGGACCACTCACAAACTATCCACAATGGGAGATGGGATCAATCAAGCTCTTTAAAAGAGATAGGAAATGGTTTGATCATGTTCTTATTTGTTAAATAAATAATAAACATCAAGAACTGGCCTCCATGTGTGTTTGCCATTACTGAATATGTTTAAAATACATATAACCATGCTGCTCCTCCAGGTTGGACCCCTTGTTGGTTTCACAGCTTTTTTTTCTTAAAATCTGAGTCAGCGCGTGTCAAGTTTCAAAAGGCTGTCATCAGTGACTCAGATTTTAGACTGCTGCTGATATATGCATGCAAGAACACCAACCGTTTGAATCGCAGCTTCAGTGGATGATGCCACCCTTTGCGTACATAAGCACAGGCTCAAAATAACTTATGTTTCATTCATGGCCACTAACTTACTTCCTAATCCCCCCCACACACACAGCCAACTCAGTTAATTGCCCTACTAATTTAAAAAAAATTACAACCATCATTTTTTTCAGTGACTGACTTACTAACCCCCATCGCTGCCATGCACATTCTTGATCAGTTGTTTAGATGTCGGGTAGGATATTTGTAAAAAAACTAAACAAAATAGTTGCTGGTGTCTACAGATCCACATTTCTTTAATCGTGCGGACTGTACCCTAAATCCCCGCTCCAGCCTGGCCTACCTTTATAGACTGTTCCTTCTGATCAATAGAAGGACCGCCAGCCTCCTCTGTAATCATCCCCTTTAGGGGCTGCCAACTGCCTATGTCTTCACTACCCTGGCACTGTGCCAAATGGAATCTGAGTAGGGGATTGGGGCTGTGGAAAACATGAAAAACTCTGGTTTACTGCCCTGGTTATATAGTCGAATGACTTGTTCACTGCATATGACATTAGCATCTGAGGACAGCATTGCATGTGCTCCCTGGCCCCGGTACCCAACTCAGATTCCGTTTTGCACAGGCAGAGGTAGCATAGACATACACATGCAATTGGCAGCTTCCTCCACCCTTTAGCGGAGGCAATGGTGTGTGATGAACCCGTTCCATTTCTACTGCATAATCGAAGACTTCTGCTGGAGCCAGAAGATTTAAAAAAAATCCATTTAGGGCGGGATGTTCAGTTCTCTGAAAAGCCAAAGAGAAGCAGGTACTAGTTGTGTGACTGTCCTGTATGGTACTGGTACCTCAGCATCCTCTGCACATTCAGTTCTCTTTCTCACCTGTATGCAGAAGCACAGTATATAACAGAAAGTTGCTTACATTAATACTCTCCTCTCTGGTCTCTGAAAACAGCTTCCTCCACAACTAGTGTGTCATTCAAGCTCAGTGCCAGGAAGCACATGTAAGGCTGTCCTCAGGCTCAGGCACTAATGTCATGTGAATGAGTCATTCAACAATATAAAGAGGACAGCAAACTAGAGTTTTTCATGTGCTCCCCAGTGCTTCTACTACTTCTCAAAAGGAGCAGTCAGTAAAGGTAGGCTAGGTTTCCTCATGGGGTGGGGCGTTAACGTACAGTCAGCAGCACGATTAAAGAAATGTGGATCTGTAGACAACAGAAACTGTTTAGCTTTTTTTTTCTACAAATGTCCCACCTGACTTCTAAACAACTGATTAAGAATGTGCATGGCAGCAACTGGGGGTTAGTAAGTTGGTTGCTGAAAAAAATTATGATTGTAATTTTTAAAATTAGTACGGCGATTAACTGAGTTGGTTGTGTGTGTGGGGAGGGGTTTAGAAAGTGAGCTAGTGGCCATGAATGAAACATAAGTTTTTTGAGCCTGTGCTTATGTACACAAAAGGGTGGCATCATCCACTGAAGCTGCGATTCAAACAGTTGGTGTTCTTGCATGCATAAACCGGTAGCAGTATAAAATCGGAGTTACTGACAACAGCCTTTTGAAACTTGGCAGGCGCTGACTTAGATTTTAAGAAAAAAAGCTGTGAAACTAACGAGGGGTCCAACCCACATGGAGGCCAGTTCTTGATGTTTATTTATTTAACAGATAAAAACATCACCAAACTATTTCCTATCTCCTTAAAGACGTGACGTCCACACAATGAAAAAAGGACGTCAGTCTTAAGCAAGGGAAATGTTACTGGACGTCAATGACTCCAGAGGCTACATTTTTGGACATTTTGAGCTAATTCTTGGACATAAAATATGTCCAAAATAGACCTATCTGAAGGGCTGCACACAGGTACTACGTAGTAATAGTTTGCGTTTTACCCAGTAACCAGTAGTGACCTGTCCATCATGTCTTTAGCAATCTTGCAAACATGCTCGGTCCAGCCCCGGTAAAGTGTCTGCACTGCTGGCCCCAAGTGGTGAGGGACAGGATGATAGACCACAAACATACAGCACATCCACACAATTACTGCTAGTGTTGTCCCTGGGCTGCCAACCCCCCAAAACAATCTATGTAGAACAAAGGAAGCAGTCAGCGGAGGGGGGGGGTGAAGTAACAAAATACAGTTAAGAGCAGTGCAGCATTAAGTTGCCAATACATTTGTTTGTGCTAAGGCTGGAGGATGCCAATAGAACCCTGGTGCTTTGAACAGAACCTGGTCTTCTTCAGGGTGCATGTCGGGAACGTACAAACACGCTATAAATATACAACCCTTAAAGAAACACACACTATAAATAAGTGAAATTAAAATGAATGAGACTGAGATGCCCTTGTAACAAAACAATCCACAACTAACATACCCAAGGATGAAACACTGCATCCAGATTATAGAACATAGTTCATACTGTGGTGCCAGACAGTACGAAATGCAGTATCTTGCAAAATTACTGTCAAATGTTGCAGTATGCTGCAAGGAGCAGTGTAATTTAATGGCAATTAAGCCCTCCAGTCATCCAATATATTGTGGCATGTCATTTACTGCAAAGTACTGAATTGCATCTTGTTTTACTCCATTGTAAATTATTGATACATAATACAATTCCAGAGAAGGTGGTGAGATAGACTACATAGACGATGACATACAGGTGTCTCTCTTTATTTGATGGGCTCAAATATTGTTCTCCTCAAGCAAGCCTTTTAGCTCTTGTAGCATTGGTAATAGTACTACTACCATTGGAAATAGTACTAGTACCACTAATACCATTAGCAGTACTACTACTGCCAGTGTCACCACCTGTCCATCTGTACGTTCACTGTCACATCCTGTTGTGCAGGAGTAGGGGGGAATTTATTTATTTATTTATTGAAAATGTTTCACCAGGAAAGGCACACTGAGCAAAAAGATGCTCGTCTCACGGTGCGACCTTGGGGGTTACAGAGGAGGCAGGTATACATACAATAGTCGAACTTATAGTAGCATAATATGGAAAATGTACATAGTTGGGAGGGATTACATTTGAACTATTACGTAAGCGGTGCAGTTCAGCACATCGCAGGCACAGAATTAGAGCATACATGCTTTTTGCAGCAAGCAGCAGACACCACCACCAGTGTCCCCACTGCTACCATTATGGCTGCTACATCCACAGCCAGTGTGCTTCCCACCACCACCAGTGCCATTCTTGCAGCAGCCACCCTTTCAGCTGTCACCACTACTGCAGCCACAGCTACCACTATTCCTATGCCCATGGCTGAAGCACCTTCTACCCCGTGTCTGTGACCATGAACACCCTCTAGTGCTGACCCAATACAATGCTTGATATTGTTTTCAGAGTGCTATGTGTGTGTTGTGGTGGATTGAGTGTGCCACATGAAGCTTGTGTTGCATTAGTGAGAGCTCAATGTTGGTGGCTGAAGTGTCATGGAGGTGTATATGGTATACCAGGTTCAGTGGGTGATTAATGGTGTGGCTGAAGCGGTTTTTTTAAAGTTTCCTTAAAAAAAACACCTTTTCTGGCTGAATACCAAATACTTGGGACCCGAATACCGAATATCCGGCCAAATATTTGGGAAAAGGTATTCACACAGCCCTAGCTACTGGTGTTAATATCCATTGAATAATAATAGTTTGGAGATCAGATAGGGAAGGTTATAGTGACTTTAAAGTAAATTCAATGGGATAAAGGTTTAAAAGTCTGTTATTGTTCCCTCCACTAACATAGAAACATAGAAACATAGACTTTGATGGCAGATAAGGACCACTTGGCCCACCTAGTCTGCCCATTTCCCTACCTAGAGGATAAGCTGCAGATCCTATTTAACCAACAGCCTATTTCTTCCTACCCCCCACAAAAATTGCCTTATGTATATCCCATGCATTCTTGAATTCTCCCAGTTTTAAACCCCACAACCTTCTCAGGAAGGCTGTTCCATGTGTCCACCACCCTCTCTGTGAAAAAAATACTTCCTTACATTGCCCCAAGCGGTCCCCCCTCTATCTTCAAATTGTGTTCCCTTGTTCTTGCACATCTCGTTTTCTGAAAGATGCTACCCTCTTGGACTTTGTTAATTCCACTGAGGTACTCAAACGTTTCTATCATGTCCCCCCTCTCCCTCTTTTCCTTAAGGGTATACATATTAAGTTCCTTTAGCCTCTCCTTATATGGGCTTCTCTTGCAGACCCTGCACCATTTTAGTTGCCCTCCTCTGAACTGCCTCCATCCTGTCTATGTCCTTGCGGAGATGGGGTCTCCAGAACTGGACGCAGTACTCCAGATGGGGTCTCACCAACTGTCTGTACAGGGGGATAACAACTTCCTGTTTTCTGCTGCTGATGCCTCTCCCTATACATCCCAGTATCCCCCAAGCCCTCCCTACCGCCTTCTCACATTGCTTGCCAACCTTAAGGTCATCTGATATGATTACCCCCAAGTCCCTTTCCATTTTTGTTGTTGTTACTACTTCCCCTCCCATTGAGTAATCTTCCTCTGGGTTTTTGTTTCCCAGATGCATTACTTTGCACTTCATTGCATTGAATCCAAGCTGCCATACTTCTGACCATTCCTCCAACCTTACCAAGTCCCTTCTCATCCTTTCCACGCCTCCTTGTGTATCAACCCTGTTGCAGATCTTTGTGTCATCTGCAAAGAGGCATACTTTTCCTTCCAGTCCCTCTGCAATGTCACTTATAAAGACATTAAAAAGGACTGGACCCAGTACTGAACCCTACGGTACCCCACTAGCAACTCCTCTTTCTTCAGAGTGGACTCCATTTACAATTACCTTCTGTGTCCTGTTGTTCAGGCAGTGTTTTACCCAGGCTACTATACACAGGGTTATTAACCCAAATGCTTATCCCTCCCTCCAGGCCTAGCCTGTATGTTCGATCCAAAGCACAAGGTAGAGCTCCAAGCCAGTGCCTCATAATGACACACTCTTCAAAGCTAGAGAAGTACGTCTCGCCACATGTAGCCCACATAATCTCTTGTAGCTTTCTTCATGCATTGCAGAGATCACATCTGTCATTGTTTGCTCATGGGAAGGGATGAGCATTAAGGTTGAAACCCCCCAAAAGACCCCATCACTGATTCACTAAGACTCTGGAGACCCAAATCCCCAATTATTTTTTTTCTTTTGCTGCTTGGTGTGGGGTGGTGGTGGGGTGGAAACCCTAATATCACATTTCCCTACTTTTGTTGCATTAAGTTGAACCCTAACTGCTGCATTAACACAGTATTTTTATTTTTTTTGCCAAAATGTCCTTTATTTGTTGAGATAGTAGAATCTTACCCTAATTCACAGGACCTGCATGAGCAGGTGTAGACTTGCAGAGCCCTCTTGGCCCAGCACCAAGGGAAGATTCAATCCACCATTGGAAGTGCAGGATCTTGCAGACCTTGCACTTCAATGCAGTAGCAGATGTCAAGAATTCATGGGGCTGTCTAGTGGCTGACAGATTCAAAGGGCCCTCTCGTCTCTGTGCTTCCATGTGGCCACAGATACATAAGTAAAGGACAGAGAGTCCATCTCTAAGGAAATACTCAGGGCCTTCTGCTACCAATGGATGCAGAGGAGCAGGGGTCTATGCCAAGAAAAGGGTTTTCTTTATTATATGGTACCTGGGCCCATGCAGGCAACCATGCACCTTTCCTTCCTTGGCTGGGGCAGCAGTGTCACATAACAGTGCCATCCCCCCTCAGCCTCACCCCATCCTGCTGGCTCACTGAGGTTGCCCCCAAATTCAGCTCACCAGCACAGGATTACAAAGCACTACCTGCAGGTGTAAAGGCTGCCACTACAGACAATGTTCTTACTAATTATTATTTGCTGTTAATTTTGACACCAAATTTTCAAGATAATCATTTTATGACTCCCCTTATAAACATGACATGTAGCATTTGTAGTATACTGGCCAAAACATCATTTCACATGACAAGTGTGAAAACATGTCACACCGAGGATTTAAAAAATGAAACCTGTCACATGCATGTGGTGGTGTGAAGAAATGGCTACGTTGAAACTTTCGAGTCAAAATATTGAAAATTAGCAAAGTTATGCATGAACATCAAAATATTTCGACATATGCTTATTACTTGGTCATTTTATCATATTTTTACACCAAATGTTCAGCATAGCCATCCTGTGACTCTACCTCATGAAACTAGTTAGTGAAAATGTTCAAATCCCTACCAAAACATCATTTCACACATAAGGTGGGAAAACACATTTTGGCCAGAATTTTAAAAATAACAACTATCATGTTCATGAGATGGTGCCAAAAAATGGCTATGCCTAAAATCTGACATCAGAATCTTTAAAATGTGAGTGATCATGGGAAACGTTCAATGTATGGTCATAACTTTGTTGCTTTTTTAATATTTTGACCCCAGATTTTTAATATAGCCTTCTTATGGCCCCACCCGACTAATTCAGTAGGTAAAGTTTTCCAAATCCCACTCAAAAGGTGATTTCACACAACGACTGCAAAATTGCCTTTCAGGTTGGATTTTAAAAATTCCATTTCCCTTGTTCATGAGGAGGGGTCCCAAAAAGGCCATGTTGAAAATTTGGTTTAAAATATTTAAAAATGACAAAGTTATGAATACAAGTTCAAACCCCATTGAAATAACAATTAAACTGACTTTCCAAATTTTCTCATATGATAGATAGATAGATAGATAGATAGATAGATAGATAGATAGATAGAGATAGAAAGACAAAATCTATATTTTTTGACAGGATAAAACTATTAGGGCTTTGCAGCCCTGATTACAAAGTTGTCCTGTTTCAATGCAAGCAATAATACCCAACAAGGTGGGTGGTATTGGGCAATACTGGACTGCCCAGGGGTGTAATGAGGCCCAATGCCACAGGTGGAGGGCCTTATAGTCCATGGAAGGTCCGGTATTGCCCATACCACCCACCCTGGAGGGCATCATTGCGCTTAGAAAATGGGCTATTTGAAAAGATTTTTGTATAAAATTTAATAAATGAAAAAAATGCATAAAAATTACTAAAACTTAGATTAACGTTGCTCTCCTAGCAAATTAGTCACTGCAACAGCCTGTACTTAGCAATGTTTTACAGTACAGGGCAGTGCAGCACTACTCACTTGTTTGCAGTTTCCTTACTGTTATGTACAGTACAGCTTCTCCTTGGTTGTTAAACCAAGACACCCACCCCCCCAGTCAACTTAGTTTCATTCCTCTTTTTGAGGGCCTGTTCTGTGAGACCATCGTCTGAACCTGTTGTCATTTAGATTTTGATTTTTTTCTGTTTAAGGAGTCTATCGGGTACAGTGGCAGCACTACTGACTGATTGGGGAAACATAATTCTGCAGCTGATCATGGAAACATATTCTTAATGTTGCAGGTAACTGGATTCTTGAAGTGGGCAGAAGTAGATTTTTTTTAAAATAAAAACTGATATGTAAAGGCTTTTTTGTCTGCAGGAGTGGAGCGGGGGTGAGTCTCTCATTTACTTTAAGATCCTGGTGGCATGATGGAGTGATCGGGGAAAACAGAATGCACTATTTAGAGGAAATTGCTTTACTGAGAACTTGATTTCTTTTTTTTGAAGCCAGATTTGTACATAGTTTGTGGAGCTTTTGGTGTGTTTCCTTTAGTGAAAGCAGTACAGCCAACGTGGAGAATAGCAGGAGCACTGGAAGTGCAGCACTGCTAGGAAACGTCACTTCTCTCTAGGCACTTTGTTTTAATGGACCGAAGAAACTGAGGTGGATTTTGTGGATTGGGTTACATTTTGAAAGACGATGGCACTGGAATTGTGGACAGGGTTACCCAGTATATCTGTCTGTGAGATGGGGGGAGGGGCAGCTCGGTCACTTGCTCACTAAGCGGGAAAAAAAAATGCCGTTTTTGATTTTGAAAATTCAGGGTGCCCAAGGATACCTTTCAGTAATGGGGCACCTGACATTGCAATTTCTTGTGGAGTGGGCTCTATCTGCTAGTAAATGTACCCCTTGCTGGCCACTCGGATTACTTCCTAAGCCCATTTTCTAAATGCTGATTAGCATACATTTCACAGCTCACAAGACAGCATACAGGTTGTGTATTTGAATAAAAGTGAGCATGATGCAGTGAGGTAGGCTGCGGCATCATGGGGGACTAGGTCCCTCTTGGGGGGGATGGGAGCCTGTATAAAGGCGACAGTCTACATCTATCCAAGGAGTGGACCTTGGTCCAATGTGAAAAGTTTTAATGTTTCATCAGTAAGCATTAAAACTAGCCAAGGGGGGTGGAGGAAGGATAAGAGTATGCCCAAAACACAAAACGCCCGGAGCACAAAATCTACAGGGGAACTAAAGAGAACAGACCAACAGAGGGCTCAAGTCAACTCAAAGACAGGAGACTAGGAGGATCGGATAAGGATTGTGATCAAATAATGGAGAGGCATAAGGAAGCAGGGCAGGGGAGGGGCCCCACATCCTGGAAAGCCTGGAAAACAAAACAGGAGACCTTGAGGCTACCATGGCAGAATCTGGCTTGGACATAGTGGCCACAACAGAGACTTGGTATAATGAAAACCACATCTGTAAAGTGACTGTGCCAGGCTACAGTCTATTCAGGAGGGACAGAGTAGGCAGGAAGGGGGGGAGGAGTGGCTCTGTATGTGAAGAAGAGCATAAAGGCTACCGAAATTGAAGGGGAACAGGAGGAGGGGAGATAGAGTGGGTTACAATTCAAAGGAGTAAGGGGATCCATACTGGGGTAATATATAGACCACCGGCTCTGGGGGTAGATAAGGAGATGATGCTAGAAATCCAAAGGATGGTGAACAAGGGAGAGGTGTTGCTGCTTGGTGATTTCAATCTACCGGACGTGGACAGGAGTCTCACTGTGGCATCAACAGCTAAGAGTAGGAACAACTTGGACTCTCGCAGGGGCATTCCTTGATAATTAACAGAACCCACATGGAGAGGGCACTACTGGACCGACCTAGCGCTTACAAACAGGGAGAGTGTGACAAGGGGAACAGTGGATCCATGACGCCTGTTCGACAACAAAGTTGTTGACCAAAGTTACAGCTACTTCTTTATGTTGACCACAACTGCGGTTGGCATAAGTCTGTCCAAAAATCTTTTTTTCTTTCGGAGGGCTTTGCCCCTCGAACACCCCATGCAGGGTGCTCAGCCCCCCACACCCCTAGTAATTCATATAATCAACTCTGAGTTGAAGTTGATTCAGGGAGGGTGTGCAAGACCCCAAGAAAGCAGTGCTGTCATCCTGTGGTGATGATACAGTGGCTTGTCACTGTGTCGCTGTACTGTTGTTCATGGTACAGATGTTGCCATGTGGTCGACATAAGTAAACAGTAGGGGAACAGCAGGGAAACAATGATCATTGAACAGCATGGTTTGAAATAACTGAGGGGACAGATCCCAGTCACACAAGGACAACAATCCTAGACTTCAAGAGAGTAGATTTCATAAGGATGGAAAAACACCTCAGAGAAGCTCTGTTCTATGTAGGGGAACAGAAGGGGGTAGAGGAACAGTGGGCAATAATTAAAGCAGAGATTGGAAAGCAACACAACTCTGTGTCAAACAGGTTAGCAAAGGGAGAAGAATGAAGAGACCACAATGGTTCTCAAAGGAGGTAGCAGAAAAGGTTAAAGCAAAAACAATAGCATTTAAGCAATACAAAAAGCCATAAGAGGAGGTGGATAGGGAGAGGTACCAGGTAATGCAAAGGGAAGAGGAGAAAGCAATCAGGGAAGCCAAGGCATAAACCAAGGAATGCATAACAAATTCAGTGGTAAGGGAGGGCAAAACCTTTTCCAGGCACATCAGTGAAAAAAGGAAGGCACAGGGAGGGATTGTGAGCCTGAGAGGGGCGTATGGGGGCTGGGTAGAGGATGACCACCAGAAAGCAGAAATACTGAACAAATACTTCTGTTCAGTTTTTACAAAGGAGGGGCATGAAATGGACCAGCAATAAGTAATAAGGTCAGGGAGGTCAAATAAATGTTCAAAGACCCCTTTTTAAGGGAAAGGGTCCTCAAGGAACTGGTGGCAATAAGAGTTGATAATGCCATAGATACTTAGGGAGCTAGTAGAGGTGTTAACAGGGCCTGTGAATACCCTGTTCAACCTGTCATTGGAAACAGGGGATGTATCCGGAGACTGGAGGAGAGGTGATATAGTCCCTGTATACAAAAGTGGCAACAGGAAGGAAGCAGGGAACTACAGATGTGTCAGTCTTACCTCAGTAGTAGAAAAGTCATGGAAACACTACTAAAGGAAAAAATAGTGGAACGCCTGGTTGTCAGTGGTCTACAGGACACAAGGCAGCATGGTTTTATGGGAAGGAGGTTGTGCCAGGCTAACCTAATTGAATTATTTGACTGGGTATCAGGGGAGGAGGATCGGGGAGGGGGGTTGGTGGTGAATGTTGCCTACCTGGATTTCGGGAAAAGCTTTTGACACCACTCCACATAGAAGGTTGTTAAACAAGCTGGGGAACATGGGGTTGGGCAGGAAGGTAGTGAAGTGGGTGGACAACTGGCTGGATAATAGGCCCCAGAGAGTGGTAGTAAATGGCATACACTCTGCAGAGGGTAAAGTGACATGTGGGGTACCACAGGGATCAGTGCAGGGTTCAGTCCTCTTCAATATCTTTATCAATGACATTGCAGAAAGTCTAAAAGGGAAAATATGCCTGTTTGCTGACTACACTAAGATCAGCAACAGGGGGGACTCACCTGGAGGAGTTGATAGAATGAGAAGCGATCTAAAGAGGTTGGATCATTGGCTATGGGATTGGCATCTGGGTTTCAATGCAAAAAGTGCAAGATAATGCACATAGGGCACAAAAACCCTGGAGCTTCATATCAACTGGAGTGTAAGAAATATCATGCTCTGAACAGGAAAGAGACCTGGGGATGATCATCTCTCATGACCTCAAGGTAGGCAGACAGTGTGACAAGGCTGCATGAAAGGCAAACAGAATGCTGGGATGCATAGGCAGGCATAGCACAAGCAGAAAAAGGGAGGTCATAATTCCACTTTACAAGTCACTAATGAGGCCGCATCTCAAATACTGTGTTCAGTTCTGGAGGCCTCATCTATGTAAGGACATAGGTAGGATGGAGGGTATAACGTTGTTACAGTGAAATGTTGACAGCGACAGAACATTACTGTGACATATTGACCATAACGCTGTAATGTACCTGCAGGACAACAACAGTGCTTTTTTGTGGACTTGCACCCCCTCACAGAAGCAACTCTGACTCAGAGTTGATTATAATATTTACAGGGGGTGTGGGGGGCAAAGCCCCCTGCATGGGAGGTGTGGGGGGCAAAGCATGCCACAAAAAACACTCTTTTCCATGATGGCTGTCTGCTGACTGTCAGCAGAGCAGCTGTCACTGTGCTGGCAGTCAACAAGTTTTCTGTCAATGTGTTAACGTGGAACCAGATGGAGGGGGTCCAGAGAAGGACAACCAAAACTGTGCAGGGACTGCATGAAAAGCCTTATGAGGAGAGGCTGAAGGAATTAAATATGTGCTCCCTGGAGGCGAGCAGGGAAGGGGGATACGATTGAGACTTCTGAATACCTCACAGGGAAGAACAAGGTGCAGGAGAATACTATTTTCCAAAGAAAAAGATACACAAGGATGAGGGGGCATAAGATGAAACTGGAGGGAGGTTCAAAAGGAACATGAGAAAGTACTTCTTCACAGAGAGGTTGGTGGATAAATGAAACCTCCTGCCAGCAAAGATGAGGGGGGCAGAAATGATTACAGGTTTCAAAAATGCTTGGGATAAGCACAGAGCTTTATTGACACTCAGTGGAGGTGCAAAACCTAGTGCTGGTAGTGCATGAGGGAGCACAGTGTAGGGGTAATGGACAGACTAGGTGGGACAAAGGCACTTATTTGCCAATAATTTCTATGTTTTTATGTTTCTATTATCAAGAACATCCAAGACATAATTTACATGAATCTAACATGTCATCCTTTACAAATTCTTGTGCCCTTCTCCCCATATGTTAAGTGTTCCCAAGCAGAAAACAAGTTCACCTGGTGTGCATATGTAAACCATATATACTTTTACTGGCAGCTGTAGGTATTCAGTTCCAGCAGCAAGACATGTCTTTGGTGAAAGAGTGGATCTATACTGTGGGACATGTTCAGGTGAGTGAGGATGTGTGTGTATGTGTGTCAGGGGTGCTGGCTGCTGAATGATGAGACATGGTAAGGAGGGTGGGAGGTCTGAAAGTGAGAGTCAGATTGGCGAGGGAACGAGGGACTATTTTCTTTTTTCAGTGTAAAAAAATAAATAAATAAAGATATTCAGGTATGGTTTTCTTGTGTTTTAGGTTTTACAAAAGAAAAAAATAATTGTGGGCTTTTTTTCAGGTTTTACAAAAGAAATCACTATTGGATGTGACACTGGGTACTGGGCATCCCAGTGTTCGCTATACTCCATGCAGGCACCGGAGGTGGGCACCCCAGTTTCGGTGGTGGTTGCGCACTACTCGTATGGGACTCCCTTATAGGTCAGGCACTCTCAGCTCCCAGACTTGATTATGGAGCCCAAGCCATCACCTTAAAAATCACACCTGACCCTGCCTGAGGCCCTCTCTTCTTCATGGTCTCCTACGTCCCCCAGAGGAATCAAAATCAAACAGTCCAGTCCCTCACTGACTACCTCACATCCCTCCCTCACAAAGTGGAGCAAGCCGTCCTAGGTGATCTCAATGTTAACTGGCTTTTCTCCACTGCCTCCCGTATAAGGGACTCCTTTGCTGCCCTGGATATGTCCCAGTTAGTTACCCAGCCCACCAGATTCAACCACTCTACTGGCACCAGCACTCTCCTAGATGTTGTTATATCTAACCACCCCTACAAAATCTTGGATGTCACTGTACTCCCTGACTCTCTTAGTGATCACTCCCCAGTCCTCTGTCTCTGGTCATCCTCCACTCTAAAGCCAGTGTTCCAGGCCACTCTATGCCACCGTTTATGCCCCGGCAGCCTCAGAAAATTAAAACAATACTTAGCCCAGCTAGACTGGTCCCCTATCCAGCGCACCCCTGAAATTGACTCAGCTCTTCACCACTTCACAAATGCCTTCTGTAAGGCTTGTGACCTTTTTGGCCCGCTCACCAGGATCCGCTCCAAAAAATGCAATGCCCCATGGATCACCCCACCCCTGCTTTAGAGATTCAAAAACAGAGATAATCTCTGGCACATTGCTGTAGAATCTGGAAAGGCATCTGATAGACAGGCCTACAACGCAGAATGCAATACGAGCACTTGGGCCATTAGGCGGGCCAAGGCAGAGGACCACGAGACCACCCTTGCTTCCACTTGGGGTTTAGTCCGGACCTTCTGGGATAATATGAAAAAGCTAAATGGGAATTCCCACTCCCCCCCCCACCATCCCAGCTCTCCATCAATGGCACCCTACCACAGATCTGCTCCTTATAGCCGATTGCCTTAACATCGCCTTCTCTGACCTAAGCTCAGTCCTCCCCAGCAGCTTCTTTGACCCAATCCCTGCCTCTCTCCCTCTGGTCCTGCATCACCCACCATTTTACCTGTGCACCCTATCCTCCCAAGAAGCCAGGCCACACCTACTAAAAGTCTTAGGCAGCAATAACCCTAGCAGTGACCCCCTCAACTCCAGGATCCACAGTATGGTCTTGGACGAAGTCCTAGTCCCCCTGACTGACCTTCTAAACTGGTCTCTATGCCTGAGTCAGTTCCCAAGTGCTTGGAAAACTGCTGAAATCACGCCCATACATGAAAGTGGCGACCAGTCCACCCCAACAATTACTGGCCGATCTCCATCCTCCCCCACTCTCTAAAGCCCTTGAAAAAGTGGTGTTGATCCAGCTCTCTGAATACTTAACCAAGTTCAACATTATGTGTCCAGAGCAGCACGGTTTCTGCCCAGGACACAGTACAACCACGGCTCTCCTGGAATTCTCCCAATACCTGCATGCTGCTCTCGACTCTGGCAGCCCTGCAGGAGCAGTGTTCATTGACCTCTCCAAGGCCTTTGACACTGTCTGTCATCCCCTTCTACTTGACTTTCTCCACCAACTTGGCTTCTCTGGTGGTCCCATTTCCTGGTTCTCTAGTTATCTCTCTGCTAGATCCCAGCATGTCAAGATCAGTGGCTCCTTCTCCAGCACTCTTCCCATTTGCTCCGGGGTCCCTCAGGGCTCCATCCTGGGTCCAGTACTTTTTAGTCACTACCTCAACACACTCCCCAGCTCATGTACCAGTAAAATGCTCCTCTACACCGATGATGCAGTCCTCGTTACTTCACATCCCAATCCCACCTCCCTCCAATTATCCCGCCAGCAAGCTTACAACCAAGCCGAAATGTGGTTCGGCGATCGCAGACTGCTCATTAACCTAAAGAAAACCAAATCAATGCTCTTTTCCCACCACCAAAATAAAGCTAAAAATACCCCCCTCTTGATTATTCATAGCACTCTGCACCCACTAGAACAAGTGACCACATACAAGTACCTAGGCATCATGTTCGATACTGCCCTCTCCTTCCACACTCACGTTAATGCCCTGTCAGCCACCATGAACTCTCAGATTGGCCCGCTATAACGGCACAGGGACTGCCTGCCTCAGGTTGCCCTCAGGCTGGCCATCACCTCCTCTGTCTTGTCCCTCATGGACTATGGCTTGCCCATCTATGCCGCAGCTGACAACACTGTGCTTCTCCAAAATCCAACTCTCCATCAATGAGGCCTGTAGGCTCCTGACCAGTGCCCCCAGCCACACTCACACCTGCCTTCTCTATACTACCATTAATCTGCTCAACTTTGAGGAGCATCTGCTCTACCAGATCTGCCTTTTCGCTAAGAAATTACTGCAAGGAATCCCCCCCCCGGTGGTCTCCACCTCCCTACAGCAGTCATCATCGTCCGTCACCACCCATAGCTCTGTTAAGGCCACCTTCTTGGTGCCCAGAACTAAGACCTCTCTTGCCCAGAGATCCTTCCTCTACTGGGCCCCCATCTGGTTCAACTCCCTCCTTAGCTACATCTCCAACTTGCCAAAAATTGGCTCCTTCAAAACAGCCCTTTGGAACCATATCTTTAATACCCACTGTTGTAGGTGCAACTAACCCCCTGTTATAACCTGAGGTACCCACCCACCATCTCCCCTGGCTTGACAATGTCCACTGGACAGCCTATCCCTCCTCCAGACCCACTCCTTCCCTACTAGGTCCAAATAGGGATGTAACCCACTGTTTTCTCTGAGGACCTACTATATTCATGATTGTAACTCACAATTTTGTAACACTGTGTAACCTAAGTAACATACAAACTACTACATTATGTAACCTAAGTCTATCTAGTTAAATATTCCTTTTACTGCACCTGTAATGTTATCCTCTGTTTTGATCTGCACTGTAATAACTGACTTGATGTCTGCCCTCCCTGCGATGAGGTGTCTTTGTAAATGAGTCTCTGACTCAAAGGTTGTAAACCCAATTTGTAATGAATAAAGAATAAAGTTTCACCACCTATTCATGGGATGGTAACCTTGAAGGGAAGGGGTTGGCAAGGAGTACTGGTGGTGGGTACCCTGGTTCACTTTTGGAAATAAATACTTTAAGGGAATGCGAGGAAGTGCTGGCTGAGCTGGCAGTGGAAGGAACAAGTAATTATAAGTCCCAGATATTAATTAGATAGATAGATAGATAGATAGATAGATAGATAGATAGATAGATAGATAGATGGATAGATAGATATACAGACTGACAGACATAGATGTATAGACAGACAGACAGACAAACAGATAAAGATGAGAGGATTGCCAACTCACTGCTCCATCTGAAGCTGGCTGCACAAGTTCAGCTGCAGCTTAACAATTCAAGAACATCCTGCTGTGCTCATCCTGAGAACACTAATGAATGGTTCCTCTCACTATGCTGGGCATCCAGGACTTTTGGACAATTTTCAAAAAACAAAAACACTAGAATCTAGCTAAACATGTCCTATTTATCTAGGATCATGTGCTTGTTTTTTTAAACATACATCATTTTTTATGTATTTTCTATGTTTTTTGGTTAAAATAAACAACATAACTGCTATTATAATCAGTATTTTTTCCCAACGACAAGTCAATCATAAAAAATTAGCACTCACAATTGGTGTATTTGTATGCTGTATCAGAGAGTTATCGAAAAAAACTAACTTTAAAAACTTATAACTCTGGTACCAAATAATATTTTTTCACAAAACATTTGAAAGGCACTGTCTTGACACAGGCTGCTTCTACCCAAAAAACTTTGTGAAAAAAATTCTATACCATATAGGCTGTGCCTGAGAAAGAAAAAAAAAAAAAAGTGTTCAGTTTGGGAAAAAAGTTTCTTTTCTATTTCTTGGCATTCTGCATCTCGAAATCCTGCACCACAGATAGCGCTTTTCAGCATGGCATTAAAAGGATCTGGTCAGTAATATCATGTGTGAAAACACTGTGGCACAAAACAAAGCTGGGAAATCATCACAGCTGACAATGTCAGCTAGCAAAACCATTGCAGGTTAGAATCATGCAGGCAGGCAGCAGACAGTATAAGGTACAGACCACCTGGTGGCTTGTGGGTCCCCCAGCCCCCCACCGATTCCTGGTCCCAGCAACAGTAGATCCTGTGGTGATCCCCAATGCTGCCCCCCCCACCATGGCCGATCGCCACCCACCTGTACCACCATCACAGTAGGCAGTAAAGTACAACACCTCCCTTGTGTCTAGTGGACCCCCCATCCCCCAGGTAGTCCCGCATCACCCCACTTCCACCCTCACCTTGATCCCTAGCAGGCAACCAGCACAGCCCTCCACTCTCCACCATGGATGGCTGCTCAACTGAGCTGCTATGATTGAGCACATACCCTGAGCGGGTATGTGCTCATGCATTGCAGCTCAGTTGGGCAGGCACACACTCATGCATTGCAACTCATACTAACATACTAAAATGCCAGCAGAATAGGCCTAATGGTCTTTCGTGTCTGCTCGTTTGGTCAGTCCCCAACCTGGGTGCTGACCTTGCTGTCCCCCTCGCCTTCTCTGGCTTCTCCCTTCCCAGTTCCGGATATTCTTGCTGCATTGGATTTTGCTTCCAGAACCCTTCCCCTGTACCTGTCCCACCCCCTCTTGAACCCCTCCACTGTCTCTGCCTCCACCAGCCCCTAGGCAGTGCATTCCATGCTCCACCACCTCTCTGTGAAGTAGCACCTCCTCCTTTCTCCCTGAATCTTCTCCCTCAGCTTCCAGCCATGCCTCTAGTGGCCCCTTCCTCCTTCCTTCGAAGCACCCCGACTGTTCCTCCCCTATTTACCCTCTTCATGTACTAAAGACCTCTATCATGTCCCCCCGGTCCCTTCTCTCTTCCAATGTGTACATATTTAGCTATTCGAGCCTCTCCTCATAGGTCCTGTCCCCCAAGCCCCAAATCATTTTGGTTGCCCTCCTCTGGACCCTCTCCAGGAGGTTAATGTCCCGCTTTAAGTGTGGCCTCCAAAACTGCACGCAGTACTCCAGGTGGCCTCACCAAGCAGTTATACAGAGGGAGTATCACTTCCCTCCTTCTGGAGGTGATCCCCCTAGCGATGCATCCCAGCATCCTGTTGGCCTTGGCTGCTGCCCTCCTACAAGTCTCAGAGTTGTTCATCTTGACATCCACCACCACCCCCAGGTCCCTCTCAGCCATCGAGACTTGTAGCATTTCCCCCCCCAGGGTGTACACTTGACCTGGGTTTCTGGCCCCCAGGTGGAGTACCTTGCATTTCCCTGCATTGAACCTCAGCTTCCACTTTCTAGACCATCTTTCCAGAGCCTCCAGGTCCCCCTGTAGGGCCACCCTCCCCTCCTCCCCATCCACCACCGCCCCCAGTTTCGAGTCATCCGCAAAGAGACTCAGTCGGGTGACCAGTTGTGGTGGAGAGTGGAGAGCTGTGCTGGTCACCCACTAGGGGTCAGGGTGGGGGTGGAAGTGGGGTGGTGTGGGACTACTTGGGGATGGGGGGATTCACTAGTTACCAGGGAGGGTATTGCACTTTACTTCCTACTGTGACAATGGTGCTGGTGGAAAGCAATCGGAGATAGCCGGGGTGGGGTCGGCAGCACTGGGAATCACTACAGGATCTACTATTGCTGGGAATGGGAATCAGCAGGTGGGCTGGAGGACCCACAGGTCACCAGGGGGTCTGTACCTCATACTGCCTGCTGCCTGTTTGCATGATTCTAACCTGTAATGGTTTTGCTAGCCAACATCGCCAGCTGTGATGATTTCCTGGCTTTGTTTTGTGCCACAATGTTTTCACACACAATGTTACTAGCCAGATCCCATTAAGAACAGGAGAGGTACCAGGGGACTGAAGGAAGGCAGATGTAGTCCCACTCCACAAAACTGGAAATAGGGAGGAGCCAGGAAATTACAAGCCAGTCGGCCTGACATCAGAGGTAGGCAGTGTAATGAAAACGCTATTAAAGGAAAGAACTTGGGAATACCTAGTTACCAATAACCTGCAGGATCAGAGGCAGCATGGGTTCACACGGGGGAGGTCCGGCCAGACAAACCTGATCGAGTTCTTTGATTGGGTGACCTGGGAAGTGAATCAAGGGGAGCAGTGAATGTGATCTACCTGGATTTCAGGAAGGCCTTTGACACCGTTCAGCATAGAAGACTGTTAAACAAGCTGGGAAGCCTAGAAGTAGGTCCTAAGATAGTAAAATGGGTGGAAAATTGGCTGGGCAACAGGAGTCAGAGGGTGGTGGTAAACGGCAGTCACCACAGAGTAGGCAAAGTGACTCGTGGAGTATGACAGGGATCAGTACTATGACTGATTCTCTTCAATGTCTTCATCAGTGACATTGCAGAAGGGTTGAAAGGGAAAGTCTGCCTGTTTGCAGATGACACAAAACTCTGCAACAGAGCAGACACACCGGGATAAGTGGAAAAAACGAGAAGTGATCTAGAAAAGTTGGAAGAATGGTCAAGAGCTTGGGTTGTAAAGCAAAGAAGTGCAAAATAATGTACTTGGGGCATAAGAACCCGGGGGCAACATACCAACTTGGAGGAGAGGTATTAACAGTTACAAAGTAGGAAAGGGGCCTGGGGTGATCATTTCTGATGACTTGAAGGTAGTGAAGCAGTGTGACAAATCAGTGGGGAAGGCTGGAAAGATGCTGGGTTGCATAAGAAAGGTAATCACCAACAGAAGGAGGGTGGTAATAATACCCTTATACAGATTACTGGTTAGGCTGCACCTTGAGTACCATGTACAGTTCTGGAGAACCCACATCCGTAAAGTCATAGAGAGGCTGGAGGCAGTTCAAAGGAGGGCAACCAAAATGGTGCATGGCCTGCATCAAAAGCCCTGTGGGGTAAGGTTTTAGGAAATTAACATGTAATCTTTGGAGGAAAGGAGGAAGGGGGATATGCTAGATACATTCAAATACCTCACAGGTAAAAACAAGGTACAGCAGGGAAGCATTTTCTGCATAAAAAGATGCTCAAAGACAAGGGTTCATGCTATGAAGTTAGAAGGGGGAGGCTCAGAGGAAATCTGAGGAAGTACTTCTTCACAGAAAGAGTGGTGGATGCATGGAACAGCTTACCAGTGGAGGTAGTGGGGACAGAAATGGTGACAGGGTTCAAGAATGCATCGGATAGACACAGAGGAATCTTAGTTGTATGAAGGGAGGTGGGGGAGACCAGATACTGAGTAGAGTCTGCGGCGACACTATAGGAATAGAAAATAGGGCAGACTAGGTGGGCCATCAGGTCCTCATCAGCCGACAGATTCTATGTTTCTACGTTTCTATGCAGAAGATTTTATGTCCAGAGACTCTGTCAGCCACACAGCGCATGCCAAGGTTTGGGCTATTTCATCAAATGCTGCCAATGTTAACATTAAAAACTCTACTCAACCCTAACTGTAGAAATACTATGATGTCCTGTAATATACAGGAGTATAGCAATATCTCTATCTATTTCTACATCTATATATATATTTATGCAGTAAGGGTGGACATTAATCAGTATAGATAACTCATTTATCTCTCTGGAAAACAGGTACCAGTAAAATAAATGCATTTATCTAAACAATGGCTTTTATCTCAATACTTGCTGGGTCATACCCCCACGCCCCCCGATTGACAAGCTGGCATTACTTACACAGAACCTTTAATCAGCCTGACTGATACCCTGGTACTGTACAAAAATATATTTCTAGTAAATATATACAGTTTGCCACATGATAAAGATTTGTATCTTAAACTATTTTAATTTCTTTTCGGTCTTTTTCTTTCTCAAAGAGCACAATCTGCCCCTTTTTGTGTTGATTGCGCGCAAGCGCAAGAAACATATTTTGGCAGATTTTGCAAGAAGCAGGCTGGAGGGGCATGTGATTCACGTTTCAGCTTTTGTAAAGGCTTGGCCCGCTGTCCCAGGTGATATATGGCACGCTGCTGACACTAGTTCAGCCAGCATGCCACAACCTTCTAAAGTTTTAGCCGCTGCAATCAGGGGCTGCCTTGTCATTGCAGCATCATCCACTGCAGTGAAGAAGTGACCCTCATTGCAGGGCTGTTGCTGGTGGGGAGCTCAGTCCCTGTCAGCTTGTCCCCCCCCATTTCTTGTGTGCCGAGGGGGGTGCCCAGTCCTCTTCGGCTTATGTCCCCCCTCCTTCTGTGTTTGCTGATGGAGGTGCCCAATTCCCATTGGCTCCAGTGCCCCCTACCACAAAACATGCAAGTGGCACACTGGGAGCCCACCCCAGTATGCCAAAAGTACCTGCAAAAAATAAAACGTCCCATGACATCTTTTTTTTTACTCCTAATAAGAAGAAAACGGTCCCTAGCTGTCTGCACCCCTCTCCTGCAACCCGCACCCTCCCACTGCGTACCCCACCTTCCCACACCCCCCTCACTCCATACTTACCTCCGGAGCCCCGAGCGACAATCTTCGGTGGACCTGGAACATGTCTGCACTCTTCAAAGCTGACCGCGAACTGAAGAAATGCCGGTAAGCTGTATAATGGAATGAACAGGGCTTTTTCAATGTTAATGCATATCTCAGTCATTTTTTGGAATTTAGGCACCACATTTTCAACATGGGGTTTTTGGGACCAATACTCATGAATTCTGCCACTGTCATGGCGTTAATCAGCCCCACAAGGTGATTTCACTGTCACTGCGCTGAATCACCTTTCAGGATCGATTAATGAACTGACAGTGCCAGTGTTCATGAGGTGGGCTCTCAAAAAGCTTCTGTTGCAAATTCGGTGGAAAAAATCCAAAAAGTTACTGTTTTACAACTAGTCGTTGCGCGAGTTGCTACACACTGTAACTTCGCAAATTTGCAATATTTTCATGCCAGATTTTCAATATTGGCATTTTCCACACCTCCTTGTGAACAGAACAGCTGCCATTTTTCACATCCTGGCCAAAATGTGTTTTTGCACTTCCGGCACAGAATAGCGCGGTTGCTGTGGGAAATCAGTGTTCGGGACAGATTACGAAAATGACAGTGACACTGATCATGAGCAGAGGTCCTAAAATGCCTATGTTGAAAATTTGGTGCTGGTACTCCATAAAATGACTGTTACAAGCATGTGTTGTGCAGTGTCCACGCACGCTCATACCTTTGCAACTTTGCAATATTTTCACTCCAGATTTTCCACATTGCCATTTTTCCACACCTCCTTATGAACAGTGCAGCTGTCATTTTTTACATCCTGACTAAAATGTGTTTTTGCTCTTCTGACACACAATAGCGCGGTTGCTGTGGGAAATCAGTGTTTGGGACACATTAAGAAAATCACACTGCCACTGTTCAAGAGCAGAGGTCCTAAAATGCCTATGTTGAAAATGTTGTGAAGAAACTCCATAAAATGACTGTGTTACAAGCATGCGTTGTGCAGTTTCCATGCACCCTTGTAACTTCGCAAGATAGTAATATTTTCACGCCATATTTTTAACACTGGTATTTTTCCACACCTCCTTATGAGCAGTACAGCTGTCATTTTTCACATCCTGGCTGAAATGTGTTTTTGCGCTTCCGGCACAGAATACCGCAGTCACTGTTGGAAATCAGTGTTTGGGACAGATTGGGATCGAGTGAGTGAGAGATGGGGGGAGTGACCAAGCTCAACGGAGCTCTGTCGGGACTGCTGTGGATTTCTTTGTTGGCAGGAAAAGGTGCCAACACAGGCAGGAGCCCAGTACAAAAGGCCAGCCAGCAGCACTGGCAGAAATGGAATGAGTGAGTAAGAGAGGGGGAGTGAGCAAGCTCAATGAAGCTGTCTTGGGACTGCTGCAGATTTCTTTGTGGGCAGAAGAAGGCATAACGCAGGCAGGAGCCCAGTACAAAAGAGCAGCCTGGAGTGGCGGCAGAAACGAGACAAACGAGTGAGAGCGGGGAATGAACGAGCTCAAAGAAGTGTTGTCGGGACTGCTGCAGATTTGTTTGTGGGCAATAAAGGGTGCCAACACAGGCAGGAGCCCAGTACTAAACAGTAGCCTGCAGCACCGGGAGAAACACAATGAGCAACTGACAGAGGGCCACTGAGCCAGCTCAACGGACCAACACAATCAACATTCAGCATTGACAAATGCTTGCTTGACCATGTTCTGCTTCCTCACCAACATAGCAGCCCCGCTGGCTGCATGACAGACCACCCACAGCAATAAAGAACACTATTGAGTCCTGCAGCTTTTGTCTTCAAGTCCACAGATCATCCTCCATTTCTAGTGCCTCTAAACAGTTCAGACTAAACAAAAAAAAGGTGTGTTCATTATAAATCTTTTCTTCAGCTCCTCAGCTGAACACTGTTGTTCACACTATCCACATGTCTGGTTATCCTTGCAGCAAACAGCCACTGCTGATTCTACTGCAAAAAATAACATTTTAAAACCTACGATTTTCACTTTTCTGTAATTCCCTGAATACTGTACGTGAAACAAACCCTTAAAGCAATTGCAATGTGTGAACAGGCATTCATTCTGCACTCTGTATAAGAGGCACAGCCCTTTTTTCCAGAAATTATTCATAAAAAACCTGACTACCAATCAACATACGCAGTGGGGGTGTTAGAGTTTTCAAGACATTACAGGTTTGATAGCAACCCCAGCAACCTGTTCTTAAAACAGAGCTACACATGAAAAACCACAAACAGTCCATTTACATTTATATAAAGACAAAAATAAACTATTCCTAACATACAGTACAGTATCTGCCACCACTATATCAAGCGCTAGCCAGAGCCAATAGGGCTGTGAAGAGCTACCAAATGACCAAAGTTACACATGTGCGTAGAAATTACGCAACAACTGGGTGTAACTTGACCATTTTTTTGGAGGGTTTGCACCAACTTTTCAACATGGCCTTTTTCGGACCCCTACTCATGAGTGCCAGTGTCACTTTGTTCACTTTTCCCAAAAGGTGATTTCACTGAATGAATGAGCTATTCTGTGACACAGGTGTGAAAACACATTTTGGGCAGGTTGTGGAAAATGACAGCTGTACTGTTTTGAAGGAGGTGTGCAAAAATGGCAATATTGAAAATGTGGAGTGAAAATATTAAAAACTGGTGGTTAGGAGCATGCGTAGAATCTGTGAAATGCACACTTGTAGTGCAGTCATTTTCTGGAATTTTTTCACCAGATTTGCAACACAGGCTTTTTGGGACCACCTCATGAACAGTGGCTCTGTCATTTCCTGAATCAGTCCTGAAAGGTGATTCCGTGCAACCACCACAACATCATCCTTCAGGACTGAGTAAAAAAAATGACAGTGACAGTTTTCATGAGGTGGCATCCCAAGAACCCCATGTTGAAAATTTGGGGCAGAAATTCCCAAAAATGGCTGATTTATCAGCATAAGTTGAAACCCCCTTTGAATGGCATTATAGCATGCTTACCTTTGATTCTTCAGTTTGTGGTTTGGCTTTGAAGAATGCAGATGTCTCCCAGTCCAGAGAAGACAGTGCCAACCTCCAGAGGTAAGTATGGGAGTGAGGGGGTGTGGGAAGTGGGTGCTCAGTGGGAGGGTGGGGTTGGGGACTGGAGTGATGATGAGGGACCATTTTCCTTTTTACAGAAAAACTTGGGTGGGCTCTCAGTGTGCCACATTGCTGGGGAGGGGGTTGTACATTATGCCAACACATGAATTGGACACCCCAATGTCAGCAGGGGGAGTGACGATGAGGGACCATTTTCTTTTTTATAGAAAAAAAAAGAAAATGTTTGGGAACACTGGGGTGGGCTCCCAGTGTGCCACATGACTGGGGAGGTTATACATTATGAGGACATGGGGATTGGGCACCCTGATGTTGGCAGGGGGGTGGGGTAAAAAAAAAACAACAGTTAGGCACACTGGGAGTGGGGGGTGCAGATAATGTTGACATGGAGATTTGGTACCCCGATGTCAGTGGGTAAAACTGAAAACATTTGGGCACACTGGGGTGGGCTCCCAGTGTGCCAAATGAGTAGGATGCAGGCCACAGAATGCTGCAGAGCTGGCAGCGGCGATGCAGCTGTGCATGTGTGGCTCTCATGCATATGCAGTTGTGGTGAATGGCAGTTTGCCATTTATAACATAATGGCACCAGTGGAGCTGCACATGTGCATGAGTCATGCATGCACAATTCATGCACCGGAATGAGGAAGTAACAGCCAAAATAATGTGGCTGTTATTCCATAGTGGCTGATCATGGCAGAGGTTTCAAGATCCATTGGGCATTCAGAAGGATACTTCCAAATGCCCAACAGAAGGTTCCATGATGGACCATTTTTAGAGCTACAACCTGATCCCAATAGGGCTCTAGGCTCTGCCCATAGCTCTAAAAATGGGTTCCTATTGCATAAATGAAATATGCAATTATGGACAGTTGGATACATGATTTATTGATATTCGTGCAGTTTGCCCCAGACACCTCACGCATGGCTCACACCACTCAAGCGGTTACCAAAGGTCAAATTGCACTCATATAAATAAAACATTTATCTAACTTTTCCCCATTGCATATCCAATATATACTGTATATTCATTGAAAACAACTGCATTAATGCACCAGTTTGGGTTCAACTTAAAGCAACATAAGTAGGTAAATGTGGCATTAGGGTTTCCAACACTAACTCCCTACCCACTCAAGCAACAAAAGGACAAGCCCACACAACCAACCACAGACAATCATCATGAGGTAAGACAAACAACATTCTACTATTTCCAGATGACACAAGTGCAATACCACTGATGTGCTACCTTTGTGGATTTGTATCTATTGCATGCACACTGCAAGACTTACACACTCACTTTTAGCTGCAGATAAAATTCCAGGATACTCAAGACACAACAGTGCTTCTGTGTGTTAAAGGCACAGGCCACTGCAGCCAAAGATCTAAATGATACCCAAATTACAAGAGTTCTTTTGTCTGCAGAAGTACAGACCTACAAAGCATCAGTATTTCTGTAGCCTCAGGTACTCATGCACACTACTAGACATACACACACTCGAGGGACCGGCATTTCTGAAGCCACAGGTGGAAGACATAGAGACTGACCTCTGGCTGCAGAAGTGTGGGGGCCACACAATCCATGACACCAAAATTGCAACAGTACTTCTTTCTGCTTCAGCCACATTTGAAAGACATATTGTACACACCATCTGGCTCCAGAGGGGCAGGCTCCTGTGGGGCCTGCTGCTTCACATACAGAAGCACCACTGGAATGTGAGTATCATGGCTTCAGCAGTGGGTCTATAAACTTTTCAAAGGGGTAGCAGGTTTTCAGATATAAAGCTTGCAACATTACTTCTGATGGGCCTGCACCTATTCAGCCACAGATGAAGACATACACACCAACCTGTGCTTGCAGAAGTGCAAGCACCTGTGTTGCCTATGGCTAGGCAGATCGAGGTACTGTTGCAATGTGGGTATCATAGCTAAAGCAGCTGATCTAAAAAGTGTTCAAGATGATAGCAGGCTTTACATTACACAGTTGCATATAGAAACACGTGCTGTAGTGGATCATGCTATATAGGGACGTACCTCTTACAGTGTGCGTGAGTACCTCTATCTGCAGAGATGCAGGCCCAAAGGAACCTTCTGTCTGCAGAGCATGCTGTGCTACATACACGAACAAGTGTGGCTGCATAAACACATACCCCTGTGGAGCCTGTGCTTATGCAATCACAGATAGAAGTCCATGAAGGTAGCATATCAGTGCTACTGCATTTGTGTCATCTAGATGCAGTTGTATGATGCTTGTCTTACCTGATGATGGTTGTCTGTAGTTGTTGTGTTGGCTTATCCATTTGCTGCATGGAGGGTAGGGAATTAGGGTTAGAAACACTAATGCCACATTTATGTACTTTTGATGCTTTAAGCTGAACCCTAACAGGTGCATTGATGCAGTTGGGTGCAATAAATGTACTTTCATTTTGAACTAGTGAAGTCAGAACTTGCATATACAGATCTGTCTGGCTGTGGAAGTGCAGAGCTCTATGGACCTTGCACTTCAATGCATCTACAGATGCAAAGAGGCAGGGCCCATTGGGCCAAGTGCCAAATGAGGACTTCATCAGTTGTGGAAGTGTAGGACCCTGTGGGCCCGCTATTCCATGCAGCTACTGATGAAGACATGCAGGGCCCTATGTACCCTGCACCAAGTGAAGAGATAGTTTGGGCACAGACGTGCAGGACACTGAGGGCCCTGCACTTCCATGCTAAGTGAAGAGTCCCTCCAGCTGTGGTAGCACAGGGTCTTCTGGGCCTTGCACTTCTAAGTGCCTACAGATGCAGATGCACAGTGCCTGGAGGGCACTGCACAAAGTGAGGATTCTATCTGGCTGTGGAAGGGGCCCTGCACTTCTGTGTGGCTATAGATGTAGATACATCTGGCCTGAATGTAGAGTCCATCAGGTTGAAGAAGGCAAAATATATTTCAATATACAGTTATAATTTGGCAATTTTACAATATTCTTACACCAAATTTTCAACATAGACTTCTTGTAACCACACATCATGAATTTACGATATGAAAATGTTCAAATCCCTGCTGAAACATCATTATGCCACGGAGGCAAAAATACATTTGCTTGGATTTGAAAAGGGACAGCTGTTACGTTCATGAGGTGGCATGAAAAAATGGCTATTTTTAAACTATGGGGTCATAGCACTGAAAATTAATGAACTTATGAGTGAGCATAGAAAAACTCCAAGAGATGCTTATAACTTTGTTGTTTATTTAATATTTGGACCCCAAGTTTTCAACATGGCCGTGCTATCATCCCATCTCATAAACCTGTTAGGTGAACATTCTCAAATCCTCATTGAAATGTAATTTTGTGCCACAAGAGCAAAAGCATGTTTTGGCCAGGATATGAAAAATGCTAGCTGTCACATTCATGAAGTGATGTGAAAAAATGGCTATGTTGAATATGTGGGATCAAAATATATTGAAAATTACCAGAGTTATCAGTCAGAGTTGAAAGATTTCAATGTATGCTCATTCCTTTCTTGTTTTTTTTTATATTTTGACTCAAAATTTTCAACATAGTCTTCTTAAGACCCCACCTAAGAAACAAGGGTGGAGAAAATTTTCATATTCTGCCTGAAAGGTGATTTTTCACAGCAACCTAAAAATCACCTTTTGGAATAAATTTGCATAACTTCATTGACCTTGTTCATGTAGTAGACTCTCAAAAATGCCATGTTGAAAATTTGATGTAAAAAATGCTCACAAATTACAAAGCCATGAATAAAAGTTCAAACCATACCGAAATAGATTAAACCGTACCTACCCTATTTTCTCATATTGCAGTCACAGGTTCCAACAACAACACGTGTCATCAATTGGAGAGTGGATCTACACTGTGGGATATGTTCTGTGGGGAGGGTGTGTGTTGGGGGTGTGGAGTGGTGGGTGCTGAGTTGAGGGTTGGAGTGGGGTTGGTGGCTGGTGTGGGGAGGTCAGATCAAAGATGGGCCATTTACTCTTTTTAGGTTATAAAATAAATCAACATAGGATGCTTTTTTATTGTAGGGGGACAGAAGCTGACACTTGGGATTGGACATCCCAGTGTTAGGATGATCTTCACCAGTACTGGGTGGCACCCTGGTGCCACCAAATATTTTTTGAGGGGATGACAGGGGGGTTGAAAACAGTGGTACTGGATGTGGGCACCCTTCTCTGATATTTTTTATTATATTAAGAAGAGGGAGAAAGTGACCTGGAGGGGATGGGAAAAATAGAACTGGTACTGAGGGTGGGTACTTCGTTCCACGTACTAGTTAAGGCATTGAGGGGTGGTAGGTGACATGGGGGGAGTAATAATTAATATGTGGGAGGGCACCCTGATCCACGATAGTATAAGAAATGATACAGAGATAGCTACGTAGATAGATAGAGAGATAGACAGACAGATGATACGTAGGTAGACAGACAGATAGACAAAGATAGATAGAAAGAACAATTGTTTTGAATTACCTCACAACAGAACTGTGAAAAAGACAAAATCCCAGCATCTTCTTTCATGAACCGACTTTCTTCTTTCATGAGTTCTTTAATGACACACAAACAAAGAAGGTTGGCTTATGAAAGAAGATGGTGGTACTTCTTTTTTCAATTGGTCTTTCTTGAGGTACCTTTATCATTCATGAGTATGAAAGAACTAATAAAATAGAAAGGTCAGCTTGCAAAAGAAGGTGGTGAGACTTTTTTATTTCATAGTTGTTTCATAAGCTAACCTTTTTCTTTCATAAGTCACAAAAGAAGTCACGAAAGAGGAAGGTCGGCTCATGAAAGAAGATGGGGACTTAGATTTTTTTTTCCATTGTTCTTCCATGAGCTGGCCGCCTTCTTTTGTGAGTTTGTTTGTGACTCACAAAAGAAGAAGGCTGGCTTATGAAATAACTATGAAAAAAAGTCCCACCATCATCTTTTGTGAGATGAGATTCTTCTTTCATGAGTCGAGATTCTTCTTTTATAAGACACATGAAAGAAGAATTTCAGCACACAAAAAAGGAATCATGACCCCTTGCTAGGCCTCCCACCTAGGACTTTAGGAATGTCCTCAAAACACATTTCAAGAGTCTTTTTTCAAAACCAAACACCAGACTCTAGCTAAATGGATCCTGTTTAGCTAGAGTAATGAGTTTGTTTCTCTCCAGGGTATCATTGTTATGGGATTTTAACCTTTTTCGTTGAAAAAATAAAAAATGAGATAGCTGCCATAAGAAAGATGAATCTTTATCATGAAAAAGAAAAAAAAAACAAGTCTGAATTCTTCTTTCATAACAAACATATAAACAAAAGATCCTTATGAGCATGCTCAGAACTGAAATCTTTATAACTCAGGAACAGATTCGTATTTTCTCAACAAACCAACAAAAGCAACCATTCTAGTGCAGGCCATTTCTGTCCCATCTATGCATCTATCTACCAGCATGAAGCCTGCCTCATCAGGAGACCTGGAGCTGGCTTAACAAAGCCCCCAAAAATCCCACAGCTGTGGGAAAAATCTGGTGCAAGTGGATTGCCACTTGTGGAGCCACAGATTTTTCTTAAGCTACAGTATTCACAAAGGTGGAGCCAGTTTATGACTGGCTCCACTATTAATGACAGCTTTAGGGTGTTTCTTCTCCACAGCTGTGGAAAATGTTACTCCTAGTGGGACCAAGTATAACGTCTCCACACCTACAGGGTGAAGGTAAATACAAATCTCAGCAGCTGCAGAGATTTCAGTCTGTAACTTTAGTTTGCAGAGTGGGACTTTGTCCCATTTTGTTTTGTGAATCTGGCCCCTTGCCTCCATGACTGCAAGTGCAACATTTTGTACAATTCCATTATATGGGGTGAAGCAATTAAGGTGCCAAGTTAGAGGTTTAACATTAAACACCTTACTCAAATCTAGCTATTGGTGTGCTACCTTGTCCCTATGTGAGATAGAGAGAGAGATAGAGAGAGAGAGAGAGAGAGATGGAGGGAGGGAGATATACACTAAAATTAGTTAGAAAAAAAACATTATAAGGGATGTCTTTATCAATTTATGATAAGAAATTAAAATATAGTATAGCCCATACAGTAATTAAAAGTGATCACCACAAAAGCGAGAAAGAAAGCTATATTAAAATAAATTGAGTTAGAAATAAGCATTAATAAAGATAACATTAAAAACTAGCAATGAAAGAGCAGCAGCACCCATAATTAAGAATGAGCTATCAATATTAAAATAGAAATAAATAAAAGCAAGCAGGATCCCAGGATATAAATTTCCATGCATCAGAATTAGGGCTGGGTGATTTTTTTTTCTGGTGGAATTCTGGCATAGTTATGAATGTGCTTCTGTGAACGTTTCTGACATTTTGTGAAAATTTCATGAAATTTTGCAAAACTATGATTTCAATTATTTCCATCTAAAGTAACAAGTGTTTGTCTGAATTGCATTGAATTTTGCATGATGATAAGCATCAAATCTCTGTCTCTAAAGGTGACTAGTTATAAGCTTTCTTGCCTTCAGAAATTTTAAAATTACATTTCACAGTTACTGGGCTATATATTCATAACTTTGAGCTGGGTACAAACTGTTTGTGCCAGGTTTATGCTGGGTTTGTGTGGGTCCCCTATATTCAAAAGGTCAAACAGCATGGGCAAACTGCATTAGCGCAGGGCAAAGATATAATGTATACAATGTGCAAAGAGAGGGTGTGTGCACATGAACACAGGTGCTATGCTATATTCAGTGCATTAGCACCACGCAAAGTGTGCTTGCACAACTTTTCACAACATTTTGTGTGGTGAAAATTACCACCCAGGAAAAGGTAGTCTTAACTCTGGGCAAACCAAGGATGGGGGCATGGACACAGCAGAAACAGGGAACAAGGCTGTATGCAGCCAATGAGGAGGCAGTGTGGGCAGTCAGCCACCCTGGGCCAGTCCATAAGCTCCAAACTGTAGAATACAATGCAGAAATATTGCTTAGAAGCCAACCATCCTATCACTGATAGAACTGAGAAGAAACAGCACTAGCAGCAGAAATGGTTTTCAATGTGACACTATATTGTACATTATGAATTATGTGTTGTTGTTAATGGCATGTATTTAGTTTACTCTGTATCATCTCAGCTGCACATGTAGTGGCTGTGGATGGTTACTGACAATGGCCGCTATGCACAAATGGGCAGAGTGGCTACGCATCATGTAACTCGCGCACATAGCTACCCCACGCCCATTGCGCCCTCCACGTGGGATGCACCAAGGGGGGGTGCACAGCACCCATGCACCCGATCCCATAGTCGTGTGAAGAGCAATGTGCCAGGGGCAGGCAATAGGTGGGCCGGCACTACTTGCCATGCACTAAGGTGCATAGTGCTGGCCACAGGGTGGGTAGGGGGTACAGAGTACACCAGGCAGAACCCTGATGTAAAACCACTATACACCCTGTGTGCACCCTAGGACACACCGCAAGACAGGGCGAACAGCCCACCGACCCTCCAGGACCACAGCAAATGGCTGACTGTGCCACCCAACCACCCACACCAGCACACAGTGATGTGCGTGGCAGCCCCCCAAACCTCAAACCCATCACAGGAGCACTGGCACATGGATGTTGCCTCCCCCAATAGCACCGCATGTCCACCCCCCCACTACCGATGGTACCATCCCTCCCTCTGCCACCCGACATACAAAGACAGAAACTGGCTTTTATAACAATCCTTGGGTTTTCTTTGATCTGCACTGCTTCGGTGCCATTGGAGGGCCAGTGGCATTGCCCTCCTCCCGCCTCCCACAGCCGCTAGCCCTCAGACATCCATAGGGTACGCTACCAATGCGCGCCCTGCCTTGTTAGGGATCCATTGTCTGACCCATGCTGGTCATCTGATTGGATGCCTGGCTGGGTCTGCGACTCCACCTGTGCCAGCCCTGCACAGATCTTCACCCTGGGGGAGCAGGGCCATGGACAGGTGGCTGGCAGGGGTGAATGCTGCCAGTGCACACCTGTCTGCAGGTGTGGAGCTCCATGGGTGGGATACGTGCCTCAGGCACATACTTTTCACCCCATGTGCATAGGAGACAATGTGCCTTGGCCCAGTGAGCTTACCCAGACAACAAGGTGATAAAATATAGAATAATGTATGGGGAAGTGTGGTTAATGAGGATTTTATGCACACCCAAGCTGTGTGATGCCCCATAAAACCCCAGGGCAAAGTCTGAAAGGTGTAACTCTGGGCATCACACACTGAGGGACTGAGAGTGTGCATAAAATCTGAGTTCTCAGACTTCCCCATGTTTTACTTTTTATATTTACTGATGATTAGCACTGCACAAAAGTGAGTTTGTGTGACTTTGCACAGCTTTGCATGGCCTTGTACAGCTTTGTGTGATTTTGCAAGACATATAACCATGGTTTATGGAACTTTATGATTCACAAGTGTGAATTATGGAGCTTGTGAGTGTCTGCCAATGGTGGTTTATTGATCCTACCCAGTAAATATTAAACATAGACATGGAAGAAACATGCTGCACACAGATGGCATCTCTTATGTTGCCATCATCTAGCACTGGTCCCAACCATGCTAGGCATTACTGGGTGCCCCAGCGCTCAGTTGATACCATGGTGGTGTGTCCATAAAGCACACACCTTCAATCCCCCCATTGGGGTACACCAACAGAATCCAGGACACACATGCAGCACTGGGGGAGTGGAGGGTGTTAAGGGGAGGGTGTACAGGTGGCCAGGCTGCACCACATACTGAGTACTGCACAAGGCTGGGACCATCCACACAGTGCAAATGGTCCAGTGTAGGCAATATCCCACCACCAGTGTGCCTGTCTGATAGGATTTTTTTATTTTTTATTTATTTACAAAATGTTTCACCAGGAAAGACAACATTTCAAGAAGCATCCTGGTGGGGGGTACAAAGGTTGGGCTATCAATTGAACAAAGTATAAACATTATTACAAAATAAAACTATACAGGAACAAAAAAAATCATTATACAGTAGTAGACTATAGTACTAGATACATATGCCTGGAGCCGAGGTGAATAAACCTCCAGGCAGAACTTACCTGGTACCATCCTGGGCTGAAGACCAGAAGACCAGTGGGTATGAAAAGATATAGAAATGCTGAGAGAGTTGGAAGCATGACTTTAGTAACTGCTAGTGAAAACCTAGGGAAAGAGTGGGGAGCTGGCGGGGGGGAGAGGAAGGGAGAAGAGGGAAGAAAGAGAGCCAGGTCCAAGGAACCCCCTTCAGGATGCAAGGAAACCATGCAAAGAGGCCAGGACCAGATGGGAAAATTGGAGGGGAGATAGAGAGAGGGAGGTGGAAGAGGAAGGATGGAGGGGGAGATGGAAGGTAAGTGACTAGTAAGGAAGCACATAGAGCTGGAGGAAGGCAAGGGGGGGCAGAGAAACCGGCACAGTAAGCAAGTAGAAATATTGTGGAGATTTACTGCTAGGCAAGTATCGAGAGAGTAGAGTTTGTGAAGGCTGAAGGCAGGTAGATCAGCACATGATCAAGGGCTGGGGTGCTGTTGGAGTGTAAGAGGGGAGAAAAGAACAAGAATTAGGGAAGAAACATAGAAGTAGGGATGTGTTAGAGGTGGGCAGAGGGAGTGGGGAATGGATGAATGGATAACAATGTTTAGGGTGTTGGGGTAGGGTGCAGAAGTTAAAGGGGGTAGGATGCAGGGGGAGAGTGGATGGGGTGCGTGATGAAAAGTGCAGAATAGGGGGAATGAAGGAGTGCAGAGCTTGGGAGAGGGATAAAGGGAATGAGGAAAGTCAGAAAAGGGATATTAAGGTTTATGGTTACAGAGAGGGGGCAATGTGACGGAGGAGGGGTTAGGAGCAGGTACAGGTAGAGGAATAGACATTGCATAGGGTTATGGAGAGGGCTAAAGGGGACAGAGAAAGTCAAATAGGTGGAGGAAGCGAGTTCCAGAGTTTAGGGAAGCGATAAGAAAAAGTTTACTGACCAATGGAGGTGTGGCGATGAGGGATAGTGAGAGTATGAGAGTCGGAGGATCTAAGAGAGAGAGAGTTGAGAGAGGGAGCTGAGAGTGAAGAGGAGAGGTAGGAGGGCAGGGACCCAAACCAGAATTTGGAAGTGAACTTAATGCAGTGAGAGAGGCACCTGCACTCCAGGGAAGGTAGACCAAAAGAGTGATATAGTGTGCAATGATGAGTGCAAGAGGGGGAGTTGAGGGCAAAATGACAGAAAGTATTAAAGAGGGAATCCAGACTGGCAAGGGAAGACTTGGGAGCAGCACTGTAGACTATGTGGCCATAGTCAAAGATGGGGAGAATCATTTTCTGTTCAATATCACACCTAATCAGGTGTGGTAATGCACTGTGGTTTCTGTAAAGGGCGCTGAGCTTGGGGCACAGTTTTTTCAGGATAGTGTCAATATGTTCAGAAAAGTTAAGGTGGTGGTCAAGCCAGACACTTAGGTATTTAAAAGAGGTAGAGTCCTGTAATGTACTCCCATCAAGGGTGTGAAAGGATGGTAGAGAGGGCAGCCTAGAGAGTGTGTGCCTAGTGCCAAAGGTCATGGAAACTGTCTTCTTGACATTGAGAAAGAGTTGATGAGAGCTTAACCAGTGTTGAACATTGTTGAAGTCAGGCTGTAGTCTGGTAGTCACGTCAGAGGGAGAGGGGCTGGAGGTGAACAAGACAGTGTCATCTACATACATATGGATAAGGGATGAGGAGTATGCAGATGGAAGATCATTTAGGAAAATTGAGAATAGAAGTGGGCAAAGTACAGAGCCTTGAGGTACACCAGTCAAGATCTGAAGAGGCGGGGATGTAGAGTCAGCTATTCTGACAGACTGAGTTTTTCCTATCAGGTAGGAACTGAACCAATCACAGGCAGGCTGTGACAGGCCAGCAGATGAGAGTGTATTGAGGAGGAGGGAGTGGGAGACAGTGTCAAAAGCCTTAGCAAGGTCGACAAAGATGGCAGATGTAATGTGGCCTTTATCCATGGCAGGATGAATAAAGTCTGTAAATCTGTGTTAGGAGGTGGTTGTGGAGTGGTTCTTCTGGAAACCAGTCTGGAAGAGAGTGAAGAATGGGGAGTCATCAAGAAAGGAAGTGAGATAAGAGAGAACAAGGTGTTCATGGAGTTTTGCCAGAGTGGGTAGAAATGAGATTGAAGAAGAGAGATCACCACCGTTTGGGAGGGGGAGGACAGCTGCATGTTTCCAGGCAGTGGGGATAGTTGCAGTGTGGAAAGACAGGTTGGGCAGGTCAGCTAGCAGGTGGGAAACAGCATGAGCAGAAAAGTAGAGCAACTTAGGGTCGAGGCCATCAGAAGAGCTACCCTTTATGGGACTGAGAGAGAGGAGAGCCTTTAAGGTGTTGCTTGGAGAGATTGGTGCAAAGGTAAAGCTTTTAGATAAATGGTGGTGGGGGAGACAGACAGGGGGGTGAGGCAGAAGGAAGGGTTGGGAGGGTGGGTAGCAGGGCAGCAGGGTGGAATACAGGAAGTAGAGTATGAATTGAATTCCACAGCTACCAAGGGATGGTCCGCTGTGAGCTGGTTGTTAATAATAAGCAAAGGAGATGGAAGTTTAGCCTGGGGTGAAAAAAGTGAGTGGACTACTTTCCAGAACCTTGATGGGGTTGTTTATGTTCATGTTAAAGGTGGATGGGAAATAATCAGATTTGGCCTGCTGGATGGCTTTTGTGCAGGAATTTCTGAGAGAGTGGTAGTTAGAGAGGTCACAAGGGAGTCTGACGATGTGTGTCTTTTTCAAGCTAAGCCATGCGCTTGCCGAATGGCCAGGAGCTTGGGGTGATCCAAGGATGGTGGTTACCATGCACTCTGATTTGCTTCAGGGGAGCATGGTTGTTCCAGATAGAGAGATAATTGTCATTGAAGTAACCAACAGCAAGGTCAATAGTTCTAGCAGAAGCTGTAGGGGCCCAATCTACGAGGGTTAGGCCCCGAAGTAAAGAGGCAAGGCCAAGGGTTTTGTAGGAGTGGGTGGTTAGGAGTTTGAGAGCAGCCCTTGGTCTATGAATGTTCCTGACTAAGTAGATCATATGATGATCACTAAGAGCATCAGGCTGCAGGCTGGACTGGATTACCCTATGTGGGTGTGAAGTAAGGATGCAGTCTAGGAGAGTGGGGTTTTGGGATTTGTGATTACGGCGAGTAGGTTACTAACATACTAACATTATTAAATGCCATCAGAATAGGCCTAACGGTCTTTCGTGTCTGCTCGTTTGGTCAGTCCCCAACCTGGGAGCTGACTTTACTGCTTCCCTCGCCCTCTCTGGCTTCTCCCTTCCCAGTCCCGGATATTCCTGCTGCACAGGACTTTGCTTACATAACCCTTCCTCTGTACCTGTCCCACCCCCTCTTGAACCTGTCCACCGTCTCTGCCTCCACCAGCCCCCTAGGCAGCGCATTCCATGGCTCCACCACCCTCTCAGTGAAGTAGCACCTCCTCCTTTCTCCCCTGAATCCCCCCCCCCTCCAGCTTCCACCCATGCCCTTTCGTTGCCCCCCCTTCCTTCGGAGCACCCTGACTGCTCCTCCCCTATTTAACCCCTTCATGTATCTGAAGACCTCTATCATGTCCCCCGATCCCTTCTGTCTTCCAATGTGTACATATTTAGCTCTTTGAGCCTCTTCCCATAAGGCCTGTACCCCAGGCCCCAGATCATTTTGGTTGCCCTCCTCTGGACCCTCTCCAGGAGTTCATTGTCCCTCTTTAAGTGTGGCCTCCAAAACTGCATGCAGTACTCAAGGTGTGGCATCACCAAGCAGCTATTCAGAGAGAGTATCACTTCCCTCCTTCTGGACATAATCTCCCTACTGATGCATCCCAGCATCCTGTTGGCTTTGGCCACTGCCCTCCTACAAGTCTCAGAGTTGTTCATCTTGACATCAACCACCACCCCCAGGTCCCTCTAAGCCACTGTGACTTGTAGCATTTCCCTCCCCAGGGTGTACACTTGTCCCGGGTTTCTGGCTCCCTGATGCAGTACCTTGCATTTCCCTGCATTGAAGCTCAGCTTCCACTTTTCCTCGATTAGCTGGGACAGGTTGACGGCAGTTATGTCTTTGCGAGTTTTACCTAGGGAGGGATACAACCAGTCAAGGTTAAGGTCACTTAGGAGGTAAAACTCACCAAAGGAGGTGAGGGACCCAGTGGTGGTGATTAACTCAGTGGTAACAGTGTAGTGTAGTGTAGGCCAGGGCAGCATTACACTCCTGTGATTAAAATAGGGACTGAGAAGGGAGGAGATAACCTTAAGATGAGGGTTTCATAGGTCTTGGGGACTGTGGTTGCTAGAACAGTTGTGATTTGGAGGGAGGCAGAGAAGTAGATAGCGACACCCCCTTCCCTATTAGCGTGGTCCTGGCGGGTGACGATGTAACCAGGGATTGTGATGGATGCGTCTTGGACCTTGTTTTTTAGCCAGGTCTCAGTAACTATTAATTATCAGGATGAGTGGAAGCAACAATATGGTGCAGCAGGTCTAGTTTGGGGACAAGACTCCAAATGTTAAGGTGGAGGATCTTTAGACCTCAAGGGAGGGTGGTAGAGGTTGGGGAGGAAAGCGGGGAAAGGAGGTGGAAAGGGGGAAGTTTTAATGAGTGAGGAGCCAGGGTTAGGATTATGTCACCCACAGAGAGCAGAAGGAGAGAGATAATGAGGAAGTGGAGCTTGGCATTCCTAAACCAAGATTGACTAGACATTTTGGGAGAGCTGGGTGGGTAGCAGAAAATAGTGAGCTGGAATCTGAAGAGACACAAAAGATTGTGTGAGTAGCGCAGAGGTAGGAGAGGGGCAGACGGCTGGGAAGGTCAATGGGTCCAATTGAGGTAGTAGGGTGTAGGAGTTATCGCTAGGATGTAGCAGGGGGTAAAAGAGACAGTGGGGTAAGCAGGGGGCGAGTGGGTTGTGGAGTTGTTGAGCAGGTGAGGGGATGGGAGGGAGAGGAGGATAAGAGATAGAGTGAAGAGGGACAGGTGAGTGGCATGGATAGAGAGCATTGTCACAGGAAAGGATAACAGCAGCAGGCTGAGTAAGCAGGGCTGCATTTATAGTCAGTAGTGCTACAGAAGAGTGAGGAGAGCAGGGGGGTAAAAATAGTGAGGGAAAGGGTTAAGCAGCTATAGGCTGGCTTGAAGCTTGAGTAACCAACAGGGAAGAGGGTGAAGTGGTACAGGACAGAGCCTGTGTGCTTTTAATAGAGGTTGGGGCCAGGGAGGAGGGTGGGAGGGACAAAACAGTGAAGCTAGAGAAGTCTTTTAGGTTCGAGCAAGCAAGAAAACTGCTGTTCAGTACTCAGAGTCCAGGGCTTGTAGGCACACCAATCAGAGAGCAACAGAGTGAGAACGCAGCCAGTCCGAGGTGAGCTGCTTGAGAGCACTGGAATACAAAAATACCAGCTTGGTATCTGGTCCATACCTGGCTGGGGAAGTCTTGCAGCCAAGGAGCTGGTTTGTTAGGCAGCAGATTAGCTAGCCACGCATCCAATGAGAAGGTGCCGATCAAAGGCTGGTGAGCTGTGGGAAGAGGAGAAGAGTGCAGTTATTTAAGTGGGTAGGGTAGAGGGTGGGGGGAGACACTAGAAAAGAAGTTAAATGGGGTGTGGGAACAGCCTGTACTGGCGAATGCAAAGCAGCGGGGGTTTGGGGCCAGCCAGAGAAGGACAACAGGAGACACGTAATCATGGGTTGAAACACATGGACCAGAGGGGGAGGCTGTAGGAGGTCAAAGAGGAACTGTGACAGGATTGAGTGAAAGGAAGAGACTGGAGTAAGGGCAGGTCAATGCCTTGTATGGGGGGGTTAGGTAAGTATGAGCAGGCTGAGGAAAAAAAAATGCAGGAGGAAGGGAAGGGTGAAAGAGTGACACAGTAGAAAATAAATTGGCAGGTCAACGGCAACACTTATCAAATATCAAGCAGTAGCAATGTTAAAGCAACTAAAAACATTCAAAATGGGAGTAAATTTAGTGCAGTAGATATAGTAAACTTAAAACAGTTAGTGCAGTAGATAAAATACACTTAAAAAAGAACAGTTAGCACAGTAGATAAGTAAATGTATCCCCATGCCACATACTGAACATCTGTACAGACACCACAGCACACAGTGCCAGCCATGTGTATGTCACCGTAAGTATCCCATGCCAGTGGCACAGCATCTGTGGGTCACACAACAGTATGACAGTAATGTCCACAGTCACAACACACTTGCCAGATGGGCCTCACTGTGTGGAGTGCAGCAGTCATTGCTGCCCTACACACAGTAGGCATTGCTGTGTCCCTCACATTATAGGCCACCTTGTTACTGTAGCATCTGCTATGTACTGTAGCAGGAATTACAGTTTGACTGTTGCATGCAGCATCACCACCTTTGCCTGTGCTGTGTAGTCCCCTGGGGCATAATAGTTTATGAAGCTGTGTACAAACATAGCCTGAAGCTACCACCATGCTCTTCCAGACTGACCTACAGGTGGAGCTGCGAGCAGACCCAGCCTGCTACTGTACTTTCTGACTGACCTACAGGTGGAGCTGTGGGACCCTGCAATATCGCTAGGCAATCTACATGCAAACCAGGCCATAATGAGTTGCAAATATAGATGTTTGCTCATGGACTGCCTAAGTAGGCTAATTTGCATGTCACTTTTGAACTTAGCAAATTTTTGCCCAGGGCAAACATCCTAGCACCAGGCAAACATGTTAGCCCTGTACAAAAGCTGCAAAATGTATTTTCATCGCGCAAACCTGTCTTAACCAAAACACAGTTCTGTAGTACTGGGCCTTCACTGTTGTTTGCAGCTTTAGTGCATCCACTTCTTTGCTAACATACACATTGGCAACGTAGTTCACCTTTACCTTCCTCCACGTCTGTGTGAACAGGGCTGCTGTTTTGGTTTGCACTTCCCAGATGCTGTATTCAGAGCTGTCTTATTTGCAGGGCTATTATTGCACTGCACTCCGAGCCATATTTGCATGGCTTCATTTGCATGCTATATTCAGTTGCATTAGCCTGGGGCTATTCCTTTGAATATAGCATGCAAATGGTTCCAGGCTAATTTAGCACACCATGCAGTGCTAATTTTGCCTCGGGGCTAAGTTCTGAATATCTGGCCCACTGTATGTAAACTGCAGAATTGTAAGCCTGTAACTTTAAAACTAGAGAACAAAATATCACCAATTTTGTTTGGTTTGTTGACCCTCAAGCTAAGGCCTTGAAGCCATCCTCATGGACCAGCAGAAGAACATCACAGTGCAAAGCTGATGACCCAGGTTCCGAAGTGACATCATGAAGTCATGTTGGAAGGCAGGCCATGGCACAGACAGCTACCGTTCAGCAGTGAACCTCGGTCAAGGAGGGTTGGTGGAGGGTACCACCAACACAACAACCCCTTTGGCTGTGCCAGGGAGCTTGCTGTTGCTGCATGGAGAGCTGTGGCTGTGTGAGGCTGACAGAGGCACTTCCCCTACCAGGGGCAGTGGAAAGGAAAAAGATGCAGGAGAAAAACCCAGCAGCTATCTGAATGATGGCAAGTTTCAGCCTGATCATGGTATATCCCTGTGAACAGGGTATATCCATGAGAGATGAGTTGCCAGTCTGGAGAAAAACCAATATGGGTAAAAAAGAGGCTGTGTGTGTCAACTCTCTAACCTCTTGCTCAAAGACTGGTCATGTCATAAGCAGCCAAAGATTACCAAAATGACATCAGGAATTAAAATTCTTTAATGAGCCCTTGTGAAATAGTGGAATTTTGTGATACTTTTATTGAAGCCATATCCTGCCATGGATGAACCCAGTAGCCATCATTATGATGGCCTCCCCCTGACTGAAATGCAATTATGAGTGGCAGCTGTCTTAGCCATGGCCTTCCTAATGATGTGACTTCCCTAGACTGCTTCCAAACCTGGGTCATCAGCATGGCACCATGATGCTCTACAGCTGGGCCATGGGGGTTGCCTCAAAGCCTAATTTTTAGGGTCAGTGAGCCTAACAAATTTGGTGATTGCCCACTCTCTAGTTTTAAATATTTAACCAGCATTTACCTTTCTCTGCAATGGCAGCAGTGGGTAGGCCAGTGGGATGCTAGGATACATAGGGAGTGGTATCTCCAGTAGGAGGGGGGGGAGGTGGTTTTGCCACTGTATCAGTCACTTGTGAGACCCAACCTGGAGTATTATGTTCTGTTCTGGAGGCTGCACATCAGAAAGGATATAAAAAGGATGGAGGCAGACCAGAGAAGTGCAAACAAAATGGTGCTGGGGTGGCTTTAAAAGCCCTATCAAGACAGACAGAGGGATCTCAACATCTATATCCGTGATGAGAGGAAAGCGAGAGGTGACATGATAGAGACCTATAAGTATCTCATGGGGTGAACAGGGTGCAGGAGGGGAGATTCTTTCAAATGAGAAAAAGCACTAGGACAAGAGCACATTAGATAAAGCTGAGGGGGTGTCTTTAAGAGGGATGTGAGGAAATACTGCGTCATTGAAAGAGTAGTGGACACCTGGAACAAACCACCATTGGAAGTGGTGGAAGAAAACAATAGGGAGCTTCAAGCATCTGTGAGATAGACATAGGGGAATATTGGTATATAAGCAATGAAGATGGACAGTCTCTGGAGATCATTTAGGGTCTGCGGTGACAGACTTGGCGGAGAACATCAGTGCAGAATGGGTGGACCAAGCTGTCCTTTTCTGTCGACCAGTGCTTTTCCTATGCTTCTTAAACGGAAATAAATAGCGTTCATAGGTGGTTCCATTGTAAAGTATACTGGTACAAGACATTTGGTCACTATCTTGGGTGAGACTAGAACTATGTGAATGGTAGTCACAATGGTTAGCGAAGGATTTGCCCACTTAGCTGTAACAACAGAGTACTTGATGATGGACAATCAATGACAGAAGCTTTTAACCAGTATTTCTGTAGCATGTACCGGCCAAAAGACACAGGTGGTGGAATTTCCATACCTAACTTAAATAAGGAATTTATAATCTCCCCTGATAAGGTCAAGCATAGGCTTCTGAAATTAGATACAAATAAATCTACTGGTCCAGATGAGCTGCAGATGGCATTTTTAAAAGAACTGGCTAACAAACCATCAGGACCATTTGCAGATATTTTCCCCTAGCTCACTGATAGAGGGAAGAGTTGTACATGCGTGGAGGGATGCTAAAGTAATTCTAATCCACATAATTACAGACCTATCAGTCTGACCTCCATTGTGTGGAAAATGCTTGAGGAGATTGTAAAGGAAACACTTTAGGATCATGTAGCATGTGAGGGCCTAGTCAATGCTACCCAACATGGTTTTAGATCTGGTATATGATGTTTAACCAATATGTTGCACTTCTTCACACCAGTCAGTAAGGCTCTAGATGTAGTATTACCTGTTGATATCCTATATCTTGATTTCTCTAAACAGTTCGATATGGTACCCCACTCCTTTTTCATTAGAAAAGTGTATGATATAAAACTAGGTCTTAACATAGCTGGATAGAATCTTTTTTGGATGCCAGGAGACAAAGGGTATGTGTGGCAGGTCACTTGTCTGACTGAACTGATGTGATAAGTGGTGTGCCACTTAAGCCCAACACAGAAAAAAGAAATTATTTATTTTCCATAAGAGCAGCAGAAATATGGACTAGCTTACCTCAGGAAGTTGTGCTTTCAGAAATGTCCACTATTTTCAAAACTAGATTAGACAATTATTTAGGGTGGAAGAAATTATGGGCCCACTTGGCAATGGGAGACATTAAATGGGCTGAAGCCTTCCGTGTCTGATAATACCAAGATACCAATATACCACAGGGATTGGTGCTGGGACCGACCCTGTTTGTTATTTACATCTCATCAATCACAGTGTCAAACAAGGCCTGGATCACAAAATTTGATGACGTCAAATTCAGAGCAACTGTTGACAATGATTAAGCTATTGTTCAGTTTCAACAAGATCTAGACAGCTTATGAATATGGTCAAATAATCATAAACACAATTTATACCAATGTAGGGTGATAGAAATACAATGGCATCATATATTTTAAATGGCAAAAAGCTATTGACAACTGATAAAGAGAGGGATCTGGGCATCATTATCACAAATAATCTGACATTGTATTAGCAATGCCTGGAATCAGTAAACAAGTGCAACAGGATCTTGTGATGCATTTCAAGGAATATTAACAATAGGAACCAAGAGATTCTAATGCTCTTTGTAGATCTGGATACCCAATATACCCCAGTGTATGCTACAATACCAATTACTGCAGCATAATGCACATTTATATTTACTTAGACTTCTTATTATGTGCTTAGGAACTGTTATCCAGTATGATTATTTGGTAGTGCTTGTGCACCACATACACCTTTTTGCCATGTTGCAATAGTCAGCACCTTTTAAGAATCGTTGTATTGTTATGCAAAAACTAGCCTTACTGTAGCCAGCTTTACTTTTATCAATGTGTATGTGCAGAACAAGTAATGACCTAACTGTCCTATGTCCTAACTGCCCACAAATAGAACAACTGTATTCTGTTCTTCTGCATTTTTTGGAAGAGTCCATTACCTAGTTACCTAGTAATGCACTTTCTCATCTATAGTACAAGAATGTATGTACAGTAAGTCAAAAAATCCATTAACAAACATCGGCATTTGCTAAATCCACAGCCACAGGAGAAAAAGCATTTGACTCAGGACCACTAGTGGTTGCAAAAAAGTGAAGTCATTACAAAACTAGTTGGTCCAAACAGACCACATGATACAGGGAAATAAGATTGTAAAGTAGTGAAGATTTAAAAGGAAATTACCCTTGTGGTTGGTGTACCCACTGTAGTGGCACATATAGGACACAAAAATTGAGGAATGTCAGCAGAAATGAAGATTTTTATATCAAATACTTTATCACATGTCAGACTGTGGGAGTTATTCATGCCTTAAAATGTCCCTGTGACAAAATGTACATAGGGAAAACAAAACGTCAATTGAAACAGAGGGTGGGAGAACATAAAGGATATATTAGGAGGATTATATAGATTACATAGATTTGTACAAGGCTAATAAGATCGTAGGTCCATTAAAGCCTGCTCATTTTATTTAGTTATACCCTGAGATGTTATTACTAAGTAAATATTTGTCCAGTCTTGATTTGAATTGTCATATTATGACTTGCTACCACATCCAATGGTAATCCATTCCATACTTTTTCTACCCTTATATTGAACCAGTTCTTCCTCCTGTTTGTGTGGAACTTCTCACCATCTATTTGTAAAGGGTGTGCTCTTGTGTTGTGTACCTGATTTCTGAGTACCAGCCCAAGCTGATCCCACAGTGCAGTGTCAGATAGTGCCTTAAAGACAAGGCACATATCCCTCCCTTAACCTTCTAAATTCCAACGAGTATAGTTTCAGTACCTCCAGTCTCTCCTCATATGGTTTTCCTGCTACTTCCTTAATATCTCTTGTAGCCTTTCTCATCCATCCAATTCCATGCTACCATGGTTTTTCTCATAGTGAGGAAATCCACTTCCGCATAATTATAGAGAACAGTATTGCCAGTCGTTGTTATAAAGTCACCATTATATTGAAAACTGACCATAGGGTGGTCACTTGAGCCCAGGGGTACTGATACTCTGCAATCCTGGATGCTATTTGTCATGTTAGCTAGTAAAAGATCCAAAATATTTTGTCCTCGAGTTTGTTCAGTCACTAGCTGACTAGTCACAAGAACATTCACCCATAGCTAGACATTATATGGAAGCAGGTCACCAACTCCCAACGTTAAGATTTTTTGTTTTAGAAAAAGTAGAAAAACGCAGAAAGGGAGGGAATTATAATTCAAAATTGTTAAAAAGAGAAACATATTACATAAACTTATTTAACACAGTAAATTGGAAATATGGAATAAATGAGGAATTACACTGGTAATCTACTATCTAAAAAAACAAACAGGAAAATAGAAATATTCAAACCTTTTTTTATATAATCCCCTAGGTTAACCACCCCACATGTGTGGCCATAGACACTAAAGTTAAAGGCAAGTTAAAGTTAATGTCTTCACCGTGCACCCAGTGAGAGCACCAAATTCATTTGAATGTGTGGCCATTCGTGGGGGTCCAGGCGCAGGCTGCTTGATTCTCCTGATTTACCACCCCTCTGGGGTGGCGGGAGAATTCCTGTAGGAAGTGATCGATTTCATCGTTGGGGAAACATTGGGGGCCCCCAGATGTTTGATGTCGGGGGACTTCAGTGTTTGGGCTGAGGATGAATCCTCTCGGTTTGGTTATAACTACCTTCAGATGATGCCATCTCTGGGCTTTGCGCCGGAAGTTTATTCTGTGACCCATCAGGGTGGCCACATGTTGGATTTGGTGTTCTCACTGGGGCTTGAGATAAATAGTCTCAGTATTGATGGGGTTGTTTGGTCCAATCATTGCACGGTGAAGTTCCGGTTCGGGGCCCCCCCTAGTAGCCCTCCCCCTGCAGAGATGGTCAGCTATCACCCTTTGAGGGGGGTTGACCCCTGAGAGTTTTTTGGCAGTGACTGACCTATCTAGTGTGGACAGTGCATGTATTGGGGGGGGGTGCAGCAGTGGATGCCTATAATAAGGCGCTTTCTGGTGCGCTCGACTCCGTGCACCAGTCCGTGTATGACCCAGGCCTTCTCACTTGATGTCCCCTTGGTATGATGGGGAGCTCAAGGTGATGAAGACCTTGGGTTGGAGATTAGAGTGCTGCTGGCAGAAGTCCGGCCTGGAGGTGGACAAACTGGCCCTGCATGCGCACTATTGTGCATACCAGGGGGCAATCAACCATAAGAAGGCAGAATTCCTGTCCAGGGATTTTGCCACTGGGAAGAACTGACCAACTGTGCTCTTTTGGACTGTGGACAGGCTTCTTCATCCTTCCTGTCTACAGCCAAAGGTAGCTTTTTCAAGCGCATTATACAAGGAGTTTGCTTGGTTCTTCTTGTACAGGGTGTCTGCTGTCAGGCAGGAGGTTCTGTCAGTGGACCAGAATCTGGCCGACAGTGGTTGCCATGGGTGACTGGAGAGCACTCCACCTGGTTGGGGTGAGTTTAGACCGGAGGAGGTGGCTGAGGTCAGTGAGATTGCTTAAAAGCTGTGGCACACCTTTTGTGAACCGGACCCGGTGCCAACTCGTTTCCTAATGAGATGTGTTGACTTCATTGGCCTGGTGTTTGCCTTGATTGTCCAGTGTTCCCTGTCAGAAGGGGTCTTTCCTGATGTCTTGAAGGAGGCATTGGTGAGATCCCTTCTGAAAAAAACATCGTTGGACCCTGACGTGAAGGCAAATTACTGTCTTATCTCCAATCTCCCATTTTTGGGTAAGATTGTTGAGAAGGTGGTGGCGCTTCAGCTTGAGGAGCATCTCTTGGCCCTCCTTTTATATGAGCTGCTCCAGTCTGGGTTTCATGCAAGGCATAGCACTGAAACTGTGCTAGTTTGGGTGCATAATGACATCCTTAGGGCTAGAGATCGAGGGGAAGGGACAATTCTTATTCTTCTCGATCTGTCTTCAGCATTTGACAAGGTGGGCCATCAAATGTTACTTGACCGCATAAGGGAATTCTGTGGACTTGCCGGCACCGTTATCTGCTGGTTTGAGTCTTTTTTATCTAACAGGAAGCAGAGGGTAGTGATGGGGAATTTCTCCTCCGCCCCTGTCAACCTGTCGTGCGGAGTTCCCCTGGGTTCGGTCTTGTCACCGATGTTGTTTGCCATGTACATGCTACCCCTGGGAGATATTATTAGAAAGTACAGTCTGCTTTTTCACTGCTATGCTGATGATACCCAACTGTACCTCTCCTTTGCCCCTGGAACATGTTGTGCAGTAGAAGTGCTTAACAGCTGCCTAGCTGAAATCAATGACTGGATGGCCTCCAGCTGGTTGTGACTGAAGCCCAGTAAGATGGAGGTACTGGTGGTGGAGTTGAACAGAGGGTATGATAGGCTGGCCTCTGGTGCAGAGACAGGACTTTGTCTTGGCTCTGTACCTTTGAATGTCTCCTCTAGGGTCTGTGATCTTGGTGTTATTCTTGACAGCGATTTGACACTTGAGCTTCAGGTGGCGTCCATTGTCCATACCAGCTTTTATCATCTGAGGAATATCGCCAGGTTAAAGCCCCTAGTTCCGCCACTGGACCTCCCCACTTTGGTGCATGCCTTCGTGATGTCCAGGCTTGACTACTGTAATGCACTCTATCTCAGAGTCTTTGGGGGTACCCTGCACCGACTGCAGCTGGTGCAGAATACAGCAGCAAGGCTGTTGACAGGACAGTCTAAATATTGTCATATTACCCCAGTGCTGCATCAATTGCACTGGCTGCAAGTTAGGTGGAGGGTCATCTTTAAGATGGGTTTGCTCACCTTTAAGACCCTACACAGCCTGGGCCCTGGCTACCTGAAGGACCTTCTTGCACCTGCTGTCTTGGTCTGCTCCCTCCGCTCCTCCTCTAGGGGCCTCCTAGCAATTCCCAGGACAAGGTTAAGAACTGCTGGTGACAGAGCATTTAGTGTTGCCACCCCTGTCCTGTGGAATTCGCTTCCTGTAGCTGTTAGGGAGGCCCCGTCTGTTCAGGTTTTTAAGGCCCACCTCAAGGCCTTTTTGTACAATCAGGCCTTCCTGGACTATGTTTTATAGTTCCTTACCTGTCTTTTTAATAAAGATTAATCTGATGTTAATTTAGTCTTAGAGACTTTAAATGCTGCTGAAGTTGAGGGTAGTTAATTATATAGCAAATTTTGTTTTAACTTGTTCAGATTATTGTATTTAATTGATTATTATTGTGATGTGTTGTATTTATTGATTAATGTATGGTGCCCAGAGCATCTGGGATGGGCGTCTTTTTAAATAAAATGTGCCTTGCCTTGCCTTGCCTTAACTCCCCAACAGGTAGCCATAGACACTAAAGTTAAAGGCATGTCTATATTGAAGAAAATGCATCAGCAGTCAAAATGAAGCATCCCAGGGCTAATCAGCATCAGGATTGGTTAATAATAAGATAAACAATGGAGCTTGGAATAGCAAAATAAATGACAGGCTCTAATGTCACTTGTAACATCACAAGTGTATTGGAGGACAAAGGATAAAAGAGTGGTGTTGGTTAGTATAACCTGTCCCATAAAGATAATTTTAAAAACAGTTTATTTACATTGAGAAAAGTGCTTATAAAGAGTAAAAAGTGTTAAACAAATCCCTGGACACTATTAGTTAGTGTTGCTTTAATGTGGGTCCAGCAGTCCAGCAGAGTGTTAACACACTCTACTATGTGCTTTGTTGTAACCCCCAGGCCACTTCTTTAATTAGTATGCACACTCCCCATTGCTCGTAACCCTCACCCAAGCTAAATATCTGGAGAAACACTGGTGCCCCTATACTGGCATACCAATTTACTTTACTAAAAGGTAGGTAACACCCTTGGCGTTAGGATGTATACCTGGCTCATTTTCTAAAGGAAGAGAGGTGTGGGGTTACAGAAACAAAACAACTTGAATCTTGTGTAAATAACACAACCCAGGTCCTGGTGGAGGCTGATAGGCATATGCTTGATCTATCCTGCTGAGGGGGCCCCAGTAAATCCACACAACCAGAAGCAATAATCACAATGTCCATAACAGTGACTGGGATTGTGCAGTATGGCTTTATTTAACAGATGGAAAGTAAAAGCTAAAGTGGACCCCCAAAGGTTGGTCCAGGCTGGACAGGTACAAATTCAAGAACTCTCCTTGCAAGTAGTACAGTTCATGAACAACAACAAAAACATCTTCTTCCCAAATTCCCAAAAATGCATTAGTGGACCCCTGGCCACACACATGAACATGTCTCTTCCCATGAGTGTTATTTAGTGAATCTAAGCCACACACTTAGAACTCTTCTCGGACATAGGTGCAATACGTGAAACTCAGCCACACACCTTAACCTGCAGCTTGGCCTCCGCCCAGGTAAACATACTGGTGCCCTTTACGAACCAGGAAGCCCTGCCTTGTAAGCACTTAGATGGCGTTCTTCCCACCCTTGGTCCCAACCAACAGTCTCTGCCATTCTTCAGGGTTACACCATTGAAACACCAATTCCCCACTGACATGCTAGAGGTCCCACACTTTAACTTGTCACAAACTAGAGTAACCAGAAAATAAACTGCACTCACTGGAGTACACAGTTTAACTTTACTTCACTCACACTGGTGATACTAGGGGCACTGACAGGTACGATCCAGCCTTATCTATGCACACACGCACCCCAGACAATCCAATCCCCTAAGAAATTGTAGAGATCTAGTCTCCTAGACAGTACTCACAGAAGTTATTCCATCCACTGGGGATGGAACAACTAAAAAGCAAAAGGAAAAGTCACTCTCCTGGGTAGCCGGACCAAACAGTCTCTTTCAGGTCCTATCTAAGGCAGCTGAAAACACCACAGAACACTCAGGGGATTGCCCCTTGAGTCCATAGAGAACAAGCAGATCTTCCCCTTCACTGGGAGTAGAAATCAGGATATCCTGCTGTAGCCTTGTCTCCACCACTTCAACTGGAAGATGAAATAACATTCCACTAGGGTGAGATATCCTGGGCCCTCTCTCAGAGCCCACTGGCATTCCTTCTGCCACTCTTACCTCCTCACTCCACAACTGTCTACACCAAACTCCAACCCAGATTGAGCACTCTAAGCTCCCCAGAGCAGCTATCCACACACTGTGGCTTATGCTGCTGTGAGAGATCTAAATGACCTAATCATTCCTCTGTTAGGCTAGCTGAGTAAACAATGATGTCATTACATAAAGGAGCCCCCTAATGAAATCCCTATCAGCTGCCTGCTACCTTCCTAACAATAATACTGATAGGATTCTAGTAACCCCAGGAACTGGGTGGTTACACTTTGTAAGACCCTGTGATATCACAGGGTGGGGTGCAAGGTGCTGGATTCTAGGCTTGTCCTTGCTGGTTCAAAAGGAGTCAGTCTGAATCACCCATGGCAGCTTCAAGAAGCAGAAAGTGCCAATGAGTGAAAGGACCCCAACACACAAGTAATTGAACTTGGCAACAGTGTTTAAAACAGAAAAGTAAAGCAAAGAATTAGCAAGTTACAGGTAAGGGGCTAAGAGGGTTGTTTCTCTGTGGCAGGTGAATCTGTCGGAAATGATTCAAAAGCTGAAAAAATAAGAAACTGTTAAAACACATAAGGTAACTAGAGAGAAGTCACAAAAAAGAAACACAGAAAGATTAACTAAAGACAAATGGAATTAGATATTTTAAAATCATATCTTTTCATAGGTGGTACTGAGTTTTGTGAAGCATTTAGGAACAGAGAAAATAAGGAAGAACAGCCCAAACAAAACAGATGATTTGAATGAAATGCTGATTCAGAATATGAGTGTTATGTGACTGATGTTTAAAAGCATGAGGGTTAAAATGTTTAAAAGATGAAAATACAAAATGAACTGATAAAGTTATATGTACCCACAGAGAGCATTGCAAAAGAAAAGAAACACCTGTGCAGCTCTGAGGCGAGGGTTCAGTGTTTTAAGGCAACTGGAGAATATTTAAACAGACAGTAACATATTTAAATAAAGTGGTTAAAGAACAGAAATAGTGAAAAGTACATTATATATTTATTTGGAAAGAATGATAGCAACTAAATGAAAGATGATGAAAAAAGAATATGAAAGAGTTTTTAGGTTAAAAAAGTAAGTGAACTGATACCATCCCTTATTTTTAATTATATGATTTATGATTGTATATTTGGTGAAAAAAAAAAGATGTTGAAACTAATTTTATTTATGTACAGAGTACCAGACTCTCTGATGAAGAGATTTTCCCAAACTGTAAGATAAAAATAAAGTCTGGAGAAAAATAAAAAAGGCAAATTATTTTGAAAAAAATAGTTTCGTGAGTGGGTCTTATATGTCCAAATTTAGTAGAGGTCTAGATTCCTGCCAGCTAAAAAATTGGTGAACACGGCAGGACCTGTTTGGATGCAACTGAACCAGTATGCCAAAAGATACACAGGTGAATGAGATAGGGATCAGGCAGATGTTTGAATCTCTGCCCCTCATTCAACTTGTGGCACGGTCCAGTAGGACCTCCACATCCAGAATATACAGCTTTCTAGCTGTTGCATTCAAGGTTAACTGGAAAGTCTTGAATTTTCAGTTAGTGCAGAAAAGGGAAACCTCAAACTATGTCCATTAATACTGAACTTAAATTAGATGTCTTAAACTTTCTGACTTCCCATGGAGGTTGGCATGATTTCATGCTGGATGTGAAACTGCAGACTAATCCAGTACAGTAGGCAGGCAAACTGTACATGGAGGTGAAGTACATGGAGGTGAAGATAACCTCATAGTCTTCAGGTGAAGCTACCTCTGGCTGCAAGCTGCAACACTGGACTTAAGATTTGCAAGAAAGTGAGTAGTGCTCGCAACAGAGGGAGGTGAACCTTACAATTTACAATTGTCTTTGGTTTGAAGCAGATTCCTTAGGAAAGTTAATATTCTTCAGGTGGAGGATACTTCTAAATGAAGGGTGAAATAAGCAACTTACAATTATCAGAAAAGGCAGTCTTTCAATCAACAGAGGGAGGTGGAGTTTGCTTTACTTGTGTTACAAGTGTTAAGGTTTTCAGTGCAGGAAGAGTTTAAACCCACATAGGCTAAATACTGTTTTCTGTGTCTGCCCTTCTGCACAGCTGACGTGTTTTGGGGCTGACTGTTTTCAGAGCACAAGTCACCAGGCTCTTTTGGGGCTGGGAGGTTTACCTGTGTCTGACTTGGATGTTTGGATTTTTCTCTGTTTGATTAGCAAGGTATTTTCTCTGTCAAATTGGTTTGAAGCAGTATTACAAATTGTCGTGTATGGCATCTTGCTGACAGGAAAGGCACTCATCGCATCGGTAGGTCAGAGCATTTAGCTGATTGTTTCGTGAGGGCACAGTTTAGGCCCAACCCTTCCCACCCTCACCCCACCCACCCCTGGAAATAGTTCATTTATACCTGGGGTTCTGACATCATTTCCTCAAGAGGGTAAGGTACGCATCACTGTCATATCCTGTCTAGCACACTGCACTGACAATATAAGCATACACATTATTGAAATACATATATTTCTATATAACGCACCAATCACACACACACACACACACACAAAAAAAATAAACAAGGTAGACAGTTATGTGGGGAGTAGTACAATGTAATGGCTGTGGGGCAGCAGTCTTCCGGGAGTCTTTCTGGAGGCTGAGATGCTGCCCTGTTTGCAGACAACTATCTGCCCTGAGGGAGGAAGTTGCCTATCTTCAGGCCGCACTGGACAGTGGCAAGGGAACCTCCCCCATCCAGGGAGCACCACAGCCACCACCACTACCTCAGAGGTTGCGAAGAAAGCACAGCAGTTGGACCACAGTGGGCTCAGGGAAGGTAAGGGTGGTGGAACAGAGGCACACCCAGTCAGTTGTTACACTCCACAATCCATACACCATTCTGGGGGAGCATAGTTCCCCTATGGATGCACCTGCAGAGGAGACTAAGGAGGGTGCAGACAACTATCACAAGGGAGGCCCGCAGGAAAGAAGCAGAGGGCACCACAGGGAAAGAAAGAAAGCAGCTCCTGGTGGGGGACTCAATTATTAGGGGGATAGAACTGGAAGGAGCAGGGAAAACTGAAGTAAGGTGCCTGCCTGGTGCCATGGCTTGGAGGGACAGAAAGCGCATCCTTAGGATCACGAGAACAGCTGCACGGGAGTCTGAGCTGGACATCATTGTCCACCTAGGGACAAATGACTTGGCTCATCATGAGATTAGAGTAATGCAAAAAGACTTTGTAGAGTTGGGGAGGGGCTTAAGACAAGTAGCACACACAGTATCCTTCTCAGAGGTGCTGCCTGTCAGTGGCATGAGTGAGGCGAGGGTACTTTGCACCATGCAGTTTAACAAATGGTTGAAAAAATGGTGTGAGCACAGGGTTTGGCTTCATTGGGACTGGGGTTCCACCTGGAGGGACACCAGCCTATACTGGCAGGATGGTCTGCATCTGTCCAGGAAGGGAACAAGTCTTTTGGGCAATCGGTTTAAATGCTTCATTGGCAAGCCTTTAAATTAGTCAAGGGGGGAGGCACTGATAAGCAGAAGGAAAATCCCAGCCTCCCCCTACAAAACAGGGTACTAAATGAGAAAAAGACCAAGGTAGAAAGGTCAGTGGGGGTTGCTGCTACAGAAGGTAAAGCCATCCAAAAATGGAGAGCAATGAGTACCAATGCCCGTAGTCTGGGTAACAAGCTTCCTGAATTAGTGGCCTTGATGGAGGAGGAAGACCTGGATATTGTGGCAGTCACAGAAACATGGTACACACAGAACCATGACTGGGACGTAAACATACCAGGATACACTACCTACAGGAGGGACAGGGAGGGTAAAAGAGGAGGAGGAGTAGCTCTCTACATAAGAGAAGAAATCAAAGCAACAGAACACAAGGGTAAAAAGGGAGGAGAAGAAGCACTGTGGGTCAATTTGGAGGCAGGCAATGGCACCACAATCCGCACAGGGGTTGTATACAGACACCCCTCTCAGGGGGAGGAAATGGACAAGGAAATGATAGAAAGTATACTTAGAATGGCAGATAAAGGGGAGATATTGCTGATGGGTGATCTGAATATGCTAGATGTTAACTGGAGTGCAGTTGCAGCAGCCACTTCTAAGAGTGGGGTTATTCTAGATGCCCTACAGGGGGAATGCCTTAGACAACTAGTATTGGAGCCCTCTCGAGATGGAGCAATCTTAGACCTGGTTCTCTCAAATGGAGATGAAGAGAGGATCACAGATGTAGAAGTGGGTAGCCATCTGGGAACTAGCAACCATCGAACAGTATGGTTCACAATAAACACAACAATAGAGTCAAGCCATACAAAGACAAAGGTACTGGATTTTAGGAGGGCTGACTTTGCCAAAATGGGTGAGTGCCTAAGGAATGCACTAGCAAATGGGCAGGAAGGAGGGTGGAAGAACAATGGGGAATAATAAAACTGCCATCACAGAGGTAACAAGCCTTGTGTAAAGCAAATAAACAAAACAAAACGAGGTAAGAAACCACTATGGTTCTCAAAGGAAGTGGCAGTGAAGGTTCAAGAGAAAAGAAAGCATTCAGGAAGTACAAGGAATCACAGAAGGAACAGGACAGAGAACTGTATCAGTTAAAGCAAAAGGAAGCTGGAAAGGCAGTCAGAACAGCAAAGGCCCAAACCGAGGAAAAGATAGCCAACTCCAGTTAAGAAGGGGATAAAACCTTTTATAGGTACATCAGGGAGCAAAGGAAGACCAAGGGAGGATAGTGAGGGCAATAAAGGGAGGAGGGTGGGCAGAGGTGACTGTGAAAGGCAGAGATACTAAACAAATATTTTGCTCAGTATTTACAAAGGAAGAGGGGGAGGTACCTAAAAGAAACAGTAGAAACACTCTGGATACAGAAGTTGATACCAGCCCATTTACAGAAGAAAGAGTTCTGAAAGAGCTCTTAAAACTGAAGGTGGACAAAGCAATGGGGCCTGATGGGATTCATCCCAGAATTCTAAAAGAACTAAGGATAGAACTAGTGACACCACTGACTACCCTCTTTAACAAATCATGGGAGGATGGGGTGGTACCTGAGGACTGGAGGAGGGCAGATGTGATTCCCTTCACAAAAGTGGGAGCAAGGCAGAAGCAGGAAACTACAGACCTGTTAGTTTAACCTCAGTGGTAGGAAAATGATGGAATCACTTTGAAGGAAAGAATTGTTGCATATCTAGAGTCCAGAGGGGCACAGGACCCAAGGCAGCATGGATTCACAGCGGAAGGTCATGCCAGACAAATCTGATAGATTTCTTTGACTGGGTGACCAAAGTAGTTGATCAGGGAGGGCTGTGGACATGGCCTACCTAGACTTTAGCAAGGCATTTGACACAGTCCACACAAAGATTAATATACAAGTTAGCCAGCCTGGAGTGGGTCCCAAGATGACAGCCTGGGTAAAGAATTGGCTGGAGAATAGGACACAGAGAGTAATAGTAAATGGAGTCCACTCTGAAAAAGGGGTTAGCAGTGGGGTACCACAAGGTTCAGTATTGGGACCGGTCCTCTTCAATGTCTTTATAAGCGACATTGCAGAGGGACTGGAAGAAAAGTATGTCTCTCTTTGCAGATGACACAGATCTGCAACAGAGTTGATGCATAAGGTAGGGTGGAAAGGATGAGAAGGGACTTGGCAAGGTTAGAGGAATGGTCAAATGTATGGCAGCTTAGATTCAATGCTAAGAAGTGCAAGGTAATGCACCTGGGAAACAAAAACCCAAGGGAAGAGTACACAATGGGGGGTGAGATACTAACACCACCAAAATGGAAAGGGACCTGGGGGTAGTCATATCAGATGACCTAAAGGTGGGCAAGCAATGTGAGAGGGCAGCAAGGAGGGCTGGCGGGATACTGGGATGCATAGGGAGAGGCATCACCAGTAGAAAACAAGAAGTTATTATCCCTCTGTACAGACAGCTGGTGAGACCACATCTGGAGTACTGCGTGCAGTTCTGGAGACCCAATCTCCGCAAAGACATAGACAGGATGGAAGCTGTCCAGAGGAGGGCAACTAAAATGGTGCAGGGTCTGCACCAGAAGACATATGAAGAGAGACTTGAGGAGCTTAATATGTATAGCCTCGAGGAAAGGAGGGAGAGGGGGACATGATAGAAACTTTCAAGTACCTCAAGGGAATCAACAAAGTCCAAGAGGGTAGCATCTTTCAAAAAAAGAGGTGTGCAAGAACAAGAGGCACAATTTGAAGATAGAAGGGCGGCTCAGAGGTAATTTAAGGTATTTTTTCACAGAGAGGGTTGTGGATGTATGGAACAGCCTTCCAGAGGAGGTTGTGGAGTCAAAATCAGTGGTGGAATTCAAGCATGCATGGGACAGTCATAAGGCAATTCTAGGGGGTTGGGGTAGGAAGAAGTAGGCTGCTGGTTAACTAGGATCTGCAGCTTATCCATCAGGTAGGGAAATGAGCAGACTGGGTGGGCCAAGCGGTCCTTATCTGCCGTCAAATTCTATGTTTCTATGTTTCTATGTCTGCAGTCAAGAAACATGACCAAAAAGGTGTTATGGTTGATGCCCTGTATGAGTTATTCCAAGCAATGGAATCTGAAGTTTTGGTTTTGAGAAAAGAGTTAGGTTCCAAATCCAAGGAAGTGGGCAAGCAACAGAAAGATTTGGAATGAGAAATTGTAAAGCTTAGGAACAAAAATGAATGAGCTTGAGTGGTACAGAAAAAGGACAAGGAAATTGTTAGGTTGCAGAAAGAGAATGAAAGGTTACAGCAGGATAACATACATGCGTTGCAATTGAATGGTTTGCTTATGAGTATGAATGAATTCATTGAGGAGTGAGTATGAAAAGTTGGAGCAAGAGTTTGAGAAATGTCAGAATGCACTGGAAAAGGAGCTTAGGGAAAACTGCAATGTAAGCACTGCGTACAGAGTTTTGCAGGATCAGGCTAGTAAGGAACAGATTAAAGGCAGTGTGGATCATTCAGTGTGTAGAGTAAAGATGATGAAGTTATGTCTGCAGTTGGCAGTACTGAGTGATCATGTGAAAGCTATGCCATTTGCCCTGCCTATCATGTTGTCATCAACAGAGGATGACATCAGTGATGATGATGGCATTCCTTGGGACTCAGGAGGGTTGAGAACTCACCCACCAGTAGCTGCATTAAATAATAAGGACAAGGAAGAGGTGGATGGCTTGATTGAGAAGGTGATTTCAAAAGCTAGGATCTCCAATGCACAGGCCAAAGCACTGAAACAAGCAGTCAGTAATATGCTGAAGAAGGAGGTGGAGAAATAGGCATTCCTTCAGGGCACGACTACAGCCATGGAAGAGGCAGTTGCTAAAACTATTGTCGGACAGGGAATGGGCCCAAGCGCTCTGCAGTCTGCACAAGCCATCCAAAACATCACAGACAAAATCGGCCATATGGCCCCTACTGGCAACCTTAGCTGCCACCTGGAAAAGGTGCTGCAACACTGCCAAATGCTCAGCCTCTTGCCTGAATACCAAGTCCAGGTTGTAAAACAAACTGTGGACCCCACATTGTGGATAAAGTTGCCAGAAGGCATATGTAATGATGGCAAGGCCCCTTTCAACAGAGTCACAGCTCATCTCGTGGTGGTGCATGACCCAAACATAGTCAGTGAAATGCTAGCGGCCCAGGTGAAGCGGCGCATTAAAGAAAACCTGGAGCAGTATGAGAGCCTGTTGTGGCTCATGAACAGTACCGGCAAAGATTTGGCTGGTGAGCATCCATACAGGGACTCTATTAAGTATAAATGACTGTTTCTACAAAACCTCCAGCCACACATCTGTGAAAAGGTGGAAGTCACCATATTCCCTGAAGGGAACTTCCTATGTGACATCATGGAGTGGGTACAGCCGGTGCACCAGGTCCATGCAAGGGACCTTGGTTCGGAATCCAAGTCCAAAGTATCTGCTGTACAAGACAGTGCAGATTCCTCTACTCAGTAAGAGGTGGAGAGGAAATCAAAAGACCCTCAACAAGACAAATCCTGATACCAAATGCAAGGGGGATATAACAAACAGAAATATCAACCAAAGTCGAACCAATCAAATAGGAAGGGAAATAACAGATGAAAACAGCAGTCCAGACCTCCATACAAGGATTTGTTAGCCAAAGCAGAGCAGCTTCAGGTTTATGTCCAAAATTGAATCAGTTTCATCCCTGACCAAACTTGAACCAACAAGGGCTGTAGCAGCCATCTTCTGAGCAGATTCTGCTTCCCCTACATTACAAGACTCAGATGGGGGAGGGCAGTTAAAGTCCCCATATTTTGAAGTAATACAGATGCTGTGGGACTTGGATTCAACACTCTACAATGCCTTGCAAGATTGTGAGGCATTGGACTGATGGTGTCAGGCCCAGGTCCAAATACTCACTTCTCTGGTTACCGATGACTCTGTATGCCCATCTGTAGAAGTACTGGTTGGTGTCCTTCAGCTCAAACTACTTCTGGACACGGGTGCCACTGTTTCAATGTTACACCAGAATGACACTGAGCACTCTCATTGGCCAGTGGGGAAGGCCACTTCTGCTCAAACCTTTGAGGGGACTGTGGTTACGAACTACCAGTCCAAACCTATACCCATCACCATCGGTACTGTAGAAGTGCAACACCACTTTGACTTCATGATTTTCTCTCATCATCAGAGCATCCTGGATGTAGATTTTCTCTCTTGTTATGTGTGTATGGTGAATTTAGCCAACAGGTTACTACTCCAGGTACCTCACCTTAATCATCTGCTACTCATTTCTGACTCATACATCATAGCAGCATTAAAAGCAAATGACTTTGAATATTGCATCATCCCCATGTTCCAGCAACACCCTCTTTTCACCCAATGGAAGTCTGTTTTGGAAAAAACACCAGGATGCCTTTGCCAAAAACAAACATGATTGTGGCAGAATAAACACCCTTATATGGGTTACTGGTGAGGACCCACCATGCCAAGGGCAATACCCCTTTCCATCAGAGGCAACAGAAAAAGCCTTCAGGGCTGGAAGAACCCCTAAAGTAGTGGGCATTATAAATCTAAGCTTTCTGGGGCTTGAGATAATTGCCACAGTAGTCACTGAAAGTCAAAGCCCTTTAGGAATGGAGTGATACACCACCACTAAGAAAACAGTAGAGCAAATTAGTAGCATTGTGAGTAGTGCTGTGAGAAATTTGGAAACTTCACTTCATGAAATTCTTCACAAAGATTCCTAACTGATAGTTCTTTGCTTGATGAAGTGCCCACATTGTGAGGCAAAGAACTACACAGTGTGCATCACCAGTAAAGTGCCATTACATATAGTTCTATGCTTGGTGAAGTCCTCATCCAGTTCAGTGTTAAAATTGAAGAAATCATCATTTACTACATGTAGTTCTATGCTTGGTGAATTATCCATCAAATTAGGTGTTACTATAGAGGACATCATCATTTACTCTATCACTGAATTATAACAAAGACAGGAGACCACTCCTCATAGGGCCCAGACATCATGTTTTCTAACTACTGACATTGCATGTCATTTAACTTTAGATACATGGGTGGACAAGTGAGCTTGGTTGCTAGAAGCAGATTAGTGTGCAGAGTTGCTACCTGAAGTATGGAGTCAACATATTTGACTGGGTAGATGTGGGTGGTACATGTTTTGGCATGGATTTGGAATGGATTTTTATGAGATACCATCAACAATACATGTTGTATTATATTATATTATATTATATTATATTATATTATATTATATTATATTATATTATATTATATTATATTGCACTGAACTTTGGCGGGACAGGACGGGGGTGGTGGTGGGTGCAAGTGCTTGGAAGAGTTTGAGAAAATTAGTTTTACACACCTGGGAGGTAGGAGGGGGCAGAAGACGATTGCACTCTGGTTAAGTGGTTGGTTTATCTTCAAAAAAGGGCCCAAACAAACTTTGCCAAAAAATTAAAAAAAACTTTGCAGAACAAAGTTAGGCTAAAAGTTGGAAACTTGTTATGCTACTCATAGTGCAAAGTTCCTGACTTTGTACTAATTTCAACAGTGCAGTCCAAATCCACTACATTTCTAGTGCCAGGGCACTGCTTCTTGCGCTTCTGCTATTACTGGTAGAGACGAGCAGTAAAGAGTGAATCCATGATATGAGTGACTTTACAATACATTTGTTGGAGTAGATAGTAGTAGTAATATAATATATTGAAATATAATATAATATAATATAATATAATATAATATAATATAATATAATAGAACATTTTTAATACTCAATGTGATTTTTATTGATATGACAAAAAACATGATTTCTGAATGAACAAGTGATGAGTCATGACGATGGTAATAAATTGTAACATCTACAATATAGTGTCTCAGGGTGGGCAGTAATTGTACATGCCCATGGTGCAGCAGGTGGCTGTGGTGACACTGGTAGCTGGTTTTCAGTTGTTTGCATTCACCAAAGAACATGTAGTGCACACTGTGGCTGTTTCTTGTTTTTAATTTATATCAGTTGTGGTAACTGCACATTTTGTTTCACTGTACTGCACTCACCATTTTTACTTTGTATATGTCTAGGAGCAATGTTAGTTCAGACTACTTCCATGTCATTAATATGCATTCAGTATGACTATTTAAGGTGAATTACGGGTATGTGCTATAGCCCTGAGGGAGGTGTTACTAAAACATCAGCTGTGGCATGCCTCCCCTCTTACTGCACGTACCCTGGTCTGTTGGCCATAGTTTGAAATTGGGGCTACAATGCACAAGTATGTCAGTGTTTTACTTTAACATTTTTCATTCCAGTCTTTCACCTCTTTTATTTAACTGCCACTGGTTGCACTTCATGGAAAGTCACCACATTTCCCACCCAATAGAAGCACTCCATATGGTAGGATTTTGGCTAAATAATTATGTATGGGTGAAGACCACTGATATTTTGTGGAATTGGACTGAGAAAAACAATCAGCCAAGGACCCCTCACTCTTTCTGAGGCTAGATTACCTCACTGGCAAATACAAGTTTCACTAAGTAAAGAACAACCTCAGAAACAGTGAACCAAAACACTTACTTCTACCTACTTCCACAGGACCCTGAATTATAAACTGAATTCAATGTACTCAATTAAATCAACTCCTTGCTTCAAGGTAGTCGATAGCTGTTCTCCCTCTCAGCTTCTGCATACAAAGCCCAAAGTCTGCTCCTGTTTTTAATCCCCAGTCCTCTCAAACCTCCTTTAACTACTCAGATACCAGTTTCACAAAGTTTAAGTAACAGCTCTGGTCAGAAATGACTGCAAATATTTCCCATTTAGATTACCTTCCTGGCAAATAAAAGTTTCACAGAGCAAAGAACAACCTCAAAAACAGAAAACCAAAACACTTACTTCTACCTACTCCCACAGACTTCTGCATTATGAACAGAATTCAATGTATTCAATTAAATCCCTCCTTGCTTCAAGGTAGCTGGTAGTTGTTCTCCCTCTCAGCTCCTGCAGACAAAGTATCCAGTCAACTCCTGTTTTTAATTCCTAGTCCTTTAGGCCTCCTTTAGCTCTTCAGACACCTATTTCTCAAAGTTTAAGTAACAGCCCTAGTAACAAATGACTGCAAATAGTCTTCCAGTTACATTACCTCCCTGGCAAATATAAGAGTTTCACTAAGTAAAGAACAACCTCAAAAACAGTGAACCAAAACATTTACTTCTACCTACTTCCACAGGCCCCTGAATTATGAACTGATTTTAATGTACTCAATTAAATCAACTCCTTGCATCAATGTAGCTGGTAGCTGTCCTAACTCTTGGTTCCTGCAGACAAAGCTCACAGTCAACTCCTGTTTTTAATCCCCAGTCCCCTCAAGGCTCCATTAGTTCCTCCATTATCAGACACCTATTTCACAAAGTTTAAGTAACAGCTCTAGTAACAAATGACTGCACATATTCTCCCAGTTAGATTACCTCCCTGACAAAAGTTTCACTAAGTAAAGAACAACATCAGAAACAATGAACCAAAACACTTACAGTGGCATCCACAGGATAAAATCCACTTTTAAAGCACTCTGCAGCATGCTGCAGCAGACCTACTGAATAAAGCAATGTAATTTCAATGGCAATTAAACCCTTTTGTTATGCAGGAAACTGTAGCATTCACTTCATCCTGGCAATGTCATTTTCCTGAATAGCAAAAGGACTAATGCTCATTGAAATCCACATTGCTTATTCAAAATCTACTAGCAACATTCCTGAAGTCTTCTGTCTATACTAGAATTAGGTTTCATCCTGGGGGATGCCACTGCTCTACTCCTTACTTCCACAGGGCCCTGAATTATGAACTGAATTCAATGTACTCAATTAAATCAACTCCTTGCTTCAAGGTAGCTGGTAGCGGTTCTCCCTCTCAGCTCCTGCAGACAAAGCCCACAGTCAACACATGTTTTTAATCCCCAGTCCCCCTAAAGCTCTGTTAGCTCCTCCCTTATCAGACACCTATTTCATAAAGTTAAAGTAACAGCTCTAGTCACTAACTGGGAGAATATTTGCAGTCATTTGAGTATCTCCATGGCAAATAAAAGTTTCACTTAGTAAAGAATAACCTCAAAAACAGTGAACCAAAACACTTACTTCTACCTGCTTCCAGAGACCCCAGAATTATGAATTGAATTCCATGTACTGAATTAAATCAACTCCTTGTTTTAAGGTAGCTGGTAGCTGTTCTACCACTCAGCTCCTGCAGCTCTCATTTTTTGCTTGGTTTATGCTTTCTGTATCATCTGCTATTGTCTATCCCCATCCCATACATGCCACTCTCATCTTAAGTTTTTTTTTTAATTGGTAACTGGGTTGGCACACTGAGCCAGAGGCCCTTTCTCAGGTGTGGCCCATTGCTACAAACAGAAAGCTAAGAGATGAAACATATAGTACAGAACAACAACTGAAACATTTCATTTGCAATATGTGGGTATAAAAATAATAAAACATTATGATACACGTTTTAATGTAACACGTGCCTTGTAGCTAGGCATTAATTAACAGTTACAAACAGCCCTCACAAGTAGATAATGCTTCAGTCTAGCTTTAAAAAATCTCATGAGTTTTTACAGCAGAGACAGTAATTGGGAGATTATGCCTATATTTGGGAGCAGAGTAAGAAAAAGCTAATTGACCTATTAAGGTGTTAACCTTCAACATAACAAGCAAATAGTTTTCATCAAACCTCAAATGTCGTAACATTTTTTTAAATTTAATAAGAGTGATAAAGATGAATTTGAATGCGATGTTCTTGGTAGTACACCACCACAACGACGTTTTTACAGCAAACACCACCACAGTGACAAAATCTTGCCAGGTCACTGTGGTGGTCCGCTGTACAGCATTACTGCAATTTCTGGTGTTTCACCCCCACCTCAAACCAACTCCAGTTCAGAGTTGGTTATTTAGAGATGGGGCTGTGGGGGGCACAGACCCCCACATAGGAGATGTGGGGGCGAAGACCCCCAGAAAAAACACTTTGTCTCAATGGGAACAATGCCAATGGTCAGCATTGTTCCCATCACTGTCGGGGATGTCAACAACACTGTTGTCAATATCTTGATCTGGAACTGATTTTATTATCTTACCACTTAGGCAACAATATTTATATTGTTTATGATGTTCAAGACTCATTCAACCATGTAAATTATAAAGTGTGCAATGATATGTTCTATGAGAAACATTTAAACAAAATGGAAAACATTATTATATAGTAAGTACAGTTCAAGCATAGTATGTTGGATTGTGAAATGTATGACAAATACATGAGTTATAAGTAGAGACGCAGCAAATTTAAATTCCGTTGGTGAAATGCCCATGAAGTGGGCACTTCGCTTTGCCACTTCACTACCCAGAGTGGTCAATGCAAAAGGCTCACTTTGCCTGGTAATTATTACTTTGAGTTGTCATTCCACCTTAATGCAAAGTAAGGTGAAGTGACAACAATATTTGGCAGCCCTTCACGCACACAGTCACAAAATTAATGTGCATCTACAAAATGCTCATGTCTTGTGTCCAGAGAACTCTGCAGTGCTGATGAAGTGTAATGGGATCACAAGAAATGAAAAGTCTCCCAAAATTAAAAGCTCACTCAGATGCCATGCATGCAGTAGTCACACACAATCACCAGAATTAATGTGCATCCCCAAAATGCTACTGTCTTGTGTCCAGAAAAGTCCCCACTGCTGACTAAGAGAAATGAGAGCGTAACAAGAAATGCGAAGTCTCCCAGAATTAATGGTGTACTCAGTCATGTGCACAATGGTCACACATAGCCACCAGCATTAATGTGCATCCCCAAAATGCTTCTGTCTTATGTCCAGAAAATTCCCCAGTGCTGATGAAGTGAAATGAGAGTGTAACAAGAAATGCAAAGTCTCACAGAATGAATGATGTACTACAAACACCCAGACAGATTAAGATTGCGCTGCACACTCAATAGGTGCAGACGCAAAGGCACAACAACACCTAACCAGCACTCACAAGTCACAAATCCAAATCTGGAAAAGAATACCTTTTGCCAGTTGGGGAGGGGGGATAGTGCATGGCAGTAACAGTCCACTACCAGTAAAGATACCACAAAGCAGTCTGAAAAATGTATGCAGTTGCAGTGGATAGCAGGTTCACACTGCTGCAATTACTCTGTGGCACAATAAAAGGTGTCTGATATAATGGCATGCATCACATACACACACTCACTCACACACACTACAAGTAATGCGTAGCAAGTTGAAAACCTTTAGTAATATAACTAAATCTTTTAAACAAACTGAAATTATACACTGCTGCACCACAACAATCAGCAAAAAAAAGTCAAGAATTACTGAAAATATTACTATGCGTACATTAACACAGTTATACAAGAAAAATATAACCAAAACAGAAAGATTGCCTTTTTCTCCCAGTTAATCTACCTACACCACAAATACACCCCTTCCCAAAGCACAGTTCACAGTACACAGAATGACTGTTTAAATTAACATTCAAAATCCACACACAAACAATAAACACTCAATGATATGAGCACAGGAGGGTTTCCTATAATTGATGTATTAAACTGTGAGCAAAAAAAATAGCTCAAAAATACTTTTTTAACAGTTTTTAGAGGATTTGAATCACATAGCTCTGAGAGGAAACTGTCTCCATCATCCACTACACACTACACAGAACTGAGGCTGTGCAGAACAATCTAGAGCCCATGTGACCTGCAATCCCATAAAGCACTGCAAAATTCACCTTTGGAGCTCAAAAACAAGGCGAAGTACATTGATTTCAATGTACTTTGCCTTAAAACTGGTGGAGAAGTGGTTTGGGGAAGGTGGAATAACGCAAAGTCATTGTTTCCAATGGACTTTGCATTCTCCATTATGAGGTGAAGTACTCCGCTTCACATTGCGGAGTACCATGAGGATTCCACATTACTCCACGAATCACTTTGCGGAGTGAATTTTGCCAGCTCACCCCCACCGCTAGTTATAAGTCAAAGTATGCAACAGAGCACCAATTCCTATTTCCTTCTGAGTGTCAGTTGATAAACAGCTTTTAAATTGGTATAAAATACCAAGTTTTTGATTAACCTGTTTGCAGATGTTATTTACATGACAAGAAAAGGTCTAACTAAGATCAAGAGAGATACCCAACTTACAGGTGTTTGGATAGTGCTTTTGTGGATCCAACTGCCCTCCATCAGATAGTACTGGTATCCGACATAGGATCCAACCAAAGTCATGCTCTGGATCCATAGTCAGATAGTTGTGGATCTGAGGTCAGATCCATCAGATACAACCTAGAATACATTGAATCCTACCTCAGGTTATTTAATGTGATGGTCAGATACCTGGATTGGTGATTGGATCCATCAGATTCAGGTCACATCCATGGTTACCTCAGTTACTTACTGTGGATCCTAGCAGGTTGGATCCATGGTTGGAAATCTATGCCATCCGATGCTGTCTGATATCCAACAAAAATGATGGTATCCAATCTGGTAAAATACTATCTAAGCAACTCTAACCCAACTATTTAAAAAATTCAGCTTGCTCCAGTTGAATACCACAAGGGTAATAAATCTTAAGTCATAGGGTGCTTTTTGCTATTTTGGGTCTCAAGCTGAAAAGCATGTACTTTGCTTTCTTACAATTTAATAGTAAGCAATGTAGAACAAGTTAGATACAAAGGGTTGCAAAATCCAAATTTAAGCTTCTATCTTGTCTCCATTATTCTTGTTATTTCCATTTCCTCTATGGTAATCACCATCAACAGTTCACCCAATTTCTTTTAGGTCACTTTCATTTGTGTACGTAGTCTTTTCATTTCCTGCTCTGTTTCTTTTTTAGTCTGCCTCCCATACTTTCCTAGAGCATCAGTTGTAAGGCTATATTTTTGTCTTGCTAAATTTTGGAGAAAAGTATGGTGTCATGGTCAAAACTCCAGGTTGCCCCTGAAAAAGGGACCATTGGTCTCAGTGGGCTTACCCGGTAAACAAAATCTAAAAAAATAAATAAATAAATAATGACAAATCATGAAAATAACAGTAAAGGTCATGAACAGTCATGGATCACTTGTGTGTTGAACAGATTACCTCTGCATTAATACATTTATTATGCAATCATATTGGCAAAAATAGCTATATTTCAAACATTACATTCTTAGGCTGGTCCAGTCCATGAAAACCAGGGCTCATGTGCAAGTCCCAGAATCCCACACTGGGGCCAAATGGAGAGCTTAGATGAAACACATCATGCTGATGAGGCAAGGAATTATGGATCCATCATTTACAAACTTTAAAAACCAGTATTTTCATAGAAATTGCTACATATCATGATGCTGGACTTTCTGTGACATCTGCCCTTGATGCAGATGCACAGTGATAGAGTTCCTCACAGTACCTGTCTTAAGCCTAAATTAATCAACAGTTTAAAGCTAAAAACTGAACCCAAACAGTGACTAAAATTATTAAAAATGGCTGCATGCCAAAAGTTAAAACTTTTCCAGATTGGAAGCCCACAAATGCCATGGACACCAAGATTAGGCCATGACCTCATCCCCAGTGGGCCCTCAGCGCACTTAATGGAATCCCTGGACTCACAGAGTGACACTGAGGATGAGACCAAGGAAAACATCACCATTACCTCTTTCAAACAGGTGTGGGAGCTCCAGAGTATTGGCTCTTTACTTAGAAGGTTTGCATCAAGGCTAGCAGATGTTCAACAGTAGATGTAAAAAACTGAAGCAAAATCAACCAACCATAATCAAGGCTTAATGGGTGTCTCAAGGCAAGTTGACACTCATAATCTAACTGTATCAGAAGAAGCTGGAACATGCAGCAAAACCTGAATAAGAAAGTCAATTGAGGAGAAACAACATTCACATTCATGGAATATCAGAGGGCACAGAAGGTTGGGATCTGGAACACTATTGCATTGTGGCTCACTGAATTAACTGATTGGCAGCAGAAAAATGCCCCCTGCATATAGAGAAGAATCATAAGGTCCTTGCCCCCAAGTTGATGGATCCAAAAATCCCTAGAATGTTGTGGCTAAGTTTCTGGACTATAAGCAAAAGATGGTGTTTCTGAGGCTTGCTTCTGTGAGGAAGAAGTTATTTTTCAAAGATGCTAGAAAATGTCATGATTAGAAATGTGCCAAAGTTTTAAATCCCAGTGATGTTGCCACAAAGTGGCCAAAATTTGCATTTGCAGAGCTTTGAAAGCTTTTCCTACCCTCAGCAAATTCGGCTTCACCCGAAATTGCAACATTTTCCATGTGAACAGTGGAATTCCCCCCACAAAGTTCAGGATTTCACCCACAAATGGCAGAATTTCACCCACAAATGGTGAAATTTCACCTTCATGGGTGAAATTCCACCATTTGCAGACAAAATTCTTCACTTCAGGGGTGGAATTTTGCCATTCATGGCAAAATCCTGTACTTTGTGGATTGATCCGCACTTCATAAATTGCGTGAAATTTGTGGATTAATTCGTGGAGTGAATTTAGCCAATTTTGCCCATCTCTATTCATGATTAAGATTATGCACTGCAGACTCACGCTAAATCAGTAAAAGTATTGGAAGTGTAGTGGCTGCTAAAACCCAAGCTGATAAAAGCTAATCTCTTTTACCTTACCCAACTGAAAGTGTTTTGGGAACTGGGCATCAATCTGTATAATACTCTGGATAAGGCTATTTTTGATCTAAAGCACTGGGGACTGGCTCTTCAGCCACAGATCCCCCCCCCCCCACAAAGCAGGGAATTTGAAAAGCAACCTGACAACTACAATGTAATCCTAAGCAATAAAGCACCTGGATCTCATCCCACTGCACTAAATACTGGGACCCAATCTGGCAGCATAGGTGGGTGGGTCAGAGCTCCATTTTGATTTGGACAGAGTAGCAGGTCTGCAAGAGGCTTACGTCACAGGTTTAAGTGACCAGTATGAGTACTGTATTTTATATTTTGTATTTAGAGTAGACACCATGAGCATACTTGCATAGTTCAAGTGGTTTTTATAACTAATGTATATTCTATAACAGAAGTACATAAAATTATATATTCACAAATCGTATATCAGAAAGATTTATCAAAAACATGACAAAGTAATTCTTTCTTTACCCAATAATTGCAATAAGCAAAATGATGATTTCTTATACCTGCAGTCTGCTGGTCTACAGCCCAGACTTCTAATCTAAGGTACAAAAGAAAAACTGACCCACAGTAAGTAAGCTGTATGAGCATTCATATTATAAAGCAGCATTCATATTATAAAACAGTTACCCCCAACCCAGTAGCCACATGGACCTTTAGTCCTGACTACTGAAATATTGCATGAGAGACTGTCAATGTATAAAGCCAGAGCTGAAAAATTTCTTACCCCTCTTGTAACCTCTGTAGCACTGCCAGCAGCCAGCAGCCAATGCCAGCCTAAGACCAACAAGCATTCCTCACTACAGTCCTCATGACAGTACAAAGCCTAGGCTCTTTATAGTCTGTTGCAGGGGCTTGTTTGGAAAAAATAGCAAGCATGTAGCTGTTGGGTTAGAAAAGTTCAGGGCTTTCTGAATTCTTTTTTGAGAGTGCTTTCTTGAGGGAACAGCTATTACTTGTCCATTAGACCAGAACATTTTGGGCTTTCTGGGTCACACAAAAATGGTATTTGACCAATTAAAAGTACAGTATTGGAAAAAGCATCATAACAGAATAGTGCAGCCAAGAATTGAATAGAATAGAAACATCTGTTGCTCTGCAGCTAGCCAACTTCTGTTTTCAGTTTTTGGTTTAGCTCTTGGTCTCTTAGACAAGCATAGCTTTTTGTCATTATAACTTTTTTACTCTTTATAGCTTTTAGGGTTGAGTCTTAATGAGCTTTGCTTTGGACCAAGATCTTTGGGGAAGGCTTCTCTAATAACACTTTGGTACATGACTATGTGAGACATTGCTATTTCTCTTTCACCTGATCTTTTTGACAGTTGGACTACTGTCTAGCCATGCTGACTGACATGATTCCATCTCTCTTGACTTTATAAAATAATGAGCTGTGAGAAATATCAGTTTATAAAATTATGGGCTGTGAGAAATATCGGTGTTGCAGTATTGCTGCAGCTTTTGTATGTAACCTGTAATTTGAGTATACAGAAGGGGCTTGCTACTCCCTCCACTGGTTCAACTCCCTTCTGTTGGATATCTCCAACATTCCTACACTAGGTGCCTTTAAGAACAAACTTCATAAACACCTTTTAGCTAGTGCTTCCTGTGACTACTTCCTATAACAAGTCCTCGATCAGGCTATCCCATTTACCTTTTCCTTCTACCCTAACCCTGGACTGGCATCCCCCCAGATGCCTTTCTCCCACCCTAATTCTTTTTCCCTCCCTCCTCTTTTTTCACCTCTCAAATTCTCACTCCACTACCCTTCCCTCCCATTATCTCCCCCTGCCTGGCCACTGGCCACCCTATATGACCTTGTACTGCCCCCCTCCACCCAAACTTCTAGTAATCTGACCTTTTGTTGCTCTCTGCAACAGCTAGCGACTACCTCCACTCTCATCTTCCATTTTTAGTGATGTGCTTGTTTTAATAAGACTTCCCAATCCCTGACAAGGCCCCTGGCTGCTTCTATTGTTCCTGCAATTTCAATGTATACTTATTTTCCCTGTAACAATTATTTTTGCTAACTTAGCTGTAATCTTTGTACCTCATTTGCACCTCATCTTTTTGTTAATGGTCTGTTTACCTGTCAAAGTACCATGACGTGGAACCTTTGTAAATGATCTTCTGACTCAAAGGTATATTTCCGAAAATGAAATAAATAAAATAAATAAATAAGTAAGTGAGGCATGTAGTTTTACTTTTGTTTCGATAACCACACTTTAAAAAAAAATCATTTCCCTTCTGGTTTGAGGGTTTTTTCTTTCCTCATAGAGGGACATGAATAAGTTACATAGAGGGGAAGCGTATGAATAACGTAAACCCTTTTTGAATGCCTTCCCTCTGCATTTGGTATCAATTCTTGTAGCAGACATTTTCCCTCCCTCAAATGCAAAGCTATGAGGGCACTCAAGGAGAATAAAGTGGGACCTAGGATCTTGGCCTACTTTACTCTTCACCATTATATGGTAATTTGCATGCTGGTGTGGACATGAAATGGGGGGTCAAGAGCAGGCTATTATGGAATTTCTAGAAATTACCACCCAAAACAACACAACTATGGGTTACCCAAGAATTCAGGATGGTGACACTTATGCACCCCCCCCTTCCATGTCACTGTCTTGGACTGTAAATATCTGAAAGGTGGAGCATACCTTAGCATTCCACAAACCCAGCATATTTTAATGTTAACCATCGGTCTAATTTGCAGATGGGTGGTGGAGCCTGTTGTTTGCTAAAGCTTTTCTTCTGCAAGCAAAAACTTCACCACAAGGATTTTTTGATGTTGCTAGTGTGATGAATCTTCGTTCACCTGCAGCTTAATTGTTAGCTCTCTTCTTCCATAAGCACTTACTGAAGGAGGGATACAACCAAGCAACAGCAATTGCTGGATTTTCCCACTGTTAGACAGCTGGGGATATGAACACCTTGAAGTGACACAAGTTAAAGGTTCATGGTTACATTGTTCTGTTCAGTTATTTTAGTTGGATGTTAACAGTTTTTATTTTCTGTTTCATAGCACTGAGCAACCATTTTTGCTATTTTTCTGTGATGACCCTTTGCCATCCTCTTCTTTTGCCTTTCACCTCTATCTATCCATGTCTCAAGTTACCCAACTGCCATCTGTAAGTATGTCGTTCAATTGTGTACTTTATTTTTATGCATGCAGGCATGGCTGACTTAGTACTGAGATTATATAATGTGAAGGGATTGGGTAGCCCAGTAAAATGGGGCAGAATACTGCATGAATTACAATGGTTTGAGGTGGCCAGGTCTCTGCTTCAAGAAACACATTGGAATCAGTTTGAACATAAAAAAATTGTTAGGAAAAAAGTGTGATCCATGTATGCCTCCTCTTTTGAGACTCACCCCCCATCGTAGAGGTGTGGTTATTTTGGTAAAAAAGTTTCCTTTAACAGTGGACTGCTGTGAATCTGACCAGGAGGGGAGCTTTATCAAACTCTCAAGACATTTAAGGGACCCCGATGCACATTTTTGAATGTTTACTGTCGCAGTCATGACTGTGAGAATGCATCCACCCTGGAAAAGATTATTATGGATGCTAATATTGAATCACACAGATTAACTAAATTTGGAGGTAGGGAACTTTAGCTGTTTAGTGGACCCCTTCAACAACAGATCAGGTGGAGGGGTCTCAACACACAATCAATAGTTGGTTGAGCTCACAACACACTAGCTCACAACCTGGGCATATCTCATCCCTGATAATTTTTACACCCTAGAAACAGGGATTATACATTTTTGTAAATCCTCATGGAAAATATTCAGGGCTATATTTTTTCCTTCTCGTGCAGGAATGGCTCCACAGTATACATAACTGTCATCTTGGAAGTATTTCTCTGTCCAATCATACACCAGTTAATCTAAGCCTAGAGATCAAACCTTAAATAAAAAATCCCATTTGGAGACTAAATGTTTCACTTTTGAATGAGTCTGAGTTCAATGACCTCTTCTCAGATAAGACTGAGCAATTTGTCCAACAGGACACACCAGCTCTGACTTTGGAGGCCATCCACTGGCTTCAAAGCTGTATTCACTGAGTACGGCATAACATACTCTTCCAGGAAAAAAAGAGTGCATTGTTGCACTTTTGGCCATTGAGCATGTGTAGTTTGATATTAAACACAGGCTGGATGCCAAAGGGCAGAACTAAACTGGCTTTTAGATCAAGGGATTGAGTGCAACCTCAGGTGTGCCAAAGAAATATTTTATGAGTCTGGGAATAGAGGGGAAAAGTTGCTAGCCTGGCAACTCCCACAAAATGCCATTAGTAGTGCAGTGCTGCAAATTATGGACCCATAGGTAGTTGCATCAGACTACTGCCCCCCTCCCAACAATCTTACAGCATTCAGTTACTATTACAGTTCTTTGTACTTGGAGGAGGGGTTCTGGACCACAAGGCAAAACATAAAGTCTTTCTAGATCCATTTAATCTGAGCCTACTTAATTCTGAAGGTATGGCAGAATTGGACACTCAGATTATACCAAAATAAATCGATGAGGTAAACCAGAATGTAAAACTGGTAAGGTACCTGGCCCAGATAACCTGATTTATGAAATTGTAAAAACATTTAGTATCAGTCTTGCTTCACTGCTACAAGCCTCTCTTACAGAAGTTTAATATAGAGGTTCTGCCCCTCTATCATGGAAACAAGTGTTAATAACAATAATGCCAAAACTAGGCAAGAACCCCAAACTGTCTGGGTCTGAAAGATCAGTTTCTCCTCTAAATCTGGATACTAAACTTTTTACAGTGAATTTAGTTCCCAGGTTGCTGAGACACATTCAATCTCTAGTCCAACCAGATCAGGTGACTTTAGAAAAGGCAGGTAACTTCATAATAATTCTAGACATCATCTTAACATTATCATTTCTCAGTCTAAATCAGCCAAATTACAGATTTCAGTTTCAATGGACACAGAGAAAGCCTTCGGCTAGGTGGACTGGGGCTTTTTAAAGGGCACACCTCAAAAAAATGAATTTGGGCCACACATTTCTAAAATGTATATTAGAATTATACTCATCTGTTGAGGCTGGAATAAAAGTCAATGGACTCCAGTCTCCCCATGTTTCACTTAAAAGAGACATCAGACAAGGGTGTCCACTAGCTCCCTTATGGTTTGCTTTATGTATGAAGCCATTGGCTAAGGCAGTAAAGCAGAACTCTAACATCAGTGGAATCATTAAGGTGGGAAAGAAGCACAAAGACTCTCTTTACACTGATAACTCCCTGTTTCTGTTGAGCCAGCCAGAAACCTCTGCCACTGAACTGATGTCCTTGTTGAAGGAAAATGGGATGCAAGCAGGATACAAAATTAATTTCAACAAATCTGAAATGTTTCCGATCAGTAGTGTCTGCACATCTAATTTTAATACTATACACCCCTTTACATAGGCCATGCATAACACCATAAAATGCTATTTGTGAATACATATTAGGCCTGATGTGTCCAGACTTATCTAACATCCATTATAGTAGGCTAAAACATGAAATAGAAACTGATTCAGGCAGTAAACACTTTTTTCAGTCTCTTTATGGAGCTGGTGATCCATGTTAAAAATAAATATAGTCAGATTATCCTTTCTGTTTCAAATTCTTCCCCTGGCTATTCCTGACTCATTTTGATGCAATCTGCCTACAAAAACACCTAGATTTATGTTACAAGGCAAAACACAGGCTAAGCTATGCATCCTGTATTTAACAAAAAAGAGAGGGCATAAGCCTAGCAAATTTTAAAATGTACTACTGGGCAGCACCTGTTTCAGCTATAGTCACATGGGTTACCCTGTGATTGGACTCAAGATGATATGGGACAGAGAATGAGACTGGCACACCACACCCTTCATACTCCCTTCCTACCATGCCACTACCCCATCAAGTTACTAGCCACATTGCCAAACACTGGGCGGTCAACACAGTCCACATCCTGCTCTGGCATAAAAGCTCACTAACACCTGAAATACACTTGATCCCTGACAGTAATAACTGAAAATACAGAGTCCCCACACCTACAACTGGACACATATTTTGGTGCATGGAATCAAAAGTCCCTCACAAGAGTCACACAACTTGGAACACTAGGACATATAGTCCTTTATGCTCAGTTTAAGGAAAAACAAGATCTATTAAACCAGGATTTTTACAGATTCCTCAAAATTAGACACGTTCTACAAGTCATAGACTGGCTGCAACAGATTTCTTGGGACCTGACCCATATGGAACACTTTTGGTACTGGTCAGTGAAAATAGGGAGTAAGCAGAAGTCTATTTCAGCTTTATTCAAAATACTCCTAGAAGCTCACAAATTGGATATGAAATACATTAAGAACAGGTAGGTGGCAGAAGCCCAAACCACAATCAGTGACCAGGAATGGAACATCTTAATGATGGGAACTGTGATTTCATCTCCACCTTCCTGGAGGGAATATAGATGGAAAACTACACACAGATATTTTCTGACCCTGGTATGTACAACACACATCAGCACATCAAGTACAGATCTATGCTGGGGGAATGAAGAATGATAGGCACATACCTGCATATTTTCTGGGGATGGAGGAAAGGAGGGAGAGGGGGGGACATGATAGAAATGTTCAAGTACCTCAAGGGAATCAACAAAGTCCAAAAGGGTAGCATCTTTCAGAAAAAGAGATGTACAAGAACAAGGGAGCACAATTTGAATATAGAGGGGGGATGGCTCAGGGGCAATATGAAGAAGTATTTTTTTACAGGGGGTGATGGATGCATTGAATGGTCTTTCTTAGGAGGTTGTGGGGTCAAAAACAGTAGGAGAATTCAAGAATGCATGGGACAGACATAAGGCAATTCTAGTGGGGGTAGGAGGAAGTAGGATGCTGGTTAACTAAGATCTGCAGCTTATCCAATAGGTAGGAAAATGGGCAGATTAGGTTGGCCGAGCAGTCCTTATCTGCTGTCAGAGTCTATGTTTCTATGTTTCCAGTTATACTGCAGTACAAGAAGGAAATCCATAGAATTTTGGACATATGATGTAGCACATAAGCATCCCCTTCACTTTTGAGCATCTGATATATGAAATGAGCAGACACATTAATGCACCTCCTCACACAGCCAACATAGTTCAGTTCATGCTCTTACTGGTCATAAAAGTTGTTACTGTCAACTAGTTTTCCAAACACCTCCCTTCCATAAAAAGCTGGCTTACCAGGATACATTCAGTGTACTGTATGGAGTGTATTACAGCAGATCTCAGTCTCGCCAGGAAGAAATGTTGCCTTCATTTGCAACCCTGGATTCTCCATATTCAGGACCCTGAACGGAACCCTGACTTGGCTGTAAGGATGGCTTAAGTAGACCAGTCATATGTCAATGGTAGGAAACCTACAGAATGATGCAGAGAATTGCTAAAAGGGCTCAAATAAGTCATGAGGGGGGTGGGGAAGGAGGATAAGTGAATTTCTGAACATTGAAAGCATGCTGTTTTTCAAGTGACTTGAAAACAAAAAGGACACTTGCTGCAAATTAAGTGTTATTTTCTTTACTCATTGGTTTGAAAGAGTTCCTTTTACTAAATTCAAATTTATTGACTGCAGTTTACTCATTGTATCATCCACAAAGTTGCTGAAGAAACTACATTGCACATGGACCTGCAAAACAGAAGAAAAATAAAAGTTTGGTATTGGTATACCAATGTATTCAACTATGGTTTTGTAAATGTACAGTAATCATACATATTGCTGACATTATCATTGAATAAAGCTTGATTTTTTTTTATGATTTTCTATATATGTTTCTATGAGTTAAAAAAATCATGGTGTTGTCATGGAAAATGTCAAAAATTATGGGGTTGCTGTAGAAAATGGCAAAAATCATAGCATTTTCATGAAAATGGGAAGACTTCTGGTAACTATGACTTCCGTGACTTCCAAGACAAAGATATTACCTTAATTATGTGTTTTGCATTACTCATTTTCAGAATCAGCATGGCCAGAAATAACTCTTTCATTGGGCTTTCCTTTCTTTTCTCTTTTGGCATTTTTAGCCTCCTTCAGTGTTAATTCCCTTGCTCAGTATGAAGCCTTCTCAGTGACTATATTGAATTACATAATATTGAAAAAGATTAGGTTTTGGGTCATACCATTCTTCACGATTTAAAATGCTTTACAGCAGGATATTTCTTCCTTAAGAGCTAGTATGCTCTGGATATTATTCTGTAGCTGATATCATCACTTCTGGCATGTAACATCACAGTCAGTTGCTATGCAAATGATAGAGGTACACAAGCTTAATAAAAATGCAGGACCCTAAGGAACACATATCCTGTTTTCATGCAGCTGTTCATTGTCACAAAATGCTAATCTTGGGCATTCAAATTTCTTGGTTGTTTGACTGAGTTATGCTGATACAAACTGTGATTTATTACTGGTGGCCAGAAATTCTTTTGAAGACAGCTTGTAATTTTCAGGTTCCATCAAGTTGATCAATCTAACGAGATGTTAGTCTATGTATTCACTAATAACATTTCCAGAGTATCTCTCCCTCTCTCCCTTCCTCTCTCATTATTTTCTGTTATAAATCATAAACTCATATGCCAAATCTATTATTCATGCCTTACATTGTCTATATGCTACATAACTACTAAGAAGCATTCAAAATATATAAAAGCAATATAAACTGCTTGTTTCTATCTGCATTTAGCAAAGAGTTGCATACCACAGGTGATACTGTTTCCAGTCCAAGACTAGAATGACCTCCATGGTGTTACAGAAGCAAAATAAATACAACTCCACAGCATCCCTGGATGTCTTATATTACTATTTGATGAATATTTGTGAGTTCACATGTAGTGCTGCTATATATGGTGGTTCTTAGTTCCTACTAGGGTTTAATACCAGTTATAAAAAAAATCCTTTAGTATAGCAGCTTGTTGTTTTTCAGTTGCAGATATCATGAATAACTGCAGGCCTACAGTACATTTCATGATGCTTTCTTGAACATTATGGTTTATTTAAGTAAACCCTACTATAAGTATTCATCTAGATGTAACTTCTACAGGCTTCAAAACCTCTACACCTGTAACTCTAAATAATAAAAAAAAACATATATATATATGCAATGGGTGTGAGGATAAAAAGTGGCAGATAACAGCAGTATTTTGGCTGGTCAGACCTACAGTGAAAATATCGCATTTTTCCTCATTGTAGGTCATTTAACCTCACCGTAGGTAATAACCAGGCACTATCTGCACTTCAGCACAACTGCTCAGAAAGGTTTTGATTGGTGGGAGCTGGCAACAGGAGCAGCACAATCAGAATGCACCTGCTCACTTGCATTCCAGGTCCCACTGGCAGTTTCATTTCTCCCTAGCAGCACACAGAAAAGTTTCATTTTCTCCCGTTCTTTCACTGTAACTTATTAAAAAAAAGTAACTTTCAGCTTCACACAATATAAATTACCATTTCTCCTAAAGGTCCAAAATACCAGACAAAACACACTGAATTATTTTCATTGTCTCCCCCACCCCATGTTCTTTCACTTCAATTACAAAACAAACAAACTTTTAGCCTCATATAAAACATTTACTTCCTTCAAACCCCAGCACACAAAAAAGCAACCAGCTCTCTCTTTTTCACTTTTACCACTCTCCCCAGCAGCACAACGGCACAGCATCCTGACACAAAAGTTGAGTTTTATGGAACACAACACTCAGTCATCTGGAAACAAAAAGAAATAAATAAAGACATACCTATTTAAAAAAAAAAATGAAAATCACACTGATAAAAAACTTGGCCCATTGCATAAATGGAGCATACAATGCCCCCATCAAAAATATCTCAGATATTTTCCCCTTGAGCAATTTGACCTATGGCATCACTCATGGCTTTGCCACTTGTGATGTCAAAGGCCAAACTGCACTCAGGGAAAATATCAGAGATATTTTTGATGAGGGCATTGCATATCCCATATATATATAAAACACTCCCTGTGACCACTCTTGAGGGAGAAAATACAAGCTACAGCTAGTCTGTCTGACTTACTGGGGCTATTCTGTGTGGGGGTTCTGACAGACTAATAAATTATTCATATGCAGTCAATCAAACAGCTTGTAGCACTCTGATCTAGTTAGTCAATGTGAGCAAAGTAAGACCAATTTATTAACAAATTAGTCCAGTCTTCTTTCCTGTCAGAATAGATATTGAATGCATACTACCAGCAAGATGTTTGTATATGGTTGTTGTTTTTACATTATTTTGCCATAGTGACAAAATGGGAAAAGATTTTCAAAAAGTAAAATGGGTTTCTATATTGATTAAATATATCATAAAGTAAATGATGTTTTTCATTGGTGTTTCAAAATGTATAGTGCTGGTCGTTAGCCCTCTCATTGGTTAGTTATTAAATCAATAGAAGAAACAAAAATCATGTGTGAATTTAGATACTGCATATCAATCCTTAATATCTATGAACAGGTATGAATGCTATAAAAAGGCAAATGGAATTTGGGGTTTATACGAATGGTGCATTGAATATAGAAACACTGGTGATATAATGACGTTGTATACAACACTGGTGAGGCCATAGTTGTAATATTGTGTTCATACTGAGGCCTTGCATCATAGAAACCATATTACAGCCCTAGAAAACAAGGAGCAGAGATTTTCTAGGATGATACCTGGATTTGGACTTACATTACGAGGAAAGTTTGGAAAAATAGGGCTATAATTACAGTACTTATAAACAAATGTATTTATTTGTGGTGCATATTACAATCATAGACTGAAGTTACTGTACATACTGTACATAGACAATTCGGTGACTGGCTGAGACCTGGTATCTGGGAGTTCTACCTTGAAACCCTCCTTGGCCTCCAAATAGCATCCAGATCACCACCCGCACCAGCACATCAACCATGACCAAAACTGCTGCAGGGGACAGCACTAACAGTAGATGGAAGCTTTTCCATGGGCTCCCTCACAGCATACAGATGCAGCTAGGGCCTTTTTTTAGCTCAAAAGTTGACCCCGGGACCCACCACTCAACTGAATGGCAGCCAATCAATTGGAGTTTAGCCTATAAACCGTATATGTCCCCTCTACATCATCCAGAGTACTGCTGGCCTCCAGTGCCTTGTCTGCAGCCAAAGTCACTGACAGGACAGTGCCAGTAGGGGTTGTGATTTCAACCACAGTGCCCCTGTAGCATACAGACACTGCCGGAACCCTTGTTCTTCCCACGAGGTTACCATCACTACCTGATACTCAGTGGGATGGCAGTCAATCCAGTGTATGCATGAGACTGGGAAGGCAGGAGTTTTGCTCTCCCCACCCATTTTTCTGCCAGATGACACAAGCAGTTCCCCAATGCCATCCCCCCTGAGTGAGGGTCACAGTAGAATGATGGCACCAGGGGCATTATCAAGGTGTGTGAACAGGTTAACTGGCCACTCTGCCCATTTTCCTCCATTGTCCTCCAATCTGCAATGCACCATAAGACCATTCACAAGGTTCCTATGCCTTCCACAACTGTCAGTCTGTTTATAATTAGTATCCATAAGCAAATGTATTGTTCCATGAATGTCTGTTTCTGTAGGCTGTACCATGTTCATCTTTTTTTAGAGTCCCATGGTGTTTTTAACACAGTATGTAGTACAGCAGCCTCTTCCGTGTAGTTTGTGAGGAAAATATAAATACCTACTTTACGTACTGTGTGCTATTTAATTTACTTCCCCTTACAGAGCACCTTGGTGTTTTTACCAGCACAGTGCAGCTATCCATAACTTTAAGTGCTCCAGCAATTAGCTTGCATTGCTTCCATTGTGAACAATTGTGTTGTCAGGGTTTTCTCTTTATTATAATGTATATAGTCAACCTACCCTATCTGTAATAATTATCCCTGTTACTCTGCCTACTGATGCAGCCTCTCTACTGTCCTTACCTACTAATAAGAAATAGAAACTGTTTCATGTGCACTAGAGACAACACAAAAGATGAATGTGAGGGCACAGAGCTCCTCACCAAAGTAAAATTATACAGCATCCTCCATTTCTAATCTCCGGTAAGGACCACCTTTCACCTAACAGGTTGCTTAAACCCTCAGAACTGTCTGTAATGTTTATTTGGGGAAGCACAAGTGTAGTGTGAGAGCTGTGATGTCTAATTCCCAATTGTGTGCTTCTGAGGGAACCTCACCACATCCATGATGGCCTCATCCTCAGGCTCCAGTCTTCAGAAAAATGGTTGAAGGACATGGAAGACTTTAACACCACCACCCACTCCACAGAATCCACTGTAGTGAATTTTCAGGAATGAATGGAGGATGCAGAAGCTTATCGGGCAATAACTAAAGATGCCAGGGACTCCTTGGCAGGAACTGTGAGGGAGCATGGCAGACTGATGAACCTGTTCTCGAAGCATGTTGAGGACCTTGAAAACTTAGCCACTAGAATAGTCTACTGTTTGTTTGCTACCAGACGGGGCAGAGGGCAAAATCCATCCAGCTTCCTGCCATGAGTATAGTGATTTAAAACATTAATCACTTGTAGATTTAGAACTTGAATGTGCACATCAGTCCTTAGCCCCTTGGCCTAAACCCATGAAGTGGCCATACCCACTGTTTGCAAAGTTCTTAAGGCTCCCCATAAAAGAGAAAATCTTCCACCTATCCAACAAACTGGCCCATGTTACATGCATAGCCTCAGCATCATGATGTTTCAGGACTTTTCAGCAGAGGTGGTGGCCAGATAGAAAGCATATACCGACACCCAATGCTGGCTGTTCATGATGGGAGTCAGAGATTTCCTACAATAGATAATCAAGAATAGAATATACCATGCTTTTGACACTCTTGCAGCTGCTGATCACTTTCTCCATGGCTCTTGGCCCCACTCAGCCACCCCTCAGGATGGTCATAAACAGAAAGTGATGCCACAAGCGCCAGAGGAGATGGATGTCTTGCTGTCTCTAGACACTGAATAATAAAAGCCCTTCATCACAAAATCTTGGGACACCAACCTGCCACAAAGTAATGAAGCACCATTGCAATTGGCTACTAGGATCAGTAGAAAGTGCAAACAGCACCTGTAACAGAGTGTCCTCTTTTATGCCACCACCAGAAGCCCTGAGGAGGAGTCAGAGTATAAGCTCAGGTAGGATGTTGCTGGATTTTGCCATGCTCCTAGCTGGGAATTTATGCAGCCCTCCATGAGAAATGACAGAATCAGACCTTGTCACTCTTGACACAACTTCACGAGGACACAGATGCTGCTGGCTAGGATGCCACATGAACCATAGCTTAGACATGTGTAGAAGTCCTGAGTGCATCCCAGTTTTGAACAGCAGCTCTTTGGGACCTGAAGAGGCCACTTTATACCTGGCTTATTGCTCCAAGACACATTTATTTATTTATTTTTTGATAACCGGGTAGGTGCGCTAGACACGAAAGTGACTATTTTCAGGCACGACCCAGGAGGTCAACAACATAGAGAGATAACAGTTACATAGAATACAGTGTCAGGAGATGTGCAATACATCACAAACATAAAGTGAGACAAAGTTAGGACAAATAAAGGTACAAGGCACGAATGGTGTAAAAATGATACAATTAGAGATAAGTGCCCAAGTGTAAATTATCATATAAATAACACAAGATAAGAGGTACAGAAAGAAGAAATATACCAGCAGAGGCATCATTATGACATGCTGAAAGTGAAAGGGTGTTGATTTGGAAGGGGGCAGGGAGAGGGGATAGGTTTAAAGGAGGCTGAAGGATCAGGGTGCCATCTCACACCATAGAAGATGTTTCCAAGGGCAGCCAGGGCAGAGTAAATCTAGATCTTTGGAGGGTTGAAGCAGGTACATTGGGCACAAGTAGTAAGGAGGGAGCGGTGCCTTTTCTTAAAAGTGGCATGATTAGGTGAAAGGCAGACATCTAGGGGCAGCGAGTTCCAGTAGGAGGGATCTACATGTGAGAAACCTGATTTCCCTTTGGTAGTTCTACATCTCGGAATGCAAATCAAGGAAAGGTCAGTAGATCGGAGACCATAGGAGATGGGTTGAGGGATCAGCAGGGAGGCTAGGTAGGTGGGCATACTAGATCGAAGTACACTGTCCAGCAAGTTTCCAAGAGAGAGGAGACATTGTTCAATAGGAGAAGGCCAATTTAGGTCAGAGTACAGCAAACAGTGATGTTTTAGTCTGGAGGAATCAGAGGCGTAGCGGCATATATTGTTGTAGATAGTGTCCCATCTATGAAGATTGGCTTTAGACGTATTTGTATAGATTACAGATCCATAAGAAAGTGATGGAAGTAGGATTCCTCTAGCAATGGTAGTCCTAGCAGTGGGGGTAAGAATATAGCTTGTTTTGTAGGCTAAGCCCAGTTTGGCATTTACAGCCTTACAGGTGGAGGTAATATGGGCATCTGAGGTGAGGATTCATCAAGTAAGATGCCCAGATATTTAAAAGATGTTACAATCTCCAGTGGGAGCTGTCAGCCCAGGTGACCTGGAAAGATTTACGGTGCTGTTTTAATTTAATAGAGGATCCAAAGAGCATGGCCTTAGTCTTTCCAACATTTAGAACAAGCTTATTTTTGGTGATCCAGGATTGAATATTTTGTAGGTCCATAGAGAGCTTGTGATTAATAGAGTGGATATTATCTGAGCTAGTGTAAAGGACAAGGTCATCGGCATAAAGTAACGATGAACAGGAGGATACCACTTGAGGAATGTTGTTAATAAAAATCGAGAAAAGCAGGGGTCCGAGGATAGAACCCTGTGTACATCAACATTGATGATTGCTTTTTCTGAGGTGGCCGAGTTGAATTTCACAGTTTGATACCTGTTTGATAGGTAGCTATGGAACCAGTTTACAACTTTAGGCGGGAAACCCAGGGAGTGGAGATTGGTAAGCAGAAGAGGGTGGTTAACTAGATCAAAGGCTTTTGTCAGATCTATAAAAACTGCCCCAGTTAGATGACCCTGGTCCATAGCTTGAAGAATATCATTTGTCAGCTGGTAGAGCAGTTTGAGTACTGTGGCCTTTTCTAAAGCCGTGTTGGTTAGAGTGCAGGAGGTTATACTTCGTAAGGTGTTCTGAGATCTGAGCTGAGATGAGCTTCTCAAGGACTTTATTTAATGTTGACAATATTGCTATTGGTCTATAGTTGGCTATATCTTTTTTGTCACCTTTTTTGAATACTGGCGTGATTCTAGCTAGTTTCCATATCTCGGGCACCACGCCTTCAATCAGGGACAGGTTGAATATACAGGCCAGAGGCCCAGAGATGAAAGGTGCCGCAAGCTTGAGGAGTCTAGGTTCAAGGCTGTCAGATCCAACAGCAGTACTGTCTGATATAGAATTTAGATGTTTGAGGACATCATTTTTCGATATAGCTTTAAAGTAGAAAGTGGGGATCTGTGAAGTTACTTTTGGGTAGGGGGATCCAGGTATTAGGTTAGTGGAGGAGAGAGTGTTTGTGTAGCTTGAGAGGTCAGAGAAGTAAGAGTTAAAAGCATTTGAAATTGTGCCTGACTCATTGCAATGGACGCCTTTCAATATCATGCCGTTATTTAGTGGTCTTTGATTAGAGCAGAGGAAAGTCTTGATATGAGACCAAAATTTCTTGGGATCGCCAGCAGCATCCAGCAGAAGGCCTTTGCAGTACTGGCTTTTTGCAAGTCTTATTTGTGTTTTTCATTTTGATCGCTGTTCTCTATAGTTGTCATAATCCGCTGGGAGCCCAGATATTTTAAACTTTCTCCAGCATTTGTCCCTGTTTTTGAGGGCTGTGAGGAGGTCTTTGTGCAGCCATCTGGTTTGTTTACCACTAACGTGCCGAGTGACAACTGGGGTATGTTTGTCTTGAGGGAGTATGAACCTGCTCAGGAAGGCATGCAGGGCAGTTTCAGTACTAGTAGAATGGAAGATAGGGGACCAGTCAGTGTGAGACACATCATATAGGAAATTACCTTGATTTAAGTTAGCATAATTTCTGAAGCATATATAGTTTTGGTGGGATGCGGAGTTTGTGGAGGTGCTCCATATGCAAAAGACAGGGGAGTGGTCACTGATATTGTCTGGCATTGTACCACATTTAGCAATTCTATCCACACGATTTGTTAAGACCCAGTCAATAAGGGTGCTGGAGTCAGTGTTGATTGACATCCTTGTGTAATCAGCAATGATTTGGTGCAAATTGTAGCTCTGCACCAGGGATTGAAGTGTGTCCTGAGATTTGCCAAGCCAGTTTAGATTTATATCACTGAGAATGATGAGTTCATTTTTCCCAGCATGTGCTGCTGTTTGAGCTAGCAAATCAGCTAGGCCTTGTGATCCACTATTAGGTGAATTGTAGGCACAGACAATGTGGAGTTTCTTATCTCCTAGTCTGAGGATAGCATGGATATATTCACACAAGGAGTTTTTATTGTCTGTTATCATAGCTATATGTAGGCTGCTTTTGTAATAGATTGCGACACCCCCACCACGCTTAGGAGGTGGTCTGTCACATCTAAGAAGGGAGTAGTTTGGGAGCAGGCAAAAAGTGTCTGGGATGGAGGGTTTTAGCCATGTCTCAGATAAACAGAGCACATCTGGGTGGTGGTTAGCCACCCAGGCTTCTAGATCTGCTTGATCATGGAGAAGGCTTCTAATATTAAGATAGACTATGTGAAGTCCCTTCGTATCATAACCAGAGCAGATTAAGGGTGATATGCCTGTTGCAGGGCCTGGGTTCAACTCTATGTCTCCAGACAGTATAAAGGCCAGCAATATGAAATATCTTAATATATGCAAGGCAATTTTGGTACAGTTCCGGCAGTAGGTACGCCATCGTTTGGCGGTGGATGCCATAGCATGGTAGATGAGTAGTTTAGGGAGGAGGGCAGGGGTCATGTCAATGCCACATTCAGTTAGGATTAGCATACTGGAGTAGGTAAAATCATTTAGATGCTCATCTTCATGGTGGATATGATATTTGGGGTGAGGTACATTAGGGATACTAAGTAGCACCAGAGACAAGATGATAGAGGTCATAGTTAGTGGTGACCAGAAAATTCTATAAGCTTTAGTAATAAGCATATTTTTAAGAAAGAGCAGGCATTGAGGGATGCAGTAGAGGGCAAGAGGTGATTGCTGTGAGAAGAGCAACAGTTATTACTTGGTTAGATAGTACAGTGGCTTGCCTAGTATAGGAGTTGCATAGGACTCCAAAAGAAAGAAACTAAGATTAATCAGAGAGGTAGGAGAGCATTAAGCTGAGAAAGACAGATTATAGGCTGCAGGCAGGGAAGCTACAGGATGTGAGGAGAAACTGTATTAAGCTGAAAAAGAAAGAATTCAGGCAGACAGTAATGCAAGGAGGGTGAGCAAATTTATCCTGGCTGAAAGACTATGGAAGAAAAGGATCAGGGCAGACTAGAGCTTAGAGTAGTAACAGCGTAAAAGTTTTCAAAAACCAATCCAGAGAGGAGAAATTGGGAAGGATTTAATTAGAGTGCCCCCCGTGGCTAGTTAACATAACGAGACAATGGGAAAGTGGGGAGATAGTAAATTTTACCTGATTGGTTCCTTAACCTATAAGAGTAAATGCCAAGCACCGGAGGTGGGCGGGGTGTGGTGGGGAGACGCCAAGACATCGGGCAAGCAGCTCGGGCAAGAGAGAGAGCAAGCGAGGCAGGAGCCGGTTTAAAATTCTGCCCAGTTTCAAATTCTGCCCATATTCCCTACAGCGACACCATGAGAACGCAATATACTGCCCTGATGCAGTGGAGACTGACAGATGGGCCATTGACACAGCACCCAACAGAGACACCATGACAGCAACCGACATGATGAGCCACAGTACGGTGCACCACAGTTCACCACCAGCATGGTCCCCGACGCTGAGCACACCGACATGGATGGAGGCAGGTGGACAGCAACAGGAAGCACAGCGGTCCACAGGGTGATGCCACAGGGCCGACAGATGCACAGCATGGCAGGGTTAAACACTGCACTGCCCACTGACAGAACTAATCCCGTCGGTGTCACGGCTGAATGCACGGTGGCACAGCATTGCAGACAAATGGCAGGCATGCCACAGGGCACAGAATCCAGACCCCTGTTGACATATGGTGCTGGCATTGCAGATACCCCACAGGCAGGTATAGGGTGCCCTGGGATGGTGCTGACACTGGGGCAGGTGTCAGCTTGGTGGTGGTACATAGGCGTACAGTGCTAGTAGAACCTGAACTCCATCCCAGTGGTCAGACCTGGAGGCTGATGTTGAGCGCCAGCCCCATTAGGTAGTCCCTGCGACTACAGGTGGTGTACTGGGTGACAAGGTCAGTGACCTGGCTCGCGCATTCCCTCCAATGACTACAGGACCACCCCACAGGCTGTCCAGACACTGCCTGCTGCCTCTTCACCTTTGTAAGCCACTGCTCCCCCCCAGGATCACCAGGAACTGCCATAGGGTGGGTGCGCTGCACCAAGCAGGGTGCTGAAGGCTCTGTGCCAACCCTCGATTGCATTGTTCATGGGGGGCATCCCCTCAGACACAGAGGTGTGGCAGTTCCACATGGGGATGGAGAACAGTGGCTTGTGCTGGTGGCCACCGTGGACAGGATGCCCCAACCATGTGTCCACGAAATAATCAAGGACTGGCGCCAGGCTCTCCTCATGCTCCATGAAGTAGGGCCAGCTGCAGAGCTCTTCATAAGTGGTCATGACATCGATGGGGGCACAAACACCAGTGCAGGCAGCATGCAGAGGTGCATGGCACAGACGTCGTCATCCCTGTACAGGCAGACCAGCTCAGCCGTCTGCTGAATGTGCCGCCTCACACACTGGCATAGGTGGAAAAAACAGCCATGCACCTCCACCTGTGGGAATACTGCCCACAGTGTCCTGTAGGTTGACATCTCAAAATCAATCAGCATTTGTTGAGGGCTGCCTGCAGGACAGAGCTCTGCCACCTTGGTGAACACCACGGTGTAGGCAGCCATGGTCTTCTTGGTCATCAACACATACACAGCGGGCAGGACCATGGTGCCATCGACCCCACGCAGGGTGTAAAGCTGCTGGAAGAGGCGTGGACAACACTTAAATGTGCCATCTCTGAGCCAGGTGCGGCAGCAGGCCAGGTACTCCATGTTCCCTACAGGTTCTGTACAGCAGGAACCTATGGTCACTGGTGCCCACCAAGTCATACAGCAGAAAGGGCTCCCCCCTTCCATCATGCAGAACTCCTCTGGTATTTCCAGCTCCAACAATGTTTGGGGGTCCACTGGTGCCCATCAGGCACTGTACCGCATGTGTTGTGCTGCTCATTTCTGGAGGGGTACGGGTGGTAGGCTGACCCCCCACTGCCTTGTTCACACCTGAGCAGCAAGCAAAGATGATCTGTCGGGACATCTCATTGGTGTCCCTGGCCCACATCTTTACTGCAGCACATACCCTCTGGACACCCACTGAGACTGAATCCAGTACATGGTTGTGGGTGCCCGAGATGGTGGTGTCACCCTCCATGATGGTGACTGTCCTGTCTTTGCACTGGTTTGCTGCATAGTCGCAGCACTTCCAGTATGTCCTCTCCCATGGCTCCTCTCCCGCTGATAAGTGTAGTCCCCCATCACCAGCAGTCTGTTTCCTTTAGTACTCTCATCGTATCCCGTCTCCATTCTCCCTGGAGTCACTGAGCTGGTGTCTATGGGGCCAACTGGTGCTTTTGAACACTGTCAGCTCACCTGCTGATGCTCCAGGGGCATGTTGCTCCGGCTCCCACATCGCTGTGGTGGCTGTCGGCGTTCTGTACCACTCCTTAGCGGTGTTGTTGTGCTGGAGTTGACTTCCCTATGTGCTTCTGACCTGGATACAGAGCTACAACATGGCCTTCACTAGGGCTGAACACTGAGATGGTTAACCTCAACCTGAAGCATACCCCATCATGTCTACAGATGGAGATGGGTGTCACTGGATATATCTTCCCAGGACTAGTCCTTTCTCTCCATTACTGGAGGGAACTTAAAAGACATCTGGCAATCACTATATTGGACTGCCAGTATAATATTGGCACAAGCGGGAAAAAATCCTGAAACACTCATTGAAACCAATTCATTACACCCCGTTGTGGGGTAATCCTAAGATCAAGCTAAAAGGACAAGTCCTGAAGTGGAAAAAGTGGTGGGAAAATTGGGTGCAGAGCGTGTCTGATTTTTTCAAACCTCAACGTGGGTATATCAACACTTCTGAAAACCTGTGAAATAAATACAACCCTCCCCTATAAAGATCTTTGTTGTCACCTGCAGATTAGAAGCATTCTTCATACCATGCTGTGCAAAGAGCTGTCAGTGCCTCAGGTTGCCAGTGTTGCAATGCTCTAAACATGATCTCATCTGCAGAAAGGCAAGGCTAGCAGGATATACAGTACAAGGACATCAGAGACTTGAAGCCTCAACTGATGGCCAAAGCCCAGCAGGCATGGCAGTGCAAATTAGGCTACAACATGACTGACATGGACTGGCTGGCCAGCTGGCATAGAACACAAAGTTCATAAGATGAGCAGGGAGAATTGCAGCCGCATTCAGGTAATTAAAAATCAAGTACTGTGTAGGTGGCACAGCATCCTGAAGGTGTTGTACTCAAGTGGTTTAACACAGATTATTTCTGGAGATGCAGAGACTCGGGAGGGTCCTTATATCATATGCTATCAGCATGTCCAGATCTCTAGCTTTTTGGCTGGTATCCAGTGAGTCTGCCAACAAGTAATGGGAGAGGGCCTGCATATAGAAAAATAACTCTTATAGTGGGACACACTCCCCAAGTTTGAGCACAAGTGTCCAGAGGCTGATTGAGTGCTGGCTATCAGTGTGGAGGCCAATCAACCTATTCTCAAGTGGTTTGGGAACATGTACTGTGAGTCCCCACAGTAGGAAAACAGAAGCAAGCAATAAGTCACCTAACCATATACAGTGCGAAAGGCGATCATATCTGGTAGCCAGGGACATGGCAATGTGTTGTGAATGTGGCAGTTACCTGTTGTCAGACCTATGCTCTATCCTCCTGCCCTCCCAACTACCCCCCACTCTAACCATTTTCAGCCCCATAAGCCTCCTTCCTCACTGCCAGCTTTGACAATCCCAGGAAATATGTAGTGCACCTCCTCCCCACCACCCTCATGAGTAAGATTACTCTAAACATCAAATAGGACCCAGAAGGATACCAACTTGCCTGTAAGGTTTCTGCCATGAGGGGGAGCAGAGTCTATGAAAGTAACATGGAGCATCAGAGACTATCACAAGTGGGGAGGGATACAATATGGTTCATCTCTACATTTCAAAGCCCCTCTGCTTATGTACACAGAAGCATACTGACTACAAACTTTACTCTGTGACCACACAGGTTTGAGGAAGTTGATGTAAGTGTTTGCTGTGTTTCTAGTCAAAATTATGTGCAAAAACTGAATAAAAATAATTATGAAAAAGAAAACAACTGCTTTATTTTCTAGACTTACTTTCCTTTCTGCCTGTTTTTTCTTCCCATTTTTGACTAACCCAGTACAGTGCAACTGTCCAGGCGTTTATCTGCCTAGCCTTTGGTTTGTTATACTCCCCCGTTTCTACTGTTCTTATACAGTCACACACATGGACCATCACATCTGTGGAGTTTACTCCCCTCTCACACTCAGTCTAACTACCCGGATGCTGTTTATTTTTTAGTAATTACTGTAGCATGAGCTGATTGCTCCTTGCCACCAAACTGTCCTGCATGTCTATCCTGTAATTCCAGTAATTTAATTGCTTAAATTATTGAATTGTATAATGTTTTTACCTTTCTTTACTGTGTTGTTCTAGTATGATGATTGAACCTTACTGTTTAATTATACAAAATAATGATGTATTTTAATGGAACAACTACACTTTTTTATTCTTTTTCTAAAAATTTCACTGAGCAAAGGTGGGTGCAAAGTTGCATGTAAAATGATGTTCCTGCCTTTGCACCAACTTTACTGCAAAGTTTTTATTTTTTTTTTATCCTGTAAGATTTTATTGAATTTTCAGTTATAGCAAACCATATGAATGATACACACATACCAGGCATAACATTAGTTCCATACATAAGTATACAGAGGCAAGTCAACTTATAAAACAACCGAATATAGAAAATGAACCTTAACACAAGGATATACTGGTTCAGTACAAATCATGGTCTCAGGTAAACTTAGAAGAGGTTCATATTATATACTAACTAACCTTCTCAATCTTCATGCATCCTCTTACACCAGTTAGTATAATGGAGTTTGCCCTTTAAGGGGCAGACCAGGTTGTCCTGGTGCACCCCTTCCCTTTCCATCAGGATGGTTGTGCTCAGAAGGGAGGGGGGAAGGAAGGAGGGACAGGGGAAAACAATGGCCTGGCAACAGGAAGGGGAAGGGCAAGTGGAGGTACATAATGTACAGCACAGAGGGGTTTCAGCCACTTTTGCTGGAGTTTTGATCTATGCTGAAAGTGCAGCACGTCGGATTGGCATATTAATTGAGGAAGGTTTGTACACCTTGAATAAAGAGTTAAGAAAAACACACAATTATGTTGGTTTAGAGATGTAAAACAGTTTTCTTGAATGCATAATAAAACAATAGGTGGCTAGCAATGTGTAAGAAAAGCTGCTTAACTCAAGAGGGACAAGAAGCCATATTAAAACAAAAAGTGTGTTTGGTTTGTGGGCAGTTGCAATATACAGTGATAGCAGGACTTGATAGGGAGCAGACTGTGAAGCGCTAAACAGAGAGTTATTGGGGGTAGCTTTACCCGGAGGAAGCGTAATGAATTTTGCTGCTTAGTACTATGAGAAATTGAGCTACATGCAGCAGCGCTTGGCCGACGGATGCCTGGAGTAGGAAACAGCCAAAGAGCATGATTGGGGGCAGAGCGAGCAGCGGAAGTTGAGCAAGTATTGTGGCACAGGATTGAAAGATCTTCAGTGAGGAGACAACAGGTGATGGTATTGACCGGCGATGGTCCTTGTGAGTCAAGCGGGGAAAGAGCATGGTCTGGGAGTGAACAAGAGATCAGAGGAGGGAGGGACAAGGTATACAGCACAGGTGCTGGCTTGGAAGGGGCTAGGACTGGGCTGGTTCACTGAAAAGGGCATAGGACATTTTGGAGTGGCCTGGCAAAAAGGGATAGCATGGATCCAACGCTGACGGCCACGTGGCGAGACGTCACATGCTGTGGGGAAGGCCGCGAGACAAACAGTTTCACGGGGGAAGGGTGGGCCACATAGGGGCCTTCAGAAGCAAAGCAAAAGAGGGAGTGGCGATAAGGAGGGGGGGTGACTCTGTGGGTCTACCAGGCACGTTTGGACTGGGCAAATAAGAGGCAGCTGATAATGGGTGTCTGTGCAAGGGCCTAGTCAAGCGGGGCTAGTGGTACAAAAGCATAGGATGACCACGCGGCATGACGTCAGACGCCACAGCTGAGCCTTGCATCAGGAGGGATCGAGCTTGGGGATGTTCTGGGGGAGTGAGAATGTGCCGAGGAGGAGAAAAAAGGGATGACCAGGCATTTGGCTCTGGCACCACCAAATCAGCGAGAAGGATACTGAGGAAGCCTAGAGGGCCATGCGGGAGGCCAGAGGCCTTTTTTGGCACATAAAGGGGAGAATGTTAGGCCTAGATGGCCATGTGGGATGACGACAGACACCTGGAGTGGGATATCGCAAGGGCTGGTTTGAAGTGGGGCAGCAATGCCCTAGGGAAGGCCTACAGGGACAAGAGGCCCTCCCTTTTTGGGCACAGGAGGGGGAGAATGTGAGGCCTAGAAGGTCACATGGAGCAATGACAGATGCTCGGTGTCGTGTCATCACAACACAAGGCCACAAGGCCTGGCAGGAAGGGGGCAGCAGGTCCCAGGGGAGGCCTACGAGGAACACAGCATCTCTAGACAAGTTGCACAGGCAGGGGGGCATGCATACCCTGCAAGGAGGGGTGGAACAACAAGGATGAGAGCTCTGGGTGGAGATACTTACAAGGGCCGGGGGGGCATTTAAAGAGGCAGTATATATATAAAAAAAAATTATATACAGAGAAAATTAAATAAATAAAGGTGAAATAAATACATATTGCATAAGAGTATAAAAAAAATTGGGGGACACTTTTTGGCGCCATTGGTCGACTATCGTTGGGAAAACAGTATGGGCTAAGAGGTTTAATGGAATTCTCTTTCTTTTCTTCAGTGTTTCCACAGTTGGCTGACAGCAAGGAACATGGCTCCAAAAAAGAACAGACCTTCAAAGGAGGGCACCTACAGGGCTATAGTAGAGCTGGCAGAAAAAGCCAATAAAATGTGGGAGCTGGTTGAAGGGAGGAACGGGAAGGCCTGGGGAGAAAGGAAGAGAGAAAGAAAAGGGGCAGAGGAAGGACAGGCCGAGGGACCAAGCAGCCTAGCCAGGACACAGCCACTGATAGAGGGACCCAACAAGGTGGCTAGTCCAACCCCTGCACCCTGTTAACCCGGTGCCGCCAGTACCTCCCAGGACCAGTTGGTTTTCCCCCAGCAGAACCCAGACCAGATCCCCAGCTCACAGTGGTTCCTCCACAGCCACTAATAGAGCAACCACCCCTCTGACCACAAGGCACCATACTTGGGCATCTGGAGGATGGCAGGCAACCCAGAGCGGACAAGGCCACAGGTAGCACACCTGGCTCCATGGGGGACAGCATCAAGGAGTATATAAATCAAATTGTTTCAGCACTAAGGACAGGGGATCTGGGGCAGAGGAGTAGCACTAGCAGAGATTAGGTCAGAAAGAAGGTGCAGAAGAAAAAGAGGAGGGGGAGAAGGAAGGAAAGGGCAGGGAGATAGGGGCTCCTGGGATGAGGGTAGGTGAACATGTACCGTTGGCCACGAAAGAGAAAATATGGAAGGGAGAGAATGTGGATATCTTTGCCTTAGTAAGCCATGAAGTGGCAGCAAAATATGAGGAGGCAGAAAACATAGGGAAGAGTGAGATAGCAGCAGCGGTCGTTTTGTTAGGAAAGAAGAAGGAGGACAAATTCACAAAAGGGAAAACCTGGGAAGGGTGGTTTGTGGGTTTCGCCACATTCTCAGCCATAGTATTGGAAAAGAGGCCAGAGTTGGGCATTCCACTCATCACGTACTCACTGATAATAAGGAGAGCAGAAGCAAAAGGGAGCGTGGGGTGGATATACTATGATGAATTCTTTCAGCAGAGAATGGCGACATATGGGGATGTAAGATGGGATCCGAAACAACTGGACTTGTGGACAGACTACGTAACTGATCAGTCCACACCAGAGGGGGAGTTTGGGAAAAAAGGGGCTGCGACACAAAGATGTTGCTGGGCCTACAATAGGGCCTTTTGCTCCTGGCCACAATAGCGTTTCCTGCATGCCTGTTCAAAATGTGGGGGATATCATCCGGCGAGCAGATGCAGGACGACTTCGGTCCAGGGGGCCCAAGGATCTGGGGGCAAGGGTCAGGTCACCAGTTTTTCGGGAAGGGCAGGGATATAAAGGCAGACATGGAATAGAGGGGAGGGAGGACATGCAAATAGAGGAGTCAGAATCATTGACCAGCAAGGCGGGACATCAACCAGAGGAGACCTGGGCGGGGAAAGAAATGAGGACAAGGGGGCAATTTAAGGAAGCTAGAAACCCATCAGGATAGAGGCATGGAGAGAATGGTTAGACACATACCCAGATAAGAAAACAGCAGAAATGATTAAAAAAGGTTTTTGCACGGGTTTTTCATTGCAGTGTGAGGGCCCAAGGTGAGCCAGAGAAGCGAACAATCTGGGTTCAGTGAAGGGGAGGGAAGAAATCTTAAGACAAAAAATCGAGAAGGAAAAGGCAGCAGGGAGACTAGAAGAACCATATGAAACCCCCCTCATTGGAGAATATGAGGATTTCTCCATTGGGTTTGGCCCCCAAAAAACAGGAGGGGGAATACAGGGTGATTTATCACCTATCTTTTCCGGTAGAGGAGTCAGTGAATGATTTTATCAGTGAGGAATATAGTAAAGTGACATATTCCAGTATAGAAGATGCAGTCCGGATTATACGGGCAACTGCGGATGCATGGATGGCAAAGACAGACAGAGTCAGATTTCAGATTACTTCTCATTAGAAGACAGGATTGGGACCTGTTGGGTTTTAAAATTGGGGGAACAGTACTATTTTGACAAAGCCATGCCCATGGGCTGCTCTATAGCATGTGCGACATTCGAAGCATTCAGCACATGTTTGCAGTGGATATATCAAGAAAGAACTGGTTACAAAACAGTGATTCACTACTTGGATGATTTCCTTTTCATAGGCAGTGGGAGAAGAGAGACAGAAAAAATGTTGGCCAGCTTCCAATAGCTGTGTAGGGAACTAGGGGTCCCATTGGCACCTGAAAAAACGGAAGGGCCCAGTAAGGTGTTAGAGTTTCTGGGTATTGAGATAGATGCCCTGGGGGAAATATTTTGACTGCCAGACAACAAAGTGAAAAAATTGAAGGCATTGTTTCGGATATATACCAGTAGAAGAAGAGTACAACTGAAACAGGTACAACAAGTGCTGGGACACCTGAACTTTACATGCAGGGCTATTGGGCCAGGGAGGGCCTTCACCAAAAGGTTAGCTAGGGTTACAGCTGGAGTGACCAGACCACACTATTGGGTAGACATGACAAAAGGGGTCAAGGAGGATTTTAAAGTATGGGAGGAATTCCTGAGGGAATATAATTGCTGCTCCTTCTGGCAGGAGGAATGGATGTATAACACAGACCTCGATCTTTACATGGATGCAGCCGGGAGCCTAGGCATGGGGGGCTACCTGAGGGGCAGATGGTTTGCAGAACCTTGGCCATTAGACTGGGTAAGGGATGGTAAGGTAAAAGATATAACATTGTTAGAGATCATGCCCATCTGGGCATGAACCCTGGTGTGGGAGGAAGAGTTACGGGATCAGAAAGTGACATTTTGGTGTGACAATAGAGCAGTGGTAGAGGTCTTGAACAACAGGTGAGCCAGGTCAGAGATGGTCATGCAAGTTTTGCGACTTCTAGTGCTAAGGGCATTGCAGTTGAACATGTCATTCAGAGTGAAACACATAGAAGGGGTACACAATACCCTGGCTGACAGCCTTTCCCATCTGCAGCTGAAACATTTCCAGAGTCTGGAACCAACAGCGGAGGAGCAAAAAATGACCATACCAATGAACATATGGGGCATTGGCAGGAAGGAACAGAAATGTTGTTCCGCAGTTCATGGGCACCACGGACTCTGAGGGCCTACGATGGGGCCTGGTGAGTGTTTCAAACATTCAGGGCAACACACCACATGGAGGTAAGTAGACCACTCACAGAAGAACAACTGGGGGAATTCACCGTAGAGCAATGGCAAAAAGGAACAGCCCACACCACAATGGGGGTCTACTTGGCAGGGATTTGTTTTATCTGCAGTCTGAAAGAATGGAAGGACCCAACAAAGTCAATGTTCATTAGAAGACTGATGCAGGGATGGGGCAGGTTAAAACAAGGGACAGTGGATAATAGAAGGCCAATAGGGGAACAGTGGCTGGTGAAACTGAAGGGTGTGTTACCGGCAATATGCAGATCAAAGGCCGAGGCCCAGTTATTTCACACGATTTACGTGGTAATGTTTGCAGGGGCCTTGAGAGTGAGTGAGGTGGTAGGCCACGGCAAGCAAGATAGGGAAGGGGGATTAAAATGGAAAGATATAAGCTGGGGGATGAAGGAGATACAACTCTTGATTAAGAGGTCAAAAACGGATCAAAGGGGACATGGTTGCATGGTAACGTTAAAGAAACATGTAGAAAGCACAGTGTGCCCAGTACAGGCTTTGTGGGCTTTCACCACAGAGCGTGGGAATAGGACAGGGAGATTATTTCTGCATGGTGATGGAAGTAGAGTCACAAGTTATCAAGTCACAGCATTGCTCAAGAAAGGCATGCAATTCCTGGGGGAAGATCCGATTAATTATTCTTCCCACTCCTTACGGATAGGGGCAGCCTCACAGTGGGCAGCAGCTGGGGAGACAGTGAATAATATTTTGGAGAAGGGGCACTGGCGGTCGGCCAGTTATAAAAGATACATTAGAACACTGCAGTGTGGAGACTAACGGATCACCTATGTTTTGTTACAGAAATAGAGCTACAGAGGGGGTAGGGAAAGGTGACATGAAGGTGATATGATGGTAAGAAACTAAGCCTATCTATAAGATATTTATTCTGTTTAAACCCCATAGGAAGAGGGAGGAACATGGAAGTCTGGATCTGCAGCCACTGTTATATTTATTGGACAGAGAGGAGAGCTGAGAAAAAGGCTGGGGAAAGCAACTTTACCAGGATGTGAAGCAATGTAAATTGGTATGGCGTGGCATCCAAGGGATGAGATGGGCACAACTGCTCCCCACCTTGAAAGAGTTGAAGGAGCGGTGACCCATTCCAGACTTAATTATTATACATCTAGGGGGTAATGACTTTGGGGGCAAGCCGTGGGTGGACACATACATGCAGATAAGATGGGACTTAGAGACAATACAGCAGTGGTGGCCTGAGGTATGCCTTGCCTGGTCAGATATGATACCAAGGAAGGTTTGCAGACATGAGCACAGTGATAGAGCTGTGGATAGGGCCAGGAGAAAGATGAACAGAAGGGTAGGGACACCGGTAAGAAAAATGGGAGGACAAGTAATACTGCGGGGCATGGAAGAGTGGGTAGAAGATTTCTACAGGTCAGATGGCATGCATCTGTCTGATCTTGCCATAGATATGTTCAATAAAGAAATGATAGGTTTCATAGAAGCATGGAGAAGGCATGCAAAAAGTAGTTTAAAAAAAGGGGAAAAGAAGGATTTGAAAGTGGGTTCCCTGAGGTATGGGGGAACAATACCTTAAGTGAGGGGAAAGCCAGTCATCCAACGCAAGCTAGAGACCAGCTAGAGGGGAAAAAGGGTGGGAGAAGGAGGGGAGGGGGGCAGAAAAAGGAATAAGACCAAAAGAGGAAGAAGACGAAGGAAAAAACAGTCTCGGTTTTCACCGTTACCTAACAGAAAAAGTGAAGAAGAAGGCACCCAGGTTTTCACCTGGGGGGAAAAAAAGAGGAAGAAAGAGGGATGATCAGAGATTGATATGGATGAAAATAAATGAAACTGTGAGAGATATAACAATGAAAGATGATGAAATGGAACATGGAATTATGATATATAAATAAATTAATTGCCGATCTGAGCACAGCAACAGACAGTGGTCTCTGTCTTTTTGTGAGGGAAAAGGGGGGAATCTGGGACAATACAAAAATGATCAGGTCAGTACAATTCAAACAGCACCTTTACATATTAAAATTGCTGTCAGGTTCACCCAGATTTCATATATCAAGTAGTCTAGTGTTTAGGTATCCAGATTGCCAGAAGGCCAGGATGGAGCAGAGGAAGAGAGCAAGATGCATAACAAAGGGTGGTGGGGAACAATCAAGAGCCAGAAAAGTATTATCATTTTAACAAACTGCATCATGAGCCAAGATAATGGGGGATTTTGTAATGGAGGAGCAGCGACCATACAAATGTGGAAATGCAAATAAGTCTCCCATTTCTGGTAGTAGTTAGGGAGCTTACCTTTAACTACTGCCGTAAGTATCTCAAAAACAGCCAGTCTGGCCATAGCTGCCCGCCACTGTGAAAGTACAGGAGGTACAGGCTGTCTCCACCTCACTAGGATGGCCCTTTTTGCCTCCATGACTGCCACTAATATCCAAGCTTTGCTATGGGGGGAGTGGATTTAATGTTGAGGTGTCACCCAACAAGAAAGGGTAGTGCTGAATGGAGAGTGACTTGCCTACTATTGTAGAACAATCATCCAGGACCTGCATCCAAAAATTCTGTATTGTTGGGCAAGTCCACAAAATGTGGAATAAGTGGGCAGGGGAAGAGCAACACCTCCAGCAATGGTCTTGTGGCATAATCTTGAGGCTATGGAGAACTGTGGGAGTCCTGTACCACCTAAGGAGGATTTTAAGTTATATTAACTGGCTCTTTGAGTCCTCATAATCTGTATGGGCTGCTCTGAGGCACTCTGACCACTGCTGCGGGGGTAAAGGGTGAGGGAGATATTGCTCTCAGGCGGTTCTGCTAGTTAAGTGGCATCAGGCTGGGAGTCTCTAAGAATTTTGTAAAGGACACATACGAGACCCCTGCCCTTTCTGGGTTGGTAGAGATCTCTTAGGCAACTCCGTGTGGACTGGGATGGTAGAGTCTTAAGGAGAGAGGTTATAGCACTCCTTAATCGAAGAAATTTCCAAAAATCTATTGATAGCAACCCATATCTATCTCAAATCTGTTCAAAGGACATTAATGTTCAGGTATACGGAAGGAGAAGATCTCCTACCATTGAAATACCTTTGGAAGTCCATGGGGTCCATTTAAGTGGTTTGCGATCTACCATAATAAGGGGATTGTCCCATGTTGGAGCATAACAGAGAGGGGGGAGGTATTCTGAGTTCAGAACCCCAGTGAAAGCCATCACCCTGCACCATGATCTGCATGTTTCAGTCACAATAGGCATGAGCTGGTGTCCAACCGGCTTTCTGCTAGATAGCAGGGAAAAAAGGGGGTGTCCGATGAGAGAGCAGCTTCTAAAAGTACCCATTGGGGAGGGTGGTGGGGTGGGGGGGTGAACCAGGCCGTAGCTTGGGCCATTCTATAAGCAAGAAGGTAGCCCATGAACCAGGGGAGCCCAAGTCCTCCCCGGTCCAGTGGGCCCGCAGTTCCATCCATCCACATCTGGGAACTTTACCTTCCCATAGGAAAAGCAAAATCATTTTATCTAAGGCCTGGAGTGGCTTTTGAGAAAGAGGGATTGGAAGGTTGTTGAGCAAATATGAAACTCTGGAGAAAATGAACATTCTAATAGCTTCTTCCTTAACCTTCAGTGTTTAATGCAGCTTACTCCATCGCTGAGTTTTGGCCATTAGGGATGCCAGGAGAGGAGACAAATTAGCAGATCCTAGATCTTTCCAGGACGCCATAATAGTTATGCCTAAATAAGGGAATCCTTGCGGGGTCCAAGCGATGCTTGTCCCAGTAAGACACTGTCTACTGCATTTCCCATTCAGGGGAGAAAGAGTAGTTTTCTTCTGGTTCACTGTTAATCCTGAGAGTGGGGTGGATTCCTGCAGGATTGACAAAATTGTGAGAAGGGAGGAATGGGGATTGGCGAGTTTGAGCAGCATGTCATCCGCTTATGCGTTGACTAAATAGGATGATTCTCTCACAGGGATACCGGTGATACTAGGGGTGTTTATAGATTTCCTGATCAACGGATCCAAAGCTATAATGGAAGAAAAGAGGAGAGAGGGGGCAGCCCTATCTGGTACCTCTTTGTAAGGGGAAGGGAAGGAAAGTATCCCTGTTAGTGAGAATTCTGGCCGTGGGCAAGTGGTACAGGGTGGATGCCCAGGAGCAAAAATAAGGCCCAAATCCATACAGTCTGAGGACCTTGTGGAGATACGCCCATTCCAGGGAGTTAAATGCCTTAGCAAAGTCAATCGCTAAGGCAGCCATTGGGGTTTTGGACTGCAGTGCTAGCCATTTAAGGTCCATGACTAGCCACAAATTGTCTGCACTTGATTTCCCCTTTGAGAACCCGGTTTGTGACGGGTATATCAAGTTAGGCAGAACATGGGACAATCTGGTTGCCAGAACCTTTGCCAGTATCTTGGTATCTACGGGGAGAAGTGAAATGGGCCTGTAATTCACACCTAGTAAGCTGTCTGAGGATTTTTTAGGGATTAAGGTGATTAGGGCCTCACACATGGTAGGGGGAGCATTGTATCCTTCTGAGCTTCATGGAGGGCTCATGGGGGGGTGGTAATTTCTTTTTGTAATAGTTGGTATAGCTCTACTGACATCCCATCTGGCCCAGGAGCCTTCCCTTTCACCATCTGGAATAGGGCCAGGGGTAGTTCATCATAGGTGATTGGGGTGTCCAGGTCATGACATTGCTCTTCAGAGAGCTGAGGGAGTTGTGTTCCCTGGCAAAAGGTTTTCAATCACTGGGAGAGCTTGTCTTATGGCAGAGTATTTTGGGACTGATAGAGCTCCTGATAAAAACTCTGCATGACCTCATTGATGGCCTTGGGCATCGTTACTACCTTTCCCTGCTTATTCTTAAGGGCAAGAATTCTGGAGGAAGCTTGTTGCTTCCGCAGGTAGTAGGCTAATAATTTCCCTCCTTGTCCCTCCTCCCTCCCTCCCAGGATCTATGTTTGGCTCAAATCAACTGCCACTCTGCTTTTCTGTTCAACAGCACATTAATCCTGTATTTTAGGCCTGTGATGTTAGCCAGAAGAGGAGAGTTGAGTGGGTTTTTGGGAGAGATTTTGAACCATTTTTCCAAGCATGTAAGCTCATGTTGCAGCTCTCGGATTTGTTTCGCTCTCTCCTTATTTTTAGCTGCTGAAAAGGAGATAATTCTCCCTCTTATAACTGCCTTGAAAGCTTCCCAAACTGTGGTCCCTCGAGTTTCCCCTCGGGTGTTGATTAAAAAATAGGACTGGGCCTCGTTCTTTACATAATCTCAAAATGTTGCATCCTGCAGCAGCAGCGGATTGCATCTCCATCTCGTGGAGGGTGAGCTTTGCCCCGGTGGGGAAAATGTGATCGCAACTGGAGCATGATTCGATATAACTGTATTACCAATGATCGAGTCCCCCACCCCAGGCATAGCTACATGGTTAGCCAACCAAAAATTGAGCCTACTGTGAGTCCCATGGACATTGCAATAGAAGGCATAGTCTCACCCTTTTGGATGGCTAATTCTCCAGGGATCCACTAACGCCCATTCCGACATCAGAGTGTTTAGCGTTGCTAGGACCTTAGGGTGGGATTGAGGCATAGGAAGGGATTTGTCTATGAATACATCTAGCACCAGGTTGTGGTCCCCTCCCAGCAATATGATGACATCTAGCTCTTCATCGGAAAGCTCTGTAAAAGCTTGGCTCACTTCAGAGTAGATTTCTCCTGAATCAGTATTACGACCATAGACATTGCCTACTATGACTTTGCCACCTGGGTAAGAGAATTTAGCCGCTATCCATCTCCCTTGTGAATCTTGGCATTGAGCTTCAACAGCCCAGGGTCCCATCCTCCGTAGGAGGATGGCCACACCCTTGGATTTTGTGGGAGCACAACTGACCAGTACTGTCCCCACCCAGAGCTTCTTTAACCATTGCACCATACAGCTGGTGAGGTGCGTCTCCTGGAGCAGGGCCACATCAGCCCCCATGGAGTTCAGAAGTTTCAGGACCTTGGTATGTTTTGCCAGATGGTTCACCCCCCGAACATTCCAGGAGATGCACCTCCAACCCCGTGGCACAGCTGAAAATGTTGCCATTGATCTTCACCACCAGATACTTTAGTAGAGAACAGGGCATCACCAGAGGTATAAAGTTGGGGGGCTAATGCCCCACAGTCAAAATCCTAACAATTTTGAGATTTTTACCTTCAAATGGTGGCTTTTCCTGCATTTTAATGGTGAAATGTATGTTTGAGAAGCCTGGTTATCATGACATCTGTTAAATGGTACATGTGCAAAAAATTTGGTTACTGGACCAATGATAACAATGGAAAGAGAGACACCATTATCCCAGCAGATCTGCTAGGAAGGTTACCGGACCCAGAGCAAGAAAGAGACCAGCCATAGAAACATAGAAACATAGAAGCTGATGGCAGATAAGGACCGCAAGGTCCATCTAGTCTGCCCATTTCTTTTTCTACCTTATAAATGTGCCATCTGCCTTTGCTCTGTCAGTGGCCTATCTATTCATGCTCATCTGTATTGCTCCCTTATGCCTATCCCATGCCTGTTTGAAGCCCTACACTGTATTCATAGCCACCACTTCTTGTGGTAAGCCATTCCATGCATCCACCACCCTTTCTGTGAAAAAGAATTTCCTCACATTCCCCCTTAATCGGCCTCCCTCTAATCTCATGCTGTGACCTCTTGTCTTGCTATTTTTCTTATATTTAAACATGTTAGACTTTTTCACCTTGTTAATGCCCTTAAGGTGTTCTAATGCCTCGATCATATCACCTCTCTCCCTCCTTTGCTCAAGGGTATACATATTGAGCTCTGTTAATCTGTCTTCATATGTCTTCTGATGCAGTCCCTGCACCATTTTGGTTGCCCTTCTCTGGACTGCCTCAATTTGGTTAATGTCCTTGTGGAAGGTGTGGCCTCCAATACTGCACGCAGTACTCAGATGGGGCCTAACCAGTGTCTTGTAAAGAGGATTATTACCTCCCTCTTACGACTTGTGATACCCCTACTAATACACCCTAACACCCCCCTAGCCTTACCTACTGCTTTAGAGGTCTGCTTGGATGATTTCAGGTCATCAGTGATGATGATGCCCAAGTCTCTTTCTTCCTTTGTGACTGATAGCAACTCCCCTTCCCGCCTATAGGTGGCTTCAGGGTTTCTCTTCCCTATGTGCATGATTTTGCACTTCTTTGCATTAAATCCCAGTTGCCACTCTTCTGACCATTTTGCTAGTTTATCCAGATCTCTTCTCATTCTGCCCACCCCATCTGGATCATCTACTCTGTTGCAGATCTTGGTGTCATCTGCAAACAGACAAGCCTTACCCTCTAGTCCATCTGCAGGTCACTAATGAAGATGTTGAAGAGGACTGGCCCCAGAACTGATCCTAGGTACCCCACTTGTGACTTGCATCTCTTGACTGTATACCATTTACCACCACTCTCTGTTTTCTGCCCGTCAACCAGTTTGCCACCCAGTTGACCAACTGACGCCACCCAGCCTACCCAGCTTATTTATCAATCTTCTATGTGGAACAGTGTCAAAAGCTTTGCTGAAGGCAAGGTAGGCGACATCAACTGCTCCCCCTTGGTCCACCACTTGTTCCCAGTCAAAGAAATCTATGAGATTAGTTTGACAGGACCTTCCTTTTGTAAACCCATGCTGTCTTGGATCCTGTGCCCCTATGGATTCCAGGTGTTGCACTATCCTTTCCTTAAGGAGTGCCTCCATAATCTTGCCCACTACTGAGGTAAGACTGACTGGTCTGTAGTTCCCTGCCTCCTCCCTGCTACCATTCTTGTGGAGCGGGATCACATGAGCCCTTCTCCAGTCTTCTGGGACCTCTCCTGTGCTCAGAGACTCACTAAACAGTTCTGCTAATGGCTCTGCTAGTTCCACCTTTAGCTTCTTAAGTACCCTGGGATGTGTGCCATCAGGTCCCATTGCCTTATCCACCCTGAGCTTAGCAAGCTCTTGTAGGACCCTTTCTTTTGTGAAGGGAGTAGTGCTCACCTGCCTCCCCCCTGTGTCCATGATGCTAAGCTGTGGGCCCTGCCCTACCTTCTCTTCAGTAAATACTGAGCAAAAGTATCTATTTAGGATAGATGCCTTTACAGGGTCCTCCTCCTCCTCACCTGCTGCCTTTTCTCCATTAAGGTTAGCAATACCCCCTCTGGACTTTCTCCTTTCACTAACGTATCTATAGAAAGTCTTGTCACCTTCTTTTACTGTTCATGCTAGTGTTTCTTCAGTTTGGGACTTTGCCTTCCTTACTGCCTTCCCTGCTTCCCTTAGGGCAGTTTGGTATGCCTCCCTATCTTCATCCCGCTGTGTTCCCTTATATTTCCTGAAGGCCAGCCTTTTGGCTCTGACCTTTTCTGCTACTGTATTTGAGAACCAAAGTGGTTTCCTTCTTCTTTTGCACTTCCTTTTCTGTCTAACACAATGGGATGTTGCTTCAAGTATTGCATCCTTAATGCTTGACCACTTTGCCTGTACCCAGACACCATTATCCTAGCAGATATGCTGGTAAGGTTACAGGACCCCAGAGCAAACAGCCACCTCTTCCACACTGCATAATTCTGAACAATTCACTCAACATTCTGACCTTAATCTCTCTGCATGCCCTCTCTCTCTTGTCAATTTCTGTAGTCTTTGCATCTCCTTGTGTGCTGCAAACTATCCCTCCCCTCCCCTTCCCCCTCTTCCTGGATTCTAAGGAGTTTGGGATGACTTGTATGACTGTGTCTATGTAGGTTGCTATATAAAAAGGCAGCAAAATTCTCTCCCTCCCTCTTTGGATTGTAAAGCACTCAGGAATACAGTCTGTATGAAAGGTGCTATATAAATCAACATTTATTTTCACACAAGCCACAGGCCCAGATCTTTCTTCTCTAAACTGCCAATCAACTGTGTAAAGACTCATGCTGCACAGCCTTTTAGATGTGTACCACATCTGTGCCTGTCTGAAATATATACCTACTGTGCAAGCAACGATGATTGTGTTTGTATGGCAGTTACTAAAAGGTGGTAACCAATCCCAACTTATATCAATCGCTCCAGGTGTTCCCTCCTACAAGGCAAGGCATGCCAAACCTCTCATGCTTCTGAACCCACTGAACAGAGTTCATGAGACTAGTGGAGGCAAAGCGCATTTGTTATAACCCCCCCAACCCCAGTACTCCCTATCAGATTAGGATCCAACTAACCTGGGAGTGATGATGACAAATCCCTGGTCCAAGCTCTGAGCTCTCCCACGGTGATGTCCTGACTCCTGTCCCAATGTTCTCTTTGTCAACAGCACAGTACACAGCAGCCAGCCACCAGTGCACTCAGGTCGCTCACGAGACTCGCTTTCTTTTTTTCTCCATCAGACTTGTACGTGGACGAGTGTAGTGCCCCAAAGTTTGCCAGGCAAGCATAGCAAAGAGGATTCAGGGAGGGAAAGGCTTAACTCCCCACCAACCTCATGCACAGTCAGCTGGCTTATTGACTACACTGGCTGGCTGACCATTTCCTGTCTCTATCCCCTCCCCCTCCCCTCCCCTCCTGGAGCCTTCTGGTGCTAGATCCTTTGTCTTGGCCAGGCCAGGTCTCCAGCTAGTGCCTAAAGGGGGCCAAAATCAGTCAAATGGGCTGATATTAGCACTAGATACCCAATCATCTGTCCAAAACCCAGGTCCACTTCTAGGCTAGAAAGGGTCTTCCCTGCTAGCCAGTGGCAGTTCTGGACTGGGTGACTGACAGATTAGAGAGCACAGGAGTACAGATGGCTGGAGGCTTACCTGAAGCTCTGGTTCATAACTCCTGGGTGGCTGCTCCTCTATAGCCAGTGGTCTGTGGAGGTCTCCAGCAGCAGCAGCAGTCACACCTTAGCTCTGGAAAAGGACCAGCAGTCATCCTGATGGCCAGTAGCAGCCAGTTCCATAGGGTGAACTCCCTTTAGTTGTCTGCTCCCTCGGTTTGCAAATTTTGTATTGTGGTTTTCTGGGGTGCCCTGACGCTGGGTGCCTAGTAGTGCATGTAGGACAAGCATCACATTTTAGATGCAAAGTGAAGAAGGTAATGCTCACCCAGGTTCTCTTTTGTTCGAATAAAAGTATGGCTTGGCAAGTCTCTTAGTTTGCTTCCTGTTATTTTGCAGAATAAATGTGGCATGGTTTGTGTTTTTTTTAGGCTGCCATTACAGTGCCCCTGTCTCCCTTCTCCAGTATGCTGGCTGTTTTTTTTTTTTTCTCGCATTGACATTGGGTGTTGCCACACATGGGGCTGCCATTGCAGTCCCCTGCCCTTCCCCCTTTGTTTACTGCCTCTGGTGCCACTTGTTGGTTGGCAGGCTGTTGCCCTGCCCAGCTTTGTTGGAGTGGTTATTTTTTTCTCTTCATTTGTTAAATTTTTTTTCTCTTCCCCTTTGTGGGGGCTCCAGGTTGCTTCCCATCCCTTTGCGCTGGATGTGGGGTGTGGTGCACTTTTGGGGGGCTCTTTATTTTCTGCATTCAGTTTTGCCATTTTTTTGTTTATCTGTTTTGTGGACTACTCAAACCCCTTTCTTGCTCCAGTCCCCTGAGATGACCCCCAACTGTGGTCCTTCTCCTGTTGCCCCTCCCTCCTTCCAAATGAAGCTACAGCATCCATTTTGGTGGTCATTGGCAGTGGAGTTCCCTGCTAAGCTCTCTTCCCCACCTCTCTTCCACAGTAAATTAGTGTCACTGCAGTCACGGATCTGGGAGCCAAGCTGATCGCAGTCCATGTGGCATTCACTAAGAAGGAACAAGTTTGGGCAGACGGACCATAAGGTGCAGCAGCAAAGCGTGTCTGGGCACAAACCAGCACCTGAACCATTGTAGTTCTGCCCTGCCACTGTTCAGAGGCAATCAAAGCATTGGGTGGGAGCACAGCTCCCTAACCTCCACCACTAGCACCACCAACAATCACAGTGGGATCCAGAGGACCTGGGCCAGGCAAAGAAAACGAAAGTGTACTCCATGTGGTAGAGCTGTAAAGTGCTGACTCTAAGCCATGGCTTCTTTTTTTTCCTCAGCAAGCAGTGAAGCTGTGAGTCTTAAAATGTTTCAGGGCAAATGATTGGGGGGGGCTTGAGCTTACATTAGGGGGTCTTCAGCCTCCCCAAAAACAGCCTGATGATGCCACTGGTAGTGAAGAAGGTACTCACCCAGCAGGCAGCAGTAGAAAAGGTAGAAGAGAGGAGGAGGGGGTAACCAGCTACTGGCTTGTGCTAAAACATGTGCAGTGGTAAACCTCAAAGGAGGGGTGCTGAGAAAGGGTTGAAGATAATGAGTGTTCTTACCTTCAACTAGGAAAAACCTGGTCAAAACAGGAGCTATGCAGATTATGTATCTTAAAGGTATATTCTTAGCAATAACTAGCTATCAAACAACAAATTTGTTCTACTACAATGTTAACTACTAAGCAAACAACAATAACTCAGTTGTTGGTGCTGAGCTGTGCTTGTGAGAAGGTACAGATAAGCCCTTAAGCCACACTGCTTCAGACACCAAACAAATAGGAGGGGGAAGCCACACTTAACATGAGTGATCTGTCCCAGCCCAACTCCATGGACCAGGTCACAAGGCCTGTTCTGGAGAGTCAAGGCAAGTCCAGTGACCATGCCCCTCCTGACGTAGGGAGTAGCAAGTTCAGCCAGCAAATAGTAGGCAGTGGCCACCTACTGGGGAAGGGGGGGGAGAGGGAGGACTCTGTCAACCACCCATTTCACTTGTAAATCAAGCAGCAAGTAAGAACAGTATCTTTGTTAGGGGTTACAGGGGTAGCCTGCTGTGATCTGTATTACACAGTGCCCTTAGGTAGTACTTGACCCTCCCCTTATAGGTGCTATGACTGCAGCCGATCATGGGTTATGTTTAAGCAAATGAGCTCACTCCCTAGGGGTGAGATTGCGTGATTATTACACCCACTGTAGGGAAATAGTTTGTTCTCTATGCACCACAGTTACAGCAAGAGGAGAAGGGAAAAAGAAAAAGGATGTGTGGGGGGGTGAGGGGTAACAGTGCGAGTCACAACTACTCTCTCACCATCATAAGAAGGTGGCTATGTACCTTTACTAAGTGGGGGAAGTAAGGCAAAGGAGTAGCCTAATTGGGTGTGATGCCTGCAGTACACAGGCAAAGCCCAATAGGTCAGAATGCAGATCAGGAGGCAGGAGGACCCACTTCCCCTTTCCTGCGGACTAACAGGAATACAGAAACCTAACCCAATAGAAAATGTGAATAGTTCAAATGTTATACAGTTAGTTTGTCGTGTTCCTTCAAGGCATCTCCAATTTCACATATCGGATTCATCTTAACAGGATTGTAAGGCGATGTGAGGGCTTCTGAAAAAGTTTTCAGTCCAGGCTTTAGCAGGCTGGCAGTTTCTGTGGCATCTTCCTCGGTCTCTTCCATCGTAGATGCCGAATCTAGGGGAACCAAGTCATCCATAGGTGCTGCGGCTATGTCCTCAGAGTGGCCCAGCTGCCCATTCCTCTCCATTGTAGGCATATCTGTCCTTATAAGTTTTGCAGCTGGGGAGGCTATGGAATTACCCTGCACTGTGGAATTGGGGCTTCTGGAGCACTGACGCTGTCTCGCAGGCAGGGGGGTATCAGCTAGATCCAGATGCTTGGGCTTCAGGTTAGTGTTGGATACGTCGGGAGCTGTGAGAGATACAGAGGTGACCGAAGGTTGTTTAGCCTCTGTAGGAGATGGAGCCCATAGCTGCCTGTGTATGGGGGAATCCCTGTTGAGCCGACCTGTCCGTCTATAGTTGTTGTCCCCATAGGCAGCATTTCCTTTCCTATTGGTTCCCTTGTCCATCTGGCCCATTGGTTCTCAGAGGCATCTGGGAGAAGTAATTTTTGACAGCATGGTCTGCCAGTGATTCTGAATCCAGGCCTCAGCATACTGAGGTGATTCTTCAAGGAAGGATTGGTCATTTTTGGACAGATACAGTGCTGTGAGACAATTAAAACAATATTGGATTAAGTTAGCTTTCAGTACTTTTTTCAAAGGGTTATAGGCTTCATTTTGGCTGCTACTTACTGGGTAAAGTCCCTGTAAAAAGAGATGGTGTTACCTCTGCATACCAACTCTCCGATGTCCCTTGTAGCCCTAAGTAGGCGCTACTTGACTGAAAAGCATAGCAGGTAGGCAATTATAGTCCGTGGGCCTTTGATATTGTTTGGGTTACCAAAAACCCGATGTGCATGTTCCATACCCACTGGCTCTTTCTAACAGTCGTCTAATAACTGCAGGATATACTCATTCAGGAATCTTTCCATGTTTGGGCCCTCGGCCCCCTCCAGCACCCCAAGGACCCAAATATTATTTCTCCTACTGCGATTTTCCTGGTCCTCCGCTCTGTGCCATAATCGAGATAATTTGGCTTCATGATCCCTGAGTTTTTGCAGCACATTTATGTTCTGTCTTTCTAGTTCCTCCATTCACTGTTCGAGGATGTTCTGCTGATCCTCCAGCCTGCGGACATCAGCAACATTACCCACTAAGGAGGCGCCAATGTGGTCAACTCTTGTCAACAATGCCTCGAGCATTTTTGTAATATTGGCAAGGGCCTCCCCCACCTGAGTCTGGTCTGAAGATAAGGGGATGGCCCGACCAGGTGCTCCCTCATTTCTGGTGTCGGGAGGCTCCATCTCATCAGTGGAATTGAAGAACAGCAGGGAGATAGCACAGAATTGGTTGTTCGCTGGAAACTGGTTGATCCCCTCTTGTACAGAAAAAACCTTCAGTCGAGGCCCGGTGCGGAATGGGGGGAGGGCGGTAACGCTCTGACCAAGGAAGATACAGTATAACTCAGGAGCCGTGCTCAGACCTTTGTGGCCTAGTAGTAGAGAACAGGTCTGATATTTGCATGGTGCATCAGGTGCAGTAGAAGCATGGCTACCCCAAAGAACAACTCCAGAGTGGCGACAGAGGTGGGAAAGGTATACTCAAGCAGTAAGGTAAGCCTTCAATCCAGCATCTTGGCGGCTGATGTACAATTTATCGCCAGGCTGGGGTAAAGCGAGAGATTTAAGCTGCCAGCTTCTTCGGGTCCAAGCGACACTCCCTTGCGGCAAAGTTTTAATTCTCTATATCACTAGATGCAAGTAACACAGCTGCAGCAAAATTGAGCTGCAACACTTTGAAAATCCAACCTTTTGGGCATTGTTTGGGTCATTTAATGCCCATAACTTTTTAATTTGTGATTTATTTTACCATATTTGAGGGCTGGGGTTTTAACACACGCACACACACACACACCCCGAACATTTATTTTTTTTTTTGTCAAATTGCTGCTAAGATGGTTTGGGACACCCATATCTCATTTAAGAAACCTAAGTATCAATTTTAGGACCTAACAGTTTTCTTTCTTTCTTTTCTTTCTTTCTTTCTTTCTTTCTTTCTTTCTTTCTTTCTTAGGACTGCATTGAGGGACATTAAGGATTCACATCGTGGGACAGTGAAGAAACACACTGGGGGACTGGACATGGGCACTGGTGAGGAAGTAGGGTGATGTAGGTTCTACAGTGTGGCCAAGGGTGTTTCTTTAATTCTATAGTGGGTGGGAGGGGATACCAGTGGTAACATTGTGAACAACTTCTGCTTTCATTATAGATCAAGCAAGTATGCGGGTAAGAAGGTAGTAAGAGTGGGGGTGATGGACATCCACTGCTGGTGTTCATAAAGATCAGCAGGAAGAAGGGAGGACTACCATTGGTGGGGTAGGGAAACTGCCACTGACCTTCTAACAAAGCAACTGAGCAGGAGGGGCGGTGTACCAGTGGTATGATTGGTCACTCACCGCTGGTCTCCTAATGGATCAGATGAGCAGGAGGGGGTAAGTGGTATCAGGACTGGGCAATTGCCTCCTGTCTTCTTAGCAAGCCAGTGTGGAGGAGGAAAGTGTACTGGTGGTGGGGTTGGATACTCACCGCCAGTCTTCTTTGAGATCAGGCAAACAAGAAGGAGGTACCGTTGTCAGATTGGGCACATGCTGCTGGTTGTCTTTGAGATGGGGTGTGAGCAAGGGTACTGGTGGTATGGTTAGGCATCCATATAGCCTATGGGCACTGGGAGCTTACCAGTGGCAGGTTTTGGCATCCATCAAAAGTTTTCTTAGAGTCTTCTTAGAGACAGGAGGTCTGTTTCTGCTGGCAGATTTGTATGTTCATATGTTCAAATGAAAGGGCAGCAGAGGAAGTACCAGTGGCACATTTGGGCACCCTGTTGCTAGAAAATACACCAGGCTAACCAATATTCTATAATGAAAATAAGTGTAATAACTTCCTCATTGAGATTGGCATTCAAAATGACCAAATTTCAAAATACAGAAAGAAGGACACCCCTGAGATCACTGGAATTAGTAATTTCTTGTGTATTTCTTCATTTGTCCACCACAAAATTTGATGCCTTCCTGCAAAACTTAGTCATGAGAGGTGGTTCATTTTGTAGTTAGTGATTCCATAATCAAAAACTTATAAAGAATTAGTTGGTGCTAATGTGCTACCTGAACATTGAGTGCCAGAAGCCAGGTCTTGGTAGATCTCCTGCAAGAAAGCTCTATGGCCCAGCATATAGAGGGAAGCACAGAAAAAGAGAGGTTCAATGTGTGTATGCAACTTAATGATGAGTATATGTTTGGGCAACTTCATTGATAGACGGATAGTATTTGAATGCTTATGTTGTTGACTGTGATAAATAGATACTTCGATCTTTTGTACTCTCTGTCCATGGGGAACTACCACACTAATGGGTACTGTGAAGGCAAAGGAACCCTCTTGAGGAGGGTTCCACCCCTAGAGGTGCTGCAGGAATATAATTTATTTCGATTTAAGGTACATTAAGAAAGAGCCCCCAGGGAGAGAGGCGTGCCACTGGAGGAGGAGGGGAGGATGGTGGGAAAAAGAAAAAAAACACATTTGAATGAGACTGCAGGAAGCTGGCTTAAATAGCACAGGCAGGGGCCATGGCCGGTTGCTACCACCCATTGAACTGCAGTCACAGCCTTTGATTTCAATATGTGTGCACAACTTAGTGATGAGTATATGCTTGGACAACTTCATTGATAGACTGATAGTATTTGAATGCTTATCTTGTTAACTATAATAAATACATACTTTGACCTTTCACACTCTCTGTCCCATGTGGAACTACCACCCTGTCTGGGTACCGTGAAGGCAAAGGAACCTTCTTGAGGAGGGTTCCACACCTAGAGGTACCACGGGAAGATAATTCCTTTAGGCTAAAGGTACCTTAGGAAGGAGTCTCCAAAACAGTTGAGCAGCAAATAGTGAATGCAGAAACAGGATGAGCATGGAATTAACAGAGTACTGATAACACACAACAGACATAGGAGGATTGCGCAATGACTGACGGTTTCGGTATTGATAGCAGAAAGGGCATGACTTCCATAAGGAGAGAGGGAACAGCAAAGTAAAAAGAAGGGCACCATCCAACCCCGACTCAAAAGCATAAACCTACCTGGGTCAAAATGTACTAAAATAAATCTACTACTTGAGGGATTACCTAACCTTTACGACATTTGGCACGTAGGAGACGGAAAAAAAAACCTATGAGGGGGAACCTCTGGGGATCCAAGACCTTGCTTGCCTTCTCTCCAGGTTTGTAATGAATTAATGATGGCTCACTACTGCAATTTATTGACCCAATTCAGGGTAGATTTTCAGAGAGGGCTCTCACTCTATCCCTCTAATGGGAAAGCCATGAGGTGCTGCAAACAGAGGCCTCTGTAGATAAAGGGGAACGCTGCTGGGGATCACCCCTCCTGGGGTGAGGAGGAGAGCACTGGCCACTGAAAGGCACTCACCTGTCCTCTAAGTGAAGCCTAGGGGGAGAAGCCAAACCCAGTAGGGGTAAGGCCAAGCCCTGGAGGGAGACAAATAAGAGGGTTCAACAGTCTTCACCCTTGATGGGGAGGAAGAACAAGGGAGGGTACAGAATGGACACCAGTTGTACCATAGGCAGCTATAGGAAGAATTGGTTTTGAAGGTGCTGCTGACACTGTCAGCTGCTAAAGGAGCCCCTGGGACTTGAAGGTCCTACCCTCTGGCAGCTGAAGTCTTAAATGCTGCATCAAGAGGTGCTGAACAGCCAAAGACTTCCCCCAGAGCGGAGTACCTTCTCACCCTAATGGTAGAACCCCCTGGCGAGGGACCCACCCTCAAGGCGTGGACTTCAAGGGGGCAGAGTCATACTAGGTAGACAGAGACAGGGATGAGACTGAGAGTGCAAGACTGGGAGTGCAACTGGAGAAATTAAGAACAATAATAGACAGAATGCAGAGAACTAGGAACCCCCAAAAAGAAACAAAGCAGAGACAAATACAGGACTGGGAAGGAAAGCTAAGCAGAAATGAGGGACAAAAGCAAAACTGCAGCCAGGAGGAAAAAGCAAAATACAGACCTAAAAAAGCAGAAGCACAAGGCAGTATAATTCCCTACAAAGCACAAACTGAAGAAGGAGATAAACACAGGGGTAAGGGGGCACACAGAGCTCCAGCAGACCCTCTGGCCACAGCAAAGAAAAAATGCATCTGAACGAGACTGCAGGAAGCTGGCTAAAATAACTCAGGCGGGGGTGTTGTTAGTTGCTCTGACCCATTGAACTGCAGTCATATCCTTTGATACATTGAACCTGCCAGTGACCAGTGGAAATTGTATGGGGGAACTCTTAGTGAAGGAGCTGCTCAGAACAAGAAAACGTGCCACAGTGTGATTTGATCTCTGACTAAAAGCACAGAATACTAGGAAAATGATATTAGACATCCTGAAGACCAACTACAGTGTACAGACCAATTGAGAGTTAGAAAAAGTGGAAGTTAAATAAAACAAGGTAACAGGGGTAGCTAAGGAGTGTCTTAAAAAGATCAGGTAGAACAAGGAGAAAATGCATTCTGTAAATACAAGAAATCCCAGTCAGAGGCCAGTAGGGAGGATTATCTGCAGTCTGCAAAAGAGATTAGAAAGGTACTAAGAATGGCAAAAGCATCTTTGAAACCCAGGATAGCAGAAGGGTGAAGACTAACAATAAGGCATTTTCAGCTAAATAAGGGAGCGGGGAAAGGAAAAAGAAATGTAAAAATGTAAGATTAAGCCTGAAAAGGGGAGACTCATGGATTGAACTCAACAACTAGGAAGCCAAAATCCTGAGCTAATACTTTTGCTCAGTTTTTACGGTGGGAAAAAAACTGCCCTCTTCCAGACTGCAGCTTGAAGGCTGCAGAACTGGCATGGACCATGGAACCATTTCAAAGGGCAGAGTGCTAGTGGTGCTATATTATCAGAAGTGGACAAGTCACCTATAGTAGTCTGGATGGACTACACATCTGGATGCTAAAGGAACTCACTCACGCACTATCAGAACCAGTGGCAGAGAAAGACAATGTTACTAGCGCTCAAAGTCATTGCAGTGGGTGCACTCAAAGAACAGCACAGTAGAAACACACATCAAGACTCACCCCATTGGTAACACCCTATATAGGTGAGTATTATTGAGCGACTCAATATGAACGACTAAATAATACCGCTCCCATGCAGAACGAGTAGGGAAAAAGAGCACTGAATAGGTTTAGCGAGTGTAGTGCTGAAGGATTCATGCTACACTCACGAGACAGGGGATGAAAAGAATTATTGGGCCAAACCATGCTGAGTTGGCTGTGTGGTATAGAGGCTTGAGCCATTGCCTCTGGAACCTGTGGTGCTGGGTTCGGATCTGGGTGCAGGTAAAAGTTTTGCTTCCAGAGGGAGTTTCTATTTTTGCCTAAGTCCACTCCCCCTTCCCCTGGAGTTGAGAATCATTATTTTGGAGGGTGGGGGGGCTTGTCCCCCTCCACAGGGGGGTGGGGGGAAAAGCCCCCCCGCAAAAAAAAAAATAAGCATTTAATTTCAGAGGACCGTTGCTGTTTGCAGCGGTCTCTCTAAATCCAAGTCACCCTTTTGACGTGTGCAGTTTTGCATTGCTCTTTGTGAGCGGTGTGATAAGGGACTTGCCCTTACCACATAAATCCACTCCATTTGAAATTGAAATGCAAACACAGAATTGCAGTGGAAGGAACTCGTGTTTGTTCCATAACTGTGGTAATGGACCTATTGACACACTTGTAGAATCAATGGGAGTTCCTTCCACTGTAGTTTTGTGTTTGTAGAACCAGTGTCAGACTTGTTTAACTGTTCCTGGATAAAGGAGAGGTCCCTGGTGACTTGAGGATGGTATACATCATCGCCTGCATAACAGGGAAGATATGGGGATCTAATGAATTACAAGCCTGTTAGCATGATATCTACCTTTGGTAAGCTACTTGAGTCCATCATGGATGAGAGGCTGGTAGAATTCCTGGAGGCACAATGGTTCAAAGACCCAAGTCAGCATGGATTTATAAGAGGAAGATTTGTCAGACAAACCTTACTGAATTGTTCAATGGGGTGTTGCAGGAACTGAGCAGAATGGCCTTTGATGTCTGGTACACAGACTTCTGTAAGGCTTTTGATTTGGCATCAACAATTGGTTTGTAAGAAAACTGAGGTGTAGGTGTAGGTGACAAGTGACTAAAAGGGTGGGCAACTGACATAGGGAGAAAACTCACATAGTGTTTATTCATGGGGTTAGGTCATGAGTGAGGAGGGTCAAGAGTGGTGTGCTATATGGGTCAGTTCTCAGTCTTGTACTTTTTAACATGTTAATATGTAATATTGAGGAAGACACATGGGCAGGATGTTACTGTTTGCTGAGAACACCGAAATACTGCATGTGACATAGTGGATAATGATGAAGGCATCCAGGACTGAAGGAAAACCTTGTTAAATTGGAGAACTGGGCTGAGGTCTGGCAGCTAAGATTAAATGTAAAAAAGTGTAGGGTCATACACATTGGAAGAAAAAACCCTGGCAACTGAATGGTGGGCGTGCACCTGGAATGCACAAAGGAAGAGAGAGAGAGAGAGAGAGAGACCTTTGAGTCATAAACAGTGACATCTTGAAGAACTCTGCACAATACAAAAATGTGTACAGCAAGGCAAACAGGATATTTGGATGAATATGAAGGGTTTTCTTGAGCAGAAGAAGGGAAGTAATCCTGCCATTTTACACATCACTGGTCAGGTTTCTCTTGGGACACTGTGCCCAGTTCTGGAGTCCACACCTGAAGAAGAACACAGACTGCCTATAGGCAATTCAGAGAAGACCGACTAAGATAAACCATGGCCAACAGGGACGATCCTAAGAGGAAAGGTTGAAAGACCTTAACATGTACTCTCTGGAAACTAAAAGAGAAAGGGGGCATGACTGAGATTTTCAAGTATCTAAAAGCCATCAACAGACTGTACAGCCAGGGGCTATTTGGAACCTCAAGAGAGGAAACATCACAAAGGGATGCAGTCTGAAGCTGAAGGGAAGCAAATTCAGAACAGACATGAGGAAACACTCCACAGAAAAAGTGGTGAATAAACATAGAAACATAGAATTTGACAGCAGATAAGGACCGCTTGGCCCACCCAGTCTGCCCATTTCCCTACCTAATGGATAAGCTGCAGATCCTAGTTAACCAGCAGCCTACTTCTTCCTACCCCCACCCCCTAGAATTGCCTTATGACTGTCCCATGCATGCTTGAATTCCACCACTGTTTTTGACTCCACAACCTCCTCCGGAAGGCTGTTCCATGCATCCACAACCCTCTCTGTAAAAAAATACTTCCTTAAATTACCTCTGAGCCACCCCCATCTTCAAATTGTGCCCCCTTGTTCTTGCACATCTCTTTTTTTGAAAGATGCTACCCTCTTGGACTTTGTGGATTCCCTTGAGGTACTTGAAAGTTTCTATCATGTCCCCCCCCCCTTTCCTCGAGGCTATACATATTAAGCTCCTTAAATAAATTGAATCAACTGCCACATGGGCTGGTTAGTTTGCAGAGAGTGAACTGATCAAGCTCAGTTAGGACAGACATATGGTACTTGGGAGAAACTGGAAAGGAACATGGGGTGGGGAGGTAAGAGACCGGGAGCAGAGGTAATTGTGTAATTGGATGTAATCTGGCCCTCTCTGAAAGTATATTTCTAAAATGCATGCTATCTGTGTTTTGTGTTACTTATGCAGTGAGCACTGCTGATGAGTGTATCTTCTCAAGCAGACTGCTGGGGTGCAAGCAGTATATCAAGCAACAGCAGCTTGTCATCTTAGAAATTGGACAAATGAGATGAAGGGTGCCAGAAGAAGAGTTAGACATCCACTAAAAGCCTTCTTAGAGATCAGGTGGGTGGGAAGGGGAGTTCTGGTGGCAGGGTTGGGCATCCATTCTCAGTCTTAGTTAATGAATGGGTGGAAGGGGGGGTACCAGAGGTGGGCTTGGACACCCACTGCTGGTCTAATTAGAGATCAGGCAGGAGCAGCTACCAGCAGCAGGTTGAACACCAACCACTTGTCTTCTTAGGGATGTGGGTGGAGAAGAGTACTGGCAGTGTGGTTGAATGCCAGTGGTTGGTCTTATTAAAGATCAGGAGAGCAGGAGAGGGTACCAGCACTGAGGTTGGGAACTTGACACTTTTTAACAATTTTGGCAAGGATGACCATCAGTGGTAATGGTCTTCCAACTGCCAGAGAAACATGGGATGATCTGATGATGCAGTGCAAGAAAGCAGCAGTAAAGACAAACAAGATGCTGGACTGCATATCTAGGGGGATCAGTAGTAGGAGAGATGAGGTTATACAGCCCTTGTACAGGTCACTGGTAAGGCCTCATCTAGAGTATGTGTTTCAGTACTGGTGCCCACACCTCATAAAGGACAGTAACCTGCTGGAGAAGATCCAGAGGAGGGCTATAAAATGATAGTGGGTCAGCAGGGTAAGGCATATGAGGAGAGGTTGAGGGCACTGAACATGTACTCCCTGGAAGACAGAAGAGAGAGAGAGAGAGAAAGGACATGATTGGGACCTTCAAGTACTTGAAAGGGATAAATAAGCTGGATAAGGAGAGTCTATTTGCACTGAGTGGCAACCATAACACAAGGGGGCACAGTGTTAAGTTGGAGGGTGGGAGATTTAGGAGGGAGGTCAGGAAGCACTTCTTCACAGTTAGGGTAGTGGACACTTGGAATGCACTGCCAGAAGAGGTGATCTTATTAACGACAGTGGTCAGCTTTAAGAGAGTCTGGGATAGGCATAGTGGGAAGGTAAGGATCATGGGTAGGGAGGATGGGAGGTGTCAGAAGGGAAGGCAGGGACAGTAGCTCAAGCTGTGTACCCTGCAATACGAGCAGACTAGATAGACCAAATGGCCTTCTTCTGCTGGCTTCTTCGTATGTTCAAATGGATCTCTACAATGGCAATGTACAGAAATCAGAGGTGGTAATTTTCATGAATTAAAGCTACATAAAAATGGCAGTTTTGAGTCACAAAACTGTTTCACTCTCACAAAATTGATAGATATGAGTTTCACAAAAATCCACTTTATGAAAATGACTTTGAAGAAACATACTGCACATGCATAAAAATGGTTCTTAATTTTCTAAATAATTTAAAAAAGTACATGATTAAGTAAAACAAGTTATCTAAGAATTATCCTTAGATTAAACCTGCAAACTTGAATTTTCAGGTTAAAACTCTCAGTAACGTTTTATGCTATCGCTTGAGCAAGATATATAGGATAGTGGATGGCCGCCCATCCACAACAAGGCTGTGTTTCCCTCGAGGGAGCTGATGACATCATCGAGACCTCGGAGCGGCCTCGAGAGTCTCTGATGTCATCAACTCCCGAGAGGGAAACAGCCTTAGCTGTGGATGGGTGACCATCCACTGTTTTATATAGTATATGGCTTAGGGCTTATTGTTGATGAACATTTTTTTGTTTCCATTGCTGGCTTGTTTTACCATCATGTTTCTCACTCGAGCATCTTCCCACTCCCACTCCCTTCAAATTTGTCCTGCTCTTGCTGCCACTCGCTCCTGCTTCTCCCTGCTCCCGCTGATGCTTGTTTCGCTTGTTGACGCTTCTGCTCCCTCCAGTACCCCCATTAGTACTTTTTAAAATAAAAAAATCACTTTTGTGACACAGAGCGATGGTAGCTCATCGTGTCAAAATGGGCAAAGTCCTCTACTTGCCGCTCGCTAAACTGCCGCCACCATGTTTCCAGTATTTTTTATGTTGAGCTTGTTGGTATGAGCCAATCAGAAGGCAGTTCAAAGCTAAAAGCTGTTGTACTATCGTTCTGACATCACCTCGATAGTACAACAATTTTTTTGAACTCTGAACTGCCCTACAACAACATTTAGAAAGCCACCAGTTTTCATCAACAATAAACATAGAATTTGACAGCAGATAAGGACCGCTTGGTCCACCCAGTCTGCCCATTTCCCTACCTGATGGATAAGCTGCAGATCCTAGTTAACCAGCAGCCTACTTCTTCCTACCCCCAACCCCTAGAATTGTCTTATGACTGTCCCATGCATGCTTGAATTCCACCACTGTTTTTGACTCCACAACCTCCTCCGGAAGGCTGTTCCATGCATCCACAACCCTCTCTGTGAAAAAATACTTCCTTAAATTACCTCTGAGCCACCTCCCCATCTTCAAATTGTGCCCCCTTGTTCTTGCACATCTCTTTTTTTGAAAGATGCTACCCTCTTGGACTTTGTGGATTCCCTTGAGGTACTTGAAAGTTTCTATCATGTCCCCCCTCTCCCTCCTTTCCTCGAGGCTATACATATTAAGCTCCTTAAGTCTCTCTTCATATGTCTTCCAGTGCAGACCATGCAACATTTTAGTTGCCCTCCTCTGGACAGCTTCCATCCTGTCTATGTCTTTGCGGAGATTGGGTCTCCAGAACTGCACGCAATACTCCAGATGGGGTCTCACTAGCTGTCTGTACAGAGGGATAACAACTTCCTGTTTACTACTGGTGATGCCTCTCCCTATGCATCCCAGTATCCCCCAGCCCTCCTTGCTGCCCTCTCACATTGCTTGCCTACCTTTAGGTCATCTGATATGACTACCCCCAGGTCCCTTTCCATTTTTGTTGTTGTTAGTATCTCACCCCCCACTGTGTACTCTTCCCCTGGGTTTTTGTTTCCAGGTGCATTACCTTGCACTTCTTAGCATTTAATCTAAGCTGCCATACATTTGACCATTCCTCTAACCTTGCCAAGTCCCTTCTCATCCTTTCCACTCCACCTTGTGCATCAACTCTGTTGCAGATCTTTGTGTCATCTGCAAAGAGACATACTTTCTTCAGTCCCTCTGCAATGTAGCTATAAAGACATTGAAGAGGCAGTCTAATACTGAACCTGCGGTACCCCACTACTAATCCCCCTTTTTCAGAGTGGACTCCATTTACTATTACTCTCTGTGTCCTATTCTCCAGCCAATTCTTTACCCAGGCTGTCATCTTGGGACCCACTCCCAGGCTGGCTAACTTATATATTAATCTTGTGTGGGACTGTGTCAAATGCCTTGCTAAAGTCTAGGTAGGCCATGTCCACAGCCCCTCCCTGATCAACTACTTTGGTCACCCAGTCAAAGAAATCTATCAGATTTGTCTGGCATGACCTTCCCACTGTGAATCCATGCTGCCTTGGGTCCTGTGCCCCTCTAGCCTCTAGATGCTCAACAATTCTTTCCTTCAGAAGTGATTCCATCATTTTCCCTACCACTGAGGTTAAACTAACAGGTCTATAGTTTCCTGCTTCTGCCTTGTTCCCACTTTTGTGAAGGGGAATCACATCTGCCCTCCTCCAGTCCTTGGGTACCACCCCATCCTCACATGATTTGTTAAAGAGGGTAGTCAGTAGTGTCACTAGTTCTACCCTTAGTTCTTTTAGAATTCTGGGATGAATCCCATCAGGCCCCATTGCTTGTCCACCTTCAGTTTTAAGAGTTCTTTTCAGAACCCTTTCTTCTGTAAATGGGCTGGAATCAACTTCTGTATCCAGAGTGTTTCTACTGTTTGTTTTAGGTACCTCCCCCTCTTCCTTTGTAAATACTGAGCAAAAATATTTGTTTAGTATCTCTGCCTTTTCACAGTCACCCTCTGCCCACCCTCCCTCCCTTTATTAAGCCTCACTATCCCTCCCTTGGTCTTCCTTCGCTCCCTGATGTACCTATAAAAGGTTTTATCTCCCTTCTTAACTGAGTTGGCTATCTTTTCCTCGGTTTGGGCCTTTGCTGTTCTGACTGTCTTCCCAGCTTCCTTTTGCTTTAACTGATACAGTTCTCTGTCCTGTTCCTTCTGTGATTCCTTGTACTTCCTGAATGCTTTCTTTTTCTCTTGAACCTTCACTGCCACTTCCTTTGAGAACCATAGTGGTTTCTCATCTCATTTCATTTTGTTTATTTGCTTTACATAAAGGCTTGTTACCTCTGTGATGGCAGTTTTTATTATTCCTCATTGTTATTCCACCCCTCCTTCCTGCCCATTTGCTAGTGCATTCCTTAGGAACTCACCCATTTTGACAAAGTCAGCCCTCCTAAAATCCAATACCTTTGTCTTTGTATGGCTTGACTCTATTGCTGTGTTTATTGTGAACCATACTGTTCGATGGTTGCTAGTTCCCAGATGGCTACCCACTTCTACATCTGTGATCCTCTCTTCATCTCCATTTGAGAGAACCAGGTCTAAGATTGCTCCCTCTCGAGTGGGCTCCAATACTAGTTGTCTAAGGCATGCCCCCTGTAGGGCATCTAGAATATAACATCATCAACAATAAGCCCTAACCATATACTATAGAGGTATTACTTTCCATATTTTATTGTGTTTTCAACCTTCTAGAACTTTTAAACCACAGAAAAGACCATTGCCAAATGTAATGGATTTAAAGATATTCTACCTGACTCTGACAATGCCAAATGTCAGGCTATTCTGACCAGGGGAGACTGCATTTTTAAGATGCAGAAATTTTGGTTTAACTTTTAACTGCCTTCTCAACTCTACTACACAGACACTACCACAACTATGTAATATATTATGGAACAGACTGACAAAGAACATGCAAGTGATCTTCAGGTGATAAGAGATGGGATCACAACTTAAGAGTAGATCTTATCTTAATGTTCCTTACTCATAAAGAAAAATAAAATGTCACATTCATGTGTAAAAGTTTTTCTTTCCCCCAATTCTACCCTATGTACTTAAAGTGGGTTCTTTGTATATTTTGCCATATTCTGATGAAGAGCTCTGTGTAGATGAAAAGCTTAATTCTGCAAATCTCTTGTTAGTTGAATAGAAGGTATCAAATCACCCACTTTGTTCATCTGTTTGTACAAGGAGTAAATCATACATTTTCAGTAAGGCTATTATGTATTTCATATACAAGGTACTGTATTTGCAATGATCCCCACTTCATATATGCAGTTCACTTCCATAAGTGAGGAGATGTGACCATAACTCACAACTGACAAAGCCATACTATTAGAGGTCAACAATAAGTACTGTATTAATTCAACATTAATAAACATGCTATTTTGTATTTTGATATGTAATAGCCATTTATCTCAACTTTGGACATGTCATTAACAACAATAAACAATTCATATGGAGGAACATTCCTTCACGTAAGTTTTTCCTCCATACAGTATATCTAACTATGTCTATGTGTTTTAGAGTCAGTACAGTATGTGTAACATTCATTTATTTAAAATTAGTAGCCAGGAGAGGCACACTGAGCCATGGCTCATTTCCAAGTGCAAGCTGTGGAAAGAGAAGGGGAGAAGTAAAACATTAAGAACATATGTTAAGTGCAGTGCATACAAAATGGCAAAACATTTCACATGGACGACAAAAGAATTTGCACACAAATCATCTGTGCAAATTGGGCAAAATCAAAGTGCAATGTGCTAGAGTGAAGGGAGGCTGAGCTGGTGCTGAAAGTAGGAGTCAAAACAGGTTGATAAACTTACACAGGTTGCTGGAACTATGAAGGTAAGGGGTAGGGAGATGTAAGGGGTGATCAAAAGACAAACAAGGAAAAGGAATGATTCAGGAAGAGGGTTGGCAGGAGCAAGGGGAAGAGGGATGAGTTTCAGCTGGCATCTAATGGATTAATGGGGAAGAGATGAATGGAGGAGGGTAGCTGGTTCAAGAAGGAGGGGAGGCAGTATGAGAAAGCAGATTTCCCAGCTGAAGAGTGTGGGTGGGGAAGGAAGAATGTGCCTGGACCTCTTGAGTGCAGGGAGGAGGAGAAGGAAGAGGGGATGGGGAGAAAAGATGGGATAAGTATGAGGAGAGGAACCCAAGCCAGTCTGTAGAGTTGACAGAAGCACAGTGGAACTGGTGACATGAGGGGAGAGGGAGGATGGATAGGGAGGAGTTAAGGAAGCAGTGTTGAGTACAAAAGGGTGAGTTTGTAGCAAAGCAGCAGAAGGCATTGTGTACAGTTATCCAGTCTGGCAAGAACGGTAGATGGGACAGTTCCATAAACCTGCATATTGGAAATAACAACCATTTTGTTGACCAGCTCCCGGTGGACCTGGGAAGAAAGGCAATCCTTACAGCAGTACAAGGCATGGAACTTGGGGTGGAATTTGGCATGGATGACATCAATGTGGGCAGAGGTGTCAAGCCTGCTATCTAGACACACAGGGGGGGTACTTAAAAGTTGGGACTACTTCAAGCTGTGTGCCATCCAACATGGAGAAGATGGGGAGGGAGGTGAGTAGGGCCAGCTTCTTGCTGGTATGAAAGGTCAAATACACATTGATTTTTTGAGTTGACCCAAAGTTGGTTAGACTGGAACCAGTGCAGAGCACTGTGAAAGTTTTGCTGAAGTGAAACTTGCAGATGTGCAGTCAAGGAACCGGAGTTGCAGAGCTGAGTCATCTGCATAAGTGTGAATATACAAGTTGGCAGAGGTGGAGGGGGGAGGCCATTTAGGAAGATGAAGAAGAGGACTGGACCCAGAATTAGCTCTGGGAGAAATTTATCTTCCAGTAGCAGAATTCTAGTGAAATGCTGATTTCGCTTCCAGGACATTTTGTGAAACTTTCATGAAAATTTCATGAAATGTTACCGAAATTGTGATTTCAGTTATTTCCATCTAATTTAAAAAATGTTTGTCCAAAGTATTATATATTTAGAATTTTGACTTCGCTTATATCCCCACAGATTTGTACCAAGTTTTAGATTTTTATCTTTAAAGATGAGTGAGTTATGAGCCTCCAAACATTTGATCATTTTTAAATTATGGTTAACAACTACATACACTAAAGGTGCTTGCTCAGATTGTACCATATTTGGTACAGTGACTTTACCAATACCTGTACATATGTGTGCTATGTTTCAGATCTCTAGCTTTAAAGGTGACTGAGTTATAGGCCTTTATACTTTCAGAAAATGTAAAATTACATTTTGCAGTTATGTAATTTGCTGAATTTTAAGCCCCTGTAAGTGCAAAGGTAAAGAACAGAAAATCACCAATGTTGTTAGGCTGATTGACCCTAAACATTTGGATTCAAGGCAACCCCAATGGCTAAGCATCAGAGCGACATGCTGCCATGCTAATGACCCGAGTTCAGAAGTGAGCCCGGGAAGTTGTGTGGGAGGCAGGTCATGGCAAAAACTTACAATTTACATAACCAGTGCTTCTCTATTTAGCAGTTTATATGACTCTTCCAAGAAAGCATGCATCTAAGTTTTCAATTTTCTAGCTCCAAAGGTAGCTAAATTGCAAGCATAGAAATATTTTCAGAAATGTTCACATGAATATTAAATTGCCAGACTTTGAGCTCCTATGCCTTCTTCACCCTTTATCCAAATGTTATGAAACTTACAGCACCTTTCAGGCCCATACCTGATTATATGTATGCCAAATTTCAGATGTCTGGCTGCAACAGGGATCAAGATATGGCCAATTAAATAATTTTGGAAAATTCCAAAACAAATTCATGACATTTTGCAAAATTTCCTGGAATTTTGTGAAAAATCCATGAATTTGGAATTTGCTAATGTCACTTAGCTCTACAAAGAATGGGGCCCTGTAGGACCCCTGCCTGGATAGTAATGGGTGGGAAGATGGCACCTCCTACCTGTACCAACTTTTGACAATCCAAGAGGTAGGAATGGAACCAATCAACAGCAGGTGCTGATAGGGCAGCAGAGCTCATCTTATCCAGGAGGAATGAATAGGATACTGAATCAAAGGCATTGTCCAGATTGATAAACATGGTAGCTATGATGTTCCCTTGAACCACTGCTGAGAAGGTGAAGTCAGTGACCCTAACTAAGCAGGAAATCATGGAATGATCCTTCCTATGGCCAGACTGGAAGAGGAAGAGGAAGCTGGAGGAGTGGAGGAAGTCTTCAATCCATGAGTTGACCAGCTTCTCCTGCAGATTCACAAGAGAAGGGTTGAGGAAGATAGGATGGAAGTTACCAGGAGTGGGGAGCTCACACCTTTATGGATGGGGAGAACCTTGGCAATCTTCCAAGACTGAGGGACAGTGCAAAGGGGGAAGGAGAAATTTAGGTGATGAGTAAGTGGAGAGGCAATGGCAAGAGCTGACAGGTGGAGAAGATTAGTGTCCAAGCCATCTGGGCTAGATTTGTAAGGGAACAAAGAGTGAACAGGGTCTCCTGAGGAGTGATGAGGAGAATCAACCCCCAGGGGAATGAGATAAGGAGGAGGAAGGAGAAGGGAGTAGTGGAGTTGAGCCTTAGGAGGGAGGTAGGAAGGGGAGAGCACAAGTGGTGAAAACTCATTGAATGGAGGGTCAGACACTGGTGTGTCATTTAACATAAGGGCAGGGGGAGAGGATTGGCCTGGTGGGATCAAAAAGGGAATGAATGACCTTCCATAATTTGGCTGGGAAATTAATATAATTATAGAGGTTGGCCCTGAAGTAGAGGGACTTGGTGGTATGAATGGCCTTAGTGCAAAATTTCCTTAGTGTCTTATAGGAGAGGCGGTCTGACAGAAGGTGAGATAATTTATACATGGCCCAGGCTTCATAATGGGTCTTGCAAAAGTCTAAATAAATTAATGTGATTCAGGGGTGGTGAGAGTCTTTACCCCTGGATTTCTCCATGGGGGTGTGTTTGGCTCAGAGTCCAGGAGTACATGGTTTGATGAGTGTGGATTGAGTCTGGTAGGTTCTGTGATGAGCTGTGAAAGGTTAAGGGACTCAGTCCTGTGGGTGGTTGGTCTGCAGATCAGAGAAAGCCAATTATTGTTAAGATCACCTAGGAGGATAAGCTTACCAGCAGAGGAGTGTGAGAAGAGAGTGAAGACTGAGTCCATCAGAGATGAGGGGAAAGTTTTAGTGAGGCATAGAAAACACCAATAAAATTGGGTAGTGAGAAGGGAAAGGAGTTCTTAGCTAGCAGAAACTCATGGAAGGAGGGTGCCACTTCCCTGAGAGTGATGGTGCAGGAAAGGTTCTGACAGACATACAGGGTAACACCACCCATTTGTTTATACTGTCCTGGTTAAATAGGTGGTAGTCTGGAATGGCCAAGCTGGAATCAGGAATCCTGGAAGAGCATGAGGATTCTGTGATATAGAGGCGGTCTGGAAAGTGATGAGAGACCCATATACTATAGTGAGGAGATATAGTTTAGGGAGGCGACTTCTGATAATGATTTGGAAAACCTTAAGACCTCAAGAAACAGAGGGGATAGAGGGACTATGGTTGAGTTCAACATTACCAGCAAGAAGAAACAGCAGAGTAAAAAGTCAATGAATGGAGTAGGACTTATGTCCCGTTGGCTAGGGATTGGGGAGGAAGGGGGATAAATGGGGAAGGAACAGGGTGGAACAATGGGGAAACTTCAGCTTAAGGGAGTGGGAAGGAAGGAGACTAGGACGGATGGGAAAAGAGGGGAGGCAGGATGAAGAGAAGGGGAAGGATGGGTGAAAGGAGGAAGGACAGATGAGGATGGAGGGTGGTAAGGTGGTAGGAGGAGAGGGAGTGGGGAAGGAAAGGTAGAAGCAAAAAGCAGAGGAGCAGAGCAGGCAGCATGGTAAGCAGGTAGATTAAGAACTAAAATGAGCAACTTTTTCATATAATAGCAAAACTGCAAGTACACAGGCAACCATAGATTATCATGCATTTAAAAGTATCAGGCAAATGGTACTGAAACTGTGCTGTTCTGGCTTAACAGAGATAATGGTGAAACCGAACTTGGTAGCGGTGTAACAACTACAATTACCTGAGTTTAGTAAGGTATCAGAGTGAACAGCAGACAAAAGCAAACAAGGTGTGCAAATGGTGAAAGCAGTTGAGTAAGATGTATACTAAAGTATTGCTGAAACAAAAATCAATCTAGTCTATACTGTATATAATCAATCCAAATATAGTCCAGGATGGAAAGTGCAATCCAGGAAAACCATTGTACCAGAAAAGCTGAAAAGGAATGCTGCACTGAGAAGAGACAAAGAAACAGACCAGTACCAGTACCAATAAGTCCCAAGGTGTCTCAATCGGGAGGTAACTGGGAATATAGGTGCACCCTGTTACTCCAACTTAGTGACAAAAAGTGGGAAGCACTCCTTCTCCCCACTACAGCTGTAGGTAGCCCCAAATAAGACCCCCAAGTGCAATAGGCAGGTAAGTATTAGAATCAATGCTGTCAACATGCAGTGTATATGCCAGTAACAAAGCACTATGCCAACAAACACAAAAGTAGTTGAGCTACTTCAGGGAACGTGAGTCCAGATATGTAATATAATGCTTTGTCCAAGAGACCAAGAGTCAAATGATGAAAATGCAGTCAAATCCAGAGAAAATGCCGGAGCTGCTGAGGCCCAATAAGTATGTTCAAAGACACTGAACATATTACATTTCTGAAGGTGATGAACTGTGGCCCAGGATATATGCAGGATGTGAAACCCCTGTGTCAGTATCACCCAGGGTCTGTTAGCAACATAGACAAGGTGTGTGGATATGGAAACAACCAAGAAGGGTAGTAGAATGCTCTTTCAGTAGGCTGAGACACAACAACTCGAGGATGCAAGCTGGAGATTAGCCTTTGATCTATTATCTTTGAATTCACGTGGTGTTGTGATTTCCACAACTGTTAAATTCTCTCAGAGGATCATCAGAGCCAAGCCAGACAAGACTATGTATTCAGAAATAATAGCTGCAAGCAGATACTGTACAGCAATTCTCAAGTTCACAACAAAAATCATGATTCAGGAGGTTCCCAGAGATATTGCAATATAGTTTCTAAATAAATTAGTAAAAAAGTCAATATCCAACAGTGAATATTTTGTAGTAGATCTGTTCAGGAAGCTTTCCCAAATGACATAAGTAACAAACTATGGCCAGAGCCGATAGGCCTACAGCTAAGGAATAGAAACATAGAAACATAGAATTTGATGGCAGATAAGGACGGCTTGGCCCACCCAGTCTGTCCATTTCCCTACCTAATGGATAAGCTTCAGATCCTAGTTAACCAATAGCCTACTTCTTCCTACCCCCACCCACTAGAATTGCCTTATGACTGTCCCATGCATTCTTGAATTACACCACTGTTTTTGACTCCACAACCTCCTCATGAAGGCTGGTCCATGCATCCACAACCCTCTCTGTAAAAAAATACTTCCTCACATTACCTCTGAGCCATCCCCCCATATCTTCAAATTGTGCCCCCTTGTTCTTGCACACATCTTTTTCTGAAAGATGCTACCATCTTGGACTTTGTTGATTCCCTTGAGGTACTTGAAAGTTTCTATCATGTCCCCCCCTCCCTCCTTTCCGCTACGCTATACATATTAAGCTCCTTAAGTCTCTCTTCATATGTCTTCTGTTGCAGACCCTGCACCATTTTAGTTGCCTGCCTCTGGACTGCCTCCATCCTGTCTATGTCTTTGTGGAGACTGGGTCTCCAGAACTGCATGCAGTACTCCAGATGGGGTCTCACCAGCTGTCTGTACAGAGGGATGACAACTTCCTGTTTTCTACTTGTAATGCCTCTCCCTATACATCCCAGTATCTCCCCAGCCTTCATTACTGCCCTCTCACATTGCTTGCCCACCTTTAGGTCATCTGATACCACTACTCCCAGGTCACTTTTCATTTTTGTTGTTGTTAGTTTGGGGTAAAAATATTGTAAATGACCAAAGTTACAAGCGTGCATTGGCAAATTGTAAGAAAGGCTCATAAATGTATTGGTTTATAATATTTTTAATACCAAATTTTTAACATAGCCTTGTTATGACCCTGACTCATGAAGGTGGGCAGGCAAAGTGCTCAACTCCTGGCTTAAAGGTGTTTTTGTGCAGGACTGTGAAATCACATTTTGGCAAGGAATTGACAAATGACATCTGTCACATTCGTGAGGTGCTATAAAAAAATGGCTATGTTGAAAAGTTGGGGTAAAAATATTGAATATTACCAAGGTTAAAAGCCTTTGTTCCCAAAAATCATCATATGTTCATGACTTTTTTGTTTTTTAAGGTTTTTACACCAAATTACCAACATAGCCTTCTGTAACACAAATCCCTCACCAGGGACTTCAAGTTCACAGCCACAACCATGAATTTTACCAACAGGAACCTGGGAAACCTGTTTTTTACCTTTTTCTTTGCACAAGGTCAAGAAGGTCAACACAATAACTGGGTAGAGTGTCCCTTCAGAGACGGGCTGCAAACAGAGTCCAGCAGAAATAGTAGAATTACCATTTTAAATAAAACAAGCAGTCAGTGATTCTATAAAAATAGAAGCTTTACTAAAATACTACAAGTACTTACAATGGGATATATGTATGTATGGTCAGACAAAAGGATTACAATTTACTAGAAATTAAAATAAATGAAAGTTATACAAGACAGGTTGCAGACAGAAGAATCTGAGCTATTCTCACTTTAAAAACCTGTTCATTTACCTGCTGCCGTCTGAAGAAAACATTATTCCCTAAGCTGTCTTTCTTACCAGACCTCTAGCTGCAGGGTTCCAGTGCTTCAGGCGTTCCAAGTCCAAGCGAAAGAGCATTTTTACAGCACCATAATATATTTCTTACTCCTGTGGAGAGGGGTCTCATTCCCTTTGAGTAATACTTCCATGCTGGCCCAGCCCCCGTTAAGTAAGTGTGTGTGTGTGTGTCCACCCTTTTGCACCTCCTTGATAACATTATGACATGCAACTGGATCCTTTGCCCACCATGGGAACATCTCCAGGAAGGACTCCCCTCTGGGTTATTGCTTTATTGCCTCTTCCCTAGGCTTAATGTTAGCTTTCCCACAAGAACATCAGTCCCTCAACCCTGGCTGACATAAGCTTTAATATACTACTTGAGCATGTGATCTGGTAGCCATCTTGGACCTGAAGCAGATGCATATTCAGAAAATAATAAATGGATCAAAAGAATACATGACTCTGGTCACCTTTCCCATCACACCTTCTTATGACCTCATCTTATTAACAAGGACAGAGAACATTTTCAAATCATGTTCAAAAGGTGATTTCATGCAGGGACTGTAAAATCACCTTTGGGGATGTAAAAAAATGTATTGGCAAGATTTGAAAAAATACAGCTGTCACATTCTTGAGGTGCTGTAAAGATACTGTATGGCTATGTTGTAAATTTGGGGTAAAAATATTGAAAATTAGCAAATTTACGAGCTGCATACACAAAATTCTATGTGGGCTTTTTAACTTAGTTGTTTTTTTAATATTTTTGTACCAAATTTTCAACATAGCCTTCCTGTGACCCTACTTCATGATCAAGGGCAGAGAAAACTTGTAACTGGTGCCTGAAAGGTGATTTTGCACAGAAACCTTAAAATCACCATCCAGGATGTAAAAAAGACATTTTAGACAGGATTTGAAAAATGACAGCTATCACAGTGATGAGGTGCTATAAAGATATGGCTATACAAAAACCACAAAGGAGCTCGCACTAGGACGGGGTGCCATGAAAAACTAAAAGTCAAAAACACAAATCCAGGCACTCACCACCACAAAAGAACTTGGCCTTGCAACCTAAATTATGCATGTTAAACAATTACTTTATGTAGAGGGACAGCCTCAAAGATGCTATCAGCATAGCAAGTTATAATGAAACAAAAAGTTGTATGGTGTAAGAATCTACTAACTGCAGGAGCAAATAGATAGATAGATAGATAGATAGATATAGACATATAGTTTGATTAAGATGGAGGAATAGAGAAAAAATAAAATTATGTACAGGCCATGATCAAGAGCAAAGCAGAGCGTCTATTCAAAAGTAATTTATTCAGGATAACTAACAAACGCAAATAAATAAATACAATTTGGAATTTCATTATTGCAAAGTGTTTTGGCTTATTTTTATTCTTTGGTAACTGGGTAAGGCCCACTAGGCAGAAATGCCTGTTTTAAGGGGCAACCCAGGAGCACTGGGGAGGTTAAGTGACTTGCTCAGAATCACACAGTATGCAAGTGGAGGTTGTGGGAATCAAACCCATGTCTGATGGGTGTACCAAGTGCATTCACAACTCATCACTCTAACCTTTAGTCTATTCAGCAGATATTTATACATGATTTCAAATGTTTACAGTGAACCTTATGATACACACACACACACACACACACACACACACACACACACACACACATTGTATTTGTCAGGTGAAAACTAAAGATTTAAATAACCTTTACTAAATTAGACATGGCATTTGGAATGAAGCTTTTGAGAGTCAATGTCATAAATTTAAAGCACTGATGTCCACGTTTGTCTGCATTATTCTAATAGATGAAAATGGGCACAGAGGGAATATAAAACTAGCTTTCCAGCAGCCTATTGATTTTTCTGTGGCTGTGCGTGTTACATAAAACATACAATTGAAATAAATTATGTAATCAGCATGGTGACTTGACCTTACAAATTGCTTTTAATTCTTTGTCCTTGATGTCTGCAGACCAGCATCTCTGATGTGCCATTTAGCATGGTTTGTCCCTGAGTGTGGCAACAGTAAACCTCCCAGGACTCTTACTCACAAACACCCAGAGGGCCCACTTTAAAAAGCGAATGTCAACTGCTCTAATGCAGCACTGGCTTTGAGCTGTCAGACTGATTGCACAAAGGGTCAGACATGAAACTGGTACTCAAACATGAACAAGAAAAAAGAAAAGTGAAAATTGTGCTCATAAACAGAAACTGCTTTGAAAAAATCCACTTAAATTGGATTGGTGCTGCAGTATTGCTGTGCTACTGTATGTCTTAAAACACTTGAAACGTTAGATAACATTAATGTTACTTTTTACAATATATCACCTATGCATTGCTAAATATATCAGCCAAGTTGAATCCACAATGCACTGTTATGCTTCAAAATGGGTCATTTAGTGAAGGATGGAAAGATAGACTCTGGCACACCTGTACAAGTCTTTTTGTGGTTTCCTGGAAGGAAGTCACCAATGAAGAATTTCTCTGCTAAGAATATTTGAATAAACATGAAGATGGCTAAATTTAGGTGACAATAATAAACACTATAGGCATGCACATCCCAAGCCTCTCTGACATGAACTGGCTCATGCAGAGTATGAACATGCACTCATTCCTAATACAATCACAAGGCAATTTTCATGTATACTGTATGGCATTACAGCAGCTGATTATGAAAAAAGCCAGTACTCCTACCCCTTCAAAATGTGTTGCTGCTGTGCTCAGCACTATCATCAGTTGCCATTATCCACAAACTAGCAAATAATACCAGTATTTATTTTTTTACATAGAAAAGTTTATTAATTTTTCAAAATACAAAGCCATGTGAGTAACACAGAGCAGGCTGACATAAGTACATACAGTCAAAATATCAGTTCTATCAGAAATAGCAACTGTATGCTAACAATAAAAGGAGCAAGTTTCCACTGGGCAGCCTGATTAATTCCATTCATAATGCATGGATTTACTGTTGCAACCATAATAGAAGGAAGAACAAGAAAGGCATGGTGTGACAATTAAATGCCCTACTCGACCAGCCAGGAGAGAAGACAAAAAAGGGGGAGGAGCAGAGGGGGAAAGAGAAAGGTCCAAGTACAGACACCTTGAGGCCTGCTAAGAATTAGTTGCCTCTTTCTGGGGTTATAGTTCTGATTAGACACATAAATGAAGCTGGATCTTAAGAGCTGAAGTTCTGGATGGGGGGGGTGCATGGAGGAGGCAATGGGGCCATGCAGAGGGTTGAACTGAGATATGCATTCTATTTAAGGTAATAGTTAGAAAGCTGTCCCTGCTTAGCAAAAGTGAGTCTTTCCATAACGGCCAACTTAGCTAGGGCTGCATGCCATGCATAAGATGAAGGGGGTGACGCCTGCCTCCATTTCATTAATAGGAGCCATTTGGCCTCCAATAGGGCCACCAAGACCCACTCCCTTTGAGCCGGGGATACCAGGAGTAAGGAAGAGGGGTCACCGAACAGAAGCATGGGATCCAAAAGGTCAATTGATTGGCCCAGAACACTGGAGCAATCCATCATCACTGAGGACCAGAAGGGGACGAGATGCGGGCATTGCCATAGGATATGGAGAATATGGGTGGGGCTTTGCTGGCACCTCCAGCACTCTGTATGTGGGAGTATGCCCCATGAATGGAGAGCAGCCAGAGTCTGGTACCAGCAAAGAAGGATTTTAATGTGAATTAGCTGGCTCCTGGCATCCTTGTGAGTTGATTGGGCCATATGAAGGCTATGAGACCAGGCTTCTGGTGAGATGGGGTGTAGTAAGTCTTCGCCCCATGTGAGCCTGCAAGCCTCTATGGGGTCCAGCTAGGAGTCCCTCCTTGTGTGGTAGAAATGTTCAGCTAGGCCCACAGAGGTGGGTTTGAGTGCAGAGTGGCCAGCCATTGCCATTTGTGGTCTAAAGTGTATGCCAGTTTAAGAGTGTGAACTGCACTTCAAAGGTGCAGGTATCTCCAGAAGTCTTTAGCTGGTATATTATACTTTGCCCACAGCTGTTCAAAGGAGATGAGTTCCGAGGAACTGGGCATGTATAAGTCCTGGACAATGCGAATGCCACGATCCTCCCAGCTAGGCCAGTGTAGTGGTTTCTTATCCACAGCCAGATGCCAGTTATTCCAAATGCTGGCATACCTTGGGGTGAGGAATCTAGCTGATTTGGGGTGCCGGTTAGGGGCCATAAGCTGACGTCAAGCTTTCCTGGTTTCTACCGTAACAGGGGTTACCTTGTTGGATGACGAGGGAGTCTCCATCAGCAAGAGACCAGGGTGAGACCCCTGTAATACCTGAGTTTCCAGCTGCACCCTCAATCGGGGTGGAGAAGTGGAGGGGACAAACCATTTAGTGGCTTGAACCAAAAGATAAGCCAAATGGAAACCCTGTAGCCAGGGGATCCTGAGTCCCCCCCTTGACCAGTGGGTATGCAATTTGTTGAGGCTCCAGTGGGGTTTCTTACTCTTCCAGCTAAAGAGCAAGATTAGGCTGTCCAAGGAGAAAAACAGCTTGGGCAACAAGGGGATAGGGAGATTATTTTATTGAGGAGGAAGGATACCCTTGGCAGGAGGAGCATGCGAACGGCCACCATCTTGCCCTGAATGGAAAGCTTAAGCTGACACCATCGGTTTATTTCAGCTGAGAGTTGAGATAACAGGGGTGAAAAGTTACTGGTTTCCAAGTTTCTCCAGTCAAACAGGATCTTTATTCCAAGATATGAGAAGCCCTGTGGGGCCAAGGTCAGCTCAGTGCCTTGCAAGCAGTCCCTAGTGCAGGCTGTGTTTAGAGATGCTAGTGTGTATTTTCTTTGGTTGATTTGCAACCCATATAATTGAGCGAAGGCATGCAAAATCTCCAATACTTTCAAGAGGGACTCCCTAGGGTGGGAGATAATGAGCAACAGGTCATCTGTGTAGGAAGCAGACAGGTAGGGGTGCTTTCCCACCTGTACTCCTTTAATCCTATCGGTGGATAGAATTTTCCTCGTGAGTGGGTCCAGAGCCATCAAGAAGAGAAGGGGTGAGCAGGGACAGCCCTGGTGGATGCCCCTATGTAATGGAAAGGGGTGGAGATGTCTTTGTTGGTGAGAATTTTGGTCACTGGAGCACTGTATAAGGTGCTGACCCATTGCCAAACATATGGGCCAAAACCATAGAGCTGGAGGATTTCATGTAAGTAGGGCCATTCCACTGAATCAAATGCTTTTCAGAAATCTACAGCCAACGCTGCCATGGGGACTTGAGAGTGCAGAGCCAACCATTTTAGATTGAGGATTAGCATAGTGATGTTGACAGCAGATTTACCCTTGGTAAAGCCTACTTGGGATGGGTGTATGATGGAGGGGCTTACTTCCACCAACGGGTTGGCTAAGATTTTAGTCACAATCTTGGTGTCCATAAAAGGGATATGGGGCAGTAGTTGGCACAGTCTAGCGGGTCATCCGATTGTTTTGGAAGGAGAGTGACAAGAGCCTCTCTCATAGTGGGGGAAGTATGACCACAGCATGGGCCTCTTGAAGGGCCAGCAGAAGGGGGGAGGTGATCTCCTCACTTAGGAGCTGGTACAGCCCGGTAGTCATGCCGTCTGGGCCTGGTGCCTTTCCCTTGGCTAGCTGGGATAGTGCCAACTGAAGCTCTGGAGAAGTAAATGGTTTATCTAAGGCCTCCTTCATGGCCTCTGGTAAACAGGATATGTCAGAAGTGAGACGAAAGTCCTTCAACTTGGAGGTCAGCTGGACAGGATCAAGGGCAGCCCTAGATTGATACAATGTTTGGTAGAATTGTTGCATGCAGTCATTGATCCCTTTGGGATCAGAGGTCAAAGAACCAGAAGGGCCTCTGAGTGAGTGTATGTGGGAAGAGGCCTGCTGCTTCCTAAGTTGATAGGCTAAAAGCTTGCCCCCCTTGTCACCCCCATCCCAGTATGCATGCTTTGCCTGCATAAGCATACACTAAGCTTTCTGCTGGAACAGGGTGTTAATATGGTATTTCAGCCCTATGATCTCCCTAATAAGTGACTGATCTAGGGTTGTGGTCATGGAAGCTTTGAACCTAGCTTTCAACAAGGACAGCTCACCCTGCAGCTTATTAATGGTTGCCCTCCTGGCTTTATTTTTAGTAGCTGCAAATGAGATGATATGGCCACGTATCATGGCTTTAAATGCTTCCCAAACTGTTCCACCAGCCGTCTCTCCGGTAGCATTGGTGGTGAAGTAATCCTTGGCCACCTTCTATACCGTGTTACAGAAATCCAGGTCTTGTAAGACCAAGGGATTGCAACACCATCTGGTGCCAGTGTTCCCCTGCCCTGCTGGTAGGAAGGAGCATGAAACAAAAGCATGGTCTGAGATGAGACTATTGTCGATTTGGGATGAGATGATTTATTGCACCGCTGGGGAATTGGCTAACCACAAATCTATATGGCTGTACAAGAGGTGAGCTGGGGAGTAGAAAGTGTAGTCCTTCCCTTAGTGGTGGTCCCTTCTCTACACATCCACCAGACCCCATTCCTCCATCAGCTCCTGTAACACCGCATGGGCCTTAGGGTGTGTTTGTGGGGTGGGTTTGAACTTGTCCAAAAAGATGTTGGATACCAGGTTATAGTTGTCCCCTATCAGTATGGGAATGTGGAGATGGTTCAGCATGAGAGATATTATGGCTTGGTTGAGATCCAGAAAGAAATCAGGATTGTCTGCATTGGGGCCATATAAGTTAATCAACAATGCCTATCCTCCAAGAAAGGCAAATCTGGCTTCCACCCAGCGCGCCCCTGCTTGTCTGATGCCATGTCCTCTTCTACCCAAGGGCAGGATTTTCAGATTAGGAAGGCCACCCCTCTGGACTTCATGGAGGCTGAGCTATCGACAACTCTACCCACCCATGACTTCTTTAGCCATTGTACGGTCCTTGCAGTGAGGTACGTCTCTTGAATGAGTGCTATATCGGCCTGCAAGGAGTGTAGATGTTGTAATACCTTTGTGCGTTTAACAGGGTGGTTCAGGCCCTTTACATTCCATGAGATACACTTCACACCATATCCCAAGTTCAGTATTATGATCCCCGCGGAACAGACCAGAATAGAAGTACTCACCCCAGAAGCCAGGCACAGACAGACAGGACAGAGAAGAAGATAAGTTGCCTTAGGTGTTGAGATATGAAGGATCACAGCAGGGGAAAGTCTATGCCAACCAGTGAAATGTGCAACAGCAGTAATCTAGGGATTAATAACAAGAAGAACAACAGTTAACAATGGAATTAATACAGTGCAAACTTGATACTGTATACAGTAGCTTAAAGCACAAGTAGTAAACAAGACTGAAAACAGTTAATACTAGTACTGCAATTATGCAGACTTTGCTAAACTACAACTGAAACTACGCTGCAAAGGCATAAAGCCAGCAGTAACAGCTAAAGTTAAAGTAAACAGTGATTCTTTAATGGCGAGGGTGTACGCATGAGGAATACAATAAGGGGATGGCATGCAGTCGCACTGATCCACTCTCCAGTAGATAGGGGTGTTAAAGTTAGACCACAGTGGCTGCCCCGCCCCAGCTGGTCTACTAGATACACAACCGGATTGCAATGCTGGGGGAGGGGGGCCGGGTTACCCTCTGCAGAGGAGGAGGATTATACCCTGGAGATAGAGGAGGGGAACGGGGGAGGAGGTTGGGAAAAGAGAGAGATTCTCCGTCAGCTTATCCTAAGAAAATGGGATCCTAACAGTTCAATTTTTATACCTGGAGGCAGAGAATAATTAGATGAGGAGGATTAGCCCCACAGCCCAATCTTGGAATGGGACTGAACGAACCAGCTCATATCAGTGCAGGACCGGGTACTCTGAAGTGGGACATTTCTGACAGAGCCCTTACTGGGCCAGTGCACATATTTAGTGAGAAGGAGACATGGGGGGGGGGAATTTAAATGGCTTTGTACCTATTAGGGAGAATCACCCATTGCAGAGAGCATGAAAACAGGTGGGATTTAAGGCCAGAGGAAGTACAGGAGGGCGTAGTCACTCTGTGAGTGGGAGGAACAGAGAAGTCAAAACATCCATTTATATCTATTCATGCTCCCTACAAGTTGAGGGAGGTGCATCAATAGCAATACATTAGGCTAGTTGCTAAATCAATGCAGTGCCATATATCGGAGCCCCACCACCACCACCCACCCACACACCCCAGCAGTAGCAATATGCTCCCAAGAACCAATCTTTTAAACAAGCAACACAATATCTGCATAAGACCTCAGGTTGGTGGGTGGGCCACAGGAGGAAGAGTAGTTTCAGTGCTGATTAAGCCAGAAGCCGAAGCTGCAGCGAACGATTTTAGGCCTAGTCTGATCTGGAGTTGGACTTGAGCCTGCCCAGGGTCTACTGCAGCTTCTGACCAGTCAGTAGATGTCGAGACCTCCATGGGGGAGATTTCCCGGGCTATAAGTTGCAGTGTTTCCCCCTCAAGAGCTGAGTCATCCCTTGAGAGTCTTGCTGAAGGGACTGTCGAGAGATCTTCTGAAGACTGGGTCTGTCCACTTCTGGTGCACTGTCTGGGCCTCGTCGCCCGAGAGAAGGTGCATTGCTGCTCTGGTCCTTCCATCTTCCAGGGAAGGGATTGAGGTTGGGGAAGTACACTCTGATGCATGTTGGTGCCAGGCTGGGCTAAAGAGCTGGGGGATCCCTCATGGAGCGGACCAGTCCAGTCACTTAAAGTGTCTCCAGGATGTTGCTTCCCATCTCTTTGGTTCCCCCTGCAGCTGCTGTTGTCACTGGGAGCCCAGATGAGTCTGGGTTCTGTAGTCTGAAGATTTAGGCTTGGCCAGTGCTTAGAGACCCATGCTTCCACTTCCCTGGGCTGTGAGGCCAGGAATTCTTTGCCTTCTCTTGAAATTTGCAGGGAGGTGAGATTCCCAAAGTGATACTGAAATCCTTGAGCTTGCAGTATCTTTTTAATAGGTGCAAAGGCCTGCCACTTCACTGTGGCCTTGCTGAAGAAATGACTAAAGAAGGAGATCCTATGCCCCTGCCATATAATCGCGCCCATATCCGTCACTTCTCGTAGTACCTGCTCCTTGGTGGAATATCGGAGGAGGTACGTTATTATGGGCCATGGAGATTTTCCTGCTGATCTGTTCCTGCTAGATAGCCTGTGGACCCGTTCCACCTCTATATGCCCCTTCCAGTACCCTCCCAGTATATGTGGAATTACTTCATTTAGAAATTGTCCCATACTGGATCCCTCTGAGCCTTCGGAGACACAGAGAATACGAATATTATTTGGGCACCCCCGGTTCTCCTGATCTTCCGCCCTTTCCCATAGGGCAGCTAGTCTGGTCTCATGTGTTTGTAGACAGTGCCATATTTAGTGTAGCTGTGCTTCCAGATCCTCTACCTTATGCTCAACTACATTCATTTTATCTTGCTGATTCCTGACATCTGCGACCATAACAAGGAGAGCCTCATTAATGCCATCTACCTGGGTAAGTAATTTCTCCAACATGCTGGTGATGTATTGTAGTTAGGCACTGACATTGGGTGATTGTAATTGAGGCTCCTGTTGGCCTTGGTGGTGGTTGTTGAGCTTGCGGAATCTGGGAGGCCATTCTCTTGCTGGAGGTGCTGTACCAAGCTGCTTTGGTAGACAAACAGGCAGGAGTGATGCTCAGGGATAGTGAGGGAAGAAAGCAGTACAGGGAATAGTTCACTCTCACTGAACAATTGCAGCCTGCTCACAGAGAACTGAGGCAGAGGCCGGGGCCTGCATGGCCTAGAAGGGTTCTGCCTGAATTGTGGGAGCACTGGCACTAGTTTTGGAATAGCCGTTGTCGTTCTGCAAAAATAAACTCACAGAACTGACGAGGAAGGGGTAGTGTGGCAGATGTGAATGCCTGGGTAGGTTCGGCCCCTGGATCACTAGATAAAATCATGGATTACGACCAGCTAGGTTAGAGCTATTATTTTAGGCAGCCATCTCAGTCGGCGTGCAAGCCACCAGAATACCAGAATTTATAATTCTAGCTCCCTCTGTTGAGTTGATGTGTCATTGCTGGTGATTGCTGTTTGTAGTGGTGTGATGGAGTCTGCAATTATAATGGCACTAGAGTAATAGATTTCAGATTTAAAAAAATTGCAATTTGCAATAACAGTCAGGTTAGAAAAAGATGAGCCATGCAACAAACAATGTACACAGAAACATAGAAACATAGACTTTGACGGCAGATAAGGACCACTTGGCCCACCCAGTCTGCCCATTTCCCTACCTACTGGATAAGCTGCAACTTCTAGTTAACCAACAGCCTACTCACTAAAACAAGAAAAGAGCCAAATCAGATGGCTGGACATTTATCTAAATGCGTAATATTTTAGCAGGAACAGGGACAGCATTTGTGATTGAAGAAGCTAGGGGAGCACATCAAGGCCTGCCCCTTTGCAAATCAACAGCCGGTACCATGTTTTCTGCATTTGTGAGTGAAAGTGCTAATGTCAGTTCCCTTCAGTTCCAGAATATATTCAAGTTACAAATGAAAACTATATTTAGTCATGTTAAAAAAAAAATACAACTATGTATCCAATCCAGTCCATCTTCATTTATCAAGCACTCATCCACAAAATCCTATGATTGCTGTACAGAGTAAAAGCATCATGTACAAAACATTAGGACAGATGAATATACAGTAAATCAGATATGATAAATACAATTACATAAACCATATAGCAAAAATACAATTGGAAGGTTTTTAGCCTGAAGTCCAATGGGGGGTTAGCTCCTCCCACAACCCCTTCTTAAACTTCAGGCTTCCACTCACTCAGCTTTGAGCATTTCGACAACGCTGCTCCTTACTCTCTTCTCCCTTTGTTGCTTGTCTTCTCTTCCCCACTACCCGTTTGCTTGTTTGTGTTCCCACCCCCTTCTCCCTTGATCTGTCCCTGTGCTCTGGTAGGTGCAGCTGGGGTATCAGACGAGCTCTGTCGGGCTGTGGTGCCCAGCCTCTCCCTCCCTCCCTCTTGCTCTTTTCTCCCCATTCTCTCCTCTGTTGTCTCCCCTTCCTGCATCCTCCCTTTTCATTTTTTCTCCGTTTGTTTCCCCTGGGGCATTCATCCACGTTGCCTCTCAGACCCTCTGCCTCCATTCCTCGGTGTGCTGATCGCCGCACACCTGGCTTCCTCCACCAATCTTCCTCCTTCCAATCTGCCTGATCTGCACCCTCCACTCACTGGTGGCAGCTTCTTTCTCGACCACATGACCAGATCCTTCACCAGTTTTCCTTCGATGGACTTGGTGGTCCTCTTTTGCTTTCCTTTGATCGACAGGGTTGCCTCTTCATTTGCTCTGCTTCTGGGTGTGACATTACCCACCGCCTGTGGCTTCTCCCACTTCCCAACTCCTGCTGTTGCCACCGGCAGGTTGCAGTTGCTGTGCTTTGACCTGGACCTCCTACCCCTTCCCTCCTGTGTATACAGTTCACTGCCTGCCTCCTGGAGGATTGCTGCCAGACAGCCATATTCAGGAGCTCCGTCAGTATATTTCTTTTTTTTATACTTTAGTTTTAGTTTTTCAGATGTGCATACACATGACAGTTACATATCCATGACATTCCAAATACTTATTTTACAATATCACTGAGTAAGCAACCCCCACCCTTAATCAAAGGATGTATGTATCACAGATAATTTGATACTTCATAGAGGGGTATACTACAAGCTATAATAAGCATTCTAAAGTATTTTCAAGTCTAGGCTATTTTACTGAGCCCAAGAGCAGTGTGACTAATTATAAAATACTTAAGAGTTCATTTTAAAGTCCAAAAGAAATTTGTGTCTCACACGAGACCTGAGGCATCACACTACCACCTGGAGAAAAATAAGTAGTGTTTGTTTTGTTATAGGCAGCAAAGATTACACTGGATATAAATCTACTAAAGGCAAGAGACACCACTAATCATTCAAAAATCTAACAGTTGATCCACTTATACAAACTTGTAGGGCTATGAATAGAAAAGATCTCTGAACAGGTTAGCATCTAATAATAACCCAGCCCCAGTAACTAAAAACTTCAGAGCTGTAAAGCTCCCTGAGGATCTAATGCTTTAACATAAACACCAGCATTTAAATGTTTTTTTTAAAGTTCAAACCAGTCTTTAAGTCTGCAAGAAAAAGGGATCAGCCTTCCCCTGTCCCTTCAAGATCCAGATCGCCATTGCTCAATTCACTGCATCGATTTTTGGAGCTGACACCAAAATGGGAGACCCATTTGTTCACTTCTGCTGGATCAGAGAACACCCAAACTTTACCTTCGTGCACAATTCGGTGTCTTGCCGGGAATATCATAGCGTGCATAATGTGAGCCTCTCGCAGCAATTTCCTGGTGGGATCAAACTTTTTATGGCGCATTCCGGTGGTGTAACTAATATCTGGGAACAGGTAAACAGAGTGATCGTCCTGCAAAATTAGGCTCACTCGTCTAGCTAAATTCAAAATTTTATCCCAGGTTCTGACTCCATCCGTGATCACAAGTAGTGTACGTGGGACCTCTGAGGCTTCTCTGTATCCTTGTGGGGTTATTTGATATGCCTTTTGGAGAACGAAGTTAGTGTTTTGCCCTTCTGGAAACAGTTTCTCCCCAGTCCAGTCCTGTATGAACATTAAGGGGTGATCCCACTCGATTCCTTCAGGAAGTCCCAAGATCCTTATATGGGAGGCACAGGCCTGATTTTCTAAAGTTTCCAGGTGTGCCCGAAGATGTGTATTTTCTTTTATCATCAAAGTGGTTGTGGCAGCCGAGGACTCCGACTGTCTTTTCAGGTCAGACACTTCGGTTTTCAAATTCGTGACCTCTGACTCAACTATAGTGATTTTGGTGCCAAAGATGTCCATTTTAGCATTCAGGTCTGTAATAGATAAGATTATTCTTTGCAGTTTAACCCCAATCGAAGTCATGGTTTCCTCTGGCTCCTGCGGGGAAGTGGCCTGTGCCTCATGGCTGGACCTCGTGGGCTGAGACGTCTGCCCCGATTTTCCTCTGGTTCCTCCACCCTTACCTTTCCGAAGATTACCCATTTAGTGGTTTGAAGGTTCCTCAATCCAGTGTTCTGGTTATCTTCGCTGAATTAGTGCTGGAAAAGTTAAATTGTAATGAGCTGTGTGTAAATGCTGCCACTCAGCTCGGACTCCACAGCACCCCCTCCTTCAGTGTATTTCTCAACCTGTTACCATACCATTTCACCCATGTCATGGACAGTTTTTCTTTCTGGGCAGCAATCTATACACTTGTGGACAGTATGGGAAACTTTTACAGCATACTGGGTTTTTACTACCATGAGTACCTGAACTGTATTGGGTCTGGCTCATGCTGAACATGCCAACTCCATGTCGCATATACGGCCCATGATGTTTTGCACTGTGGGGGCATGTGTGATTTTGTATTTCTTTGAAACTTGCCTTCTCTGCCAAATGCCCTTTGAGGTAACCATTGCCTCAGTGCTTGCACACAGAGGTTCTTTGTCTTTTAAATTGTTTTTTGTTTTAATTGGGTTCACTACAACATAACCCAGATAAGCCATCTTAGGGTAGCTGGTTCACTCCACTGGGGTGTGAAACAGACAAGGCATACTGATGAGTTCTGGTAGGATGAAACATGTGTCTATGTCTTCTGTTGGCACCCTTTCACACAGGGCAAACTGTGTGAAAGACCTTTTGGCACCACTCATTTCTGCTTAAAGTTGAACCAGCATAATATGCTGTGGTGATTTGCATATGCAGCCCATGATGCTTTGCATTGTGGGGGAATGTGTGATTTTATATGCCGACTCCATGACTGTCTCAGTGACTTCCTCATCCAGGACTTCATCTCTTTTCAGCAGCACCTCATTCTTCATACCCGGCTGCCTTTGTTGTGAATACTTAGCTTGTACCAATGGACTCACTTTCTACTTCATGGTATGTGCCTAATCTAATCCACTGAGAGGCTATGTACACCTGTTTAGGTCCCTGGGTCCGGGGACAGGCGAGGTATAGGCCACACACTTAGGGGCTTTATACAACCACTAACTCTACCTTTATGTGCTACTGTTACCCCATTTTGCTTCATCTATATATCATATGCATTGTGACCTTTTGAATGTTTTAAGTGGACTACGTTCTCAATGAGCACGTTAGCACTGCAAGTATTTAATGGGCAAGGGCAGGCAATTTTATTATAAGGCACCTAATCCCAGAGGCTCTGGGCATTGAACATAAACAAGGACATAGAGTAGTAAATAAAAACATAGAAAACCTCATTAAAATATAACAAGACTAAAATTTAACAATATAGAGGTTTCCAATAGTCAGTCTTCATGGGACTCACCAAAACGTAAAGATGATATCAACAATAAAAAGTCTGGCTGAAGAGGTGGGCCTTTAGCCTCCCCTTAAACACTTCAATCAAGGGAACCTCCTGGGCAGCAGGTGGAAGCGAGTTCCACAGGGTTGGCCTGAAGACATTAAAAGCAAGACCTCCAGAGGTCTTGAGCCAAACCCTGGGAATGTCCAGGAGGCCCCTCGAAGAGGAGTGAAGGAAGCTAGCAGAGGACACCAGTGTCAAGAGCTCAGAAAGATAACCTCACTTTTGAGAGCTGAAGACCCTCAGTGATGCCGCATCTACTGGACCTTGCAATACTGTGATGAGTATGCTTACCTTAGATAATGGAATAATATGGCGATGGTGGACTACATGGGGTCCCGACATCCCAACCACACTAGCCCCACTATCGGGCATTATTCTTGCTCAATATTATTCCATATCATCTACAGGCTGACTCACATGGGAACCGCCCTCCCAATCTCAGACTACTGCATGCAATGGTGACGGCAGACCACATGGGGTCCCGCTGCCCCAAACCTACACACCCCATGAGGGGCTCTTCTCATAGTTCAAACGTATGTCCTACTTACTACAGCAGACCCACATGGGGGTCTTGCCATCCTTTCCTTGGACCATCCATTGACTCTGTGATGGTGGACCATGTGAGGTCCCGCCATCCCAACTAACTGTGCCAACGAAGGGGCATCTACTCATTGCTCAGTCTCATTTCCATTTACTGCAGGTAGACTCACTTGGGGTCTCATCCTCCTTACTGGACCTATACACTAATACTGTGATGATGGACTGCGGGGGTCCCGTCATCCTTACCTTACACAGAGCAATACTACGGTATTGGAATATCATGCCATCCTGCCATCCCAAACATACAAGCCCCATGAGCGGCCCCTACTCATAGCTATAATGCATTCCAGTTCACTACTGGCAGACTCACATAGGGGTCTTGCCCTCCTTACCTTGGACTATTCCATACTATGGTGATGATGGACCACGTGGGGTCCCACCATTCCAATAACACAGACCCCTCAAAGAAGCCTCACTCATATTTCCATGTCATTACAGGCAGACACACATGAGTCTCATCCTCCTTACCTTGGAATATTCAAGACTACAGTGATAGTGGACCTCATCGGATCCTGCCATCCCAACAATGGTCTTGCCATTCTTATCTTTGATCACGTTATATACAGCGATGGCAGACATATGGGAGGGTTCTGCCATCCCAATACAGACATGCCCATATGGCATTACTTATCACTCAAATGTATTTTTCTTTCATCAGCAGGCAGTCTCAGGTGGGTGTTTTTGCCTCCTTTCTTCAAATCATACCATACTGTGGCGATGGCGAACCCACGTGGGGGTCTCGCAATCCTGAATCTATTGTGCCCATGAGGAGGGGCATTTCTCATTACTCAAATGTATTTTTTATCTTCACTAAGGCAGATCCATGTGGGGGTCTCACCCTCCTTATTTTGACCACCTGAGACCTACTCTATCACTCAAATATTCGAACATTGCATACACCGGACCTACATGAGGGTCCCATGCTCCAGCCAGCATATATCCAGGCCTACCTTACTCCATCAATTCATTCACTTCTTCTACTGCAATCCACCTTCCTTTATGTTCCAGTTCCAGCCTAGTTTCTACTCCAAGACATCTCTGGGAAGTACACCTCAATTCCTTGGATGTCCTAGGACCATGCCTCCTTTCTGACAAGTTACTCAATTGTACCCTAACATTCCGTGGATGTACAACAGCCATGCAAGTCTCCCAGATTGCATAGGCTCAGGCCTCATCATCAATCCCAGCTGGACTGCACGCCTACCTTACCTTCATTCCCGGCCACACAACGTTCCTGACCACTTCTTCATCTATGGCATGCAGTCCTCAGACATGCTACCTGTATATGAACATTTTACATTTGCTTCACCAACAGCTACTTTGGACAAGGATTAACCATCATCTCTCATCCAGACATCACTCTAATCTGGACCTCTTTTCATTACCAGGAACCTTCATCTTCAGCGTTGACCTTCCTGCTCATCGTCAATCGTGGAAACTGGACTATTCGACCAGCAAGATTCAGACTTAATTCTTGCACATAACCACTGAGATCTCAGACCACATTTAGGATTATTCTCCTCTTAGTATGCCTAGAGGATGGGCAGATCAGTAGCCATGGGTCCTCAGAGGTTTCCCCCAAAGGGTTTTCTTCCTCTCCTGCATGCTACTGACCACAGTCTCCGGAGTTGGAGGAGGAAATCACTATGCTAATTCTCTTTTTGGGCCTTAAATCTTACACCTATCCAGTATCCTACAGAGGGCAGGCTATAGAGAAATGCCAAAGCTCAAGTTATAAACATCAAGCATATACCATTCATCTCATATGCATACACAAGCACTGAGCTATGTACCACACATTGAATTGGAAGGCTTTAGCCTGAAGTTCAATGGTGGAGGTAGCTCCTCCCACATCCCCTTAAACTTTAGGTTTCCACTCACTCAGCTTCAAGCATTTCGACAACACCATCCATCCTCCTCTGCCTTCTCCTCCTTCTCTGGCACCCTTGTTTCACCCTTTCCTCTGGGCCTTAAATCTTACACCTACCCAGCATCCTACAGAGTGTGGGATATAGAGAAATGCCAAAGCTCAAGTTATAAACATCAAGCATATACCATTCCGCTCATAAGTATACACAAGCACTGATCTATCTACCACACACTGAATACATGTTTGACAACTATCATACGATCATAATTTTTCACATATTTAAAATCACAATCAAAGACTTGGAAGAAGGACCACATTTTCAGTGCAGATTTCAAACTTTCTGCTGAATTTGCTAACCTTAAATGCACTGGAAGGGTGTTCGTATTGGAAGGTAAGGCCCTGACCTGAAAAGCCCTACCACCAACAGTCTGAAGCCTGGATTTGGGAACAACCAGCATCTTAAGATTTGCAGAGCAAAAAACTCTAGTGGGGCAATATTTCACAAGTAAACCAGACCAGTATATTGGGCAACAATCATTTAAACATCCCTAAATAAGAAGTGACAGTTTGAAATTAAGTTTTAGTCAACTCATCTGTAGAAATGGGTAGAAACAGGGCCCTTGTGTAAATTATGTTACATCTCAACTGGGCTATCCTGTGTAACTAAACTGTAAAAAGAAAATCTTTATTCATTAATGATGGCCTTTTAATATGGATATCCACTGCTCAATGGCACATGCTATCATTTTCAGATGGGTAGTACAGTATCTATCAGTACATTGCAAGCAGTTCAAAGCTGCTACCTTTTTATTCTAAGAAAATACCTCAAAATAAACAAATCTAAAAAATGGCAGCTGTGTCGTTTGATTTTTTCCTAATATAGCTGCTACTGATATCAGTTTCCAGATAGCAGCCATAAAATAAGAAAAAGGAAGACTACCTTCCTACTCACTTCTTTCTCTTCCAGTTCTTCAGTGGTATTTACATTTTTTTGTATGTGTGTTTGGATTGCTTCTTCTGATCTACAGAAAACAGGTCTGAATCATCCTTATAATTAATAACCCAGCAAAATGTTGTTTCAGCACCAGCCTAATCATTTACTATAACAGATTGCACACTTATGAGGGAAAAAATGGAAAAGTCAATACAGCTTGAAAATTTCTAAAAATTAATCCCACTGGTGGGATTTACACATATATCATGAATGATAGAATGAAACTTGTATAATGGCTTCAGCCCAAAAATATCAATTACATTTTACATCCTTCAAATTCTGCTGATAAGCCATCAGTCGAGGGTGACTAGCATGACAAAGATTTTCATTTTGTCGTGCAGCACAGTATGAAGGTTATTCACTCTGTGTTCTTGTTTCTCTTTCCTGACTTGTGATTTAGCAGATGCATTGTTCCCTTTAAAGTGGTCTTGGCATCAAAAAAGCCAATGTAAATAAAATAAAGCTGCTCAGTCCTTCTGCAAAAATACGTTAACAGAGGTTTAATGTTTTTTTTGTATTACATGTGTTCAGAAGCACATTTACATGTGTCACCTGCATTCTACAATTAACCATTCTTCATTAGAAAACATCAGCAGACCAGTGCCCATATGTGTAACAGGGCATTCAAAGACATCAAGCACACCCAGAAAATCTGAGTATAGTGCACATGGTCACTGGGTGTTAGGTTTGCAGAAGGGAGAGTGCATCACAGCGGTGACCCATATTTAAGCCCCAGGGGTGGCTGTGTTTGATACATTGTGTTATGGCACATGCCCATGGGTGATCCCCAAAGTAACAGTGGCATTTTGGTACCCACATACTGCCTACAGTACATGCTTTCCTGGCTAAATAGGTACTAATAAAGTTGACCTTAATGTTTGTGTGTGTGTGCGTGTATATGTGTGTGTGTGGGGGGGGGGGGGGATTATGAAGAAGAGCCACAGTTCACTCTAAGCAGAATTATTTCATTAATTTTTAAAAGTCAGCAGAACCGTGAGCAAATATTTGTACTCTCTCATTATACTGCAACTACTTATCAGCTCACTTCTATACACTGAATGCTGTTTGTTTTGCATTCAGAGATAAGTAGCTGCAGGAAGTAACATCTACAAAAGACAAGAGGGCCCCATTAGCTAGAGAAACCATTTTGTTAAACTGCTCATATGGCATTTTTAGAACACATAAAATAATGTCATGTTCAGGATCACCATGGCGCATCACTGGTCCCAGGCACCAAGACCCACACAATCAGTGGTGGTAGTGTTCGGTGGTCTATCAGTTGCTGTACTGGGGCTGTGGGGGGACACCATGCCCCTTTACACCAAGGCAAGGTGGCTGTCCTGGGACCTTGAACAGTTCTTAGTGGATACAGGGAAAACATATTTACAAATAAAATGGTGCCTCCACCATGGGGATTGATGGAATGTTCCCCAGGATACTCAGGCACTGAAACTACTGAGCAAGGGATCAGTAACTCTAGGTGGTAAATAGGCTTGGCATGGATGGATCCCTGGTGTAAGAAGCTGCATAGGGAAATGTTCAATGTGTATTTGTCTTGTTAGTTCTTTACCCCTTTTACCTGAGCAGAAGAGACACACACACAGTGTTTTGGAATAAATGTCTACAGCTATGTGTTTATTTATAAACTACAACATACATTACAACATCATATGCTCGGCCTACAGTACCACTTCCCTGTTAATGGAGGTGAAAAACCAGGAAACAAACTCATGGAAAAAACAGGAAAATTCCTCCTTGACCATTAAGGTGATCCTCCTTAGTAGGATTACAGGTTCTCTACCTATTCCCAAGACATTGTGCCCCTATTGCAGGGTTTATTTAATTTTTTTATTTTTATTTAGTTTTTGTTGACCGGGTAAGCGCACTAGACAAATTCTGCCTATTTTCAGGCACGACCTGGGGAAGGGGGATACAGATGAATGCCAGCTGACTTTGAACCAGATTAAGCTGTTGGTGGTATTTTAGTGAATGGGGGGAAAATTGGTCAGGGCACTAGGGAAATTCCCCTACTCTCCTGTGGACAGGATGGAGGGACTCATTTTGGAACCAGACAGAGGAGGAGGAAGTGCTGATGTGGCAGGAGAGCAGGCCTCCTCTTCTGACCACATAAACCTAGGGGCTGTGGAAAGACAAATGCTTCAGCAAGAATTTCAAACTCCCAACATGATGGTGGAAAAACAGGATTGGCAAGGAAATGACCCTGGTATGGACCTTAACATGGAATCTGACTCAGAGGTATGTCATGCAATGGATTTGACTGTAGACTCAGATGAAGCTGTGAATATAAGGAAACAAATATAAAAGGAAGAATTGTTATTTTTTAAACAGAAAAAAGATCTGCAACAGAAACTGGGTAGAGTACAACAAGCACAGATTACTGTTGAAGCTGATAATTTGTCTTCTGATAATCAGCATCTAGTTTGTACAGCTGATGGTAGAACTCAAGCCTCATCAATGACTGTCCCAAATACAGAGAACCCGCTTAGTGAAAAAGCAACTGGCAGTGAAGGTAGGGCGTGCTGTGTCACTCCATTCAGCAGAATGTCCGACAGTGCTGAGATGGAAGACGGAGGAGAAGGAGGTCATGGAGAACAGCTCCCTGCAAATACAAGAGATATTTTTTCTAGTTCTATGGACATACCAGTGGCAGAGGCGATATCTGTCCCAATGGAAAAATCAGCTATAACAAGTGGATTGGCCAGAGGAAATTCTCAGACATGGGGGGCTTTGAGACCAGTGCTTATGGAGAGAGAAGAAAAAGCATTTCTGGGATGAGTTCCCCTATGAGACAAGCAACTGGCACAAGTAAGCTATTTACCATGATTTTGGAGGGTACCGAAGGTACTCAAGGGAGTACTATTATAGATCATAGTGAGATGATGGAAGATTCCTCAGCCAAGAATCCAGATAGAGTGACAAATGTGGGGATGTGGTCACAGGAAAGGGCTCTTGCTGCAGCAGGTTGGTCCCTTGCTCCAGACAGAGTTCACTGTCTTCCTGGGGATGCTCCAATGGCAGCACAAATGATGGCTTTGGCTGCCCAGCCAACTGCAGATGTTTCCAATATCAACACTTGGGAAGTGATTACTCAGTCTGATGCAGGTGTATCACAGGGGGTTGAGCAGTCTCCAGAAGAAACTACAGCACGGCATTTGAAAGCAGCCACAGTGATAGAAGACGCTACACAAGGTACTGCTATATTTTCTGACACTGGTGTAAATGCTGCTAATATGAATGCTACCAGGGTAAATGTACCAATTGCTGCAAATACAGATACTAGGCCTGAGTTAAATGCGATTAGTTGCCCTGGGCCACCAAAGCCTGTTGTACAACCAATAGACACTAGGGATGGCCAAGAGGTTCCCTGTCATGGGCTGACCAGACAACAGCAGAAGAGCCAGAGGTTAGAGAAGTAGAGGGTCAGGAGCCTAATCCAAATCATGCTCTCCCACTTCCCCCTCAACCCCAGCAAAACCCCAGAAGAAGGATGGCAGACCTATTTGCAAATTTAGGAAAACCTCGATCTAGAAGAAATGCGGTACGCATAAAATACAGGGGAGGCCTGGAATCTCCACCTGATACAGTGTATGTGGCACAAAAACTGTTAAAAGAATCAATGCAGTTCCAGGCAATAGACATTTTTGCTTTGATCCACATATCAGGAGATACCATTTTTGATATAAGCTTTAACATGCCAGTCCATCTTGAAAAATTTTGGGCAAAGTTTTCTTATCTGAAACAAACTCCTCTGTGGGCTCCCTTTGTGGCCATTCCTCTGACAAGGCCATCAGTGAAATTCATAACCATATTATTCCGAAACGAGAATGTGCATGTCTCGGACATCTACACTGGGTGAAGCAGCAAGCAGATGTTATGGATAGACCAGCTCTGATTATTGATAGTGAAAGTATATGGACTGGAGGTTGGAATATCAAAATAAAATTACAGATGGTGGAGGAAGGCACTGTGCATCTTCCTAGTTGCTTTTACTTAGGATTAGATAGAGATTTTTGTTTTTATCCAGGCCAGCCCAAAACATGACACAGATATGGGTCCTTCTCACATCTCAGCAACACATGTGAAGCACTCATTTGCAGTTTTTGTCAACAAATGGGACATCCTAGCAACCAGTTTCAAAACCCACCAAAATGTAACTTATGCAACGATCATGGACACTTATTTCTACAATGCCCTTGGGAAGTGCATAACAAGGGCCCCTTTTGGGATCAAGACATCATAGTGCATGCAGCCCAGGAGAAACAGTCAGGTCAAAAGCAATACTTAAGCTCCAAAAAGGAGCCTAAAGCAACAGTAGACTGGCCTGAAATTTCTCAGGAAGTGATAGTGGACATTACTACCAATCATTCTACTCAGGACCAGCAGCCCAAAGAGGACATAAATATCCAGCAGGCTATGGTGGAAATTGCAAATGGTAAACCAGCCTGGGGAAATGCCACCCCCACCCCACCCCCCATTTTGGAGGAGGGCTTCCAACCTGTGACAGGGAAAAGAAGATCTGCCAGAAATATCCCTATATCAAAGCTACCCTGAGCAGAATTAATTGTGTATTCCAACAAATATGCAGCTCTGAAAGATCCGGTAGAGGAAGAGGAGGATTCTGAAGCCTCTTCGGTTGCCTCATCTCAAAAAGAAACCTCGGACATGGAAGGAAAGGTGGGGCAGAGGCCTAGAGTATGAAAATGAACCAGGAAGAAACCATCCTGAATACCCCCTTCTCTCCTGTGTTAAGTCTTAATGCCTGGTTCTGCTGAAGATTGTATTATGGCCCATTCCTTAAACGTTAATATAGCATAAAAAATTACAGACGTAGGTGTATCACTTTTCAGGCTCTACAGGACTTGCAGGTGGATATATGCTTTTTGCAAGACACCAGACTTCATTCAGAGGCAGATATTTATCAAGCAAGAAAAGCATGGGTTGGGGGTTCATCTCTCTGGTCCTTGGGGGAGGAGGTGTGCTCAGGTGTAGGTATATTATTTAAAGGCTTTATTCAACTGTCTAAAATAATAGAGATAGTGCCGGGGAGAGCATTCTTTATTGATATTACCTACCAGGCACAGGATCTATGGGTTGAGGTGGTGTATGCACCACAAACCAAGAAAGTTAGGGTGCAGTTGTTCAAATCCCTCCAACCTTATTTACATACAAATTGCAAACTCATTTTAGGGGGTGATTTTAATTGCTCATTGGATTTAAAAGACAAGACAGGGATTATGTCTAAGATGTATTGTGATACCAATATGTTAAAACAAATCCCTAAACACAGCAGAATTACATGATACCTATAGAACCTTACATAACGCAGGGGGACACACATATTATAGGGCTTCATTATCCTCCAGGATTGATTATGTATTTGTGTCTAAACAACGGTCAATACAGTCTATGGCTACCTTTTCCTCAGCCTCATCAGACCACTTAATTTGGAGATATGTTTGGGTCAGTTGCATAGGAATAACATAGGACCTGGTTTATTAACACTTGAATAATACTCTTTTAACTGATCCCGACATAGTATATAAGGTGAAAGAACATCTCTTGGCCAGAGCTACATTGGTGGCTTGGTATGATTCGGTTGCTGACTGGTGGATGGACACGAAAGTGTTCCTCTGTCAGTCATTTAAGAAATGGGGAAGGCAGAAAGGGAAATCTGATTATTTTTCATACTTGAAGCTCAGAAAGCGTCTTTATCAACTAATTACTGCACAGAACATAGACCAAATAGACCATTCCATGCAGATTCAGGCTATAAAAAAAACATGCAAACCTATTTATACTCAAAATCAAAATCCTTGCAGATGGAACAATCTGCAGGGACTCAAGGTACAAAGGCATCATTAGATATATTTAAGGATTGCCAAGCATGGGTGGGGAGAAAGATTTGGGATGCAGTTAAAGGTAAAACAGGTGTGGTACACTCTGATTTTTCACAAGATCATGGAAATAGTACAGATACATTTACATTCCTCATTTGGAACCCCACTCTGGACTGAGGATAATTTGGGACAGTTTTTAGTGGATTTTGAAAGTCCAGCACTTGATCTAAGTGAAACCTCAAAATTGACAACCCCAATATCTGAGGAGGAAATTCGTACAGACATGAAAAAGTTAAAGCCTAACACGGCCCCAGGACCTGATGGGTTAGGCCCAAAATTCTATACAACATTTCAGGATACCCTTATCCCCCTATTGGTAGAAACATTTAATGATATTATATGTAACTTGGATATGCCCGACTCTATGGGAAAAGCTTTATTGATCTTGCTATATAAAAAGGGGGATAGGTTGGATGTGAATAATTGGAGGCCCATTTCATTATTGAATGTGGATTTTAAACTGCTTCAGTTATTCTAAGTAACCGTTTTAGTGGGGTAGCTAAATTAGTTATTTCATCCTCACAAAATTATGCAATCCCAGGACGTACTATGAAGGATAATTTGATTTGCCTAAGAGAGTTTTTTTCACGAGGACATTTGGGGTCACTACAGTGGTATGTGGTTACACTAGACCAAGAAAAGGCTTTCGATCAGGTGTCACATAATATACTGTTTCCGATCTTAGCCTTTTATGGTATCCCCCAGCAGTTTATTGCAAGTTTACAGTTACTGTATAGCTCAGCACACTTGCACTTGCTCCTGAATGGTATAGTTGGTCACCGAATACAGCTTAGGAGAGGGGTACAGCAGGGGTGCCCGTTGAGCCCCCTGTACATCTTTTATATTGATGTTTTGGTGAAACACTGAGTATTCTGGGCAAATTGTAGGCATGAGACTCTCTCCATGTACTTTGCCTAACAAGGTACTGGCATATGCAGATGATCTCTGCCTCTTCTTAAATTCACAAATGGAAGGAGAGATAGCACATAATGCATTGGCTGATTATTCCACGGCAACAGGAGCTAGCATTCATTTTCATAAAAGCAAAGCTCTGACAGTTGGTTCAGTAGCACTTACAGACCAAATCTGTGGAGTGCCTTTAACTCAAGAAGCAGCCATTCTTGGCATTAAATGTGGTACTAGGGAAACAGAGAAAGTGAATTGGGAATCTAAATTAACATTATGTGATGCACGGATAAGGACATGGCAAGGCGTACAAGTTACTAAACTTAAGAGTGTATCTGATAAAAACTTTTATAATTCCACTCCTGTTATTTGTGGGATCTATATTTCCTTTACCTGACACATTGGATTCTAGGTTGTAATGTGTATTTTTTAGGGTTATTTAGGGGTCGGTTGAACCCGATTAAACATAACATACAGATCCATTGCACAGGGTGGCATAGGGATGATCCATCCATTGGTATTTTTTCACTCCATTTTCTGGTATGAGAACTTACTCCCCAGTCTCAAACAAGGGACACAGATCTGGATGACCTGGGGACAGGAATGGCTGAAAAGGATTCTGCCAATCTGGTCCCTCAATAAATGGACCATTAAGTTACAGAATACAGGTATTCCAACTTACATGGGTTTTGCTTTGCAAAAAGTTAGAAATTGGAGGATTGCCATAACAGACTTAACATCCCTTTCAAGACAGTTGATGTACCAACAAATAGTGCTAACAGATTTCAGAGAACCATTCTCCTTTCCAAAAGGAACTCCACAGGGGGGTGGAGGTTACAACACGACAGTTAATGGATGTTAGAATTCCCAAGTTTTTATGGGACACTATGTGGTTGGCATGTCATGGAAGACTGGGGGTAAGAAATAACCACAAGCACAAGAAAGTAGAAGAGAGGTATTGCCTTAGAGACAAATGCAACATGATTCTGGAAACACAAGAGCACCTTTGTTTTGAATGTCCTTTTGTGGTTTCCTTTTGCAGTTTATTAAGTTTTATGATTCAGGATCAAACATTTTTAACTATGACATACGAGGTTTTAGTTTTAGGTATATATGTAATGGTCCCTGGAAGAAATACACTGTTAGTACCCTTAGGTTGATATGTGGGATTTTGAAATATCACATTTGGCAAGCCAGGTGCCATTGGGTACTACAAAAACAGTACATCTATCAGCAAGAGCTTGTTAGAATTAAATTAGGACAAGCTAGAGACAGCTACAAGTTACATAAAAAACTGAAACATGGTCAGCAAATAGATGTGTTATGGAAACACTGTTTGGGGTGGATAAAATAGGAAGAAAAAAGGAAAAAGGGGAAACTGGATAGTCATACACTAGGATGAACTGAAGGGCGGGGTCCAATCCCAATAGGTCCTTGCAGTCTGTAATATGGAGTCCACAAATAGGGAACTTCACATATTAAGGAGGCTTTGTCTCAAATAGATAACATTGAGAAGGTTAGAAAACTAGTGGATTAGATTGAAATAATTTACACAAATTTATCGTCTAGTTAGAGATAATTCCTAGAGAAATTAGCCCCCTGAATAGTCTTAGAGATTTCAAAAAAAATTATTGCCCCAGTATTGTTCGATTTTCTCACAATACAAAACTTCCCCTACTCTCCTGTAGGGGTCCCTTACATCCTGGCATTCTGCCAAGATGGCCATCTCTGTAGGTGCTGTGGAGAACATGGAGGTGTTGGAGGCAGAGGAGATGGTCTATAGCCCTATTTTGTACATCTTTTTTTTTTGATCCTCTACTTTGTTCTATTAATAATTCTCAGACAATAGTTCTGCTTTCTACTCCGTTACATTCCACCCCATACTGTGATGGCCTATGCAGATGATACGAGTCTGACTGTGGCAGATGTACCTTCGATAAATGAAGCTGTACATCACTGTGTAGTGTTTGAGTCCATTTCTGGGGCAGCTTTGAACTTGAATAAGTGTGTGGGTAGAAAATTAGGTGCTGGAGGCTTGAGGGACTCTATGGTTTCTAATATTAGAATTAGCTCCAAACCTATTAAGATTTTGGGATGGTTCACTGGATATTTTGAATTGGGGTCCTAAAATGGATGTTGCACAAGCTAAAATTGCTCTTTGTAATAAATAGAAGTTAGGAAAAAAGAACAGGGTTTATCTGATTTGGACTCACCTGCTTCTAGTTTTTCTTTTTTTGAGTTATATTTTTCCCCCTCCATAGAGTTTTGAGACTAGGCTATTTAGTATTTTTTTCCAGGCATTATGGGGCAGTCAACTCAATCCCATCAAGCAAAACTTCACTTATTTACCCCTTAAGCAGGGTGGTCTGAATATGGTTCATCCTTTGTTTTTTTTATAGTAGTATTTTTTTTATGGCTAATGTTAAACCTCTTTTGATTAATTGTGATAAAGGTTGGGAATCTTGGTTTTATGAGTCTTGTAGTCCCTGGTTTAGGCAATGGGAATCAAACAGTCTTAAGACAGTTAGGAGTATTCCTTTTATACTGAGTTATGTTAGGTAGACTTTCTTACGACTTAAACAGTGGCATGTTTTCAGTACTCTGATAACCCTCAATAGGAAGTTCTTGCATAGGCATCTACTTGATCAGATTTGTGCTGAGTCCATTATTTTTTGTAAGTGTCCTGAACCCTATCTGGACAATCTTCTAACACTTTTACGTAACACATGGATTCCTCAGTGGATGTGAGATCTGCAATGGTTGAGCTGTCATGAGAGAATAAATGTGAAAGCAAACCAAAAGCATAAACAGCTGATGGAAAGATTTTGCTCTAGAATGGGTTGTGTACAACAGGTAGAGACCAATACATCATTTACTCTTTTATTGAACCTACATATGAGGTTTCTGGCCTTTTCTTGCCACTAAGTGGAATGAACCTTCATTTGCATCTGTTTCCTATATGAATTTAATGTATGGTGTCTTCTCACATGTCTGGAGAAAATGGAATATTGACACTTTGAATGTTATTTTTACAGTTTTGAAATTACATATTTGGACTGCTCAATGTCTTTCTACACTATAACAATTAGATTTGTCCCATCAGGTTATTTTGCGAAAAGTCGAAACTGATTTACAATCTATTTATTTTTCTGAATTACAGACAATGCCTAGAAGAACTGTATTAGAATTGTGTAAGTGTTTGCCTTGGATCACTGACTCTGATATATCTGTGACATGATTTTCCTTTTCTTTGTATTACCTTTTGCTTCTCCTGTTGTTGTACTTAGTTTTCATGTCAATAAAAATTTCCCCTACTCTTTTTCAAGAAGTGCCATGGGATTTTTAACATCCACCTGAACAACCACCAGAACAGGCAGATGGGACCTCGTTTAATGTCTCATCTGAAAGACGGCACCTCAGGAGTGCAGCACCCCCCTCATGCTGCACTGCAGTGTCAGTATTGGGATATTAACCCAAGTGCCTGGTGAGGGGCTAGAACTCACAGCCTTCCATTCTCCTGGCCCCAGAAGTGAGAGTGCTACCTGTTGAGACACTGACACTGTTAAGGGTGAGATGGTGGGCAACAAAGATGGTTAAAGAAGCTAAGAGGATGGGCTCTCCTGCATTTGCCCTAATGCTGCCGCCTCGCTCCTCCCCCAGCCCAATCCCCACCCATTGGCTTCCCCATCTATCTGATCCTCTCCTTATTCACCTTCTCCCTATTATCCCCTCCCTGACATCTTCTGCCAGTCATCAGGGGAAGGGCCACCAGATGAAGGGTTGCATGCTTCAAGAAGGGGCCCTTTGCCTTCTGCTTATTATAGTCCCTTACCCCTTACATCTGAACAGAAGAGACACACACAGTGTTTTGGAATAAATGACTGCAGCCATGAGTTTATTTACAGTATAAACTACCACATACCTTGTATAACGTGATGGGCACAGCTTGGCAGTGTCAGCAAGATTCTTATTGTGCGGTCCTCCCGTCCTCCTGCGTGTAACCGTTAGCTCTTAATAAGGGGTACCACCCCTGGCCCACCTGCACAGCAGTAGCAATACTGCCTGTTTTGCTGAAAACCCATATTCAGAAATGAGCATGGTGCATCAGAGGGTCAGCCAGCAGGAAATAAGATGAGCATTCCATGGACAGCTCCCCTTTTCTGGGGGGGGGTTGTGGCTTCCTGACATACCAGTAACACCCAGTGGGGGCTAGGCGTGCAACACAGGTGAGACCACTGTTCATTGCCCGAAAGTGATGGTGGACGTCTGTAGGTTGGGTGCCAAAGCGTGCTTGACCCTAGCTGAAGTCATTGCATGTCTGTGCCTCCTGAGGAACCCCAAACAGCAGACCTTGAACAGGTTGCTCTGTGACACCCCTGGACCTCTGCCTGAATGACACCCAAGATGTAGGACTTAGCTGGTGCTTCTGGTGGATCTTGGTCTTTCCCTTCGGGGAGCTCCATCACAAGGGGTAGGCTGCAGGCCTCTCAGTCTTGGCAGCCTGTATGGGATGCTGGGTGAGGGTCGGGGCACTCATGAGGGGGTACATCCCCCACCTGCAGGCCAAAAGAGACACAGAATAAAAAAAAAAGGAGTACTGCCTCTGGAGGGACTCCAGCCACATAGGCTTAAGAGGTGGTTCTTAAACTGTGTGTTGTGCACCCTTCCCCTGTCAGAGGGCATTACACGCATAGGCCAAAACCCAAGGCAGCTATCCTTCAACTGGCCCATAGGACTGCTTACTGGTGGAGGCTCACCTCTTGCCATCCATGAGAGGAACCCATCTGTAACAGAGGCAGATTCCTCCTGTTACCCTCTTTGTACTCTACATGCGAGACAACTGCGCTGCCACAGTTTGATAATTGTCAATCCCCCAAAAGCATGCATGCTGCCAGCATTACAAAACACCCTGCATACCTGATAAAAACCTATCAAGCCCCACTGCTAACAAATGTACCCCATCCCTCACACACAGTTACAGCAATTTCATTATGATGGCATCATAACACAGCATCAGATCCCCAATTGACACCATAAAGCTGCACCTGGACATATTCACCACTCTCTGGGCTTTCTAAATTGTTCCCTTATCATTGGCATATTGCAAGGTTCTCTGCTGCATGATATGTGACCATATCAACATAGTCCAATGCTGGCTGGCCTGCTGGCACAAGTGGTAGTGATACCATATGCAACACTGATGACCTTGGTTCAGGAGCAAGCCTAGAATGTCAAAGGGTCAGTCAGGGGGAGGAGGACTGAGCATCTACTGAACATCTCTCTTCCTCTGGGCTGGGTGGGCTGCAGCACTTCGTGATACTCTGACCCATAGCATTGGGGGTCAGTGAGCCACAAAATGCAAGAGAATGGGATTGGAGGACAGGCAGATGTCAGTGTATTAGGCATTGGAGCACGTCTGATGTCACAAGGAAGACATTGCACATCCTGTCCTCTGGGGGCAACACACAAGCCAAAAACCCTCAACAGCAGCTCATCATGACACTCCCTTGTTGGCTCCTTCCCAGCTCCAAAAGGATGGCAACCCTACGTCTTGGATGGGACCAATGATAGATTTTGTTTTCTTCCCTTGGAAAGGCCCACCATAAGGGGTACGTCAAGTAAGACTCACCTGGGATGCTTCCAGTTAGATTGTAGGAGGGGATTTGGGGTTGTGTGCCTGGGGGTAGAAAAGGGGTAAAGCCCCACCTGCCTCGAGAGCCCCAAAAAATTGAAAAAAAAAATAATCCAAACACAACACTGCCATAACCAGCAGATATTGTCCTCCATTTGGCAAATCAAATCTAATGATTTGATCAGACCTGAATCATTTCTACCCAAATGGATGAGCAGGACTCCAGAAGGGCCTTGCTGCCTGGCCTCTTCCAAGACATAGCACAGAGACTCTCCACCTGCTTCATCTATGGCCCATCCACTGTACATGCCACTGGCATGGATCCAAGAAAAAATTTTCTGCCTCTGGTGTCTGACAGATCCTTCTGGACGCCAAGTGACTAAATTAATGCCCATAGATCCAAACCTGCTTCACCAGTGCCTTGACACCTGCCATTAAAGAAAAGAAAACCATTACAACAACTGTGAACACATGTACCCTTCAAAGGCCTGCAACCTTCATCTCCCCAAGCCTTTATTTTGGTGTCCATCAAACCAGCTGTCCGTATGTTTGTTGCTGAACCAGTGAGGAAAAATGGGTGTTGAATTCAGTTGCATCCAATCCCAAGCCCTTCAAGGCCCAACTCAACATATAGTGAAATTGAAACACTGCAAAGGGTTACCATTTTTATTATGAAGGAATGCCCCCCCCCCAAGGTTGCTGGCAGTATACTTCAGTATTTCATCAAAAACATCCCACCTAGCCCAGGGGTGGACTGGCTGGGTCACAGGCCAGGGTGTTACCTGAGTAAGACAGGCCATGGCTACTTGGCCCTTCCAGTGCCCACCCACATGAAACATAATTATTGTTCATTTACTGACTGTAGTTATTATGCTACTGGTCCTTAAGTTACAGAAGACTATGTATAGAGAAAATAAATGATGGAAAAGTGAGGTATATAATAAAATAATGCCAGCAAGGAGTTAAACTAGCCATAAAGCCCTGCTTTTATATAATACATAAGGTTTGACACTTTTTAGTGAGTCTTACTGTATATATGCAGCTAATTAGGGTCATAGCATTCTGCTTGGCAACCATCATACATGGGGAAATAAATGAGGACTTTTTGAATGGGGAAAAGGTCACAACCATGTATTACGAGGAAATAATAGCATCTCAGTTCCAGCTGTGCATTATGAGGAAATAATACTATCTCAGGGATGAAGAAGCTCATAAAGGCCTCTCACCCTTTAGGCTCATAGTCTTATGGTTTGTTCAATCCCTTGATGGTATTATTTCCTCTTATACAACACTTTGCCATCATTCATTCTTTCTATTTATAATATAAACACTATATATATGTATATATAAAAAACAAAAACAAGGCGCTGCATCAGCATGTGGTCTAAAAGCAAAACAAAATGGTTATATTAAATGCACGCTGAAAATAAAAAATAGAGCTAAAAATCTACATTTCGACCTTAGGTCTTCTTCAGGAAATATCTAAAAGAGAAAAAAAAAACAAGTTAGTGTAGAGGAGAGGTAAAATGAGAGAGATATATATGTGGAGAAAGAAGAAAGGGGAGGCTCAGGGAGAAAAAGGGATAAATGGTAAGATTAAGAGAGAATCTGTGAAACAAAAAGGTGATGATGGGAAAGATAAAGCATAATGGGAGTGAAAGAGCTGGGGAAGTTCCCAGGTAGGGACTAATTAACAGGGCCTAGTAAGAAAGCTGAAAGGTGACAAATGTGTGGGAAGAAGACAGAAATGGAGACTTATGGTGAAAATGAAAAATAAATTAAATGAGTACAAAAACAAATAGACTTTAGGGAAAAAAAAGGGATGGCTGAAAGATGTTAGTGGAAAATAAGTCTATCATTTAAACCAGAGGGCTGCTGGGAGCCAAAGGGATGATCAGCTTGGCTTCCATGTTTTTCTTTGGTCAGGATCCCAGAAGCCCTGCTGAAGGACACAAACAGAAAGGTCATTGACATTGTGGTCCCTGGAGATAAAGTGGGATACAATAGGTTTAGCAGTTTCACCATTCCTGACTGCTCTGTAATGTTCCCTGAAATGGTCAGCAAGACGCCTACCGGTTTCTCCGATGTAAATAGCTGTACACTTCCTGCAAAGAATACAATACACCACATTAGTGGAGTGCATGAGAACTCCTTGGTGATGTGAAAAACACCTGTAGGCCCCCGAATCTCAGTCACACTGGAAATAAATTTGCAGGTGTAGCAGCGAGTCCTGTTGCAAGGTTTGATACCTGGGAGGGAGGAACTGTTAGGAGTAGGTAGGCTGCTTTTAACCAGGAGATTCCACAGGTTAGGTGGCCAGCAGTAGGAGGCAATAGGTGGTTCTGTAAAGGAAGCACCAATGTTAGGGTCAGTTTGCAAAATGGGAAAGTTACTAGTGATGATCCTGTGAAGAGAAGGTGTGCTCTGATGGAAAGGAAGAACTAGTGGAATTCGCTGTTCTTGTGTGACAGTATCCTTCCTCCGGGGGTCAAGGTTACGGGGCATGTTACTGACCCAGGAGATTGCTCTGTCCACTGTGCTTTTAGGGCATCCCCTGTTGATAAAAAAAACTATGCATTATTTGGGTCTGCTCAGCAAAATCATCCTCTTCACTACATAACCTGCAAAGTCTAATAAACTGTGAATAAGGCAGGCCATTCTTGACATGTTTAGGATGGAAAGAGCTGTGGAGGAGGAAACTGTGAGAGTCAGTGGGTTTGTAATAGACTGATGTCTTCAGACCAGTGTTCTGGACTGACAGCTGGATATCCAGAAAAGGCAGTGTAGAGGAGGATACTTCAGCAGTGTACTGAAGGGAAGGATGGGCGTGGTAAACTTGTCAAGGAAGACTTGGAGGGTCTCCCTGGAGCAGGAGGTGGCCCCCACACAGTCATCTATGTAGCGTTTGTAGAGTTCAGGCACAGTCCCTGTGAATGAGAGAAAAAAATGTTCCTCCACCCAACCCACAAACAGATTAGCAAAGCTGGGACCCATCTTGGTGCCATGGCAACCCACTGACCTGCTGAAAAACTGTTATTTAAAGAAAAGCATTGAGTGTAAGAACCAGTTCTGCCAGACGAGTTAGTGTGTGTGTGGGTGGCTGCTGGACTTCCCGCTTATTCAAGAAATGCTGCAAAGCTGTCAGACCATCATCATGGGGGATCACTGTGTAAAGAGATTTGATGTCCATGGTGAAGATGAGCTGATGAAAGTCATTGAATCTGAACCTGTCAAATAACTGGAGAGCATGGTTAGTGTCTTTAACATAGGAGGGCAGGGACTCAACAAGGGGTCTCATGAGGCCGTCCAAAAATGCGGAGATGTGGGATGTGGGGCAGGAGCAGACAGACACTATGGAATGACCTGAGTTACCTGTTTTGTGGATTTTGGGAAGGAGATAAAACCTGGATGTCTGGGGATGCTGAACTATGAGTCTTTTAGCAGAAGCAGGGAGCTCTTTGTTTTCAATAGCAGAGGTGATGGTGGTGGTAACCTCAGTCTGATAGTCAGCAGTGGGGTCCTGTGGAAGAGAAGAATAAAACCTGGTGTCAGAGAGTTGCTGTGTGGCTTCAGTGATGTATAACTCCTTTTGCCAGACCACAACAGCACCTCCCTTACCAGCTGGTTTCATAACAATGTCATTCCTACATTGTAGAGATCCGAGGTCTGCAAGCTCACCAGGTGTCAGGTTGGAATGGTTGTGCCTGCAATGAAGATTAAAGTTAGTGGTATTTTCCATGCATTGGTTAACAAAATAATCAACAGCAGCAAAACGTCCTGGAAGGGGTGTCCATGCACTTCACTGGGGATTGATATCATTGATTGTTCTGGTGATACTGTCATCATCTGTATATATATACTGGTCCCTTAAGGCCCTACTACAGTTCTCTTTGTATTTAAAGATGGACTGGTCCAAGGACCTCTCCCAGCCACTCTTAGGTAACTCTTATATTAGAGTGGCCAATTGTCCCATCCCTTTCAGCTTCTGTCCATCACTCTGGCATGCCGCCCTGGAATCGCTCTTAAACTATGGCAGGTTGGACTCTCTTGGAGTGATTCAACAGCATTTCTGCATCCCAGTTTTTCACCCATTCAAATTTTATCAGCTTTTTGGGGCTATCACAGGATTTTTAGGGCCTCAGTGCTTGGTCCTGCAATCCTCCTCTGTAGCTTCACACCTCCAAAGGGATCACCATTCGGTCTCCCAATTTTACTCCTTTTTTTCAATCTGCTGATCCTAGGGGCTTAAATGGAACCTGTTTTTATTAGCAACATGCATTGGACTTACAACTTGACTCTAAAGACTGGCTGAAGTTCTGAAAATCCCTTTACAAATTTGTGAAACAAGACCGGTACTGTTATACCCAATTTTACATTTTACATAATCTTTATTTCACTCCTCAGAGATTACACAGGATGGGGTGGCTTCCCTCTTCTGCTTGTTCCTGGTGGAGGAACCAGTATCGGTTCCCTTCAACACATATTGTAGGATTGTCCCAAGGTTACCCCCTTTTGGGCTGCCATTCGAGACTCTCTTGACCCTTTCTTAGCTTTGCAACCTTATTTCACTCCTTCGATATGTTTGGTGGGTCATCTTCCAGATGATCTTTTTGGCCCTGTAAGGCATACATTTCTTTAATCTTGATCACTGCTAAGTTGGTAATTTTTCATCATTCGATGATGTTGTCCTAACTATCTCTGAATGGTGATTGGAGATTCTCCGAGTTTTGGCAGTAGAGCAACATATTGCTTCAAGTCAGAATAGGCTGGGAAACTACAGCGATATTTGTGGACCTTTGGAAGCCTTCATTTTCAACTAGTGAGATGCCCCCCTTCCTGGAATTGGCATCATTAGGTGGCCAGGCGGATGCCTGAGTTTTGCCCTTCCTGCCACAGGCTGTGCTCAGGGATTGGATGTATTTTGTGGGGGAGTGGAGGGGGCTGGGTGCTCTCTGGGAGGTGGTTTGGGTGGGAGTGTTTTTTTCTTATGGTTCTTGGCATTTTTATCTGTTTTTTTGTTTGTTTTTTGTTGTTTGGTGATGTTGTTTCTCACCTTTTGTGCTGAGAATTCCAATAAAGCATATTTAATTGAAAAATAAAAACCTCATATTTTGCACTTTAATAATTTTGCAACCATTTAACAGATTTTCACAAAATATGGTATGTGCTGTCCTGTGGGGTAGACCTCTTGATGTGGTAAGTTTTGCTCCAGTCGGATATCTGGATTCTGAGATCCGGATAGTGTCAAAAAGTAAAAAGTCACCACTTTGTGCAGTTTTTTTCTTATAAGAAGTTCATTTTTCAGGATAGAGGTAAAAGGTTTGACAAAGGAATTAATATTGTGAAAAATAATTCTGTCTTGAGAGAGCATTTTCTTTTTCATGAGAAGAAAATCATTTTTCATGAGAGAAAATTCCTATTTCTCAAGCCGCCATCTTTTCTGTTTAAAAAAAAAAATAATTGAAAACCCATGAAAATGAGGTGCTGTAGAGACACCAAAAACTGGATCTTGCTCATTGGAACTCTGTTAGTTGGATTCTGCAGTTGTCTGGTACCAAAATTATCATGGAATTTTTTTTTTTGTTTTAAATCCTTTTTTCGTCACTCACTAAGATCCTTTTCTGCGAATCCTTTTTAGTTCAAACCAAAAAGGATCATGAGTGATGAAAAAGGATTTTGGTCACAAAGGAAAAAAGCAGTGCCCTAAAATTACACTGTGTTGCTGAGCCCAAGGGTGTCAGAGACATCTGCTCCCCTTCCCCATTACTTTACATAAAGGAAAATACACCATTCAGCTCACATAATTTATAAGATGCATTAGAAGGGAAATGGCAGGGGATTGCAGTCTTCAAGTTCATGGCTAAGAGGCGTATAGAGAGCTGCACCCTCTTCCTTGCATAACATGTATAAGGTAACACTAAGCAAAGACACAACAACATGGGATTTAATGCAAAGAAGTGCAAAATCATGCACATAGGGAAGAGAAACCCTGAAGCCACTTATAGGCTGGGAGGGGAGTTGCTAGCAGTCACAAAGGAAGAAAGAGACTTGGGCATCATCATCACTGATGACCTAAAATCATCCAAGCAGACCTCTAAAGCAGTAGGTAAGGCTAGGGGGTGTTAGGTGTATTAGTAGGGTATCACAAGTAGTAAGAGGAGGTAATAATCCTCTGTACAAGACATTGGTTAGGCCCCATCTGGAGTACTGCGTGCAGTACTGGAGGCCACACCTTCACAAGGACATTAACCAAATTGAGGCAGTCCAGAGAAGGGCAACCAAAATGGTGCAGGGACTGCATCAGAAGACATATGAGGACAGATTAACGGAGCTCAATATGTATACCCTTGAGCAAAGGAGGGAGAGAGGTGATATGATCGAGACATTTAAACACCTTAAGGGCATAAACAAGGTGAAAGAGTCTAACATGTTTAAATATAAGAAAAATAGCAGGACAAGAGGACACAGCATGAGATTAGAGGGAGGCCGATTAAGGGGAATGTGAGGAAATTCTTTTCACAGAAAGGGTGGTAGATGCATGGAATGGCTTACCACAAGAAGTGGTGGCTATGAATACAGTGCAGGGCTTCAAACAGGCATGGGATAGGCATAAGGGAGCAATACAAATGACTATGAATATATAGGTCACTGACAGAGCAAAGGCCGATGGCACATTTATAAGGTAGAAAAAGAAATGGGCAGACTGGATGGGCCTTGAGGTCCTTATCTGCCGTCAACTTCTATGTTTCTATGGTTCTATGTAACATACATCAGAGCAGGGCAATGTAAAGGGTATGATAGACTCCATAAGCGATAACCCATCCACTTCCCCATCCCAGTCTAAAAAGTCAGTAAAATTAGTTACCCCTAGCCTGACATTGGAAAGCCAGTAGTACAAGTATATTGATGGCATGAGGAGAAAGAGGAAAATCCCATGTTGGCATTCCAAGGATCAGGTTATATCGGCGGCTACCTCTGTGAATGATTGTGTGCCAAGACAGATCACAGGAGCAGGGGGGTTCACCAGTATCCATCTCGTAGGACCACCTTGGCACAGGAGGGAAGAAGGAGCAATGGGTGAATCCAGGGGTGGTACAGATGGCAGTCTGGAGGAGGCAGCTCTGGATGCCTGGGCATCAGTTAACAAATCCCTGGCCAACTTTGCAGTCAGGTAGAGAGGTTCGGTGGCATATCTGGCTGCATGTTGTGAACAACTCCTGGAGTGATGCCAGTTACAGAGTGGGCCATGCATGCACTGATAATTTTGCCCCTTTGATGCTGACAGCTTAATTACTCTCAGGGTGGTTGTGCTTGTGTAGAGGCAGAATCAGTAGTGACCCCAGTCTTATGTTCCCTGGTGTTTAGTTGCACCCCCACCCTCCAATTGCTGTCCCCACTTTATTTTATAAGTTCCCTAGTGTCTAGTGGCACACCCCACCCTCCAATCACTGTCTTCACAATGATTTAATTTCTTTGGTATCTAGTGGCACCCCCAACCCTCCAATTACTGTATTAACCTACAACAAAGAAAACTGTCACTGAATGTTTTTTTTTACTTTTTTTAAACCTGTGAGAAAATAGCCCATCGCCGATCACACCCGAACCCCACATTCAACCTCCCACTGTGCGTCCATCTCCCCACACCCCACATGACATCCCCCACAGATCCTCACTAACCTAAAGAGGTCCCAGGCTCGAAATCTGCCCTGCCAATCAAGACACATCTTGCTGCTGGAATAGGCGACTGTTAAGTGAGAAACTAAGGTAAATTGTTGTTCTATATATTTCAATGGGGGGTTCAACTTTTATGCATAACTCAGCAGTTTTCAAAGATTTTGACCTCATATTTTCAACATGGCCTTTTGGGGATCCCACCTCATGAACAATATGACTGCTGTTATGCAACTCCAGTCAGAAAGGTGATTTTGCAGTTGGTGGGTGAAATCACCTTTCTTGTGGGATCTGTGTAATGACAGTCATATTGTTCATGAGGTGGGTCATATGAAGGCTATGTTGAAAATGTTGGGTCAAAATTTCAAAAAATGACTACATTATGACCATTCATTGCAATTTCGCTATGCACGCTCATAACTTTGGACATTTGCAAAATGTTCACCCATATTTTCAATATATCCTTCTTATTACCCCACCTCATGTATGTATGTATGTGTCATTTTTCAAATCCTGGCAAACATGTGTTTTCACCACTGTGGCACAGAATGGCATTGCAGTTGCACAGAATTATGTTTTGGCATGGATCTGAACATTTTCTGTACTAGGAACAGTGCATGTGAGGTCATAAGAAGGCTATATTAAAAATGTGGGATCATAATTATTAAACATGCCACAGTTATGACTATTTGTTACAATTTCATTATGCATGCTCATAAGATTGGAATTGTTAAAAATTTTGAGCCCAAATTTTCAACATAGCCTTCTTATTATGCCCCCTCATGTATGTAACAATGGTCATTTTTCAAATCCTGACCAAAATGTGTTTTTGCACCTGTGGTGCAGAATGGTGTTGGGCTTGCACGTAGTTACGATTTGCCAGGGATTGAACATTTTTCTGCACTGGGTACATGTGGTGGGGTAATAATATGGCAATGGTGGCAATTTGGTCACTGTTATCCTATAACTGGAAGTGCAGGGAAAAGAGGGCCCTCTGCTTCCACAACTAGATACATATCCGCATCTATGGAGGATGTGCACTCCCACAGGCAAATAAGGTTACAATTATACTATCTCAAAAAGTAAGGAAATAAATTGCAAAAAATAAAAAACCTTTGTTAATGCATTAGTTAGGTCTAAACCAACAAAAGTAGGGAAATGTGACTTTAGGGTTTCCAACCCTCACATTTCTTCCCTCATTTTACAGACCAACAGGTGTGGGGGTCTGTCTTGGGGCCATCAACCCTAACACTCCCCCATTCCCCTGTGCTGTACCCATGTTACTGTATTTTGTAATGGAATGGGTGGAGCATTAGGTTGATGGCCCTAAGACAGACACCCCCACCTGTTGGTCTGTGCAAGCAGGGATAGATGAGGTTGGAAACCCTGAATTACTACATTTCCCTACTTTGACAGTTTAACCCAAACCAATGCATTGACAACGTTTTTTGCATATATATATTATAGTGGCACGGTAGTGCCACTATAGTTAGGGTTGAGGAGCCATTTCTATGTTAAACCCCAAACATTTGCACCTTAATAACTTTGCAACTGTTTGACGGATTTGCCTGAAATTTGGAATACGTGATCAAGAACCATAGGCCTTGGGATCTGCCAAGTTTTGTACCAGTCAGATATACGGCTGCAGAGTTATTAAATGTGATCTCGGCGCCATGACGCCATTTGAATTCTGTCACAATTCCACAGATCTTACGGTTTGTGTGACCAGCCCAAAATCTTCAGGGAACGTGTGGCGGGTCCTGATGTGCCTTTCAAAGATTTCATGAAAAAATATTAAACGGTTCAAAAGTTATTCAAAAAGCAATTTCCCATTATAAGTCAATGGGAAAAGTTAACAAAAAGTTTGACAGTGTCGCAAATGCACTTTTTACTGTCGCAAATGGCCCTGTTAGTGTCGCAAATCCGCCATCTTGTTTTCAGTTAGTGATCAGAAAATGCTTGGCATTTAAAATTGAGACCCTCTAGCTACCTAATTATTTTTGTATTCACCTAGTCGGGCCCTGAGGATGCTAGCCATGTCTTTATTTTGGGGTAAAACACCCCAGAAATATGTTTTTCAAATTTCTGAAAAAGTACTTTCGCAAAGTAGTGTCGCACTCACGAAAGTGTCAAAATTTTTTTGCTACACTTTCGCAAATTGCGACACTGCTTTGCGACACTATGCCCAAAATAACAGTAATTCTTTGGCACTCCGCTGCAAAAGAACGGTTGGGAGTTTTGGGCTGAAATTTGGAGTGAACGCAGATGACATCTCACAGATGTGCCTTTCAGTGTTGTATTTAAAAAATATTACACGGTGGCAAAGTTACAGCACTCCAAAGTTGACAGTTTTTCCCATAGGATAACATTACGGCGCCCGACGCATTACAGGAATCCTTTGGCACCTGCTGCAAAATAATGGTTTAGTCTTTTTTCCTGAAATTTGGAGGAAGACAGCCAACAGCCCACAGATGTGCCTTTCAGTGGTTTGGTGAAAAAATATTACAGGGAGGCAAAGTTATGGCACTCCGAACTTTTCTTTTTTCCCATAGGATAACATTACGGCGTTTGCTGCGCCTTTCAGGGCCCGTATCTCGGAAACAGTGTGAGATCCGGACTTTTGTTTGGAAAAATGCTTAGCCTCTGAAGGGGGCTACAAAGAATTAGCCAGGACAGTTGTAAATCATACAACTTTTAAATTTTTTTCACGTTGCACGGTTCCTGAGATATAACGTATTTAGTATTCCAAGTTCTCATTTTCTGCTCGATACTCATTATTATGCATACGTTATTTAGTACTGTCTTTCTCTATGCAGGTTTTGGGAAAACCAGCCTGTGCACTTACATTACTGTTACTGCTGCTCCTTCCGCTTGGTAGTTCCGCACTGCTTCACTTATCCTGGATCGCTCAGCCACCATGTGCGTATCCTTTATGCTTTCATTTGCGCTATGCTTCGTTATTTTTTGCCATTTGTGTCTCACAGTACTGTTTCTCTTCTGTTTCACTTTGCGCCACCATGCCCATTGACATTTCCATTTTCAGGCACCATGTTATAATGTGACAACACATCATGTGGCAGACTGCTCCTGTTCACGCCACCATGCAAGTATCTTTTCTGTCTCATTCGCACTTGTGTTACCATGTGCGCCACTGTTAGCACTTCTGTTTATGCTGCTGTTCTCGTTACTATGCCATTTGGGGCCTCATGCGCCCCGCCACTGCATTACATTCACTATTTCTCGCTATCATTCTCAAAAGAGGAATGAGGCAAAATTCATTTAATGCATTAGTTAGTTAGCTACGTTTATAAAGTGAGGAATTGTGTTAGGTTGAAACCCTTGACCCCCCGCCCACCCCCAACCGGCTGGGGTGCGATTGGGATTGTGGGTCCTAACTCTCACCCCATTCTCCCTATACTTCTGCTGCTTGACATGTCATGGGGTGAGAGTTAGGGCTGACGATCTAAATGCGCACCCCAGTGCCGGGTTGGGGGTGGGTGGGGTCCAAGGGTTTTTCAACCCCAACATCGAATTTCTCACTTTTGTCGCTGTGAAACAACCCTAACTAATGCATTAAACAGAGTTTTTTGCCTCTAATATATACAGTATATATATATATATATATATATATATATATATATATATATTATGGTAGCACAGTAGTGCTACCATAGTTAGGTTGAGGAGCCATTTCTATGTTAAACCCCAAAATTTTGCACCTTAATAACTTCACAACTGTTTGACAGATTTGCCTGAAATTTGGAATACACGATCAAGAACCATAGGCCTTGGGATCTGCCAAGTTTCATACTGGTCGGATATACGGCTGTGGAGTTATTATGCGTGATCTGCGCACGTGTTTTCGCTTTTTCTGGAATTCTACGGTCGCATGTACAGGTCGCACGGTTTGCGTGACCTGCCCCAAATCTTCATGGAATGTGTGGCTGGGGTCCCTGATGTGCCTTTCAAAGATTTGGTGAAAAAATATTAAACGGTTCAAAAGTTATTCAAAAAACAATTTCCCATTATAAGTCAATGGGAAAAGTTAACAGAAAGTTCGGACAGTGTCGCAAATGCATTTTTACTTTCGCAAATGGCCCTTGTTACTTTCGCAAATCCGCCATTTTGTTTTCAGTTAGTGATCAGAAAAATGCTTGGCATTTAAATTTGGGACCCTTTAGCAACCTAATTCCTTTTCTATTCACCTAGTTGGACCCTGAGGATGCTAGCCATGTCTTTATTTTGGGGTAAAACACCCCAGAAATATGTTTTTCAAATTTTGGGAAAAAGTACTTTCGCAAAGTACTTTCGTGCTCACGAAAGTGTTGCAAATTTTTGCGTAAGCTTTCACAAATTATGGCAGTAGTTTTCTATTCTGTGGAAAATTACAGCACCTTTGGCACTGCACTGCAAAAGAATGGTTGGGAGTTTTGGGCTGAAATTTGGAGGGAACACAGATGACATCTCACAGATGTGCCTTTCAGTGTTGCGTTGAAAAACTATTACACAGCGGCAAAGTTACGGCACTCCAAAGTTGACATTTTTTCCCTCAGGATAACATTACAGCCGCCGGTGCATTACAGGAACTTTGGCACCCTGCTGCAAAATAACGGTTTAGTCTTTTTCCTGAAATATGGAGGAACACAGCCAACAGCCCACAGATGTGCCTTTCAGTGGTTTGGTGAAAAATATTACAGGGAGGCAAAGTTATGGTGTCTCAACTTCTCCTTTTCCATAGGATAACATTACGGCGCTTCACGCTTCAGAGGCCCGTATCTCGAAACGGTGGAGATACACGGACTTTTCCGGAAAGGGGCTAGGCACAAAACTAGCCAGGACAGTCAGAAATCATATGACTTTAATTTTTTTTCTACGTCGATGGTTCCTGAGATATAACCTATTTAGTATTCAAAGTCCTCATTTTCGTCTGATACCCATTATTATGCATACATTCTTTGTACTCACTGTCTTTCTATGCAGGTTTTGGGAAAACCAGCCTGTGTGCTTACATTACTGTTACCGCTGTTCTTTTCCACTTGTGGTTCCGCATCTGCTTCACTTACTATTGACGCTCACGCCACCATGTGCGTATCCTTTGCATTTTATTTGCGCTATGCTTCTGTTATTTTTTTTGCCATTTGAGTCTACAGTACTGTTTCTCTTTCTGTTTCACTTTGCGCCACCATGCCCATTGACATTTCCGCTTGCAGGCACCTTGTTACTATGTGACAACACATTACGTGGCACACCGTTCCCATCTACGCCGCCGTGTGTGTTACCCTTTCTGTTCTCATTCACGCTTGTGTTACCATGTGCGCCACTGTTAGCACTTCTGTTTGCGTTGCTGTTCCAGTTACTATGCCTCAAGACATCACGTGGCGGGAGTGCGGGGCCTCCCGCCGATGCATTACAATTCACTATTTCGTTATCATTCTGAAAAAGAAAGGAACTTAGAGGTAAAACTCCATTTATCGATGTTAGTAGGCACAGTTGTAAAGTGGGCCGCGGTTAGGTTGGAATTCTGACCTCAGCCACCTCAACCAGCATTGGGGTGCATTAAATGCCGGGTCCTAACTCACCCCATTCTCCTATACTTCTGCTGCTTTACACATGATGGCTTTCACATGTGATGTGGGTGAGAGTTAGGCTGATGACCTCAATGCACACCCCAATGCCAGTTGGGGGTGGGCAGGGGTCCATGGGGTTTTCAACCCTAACACCAAATTTCCTCACTTTTGTCGCTGTGGAACAACCCTAACTAATGTATTAAATGGAGTTTTTTTGTTCTATATATATATATATATATATATATATATATATATATATATATATATATATATATATATATATATATATATATATTCTAGGGTGTGGTCGTGCCCTCATATTTAGGGTTATGAAGGCACTTCAATGTTAACTTGAAATTTGCACATTAATAACTTTGCACCCGTTTAACGGATTTGCATGAAATTTGGTATGCACAGTAGGATATGGAATATCTCTTGACTTGCCAAGTTGTATTATGGTTGGACATATGGTTTTTGCACACCACAAAAATGTATTTTTCGCCAGTTCTGTGGGCAGTTTTTCAGATTTTGTCCTTGGTGCTGCATGGCCGTTGTGTGGTCTGCCAGTCTGAAAACTGGCACATAGAAAGAGCTTGGGTAAAGGAACATGCCACTTTTTGTTTGGTGAAAAAATTTTAATCAATTCAAAAGTTATTAAACTTTTTAGCTCCCATTATAAGTCTATGGGAAAATGTATAAGGTTATTTTGCCAAAGAAGATTGGATTTTGACCATCTGGTCACTACTCATGATCAAAGAATTTGCAGGCTCGTGATCAAAGAATCTTTGATCATGAGAAATGTATTGATCGTGACAGTCACCATCTTGTTTTCAGTTTGGGGTTGGGAAAAAACAAATATCTCAGCCATGGGGTGACATCTGAAGTAAAACTTGGATGGGTGCTTCCCTCTATCATGCCATGCCTGTGGTTTAATGTACTTATGTCAAAAAATAGAGTTTTAAACTTTTAAATTATTTGATTGCGATTTGCTAACAATCTTTGATTGCGAGCCTGCAAATTCTTTGATCGTGAGACTCTTTGGGCATGATCTTTGTTCATGAGGCTGGGATGAGATGGCCAGATTTTTTGGTTGGAAAAAATCAAATATCTCAGCCCAAGGGTGACTTGAGAAGTCAAACTAGGATGGGGTTTGCTCAGGAGGCTTCCCTCTATAGAACCATGCCTGTGGTTTAATGTAGTTGTGTCAAAAAATTGAGTTTTAACATTTTTAAATTCTTTGATCATGAGCCTGCAAATTGTTTGGTCGTGATCCTGCAAATTCTTTGATTGTGAGAGTCTTTGATCGCGAGCTTAGTTCGTGAGGGCGGGACAAGATGGCTAGCTTTTTGCTGTACCAGATGTCTGTAGGAGGGACCAGATAGCCTAAATTTCATGACCAGATGCCCCCTCATGATCAAAGATGATCTTTGATTGTGAATTCGAGGTTGATTCTCGTGATCAAAAAATTCTTAAAGGTGCTAAAATTTTAAAATTAAATATCTCGGAAATGTTTTGGTGTTTTAACTTGAAATTTGGAGGGTGTTGAGGGGATGTCCTGTAGATATGAATTATGGCATACAGGTGTCAGAAAATTAATTTGCTGTGGAGATATTGCATGACAAAATTTACATTTTGCGGATAGCGTTCTCCACTGCGGTAGTAGCTTGACATTTATAGGGCAGCTACCCTTACTGAAACATAGGTAATTTTCAGTGGCTAGGTGTGAAAAATGTAAACAGGTGTGGAATTATCCCACTCCAATAAATGAAAATTGGTTTCGTTTCAAGCTGGTGGGAGCATTTGGACTAAAGGGCCCCACATTCCCACTAATACGTGCTCCCACCAATACATATGATATTCAGGACGTGTACTGATATGTTAGGCAGAAATTTGCAAGTTGGTGGGAGCACAGGGCCCTTACCAATTTGTGTGACTTTATACTTTTCTATGTTTTCTCAGAATGTTAGAAAGTTCTTTGCAAAAAACTACGTTAATGCATAATTTAGGGTTAACACACAAAACATCAGGGAATGAGACTTTTAGGGTTTACCCCTACCCCCATATCATGTACCCCCCCCATCCTCCACAGAGTGACAGATGCCAGGGTCTGTCATTAGGGTTGTGAGGCCTAAATGTCACCCCATTTTTCTTTCCTGGGCATGTCAATATGCTTACACATGGAATGGGGTGACATTTGGGCCTCACAACCCAATGACACACCACGGCATCTGTCAGTCTGTGGAGGTTGGAGGTACATGATATGGGATGGGGCAAACCCTAAAGGTCAAATTTCCTGACATTTTGTGCTTTAACCCTAAATGATGCATTAACGCAGTTATTTGCAAAGAATATATATATATATATATATATATATATATACATATACACACACACACACACATATGTATGTGTATATATACTGTATGTATATATATATATATATAGATAGGAGTGAGCTATATTTTTCACTTATAAAAGCATGTATTACTGCCACAGTGAGATAGATGCAGGTCCAGGCTAACACAGTGATGATTAATGCAATTTATGCATACTGTACTTACCTCACCAGCATTTATTCTCACTGTGGTGATGTCACAGACAAGCCCATTAACTCTCCCTCAGTCCTGCAACTTGTTTCAGCTCAGTAAAATGACAAATGAAATTCACCTGTTTTTCAATCACCTGATGCCCCAACAACAGGTATACTGCATTCAGTCTCACAGACACTCACAAGCTGAGAAGATATCTAAAGTTCCTACTAGAAGAAAAAAAAGAAAGAGCACTGACTGCTAAACACATCAAACCATGCAGAATGAAAGCAACAAACATACATAGATACATAGACAGTGTCAGCAGATAAGGGCCTACGGCCCATGCAGTCTGCTCTGTTGAGCTTGAAAATTTATGTTATGTTTTCCTAGAAGTCTGTTGCCCCTTAACTCTGACCTCCAGAATTCCTTTATATCTATCCCATGCATTCTTAAATCCTGTGATTGTTTCAGCCCCCACCACTTCCTCTGGCAGGGTGTTCCATTTGTTCACCACCCATTCTGTGAAGAAATTCTTCCTCACGTTTCCTCTGAATCGTCCTTCCTCCAACTTCATCCCGTGCCCTCTAGTCCTGGAACATCTTTTTTGCTTAAAAATAGTGTATTCCTGCATCCTGTTCCTCCCTGTACGATACTTGTATGTCTCTATCATATCCTCTCTCTCTCCCTCCTCTCCTCCAGGGAGTACATATTCAGTTCCTTCAACCTCTCCTCATAGGACTTGAGATGCAATCCATGTACCATCTGTGTTGCTCTCTTACAATCCTTCTCTACCCTGTCTATGTCCTTAGGTAAGTAAGGTCTCCAGAACTGTACATTGTACTCCAGGTGGGCCTCACTAGTGTCTTGTACATTGGAATTATGAGCTCCCTTTTCCTGCTGGTGATGCCCCTGCCTATGCATCGCAGCATCCTATTTGCTTTACCTGCTGCCTTGTCACACTGTTTCTCTAACTTGAAGTCATCAGAGATGATAACCCCAAGATTTCTTTCCTGCTTGGTGCATGCTATATCCTCATCCCCCCAACTGATACATTGTGCCAGGGTTTTTGTGCCCCAATGCATTATCTGACACTTCTTTGCATTGAATTTCAACTGCCAAACCCCTGAACATTCTTCAAGTTTCTGCAGGTCCCTTCTCATTCTGTCTACACCCTCTGGTGTGTCTGCTCTGTTACAAAGCTTTGTGTCATCAGTGAACAGGGCAACTCTGCCTTCTAGGTCCTGCACAATGTCACTAATGAAGATGTTGAATAGGACCGGTCCCAGCACTGATCCCTGTGGTACCCCACTGATCACTCTTCCCTCTGTGGAGTGACAGCCATTTACCACCACCCTCTGTGTCCTGCCACCCAGCCAATTACCTACCCACCACACTACTGTCCTGCCCACACCCATATTCCCCAGTTTGTGTAATAGTTTTCTATGTGGCACAGTGTCAAAGACCTTGCTAAAGTCCAGATAGGCCATGTCCACTGCCCTTCCCTGATCCACCTCCCTAGTCACCTATTCAAAAAATTCCAAGAGGTTGGTCTGACATGACCTTCCCCTGGTGAAACCATGCTGCCTTGGGTCCTGTAGTCCATTGACAACCAGATGTTCCACCAATGTCTCCTTCAGTAGTGCTTCCATGATCTTCCTCACTACCGAGGTGAGGCTGACTGGTCTTCTAGTTCCACGCTTCCTCTTTGTTCCCACTTTTGTATAAGGAGACTATATCTGCTATCCTCCAGTCTTTGGGTACCTCCCCTGTTTCCAGTGATCAGATAATCAGGATTGCCAGAGGTTCAGCCACCACCTCTCTTAGTTCTTTAAGGACCCTGTGGTGCACTCCATCTGGCCCCATTGCTCTATCAACTCTTTTTACTTCCAGCTCCTTCGGGACCCTTTCTTGTGTAAAGGGACTTGTTTCCATTTCTGCACCATTCCCACCCCTTGTACTCCCTTCAGACCCATTACCCTCCTTTTTCTCTGTAAAGACTGAGCAGAAATACCTGTTCAGTATGTCAGCTTTACTGTTGTCATCCTCCACGTGGCTCTCATCCTCCTCCTTCAGTCTCACTATCACTCCCTTTGCCTTTCTTTATTCACTTATGTACCTGTAAAATGTTTTGTCCACTCTACCCATTGATTTTGCAATGTGCTCTTGTGTTTGAGTGTTGGCTTCCTTACTGACCTCCCTGCCTCCCTTTGCTTCTCCTGGTGCTTCTCCCTATCCCCTTTTGCCTGTGTCTTTTTGTATTACCTGAATGCAATCTTTTTGGCTTTCACTTTCTCCGCTACCTCCTTGGAAAACTATAATGGCCTCCTCTTCCTTTTCCCCTTGCTAACCTGCTTAATGTATAATTATGTTGTTCTTGCAATCCTGTTTTAAATACTGCCCACTGTTCCTCAACCCCTGATTCCTGCCCCATTCCCCTCAATGCCTCTTTCAAGCATCTCCCCATTTTCCCAAAGTATGCCCCCTAAAATCCAGGATACGTGTTTTTGTGTGGTTTGGTCCTGCTCCTTCTGTTATTTCAAACCACAATGACTGGTGGTTACTGTTCCCCAGGTGCTCCCCCACTGTTACTCCCATAACACTATCCCTGTTTGTGTGCACAAGGTCCAGTATTGCCTTCTGCCGAGTTGGTTCCATGACCAGTTGTTTGAGGAAAGCACCCTGAAGGGAGTCTATGATAAATCTGCTCCTAGTTGATGCTGCTGCTGGGATGCTCCAGTCCACTTCTGGAATATTGAGGTCTCCAACCAGCACTACCTCACCCTTGTCTGCCATCCTTTGGATGGCTTGCATCAGTTCCCTATCTGTTTCTCCTCCTGGGCTGGTGGTCTATAGACTACACCTGTGCGGATGGCTGACCCCATGTTCCTTCCCAGCTTAACCCACAGTATCTCTCCCCCATTTTGCTCCTCCTGGATCTCTATGGCCCTTATGTCATTTTTCACATACAGTGTCACTCTTTCTCCCTTCCTACCTGCCCTGTCTCTTTTGAATATGTTGTAACCAGGTATGGCCATCTCCCAGTCATGGTTATCATTACACCAGGTTTCTGTGATGGCCACAATGTTCAGGTCTGACTGCACTATGACAGCCTCCAGATCCTCCATCTTGTTGCTAAGGCTCCTGGCATTGGCACACATGGCTTTCCATGATTTGACCTCTCTAAACTGTTTAGCTGTTCTACTCCAGCCCCTTCCCTGGTTGTCATTTATCCCTGATTCTCCTTTGATACAGCTGAACTATACTGACAGAATAAATAAATTCTCCTTACAGAAGGAAACAAAACCAATGAATATGGAAGAAATGTTTCTATCTTGCACATAGTTTGAAAGCAACACAGAACCACTTTAGAAAAGCCTATTACATAAATCGCACACATGATGTGCAGATTGTGTGATATGTGAAATGTCTTCACTCATGAACAGTGACCTCTGGATACTCTCACTCATGCCTCTGGTACTCGTGAGTATCCAGAGGTCACTGTTCACTCATGAAGATATTTCACATATCACACTCCTGCCCATCATATATCCCATATGTGCGGTGTGTGTGTGTGTGTGTATATATATATTTATTCATGGCAACAAACTTCATTTAATGCATCAGTAAGTGTTAACGTGGACAAAAGTGGGAAATTACATTTTAGGTTGAGCCTCTAACCACCCATCACCCCACCCACCCACCCACCCATCCTCCACAGACGTTATGGTGTTCCATGGGGTCATGAGGCCCAACTCTCATCCCATTTCATGTGTAAACAGGTTGCTGTGCTACAGTAAAGGAGAATGGGGGTGAGAGTTAGGCCTCACGACCCCATGGCACACCCCAGCATTTGTCAGTCTCTGGAGGATGGGGAGGTGGGGTGGTTGGTGGGTTAGGGACTCAACCTTAACATGACGTTCCCCACTTTTGTCACTTTAACCCTAACTGATGCATTAAACAAAGTTTTTTGCCATAAATTTCCTTACTTTTTGAAAAAGCACAATATAAGTAGTAGGTAACATGTGTTGGTCCCACCAAGCTGCCCATTTCTGCATAATGATGTGCCTCTGTGGGAGAGTTGGCCATCTGGGCCCTGTGATCCAACTTACACATAGCTACAGAGATGTACAGCAGCCCTATAAGGCAAGGAACCCTTGTAACACTAATTTGCCGATATCTTGTGAGCCGTAACAGCTGGGGGAAAATTCAAGTGTCATTGTAATTGTGACAGCGAGTACTGCATGCAATAATAACAACTGAACCTGTATCTCACATTGTTTATGAGATATGGCCACCAAAAAGCACTGGAAATGCACCCTTGGAACCCTTGTGACACTAATTTGCCAATATCTCTCTAACCGTGGCACGTAGAAAGAAATTTCACTGCTGGTGTAATCTATGATTCCCAAATCTGTTTCTGCAGCCAAGCTGCAGGTAGCAAAAATCCATATCTCACTTTGTTTTTGAGATACGGATGCCAAAAGGCATCATGGGTGTCGTAATGTTATTCTATGGGGAATGTCTCAACTTTGGAATGTCATAACCATGTAACCAAATCAATTTTTTACACCCAACGAGCATAAATCTCATCTGTGGGACACCCCCTTTGCATCCTGCAAATGTCAAGCTAAAAATCTTTACTGTTTCTTTGCAGTGAACTGGCAAAGATTTACAAGTCCTTGTTCTTGAGCTGTCAAAATCCCCATTCATGAGCCAAATCCCTGTTTGTGAGGTGACAAAATCCCCTTTCGTGAGCTGAACCCCATTCATGAGATACAGCCATCTGGTCTTCCTCTCATGAATGGGGATTTTGCTAGCTCACGAATGGAGATTTCTGTTTATGAGACATGGCCGTCTGGTCACATTCTCATGAATGAGGATTCAAAATCCCCATTCGCGAGTCGAGTCCCCATTCGTGAACTTTCAGAATCCCCATTCGTGAGAATGTGACCAGATGGCCCTGTCTCATGAACAGGGATCCCCGTTCGTGAGCAAGCAAAGTTCCCATTTGCACATCGATCCTCATTTGTGAGATAAAGCTATCTGGTCTTCCTCTCACAAATGAGGATTTTGCTAGCTCACAAATGGGATCGGCTCAAGAATGGGAATTTGGTACTCTCACGAACGGGAATCGGAAGTGAGTCACGAACAGGGATTTTCAAATATAAAAATGGTCATTTTTTAATTATCTGATGGAAGCCAAACACATTGTTTTGTAGAGGGCATCACCCTGAAAAAAACCCATGCATTTGTTTTTTCAAAATGCATTTTTGGGGCAAATTACAATATTTTGTTTTGGGCTAAAAGTGAAAACAAGATAGCAGCTCACAAACAAGGATTTTTTCTCAAGAACGGGGATCCCCATTCCTGAGAAAAAATTCCCCATTAGTAAGCCCAATTCCTTGTTCCCAGCTGTGCATCTAACCCAAAGACTGAACTGAACATGCTCAGAACCTGAATTTTCAAAACTGAATAACTTTGGATCAGAATACATTGTTTTTTTCACCAGACCAGCACTGGTCTGTTCCTTAGGGAAAGCTCTTCCTACCCTGAAAGTTGCAGGCTAAAATCCCAAATGGTGTGGGTGGTGGACGATGAGGAATATTCAGGAAAACTTAGCAATAAAAAGCAAAACATACCCTTTTTTCCATATATTCTGTGAAAAAATTCACACATCCAAGCAAAACAAAACTTGGCAAATCAAAAGATCTACCCCATGGGACCGCACATACAAATTTCATGCAAATCCATTGAACAGTTGCAAAGTTATTAAGGTGCAAAATTTGGGGTTTAACATTAAATTACTCACTCAATCCTAACTATAGAGGCACGACCATGCACCGTGCCTCTATTATATATATATATATATATTCATGGCAAAAAACTGCATTTAATGCATCAGTTAGGGTTAAAGCAATAAAAGTGAGGAAATGAAACATTAGGGTTGAGCCCCTTGTCACAAACCCACTCAAGGTCAGGCCCTCTGCTTCCACAGTGCCAACCTCTGAGCACAGTCTTGTGAACAGTTAACAGAACAGGGTAATCCTCCTGTCTGTTTTGTGGGTTTGAATAAAACTTTGGTCTCGGCTCTGGAGGGATTCAAACTGTGAACCTCTTGCTAGCGTAGCCAATGTACAGGCTCAGATAATTCTGCTCTTTGGAGGGGGGCAGACATCTTTCACCTATGGGCACCTAACCAGGTTTACAAAATGAAACCTTAAAAACTCTATGAAAGACCTCAGAATAAACTCTTACCTTTTCCCAGTTTGGTAAAACTAGTAAGCTTTGTACAGTGTCAACTTTGACCATGTATTTTCACTTGTCAAGAAAAAGAATTTCAAAGGCACACCAAGTAGTCTCTAAAGTAGAGGTTTACTTAAAAATAGATAAAAAATGTAAAATGTAAATACAGAACCATATGTCACAAAAACACACAATCATTTAAAAGAACAAGGGTTAAAAAAAGTGCAACATTCCTGCCACGAGACAATTAGATTTGTAGATCTAATGTATCTCTTCTAATCATGCTGATAGACAGATGTTGTTGTCAAGAGAGTCAAACATGTGTATGTTTACAGGTCACTCACAGCATAATTAAAACACTGTCTTGAGCCTGCCTTCTCCATGATGTCACCCAGCTCCTCCTCGGTTTATTAAAAATTATACAATCAGGATGTCATCACTCAGAAGGTAAATTAAATAAGGTTAATTTCTAAGTCCTTCTTTCATCCATGAGCAACATCCTACTTTTACAGACATCAGAGGAACAGTTATGACTTCGCACCAGTGTGACGTAACCTAGAGTTCCTCCTCTAAATGTCATAAAATGGATATTTTCTATCCTGTCAGCTGACAAGCTATAATTAAGCTAGATAAACAGGTGATGCTTAATTTAGGCCTCTTCTAGCCTATAATTATCTCCTGGCCTTCCAGGTAACACCTTGTATTTAAAACCCTGGGAGGAAGGTGTCATTCCACAGGCTGTTTCAGCATGTCTCATGAAAGACACTCAATAACACATTTTTATATTACAAAAATCATAGATTAATCAGAACCAACTGTCTGAGTGTCACACCCCTAGCCCCCCACACCCCACAGCTCCATCCTCCACAAACTCCACAGACTGCCATGGGGTGATGTGGCCCAACTCTTACCCCATTCCATGTGTAAGCAGATTGACATGCGACAGTAAAGGAGAATATGGTGAGAGTTAGGCCTCATGACCTTGTGGCACACCCGGGGTGTTTCAGTCTGTGGAGGATGGGGTGTTGGGATGTTAGGGGCTCAACTCTAACATTTCATTTTGCTCACTTTTGTTGCTTTAACCCTAACTGGTGCATTAAACACATTTTTTGCCATGAATTTCCTTACTTTTTGAAAAAGTGTAATATAACTAGTAAATAACATGTGTTGGTTGGAGCCCCACAAAATTGCCCATTTCCGCATAACAATATGCATCTGTGGGAATGCAGGCCCTCTGGGTTCTGCGTTCCCACCTACAGATAGCTACAGAGCCATGCAACAGCCCTATAGGGCAAGGTACCCTTATAACACTAATTTGCCGATATCTTGGGAATCATAGCAGCTAGAAAAAAAATTCAAGTGTCGTAATCGTTACAACGATCATTGCCTGCAACATAAATTGGCTGACTCTATATCTCATGTCGTTTGTGAGATACGGGCACTGAGAAATACATTGGGTGCCACAATGTTATCCTATGGGGACAATCTCAACTTCATGATGGCATATCTCAGCTCCTCCTCCTGGGGCTGAGTGGGTGGCTGTTTGTGCTTGTCTGTGTCTGTAGGTTAGTTTTTGTGCATTTACATGTTTTTCTGCTTGGAATACACTGTGCCATTCTTGCACACAACATCGGTGAAAGTCTCCTGGACTGAATTTCTGCAAAACATCATCACCAGGTATCAGCTTTTTAATTTTAAATCAATTTTCTTAAAGCCTCCCCAAGGAAGCATATGTCTTGCAACTAGTCTTACAAATATGGGGGTCCTGCAACAGAATCAACATTTGCAACATTTTCATTGGAGCACTCCTACAGCAGCTGTACTTGTGGACTTTAAAGAACAAAGGAATTTTAATACATTTTGTGACCGAATCAACATTTTTGTCTGACCTGCTCCCCAGGTATTATACGTGTCTCTGAGGACTTTGAAGATCAAAGGAAACAGAGACAAAAGGATTTTACACGTTGCATATGCCTAGGCCACAGTTTATCACCTTTCAGGAATTTTAACATATTATGTGACCCTGGATCTAAACAGGTCATCATTTCCGCTGGATGTAATTAACCATCAGCATTTTTCCTTTGCCATCTCTTCCTGGTGTGCTTGTTAGATCACCCACGTGCCGCCACCTCTGCTCTACCATGGATTACTCCATCCTCCTAGTTCTTCTATTTGTCGTGGGTGCTACAGGCCCAAGATGCCAAGCTGGACCACTGCCACCCCTGCGAGAACCTGCTCTTGACAAAAATGGATACTCTATGGCACCCCAATGCCAACTGTGTTGAGGGAGCTCCAGCAGTCCACCACCTGCATCCCGCCTGCTAGCCCAGGGCCCCTGATACCTGCCATGGTTATCAACAACATTACCATTTTCATGGCTGCAAAGATCACTCTGGTGAATGCTTTCCTCCCCCATTGCAAGAGCAGGAGGCGCAAGATACGCTCCACCATTAGCATAAACCTCTCAGCCAGGAAAATAATATTCATGCTTCTTCTTCTATCAGGTAATGTCCATGCCAATCTGGCCCACCACCAGTGTCAAATGCAGGGGAAACATGAGTAAAGGCCTGAAGGTAGCTGCACTGAACATCTGCAGCCTCACAGCTAAGTCTGACCTACTCCAAGCATGGATGTCCCGCCATGTACCTGACATTCTCTGTCTGACAGACACCTGGCTGTCAAACAAGATAAAAGACAATAAAGTGATGTTCCCAGGATAGCAAACATTCAGGAAAAACAGGTGTGGCAAGAGAGGCAGAGGAGTCCTTATCTATGTCAGGGATTACTTATGCTGCTCGGTCCTCCCTATTACCAGGGTCAAGGATGATCATGAACTACTAGCAGTTAAAAGCACAGGTCAGATGGCACAGCAAATCTCTAATCTTAGCCTCGGTTTATCTTCCACTCACTAAAGCCAGGGATGGCCTCCTAAAATACTGGATACAACTGCTACCCTTCCTAAGGGCACAGAGCTTCTCATAACAGGTGACTTTAACATCAACTGGGAGGGCAGGGAATCCACGCCTTTCAAGGACATGGTCGCTACTTCCAACCTGACCCAACTCATAGGCAGCCCAACAAGGAGGGATTACAAAACAGGAAAAGACACCCTCCTCGATTGGCTCCTTTTGAGTTCCCCTTCTCGGATCAATGAGCTTAATGTCCTGCCTGACACCTTAAGTGATCACTTCCCAGTCACTTTCATATGTTCATACAAATTGAGGAAGCACCTGCCTATCATAATTAATAGCAGGGTCTTGGGGAAGGGCAAGCTTAGGGACCTCTCCTCTGCCATCTCCCAGCATGACTGGCCCCCATTGATCATGTGCCTAATATCAACCAGGCTCTAAGTTTCTTTATAGAGGGCTTCAACAACATTTGTGATATCTTTGCACCACTGAGGAAAAGAAAAATTTGGGGTCAAGTTAATGGCTGGATCACAGGGGATCTCCTCGCCCAGATGAAGGAAATTGACAACTGCTGGGAAAAAGCCAGGTCCTCTCACAGCAAACACAACTTCCAATGCTATAGAGCTGCAAGAAACCACTGCACCAACCTTATCCACCAAGCAAAGGCCAACTTCCACAAGGAGCAGCTTAATAAAACTTGGGGCAATGGGAAGAGTTTTTGGGAGAACATCAAAAACCTTCTTGGAAAGGATGAGAGGAAGATTTCCCCGCTCACTCAACATAAACAATGCCATGATTACTGACCCACGGCACATCGCAGATTCTCTCAACACAGCATTTACCGACCTGACTGGAGTGCTACCCCCCCGACTACCTGCACCCTGCTGGGGAACAAACCAACTGCACGCCTCAAGGGAGCTCAACCCCTGTCTTCTACTTCAAAAAAGTGTAAGTGAAGGAGGCTTACAAACACAAAAAAATACTAGGCAAGACCAGAATGGGGAGTGATGGAGTCTAAATGAAACTCCTATCCCTAACACTGGATGTCATCATTGTGCCAGTCACAAAACTATTTAACAAATTGCTGGCTCTTGCACAATTCCCTGAGATCTGGAAACAGACTCTCATGACTCCAATGCACAAGAACAGTGCCATGACATGCACCACCAATTATAGGCCAATATCCATCCTCTGTCCCTTATATAAAGCCCTGGAAAAGATTGTGGCCACCCAACTCACAGATTACCTCAACAAATACAACCTATTATGTCCCAACCAACATGGCTTCAGGCAGAATCATAGTACCTCCACTGCCTTGCTGGACTACACTGACTACTTGCACAAGGCACTAGATGAAGGAAAACTGGTGGGGTCAGTCTTCATAGACCTCACCAAAGCCTTTGACACTGTCAATCACTCTCTCCTCTTGACTCAACTACAGAACCTGGGTGTTGCAACCACTGCTGTCTGCTGGTTCAAGGACTACCTAACACACAGAAGCCAACATGTAAAAATTGGGCACACAGTATCTAGCTCCAATGAGGTATTTTTAGGGGTACCACAGGGGTCAATACTGGGGCCCCTACTATTCAGCCTCTTCCTAAATAATCTTCTTGAAGCCTGTGACACTAAAGTAATACTTTATGCAGACAATGCTGTACTTCTCACCAGCAGTTCATCAATAGTCTCCCTCCACTCTGAGCTGCAGGCATCCTTCTACAAGCTGGAAGACTGGTTCTGTAGTCATAAACTTCTATAAACTGCAAAAAGACCAAGATGATGCTCACAGCAAGCCCATAGAACAAAAAGAAGCTCCCTTCCCTCACCATCACCAATAAAGTCAGTGAGCCGCTAGAACAAGTTCACTCCTTAAGTACCTGGGGGTTACCATTGATGACTCCCTCACCTTCACCCAACACATCGACACAGTGGTAAAGGCATTGAACACCAAGCTGGGTGTACTCTATAGGCATAAAAAGTATCTCACTACAGAGGACCTCCGTCTCTCAGTCTCCAGCTCCATCCTTTCTATCATCGACTATGGATTGGTGGTCTATGGTGCAGCAACAGACACTGCACTAAAAAGGATTCACATTGCCCTCAACAAGGCATGTAGGCTCACAATGGCTGCAGATCAAAATACCCACACCTGCTCCTTATATGAGCAGACCAATTAGCTGCTACTAAAGAACAGGATTATATTCCAAACATGTCTCCTTGGAAAAAAGGCACTAATGGGTATCCCCCCCATGCATTTCTAGCATCCTAACACCAAGTGCTACCAGCTATACCACCAGAGGCAGGATGAGGGGGACCCTATCATCACATTTCTGTCAAACTGTGCAGGGACAGTGTGCTTTCAGCTATAGGGCCCCACAATGGCTCAATGAAATCCCCATGCACATTTTAAACTCTCAATGCATCTCGCAATTCAAAAATGGCCTATGGCAACACCTTCCTACTAGGACAGTTTGTGACTGCCACTAGGACTCTAGCACCCATAATGCCCAATCACCCACACTCTCCTTCCATTTAACCCCACTCTTCCCCCTTGCCTTATCCCTCTATCTTCTTCTAACCCTGTGTCTTTTCCCCCACTGGATCAACCTTATAACCAACCTACTACCACTGCCTCCCAACCTCCTAGACAAAACCACTTCTTTTGGCTGCCCACTCTCCCCCTCAGTCTCCCCTTCCCCTCACCTTAACTCCTCCTCTGACTCTCACACTAGGTGTCACACCTCTTTATCTCCTTCACTAAAAGCAAACACTGTCCTTTACCCGAGTTGGATGCTCTTGACACTGTACTATTATCGTTGGTACTATAAATGGCATTGTAACCTTATTGTATACTAGCTACCTACTATTCGAGTATTGTATATAAACTGGTTGTTATTGTTGTCATTGTCACTGTTTGATGTGGAACCTTTGTAAAAGAGCTCTGAGCTCAAAGGTATGATCCAAATCCCTAAATAAATAAAAAAAAAAATATCTATGGAACCACTTAATTCCCCAACACCTAAACAGCATAATTCACGCCTGTAGGGCATCCCCTCAATACCCTGAAAATTTCAAGTGAAAAGACCAAACCATTCATTAGCAATACAGTGGTAAAGTTTTTAAAATCCTAGTCTGTGAGGCAGCAAAATCCTTGACCGTGAGGTCGCGGACTAGGATTTTGATGGCTCGCGGACTGGTATTGTTAGAGAGTCATGGTCAAAGAATTTTAAATTTTAAAAGGATATTTTTTTAAAACAATGATCCAAACACAAGACATGGCTTTGTAGAGGGGGTCACCCTGATCAAAACCCATGCCTCATTTGGCCCAAAAGTCACCTATGGAGAAAGCTACAACATTTTGTTTTGGGAAAAAACTGAAAAACAAGATGGTGGCTCCTGAACAAGGAATTTTCTGGAAGACCAGGATCCTAGTCTGTGAGCTAAAAAATCCTTGACTGTGAGCCCAATCGCTGTCTGAAAAATAACCATATAAATCTTGGAGTGAATTGAGAGTGTGCAGAACCACAAAATAAAAAAATAATAACTTTGGAACAGATTAATATTTTTTTTTAACCAAACCAACACTGGGTTGTTCCTTGACCAAGCCTCTTTCTATGACCCAAATTTCAGACCAAAAGACCACATGGTGTGGTTGCAGCGCCATGGGCAAAAAAATATCAAAAGTGGCAAAAAATACATTTTGTAGCAGTTTGCTGTGCAGAAACTGTAAGTCTGACCAAAATGCAACTTGCTAAATAAAGATAGCTACCATACCAGACCATGCATGCCAAATTTTGTGCAAATCTGTAGAATGATTACAAAGGTATTAATGTGCAAATATTGAGGTTTAACATTAATTTGCCTACTCAATCCTAACTGTGGGGCACTACCGCACCCCTATTATATATAGCAAACAACTTTGTTAATAAACTAGTTAGGGTAAACACAAAAAAGAACAGAAATGTGGCATTAGGGTTTCCAACACTAACAACCCACCCCCACCCTGCAGGCAGCAAATCAGACATGGGATGTGCCTTAGGGATGTCAAGCCTAAGGCTCACTTCATTCCATCAGTAAATAAGTTAAGATGTGTACAGTGTATGAGAATGGGATGAGTGTTAGGCTTGACAGCCACAAGGTATACCCCATGCCAGATTTACTGCCTGCAAGGTGGGGGTGGGGTGTTGGTGTTGGAAACCACAATGTCACATTTCTCTACATTTTTCTCTTTAACCCTAACTTGTGCATTAACATAGGTTTTTGCAATTAATTTCCTTTCTTTCTGAGATAGTATGTGCATATCCTTATTTCCCTGGAAGTCACTGCACTCAGAGATACTGAATGAATACTTTTGCTCAGTATTCACAAAAGAAGATGAGGAGGAGTTACCTAAACCAAACAATAGAAGCACTCTGGGTAGGGGGGGTTGACACCAGTCCACTTACAGAAGAAAGAGTCCTGAAAGAACTCCTAAAACTCAAGGTAGACAAAGCAATGGGGCCTGATGGGATTCACCCCAGAATCCTAAAAGAACTAAGGGAGGACCTAGTGACACCACTGACCACACTTTTTAACAAATCATGGGAGGATGGGGTGGTACCTGAGGACTGGAGGAGGGCAGATGTGATTTCCCTTCACAAAAGTGGGAGCAAGGCAGAAGTAGGAAACTACAGACCAATAAGTTTGACCTCAGTGGTAGGGAAAATGATGGAATCACTTCTGAAAGAAAGATTTGTTGAATACCTAGAGGCCAGCGGGGCACAGGTCCCAAAGCAGCATGGATTTACAGCAGGAAGGTCATGTCAGAGGAATCTAATAGATTTCTTTGACTGGGTGACCAAAGTAATAGACCAGGGAGGGGCTGTGGATATGGCCTACCTAGACTTTAGCAAGGCATTTGACAGAGTCCCACACAAAAGATTAATAATAAAGTTAGCCAGCCTTGGAGTGGGTCCCAGGGTGGTAGCCTGGGTTGCAAACTGGCTGCACAACAGGACACAGAAGGTAATAGTGAGTGGAACACATTCTGAAGAAAGGGGGGTTACTAGTTGAGTACCTCAGGGCTCAGTACTGCGTCCAGTCCTCTTTAACATCTTTATAGGTGACAATACAGAGGGTCTGGAGGGAAAGGTATGCCTCTTTGCAGATGATACAAAGATCTATAACAGAGTTGATACACAAGGGGGTGTAGTAAGGATGAGAAGGGACTTGGCAAGGTTGAAGGAATGCTCAGACATATTGCAATTTTGATTCAATGCAAAGAAGTGCAAAGTAATGCACTTGGGAAACAAAATACCAGGAGAAGAGTACACAATAGCAGGGGAGGTACTAACAACAACAAAAATAGAATGGGACTTGGGGGTAGTCATATCAGATGATCTAAAGGTGGGTAAGCAATGTGAGAAGTCAGTAAGGAGAGCCAGGGGGATGCATAGGAAGGGGCATCACAAGTAGGAAAAGGGAAGTAGTTATCCCTCTGTACAGACAGTTGGTGAGACCCCATCTGGAGTACAGTGTGCAGTTTTGGAGACCTCATCTATGCAAGGACATAGACAGGATGGAAGCAGTCCAGAGGAGGGCAACTACAATGGTGCAGGGTCTGCATCAGAAATCATATGAAGAGAGAGACAGAGAGATTAATATGTATATCCTTGATGAAAGGAGGGACAGGGGGGACATGATAGAAACATTCAAGTACCTCAAGGGAATCAACAAAGTCCAGAAGGGTAGCATCTTTCAGAAAAAGAGATGTGTAAGAACAAGGGGACACAATTTAAAGATAGAGGGGGGACGGCTCAGGGTTAATGTGAGGAAATCTTTTTTTCACGGAGAGAGTGGTGGATGTGTGGAACTGCCTAATTTTGTGGTAGTGGGTGCCACAGGACACCAGGAGAGAAAAACAATATTTGCGGGGAACAGCGATCAGAGCATGGAGGCACCACTGGAAATGAAGAAAACATATTTTAAATATACACTGCAAATAGAAAATAGAGTTCAAAATGTAAATTTCAACCTTGGGTCCTTCAGGAAATATCTAAAGAAGAAAAACAAGTTAGCGAAAGTACCACTACCTTGAAAATTTCTTGACACAAATTCCACTAACACTAACTTGCTTGTTTTTTTTCTCTTTTAGATATTTCCTGAAGAAGACCTAAGGTTGAAATTTACATTTTGAACTCTATTTTCTATTTTCAGCATGCATTTAATATAACCATTTTGTTTTGCTTTTAGACCACATGCTGACTCAGTACCTTGTTTCTGTCTTTTTACATATTTTAAATAACTATAAATAAAATAAAAAAATAAATAAATAAAAATAATGGGACTAATAATTGGAAGATGGGGATGCCACTAGATGCCAGAGAACATGTAAAAAATTAGGTGGATGGTAATGGGATGGTGGGGGTGCCACTAGACACCAGGAAAAATTATCAAAATTATGGGGACAGCTTGGAAAAGGCTTTTTCATTTGAAGGAATACTTTTTCACATTAAACAAAAAAGGGAAAGAAAAAGGATTCCTTTAAACAAAAAAATGGCAAAAAAATAAATCTGAAATCCTTTTTTTGTGATAAACTATCCTTTTTTTGAATACATGAAAATATAAAATTAAAAGGATCCCTTGTCATGACAAACGAATTGGCAAAAAATCTAAGTCTGAAATTCTTTTCTGTGGCAAGGGATCCTTTTTTGTTTGAATAAAAATATCAAGCAAAAAAAAGGATCCTTTGTCACGTAAAAAGAATCGGGGGGAAAAAACTACTTTTGAAATCCTTTTTTGTGACTAGGGATCCTTTTTCATTTGTACAAGAAATGATAAAGAAAAAAAGCCATTAAAAAACTAAATCCAAAATCCTTTTTCATGAGAAGTAATCCTTTTTAATTTAAACAAAAAAGGACTCATGAAAAGCACATTAGCAAGCCATGAAAAAGGATTTTAAATGTTAAAAACAAACATTCTGTGTCATTTTCCATCAGATAAATGAAGAATCCACCTAACAGACTCCTGAAGAGCAAGATACGTGTGTTGGTGTCTCCACAAAGTATCATTTTTGTGGGTTCTTAATTTTTGTTTAAATGGAAAACAAGACGGCAGCAAACAAAAAAGAATTTTCCCTTTTTGTTTGGGCCAAATTATTTTTGTGCTCCAAGCAGCTATCCAAGAGACCTTACTGCTCATTGGCAATAATGGAAGTTTTAAAACTCATAAACTTTGGAACAGATTAATAGTTTCATCAAACAAGAAAAGGCACATCTGTAGGTGAATACCTTTCTACCTTGAAAATTTCAGACAAATTGCAAACCATCTTGGCATAGAGCGATGAGAAAAAAAACACAAAAGTCAGAGATTTTTAATGTTTTTTTCGCTATCCGCATTTCAGAATATGCACATCTGACTAGATCAAAACTTGGCACATCAGGAGATCTACCCCACAAGACTAGGCTTGCAAAATTCATGCAAATCTGTTGAACAGTTCTGAAGATGTAAAAGTGCAACATTTTAGGTTTAAAATAGAAATCCCTGCTCAACCCTAACTATAGTGGTACTACCACACCACTATTATATATATATATATATATATATCTATAGATATAGATATATATATATAGATATATATATCTATATCTATATATATATATAGATATATATATATATATATATATCTATATATATATATATATATAGATAGATATATGTGTGTGTGTGTCAAGCCAGGATGAAGCATGGAAATGCTGCAGAATATCACAGAATACTGCAATTTACTGCAGGGCAATTTTAAGTCAATAGCAATTAAGCCCTTTGTCATGCAGGATTTTGTGACATGTCATCACTGCAATTTACTGCATGTCATCTTGGCTGATACGTCTAACACACATATATATATATATATATATATATATAAATAGATATACCACTCTGAGGTGTCTTGGTGGCGCTGATATATCGCATGCCTTGGTGTCGTTGTGCAGAGGCTCGCAAGGTGGAGTGCATCAACCAACCAAGGCGCATGATATCAGAGCTAAACCAAGACACCCTCAGAGTGGTTTATCTATCTTATAAATGTCAAAGTTTTTTGAGGGGCAAAAGTAGTGTGCGGTCACATTTGATATACGCACGGTCATGTGATGCTGGTCAGCTAATGATATTGCTGCAGTTTTCCTACCCATTTTATAAATATATATACAGTATATATGATAGGCACACAGTAGTGGTAGAGTGCTCAGTGTTAAACCCCTAATTTTGCAATGTAATAACTTTAATGGGGTTAGTACAAAAACTAGCATTTTCCATTGATGTGCCATGTTATTAAAATGCAGAGGTTTCATGATGGCACTTTTATGTTTCTAAGATAGAGATACCCTTATTTTGTTAAAGGGCCATGTTTTTACCTAAACTTAAAATGTTTTTTTTTTTTTGCATTTTTTTGCTCCCATGCACAGGCTACACAATACTGCACAGAACTTTCTGGGTTTCCCATGAAAATAATGAGCGGGAAAAAGAAGGTGACAAAAGAGCGATGGAAAACAGCACAGCCACATAAGGCAAGTGGGAAAAGAACAGCAATTATTGAAACAGCAAGCTATGTTTTTCCCCCTCCTCAAGCTGCATCCCCCAGCAGTTAAGTATAATTAGTAAGGGGAGTGTGTGGGGTGAAGCTCCCCACAAGGGGGTGGGACAGGGTCAAAACCACCCAAAAAAAGTCACTGTGCCACTGTTGGCCCCACTTTGGTGAGTGCTCTTTTTCACTTGCATTATGTGGCTGGCATTGTTTTTCCTTCACCCTTTTTGGCCTTGTGCATTTCCCTCATGGTTATTACACAGAGCCATATTAAGGCAACATGTGGTCTGTGCTGAGGTAGTGCATTTCGAAGGTTTGCTGAAAAAAATATCAGTTTGTGAGTTATAAGGATTTAGAAAATAGTCATCATGTACAAACCAGAAATGTTTGTGAGACTGTTTGTTTTACAAATGTGCTGTATCCTGAAAAAAATGGATCTCATGAACTTCTATTTTATGTTGTTTTTTTTTTGTTCAAGACGGCAACATATTCTTTGTTTATTTTTCAGTAAAAGTAACTCTTAATTATAGGTTCATAGAGTGAAATCAGGTCCATAAGCTACAAGAGCCATATAAAGGACCCACCACTAAACTAGTGGCTATAACTCCATTTTTTATTCCCATATGATTATCCAGTAGGTACTTAAATGCCCCAAAACTACTGGTGCCCACCACCTCCACTGGGAGGCCATTCCAGACATTCACAACCCTCTGATTAAACCATATTCCTCTTCTGTTAGTTCTATGTCACTCGCCATGTAACTATTTATCATGAACCCTAGCTCCCATCCTCATGCTCTTTCCAGTTTAATCTTACTACCTCACATAACATTCTATCACTCAGTGATTTGTAAGCATAACATAAGTCCCTCCTTATCCTTCTGTACGCCATTGAAAACAAACCCAATTGCTCCAATCTGGTACCATATTCCTGCTTGGCCACCGCACCAGCTTTCTTGGTGAACCTTCTTTGGACATGCTCTAGTTTTTACCCACACTTTGCACAGAAAAAAAGGGGGCACCATACTCCAAAATGGGTCTCACCAGGGACTGTACAGGGGTACAAGGACTTCTCTCTTCCTACTTCTAATGTTATGTGACAGATTACCCACAATCCTATTTGCTCAGTTGATACACACTCCATTATGCATGTCAAAGCCCAATTTGTCTGTAATAACTACTCAGAAGTCATTTTCACTATCTGTGGCCACAACTGTCCATGACTTCAGCTTATATTGTGCTCTGACATTGTTCTACCCAAAATGCATGACCTTACATTTTGCGAAGTTAAACTCCAGCCTATGTTTCTCCACCCAATTCTCAAGATGACATAATTGTTCTTGAAACTTCATTATGCCTTCATTGTTATTAACAATTGCCCCAATCTTGGCATCATCTGCATGTTTGCAGATCCAGACTCCCTCAGAGACCTGAATACCAGAAATTGGGACATTAAAAAGCCTTGGCCCCAGCACAGACCCCTTGGGGAACCCACTAGTGACCCTTTCCTCAGTTGACAGATATCAACAGGTTCAGGTCAAGGGTTATCTGTTATATAACCAAGCTGCCACCCATTTTCTGAGGTAATACTCCACTCCCAACTGCTGGAGAGTCCCAAGCAGGACACCTTGTGAGACAGAATCAAAAGCCTTCCTATGGTCCAGATACACCACATTAACCGGCAGCCCAACATCTAATGCCTGGCTCACCGGCTTGAAGAAATGTAATAGGTTAGTGGTACGTGATCTCCCTCCTGAAAAGCCGTGCTGGGAAATATCCTGAAGTTCAAAGCTCTCAAGTTATTTTCAAGTAGTTCATTTATAAAACTCTTCATTACCTTGCCAAAAACTGGGTGGTAACCATCTGGCCCCCCAATTTAAATTTGTTTAATATCTTTAACTTCCCTTTTACCTGCTCTACAGTTATAATGGGTATATCAGTGGGTATATGAGTTTGTACTCCCTCCTCCAAATCAGCTTCCCCAATGGGGGCAACTGCTGTCCTGAAGGTAGATACTCTGAAAATATGCTCCTAACATGTTAGCTATGCCCTATTCATCTTCCACTTGATTTTCATGGTCCCTTAATACCGTGATCTGGTTATGATTTCTCCTTAAACTGCCCACATAACTGTAAAACTCTTTTAGGTTATTTCCTCTTTTGGAGGCCAGATCTAATTCAGCCTTGGTCTTTAAAAACAAGCAAACAGCTGAACCTAGCTACACAGGACCTGTTTAGTTAGATTCTGGAGTTTGTTTTTTATAACAGTTGTCAGAAATACCTTTTCAGGGCACCCAAAATTCTGGGTGCCCAACTTAGCGAGAGGATTCCTTCTCCCACATTTTCTGTATGAGAACAGCGGAACTTTCTTGACTTCTGTAGCTGCAACTAGAACTCATGCTGGGGGCTAAAGTGAGAGCAGTGAGCTGCCATTTCTCTGGTGTGTAGTTACACCACACTCTACATTGCTGTGTCTTTCTGTGTGTGAAGTTTCCCTGGTGTCTAGTGGGAGCCCCACCCTATGATCACCATCTCTATATGTATTTTTTGTTTCCCTGGTGTCTAGTGGGAGCCCCACCCTATTTTCACCATCTCTATATTTATTTATTGTTTCTCTGGTGTCTAGTGGGAGCCCCACCCTATGATCACCATCTCAATATTTATTGTTTTCCTGGTGTCTAGTGGTACCTGACTGGTAGCATTGGACTCAATTGAGGGATAGTACTGCTCAAGTGTGGAGGTGACTTATTTGCTATGCACTCTGGTTTGAGAAGAAACCCAGAGAAACAGGGAGACAAAGCCTGATACAATTTTGTAAAAGGTATGACATCATTGCCTCAATTTCATTTGTCTCCTTTCCAGATAAGCTTTATGCAAACTATCAGTCAGCACAGTTATGCTCTTGGTGTGTCTATGCCCCCCCCAGGTGAGGGCCTTCTTGAAAATGTGGACCAAGGTTTTTCCCTGAGGTGACGTTCTCTGGAGGACTGACCTGCAAATATCTAAGGAGCAGCTCAGAACAGCTGAAAACAACAAGGCAACTGAGTCCTGTGTCTTTACTGAAGATTTTTACACCCGACTTTGATGAAGCTCCCTTCTCAAGCTTAAAGGGACATCTCTTATTATTTTAAATGCTTAAATGCTTACTTTTAAAAGTTTAAAGTATACGATTTAGATATGTTGGTATTCAACTAGTCTTAGCAAGCCTGTCCCAGTAAACTTAGCAAATTACTCCTCTAAGTATTGTTTTCACATATTTTAAAATACTGAATAGAGTCCACTTTTAGGTTTATTTAATTTATTTGAATCTTATATTTTGTTTCATGCCATTCTGAGTAACCTGACTTTACCTCTCAATATAAGGCACATGCACAGATCTGTCTCAAAGGCATCCTGACTTCATTTTGTTTTTCCTCAAAAGGTGACTGCACGTTTGGTTTGGCATTTTAAGTGTTTAGTGTACACTTGCTCCTCTATTTTTTGCATATTTTTTGTATTTTTCAGTGGATTAGCATGTTTGTGTTTTCCTTAAAAAGTGCAAAACTAATAAAATTACCAAGCCGCACAATGAATCAGCTGTGCAGTGAGATTTTGGTAAATTTTGATCAGTGTTTTTGGTGTGTCCCGGCAATTAGAGACTCACTGAATACCTCAAGTTAAAAGTCCAAACTTTCAGCTATTAGCTGCTGATACCTCCTTTTTCAGCATCTAGCGCATTTGCTGCTTAGTAGGAGCTTGAAGTACAGTATCTCTTCAAAGTGAGTAAAATTGCACTTTACTGTAGCAATCAATAGTATAATCAATATAACCATTAACTAAGTGTCTGAATGCTATTTTGTGGCTGTGAATTAGCCTGACTTCTTGCACAGAATTTCTTATAGACTTGTTAGTTACTTAGAACTGATCTTTGTGGACTGTGTTTTGCACTTTAAAACTAGTATTTTTTTAGGACTTATAAGTATTTATTAGACTTTTCTTTTTATTTACTTGAACAATTGCTGTACCTAGGGTAGACCTGGGGTGCAGGATTTAATTTTTAGATTTTGTAGTTTTTTGTTCTGTATTTTCTGTATTTTATTTGTGCTTAAAATCCTATTGTGCTCTCTCTAGTGGCATATTTGCAGAGAGAGAGAGAGAGAAGGGGAGCACATGGATTACATTGTTTTTGATTCTGTGTGGAGACACTGCTCACAGTTGCTATATAAGGAGCTTGAATATGCTGAAAGTACTGAAGAGATTGAAGCATACGAAAATCACCTGGCTTTTTCAAGCAGTAACCATCAAGTGTGGGATATTCTGGATGGGTGGAGCTCTCCAAGTATTGATTTTATATTGGATTTGCCTTTTTTCAGGAGTTTCTGGACTCTGCATATACTTTTTAGGACTTTCTTCTGATCTATATTATTATTATTTAATATTTATTCCTGCCAGGCACTCTATTCTTAAAGTTTAATTGAACAAGAACTGCTTAATATTGTAGAGTGTCAATGCTTACAGTTTATGCTGAGAAACTCTGATTGCCATGGGAAAATGCAATATATTAGGGATTTATGTATTAGAGCCTTCTAGGTCTGTTGTAAATTATTGCATTTTGGATCTGTTTTTTTCTCTCCAAACTTGCTGAATAGTATCAGTCCCAACTCTCTCATTACAGCCTGCCTAGCATATGAATTGCCTGGTGCTATAACATGGTGCACACAGCTCTACCTTTAGGTCAGACTGGAATTACAGGATGGTAGGCAATTTCCTGGATATGCACACAGCTCCACCTGCAGGTCTGACTGGGAGTATGGGCCAGAAGCCACATTCCATGTGTGCTCACAGTTCACTGAGCAATAGCTGCAGACTTGGTTTGAACACAGATGCAAAGACTAATGTGACCCAGGGGAGTAGCATTACAGGAATGGATGGTCGTGCTGCATGCCAGAGTAATAGACCAGGGAGGGGCTGTGGATATGGCCTACCTGGACTTTAGCAAGGCATTTGACACAGTCCCGCACAAAAGATTAATAATCAAGTTAGCCAGCCTGGGAGTGGGTCCCAGGGTGGTAGCCTGGGTTGCAAACTGGCTGCACAACAGGACACAGAAGGTAATAGTGAGTGGAACACATTCTGAAGAAAGGGAGGTCACTAGTGGAGTACCTCAGCGCTCAGTACTGGATCCAGTCCTCTTTAACATCTTTATAGGTGACATTGCAGAGGGTCTGGAGGGAAAGGTATGCCTCTTTGCAGATGATACAAAGATCTGTAACAGAGTTGATACACAAGGGGGGGTAGAAAGGATGAGAAGGGACTTGGCAAGGTTGGAGGAATGGTCAGAGATATGGCAACTTAGATTCAATGCAAAGAAGTGCAAAGTAATGCACCTGGGAAACAAAAACCCAGGAGAAGAGTACACAATAGCAGGGGAGGTACTAACAACAACAAAAATGGAACAGGGCTTGGGGATAGTTATATCAGATGATCTAAAGGTGGGTAAGCAATGTGAGAAGTCAATAAGGAGAGCCAGGGGGATTCTGGGATGCATAGGAAGGGGCATCGCCAGTAGAAAAAGGGAAGTGGTTATCCCTCTGTACAGACAGTTGGTGAGACCCCATCTGGAGTACTGTGTGCAGTTTTGGAGACCTCATCTACGCAAGGACAGACAGGATGGAAGAAGTCCATAAATCTATTTGCTTGGTGTCCCATCTTACATCCCCGAATGTTGCCATTCTCTGCCGAAAACATTCATCGTAGTATATCCATCCTACCCCACCTTTTGCTTTTGCTCTCCATATTATCAATGAATAGGTAATGAGCAGGATGCCTAGCTCCAGCCTCTTTTCCAGAATGATGGCTGAAGAAATGGCAAAACCTAGAAACCACCCATCCCAAGTCTTCCCTTTCGTGAACTTGTCGTCCTCTTTTTTTCCTAAGAGCACTATGGCAGCTGCCATCTCACTCTTACCTATGCTCTCAATTTCTTCATATTTGGCTGCCGCCTCCGGGGTCACCAAAGCAAATATATCCACATATTCCCCTTTCCATATTTTTTCCTTCATGGCCAATGGCACATGTTCACCTATTCTCATCCCAGGTGCACCTACCTCTCTTGTACCTTTTCCCTCTCTTTTTGCTCTCTTTACAGTATCTCTTGGTACCTTTTTTCCTGTCCTAATCTCCACCTGAGCAGATTCCATCTGCCCCAGCCCTCCTGTCCCCAGTGCCACCACAATTTGCCCTATATATTCTTTTATACTATCACCCACTGCGTTGGATGTGTTACCTGTAACCTTTTCCTGGCCGAGCTGCCCAGAGTCCTCCAAAGGTCCCCTTGCTTCTTCCTATGATTGAGGTGGAGGGTGAGCTACTGGGGTTGGCGGGCAGGACCTCCTGTTCTGGGCTTTGTGTCTGGGTTCCACCGGGGAGGTTCCCCTTTGATCTGGGGTGGGTACTGGCATCACCGGGTCCACCGGCCACGTGGGTACTGGATCGACTGCCTTGGCGGGCCCCACCATCACTGGTGCTACCCTAGTGGGACTGCGTAGCCCTTCAGCTGGCCTCTTCCCCTTGCCACCTTTTTCCGTACCCACTTTTCTCTTCTCTCCGGGCCTCTCCAGTTCCTCCCTCACCACCAGTTCCCCATTTTGTTTGCTTTTTCTGCCAGGTCAATTATAGCCTTGTAGGTGACTTCCTTTGATGGCCTGCTCTTCTTGGGTACCATGTCTGTCTTATCTTTTGCTCTGTGAAGACAACTATAGGAAATTAAAAACAGGGTTATTCGTATATCTGTACCTCCCTGTATGTCTTTCTCCTGTCTGTCGTGCCACCCACCATGCCAACACAGACCGGGGCCACCCGCGAAGGACCCCCATCCCGCCTGGCAGGTCGCCATCTCCTCGCATGGGCCCGCATTCACTGCAACCCCTTCACCACGTGGGATGTCTCCCATGAGGTCCCGGGTCAGGATCCCTTCCATTCTGCCCTGGGGCTCTTCCAGTCACTTCATTTTACCCCCAATGTGCCTCCCCAACAGGGAAGGCTTCCCCCAACCCCCATACTCATGGAAATCACCCTAACTCATGCACGCTTCCATCCCATATCTCCTAGCAGTGTGTGATGCCACAACACGAGGTCCCTTGTCTACTCGCCCTCTTATGCTCCAGGGCCCCTCCCCCCCAGCCTGCTTGCTATCTATATATCTTTTTTTGTGCCCCCTTTCCTTTTCTTATCACATTTTTTTTTTGAAGCTTCATAAGGAGCAATCTCTCAAATTTTGAAACCCTGGACCTTGTGGACCAAAGACAGCTCCCAAGCCACAAAAAACCCATTCTCAGCCTCTCTTTTTATGCCTCTCTGCCTCCCCCTGCTCTCTCCTGCCATCTAATGGGGGCCGATACCATCTGCTTCCCCCCCCACAAAACTACCTCCCTCCTGGGCGATGCCAGCTTATGGGTATGCTCTCCCAGGAAGCAAACCACTGGAGGCAGCCACCAAGTTCCCTTGGGGTGGGAGTGTCCACTTCTCCCCCATGACCCAGCTGACATGCTTGTGCATTGTGCCCCCCTTTTTGCCTGTTGATGCTAGGCCATATGCAGGCCGACACGGTAAATCGCCTACCAGAGGGAACAAGCCTCTATCATGACATCCACGCAGCATGTGACGTCACGCCATGTGGTCGCCATTTCGTATTCTCACTACCAGCCCTTCAGGGCCTCTTCCAACCTGCCAAATGGGCCACAACACCGTGAGCAGCACCAAGACAAAAGGGGAAGCTTCCAGCAATGCACCACATGGCGTGCTACGTCACGCCACGTGTTCCAAAAATTGCGCTCTCGCTCCTTTTTCCTCGGGGCCTCTAGAGGCCTACTATTTACCATATCAATAGAAAACTGGCCCCCAAAATGTTGCATGCAGCCAAAACAAACAGGGAACAGGCTTCACCGTGACCCTAGCAGCATGTGTCGTCACGCCACGGGTCTCAGATCACTCCCTCACTCACTAACCTCAAGGCCTAATCCAGGCCTACCAATTCTATTAGAAAAAACAGCCCTAAAGGCAGCAAGCTGCCCAAAACAAAGGGGCAACCTTCATCGCTGTCACCATGCGGTGTGTGATGTCACACCACGTGGCCTCAGCAACACACCACGTCAAACCACATGTTCCAAAGATCGCGCTCTCACTCCCTTTTCGTCGGGGCCTCTACAGGCCTGCTATTTACCACAGCAATAGAAAACAGGCCCCCAAAATGTCACATGCAGCCAAAACAATCGGGAAAAGGCTTCATCATGACCCTAGCAGCGTCCGACGTCATGCCACGGGTCTCAGATCACTCCCTCGCTCACTATCCTCAAGGCCTAATCCAGGCCTACAAATTTTATTAGAAAACCATCCCAACCAGCCCTAAAGGCAGAAAGCAGCCCAAAACAAATGGGCAACCTTCATCGTGAGCACCACGCAGCGTGTAACGTCACACCACGTGGCCTCGGATCGCGATCTCGCTCGCTTTCTTCAGGGCCTCTTCCAGGCCTGCTAAATTTCACCAGCAACCACAAAATTTTCACTCCTTGTCCCAGCTCCCATCAACTGGCCCCAAGACCAACATCATAGAGCACACCAGAGCCTCGAACACTGGACTCTCACTCCCAAATAACCAGTGCCTGGGCAACTCCTGTAAGTAACTGCTATTGCAGCCCTCCTCTAATGTAAGCTCCCAATAAACTCCTAGCATGCCTGCCCTGCTCCCTGTCATAGACATGCTAACCACACTTTTTTGGGTGTACAGTGCCTGCCAATTTCAACAAACTAGCTCTCCTTTTTAAAACAACTGCCTATCAAAACCCCTGTTTCACCCTGTCTTCTAACATATCACCATATTCTAAACTAAATGCTGCAACAATTTTTCTTTTTTTTTTAAAAAAAACAGCTTCGCATATCTTCCCAACTCAATTGTCATAACCTTACCTTCTTCTCCTTGTGAACAAACCTCAAAAAGTAATGCCAATCTGAAGTGCTGCAGTTGATGTAGAATCAAAACTCCAGCAAAAAGTGGCTGAGGCCCCCTTGTGCTGTCCCTTATGTACCTCCCTTCTCCCCTTCCCTTCCTGCTACTTGCCCATTGTTCTGGCCCTTAGCCCCTTCCCTTCTGAGCACAAGCATTCCCTAAAGGAGGGAAGGGGTGCACCAGGACAACATGGTCTGCCCCTAAAAGAGCAAACTCCATTATTGAAAATGATATAGTCCAATTCTGGGATGACAAGGACTTTGATGGACAAAAATGTGTGTTTCTATTTTGTTCTAATGCTGGGACAACTAATCAAATATGGCTAAATAATAAATGCCTATAATCACAGGGCTATTCTTGGGACTTCATCAATAGGAAACAGCTGAACCAGGCCCAATGTGAGAAAAAATTAGGAAGCATCAGCATTGTTTCTTTGAAACCTATCCCAAATGACAAGCAGTTTAAGCTGAAAAATGCTGTACTTTGTCTATTTACACATGTCCTAAAGTTTACAGCCTCTGATATAAAAATAATTAAAATACATAGGCAAAAGGCAATAACAGCTTGGTGCAGGCTGATGTTGTACTATCTGGTGAGGGTATACTGGATAAAATACTCCAGAAAGCCCCTTTATTGGCTTCAGTAGAGGTTCATATTTTTGATAGCAATGTTTTAAGCACCCCTAGTTTTTGCAATAAATCCAACAAGCAAGTTAATGAGGAATTTCCAGCACCAAGGAAGCTGTCACTATGTTGTATTTGTAGAACAGAAAATGAGACTAAGAAGAAACTTAAACTGATAACAGATTTATTTGAACAATTGTTTAACAGTTCAATAGAAGACCAAAATGTGCTGTCAGTACAAAGAATAGGTAATGATGCAGAAATTGGCCAAATTCAGATTACAGTAAAATACATCAGCCTGTATAAAAAAATCATGCACAATCTTTACATACTTGATATAATGGGACTTTAGATTGTCCCCACTGATCATGATGCCGGTAACAATGAACTCCTTTCTTCAGCTGAAAATCAGAATCTAAAAATTCTTTATCTGACAGGCAAAATAAGATAAGGGCAGAGTCAGTCAAATTAGAAATAGACTATAATATTTCAGTTTCAAATTGCTTTGATGTACTTGGAGAGCAGGGTGACTGACAGATGAGTAATGACAACAGTGAATAATGTATTAGTTAAAAGATAACTTACTGATCATTTCATTGAACATAGCTTGATTGGTAGCAAGATGTGCAGATAAAGACTGTATGAATTTTCTGAATCAAGCTTTAAGTATATGTTTACAAGATGCTTGTCACTCATCAATAATAATAATAATAATAATAATAATAATAATAAGCTTTATTTCTTTGCGCCTTTCTTAAAATCAAGGCGCATTACAATAAAATACAAGATAAAAACATAATAAAACAGATTAAAAACCAAATTAAATACAGAGCATTAATCAGCATCCAAATCACCTCCAAATGCCTCACTCCATAAAAAAGATTTTAGGCCCTTTTTAAAACTTCCACCATCATGCACTCTCTAATCCAACGTGGTAGAGAATTCCAGAGGGTCGGCACCACAAACATAAAAGCTCGGGCGCCGGAAGACTTTAAAGCTACCCTCGGGATCTCTAGCAACCCCTCGTTGGCTGAGTGGAGTGGTAGCATCAGTAGGTAAGGCACCAGAAGATCTTTCAGGTAATCAGGGCCCAAACCATGTAGGGCTTTATATGTCAGTAATCCAACTTTAAAGGTGATCCACCACTGAACCGGCAGCCAGTGCAGATCCAGGAGCACCGGTGTAATATGACAGGAACGTGAAGCCTCCATTAACAACCGGGCCACTGAGTTCTGCACTAGCTGCAAGTGGCGGATATCAACCCCAGGAAGCCCAAAGTAGAGGGAGTTGCAGTAGTCCAAACGCGAGGTCACAAAGGCATGGCTCAGCATGGGTAGGTCGCCGGATGGAACAAGGTGCTTGATCATGGCGATGTTCCTAAGGTGGTAAAAGGATACCTTAACAACCGCCGACACTTGCGCACGCAATGTCAGCTGATCGTCAAGGATCACCCCAGGTCTCGCACCCATTCAGAGGTCGGGAGCTCCACATCCCCCAGGAATAAATGAGAGGTTTGAAGTGCCCCCAACCCCTCAATCTGGTGGCCGGGATCCACAACCATCACCTCCGTCTCCCAGAATTCAACTTCAACCAGCTGGACCTCATCCAATCCTGGATCTCGCTGAGACAGTTGTTAAACACTGAAAGTGCTCTATTCTGGTCAGGCGCAAAAGACAGATAGAGCTGGATATCATCGGCATAACAATGAAACTCCAGCTCATATCATCTTACAATGTCTCCGAGGGGAAGCATATACACCGCAAACAACATGGGGGACAGCACAGAGCCCTGAGGCACCCCACCGGTCAGAGCGGTAGGATTGGAGAAAAATATCCCCGATACCACCCTCTGAGTTCTACCCTTGAGGAAGGAGGTAAACCATCTGTGCACCAAACCCGACAACCCACAGATGCATCTCAGGCGCTCAAGCAACACCCCATGGTCTACGGTGTCAAATGCTGCTGACAAATCCAGAAGGACCAAAATGGACCATTTTTTCTGGCTCTCGCCATCAGGAGATCATTGAGGACCTGAACCAGCGCAGTCTCAGTGCTGTGCCTCTTTCGAAAACCTGATTGAAGAGGATCATAGATGTTATAGATGGCTAAATGGTTGTCCAACTGGGCTGCCACCACTTTCTCGATTACCTTCCCAACAAAGGGGAGGTTCAAGATGGTTCTGTAGTTAGCTAGGGAGTCGGGGTCCAAGGATGCCTTTTTCAACACTGGTGTCACCACTGCTTCCTTCAGGGAGCGGGGATATTCACCAGAGTCTAGGGAGCACCAGACTATCCTAGCTAGAACTGGGAAGATAACCTCCCCACAGCCCATGATCAGGCCGGTGGGACCCGGGTCTAAACTGCAGCTTGTGGTACGCATACCCTGGACAATCCTCATAACATCCTCGATTTCCAGCCTTTTGAAGGAACTCCATATGAACGGTGTGCTTGTGACCGTGGGCTGGACCGCCACAACTCCCATGGAGGGTGCGGTACAAATCTTGGCCCTGATGTCAGCCACCTTATCTGCAAAGAATCGAGCAAGCTCCACATGTTGCATCTGTGAAAAGGCTCGAAGGACCTGCAGACAGGCTGGGTTGCACAGCCTGTCTACGGTTCAAAAGAGCTGGGCTGGTCGATTCTGAGCAGCAGCAATTTCTCCGGACAGGAACACTGCCTTCTTATGAGTGATTGCTGACTGATAGAGTTTATAATGCTGTAGGAGTCTAAGATGGTCAGCATCTAAGCCGGATTTCTGCCAGCATCTCTCCAACCTGCGACCTAATCGCCGCAACTCCCTCAGATCCCGATCAAACCAGGGGGATCGAGGGCAAAAGGAGAGAGGCTGCACACGGGTGGGAGCAATTAAATCCAAAGCAGAGGTGACAGCCTTATTATAGGCTTGCACCATCGCTTCCGGATTTGAGCTCAACCCAGGAAATTCTGATAGGTCAAGAACCATAGTTAGGCCATCGGGAGTAACATCCCGTAAAGGGCGGTACTTGACCTCCACTGGGGTAGGCCTACGCAGGGGGGTGCAAAAATTGAATCTCAGTGTGGTGGTCAGACCATCTGACTGGTTCCACCCCCACATCGGAGGCCTCCAACCCCAGCAGGAAGACCAGATCCAGCGAATGGCCATGTTTATGAGTGGCAGAGGTAACCACCTGTGAGAGGCCCAATGAACACATCAATTGGAGGAAGTGCTGACCAAATTGCGAGAGTTCGTTGTCGATCCAGGCATTAAAATCACCCAGCATCATCAACCTGGGTGATTCAATTACCAGGTCAAAGACGAAGTCCGCCACTTCCTTTAGAAATAGCTTCTCGTCACCGGGTGGACGATAGACGAGTGCTATTCTATAGCCCCCACCTGCCACTATGACACATTCAAAGGATCTTATCTCCTCCACTGGAACACTGGCGAGGTCCAATTCAGTCTTGAAACAGACCGCAACCCCCCCACCCCTGCAATTAATTATGTCACACTTAATTATTCTACTTATCAACTTCCTGGTAACAAACAGTCTAATTTTGGCAGGCTTTCTGGAAGTCTTATCACTTGGATTAAGATTATGAAAGATACATTATAACAGTCAATGTATTATTTTCAAATTTATTTTCACAGTCTTTCTACATAAAATTGAGCTCTATTGAATTTTGTCTCATCAATGTGTATATACCTCCTTGTAATTCTAAATTCCTGGACCCTAATATTTGGGAAACATTGGATGATCTTATTCATAGAACATGGGCCACAACTGCATGCCAAAAACTTTTAGTGTGCAGTGATTTTAATGTTAGAGTAGGTAATTATGATGGCTTTTCAGATAATGTCTAAAACTAGCAATTTGAAAATGCTTTTAATTTCCCTAGAGCCTCATTAGATTTGAAAATAAATAAAAGAGAAACTAAGCTTATAAATATCATAACACCTTATAATCTTGTTCAGCTTAATGGAAGATTAAGAGATGATATGGTACTGTGGGTAATTTTACATACTGTATCACAATAAAACTGGCCCCTCACTTATTGATTACATTTTCTGGAATGATAGTATGGACATTTGGGATTCCTTTGAAATATTACTTGGAGCTGATAGCAATCATTTTCCCTTAGCCTTATGATACAAATCATTAAATACACAAATCATCAGCTCACTATTATGGTAGTTTGTAGATAAGGAATAGTGCTAGGATTAAATGGAACTACACTTACAGCAATAAAGTAAGGAATGTTCTTTGTAACTTTTTTCCCAGTCCTGATTGCATTTTACAAAATGGTCTCAGTTTAGTTAAGCAAATGGAAATGTGCATTGGAGCTAATAGGTAGCTTCTTTTGGTAAATAACAAAAGACACAGAGCTACTTCCAATACAAGTTTGATAAAGAATCCTGCCAGGCCAAAATGAAGTTAAATCAGCTTATCCTGCAGACCAGAAGTAGTAACCTTGCAGGCCAATTTAAGTTTGTGAACCAAGCTATGGAATCTTATAAACACATTACTAAAAGAAAAACAGTTAAGTTATCATAACTCACATTGGCAAAAGATGATCAAGGCCATCAGTAATAATGATCACAAAGCCTATTGGCAGATGGTCACCCAAGGAATGAACAATTTTAAACTATACATAGATTCCAATATCTTCTTAGACACATGTCAAAAGTATTACACTGAAATCTTCTTTGACCCAAATTATTCAGATATATACCCTTGTATAGGAGTTGATATGACAATTTATATTCTGCAGGCACCCTGATGTGTACTATGCCATAGTTACCATGAAAAAATGCAAAGATCAGGGTCCTGATCAGATTCCAGCAGAAATATGTCTTGACTCCCCTGTATTTTGGGCTTCTGTACTTACGCCACTCTTGAACTGTTATGCTAAAGAGCTGAATTTTCCTAATATATGGACAAGGGCTATAATAATTTCAATACACTAAAAAGGGGACACATCAGACCCCAGGATGTATAGGCCTATTTCCTTCTTAGACAATTATGGGAACATTTTCTCCAAAATAGTACTGTCTAAGCTATTATAGCAAATTAAATTACTGGGAGGTATTTCCAAATATCAATCTGGCTTCTGTGCTGGCTACTCTACCATAGATAATTGCTTAATTTTGTCTAATCTCTATGAAAAATGCATAAAATTAGGTAAGCAGAAAGTATTTGCACTGCCTTCGACTCCATCTCATGATCCATCTTGTGGTCAATAATGAGGGAATGGGATAGTGATGTAGAACTTATTGCTATCATTGGAGAACCGTATTCTAATACTTGGGCCCAGATTAAATTAGGGACAACTGGACAAATTTCTACCTCACTTAAAACAAACTGTTGAGTAAGACAAGGCTGTGTGCTGGTCCCTTCCTTGTTTTGCATCTACTGTATGTTAATAATTTACTACTTTCTTTAGAAAGCTCAACAACAGACTTTCCCAAAATATCAAAAAAAATCTGTCCTGTACTTGCGTACGCAGATGATCTTGTTTTATTGTCACTGACACAAGTGGGACTACAGACAAAATTTGACCTCTTGAATGATTATGCTGTTAAACACAAACTCATTATTAATGAAAATAAAAGTCAGGTTATGATTATGGGCTCTAATAAAGTTACAGTAACAGAGTGTGGAGGACAGGCAAGAAAAAACTTAGTACTGTGAAAACATATGTCTATTTGGGCCTACATCTGTCAAATGATGGGAAATGGGCCAAACATGTTAACTGTCTGCTCCCTAAATTAAAAGAAACTGCAACTCTCTAAGATCTTTTAATTGTAAATATGGGGGTAACTCTGTTAAGTCATTAATTACTGCACTTAAGGTAAAGTATTATGCTCAAGTTTTACACCATAGAGAAATATGGGTTTCTGATAATTTCCAGGGACTTCAAATACCATTACTCAAATTACTGAGAACCTGCCTTGGCTTGAATAATTCTACTCCTGCAGCATTATTGTGAGCAGAAATTGGTCTACTTAGACCTCTAGCATAGTCACAAAGTAGGAAAGTTAACTACTGGCTAAAACTATTGTCCCTTGATTGTAACAGACTATTAGCTCTCGCACTGAGGGAAAAGTATTTTTGGGAAGAAATAGGATGTATGAAATCTAAATGGATCCTAGGGCTCAATGATATTCTGGAAACCACACGTTTAATTTTCTTAAAGAAATATATGGCCAAAGACATAACTATTAATCTTAAAAAAAATCATATATCACAAATAAAGTTATAAATTACTATAAAACTTTGGCCTTACAATCTATTTCAAACTTAAAAATAGCCCCATGGTTCGCTCTAATGATGCTCTATTTCAGTATAGAGAATACTTGGATTTACTGACTGACCTAAAACAAAGACAACTTTTTATTAGGTATAGTCTGGAAATGTTTCCAAGTAATATCCTTTTGGCCAGGTACAATAAAGTCTGGAATGCTAGTTCTACTTACTGCTCATGTACTAATGATTGTAAAGAAGATGTGTATCATGTAATTATGATTTGTCCCTGGTATGACAAGCTGTAGCCAGAACTGATAGGGTTGTCAAGAGCTACCAAATGTCCAAAGTTACACATGTGCGTAGAAATTATTCAATGCCTGGGTGTAACTGGGCCATTTTTTGAGGTATTGCACCACATTTTCAACATGGATTTTTTGGGACCCCCTCCTCATGAAGAGTGCCAATGTCATTTTCTTTACTTGTCCCAAAAGGTGATTTCCCAGAGTGAAAGCACTATTCTGTGCCACAGGTGCAAAAATACATTTTGGGCAGGTTGTTGAAAATGGCAGCTGTACTGTTTTGAAGGAGGTGTGCAAAAATGGCAATGTTGAAAATGTGGAGTGAAAATATAAAAAAATTGGCGAGGTTAGGAACGTCCGCATCAGCTGTGCAATGCACGCTCATAACAGTCAATTTATGAAATCTTTTTACCAAATTTGCAACATGGACTTTTTGGGATCCCACTTCATGAACAGTGGCACTGTCATTTTGTGAATCGGTCCTGAAAGGTGATTCCATGCAGCAACCATGAAATCACTTTTCAGGGTTAAGTAACAAAATGACAGTGACAGTTTTCATGAGGTGATGTCCCAAAAACCCCATTTTGAAAATGTGGGGCACAAATTCCAAGAAACAGCTGATTTACCAGCATAAGTTGAAAACCCCATTGAATGGCATTATAGCATGCTTACCTTTGATTCTTCAATTTGCAATTCAATTTTGAAGAGTGAAGACATGTTCCCGTCCAGAGAAGAAGATGGTATGGACCTCTGGAAGTAAGTATGGGGTAAGTGGAGCTGTGTCGGGGGGTGGGTGCTGAGTGGGATGGTGTGGATGGGGATGGGGAGGGGGACTAGAGCGATGAGTGACTGTTTTCTTTTTTACAGAAAAAAAACGACTGGAGCAATGACGAGGGACCAATTTCTTTTTTACAGAAAAAAAAGAAAACATTTGGGCACACTGGGTGGGCTCCCAGTGTGTCACATGACTGGGGGGGTTGTACATGATGCTGACAAGAGGATTGGGTACCCCAATGTCGGCAGGGGGTGGGGAAGAAAAACAAATGTTTGGCACACTGGGGTGGGATCCCAGTGTGCTGCATGAGTGGGGGGGTGAACATAATGCCGACATGGGGATTGGGCACCCCAATGACAGTGGATAAGAGAAAAGATTTTGGGGTAAACTGGAGTGGGCTCCCAGTGTGCCACATGAGTTGGGGGCCACAGAATGCCACAGAGCTGGTGGCGGTGACGCAATTGTGTGTGCGTGGCACTCACTCATGTGCAGTTGTGGTGAATGGCATTTTGCCATTCACAACATGATGGCACCAGCAGAACTGCACATGCACATGAGTCGTGCATGCGCAGTTCATGCACTGGAATCCAGAAGTAGCAGCTGAAATAGTGAAGCTGTCATTCCGTAGCGGCCAATTGTGGCAGAGGGTTTCAAGCTGTGTTGGACATTTGGAAGGTTCCACAATTTGCCATTTTTTAGAGCTAGGATCCAATCCCAAAATGGCTGTAGGCTCTGCCCACAGCTCTAAAAAACCAAGGAAAGTTTAGTTAACTCCAATCTGGAATAATACTATATTAACTAATTTGATTCTCTTACTGAATATTCTCTTTACTACAAATGATGGATACATTATCCAAAAAAACACAGGGGCCTGGATATTCAGAAATGCACCAATGTCCAGTGCAAATCTGGCGCAGTACAAATCTGATGCACCATGGCACAACTGGAGCCATATTCACAGGTTGCACAGGCCAAACTGCGCCAATGCAACCAGGCTGAATAAGGCACAGTTGCGCCATTGTGCAAACAGAGATGCTCCAGTGCAACTGTGGAGCACAGCAGCACATCATCAGAGGGGGGCAGGGCACACAGGACAGACCCAGGGACAGAGCCATGGAAGCACAGTGACAGGTCACAGGAGGCCACCACCAGCAGGGCACACACAGGCACCCAGACACAGGACCCCAGAACACAACAGTGGCACAGACAGCAGGCGACAGGAGGTGCCAATGACCAATGGAGGGCCACCAAGAGAGCCCCCTACAAGCTGCTGGCCATGCCTCCCCTCCTAGATGATAGCAGGCCACACCCAGGAACATGCAGCCAAGCACACACACACACACACACCACCACACAGGCACACAGGAAGCCCACACAATGGGCACTGAAGGGGTGGGGTTGCAGGCAGCTTGGAAGACCACATGGGACAGGTCACACAATGCCAAGCAGAGGACCCCAACACAGTGTGCAGACAGTACCCGACCAATGACTATGGCCATGTGCCACGACCATGCACACACCCGCCACACACCCCTGACAGCCGCCCAATGGGCACCCCAAGGCACAACCATTGACATAGGGGATGGACACCACCAAGGTGGGACACACCATAGTGAACAACAGGAAACCTCAGAAGCACAACACATGCCCCCTCTCATGCACACCACACAGACAGACACTGGACCACAGCAGCATGGCTTCTCATGCCACCTGCAAAGCAGACACAGACACAGGCAGGTATGTCAGAAAATATATCTACTTATGAAAACTATGTACAGAAAAACAGGCTGGGAAAGGGTAGGTACAGTGAGGGAAGGAGACAAGGAACAAGGACTGTACAGTGAGAGAGGGGACTGTATGGGAAGGTTCAACATGGGAGACAGGGGAAACTGGTTAGGCCTCAGCGATGGCCCTGTCCGGCCACCCTGGTATTCCACCTCTCCCTCCTCTCCACCACCATCATTTGGCACATGGCCTCCACCACCTCTGGTATGGACAACACCACAAACAGGGTCTGGCACATCAGCCAGCTCAACATCTGGCATGGTGGTCTTCCCAGTGGCCACCAGACACCTATAGCAAGGGACAGTGCAATGGCCCAAGGAACCAGGCTCACCCACAGTGCGCAATGGGCAGTGGGACTACACACCCATGGAGGGCCCATAATGGCCACCTGCAGGGGGATGGGCCAAAACCAGCCATCAACACAGCACACGACACTGCACAGTGGTGGTCTCTGCCACACAATGGCTACGTGACTGTGCAATGACAGTCACATGGCACAGTGCACCGGCACAACCACAGCAACAATGGTGGCATCTGGGTGCATGCCCACCCCACCAACAGCCGGTACACGTGTCCAATGGATGTGCCACCATGGCATGCATCATGTACAGTCTGACACACACAGCTGCCAAGACACATAGCACAGGTGGCCATGTCCACACCCACTCCCCCCTGCCACCCCTCATGTACAGTGTGAAGGACCATGACAGTGTTACCTTCCCCCTGCGGCCCTAGTGGTGATGATCTTCCACCATCATGGTGCACTGCTCTGTCCTGTGCTGCTGCAGTCCTGGCCAATCTGTGGTCCTCCAGTCCTGGGAATGGAAAGAAGACAGGTGCACATCAGTAACTGACCACAGCAGCTGCCCCCGACCCCTGTGCACAGGGTGTGAGCCTGCTCAACATGTCCCACACATCTGCATGGCTGCATTGCAATGCAAGCTGAAGCTGGCAATGCCACTCCATGATGCACACGATGACAGTGTACCCCTCTGCAGGGCATGCCAGGCAGCCAAGCCAACACCACAGAAGAGCACCAGGGCAGACATGCAACATGGGATGACTTACCAGGCTATGGCACAGCCCCAAACCTGGCACATGCCTAAAGTCTCCTCAGCTGGTCAGGGTCCCATCTGATGAGGTCACCATACCGGTGCCTGCATTGTTCCCCTGTTCTGGGCACCCCAGTCCTGCACTCCAGGTTGGCAGCAATCCCTTGTCACACAGTGCCCCTGACCTGCTGCAAGGGTACCTGCCCAAACAGCTGTGAAGCATGGGACTCCACACAGGCCACAAGGTTGGCCAGCTCATCCTGGGACCAGATCAGGGCACATCTCTGTCTAGCCTGCACCATTGCTCCATAGTAGATTCGGCGGCAAAAATGGCAGCATCAGGCACATGTGTTCAGTACAGGTGCCAGATGCGCAACGCATGGGAGACTGCACAGTGCCGGACATGTGCAGTGGGTGTGGCTGGTGGGGTCATGGGGTCGTGGAGAGGACCCAGGGGTCCGAGGTCAGCATTTAGTGCACAGTGCACATAAGAGTGATAGGGAACATGCCATCATGTGTGAAGTGTGCATTGCCAGCCATGCGCAGCTTACTCAGTGCTGATACATCATGCTGTTCATGTGTCCTGCATGATTGACACTATGACATCGCAGTGCACATGTGCATTGCAGGCCCAAGCACCGCGCATATGTGGGCATTGCCCCGCTACTTGCTCCAGAGCAATATCATTGCACACGGCGCAATATATCTATATTCAGATGCTGCATGCAAATGAGCTCATCAGCCAATGTGTGGCACAGTGGGGTGCATTAGCATGTCATTACTGTTGTGCTCAACCTCATTTGCATGCGTTGCACCTCATAAGCATCACAGAAGAGCACAGGCCATGGACTAGTACTGCAACCCTGATAGGTAAGTAGTGGATGCTATTGCAGCACACTGGGAGCAGACAGCACTGCAGGGTGGGATGGACTAGGGTGATGCTGCCACTGACACACTCTGCTGTCCATGTCCACAGGAGGCAACATGTCAGAAAATGAGGAGGGTGAGGAGCGGAGGCCTGCATGGAAGTGCAGGCCCAACTTCATTAAGGCTGAGATAGATACCCTGTTTGAGGCCTACCTGGACAGGGAGGCCCTGCTGAGCAGAGCCACAGGCACACCACAGGCCAGGGCTGCTGCATGGGTGGAGGTGGTGACCTATGTGAACCAGCACAGCAGCCACCAGCAGTCAGCACAGGGGTGCCGAGAAAAGGTTGTGACTGAAAGGTGGTGGATTAAGGAGAAGGTGGCAGCCATCAAAGGATCCCATAATGCCACCAGGGGAGGGTCAGTGGATGTACCCACACTGATGCCGACAGAGGAGTTGGTGGCAGCCACCATGCGCCACACCTCAGTGGAGGGTGTGCCTGTGGGAGGCTTCCAGATGGGTGGCAGCCCAACACTGCATGGTATGCATGTCATGTGCATGTGTGTGCACCCATGTGCATGCCATGCTGCAGGACACATGCAGTGTCAGTGTATGGGGGGGCACATGTGGGCATTGCATCACTGACACAACTTTCTTCTCTTGCAGCACCAGCACACCTCCATGCAGAGGATGGTGCACCAGTTGCAGCAATGGCACGCTGGAGGATGAACCTTCCATATCCACTGGCATCTGGGAACTCGACAGCCTGCAGCTCAGCACCACGGTGCCAGTGGATGCCCTAGACCTAGGGTTGGACAAGGCTCTGGATGTAATCCTGCAGGATGCCAGCCTTGGTGTCCTGTGTGCAGAGACACAGATCAGGGCGGGGTCTGACACAGATGACAACTACTCACAGCTCCTGGACAGCATGGGTGACATTGTGTGTGTGTGTGTGTGTCACCCCTGCTGGCATCACAGGCAGGTCCCATGCCCAGCTGTACCGTAGGGCACTGCATGACCTGTCTAGGCAATGGAAATATGCTTTCAGCATGCCAAATACACACTTGATGATGTTGCACGTGATGGTGTGTGCCTCATTGTACCGTTCCTCTGCTGGGGATGATGGGCGCGGTAGGGGGTGATCAGCCAGGGCCTCAGTGGGTATGCACTGTCACCTGTGTGGGGAATGACATGGTTAGCCCTCTGCTATGCTGTGCTGCTTCCCTTGCCTGTCCCTAGCATCCCCGCTACTATACACCCCCTGCCCACCCCCCATCCCCAGGTCTGGTCTGTCCATTGCACCTTGCCCCTGCCATACTCACCCACTAGGTGGCCTCCTGGGGATGTCCCACATTCAAATCTATGGCACATCACAGAGCTGTGCCAGATGAATGCATCAAGTGCACTCCCAGGGTGTGTGGCACAAACATTGGTGATGCACCCCATGGCATTGCACACCACCTGGCAGTTGATACTTGGACTTCCCTTCCTGTTTATATACACCTGTCCCTCAGGACCAGATGGCATGTGGATGCCCACGTGGGTGCAGTCAATGGCCCCAATCACACCAGGCATGCGTGCCACCCTGTGGAAGTCCTGCATTGTTGCTGTACACTTCGCCTGTGTGCTGGGGAAATGGATAAATTCTGAAGCATGTGGCAGCACAGCATTGAGGAACTGTGTGAGGAGGCAGGACGTGGCCAACTGGGTGATGTCCATGGTCTCCCCTGCTGGTCTTTGGAAGATGCCTGTGGTGAGCAGGCATATGATGGCGGTCACCTTCATTTCCACAGACATGGCGTGGCTCTGTCTGGTGGATGCCTGCATCTCCTCACTGCACAGCTTGCAGAGCTGCCTCAGAATGGCACTGTTCAGGTGGCACTGGCCCATGATCTCAGTGTCGCTATAGTTCTCGAAGGTGATGCAGGCACAGTACCACCTGTGTCGGGCATACTGCCAATGGGCCCTTTGTTGACCACGTAGCTGTTCCTCCTGCCCCCTCACACCCCTCATTACTGCCTCCATCAAGAAGGGCTCACTGTCCATGGCCTCTGTTGTCCACTGTCCCCCTGGGTGGTTGGCTGCTGGCTGTGTGCCACCCTGGTACACAAGTGTGTGTGTGTGTGTGTCTGTCTCTCTCTCTCTCTCTTTCTCTGCCCCTCTCTCCCTCTCCCAGGCCACCTCTTTGTCCTTGTCCCTCTGTGTCTGGTCTTTTGTCTGTCTGTCTGGCTATCTCTCTCTATCTCTCCCTCCCTCTCACTCCTGGCACAACTGCTGTCTGTGTGTTTGTGCCCTGTATTTATAGGAACAAGTCTGGTCAGAGCAACTTCAATTTACTCCACACTTGCACCATTGTTTCACAGTTGAATATGTCACTGCACTGGATATTCATTGGAACACCCTGCACTTGCACTGCATACATTATAGTTGCACATTGGTGCAATGGATTTTGTGCTGCGCAATGGCTTCCACTGAATATGGCTCCTCAGCGCAATTCCACATTTGAGCTGGTGCAACTCAGTTGCACCATGCCCAACTGCTCTGAATATCCGGGCCAGGATATTTAGGGGCAACATCAAGAATTAAAATCAAACAAAAACAAATTGTTTTTCTGAAACCCATTTAACAATAGGGTACTGCTGTTTTCTGCTTTCAGACCTAACGCTTGTAAGAATAGGGTGCTAAAGTATTTTGATAAAGAAGGCTTACAAATGCACTGTTCTAAGTACTGTTTTATTTATTGATGAAAATTGCACCGATTCCTTTTTAAAATGTTTTTGTACTGAAGGATGTCTATTTATGTATATTTAATATTGTCTTTTGATACTGAATTGACTGTATTTTTTTTCTATATTGCTATAGCTATGTGTTTATTTATAATATTGTAACGGTTGATGACCAATCAATAAACATTTTTCTTATCAACTGTACTTTAGTGGCACCCCACACTCTCCAATTGCCATCCCCATAATACTGTTGTCACTCCTTGGTGTCTTGTAGCACCCTCACCCTCTGATTGCCATCTCCATCATATTGGTGTCTTTTGCTGATGTCTAGTGGCACCCTCCACCCTCCATTTGTTGTCCTCATAATTTATTTCTCTTTCCCTGGTGTCTAGTGGCACCCCCACCATCAGATCCCTATTCCTGTAATTCTTTGTCTTTCCCTGGTGTCTAGTGGCACCCCCCCCACCAACTGATTGCCATCCTTGTTATTTTTCCATCTTTACCTGGTGTCTAGTGTCCCCTACACCCCCCACATACACCCTCACTCACCTGAAAGGATCCCAAAGACATGTCTTGCTGCTGGAACCGCCGACTTCAATATGAGAAACTAAAGTAAGTGCTGTTCAATGGATGTCAATGAGGTTTTGAACATTGATGCATACAGTAAGTGTCCTTTTTAAGTATTCTGACCTGAAATTTTCCTCATGGCCTTTTTGGGACTCCACCTCATGAGCAATGGTGGTGGAATTTCACTAATTAAGCTGGAAAGATGATTCTGCTGTCACTTGGTGAAATCACTTTTTGGGCATGATTTGAACATGTTCACCATCCTTGTTCATTAGGTGGGGTCCTAAGAATGCTATGTTGAAAATTTGGTGTCAAAATATATAAAAATGGCAAAGTTATGTGCATCAGTTTAAATCTGAGTATGCTTATTTGTAACTTTCATAATTTTAAATATTTTGCCCCCACATTTTCAATATAGCCATTTCATAATACCACCTCATGAATGCATCAGCTGCCATTTTTCCAATCCTGGACAAACTGTGTTTTAGCACCAATGGGACTGAATGATGCTTTGGTGGCATGGAATGACATTTTGACAGGGATCTGAAAATTTTCAATACCAGGTTCATGAGGTGGGCTAATAAGAACGCTATGCTGACAGTTTGGTGGCTGTTTTGCTACAAATGTATGCCTCTATAAAGGGATGGGTGAAGGGCCAAGATGGCCCTGCTCTCCCACAGGCAAATGACAAGTGTCAGTGGCTCAATAGGTAGCACACTCGCCTCTGAAGTCGGGAGATCAGAGGTCTATAGGTTCAGTTCCCAAATCTTGCACTTGGGTGAATATCCCAATACTGACACTGTAGTGCAGCATGAGGGGGGTGCTGCACTTCTGAGGTGCCATCTTTCAGACGAGAATTTAAACCAAGGTCCCATCTGCCTGGATTGGTGGAAGTTCAGGTGGATGCTAAAGATCCCATGGCAGTTATCGAAAAAGAGTAGGGGAAGGTTTTTATTAATAAACAGAACAGTAAAACAGCAAACAGCTGCATAACACAGAGCTAGAGGTACAACTAATAAAACATAGCAAAGTAAATAACAATAATAGTCAACTACCCAACACAGAGAAATTAAATCATCCTATCTTGTCTTTCAGAAAAGGAACTTCTTTCCACCTCATGATCCATACATTGTTTGGCAAATATTTGCATTCAGAATAACATTGTAACAATAAGTCATGCTCAATATGTTCAAGAACATCAAGTGGAGATTGATATAACTGTCGCAGTGTAAGTTGATATCTTACTTGCCATAAATGAAACTTAAACATGGCAAATAAAAGCCATAAGGCACTAGCATCTAGAAAATTAAAATGTAGTAAAAAAAAAAAAAACACAACTTCCACATATGTAACAGCCCGCCAAAAGGGCTGGTTCCAACGAGCTGAAATGGTTGACCAGAATTGTTGCACAAATGGACAGGAAATAAGGAAATGGGTCATTGATTCTTCCTGATCTATACAAGTATCCCTTGGACATTTCCTTTCAGTGATCATTTAATGCTTTAAATTCCCTTTAACATTGAGCCATCCATGACTACTAAGCCATTATACATCCCACAATCTAGGTGGAATCATTTTATCAACCAAGTTTTTAAGGATATGATCAACATAACAATCAGGAACATCTTTAAAAACAGGGATAATGAAATATGCCATAGTTTGCAGGACACCGTAAATATATTTACTAGGTTTACATAACACTTGAGCCGGAAGTATCTTCCATTTATTAAGTTTCATTATCGCAGATCTTATATAAACAGGATAGGTGGAAGTATGAAAATTTTTCAGTCCAGTCTTGTCCAATCAGAAAATAATTGAGTTAACCATTTATGTGCATAAATCACCCATAGTACAGTTTGGGGAAGGCTAATGTCAATCAAATTCCATTGAAAAAAAAAATACTGTAATAAAAAGTGATAGGATTTACATAATTCAAACCACCCTGTGCAAGAGGAAGATACAGTACAACACATCTCTTTTAATGGGATTCAGATGACTTTCCCATATCATTTGAAAAAAAAAGGCCTAATAAAGTGGCTTCCAGAACAGATGGAATGGGTATACTGCACTAAGATATAAAAAATGAATGAGAAGCAAAGTTTTGACAATAATAACCTTTTTCCTTTTAGTCTGTTGTCATGATTTCCATAATGCAACTGTAGGCTTCACTGCAGCAATCCTAACAGACCAATTATTAAGCGCATTATCACCTTTACCAAAACCAAATGCCTAATACCCGAACTGGGCCCAGTAAAATAGGAATACCTTGTAAATCCATGACCTCAGGAGTCCTATTATGTAATGGATATAAAAAACTCCACTTTATTAAGAGAAGAACCTGCTACAGCAGAAAAAGTAGAAAAATGGTGCAACACCTTCTCACCAGAGGGTATCAGCAACAAAAACACAGACATCATCTGCATAAGCCAAAATCTTAGCCGCAAGGGTACCATGGGGGGATAATACCAAAAATCTGAACATCCTGGGCAATAGTATGTAGAAGCAGATTTAAACTAAAAACATAGAACAAAGGGCTCAGTGGGCAGCCCTGTCTCACTCCCCTACGGATAGGGATATATGAACCTAAGCAACCATTCACCAAGGGTAAGGCATAAGCATGGCTATAAAGTAAAGTGATCCAGGTTATAATGTGTTCAGGAACACCATAGGTCCATAAAACCCGAAACAAATAATAATGTGGTACCTGGTCAAAAGACCTTTCCTGATCTAAGGACATAAGGACATAAGAAATCCCTGTACAGCATCAGTTTTACCAAGTTCAACTAATTCTCTAAACAAGAGGAGGTTAGTATATATGGATCTACCCGGTACTAAACAGGACTGGTGCAGGGAAATCAAGACAGAGCTATGGACATCAATCTGGTATTCAATATCTTCATTAATATGTTAAAATCCATGTTAAGGAGACTTAGTGGTCTCCAATTTGAAAGGACACTCTTACTGCCTTTTTTATATAACAAAATCTGAATAGAAGTACAGAAATAAAAATCAAGTGTTTGTTGTTGCAAGGCCCAATTAAACACATCTGTGAGTATGTCACTAATCAAAGGACAGCAGGATTTTTAAAATTCCGTGGGCAAACCATCAATACCAGGTGCCGTGTTATTCCATAAACAGATGATTTTCCTTTTAACTTCATCTGTATTGATAGGAGCAGTTAAAGCCTGTAACAGTACATCTAAACAAGGGGCAATATGTAGAGAGGAAAGAAAATTCCCTACACCAGATCCATCCACTGATGATATCATATATAAATCCACAAAATGTGAGGAGACCACCTTCAAAATATCCTGGAAATCAGTATGACGTATACCTTCAGGGCTCACTGCCTCAGTTATTAGATGATCTGCAGATCATTTATGACTGCAATCCAACACATCTTCTAAACCAGATTTGTTAACAGAACAGACCCTGTGTTCATGCAAAAGGGAGGTAGCCCTTGTATATTGTAAAGCTGCCATTTCTTTTTCAACATTCTACATTTGTGCCATCAAATTTAAACCCTGTGAGTTAATAGCAGAACGTAAAGTTTCCAACTGCATTCTTAAAGACAAATATCATTTATAGTTAGTCACTGCAGCATATTTAGACAACTGTTTAGCTAGGGATGAGATTTCAGACTTAGTGATCAGCCACTAACTTAACAAGTCATCTGAAAGTCCTGTCAGTGACATACCAGCTTTCAACAAATCTTGTACTTGGGCCAAAAACCAGGCATCATGTAATAATAAAGTATTTAGTTTCCAATATCCCTGTCCCATTTTAGTATGAGGGCCTACCCCTAATATGGCAGTTTCCACCACATGGTCTGAAGTCTCCACCGGAACAGTCCAAGCTATAATCACCCATGGTGTATTCATATATAAATAATAAAAAAGGGAAAAGTAAAGTCATAGGACCCTTAAAAATGTATGATGGAAATATTATAACAGAAAATAAGGCTCTTGATGAGGAATATAATGTATACTTTTCATCGGTCTTTGGCAAAAGTCTTCAAACTTCGTGGGATAATAAGAAAATTAGACATAGAGAACAGAGCCCAAAGATAGACCCAGCTGAAGTACTTATTAGATTGCAGAAGGTTAACCAAAATAAAGCACAGGGGCCAGATGGGATTCACCCAAGGGTGATTAAGGAAATGGCAACACTATTAGTGGAGCCAGTAACTTACCTTTTTCAGGAAAGTATTAACATTGGTGAGGTTCCTGAGGCATGGAGGCAAGCTGTGATTGTACCCATATACAAAAAAGGCTGTAGGCAGACCATCTCAAATTATAGACCTATTAGTCTAACGTCTGTTCTTGGTAAGATTCTGGAGGGTATAATCAAGGATTGTATTATGGAACATATTGAGAGGACAGGCAGGATAGACATGACTCAGCACGGATTCACCAAGGGAAGATCATGCCAAACTAACTTATTAGAATTCTACGATAAGGTTAGCAAGGCTATGGATATGGGTAATGCAGTGGATGTGATCTTTCTGGACTTTGCAAAAGCCTTTGATAAAGTGCCCCATGGGGAGCTTGTTAAAGCACTTTATGAGCTGGAGATACCAATATGTATACAAATGTGGGTGAAGGCTTGGCTTACGGACAGAGTCCAGAAAGTCTGTGTAAAAGGTGAATACTCTGATTATGACGGAGTGACTAGTGGTGTCCCCCAGGGCTCGGTCTTGGGACCATGTTTGTTTAATATGTATATTTCTTCCATGCAGGTGCATACAGATGTGTGGCTATCTAAATTTGCAGACGACACTAGGGTTGGGAGTCCAGTAAATAACATGGAAGAACATCTAGTCCTACAAACAGCTGTGGATAGGCTAGACACATGGGCCTCCCAGAAACAATCTATTTTCAACATCGGAAAGTGTAATGTTATGCACTTTGGAAAGAAAATAACAAATTCCAGTATAATTTAGGAGGATCTGTACTAAAAGTAGTGGATGAAGAAAGACTTGGGGGTTATGGTTAATAAAGATCTTGGCATCAGCTTACACTGTAATACAGCTATTAAAAAGGTGGGTAGTATAACACAATGTATATTGAGACACATAAAACTAGAGATAGGCAGGTTGATGCCCTGATAATGCATTGGTACACCTCACGTGGAGTACTGTGTCCAGTTTTGGGCCCCTAAGAGGAGGGATGTTGCCGGATGGAGAGGGTACAGAGGAGACTTACAAAGAGAATCAAGGGATTGGATGGATTGAGTTATGAGCAGAGACTGCAGGATTTGGAGCTGTATTCCTGGAATATCATAGAATGAGGAGGCGATATGTGTTTGAATATATAGGGCATGGACTGATACTAACTTATGGGACTTACTGGGCTTGGTTAAAAGGGCTCAAATATATGACACTAGAGCACATTGTTACCAACTGGTTAAGGATAGATATAAAACAAATAGAAGGACATACTGGTTAAGTAATAGGGTAACAGAAATTCAGAATATGCTACCAGGAGAGGTTGTGGAAACCAGTACAATGCAGGAATTTAAAACACAGCTAGATAAATTCTTGGAAAGGAAGAATATAAAAGGATATAACTAGGTGTTACTTGCGAGCTCACGGACAAATGTCTTTATGCTCAGTATTGTCTATGTAACCTATGTAACACTGCTACAGGTATCCAACCCAAAAGAAAAAAAAGGAGGGACCCCAGCGCCAAAGCTTTTTAGACATAGTAACCAAAGAAAGGGTATTGAGACAGGTATCCTGAATAAGGCAAATATCACATGTCAAATCATGCAAAAATTGAAAAGTAAGAAGATGCCTACAAGCATTTTTAACACTGTTAACATTTGGGGTGGCAACAATGAGGTTAAATGCCATGACCATTAAAGAGGACTATAAAAGGAAAAGAAAAACAAAAATCAGGTAACCCTTTCTGTTCTAGCACTCTTGTGGGGGCATACCCCCAGCCTTAAGGGTTGACTATCTTGGGGCAACTCCTTTGTTTTATCACTTTCAGAATCAGATGACACTACAGGTTGTGAGTAGGCATCAGAATCAGCTTCCATATCTGAAGACTGAGTGTGTCGGTATAGCACCTCAAATTTATTACTTAAGGGAACAGACCCACTAGGGGGAGATGTCTTAGCCAACTTGGCTCTACTTTTACTTTGCTTTTGTGCCCTCTTTTTTGCCTGCACACTAGGCTCAGGAGGAGGCATTATAACATTATCATGATCCATGTCAGGAATGAGCATAGGTTCAGCAGGGTCCTGGGCAGCAAGGGGGGGTGCAGGGGAGGGGTCCTGGACAGCAGGCTTAGGCACATCCTGTAAAGGAGGCTCAGGGGAAGACATAGACAATAAAGAAACATCCAGGGGAGCAGGGACAGTGACATCTGTCAACAAAGGGGGTCTGGAAGACACCATTACTGGAGATATAAGGGATTTTGAAGTAGCTATATCCTTTTTCTGGTCATTGAAAAGGATAAAGTCCTGGTCTGGGCAATCCTCATGATTGTGGGAAGCCCAGAGACAGGATATAAAACCATGACCCAATTCCTCACACAGGTTACACTTGAGCTCAGAAGTACAATCTGTACTAGCATGACCAAAAGAAAGACAAAGGGAACACCTTAGTCTATCACAGGCTGCACTGAGATGGGAAGGGGAGCCACATTTAAAGTAAGTACGAGGTTGTCCCACATAGAAGCAATGACCTCGTTCCTGTCCCAGAAACAAACTATTTGGTAAGTGTATCGGACCAACATTGGTATGCCTAAGTCTCACTCTATATCGCCAACCACCAATCCACAAATGCTCAGAGTCAAAGATAGGCTGAGGTAACCCTAAAACATCACAGCGTTGTTTCAAACAATGTATAATATCACATGCTGCCACATTCTCATTGAGAAATAAAATCATAACATTTTTAATAGATGGTCTAGTAAGTGGGATAGCCCTAAATGGAAGCCACAATGCAGAGTATCTGAGTGCATCATACTTCGTCCAAAAATGGTCTAACCCCTGAGGGGTCTTAAAAGTGATATACAAGGAAGAACCAGATACATGAATCAGTGCAAAAATCTCATTTGTGAAGAAGCCTAACGAGCCTTTTATAAGGTTCTTTCCCACATAGAGGTGGTCAGAAACAATGTCCAGACACCCAACATACTGAAGCAGGACTGCATTCCGATGCTGAAATGGAGAGGGGGGGTTCCTAAATGCATCTTATTTCCAAAATTCCTCCCAAGTCGACTCAGCCTTTTCCTCAGGGTCAGGAGAAGGGTCTGGGAGAGGGACATCCATGTCCATTTGATCACCTCAAGCAAGGTCACCGAGTGCTAGGACCTTCATCAGCTGAAGAGGAGGCTGGCAGTGAAGGGATTTTATCAAGTAATGCAGTGTCCATAACATGTGCTGCACATCCTCAGCATGTCTAAATCATCAAGGGCAAGAGTAGATAAATCCGCTATTGGAGACAGTTGCCCACCACTTCCAGGTATCGGGCTATGGCAGGGTCAGGTATCCAATGCCCAGAATCACCTGGTTTCCAGCCCGCATTTCATAGGGAGGCCTCTAAAGAACAAGGTAGGGGGTTGTTATAGGGAATTATAGCAGGAGTAGGTGTGGAAGGCAAAACAAGCGGCGCACTATCAGTAGACACAGAAGGACCAAGAAGCACAGTACTCACAGGCAAGAGAGGTGAAGCAGCTACCAAAGTAAGCAGCGGAGAAGCTGCAGCCAAATCTGGAGCGGGAGGATTCACAACCGCAGAAGCAGCACGTTGCAATGCCAGTGTGTCAGGTGCAACAGGAGACATCTGCCGACTCAGCACCACTGACGAGCTGGAAAGTACCACTGCTGAAGACAAATTAGAAGGTGCCACTACATTATCCAATACAGGCTCTGAAGTCCATGACCCAGGAGAGGAAGACTCGACAGGACTAACAGCATCTCTATAGATCCTAACCTACCATGCCCGACCTGGCTCCAGATTGAGCGCTCACTTCTTTCGGGGACTAAACTTGATACCTATGCTGTACTTTTTACTCCACCAGCAGCAGTTTTGCACTGGACAACCGATAACACGATTCTGACATCCCTTAAGTCACTGGCTCAATGTTTACTGTCTCTTAGCATTCCTGTTGTCTCAGATCTGGGCCAGCCGGTGATCTTAATCCCAATATCAGTTGGTAACTCCATGGCTTACTCCTGATTGGCTCCCACAGCTTAGGGAGGACAGATTGGAACATTTTTATAATCAGGGATCCCTTCTTTCTTCTGGTGATATACTTGATAAGTTTGGCATTCCTAGGAGGGAGATCTTCAAAGTGTATCAATTAAGACATCTTATTGCCGGGAAATTTGGCACATCTTTTAGTGAATCAGTGGCCTATCCCTTCCTTGCTCAAATCATAAACCTTGCTTCTCAGCCGCACCCTATTGCCTTAATTTACTCCTTCCTTCTAAATTATAAATTTCCCGAGATTGCTGAGGGCTCTAATGTCTGGTCATATCTGTTGCCTGATGCTTCCCTAAGTTGGCCCCGTATATGGAAGGACCTTCATAAATATTATACTCAGGATAGATTAAGGCTAACTCAATACTATAGTGTAAATAATTTGTACTATACCCCTGCAAAACTTTTTAGCTTAAAAACTTCCCTACCTACTTGTTCTAGGTGCTTGCAAGAAGAGGAACCTCCTTCATGTTTTGGGCCTGTACCGAGGTTGCTCCTGTGGTCTCTTATCCAGGATAAGCTGGACCCCCTTCTGGGTTTGTCGAGTTTTTTCACCCCTGAGATTTGTATTCTGGGTGAATACTCTCGCATAGATAGTGTGGAGCGTCGCTACCATATGGCTTTGGTGTCCATGGCGGTCAAGAAGTTGGTCCTGAGACACTGGACTGATCAGCTGGCCCTGACCTTTGCAGAATGGCTGATTGAGCTCACTGCATTTCTTAATTCGGAGAGTTTAATTGCCAGTCTGCATTGTCGTGTGGACCTGTTTCAGAAGAGATGGGGTAAATTACAGGCGTTATGTCTGCATTAATAAGCCTAGGACCAGATCCCTGCAGTCTGCACAGATAATGTATTTTTGGTCATCTGTTGTACTTAGTAACTTTACTGTCATGGGAGATTTCAGTTATCAATGATGGATGTTAGATATATCAGATCACAGGAAATACTGAGAAGGCACACCTGTATAGGGGTGGAGAGGGAGGAGGGTGGGTGAAGTTGGGGTGGGTATGTTAGAAGTTTGTTGCTTTCTTATGTACACGCTGACTGGGAGGGGAGGTGGGGTTCTTTGATTGGGGAGGTTTTGGGGGTTGGGGGTTCCTGGGTGGTTTTGGTTGTACCGGGTATTTTCATGTTTTATTTACCAGGCATGTTTTGTATGTTTTGTAATTTTGTATTTGAAAATTCAATAAACTTAAATTTCAAAAAAAAAAAAAAAGGACTAACAGCATCTATCACAGCTAGTACCTGATTCCGATGGGAAGCGAAGAGAGATTTCAACCAGAGTTCATCAGCAGGCAGAAACTCAGATGAAGCAGCCAAAGACAGGGCAAGTGAAGACAAAGCAGGTACATCGGAATTCACATTCATGGCATCTACACCTCCAGACACTCACAACAAAATTGGCTCCAAAGCTGGACCTGCAGGAGCGGAGCTCTGTTCTACTGCAGGTACACCAGCAGAATGACTAGGTCCCAAGGAAGAATCCATGGTCCAACAATGCCCCACCACAGAGTAGGGGAAATTTTTATTGCAAAAAAACATCAGAAAGAAAATTGAACAAACAAAACGAACATATCATCAAACAGCATCATACAGATAGTTTGATAGAGAAGGAATACAAAAAGAAAGGAGTAAAGAAAAGAAAAAAGGAAAACACAAATATAGTTAAATACATCTTATTTAAATGACTTACCCAATCACTAAACCCACTATTTATCTTTAGTAAAATAAGTAAAACCCCTCCACCAATTCAACACCTGTCAAGGAGAGTATAATGAACAATCTGAAGTATATATTCTTAAGTTCATTGGAATCTAGAATACTCAATCGTAAGACAGTCTCTTTTGATGCAAAATCCATTGACATCGAGCTTGCCATACATAGAATTTGATACAGCAAAAGAAAATGATTAAAGTATCAGGATGGTATTTTTGCTAAACCAGGCTCATATTTCTCCACTACAAGAACATCATATGATAGAAATCGAAGCCACTCAAAGGACCACTTATTTGCCAAGAAATCCCATAAAGCCGTAACACAAAAACAGTGTAGCAGGAAGTGTTCCATGGTTTCCAGCTGTGCCACACATTCCATGTAAGGACAATTTCTCTCTATTATGCATTTATGTTTGGCATTTCCCCTTAAATTTAATCTCCCATAAACTGCGAGCCATAGATTTTCCCACATTTTTTTGGAACTCTTGGAAGAGTTAATTGATGTAAAATGTAATGATTATCGACTGAAGAGCAGTTCTTAAAACTTGGTTCTCTAGGGTAATTTCTGAATAATATGTCTTGATAAAGTGTCTTAGTGGTATGTGCAGTAATGCATTCCTTTGTGATGCCCCATTTGTATAATTTCTGAGCTACAGGAATAAAATAGGGAGGAATTTGAAGTCGTGGATGTAATTTAGGTGCCATCTGGAGCCATGATCGGAGATATATGACAAGGGATTTCCACATCCAAACATTGGAGACTAATTCAGTATTTTTAAGCATATCATTAACGGAGTGTTTAAAAAACAATGTATGTAGAAAAAAACACGGGTTCTATCATGTTAAGACCACCTAACTTTATATCAAGGTAAGTGTAATGTCACTTAATGGGGTTTAATCAGGTGCTCCATAACATTTGAAAACATAAACTATAAATTTTAGTTTCATATTTAATAGGTAAAGGGTATAAAGATGCCACGTACTGTAAGAGTGGCAAGATGATTTTTTTTTTAAATAGCAATTTGTTTAAGTTTGGAAAGCTTCCATTGTTTCCATCTATTAATTTTTTGTTCTGCTTTATGAATAGCCAGATTCCATTTTTTTTTCTGGTAAGTTTTGAGGACCAAAAATGATCCCCAAAATTTCCAAAGGAGTAGAGAAAATCTTGAGTCTATAACAGATTGTATCATGATTTATACTAGGCCCAAGAAACATTCCTTTGTTTTTTCCATATTTAATTTGGCATTGGAAACCTTTTGGTATATAGAAATTTCTTTAAAAAAAAAATTTATTTGCTCTGGATGCGAAAAAAAGCACAAATATCATCAGCATATACTTGGATGCACAATGCCTGTGGGATTCCAATCCCTCCAAGCCCTTTCCATTTAGGTGGTGACATAATGAAGCAAAGTAGAGGATCTAGGGAAAAAACGTACAGTAGAGGGCTTAAAGGGCACCCTTGTCAAACACCGCAATGTACCCTAAAACTATGACCAACCCTACCTTGTAAAAAAGGTCTAACATTAAAATAAAAGTATAATAACTGAAGCTGGTTTATATAGGATAAAGGTATTTTATAAGTTTGTAAAACTAAGAAAAGATAATGATGAAAAACCCTATCAAAGGCTTTCTCCTGGTTGGTTGTTACTACACAACCTGACTGTCCAGAGTTTTCACAATGGTAGATTACGTCCCTCAAGGTCTGTAGGGCCTGTTGAATATTTCTTGCAGGTAGACCACAATGCTGGAATGGGGAAATTACCAAAGAGGTGTAAGCCTTTAAATGTTTATTTAAAATATGAGATAATATTTTATAGTCTGTATTAAGAAGAACTGTGGGTCTCCAATTACAAATTTGAGAACAATCTCCTTTTTTAAAGAGATAAATCAGTAAACCTTCAGAAAAGGAAACATGTATGGTATTGAGGTTAAACCAGTATGTATAGATAATGAATAAACGTTCTACTATTTGGGGGCAGAAAGTTTTATAAAACATATGGGGATACTGTCTAAACCCGGAGTGGTGTTTATTCTTAAGGACTGTATTGCCTGTGTGATTTCTAATTTGGTAATAGGGGACTGTAACTTAAGGAGTTCTATTGGGAAGTCTGGAACAACAACAGACTGTAAAAGAATCTGTCATATAACAGGTTAAAATAGGTGTTTGTGGTTTTAAAGAATCATAATGCTGTTGAATAACTTTCTAAATCCTTGAAAGAGCTCACCATCTGTCCTTCCTGAGAAATTAAAGAGTCCATAGTGATTTTGTTTTTTAAAGTTTTGCTTGCTTCATAGAGGTCTCCTATGGGGGAGGATGTGGTACCATTCATCAAAAGTGACTGGATAGATTTCGCTCTATCATTTTCTAGTATTTTCATAGCTTCCTTTACCGTGGTAATCTGAGTAGACAAATAAAATCTAGAAAGATTTGCTAATGACATTAATTTGTATAGCTGCTGTCTGAGGGATAAATATTTAAAAAATTTATTGTTACCAGTTCTTTTACCATGTTGTAAAAAACAAGTTCATATATCCATTTTGGTATCCATCCACTATTCCCCTTTGTCTGGGTACAGGAATTCCACTGATAATCTAGCCTGAAGCAAGGATGTCATATCTATAATAACCTTAGAGTCTTTCAAAACTGAGACATTCATCTTCAATCTACTGTGCAAAGGGGATCTTTTAACAAAATGAGTCAGTGATAAGAGCAACAATAATGGTCAGAGAATGCAACAGGTAAAATGGCTAAGGATCCCTTAGGTACATTTGAGGAAATTAATATATAATCAGTTATAGAGGTATAAGCATTACGCTTATAAGTGAAGTTGGGACCTTTGGCATGTAGTGAACGACAATTGAGTAGATCAGCAGTGTGGATCATCTGGGCTAATGCATTTGAGTTGCAATATATTTTTTTCCCTCCTTTTTCTTGTTTGTTTCCTTTGTCAAACTACAATTAAAGTCCCCAGATAGGACAATTTTATAATGGGTGACTAAAAAAGGTTGGATTGCTTTTATAAGGCCTACTTTTTCTGCCTTAATTTGTGGTGTGTATACAGAAATAAATCTGCAATCCATATCATTCCAGAGACCATTCAAGATCAAGGCCCTCCCAGGTCCTAGATCATATAATTTTCTTAGCGTGAAATTAAATGAATGAAAAAGAATCCCAACTCCATCGGCAGAATCTAGGCCAAAGGACCAAAAGGATCGGCCCCATACCCATTCTTGCTTAAACATCCAAATCTGTTCAACATTAAAAATCCAGGTTTCCTGGAGTAAGCAAACATCAATAGACAAATCATGCAAGAATTGAAATGCAGCACTTTGTTTGTCAGCATTCAGCAAACTATGTACATTTAGGGAACACAGTAAACCCGCAGCCATTGAGATTTATTTTATGACCCAACACCTACATTTTTTTCCTCTTTTTTTTTCTTTTTGCTTTTGTAATACCCTTCTACAATATTATGGAAACCTTGCTCATTAACAGATTTCTGTGAGTCAGAATCCCCCACCTTCATTTCAGATTCCTCCCAGGAGGTAAACAAGGCTGAATATGAATTTTCATTTCTATTGGGGTGGGAGGGTCAGAGGAAATAGATTTAGAAAACCTAGAAGATCTCCTATTGGGTAAAGGGTCTGGAATAGGAAAGTCAGAACTTTCTGTAGGGGTGTCAGTTGAGTCCTCGTAACAGACTGAGGTTAAAATGTCTGTGGTAGCAATCTGATGCACAGGGGCTTGTGGAGTGCTATCATGTGTTAGTGGATCCTTTAAGATGATAATGGGATCCTCAGGAAGATTTTTATTAGATGCAGAAGTGGAATGAATCATGGGGAGGGAGAAATTATTGAGGGGGGTTTGGGAAGCACCACTAGATTAACATAGATTCAGATTGGCTGGTATTGCAGAATCTTGTGCCTGCTGAATAAGCAAATCTGGACTTGTGCAAGATGCTTTATTTCTAGCCGCCCAGGGGCATTCACTGAAATTATGCCCTTAGTCTTTGCAAATGTCACAATGAGTGTGATTGGCACATTGCATGGTACTATGACCCACATTCCCACAATTATTACACCTGGGTTTGTCGCATGTACTGGAAAGATGTGTGCGTGAGCCACATTTGTAGCAGGCCCGAGGCTGTCCTGCATAAAAATAGACCCCACGGTCCCAACCTAAGAGAAAAGAATTAGGGATGTGTTTAATTCCAGATCACTTTGACAAAGTTTTACTTTGTATTTCCACCCCCCTGGTCCAGAACAGTTTGCTGTTAAGGATGGCTTCTGGTTCACTCAGTACCTCACATTTCTGTGATATCCAGTATGTTATGTCTTCAACATGAACCCCCTCATTGCGAAATATAACTGTTACATATTTTATCAAAGGTTTTGTCAAAGGTATTACAACAAAGGGGGTCCAGGTTGGAGATGTTCTGACCTGTCCATAATGCTGTCAGAAAAAGTCTAAAGCATATGAGTTACAAAAGCTAACATTGTAATTGTCCTCTCCAGAGATGTTTATGAATGCATAGACCTCTCTTGGAGAGAAATGTAATGAATCCTTTAATAAAACTTTACCCATGTGATACCTATCAGGCCTATCTTGTAAACCACCCTTATAACGAATGTGAACAGCATTCCTACATGGTGCTGCAGTTTGTTTAGAGTTTGTAAAAAGATCAGACAACAATGGTTTTGAGTCCCGAGTTTTATCTGAGTCCAGAGGTGGAGGGTTAACTGATTGAGACTGTTGCTTAGGTCCCAATGGTGGAAAAGAGTCTGTTTTATCACTATCTAATGAAGAGATCTTAAGGGAAGGCAAATCAGAGGAACTACAGTCTGGTTTTGAGGAGACCTCTGGTGAAGTGCAAGAAGAGATCTTTGGTTTCCATTCAGCAGAAGCTTGGGAGATCAGAAAGTCCCATGAGGGGTCTGAAATCCATATACTCCCTGTTGAACGTTTCCATCCTGCACCTGATAGTGCTTTCTGAGGCATCCATGTATCCATGGACTGGGAACCAGACGGATTAGAGGGAGAAGAGTTGTTAACCACAGGATCATGTAAGGAAATGGACTGATTTGTCTCAGATGCTTGATTATTCTGTGCATTCTCCTCCTGCACTGTTTTTGCTAATACAGTCCTCTGTTCTGCTAGTCCCTTAGAAGACTCACTGGCAAAAATAAATTCAGTAGTGCCTTCCTGATGGTTGTGCTGGGTTTGGTAAACCATGTTAAGTTCAGTTTCTACAGACTTTGGATATTTAAAAACAAACCCTGCAGTTTTGGAAAGATTGCGAAAGGGATTTATTTTATTTGGAAAGATACACTGAGCTTTGCGCACCTAGAAAAGCAGAATCAGGGTGGTACTTGTCATAGCAGTCAAACTGCAGGTTTCACACTCTAGGCACACTCCTTGTTTGGAATCACAATTGCCAGTCAGAGACATTTTCACAGCGGGAGGTTTTGGTTCAGTATTAAGTGAGTTTACTGCTGTAAAAGACTGTTCCTGACTATTGTGAGACTGAGGATCCGAATATGAGCATATTTTACTCCTGTCATCAGCAGTGGAACAACTTTTTAAGGGTGAAATGATTTGACTAGAAAGAGGCTTTTGACACATGCCTAAAGAGGTGTAACCACTGTCAGCCTTATCCGGTGAAGTTAAATTAATAACAGTGTCAGACTCACCCAGCCCCACTGGGGCATTGTCATTAGCTGCTGTGTCATTAGGCCATCTGACAGGCCTAGTATTCATGATGACAGGAGCTGAATCAGGATGTAATCCAGCTAATTGAGCTTCCAATCGTTCTCTCTCCAGTCTATGCCATTCGTCTTTAAACTGAACCAGTTTCAAAATGTCCTGCTGTTTTATACCCAGATTAGTATTTAAATCTTTTTTTTTAATTAGTGCTGTCTCCATGCTTAAATCTTCAGTTGATATGAAAAGGTCCATGAAGTCTTCAGTAGAAGTATCTGGAACAGTGGTTAAAATACTTGCTCCAGCCTTTGGCAAGCTCAGAAAATGAGAGGAGAAATGCTCGCCCTTCTGTAACACATCTGTACCCTCTGGTGCTCCTGGCAAGACAAGGCCAGGGGAGCAGGCCATCTCCCCTGCCACATCAGCACTTCTTCCTCCTCCTCCAGCTCCCAACTGGGCTCCCCCATTCCTGCTCACAGGAAGAAGGGCCCCCTGCTGGAGTAGGGGAATTTCCCCGGTGTCCTGGCCAAATTTCTCCCATTCACTAAAGAATACCACCAACAGCTTAATCTAGTTCAATTTTAGTTGCTTACCATACTTTATCCCTCCCCCTGGTCGCCCATGAGAAAGGGACTTCTAGGCCCAGTGGACTTATCAGGTCAACAAAATTCAATAAATAAATAAATTATACTATCTCAAAATGTACGGAAATTCATTGCAAAAAAAAAAAACTTTTTAATTAACTAGTTAGGGTTAAACTGACAAAAGTTGGAAAACGTGGCATTAGGGTTTCCAACTGTAACATCCCATCCCCACCCTTCAGGCAGCAACAGGAAAAAACATTTTGGTTTGTCCTGTCCTGCATCTTTGCAAATTAGGTGTTGCGTGTGCCTCACAGACATCAACCATATCACTCTTCCCATTCTGATATACTGTACTCATCTCAGCTTTTTTACTGAGGGAATGCAGTGACCGTTAGGGCTGACATCCCCAGGGCATACCCAATGAGTGATTTGTGAAGAGGCAAGAGAAGTGAAACCATAATGGTTTTTGCTGTTGCTGCCTGCAGGGTGGCTGCGGGGTGTTGGAGCTGGAAACCCTGATGCCACATTTCCCTACTTTTGTCACTTAAACCCTAACTAGTGCATAAACAATGCTTTTTACAATGAATCTCCTTACTTTTTGATATAGTATAATCATATAGGGTTGAACAGGCTGCATGGATGTGATGAGGAAGTGAAGAACTACCAACAGTGCATCAGCAGTATAGCTAGATAGATAGATAGTCAGACAGACAGACTGCCAGATAGGTAGGTAGATAGAGACAGAGCTATAGGAGCTATACCATTTGAGCAGACTTCATGTTGAGGAATTAATGCATTTAATCCTAAATGAAAAGATTTCAGATGCATGTGCATGGGGGTACAGGAATACAGTAGATGCAGAGGCAGCAGTAATGCAATTGCTTCCAACTGCAGATTAATATACTGATGTAGAATGCAGCATGATATAAAATGGCAGTGAATATTTATTTATTAAAGTGTTTCACCAGGAATAAACATACTGTGCTTAAATAGCTGATTTCCAGATGTGTCCTGGGGAAGGGGATGATGTGTATAAACTATATATGGTAGCATAGAATAAGGAATACAGAGAGTACATTTGAATACAAAATACAAATTACAATATGTAAAAATACAGTGAAATCTACAGTGAAAATATACAGTAAATATAAAGTGAAAAGATTAGCAGAGTACAAAAGTACTAGGAGGTAAAAAAAAGTGCCATGTAGAGTGTCAGCAGTAAAGTACAGATAAGTGCAATATACATGACTGCAATTACAGCATGTTTGCAGTCAGCAGCAAATTAAATAGCAAGGCCAGGTACATTAGTGACAGTGGCAGGAGATGGAGGTGTGGGAGTGGAGAAGAAAAATGAAGGTGGGTTTAGAGGGAAAAGAGCAAACATTTAATTGGAGAGAGTTCCAGAGTCCAGGAAAGTGGAAAGAAAAGGCAAATTGGCTGGCTAGAGTTTTACCGGAGAGAGCTAGAAGGAGTGAAACCCAGTGTTTTGAAGGGAGTAGGAGGAGGGTGTGTGGGAAGAGAGTAAAGTGTCAAGATGCAGGGGTAGAGGGGATAGCCAGAATTTAGATTTAAAGGAGGCAACATGAGACAGACAGCAATCCTCAAGAGAAGAGAGGGAGACAGAAGTATAGAGAGAACAGTGGTGGGTGCAGGTAGGGCAGTTAAGGACAAAGCGGCAAAAGGAGTGAAAAAGAGTATCCAGCCTGGCCAGAGTGAACTTGGTAGCAGCACCATAGACTAAATATCCATAATCAAAAATGGGGAGAATCATCTTGGTAAGGATTTCATGGTGGGCAGAGAGTGGGATTCAGCTTTTATGCTTATAGAGGGCACCACGTTTAGGATGGAGCTTTTTGTGAATTGTGTCTATGTGCTGGAAGAAATGGAGGTGATGGTCAAGCCAGATGCCTAGGTATTTGAAGGTAGGCACATTGTCAGTAGGGAAACCATCAAGAGTGTGGAAGGAGGGGAAGGATGGGAATTTAGACAACCTAAGTCTTGTGCTAAAGCACATGGGGGCCAACTTTTTGTCATTAAGTGAGAGCTGATTAGACTGAAACCATTTCTGGATAAAGTCAAAATTGGGTTCTAGCTTAGCCATAAGCTCAGCTAGCAATGAACCAGAATCAACGAGGGCGGTGTTGTCTACATACATGTGTATGGATGCAAATGAGCAGGCAGCCAGAAGGTCATTTAGAAATACAGAAAATAAGAGAGGATCAAGTATGGCACCTTGGGGGACTCCAGTGGTAATTGGGAGCAGGGTGATATGGCACTTCCAAGGCTTACAGACTGAGATCTTCCTGTGAGGTAGAAACTGAGCCAATGAATGAGGTTGAAAGCCCAGCTGAGCTGAGTTTATGAAGGAGGAGAGAGTGAGAGACAGTGTTGAATGCTTTTGCAAATTTGGCAAACACAGTGACAGTGAGAAGACCCTGGACCATAGCTGTATTAATGGACTCAGTTAGTTGGAGGAAGGAGGAGGAGGAGGTGGTGAAGTGAAGTTTGTGAAAGCCAGACTGGAAAGGGGTGAAGAAGGATGAGGAGTCAAGGAAGAGAGTAAGCTGGGATAGCACTAAGTGTTCTTGAAGTTTGGAGAGGGTAGGGAGGAGAGATATAGGGCAGACATTCCCAGAAGTGGAGGAGTCACCACCTTTGTGAAGAGGGATGAAAGTAGCATGTTTCCAAGAAACAGGAAGAGAAGCCAGACAGAAGGAAAGGTTTAGTAAGTAGGCAAGAGGAGCAACAATTGCAGGGGCCAAGAAGAGGAGCAGCTTAGGATCATGCCTATCTGGGCTGTTGGTATGGTAGGGGTAGAGAGCCAGTAGAGCTTTCATAGCAGAGGATGGGGAGATAGATGAGAATAAGAAAGAAGGTGAGGAGGGGTGATGGAGGAAAAGCAAAGGAGGAAGGGAGGAGAGGAGGGCAGATGCACAGGTAGTGAAATAACTGGTGAAAGCAGCAGCCACAGATGAAGGGTCAGAGGATGAGGGGACAACTTAATTAAGTATAGGGGCAGACTGGGACTGGGGGGAGAACAGGGATTGAATAACTTTCTAAAATTTTGAAGGGTGACTTAAATTTCTTTGGAACACTGTGGAGATAAACTCAGCTTTGACCAGTCGCTTTGGCCAGCCTAGTGACCCTGGTGAAGGAATCTCTTAAGGAGTGATATCCCTTCAGGTCAACATGAGTACCTGAGATCTTAAAGGTTTTCCATGTTAAGTCACGTGCACATTGGCAGGCGAGGAGTTCTGCTGAGATCCACATAAGGTGGTGGCCTGTAACCCTGGTTTTGCATAGGGGGCATGTTGATCCAAAATCTGAATAAATTTGACATGGAAATCATCAAGGGCTGTGTTAATGTCAGTGACATTAGAGATCAGGGACCAGTTGGTAGACTGTAGGTCAGCATGGTGAAAGGATAGATCTAATGACTAGAAAGAACAAATGTGGATAGTTTTAGGAGGAGCTTTATGGTGGTGAATTTTACACACACAGTATACCATATGGTGATTGTTAAGTGCATCAGGTAGTGTACCAGCATCAATGATGTGATGAGGATGGTTGGGGAGGACCCAGTCCAGGAGGGAATGGTTTAGAGATTTCAGATTAAGTTGGGTTGAGGTGGAGATAAGTTGGGTAAAATGCACAGACTTAACATTTTGGCAGAATTTAGAGTTGGGTAGGGAGAGCCAATTGATATTGAAGTCACCCAGGATGAGAAGATCCCCAGAAGGGATGACAGCAGTAATTTTAGTCAGGAGCTCAGCAATCAGAGAGGGAGATAAGCCAAGGCAGCAGTAGACCGCCACATAGATTGGGAGAGATTAAGGAAGGGAGAGTTGTAGTAAAATGAGTTTATAGACTGCCAGAAAGGACTCAGAAAGCACAGTGGAGAATTGAATAGAGGAGGACGGGTAGACAGCAACATCACCACCCTTTTTGGGTGGTCCTGATGGGTGACAGTGAATCCAGGGATTGAAATGGCAGTGTCAGGAATTTTGAGGGTGAGCCAGGATTCAAATATAATGAAGACATCTGGACAGAAGCACAAATGTGCCTCAAGAATTTTCCAACTAGGAATATAGGTGCAAAGGTGTGTTGTAAACTATTCACTTCCAAATTGTTAATTCACAAATAGAGAAGGGAAATACTGGCTAGGAAGACAGGATCTATTTTCCTTTTAGTTTTGCAGAGCACACTGTACCTGTTAATACTACAAGAAAGGTAAAAAAAAATGTACAGTATGCATGAGATACTGGCAGGTGTGAATGACGATTACCAGAAATTTCAAGTTCATTGTTACCAGTCCGATTACCCCCCACTAAATTATGTCCGTTAAATTAACTGCCCACTATGCCACTTTGTGTTCAGCTCTTTAAAAGAGCTAATGTCCACACTGAACTCCCACCCAGGATGACATAGTCAAGTAGCCCATTGACTGCCACCACTAGCCAGCTTGGTGTCCCCTCTGCATACTCTGTTACTGATGATTCATGCACCAGGTATAAATAGCACATGATCAAATTTACAAGAAATGACAAGGGTAAATTAAATAAGTTATATAGAAATGTCTGGAACAAAACATTAAGATTCTCTGTGTACAATCTACCTTACCCCTTCCTCCAACATCAAACATGAGTAAAACAAAATATAATCAGCATTTCACAAACATTTGGGCTAGATTTGGAATCTAACACGTTAAAAAACCAAACCTAAACTATAATGGATGAAACTGATCAGATGCTTATTGATAATGGTTGATATTTATGGTGATCATTTTTTACATGACTGATATGCTTATGACTAGGTTTTTACACACATATGCTGGATTGATTGTGACTGGGTGGCTACAAGAACAGAATGAGTCATTTTTATAGGTAAACATTAATAGCTCAAATCAAACTGAAAATCATTCATGTCAATTAATATGCTTCCAATAGCAAGAGTCTTATCTGCCAGACTAATAATACTATAATCACACCAAAATGATTGTTGAAGAAAAATGTGTTGTTTGTGGTTAATTAAAAATAAAATTATGTAATCAATAGAAATGTTAAAACAATAGCAGGGATCAGAATCATGAAAAGCAGGGTAATTAACATTTCAGATAATACATGGTGCTGCTAGTTGTAAGAAAGAAAATGACTGTATGTCAAAAGTATTAGGAATCATGTTACATATGAACCATAGCAAAATACCCGAAGAAAAAATGGAGTTCCAGTCATGTCCAAAAACAGTATAAAAGAATTCATATGTAAATCAGGGTGTGTACCAAAACAGCTGTAGTAGGTATAATTTCTAAAATAGAAACTTAACCAGGGGAAATCCCAAAAGACAGAGTAAACACACCATCTCTGTTTTAAAGTTGAAAGGCAAAACAATGACAGGAAGTTATGGGGGACTGAAATTAAAAAGAGTTAAATACCTATGAAAGAATAAAATGTATAGAACCCATAAAAGTGTCATACATCAGTGCCAAATTTAGTACACAGCATTATAAATAATGTCAAAAAATATTGTTGTTATGAAGGACGAAAGATTAAATGTGGCAGCACACAAAGATAAATGAGAAACAAAAAAATAGAAGATAAACAAGGAAAGAAACTAGCCCCCTAAGTGGTTTGACATCAGGAGTGCCACAATAGTTCTATTAATGGGATGAAGATGAAGGGTCAGTGAAGAGCATATTAGTGAGGAAAAAAGGATATAACATAGACTTCAGGTGGATCCAGGAAAAGACCAAACAGAGCAGAAAGAAAGAGTAGAGTACCAGAATGCCAGAAAGACAAAAATGGGATAGCAGCAAGTTACCCATTGTACATGCAGCAGTCTTGGGCAGCTTGTTGAAAGTGATAACTGCTGAAAGGACTCCTTCAGCCATCCTCTAGCCATAGGTTTGAGTCCAGAGGTGGACCTCCTCTGGGAACCATGGGGTGAGAGGGCGACAGAGATCGCCTGAATTAGTTTAAGGAACTTCATAGGGAAGATGTATAAGTAGCAGAGAAATAAAAAAGGGTGGGGGTTGGGGCTTGGTTTACACCTTGGCTAGTTCCCCTGTAGCTCAGCAATTTCTTCACTGTTTGTTTAGTGTGGGTGCGGGGCTTCCATAATAACCACAGTGAGTGGGGAAGGCACAGCCACTTGGCTCTGTTGGGAGATCAGTGCTATGATTTCTGGTACCATGATATCGCACTTTCACAGATGCCCTGATTTCCTCTGTCAGCATATCAGTGTTTGCAGTACTGTATAACAAATTACTGACTGCCTCTGCTTTCCCAACAAACAAACTTGATAACCACTCTGGCCACCTGCACCAATGCCATCACTCTGCAGAACATAAGGTAGAAATCAAATAATAAATAACATGCTTGAAATACAAAACAAATTGATATGAAAATAGTGCAGTGATAGAGGCACATGTTTTAAATTTGACAATAAGAAAAACTGTGAATTGACAATGTGAAAGGAAACTCAGACAGTTGTTGCTCACAAACGAGTATAAGCTGTCACTGCAGCCAATTTTGCTAAAGATCATTTCTCTGTGTTAAATAAAGAGGTACTGACATCAACTGACTGCAGATGATTTCTCATCTGTGAATACTGTTTCTGTCATTGTTGTCTTCTTTCCTGTTATTTTAAACAAATGACCTTTTTATATCTGATCTCTTTAGGGCTGCAGTGGGTGGAACCCTGCAGACCTTTTGTCACGAGGTAAGGAACTCTGCATTCCTTGTGAACAAGCATGTTGGACTTGCATCACAGTTGACTCCATATTCATGAAGCAGTCCACCTACAGTATGTTGGCCCTATTGATGCAGCATTGCACTATTTCACAATACCATTGGTCATGGCAGAACACAGCACACTCCACTGTGTCCAAGATGGCCACTATACTCTTCTGCTCATGGGGTAGCAGTCATGGATGTACACTAGTATGCAGCAGCCATGTTGGTCATGGTGGAGTAGACCATGTTCTGCTGTGACCACCGACTTTATTTATTTTTTTTAATAATAAAAATCCCCCCCAACCAACTCTCCCTCTCAGCACCCAATACCATACACCCCTCAAGAAACAGCAATGACACTGGGGGTGCACAAACCCCCGGTGTCTCGATCATGTTCTCCCTTAAGCCAGTACTTTTTTCTTTAAATAAGAATTTTTATCCCCACCACCTACCCCTCCCTCTCGCATCCACCACCCCACACACCCCCAGAACTATAACTGTGACACTGGGGGTGCCTAATCCCCTAGTGTCACAATTGGGGATCCAATGTCCTGATTTTTTTTTTTACCTGTAAAAACAAAACCATTCATCAATGTGTTTTTCAGATGAAACTGCCCCCCGCCCAATCCTCTCACTCAGTGCCTACCACATTGCACCCTCCTAAGCTCTTACTTATCCACTGGGGGTCTAACCTTGTAATCCTTTGTGGACCACAGACATGTTTTCACTCTTCAAAGCTAGACCATGATCTGAAGACACAGATATGGAGTTTAATGTATTTCAATGGGGTTTGAACTTAGTGCCATAACTTGGGCATTTTTAATTATTTTTGGCCCAAATTTGCAACATGCCTTCTTTGGGACCTCTCCTCATGGACAACATCATTAGTCAGATCTGTCCCAAAAGGGGATTTTGCAGTCTGTGTTCAAAATCACATTTTAGGCAGGAGTTGAACATTTTCTCTGTGCGTGTCCATGAGGTGGGGTCATAAGAAGGCTATGTTGAAAATTTGGTGCAAAAATATTGAAAAAAAAAGTTATGAGCCTACACTGAATTTTGCAAATGCAGGCTCATAACGTTGGTACTTTTTAATATTTTAATCTCAAATTTACAACATAGCCATATCTTTACAGCACCTCATGAATGTGATAGCTATCATTTTTCAAATCCTGGCCAAAATGTTCTTACATCCTGAAAGGTGATTTTGCAGTCCATGTGCAAAATCACCTTTCAGGCACGAGTTTAAAATTTTCTTTGCCCTTGTTCATGAAGTGGGGTCATACGAAGGCTATATTGAACATTTAGTGCAAAAATGTTAAAAAACAACAAAGTTATGAACCTACATAGAATTTTATGAATGCAGGCTCATATATTTGGTACTTTTCAATATTTTTACCTCAAGAATACTGGCTGGGGGGAGTAAGTTGGGGATCACTGAGGAGGAGAAGGACCCAGGGGTAATGATAACAAGGACCATGCACAACACTGCCCAGTGCAGGAGAGCAGCTGTAAAATTGAACAAAAAGCTGGGGTGCATAGCGAGTTTTTTTTTTCCAGGTGAAGAGAGGTGATCTTGCTCCTCTACAGGTCACTGGTAAGGCTGCATTTAAAGTACAGTGTGCAGTTTTGGAGGCCATGCCTAAAGCATGATATCGGGCTACTGGAGGGGGTGCAGAGGAAGGCAATTAAGATGATATGTGGAATGGAGGGGAGAGACTATGACAGCAGGCTGGGAGACCTGAATATGTACACCCTGGAGGATAGAAGGGACATGGGGGACATGATAGAGACATTCAAGTATCTGAGGGGAATCAATAAGAATGGGGCAGATGGGGTCTTTAAGTTAAGGAAGGGGAGGGACAGCAGGGGGCACGGGCTAAGAATAGAGGGGTGAGATTTAGGAAGGAAATGAGGAAACACTATTTCACAGAGAGGGTGGTAGCAAAATGGAATGCCCTACCAGAATGGGTGGTATCATGTAAATCTGTGAACAGCTTCAAAAGGGCATGGGATAGGGAACAGAGGAGAGTGATGGTGGGGGGTGACAGTGGAATGACAAAGGGGAAGGGGTGGGGCAGCTGCAAACTAGGGGTGTTGGCTGCACACTTGAGCAGGCTTAGATAGAATGGGTGGTCTGTTTCTACTGGCACATTCGCATGTTCATATGTTTGTAATTTACAACATAGCCATATCTTTATAGCACCTCATGAATGCGACAGCTGGGGGGGGCGTTTTGGAGCAGCAACATGGTGGCAGCTCTCTGGACCAGCTCTGCATATTGTATTCTTCAAAGGCCACTAAATGGTAGTTACCTCTCAAAAAATGAAGATCTGACCACAGCTAAATTCATCTGAAACACCCAGGACCACAATGGGGCTAAAAAAAGACAGCAAGCATGGAGCGCGTAGCCTAGATGTTTTCCTTTCCCCTGTCGGCGTGTCGGCAGGATCAGGGCCGACTCCAACTAGCAGCCTTGTCACACCAGACCTTCCATCAGCCCAAATTATGACAATCCTAACTAAAATCAAAGCAAATGGGGAAGAAACAAATAACATTCTGGCTACAGTGGAGGTCAAACTTTCAGAAAGTGATACTGCAGTTTAAGAACACTCAGAGGCAATTGCTGAGATCCGAATGAATTTCACCCGACAGGAGGAAAGTAATGCTTCCTTTGCAAAAGATCTGAACTTTCTCAAGGGGAAAATTGAGATGCTGGAAAACTTGCAGCACCAAGCAAATGTGTGGGTGGTGGGCTTTCTGCCCTGACTTGCAGGACATATGGACCTCTTGCCTAATATAATTAAATTGATCTTTACAGATCTAAAGCTTCTACCCCAGGATTCAGGGGTGATAATACAAAAAGGTTTTACCATCCTGCAGCTTCCATACAGAGGGGATATGAACCAAATGCCTTTGAAGGTGATTGCCATGTTGTCTCCTGAAGCCGGGATCCCACTCTTACAAGCAGCATGGACCCGTGAGGACATTGTTTGGGAGAACAGCTGTTTGGCTTTCTTTCCAGATCTATCAGTTCAGACACAAAACTGGAAAAAAAATCTTCAAAAAACCAAAAAAGATCTGCTGAGTAATGACATTCTTAACAAGGCTACGTTGTCAAATTTCATGTAAAAATATTACAAAACAACAAATTTATGAACCTATGCTACATTTTGCAAATGCAGGCTTATAACTTTGGTACTTTACAATATTTTTACCACAGATCCTTAGCTGCAGCCCTATTGACTTTGGCCAGAGTTTGTTTTAATAGCTTCTACCTCAGCATCTGACTCAGCTCAGCTTTGAGCTTGGTTGGTATGTGTCTCACCTCCAGCTGCCTACTCTTTGGACTTTATATCATTATTTTATCTGCTGCCTAGAACTGGATTTTCAATATGGATTTGAAATAAAATCTGCTTCTATACAGAAAAGACATGACTTGGTTGCATCTTACTGTCCTCTTCTCAGGACCAGGTTCAGTACGCTATGCTTATTTCATGTTCGGCTGGTGCCCTTAGCAACCCTTACCCTGTCACTCACTCCACCTCTGAACTTTAGTCAACTGTAATTCTTTTTACTGCTATGTGTTTAATAGTGAAGTGAACCAGACAAAAACATATATTACCATTCTGATATCAACTAAACTTACCACACTGAAATACATCGAACCTCATTTACCTTGCTTTCTCATATAGCAGTCATTGTTTCCAGCAGCAAGTCATGTCTTAGATTGGAGAGTGGATCATCACCCTGGGACCTGTTCAGGCAACTGAGCGTATGTGGAGGGTGTGAGGGGTGCAGTGGGGGTGTGCTGAGTGGGAGTTCAGGATGTGGGGTGTCAGATTGGTAAGGGTCTATTTTCTTTTCATAGGTTTAAAAAACAAACAAAACATTGAGGGACCTTTTTTATTACAGGAAAGGAGGCAATGGGTGGTGCAACTAGACACCAGGGATACAATAAAAAAGGGGTGCCAATCAGAAGGGTGGGGGGAACACTAGACACCAGAGAAACAATGAAAAAAACATAGGGGTGGTAATTGGATGTTGGGGGGAGGGGCCACTAGACACCAGGGAAAATCTAACATACATAATACTAAAAAAACCAAAAATATGGTGAGGACAATCCGAGGGTGGAAGCACCACTAGACATCAAGGGGAAATGTTGTTATTATGGGGACAAGCAGGCAATAGTGGACAGGCAAATTTTTTTTTACAGCCTGTTTTACAGGCTACCAACATGCGTTACAAACCCTGAAAAGGAAAACTGAAAATGTCAATAAAAAATGTGTTTAGTGCAGGTTTTATACAATAGAGACAGAAGGAAAATAGAATTCTAATTGGTGATTGGAATCTGGGGTGCCACTAGACACCAGGGAAATCATGCTGGCAACTGAAAAAAGATTTTTCCCTGAAGGAAAAAGATTTTTTTTGTCACTTGTGATATGAGGAAAGAATCTTTTTTTGTGTAATGAGTGATGAAAAAAGATTTATAATCCTAAAAAAAAAACATTTCAAGGGTATTTCTCCAACAGTTAAGTGTAGAATACAACTAAGGGGGCCCCAATAAGCAAGCTACATGTGTTGGTTGCTTCCCAGATTGTCATTTTTGCAGATTTCAAAATTTGAATTTTTCGGGAAAAATGGAAAACAAGATTGTGACATACAAAAAAAATCACAAAAAAGGGTCCCCATACGAATACTTCATACAGCTATTTTGAATTGCTGACCCAGCATGCTCAGAATCAGAATTTTTAAAATTCAATAACTTTGGAACAGATTAATATTTTTTTACCAAACAAGTGAAAGGCACTTCTGTCAGCCATACCCTTTCTACCCTGAAACCTTCTGATCAAAACTGCAAATCCATTTGGGTACTACGTGATGGCAAAAAAAAAAAAAACAGCAAAAAAATTGTGATTTCTTGTGTTTTTTCACTATCAGCATCTCATAATCTGCACATCTGACTGAGAAAAAAACCTGACACGCCACAAGATCTACCACATGAGACAGTGCATGCAGAATTCTGTGCAAATCTGTTGAACAGTTGCAAAGTTATTAAAGGGGAAAAATCAGCACTTAACATTGACATGCCCACTCAACACTAACTATAGTGACACTACTGCACCACTATAATATGTAGATATTTATTTTAGTATTCAACATTACAACTTGTTAAAGCTTATAGCAATTTAAACTAAAAGACCACATACACATTAGATGGCTCCATTACCTTTGGTTCCTCAGCACTGTATACAGAGTAAAACCCTTTCTCTTTTCTAAGCCGCACCACCCTCCCCACCAGTCTGTTCCAGTCCAGAAACTTAACACAGTAATTAAGGTATACAAACAGTCTCTTGCAGCACACTATCACTTCACGGCCTGTTATCTCACTAGATGCATATACTCCTACAATGGAATAGTACAAAGCACTGCTAGAAGACCTTATCAGCTATAGTACCAGTGTAGGCAAGACATAGTGAGCAAATCTACGAACCATCATGTTTACATTATTGACACAGACAGGTAAATATTGCCGTTTTGTTTCAAGCTCATAACTATTACCATATATAAGAGAAGGCTGCCTGATGTTCTACTTACAGGGACATGAGTTCCTAAAATGAAATTCACAATATTGCATGCCTTTTCAGAAACCACTGAGTCTAAATAGTAATATCCTCAGACATCTAGTTACACAAAATATTTTTATATGGAAATTATATACATTTTTGTGTACACAATACGTACCCAAACATACCTACTGCATACAATGCTAACGAGAAGGCTGTATTAATTCAAACTTCTCACATGATGAAACAGAGGATAATAGATGGGCAGCAGTAAACAATAACACTGTTTTCACATTGAGAACTTGTCATGACAAACAATTGGATCTCGAGAGCAATGCTCAACAAGTGTACGGTTGTCATGACAACCTCAAGAAGTGAACTTAGTGTTGTTGTTCACTGTTGCCCATTCATTGTCTTTTATAGTGTATGGGCAACAGTGCAACAACAATTGCATTTCTTGAATTATTTATTCAAAACAGCATTTATTGCTTCTTCTTTTGAGTGAGCTAACATTCAAGTTACAAGTTGTCACATGTTCACTTGCATGGGCATTCACTGGCTGCTTTTTTTTTTGCCATTTCTGAGAGCTATTTAAACTGTGAACATTTTTATTATTTTAATTATTCAAGTAACATAAAACAAGCAAAAATTTTGAGGAAAGAGATAATAAAAAACAACTAATGCATTCAAACTGTTGTAGTGTCAGAGGCCGGCACTGTACATAAAAAAAAGGGCTATTGGTATGACTGTCAGGGTTACAGGAGAATGAGGGCATTCTGCATTGTTGTGCCATCATAGTGACATACTTAAGATGGCACAACAGCAGTTTGAGATCACAATGGTACAACAAGCCTAGGGACTTCAATGAATTCCCTTAAAAATCATGGTCTCCCAAACACAATATATGTAATTTATGACAGCAGTTCAGCGGTGGATGTTAGAAAGTATGCATCAGAAATATGAGTGAGGGAAGGAAACAACAACACAATTAAATAACACCAAGAAGCCAAGTTATATAGCTGTGACAGTGTGAGTCTCATATACTGTAGCAGCAGCCTTCTGCTTTAATGCCAATGAGGCCAACATCAATATGGTAGTGTATATACTTCGCCGGCAAGTCATCAAGGTTGTCCAAGCTATGTGCTTTTTTACTCATGGCTAGGTTAACAGCCCTCCAGGTCCTTGCTCTGTGTGTTAAGGGGAACTCTAATATGTGAAATGTTTCATTGTGTGAGTGTTTGTGTTTTGCAACAGGCATTAGGCACACAATCACCTTCCTCCCCATCCGGGGGCAGCACCAGCAGTACTGTCGGGCCAGGAGACAGACACTAGCACTGTGACTGCCCACTTTCCAGCTCAACACCCAGATCCAGTCAAGCAGTCAGACATAGCCTGCTGCTTCAGAATTAAAGCTGTGCATCGCTGAAAGTCAGAAGAAAGTCACTTCTGATCTCCAACTGATGAAAAGCACATCCTTCCTTACAGATGCACAGCACCATTTCAAAGAGAAGACCCTCCAGTTAAGAGCTGGAATACAGAAGGCCCAATGAAATATGTTACAGCATTACCCTCTTTTTGCAATGAAAAAATGTGTAGGTCAAAATTAGAGAAGAAACCAGACTAACAGTTAAAGAACAACTCTGCACTTCAGCATGTACTTTCATAAAATAACATGTTTCAACTATTACAATTTACTACTAAATACATTTGTTCATTTTTAATGTTCTTTTCCAAGGTTTACAGCACATCTTGGTAGTCTATCTAAAAAGTCTGTATAAACATCTGCCTCTCCCGTTACCCTCAGAATATCTTTGTTTATGACGTCATAGTGCTCACCATGGCAACATACTGTGATGTCACAAAATAGCAATTGTGTAGTTAGCAGGGGAAAATCAGATACATTTTGGTAGACTCCATTAAATAAGTGCTGCATTACATACAATATTTAGTAGACAAACATTAAGGGAATATAAAAAAATAACCAGAAAATAAATAAATGTAAACATACTTGGTGTAAATCGTGTTTTTAAGCTTTTAATTATGGAAAAGGGGAAAGGTGAAATTGTTTAACCAGGAAAAGCAAACTACTGTATGCCAAAGCTCGTTTCCAGGTACAGCCTGAAGCATAAGGAAGTTAAATGACTTGTTCAGTGTTACACAGCATGCAAGCCGGGGACTGTGGGATTCAAACCCAGGTCTCCAAGTTTGCAGCTCAGTGCCCTAAACCACAGTACTATACTGCCTTCAATTATAGTACAGAGTTGCTATTTAATTAAGTTTTGTGGTCTTTAAATGTAGTATCTAGATATTAACCAGGAGATTAAACTAAATAAATAAAAATAAGCTGCAATTGCCAACATCATGAAACATTCAGAATGTTGTCCTGTGAGCTCTGGTGGACCATAGCCACAAAAAGTAATTTCTTTGAAAAAATATAGCTGGAATTAGTCGCCAGATTGAAATAGGTGGGCCACTGTGGCTGTAGGGTTAATTAACCAGCAAGTTCAAATTACTGCAATAAAAAGGGCAAATGCTGCTTATCTGTGGTATCCTGCTTTTAAAAAAAGTCATGTATACCTATAATATGGAGAACAACACCATTGTCTTCTCCTGCCAGCTGTCAGACTCAGCAACTCTTTCCTGCTTGCTATTGTTAAGTGCTGAATGAGTCCAACCCAATCTCCAATGGACCCATTGGCATCCCTTCTCAGTCCATCCCACTGATGAATGATGTCTACCCAAGTTCCTGATGGCAATGTTGCACACCGAGGATGGTCACATGATGCGAAGCAAACAGCGGCAGATGAGGATTAGACATGCATGGCGATGTGACACAATCCACCTCACCTCTTTCTCCACCAAGCACTGCTTGATCCAACAGACAGCACAGTCTACCACCTGCTTGGCCCAACCCCCTGACCCCATCAAATGCTTCAGGACATATGATGGCCTTCTTAATCTTCTGTGAGCAACTGAACTGGCTCACAGTGCATCCTTTACTCCAACCCAGAACACTGCTGCCACATATCACTTTCCACCCACTCACTCAACCTGACCAGCCAGAGTAAGGCTGCCTGTTGCACCAAAATGGTGATTGGCACCAACAGCAGCAGCAGGCAGTGAGCAGGCAGAGCAGTGACTTCATGTCTAGATGGAGTGATAGTGTGTGGATTGGTCTGGTTGCTTTGACAACTTGTATTCCAATGGGATGGGGGAGGTTCAGGGAAGGAAGAATTTTAGAGTCGGCAGAACTTGAGAGATTGTGTTAGGAGGAAGGCAAGGCAATAAGCAAAATAAAAAAAAAAAGACATGTGTAAGCACATCCAAATATTTCCTTTGTAAGTGACAGGCCAGGATACAATTAGCATCTCTAGCACCTCAGTCCAGTCTGCTCCTGGTCTTATTGCTCCTGGAAAGTCCAGTATAGCCCATACCACCCACCTTAGAGGTATTATTGTACTTAGAAATGTCTTTTTTTTTAAGTTTCAAAATGTAAAAATGTGAAAAATAGACGGATACAAAAAAACCTTTCAAAAAGCTTTATCTGCAAAGTTGTCCCTCTGCTGCTGAAACAGGCAGTAGAGAGGGCTGGTACATATGTTACTGTTTGTAAGTGGTGCTCTCTTCTATTCCACCCCAAAAACATGTATTGTGGTTCTGAGCAACAAGTGGAAGTCTGGTTTAAATACCAGACTGTTTTCTTTATTGCCAGTTTCTGAAATAGCTTCTGCTGTTAGGGGTTGATCCTAAGGGTGACCAGGACTGCAGCATTGCCTGAGTTGATAAAGGCGAGAGGGAGTGTAGGGTCATGGAAGCTGGAGTGAGATGGCAGCACAGAGTGAAATGTTTTCCCCCTTTACTTGCCACCATGTAAACAGAAGAAGAATCGGGGGGATATTTTTTTTTCTTTCCCCATTGGTTAGTAGAATGATTCTGTAACTGTGGATCAGGCACCTGTGGACAAATGGTTGAGTTCAGGCAGTCCATAGTGTGTAGCACTAACAGATGAGCATGACCACTGGTAGTGATACAAATTAATAGTTAGAAAAAGGGGGGGGGTTGTCTGTGGCAAGGATGAAGAGAGGCAGTATCAGTGTTGCAGTTTGTGGAATTTGTGTATAAAGTGCTGGGGGCAGGTCATTCACTAAGTAAGGGAACAAAATGGTGTACTCATTTCTTTTAAAATTCTGCCAGCACATTGACAGTTTTGCTGGAAGGGTAGGCTGGCATGGTGACTAGTCATTTCCCAGTCTCTGCTAGCACATAAATGTAGCCCTTGGCAGGGGTGTTAGCCAATCAGGCAATAAGGGGGATCTGATGGTATGCTGTGGCAGCTGTTTGATGTTTATAGTGGCCAAATTACAGGTTGATTATATTTCCTTTGAGTGTAAGATGTGTGAAACAAATAAATTATGTTAAAATCTGAAAAGGGTCACTGAAAGGCTGGAGGCATTGGAAAGAAGTCAGATGGAACTTACTGAGAGATTGAAAATCATGTCTAGTTTAAATAGAGGTGAGGCAGGGAAGGGAAGTGCTGGGTTAAATAATGTTACAGGAAAAAGAAAGATAAATCCTGGTGAACGAAATAATAGTCTGATGGATAGGAGATCAAACAGAAAAACAAAAAGGAAGAGAAGGGGGGTCAGTCCTCTATAACCAGTCCCAGGATACATTAAAATGGAGCAGGATTTAAAGGGTGCAGTGGAGAATATAAAACTGGGGAGTGGAAATGGAGGAGAAGAATCAATATATGAAGGAATACAGGTGAAAAATAATTTTTATGTTTTGGGAGAGGATAGTCAAAGAAATGGCGAGGAAAAAGAGAGTGAGGAAATTCAAGAGGAAATAGGGGAGCCATTAGAGAGACAGGTGGTGGTTACAGGAGACTCAATTATAAAATGTACAGATCAGTATATTTGCAAGAATGATAAAAAGAATAGGCTGGTTAGTACTTTCTCTGGTGCAAGGATTTTGGATTTGTATGACATGGCAGATAATAATTTTAAAGCAGCTGGGGAAAGACCAGTTGCTATAATTCACATGGGCATTAATGATATAGCAAAAAAGACCTTGCCAGAAATGCAGAAAGATTACATGAAGCTGGTTGAAAAATTAGAGGGAAAAAGGGAGTGAGATATTGATTTCGAAAATATTACCTGAGCCCAGGGCATCAGTCTATAAACAAAAAAGAATAGCCTTAGCAAATAATGGCTGTTGAAATGGGCTGATTCAAGTGGATATAGATTTATCAGGCACTGAAATAAGTTTAATAACAGAACTGAGCTGATTTGTAATGATGAACTCCATTTAAACTTTAGGGGTAGTAGGATATTGGGGATGAGGTTGAAAAATGAGATTGAAATTAGTTTAAACTAAATGGCAGGGAGAAGAACAAAGAAAATAGGAGGATAAAAGTGACAAATAGAAATAAAGTTAGAAGGGTAAAGTCCTTAAGGGTAGTGTTCTTTAATGCTAGGAGCTTAAATGAAGCATGTAGATCAGAACTGGAAATTCTAATTAAAGAGGGTGAGTTGGATATGGTAGGGGTTGTAGAAACCTGGAGGAAGAATATAAATGGTTGGTCTCAGAACATACCTGGTTATAAGCTGATTAGCAGAAATAGGAGGGAAAGGGGGGGGGTTGCTCTTTTTGTTCGGGAAGATCTAGAGATTAGGAGAATAGAGGAAACAATGGATTTAGGAAAAGTAGAAATCATAGCAATTGAACTGTTGGGAATAATAGGAAAAAATCTAGGTTATCAGTGTTTTACAGAGCACCAGATACAGATTTATTAGAGACAAAAGCTTTCCTGGAATACATGGTTAGGTTGACAGAAGATACTGATGTGGTTATGATAGGAGATTTAAATATGCCAGAAATTAGATGGGGTGAATATCAGAAAGGAAATAGCATCTTAAAATAGATTCCATGAAGGGTTGATAGCAGCAGGAATTCAACAATGTATACAGGAAGCAACTAGGGGTGAAAATATATTGGATATCATTCTTACAAAAACAGAAGTGACATTGTTAAACAAGTAACTATTCAGTCACAAGTGGGGATGAGTGATCATAATTCTATAATACTTGAAATAGATTGAGAAATGGAGCTGGTTAAAGGTAATACGATTCAATACCTATATAAAAAGGGGGACTATAGGGCAATGAGGGAGGTATTAATGAATACTGATTGTGGACATATATTGGAAAATAATGATCTTGAGAAAGCATAGGAAATATTCCTAAAAAAACTAAATGAGATCAAGGAAAATTATATTCCACAAAAAAGAGTTTAATAATAATAAAGGGAAGAAGCCCCCATGGCTAACAAAAAGTATAGTTAGACTTTGTAGGAAAAAGAAAGATTGTTTCCAAAGGGTGAAAAAGGATGAGACACCAGCAAATAATGATAGGTATAGAAAAATATAGAAAAATATTGAGGAAACTTAAAAAGGAAATAAACAAATGTAAAAAATAGCTTGAAATGAGACTGGCAATGAATAAGAATAATACAGGTTTTTATGCCTATGTGAACAGGCAGAGGGGAGGAAGTAATATGGTGGGCCCATTATTAGTTAAAGGGGAGGTAATGTCGGATCCACTGGAGATGGCAAATGAATTTGCCAAATGTTTCGGTTCTATATATAAAGAGCAGAGTACTGGGTTGTAAATTAGGGTGGAAAATTGTGGAAATCTTGATCCAAAGGAAATGACAAAAGAAAAAATGATGAAAAAAATCAAGGGGTTAAAAGGGGATAAAGCGGCAGGTCCAGATGATATACACCCGTATATGTTAAGAGTTGAGGCATGAGCTGGTAACTGTCATAACCTTGCTGGGACAAAGGTCACGCATTGAAGATGTGGTACCAGATGAGTGGAGAAGGGCATACGTAGTGCAAATTTATAAGAAGGGATAAAGGGATCAGGGGTTAAATTATAGACCTGTGAGCCTGACATTGGTGGTAGGGAAGGTAATTGAGGGCATTATTAGTGAGGCAATAAAGGGCATTATGGTAAACAAGGGAAAAATAGATCAGTTCCAGCATGGTTTTGTTGCAGGTAGGTCATGTGAGACAAATCTTACAACTTTTATGAACATATACATAAATGGGTGGATGAAGAAAAAAGTGTGGATGTGGTGTTACTGGATTTCAGTTGAACTTTTGATACTGTACCACATAATAAGATTATTGAGAAAATGATTACATTTGAAATAGATTCTAGTATTGTAAAATGGGTAAAACAGTGGCTAACAAATAGAAAACAGCAGGTTAGGATCGGGGTGTGTTATCAGAACCTCAAGGGGTGGGGAGTGGTGTTCCCCAAGGGTCAGTGTTGGGGTCATTACTGTTTAGCTTATTTATCAGTGATTTGGATATAGATAGTGGGGAAAATTTAGTGAAATTTGCAGATGATGTGAAAATCGGAGGGGATGTAGATACTTTTGATGATAGGTTAACATTTGGAAGAGATATAATACAAATTTTGGAATGGGCAGATGGAAATGGAATGAATTTTAATGAAGATAAATTCATTATAATGCACTTAGGAAGGAAAAATGTTCACCAAAATTATTTTATCAAGGGTATAAAACTAATGGTATCTAAATGTGAGAGAGATCTAGGAATCTATATCCAAGGGGACTTAATGAATGATATACAGTGCAGAAATATATCAAATAAGGCTATGTTTTTGGTAAACAGTATTAGACGAGGTTTCCACTCTAGAAGTAGGGAGGTTCTGATGCCGTTGTATATGACTCTGGTGAGGCCGCTATTGGATTACTGTTCAACGGTATGGAGTCCATATTTAGTGAAGGATGTCAAAATGGTGAAGAGGCCACAAAGGACATATACAAGGATGATTTCAGGGTGTGAGGGTCTGGATTATGAGGGGAGATTGAGAATGTTGGGATTGTGGACTTGGAGGGATAGAAGAGAAAGGGGGGATATGCTGTTTCTATTTAAAATCTTAAAGGATGAGAGTATGAGGATAGAGATGGAAATGGAATTTAAGGATCAAAAATATCAGTTGCAAGGGCATAATAAGCAGTTGAAGGAAACAGTGAGTAGGATGGATATAAGAAAAAATGGGTTTAAAAATAGAGCAATTAGAATGTGGAATAGATTACTGCAGGAAATAGTAGATGCAGAGAATATTGAGGCTTTTAAGATCAGAGTAGATATGTACTTAAATGTAGTTGGTAACTTAGGTTGCCGCCATTGAATTGTGGGGAAAGCTTACATGGTCTCTGCCTTCTTGACTTTCCTATATTCCAGTATGAAATCCAGTTTGAAATCAGAGGACAAGAGAGGCATTACACTGTTCCGCTCTCACTGCCATTCAAAGCAACCACTATTGCTACAGCTCTCTTTACAGTTCTGCCCTCAGTGCCCACAGTAAAATCTGTTCCTCTCATGCTCTGCATCTAAAAGCTCTAGCCAAATTACTGATGATATTGTTGCCATGTCTTGTTTTCCTTACTATCCCTTGACCATTGGAAGCAGCCCACAATCCCCAGAGAGGACCCCTGCCTTCACCCCTGCAGCTTCTTACAAGCACCAATGCTCACCTATTGCAGCACCTCTCCCTAAGGCTGTCACATTAAACATTGTGATTCATCTCTCATCTTGCTGCTTACATTGTCCTGCTGCTGCTGCTGCTACCAACCTCATCCAGAATCAAAGCTGGCTGAAAGAGTTAAGAGGTTGGGCTCCAAACATTCTACAAAAAGTAGCCTCCTAGCTCCTCTTCCAGTCAACTCCCCCCCTCCCAGAGGCTGCCTGTTCTATCCAATCCTCCACTTATTCTCCTTCTCCCTATCTCCCTATCCTCCCCTTCTTGCCATCTTTTGCCAGCTTCTGGGGGAAGTGCCCTCAGACAAAAGCTTGCAGACATCAGATGTCGTGGTCGGGGGCTCGCCTGCTATTTATTACAGAAGTTCAAATACTTTCTAAATAATACTGTATCTAGTCCACTTTCACCCACCAGTAACCTCAATGATGCAAGGCACAACACTTGAAACTTAAGTTACTTATTCAAAATAACATTTACAGTACAAGGCACTATGAACAGTAATTAGTGCACAGCAGTTTTTCTGTCCATACAGCTTTTTTTCCCTCTTGTTCAGCTTGGGCAGGCTTGTCAGTCCTGTTCCCCCCACCTCCACCTGGTGTTCTACCTAAACCTTGACTGTGACCCCTGAGACCCACACAGATTGCCCCTCATGGCAGGGCAAGAAGGAGAGGGTCATCGTCTCCCCACCCAGTGACACATACATCCAGTACTGGGGTCATGGTTGGGCAACAACATGGGGCAGAAGGCCAGTGGGCAGAACATCATGGAGCCCAAGCTGACCACTTTTCTTGTTTTCTCCCTTAGCCACAGTAGCATGGACAATGCATACTCATGGAGGTGCATCTGCATCCTAGAACCACAGCTTCTCCTCCACTGATCTCAGTCTGCTACTCCTGCATCATCACTACCAACAGGCCTCCACCTGGTGGCAGCCAAAAGCTGAGTTGACTCACCACTCTGGTCCAGAAAAGCAGAGCTGCTAGACGGCTACTCGATTCACTGCTAGCCCTCCCCATGCAGACCCCCAGAAATCCATGCTCATTCCTGAGCCAAACTTGGGTCACTGGCATGGTGAGATGTAAGGGGCACAGTTCTGCAGCCCTATGAGCCACCAGGTTGGTGGTTCGCAGCAGGTTTAAGCAGATGGTAATACAGGTTCACATTCCATTCCCATTCAGGTCTCAGATAATTTTAAGCATAAATATGTCAGGAACACTAACATATTATCAATACTGTGTGTCCAAACATGCTAGACATTTACCAGTACTAGGTGTCCAGAGACACCACACATTTAGAGAAGTACTAGGTGCCCAGAGATGCCATTCCTCTTGCAACCTTTGAGCTGGAAAAGGTGACATGGGTTGCATCTGGTCCTGTGAGGACTAGCGTTACTCAGTGCCAAAGAAGTGGCTAACAACAGATGGGTATACTGTCCCAGAGTGAATACAGTGGGAATTACCGCATTCAATCATCAGCGTCGGCCAGCTGTGCGGACTCTTTTGGAAATCTTTCATTCCTTTTACTGTTTGTGTAGGTCTTAATCCTCCACCAAAACAGGTTGTCTTGTAAGCTCTCTCTCTACTGCAGATAGGGAATGGTGGATGGGGAAATCATTAGGCTGCCTTCTGAGAGGGTGAGCCACCAACTGGTTCCCACTGTCCTCAATCATGGACCCTAGTTGGGGGCCAAGACTCCAGTGACCCATACCAAAAGAAGCCAGTGCCACTTCCACCCAGCACCCTGCTACTATCCCAGGTCCTGCAAGCCCCCTCCAGCTGGTCTTTGGAGAAAGTGCACCTGGAGGGGCTGATTTTCTCTATGACCCAAGTAAAACACACAGACTGAAAGAACATCTCTGAATACAAAACTGAACTGAAGCTTGAATCTGCTTTTCTGTCTGGCTACCCATATTTATACACTGCAGAGTGAAGGCACTCCAGGCAGCCCAAAACCTACAGAATAAGTAAAGACAGTATATATGCAGGAAAGTTACAACTTTTGAACACTGAGCACTCTGTAAAACAATAAACACCAAACATCTGCAACATTTCCTTTTTCAGCCTTATCTGACTAAAAAAATTAAACTCTTTATTATCTGGAGCAGGGGTGAAGAACATTTAGGGTTAGCCTCTTTTAAGAAGTCCAAAGTGGGATATTTCATATGGAAATTTATTTTTTCACAGGACAATATGAAACCTGGACAATGCAACAGATTTCTCAAAATAATCAGAAGCTAGACTATCTGTTGTAGTTTTTCAGTTGTTCATGTTGGCCCCAAGGACAAAAAATATGCAGTGTGCAAAGCCGGTCGGAGTGCCACCACAGAAAAGCTACGACGCAAATATGCACACACCACCCAAAAAAGGCATGCACAAAAGGCACGTAGTGTGTGTATAGCCTGAGCACATAATGGTATGCCAGCACCCTGTGTCAGTGGTACACGGGGCATGACTGCATAGCAGCATGCATAAGCAGCCTGTATAAGCATGCACAACGGTACTTATGATGGATCACTGCACAAGTGGTGTTGCGTAAGATACACCATGCAAAGGGTGGTATAGTGGAGTGCAAAGCACCTGGGGGATGCCAGCACAGGAGCACAAGTGGCGGCATGCAACCACCACGATACGGATGTGCGCCCACACAAGTAGTGGCTGCACGCTGAAGTGAGACATCTGTGTTCACATGTGGCCATGTGACAATGCTGCCATACAATCATGCTGCATGGTGGGCATGCAGTAGAGTGGGCAGATGTAATATGGAGTGGATACACACCCCACTGCCAGATGGATCAAGCAGGTGTGATGGCACGCACACCAGTGGAATATGCAGATGTCCCACCACCCACGCTGCATGGCTGCACAGGCATAAAACTGCCCAGTGAATGACAGCATGGCGAGACATCAAAGCACCCCCGGTAAGGCACAGGTGAAAATGGCATCACCCCCCCGGAGACAGTGAACACACAGCTGTGTGCAGAAAACCTTTATTGCCTGAGGTAAACAGAGACATAGGACAACAACATCAACAACCTCCCAACCCCACAAATCCACCCCTCATAATCCCTCCATGAGGCACCCACCACACCAGTGCCCCCACAAGCCCCCAATGTCCACTGGTCCACCCACCGGCCCTCCCACCTCAATGCCAGCACCCCTGCACCCTGTACACATGCCCCCCAGCTAGAGTCAAAACCCACAGTCAATGGCAGAATAGCCCACCCAACATGGTCCAGCAGCCCAGTGCTTCAACAACCCCCGCAGTACCCACCACCCATGCTCCCAAACATCACAGTCTGGCCCCTGTAGACAACAGCATGCTGCAAGAAGAGTCAGTCCATTGGATGTTGCAGCCTTCACCACAGACTGCTGAGTGTGAATGCTGTGACCTCCTGCAGGCACTACACTGGAACAGTGTCCGCCGATGATGGCCCCTCCTGCTGGTCCTTCCATGGCCCGGGCCTGGTGGGGACAGATGGCCTGCTGTTGTCCCTTTCCTTCTCTTCGGTGTCATGGGATGCCTCCTCTGGTGGGTGCGGGCCTCCATTCCATAGCATGATCCTCCTCACTGGGCCCTTGTACCACTGTAAGAAAAATGGGGACACATAAGATCCATCAGTAACACTCACACACAAGCCTCACATTTCACAGGCCATGGCCCAGGGTACTCACCAGTGAGGGGACATAGATCTCCCATGCCCGATATTCGTTGTCCTCCCCACCGGCACCCTTCAGAAACAAGTAACCGATGAGTGAACTCTGGAAACTCATGCGTCTTGCTGCCATCAGTGACACATACACAATAGGGCTGTCCAGGTGAACCTGGAATGTCAGCTCCAGGCAGGCTGGCACACCACGCTGGTCCTGTGGAGCACAAGGGACAAACATTAGTACACTACACACTGTACACACATGGCTGAATCCCCTGACCCAATGTACGGCCAACACACAACCCCATACCTACCCACTTGAAGGTCCTGATGGCCCACAGGTCACAACAGCCCCAGTTGTCTGTATAGTTCTGTTCCACAACCTGGAAAAGGTGCTTGGGAAACATTGCCTTTCTGTCAAGCATGATGCCTACCATGATTTTGGTGAATGCGCCACTGTCCATGATGCATGGCGGGTGCACGTGTCCTGCAAGGCCACATGGCAACAAGGCAACGCCCCCTTAAAGGTGTACCATTCCTTGACCAGCAGTATATTGGGAACCACCAGTGGTCGTGGTGCACAGCTGCACAGGAAACAGGGATAATGTGATGGGATGTGTCCAGGTGTACTACTTCACATCCACCAACTTGCTGACCTCGCTGAGTGACGCCGCCACCATGGGTTGCTGCCTCATGTGTTCCACACATGACTGGATTCCTCTGCATTGTGGGACATCCACCACGGTGAGTGGTTCAGGCTACCATGGCCGGCCATTGCATGGCTGTGTGACAGCATTCATGGCACCATTGAGCCATGGACATGGCGGTCACAGCCATGTCTGTAGAGACAAAGATGCTATGCGCCCTATGATACTATGCCACCAGGTCATTCCAGCTTGTGACAGGCAATGCTGTTGGGGTGTGCCAGTCCTCCGTGTCCAGAGCAGTGGCACAGGTGACAGATGCCCTCCTCCTGCATCTTGGGGAGCACATCACGGTCCCATCAATGCCAGCGGAGCTCCGGGTGACTAAAGAGGCATTCTACACTATGCACGGCATGCTCAATGTCTGCAGTGCCATCGACAGCACACACACTGGCATATTCACACCCTTGATCCATGAGGGGGCCTACAGGAACCACAAAGGCTTTTACATCATCAATTGCCAGGTGTTATGTGATGTCAGGGGCATAATAAAGGATGTGTCCGTTAAGTACCCAGGCTCAGCACATGATTCATACATCCTGGACAGATCTGGTATGGGTGCACTGCTATGTGCTGGATGTCCAGCCAGGTGGCTGCTTGGTGAGTTGCACAAACCGTACTGGGTACAGAGCACTTGACACTTATACACACATACCGACGCAATTTCACCCCCAACTACAGGTGACAGCAGGTATCCACTGCAGACCAATGTCATGACACTGTTACATACCACTACCATGCCTGCAGAGGTTGCCTACAACATGGCACACAACGAACCAGGGCCATCATTGACAGAAGAATTAAGCAGCTGAAGATGCAGTTCCATTGCCTGAACAACACCGGGGGCAGCTTCATGACGAGTCCCACAAAGGCATGCAAGGTACATAGATACATAGACAGTGTCGGCAGATAAGGGCCTATGGCCCACCTAGTCTGCCCATTTGAGTTTGTAACTTCAGTTTATGTTTTCCTAGAATGCTGTTGCCCCTTACCCCTGACCTCGAGAATTCCTTTATGTCTACCCCATGCATTCTTAAATCCCGTGACTGTTTCAGCCCCCACCACTTCCTCAGGCAGTGTTCGCAGTGTGTGCCATGCTGCACAACATCGTGAAGAGGGACAACGTGTAGATGCTTGAAGTGGCTCCCGATGCACCCGGGGGGGATGGGGATGACAACTATGACACACCTGTCCACGTGCCAGGAATGGCGGGTGGCCATGTGACCTGGCAGGCACTCATGGATGGCACATTCAGGTGCTGTTGCCACAACATGCATGCGCCTAGTGAGTATTACCACAGCCATGGCACCAGGCCCTGGCATACCTCACCGTGACAACATCGTGCAGCAGAGTGCATGGCACCGTGGCCCTGCTGCCACCTGCAGGGGTTTCTCATGCTAGGGTGCTGGGGGCTGGTGGTGCACAATGATGAGTGCTGCACTGAGTGCACCACGTATTGGGTGAGTGGGTGGGTGTGTGAGTGTGATGGGGAAGGGGCACCACTGTGCTGTGCATGAGTAAGCATGGTCATACCACTGGGCAGGCAGGTCTGTGTCATTTGCGTGTGTGTGTGTGTGTGTGTGTGTGTGTGTGTGTGTGTGTCCACATCAGGCATGCCCTGTCACATGGCACTGTGCCAGTGTACTACCCAGTACCCCCAGCGTCTGGATGTGCCTGTAGCTGTGCAGATGTACAGCTGCCGAGTCTGCATCCCAGTTGTCTGCTTCAAGCTGCACCTCTGCCTCTGTGTCCAACAGTTACACCATCAGTGCCAGTGCTCTCACTATTGGTGCCATCCACTGCAGCCATGCGCACGTCATGCTCAGATGTCCCTTTAATGGCACCATCCACATGTGTTAGCTGGGTGTCCACTGCCTTTGGGACCTCATTGGTGGCTGGCAGACCAAGATGTTAACATGGTGTGGCAGTGTCTGGCTGTCCCCCACCTCCATCAGCAGTGTGTGGCATGCAGGCAGTGAGTACTGCATGCCCATGTCAGTTGCCGCTGCCCGTGCACGCTGTCCCGGTTGAACCCTGGCAGGTGTGTGCCGCATTAGCTCTTGGATGCCCTCCAATGCCACCGTGCACTGCAAGCTGGCCATGTGCATGCCCCACTGCACTATGGTTTGTGCCTCCACGGCCGCAGTGTTACACCACTGTGCCTCTAGCCTGTCACACTTCAGCTGCAGCAGCTGATGGTACTGCCCCTCCATGTATGTGTGCAACCGTGAAGAACTGGTGCATGTCCAGGTGTGATAAGAGGGACCCTCATCACCACTGTTGGTGTGTGGCACTACAGTGGGGGGTTGCCGGGCTGGCCCATAGAGGCCACCACAGTCGGTCAGTGGTGTGGTGTTCACACCATGAGCTTGTGTGTAGTGGACTGTGCCACATGTTCCTCCACAGTCCCCATGGCTGTGTTGCTGCTGGTCCTGGTCTCCTCTTCATGGGAGATGATGGTACTGTCTTCCTTGGTGGCCATCTCTGTAGGGGACTCCATCACTGGCTCTGTACCTCTTGGTGTATATAATGCATGTTAGGCAATTGCTGGCCATTTGCCCTCCAAATCACCCCCCCCCGGTGTGTGCATACTTACCTTCATGCTTAGCTACCTGTTGTCCTGCCACAGGTGCAGCTGCTGTCATGGTAGCAGTGGGTTGCACCCTAGTGGCCACCACACCACTTCTGCCAGGCCATGTGCCAATTGTGGGTACATGTCATGACTATTAGTGGGGCACGGTGATGGCTATGTTGTCACTGCTGCATGTATGTATGTATGGCCTCCCTTCCTGCCATGCCATCCACACCTTCTGCCTCTCTGTGGATGGTGACATCCATCAGCAACTCCATCACTAGTCGCTCTAGGCGTGTCAGCTGGCTGTCGGTAAAGGGCGACCCACCCCCCATGCCTCTGTGTGCCCTTCTGCCGGTGGCGAGTTTACACTTCATGGTGGCCCTAAGGTCCGGCTATTTATGTTTTATGGCCACAATGGTCCATGTCTCAGACCCGGTGGCATAGATCGCCACCTGTATATCCAGCCACAGCCTTGCCTTGACTTTGGCCGGTGTTGCCAGGGCCTCCACCCCATACAGGTGGTTATAGTTCTGCCGTATATCAGCTACCATGACTGCAACCGGCACACTGGAGTAGTTGGTCATGTGAGAACGGCCGCCACTCCATCCTCGCACACATCCTCACCCATGTCCACAGCGATCTCCACCTCCTTTGCCTTCCTCCACTTGCTGTGCCTCTTCATCCATGTCCCCTTCATGTTCCACCATGGCTTATAGGGCATTACGATACGTGGCATTCACAACCATGCATCTGTGGGGGGTGGTCCCTTTCCATAAATGATGGAGTCATGGAGTGTTCCCGCATATTGGTGCTTCACCAACAGTGCCTGTGTGTTATGATGTGCATATCCACATGCCACACCCCCTGCATGTATGGACGTTAGTGAATGCTACGTACCTCCATACCACTACATGCTGCGTAGCTTTGCACCTCACATATGCCAGTTTTTAGCATATTTTCCACTTTTTCATGCATAGGGCTAAATGTTTCCTATAAATATGAGGCTTTTTAGTTAAGGTATCAGTTTTCTGCAACTTCTACACGAAAGCAAGAAATTATTTTTTTCTACTATAAGATCAGGGCATTTAGCATTTTTCATGTTTTTTGGAAAGGACAGAGTCACTCAAAAAAGAACTGTTTTAATTTAATCAGTATAGGTGGTAACCCTAGCATTAGCAATCCCTATTTTGTAGGTGGTTTATACTGACATAATGGGAAGTACCTTACCCAAGAAACAACAAGCAAAACCAGATGTTGTGTCCTGCTTTGGGCCCAAGGGGACCAGTCCCCTGATGTGTGCCTTCAAGTCAAGTAGCATTAGCACTTCTGTGACAAACTGCTTTGGTGGAGTAGATATACTTTAAATTAAAAAATTGGGGAATGGTGAAAGGCCAACGGAGTTAGGGCAAAAGGCATAATATATCACATAGGTGTAGATCATCTAATACTCTGAGCCTTTCATTCATACATTCAAATAATACTGTACATTGACTTTGCAGTTGGTTTAAAATTAAAGTTGTACAAACTCTAAAGGCTTCACCTGGGGAGGTCCCTAATGGGAAGTAATCTGAATATAATTTAGCAATCTGCCCCTCTGTGCAACTGGTTTGAGCTTTAAAATAAAGCTTTAAAAAAAGGCTTGGGGACTAATTCTCAGTTCCACTTATTCAGTGAATATCCATGCATACATTGTGCTTCAACAGTTGAAAACTGCATTATTGATGTTGCATATTCTGTTTCAGTTTGCCCTCCATGTCTGCATCATGTGTATATTGACTACTTAAGCAATAAGGCACAACAGGGTGTGGGTTATTGGGGATTTACCCACGCCTTGTGTGGTGTATCATGAGGTGCAGCTGAATGGCTTAACCACACAAGAAGTGGATAAATCACCCAGTAACTCACACCCTGGAGTGCCTTATTGCGATTATACAATGGACCCATGTGTAAAATAAATTTAAAATGTGTTTAATTATGTTTTTTATAAATGCCATTTTCAGCCATGGGTTATGCAGGATTTACCCACAGTCATGTGACATGTTTTGACCAATGAGGTTACAGGATTTTCACACACCATTGTATAATAATTGTTAATATCTATTGCAAAATGGAGATGTGGTTTAAGCTACACACCATAGAATTGTTGCTGGATCAAACTCTGTCACTGAGAACAGCATCAGTTCCTGGTTGTTGGTGCGCCTGCCAGATCAAATCAAATTGGGAGAATGTGCCTCACAATCATAAAGTAATGCTTAGCCATTCATACAGCAGTGTTGTGTGAAATGCAAAAATTTTGCTCCATGAAATATTTCACATAATTTCTCAATTTTGTGAAATTTTTCACCTGGTGAAATTTAATTTTGCCTGGCTTTTCGATTTCACGTAATTGTGAAATTTCGAGTAATATGGTTTTAAACAGCAATTTCATCCATCCATGTCTAAATTTCACCTAGTAGTGAAAATTTCACTGGTGAAACTTTTGATTTTGCCAGTGAAATTATGCTCCAAAGGTGAAATGTGAAATGCATTGTGGGTAAATAGGTCAAAAATCACATGCAGGCTGTTTCCAGCACAGTCTATTGCCTGTTGAGTCTGAGAGAAGTCTATTGTGGTGCATCACAGTCAAGAAACCCTTTTAAAACCTATGAAAAACTAGTTTTTGAGAGGTAATTGCTCCCAGATATACAGTCTGGCCAGGATATTCAGAGGGAAGGGTATGCGCGGCGCATCCAGATGCACCGCCAAAAAAAATGGGCCTGTGCAAAAAAATGCCATATTCAAACAGGATGTTCAATCCCACCAGATCGCACAACCTGTTCAAAAATAGCAACCTATGTGGCCAGTGCAAGTGGGGTCGGTCGAGAATGTGCTAGCGCATCCCGGGGGGATGGGTTGAATACTGGGAATGGGGATGCGTGACACAGCTCCAGATTCACCGGTCCCAGATCCTTGATATTCAGCTTGCATGTGCAAATTGGGCCATCAGGAATGCAAGGCAAAAATAGGCCATTTGCATGCTCATTATGGCCCTATTTGCATGCAGTTTGCATGACTGCAATGGCAAGTTGCATTGGACTAGCCTGCCCCCTCCAGCCTGATCCCCATCCAGTGATGTGCTAATACTGTAAAATATTTCTGTAGTGCAGTGGAACCCCCATCCTTGCCCAAACCACATCCAAAGAATGTACACTGCATGCATGCATTCACCATAGTGTAGATTCCCCGCACCCTGGTACTCCAATCCATGTTTGAAGCAGGATCCCCCCACCCCATGCCAGAACCATGATCCCCATTCGAGCCACCATCCCATGTCAAAGATTTTCCATAGTGTAGTGGCCCCCAGCCCGGTATGCAGGATCCACTCCCTGAATCGCCCCCACACCACCCATGCTGGTGACTGGCACAGCCCTCCACTCACCTCCATGGCCAGCCACCAACAGAACGGTCTAGATACAGCACTGTATGGAAGACACTTATTGGCGGAGCGCATCCTCTATACAGTGCCATATCTGGACTGTTCAGTCAGTGGCTGGCCATGGAGGTGAGTGAAGGGCTGTGCCAGTCACTGGCATGGGAGGTGCAGGGGGGTGCAGGGAGGGGGTCCTGCCTAATGGGGTAGGGTTCAAACAGGGATCATTGTTCATGGATGGGGTTGGGGAGACCCTACTTTATGGAAAAGGCACGGGGCGGGATCATGTGCCTCATGGTGATTGGGATACCAGAGTGGGGGGTGTTGTTCTATGGAATGATGGGGATGGAGATGTTTGTGCAGCAAATGGGAATCAGGATGGGGTGGGTGGCACTACACTGTGGAATCCTTTGTGTAGGGATCCTTATTTGGACTGTGATTATGGACCTGGGTGCATGACTGTGTCTTGGGGCTCAGAGATTGGGGCTTGGGATGGGAGCCTGCTAAATTCTGGAGACTGGGGGTTATGAAGTTTGTAATGGGACACGGAGCTTGGGGTTCCACTACACTACAGCAAACTTGTTTCTGCATATAGTACATGGGTATTGGGGAAGGGGACTGGGGTGGGGTAACCACTGGGCTGCAGGGGCTGGCAGGCTGCTGTGCCACTGTTTGCACTATTGCAGCCTGCCTGAAGGTTGCCTTGCCAGTAGTTAGGCATGTTTTTCCATGCCTAACTTTGTGCCGTGCATCCGCTTAACTTGGACGGCCCAGCTCCTATGAATATCCCATTGTGCAGGATATTCTTGGGCATGTCCCCTCAACTTGGGCTTGCATACATTAACTTTGGGCCGTGGCCCATCTCAATTTGTATGTCCCATCTCCCTTCTTTGAACATGGGAGTTTGGAGCAAATTCTGAGATGGGCAGCTCATCTCCTATTTTTACAGAGATGCACCGCCCATCTCTTTTGAAAACGTAGGCCACTATTCCCCAATGCTGCTAGTGAACATTTTTATTTTTGTGTTGATTTTTGCATACTACATAGTTTAATTAGTTCTGAATGTTGTCTGTGTCTGTGAAGGAATTCAGTGTGGGAGGGTAGGTGTATAAAAGCAGTGCAGGCTAGTTTCTAAACTTTTACAAACAGATTTCTTTAAAATTGTGAGTGATTTACTGTTATTTCTTTTAAGCCTTTATATGTTTGTTGGTGTTCTACTTATTTGTATGTTTTTTCTTATATCTTGACAAGATTTTTTTTCACCTTCCTTGAAAAGTTACCACTTCCGAGAGTTCCTGCTACTGTTACCCTGTGTTATATACCATTCTTCTGCTTTTAGTTGTGATTGTGAATTCCAAAGTTTTGAACACACAGTGCTGATCCTTTCTTTTTTGTGGGGTTTGTGGTCAGTTCTGTTTGCTGTTAATTGTTAACATGTGTGTGCTACATAAACTGTGAAAAGCAAGTGTTATATTTTTTTTCTGTTGAAAGTACTTTTAGTTGACCACTTCAACTGGCCATATACAGTTTCATTGCTTTGGTGAATTGCTCCCTTGTATTTTATTCTTGGAGCTTGCTTCTGCATTGAGGTGTTCCTGTTTCAGTTGAATTTGCTTACTCTTTTCCTGTTACAGCATTGTTTACTACCTGATCCATCTATACTAAAAAACTACATATTAATGTATTAGTTGTCTGAGATTGCTGAGCCTATCCAGAGTGTCATTGGCGCCTTTGTTTGTCAATATTATATGGTGGCCTCGGCACTCTTATATAACAAAAAATTGAATTATTAAAAACTAGCACATTACAGTTCTTCAGTTGTCCAGACACAGCTGATCTGTATTTAAAGTAGGTTACCTGTGCCCTTTTTCCATGTGTTACTAAATTCCTGTTTGGTGAAAGAAAAAAGTTACTTTTTTGTTTTTACTGGAATAGGCTACTATATACGGTCGGTATAAGTTGTACAGAGTGCTACTACCTGTCCTGATTTCTGTGTTTGGACTTGAAAGCCAGTACAGCAGGTGCATAAGGTGTTATTCACATAGTAACTTACTAATACATCCTTTCTTGATATATTGCCTGAAAAAGGCAAAGCTTTGAAGAAGCTTATACAAATGCCTGCTAAGAGACGGTCCAGTACAGGGCAACTTGTCAGAGGTACAAGGCAGCTAAGGAGGCTGTTGAAGAGAGTACAACTTCAGTTCCACTTCTCCAAAGCACTCCTATAGCTGCATTAGTGTCTTCTGTCACTTTGGGCTCTGGTTGCATGGCAGGTACCAACAAAGGGGTTGTTTGAAGTACTGGCATACCTGTGTCTCAGTTTTATACAACCAGAAGTGTTGCATCCATGCTGGTGGGGGATGATAGTGAGAAGAAGGGAGTCACTGACACCAGCACAGGAACAGTGGTCCAGGAGGAGGATAAGTCTGTCAGTGTGACTGTCCCAGGGCCTATTCCTGCTGGAGTTGGTGGTGGTGATAGTGTTCAGTCGGAGTCTGATAATCCTGGAAATATGGGTAGTAAGCCCCCTGAGGAGATGGTTGTAGAGAAAGAAAAAGGTGCCATGCAAGAAAACGGTGATAGGGAGGAGGAGGAGGACAAGGACATCATCAGTATCGGTGCTGATGACAATGACTGGGATGATCCCTCATGGGATCCTGAGTTTAAAATGGTCAATGGTGATGTAGGCCATGTGCATGCACAGTCTGTGGGTCAGGCTGTCACCAAGCCTATCAGCAGCACTCCTACAAGCAGTTAAGTCACCCCCCTCCCAAAACAAGTAGTCTCATGCAAGTGATGAAAGTAGCCCAAAAAGCGCACACTTCAGCACCTATTTATCAGACTTCCCAGACCCAGCAGCATTGTAAGCCCAGAGAGAAAGAACAGATTGTTCAAAACATGTCAGGTGACGTGGTGACATTCTTGTGTGTGGTGACATTATGAGGGAGCGTGGAGGAAACAACCATGTTTCAATGCTGCTGAAAGTATTGAATTGTGTGCTAAGTTTACACAGCGTGCTTTGCACTAAATAAAAGTATTTTGCACTATACTACAGCTGTGGTTGGTTAGTGTTTACCATTATTTTTCTCAAGCTTTTGGGCTGAAGATAAACTTTTATCAGAGTGGTAAATGAAGGAGCAGACACACTCAGCCTTAGCCAGTCCCTGAGGTTTTTTATAACCTGCATCTTTGTTCTATTACAGACCTGGAACAGTGTTCCTTGGTGCAGTCGTACCAGTCCTCCTTTGAAACAGAGGTCAAAAGTCCCTAGTTTGGGGCTTTTATGTGCTTGATCCAATTGATGAGACCATAACAAATATGTGAACTGTGTCAAGCATGTGTTAGTTGTGGAAAAAAGGGAAGCCACATAGGCAGCAGTAGCCAACATGCCCACCTGAAAAACAAGCACCCTCTGTGCTGGCAGCAACACCAGAAGGATGCCAGAGCTATTGGAGGGCTGTCACTCAGCAACTTAAATGTAACTAAAAGCAGTTCAATATTGCAGGAGGACGGAGGGCAGACTGAGTCAGTGGTCATGGAGCAGGAGGATGAGCAATCCTTTGCTACCTCATGTAGTGGGCACAGCAGTGAAGGCACCACTCCAAATCCCTTGACTCAGAAAAGTACACCATCACACCCAAAATCAACTGAAATAACTGGTTTCATGCAGTCTGCATATCCCCAAGAGTCTACCGTTAGCCCTAAAAGAATAACATTGGTGCCTCAAGTACTGCGTTCTGGTAGAACAGCCCTAAAGATGCAGCCCACACTGAAGTCCGTCCTTGAGAGGCATTCAAAGTACCCACCCAATCATGCTACTGCACATGAGTTAAATGCTGCCACTGCTGAAATGCTGGCCATTGATTTGTTGCCATTCTCATTTGTGGAGAATGCTGGGTTCTGCAGGTTGAAGGCCCATGCCTGCCCCAAATGGCAGGTTCCATCGTGAACCTATTTCTCTAAGCATGGCATGCCAGAGCTGCATGGTAGAGTTGCAGATTCCATAAGACATGCAATGAAGCATTCTGCATCAGAATATATCCATCTCAGCATGGATATATGGACCAGTGGACAAACAGCCGCAAGCTCATATCTCTGCATAACCGCACACTAGGCACAGGTACCTGATGTGGTAGCTCATGTTGTGCCTGGCAAAACCTGCCTGAAGCAAAACTGTTGTGGAATCAACACCCTGGAATTCGGCAGCATGCAACACTGAGTATGCGAAGTGTTACTGGTTCTCACACAGGTTAGAAAATGCTTACTGTTCTGTTGGACGAGATTGATGAGTGGCTGCACACAGTCGCTTACAGCAGGATTTATCGAAAGTGATAATGGCTCCAATGTAGTGAAGTGCATTGGCAATGGTATTTTTTTTTCAGGGTGCCATGCCTGGCACACTGCCTTAATCTCATTGTGCAACAGTTTCTAAACCATGCAGACATTAAGGAAACTGTCTCTCACCCATTGCTTCTGTGTGCTTTCCCCGTTCTGCAAAGCCCGTGACCATCTACATTAGCTGCAGCATAATAACCATCTGCCTTAGCACCGTATGAAGCTTGATGTGACCAGGTGAAACTACATGCTGCACATGCTTGACTGGCTGTATGAAGAGTATAATGCCGTTTCAGAATACCTGCTGGTGCACACCACCTGGAACAGTGCTGGAGTGTCCATCGCTCTAACATGAGAACAGTAGCGCCAAATGGATGGGCTAATATGCATTCCCCATCCATTCAAGCATGCTACACAGGCAGTGAGTGGGGACACTGCCTGTACAAGTCAATCCATACCCCTCATACATGTGCTGAGGCAAACACTGGTGAATCTCCGACACCAGGTGGAGACAAGTGGGGATCATATGATCTAACGGATCACATGCTTCACATGCTGGACAGCAATACACATATTTCCGACATTTTACAGTTGGATGAATTTGCCATCGCTACCATGCTTGATCCACTCTACAAATGTGGCCTGCCTTCTATAATTGAAGGAGGTCATCAGCGACTGCAAAGGTTGACAGAGAGCCTCATTGAATGGGTGTCTGGTGCACATATGAAAAAGGCACATAAGACACACACTGCACAAAAAACGGGTGTTGCTACCACCACCAGCAGCTCACAGGCAACCCAATCTGAGAAAACTGGCAAAATACAGCAAAAAATGGCATGCAATCCCATTTGGGATGTTCTCTATCAGGTGGGAGTGGAAGATATGGAGGAAAAGGAGAAGGAGACAGATGAGGCAGCTGGACTCGGACAGCAGAACGAATGGTGGAGGCCTACATGGAGGACACAAAGCACCTTGTCATTACTGACAAGTCATTGCAGTACTAGAGCAGCAAAGTGACTGATTGGCCAGCACTAACATCAGATGCTGTTAAATACCTGAGCTGCCCACCATCCAGTGTCAGTGAGGAGTGAGTGTTTAGTTTGGCTGGTCCCATTGTGTGTGACCAGAGGACCGGTTTGACACCCAAGAATGTGTCCAAGCTAACATTCATCAAAATGAATGAAGGGCACATTCTGCATAACACAGTGATGTCAATGGTGTTGCCACATGGGGCTGTCCTGGTGGCACTGAGGATTGAGGTGCTGGACACCACACCTCAAGCTACACTGGTGACCCAGGTTCGGGAACGGACCCAGGTCATCTGGTGGAGGACGGAGGAGGGAGGAGGACAGTGTCCCAATGGATGCTCTCCTCCTCCAGGCGGGGTGGGTTACCAGGTAGCATATGCACTCATAGCTCTTCCACCTGTGGAAGCACGCATGGTGGGGCACACAGCTCTACAGAGTCGGTGAGGAAGGACACTGTTGGATGCTTGATGGCGTTGTGCATCTGCATGCCATTTGTCTGGACATATGTCCTTTGTGCCAGTGTCCTCAGGGGATAGGGAGAAAATGCAGGGGAAAAATGTAAACACCCCTGGTCGAAATGAGCACAATGAAGCCAGGGATCTCGGTTATCGGGACCTGTCGGATGGAGTCGAAGTCTGAGTCCCTCCCGAAGAGCTGAGAGCCGGCAAGTTAAAAAAAATGGTGTTGCCACACAAATACAGATGTACAAAATTAGAAAATTTCACCCAGAAAAATATTTTGTGTTATCCCGCATTTTGTGAAATATTTCATAGGTGCGAAATGTGAAATCCTCTCGTGAAATGTGGAATATCACCCGAGAAATGCTAATTTCGCCACCTGCTGGTTAAAAATTTGAAAGCCAGGGGGATGATAACACTGTATTAAAAAAAAAAAGTGTTTTACCCCCTCTTGTCCAGGCCAACATTAAACTCTTTGGGAGTTGGGGTCATGTCGGACAGCTTTTCCCTTTTCGCAATGCCTCTGCTTACTCAAAGTTGCATATTGATTCGTGTTCCCCTTTCAATTCATCTGAAGTTACCATTTAAATCTGAGTAATTTATTACAATATTGAGATCAATATACCCTCCTTCCCACAAAACAAAACAGTATACCTCCCACATTTACATTTCCAACCTGAAAAATGGTCAAGTATCAGCAGTTCTTAAAAGTAAAAGGATACCATGTTTACTATCTGCACAGAAATGCGGGATATAGGAGAGACAAAAATAAAGTTTCTCTTATTGTCAGTACCCATGGTGGTGCAGCAGAGCACAAGGGAGACCATGAAGGAGGTTATAGAAACAGTCTATTTCAATGGTAGGGAGCCAGAATGTGGAATGCTATAGATTCAGTGCAGGTTGAGTCAGAGTAGCAAATATGGCCAGGTGTCATCCCACTGTAAAACAGTTTTGAGGAAGCACTACAGCTGGGTAATGAGTTCAGTTATGAAGCAGAATATTCATGGTTTGTACAGCGTCCTGCAGGGCTAACAGAATGTCAGATGCTGGTATAGAGGAGTCGACATCCTGCCAAAGTGCAATTCCAGATCATGGCCCAAGTCTCGGCATCAGGGAACATCACGGGGATCTCTACCAAAGCCTACACAGAAGGGAGTCCGATATTTGGGGCAGCATCTGAAGGGTCTGACAGTCCAGGTAAGTCTGCCAGTGGGGCATATCTGTTACTGGCCAGTGAAGTGTATGGCCCTTCATCCTTCTCTTCTGATGCCATGTTTAGGCTGTGGCTTCTAGATCTTTTCCGCTGTTGGTCCAGTGCTGCATGTAGTGGGCATTGACAGTTTTTATTTCTCTGTTTACTTTTTAGCTGATGTGTCCACATTTCCTCATTCTCCTGAGTGACGGCTGTAACCAAACAGTTATTTTAACCGAGGGTTGTATGGCCCCATACATTCTGCAGAAGAGTCTTCCTCTTTGTCTTCCGGGGGGACAGTTCTGGGGTTGGAAGGTAAGTCTGCCCTTGGCCAAGTGGATTGAATGAATTCCATAGCTACTCAGGGGTATTGAATAGCTGGGGAACCCCACTGACTAGAATACAGAGCTGGGCCAGGCAACATAAGGAAGATTTCAAGAAAAAAATGTGATAGCTGATTTTGGCCCCTCCCAGTGTTGGGCTTGGCGGTGGCACTTACCGACAACAGGGGGGATGTGGCTGAATCTCATTGGGAGGGGTCATCATATTGGGCAAGTAACTGGCATGGGAGGTGGGACCACTAGACACCAGGGATGACAGTGGGGAAGGGTTTAAAGATTTTAATGTTGACCTGGATGGGAGGGGGGAAAACACTATTTTTATTTTTTAGTTTTGGCTCTGTACTCTGTCCAAATTCTGTATTTCAACCCGGCAAAATTCCAGTGAAATGAGCAAAATTTCACAAAATATTTCATGGGGCGAAATTCCCGATTTTGCCAGAATTTCACCTGCTAAATTAAATTTTGCTGCATCCCTACATGCAAACTGTGTCTTGGTGATGATGATGATGATGATAATTAAGATGTCACCTCTGCTGATGCATCTACCAGCAGCAAGGTGGATGAAGCAGCAATGCTGAAAGAATTTCCACCTGGTGACAGCTCCAGTCTTGAAGACTGTGAGGGCTGCTTCCTGGAGTATGTGACAGTGGAAGTGGAACAAGGATGAAGTTTCAAGTTGTTACTGCCCCCCCCTCTCCCCACCACAAGTCACTGTCAGCTCAGTATAGTGTTATTAATTATTTTTATACAGTTATCATAGGATTTTTGATTGTTGTTTAGTCCCCAACCTATATTAAGGCAGTAGTCAAGTTACCATAACCATAAACATTTTGCGTTATTACAGTAATAATGTTCCTGTACAAAACATATCAAGATACACATTTTACTTTTCAATTTTGCTAACCCCATCCTAAAGCAAGATATGTTATCTTGAAGACTTTATAATTGCTCACACTGGCAGTAGCACATGCCACACCAGCCCTGCCCTGACAAATGCCATGCCCATGCACACCATGCAACAAATTAAATATTTTGTGCCGCTTACTATCCATGACACACATGTTGAAGAACCCTTCTAGTACAACTAGAGTATGACTGTAGCACGTTCATTCAACGGGTAATACAAGTTGAAGAGATTTTGAAAACTGGTGAATGGTGGCCATCTTTAATGATACGAGTCAATAATTACAAATTATTCATAAAAGAAATGCCCAACAACACCCCAAATTACGCCAAAAAGGGTAATTACATTAAGTACTACCATAGCTGTTGTACAGAAACACTGCTGATCCCTACGGGTGTGTGCGTGTGGGGGGGGGGGGGAATGCTGCCTGCTGCAGTTTGACTTTTAAATAGTCCTAATTACTCCAGCTCTGCTACCTCACATTTCAATAGACACTGGCCCCCTCCACTTATAATTACTAGACACCGTCTCCACCAATCATTTCCACATATTCCTCCTCCCCTGGATGTATTGTTTAATCGTTAATGAGACCAGTGGCCTACATCACAATTTAAGCAACCAGCTCAGTCTTCCACATGCTGCAGCTACTTCAGGGCCTGGATATAGTCTTCACAGAGACATGGGAAGATAAATCACCAGAGGAAAATTACCTAAACAGGAACAATGACAGCAAATATGACGAATACTAACTTGTCCATCTGCATACCTGTCTTAGGTTAGCAAATTGCAAGCAGAAAATAAAATTGTACTTACCTGACTTGGTGTGAGAATGCAAACTGCAACATTTGCCCCAAATGGACCATACAGCAGGGCTCATCCATGCATCACAGCAGCAGACATCCTCCTGGATCCCCTAAAATTACTGCATACCTGTTAATAAGATAAAAAGAACACATTTGGATAACTGTTAGAACCCCCACCCCCCCATACATACACACAACCCCAATACAAAGGAAGAAATATTTACCTCAAGGATGAAGCACCCACGTCTTCTTGATCAGCAGTAGCAGGACCGAGCAGAACTTAAAACAATACCAGAAAGGTCCTAAATGTTGAGAAAAGCAAATACAATACAATTACTGTCAAAGTCAAATATCCTTACTTAAGTAAGTTACCCCAAGCCCCGCCATCATAGAGAAAGGAAATACTCACCCTTGGTGTTATGAAATGTGGTGCATTCCAACATCCCTCTGAGAGTTTGCTTGATTGGCAGCATCATTATTTATGTAATCCTCAAGCTAGAAAATAATGAAAACAGAAGAAAATATTTTAAGTCAAGATGCCACAATACCAACCCACCCACGCCCTTCTCTTGCATAGATCAAAAAATATGGATAAATACTTACACGTGCAGCAACAGCAAGTCTGTGTGTGATGATACGAACATAAGAAATTGCCAGCAGAAACAGTCCTCCCAGTCTATTGAGTCTGCTCGAGTGTGCAGCTAGCACCTCATCTCGCAACTGCCCTTCCCACCCCCCTCTTCCCAGTATCCCTTACACTTCCCATGTCCCAACCCCCCTTGAAACTGCCCACCGTCTAACAGGACACTATGTCATCTGGTAAGGTGTTTCATTTGTCCACCACTCTTTCAGTGAAAAAATGTCTCCTCATCTCCCTCCTGAATCTTTCCCCCTCCAAACTCAGTCCATGCCCTTTCATGTCCCTCCCCTTTCTCATCTGGAAAATCCATTCTGTGTTGGTCTTGTTTATCCCCTTCAGATACTTAAAGGTTTTGATCATATCCCCCCTATCCCTCCTCTCCTCTAGTGAATGCATATTCAACTCTCCCAGCCTGTCCCCATAGGGTTTGCTCTCTAATCCCTGGATCATCTTTGTGTCTCTTCACTGTACCTCCTCCAACAATCTAATGTTCTTCAGGAATGGGTGTCAGTACTACATGCAGTACTCCAGGTGGGGCCTGACTAATGACCTATACAGGGGCAGGATAACCTCCCTCCTTCTGGAGGAGATCCCTTTTGCAATACACCCCAGCATTTTGTTGACTTTTGCTGCCATCTTCCAGCACTGAGCAGAGTTGTTCATGCTCCCCGTAATGATCACTCCTAGGTCCTTCTCCTCTGTGGAGCTCCCCATCTGTACTCCATTCAAGTGATAATCCATCCCCTGGTTCCTGGCTCTGAAGTGCAGAACCTTGCACTTCTTGGCATTGAACCCCAACTGCCATGTTTCCGCCCACTCCTGCAGCTTAGTCAGGTCTTCCTGCAGCCTCTCCCATCCCTCTGCATCATCAACCACAGCATCCATCTTTGTACATCCATGAACAGACTGATTCTGCTTTGGATCCTGTGTGAGATATCTGCAAATAAAAAATCCCAAACACTGGTCCCAGTACCGATCCCTGTGGTACCCCGCTCATCACCGCTTTCAGTGATGAGAGGTCCCCCACCACCACCACCCCCACCCTTTGCTGCCTTCCCTTTAGCCAGTTTGTGGTCCATTTCACAATTTTTGGTCCCTCCCCCACATATTCTAGTTTCCTGCCAAACTCCCATGCAGTACTAAATCAAAGGCCTTGCTGAAGTCTAAATACAGGACATCCACTGCATGTCCCTTTTCCAGTTCCTGTGTCACCCAGTCGTAGTACTGTACAAGGTTTGTCTGGGCAGGATCTGCCAGCTATAGACCTGTGCTGTTGACCATCCTGGAGACTGTTTTCCAACAAGAAGCTCACTAGCCTCACTTTTAGGATGGTCTCCATGAGTTTTCCCACCACTGATGTGAAGCTCAATGGCCTATAGTTTCCTCATTCATCCTTTAGGCCACTTTTGTGGATGGGCACCACATGGGCCATTCTCCAGTCCTGATGATGATGAATCAAGATTCAACATCAGCCAAAACATCACTTCTCATGGCAGCCACTCAGAGAGCACTGACAGCAGCAGGAAGGCAGCAAGTTACAGTATTCCTAAATCTCATTATTGTAATTACTACACACAGCACAAGTTACAACCACAGTGTCACCACAGCAAAACAGGACAGCACTGGCAAATGTTAAATTTACAGTTCTCAATCAATTGTGATGAACCAGCAGCAGGAGGCACCCAGGGCCACTATCAGGCTAGCAGCAGCATTGTGCAGGAGGAATTTTTCTCATTGTGGCCCCTCTCACTAGCCTTTTATGGTTATCTCATAAAATTGGCACAATAATTGTTTGAGTGTCTCCCCCTGTCATATTTCTCAATCTCATCTTATCAGACCTGCTCTACACAGCATGGCAGCAAGAGGCTGGGTTAAACTGTGGCCCAAGTGCACATTTAGGATCAGGTGGTGGTGGGGCACTATATAACATCATGACTGAGAGCAAATTTATATCTCAATTTCATGCTACTTTTTTCCTGTCGTATTTCTTGTCTTATCAGGTCTGCTCTGCATATCACAGCAGCAAGAGGCTGTGTTAAACTGTTGTCCAAGTGCACATTTGGGACCAGGTGGTGGAGGGTCACTATACAACAACATGACTGAGAGCAGATTCATTTCTAAATTTTATGTAACATTTCTCATGTAACATTTTTGGACTGCTATGGTCTGTTCTGCATTAGCAGCAACAAGATTCATCTTGAAATTATTTGTAAATGGTGAACAAAACAGCATGTTTTAGTCAGGTTGGTTGTTGGGCACTATAACACTTCTGGACTGAAACCACATTTATGGGTAGCCCATGATGAGGGCGCTGGGGAGAGAGCATCAACAATAATGGTGACCCACTCCCCAGAGCATTACAGGGATGGCTTCAGGGATACAGCGGTCGGATGGGGTGGGCGCATCATAGCGACATCCTGTTGCTATATGTACGTGTGTGTGGGGATGGGAGCAGGCACACAGAGAGGGATGTGGGTGGTGCCAAGTTGGCTGCCATGCTGACCCCATGGTGTGGTGGGTGGGTTTCCAGCATTGGTCGGCAGGGTACTGGGTTCGGGTCTGAGTGCTGGTGCATTTTTATTGCGCCTGGCCCGAACGTTTTCTTTTTAAATATTTTCACCACCCCTGACATGCACCCACTGGAGTTGAGAATCCTTTAGTGGGGGGGGAGGCTCAGCCCTCCACAGAAAACATTAAAAACTAAGTCTCTATCTCCCTTTTGCTGTGCACCGAGGTGTCTGAGTGCCGAAATAAATTTTCGGCACTCTTGACTTCTGCATAATGGCGATCATCTTTAGGCTTTCGCTGTTATGACATAGATCCCATTTATATCTCAGTTTTATGTAACATTTCTGGACTGCTATGGCCTGTTCTGCACTAGCAGCAACAAGATTCATCCTGAAATCATTTGTAAATGGTGGACAAAACAGCATTTTTTTGTCCTGGTAGTGGTTGGGCACTATATAACATCATGAAAGAGCAGATTTATGTTTCAGTTTTATGTAACATTTCTCATTTAACATTTATGGACTTCTAAGGTCTGTTCTGTACTAGTGGCAACAGGATTCATCCTGAAATGATTTGAAAACGGTGGACAAAACAGCATTTATTTTGTCCGTGTTTTGGCTGGGCACTATATAACACCACGACTGAGAGCAGATTTATGCCTCAATTTTATGTAACATTTCTCAATTAACATTTCTGGACTTCAAATGCCTGTTCTGTACTAACTGCAACAAGATTCATCCTAAAATTGTTTTTAAATGGGGATAAAACATAATTATTTTTTGTCTGGGTGGTGGGGCACTATATAACATCATGTCTGAGAGCAGATGCATGTCTCAGTTTCATCCTACATTTTTCCTGTCATATTTCTTGTCTTATCAGGCCTTCAGCATGATGGCAAGAGGCTGTCTTAAACTGTTACCCAAACACACATTGTGGACCAGATGGTGGTGGGACACTATAAAACATCATGACTGAAGGGAAGGGACACCAAGTTAACATTTGTTGCAAGTCCAGGGGACACATGTTGTGTTAAGCACAAAAAACATATTTATGTTTAGCTTCACAATAAAAGTACTCAAGTTTCTATGATTATTGTGTACGTATTCGGACTGATGCTGCATACAGCCACAACAATTGCCACATCACGTAGCCTTGGGAAAAAACATTTCTTCATAGGAACAAATTACAATGCTTGACATTTGTGGATAGGAGGAGGACTTACAGTATATAAAGAAGGAGTAACATAAAACAAGAAGAAAGGTACAGTGTTTATGGGTACAGTGACTGAGAGTAACACATGAAAGGGGGGACATGTAGGGTCAGGGCAAATGTATTCATATGAGAGGGGCAAAGTAAATTACTAAACAAGAAAAAGGATTGAATGCTATAGGGTGGGAGCATAAACATTGCATAACACACAAAACCTCTGGACAAGAAAAATAAACAAGAGGATATAGAAGAGGAAGAGGATAGAAAATATTTAGTTTTTGTTTTTTTAAGGGTATGTTCATGAAAAGGGGTTACCAAAGTGTGACATGAAGGTCAATTGTTCAAATCCACAATAGATCAATTTTAATAAGCTTGTCAAGACACTGTGACTGAAGAATCAAAAAGGAACCAGATTTTGAGATAACTCCCTAGCAGGGATTAATCAAAATCACCTTCAGTGTTGTGCGTGCAATGGGGATACCAAACATTGCATGTGCAACAGTGGACACAACATATGTTTAACTTGAAAAAAAGTGTTACTTTTCTTTTTACTTTACTTTACTAAGCATTTTAAGACACTATGACTCAAGAGTGAGAAAGGGACTATGTTGGGGGACAATTCCATATCAGATGAGAGAGAAAAGCATTTTCAATGTTGTGTGTGCAAGGGGGACACAAACATTTCATGTGCAACAAAGCATTGCCTGCACCCCTCTCTCACCAATGTCCTGCAGTACTTTTAAGACCCCATCCCAAAGGAAAATCACCTACTGGTGGGGTTGTGGGGAGCACATGCTCCTGCTTGGGGGGGGCAACAGTATCCTGCTGCTGCTGGGGGTGGGGCCACATGCTCCTGTTGCTGCTGCTGCTGGGGGGTGGGGGCATATGTTCCTCATGCTGTTGTGAGGGGGCAATGGGCTCATGCTGTTGCTGGGGAGTGGGGGCCACATGCTCCTGCTGCTGGGACATCAGACCTAAAGGCCTGCCTGTCAATACGAACATTTGGTCCTGCCTTCTTCCCAGTCCCCCTTGCGCTACCCTTCCCATGCATTATTTATCCCTCCCCCCAAAAAATGTTTCCTTAACAGAAAAGTACAAAAAAAGAAAAAGAAAGAAAGGGATAGAGTGAGGTAGTCACACACACACACACACACACACACACACACACACACACACACACACACACAATCAATCTACACTCACAGAAAATAAATTATGATCACACACCAGATATTCTAAAAGAATATAAATCAACTAGTTTTAAACTAAATAGTATCTGTATGTAAAACACAATAGCAAAGTGCAAAGAAAAACCTTTGCTGCTGGCTGCCTGCTTCTCCACTCTCAATCTCCAGCTACCTAACAAAGGAACTGAATCACTCACTTCCTGCCTGTTTAGAGTCACCCATATGACCTGCAGAGAGTAAGTCATGTGACAAGCCCAATTTTGCCTAATTTCACCTAATTGTAACGTAAGGTGAAATTTACAGTGAAATTAACAGGTGAAATGTTGCCATAAGTACATAATTACGTGAAATATTTTGCAGGGCAAAATTCATGATTTTGTTGGCATTTTGCTGGTGAAATTACATTTCACAACATCTTTAATCATTCATCATCCAAAATGTTAGGCACTTTTGTCACAGAATTTAGGAAAAAGAGGGTAAGTGTGGAAAACATCATTAGATCAATACAACATCAGAATACTGTGGGGACTAGGGTTCCTAGGTTACATAATGTTGGTAACAGTAATTAGTGCTTGGTGAAATTTCTAGTACTCTTGTGAATTTGTACAAATCACTGATTTTATATTCATGCAATTTTTTGTGACACTGCATCAAAATCCAGCATAATTTCACTTCTCTTTTTTTTGAAATTGTGCATTTTCACCCAAATTGTAAATTTTTTTAAAGTGTGAGTTCTTAATGTTCAATTTCACCAAATGGCACCCTTTCCCTGAAACAACATATTTTTGAAAATGGGATGTCTTAAAATGTGTAATTTCGGCAAATAATGCCACTGGTTTAGCATTAACATTTGAAAGTGTTCATTTTTAAATCCTTAGGGCCAGATATTTCAAATTTAGCGCCCGGGTAAAAAACATTTGTGCTGGTTTAGTGCAGGATTAGCACGAGTCAGCTATATTCAAAAGGCCAAATAGCACAGGCAAACTGCATTAGCACTGGGCAAAATCATAATGTATGCAAGGGGCAAACTGACATGAGTACAGGCGCAATGCTATATTCAGCGACTAGCGCCACGTGAAGTGGTTTTGTGCGACTTAGCATGACACTTAGTGTGGTGCACATTACTGCCCAGGAAAAGCTTGTCTTAACCCTGGGCAATTAGCTTTGCACGACACTATGGCTTTGCACACGGTGTTTGAGCAGGTTTTGCGTGACCCTAACAAATAAATATGACACATAGACAAAGCCAAACATAGAAGAAGCATGCTGCTAAATGATGGCATCACAATGATGCCATCATCTGCCACCAGTCCCAGCCATGCCAGGCAGTAAGTGGTGACCCTGCCGCCAGTGGACAGCATGGCAGTGTGGCCATACGGTGCACACCTGTGGACCACACTCCTGTGGACGCCAACAGATGCCAGCACACACATGCAGCACAGTGGGCATGGAGGATGTTGAGGGGAGAGTGTATGGGTGGCCATGCTGTGCCACAGACCAGGTGTGGCCACAAGGCTGGGACACATCATGCAGTGCACATGGGCCAGTACTGGGAATACTCCAACACCAGCGTGCCTTTTGGATAATATATGCCCCCCCGACCACATACCACACAGCTGTACAACTGCCACAGCACACAAAGCCGGACATGTATATGTCACTGTGAGCATCCCAGAGGTGCAGCATCTGTGGGTCACACAACAGCGTAATAGTAATGTCCACTGTCAGTTAACACCTGCAGGTTGTGCCTCTCACTGTGTATAGTGCAGTCATCATCACTGCCCTACACACCATTGGCATAGCTGTGTCCACACTACTGGCCCCCTTGCTACTGTAGTGTCTGCTGTGCACTGTAGCATGACCTACAGTGCGACAGTTGCATGCAGCACCACCACCATCTGTGCCTATGCTGTGTTGTCCCAGTATAGCTGCAGGCAGCAGCGCATGCAGAGGTAGTGTTCAAAACTGTATAATATTTCCCAAGCTGTTTGCGCAGCGTTAACACGTTTGTGCGGGTTTAGCACAGGGCTAAACAGTTAGCCCGGTGCAAACTGCATGCAAATCAGGGCATAATGAGATGCTAATCTGGATGTTTGCCCACAGACTACCTAAGTAGGCTCATTTGCATGTCACTTTTGAATATGGCAAAGTTTAGTGTCGGGCAAACGTGTTTGCACCAGGCTAACGGTTTAGCCCTGTGCTAAACCTGTGCAAACGTGTTAGCACTGCGCAAACAGTTCAGGGAATATTTCACAGTTTTACACACTGTACTTCCACATACGCTGCTGCCTGCAGCTGTACTGGGTCCACGCATTTGCTGGCACACACATTGGCCAAATTTATTTATTTGTACATTGGTTTACAACCTTTGAGCCAGAGGCTCGTTTCCAAAGGTACCTCATCACAAAGAGGACAAATACAGTACAACATTTAGTTACAATATTGCTTTTACAGCTTACATCATTGCGGTTACAGTTTTGGTAGATACAGGCAGTTATAACTTAGTTACAATTTAAGTGTTACAGGAATGGTATTCACAAGTTATTACAGTTATATGGGTACAGATTGAGCGATAAGCGTACATTGGTAATGTGGATAAGAAGTCTTGAGCAGGGACTGCTAGAGGTGAATGAATTCAGAGGCTAAGGTACAAGGTTTGTGATTAGTTTGGGTGAGGCTCCACTCAGAGAGTTTTGTCAGTTTAGGTGAGGAGCCACTCAGAGAGTTTTGTCAGGGCATATCGAACTAGATCACCTAGAGACAGGAACAACAACGCATGTTAAATAGCTGACTCCGAAGTGAGATTTTGAAATGGGAGATTGTAGGGGTGTCAGAGATGGAGGTGGGGAGAGTGTTGTACCAGGAGGGAGCTCTGTAACAGAAGAACCTTTGCCCATGTGTGGTCCTGGACCTAGAGACTAGCAGGGTGGCCTTGGAGGAGTTACGAGTTTGGACTAAGGGTTGTGCAAGGTGGATAGAGGCTGTCAGACCAGGTGGGGATAGTCCAAGGAGGGTTTTTTTCTTTGAGGCAGGTTTGGTGTCTGAGCCGTTCGTCCAGGTTAAGCAGCCTAGCCATGTCATATAGCTAGCAGGTATGTGTGAGCCTAGGGGCTCCCGTAATTAACCTACAGGCCTTATTCAAGGTGAGGCGAATTTTATTGAGGGTGGTCATGTCCACAGCACCATAGACTGGCAAGCCATAGTCCACAAGGGACAGTATTGAGGAGGTGACTGCTAGTCAGAGGGCATTGGGGGGGAGGCAGTGCTTGTAGCGGTAAAGGATTCCTAGCTGAGCGTTTGTAGCTGAGGCTAGATTATCTATGTGGTCGTGGAATGTGAGGGCTGAGTCAAAGGAGACCCCGAGGTATTTGTACAAGCGGACTAGATCGAGAGGATGCTTGGAACCAGGGAGGATGCGGAGTGGGAAATTTCTGGATTTGTTTTGGGGATGGGCAAAGAGCATAGTTTTTTTTTTTTTTTTAGATTGATTACAAGTCTGTGCTCTTTGAACCAGGCTTCAGCATCAACAAAGGCTTGTTGCAAGGAGTCTTGTAGGGAGTTGGGGTTTCGGTGGGTGGCAAAGATGATGACATCATCTGCATACAGCAGGATTTTACCAGTGCAGGCTTTGGGGAGGGTGTTGAGATATAGCGAGAAGAGAAGAGGACCAAGGATGGAGCCCTGGGGGACACCTGAGCGGATAGGACATGTATCGGAGAGGGTCACATTAATTTTAACACGCTGGGAGCGGGCAGACAGATAGCTGGAGCACCAGGAGACTGGGTCAGAGGCAAAGCCAGTGCGACTGAGGGCATCCAGCAGGAGGGGGTGGGAGACAGTGTCAAAAGCCTTAGAGAGGTCAATAAACACTGCCCCAGTGAGCGAGCCAGAGTCCAGGGAGGAATGAAGAAAATTTGAAAACTCAATAAGGGCAGTGCTGGTACTGTGCCCTGTCCAGAAACCGTGTTGTTCATGGCAGAGGATGTTGTATTTGGTTAGGTAATCCGTGATTTGGGTAGCCACCAGTTTTTCTAGGGCTTTGGAGAGGGGTGGGAGAATGGAGATGGGCCGGTAATTCCCGGCTGAGGACCTGTCACCTCCTTTGTGAATGGGTATAACTGTGACAATTTTCCAGGCTGAGGGGAATTGCCCCAGGCAGAGGGACTTATTGAGCAAGCTAGTTAGTGGGGCAAGGACCTGATCCAGAACCCGGCGGAGGATACTGGGGTTCAGAGAGTCACTGCCAGTACTATTGCTCTGTAGAGCTTTGTTCAGGCGTGGCCTGACTTCCTGGGCAGTGACCCTGCATAAGTGGAGACTAGGATATTGAGTATCTAGGGCAGGTAAGGAGGAAGGACGATCAAAGAAATCACTAGGGAGGACAGAACTAAGGTCTGAAGGATGAGTTGAGGAAGTTGGCAATGCGGGCAGGGTCAGTGGAGACAGAGCCTTCAATAGTGATCTGAGATGGGGGTGGGGTGTGCACACTCCCATTTAGTTGTTTAATGTTGTCCCAGAAAATTCTCGCATTCCCCCAGGAGGTGGTGAACATGGCCTGATAGTGATCAGCTTTTGCTTTTCTGATGGCCCATGTGCATTTGTTTCCTGCAGCATTGTAAGCCTGTCTGTCTGCCAACCGACCTGATTCAGAGGCCAGGTGCCAAAGGTTATCCCTGTGTTTGAGCAGTTGCAGCAGGGCCGGGGTAACCCAGGGGGCATTACGAACTTTGGTTCATACTGCCCTAAGGGGTGCGAAGATGTCACATGCTTTGTTGAAGGTTTGTGAGAAGAAGGTAAGGGTAGTATCTATATCAGGGGCATAGTGTATGGGAGACCAGTTAATTTGGGCAAGATGTTGCTTAAGGGCTTTTAGTCCACCTGGTCTGAGGCGCCGAAGTAGAGTGGGGAAGACCGTGGGTTTGGGAGTGGTGGTCGCCCAACGGAAAAGGATAGGGGAGTGGTCACTAAGGGAGTTAGGAAGGACCTGGGTATCATGGATTTGTTGAGGGCGGTTGGTGATGACCATGTCTAGTATGGTGCTGGTACCTTTCTTTGAGTTAACTCTGGTGGGTTGGGAAACTAGTTGGGACATGTCTAAGGCTGCGAAGGAGTCACGGGTGGTGTTGGCAGATGGACTGAGCCAGTTAACTTTCAGGTCACTCACAAGGATTTGGTCAGCTGTATGGGGTAGGGTTGAGAGATAATCAGTTAGTGAAACCAGTGCCAGAGTTTGGTTTTAGGGAAAGTAGGCAGTGGTGAGATATGGGGACCCCTAGGGGTCAGGGGTCAGTTTGAGGGTTAGGGCCTGGGCCCTGTGTGCGAGAGCAGGGGCAGGGAGTGTCAGTCCAGTGAGATAGTCCCTAGCATAGATGGCACAGCCCCCCTCATCTACCTACATGATCCTCGCGGTAAAGGGAGTATCCTGGAATGGAGACAAAGGAGTTTGGAGTGGATTTTGATAGCCAGGTTTCCACCAGCGTAATGACATCAGGTCTATGCAATGTGACCCAACATTGGAGGGAATCAAATTTTTTCAGCAGGCTGCATATATTCAGAGGCTATGCAGAGCCCGAGTGACCCTGCTGGTGGGCTACAGTGGGCTGGGCCTGGGTTCGGATGTATATTGCCTGTCAAGAGTAGTAAAATGACCACAGCCCTGGCCAGGGGACGGTAGGGCCAGCTTTCGATAGGTATGTCATGGGGAGGAGGGGAGCTTCTGAGTACAGGGGGTGGGCATGGTTTTCCAGGCTGAGAAAGTGAGGACAATAAGTCTCCAGTGAGCGCCTGAGGAAGCAGTAGGGAGATGGCTGGGGGGAGGGTGTTGTACACTGGGGCAGATGATGAGAGTAGGGTGGGATTGTATAAGCTCTGGAACAAAAGCAGGAGTAGATGCCAGTGTGCCTGGGGGGGTATCAGGTATGGGGGACAGTGGTGTCAGGGAAAGGATGAGAGGGAGGCATTTTAGTAAGAGGTGGGCTAACATAATTGCCAGCGGTAGCAGCAGGGTAGTAGGTTGAAGCTGTCTTGATTCCTTCATCAAGTGTGGATGCCACTTTGGATTAGTGGTAGTGACACGGACTCTGGTGGACAGGGTACCAGGTTCAAGACCAACTCAGGGCAGTTGGAAAAGGGACCTGGGTGAGAGCCATGCCCCACGCTCTGGGGCCAGAATGCAGGGTATGTTTGGGACCAAAAAGAGTGCACAATAGCGACTCCTAGTGGTCACTCAGTGTAGGCTCAGTGGCGACGGCAGGAGGTCTGTGCATGGGCTAACTACAGAGTTGGGTGTGGGAGGAGGTGTGGGTAAGGTAGATGTAGTTGAAGGAGACCAGAAAAGGAGGTCACTCAGTGTGAGCTTGGGGGTGAGTGGCAGGAGGTCTGAGGGTGGACTAGTTTCAGGGTTGGGTGTGTGCAAGGTAACCTGTAGTTGAAGGAGAGGGGAAGAGGGATAGGTAGCTTGAGGGGAGGCAGGAAAAACAGGGGGAGGTTTTCAGAGAATAGATGAGCTTGGGCAGGGTCTCAAGGTCCCTCTAGTGGCAGGCAGGTATAACCTGCAAATGGAAAAATGGGGACTTAGTATTTCAGACAGCAGGAAGTGATGTCATCAGATAGGGCCTATAAATGAAGGAACCCAATGGTGGGTGGCTGGGGTGGGTGATGTGCAGGGCTAACCCCCCTCACAAAGGTGCAGGCAGAGGTTCTTTAAATTACCTCTGCTAGGCACCTGCGATTGTTCTCAGCTCCTGGAGGGAGCTCCGAAGAGGCAGGCAGCTGGTTCACCTCTATCTACCTTCACATTGCTGTGCACTGTGTTGCTGTTGTGGTTTGCACTTCCTGGTTGCCATATTCAGAGCTGTCTTATTCCAGGGCTAAGTTTGCCCTGCACTCCAGCCCTGTTTGTCCAGCCTCATTCCCATGCTATATTCAGAAGCTGTGTGTCCCAGGCTATTCCTTTTGAATATTGCTTGCTTTGTGCTCCGGACTAAGTTTGCCCAACGGGCAGTGCTAATTTAGCCCCGGGGCAAAGTTTTGAATATCTGGCCCATCTGCAAAATTGCATAGTTTCGCTCATTTTACACAAAAAGTTACTTAGTAGTGTATAATGTGCCCAATTTGTGAAACTGTGCAAAAGTGCATAAAAATGATAAGATTTTGTGAAAAGTGCACGAAACAGATTTTTGCAATTTTGCCCAGCACTGATAGTAATACAGTAATTTAGGGGCAGTAAAGATTCTAGGTTCATCATGTCACCCCCAACCCCATTTCGCAAGCAGAATGAAACTTTGGAATAAGATGCCAGCTAGGCCAAGCCAGCTATCAGGAGCTCTATGTTTGCAAGTTATTTGCCTGTGGAGTATTTTCTTTACGCCCGTTCCTGCATTTTATACCCATTCCTGTATTTTGTTTGTTCTGTTTTATATCAGTTTAAATTTGTGTGTTTATACCATGCCACTTGTGTGATTGTCTGCAGTTTTTATAGAATTTTCCAGCCTGGTTCATTGCTTTGGTGGACCTGTGACTATCCCAAGGGATGGCCCATTTGGAAGCCCATGGTTAGACTAGTTCATTTTTTGGATGCCCAGGATTACTGTTACTCGGGAGGTGCAGTGGACTGCTACCGATATTTCCTGGGGCCTCTTCTATTTGTCTGACTGACTGACTTGTCCATTGCTGCAGCTCACTGTGGCCCTGAATCTGTGGGAGGAATGGTGGAATTTTGACCAAGTGCCATGAGTAGAAAAATATCTTGCCTGAGAATTGGATGCTGATCTGAGCCAGAGAAGCAGTGTGTGTGGGTGTTGTGTTGGGGGGGGGGGAGGAATCCTCCTCCGTGTGCCCTGGGCTGGTGGCTGGCCGTGCTTTCCATGACCAAGTGGGGGTCACCCTCTGTGTATTCAGGGAGCCGGAGTCTTGGTTGGGCCTCACTTAAATCCCTTGCAGGTCATTCCCAGTGGTTAGTCCCCCAAGGGATTGTAGCTGCTGGTCGCGGGCAGTGGGCTAGTGGAGCCTGTGAGTTTTGGTACATTTGGAGGGGGGATTCCTCCCTTTCAAGCTAGTTTACATGCCCCAGTCCAGTGCTGCATTGCTGATGCTTTGGATTACACCTAAAGACTGTTAGAACTGCTGCTTGGCCTAATGTTTGGTTACTTTTGGCCACTGAGGCTTATTTTTATGTCAACTGAAACTGATTAATCTGGGCTTGTCCTGATATTGAACTCTGATTCTACATCTTCAGCTCGTGGTTCAGTGGATGGCCTACATGTAAAAGAGGTGGACTATCTAGCAGTGGTTTCCCTCTCCTTTTTTAGGACATTTAAAAACTGGAGTGATGCGAGGACTGTGGTTCATTATATTTGTATTTTCCCACTGCGTGAGAGGTAGTAGAGGTGATCTATTTTGGACATTTAGAACTGGAGTGGTGGGAGGACTCCGGTGCATTATATCTTGTATTTTTTTTTTATTGTATATTTTTTGGTTTGGTGTGGTGTTTATTTATTGATTTTAATATTGTTATTACTTGGTAATTTGGTGGAGAGTGGGTATTCTGTAGGACTACTTTTGTTTGCATTATAGTTTATATCTTTATTTTAAAGGGGTGGGAGAAGTATGGGTGTACTGTTGGCTGAAGACGTGTTGGCCTGCTGCTCTCCCAGTCAGGCCCTACTCCACCCTCCGAACTCCAGGACCTCTGGCCCTTTTATTCTCCTCCCCTGTCTGCATCAGTTTATAACCACTGCAGGGCTTTGGGTATTGTTAGCAAGAAGCAGAGGTGTGTTGGGGGTCCTGGACCTCAGCGGGGGGGGGGCTGGTCAACTGTATTTGGGTTGTACGGACCAGGAGACACCCTGGGGTGACATGGTCTCTAGACCATGGTCCTCCATGTCTGGTTACCATATCCAAGGGCTTCAGTGTTTCTGGACAGATAGCATAGTCAGCTCCAGAACCCCATCTGACTCGAGTGGTGTTATGCAACGCCAGGTCTATTAGGAACAAGACAGCAATTATTGCTGATCTTGTTGGGACAACAGATCTGATGTGCACCACTGAGACCTAGCTTGATGACAACGTGGGCCCCCATCCTGGAGGCTGCGGTCCCAACTGGGTTCTTGGTGATACACCACTCGAGATCAGACTTCAGGGATGGGGAGCATCTGTTTTAGATTGGAATTGGGCCTTGCTGATTTACCAGTTGTGGGGGCCAGATCATTTGAGTTTACCATATTAGCAGGTGTGGGCTGCAGGATCACTCTCATCTATGTTCACCTGGGAGTGAGAAAAGTTCCTGCAGGAAGTAGCAGACTTCATCATCGATATGGCGTTGGACTTGCCCTGGCTGAAGGTCCTGGGCAGTTTCAATGCCTGGGTCGATGATGAACTCTTGCAGTTTGATCATGACTTCCTCCAACTTATGTATACATTATAGTTCAGCCTCTGCTATTCATAATCAAGGTCACTCACTTGATCTGGTCTTCCTCCTGGGAACTGAGTCCTCCAACTTGGTGGTGGAACCAGTCATATGGTCCGATCATCACACAGTAAGAATCATTCTCCAGCCCCCCCCCATAGGCCTGCCCCTGTGGAGATGGTCAGACACCACCCATTGAAGGGTATAACTCCAGAAGGTCTTCTGGTGGTATTAGACCTATTGCGAGTCTTGAGGGCAGGCAAGGATCCAGACAGTCTAGTTTTGGCCTATAATAAGGCTATTACTGAGGCTCTGGATTCTATTGCTCCAGTCCATGTTCATCCTCTCTCTCTGCCCTCGGTCCCCTTGGTTCGATGGGACCTTGAGGGAGTTGAGACAAGTAGAACGAAGGCTAGAGCATCACTGGTGGAAATCGACCCTTGAAGCCGACCATCTTAGACTGATAGATCATTATCAAAGCTATCAATCTGGAATCACACATAAGAAGGCAGAGTTCCTATATGGTGAGTTGCTGCTTCTCAAAATTGACCAGCCCAGCTCTTTTGAACCATGAACAGGTTGTGCAATCCAACCTGTCCACAGATTCAAGGAGCATTTTCACAAGTTAAGTGTGATGAGTTTGCTAGATTTCTTTGCGGATAAGATGGCCAACATCAGGGCTGAAATCCATCCAGCGCCCTCTATGGGGGTTGCTGGAGGTTGGTGTACAGTCACTTCCCCTCAGTCTTCTTGGATATCTTTCACCCAACTAGAGATAGTGGACATCATGTGGATTGTCCAGAATTTGTGTCCAACATGCTATAGTTTGGATCTGGGCGCTACATGCCTATTATTCAGGTGTATGGAGTCCATCAGCCAGGTCCTTGCAAAGATTGTTTGGTGCTCGTTAGATTTGGGTGAGTTTACTAGCTCCCAGAAGGAGGCAGTGGTGACATCGCTTCTTAAGAAAGCTTCTCTGGACCCAGACAGTTGCACAAACTACAGACCCATCTCTAACCTTCCCTTTGTTGGGAAGGTGATTGAGAAAGTGGTTGTGCTGCAACTGGAGGACCATCTTACCATCCACAATGTCTACAATCCTCACCAGTCGGGCTTCCAGAAAAGACATAGTACAGAGAGCACTCTGGTTTGGGTACTCAATGATCTCCTGATGGCGAGGGACCAGGAGCGCCACTCCATCTTGGTGCTTCTGGATCTCTCCTCAGCATTTGACACTGTGGACCATGGGGTTCTGCTTGAGTGCCTGAGGGTTATCTGTGACCTGGCTTGTCCAGTTCTCAGCTGGTTCCACTCTTTCCTAGCTGTCAAGTCTCAGAGGGTGTTATCCAGGGTTTTTTCCTCTGAGCCATTCCCTCTGCTGTGTCGGGTCCTGCAGGGCTCAGTGCTGTCCCCCATGTTGTTTGCAGTGTATATGCTGCCTCTCAGAGACATTGTCAGAGGATATGGGCTGAGATTTCACTGCTATGCTGATACACAGCTCTATCTATCTTTTGCACCCGACCAGGATAGTGCGGACTCGATGTTCAACAGCTGTCTGGCAGAGATCCATGACTGGATGAAGTGCAGCTGGTTGAAATTGAATTCTGGTAAGACAGAGGTGTTGGTTGTGGATTTGGGGCACCAGATAGAGAGGCCGGTGGTGGGTTACTTGGGTTGGCTTTGGCTTGATGGTGTACAACTGCCTACATCTGAATGGGTGTGTAATTTGTTGTGGTTCTTGATGATGGGCTGACACTGCATGCACAGGTATCGGCAGTCATCAAGTCATCCTTTTACCATCTTAGGAACATAGCCAGAATTAGGCACCTTGTTCCATCAGATGATCTGCCCACATTGACCCATGCCTTTGTGACCTCCCACCTTGACTTCTGTAACTCTCTTTACCTGGGGCTTCCGAGGGTTGATATCACCACTTGCAGCTGGTGCAGAATGCTGCATCAGGATTGTTGACTGGGACTTCATGCTTCAGCCATATTACTCACATGCTGGGTGATCTGCACTGGCTGCCTATACGGTGGTGGATCACCTTCAAGGTCAGTCTTCTGACCTATAAAGCCCTGCATGGACTGGGACAGAGTTACCTGCAAGAGCTTCTGACTCCCTACGGCCCCGGCCATCCTCTCCGCTCAACTGACGAGGGGTTTTTAGAGGTTCCCAGGGTGCAATTGAAAACATCTGGGGCAGGGATTTTATGTTTGTGATATCATCCCTACGGAACTCTTTACCTCGTCAGATTAAAGAGTGCAGGACGATGGAGAGCTTTAAAACCAGCCTAAAAATACATCTGTTTAAGCAGGCTTTTAGCATATGATGTTATTATGGATTGTGGGATATTTTAATTGAAGTTGAATAATTTGTAAGGTTTTATTGAATTGTTTTATGATGTGTATGTATGTACAGTGCTTTGACTCTAGAATTGAGCTATATAAATAAAAATATTATTATTATAAGTATGTTGTGCAAACACTTACCAATTTATTGGGACTATAGTGTCAAAAAACTCTACCTACCTATAGTACCTGTGATTATCTTGCTAAAGAGAATTTGTTTTCCAGACTTACCTAGAAAACTCAGTGTTTTCATGTCCAGTGTTTCCACTGGTAGGGTGTTCAAAAGAATCCCCACTCTGAGAGAAAAATGCGTTCCCTGATGTTACCCCTGCATTTACCACCCCTGAGAATCAAGGAATGTATCTACATTCTGATGCAGAACTCCATATCAAACATTTCTCACTGTTAAAGATTGTGCAATATTGTTGGTACCTTTGTACAATATATAAGGACTGCAGGCTGCTGCCTTAGAGAAAAGTTTACCTGTTTTAGTCATGGACAACAATTGAAGAGGCATTTTTTTATGACTACACTGGAAGGATATATTGTGGGAAACTAGATGAAGTAACATTTTAAATATTGTCAGCAGGGAAAATTGAAAGCAGCCATAGCAGCCTATATTTAAGGGTCATATTAAAGAGCATTGTTTTGCCGTATAGTTAGGGGGTCTGCATGAGAATTGTCTGGCTTAGGGCTCTGAGCTAGGTGATAATTGGAGGGGAGGCTGAGTCACATTTCTGTTTGGAGGTTGGTTTTGTCTTGTTACAATATGTAAGGACTCACCCCTGCAGATTGCTGCTTTAAAGTAGAACATACCTCTTTTGACCACAGACAACTGAAGAGGCTCTGCCCAATACAAATTCAGCAGCCAATCATCTGTGTAGCAAGTACTAGCCCCTAAATGGCAGTTACCACTAGCAGCCCCTTCATGCTGTCACCCTCCACGTGAAGGACCAAGCACAAAGGACATCACAGAAGTCTGGCAGTGAGTCAGTCAGAAGACATCCAGCAGCCAGGAACTCTGCCTGCTGCATCCCAAGTAAACATGCACAGTTAACAGCATAGTTTGTGGGAGTATTGTGAGGGGACCTGACTGTAAAACAATATATTGAGGTATGCACTACAGCTTATTGTAGTGTATTTGCAGAACAGTGTTTGTTCTATAACTTGTGAACATTTCATCTGAGGAGTTTTTTTGTGCTATAGTTATATCATACAGCTACACCCTACCTAGGTAAGCACTACAAGGTAGTTTAACACCAGTTTTCTGTACTACAGTTAAGTCAACAGCTATATCCTATCCGGGTGAGCACAATGAGGTAGTTTTAACTCCTGTTATATTGTGCTATATTCAAACCTGCAGCTACACCCTATCTGGGTGAGCACTACAAGGTTGTTTTGTTTTATTCCTGTTTTTATGTACTATAGCTGAGCCTTAGAGTTAGACACCATCTGTAAGAGCTCTATAATTTAAACTGGACATCTGCTTAGTATAGGTCTTTGCGGGGATGGGGTTTAGAGATTAGGCAATCATTTGTGCTAGCTGTGGGGTACTTGTCTGTAGGTATATGCTCTGAAAGAGGGGGCACTACACCAACCGCAGGGCCTTAATGGAGCTCCAGGCTCAGCTGCTGGCAGTAAGGGTAGAAATAACTCAGCTGCAGCATCAGCTTAGCAGGAGCCCCCCCCAATTCCCCCACTCCCCCAGAGATCCACTGGTCTGGCAGGTAGAAACTAGTGAGAAGGGGGACAGGAAGAGAAGCAGGGTTAGTCATAAGGAGGTTGTCCAGCTCTTCACCATCAAGATGACAAATAGATTCACACCCCTAGAGGTGGTTCAGACACCTGACTCTGCTGGGAGGGTCTTATAGACAGCTGATTGGAAATATCAAGTCTGCCCAGGAGAGTCTTAGTGGTGAGGGAATCAATGATTGGGGGCAGAGAGAGGGTGGTGGAGAGTGGATTAATGTGATGGGTATGGCCTGGTGCCCTCCTGAGGCATCTGCCATCTGGGATTTAGACAGGATAAGGAGGATGGTGGAGAGGGAGCGTGTGAGCTGGATGTACTGGTACACTTTGGTACTAATAATCTAGCAAACCACTCAGTGGAGATGCTGAAACAGAACTTTTCTAGACTGGGGAACAGATTAGCAGCACACTCAGTAACCCTTTTCTTTTCCAAAGTCCTCCCTGTGTGAGGCAGAGATTGTGTGACAGGGTTGAATAAGACTGCATTCCATTTGTGAGTTAAACGCAAGGATCCATTTTGCCCTCTCCTTTTTCTGCCACTTGTCTGCCTCCTACCTGTCTGATTGCACAATTAGATTTTCTTGTGGGATTTAGGAACTGACCACTGTTAAGGTCCCACAATTCCACCTGTTATCATACATCCTTCACTTGCTAATTCTATTCTTTCTTTATGTAAATCTTTATGTGAAACTGAGCTCCCTTGGTTTGCAAATGTGTTCAAATATATTGTTGAAATGATTACAGACAGCTACTTGGGTTTGTTAGAGAAGCTAACAGTTTGGAACTCAGGGGGTTGACCTTGAGAAACCTTATGACCTTTCGCAAGCTTGCTGACAGAATTGTCAGTAGGAAATCAGCCCCAGAACAGATGTCTTAATTGGCTGCACCTGATAAAAAGACTAATGTACTCTTCAAGCTGGTCAAAGGAAGGTCAATGTAAAATGTCTTGTTCCATTTTGTGAAAAACAGGAGATGAAAATTACAAAAACAGGATGCAGAAGTTAATCTGCCAGGCAAAGACATCCCACATAAAGACAGCATCTCTCTCTCTCTCTCTCTCTCTCTCTTCTGTTTGTGTGTGTGTGTGTGTGTGTGTATAGATATAAAATATATATATATGTGTATATATATCTTTATATATACTTCTATATATGTATATATATATATCTCTATATATACTTCTATATGTGTGTGTATATATATATATATATATATATATATATATATATACAACACACACACATATATACATATACACCTCTATATATACACACACACACACACATATATATATATATATATATATACATATATATATATATATATATATATATATATATATACATACACACACACACATATATACATATATACATATATATATATATATTGAGGCAAAAAACTCCGTTTAATGCATTAGTTAGGGTTGTTCCACAGTGACAAAAGTGAGGAAATTCACTGTTAGGGTTGAAAACCCTAACTCTGAATTCACCCCCCCAGCACCACACACACACACACACACACACACACACACACACATATATGCAAGTATGGGGGAGAACCAAGTCAATACAACCAATGACAAACATCCAGCAGCAGATGACAGAAATAAACAATTGTCTAAATGTACTACGAGACATCCCCACCCACCTGACCAGGTACTGCATGCTCAGTGGAGATCAACAGCAAAACTTTGGCCATGTACACCAAACGTACACATCCCTGACTGCAGCTGCACACAACGTACTCACACTTAGTAGTTGCATGGCCTACCTACCGATGCCCCAAACCACACCACAACTGGTACTGTGCGTTAGTCAATATAAATGCTGAAGGTGCATGATGACAGTTGTAGAAAGGTTTAACACTAGTGAGTGTACATTAATTAAGAGAAGTACATAAATTAACTACAAGACACTAGCATGCTCAAGATAAAGTAGTGTTACATTTAGTATGTGATTTACATAGTAGTACATTTACTGCAGCGGTTTACTCAAGATAGAGAGGCTGATGTAAGCGTATGGAAAGGTATTGCCTGTTCAACGCTGTAGAAATTCGTACAGCCAGTATCAGATGCATTCTTACTGATGAAGGTGTACTGCTGATGTACATACATAGACCTTCAGTGTGTTTCAATACTAAGATGCAGTAAGTATTCTTTGTAAGAAACAATGTAATTGCATGGATCAGGCCAAGCAACTTCTAAATATCATAGCACTACTGAGCCAACAATGACGTACCTGTATCGGAGATGTATAGGATAGATTTTCCTGTAGGCACTTACTGAGTATGTTGTACCTGATAAAGACAATCTCATTGCATCTGTGATGACTAATTTATTCAAATAGTAATACATTTACTATTGATGCAATGAGTGATCTATGCCACTTATGGACAGAGTGTAATTTTTTTTAACAGTTGTTTCATACTCAGGCTGTATGCCTAGTGTTTGGGTTTGCCACACTTCTGTCACTGATGCTATCAAAGTGATAACTATGTTAATTGTGGTACAACAGAAATCAAGTAGGTATAGTGTAGATATAAACAGAATGTCTTTTAGTATTGATTTAACTCACAATGGGGTAAGTGTACTAGGACAGTAGGGGTTAATCTCTATCACTGACTGTCAGTTATAATCACACTAAGGTTTCGATGACTAATGATCAAGTTACACTGTTAATCTTCATGAGTTCATATCCACAGCCATTCTCCAGTAACTAGACAGTGTATGGTGTAACTGGGTGGGATACTGTGTTGCAAAGCTGCTGCAGTGCCTAGCACAGGGAGAGTATCTACTCATAAAGACAATTAAGCAATAAGGCATGACCAACAATTATGTTAAATGGTCTGTTAATCACCCTGTAGGGGTTTAATGTTGAATGAGGCATAGCGAAGTGCCACATGTCGCTAGACAGTGATGAACTGACCATTAACATAATACCTGGGAGTGGCTTATTGCTATCATAATAAAACTGTTTTTAAACAACATTAAACCATGTTCATCATATGGTTAGGCTCTACATGTATGTTAATAAAAACTAAACATAAAGGCTGTTACAGTGTTTACAGTCAATTAGAAAGCTGCATTTCTCAAACCCTTGTTATAATCAAAGATATTATACCTGTACAACTCCTTGGTTTTGCTGAACTCTATTGCTCAGGTGGCCGCCATGTGGTGTGGTCTGGTGTGGGGCATCGGTAGGTAAGGCCATGCAACTACTAAGTGTGGTACGTTGTGTGCAGCTGCAATCAGGGATGTGTACGTTTGGTGTACATGGCCTCAG